>LR991049.1:7835809-10627654 GCA_905163495.3 Cosmia trapezina
CAGCTGATTTTTTTTTTCGCGATTTCAGGTTTGGTCCCATAGTAAAAGTTGTTTGTTATCATGAGTACAATCATGTGTTTAAGTATCGGTCACTAATTACCAGTCACCCTGTATACCCCACATGGCCTTCAGTCCCCCTTTCAGTCCCTTTTGCAAAAAAAATATAATTGTTTTAATTTCTTTCTTATTTGCAAAATAGTTGGGTCAACGTCATCTAAAACTATTCTAAATTTCAATTTGATAGCATTAGTAGTTCTCGAGATATTCAGCTGTGACAGACAGACAGACAGACAGACTGAGTGACACCATAAGGGTTCCTTTTTTACCATTTTGGTACGGAACCCTAAAAAGGTTAATCAATCAATTGCTATATGTCACAGCTAACTAGAGACATATCGTCGACCGTAGGTTCAATTGAGGTAAGGGACAAAATACGATTTTTCAGGAGAGGCCGACAAAGTTTTTTTTCGGACTAAATCGCCTATAACTTTTTTTCTTATTAACCTTTTTCGGGTCTGATTTCACACATAATCTTGTATTTTAGTGCTCTATCTACACGTGTAACATTTATTTAAATAAATTAGCTATTTAAGAAAATAGATGTCCCTTACAACAACGTATTTTGTTAGTAATGTCCCTTACTGACCAAGTATCTTGTAGTCTCGTCCCTTACATTAAATTGACCTCTGCGTTGGATTCAATTTAATGGTAATTCGTTGATTGGGAAGACCTTTACCTTATTTGAAGTGGATTGGCGGCAATAATTACATCATTTCAAGTTCCTATATTGCATAGTTTTTCAGATACCTACATTGTTATTATGGGGCTGATTCGAAATTTGGATCCAAAAATCATTAGGGTAAGGGACATTTTTCTTAAGCTAGAATTTTTTCATATACACCATTCGATAGAGCGAAAAATTCTGAACAAAACTGTATACTTAACTCATTTTGGGTATTTTGTCCCTTACCTCAATTGAACCTACGGTCGACGATATACAAAGGTGTTAAAAATTAAATTTCAGTCGCGCGGTAAACTCTGCTTGCGCGATGCAGGATTTATGTGACGTTAGGTCTTTGATGCGTAGTTCGTATGAGGCGTTGTAGATGCCGCCACAAACTCAGTTTATTTGTGGTCGGCTCAACATAATGTCTTTTTTACAATACATCATCAGCATCATCAGTAAGTAGTCGTTCCCTATCTAGCCATCTCTTACCTTCACACTTTTTTTAGTTTCTTTTTTCCTTCCTTTTTTTATAATAGTACCAAATGAAATCTCACACCATGTTCCTCATTCCTCCCCATCCCATCATATTCTCTTAGCATGGCAATACAAAAGATAATGATAAAAATTACATGGAAATCTGTTACCATGATATTTTCCATATCTACATTATCCATTGCCAGCGTTGATGTTTTATATATTGCCCTGATTTTTAATTTTCGAGTGGTTTCTTTCTTATGTAAACAGTTATACAAGGTAGAGATGACCTTAAAGTTAATAAATTAAAATTAGTTTATCTAATAACGTTCCCAGTCTACATCCAAAAATTAAACCAAATATATCCAATAGTTTAGTCACTAAGGGCTAATTTCACCAAAGTCAGATATCTTTTTTATTGACTTTGTATGGAGAAACTGTCAAAAATTCAAAATTTTTTCGAAGATTATGGCTTATAAGTACTGGGTATAAAAGTTTGGTCGAATTCACCCTTAGCTAGTTTAAGATCGGTAAAATCCACGGTCAGCCCATCACTATTATTTAGTTTTATAGAAAAACACTTTTTTAATTTCAATGTTAGGATTTTATTTGATAATTGCTAAATACTCGTATCTAATAGTATTGCTAGTATTTTAATTTACTGTCGTATTATCGTCTCTACATTGGATTTAATGAATTTGGTCATAGGAATGGTGGCTGGACGTCAGATGTCGACAACCAGTGGAGAGTTCATCGTCCAGTACATTGAGAAGGAGATAATGGACTACATTGATGAACAGATAGCCATATTGCCTGATCCTGATCTGAAGAAGAAGAAGGTAAAGATAGGAAATTAGTCTTCATCCACTACGACAGAGAGGATATTTGTAAACTAAGTAACTAAACTAGTCATCGCATTTTAGAATTTGAATGAAATAAATAACGACAAAATCTCATAGAATTAAATTACTACTTTGTAGAAATTACTTATAACTCTCTAAAAAAAACATACTCTTTTGCGGAACAGGCAAAGCCAGAAGAAGTGGTGATGGTTCGAGAAATCTTGGAAAAGTTCCTGGATGATAACATGGATATAATTGTGCCAGAAGTTGATGAGGTTGAGGAGGAAGAAGAGCCTATGCCTGAGGTAATGTCTTTGCCTACTGTGTTTTTCATGTAAGGAAAGATTTTTAAGATGAGAAGAGGGGTGGTTTAAAAAACAACCTGCTTAATAGCTGTTGAGGTTCTTGTGAGAGAGAAACTCTGGCATTTTAACGAGAAAGATTCCTTGCAAGGCTTCGCGCCGTTCCTCGACAGAAAGGGATAGAGTTTGAGGAAATGCGAATCCGGGAGATAGGTCTAACTCAGGTTATCCACCTAAGTTTATCTATATCAGTGTAGTACAATAGTTATATGCTACACTGATCTTTAAAAGATAGACTTTCAAACGGTGTTTTAGAACATGACTATGGTCTGTTTTTTTAATCTCAGAGACTAAATTGGCAAGTAGAAATGTTAAAATGACCTGTAAGATAATGTAATGTAAGCCAGTTTGACATTTCCTCTTGTCAATTTAGTCTCCGAGATTAAAAAAATGCACTTTAGCTACCCTCCCATGTTTCGCACCGTTTCTAGAAGTTGAAAAACATCAATATTTCATTATTATATTTAAGTTTACCTAATACGAAATAATCATACACATTTATAAACATTCCGGAATAAAATAAATGTTCTAAATGATGGGAAAACCGCAACAAAATTCATTGTGTAGTTTACTTTAGAAGATCTAAGCGGTCACAGACATACCTACACGAAAAGCGACTTCGTTATAAATACTTAGATAGATTATTTATTTAAATTATAGATTACAATGGTATATGCCGTTCCTGGTATCGGGGGTCCAGTGGCTGCTGACATAATATCGGACTTCGAGGAGTATATCAATGAAGTCAGTAAGGTTCAGGCCAATACGGTGATGCCTAGAAACATCAGGCACTTCCTCTGCCCACCGCTAGAGATGTAAGTCTTTTTATACTTTTTATTTTATTATCATTTGTTAGTACAGTTTAGAGGCATGAGGAAAAGGGTGTAAAGTTCACTCATCGTCCATAGAAAAGGGAGGATCCTTCGACCAGACGAGTGTTGTGTCTGGTGGGCTACTTCCCGACGGTTGATGTCAGGATTTTGTATACAATATATATGCCAGTCGCGCGGTAAACTCTGCTTACGCGATGCAGGATTTGTGTGAAGTCAGCTCTTTGATTCGTAGTTCGCATGTGGCGTTGTAGATGCCGCCACAGTCCGCACAACAGTGGTAACAAAACCAGTATAAGCTGCCCTCGCATTCTATTGAAACCATGTACTACGCGCTAAGGCAGCTCAAGGTCAAACTGTTACCTCCGAAGTGGGGTCTACAGTACTATGTTAAGATGCCAATAACTGAGTTGTAGAGTAATGTAAATACTGGTATTCAGCTGCATCCGGTTAGACTGTAAGTCGACCCCTGCATAGTTGGGATAGGCTACGCAGATGATGATGATGTTAAGGTCCAAGAGACTTTGAAATGGTTATGAAAGGGACATTTGACAAGACCTGATGATGGCAGGTCAATTAAAGCCCTGACTGAATGATTGCTGAGAGACATTAGGAGGAGTATTAGCAGACCCACAGTCAGATAAATGTAAAAACACTAAGGCGAAAGCGCCAGGGTAGCCCGCGAAATTGAAAATTTCTTACATTTTTTGCAATTTGCAAGTCAGTATTAGTTTGTATGTTGATCTAAATATAATTCGCGGCCGTATCAAGTATTTATTTATGTAATTATAATCATTAAAATCATCCATACAACTTTTAAGTTCAAAATACCCTGTTGAATTACAATTTCATGAAATCATGAGATTTGAGGCCAATTTTATCTTATGGAGTTAGTTGTATTGCTAATTCTAAAGATTATAATTCTTTAAAACCATATTAGTTACGGCTCCGGATTATATTTTAATCAACACTGACACTGACTTGAAAATTCAAATTTAACTTAACGTTAACATTCAGTCTGGTGAATGACCTACGAAAAACTGCGAGAAAGCAGGCATAGACCAGGGAAGCATGGCTCAAAAGCCAGGAGGCGTATACTCAGCCATTTGATGGAACAAGACTGGAAATGATGAGTATGTAGATAATTTTTCGCATTTCCAACGTTTTCATGTAGATTTTTTTGTTCACAGTTACACTGAACCCAACTACGCAGCAAATGATGTACCTATGAAAGAAGAAATCGCTACAGGTGGTGTTATTACAGAATAAGAATTTAACTACTTTTCATTGTACAGACGCCAGCAGGTCAAGCCACGCGAAACTGTCAAATTTTCCCAATCAACCTTGAACCTAATGCTTTAGCGATAAAGATGAAAATATATTAAAGAAATTTGACAGATTGTATTAGCTTGATGTGATGGCGTGGCAATTTTTTTTTTAAAGTAAAAAAAGTTTATTGATTCCTAAAGTACGTAATTGTTAGCACTGTTGATAATTTTTAGCAAAATAGCACTCTTTCACCTTAGGTACCTTTTGTAGGTAGTAATTAGTAGTCACTTGTTGTATTTAAATTTTGGGGAGGAGCTCGTGGCTAAGTAATAACAGCCGCACGGGTCGATCCGTCAGGTTAAGCTACGCTTGCCGGGGTTGGTCAGTGGATGGGTGACCATCTTTACATATCGAGATTCCTCCGTGCCTCGGAAAGCACGTTAAGCCGTTGGCCCCGGCTGTTATTCGTGGATCTTTGACAGTCGTTACGGGTCGTCAGAAGCCCGAAAGTCTGACAACCAGTCTTACCAAGGGGTATCGTATTACCCAGTTACTGGGTTGTGGAGGTCAGATAGGCAGTCGCTCCATGTAAAATACTGGTATTCAGCTGCATCCGGTTAGACTGGAAGCCGACCCCAACATAGTTGGGAAAAGGCTAGGCAGATTGATTGTTGTATTTAAATTTTGTTAAGCCTTGGTTTCCTAGGAAAGTGGCCGTAATATTTTAACGAGATCAAGAGGGCCTAGACAAATGTTACTTCATCAGCATAGAGGCTGTAATACGATGTGAAAAAACATCATGGATCCATCATGGTTCCAGTGTGAGAGAGAAACGGAGCTATATACGACCTATAGCACTATCCTTTTTTCTCAACAGAACCATGATCTTTTTTCACGTCATAGTACAGCCCCAGAGCTCATGTGGTTTTGCTTCAAGTCTAGCAAAAGAATTCTCTTTTCAAACTGTTTATTGTAACCGTTAATTTTTTTTTATTAGTAGAATAATCATGATTGTTTTATTGTTACTAACTTTTAATTAAATAAATTATATTATGTATTTACTACTTTCGTTTTATTCTTTTTTTATTCTTCTGTAGTAAGTTAGTAGTTAAGGACGCTGTTAGGCCGCGTTTCCACTGACGCGGAGCTGGGCGGAACGGAGCGGAGACGTGCAGGAATCGTCCAATTACAGACGAGGCAAGAGACGCGATGAGGATTTCAACCATTATGATTGGCCGATTCCTGCACGTCTCCGCTCCGCTCCGCCCAGCTCCGCGTCAGTGGAAACGCACCCTTACAAATGGGTAGTCAAATCATTACTTTTTTACACAAAAGTGTGTTTATTAAATAAAATGCTTTGCTTTCTTAAAATGTTTTTTGGTTAAATTGTTGATAAATGTGCATGGTACGATTCTGAACCATAAATATAATTTTAGATGGGTACAGTTTCACAATAATGGTACCGAAGTGATTTTTTTTACTTCGGTACCGTTATTGAGCTGTACATATCTAAAATTACGTTTATAGTACAGAATCGTGTCATGCACACTTATCAACAATTTAACCAAAAAACATTTTAAGAAAGCAAAGCATTTTATTTAATAAACACACTTTTATGTAAAAAAGTAATGATTTGACTACCCATTTGTAACAGCGTCCTTAAGCCGGTTTTTTATAAGAGCGGTGGCCGCTACACAGCGGCCGCAGTGACAGCTGTCATGAAAATGACGGCAGCGGCAAAGATTTGCATCATTGGGTTCGACTTAACGGCGACCGTACAACCCCGGTTAGGAATTAAATCTTTCGAAAGG
Organism: Cosmia trapezina; assembly: GCA_905163495.3. Taxonomy (NCBI): domain Eukaryota; kingdom Metazoa; phylum Arthropoda; class Insecta; order Lepidoptera; family Noctuidae; genus Cosmia; species Cosmia trapezina. The sequence continues at coordinate 7,842,125 of LR991049.1, forward strand.
TAAGCCGTTTATGAGGTTATTATCATGTGTGACTCCTTGAATGGGTTTAATCCTTGAAACCCAGTAAAAAGGTTATCCCTTCAATATGAATAACCCATTGAATGGGTTCTATAGTTGAAACCCAGTGTAAGGGTTACCCCTTTATTAGGATAACCTCTATAATAGAAGGGTTTTGTACGGGTAAACATATTAGCAATTGCAACGTATGCCATCATCGAGAGATCAATGTATTGCTCCGAGTCGGAGTGTTACGCTGTTATCGTTTTGAGGGTTGAAGCTTATTAAAGGGTTACCTACATCGTATGGGTTTTTGATTAACCGCTTAGAAAAACCCCATCGGTAAAACCCTTTGGCTAACCAAAAGTTAAGGTGACAAAAACGCACTCTAGGAAAACACACCAACTTACTTTCATAGATAACTTTTCAGTTACGTCATTCGCCGGTAATTGCAGACGCCACGTACCGCTCTTCTAGGCAACCGCAGCATTATAGAGCTTCTCAATGAAAAACTGTGCAAGTACTTCGCTGCTTTGTCTGCAGTGACCTTTTTAATTTAGATGCTATGGGGACTTTGTAGAGTTTTGGAAATAGGAAGGATTCTGGGAATTTAGATTGGCTAGGTGTTTCCAATGAAACATAGTAAACTTTACATTCGTTTTTATTACATTATGGAATAATAAATAAACCCCCCCATGTATATACCGACCTATCACCGAGACACGTTCTCCTGCCTGCGGACTATCGCCGTCCTTTTCTAGCTGGGCATTTGCGTATAGCGTTGTCTCGATCTAGTAGAACTTTGGAGGCTATCCACTATCCAGGGTGTTGGTATTTTTGATTTGCGATAAATGCATTTTTAGTTGATACTGATTTGATGATAATTTAAGTTACGATGTTTTTATTAATTACTTAGACACTACAAAATAAGAGCAAGATGAAAATGCAATAGATCTCAATTAAATGCAAAAAAAGACTATCTTAGAATTTCAATATCACTTAATTTTTTTTTTGGACGTTCCCAAATTTCGTTTTAAAGATTCCAAATATCTTTTTAAAGAGTAGGTAGTTTATCATTCAAAATGCCACGCTATACCCAGCCAGTCGAGACGAAGACTTCCAATCATTGAGCATATTTCTTTCCTGCACTATTTTATCATCCCATCATGGTTTTACTGAATTACCATAGCCATAAACCGCTGGCGTCTAAGCAAAACAAATTTTATTTAAAGCATTATTATGCGGTTTTCGAACGTTAGCCGCCATTTCATTTAACTGTCAAAATTTCGCCGCGATCGTATAAAATTTCAAACGACATCCAATTATTTTCTTGTAAATAAATAAACAGCAATATTTTATTTAATATGGTTCGTCATATTTTTTGTACTATTTGTTAGTTCAAAATTTACGTTAAAATCGGTAGAATTTTTACTGTCTACTCAGCCATTAAAGTAGAAGAAACCACTTCCGAATTAACATCAAAGTTTTACCACCAGGTTTGTTAGCCATAAACCTCCTCTCATTACAATTACAAAAATTGTGAAAAACTAAAATTATTTTTCAATCTCATCCAATATTGACCGCCATATTGAAAGTTCGTTCGAAAACCGCCAAAACCTTATACCACTCCAAAACATGTCTACATTATAAAGATACAGCGAAAAAATGAAAAAATATTCCCGCATATATATATTTGGATTTAACTTTGGGGTAACTAAATTCTATATACACAATAATAACTCAGACACGGACAATTTCACCGAAAGTCTCCCGAACGATATTTTCTTATCTTAATTAAATACAAAACAGTACACTAAACAGAAAGCGTGAAATAATAACAACAAGACTGAAGTATTTCTTTTTCAAAATGTACATATAATATACTTACAGACAAAAACAAATATTTACGTACGAGTTTCATTTATTTATCGAAGTCACTGACTTCTTGACAATTTAATCAATTACTTCGATAAATTCTAGTTTCACCATTCTCGAATTCACTTCCATTTTTAGGAATCTATAAGTTTTAAATTTACACTAAGAGAACTTAAATTAATTCGACACTGGAAGAAAATTGGAACGGTATTCGCGAAGTTGGGATTGAGTTTGTTAATATTTTTCTAGTTTTATATTAAGATTATGTTATTTGAATATTAAGAGTATAAATATTGAAGTAACATAGAACAATAGAAACAAATAATCATTTCGAAGCAACAATGATTTTAACAGCTGGTATCGATGTGCCATCAAAATAAATATCTACATTTAACTTTGAATCCACAGATTATTCCAATGAATCCATTTCAATTGCTAGCATATTCAAAAAATCTTAGATATCAAAATATGCTAGTAACACAAAAGGAAAAATTGACTAACGTTTACAATGATAAACACAGAGTTGAAGACTACAAAACTTTACAATTTATCAATGAAGCTGTGGCGTTAATCAAACCCCAACTTTGCGGAAACAATCCATCATTTACTTACATTTATTGTGATATAAGAAAAACAGTGAGAGCCAAAGTGTCCTGCGTTAGACTTATACAATAAGAAAAAATGCTAACACTTAAATAACATGTCGTATAAACTTAGGCATTACTTAACAAGTACCGCTTACACCGATTATTATGGGATTACGAAGATAACTTGCGTTTTTTGGTAAGAACAACCAAGATATAAGTACGCATTGGTAATAGTCGAAGGGCAGAAGTCCTGTAGTCTACAGGTTTCCTAGCATAGATATACAAACTGAAATTTTTACTTTATATAAAAAATGAATAAATACCTACGTTAATTATCACTAAGGAAGCGTCATTTTGGAACGAATTTTATTTTATTTATTTTTAAAAAATGTTTTTACTTGCATTAACTAAGCGCTTAGAAGGACCCATGTCATGTTTTATTTAATTAATTAAATATCTAGCTGACTGCTCTATCTCTACACGTGGAAATATTTTCCATTTCAGAATGGAATTTCTAAACACTCCATCATTCTTCAGGTATGTCTTTAGAAAAAGAGTTTTCACTATAATATTTCGTTTTCATAACAATGGTAATTCACAGCTTTTAGGGTGGCATAACATTGTTACTGACTGAAGGTTCAAGAAAATATATTTTCACGTACATTTTACAAGTATTAAGTCATCAAGGTAAACAAAATTTAACTAAATCAACATTGGAAGTGTTTTTGTAGTTAGTACTGCTAGTCTGTTAGAAACTAATGATCATCAATAGGTTTACTCATGAATTGTCACTCATTTCAAAGGTGAGAACTGGATTTGAACAAAATCTAAATCTAAGATCAATGCAATAAAAATCTATATTAATTTTGTCTATTTTTTAAAATTTATAGGCCTCAGGCGTCTTGAATTTGATTATTGCATTAATTCCTATGTTTCAAATCCCCACGTATTTTATTTGAATATAAAAATTTATGACATGGGATCTCCATTATTTTTCAAAAGTTTGTTACGTATAAATAGACACGGTCTGATACACACATCTTTATGTAAAAGCCATTCAAAATAGCATGTGAATAAGGAAGAATATGAAATTGAGCTTTATTACAGCCAAAATAAGGAATAGTAGGAGCCAAATTATCAATTGCAAAGCTTCGATCACAATCGATCAAATATCAATCGGCCGCAAATGGCTCCTATGCAGGGTATCGAAATTACAAAATGGAAAACTTTTAGGACAAAAATAAAACCCATAAGAATATCTTCTCCTTAAATTCTTCAAAATGGGTTTTTCAGCGTTGGCGGTAAACCATTCTAAAAAATCACAAGAGTGTGAATTTCCGCATTCTTTACATTGCATTCCTACATTTCATACATTACCAAGAACCACTACGCTCCTAGCCGCTATCAAATCGCACGATCCTTTATAATCATTACTTTATGACACCTTCTAATAAATTACCATTATTATATTTCTATAGAAATCGTAAGAAATTCTAATGTTTCTACTTAAAACTTTCGAGAAACCAGGATTTAACCTTAGTCCAATAGTAGACAAAACTAGCCCGATATAATGAGAAAAAGATGTTACAAATTATATTCATCTTGAACATTGAAACCTATTCTACCAGAGCAGTCTACTAATGGAACTGGTAAATCTGATGTTATAAGGCCACCGATTGATCGCAAACTCAAATTGTACTCAATTTCTAATATAATTAAATATAGAAGATTGAAGATGCAAAAGGTATATTACAAGTAGACAATAAATTAGAAGATGCCACAATTTACACTTCATAAATATTTTCGCTAAGTCGTTTGTTTAACAATTTTATTTTGGAATCTTTATTTTACATGGGTGCCTATACATAATTAATATATATTTCTGCGTTTAAGAACAACTCTATGTATTTAGCAAGTGTTCAAAGTGTTATATTAATTATAATAATATATCAATATGTACGAACAATTGTGATAAAACAGCTCAACTAATTCTCAAGACTAACATAAGAGTTGTTCTTTAAAACGAATGCATTTGACTAGTTCATAAACGTCTATTTATTATTGAGCCATCAGAAATCCTAATTGCGATCTTGGAAAAATATACACGCGTCCGCTAAACATAACTTGCTAATAATAAATCTCCAGCGGATAACAGAAAGCATTTCAATAAAAAACAAAAGGTCCAAAGCATTCGCTTTTCAGGCATCTGTAGCCTCAAAATTTACAAACTTTGACTATCATGTCAGTTAAGTGCTGTTCAAATCTTTTGTCTTCTTGTATCTTAAAACCGTCCACATTAATTAATTCTTTGACCATTACATTATCAATGAAAATTAACAGTTATATAGAACCAACTATTCGTTAATCAACATTACTGATGGGGACCAACCAATCCAAAAGCCAGTCGATGAGTAGTTTTAAATGACATTTCATGGAAGCATGACAATTATTATTAAATTAATCGAAGACTTGAGAAATAATTGGCACAATAACTGACTTTAGAAATATAATCTCACGAGTTTAACATGAATATCAATACATTGCGCTATTGTTATTAAAACTAGGCGATAACAGATTTGAATTCATTAGATATTGAGCTGTTAAAGGTACAAAATTATTGGAATCACTATTACTTAGAACGATCCGTAACTAACAGCCTAGCGCTTGGGAAGTAGTAGAGATACACTGTGTTATGGAAAATATGGTCATTATTCATGCTTCTTACAACGTCCAAGATACTAATTTTATAACCAACGCCTCTAAAGTACTTAGGAACAGATTTCAACAAGTTTTTACACAGGAGACAATTGCTGATACTATTTTTCAATAATAGACCTAATTTATCTTAACTTTTATACATGAAAGACAATAGGGAAGGATATAGGAATTATTATTGTAATGTTATGTTTCAGTACTGGCCATACATGATGAACGTCATATGTTTTCAAAGTATCCACGTCAATCATTGCAACATTCACAATATACATTTCTACACAACACAGTGTAAATCCCGAAGCAAATATAACAGCCCCGTAAAAGCTTATTTTTAAAGAGAAAAATATATTACCTAAATTATTTGCCTGTGTACTTAACAATTATCTATTGGTGTCAATGTTGAATTGGCGGGAGTCGCCATCTTGTAACAAATGTCAAACGAATGTCAAATGCCAACATTGGTTTGTTTATCGTGGCGTGATTGGAAGCTTGAAACGAAGAGGCGTTAACGAGGATAGCTTCGTTTGCAGAGGACATCAGGCTATAGCTAAGAGTCGAGCTGCCCTCGTTAACAATTCTAGCACACGTCGCCAAACGTTACGCAGCGCGTTGGAGCGTGAAAACAGAAATCTCCATAGGAAGAACACCGTGGCCACTTGGGTTAGAATGTGGACTATGTGTAATCTGTAACCAAAATCATATTGTTATATAGATCAATAATGAAGTTTTGATGACTGGCAAATGGTCAATCTGAAAGTTTTTCAAAATGTGAGAGACTACCTCAGACACTAACCTACATGGTACTCTACATGATCTAACAATAGGAAAGACCGATCTAGTTTTTATCAAAAAATAGGGATGATGCCTGGGTAAAAAAAAGAATTTCTATTTAGTCCGTCAGTCAGATAATAAAAAAAAATTAGACACGTAATTTTTGCTTTATCATACTCGTATTAATAAAAAAATACTTAGATAAAACGCAATAAAGCTGCAGTGGGGGATCGCTACTTTACAAACTACGTATAAAATCTAGCAAGGAGTAACGTCATGCAAAATTTTAACTTAATGTATCGCCGTAGTATTTTGATTTCGTAAAAAAACAAAAAATACCTGTCCAATATTTTTTTTATAATATCATGACGGACAAAAAATTTCATCATCCCGACATTTTAAAGAGTTAGATTTAACTAATTTACAAAATAAATATTATTTATCAGATAGTCGCGATAGCATTATTTCTAAAATATCAAAAGAAAATTGATAGGAGTAAAATCAAGTTAAAAAATAAAGATATACCTTCGCAGTACGGCCCTGGACTTGGGCAACGTGTCTGGGCTCTCTTTGAAGAGGAACCTCCTAATACCGAGCACGTATGACTCGATGTACGCGTCCCAGTCGATGTTCCGCACGTTGAAGTCGAAAATCCTGGACAAAGGAGAGATTTTTGTCAAAATAATATTATATAGGACTAAGAACCACCAATGTTGCAGCAGCCGCCATTGTTAGCCTGGACATGGGTCATATGGACAATGGAAATGCGTTCCATGCGATGCATGTGTGGTGTGACTATGAATGATAGGCTGAGAAATGATAAAGATAAGGCAACGGTGCGCCTTAAAGGAAGATGTAGTGACAAAAATTGAAAAGAGTATACTTAGATGGTCTGGTCATGTTGAGACTTAAGAGGATGAATGAAAGGCGACTAACAAAAGGTATTTACAAGTGGAAACTCCGGGAGGGGACGCTCTAAGAAGACATATAGTGACCTTATTGGTGATGTTCTTAAGAAAGGTCAGGTGCGTAGTACTGGCAACCGGCGGGCGTGCGTGTATGATAAGATGTATGAACGTAAACAAGACAAAAGGAGTATGTAAGGATTGTAAGAAGGGACAATATTGGTATAATACCTGAATATACGAAGGTGGATTCTACAGTATGCAAGTCATAGTTTCTTGTTTCTGATACTAGTCTTGAGATGAAAATAAATCAAGAATTATATGTCTACAAAAAGAGAGCAAAAAAAAATTCAAAATAGACATTGAACATTTCAAAATTAAAAATGTCACGGTTAAAAAAGTGATGTGGTGTTATGTTGAAACATTATTTATTTATTTTTACAGAAAGCTTACAGACTAACCAGAAAATCAGAATATCAGAATCAACGATCATTCGTAGGCAGGAAAATTTGCTTATTACAAGCTTCCACATCTATATAATTATTATTATTAGTGCCATGCGCAATCTAATAAACAGAAAAAGTTTTTAAGCAGTGCGCAAATTTTCACAGCGTGTTTATCCATGAATATGAACAACTTTCATTACGGGACCAACTCTGAAATCACGAATAAAATCAGCTGTTTCAGAGTTGGTGCTATAGTGAAAGTTGTTCATAGCTTAAAAACTTACCACTTGATATTAATACCACTTCTCTTAGCCACAGAGAAAAGACATTGGTACAAGGTAGGTAAGCTATTACACTACGATATCCAAAATCATCTTGGTCTTACCTGCGATCGTCAGGCGAAAGCGACGCACAAAGAGCCTGCACGTTATCATCGGCGAAGGCCCACTGACGCGTAGTGAAGTACTCCAGACATGCAGCTGCTTTCTCTAACTTGTTCTGTACGCGAACCATCCTGAAAGAGAACGTAGAATTCAAGAACATCATTTTAGGAAACGAAAGAAATTCCTCAAGACTACGAATGGATTGGAGAACGTAAAACAAAGAAGCTGGTGAACATCGATCTTTGAATAATGAAAAAATCTAAGTTCGTAAACATCAACATTTCACATCAGGTTTAGATTTAGATTTCAAATCTGATGTTGCTGACAAAAGGCATATATTTGGGTTATTAGCAGTTCCCACGTTTTTTGTCAGACACCAATTACTGCTCTATAAAAATGACTGCTGTAAATTTAACTGCATCTGCTTTCAGTGAAATCAACTCATATCATTATATTTTCAGGAGAAGTTTTATTAGTAAAAGTAAAAATCTCGCAATGAGAGACGTCATCTACATAGATGACATTCTTATTGATACAACCAATGTAACACATTTCTGAATTTGTTTCTGACAAGCATACATTTATTTCAGTTAAAGCTCCTTTTATACGGTGCAAGTTTATTGCCTGTGGCATACCATAAAGTGAAGAGCAATTAACTGGTACTGTCTAAACAACACGTGTGTTGTTGCACGATACGGACAAGTTAGTAGCCGTTCAAAACTGGTATAGGTGTAAATAGCACGTAAAATAAAATCGCAAGTACAATAAAATCACACTCAATTCTGTCATGAAAATATCATTCTACCATTCAAACATGAGCGAACGAAACAAGACGTTCAATTAAATTGAATAATTTTTGGTTTTGTTTTACTTGAATTTGGAAGCGCAAATACGTGTAATACTTGAATCAATTGTACAAGGACGTGCAACTCTGTGTTTAGATGAGGTAAAACTTGCATGCAATAATCGCCTTGCAATTTTATTGCCTTGGTGTATGTCGTATGCCATTTTATCGAATTGCATTCATTGGAACTTGTATTTAACCATTATATGCCATTTTATGAATGGCTCGCGTGTAAACACTTGCATGGAATTCTTGAAGTGCAATAAAGTTGAACGTGCTTTATGGCATGCGATTTTTACTCTTGAACGTTCCAGAAAGCTGCACCATGTAAATGGAGCTTTATACTTGGTTTACCATTTTTAATGAACATAGTAACTTCATGATATGGCACACTAACTTCACGATTACCATCGATTACCTACACTATCGAGACCCCTCCGAGCCTGGGAAAGCACATTAAGCCGTTGGTCCAGGTGTCATTCGTAGATCTTTGACAGTAGTCGTTACGGGTAGTCGGAAGCTTGACAACCCGTCTTACCAAGGGGACACGATAGTGTGACCCAGTAACTGATTTGTGGAGGCAGTTACTCCATGTATGCTACTGGCAACCAACTGCAACCTGTTAGACTGGAAGCCGACCGGTACCCTAATTGCGTAACACATTATCAATCGGAGTTGGTTTCATTTTGACAGTTCAACAACATTCATTGCGCTATTTACGTTGCCGAGCAGACAAATTTTTCGAATATATGAAGCAATGGATTAGCAATTTGTTTCAAAATGATTCAAACTCCGATTGATAATGTGTTACGCAATTAGGGTGCTGAGTATAGTTGGAAAAAGGCTAGGCAGATTGATTGACTTACATAGGTTTCTTGCCTGTAGCAGTGGCAATGAGATCCATGATGGCGGCGGGCGCGCGATGTTGCAACAGCGACAGCGTACCGTGCTTCAATCTATTGCTTGTTATGTCTCCTCCTGGGTACCATAGAACTTCGTCTGGAAGTAAGAAGGTTATCATTAGTGACTAATTCAAATTCCAAGTGTTTTGAAGAAAAGTTAGCTTTCACGACTTCTGTCTCATCAGCAACTGAATATCTAAGAATTTTTAGTCTAGTGAAATCCAGCGGATTTAAACTGATTTCAAAAGACCGGCTGTAACCTCCAACCCACCAAGGAATTACTCTTATAAAGTGGAATTAATGGTATAGATAGAGGTATGAGGAAAAGGTTCAGTGATCCTCTTCTTTTTCGAGTGGTCAACCAGCACGCGTAGCATGATCAATTCTATATCTACGAAGAATAGACACATCTCTTTCTATACAAAGTGACATTTCGTTTCTCCATTTTTGACATCGCACCGTAGAATTCCTTCCACAATCTGTCATTTTGTCTTTCGTTTCTAACGATTTTTGTCTATGTTCTTTTCTATGTAGACTATTTCGGAAGAAAGTTTTCTATTTAAACTATCAAAATCACACTGACAACTGAAAATTGTCTAAAGCTTTAGGGGTAATCTCTTGCTTGACACTCTTTTGAATAATACTGTAAGATTACATCAGAAGAGCTTATACTTACTGAACGGATGTTTCCGCATGTATTTGAAGCTGGTCTTCACGAATCGTTGCCACGTGATGGGGTTCTGCTGGCCGGTGCAACAGTTGTACACCACAACTCCCTCACCTCTGTAAATAATGAAATAAACATATGTAATACACAACACCACACCACACCTCTATATTCCCAAAAGCTGGGCAGACATACACACAAACATATACAATATAAATATAATAGAACAGCACATGACCGTTGGATTAAAAAACATAAGGTCTCGATCACCAGTTTCGTCATAAATAGTCCTCAAGATTATTGAAGCCCAAAACAATTTGCTGTGGAGGTAAAGAGACCTTGAACAAACTAATCTCTTTCCAACCATACATAATTTACTTTTAACATAAGCACGCCTATGAATTTATTTATTTATTTAAATGCCTTAAAACTACCATTACAGTTCCGTATTTATTCACAGGCAACCATAGTCGGAAAAATGTAAATACTTCATGGAAGCTAAAGTGAAACAAATGGTTGGAAAAATTATAAGAAACATATTGCATAAACGATACAAATCGACGCTGGAAAGCGATTTTGTCTTATTTCGAAAAATGTCAAAAAAAAATTAAATCAGAAAAAGATTTAGTTCATCAAAATGCTGTAAAATACCACAAAATCAACTATTTTTAAATGGTCTACAGATACAGCAAAATCGACGACCACAAAAAACAACGACCTAACTTTGAATTTTAAAGCTATTTCGTTGTGCCATAATAATATGTTACAACTACCAAGATACAGCAATATTATAAAACACTATCGAAACGGGCAAACAACAGCAATATTGCTGCTTGAAATTGAAATACCAATTGCTGTAACTATTATAAAACGCATAGTCTAACTTTAGAACGCTATCGTTAGTGGCATCTGATAAATTTCATTATAACAAATACGTGTTCGAAAAATGACCTCTCTGATTCAGCTATTTTACGAGATAAGAATTATAGATATAGTTTTTTAGCTCTGGTGTAAAGTTCAACTTTTTTATTTATTTATTTATTTAAATAACATGGGAGACTTACAGCTAAAACAAACAGATCAAGGACAGTACATTAGTCTGAAAGCCAATTACAATCTCCACTTAAAAAAACAGAAAAAAGAAAAAAAAAAACCTAAATTCTAAGGACATTCACAACTAGTTACTAAGTATACAGCATAATTGCTATGCTGCTCGCCCTGTCTAACAACCCTCATAACATGTTTTTTTTTTTTACTTGAAAAAGTTACGGCTTAGGCACTTCCTGGCTGACGACACGCTAGTTAAGAACGGAGATACTACAAGATATTACAATGACATATTTTCGAGATACTACAAGATTGCTTTCGTGCGTCGAAATGGTGACATCAAAAATGACGCATTCTCAACGTTAGACAGAAGTGATACGACAGCTGGTTAGGCAGCATGTGACAAAGTCTAATAACAATAAACATTTACAAAAAGTGATTGTACTTAAGCTTAGCAACCCTGGCTTAGTCATGGATTATCAGTATCGTGCTTTATTACATTTAATGACCAATAAATCGTAATAAATGATTTTATTTCTGTAAGTAGGTTTGCAAGTACAAAAGTACTACACTACACGTGTAGTACTTTTTCACGTCAATCATATTTTTTAAAACTAGATGAGGTTGGCGTTTCCTATCTGGCTACTTTAATAAGAAAGGCCGAAGAGGTCACAATCTCTTTTAAAGACCAGACATAATCTTGGTCAGATCATGTTAAGACCTTGTAGACTAGTGTCTGAAATGGTCTATTGAGGAAAGATTTACACAGATTGAGTGGACCTGTCCAGTCAGTGCACGCATTTGTCAGAATAGTGCAGCTCAACTAGTCGGGGTCGTTACCACTTGGCCTCCACTGCTCACAGTTACTATTAGTTAGTTAGTGAAATTTAAAAAGTGCTCGAGCTTCCGCGTGGATTTTTCCGTTTAGTGGATACTGACCGTTAATAGTTATGCCTTTTCTAGCCACAAACAATCAAACAAACACAAAACACAAAACACAAAAAATCCGTCGTCTCTTTAGTCATTCACAAATATTTCAAATATCTTATCACTTCATCATGATTCTCCTGCCCTTCATCATAATCTCAATTTGTTTAGGGTTAGCGCACTATGTTCCTTTTTCCATACTTCTTTATTAGTCTTCATCTTGGTAGTCACCTCCTTTCTAGCCATATCATCTTTCACATAATCCATCCATCATTTCTTTAGTCTTCCCCTACTCTTATAGTCATCGACATTCATACTCAAATCTTTCCTCACAACATTTACCTCAGTCCTCCGCATCACTTGCCTATACCATGACAATGGATTTCCGCACAACTTTTCAGTCACTGGTGCCAATTTCAGACTTCCTCTTATGTACTCATTTCTTTTTCTCTATCTATTCATGTAACATCTTTCTTAGTATTCTCATCTCAGCTTTTCATTTCAGCCTTTCATTCATACCTTTTGTGGCCCAAAATTCTGATTCATACAAGACAGCAGTTCTTACAATTGTTATATAAATTATTATCACTTACCGTCTCAAATGCGTCCTCCACGCGCATACAATCATTAGATTGATAACAGTATCGACGGGTACCAAGTCTGCAACCTTCGTGCCGGTTCCCAGCATCGTACGGAAGATTCCCTTGCCCACCGCTGCGATGATACCGTTGGGACCATTCCAATTGTCCACCCAACCTTTTACTGGCTCTCGGACTGATGAGAGCACTGGAAGAGAAGGAAATTAGGGTTTTAGACAGCTGGAATTAGTGATGGCTTCGTCGGATTACTTTCAACCAGCACCCCAATTATTGAGTTAATTCTAGAGGGGATTCATAACAACTTCATTGCTTCCTATGCTTGAAAAATCCGCCTGCTCGACAAAGTAAAAAAACGTAATGGATATTGTGGAATTTTCAAAATGATTAAGGCGATACCAAGATGAATTGAAGGCGTAACCAACATGTATGGATTTAATTTTTGGATAATATGTTGATTGACTATTTGATTACCATATTCAGACTGAAGGAAAACGCAACTCTACTTTTTATGTTTTTTTTTTTTGTAATTTTATAATCGGAAGTAATTTCAACGCAAAATTGCATTAAAAAGGGTGTATTAGGTAATTGTAAACTCTGGTTGAAAATATTTTTGATACTTAGTTAACTTATTTTATTTAAAAACAATTTTTATTTTGTTTGGCTTTTTTATTTTGGTTCCAGGCGTTCCAGCAATCTTTTTTTTCGCATGTGGAAGAAATTGACTCTGTCACTTATTCCCACCCAGCACCCTTTTTGCGAAACACACTATCAATCGGAATCTGTATCATTTTAAAGCAAATTGTTAATCCATTGCTTCATATGTTCGAAAAATTTGTCTGCTCGACAACGTAAATAATGCAATGAATGTTATTGAACTGTCAAAATTGGGTACCGATTGTAGTGTTACGCAATATGCTGCAGGTTAAGCAACTACTCGAAGGACATAGATCATGGATGCACAGGACAGCAGAACATTAACGATAACTTAAATGAAACATTGTGAATATTTATGAAGTCGATTGTGATACATTTCCCATAGATAGTATATTATTCTGCCTCACGCGAAGATAGAAAAGCGTACAAAATACTATAAAAACGTATATTTATTTTATTACTAGCGGACCCGACAGACGTTGTCCTGTCTGAACGGTCCTAGAACCCGACTGCAGCGCCACCTACCGGGTCCAATTGTGTTTTCAAACCATCCAGGAACCCATTCAAATATACACACAAAATTTCATCTATATCGGTCCAGCTGTAGTTAAACCACGTTTTATCCGTTTTTTTAAATATCCAATGTCCGTCTCCTGGTTCTAAGCTTACTGGTTGTTCATGTCCGGCGTCGTCACCAGGGAGAATTTCATACTGTATGTTGTCTGTTTTCATACTAAAATACCATCCAAATTTCCGACTTTTCCGGTGAATTTGCCAAAAAAAATCCGTCATACAGACTTTGTCCTTTGACAATTACAAACACAACAGAGAATTACGTAGTCAAACAGTTACAACCGTTCTGAAGTGATGCGCTTACTTAGTTTCATTCGATATTGATTTTTATTTTTAGATAAGATTTATTGTGGGCTCTCACGATGAATTTTGATGGTCCTATATGACTCCGAAACCCTCCACTACATTATCCTATGTCTGTATATCTCACGTGACAAATAATCAGCTGATCATATTACGCAATTCCTATCTCCATACTTCAGCATAAAATTACATAATCTTATCTAGATCTTACACTCCAAACACTTACGCCTACTCAATTCATCAATGATAAGGTAGATTATATCCAACTTTTATGATAGCATTGTAACAAAATTTTTAACTTATAAATATAATAAAGATAAAATCACTGGCTGACTAATGCCGGCAGGTGCGGTCCGTCCCGGGCCCCCCTGTCCTTGGGGGCCCCAAAACTTGACAAATAGGTACTTTCTAATCAAATCTCAAACAAGACCAGAATATGTTCAGTAAGTAAAAGGCAGTTTGTAGCTACGCATGCTAAATATAAACATGGGGTGCTAAAAATTTTAATCTCACGAATTCTCTTTTTTCTCAGACTTTTCTGCGTAATTCGATAAAGTAAGTGATATTAATTTAGGTACGAATATTCAGTTTATTCCTGGGCTGGGGGGCCCCAATTAGTTTTGCCGCCCAGGGCCCCGACAGGCTTAGTCCGCCACTGGATAAAATACTCAGTAATGATAGTGATGATGTCTGTTTCGTATCTGATTAGACGAAACATATCCTGGATATATGGATACGAAATCATAGTTATAATTGGACCGACTTAAGCAAACCACACAAACCTCATGAGTCTTTGATATGTTAAAATATACCTTATTTGGAGTACATAGGTCACTAAAACTCGAAATTGTCGAGGTTGTGGGTTGGAAAATTGTTGCTTAAATGGGTCCAATTTATATTAAAACGTAAACTTTTAAGTAAGGTCTGCCCCAAGGAACGACGAACGGAGTCGTGTTAGTTACACTATTTATAACTCAAGAACGGCTGAACCGATTTGGCTGAAAATTGGTGGGGGGAGGTAGATTAGAACCAGGAGACGGATATAAGGTACTTAAAAAACAACGGATAAAACGTGGTATAACAACGGTTGGACTGATTTAGATGAAATTTTGTGTGTATATTTGAAAGGGTTCCTGGATGGTTTGAAAATACAATTGGACCCGGTAAGTGGCGCTGCAGTCCTTTCTTCAGAGTCACATTATAATGTACTCGCTATGCACATATGAATTATTTTAGGACCAGAATCCATTATTCAGCACTTTCTGTGGGATATACGAGAAATTCATCAGCTGCCTTACCTTTTCCCAACTATGTTGGGGTCGGCTTCCAGTCTAACCAGTTTCATCTGAATACCAGTAATTTACATGGAGCGACTGCCTATCTGTATCTGATCTCCACAACCCAGTTACTGGGTCACACGATACCACTAGGCAAGACTACATAACAGACCAGACCATTAGACCTTTTAGGCTTCTGACTACCCGAAACGACTGTAAAAAGATCTACGAATGACAGCCGGGACCAACGGCTTAACGTGCTTTCTGAGGCACGGAGGGGTCTTGGTATGTAAAGATGGTCACCCATCCACGAACCAACCGCGGCAAGCATAGAAAGAAGAAAGAATGAAGAAAGATTGACACGTGTGGCTGTTATAACTCAGCGACAAGCCCTCTCCATATACGAGGTATACGAAGAATTCTCCATCTTTAAATTAATGCATCGCAAGTAACTAGAAGAGACATGAGTATAAATGTTGATGGATGGAGAGGGAGAGGAAGGCCAAAGAAAAGTTAGATGTATTGTGTGAGGGATGACATGAAAGAAAAAGCATCATTCACTCCTTTTCCTTTGAGAGAGAGTGACGACTGACAGAGGTGAATGGAAGAACAAAACGTGTTGCACTGACATCAAGTAACATGGGCAGGAAGATGATGTTTGACTCGCCGTTTAATAGTCATAGTAACATTTACATATGTTCTGCGATTTCGGCGGTATCTCCAGTGCTGGAGCCATAGCGCTTGATGGCGCGGTTCTCCCAGTTTGCTCCGACTTTCAGTATCTCGGTTCACTCGTGCAAAACAATGGCGAAGTAGATCGGATGGTTAAGCACAGGATGGATGAAATGGCGGCAGGTCACGATAACAATCTGCGACTCCCACATTCCCCTTAAACTTAAGGAGAAGTATATAAAGCAATGGTTATACCTGCTGTCTTGTATGGATCAGAATGTTGGGCCACAAAAGGGATGAATGAAAAGCAACTGCATGCAGCTTAGATGAGAATGCTAAGAGGAATGCATGGTATTACACGAATGGATAGAATAAGAAATGCGAGATAACGACTAATAGAGAAGTATGGAAAAAAAAGGACATGTTGCGCCGTCCCCAAATAGATTGGGATAAGGGCAGGAGAATGATGATGTTGATGATGAGTAACATTCACATAGCAGAATATACCTACCTACTATAAGTCATAGTAATTTTGTAATGTTTTTTTTTTTCATATTATATTTACGTACGTACACAGTAACAGCCAGAAGTCGACTAGCAATGTAACAAAACAATGGCATAGCAATATTAGCTTACTTATGACCTTCTTCGGCGCCGCAGTCCGTATAGTGCAGGCGATAATGGTCATTGCGGTGTAAGTGGACTTCTGGCCGTTGACTGTACATGGAAGTTGGAATTCGTACGCTATGATGTCAATTGCGATTCAACGTCAATATGACACGTCGGTCATTGATGCGATTTATCATGATTTAACATGGGGACATATACAAAATATTGTAAAACATTTGAAATGTGAAACTATGGAGTTTCTTGCCCATTCTTTTCCATACGAAACTATCTTATAGTGGCCTGAGTACTCGAAATGAATGATTTGACTTTACTTTTTTTTTGTAATATATAAAAAGGTGATGGGAGCTGAGCTTAACCCTGTTGGGCACACAGTACCTACAAATGTTCAGGTAAGTAGGACAGAGAAGGAAGAGCTCAACATAGATATTAAAACTAATCGAAAAACAAATGAATGTGAATATTGGAATTTCCTACTATAATCTCGATAGATTTGATAAAAACTACAATACGTATAACCTACTAAGATAATGTACGAGTATTAGTCACTATTCCTGTTGAGGATGACTGTGTAAATGATAAGAAGGAAAAAAAAGAAGCAATGTCAGAGGACTTAGACAAAGTAACATTCAATTAGCGACGACCTCAGTAAAAAAGCCAAAAAATCCAAAAAAATTTGCGGTTGAAGCAACCGAAATGTCATCTGATAATGTTGTTGTTGTTGTTGATGTTGCATCGCTCCAAAGCGAATGTCATTTGTCTAGGGCCTAGACAAATGACTCTAAACTCTAAAACCTGAGGGCCTAGACTCTTGCCCATTCTTCTCCATAGGAACCAACTACGCTATGGAATCGGCAACTAGCTTCATCTTTCTGACTGACCGACCCCTTGACAATTCAAAAGTGCCTGTAATTGGTTTATCTATCTATCTATAAGAGAAGTCCTGACTGACTGACTGACTGACTCATCAACGCCCAGCCCAAACCCTTGGATCTAGAGCTGAAATTTTGCTCAGAGGTTCCCTTTATAATGTTGACAAGGAATAAGGAAGAAATTCCCGGTAGTATGTTCCATTGGGATATTTTCCGACATCCACGCGGGCGAAGCCGCTGGCAAAAGCTAGTTTGAAATAAATACGGTCCACAAATCTTAGCCAACTGTATGACTGTAGGGCAAAAAAAGCTATCGGATACATATTTTCAGCCATAGACATCTGGAAAAACTCCGCTACAAAACGAATTACTGTCGAAAATTTATCTTGATGCATTATGCAGACGGCTAACCTAAAAAAGCTGCATTGACGTCAACGTAATATTTATCATTTTTACCACAAGGCCACTTACTAATCGATTTGGGCGAATATCCGATAAAATTAACGAAACATACAGTCTGATTACTGACGTAGGTAAGTATAATATCAAATCATATAATATTTTATAAGCATCTAAGTATATAATTATAAGTTAATAAAAAAAGTGTGTAGTCATGCAGAATTTGCATTTATTAAGCAATTAAAAAAAAAGAATGTTATTAATAATGGTATACACTGACATAAGACTAAGGGCTAATATGACCAAAGTCGGATATCTTTTATCCGTGGAATAAGATTGACGAATGACAGTTTTTGTATGAAGAAGCTGTCAAAAATTCAAAATGTATTCGAAGCGGAAGACTTATACTAGTTAGAAAAGTTTGGTCGAATTCACCCTAAATACTTTATTCACATGTCAAAGCACCGACCCTAGCGTGGTTTGACCAGACTTGATTGCTCGAATGGACCCAGAGATACACACTAGCCCCTGGAGCCTCATGTTTCATGGGGTTACAGATGACAATGCATTTCAAGGAGTAAACCGGGTGGCGCGGTAATGGTAGTGAAGACGTGCTCTTATATAGGATAAGGAAGGATTGCATTGCTTACTAGATAATAAATGATGATCTTACCGATAGAAGGCCGAACAATAGAGACGGGTAGGTTACCGCTCTCCTTTATAAGCATATCCTCTGCGAGAGCCTTTGTGAATGTGTATGTGTTAGGCCTGTCACCTGTAATGTCGACAAAAAATACACATAAATGTTTAGCGAAAGAAGAATTGCAGCTTTTATGCGAAATGCTCTCACAATCGCAAAATGAATGTATGGTCGACAGCACTCACTTTCACTACGAGTACCACGTTATAAAGGCTAAATTGTCAGTAAGGAATTGTTACTAAGGACGTGCGATTGACAATACGACTGCCTCATTGGTCTGGTTATTGAGCAATCTGGTACCATCCTCAGGTCTGGCATAGTCTGGTACTGGGTTTTCCTTTAGGAAATTTTCTATACCAGCCCGGAGCCTGCATTTGTTTCCATTATGATATGCGAGAAATGTGAGTGTACTTTACACATTGTCCTATTCCTTCGATGCATACAGGCATGATGACGTCATGTTATTTATTTTTCATGAAAACTTCATCATCTATTTTGTTAATTTTACGAATACAATTGTCAGTTTTTTTCGGTTCATATATCCTTTTAATTGTAACCTTTTCAACATCATGTTCGTCAATATGTAGTGTGAATAAAAGACAATCCTCTCAAATTCTCTCACCGACTAAGTCCGGTGTGATTCTATCCACCAGTTCATCCGGCAGGGTCTGGACCAGCGTCACGACGTGCTCGGGGTGCGCAGGCGGCGCGTACACCGTCTCCTCCACACGTTCGCGCTCGCAGTTGCAGTATGCTGTCGACACGTGCACTAGGGCCTGAAACATTGTTGAACAATATTATATAGCCTCCCCTTTTTTTGAGGCCGTTTAAAACAAAGTAAAAATGGGATGGAGATGAGGATAGCCGACACTACACTCAGTGTTTCCCTTATGGATGGTATCTATAAGGATGATATCCATATGGATGGTATCTATAAGGATGGTATTCAAAAAGTTGTTATCCATAAGGATGGTATCCGTAAGGATGGTATCCACGAGGATTTACCCATGGAAAAAAATCTGCTTAAAGCTGGAAAGAGAAAGAGAGCGCCCGGTCAAAAGAGAAATAATGCCTGGTCAATGACACATTTCAAGTTAGATCCATAATATAATTATGATTCGAAAATTGAATTTGGGAACCACGTAAATAGTCGCGTGTGGTATTTTACACCCCACACGCGCTCTCTTGACACAATAAAATTGTAGACGACCGAGAGCTACAAGATAAAGGTTCATTATTACGAAGCTAATGGGAACATCAGCGCAGTAAATTCAAAATTTGAAGAGTTCTGAACCTTCAAAGATGCACTGGGGTGTGTCATACCCCACGCGACCAATGAAAGGTCAAGTCTTGGATTAGAAACTGAGCTATTGGCGGCCAGGCAGCTTCAACTTTATACTAGTTAAGAAGTTTAAGGTATTAATTATTTGAATTAACTGCTTTGAATTTGAGTTTATCAGATATTCAGGTTCACTGATTCAGGCTTTCTGAAAACAGGGTTTACACATAAAGAAGATTATTGGAGTTTACTCCTTAAGAATTGATTTTAATAAATAGCGTTAACTCAAAAGCGTTGTTACGTTTTTCTGCGCAACGTAAAATTAAACGAACGCCTGTACACCTTAAAGTTGTTTTTTCTATAGCACTGATTCATTGAAGAAACCCTGCCTCTATGGTCCTTTGTTTTCGTACAGCAATAGAAAGTCGGAACGGCACAAAAAACAGGAGTAAACTCCCGTCGTGCGTCGGAACTGACACACTCACTTTTTTATTTTATGAGTCATGTTTTTATATGAATTACAGAATTACATCTACTTGATAAAAAAGTTACATATGAGGTGTATTGGTTTCTTATCGCTAAAACTGATCTTGTTACAGGATAAAATGTTTAAATAAATACAGTCATTGTATTCCATGATGACGTATGTGAGTCATATCAAAATGTTTAATTACCTACATTAGTTAGAGAGTTATAAGAATTTATTTACACGATACAAGTATAATAAAAAGGGAATAAATTATGAATTGTTTTATATTATAAATACTTACCTAAACCTATCCTAACCGCCAGACCTAACCTAACCACCATTTTAATGAGCCCCAAATGTTATTTTACGATTTTGTTTCCCAAGATTTATTTTATTTTTATTTATTTATTTTACTTTAACATAGAACGGGAACTGCCTATATTAAAGATAGATCTTGAACCGCCAGTAGTGAAACTAAGTGGTTTTGGTCGATTTTAGGGTTGCGTACCTCAAAAGGAAAAATCGGTACCCTTATCACTTCGTTGTCCATGTGTCAGTCTGTCAAGGCCTTTTTCTCAGGAACGCGTGGAGCTATTAAGTTGAAATTAATATCGAATACGTAGGTATATGGTTATGGTCCCTTGCAGCTTTAAGAAAATGAAACTTCTAAGTCAACGCAATAAAAATATGCGGCCATTTATACGATATTTTTTGTAACTCCCAAGTAAATCAAAACTACTACAGTCAAGATGGGTATCGAATTAGCGATTATTATAAACATGATAAAATAATGATATGACTTTTTTTTTTGGGAGGTTGTTACCGCTGTTAGTGTTGTTACTCGAAGTAGGTGAGAAAAACTGTTTTCTTATGTTTTATCGTGTTTAGATATCGATAATCACATCTGTTAAGTTTACACAAAAATAAACCGATTTTTTAAACTGATATTTTAAGTGGGTCTTGACGCCCATGTCGAAAAATTCGAAAATTTTTGCAGCCGCGATCTTGGATTTTCATTTTGACCGTAATCACATCCTCTCAAGAAAAAAAAAACTAGAGCGTAAGAAGTTATGCCCCTCCGTTTTTTTTTTTGTGTTGACATAACGAATAAAATAAAAAAGAACTTTCCAAATCGGCTTCTAAATGACGGAGTACTGCAGTAACAAACATAAAAAAAAAAAAATACAACTGAATTGATATTCTCCTCCGTTTTTGAAGTCGTTTAAAAATAACACATCATTGTTACGTTTAAAAATTAGCTGGACATCACTCACAATGCAGTCATTGGTGTCGTGGGGAATACTAGTTTCTGTCATTCCCGACGACACCACCAGTGGTGTCGTGGGGAATGAACGGTCATTTCGTGGTATTTAAGTTCGCTGAAAACGATAAAGGTCTCAAGCTAATTTCGACCTTATTGACATTTTACAAACCCTTTGTTTTTTTGGTCCAGAATACTCGGTAAATGATCTGGAAGCTGAATTTAACAAAAAAACATGAATGTCAATAAGGTCTAAATTCGCTTGACACCTCAGAAAGTGTCTAGATTATTATGCACATCATTTTTAGGGTGTCAAGCTAATTTCGACCTTATTGATATTTTACAAACCCTTTGTTTTTTTGGCCCCAGATACTTGGTAAATGATCTGGAAGCTGAATTTAACAAAAAAACATGAATGTCAATAAGGTCTAAATTCGCTTGACACCTCAGAAAGTGTCTAGATTATTATGCACATCATTTCTAGGGTGTCAAGCTAATTTCGACCTTATAGACATTTTACAAACCATTTGTTTTTTTGGTCCAAGATACTTGGTAAATGGTCTGGAAGCTAAATTTAACAAAAAAACATGAATGTCAATAAGGTCTAAATTGTTATGTAACACATCATTGTTATGTAGCTGGACATCACTAACAGCACAATACAGTCGGTGGTGTCGCATGGCGTGGGGAATAGTAGTTTCTGTCATTCCCCACGACAGCGACACCACTGAAAACGATACCACTGGTGTGGTATCGTGGGGAATGACAGAAACTACTATTCCCCACGCCATGCGACACCTTCGTAAAGTAAAATGGTGCGCGGCGCGTAGTTTTGAATCGTACGGGTAAAGGTCTTCGTGTCAGTCAGATTTTAAATCCACCTTATTCACGAAAATAAATATGTATAAGTAGTTATTTTTATTTATTTTAACTGTTCAAGTTTACAATGCATACCTAATCTGTCTAAAACTTTAAAAAATACTTACTAGAAAAATAAAACAAAATAAACTTGTATACTAATCAGTTCAAGTTTATCTACTGCATTGCTCTATTCTGTGACGCAACATAGTACCTACTCGAGTTCATGAACTCATGAGCGGTGCGCTTGGCGCGCGTTTCCCGCGCATCGTAATTTATTACGTATCGCTACTCCTTGCGGGGGCTGCGGTAAGCATTTCATACCTACGGCGCTTGCTTTCACCCCGCCTTAAGGCGAAAGCGCCAGGGCAGCCCGCGAAATTCAAAATTTCTTAAGTTATTTGCAATTTGTAGGTCAGTGTGAGCTTGTATGTTGATTAAAATATGATTCGCGGCCGTAGCTAATATTGCTTTACAGAATTATAATCATTAGAATCAGCAATACAACTCCATAAGTTAGCATTTATCTCAAACCTCATGATTTCATGAAATCGCTAGATTTGAGATAAATGCTAACTTATGGAGTTATATTGCTGATTCTAATGATTATAATTCTGTAAAGCCATATTAGCTACGGCCGCGAATCATATTTTAATCAACATACAAGCTCACACTGACCTACAAATTGCAAAAAACGTAAGAAATTTTGAATTTCGCGGGCTACCCTGGCGCATCAACCTTAAGGGAAGCTTCTAGAATCTTCTAGAAGCTTCAACTCGCCATTATTGGGCGAGCGGGTATGAGAGGCGTTCCCGCCAGGAGCGTGCGGATTGTGGCGGGAGCCTACCCTGTATTTATAGTGGTAGTAGTTACTTCCCCGCACAAGTTCCTTCACCTCCTTTTTCTTGCTAACCTATACTTTCCAGCTCTTGTGCAAACACCTCACCCCATTTCTTCCATTTATCTCGAAGTCATGCTTCATCTCACCAATTCTCCAGGAAGCCATCCAAGGCGTCCCACCACCTTCTCCCCGGTCTACCACAATCCCGTCCAGCTGTCTCAGGGCTCCAGTCTTGCGATATACGGGTCCAATACCACCTAAAAGCTAAGGTCCTCACCTCAAGGCTCAGCATACGATGGCAGAGCTGAACAAGCTGCTGTGTGCCCAGCATGTTGATGGTGACGGATAGCTTGAGCTTCTCGTCGAACTTCACCGTCGCCGCCGAGTGGAACACCACTGATATCTGGTGGAGAAGAATGGAGAATATGGTGAACAGTTTGTTTTAGTTGTTCAGTTGGAGTATTGAGTCTACTATTCTGTCCAGCGAGTGCTGGACAGAATAGTAGACTTAATAGTAGACCGATTTCCGAGTGTTAGTGAGTTATGTAATTAACCCTAATTGTATAATTAGGGTTAATTGCGTAACTCACTAACACTCGTAAATCGGCTTAATTTTGACAGTTCAACAACATTTATTGCGTTATTTACGTTGTCGAGCAGACAAATTTTTCGAACATATTTTATGAAGCAAACATACCTATATTTTTGTTTTATGAACATATTTTTTTTTTTGGATTAGCAATTTGCTTCAAAATAATTCTGATTCCGATTGATAGTGTGATAAGCAATTAGGGTGCTGGTCACTTAGTAAGTTATTGAAATTGGTAATACATAAGTATGTTGAAGAAAAAATGGAGCACAGTCAAAAGTTTTCTTTTGAGTGTTCAGTTACTGAGCACAATATTGTGTTTAAAAACGAAAACAATAATCAACATTTGGGTCATCTTGATTCGACCCACAGCGAAACTTGTCATACGTTACTAAACTTGTAGATGCATCCAAAAACATAACACTAGAAACTGCAGTATTCAAGTGATTGTCATTGTATTGTTCATTAGAATTAGAATATTAGAAAGCTTCTAATTTAACTTTGTGTCAAGATTTTAATGACTTGTCATACATACACTTTTTTTTTTAAGAAGACATAATTATATAGTGTCTAGCTGTTTCTCTTTTATCTAAGACACCACTACTAACTGTCCTCTCCCTCCATTGGTATAAAGATAAGGACCACAGAATTAAAAAAACAAATTGGTTCCATTTTCGGACTATGGTCCTTATTCCTCATAATCCATTTGGTCTTGGTTCCTCATTATTAATATGGTCATTGTTCCTCATTACAAAATAATAATCAATCAATTATTATTATTCATTTTTTTAATTTAGTACTATTTCAAGGTAGATCTTGACTTACCTTCTGACAAAGCATAGCCTGATCTGCAGTGCTGATGCCCAGCTCTGGTTCGGTGATATCGCCAACTATTGGGACTATCTTGTTCAGCTCCTGAGGCCGCTCTCTCCGTAAAGTCTCGAACAACTGGATAAGACACATACTCTTAATCAATAACTGGTTAGGAATTGGTTAGGAGTTGTATTGAGTACTTTTTAGTTAGCAACACTGTTGGCCATTTAATGAAGAAAAGTTTTATAGTATTCAATTTGTTAATGGAGCGTTGAAATGGAAAAATAATAAAAGTCGTTTTGTCTTTATAAACCAGTTGTTTTGCTTTAACTTTATCAGGTTATGGGCCCAGGCACCTAATCCTGTATCTGTGAGCAAAACAAAGGGCCCGATACTGCTTTCGTCGAAAAGCACGCCGAGCACGCGTGAGGGTAGGATAGCGTGACCCTGGCAAAATATTAGAAGAAAATAATGATTTTGTAGTTGACACGGATATTGAAAAGAAATGTAGAAAGATTAGAGGTTGCTCGTCTTATGCAGTATTAGGAACAAGGCCAGATATTTGTGTTGCTTTATCGATAGAGTAAAGCAAATGATTTTTTGCTGTCAGCTTTATAAAGAGTACTTACTTAGATTATTAAACACACTATTAATTATAAGTTAGTATATAAATGTAATAATGACATGTTAGTGGGAGATTTGATAGATAGAAAGTCCATCACGGGATATTATTTTATGTTTGCAAAAATCCTTTAACCAAATTGGACTTTAGTTAATGGCGGAAAAACCACAACTTACTTAAATAAACACTTCATAAATGCATAAAACAAGAATACATAATTACAACACTTGAGTAGGTACACAATATAAATGGTATTCTATTGAAATAAACAAATAAGTAAATAAATGGCATCTTTGAAATAAGGAAACTAAACAATACTGAAATGGTCGATACGGCTTTAATTCTTAGTGTTATGAGTACATGTTAAGTACTTATGGACTTTAAAGTAAACACTTACAATATTGCAATGATGCTTTGTCTAGAAAAGCATAAAGGCTCCCATAGACAAACGTGACGCGACGAACAATTTCCATGAAGTTTTCATAGAATTTTTTCCACCATAAGTCACGCCTGTTTGTGGGAGCCTTAAGAGGAAACGTGGGTGCTCTTTTCTCCATACAAAAAGATACAAACGCTCTCGCCTGTTTTCTTTCTGGTTAATGACCATAAAGCAATGATTTTTTACAGAAATATAAATATCAGCTACTTGTATGCCCTATGTTTTCCTTTTTGATGATATATTATTTTTATAAGAACTAGAACCCTCAAAAAATGCTCAAAATTGCCTATTCAGACCGCTGTCAACAGACGCCTAGTGTACCAATTTGACAACTATTAACGAAAAAAGAAAAACATAGGGGCATAGTATATATCTTTCTTATTCAGTTTATGAAATATATTTTAAATTGGTCCAATATTGGAGGAGGAAATAGGCGAGAGCCAAACCTCGACATGTGACTTTTTACACAGGCTATTTAGTCGAATCTGCAGTTGTCCTTATCGCACGAATTCGAGGGTAGAGCGCTCGCAGAGCGACAGCAATACCTTCTTAAAATACCTAATTTTTCGCCCCCATTTCCTCTTAAAGCGTACTCGCTTTGTTGTTGAAAATGTTCCATATCTCCAGACTTATGATTTTTTGTCAATGGTGGCGCTAGTTGGCATTACAGTAGTAAATTTGAAATTTCCTATGTTCACATTTTTAGCCAGATGAGGTAGAATGTTTTGTATAAAAACAAAAACCAGCCAAGTGCGTGTCGGACCACGCACAATGAAGGGTTCCGTAGTTGGGATGAATTTATCCCAAGAACAAACTTAACACTGTAGTTGAAAAACATGGTCTCGCATACATTCCAACTACAAATGTAAGTTGGTTGACTATTACTCGTAAACTTAAAAAGCCTACTTAGCTGTGATAGTTTTCATTTTAACTTCGTTATTTATACTACTACTGTGAATTTTTTCACCCATCCAAAGCTATCGTTTAGCTGGCGGGGGGGGGGACTCTAACAAAAATTTGCACTTTAAAGCTTAATATTTCAGAAACGGATCCCTAAATCCAAAGATTGTTTGAACAAAGCCACAATATTTTTGAAAGACCTATCCAATAACATCCCACGCTATGGGGTAGACGAGGAAAAAAAACATCCCTACTTTACGTGTACAGAAGGTACCATACAAAATTTTATTTCATGATTTTATGTTACCACTTTGTCGGCGTGATGAATATGTACGTATATCTATGCCAAATTATAGCTTTCTAGTACTAAGATTCTCTGAGCTAAGCTGCGGACGGACGGACGGACAGACGGACGGACATAGGGAAACTATAAGGGGCCGCCTCCACGAGCGAGAGAATCGCGACGATATTATCGTCGTGCCACGTATTTCTATACACTCTCTTCGAAAGTGTCTCCACACGGCGATATCATCGCGGCGATAATTTGTAGGCACAGCGTGACTATCGCCGCGATTCTCTCGCTTGTGGAGGCGGCCCCTAAGGGTTCCTGGTTGACTACGGAACCCGAAAATCAACACTAAACCTCCTAAGGTTGAAGCCTTAGCAGTTAACGCCATAAACAGCCGTTTTTGACTTTAACCTAGGAGGTTAGTGTTGATTTTTTTGACTTCACCTGACCCACCTCATCTGACTAAAAATGTGAACATAGGAAACAAAATGTTCCATATCTCCAGACGTATGATTATTTTCTCAATATTTTTAAGCGCCACCCCTTAAAAATATCGGGATAAAAAGTATCCTACGTGATAATCCAGGTTATAAACTATCTGTGTGCTAAATTTCATCAAAATCCGTTCAGTAGTTTTTTCGTGAAAGAGTTAACAAACATACACCCATCCATCCATCCTCACAAACTTTCGCATTTTTATTTAATATTAGTAGGATATATTAAAGTAGGATGAATGAAAGAAGAACGAATGAGTGAACAACTGACCGGTGACTGTGTTAGCTCGGTGAGACGTGAGGCAACATCCTGGCCTCGCTTCGGCCTCATCAGTAGGTAGATCTTCTTAATTTTTGGACAACTCCTTAACAGCTTTTCAACCAGCACCTGTGAAACAAAAAAAAAATGGTAAATTTAATGGAAACGGCTGAGAGTTACCAGTAACCTCTTCAACTATAGTCTGACCGGGGGGCGTGACGCCGTTGGGTATATTTCCGATGTCCACCACCCGTTTGGCCACCACTGGGGGACAGTGAAACAAACTTGTAAAAATAATTCCCGCTGTCCACCACTTCATGGTTAAAATAGGTCGAATCTGTTCCAAAACCGAATCGGGGCACCCCGACTTTATATAGTCTTTTGGCTGCTACCCCTAGAGTGTGTATAAAAACCGGAGGCGCGAAGGGAGAGCATGGGTGCCTATTCTTTGTCACGCAAGGGCGAAGGGGTTGCACTTCCCGCAGCGCCGGAGACGTGCAGAAGCAACTTTAAAGTGTTTTGAAGTTAGGTCTGTCTCCCAGTAGTGGACAACGGTAATAATTTTTAAAAGTTGTTTCGCTGTCTCCAGTGGTGGCCAAACAGGTGGTGGACATCAGGAATGAACGCGCCGTTGTGAGCGCTGATGAATGAGCGGCCTGCACTGCCCATCTCGCCGCGCACATAATTATCTAAGGCGCGGTAGGTACAGTGGTATCAGTCAAGCTAAATACAGTACCACCGTAGGTAAATACGACTTTCAGAAAAAGTTCTGCTTCGTAGACTCTTTCTTGAGCTGAGCTTAAAGTGTCATATTAACGCCCGAGGTTTGTTTAATTGTGATAGGAATAGGTTCACGTTAATTGTGCACTGGATTGCGTTTTGAAATTACAACTTGTGGTGGCATCTACATCGAACTACGCATCACACTGACGTCACGCAAAAAATCCTGCATCGCGCAATCAGAGTTTAACGCGCGACTAGCATATCTACAAAACGTCCCGAAATCAATCGTCGGGCAGTGGCCCACCAGATAAGACACCCGTCTGGTCGTAAGATCCTTCCCTTTTCTATGGAGGATGAGTAAACTTTACACGAAGTTCCTAATACCTCTATACAACCCCTCGTTCGTTAGGTTTTGTATACTAACTTTCAATCGTTTAGAAGCTTCGATAAACGCTTTTTAATTATTATGAAATGATTTTGAGGAAAGATGCTAAATATTTCTTTATTTAGGTACCTATCCCTTTTAATCACTGACATTAATCTCTTTCTCATCTTATCTGTTTGTATGACTGTGATTTCTATGAAAAGGGTTTAAAACTGTAGGATAATCAAGAAATGCTTCTCTTTCTAACTAATTTTTTCACTCTCCCTTTGTTAGACATCCTATCTTTAATTTTGTCAACGTTATATGCTCATATTATAACTGTGCTCTATATTGCTTGCTTTCTGTTGGATTCATGTGGTTATTTATCCAAAGCAAGCAATAGGTAAGGGTGATGACTAAATTTGTTTTTATGTTCGTCATATATTTAAAAAAATATTGGACACGTATTTTTTCTTTTTTTACGTAATCAAAAGATTACGGCGATAAATTGAGTTAAAATGTGACATGACTTCACTCCTTCCTAGATTTTATACGTAGTCTGTTGTAGTTGTGAACTTGTGATGTAGCGAGCCTCCACTTTAATGCGTTAAAACGCATTAAAGTTGCACTTGCAACAACAGTAGTGGTACAGTGGTACAGTGGTGGTGGTGGTGGTGGTGGTGGTGGCAGTGGTGGTGGTGGTGGTGGTGGTGGTGGTGGTGGTGGTGGTGGTGGTGGTGGTGTAGTGGTGTTGTAGTTGCGGTTGCATTGAAGTTGTTGAAAACACGTCTAATTTTTTTTTACTGAGTGACGGACTAAATACAGTTTAATTTTTTTTCACCCTATCATCGGGACAGTCCCTACAGACCTGATGTTCTACGTTAGCAGCCGAATATTTAATATTTAGGTTACTAGTATAAACAACGTATGCTGAACTAAAAGCGAATAGATTCGATAAAGCCAAAGTAGTGTTGGTTAATCACTTAAAACTTGCATTGATAACGATATTATCAAATTAATATTATATTGATAACAGTATCGGTGCTGTTGAAATATAATTAAATAATGCTGTGCTGTCTATGGTCATAGTTCTAATATCAAGCTGATTAAAAACAGCAAACTAGAGTTGAAACAAAAAAAAAACTTTTTTACAAAAAAATACAACCGACTTCCAAAATTGTAAAAAAGTTTTTATTGTGAAAATTGATGAAAAAACACCTTAATTTTCAATTAAGGGCGGTTTTTTTTCTTTAATTTTTATTTTATGACTAGCTTTTGCCCGCGACTTCGTCCGCGTTTCCGTCGTTTTTCGTAAAAAAGTACCATATGTCCTTCCTCACGGTTTAGTGGTTTTGATGTAACAGACAGATTAACTTTCGTATTTTAATATAATATGTCAATCCACAATACTGTTGAAAAATATCGCAATAAGGAACCGCAGAATATTATTATTAATAGCTGTGCCCGCGACTCCGTCAGCGTGTAACTCCTTGTATGTTATTAAGTTAATGAATTGGACTGCTAAGCTATCGGGAGTTACACGTGTTATTGTGAGTCAACCATAAAAGATAGGCATATTCTGTTGTGGCATATTTTTTAGATAATTTTATGTAGAACATTTCCGTCATAAATGATTTCTATGTAGCTTTAACCATTAAGGCTGCACACGCGACGTAAGCTTAAAAAATGGAGCAACTTCTCCCGTTTTCCCAACATTTCCCTTCACTGCTCTGCTCCTATTGATTGTAGCGTGATGAAAAGTATACTATAACCTCCCCAGGAGTATGAAGAATAATTGTACCAAGTTTCGTTAAAATCCGTCGAGTAGTTTTTGTTTCTATAAGGAACATACAGACAGACAGACAGACAGACAAAAATTTTACTGATTGCATTTTTGGCATCAGTATCGATCACTAATCACCCCCTGATAGTTATTTTGAAAATATATATCATGTACAGAATTGACCTCTCTACAGATTTATTATAAGTATAGATAATGAATAGGGCGTCCGTCGAAATGAGGGAAACTATGCTGCGCAAGGATAACACGCAAAATCGTGAATAATTCCACATTTTTTCAATTGGAAAACTAATAAAATAATGTTAATTTAATAGATAATTATTGAGGAGCTCGTGGCTAAGTAATAACAGCCGTACGAGTCGATCCATCAGGTTAAGCTACGCTTGCCGGGGTTGGTCGTTAACGTGCTTTCCGAGGCACGGAGTAGTCTCGGTATGTAAAGATGGTCATCCATCCACGGACCAACCCCAGCAAGCGTAGCTTAACCTGATGGATCGACTCGTACGGCTGTTATTACTTAGCCACGAGCTCCTCAATAATTATCTATTAAATTAACATTATTTTATTAGTTCTCCAATTGAAAAAATGTGGAATTATTCACGATTTTGCGTGTTATCCTTGCGCAGCATAGTTTCCCTCATTTCGATATGTGCAAATTATAATAACACACTGTATAATAGTCGACTATAGTTTTAAAAAAAATATCTTCCGTAACCAAAGCAACTGTTAACAAAAATCTAGAAAATTCATGAACTATACAACTGTCTATTAAAGCTACAATTTGTGAGAATGAACTAAAGAAATCTAGTTTTTACCCGACATTAATGAGGACTTATCTAGTATCAGTGTTAACGAAACGAACGGACGAAACTTGAAGCATCAGGTTAAATTACGACATAGTCAGACGTCGTGGCCTTTTCCATACATTTTTATACACATGACAGAAACGTTTAAGTGCCTCTTTATTATTTTCACTCTGTTGCTAAAACTGTATTGCCTCGTTTACATTCAGCCCATGCCGCTGCTCCTCGCGCTGCCGGCGATACTTCCCTAAATACTGCCGCAGCAGGATCGAGAGAAGTGTGTGTTTACATACTGCCCTACCACTCACATCACTTTCGACTTTCGGCAATGGCAGACGTCGAAATAATTACAGCGTCCGCTCTGTGTCTTCTTACAATACATAATTATGTTCATTGTTTAAAAAGATATAAAATTCAAAAAAAGAAAATTCGTCGTCGTAGAAGATGGTGGATGATATCTATCCATCGTAATAGAACCCTGTAAGTACCTAACCACCTACATAACTGATACCCATATACATAAACAACTGTTTTTTTGTTTCATTTTGACAGTAAGAAAATAAAGCGGCACGCACATCCGATTCGTTCAGGCGCTCGGCGAGAAGTGAGCGACGGAGCTGAATGTAAACATGCACTGCCGCTCGCGCTGCCCGTCCTTTGACTTCGGCACAAAAAACCGCTAATTTGGGGAGCGCCGGGCAGCGCGAGTAGCAGGGGCAGCAGCAGGAGAAGTATCGTGTTTACATACTCGTCCTGCCCACTTCCCTGCCCACTTCCCTGCTCACTTCGGCTGAATGTAAACGGGGTATATGAAACATAAATAAAATAATTGTCAAAAGGACACACGTCCTTTCTTAGATAATATACATCTTTGAATGTTATCATAATTGTAGTCTATGATGTTATCGTCATTTGTTAAAAAAAAAAGTTGCATGGGCATTACAATCGTAAGAAAAGTCAGAATAGCACATATACACAGAGGTAGCTTTTAAACCATAAAGCTACGTTTCCACCAGAAATGAGCAAGGATGCCTAGCGAGGGATGTGGGTAAAACTTAGGCCCATAAACACGGCGTATTTTAAACGCGCAGACGACGCGCAGAGTTTTGAACGCAACCTTGTAACCTAAGCACACGGGGCGATCGTGAAACACGCGTCTACGTCGCGTATATGCGCAGATACAGCGATACAGACGCGCTGTAGTCGCTCGTAGCTTCCGCGTTTTGGGAACAACACTGGGTGCGGTGGCGTAAGCTAAGCACGCGCCCCTCCGCTACCCCTCCTCCGTACCTTTATACGCGCTTCAAACGAGTTTCGAACGCGCTTCACACGCGCGTTTGAATCTATAAAAACGCAATAATCGGCATGTACGGCGCAGAAAACGCGTCGTCTGCGCGTTTAAAATACGCCGCGTGCTGGGGCCCTAAGCAATAACATCGCTTCATTTTCATAGCTTGAGTTAAGCTAGTGCTCTTATTGGTTAGTTTTACACATATCCCTCGCTACGCATTCTCGCTCATTTCTGGTGGAAACGCAGCCAAAATCAAAAAACAAAAATAAAAAATGTAGCTTTACCTATCCCCGGATTTTGAAATCCTGAAATCTGAGTAAACCTGACAAATCAGTCAAACCATTTGTGAGTTTTGACATTGGATTCGAGAAGGCTCTCAGAAACCGGAGTTAGGTTAGGTTAGGTTATAAAAGGTTGTTTCTCTTACCTTCCCCATAAAACCGGTACCACCAGTGACAAAAACAGACTTATCAGCATAAAACTCAGCAACTGGCACGTACTCCTGACTCCCAGGTACATAATGCCCACCAGACAAACAGGACGCCATTTTCGAATTACTTTCCCTTCACAAATCTCACGCTCGAACACTTGCTAAATACATCAAAACTTGTCTAATTCCAATTAACATGTGCGGGTTTTCACAGGTTCTCCGGTCGTGTTGGTCTAGTGTATCAACAGGTTACGGGTTGTTTCAACATGGTTGTTTGTTTACACCTGGAAAGAAAGAGAAATTGGTTAGTTGGTTGTTGAGGTTATAATAGTACTACTGACCGCAATCCCAACGGAGATTAGCCAGTCTATGAAGAGCTCTAAAAAATCTTTGCTCTCGTAAAACGTAAATTAGTTTTAAATAAATAGTTTTGTCAAACATTAGTACAGTACCATTTTATTCGAACCCTGGCATACTATTTCCAGCGAGTATAAAAATAGGAACGGCCCTAGAATACTCCCTTGAGGTACTCCGTCTACTTGCAATTAAAAGTTATCATAAAATTATTACCTAGTTTACTGTAAATATCTTAAGTTCTTAGTAAGTACTTTTTTAGGGTTCCGTACCTCAAAAGGAAAAAACGGACCCCTTATAGGATCACTTTGTTGTCCGTCTGTCTGTCATTAGTCTGTCAAGACCCTTTTTCTCAGGAACGCGTGGTACTTCCACAAAAAAATGCTTTCGCGCATTTTTATGAAAAACTTTCTTCCGAATTTTGGCTATAATAAAATTATTTTAAAAAATTGCGAAAAGCGAGACCTCTAACTATAAGTACTAATAACTATTTTCCACCACTCATAAATCAAAGTTGTCGAAGTCTTTCAGTTTCTCAGAATAAGATTAACGCCAAAGTTGGCCATTTAACGCAAAAATCACGGTCGAAATGTAATAAGCCTCTTAAGCATCCTTGCTCAAGTGCTATCAACTAATCGCCTTTGACTATTTTTGTTTATTAACCCAGTTTCTTTGACAATATTCAACACCTTATTTACCTTATCTATCTTAACAACATCTCATAAATAAATAGGAAGTAAAAACTAAACCTACCTGCTAACCTCAACCTTCATATATATTGCAACAGTTACCAAAAATCATACATTTTTATTGCTAAAATATCCTTGCGATTATAAGATTGATTAGTTTGCTAAAACTTATAAGTTCATTAGCTTTAAACTAAGATTCATTTGCAAAATATACCTACACGTCGTGGAAAAATATTTATGATCTTGATCACAAAGTTATGTGTATGTTTGTATTGTATAGTTTAAAACCATCATCATCATCACCTGTCAAGCTTTTTCCTAACTATGCTGGGGTCGGCTTCCAGTCTTACCGGATGCAGCTGAATCAAAATCATAAGTCATTTATTCAAACTACGCTGAGAATCGGCACTTTTTCATGGTGAAAATGATATAAGACAGTCCCACAAAACGCTCGCCCTTTACCACTTCCTAGTACTATAACTGGGAAGAAGAAGTGGCGCAACAAACTCCCCAGCAGCACAACTGTCTGTTCAGTTAGAAAAACTTTAATCTTTACAATACTACGAAAAATAATTTACATTACGCAACACAAAACATAATATGTCAGCTAACACATGCCATTAAACTAACAAAAAACATCGAAAACTATAATCCAGCAGAAATCTATATAACTAAATAAAAAGAGAAGTCCTAACTGACTGACTCATCAAACGCCCAGCCCAAACCCTTTGACTTACAAAGCTGAAATTTTGCACAAAGGTTCCCTTTATAATGTAGAAGACAAGGAATAAGGAAGGATTTCGCGATAGTACGTTCCCGTGATATAATTTCCGACTTCCACGCGGGCGAAGCCGAGAATCGAGTACCTATTATTTGGACTTTACCATAAAACAATAAACCATAGAACATACAATCAAGCTATACATTTCCAGTATAAGCTGATATCACATTGTATAGGATTTCCGTACAATGAAAGGTCAGCTTACTGTGTGTATAATATTAATCTGTGGTTTATTGCCAATGTAAAAAAATGTTCATAAAATTCTCTGTCATCGTAAAATGCCAAGGCGTTAACAAGTTTAAGGCTAAGACAGTTAAAAGATCTGTAGGTCACATAAATATTCATCTAAATTCGCAAAATATATGCAAAATTACATAATTACAACAACAACGTTCTTCCGGCAAAATTGAATATTGATTAACGTTTTATAAATGCCTATGATAATATAAATTGCCAAATAGATGCAGCTGGTAACTGCTCTATCAACAAGTTTTTTACAGCGATTTTAAAATCTTAATTAGTCTAAAAATAGTTTGGTAGTTGTGGTTTCATTCATAAAAGAAAACTTGATTTTGAATGGTTTTACGTCACAGATCATAAAAAATTAGCTGTCAAAATCAATGCAGTATTTTTAGGGTAAAAGTCCACCAGCCGCAACGCACGGCTCGCAACATATTTTGGTTTCTTTGTATTTATAAGATTCGAAAACTAAATAGGTAGTTTATTGGGGTAATTCCGATTGATGATAATTTCTACCAAAACGCAGCGACTTTATACAGGGTTATTGGTAAAACACCAGCAACCTCTTAAGGGGTCATTATACTCATCATTATGAACAACTTTTACTATGGGACTAAACCTGATACCGCGAAAAAAAAATCAGCTGTTCAGTACATTTATCTATAACAAACTCGTCAAAATGTAGAGAGCAGCTGATTTTTTTTCGCGATTTCAGGTTTGGTCCCATAGTAAAAGTTGTTCATAATGATGAGTATAATGACCCCTTAAGAGGTTGCTGGTGTTTTACCAATAACCCTGTATAGCGACAGCGAAAGACGGTGGCTGACAAAAATGGCGTCTAATTATTATGTTGCCACTGTATGCAAAATGCCGCAAGGTTTGGTAGAAATGATCATCAATCGGAATTCTCCCACTATCGTAAGTACCCCAATAAACCTTACATGAAATTACCAAGTTTACGTTATATCGTACATACCTATAGAAACAACTTAAAAACCCGTAGCGGAAGTAAATATACTTAAAATAGACAATGTTCTGTAAAGAAATTAATAGAATTAGAAAGTTATTGGTCAATTCAAACTACTAAATTATTTACACCGCAATGAAATCGTATCAATGGGCTGTTTTCATTCAAGAATATTTAAATAAACAAATCATTCAATTTCTGGATGTTATAATTGTTATAATATCCTTCTATAAGAGCTATTTGAGCGCATAATAATTATGTGTATATCGTGTCTCGAGGGGCTTGCAGCTAAGCAATAACAGCCGCACGGGTCGATCGATGTGATTAACCTACGCTTGGCGCGGTTGGTCGGTGGATGGGTGACCATCTTTACATACCAAGCCGTTGGTTCCGGCTGTCACTCGTGGATCTTTGACAGTCGTCAGAAGCCCGAAAGTCTGACAACCAGTCTTAGCAAGGGGTATCTCGTATTAACCAGTACCTAACTAGGTTGTGGAGGTCAGATAGGCAGTCGCTCCATGTAAAATACTGGTATTCAGCTGCTTACGGTTAGATTGGAAGCCGACTCCAACATAGTTAGGAAAGAGCTAGGCAGATGATGTGTATATCATGTCTCTTTAAGGTTTGACTAGCAAATTATAGTTGAAAAACAAAGGAAAATTATTGTTAATAGAAATCCACTATCTTTGTCCAGATGCTTGCCAAACAATCATAAGTTTTAGGAAATGTCAACAAAAGAAATATTTCACAGAACTAAACAGCTGCGGACTGACTTATGTAACAAAACAGTAGTAGGTAGCTAGACCTATGTCCAGCATTGGACTGCAATGGATTCATCACATTGATTGATTGATTCAATCTGAACTCCTTACATGTCACATTAAGTGATGCGGGTTTTCTAGGTCCAAATAAAGAAAAGTCTGGAAATCTATTATATAAACATCACAAAATCCGTTCTTACCAAAATAGTCTTACAAAAAAAATTAACACTTTTCTCTTGAAACAACAAAACGTCAGAACATGTAGAATCAAAGTATGCAACAGCCAAAGCACTTGTATTTCGCTTTCAGATACATTTTTAATAGTCACAAGCACGTCCCGATGTAAATAATATACGTTCATGTAGAGGTTTATCAATCATTCACTTTTTATTTTATCGGTTTTCATAAGATATGCGTAATCTATGCCTCCATTTTGACGTCTTCAGTCATTTTTTATTTATATTTTTATTTGGTTGGTTTTGGCCAGTTTTGGTTGGAAATAAGGTTGAGGTTGGAGTTAACTTTCAAATAGCGTAAATTCACCTGAAATGGCGTAAGATTTTGTTTATTTTTAGGCTTATGTTATAGTTTTAAGAATGCTTTGCTTAACTAGTTTATTATTATCAGAAACATCTTGATTGTTACTTCCTTTAAATGATTATTCACGACCGAGCAAACTTATCATTATAATTATTATCATCGGATTTCTCAATAAAGTCTACTAACGTCTTAATGATTTTAAAAATAAATTGAATAATGATAATCCTTTTCCCTGTATCAAACGGTCGTTATTCATTTACTAAAGGTAACAAATAATACCAATGTTTACTGGCTCTATATGATTGCATTTCTGAAAATTGGGCCCATCGGCCTTCCAATAAGAAATCTAAGGCTTATAACGCTTATAATAAAAACTCAGAAATGGAGGTGGGCAGGACACTTATCTAAGACGTGGTGATGGCAGATGGAGCAAAGCCTTATCGGATTGGTTGCCGAAGAACGGCAAACCAATTAAATAGCCTACATTATAGACCTACATAAGAACGCGGGAAAGTCCTGGAAGAGAATCACACAGACGAGGGAAAGCATGGAACTAAAGGAAGGAAGACTATACTCAGCAGTGGGTGGAACAGGGCTGCCAATGGTGATGACAATGAAAAAAAAACTATCTCTTATAAATTATCCCATTGCTGTTTAGCATAATCAGCTTATAATGTTCCCACTGCTGGGACACAGGGCTCCTCTCCTAGAGGAAGTGGTAGATGTCACATATCTTCGAATTTTTGGTTCTAGGACATGCCGGTTTCCTCACGATGTTTTCCTTCACCGTGATGAAATTATTTACACAAAATAAAGTGCCTGTCTGGGTTCGAAGAGTTATCACTGGGCTACCACTGCTGTTTATTTGTGGAGAATCTTTTTGTGACCTGTCTTCTCTACACTTGCCTCAAAATCCAGAGTTTGTCATTATGGGAGCGGTGAACGATGGGTATTCGGTGTCGCGGGTTGTTCGAAAGAGATACCGTGGCCCTGGCATAGGTAACTAAAGGAACACAGGTGGGTTTTAGTCAGTAAAAGTCTGACACGCCCTCCCGCTCCACCCAGAGCGGGAGAAGTCATTTGATGATTTCAAATCCACAAAAAAAAAACCGGTCAAGAGCGAGTCGGACTCGCGCACCGAGGGTTCCGTTCCGATTTCTGAAAAAGTGTGCTATTTAGAGACATCGTTTTATTTTTCCTGTAATCTTTACATAAACTTCTATCACATAGAATAATTTCAGATTTTTCTCTTTGCAAACTTCGGAGATTTTTTACATTTTTCATCAAAAGTCGAAAACTACCGGGCCTAAAAAAAAAAAAGGTTTAAGAATGTGCAAACAGCGTTCTTTCATATGATACTCCACATGCCATAGTAGCTCCACTTTGAATTTTTAAGACCGCCTTTCGGTCCCTGTTGCAAAAAAAAATATAAATATTTTTATTTCTTTCTTATTTGCAAAATAGTTGGGTAAATGTCATCTAAAACTGTTCCAAATTTCAAGTTGATAGCATTAGTAGTTCTCGAGATATCCAGCTGTGACAGACAGACAAACAGACAGACAGACAGACAGACTTAGTCACACCATAAGGGTTCCTTTTTTACCATTTTGGTACGGAACCCTAAAAAGGACAGTTCTGATTAAAGTGTGTTGATTTTCGACGTCAATATAATATGACTAAGTTTAACGTCCATTTTACGTAGCTATTTCCTTACAGGCACGGCAGTGTACCGACTTACGGCTATCATTTTGATTGATAACTGAAAATTGGGGCCAGATTTCTGTAGCCTGTTTTTTATCACTATGCACAAACATAGGATTCCTATCGGCATAGCTTATCCGTTGATAACCGAGTGGCATACCTAAATATAGTGACCAACTGTTTGTGTATACTTTGGTATACGTTTTCATGAGGGATAACACGTAATAACTTGTCTATATTCCTCTAAGCGGGAGACAGAGGTGTACGCCATGGCCCATATTCCATCTTGGGCCGCATGCCCTGTCACCTGTGAATTTGATGATCTTGGGCAGTACTATGACGAGAAAAAGATCATTGATCCAACATGGTTCCGTTGTGAAAAAAGGATGGTGCTCTAATAGGTCGTATATAGCTCTGTCCCTCTCTCACATTGGAACCATGTTGGATCCCATGATCTTTTTTCACGTCATTGTACGTGGTTAGAACCAGACGCAGACTGCCTTGTTCGCCTAGAAACCGCGGGGCGTAGCTAGTAATATTATAAATGCGAAAGTAAATTTGTTTGTTACCTTTTCACGCTTAAACCACTGAACCGATCATACTGAAATTTTGCATATACGTTGTCAGGTGTACAGAAACAGATATAGGGTGATTTTCATCCCGAAAAAAGTACTGTTCCCGAGGAAACCAACAATAACTTTCTTATGATAACAGATGGCGCCACGTGTCTTTCGAATCATGATTGAATTATTTTATTACAAGCAGACTACAAACCGAATTGATTGCCAACACGAGCGAAGCCACGTGAAAAAGCTGGTTACATTATACTTAAAAACTAGATACTCGAACACAGCGAAATTAATTCACATGACCGTGACACAGTTATTTAAATTAATATTACCGGATATATATAAATTGCTTGTCATAAATAACTATATGTATACTAATCGGTTAATATTATGGAATTATTCATGCTGCATTTATTTAAAGGATGAGCAGAATTCAAGGTGGTCGAACCCGACTAACTTGATTTTGAATTTGATTTTAGATCTTTGATATCAAAAGCTTTTTGGTTTTTGGAGCTTTTGGCTTTGGATTGGCTTGTCAAAACAGAAGGTGAAGACTTGGAATTTTATGGCGCCTCTTCACAATCGTTGATCATACACGTTTACCTGTAAAACTAAACTAAACCGCTGAACCATCATTATCATTTCATTTCATTTCATTTCATTTATTTGTCAGATAACATGATCCATTATGGTTAGTAACAATAGGAGCTTATAAACTATGTTATGTATTATCAAACCATCTTTTCATTTTACATTCTTAAAAATTTGGTCCAGTGTGAATGAGAGTGGTAAGAAAATGTGACAGGCCTGGAATAGCATCCAACTCTCATTCACACACACGCACACACACACTGTTATTTAGAATTATTTTATTTTGCTCAATTTATTTTATTTTACTTGTTATTTCGCTACCCTTATTTAATTAAGTCTTGTATTATGTATGTCCATTTTCAATTATCCTGAAATGAAATTGTTAACACAAAATGTCTCGAATTAAAACTTAAGATAACGCAACTCAGGCCCCCAAGATACAGGCGCTGCCTAGTTTGGGGACCACTGTTCAAATAAATATGTTAATAAAATTATTCTAGTTACAGTAAGCACACAATATTATTATTTTTGAAATTTATTTATTTACCAATAAATTATTCAATATTATTCTTAATTAGGAGGAGCTCGTGGCTAAGTAATAACAGCCGCACGCATCGATCCATCAGATTAAGTTACGCTTGCTGGGGTTGGTCCGTGGATGGGTGACCATCTTTACATACCGAGACTTCCTCCGTGTCTCGGAAAGCACGTTAAACCGTTAGTCCCGGCTGTCATCTTTGACAGTTGTTACGGGTCGTCAGAAGCCCGAAAGTCTGACAACCAGTCTTACCAAGGGGTATCGTATTAGGTACCCAGTAAGTTGTGGTTACCCAGTAAGGTGGGGTTGTGGAGGTCAGATAGGCAGTCGCTCCATGTAAAATACTGGTATTCAGCTGCATCCGCTTAGACTGGAAGCCGACCCCAACATAGTTGGGAAAAGGCTAGGCAGATTGATTCTTATTCTTAATAATTCTTATTCTTACCTACGTTTTCTGATCGATACATTGTCATCAGATACTATTGGAGCAGACTACAAAACGAGGAGTCCTGCTAACCCCTCAAACTAGAAAGCGTGCGTACAGTTAGACGAATAGAATCAATAAGGACAAGGTCGAGCGATGCCCCCACGTAGCGTCGACGCCCAGCGCCGGGCGAAGGACTAGGGAACATTACGGCTCGTTTGCGCCCGGGAGAGTAAGTGGGTCGACCTACTGGCTTAGTGACACTGGCGCATAGTGTTTTGAAGCCGAATGAATTTATGTCAAAAACGTTAAGTTTACTTATTAAAAACCGGCCAAATGCGTGTCGGATCGCACAATGAAGGGTTCCGTAGTTGGTATGAATTTATCCCAAGAACAAACTTAACATTGTAGTTCAATGTTCAATGCAAATGTAAGTTTGTATGCTCAATATTGAGTGATTTACCATATTATTTTAAGACCACAGACTTCTTATAAATTTTCCTGTAATATAACTTTAATTATAGAACTATACTCGGTAATTTTTTCTTTTTAGGCTCATCAGTTTCAGAGATAACGACCTTATATCTCCGAAACTGCTAAGCATATTTGATGGTAAATTTTCATCTATCATCTTTAATAACTTTAAAACTATTTATTTTAAAATTGAAATTTTCTTATTTGTCTCCCAAAAGTGACCCCCATAATCAAAGTTCAATTATTTACGTACCTATTTAACAAATCCATGTTTGGGTCACAGAAATTGATATGTGTATCTATTTCAACAGAGCAAATACGAATGATCCTGTAAGGGTTTCATTTTTTCACTGTGTCGTACGGGACCCTAAAAAACAAATTACTCCAACGTAACAATTATTATTTTTTTTTTTTTAAATCTTTATTTTAAGGGCTTTATCGCTGAGCGATAACGTCGCCCTGTAATAACAGTACTTACAATTAATTAACTAAAAAACAATTAAATATTATTTTAAAACAAAAAAAGCCAGTTTGTACAGAATCCTAGCTTGTTCCGATAGAGGGCAAGCTAGGATAACATTACACTCTCCAATATCTAATCTATTAGTTGCACCAAGTAAATCAAATCGCAAAGCCTCATTCCGCACACACTCCATCAAAATATGCTGTACATCTTCGATTACTCCACATTCTACACAGTTGGGTGACATAACCTTTTTCATGAGAAAACCAAACTTTTTTGATGGAATGTGACCGGAACGAAGTCTTAGTGCCATAACTAATTCACTTCTGCTTAGCCTATTTTGCTCAGTCCAATTATACACTGGAAGCTGTGGTTGGATGGTCTTGTACCAAGATTATAACGTGAAAAAAATGTCTCGATAT
Source organism: Cosmia trapezina (assembly GCA_905163495.3). Taxonomy (NCBI): domain Eukaryota; kingdom Metazoa; phylum Arthropoda; class Insecta; order Lepidoptera; family Noctuidae; genus Cosmia; species Cosmia trapezina. The sequence goes on from LR991049.1 coordinate 7,884,906, forward strand.
GCACTGCTAAGATAAAAATTATGCTATTTCTGATCTTTATAGCTCGAAATAAGCAAGCCAGACATGACATTTTTCTACACTACATAAAGCATCGCCTCATTGGAGCATATACCTGGCAATTCCATAAAATACTGGGTATCTTGAAACTTTGACACCTAAGCGGAACTTGGAACGAAGTTAAATTCACAGAGTAAGTAGGTAATAGGAATTTACTGTCCCGCCAGCACTAGGCAAGTCACTCTACCAATGTGAATGCGACTTCCCTCGTAACACTCAAATGCGTCTATGCGGGAAGTTGGAACAAAATCTAGAACCGAAGTACTCACAGTGTTAGGTAATCTTTCGTGGATTACATAGGTAAGTATATCTAGCTAGATACAAATAAGCAATTAAAGACAACAAATCTGATTTTTAAATCAATAAATCTGCCTAGCCATTTCCCTATTATTCTGGGGTCGGCTTCCAGTCTAATGGTGCAGCTGAATACCAGTATCTTACATGGAGCGACTGCCTATCTTACCCCCACAAACCACAATACTTGTTAAGACTGGTTGTCAGACTTTTGGGCTTCTGACTACTGTAACTGGCAACAATTCTATTATTGAAAAAAAAACCGGCCAAGGGCGTGCCGGAATGAAGGGTTCCGTAGTTGAAAAGAATTTATCCCAAAAACAAACATAACATGTTCTCCCAAACATTGATATAGCTTTAACCCCTATTATTTTTGTGTCATAAAGTACTCGTACAAGCAGGTACCGTCTGTTTTATGTTTACATTATTGATAGCATTTATTTATTTTTATTAGTACGTCACGGCCAATTCACAAGTTTATAATCCCAAAAAAAAAAAAAAAATGTCATAAAATTACAAATTAACAATTAACAATTTCCGGACTTTTTCCTATACTTACTTGTGCTGTGAGACCTTGCCTCTTACCAAATTTTATGATTCTAGGTCAACGGGAAGTACCCTATAGGTTTTGATTTATTTGCGAGTATCAAAATATATCGCATAAATGGCCGCATTTTTTGTTGCGTTCACATAGAAGCTTTATTTTTTTATAGCTCCCAGAGACCGTAACCCTACGTATTTTATATTAATTTCAAGTTGATCATGCGTTCGTGAGAAAAAGGGTCTTGATAGACTGACAGACAGATGGACAACGAAGTGATCCTATAAGGGTTTCGTTTTTTATATTTCTATGAACAGAACCCTAAAAATGGCAGATTCGCAGTCCATGGCTGGTCGTCTCCTAACACTGAGCGAAAAGGCATGCACAGAATTAGTGATAGTGACAATGCTTCTTCCTAAAATACGACGAAACTAAGTAACTTTGTAACCATCTTTTACAGTAACTATAGCTTCTTTCTGATAGGAAAAAATACACAGTAATCTACAATACATAAGAAGTGATTTCATGTGTCCTGAAATCTATTTTAGTTTGTAGAACTAAGAAAAAAAAAAACCTAAATCCAGGTCTACTTCGGTCTATTTTTTCGAGTTGTTACCATATGACTCCTACAGTTTTCATTAAAAGTGTTCATAAATTTATACAGTTCTTTACAAACTAATAAGGAATGATTTCTTGTCATTACTTTTTAGTTTAGTCAACAGATTTTTTGTAAATCGATAATATTTACTTCATATTTTGCAAGCGTTTGTGTCATCGCGCTTCTCTTTCTTTTGTATGCAGTCCGACAGTGACCGCGCTTTTTGCGACGGATAAGCCTTAATTTAACGTATTTTTTTGCCAAATAATTAAAACTACTTGTTTAGACGTTAGTTTAAAATAATTAAAAATCGTTTATCATCGCCTTAAAATTCCTTTTACAGCCCACTGCCATAGAAAGTAACAGCCACTTAAGCAATGATATCTTGCGACCGTATACCACCCACTCTTCATTTTTGGTCTCGTATCATTCGACGGATGACATTTATTTAAACAGGCAACCTACTTACGGATAAGTGCCATTTAAATCCACGGATCATTCCTGTTTATCACTTGATTCATATTATTGGCTTGTTCTCCGTAAAAAACGCGGTCACTGTTGGACTGCATAGAAAAGAAAGAGAAGCGCTATGACACAACCCTGGTAAGTTATTGCAAAATATGAAGCAATTAACTATTTTTGACGACACGTTTGGCGCAGTGGTTGAGCGATTGACTGCTGCGCAGCATGTCGCGGGTTCGATTCCCGCACGGAACAAATATTTGTACGACCTACAAGTATTTGTTCCGAGTCTGGGTGGTATTCTATCTATAATATGTATGTATTTAAAAAAAATGTATATAAGTAGTTTATCAGCCATCTCGTTACCATAAGACAAGCATTAGGTTGCTTAGCTTGGGACTAGATGGCGTTGTGTGAAATGTCCAAGTATATTTATTTATTTATTTTTACAAAAAATCTATTAATTGGAGTAAAAAGTAATGACATGAAATCATTCCTTATTATTTTGTAGAGAACTTTATACGTTTATGAAAACTTTAATGAAAATTGTAAAAACAAGAAAAAATAGGCCTGGATTTCTGTTTTTTTTTTTTAGCTCTATAAACTAAAATAGATTTCAGGACAAATGAAATCACTTCTTATGTATTGTAGATTACTGTGTATTTTTTCCTGTCAAAAAGATGCTGCAGTTACTGTAAAACATGAACACAAAGTTACATAATTTCTCCGTATTTTACGGAGGATTTTGTCACCTATCTCGCTCACAAGGGACCATGAAAAGATGCGTTTTTGAAAAATGTAATCAGTACCTAATTATTAAAACACAATCACCCATCCACAAGCGTAGCTCCCCCATCCCGGCAAGCGTAGTTTAACCTGATGGATCGACCTGTGCGGCGCGCGGCGGTTGAGTATTACTTAGCCACGAGCTCCTCCGAGTAGGAATAATCAATTGAAATTTTATACTTTACACCTATCTCCTAAATAAATTACATAAGCAACAAATAATAGTTATTTATGGAACTGACGCACAATAAGGGGTATTAAAACACGAATGTGGGTTTATCACACGACGCGAAGCCGAGTGTGATAATAGTATCACACGAGTGTTTTAATACCTAATTATGTACAGTTGCATACAAGACTTCATCTACATCCATGTTATGAATCCTCTATAAAAGGTTCTGAAACAGTTTTTTGCAATACTAATACTCGTATCGAACATGGCGGCCGGCGTCATAGTATACGACGTGAATTCGAATAAGTTTTTTTTTTAAATTACGGCGCTGTTGTAGTGAAACGCGCGCATTACAATGTTCTTTTTTTGAAAACGAGTTGCATTATGAAATTCAGTACAACACTATAACACCCGTTTGGGTGCTATTATGGTTACTATGACACTGGCTGTTTTAATGTTGGCAATAAGCTAACTGTTTCGGAAAGTTTTATGTAGGATTTATATCATGGGTGTAGATAAAACTAAAAACACAATTCAACCTCCGTTTAGGCAAACCCCAGTCGGATATTTCTCAAAGAAACTTGGCACTGGAACGGATTGAAAATCGGTAAAATGCAGGTTGTTTTTGTGGACCAATTTAATGGTTCCCGAGCGATTTGAGCCCGTGCAAAGCCGGGGGCTAAACCAAGCTTGTTTCACGTTTTTTTGTGTTTGTTAGTTTGCTGAATTTTTGACTATATTTTTTACTAGTGGGCCTTAAGGCAGCGATAGACTTTTTTAATGATTTTAAACTAAAAATCACGTCTAAACGTTAATGATTTGGAAAACATATTATATAGGTATGTTAAATTAGAGCATTGTCTGAATATTCAAATATTTTAGACCAACTTTTGCCATCGGCTTCGCCCGCGTGGATGTCGGAAAATATCCCACGGGAACGTACTACCGGAAATTCCTTCCTTATTCCTTGTCTACATTATAAAGGGAACCTCTGTGCAAAGTTTGAGCTTTCTAGGTCCAAAGGTTTGGGGCTGGGCGTTGATGAGTCAGCCAATCAGTCGGGACTTCTCTTTTAGGGTTAAGTACCAAAATGGTAAAAAAGGAACCCTTATGGTGTCAGTCAGTCCGTGTGTGTATATGTCTGTCTGTCTGTCACAGCTGGATATCTCAAGAACTACTAATGCTATCAACTTGAAATTTAGAATAGTTTTAGATGACGTTTACCCAACTAATTTGCAAATAAGAAAGAAATAAAAATGTTTAAATTTTTCTTGCAACAGGGACTGAAAGGGAGTCTTAAAAATTAAAAGTGGAGCAACTAGGGCATGTGGGGTATCATATGAAAGAACGCTATTTGTACATTCTCAAACATTTTTTTTCTTTTTTTTAGGCTGCATAGTTTTCGACTTCTGATGAAAAATGTAAAAAAAAAATACCGTCCCCCCCCCTTATCTCCGAAGTTTGCAAAGAGAAAAATCTGAAATTATTCTATGTGATAGAAGTTTATGTAAAGATTACAGGAAAAATAAAACGATGTCTCTAAATAGCACACTTTTTCAGAATTCAGAACGGAACCCTCGGTGCGCGAGTCCGACTCGCTCTTGACCGGTTTTTTTTTATTTATATAGATTACCTATGTTTATACTAGCCTTTGCCCGCGGCTTCGTCCGCGTGGATGTAGGAAATTATCCCACAGGAACCTACTACTGGGATAAATGTGTTAATCCAGGTAATAAACCATCTGTGTGCCAAATTTCATCCAAATCTGTTTAGCGGTTTTTGCGTGATTGAGTAACAAACATCCAAACATCTTCACAAACTTTCACATTTACAATATTAGTAGGATTACATAGTGTAATTACTTAATTTGTAAAGTTATGTCTAACACGGATAAAAAACTGAGAATCACGCAAAAACTATCAAGCGTATTTGTATGAAATCTTCACCATTTTAAAGATAATTTAATTATTTATCTTTTAGTATACGTGTTTAAATGTATTACCTTTTATTTTAAGTATAATATGCGTCTAATTTGGGACAAGTACAACACAGCAAAGGTCAGGTCGAGTTAGCACAAACTGTCAAATTTTCTCATTCGATTTTGAACTTAACCATCAACATTTTAAGGTTTAAAATCATTTGGAGAAATTTGACAGTTTGGTATAACCTGATCTGCTGTTGTCTATATAACAAAAATGAATCAAAAAAAGTTCCAGCCTAATAAAACACTCTTTGCGGTCAATGGATTGTTCGAAGTTATTTAGGTGACACAAAAGATGAGCCTAAGAGATGAGCATTTTCACTTTCATTTAGAAAGCACTTGGAGTTACAACAGCAAGGTTACCTTGGATATTTACCAGTTTTCTATATGATCCCTATTCAAAAATAGGTCAGACACAAAGCATAACCAGTAAAAAAACCGGTCAAGAGGGAGTCTGATTCACGCATCGAGGGTTCCGTTTCGATTTCTGAAAAAGTGTGCTATTTAGAGACATCGTTTTATTTTTCTTGTTACTTTATTCTGTCACATAGAATAATTTCAGATTTTTCTCTATGCAAACTTCGGAGATAAGGGTGGGGCGTATTTTTTTTTTAATTTTTCATACATTACTACCACTGGACATTTTGCGAAAGAGACATTTTGCGCCTGAGCCAATTGATCGTCGTCTCCGTGCTGTACATGGCCTCTAGAGTGTGTTGTACAATTATGTCACCACACATAGTTGTACAAGAATCGTGAGAGATTATTGTAGACAGCTTGGCCGATGCATTCGTCGCGGGCTCATTAGCAATCACGTGAGCAGTTCCTATTCCTACATCCATAAGCGATTCGCATTCATCATAATTCTAAGCTAACACATTTGTTATGTTGTCTGTTTGGAGTGTACTACATGAGCTTGACGATGTGCGGTTAACGCTTGTGCGACAAAACTGTACTGCGACTCACCATAAGTAGTTCGAATGCACACACTAAACCTCGACATCATGCTATTGCGACATTGAAGACTCAAAATGTTTATAATGTGATAACTAAAAACAAAGCCCTCTAAACCGTTGGCACTGCTAGCATAGCCAAAACTACTGCAGAGAGATCCTGCCCGATATATCAAACTAGAACCCGTCGCGAGTCCTATGTGTGTGTTTGCAGGAAGCAAATGTAGCAGCCAGCGCGGAACACCTGAGAGTTGGTATGACCACATAGGCGCTCCGTATAAGACCATGCATTGTACAACTCCTGCGTAGAGACGGCGAACTTCTTTCCGAGGTCCGCCAAGAGCGGGCAACAAACCGACCAGTACGCACCCACTACCCTCTCAATATGGGGGCGATGCGGTTGAAATGAGAGAGCAGTGGTGGCCCAGTGGTAACGGCCGCGACTTCGCGTGTTGTAGATCGTAGGTTCAAACCTAGACAGGCGCTTTACTTTGTGTAAATTATTTCATCACCACTGCTCTCAAAACGGTGAAGGATAATATCGTGAGGAAACCAGCATGTCCTAGAACCAAAAAATCGAAGACGTGAAATCTACCACACTGGGCCCGCGTGGGTGGATTAGGGCCCACTCCCTCTCACAGAGAGGTGGCCTGTACCCCAGCAGTGGGAACATTAAGGCTGATTATGATTCGGTTGAAATGAAATCGTACACTCGTCTGTTTGTACTCCCCGTCACTTGTCCCTGGTCCCAGGTTCAATAAAAAACAAGCTCAGACAGCATATCATCGTCTGCCTAGCCTTTTCCCAACTATCTAACTATCTTGGTGTCGGCTTCCAGTCTAACCGGATCCTGCTGAGTACCAGTATTTTACACGGAGCGACTGCCTGTCTGACCTCCACAACCCAGTTACTAAGTGATACCCTTCGGTAAGACTGGTTGTCAGACTTTCGGGCTTCTGACGACCCGTAACGACTGTCAAAGATCCACGAATGTCAGCCGGGACCAACTGCTTTTAACGTGCTTTCCGAGGCACGGGGGTCTTGGTATGTAAAGATGTATTACTTAGCCACGAGCTCCTCATGATGCTCAGACAGCATCTGTCTGACATTAATGCTGAAATGAACCTTTTTGGCGCAGCCGTGAGGCAGACACATTGTTGTTTAAAAAAATATTTTCACGTTCCGTACCTTAAAAGGAAAAACAGAACCCTAAGAGGATCACTTGATTGCCCTTCTGTCTGTCTATCAGTCTGTCAACAGTCCTTTTCTCAGGAGCGTGTGGAGGTATCAAGTTGAAATTAACATCAAATACGTAGGTCTATAGTCCCTTGTAGCCCTAAAATAATCAAGCTTTTAAGTCAACGCAATAAAAATACGACTACACGCGACATATTTTGATACTCGCAAGTAAATCAAAACCTATATCTCGCAAATAAATAAAATCCCGTTGACCTAGAACATGAAAGGCAAGAAGCAAGGTCTCACAGCACAAACAAAGGAAAAAGTCCGAAAATCACTAATTTGGTTCTAGGACATGCCGGTTTCCTCAAGATGTTTTCCTTCACCGTTTTGAGAGCAGTGATGATGAAATAATTTACACAAAGTAAAGCGTCTGTCGAGGTTCGAACCTATGACCTACAACTCGTAAGTCGCGGCCGTTACCACTAGGATATCACTGCTCACAACATAGCACTACATTTGTATAGAATGACACAAAAAACCGTTCCGTTTCACATAAGACATGCTTAGGATCTTAGTCATCCTCGAACACGAGAGTTTGACCCATAAAGTAAAACTTTCTCTGTATGTTTGTAATCATACCGGGCCCTATCAGAATACCAGTCTGTTGCGGTATATATTTTTTAAATATCGCAGCTTTGTGCTGAGGATAGGAGCCTTTATGGCCTCGCACATGTTTTTTTTTTGTTTTTTAATGTTAGTTTTTTTTATATACACTGATTTCCTTTGGGTGTCCCAAATAAAATATTTTTCCTTCTTTCTTTCTTTAATCGTCCACTGCTGAGCAACCATTAAAAGAGACATACAATATTTAGAGATTATACAATATTTTACTTCAAACTAGCTGTTGCCCGCGGCTTTTCCCGCGTGGATGTCAATACTGCCCTATTCGAATCGGATTAAGCTCACAATTTCATAGGTTTTAATTTATTTGCGCGGAACCCTAATTATTTTTCTAAAATAAAAGTAGCCTAAGTTACTCTTTATAACATCAGCTATCTGCCAGTGAAAATCCTGTCAAAATCGGTCCAGCCGTTTCAGAGATTTCAGAGAGAAAGACAAACATTTAAAAATTGTTTTTTTTTTTTAAATAAGTTCGTATATAATTAACTAGCCGTTGCCCGCGGTTTCGCCCACGTAGATGTCGGAAATTATCCCACGGAAACCTTCTACCTGGATGAAAAGTAAGTATCCTTAAACTATCTGTATACCAAATTTCATCCAAATCCGTTCATCTGTTTTTGCGTGATTGAGTAACAAACATCCAAACATACAAACTTTCACATTTATAATATTAGTAGGATAGTAGGATTATACTTTCATATAAGCATTTAGTAAAAAAAAATTTCTTTAAAGATGTACCTATAGATAAATTTATATGGGCACTAAAGTGACGTCAGAAGCTAGGTGCACGGTTCCAATTGGTCGTTTCCTATGGAGATGAGCCATTATTGCGGTTTTAAGAATATTGCCATGATCAATATACTTAGCAGGGTCTTATTTCATCACCTACCTCAAATGGCTTAGCACGATCCTCCGTTATGTCGAAAATACTGCAGCTTTAATTTTGAAATAAATATAAGATAATGTTGAGGATTAGAACAATTAATCTTGTCTTGCTCTGGTAATAGCAACGATCAAAATTAGACTACAGACAGATGTTTTTATAAAGAAACTTCCAGGTATGTGTAGGGTTGGCCAACCCTACATTGGCGCCCAACGTGGGGCTAACCCTTCATAACGTTTATTTTCTTTGACCCAAAATACTAAAACAACAGTCCATATAACTCTCTGCCAATACAAAATATAGTTTAGTAGGATATTGTGACAATTTCTACCATTCCGAAACGGTCAGAACAATGGTCGCGATCCACAAATGGTGCGTGACTGTACCGATGTCGTACGGTGAATTTTACTTGTAGGTTAAAGCTGTATCTACACTGACTGTTCAGTAGCTTTAATGCGAGTTTTTATACTTACTTGACCACGTTAACGTAAACTTCAATTTGTACTGAAGCAGAATAAGCGCCGTCTGGTGACTATAATGGGAAACACAATTGACGTAAGATTACGTTTTATCTCGCTCGCACGATACTGGCTCGCGGACTGAGTGCAGGGCGCCGATAGTTTAGGTAATTGCTTTTTACGGTGAAAATAATGGTAATTTGAAAAAAATAAAAAAAAACATAAGACCTGCTTTATAGTTAGTTCACTTAGGTACTACGCAAAGTTTCATGATCTAATTTGAAGTATTTTTTGAATACCAGCGGTTTATTGTTCGGTTTGGACTTTGGAGGTAACTTTGGATTTTTTATCTATCGAGAAAATTTGATGGAATCGTGTTTTCGTCAAACATCCTTAACATTAGTCCTCAACTTTACCATATACGTAAAAGCGATCGAATAAGTATAAAAACTCGCTTTAAGGCCGCAAAAGTGCGGTTACCGAATCGATTGGGTAAGAATTATATTGACAAGGTAAAACATTTACTTACTCTTGTTTTACTCAAGCTATTATTTCTTCAAACTAGACAATAAAGGCACGTTTCACAGATCACACTTTGACTTTACGAATGTAAGGTTTTTTTAACCGACTTCTAAAAAAGGAGGGGGTTCTCAATTCGGATGTTTGTATTTTTTTTTTTTTATGTTTGTTCGCGCATAACTCCGTCGCTTGCCAACCGATTTGAAAAATTATTTTTTGTTGGAAAGGGTATACTTCCCCATCATGGTCCCATTTTTGTCAAAATCCAGTTGTGATGATGGGATCCTGGAGAAATCGAAGGAACTCTTCAAATATTATAGGCACACCTATAGCGATTTGGGTATTTTTTATAGTAGCTCGTGCATTTGCTCTCGGAAAGCACCACTTGGTGAAGTGGAACTGATGATGAAGACCACAGATGGCTACCGGAACTACTCAATGATAAATATTTCACGGGTTGCGATTCGATTACTTTAATATGGTTGCTCAGCAATTTCCGCTCGTCACACAATGCGTGTGGTGAGTGGTTGTTGAGGAGTTCTCCTGGTTGTTACCAGCAGAACTCCTCAACAATTAACGTCCCAGCATCGGGAAAAGCAATATTTTGTAACATGTGATGAGCAATTGACATTAGACTATTGTAACTTATGCAAATTATAAACAGACCCACTAAAAAGCGAGAAATAAAAACTTAAAAAAAAAACCGACTTCCATAAATCACTACAAGGTGAAAAATAACTTTGATTTCGGAAGTCAGTGGCAAAAAAAAAGAAAGTAAATAAAAAACGAAAGACACCGACTTCCGAAATCAAAGTTATTTTTCACTTTGTAGTGATTTATGGAAGTCGGTTTTTTTTTTGTTAAAAAGTTTTTTAAGGGGATACATCGATAATTTTTTAAAAAGAAAAAGAATAAGAATAATTTATTTGTTAAACATAGGTAGGTAATACATAAAAAGATCTTAAAAAATTAATTAGTGTGTGTTTGTTTTTAAAATTCCCATAAAACCAAATGTTTATGATTAAATCATTTGCATTTTCTTTAGGTATTATTTGACTGTATTGTCTACTGCGGTACTAACACCGAAACATGATCACTTGACATTTTTTCTATAAAAAAAAATCTAAAGTAGCACCGTCTATTTTCTGTTTTATACGATTATACGTAAACAGTACCTTATTGTGCAGTAAAATTTGCTGTATTAAAATACGTTAAGAACTTACTAAGACAAAGATTTAATTAAATATAGCATTTTGTCATAAATGCACATTATCTTAATTTATCATATTAATAAAAAATCACTTAAGTAGATAAAACGCATTAAAGTTGTCTCGCTACGTCACAACTATAACAAACTACGTATAAAATCTAGCAAGGAGTGACGTCATGACACAAAAAACGTGTCCAATATAAAAAAAAAATATAAAAAAAAAGTTTATTTGTTTTTTGTTTATTTTTTAATAATCTGCTAAATGACGAACAAAAAAAAATTGTCATCCACTCTATTCTGAACAGTACTACTGAGCGAGCGAGTGCTCAAAACAAATTGCGTCAATGTAAACTCGCCTTTACAAGACGGATTCTATTCTACTGTACATTGACCTAGCGGAGAAAGTGCCCACGCGCCTGTACAGTCGAGCACAGCGGCGATTTGTAGAGAACCGAGATGTTTATTCTTGTTCTTTTTTTTTGCTGCAATCTTACTTGTTTTTTATTACTTCGTTATGGCATACTGTTTTAATTATCGCGTGGTTACATGATGTTGTTTAATTTAAGACATACATATTATACACACACATTATTACATTATGTTATTTCATTCTTTGACGATGATGACATAGTTTTGTAATTGTGGTATTAAGACCCAAGTTAACAGAGGTTAGGGGTCCAGATGGGGGGTCCGAATGACATAATATCACGCCTGTAATCCTCGAAGGGTTAGGCAGAAGTGTAGGTACTTATAGTATCACCCATATTTCCCCACTTATGTTTTTAAGTCCCATGTAATAGAAGACGAGTTTATTGCCATAACGGGACCAGATGTGCATCTGGTACTTTCGAGTACTACGCCTAGCCTTTCTGAAGAACATCACCATGCATTTATATTTACGAAATTGTCAGGTTTGTGAGGTCCAATCTTGAACTATTTGAACGGAAAGATAACACAAATAAAAGGAAAGTTACACATTTAGATTTCAAAATCTAAATGTGTAACTTTCGTTTTTTCCTTTCCTCTAATTTACAATGCTTTCCCTAGGTCAATTACTCAACTACCCTTCAATGAAAATGAAATAATAAAAAAAAATACCCCTCAAATGCCCTATGAGCTCTTCCACCACTTTTTATTTTTTATACTTACCCACTTGTACATATTATAAATAATTTAGTAATAAAAATAGAAATCAGATACTTAGGCTATTAAACCCCTTCAATAAGTTTTGTGTTGCGTTGCGGAAGTGGTTGTTACAAGAATGTTTTTATTCGATAGATGAGTTCTTTCAAAAGTGTCCCTGTAAATTTTATACAATAAAGCACAGATATATTTAATTGTTAAGTAGATTCAAAATTATTAAAATCTTAACTTAGTAGATTCATAAATTTATTAAATGTTGTCACATAGTAATTTATTAATATGTTAAGTGCCTAACTAACTAACTATTGCATGCTAAATATTGGCAAAATGTGTGTTACTAAAAAATATTATAAATAAGAACTTATGTACCTACCATATTTGATGCAATAAATAAATTGAATTGAATTGAATCAATAAGGTCACTCTAGGTCTTGATAGGGCGTCCCCTCCTGGCGTTTCCACTCACATCTGCCTAGTAAATACCTTTTGTTATTCGCCTTTCATTCATCCTCTCAAAATGAACAAACCATCTTCTCAATTTTTATCACTACATCTTCTTTTAAACCGCACCGTTGCCTTACCACATCATTCCTCAGCCTATCATTCATAGTCACACCACAAATACCACATAAAAAATATATGCATGGTGTAAATTTAAACAGTGGCAATGTTTTAAGGTTCCTTGTACTCATCCTTATGAACAACTTTTACTATGGGACCAAACCTGCCGTGTGATTCTGTAAGACCTCATTCTAAACTTCGAATCTGAATCCGCTGTCAGTTTCTTGATTGACGTTCTAAATTCAAAGTGTCATAAAAAAAACCGGTCAAGAGCGAGTCGGACTCACGTACCGAGGGTTCCGTTCCGATTTCTGAAAAAGTGTGCTATTTAGAGACATCGTTTTATTTTTCCTGTAATCTTTACATAAACTTCTATCACATAGAATAATTTCAGATTTTTCTCTTTGCAAACTTCGGAGATAAGGGGGGGGGGGGAACGGTATTTTTTTTTAGATTTTTCATCAAAAGTCGAAAACTATGTGGCCTAAAAAAAAGAAAAAAAATGTTTGAGAATGTGCAAATAGCGTTCTTTCATATGATACCCCACATGCTCTAGTAGCCCCGCTTTGATTTTTTAAGACGCCCTTCAGTCCCTGTTGCAAAAAAAAAAAAATATATATATTTTAATTTCTTTCTTATTTGCAAAATAGTTGGGTCAACGTCACCTAAAACTATTCTAAATTTCAAGTTGATAGCATTAGTAGTTCTTGAGATATCCAGCTGTGACAGACAGACAGACAAACTGAGTGACACCATTAGGGTTCCTTTTTTACCATTTTGGTACGGAACCCAAAAAATCAGCTGCTCCCTACATTTTGACGAATTATGCGAACGTACCGAACAGCTGATATTTTTTTTCAGATTTGGTCCTATAGTAAAAATTGTTCATACTGATGAGTAAAATGACCCCTTTAAATATTGCCACTGTTTACACCACAGTAAATATACCAGGGCCAAGGCCTCCTAAAGGGAAAGCACGGGCATTAATCACACCTCTTGCTCAAGACGGGTCGGCGATGTATGGAAGTCGGTAAAAAAGTATGTTATGTATTATATAGAGGTCTATAGAAATTCTTATGATCAGCTGTTGAGCTGTTTCTTATGCAATGGATGTTAATGAAGCTACTCTGATGTTGTATCTTTATGTAATGATGTTTATGTTATAAACTAGCATTTACCGCAGCTTCGCCCGCGTGGTGGTGGAAATTATCCCACGGGAACGTACTACCGGGATAAAAAGTATCTATCCTATGTCCTAACCCTGATCATGGTGTATCCGTGTGCCAAATTACATCTAAATCCTTTCAGCCGAAAGGGTGTCAGACAGAGTACCTACTACTTTCGCAATTATAATATGACTAGCTTTTGCCAGCGGCTTCGCCCGCGTGCACGTCGGAAAATATTCCACGGGAACGTGCTACCGGGAATTCCTTCCTTATTCCTTGTCTACATTATAAAGGGAACCTCTGTGCAAAATTTCAGCTTTCTAGGTCCAAGGGTTTGGGCTGGGCGTTGATGAGTCAGTCAGTGAGGACTTCTCTTTTTGTTTATACAGGGTTATTGGTGAAACACCAGTAAACTCTTAAGGGGTTATTGTACTCATCATTATGAACAACTTTTATTATGGGACCAAACCTGAAATCGCGAAAAAAAAATCAGCTGTTCAGTACATTTAATCTACATCAAACTCGTCAAAATGTAGGGAGCAGCTGATTTTTTTTTCGCGATTTCAGGTTTGGTCCCATAATAAAAGTTGCTCATAATGATGAGTACAATGACCCCTTAACCCCTCAAGTGTCTGAGTTTGGCTAATTTTAGACCCAAAACCCCAGCGAGTGGGGAGGGTTGGGGGTTAGTTGCGAACCCCATAGGTTCACAACTACTGATGATGATATGTTTTCCATCGGATGATGTTTTTTTACGTTTATAAATGTGTGATCTAAGCTTATATACCTATTATGTAAAGTTTTGTCCTTTTGCACACTTTGGGTGCATTTCACACGCGGGGGGGAGGGGGGGTTAGCTACGAACTCCATAGGTTCACAACTAATGATCATGATTGGTTTTCCATCGGATGATGTTTTTTTAAATTTATATACAACGTGTAACGTTAAATGCGCAAAACCTCTTAGGGGGTCATTGTACTCATCATTATGAACAACTTTTACTATGGGACCAAACTAGAAATCGCGAAAAAAAAACCAGCTGTTCAGTACATTTTGACGAATTATGCGAACATAAATGTACTGAACAGCTGATTTTTTTTTCGCGATTTCAGGTTTGGTTCCATAGTAAAAGTTGTTCATAATGATGAGTACAATGACCCCTTAAGAGGTTTTGCGCATTTAGCGTTACACGTTGTATATGTGATATAAGCTTATATACCTAACAAAAAAAGGGTTTTTCTTATGCACACCTGGGGTGCATTCGACACTTGAGGGGTTAAGAGGTTGCGTGTGTTTTACCAATAACCCTGTATAGATAGATTTCATCATCATCATCATCATTTCAGCCGAAAGACGTTCACTGCTGGACATAGGCCTCTCCCAAGCACCACCACTTCGACCGGTTCTGTGCTTCCCGCATCTTATGTTCGCTTATCTCGTCAAAATGTACGGAACAGCTACTTAATTTTTTTTTGATAGTATTTTTGTGTTCACCAAAAATATTATCCGTACATCAAAATACTGATCGTGCACCAAATATTCCTGAATGTTACACAAAACACCCGCGCGTCCGAAACTTCACATTGGTGAATCATTTGGGTTAGAATCATTTGGGTTAGGTTAGGTTAGGTTAGAACAGTGACCCTTAACGCGCGACAGCGGCAGCCGCGGCAGCGGCCGCCGAGCGCCATATCCAATAGATGCTCGTTATGACATATTTTAATGAACATATTTTGGTGCACATTCAGTATATTTGGTGGAACACAGGCAAAATTAAGTAAATGAAATGGGAATAAATTGAAGTACCTACTTTTAAGTACCATCCATTTTTTTTTTCGCGATTTCAAAGTTGGTCCCATAGTAAAATTTATTCAGTTCGATGCTATAAAGCACTCCTTAAAGTTTTTAGAGTTAATTTTTTAACACCTTGTTTAATACCTACTTAAACTAAAATTATATTACTTTAAAAAAATATCGTTCCCTTATCTCCGAAGTTTGCATAGAGAAAAATCTGAAATTATTCTATGTGATAGAAGTTTATGTAAAAACAGTAAAGGTATAATAAAACGATGTAATTATAAAAGTAATCATATAAATACATCCATTATTTCGAAGCCCTATAATATAAAATAACACAGCGGCAGCAGCCGGAACATCTCTAAATAATACTCTTTTTCAGAAATCGGAACGAAACCCTCGCTGCGCGAGTCCGACTCGCTCTTGATCGGTTTTTTTTTTAATATGAAATAAATCATTTCATTTCATTTCATTTGATATTGAAAGACTCACAATGGTGTCCAAATTTACATAAGTAAGTATGCGTATAACTTTATTATAGAGGAAAATTAACAATTGAAATATTCAAATCCTCTTAAACATTATTGTTACAATATCTTTTACGTAAGTAACAATTTATGAGATTTCTGCAAGATAACCTGAATTTGACATCAATTTATAACCAACAACAAGTATTAGGAAGACAATGCCTTTTGACTAAAATATTAATTTGATTACGTAGATAGGAACCTACATACAAAGGTTGAAAAGGTTAAGGCTCGAGCAGACTGGCGTGAGGCAACTCTGGTGGAAAAATTTCTATGAAAATTGTTCTACCAGAGTTGCGTCGCGACTGTATGAGGGAACCTTTATTCTATATTGTTAGTCTTATTATAATTGAAACCTTTAGTTGAGGATGAAAGTGCAATAGTTTTCCTAAGAGGATAGACGCAACATAATTCAAATTGTAATTTGTAAACTTAAATTTAAATTATGGGTCGTCTACTATGTGTAAAAAGCGAACTGGGCGGGAATAAGAAAGTGACAGTCAAAGAAACTTCCACATGAGAAAAAAAGAGAGCGCAACAATGCGCTGAAACCAAAATAAAAGCGCCAAACCAAATAAAAATTGTTTAAATAGAAATTAAGCTATCAAAATTTTTTCAGTCAGACTTTTTAATTACCTAATGCACACATTTTTAATGCAATTTTGCAATGAAATTACTTGGGATTTTAGAATTACAGAAACAAATATAAAAAAAGTTGAGGTCTGTTCGGAATTAAATTCTATCGAGGTTTAACCCAATTGATTTTTCCTTCAGTCAGAGAATTAATTGTTGAATGAATTGATTATCAATCTAAGTACACTTAAGAATTATTATTATTAAGCTTAGATACAGCTGTCGTTTCGTTTGAAAAACTTGTTTAAGGGCTCGTTCACACAGCGGTCCGTTTCACAGGTCCGTTTTATCGTATCCGTTTTTATTCGGCGATGGCGTAAATGTAGTTGTATGAGCGAGTTCACACACACGAAAGTATTCCAGATCCTGTAAAAATACCGATCCGACAAAATAAACAGCGGTCTAATTTATAGGTCCGTTTTATCTCATTTTATTTCGCGACAGCGTTATAGTTGTAAGTATGAGCTAGGTCCCACACATTCGATGATTGATTTAAAAAGGTCAGTACTTAAATGCAGTGTGAACATTACCTCCAGCAGCGACGGATCCGTTAAAAACGTATTTACAGGATGTAAATACGGATTTTCTGAGTACAGGTCGATGTTCGGAACATGTACTGTCGTGAACAAAAGATTTGGAGTGTTCCGAAACATCCAAAAAATAAAGATTCTTTTTTTATGCAGTTTAATCTGTCTTGAATGTTTTGTGGTTTTATATATTACTTTAATGAATTCAATACATTTAGGTGACTATATTGTTAATTTTGTGATAAATTTCAAATAATGCATTTATTTGGTTGTTATTTTTATTAACCTTCAACTGTCAATTTTTATTATTTTCGTATGTTTTTAGATTTTGACGTACTTATTAAAATAAGATTATAGCAATAATATTTAAAGTCCTAATTAGCAAGACATGTTACTTAGAAAACGTTAACATTATTGGATTCCATACTCAAAAAGTGCCAACGGGACTTCAGTATACAATAACAGTACTAACTTGAGATAATAGTACAAAAATGCTTGTTTAGGGTTGTGCACCCAAAGGGTGCCAAACGGGATCCTATAACTAAGGCTCCGCTGTGCGTCCGTCTGCCACAGGGCTATATCTTTCAAACCGTAATAGGTAGACACTTGAAATTTTCATAGAGTGTGTACTTTATCTGTAGCCGCCATAACAACAAATAATAAAAATAAAATAAAGTTACAAATTGAAAGGCGTCCCCATACAAGAAATTATTAGTATAGAAGTAACGATAAGCCAAGGTTTCCTCACGGTGTTTTCCTTTACCGATGTCAGTAATGTCCAAGATAAATTCAGATGAAATTAGGCATCACATTTTTTACTTATTTAATTTTGTTAATAGTTGAAAATGGGATAAAATTATATGTGTAAGACTTTTGTTCCCGATATTACTTGCCCTACTTAGAAAGAACTTGAAGTAACTTAACCGAGTGAGCTATTTAAATCTAAGCACGATGCACCAACAAACTTAACTCCACATACATGTGGAGTTAGTTTATACTTCAACTTAGAATTGCTTGTTTAGCTTATGTAGTTTAGAACTATTTTCTAGAAATTTTAGCTCTAAATGTCAGACATAAGGTGAAGAAGAAATCTCAAAAAGTAAGTACACAAATCATTTTGAGATTAGTTATACATATACGAAATTACTATAAAATATTTATACAGTGAAGAGAGTTATCTACTTCATCATCATCATCTGCCTAGCCTTTTCCCAACTATGTCGGGGTCGGCTTCTAGTCTAACCGGATGCAGCTGAATACCATAATTTTATATGGAGTGACTGCCGATTTGAGCTCGACAACCTAATAACTGGGCAATTTTATAACAAATTCCGTTTTTATTCACTTTGGCTCGATGAGATTAATGTTTTGTAATTACTTAATTAATTAATGCCTTATTAATAAATAAAAATAACAATAAAATATCCTAACTTAACCGAAACTATCAACAAACTAAAATAAACGAACTTAAAACGGACCAAATGACGAGTTTTATTTCACTTAACACTTTTGTACCTCATCAACTCATCACATAACATTTTGACATCGACCGTACTCTCAATTTCGTGATTGCGACAATGACGTTTACGTTACGTTTGCGTAACGTTATCACACACATTGCTGACTTACTGACTCAGCAACTCAACGAACTTTCTCTGAGCTTCATCGAAATTAAAAGTTTTTTTCCTGGTGTAACATACTTTAAATTATTTGTAAAGATGACAGTGTGTTCTGAGAAATTTTATCATTTCATCAGTTTGGAAGATTGGTTTATAATAATGTAATCGGCTTATCAAATTGGTCGTATGGTCTATGGTTCACGGTATATTTTTTAATGATTATGTACTGCATGGTTACATATGCTCGGACTTTTAATTAGCTGCGGTAAAATGACACTTCATATCTGTCATTTCGTTAAAAAATGTTCCCATTTGATAGCGAAATGACAGTAAAATGACATTAGAAGTGTCAGTTTACTGCATCTAATTAAAAGTCCTAGAATAGTTACTATGTTTAAGTAAAGCTATGCTAACCTGCGGGATAAAACGGCCATTTTGGCAGAATCATATTAGGATAGGTTATTATATTAGGTATTTATGAATCGTATTTGAAATCAACTGACAATTCATAATTTATCTGCGTACAATTCATCTGTTTGACAGTTTTGTATGGAGATTCCTAAAATGGTCTACAAATTATGAATTGCTTTATTGAAGTTTAATGTGAAATACGTCAAATATCACAATCATAATAAATTGCTGGGAATTCAGGAAATGAACCGCTTATAGAGGAATTGCATGTGGCTGTTTTAGGCCTCCTGGGCGACCGAGCTCTGCTTGGCTGAAAATAGAGAAAACGAATTTTCTCAGAAATGAGACCTATTATACTAGAATGGTTTAGGTAGTGAAATAAAGGTAAACAATCTTGATGTGTCTTTTAACTTTTTTATTTTAAAACCTCAGTTTAAAAATAAAATGCTACAACAATGATTACTAAATCAATTGAACCATTAGTTTAAGCAGTAGTTTATTTGTTTATTTAATGTGTTTGTGTAAAAAGTCACATCAAGATTGTTTACCTTTTTTATTTTATACCTAAACCTTTCTATTGTAATGTGGGGCGTCCAAGCAAAAAGGCTCCAGTAGTGAAGTATTGAGTTAATACTAGATTCGGTAGCTATGATCTAGATTTCTAGAATAGTCAATTTAATTGAAAAAATATTTAAAAAAACTGGCACATATTTTTTTTTATCAAACATTTGAAGTTGAAATGCTGAAAAATACGTATAAAGTCATTTACTGTATGAAATTGTACATAATTGAGCATTTATTAATAATCAATTAAAATCGCGACATGCAATTTTTGCCACCAAACTTTACAAAGCTTCTTAAGTATAATTATCTTGGAAACTAAATGCCGGTAGCTGGACCCTTTTTGCTTGGACGCGCACAAATATACAAATATTGCTCATTTAATAGTATAGGATAGGATCTACAGGATGTTTCTTTTAAGGTGTCAAGCCAGTGCGAGCTGATAGCAGAGTATGAAACCTATCGATTTAACCCCATGTATGTTCTACGATTTTTTATAGTTTTCGAGTTATTTTATATCCCTCATTTCATACCAATGGTTAAGGATAGTAGTAGGTATTAAATTTATGTTTTTAATGTCAACTGAGCTCTGCTTAAACGTAGAGGAATAGTAAATATCAGGATTGACAAAAATATGCAAAGATCATAAATAATAAATGATAAAATATGAAAATCACAAGATTTCAGATACACGACTTTCAACGACCGATTTCAGTAAATAATGCCCTATTTAGTACATTATTGTTCAAAGTGGACCCAAAAAAAAAGATATAATTTTTTAAAGCCATCATCTCGTTGAATCAGGAAAAATATCGAAAAAAAAAATTATAACTCGAAAACTACAAAAAATCGTAGAACCTAAATGGGGGTTAAATCTATAGGTATGGTACTCTGCTATCAGCTCGCACTGGCTTGACACCTTAAAAGAAACATGTATAATTATAGTTATATAAATGTGCAAATTGCAATATCAAATAAATCGGAAATAACCCAACCTTAATTCGCAGGAAACGTCTGAATATTATGATGACGTACTTCTTATCAGCCGTGATAAGATATCAGACGGTGAGAACGACAATCCAATAGCCTAGCCCAATTTTTACTTGGAACTCTAAGTACTATTATTTATTCAGTGCTTGGAGTGAGGTATATGTAGGAACCAAAATTATCAAAAAATTGTAAAGAGGAATACAGGCTGTAAGTGTAAACAGTGGCAATATTATAAGGGGTCATTGCACTCATCATTATGAACAACTTTTACTATGGGACCAAACCTGAAATCGCGAAAAAAGAATCAGCTGTTCCCTATATTTTGACGAATTACACGAACATAAATGTACTGAACAGCTGAATTTTTTTGTGCTTTACTTGTGCTGTGAGACCTTGCTTCTTGCCATTCATTACTCTAGGTCAACGGGAAGTACCCTATAGGTTTTGATTTACTTGCGAGTATCAAAATGTGCCACATAAATGGCTGTATTTTTTTGTTGCGTTGACTTAGAAGTTTAATTTTTTTACAACTCCAAGGGACCATAAACTTACGTATTTGATATTAATTTCAACTTGATACCTCCACGCGTTCCTGAGAAAAAGGGTCTTGACAGACAGGCAGACAACGAAGTGATCCTATAAGGGTTCCGTTTTTTCTTGAGGTTCGGAACCCTAAAAATGGATGGATTCTTTGACAAATAATAAGTCTAGGAAGGATGTGAACCCAGAGATGACGACTGATGTAGATAAATTATGGAAGAAAAAGACGCACTGCGCTGACCTCAATTTAATTGGAATAAAGACAGGAGGCTTTTTGAAGAAAACATGAATAAATGTCTCCCAAAATCATCACAAGGGGATTGCGCCGCTTATCCCGCGAAGTTCAAAGTTTCTTCAGTTTTTTTGCAATTTACAGGTCAGACTGTATGTTGATAAAAGAAGAGAGGAGCTCGTGGCTAAGTAATACCAGCCGTACGGGTCGATTTATCAGGATAAGCTACGCTTGCCGGGGTTGGTCAGTGGATGGGTGACCATCTTTACATACCAAGACTCCTCCGTGCCTCGGAAAGCACGTAAAGCCGTTGGACCCGGCTGTCATTCGTGGATCTTTGACAGTCGTTACGGGTTGTCAGAAGCCCGAAAGTCTGACACCAGTCTTAGGGGTATCG
Source organism: Cosmia trapezina (assembly GCA_905163495.3). Taxonomy (NCBI): domain Eukaryota; kingdom Metazoa; phylum Arthropoda; class Insecta; order Lepidoptera; family Noctuidae; genus Cosmia; species Cosmia trapezina. The sequence goes on from LR991049.1 coordinate 7,906,787, forward strand.
TATTACCCAGTTACTGGATTGTGGAGGTCAGATAGGCAGTCGCTCCACGTAAAATACTGGTATTCAGCTGTATCCGGTTAGACTGGAAGCCAACCCCAACATAGTTGGGAAAAGGCTAGGCAGATTGATTGTTGTATGTTGATAAAAATATGTTTCGCGGCTTTATCAAATATGTATTTAATTACACAATTTTAACCATAAGAATCATCAATACATCGTTCAATCAATCAGCCTAGCCTTTTCTATGTTGGGGTCGGCTTCCAGTCTAACCGGATGCAGCTGAATACCAGTATTTTACATGGAGCGACTGCCTATCTGACCTCCACAACCCAGTAACTGGGTAATACGATACCCCTTGGTAAGACTGGTTGTCAGACTTTCGGGCTTCTGACGACCCGTAACGACTGTCAAAGATCCACGAATAACAGCCGGGACCAACGGCTTAACGTGCTTTCCGAGGCACGGAGGAATCTCGATATGTAAAGATGGTCACCCATCCACTGACCAACCCCGGCAAGCGTAGCTTAACCTGACGGATCGACCCGTGCGGCTGTTATTACTTAGCCACGAGCTCCTCATCATCAATACATCGTTCTAAGTTAGATTTGTTTTAAGATGACATGATTTCCGAAATTAAACTTAAAAAGAATAAAGCTAACTTAGAGAGATGCATTGATGATTTTTAGGGTAAAATAGTAAATTTATTTTAATAATTTTAAAAATAAGCTAAAATAAGTTAAAAATATAATATCTTAAACTAACTAAAACTAATAAAAATCTAAAATATGGCGTCGACAAATTCCTCCGCATCGCTGTCGACTGGTAGAGTACCCAAGACACTGGCGGCATTGCCACGTTGTATGGCAATGCTAAGCCTCTGGTCAAGGTAAAAGCCAGGCCTTGGGTCACGGGAATTGTCAACAAGCCGTTTGGAGATTTCGTTAGGGTTATAATTATGTAAATAAATATTTGTTATTGTGGCTAATCATATTTCAATCAACATACAACCTTATCGGTAATTATATTTTCGAGCCGTTTGGGGTTGAAACCCTTGGGCCGTGGGGTCCAAGTGCTCTTGTTTTATTCAACGAAATCTCCAAACGGCTGGTTGACACTTCCCGTGACCCGAGGGCTGGCTTTTACTTTGGCCAGAGGCTTAGCATTGCCATACAACGTGGCAATGCCGCCAGTCTCTTGGGTACTTTACCAGTCGACAGCGATGCGGAGGAATTTTTCGACGCCATATTTTAGTTTTTTAATAGTTTAGTTAGGATATAATTTTGTTGTTTATACATACAACCTTATACTGACCTACAAATTGCAAAAAACATAAGAAAATTTGAATTTCGCGGCTACTACTGCAGATCCCAAGCAATGTAGTCTTGTTAAAGAATCATCAAGTTAAAGAACCCGTTTGAAGGCTTATTTAAAAGAAATTCATAAAAATACATGACATAGCTGTATGTCTGCTCACCTCATATGGAAAGCAAAAGCGTAATGCAATGTAAATGTAAAACAGTATGGAGGAGTGTTCTGTGACCATGGAGTAGGTAACAAATGGACTGTCAAGCTTATGTCTGGACTTTAAAAGAGACTGTGACCTCTGAGCTTGTTTCGGCCTTTCTTCTCAGCGTAGGCAGTTCAGTTAGATCTAGTTTTTATAAAAAATATGACTGACTTTTAAAAGTGTTTCTACTCAAAGAAATAAAATAATTTATTATTATCATTTAATGTACACACAATAATATCTTCCTAAAATCTCGTGGAAGCACTGACATTAACTGATGACTGCTCAATATAATTATAGACACGGTGATAAAGGGTCACAAATTATCTTTAAACTTCTGCTTCTATATGGAGCAGGCAACTATTTTTAAGTTTGTCAAGCCATGTAAAATGTATAATGTCACTATCACTCACTCCCTTTTCTTTCATTCTTCACACAGGAGAAAAACCCTTTAAAGCTTATAATAACACATTAATTAAAGTGAACTACGCGACAATGTAATTTTTTTTTAACAATATAATTAATAACTGTTGCATCTTTTCATCATTGCACGTTTAGGAGAAGGCCGCTTATTGCATGTTAAATTAACTTTCTGGTGTACAATAAAGTATGTAAGTATAAACAAATATATTGCACAAACTACATATAACGCAGAGGTGAACGTGATTTGCGCGGTAATTCGTGTCATTCGTGCACAATCCATTCACTATCTACTCTGTGTCAGTGCGTGACTGGGATGTCACTTTCTACAGCATTAATATTGATTTCAAACGGCTATGTTAGTTGGTGAAGTGTATATTCACTATATTTACCCTTGCAGGGTAAGCAGATGGAATGGTAATGAGTATAGTTTCAAAACCTAAAGTTACGTCATCCTATCTCTTTCCATGGGGTAAGGTCGAGATACCTAAGGATAATTTAATATTAGGATATAATAATATGAATGGTCAATTATTAAACAATTGTAATATTCATGAATTCTCAATCTTGACATGTAATTTTGTTTCCCTTTCATCATTTAATTTCTCTATTTTTATTTTTATCCTGTTTAGACCTAGTTATATGTGAATGCATGCTGTGGTCTTATATTGTAATCCTTTGTTGGAGGTCCCAAATCACACTAACATTATAAAGGCGAAAGTTTGTATGTTTGTTACTTCTTCACGCTCAAACGGCTGGACCGATTTGGATGAAATTTGGTATGTAGATAGCTTATACACTGGATTAACATATAGACTATCTTTTAATCCAGTCTACGCGGGTGAAACCGCAGGGTGCAGCTAGTAAATAAATAAATAAAACAAAATAGATATCCGAGACGTGTCTCGGCGGAAAGCACACGTTAAGCCATCATCAGTACCGGCTGTCAATCGTAAATCTTTGACAGTCGTTACAGGTATTCAGAAGACTGAAAATCAGTCAACCAGTCTTGCCTAGTGGTATCGTGTGTTAGCCAGTAACTGGGTTGTGGAGGTCAGATAGGCAGTCGCTCCATGTACAATACTGGTATTTAACTGCATCCGGTTAGACCGGAAGCCGACTTACTGGCGAGTAGTGCTTCAAAAAGGTCAGGTGCGTTACGTGGTAGTCAAACCCAGCGTTTAAAGATTATATGAGCACGGACGCAGCAGAAAAATTATGTAACTATCATAGCAGACATTTGCGGTGAACGATTTTTGAACCTTACTACCATCGTTGTAAGGTCGAAAAGTGGTTCACCGCAAATGTCAGCGATAGTATGTCTGTAGGTTTAACTTCATCTCAAGGGAAAATACTGTTTGTTTCAAATAGAGTTATTTCTAATTGTATTTTCTTTACAATCCATACTATAATATTATAAATATGAAAGTAAACCTGTCTATCTGTTTTACGCTTTAACCACTGAACCGATTGTAATGAAATTTGACAGCTAGGTAGCCTGGAACCTTGAGAAGAATATATAGGCTATTTTTCAACCCGGATTTGTATTAAAAAACCTCTCAAGAGCGAGTCGGACTCGCGCACCGAGGGTTTGGTTCCGATTTCTGAACGTTCTGAAGTATACTATTTAGAGACATCGTTTTATTTTTCCTGTAATCTTTACATAAACTTCTATCACACAGAATAGTTTCAGATTTTTCTCTATGCAAACTTCGGAGATAAGGTACGGTATTTTTTTTTACATTTTTCATCAAAAGTAGAAAACTGGATAACAAACTATGACCCTTAAAACAGGCAGGCCTGAACTAAGTCATCCTTCCATTCAATACAGCCTTAATTTAAGTTCAATAGTGCAAAATATTATGTTAGATTCGACCTTAGAATACCTCAAGTTTGATATTGAATCTTTAATAACCATCTTGTGATACACACAGTTATCAAATTGATTTGTTTATCCATGCAAATTAGTCGGTTCCGTGAAATCTAAATTATGCTTATAAATTAATTAAGTAATATTTAAGAGCAGTTTATTTATTAAGTCATTAATTGACCTGACAGACGTTGTCTTCGTTATATTCGATAAATGAGATATTTAATTTTCTTCATATTTTTTTTTATTCGTGAATTTTTCCGATGTTTTAATAGATAATTCTGCTATTCGGGGCGGAGACAAATCCAACAAACCAAAGATCGTAAAAAAAATGTCCAGCCGTTCTTGAATTATAAATGGTATAAATAACCCGACGTTGTTTCATGTATATATCATATTTTATGCCTTTTATTAATATACTAAAACTGTTTAGTTGTGCGTCAAAAAATTAATGCAAAATGCAAAGACATGTGACATCTACCAACCCGCACTGGACCCGCGTGGTGGATTACTACCCACTCCCTCTCATAGAGAGGAGGCCGGCGTCCCAGCAGTGGGAACATTATAGGCTGATTATGCTTATGGTTTTATATTATGTTTATACAAGGCATTTAGTTAATATTGTTACTAGTTTTTGCCTGCGTGGATGAAATTATGCCACGGGAACATACTACCGGGATAAAAAGTATCCTATGTCCTAATCCAGGTCATAGTCGGATATAGTAGTGCCAAATTTCATCCAAATCCTTTCAGCAGTTTCAGTGTGAAAGCGTAACAAACTCACTTTTACATTTAAGTATAATAGTGGAATTGCCGTTTTATTGTATTAGGTACTTTGAATTGACATAGAACCTTCAAGGTTTGAGATTTTTGAGTGAAACTTTTTTCACATGGTACCTATGAAGTTCTTCTTTCAAAAAATGTGCAACATTCGACTATCGACTTTCAGTTTTTTTTTTTTATTCAGCTTAGACAAGAAAGATGGATACTTCGAAAATTCGAGTTATTTTTAACCGACTTCAAAAAAGGAGGAGGTTCTCAATTCGGTTGTATGGTTTTTTTTTTTTTTTTTTGTATGTTTGTTAGGTACCTCAGTACTCCGTCATTTATGAACCGATTCGGAAAATTCTTTTTTTATTTGAAAGGGTATACTTCCAGATTGGTCCCATTTTGATCAAAATCCAGTTCTGATGATGGGATCCATGAGGAATCGAGGGAACTCCTCAAATATTATAGGCATACATATACGTATTTTGGTATTTTCATCAACAAATCAGGCGTTTGCATTCAGAAAGTATCATCTGGTGAAGACCAGAGAAAAAGACCACAGAAAGCCACGGGAACTCCTCAACGATGATAAGTATTTCACGGGTGGCGATAAGATATCTCGATTAATAGTTAAGCGACTATGACGAAGCTTTAAATAAATGGTTCTGATGAACATGGTACCATCTAACCGATCTGATCAAGAAGCTGGAAGGTAGGCATCGGAACTCAGTAATAAAACAATGTATCCTTGCCGTGTTTGGGCTTATTGGAATCGTCATGATGTGCACTAGCTATGGCTATAAATGATTCAAATTGCGCTAGGTACTTGAGTTGTCAACTAAAACTACGCCTACCAAACTTGTGACACGACTTAGCGCGACGTATTTGCTTTTTGCAACGTTTTTATTTGAAATGGTATACTCCTGAGATGGTCGCATAAAAATATCTTCAAGTTCTGGTGAGTGGCTTTTGAGTTAGCTTCAATAATTTAATACGTATTTTTCCCATTTAGTCTATGTGGATGATCTCTAATTTATTTTGCAGAGTGGTGTTCAGATTTGTGTGGGGTAGGCACCACTAAAAAGTGAAAAATAAAACCGACTTCCAAAAAAACACTAGGTACAAAGTGAAAAATAACTTTAATTTCGGAAGTCGGTGGCAAAAAAAACGAAAGTAAACAAAAACCAAAGACACCGACTTCCGAAATTAAAGTTATTTTTCACTTTGTAGTGTTTTTTTGGAAGTCGGTTGTTTTTTTTTGTAAAAAAAATTTTTGAATACGAGTTCCGACGCGGAACTAACGCGGCAGAAACAGCTTGCAATATCAACGTTACGTTTGGAGACGGACTGCTAATGAACGCACCGTGCGATACGCTTTCGTGATGGAAACTTTGATTTGAAGAACGAACCACGTGGAAGACCGCCCAAACAGGTGAATAGCAATGAATTGAAAGAGATGGTGGAAACTCTACAGGAACTGCAATTAGAAACCATTCGTCACCCTCCGTATTCGCCAGACCTTGCTCCAACGGACTACCATTTTTTTCGTGATTTGGACAATTTTCTACGTGATAAAAAGTTTTCTTCTCAGGAGTCAGTACAAAATGCTTTCACACAGTTTGTCGAATCTAGATCACGAGAGTTCTATCGCAAAGGCATAAATTACCTTCCTATTAGATGGCAGCAATGTATAGATAATAATGGTAATTATTTTGATTAAATAAATATGTTAAATTAAAAAAAAACACGAATTTCAATTTTTCAGTACAAATCGGCAATTTCATACTTTAACCCCTAATTCCCCTACCCACCCCACCCACCCCCCACCCCCCCCCCCCCCCCACCCTACCAGACCTATCTGTCTACCGTTCGGGGATTACATTCGTGTTGTTATATTATATTGTTAATGACTGTCAAGTACGAGTGCGTAATTGATTACTAAGTCTGCTAGTGCCATTTGTCATGTATGTTCTTAGCTTCTTATAAGGCAATTTAAGTTTTTAATATGCTAAGCTTAGGAACCATCCTAATATATAAAAATCAATGCCACTTTTCGTCGTAATTTTATAACTCAAGAACGGCTGGGCCGATTTAGCTGATTTTGGTTTTGAAATGTTTGACGTAGTTCAGGGAAGGTTTATAGAATGAGAAAAATTGGAAAAGTTGCCGGGAAAATTGGAAAATTCTGGGAAACTGAAAGTGGATTTTGTATGGGTTATTGAAATTGGGACAGGACAACGTCTATCGGGGAACACTAGTAGAAATATAAAAAAACAGTGGAAGTGGCAAAAGGGCGAATCTGTGTACACGCGACATGCTCAGTATGAGCCGTTCATTTTCAAATGCAATGGTCGTCTCCGCGAACTAGTGCGCTTTCGACTGTGACCGTGACAATTTACAAGAATGCCGTGTTGTTCAGTGGTTTCTTGTAAAAACCGAAGCCAAAACAAAACCTATGTAAATCATGGAATCACTTTTCTTATGTAAGTGCAAGTATTTTACCGTCTTTAAAATCATGAAAGTGACAAAGAGACAAAGTGGAGACACAGGGTTCCGATACATTTTAACATAATGGGCACATCTCCTTCTTTCTTATATCTATGTTAGGAACTTTATACTTGTTGCATACTAATCTTTGTCAATGTCAAGACCACTGTCTATAAGTAATGACCCATTATTATCGTGTGTAATAAACGAGTATTACAACAATCGACCCGCCCCTGTATCGCACTAGTGCAATCTACTGATGTGGCGACAAACTCAAACTCAAAGCATTCATTTCAAATAAACCCTAGGCACTTTTGAATTGTCAAGGGGTCGATCAGTCAGAAAGATGAAGCTAGTCGTCCATTCCAAAGCGTAGTAGGTACCTATGGAGAAGAACGGGCAAGAAACTCCACGGAAACTCTTTTAAATCAAAATATAGTTACAAAATATTGTTTACATCATTCATGTTGAAACTATACATGTGAGAACGATGCAGAACGTTAAAAGCGTCCGTAATAAAAACAATTCAAAATTTAAATTAAATTAAAACAAGCCGTGGCAGCTAAGATATGACCAGCCTCCACCGACAGCACCCGTTCACGAACCTGACGCATGGATTAGCTAAACATGTTAAACGTACAGCATTTTCGATTTATCTCCAAGAAGATTGTCAAAATAATGCTTGAATTTCTAAGCACGTTTGAGAAAAAGTCTTTTTCGTCACGTTTTCTAGTATCGTTTACAGTCTATTAAGGTCGTCTGCTCTTCAAAAAGTCGAGTGCATCTTCAGCGGTCAGATTAGTAGGCAAGGCTGGAAAATCGATATGAGATCGGCTAGCATGTAGTTCCTACACACACATTAAGCCTGGTGTATTCTATTGTAAAGGTCTAACGCAAGGTACCTAAGGGGTCCCCGATTGATCCATTTCTATTGTAGTAATATTGTCAATCACTTCAATTGCATTTGGTAGACGATCAATTTGCTCATCAATGTGTATCAATCATGCAAAACTAAACCTGATGCACTTTTGTTTTAGTAAAGTTTTGTTTTTTCCTAAATACAGAGAAAAATTTGACGTGTAAAAGTGTTTAGGTAGGTACGTACAAACCTACTTACAGAAATAAAATCGTTTATAATTTATCATTCAATGTAAGATAGCATTATCTAAAAAAAAAATAAAGCATTGTCAACCGACTTACATAAGCATGTAAAATTTCAGCTCAATCGGGAACCAGGAAGTGGGTCAAATTTGACTTACAAGATTTGATTACAGACAGACACCGGGAAAGGTGAAACTAAATAATAGCTTGTAAAAAGCGATTTGTATGGTGTGTCTCAAGATTAGGAACATCTAAATTACACGCACGAGTTACAATATCGTTAGTAGAGTACAGTAAACCACATTATTTTCGTTAGTACTTGTACGATTTCGAAATCGTGATTTCGATTTCGTGACGATAATTATGATGTGAATGGCCGATTTAAGGGAAAGTTTTGTTACCATTATAATTAAATTAGGAAAAAGAAGAGTAAATACAGTATTTTATGATTATTATTATAGTTGAGTTACAGTTTCTAAATTTTCTAATAGGTACATGAAGAAAATCAATTTGGAAAGCGGTTGTAAAACAAAAATTGGATACTTGTGTTTTCTAAGTCTGTTTTCCAATTTTTATTCTATTTCTTGAGATGTGCTTATAGTATTTATAGGTACTTACTTATATTCTTATGGATAAGGGCTAATTTTTCAATCGTCAGATAACGTTTATCTAAGGAGTAAATATGGCGCTTTGACAGCTTTTGTATAGAAAATATGTCAAAATGTCATAATTATTCTTCAGATAAAAGCTATCTGACTAATGAAAAATTATAGCCCTTAATCAATTAAATATTTTAAAATTTAATAGAACATAATTTTAATCGCTATCGCAACTCATAATACGTATAAAATCAAACATCACTTCTCTACTTTTTTTAATATTATAATTAGATTAGATTTCGATTTTAAAATATGTAAATAAAATAAGTAGTATTCTTTCTTAAATTAATTTTTTCGAGTTGACTTACAAAAAAAATCGTAATTACCTTCCGGTGTTTTCTTTAAAACAGTCTAATTTCCTATCTGAGTCATATTAAATACTAGCTTTATTATCACTGCTGAAAGCCAGATATATTTACTTCAGGAAATCTAGTTACAACTGCAATTCATTTACCTTGGGGAGGAAAACGAACCCAAAACGTATTTTGTTGAGGAAAGAAATAACTCTAAAATAAGGATAATGTAAAAAAATATTAAAAAGGAACAAAAACTATGCCAATTTTAGCAGTTCGATACTTATTTAAATTCAATGTTGTATTTAAACTTTGCGATCTACTTTTTATTTATTTTTATTAGCTAATTGTTCTTAGAAATGTATTGCCTCATTCATATAACTAAAATTTAAAAAAATTAAATACCCACCAAATAAAACAGACACCTCCAAAAACAACACACAGGAAAAAAACTTTCCCAAAAAATAAAAAAACTTTTCGAGTCAACGAGATAAAAAAAAACAAAAACTTTTCGAGTCAAAAGGAGTATAAAAATTAAAAAATTAATTATTATTTTATCACTTCCACTAGCACACGCGTTCACTACGTTACTTCGCGGTTGGTAAGAGAAAGGCCCGTCGTTAGTCGGACGGTGCCGAGTCGCAACTGACCGCGGGCGGGATCCGCTATAGCTTATAATAGCATAAGATAGCAGCTAGAGACAATATCGAGATTTTTTTATAAAGAGGGGTGTGTTGATCATGAAGAATATAATTTAGAATTAAAACTGAGGTCATCTATATGTATATTTTTAACGTAAACATCACGCCTATATTCCTCAAATGGTTAAGCAGAGTTGTGCTTATAGTAGATACACCCACATTTCATAAAAAAAAACGGTCAAGACCGAGTCGGACTCGCGCACCGAGGGTTCCGTTCCGATTTCTGAAAAAGTGTGCTATTTAGAGACATCGTTTTATTTTTCCTGTAATCTTTACATAAACTTCTATCACATAGAATAATTTCAGATTTTTTCCTTTGCAAACTTCGAAGATAAGGAGGGGGGGGGGGGGGGTGTGGGGAACGGTATTTTTTTTACATTTTTCATAAAAAATGGAAAACTATGCGGCCTAAAAAAAAATTAAAAAATGGTTAAGAATGTGCAAACAGTGTTCTTTCATAATGATACCCCATATGCCCTAGTAGCCCCACTTTGAATTTTGAAGTCCCCTTTCAGCACCTGTTACAAAAAAAATATAAATATTTTTATTTCTTTCTTATTTGCAATATACTTGGGTAAACGTCTTAAAAAACTATACCAAATTTCATGTTGATAGCATTAGTAGTTCTTGAGATATTATTCAGCTGTGACAGACAGACAGACTGAGTGAGAGAAATGAATGATGATGTGATGATGATGAATTTTGGTACGGAACCTTAAAAAGAAAGAAAAAGTATTTATTATGACTCGCACAGGAAGATCACCAACTAAACTAAAAACACAATGATTGAAAGTTAAAAACAAAAAAAAAAGAAACAAAATTATACAGGGTGTTAAAGTAATTGCATGCTTGCCTATAGCTTACGGGTAGGTTCAGTATCGATAAAGGAACCGAGGAAAAAAATAATAATAATAAAAACATAAAAAAATATTGCAAGATCAACATAATTCAGTACCTACCTACTAACTTAAAATAGCAATCGTTTAGAGTTAAAATTATTTTATTTGTTTAAATGCTTTAATTACTTACCTAATATCGAACGCGTTGTCATTTTGTCCTTCACTTCTCGCGTCCGAATACTAAGGGCATTTGCTACTGAAACCGGCTCGCGATAATTTTAATTCTAAACGATGTCAGTCAGTCAGGACTTCTTTTTAGATATCTTGTGATTCAAGGAACCACTGAGCTAGATAGAGAAATCAATAAACCCCCGTTTCCACGAGCGTAATAAAACCGCGGCGGGATTTTATCGCGCACTGGATTTTCAACTCTCTGCTTAGCGCCGGGAGTTGAAAATCCAACAGTGTGTTTTTCGTCGCGCTGGGATGCACTCTGTTTTTGTTAGGTTGGATTCTCAACGCTCGGCTCAACAATGAGAGTTGAAAATCCAGTGCGCGATAAAATCCCGCCGCGATTTTATTACGTCCGTGCGAACGTCGACTAAGATTTTTGACAAAGAGGGATTTCAAGATGGAGGAGGTAAATTCAAAACTTTTTAGTATAAAAACAGTTCTGCGACTGACCTCTGAGTGTGCCCTCGCCCACGGGCCCAGATTCAGTCGCGATGCAAACGCGATACTGGTGCGCTTCTGTCGCGATGCAAACGCGATTCAGTAACGGCACAAAAATACCTGCAATCGCTACAGTTGCAAGATGGACTCCGTTGAGGCAACATTAGTAACGTTGTCTTTGGTGCTGCTTTTACGTAAGCAGCCGAAGCGTAGGCAACGAAAGCTCGGTTCTTCACTCACGCGCCACCCTCCCTCTGTTCTCTCCCCGATGTCGTCCGACACGGTCGCGCGTTTGCATCGATACAGTCGCGATACTGTAGCGCGTCAGTAGCGCGTTGGCATCGCTTCTGTAGCGCGTTGCAAATGCGACTAACGCGCGTTAGTAGCGATGCAGTCGCGCATTTCGTAAACGCGCGACAGCATCGCTACAAAAAGTCGCCCTGGGCGAGGGCCCTTATACTCCAAAATATTATACTCCTTTTACTCCCCTCGAAAATGACATACCTACTCCAGACACTCCCTAAAACTGACGTACAATTTCGGCTGACCATGACAGTAACCAATGATGTCAAAGTCAAGCTAATTGCTGTTAAAATAAAATAATATACGATAGATAATAATATTTCAAGGTAACACATAGATTCGCCATTTTTTATGGTGTAGGTAACCTTAGATTGACATAGATTTACCTTGAAATGTCATTTGGATTACATGTTTTGTGACAATTTATGACATTAATATTAAGCAAAGGCAAATTACTTATAAAACCTTCCTGTTGTCCGTATAATACTCTAAAATACTAACAGCTTAATAATGGTATTTTAGACTTTGTTAAGGCATTGTTCGATTACATCAACACTATCTAACGCTTTCGCGAGCGCTTAAAGTCTTATAAATGTCGTAGCCAACTGGTTTAATTTAGCCGTTTGGTCAACCGCCTAGCCATTTCACTAAACGCCATTCAATCAACGGCCTGAATGATATGGCTGATGTTTAGGCCATTTATATGATAGGGCCATGCAATAGGGTATTTCGGTAGGATATTTAGATATATTATTTGAAAGATGACATGACATACGCTACGCGATTCTCTAAGGGAACTGTTTAAGGATAACGGTACCTTGTCAATATATCTACGAAAACATCATGTACGTAAGAAAAAATTTACATCTTTTTAATAAAAGAGGTGAAAGGCATAATTATAATACTAGAAATAAGGACCTATTAGCTCAACCAGGTTTCAGGCTGGCTAAAGTAGACTCATCGTTCATGGGGTACTGTTTAAAATGTTACAATAAAATACCTCCACACATACTTCAATTAAATGAGACGAAATTTAAAACTTGTATAAAACGCACACTATGCAGGCAGGCATATTATAAGTTGGGGGATTACATAAATGATAAAAATGCTTGGCTCCATGCTGGTCCTGCTCCACAACCTCAACTAATTAATTAACATTTGAAGATACAAAAGTTGGAACTGCTGAAGATTGTAAGAATAGCTTTGCATTGTGCAGACTCAATCATCATTGTATTGTATAATTGCTTAGCACATGTGTGAGTACTATGTACCTACTCTAAAGCTACCATTTACTGGCTACGTCTTTATTTGACTTGGATGTGCCCTGGCGGCTGAGAGTGTGTCATGCTCACTCTAATGCCTCGCTGATGGTGGCGCGTGTGTTGGATCATTTAACGAATCCATACGTCAGGTTCGTCAACGGGCGCTGTTGGTGGAGGCTGGTCATACCTTAGCTGCCACGGCTTATTTTAATTTTAATTTTGAATTGTTTTTTTTTTATTTTTTTATTACGGACGCTTTTAACGTTCATCGTTCTCACATGTATAATTTCAACATGAATGATGTAACCAATATTTTGTAACCATATTTTGATTTAAAAGAGTGTCCGTGGAGTTTCTTGCCCGTTCTTCTCCATAGATCTACGTTTTGGAATGGGCAACTAGCTTCAACTTTCTGACTTACCTACTGACCGACTCTTTGACAATTCAAAAGTGCCTGTAATTGGTTTAATTGAAATAAATGTTTTGAGTTTGAGTTTGCTTTGTGTGAAAGATGACATGGCTAGAAAGGGGGTGACTACCGAGATGACGACTAATAGAGAAGGATGGAAAAAAAGGACATGTTGCGCCGACCCCAAATAGATTGGGATAAGGGCAGGAGAATGATGATTTAAATATATTATTTCATTACAGTTTAAAATTACAGTGACACCGTTCTTGAGAAAAACAAATTATTGTAACTTTACCTCAAAACACTTTAAAGTTGCTTCTGCAACGTCTCCGGCGCTGCGGGAAGTGCAACCCCTTTGCCCTTACGTAACAAAGGATAGGCACCCATATAGCAGGCGGGGGTTGCCTCACTTCGCGCCATCCGATTTTTATATACACTCTAGGGTTAGCAGTCAAACGAATACGTGAAGTCAGGGTGCCCCAATTCGGTTTTGCTTTAACGCATTATAGAGGCATGAGGAACAGGATGTAAAGTTCACTCATCCTCCATTGAAAAGGTAGGTAGGATCGTCCGACCAGACGGGTGTCGTGTCTGGTGGGCAACTGCCCGACGGTTGATGTCGGGACGTTGTATATATGCTAGTCGCGCGGTAAACTCTAATTGCGCGATGCAGGATTGCGTGACGTCATGTCATTGTGATGCGTAGTTCGTATGTGGCGATGTAGATGCCACTACAGGATTTAAGAGCCTCTGCTACCTCAACTGGCTTATCATGATCCTCCGTTATGTCGCAAATACTGTAGCATTAATTTTAAAATAAATATATGGTAAAGTTGAGGAATACTTTCACGATATCCAAATAGGCACTACTCACCAAATAAATTCAAAAATGGAACAGAATTTGAATGAAATTATCTGCCAAGGTTAAAGATAGATGGCAATCATGGTCTGATGATGGAGTTGGTAGCAAAAAAAAGAGAGCAATTCATGTCGGAGATTTTTTAAATTTTAAATTCAACTTTTAACTTGTTTCAGATACTTAGTTTTTTTTTTTCTTAAAAGTACCTTGGTAGGTAGGTGGTGGTTTTATCTAAGGTATCTGCCTTGTGGGTACAAGGGCCAAAGATCACATATTTAGCGAGCCCTACCACAGGATATCCTCAATTCAGACGAACATAAATAGGGACCCACAGTTATGCATAGTTTATGTACCGACAGCGCAACAAGCTAACTAACTAATGATATTTGATATTAGCAAGTATCATAATCATAACGTACAATACTCTGTTTTATGATGATACGTATGACAACCGACGATCCTGGTTCTCATAACTTGATGCAAGTCGATAAAAATAAGCAGCAAACTCCCCAGAAGCACAGCTAAAATTAAGAACTCCGAATAATTTAAACAAAGAGTTGCTCGTCTATTAGAGACTTCTAATGATTTTAAACTAAAGATCACGTGTAAACAAGTATTTTTACTGATTTGGAAAAAATATATATTAAATTATATGAAGCATTTTCTTAATATCGTAATCATAATGAGCATGACGTCACTCATTGCTAGATTGTATACGTAGTTTGTTATAGTTATGACGTAGCGAGGCCCCCTATCCCTCAACATTAATGCGTCTTGTGTAAGTATTTTTTTATTAATAGGTATGCAAAATGTACGTGGCTAATATTTTGTTTATTATCTGACTGACGGACTAAATAGATTTTTTTTTCACCCAGGCATCATCCCTATTGCAAACATTATTATTATCATGTTTTATTGAATTATTTTTAGTAAGAAAAAAAAGAAATAAAAATATTTTATTTGGGAAACAGTTAAGAAGAAGCATATAAAAGTAACAAAGTAATTATTAAAAAACAAAAAAAAAAGACCCGTGCGAGGTCAAAAAGGCTCCCAACTCAGCATAAAGCTGCGATATTTAAAAAAAGGGCCTGTGTGATGCCACGAACACACCACGGATATCTATAAATCTCAAGGGGAATAAAATAAAATGAAATACAAATACTAGAATACTTTTGTTGTAGAAAAGAACACACCTTTACGTAGTAAAATAATATTGTCGTTAATATTTTCGGCGCAAAAATTTGTTGTGCAGATGGTACATTCAAAATTAATGTCAATAGGTCAATGCACTGTATGTCAGTTAGTAATTTTTTTATTAATATTATTGTTCAGATCGTGAATCTTTGAACTCGTGGTCTAGTTTCTAATGTGCCTCAACGGCTCTTACGGCCGCACTCACAGTTAATGAACCATTAACTAAGCAGTAAGAGTAACCAATTATAAAAAATCTTGGCTAGGAAAATAATAAATAAATAGGGTTTTTTTATAATTATGAATGTTCAAACTTCATCAGTATGAGTAATATCGGCAGAATTTAATTGCTTAACTCACTCTTAATAACAATCGCTTTCATTTTAAGGCTGAAGACAGACGAGCGTTATTTTTTGAGTTGTGTGTCGGCAGACAACTCATTTTTCATCGCCGTGTGAACGAATCAGGGTTTTTGTATGAAACAGAATGTAGCAGAAATTACGCGACTCACAACTCAAAAAATTACGCTCGTCTGGCTTCAGCCTAAGTGTTCAACAACGTCCATTGCATTGAGTTGTTTATTGTCAACACGGGTTTTCTACGAAAAGAACAACTAACAACAACAACAACAATGACTAAGCAGTAACTTGTTCAAAAAAGCATTGCTAGCAAAGACTTTGTTAGGGTTCCATACCTCAAAAGGAAAAAACGGAACCCTTATAGAATCACTCGTGTGTCTGTCTGTCTGTCCGTCTGTCACAGCCAATTTGCTCCGAATCTAATGGACCGATTAAGTTGAAATTTGGTACATATATGGATTTCTGTGACCCAAACACGTATGGCTAAAGTAAATAATTGAATTTTGATTATGGAAGTCACTTTTATGGCAACAAATAAAATTTTAAAAAAAAGTTTTGCAAACTATACCGTGTGACATATCAAATGAAAGGGCTTACTATGAGGGTCTCAAATATATTTTTTTATAATTTTAAAATTAATTTATTTAAAGTTATTTAAGAAAATAGATGAAAATATACCATTCCCCCCCCCTTATCTGCGAAACTACTGAGCCTGAAATTTTGCAAAAAATACAGAAAATAGTTCTATACCTGTAAATTACAGGAAAACCTATAAGAAGTTTGTGGTCTTAAAATAACATGGTAAATCTCTCAATATTGTGAGTACAAACTTACATTTACTGTTGGAATGTATGGGAGAACATGTTATTCAACGTTAATGTTAAGTTTGTTCTTGGGATAATTTCATCCCAACTACGGAACCCTTCATTGTGCGTAGACCGACATGCACTTGGCCGATCCCGAGGTAGTCGAGCAATTTAACACATACCCATTAGATATTCGGCAATTCCTTTCAGCGACACTTAAATTAGCAATACAGTAAGCAATAATGCCGAAATAATTTAGGCAATTCTCGGCAATTAAAAAAGCTTGCTCCACTACCTCCGGCAATTATTGCCGTCTTGCAAAAATGTATGCCAGTGTCCACTGCTAAAAAATAGCTCATTAACGCAAATGAACGTCTGTGAGTGCGGCGATTACTCAGAGATTTGTTATAGCAGTGCTAAAAATAGACGCCTGTTTTGTCACGAGGTATCTTAGTATCCTTTTGCGTCACTCGGGAAGAGAAGGTGGGACCATCCGTTTGTCTAATCTAACACAATGATTATGGTATATCCTCGTGACCGTTTACAATGGCATTCTTTAAGATCTTTGAGTCGTATTTCTAGCAATGGCATGCCAAAGTCTAATAGAGTTTTTTTTTAGGGTTCCGTACCAAAATGGTAAAAAAGGAACACTTATGGTGTGACTCAGTCTGCCTGTCTGTCTGTCTGTCACAGCTGGATACCTCAAGAACTACTAATGCTATCAACTTGAAATTAGGAACAGTTTTAGATGACGTTTACCCAACTATTTTGCAAATAAGAAAGAAGTAAAAATATTTATGTTTTTTTTTGTAACAGGGACTGAAAGGGCGTCTTAAAAATTCAAAGTGGGGCTACTAGGGAATGTGTGTATCATATGAAAGAGCGCTGCTTGTACATTCTCAAACATTTTTTTATTTTTTTTTTAGTCCGCATAGTTTTCGACTTTTGATGAAAAATGTAAAAAAAATACCGTCCCTTATCTCCAAAGTTTGCAAAGATAAAAATCTGAAATTATTTTATCTGATAGAAGTTTATGTAAAGATTACGGGAAAAATAAAACGATGTCTCTAAATAGCACACTTTTTCAGAAATCGGAACGGAACCCTCGGTGCGCGAGTCCGACTCGCTCTTGACCGGTTTTTTATAATGGTATAGTTTGAGAAAGTAATACAAGTAAGTGAGTAAGAGTCTCTAAGTAATGTCAACCAGTTGCATGGGTCGAACGATCAGGTTAAGCTACGCTTGCCGCGGTTGTTCTGTGGATGGGTGACCATCATTACATACCGTGACCCCTCCAAGTCTAGGAAAGCACGTTAAACCGTTGGTCCCGGCTGTCATTCGTGGATCTTTGAGCCGTTAAGTACGGGTCGTCAGAAGCCCGAAAGTCTGACCACCAGTCTTATCAAGTGGTATCGTATTACACAGTAACTGGGTTGTGGAGGTCAGATAGGCAGTTCTCCTTCCGATGAGAATTTCCTCACGATGTTTTCCTTCACCGCTCTCATAAGAGAGCAGTGATGATAAAATAATTTACATAAAAGAATGCGCCTGTCGGGGTTCAAACCTACGACCTGTAACTCGTAAGCCACGGCCGTTATCACTGGGCTATGCTCTGCACTGCTCTCTTTTACTCTCTCGGTTTTTTTTTTGTTTTTGTCAGATGGCAATTTTCCTGAAAACACTTCCGAAGATTAAAAAACTTACTACTAGCTACTAACGTTGACCTGGACTATCTTTCAGATTTTAAGACTGCACTTAGCAGACACAAAGAGCCTTTAATCGAGAATGGATACCCATCCAAAAAAATTACCTCGTCAAACACAGCTTAATCTCTCAAATAATTCACTAGCCATCACAACAATCGAAACCAACTACCAACCAACCAAACAAACAACCAACTAACCAACCCCACATTCATCCCAAAGTGGTAGTACACTCAACTACACATCAGTGGTAATTGCACTACGAAAATCGCCCTTCCTGGTACGACATAAAGGTATTGTCTATGTCAAATTGTTACCATTGACATGTGCGGGACTGTACCAGCCTTTGCTGTGAGCGTTTAAAGGCCCGCAGACAGGCGACGCGACTCTATTAGAACAATTTCTATGAAAACTTCATATTATTATATTCGCGTGGCACTTTCGCGTCGTGCCGGTCTACGGGAGCCTTAATGGTATTCTCCTATAAATTGTTTCTAACTATAACCACAGTATAACAATGTCACAGTAGTTTATCTTCATAGAAAACGACCGAAACGACGCGCTTTGAAATCTCAGTATACAGGGTGTTTCTTTTAAGGTGTCAATCCAGTGCGAGCTGATAGCAGAGTACCATACCTATCGATTTAACACTCATGTATGTTCTACGATTTTTTGTAGTTTT
Organism: Cosmia trapezina; assembly: GCA_905163495.3. Classification (NCBI taxonomy): domain Eukaryota; kingdom Metazoa; phylum Arthropoda; class Insecta; order Lepidoptera; family Noctuidae; genus Cosmia; species Cosmia trapezina. Next base: position 7,925,678 of record LR991049.1, read on the forward strand.
CGAGTTATTTTGGATCCCTCATTTCATATCAATGTTAGTGGTTAAGGATAGTAGTAGGTATACAATTTATGTTTTTATTATCAACTGAGCTCTGCGACAGGCGGCGGCGTTACGGGGCGTAATGTAACGTGTTACAGAGCGAGCGTTCGTGCAGTCAGTACGGGGTAGCAAGGCGCTCGTAACGAGCAACGAAAAACGTAAACGTAGAGGAATATTAAATATCAGGATTGACAAAAATATGCAAAGATAATAATAATAAATTATAAAATATGAAAATCACAAGATTTCAGATACACCACTTTCAACGACCGGTCTCGGCAACTAGTACATTTTTGTTCCAAAGTTGACCCAAAAAAACAGATATATTTTTTTAAAGCCATGAATCTCGTTGAATCAGGAAAAATAACGAAAAAAAAATTATAACTCGAAAACTAAAAAAAATCGTAGAACATACATGGGGGTTAAATCGATAGGTATGGTAGTCTGCTATCAGCTCGCACTGGCTTGACACCTTAAAAGAAACACCCTGTATACCACGCAACAGTTCGAGTGCGCGGCAGTTACAATTAATTCAAGGTCAATGCCCAGATAAACTACTGTAGTTATATTATTCTGTGACATAAATGCTAGTAGGGGTTACTATTAATAGATTACAAATACGTGCAAACAAATGTGGCCAGTTAATAATATGCAATGTTTAGATTCATACTTATATTCGTCCTTTTGCCGACTCTAAGGTGATAAAACAGGTATATTATGCTCTGTGTCAATCGATCATTACATATTGCATTACCTCATGGGGAGGAGCGGCTAAAACAGTTTTGCTACCATTGGAGCGCGCTCAAAGAGCTGTATTGAAAGTATCCACATTCCGGCCTATCCTATTCCCGACCCAACTTTTATCTTGCAATGTTCTGACAGTGCGGCAGTTATTTATTATGAATACTTTATTAAAACAGCACTCTAAATTGCCTTACAATCGAGTTGTCACTGATAAAAGACGTAAAGACATCTGTATGGATAATTATAGATTAAGGCATTCTTTTATGTATAATTTTTTTATATTCTTAGGACCATTTCTTTATAATAAAGTAAACGCAATTTTGTCTATGTCTGCATTAAACACGGTACATTGCAAAAATGTAATTAAAACTTGGTTACAAAAATTGTCTTATGATGACACAGAAAAGTTACTGCTTGTTTTAAATTAAATATTATTTGTAATTCAATGTTTTCATTTCATTAGTCTGTTATGTTATTCATTATTTATGTATTATCATCAATCTTAGGAAATATTTATGTAAACTAATTTGCACTTATGATACCTGAGATACAGGTTTATCCTAGTTCAGGTTAATCCCATTATTATATGCCTACCATTTTAGTTTAAGCCTTAATATTGTAAATATGCATTATTTAAATGAATAAATGAATAAATAAAAAATAAAAAAATACTACACAGGGTGTAAGGGAAACGCTTCCGAAAACGAAGACAGGTGATAGGGCTAGTAATTCTCGATACGATACCATCAAAAAATCTGAAAAAAAATATTACATTATGCTGTGAGAACAGTTAAAAATGGAACCATTATTTGCGACTAAACACTTTTTTTTCTTTACAACTTTAGCATGCAATAAATAAATAAAATAAATAAATATCCTTGGACATTTCACACAACGCCATCTAGTCCCAAGCTAAGCAACCTCATGCTTGTGTTATGGTAACGAGATGGCTGATAAACTACTTATATACATTTTTTTTTTTTTTGTAAATACATACATATTATAGATAGAAAAACACCCAGACTCGGAACAAATACTTGTAGGCCGTACAAATATTTGTGCCGTGCGGGAATCGAACCCGCGACATTCTGCGCAGCAGTCAATCGCTCAACCACTGCGCTAACCGTGTCGGCAATGTATTCGTAAATAAATATCAGCTGACGCTGACTATACATACTCCTTGCAAATGACTTGACAAATGGCTACTGACTATGACTGAACCTGCGCCTTCAACTCACTCCCTTCTGACTTTTTGTAGAAACTGATTTTACAGATAGAACAGATAATTGCTTCCAATAAAACAGACTGATTATATATTACATTGAATAAATAATAAAAAATAAAAAACCGGTCAAGAGCGAGTCGGACTCGCGCACCGAGGGTTCCGTTCCGATTTCTGAAAAAGTGTGCTATTGAGGGACATCGTTTTATTTTTCCTGTAATCTTTACATAAACTTCTATCACATAGAATAATTTCAGATTTTTCTCTCAACAAACTTCGGAGATAAGAGGGTGGGAACGGTATTTTTTTACATTTTTCATCAAAAGTCGAAAACTATGTAGCCTAAAAAAAAATAATATATATTTGAAAATGTACAAACAGCGTTCTTTCATATGATACCCCACATGTCCTAGTAGCCCCACTTTGAATTTTGAAGTCCCCTTTCAGCACCTGTTACAAAAAAAATATAGATATTTTTATTTCTTTCTTATTTGCAAAATAGTTGGGTAAACGTCATCTAAAACTGTTTCAAATTTCAAGTTGCATTAGTAGTTGCATTAGTAGTTCTTGAGATATCCAGCTGTGACAGACAGACAGACAGACTGAGTGACACCATAAGGGTTCCTTTTTCACCATTTTGGTACGGAACCCTAAAAACAAGTTTTATGTTGCATGAAAACCATTCTGCGATTTTTCTCCACCGAATTTCATGACAGTTATTTGTTCTTACGACTTGGCGCACACTATGACGCAAAGACAGGCTTTTTTTTTTTTTTTTTGAGGGTGGGAAATCATCAAATAACTTCTCCCGCTCTGGGTGGAGCGGAAGGGCGTGTCAGACTTTTACTGACTAAAACCCACCCGTGTTCCTTCAGTTGCCTATGCCAGGGCCGCGGTAACCCCTTCGGACAACCCGCGACCCCAGCGGCGTCGGCCCTATTGGGCCCCGTCACTTGCTGACATCTCTTTGAGGCGCGCGTGGAACACAACGATTTCAAAAGGACAAGGATTTCGTTGTCCTTTTTAAGTGCGAGCGCAAGCACAGTTTGCGCTCGCACTTAAAAAGGACAACGAAATCCTTGTCCTTTTTAAAGCACAAAGAACTCGAGTAATACAATCGATTACGTGCATTGCTAGTACAAATGCAACGCCGGTAATACCTCTTAATTGGATGACATAATTCTCGTGACTCTAACCAACTGGCGACACTGAATTTATCACGACACAGGAGAGCAATTTGTTGGAAAATTTATGGATATAATGTCGTTTTAAAAGGTGTGCTGATAATCGGACATACCTAGTTATTTTTAAGTAAAATGTTATTTACCATTTACTTAAACGTTATCCTTCTGATAAAGCTGTTGCTTCTGCTGTAGGTACTTAAATAAATAAAGATTGGCCATTTTTTTTCCAGCAATGTTATTTTAGCCGTCTTGTGGCAGTCAGTGCTTTAAAATTAGTCGATTTAGATTAGATTACCAGATTGTATTTAGGTACATTATTTATGTTATAAAACAGTTTAGGTACACTAACTACAACGCTTCGTAAAAAAAAATATGCACTCTCCTCTCCTCACCTTCATTCAAATACTAGAAAAGGTAGAATTGCCGGCTTTTTTTTGAGAAATTGTCTTCGAATAATCGGTTAAAACTATTTGGAGTTATAATCGGGTTAGTATCAAGGTAAATAATATAAAGGATTGTCGCTCTATTAGGATTACTACCATAGAAATAAAATTCATACATCTATGATTACTACATAAGCGATAGTGGTGGCTACCACATATTTTTTATTGATTGAAATAAATATCCGTCCCAATTTGTGAAATTTACCTTACTAAATAAAGCTTAATTTTCTGTGCCAACAACCCACCATTCATTCCTTATATTATGTTTTCATGTAAAATCTAGTCCTGCACATTTTATTCACTGTGCCATTTAACACGGCCGCAAGTGCACTGCACGTTAGCAAATACGTCTAATTGGATGACACAATTGTATGTCTGACTTACGTCGGCCAACAGTGTAGCTGTCATTTTATAAAATTAAATCATTAATCATCACCTATATCTTATATTTTGATGATTTAATTTTCTGATATCAATTTTATTTGAAGATGACGAATAAAAATGTCGATTTTGATGATAAAATAATTCCTGAAAAATGTAATCTCTTATTTTGGCTGATAATACCATTTAAATGTGAACACAGCAATGCTGTGTTGTGTAAATGTGTACCTCACTCAAATGAGCGCACACAATTATTCGAACTCATTAAATTTTTAGTGTTCCGTACCTTAAAACGAAAACACGGAACCCTTATAGGATCACTTCGTTGTCCGTCTGTCTGTCAATCTGTCAAGCTCCTTTTTCTCATCAGGAACTCGTGGAGGTGGGTGGACTTGATAAAGTTGAAATAAATATCAATACAGCTATTTATGCGACATATTTTGACACTCGCAAATAAACCAAAAACTATAAAGGTACTTCCCGTTGACCTAGAATCATGAAATTTGGCAAGAAGCAAGATCTCAAAGCACAAGTAAAGGGAAAAGTTCCAAAAACGTTAATTTGTAGTTTTATCAGATAAAAAACTATTTTTTGCGATTAAGTTCGAAACTTGTTTTTCAACTACAATGTTAAGTTTGTTTATGCGGTAAATTCTTTTCAACTACGGAACCCTTCATTGTGCGTGGTCTGACACACACTTGACCGGTTTTTTTTAAGTAAATCATCATCGGGGATTCACAACGAGACAGCGTTCGAATTTCGAAGTGACATTTAGAGTTGACATGACCCTACTTGGCGAAATACTCGTAGGAATGGTCCTTTTCTTCCCCAGACCAGCTCCTTCAAAGGAAGTTTTGGTACGAAATTATTACATTGATAAACAATAACTTTGCTTAACTTACTCTTCAGGGGATTGAGCGTGACACTTTTCCTGAGATTAGAACTTTTGTTTGGTTGTTCAGTTTCAAATTCTGAGTATCGTTGGCTTAGAGTGATTTCCCAAGGGCTTGCATGAGAATAAGAATCAATCAGAATAAGTACAGCCTTCCCCCGTATTGCCAAGATTATTATTAATTTTTAAAAAAAACAAGCTTTTAATAGTCTTGACCACACCAGAGTCCTTGTCAAGACGAATCAAACGAACCCAAACTCGATAGGGTTGCGTCGTTTTGTTACTGAGTTCCCATGGCCACCTTCCGGCTGCATCATCAGATCAGCTCCATGTCATAATAATATTGCATTGTCATCCGATTTACATATGCAAATAAAAGTTCAGCTCAATTGGAAATCGGGAAATAGGTCAAATTTAACTTGCAAGATTCGATTACAGACAGACAGACACCGGGACAGGTGAAAGCTTGTAAAATAGCTCATCATGCTGTGGTCAAAATATTAGCCAATCAGCATGGTGGTAACGGGGCTGACTGTCCAGGGTGCCCCGGACGCGTATTTCCTTTTCCGTGTTCAGTAGGCGACAGTGCTGTCCCTAAGCTCGCACACACGCATAGGTACCTATAAAAATGCCACCAAAGCAAGCAGTGCTCATTTGAAAGCCAATAACACACCCGTTGACTTTATTTAATACCTTTCTTTTCCCAGTTTAGTTTTTTCATGATGAAGAAGAGTTATGAAAATCCTCGGTGATGGTGATAGAGGGTCGCCCTGGCTGACACCTCAATTGATCTTTATTTCAGGGCCTTTTACCTCCATTTTCACGCTACTTGTGCTCTTCTTCTTCTGTGTATGTGCCTTATTAGGTTAATTGTTTCTGATGGTACATACGTCACATTCGTGCAGACCTTTCCACATACTGTTATGTGATATAGAGTCGAAGGCTTTCGCATAATCTATAAATGTTAGGTAGAGTGCAGCATGTGGATGTGGTCTATAGTCGAGAAGTGAATCCAGCTTCTTCCGGAGGTTGGTGCCTCTCAGTGCCCACTGCTATTAAATTTTGGCAATTCTTTGGGCTATGTTGGTTACCTTGGTTTTCCTGCGGATCTCTTCATTTCTGAATGGACCTAGTTGGCTGGAAAGTCACCCAAAGGGCAATGGAGAGGGCTAGGATTGCAGTTTCCGTAAAGTGATCGAATAGATGGGTGTAAAACGAGTATTAAAAAATTTGGAAAATTTATAGTGCACGACTCACCCGTTTTTTTTTATTGCCACTGTGCTACAATAGCGCTAACGTTGACGATCAATTTTACGTAAAAAATCTATGAAAATTCAACGATTTTTTAACCGACTTCTGAAAAAGGAGGAGGTTATCAATTCTGGATGTTTATATTTTTTTTTTATGCATGTTGGGCATAACTTCGTCATATACCGGATGACTTTTTTACCGTCTCGAAAAAAATTGGGTATATTAGGTGAACAGAGTAGAAGCCTATGGCATACCTAGTTTTTTTTTTTTAATTGCTAATTTTGAAAAAAAATAATAAATCGTTTAAAAATTTCGAAATTCAAATCATATGCAGCTTGCATATGATAAGAATTTTTGATTTTTTTATTTATTTATTTTTTTTTAAGAAAAAAAAAGTTAGGTATGCCATAGGCTTCTAGTCCGTTCACGTAATATACCCAATTTTTTTTGAGACGGTATTAAAGTCATCCGGTATAAACGGATTTGCAAAATTCTTTTTTTGTTTGAAAGTGTATACTTTCGAGGTGGTCCCATTGTCACCAAGTCAGAATCTGATGAAGGGATCCCATGGAAATCGAGGGAAACCCTCAAATTTTATAGGCATACCTACAGTGATTTGGGTATTTATTATAGTAACTCGTGCATTTGCTCTCGGAAAGTACCATTTGGTGAAGTGAAACTGATTATGAAGACCACAGATGGCCATCGGAACTATTCAATGATACCTAAGTATTTCACGGGTTGCGATTCGATTACTTTAATATGGTTGCTAAGTAATTTATGCTCGTCAAAATGCTTAATGGTGATGATGACTTCACCATGGAGCTCCAGTTCTCGTGGTTCTTGCTAGGAGAAAGTCGCATTTTTTTTTTACAAAAACGTATTCCAAGTGTTATTACTAAACTTTTTCCGACAAGTACCTACGCGTACTGTAGAGCAAAGGGGCGGGGCTTAACTCCGTTTGCCTGGGTTCGCGTTACATTGCGCGTAATAAATAATTGCCATTTTTTATTTTACCTAAACATATAAGTCGTTTCCCAGCAATCAGTTTTGCGCAAAGCTACTTAGTGTACAGTATGCATATTTGACGGCTTTGTGATGTGTCTTTTTACACCCTGTATATCAAGATATATGCATCTAAAAATATATTAATCTTATACAAGTCCCTAGTTTTTAAAACTTATCTGCTAATAATATGTATTCCATGTATATGTTACCGGCAATCTGTATAATCCGGTATTCTATACAATACCTAGGCAATGTATAGAATACCTAAAACGTATAGGTAACGTATGAAATATTATTTATTTTATATTGCCGGCTGCGCATTCGGCAGTACCGAATGCGCAGCCGGCAATGTGTGTATCATATTATGTGCTCGCTATTAGACTAGCTGTAGTCTTACAAAAAGGCTTGTGTTTAAACGCCTACCAGAAAAGTACCTATTTTACTACGAAAAAATTCGAAATACCTGCCAGAATGGATAAATGCTCACCAAAATTAAAACCATTTGATAATGGAATTATAACTTTAGAAAACTGACAGCAGGTAGACGGAGCCCCGCTTCGCGGGGCTCGTATTTCTGTCTGTAGAGTTTACACCTAACCAACCAAACCTCGGGGTGCCCCTGACGTCGACCGTCTAGGGTTAGGTTTTTCGTCAGCAGGTCGACGCAGATTTGGTGAGCATTTAATTTTACCACGTGGAGTTGGGGTTGGCTAACTCGGTTCTGTGACAGTTTTAGCACCTATTCTATCCTAACCAAAACGGCTGGTCGGAGACAAAAAGCACCTCACATTGATAAATACAGACCAAAATCTATTTACTTTACACATTGCCGGTGCACCAGCAGGTACTCTATACAATCCCTGGGAATTGTATACATTACCTAGGCAAAGTATGTAACGGACAATAATTTTCATAATATTTCGTACATTGCCTGGACGCCCCAGGTATTCTATACATTGCCTAGGTATTGTATAGAATACCTGTATTATACAGATTGCCGGTAACATAATTATATATTGAGTGTTGAAAGTCTAATTATTAATTCACTGCAGTAATCTGACGTTTACGGTGTTACCATTTTCTGATGAAAAGAAAGTAGTGTTGTGACAAAAAGATTGACATCAATCACTCGCTCATTTATTCTCGTTACGTTCTAAATCAAATCACATTATTTTTAAGAAATCTCCCAGCCTAGTTTTGTTAAATCGATATAAAATATTAGTAGTACCTTTATAGGCAGATTGATGATGACTTTCAAAAAGCGAATTAAGCATGTAAAATGAAATAAAAATGCATTGAATTTATGTAGGTATACTAACAGGGGGAAAGTGTTAACAGTGGCAATCTTTTAAGGGTCATTGTACTCATCATTATGAACAACTTTTACTATGGGACCAACCTGAAATCGCGAAAAAAATCAGCTGGTCCCTACATTTTGACGAATTTGGCAAACATAAATGTACTGAACAACAGATTTTTTTTTCGCGATTTCATGTTTGGTCCCATAGTAAAAGTTGTTTATAATCATGGGTACAACGACCCCTTAAAAGTTTGCCACTGTTTACAGTTACACTCTGTATATTAAAATTAATTACTTTTTAACCGACTTCCAAAATGAGGAGGTTCTCAATTCGTCGGAACCTTTTTTTTTTTTTAAATTTTTTTTTAATTTTTTTTTTTATGTATGTTCCCCGATTACTCGAAAATGGCTAGACCGATTTGGATTTTTCTTTTTTTGTTCGAAAGGGTCCCAAGTGGTCCCATGATCATCAAGTCTGATGATGGGATCCCATGGAAATCGAGGGAAACCCTCAAATTTTATGGGCACACCTATATCGATTTCGGTATTTTTTATAGTAACTCGTGCATTTGCTCTCGGAAAGTACCATTCGGTGAACTGGAACTGATGATGAAGACCACAGAGGGCCATCAGAAATACTCAATTATATCTAAATAACAGGTTAGGTTGCGATTCGATTACTTTAATATGGTTTATGCTCGTCAAAATAATGGTAATGGTGACTTCACCATGAGCTCCATTTCTCCAGGTTCTTACTAGGAGAACTCCTCAACAATTAACGTCCCTGCATCGGGAAAAGCAACATTTTGTAAAACGTGATGAGCAGTTGACATTGGGTTATTGTAACTTAGATAAATTACAAACTGAACCACTAAAAAGTGAAAAATAAAAACTTTTTTACAAAAACAAAAACCGACTTCCAAAAAAAAAACACTACAAAGTGAAAAATAACTTTAATTTCGGAAGTCGGTGGCAAAAAACTAAACTAAAGATCCAAAGACACCGACTTCCGAAATTAAAGTTATTTTTCACTTTGTAGTGTTTTTTTTTTGGAAGTCGGTTTTTGTTTTTGTTACAATAAATGTTCCTATTGACTTTGTGTGAATGAGCACAACGAACGGAACGCATCACTATTACAATCAATATGGCACCATTATTTTACAAAGTGACATTAGCATGTGTCAGTTTACTCCAGTGAATTAATAATTACACTTGTAGAAACGATTTCATGTTGGAAAATTTTGATAAGGCGACATAATATTGAGAGTAGAGCACACGCTGAAGCGTTGTGAGGCGTGTAATAGTTAGGTCAACATCTGGAGTGTTAGTCACAGGACAATAATAAACTCCTTTTAATAGAGATTATTCTTATTTCCATTGTTCTGCACGTATTTATAGAATGCGTCGTTGGTCTAGTGGTTGCTGGTCTTCGGTTCGATCCTCGAGTAGGTTTTTTAGCTAAGAAAATCTTAGGCCAAGATCTACAAGGTGTAACCTAAGGGGTCATTGTACTCATCATTATGCACAACTTTTACTATGAGACCAAAAAAAAAAAATCTGCTGTTGCCAATGATATACGTCATTGGCTGTTCCTTACATTATGACATGTCGGGTCTCTAGATAGACGATGACTTGGCCTAGGACATAGGATATTTTTTTTATCCTGGTGTACGTTCCCGTGGGATAGTTAGGGTTCCGTACCAAAATGTTATGGTGTGACTCAGTCTGTCTGTCTGTCACAGCTGGATATCTCAAGAACTACTAATGCTATCAACTTGTTTGGAACAGTTTTAGATGACGTTTGCACAACAAGGTGGTCTTAAAAATTCGAAGTGGGGCTACTAGGACATGTGGGGTATCATATGAAAAAGCGCTATTTGCACACTCTCAAACATTTTTTTTCTTATTTATTTATTTATTTATTACAGCATGGAAGACTTACAGCTAAAAAAAAACTTAACAACAAAAAGGGAAACGATAGTCAACAGAAAGCCAATTACAAGTCTTCGCGTTTAGACTTCTACGTTCTTCTTTTTTTAGTTTTCGACTTTTGATGAAAAATTATTAAAAGATACCGTTTTTCTCTACGCAAACTTAGGGCGGGCCCCTTATCTCCGAAGTTTGCAGAGAAAAATCTAGAATTATCCTATGAGATAGAAATGTATGTATAGATTACAGGAAAAATAAAACGTTTTCTCTAAATACCACAGTTTTCCAGAAATCATCAACAAAAATCACGTATAAATGACGGAGCCCTCGGTGCGCGAGTCTGACTCGTTCTTGACCGGTTTTTCCGATCTCGTCGCCGGCACAACCGCGGGCAAAAGCTGACAATACGACGTTATTGTTTTCTCCCTCTCTCAACAAAATAACGATTTTAATACAAAAATTCTTGAAGAAAAAAAAATGTTGATGTTAACTTGAACAGTTTGAAGGGCTCCTGAACCGCAATAATGCCTTTAGATATTCAACAGCATCCGGAGAGAATGGACCGACCCCAAAACAAAATAATTGGGGTTAGCCTGAGCGCATAATAAACATAATTGTTTTGCCAAACATTGCCAAAACTGAACATTCAAAGAATATTCTGACAGTTCACTTGGGACTTCACCTCACTCAATGAGCGCACACGATTCGAAAGCGAACTCATTTGTTTTTAAATTAAACCATCGCGGATTCACAACGAGACACCGTTCGAATATCGAAATTATGTTTAAAGAATGACATTACTGTGACATCTTGTAACGTTTCTGAAAAATGATAACGGTTAAAATGAATACGAAATGAAAAATTCCGCCATGTTGAACTTCCTGTGAGGTCATATGGGTTAACATTTATGACACATTCTGGAGCAAAATCATTCATACGATACTGTATTTCATTTAACAATTACAGTCATCTGCCTAGCCTTTTCCCAAGTATGTTGGGGTCGGCTTCCAGTCTAACCGGTTGCAACTGATTACCAGTATTTTACATGGAGCGACTGCCTATCCGACCTCCACAACCCAGTTACTTACCCCTTGGTAAGGACTGGTTGTCCGACTTTCGGGCATCTGACGAACCGTAACGAATGTCATAGATCCACGAATGACAGCCGGAACCAACGGCTTAACGTGCTTTCCGAGGCACGGAGGAGTCTCGGTATGTAAAGATGTTAAGCTTAACCTGGTCGATCATTCCGTGAGGCTGTTATTATTAAGACAAATACAGTGTCGTATGAATTGTTTAATCACTTAGGCCGTTGTTGGTAACAAATTATGCTCCCTCTGGTGGTATTGTTGCAGTGTGTCGGCTCTTCGAGCTCTATAAGATGATGTTGAGCTCACGATGGCTGATGCATGCGTGCCGTCTGTTGGGACAGGCTTACTCAAACTGTTTCTGGTACTTCCCTGAAAAGGCCATCCGGATGCTACCCTGTATTTTGTTACACGATATTTTTGATATATTATAATGCCTGTGCATTTTGTTACATGATAATAATAGGTCTTTACCTATGAAATTTCCGTTTTGTATGAAAAAATTTAAACGAATTTTTTTCAAGTATTTCTTATTTGTATTAATCGAAGTAATCACCCATGCAATCAATGCATCTATGCCAACGCAGTGGTAGTTTATTGATGCCCTTCATAAAGAAATTAGCTGGTCGGGAGGCAACAAATTCTTCAAAGGCATTTTGTACTGCCTCTCGGGTATTGAATTTTTTTCCCGCCAAGAAGTTATCCAAATTCTGGAAAAAGTAGTAGTCTGTAGGCGCAAGGTCTGGTGAGTAGGGCGGATGACGGAGAGCTTCCAACCCCAGTTCTTGCAACTTGGAGACCGTCTGCTGTGCAGTTTGAGGTCGCGCGTTGTCGTGCAGGAGCAGCGGAGACGAGCGATTGACCAATGCTGGTTGGAGATGTGCCAGCTTCTCCATCATTGTGTTCAGTTCTTCACAGTACACATCTGCAGTACACCCCAGTACAGTCAGTCAGTCAGTCAGTGCAGTCGTGCTCACCCCGTTTGGTAAGAAGCTGTGATGAATCACACCGGCGCTAGACCACCAAACAGTGACCATCACTTTTCTAGGGGTAAGTTTTCGTTTAGGGCATTGTTTAGGTGCTGAACCAGGATCCAACCAACTTGCTGAGCGCTTGCGGTTATCAAACAGAATCCATTTTTCATCGCAGGTAACAATGCGGTTCAAAATTCCTTCATTTGTGTGTCTCTTGAGCAGTGCAAGGCACGTCTCGACGCGTACTTCGCGCTGGCGATCATTGAGTTCGTGGGGCACCCATTTGTCAAGCTTTTTTACCTTGCCAATTTGACGCAAATGGACCAATATTGTTTTGACGCTAACGTCGAAAGCTGCTGCTAATTCAGCCGTAGATTGTGTATCATCAGCTTCCACAATCGCCTTTAATTCGTAATTGTCGACCAAAGTCTTCGGACGACCGCGAGGTTCATTTTTCAGGTCGAAATTTCCAGAACGGAAGCGAGCAAACCAATAACAGGTGGTGCGTTGGTTTGTAGTGTTAGCTCCGTAAACGTCGTTGATGTTGCGTGCCGCTTGTGCCGCGTTGCTGCCACGACGGTACTCATATTCCATAATTACTCGAATTTTTAACGTATCCATGATGACGAAAAAGATTGAAATGCGATGAAAATGTAACACTAATCAATAAACAAATGACTACTTTTGGAAAAAAAAATCCATGTTTTTAAAATAAAATTAATTTGAAATTAGAATTCTTAGCCAAACAAAAATTATTTTGATTTGAAATGGCCAGTACTGCAGAACGGCAATTTCATAGGTAAAGACCTAATATTTTTGATATTTAATATCTGGACTTATATAATTTGACACCTCATTTTGTTTCGCCATGTCTTCTCAGGGGTAGTCAGATGAAATGTCGATGCCATCTAACTTATGGTTTTTTTTATTTATTTGACGTCTCTATATCAGCTTCTCAGTACATTTATCTACATCAAACTCGTCAAAATGTACTGAACAGCTGTTTTTTTTTCGCGATTTCAGGTTTGGTCCCATAGTAAAAGTTGTTCATAATGATGAGTACAATCTCCCATTTCAATTTGGTGCATGATAAAAAATTCATCCTGTATAGGGCAGAAACGAAATTTGTACAGCGCCTGTAACCACCCGACTAACTTTAAGGTTGATTTGGAATTGATAAAATTGACCTTAGAGTTACAAGTTTTCCGCCATCTAAAAGGTTTTAAAAGTAATTCCGATATCCTATTTCAAGAATGAACAATTTCATGTTACTTAATTTCTTTTCTATCTCGTAGATATAGACAGAGAGATTCTTAACCCTTCTTTTTGGCATTGCCGTAGACATGTCAAATAGTCCACACACATTGCAATTTGCAACCAACGCGTGCCAATTTAACCCCTGTCTGATGGAAAAGATCTGTGAAAATTGGTGATTGTGAAAAAAAGCTCTAATTTTGTTGGGGTAAAAGTAATGTCATAATGTGAATGTGGCATAATTTTTGCAAATGGCGTCATAATGTCATTGTGACTTCACACATAGATTGTAGACAGATAGAGAATTAGTTGACAATGCAATGAAGCTACACACCGCTCAGGCAATGACGGAGATTTTTAAACACCAATTTCCAGGCCGTGTCCCGTTTTGGCGATTGGAACTGGCTGGAGTGGTCGGTAACATCGCCAGATCTGACGGCGCCAGACATATTACATACCTTTGGGGCCTTCTTATACTTATTACGAAATATAAGAAGTCGATAAATGACGGCTTTTAACCGACTTCAAAAAAGGAGAAGGTTGAAATATGTTCGTCTGCATGTATGTTTTTTTTTTAATGTATGTTCATCGATATTTTAGTCAATAAATTGTGGACCGATTTTGAAAATTATTTTTTCATTTGGTAGAGAAAGCTGACGCAGGTCCTGTATAAATGTTATTAAGTTTGCTTAGGTAGCTTTTGAGTAAGCTCTGATAATACGTATTTAATCCACTTTCTGTATCTTGATGATGTTATTATAATACTTCTTGTCACTGTTGTTTACATGGCAAGTAGTCTTATACGAATCGGCGTCGGTACCTTATCTAAAAAGTAAAAAATAAAATACTTTTATTCCAAAAAAAAAACAACCGACTTCCAAAAAAAAACACAACAAAGTGAAAAATAACTTTAATTTCGGAAGTCGGTGGCAAATAACTAAAATACAGGTCCAAAGACAACGACTTTCGAAATTAAAGTTATTTTTCACTTTGTAAGTAACTACTTAGATATTACTTAATGTTTTTTTTTTGGAAGTCGGTTGTTTTTATTTTTGTACTTACTCAAATTTATTTTTTATTAATGCTAAATAGGTAAAAAAATTGAGTGATTCCAAAGATCATTGTGATAAAAATCCTATAAGTACAGTTTATTATTACAGTTATACCCCCTTCTCCTTGTACCACATTACCCAGTAACTGGGTTGTGGAGATCAGATAGGCAGGCGATCCATGTAACATATTACTTCGATTCAGCTATAATCCAGTTAAACTGGTAACCGATGCATAGTTGGGAAATGATTAAGCAGAAGATGATTTCAGTAACTGACAATAATACTTAGGCAAGCACCTACACATTTTAACAAGGTCAACGGAATAGATAGTTAATTTTATAATTTGCGTTAAAAAAGCTTTTTTCAACGTACTTATTCTACAGTATGACGAAAGTGACGCTATTTTTACCGAGATTGATGTAATTAT
The DNA here is from genome assembly GCA_905163495.3 of Cosmia trapezina. Classification (NCBI taxonomy): domain Eukaryota; kingdom Metazoa; phylum Arthropoda; class Insecta; order Lepidoptera; family Noctuidae; genus Cosmia; species Cosmia trapezina. Next base: position 7,940,866 of record LR991049.1, read on the forward strand.
GAATGAGTAATTAGCGCTCAAAAATAGGTCATTTGTACATTATACTATGATTAAACAGTTTGACGATCCGGAAAACACAAATGTTAAAAGAATGAATAATTAGGGGATTAACAAAATTTTGTGTGTCGAAATGAACTGTCGAAATTTTCTCAAGCCAAAATTCTAACCTATTTCTAGTAGGAGCATCGATCCGCTAAATTTTTGTGTTCATATCTAAGATAACTTATAATACGATTACATGGTTACAATGACCAATAATCAGATTAACCTTACACATAATTTCTCGTCACTCACACATTCACATCGGAATATGTGTCAACTTTGACATTGGCGAAAAAATCGCCCGTGAAACATGGAAATCCTCAATAAATTGTCCAGACATCACCAGGATAGGACAGCGCATGCTTAACACCCATTCAGGAACGTAGCAAGAACGAGACCGCAATAGGAGTCAGAGAGAGACAGCTATAGGATTCCTAAAATTCAGGGAAAACCACTTTGGCTGCCGAACATTATAACACATTAATGTTATGTCATTCGTGCAATTTTTTAAATCGTTCAACTCGAACACGTCACACTTTTTTTGCAATTGGAACACTTGAATTCGAATTACAATATTCCATTTCAAAATTAAAAGAAAATGCGTCAAAAATTAACCGTCACTTTTTTTTCTTTAGCTAACGCGGCATCGTTGACGCCTTAACATTTGTCGGTCTTGTTACTAACTGCATTAGACAGATTTTAGGTCACACGAACTGAACTAAACTAGTGAATTAAATGAAGGATAATTTACTTACGTGTGCTGCATCGACCACGGGGCGACATAAAACACTTAAGTCTATGCATTTGTTAGAAAAACCGACGATTTAACATGTAATAACGATTAAAACACACGACACAGTTATAACCTGCGAGCTTTACACAACAATTTATTTTTACACTTACTCGGTGTGTGGTACGCGGTTAATTTTAAATAATTTATTTAGACACAGTAAGGCTGAAATGTGTGTGGTTACTAGTTTCGTGGGGAAAAAAAATCAATTGCAGACGGTCCGTCGGGTAGCCATTTTGTCTCCGACTGGATAAGCAGGGCACTGTTTTGTACGCATGCGCCAAGAGCCGCCCAAATCTCTATGCTCGAATAGATGAGTACAACAGAATACATGAAATACTTGAAACCCTCATAACTCAATGTTACTATCGTAATTTTTTGAGGCTGGCTGAATTTTTTAAAGGGAATTCTTTTTCAGTAAAAAGAACGCGATATTCCATTTTTGAATTGACGCTGTCAGTCTTGATAATAATGTTCGATATTTTCGATAAATGACTATCGCTTTTTATCGCTATTTTTTTATTCAATGGATTTTTAACCGCCACAAATTTTTAACGGTAATTTATCAAAACATTGAGCAAACTTATTTAGTAGGTACTTACCTATTTTTAAATATATTTATTTTGCAAAATGACAGTATATTGACAGTAATTTCCGATACTTTGCCAATATTAAACTACCGTCATACTCAATGCTTTCCTGAGATAAACAGTCCCGTGAAAACTCGGTCCCATGAAGTCACTCACGCAAAATTTAGACGCTAGATAATACTCGCCTCGAGTATGTGTGTTCATGCAATACAAGATAGATGGCGCTGTTTACAGCAATGATAATATTAATATTGTAAGGCAAGATTTATACCTATGCGCACTTTATTTAGCCTTATATTGTGTGTATTAAATAAAGGTTTATTTATAAATGTCTAGTAAAACAAACACAAAAGGTACATGTTTCATAGTAAGTACCGAAATATACAGGGTGTAGTAGGTAAGTGTAACCAGTGGCACTATTTTAAGGGGTCATTGTACTCATCATTAGGAACAACTTTTAATATGGGACCAAACTTGAAATCGCGAAAAAAAAATCAGCTGTTCAGTAGGTACCTACATTTATGTTCGCATAATTCGTCAAAATGTAGGGTACAGCTGATTTTTTTTTCGCGATTTCAGGTTTGGTCCCATAGTGAATGTTGTTCATAATTATGAGTACAATGACCCCTTATAATATTTATTTATTTATTTATTTAAATAACATGGGAGACTTACAGCTAAAACAAACAGATCAAGAACAGTACATTAGTCTGAAAGCCAATTACAGGTCTCCACTTATAAAAAACAGAAAAAAGAAAAGAAAAACCTAAATTCTAAGGACATTCACACCTAGTTACTAAGTATACAGCATAATTGCTATGCTGCTCGCACTGCCTAACAACCCTCATAACATTTTTTTTTTTTTTTTTTTTACTTGAAAAAGTTCCGGCTTAAGCACTTCCACTTCCAATATTGCCACTGTTTACACTTACACCACCCCGTATAGGTAGGAATTGCATTAGCTATCTATTGAACTATTTCTGCTATTCCCTCTACGATAAATTAATAATGAAATTAAATACAATCAATCGATTCAAAATCGTTCAGCGCGCTATGGAGCGGGCTATGCTCGGAGTTTCTTTGAAGGATAAAATCAGGAATGAAGTTATCTGGAAAAGAACCGGAGTAACCGACATAGCCTGTGGTGGCAGCGGGCTGGTCACATTTGTCGAAGGCCCGATGACTGGTGGAGCAGACGAGTCCTGCCGTGTGATTCTGTAAGACCTCATTCTAAACTTCGAATCTGAACCCGCTGTGAGTTTCTTGATTGGCGTTCTAAATTCAAAGTGTCAAATAAAAAACAAAATAGAATCGATGTACTCCCACCAGCTAGATGGAATGACGACCTTAAAGGTGGCTGTGTTAGACTGGATGCGGAAGGCGGAGGACAGGGTGTTGCGGCGCAGCCTGGGAGAGGCCTATGTCCAGCAGTGCACTGCGATACGCTGAGTTGATTGACAATCAATCTGCCTAGCCTTTTTCCAACTATGTTGTGATTAGGGTTGCCACCTGTACTATATTATATAGTATCGTACTATATTGCGGTCAATTGTACTATACATTATAGAAATATAATATAGTACGAAAAATACTATATTTTCATTGTTAACTCCACTGCTGCACTTTTTTGTATAAACATGGACTAAATTGGAACGTACCTGTAGTGACGCGTTGTGAATTTTAGAACGAAACGCACTCACGAAGCCTCGTTACGGCTACGCAACGATACGTCATTTCTGTTTCTATTCTGTGGTGAGGTGAGAGAAGAAAGAAACAGAAGTTTAATTAAGCTCATTAAAAATGAATTGCTGATTTTTATTAATATGGAAGTAAATTGCTGTGATTCGTATAATTATTTTAAAAACAATAAACTGTTATTATCCAAAGCGCAGAGTAACAATAAATATACCTGGAAAATTAAATAATGTTATTCTGTGTTTGTGTGTTTCTTTTGTACCTACTTAAACTGGTGTGCAATAAAGTGATATATAGGATTGTAATTTGTATATAATGTTTAAACATGATGATTTGATGAATGAATGAATGTGTACTATTTTTTTTTCCGAAATTTCCCAAAAGTACTATATTTTGGCAAGGTTCTGAGAAAAATACTATATTTATTCAAAAAAAAAAGGTGGCAACCCTAGTTGTGATCGTCTTCCAAACTAACCGGATGCAACTAAATACCAGTATTTTACATGGAGTGACTGCCGGTTCTGACCTCTACAACCAACTTACTGGGTAATAAAGATAGCCCTTGTTAAGACTGGTTGTCAGACTTTCAGCCTTCTGACGACCCGTATCGACTGTCAAAGATCCACGAGTGACAGCCGGGTCCAACGGCTTAACGTGCGTTCTGAGGCACGGAGGAATGGAAAGTGTACGCCTTCCAATGGACCGGGACCGCAGGGTCCCGAGATATGTCAAAGTCAATTTAAATATTATAATAATTAATAAAAATTACTTAGATAAAACGCATTTAAAGTTGGGGAGCGGAGGGCTCGCTACATCACAACATACGTATAAAATCTAGCAAGGCGTGACGCCATGCCACCTTTACAATGTATCGCCGTAAATTTATAGGTATTACATATAAAAAAAAATACGTGTCTAATATTTTTTTTCAAAAAAAAAATATTATTTATTTTTTTTTTATCTACATGACGGACAAAAAAAAAATTTTGTCATCATCAGTGTTGTTTTGGCTATTGTTTCTAATTGCTCCATATATTCCAAATTGCTCAATGACGCCGACACGAATTGCTGAATATCCAGTAGGTATGGAAATTTAAGTATTATTTTTTTTCCTATCTCGCTTGCAATTATTATTATTCTGCTGTTTAACTACGTCTCGCTTCCGCGGGGAGACTGTGCAGGTTCTTTACGTCGATTCTGTAAAATTCAAACAACAACTCGCATCTCACATCGCCATCCACTCTCACTTCGCATCACTTCTTCTCACTTATTTTTTATTTGACACTTTGAATTTAGAACGCCAATCAAGAAACTCACAGCGGATTCAGCAGTGCGATTCTGTAACCATCTCACCGTGAAAACTTAGGTGAAGTGAGCGTGGAGTGAGCTGTCAATAGTGTCAATTCCTAGCAAAAACAAACTCACTTCACCTAAGTTTTCACGGTGAGATTTTTACAGAATCGACCGGCAGATTCGAAGTTTAGAATGAGGTCTTACAGAATCACACGCTGCTCTGTGATAAGTATTGTGACTGCACGGAGAGTGCATTTTTTTTACGTGCAATTTTCTTTATTCAAAAGTAATTCTAAATCACTTTGTGACATTCGAGTAAAGTTTTTGAATAAAATATCATCTAATTCACAAACACAATGAAGTATGCTTCCGTCTGTGTGCGTCTATCTGACAGGCCCCAACGAGATCTATCAACAGGTGATAGCTTTTCATAAAGACATTATTTTGTACCTAAAGAAAATAAATAAGATATATTTTGTACCTCGACAGTTTTTGATTAAATGACGTTTTTATGAAGTGTCTAGCTAGCGGGTGATTATTTTTATTGTTATTATACTTTCAGATCGCCCAATAGTGCTCGGAGTTAGAAACTATTATGTACCTTACAAATCTAAAATTTCGACTTTGAGCTATATATACTTCAGAAGATATTCGTTATTTTAACAAGCGTCCAGCCAGCGGGTTAAATAACGAATATCTTCTGAAGTTATAGCTCGCATAAAGTCGAAAATTTAGTATTTGTAAGGTACATAATAGTATCAAGCTTCTAACACTATTATATGATATAAAAGAGTAGAATTTAAAAAAGGGTCCGCTGGCTGGACGCTTGTTTAAATAACGAATATCTTCTGAAGTATAGCTCACAGAAAGTCGAAGTTTTGAATTTGTAAAGTACTATAATAGATTCTAACTCCGAGCACTATTGGGTGATCTGAAAGTATAATAACAAGGGGCCCGCTGGCTAAGTGTAGACACTTCATAAAAACGTCATTTAATCAAAAACTGTCGAGGTACAAAATATATCTTATTTATTTTCTTTAGGTACAAAATAATGTCTTTATGAAAAGCCTGTTGATAGATCTCATTGGGGCCTGTCAGGTAGACTCACACCTTCCGTCTTGCTAAAAACGTTAGTAGGATATTATTGGGCATTCAAATCCCACCTTCCGTTCCATCGGCTCACTCTGTTCGCCTCGTCACTCTCGGTGGGATTGAATGACCAATAATATAAATGAAATCCTAATGTGGTTAGCGCCTATTCCACCGATCGGAAGGTGAAATATGAAATCCTGCATCATATGGAGGTAAAATAATGGAACGGCGCCTACTCCACTTCGGCCTATTCCTCGCGATAAAACAGAAACATTTTTCAGTGTGGTTTGGGCGCTACTCCACTTTTTGAATCACTTTTGGTTGCGAATGGAACGAAAGTGGTTTAGAAATAGCTAATAACATAAATGATGGATCTACAAAGTTTGCGGTTTAAACCCTATTCCACTTTTAAAATCTTATTTGGTTGCATTAGGTCGATCCCTGCGAATCTACCGTTTACCGTTATGTAACTAAAAGTTAAACTCTTTTAGCTGTTGATACGTGTAAGTCTGAAAGTTTAATAAAGTGAACTATTTGTTTATAGTGACTAATGAATACCGATGGTTTAACTCGATCAACTACAGCAGATTCTCGGATTGAGCACTAAGCCACTACTTTGGTTGTCAAGTTTTATAACAAGAAGTTTCACACACAGTTTGTTTACTAATCGAACTATATGAAAATAGTAAGCTAAAATTCATGACAGATTGCCTCATGTCTCTTCATAAAGCAAGAATTAGCATACACCTACAGGCATACACACATTCTATTTCTATGACCCCAGATTGGGGTACCAAGGATATCTGAACTTTAGGATACCATAAACATTAAACTAAAATTTGGGACAGTTTGTCTCACGTCTCTCCACGAAAGTAAGAAATAGCGCACAGGCATCCACGCACGCACATTCTATTTTAGTGATCAGATTGGCTCGAGGACATCCAAATTTTAATTTAAAATTAAATTCTAACAGACGATACAACCTTACCCGTACATACAAATAATGTATTGAGTAGTTCTCTCACATTCTGCTGTCGGAGCATACTGCTGGCTTCGCATACTTATACACTTGCCGTTTCCCGTCTAAACTGCCGTATAGCCAATGTCAAAACGGTGTTGCGCCGTTCAACGGTTCGCCGCTGCACTGTACTCATTCGTGAACCGCCTGACGATAAACGTATCAGGCAGCCGTTGTGTGTGTATACATTATCATTTACAATGTCGAAGTCAGCAACATTGCATCATGCATTAATTTGCTTAGTCGAACTTTATTGTATTGTAAGACGATCGCTGTACATGTTGTAGTCCGTAATTAAAATTCGAGTTTGCGCGAACTTCCTATACCTAATGATTTTCGTCAAACTGGGGGTGTTTCTTAAATAAGAATATTACCAATTCCGCTAGCTTATTATAAATGAGTGATTCTTTCCTTATTATTATTATTTTTTTTAATTTTTTTTTTTTTTTTTTTGTAATTAGCTGGTCTAGGAAATCTTTGAAAAGCCCATCCCATTCCCATTGCTAAATTTAGAAACCGACATCCTTTGCATGAAAGGATTTATTAAAGTTTGTTAGTTTTAGTCTTTTAGTAGTATGACGATTTTACACTCGCTTTGAGTTTAACTGCAACATAAAATTAACTAAGTTTTTAACGCGAGTTTGCTCACGTTGATTGTTCTGCATACAACAAATTTTGTAAGGATTTTACATACTTATGTATATCCTGATTTCTGGCTCTCAAAAATGCCATTTTATTATTTTCATGAGTGTGATGTCATTCAAAATTTTATATCAAGGTTAATTAAACAAACATACATACTTTATAATAATACCTATTGTAACAGCATGGTATCGGCTTCACCTTTGTCGGCGAGGTAAGAAGCTAGTTTTGTATTTCATTTCTCACGAAAATTGCAATTTGACAGAAAGGTTTTCAATCACTACGGATTAATTAGACGTAAGTATCATAAATTACTCATACAACCGTGAATATTGTAGTTAAGGTTTAATTTTGTTATGAGGTAAATATTGCTGAAATGGTATTTTTTATGTATAAAACCAACGAATTTTAATCATAAAATTACATTCGCTCCAGTATCTTCCAGTGATCTACATCATCCTACAACTATAAAATGTGAGTAAGTACTACCTACTAAGTTCAACATAGTTGTCAGCTACGGACCTGGTTCTTGCCTGCCGGCTGGTCTAACTATCATCAAATTAATTTGATAATGTGATTAATCGCTAGTCAGCTACGGACCTGGTTCTTGCCTGCCGGCTGGTCTAACTATCATCAAATTAATTTGATAATGTGATTAATCGCTAGTCAGCTACGGACCTGGTTCTTGCCTGCCGGCTGGTCTAACTATCATCAAATTAATTTGATAATGTGATTAATCGCTAGTCAGCTACGGACCTGGTTCTTGCCTGCTGGCTGATGTAACTATCCCCATCATACCATCCATGCCATCTTCTAGTAATCTATATTCCATTAACATTCTCCTCTCCATAATTATTGAGGTTGGTTACAGTTAAAAAATTAATCTTAGTGTGTTCTATTTAAGGTCTGACACGGAATCAGAATACCAATCACAAAGGCCTACTGCTGCAGTAGCCAAGGTGACGAAAAAACAACCTAAGAAAAATGTGGTGAAGCGCCAAGCACCTGAAAGCGCAGACTACTCATCAGACTCTAAGTCAAGGTAATTTATATTGCTGCTTCTATGTTTAGGTGTTTGTGGTAATTTAAAATGATATACGCACTGGTACATGATGGTTAGTGAATTTAGAACTGTAAATCAATTTCCGATCATATTCAATGCAGGAATGATGACAGTTACATGAAATTATTATATCCCAATATGTATTACGCTATTAATTCCCCATAGAATTCAACAGAGGTGTATAATACTCCTTAATTTCGTTATTTAAGAAATAAATGCAAATTATTATAAATAAAATGTGTAATTGTTTACAGTAAAAGAGGCATCTTGAGCACGGACCTCTTTGGTTTGGAGGACGATCAAAAGACGAAGACCTCAAGCGGGGACTTCGGTTCATCGCTCATCACCCGTGTTGCCAACGGCAAAGTACGGCGAGCGGCAGACCTTACAGGAGAGTTCTACGTGGAAATCAAGGTATTTTCGAAAGACGAAGTTGTCTCTACCCCCATGGAAGAACGATGGAAGAAAGCCCAGGTCGCGTTAAAAGTACAACTAGATCGCAACACTCCCCAGTGGGACGGGCTGCAAAGGTTTATGAGACGAACTCACGAATTATTTGACAATTCCGAGCCTGTCTTTTATAGGGATAGTGTGAATTTAAAATAAGTTGGCTTTAAATTGATGGGGACACCAAATTAATTGTATTGATTATTGCAGAATCTACTAGTATTGTTAATCTAATCCTAATTAAGCGTACAAAATTAGTTGACGTAATTATAATCTAAAATGCCTTTCTGTACCGTTTGTAACACATCAGTTGAGCGCAGTCACTGGATAGGTCATTTACGTAGTACTAATCATAAAAACAAAAACATTTCGCATTTTTGTGAAGGTGTTGAAATAATACATTCTGCATTTCGTAATCGTATAGCTTCTTATAGAATTACCGATCCGTCTGAGAATTGTTCTCTGGAACCATTTCTTAATAATAATTTGGACAGAATTAAAACTTTAATTGACATGTCTCTTAAAGAACATACTTGTATAAAAGTTAATTTCGAATATTTTGCTTTGTTTTTAATGTTTAAAAATGATTCTCAGGAGATGAAATCATTTGCCACAAAAAACGTAACTCTTCATCAGAATTATGAATTTGATTCACTATTGTCTCAAGTCAAAAATACTTTAAAAAAAAAGATAGAAGAATTTCAGGATCGAGGCAGTGGATGGACGTTCTTGAGCAGTTCTCATTTGGAAGTCAATGTTAACAAATATCAACCTTTGCGTGGTTCAGGCTTTATCGAATTGCCTTCTGCAATAAAATCTAAAAAAGCATGTGTTAATATCCGCAATAATGATGACTATTGTTTTTTATGGTCTGTTGTAGCTGCTTTATATCCAGCTAAGACTCATTCTGAAAGAGTATCTTCTTACCCTGATTTTCGTAACGTGTTAAATGTAAAGGGCATGTCATTTCCAGTGAATTTCTCAGATATTGCGCGGTTCGAAGTGAATAACCCCGAAATTTGCATTTACATTTATGGTTTAAAAAACAATACTATCATAGGACCGCTTTACAAACCAAAAGCTTTGAACGGAAAGGTGATTCATTTACTTTATTTAGAAAGAAATGATTTGTCACATTACTGTCTCATTAAAGACCTGTCGCGACTTGTTAAGAATCAAATAACAAAACACCACAGTAAACTGTACTTTTGTGACGTTTGTTTAATGTTTTTTAATTCATGTGATAATCTTAATTCACATAGTTGTGGAGGTGTCGCCACTGAACTACCTCCAAAGGGTTCTTTCATACAGTTTAAAAATTATAATAGAAAGCAATTCGTACCATTTGTTATATACGCAGATTTTGAAACAATGCTAGAACGGTATGAATCTTGTAACCCTGACCCCACTAAGGCGAGTACTGTAACACGACAGCGACATGTGCCTGTAGCTTACGCTTATCATATAACGTGTACGCTAGATGAATGCCACAATCGTTACTTTTCTTATCGCGGTTCGGATTGTGTATCAAATTTTGTAAAGTCTATCTATAAAGATGCACAAAAAATTTACGATATTTTACAAAATAGTGTTCCTATGATTTATTCAAATGATAATGCTCGTGACTTTGAAAACGCGATAACATGTCATATTTGTGAACACTTCTTGTTCGGCGACAGGGTTCGCGATCATTGTCACTTGACTGGTAAATATCGTGGCGCAGCTCATAGTTACTGTAACTTACAATACAAAATACCAACATTTTTGCCAGTATTTTTTCATAATTTGTCCGGTTACGATTGCCACCTTTTCATAAAAGAATTAGGTGAAGCTCCTGGATCTATTAAAGTGATACCTAAAACAAAAGAAAACTATATTTCATTCACTAAGTTTATTCCGATTTCTACTGGGGAAAGCATTCAGGTTCGGTTTGTAGACTCTTTCAAGTTTTTAGGAACTAGCTTAGAAAAGTTGGCTAGTACAATGAAAAACCAAGACTTTAAGCAATTGAAATCTCATTTTCCTAATAAAAAACAATTTAACCTACTCACTCGTAAAGGAGTGTATCCATATGACTATATGTCTCAATGGGAACGTTATGAAGATACGTGTTTACCCTCTAAAAAATATTTTTTCAACTCCTTAACTAATGAGACAATTACCGACGAAGACTATGAGCACGCTCGGTCTGTTTGGTCAGTGTTTAATATTCAAAACATGGGTATGTACACAGATTTATATCTCAAAACAGATGTTCTGTTGCTAACAGATGTATTTGAAAATTTTCGAAAAACTTGTAAACTGCATTACAATCTCGATCCCGCGTTCTATCTTACAGCACCAAGTCTATCTTTTGATGCAATGCTTTTAAAAACAGGAGTTCAATTAGAATTGATTAGTGATGTTGAAATTTTTAGAATGATACAAAAAGGTATTCGAGGAGGAGTTTGTATGTGTTCCAAAAGACATGTCAAAGCCAATCATAAATATTTAGATACTTACGATCCAACTCGTCCAAATTCATTTATCATTTATTTAGATTGTAACAATTTATATGGTTATAGCATGTGTCAATCCCTACCTTATTCCGATTTTAGATTTATGAATAGACAAGAAATTGATTTTTTACAATTGAACTTAGCAGATATCAGTGATACTGCAGAAAACGGATACATTCTTGAAGTTGATTTAATATATCCGGAGAATTTACACATGGAACACAATGACTTTCCCTTTTGTCCAGAAAAATGCTTGCCACCTGGTGGTAAGAATAAAAAGTTAATACCAAATTTGTACGATAAATATCACTATGTTATTCATTACATACATTTAAAAAAATGTTTACAGCACGGTTTAGTATTGAGAAGGATCCATCGCGCTATTACATTTAAGCAAAGTTGTTTTTTAAAGCAATATATTGATATTAACACTCAGTTACGGCAAAAAGCAGAGTCAACGTTTGAACAAGACTTTTTCAAATTATTGAACAATAGTATTTTTGGAAAGACGCTGGAAAATAATGAACATCGAATAGACGTTAAGTTAGTAAACAAGTGGTGTGACTCGACCAATAAAACAAAAAAGACTACTTGTGCTGAAAAATTGATAGCCAGCCCATATTTTCATAGCGCCTCTGTATTTTCTGATGATCTAGTGGCAATCCAAATGAAACCTGTGCGTATTATACTTAATAAACCAATATACATAGGGTTTGCAGTATTAGAATTATCTAAGACTCACATGTATGACTTTCACTACTCTATCATAAAACCTTTTTATGGTAACCGAATTGAATTGTGCTATACTGACACAGATAGTCTAGTATATGATGTACAGAGCAATGACGTTTATAAAGACTTCAAGCTCCATTTTCTAAAATATTTTGATACCAGTAATTATGACTGTAACAATGACTATAACTTACCAATTATTAATAAGAAGGTTCCAGGACTGTTTAAGGATGAAATGGGTGGTAACATTATCAAAGAATTCGTAGGACTGCGCTCAAAGCTTTATTGTATTAAAACGTTAAACAAAACTATTAAAAAGGCAAAAGGTACAAAAAAATGTATAACCAAAAATTTTAATATGTTAGATTATAAAAATGTTTTGTACAATAATTGCAATGTTATTCGCAAAAAAAATGTATTGTTTAGGTCAATAAAACATGAAATATTCACTCAGGACGTAAATAAAATTGCACTTTCAAGCAATGATGACAAACGGTTGCTATCATTTGATAAAGTATCTACTTTAGCTTGGGGTAATGCAAATATATTTATGTAATGCATTACCATAATTTTAAGTGTATATTCTATTTGAAATATGATTAGACATAAATTAATTTAAACTTTTTACAGTCTGTTCAACCGATTTTGACTTCTATTCAGTAGGCATAAGGATGGTATTAAAAGCAAAAAACGTGGTTACCGTTCACTGCAGCTGTAATTTTTCACGCAACCAACGCAATACAAGTCAAAATCGCTTGAACGAACTGTAAAAAATGTATGTACCTACTAAACATGTACTTAAATAAATATAATATTTTAGTTCATAAATCTGTTTCATTTCCACTCCCGCTGACAAAGCGCATTGCGATGACTGGTTTGTGTAATACAATACCGTTCGCACACTTGTCGCTTCATGTTGCCCATCAGGTTGAACGTGATAAAACATGAAATTGATTACAGTGCAATGTTAGGAGTTTGCATTTCTTATTAATATAACTACTTGATCATACATCACAAGGCAGTTAGCCGGAGCAGTCATATCACGTTGAATAAAAACGAAACGAATTGTAAGTATTGTACAAGTACCCATGTATTTATAACATTATTGCATCATGTTGATTAAGTAATTATAATTAATTATTATTTCATTTGTTTCAGATCATTGATAATGTGTGATTCTCCAGATATTATCGACTTCTCACAATACGCTCAAGGTTTTCCGACTCCGAGTTTAAGCTGGCATATCCCAGATTTGCCAGAACAACAAACACCTGCTAATATGGAACCTAGAAGACGAGACTACGTACCCGCCAACAAGAGACCTAGAGCCAGAAGGGAGTGTCTAAAACAGAAGTCATCTCTGCCTACATGTGAATCATACGTTATAAACAATGAGAAGAAAAAAGGTTTACGACTGATCCAGGTACAAGTGTTGGATATCAGTGAACAGCAAGAACCTGCAAGTGACAATCAGGGTGTGGTAATGTTAAGTGCGCAGTATGTAGTGACTGAATTGGTGGACCATGTAATGGAGGAAACGCAATCGTTAATTAACAAAATATCGAGAAAACTTTGTGGGGACAGTTGTTATTATTAACATGTGTCATTATTTTGTAAGTACCTACTTCATAAGATAATGTGTAAGATTTGTAGTAATATTATTAGGTATGTAACATTTATTTGCTTTCTTATTCTTTAGTGTTTATACATATTAGGTTTTTATGTTGAGTAAGTTTTGAATGTATAAATTATTAAAATATCAAATATGTAAGTTTTACTGTAGTTAACTTAGCAGGTAGGTAAGTAGGTAAGTTAAAAAAAAATAATAATAATAATTGCTTTGTATAATCTAGTTGGTACAGCAAAAGTTTTGACATTTATTTGCTTTCTTATTCTTTAGTGTTTATTCATCTTAGGTTTTAAATGTATAAATTATTAAAATATCAAATATTTAAGTTTTATCGTAATTAACTTTTGTATGTAGATACTATTAATTTCTTTTATACAATCGGAATAATGTTCATACATCACAAGTTTGTAAGTTAAGAATGTAGGTAGGTATACACAAAGCGAACATTAAATAAACTATGTAGTGGCAGTTGTTATTATTAATGGGTAGGTAGTTATAATTAGTTTCTAATAATTGTAAATAATATGAAAAAGTAAATAAAATTATATTCTTTTATAATTTAAATTATGTTTTATTTTGTATTAGGTACTTATTTATACTCGAACTCTAAATTAGCTCTAGTCTAATGATAAGTGTTTATTTGCTAACAGTTTTTTATTACAATAAATCGTTTTAAAGCATGATGTAGGTATTTCAAATTTTGTAAGTAATATCATTTTGCTGCAGCTAATTTAAAGTTTGATGATTAAGTTACCCTGAAAACATTTAAATAAAACAACCATAAGTAAATTAATTAATCACTTTTATTAACTGCATAGGTATGACAAAATACATTAAAATAGATTAAATACAGACATATTATTATCAACATACCATTTTCTAATACACACCGCATTATTTAATGCACAATTCATTTTATGGTTCACACAGTTAAAATCACTTTTATTTCTACAGAACTTTTTCTTTAATGTTGCAAAATTAGGACATCCCTTCTCACCTATGTCGATCACTTCACAGTTTGCACACATGTCTTTAATCCACTTTATTTTTTCCAAACCCTTTGTAATAATTTTTTTATTTTTTAAATACGGTACGATGACGTGTTGGAACTCTCTGTAGTCTATATAGCCCTCACTCCAGAAAATTCCACGATTTCTTTCCAACCATCGCACTTGCTTCTTTTCTTCTTGAGTTAAATAATAAAACGAATGCGGTGGTTTAACCAAGAACGTCTGTGTGTGCTCATTACTTACTATGGCCACTTCCTTGACGATAAAATTATTGTCTAAATCTTTGAATCCTTGGAGTTCGACAATGATGAGGTCCGCGTTCATGATATCTTCTTCACAATGTTACTTAATGGTTTGTATTCAACAATGCAATCGTTCAGAATGAGTCAGTATGCTGAAGTTTGATCTGGTATCTCTGAATCACTCTCAATTTCTACCCTCACATCCACAACAGGTCCAGTCTTTAGATTATCAGCTTGTCTAGAGCAATCGACTACAAACAGCGGTGCTAAATCCCTAAATTGTTTCTCGCTTAGTATGGGCTCCGAGCGACGTCCGTAATACGACTGTTGAAATCTGGTGTATTGCTCGTATAATAAAGCGATTCTGTTATTAGCAAAACTCACATTTAAGTTTTCATAAGGAAAATAGGTTGAATTGAGATACACTCTAACGTCTCGAATATAACAGTGATCGAATTGAGACATGTCAGAACTTGCATTGTTTTTTCTATTTGTCTGTAGACCAATAATAATGTATCTTGGTTTTTCTATTTGAGATGAAGTTTTGATAGACCAGGTATGTTTTGTAGTTTTAGGCAAGGCTGGATATTCGTACAGATCCCAATTTCTGTATATCATTTGAAGTGGGCGATCTTTCTCTAATACTTTTAACAAACCAATTTTTTCTTTGTCTGATACTTTAACATGCGGTACGCGCCATATGATTTTGTTGATCTGAACATCATCCACTACTTCGCCAGTATTAAGTTTTACAGCGTTCAAATTAGTGTTACTTCGTAATAATATCAGTTCATGTCTACTATTTATCACAACTTTTTTTAAATCTTCTGCAAAACCGAGGAGGTTACGAAGTGGTATAGAGACAGAAAATCTTCCTCCATGGATATTTTTTATGCCATCAATATTCCAACCCCAGGCATTAGACATTTTTGATTCACTTTCGGTCATTGAAATTAGTGATTTCATGGTTGTTGTTATACCTGCATTTTTTATTTTATCAATCTCCACTCCATTTAGCTCATACCTAATGTCTTGGAACAAGTAGAGTAGAGCATTGTTCGTGAAATTGACACTAGTAGCTGGGTCCTTCGAATCTTTTTTGCTAACGATAACAGTTCCTTCCAGATATAGGGTGCTAGCTGATGGTAATATGTACAAGTCCTGTTGATTGATAGGTATGCGGATTTCATCGTTCCTGTTGAAACTCGTTATATAGGGCTTGTAGGAATGAAATTCGATTCCTTCTATAGTATTATCGTAATTCGGAGCGGATAAAACGTCTAAGATATTCATTTTAACAATCCGATCGCTCTAAGGAATGCTTTATTGTCTTTAGTTAATTTTATTTTCTTCTTAGAGGCAGGTCTTATTTGATAACTAGCTCGAACAGAACTGATATTCTTTACTTGTTGAGACACATTTTTATTGAAATCAATCATTTTTTTCTTCTGAGATG
Organism: Cosmia trapezina; assembly: GCA_905163495.3. Lineage (NCBI taxonomy): Eukaryota > Metazoa > Arthropoda > Insecta > Lepidoptera > Noctuidae > Cosmia > Cosmia trapezina. Next base: position 7,957,106 of record LR991049.1, read on the forward strand.
CAGATATACCTGCACTTCTTCACCACGTAAATTAATTAATCTGTTGTTTATATCTATCAGCCTGATGTGTATGCAGCTTATGTTTTTTTGATTGATTGGAAAGTATATTGCGTTCTTAGGAATTTCTATGATCCTGTATCCAGGTGGTACATTAAGTGCAAATTCGTGAATAATATGACTTGGTTCACCGTTTACATATGAACCGCTTACAATATCACATTCAATCCTGACTACGGTCGTAGGTAGAATGTTGACTGGAGACTGTGACACATGCCATTTATTTGCTTTCAAGATTTGTTTGTTAAATCCTAATAGTCTTCTAAAAGAGTCTTCTTTGATAAAATTAATGTCTTTTGTACAGAATATTGTAGTTTTTAAAGTATTATTATTGCACCGTAGTTTGATCGCTGCATCTTTTATTTCGGATTTTAAATAATCGCTGATATCTTGCAATTCATAAGTGCCTTCCGGTATTTCAATAACTTCATTAAAACCATAATAGAACTTATTATTACTTTTATCAATGTTTGGAATAGAATTAAAAGTTGAAAAGTGCAATAAAGCACACTCATACTCTCCATCTAGTTGCAACGTATTAGGATAGTATGTAGTTAACACTGACGAGTCTCCAGTTATAGACAAAGTGAGCGACATCTTGCAAATGATTGAAATTAAAGAAAATCATATATTTTTATTCCAAAAAGTTGACAAATAATTTAAACATAAATGACCACAATTGATTGCGTTAAATTTTTGATATCTTGTGTAGTTATAAAACACATTACAATTTTTGAAATATTGCATCAATTCCATTGGAGGTTTTAAATTTCCATAGCTATCAAAGTATTCACAGTGATTGTAAACTTTAGCATAAGCTACCCAATGCGTTCCTTCGTTCTTAGAATCGTCTAAGTTAACGATACCACATTCAATACATTTCGCCTTCCGAGGTAGTTGATCCTTCATGTAGACCCCACGAAAATATGGGATGTCTCTTGAATACTTTCGGATGTCTATATTAGTTAGAGGGCGATTGGGTAGCAAATTATTCAGTTTTTTGAAGATGTTATAAACAATCCTTTACCACTTTTATATGGCTTAATGTATAAACCCTTGCCCAACACTAAAGCCTCCATAGCTTTATTATGTCGTTCTGTTTCTTGCAAATTTTGTTTGCTTGCTTTGTAATCATTGACGGTTTTTGCAATGCCAGCTGCACCACCAGCTAAAGTTCCTAAAGCCGATAAACCAGCGAAAATTGGAATTAAAGGTAGAATTCCCCCAGTCTTTGGTAGGGGTATTACTCGGGGTACTCGGATTCGATGATGAGTGTTTGAAAATAACTTTTTTGCGGTTAAATAAGCTGCTTTTATTAAAGTCTTATTATCTTTGCGTTTGAGTTTCTTAATTTTTGATTTTATTTTTGAAACTAAGGTTTTAAATGTTTTGATGCCTAATCCAGACTTTAGTTTCGCTTTCATAACTTTGTTCACTAACCAAGAGCTTAGTTTTTCACCTTTCCCGGCATCTTTTGATTTAAGTCTTTGTTTAGCCATGTTAAGTAGTTGTAAATCGGCTTTGTGACGATTTGCTAAGTCTGTATGGTTTGTATACGCAATGTCGTGTTGCTTGCAAGCTTCGTCTAGCTTATTTACACCTGGGTCACCTCGCGCTAAGCGTTTGTGAAGTTTGGTTCCTGGTCCGCAATAATTGTATCCTGGCAAATGAACTTCGAATGGTAGATTATTAATTATGCTGTTAACTAGTCCACCTCCTTGCATAATTCAAATTATAATGATAGCATTTCAAATGAAAAATGGTTATATAATATCTTAGTCCATTATTGCAGTTTTTTCAATCCAACTGTTTTCTGCACTGTTTAGACCTAACCATTTGACATACAATTTATTTCCTTTCTTTTTCAAAACCTTTTCTATCAAATAAACATCAGGATAGTTAGATCTTTGCAGTTCTTGTTCGTAAAAAGCTCCTAATACGATTTGTTTTCGTTGATCTTCTATGTGATATGTTACTGGTATAGTTTTATTTACTTTTTTTATAATAAATAATTCAGTTGACCAATTAGGAGTGTAACCTTTCTCAAAACTATGTTTGTATTTACTTATACGAACACAATCACCAACTTTGAATTTAGGCTTCCACTGTACTAAATCATGTTTTTTTATTTTTTTTATATTTTCTTTGATTACTTGTTCATTACATTTATTCACATCAACCGGTTTAAATTGAATAGTACGATGTTTTGTGTTGTTATATCTCTTCAATGTATCTTTCAATGGTAGACCTAACCACTTATAGTTTCCAATGAGACTAAAATGTTTATATAATTTATTTTTTACCGTTCTAATAAGTCTCTCTACAATTGATGCTTTTTTAGTAGAAAACGTCGAGTAATGGTTAATGTTGTGCTTTTTCATAAGTGTTTGAAAAGTGATGTTATAAAATTCTGTCCCCATATCAGTTTGTAAGTTAACAGGATTATTACGACTACTAAGCAGTATATGTTTGAATGCACGAGTAACATCAAATTTATTTTTCGATTTTAACGGTTCAGCCCAGGCATATTTTGAGAAGCAGTCAATCACAACTAAGATGAAACTGTAACCTTTGTTATACTTTTTCAGGTTTTGCATATCCATCAAATCTGCTTGCCATAAGTCGTGGATTCCTTTCAGAATAACAGAACGTCGAAAGAAATTTCTTCGTGCAGCTTTGTGTATTTCATTTACAATTTGCTGTTTTACCATTACGGGGTTTTTTGAGGTAATTTATGTAACTCTGCTTTAGTATAAAACTTATCTTGCAAATGAGTTAAAACCTCAGGTATCTTATCTTTTAAAGTAGCTTGAACTGTCGCCTTTGCATCTTTTATGATTTGAGAACGCAATGCACCAATCAGATTATTACGTTCTTTAATCGTATTAGCATTCAATCGATCTACATAATCCTTGCTCACAGCCAGATTATTAAATTCTTTTAACGTGTTAGCATTCAATAGATCTACATAATCCTTGTTCACAACCTGATTATTTAATTCTTTAAACGTGTTAGCAATCAATCGATCTACATAATCCTTGTTCACAGCATCGTCTGCTTCTACTGGAGATCTAATTCCTCTCAGTCTTGATGTTTTTAAATCAAAATCTCCATTTTCTGATTTTAACAATGCATTCTCATTAAACTCAAATATCTCTGATAAACGCAGTCTTTTGTGAATGTAGTGTCCGAATTTGTCTACGTTCATGTTTAAGGTGTATTGTATCGAGAGGCTGATAGTAAAATAAACACATTTTTTATTTTTTATTTATTTATTTCTTTACTTTCACGCAATTCTTCAATGATAGATATAATTTCATTATCTAATCCTGTGTTGCCAGCATCTCTAGATGCAATTAATAATTTCAACCTTTCCACTAATTCATTAGGATCATCCCAGTACACTAAATCAACGTTTTTTCTCCACTTTTTTAGTAACGGTAGACCCTTTCCCTGAACTGCATTCTTCAATTGAAAAAGAGGTTTAATAACTTGCAAATATTTTTGACCTTTATTACTTTTTATTGGCTTACTTGGCTCATAGTCTCGACGATGTGCATTTGTATCAATTAGCATCGACTTATAATTTTGCATATCACTATCTGTAACCAAACTTAAGTCTACATCTTTCTTAAGCAATAACTGTTTTAAACCAGGAGTATTTCGGTATTTACATCCAGCCACGGTGATGTATTGATCGTTGATCGTTATGAAAGCAGAACCTAACATCAGTTTCCCGCGCTCTGCTCTAACCCCAAATGGAATATCTACCAACGCTTCTGAAGATAATGACCAGGATGACGTATCACAATCTTGATTCCTGTCAACTACTGATTCATAAGAAGAGGCACTGCTGATATCGGATTCATATTTGTCTTCATCACCATTATTATCGTTACTTTCTGCGCTACCGGTTCCTTCTTTCTGCACAGATTCATTAATAAACGGAACATCAGCAAAATCATCACTAGCACGCAGTAGAGGAGTTTGCTTACTAGCATTAGCAATTAGATTTAGAGGTTCTGTTACAGGTTTAAAAACAGACTCCAGTGCTTGTTTATTGTTAATCTCAGCATCTCTAATTTTTCGTACTTTTATCTTTACAGCTTTTGCCGCATCAACAATTTGTCGTTTCAAGGATTTTTCCATATTGGTAAAATAGGTTGTAATGATTGTGGTTGTGTGTTATTGATGTAGTGTCGTAAGTTGAATAATAATGTCAAGCAGGTAACAGCCTTTTATATGTATTCGTGTTCTTAGTCAAAGACTACAAACGTGTCAAATTTACTTCTGTAACATCCTTTGTTTTTGGAACAATCTTTATTAATTACAACATAATTGAAAGGTATACTCCATATTTTAGAACACATTTCACGAAATTCAATCCATGTCATGTCAGTGTTGACGTGTTCTTCATAAACATGTCTCATATTTCTTTCATCTTGCTTAAACAGTACGATTAGATTTGCGTTGTCTCTTATTAACTGCTTAGGGATTTTACTATACGTCTGATTTAGATAAAAACAATCGATGAACTTGTGTCTCCCCATAGCAAAATAATCACGCATACTACTTTGATTTTCACAAGCAACATCATCAAATACAATTACTGAATTCGGTTTTGCGGTCTGAACACTCAGTACTTGCTCATTTTCATGATATTTCTGAAATGAAATGCCTGGTACTCGTTGCAAGACTTTTTCTAAAAAAACGTACTTGGGTTGTTGCAAGGTTTTCGAATAAACATAAACATTTTGAAATCTTAAGCCATTCTCGTGTATAAGAAGACCAATTAATAAATTAGTTTTTCCACAATTTGACGGTCCACAAATGATGCATCGTACCGATTTAGGTAATAATTCTCCATGACGTAAACCAGTCTCCTGAGAATGAACACAAAGCTTATTTACGTGTAACGATTGTGGTTGTTTTACAAATTTCATGACGACTGCTTGAACGGTTATATTAATAATGAGTTAATTATTGTATTACGTTGACATTTATAACTCATTGTCGCTAACTCGAGCAAATGTACGAACAACCTTACCATGGTTGTCCTTCAATATAAGATAGTGAGTGTTTTCTAAATTAGATTTAACGGAATCTTGTATCTGTCGGTGGAACAAATCTTCTGTTTGGGCTGTATAGCTGTTCTGGTGTTTTGAAGAACCGTTATCTGTATTTTTCTGACCAATTTGCAAATCTTGAATAAATATAACCTCGCCACTAGAATTCTTGATAATAAGTTTATTACAAATATCTTCTAAATCAGATTTCACTGAATCATGCATTGTAGTTAACTTAGTTATGACAGGTGTATTTGGTTTCGTGATAATTCAACCTTCTCACTACAGTAGTAAAGATCGAATGTAGCGTTAAATTACTGCGATCAATTATTTATAAGTTATTCATCTTCCCTGCTAATAATAATGAGTCAATTAATGTATTACATGCAAACCACACTGAAAAATATTTCTGTTTCATCGCGAGGAATAGGCGCCGAAATGGAGTATGCGCCGTTCCATTATTTTACCTCCATATGATGCAGGAATTCATATTTCACCTTCCGATCGGTGGAATACGCGCCGAACCAGTATTTTACTGCATTACGTAGGATTTCATTTATACGAGATTCAAAATGCGGAGTAGCGCCCAAACCACACTGAAAAATATTTCTGTTTCATCGCGAGGAATAGGCGCCGAAGTGGAGTAGGCGCCGTTCCATTATTTTACTTCCATATGATGTAGGAGTTCATATTTCACCTTCCGATCGGTGGAATACGCGCCGAACCAGTATTTTACTACATTACGTAGGATTTCATTTATATTATTGGTCATTCAATCCCACCGAGAGTGACGAGGCGAACAGAGTGAGCCGATGGAACGGCAGGTGGGATTAGAATGCCCAATAATATCCTACTAACGTTCGCACCCAAATATGTTTATGTATTCATTTTTAGGGTTCCGTACCTCAAAAGGAAAAAACGGAACCCTTATAAGATCACTTGTTTGTCCGTCTGTCTGTCTGTCTGTCTGTCTGTCTGTCAGTCTGTCAAGACCCTTTTTCTCAGGAACGCGTGAAGGTATCAAGTTGAAATTAATATCACGTACGAGTTCTGTGGCCCCTTGGAGTCCTAAAAAACTCAAAGCTCCTAAGTCAATGCAATAAAAACATACGGCCATTTATGCGACATATTTTGATACTCGCAAGTAAATCAAAACCTAGAGGGTACTTCCCGTTGTTCTAGCATCATGACATTTGGCAAGAAGCAAGGTCGTACAACACAAATAAAGGAAAAAGTCCGAAAATTGTTCATTTGTAATTCTATCACACAAAAAAAATCTTCAAGTCTGTCAGTCTGTCAAGACCCTTTTTCTCAAGGACACGTGGAGAAATCCAGTTGAAATTTATGTAAAATATGTAAATCTATAGTCCCTTAGAGTTCTAAAAAAATCAAGCATCTAAGTCAACGCAATAAAAAAATATGGCCATTTTGCGACACATTTTGACACTCGCAACTGTCGCAAGTAAATCAAAACCTATAGGGTACTTCCCGTTGACCTAGAATAATGAAATTTGGCAAGAAGCAAGGTCTCCCAGCACAAGTAAAGGAAAAAGTCCGAAAATTGGGAATTTGTAATTTTTTGGCATAAAAAAATACTTTTGGGATTCAATGTTAAGCTTCTTTTTGGGATAGGTAAATTCTTTTCAACTACGGAGTCCTTCATTGTGCGTGGTCCGACACGCACTTGTCCGGTTTATTTATTTTTATTCCAAGCCACCGCGCCGCTGCAAAAAAAACTTCGTCCGTAGCGAGCGCTTCTTCTTGAACTAAATTGCTAGTGTGTGTGTGTGGTGTGATGTGTGTTGCCTAATTTATAGTTTTAGATGCTCCATATCAAAATTTCTTGATATTTTGTCACGCCACAATCGATCAGTATTGCTCAAAATTGAGCAATTTTCATTGCCCGTGTAAGCGCACCTTTAGAAAAAGACTAGACTATAGAATCTATTTAGAGCATTTATCTATTCCTGTATTGAATAATGTGATGATACATAATACAATACCTCGGGTGTGTATATATGCTAACTTAGTTAAATGTATAAGTAGGTACGGATGCATTATATTAATTCACTTAATACTTCATAGTAAATGATTCATCTTAAGTTATTTCAAATAAATAACAATAACAAACGGTATTATGAAGAAAAATCTATGACAAGGACACGAAAGTAGTTTGTTTTTTTTAATTCCTAGAAAATTACTTAAAAAGTACCTCCCGTCCACAACTCAGTTACTGAGTAACATGATAATTCTTTGGTAAGACAGAATCTCAGACTTTCGGGCTCATTATTCCATAAATATCATTCCGAAAGAAGGACGGCCAAATCGTACCTGACTACGAGGCGGTGGTGTACAGATATGCCATATATATGAGAAAATCTATTATTTGTTAAGGTCTTAAAAAACATAAGAAATGATATTTAAGTCGTCAGGATAAAAAGCGCAAACACATTTTTTTTAATAGCATAATTTGCAAATTATTTAGAATAAACTGTTCAGAACGCACCTTTGACGATTCATTTTGCTTAAGAAATGATTTAGTACTCAAAGATTATAATTATTCACGTTTTTCTGAATAGTTATTAGATGTAGTTCAATTCTATATACTTGTGTATCAAACCAACTAGTGCTGTTTTTATTATGTATTGGATTTTCTTGTCATAAAAATAATTATGTGGGTTCATAGTAAGTATCAGCATTTTGTTCAATTGTGTACAACGGAACGTCATAATATGTCATCGACGCGCGCCATGGATTGACAGTGTCAATACTGTCAATTACAATGGGTGTCAATTTGACACTAATATACTGTAGTGTGTAGTCTTTGCACCCGGCGATCTCGCATTGTTGTGTTGTTGTTGTTAGTGTGAATATTGTGATACGTACTGTACTGTTTTGGATTTCCTTCTGTTGTTTGACCTTGGCATTGTTTTACAGACTGATAACTAGGTACCGCTTGTGACGATTATTCTGTGCTTTTGATTTCCGGACACCGAACCTCAAAAGTATTTTTTGCATTATTGAAATATCTTGGCTATTTAGATATTATTTTCGAAAGGGATGGTGTTTACTACATAAAACAATCAAATCTCACTATAATTTGCTTCTGTACACTGAAAATAAAACTCAGGTCCAGCTTCTATAGAAATTTGGCCGATGTTCTTTGAACAGTGTCTCGTTGTGAATACGCGAACCTTATGACCATATTTGATATTAATTTCAACTTGATACCTCTACTCGTTCATAAGAAAAAGGGTCTTGATAGACTGAGAGTCTTGAAAGTATTTTTTTTATGTAATAGATTTACAAATGAACAATTTTCGGACTTTTTCCTTTACTTACTTGTGCTGTGAGACCTTGCTTCTTGACAAATTTCATGGTTCTAGGAAAACGGGAAGTACCGTATAGGTTTTGATTTACTTGCGGGCATTGATATATGTTATATAACTCAATGCTTGCGGGTATCAAAATATGTCGCATAAATGGCCGTATTTTTATAATGCGCTGACTTAGAAGCTTGATTTTTTTAGAGCTCCAAGGGACCATGGACATACATATTTGATATTAATTTCAACTTGTTACCTTCATGCACGGACGTAGCCAGGTTTTAGTATCGGGGTTTCATACAAAAAAATATTTTCAAGACTCTCAGTATATCTCCCTTTTTCTCAGAAACGGGTGGAGGTATCATGTTGAAATACATATCAAATACGTAAGTATAATATATAGTCCCTTGCAGCTCTAAAAAAGTCAAGCTTCTAAGTTATCGCGATAAAAAAATACGGCCATATAAACGACATATTTTGATACTCGCAAATAAATTAAAACCTACAGGGTACTTCCCGTTGACCTAGAATTATGAAATTTAGCAAGAAGCAAGGTCTCATAGCACAAATAAAGGAAAAAGTCCGAAAATTATTAATTTGTATTTTTATCACATAAAAATATTTTTTTTGTCGGTAACAAGGTTAAATTTGTTTTTGGGATAAATTCTTTTCAAGTACGGAACCCTTCATTGTGGGTGGTCCGACACGCACTCGACCGGTTTTTTATTATTTGGACGTCAATCTTCCGGCCACTCTGTATAAGAAAAAGATGTGATGTGAAAAATATGTGAGATGTGAAAAATACATACAGAAAAATCTCCTCGAATGAATTGGGGGTCTTTTTTCGAGCAGTGAGACAGTATAAACTATAAGATAAATTAAAAAATAAAGTTCTGTTATATTTTTTTTTTTTTTTTTTTTATCTCCTTCTGTTTAATGCAATCTGTCCTGGGACATTCAGCAATAGGTAGATAAAGATTCTGAACTTGCTCGGTATGAAGCCACTGCTCCATCCGATCGATACTACAGCTCATTCTTGCTGGTTGTGAGTACTTGTGAGTAAGTCCTGAGGTGCCCTTCTTGTGAAGGTGACTGGGTTGACATCAGCTTCATTGCCAATTGATTTGGGTGAACTTTTAATCTGGTGGAGTATGTGGTAATATTTGCTTTTATTTCCTCTTTGATAGTTTTAATCTTTAAATCCTTGTGAATTCTGTCATTTGTGACGTACCAGGGAGCATTTACTAACTGGCGTAGTGTTTTAGATTGAAACCTTTGAAGGATTTCGATGTTGGACTTCGCTGCAGTTCCCCAAAGCTGGATACCATAGCACCAGATAGGCTTGAGAATGCATTTGTTTAAAAGTAGTTTGCTTTCCAGAGACATTTGGGACTTTTTATTGATCATCCAGTGTAAGCTACGGAGTTTTTGACCAAGGGCTTTGCGTTTGGTAAATATGTGGTGTCTCCATGTAAGGCGTCTGTCAAGGTGAATTCCAAGATATCGTGTGACCTCTGCTTGGGGTACTTCTATGTCATTTAATGTAACAGGTGGACATGTTTGTTTGCGTGTGGTGAAAGTCACCTGGACCGACTTCGTTTCATTGGCTTTTATCTTCCAATCTTTAAGCCATTCGGAGATCAGCTTAAGGCTGTTTTGCAGTTTTGCAGAGGCCTCTCTCGGGCAGGCATCGTAGCCAGTATGGCAGTATCATCGGCAAAAGTGCCTGTTAGGACATTTCTATTTAACGGCAAGTCGGCAGTAAATAACAGGTACAGGGTTGGGCCCAGGACACTGCCCTGAGGTACTCCAGCCTGAATCGCACGTAGATTTGTGACCTCATCTCCCTGCTTCACCAGAAAGAATCTCTTGCTAAGGTAGGAGCGTAGGAACAGGTAGAAGTTTGTTGGGAGAGACATTTTTATTTGGTTCAGTAGACCCTGGTGCCATACGCGATCAAAAGCCTGCGAAATGTCTAGGAAGACTGCAGAGCAGTACTCCTTATTTTCAAATGAGGTGTAAATATTTTCCACCAGTCTATGTACTTGTTCTATAGTACCGTGGCCCTTTCTGAATCCAAATTGGTGTTCGGGAATGAGTTTTCTTTCCACTAGGAGCGGCATGAGTCGCTTTAGAAATAGTGTTTCCAACAGCTTCGAAGCAATGGGCAATAAACTTATAGGTCGATATGATTTGACGTCATTTTCAGATTTGCCAGGTTTTAAAATCATGATGATCTGTGCTACCTTCCACTGTTTGGGTACATAGGTGCGCTGCAGTATAGCATTAAAAAGGTAAGTAAGAAATGTTATAGCGACTTCCGGTAACTGTTTTAGAATGGACGCAGTTATTAGATCGTAGCCTGGAGCCTTGTGGTTTCGCAATTTATTGATGGCATATTTAACTTCGCTGGGAGAACATTTTCTTAGTGGTGGGTCTAGTTGGTAAACAGAAGCTAGTGTGTCGTTGACGTGGTGCAGTTTACTTGGGCCTTCGTCGGGGTGGGGAGTGAAGACAGTTTCAAGATGGTTGGCAAAAACTTCGGCCTTTTCAGCATCACTGCTGGCCCATGTACTGTCAAGCTTTTTGATTGGAGGTTGATGCAGTTGAGGTCGTTTGAGCTTTTGTGTAGCTTTCCATAGAGAGTAGTTTGAAGTTGTTATATATCACAGAAACAGAATATTACAAAATTAATCTTCTTTTCTTTATAAATACATATACAGGGTGTAAGGGACAGCCCTCCGCAAACTAACAGGGTGCATTCAGCTCCTCATTTTGAATCATATTCCACCGGAAATTTTCTCAGGAAAATTTTCATTTTTTAAATATTTTTTTCAGTTACATTTTCTTTATTTCAATGTAAAATTACATTGTGTGTTCGCAGCACTCCATTTATGTAAAAAAAAACAACAAAAAACAAAACTGAAAACAAAAAAACCAGCAATGGATGTAGAAATCATGTAACGAACGACGCGCGAAATCAGCTGTTCACTTTCTGTCTAGCTACAGAGTTCATCGAACTCACCGCATACCTTATTACCTACCCCTCCCAACCAGTAATAGACGCTCCGGTTTGTGCACAAAAACACAAACAAATCAGGTTTATTGGATTCCCTTAACGTTCCTGAAAAAATTTCATGAACCGGTCATCTTAGTATGACATACTGATTTCACCCTATCAGTTTGCGGAGGGCTGTCCCTTACACCCTGTATACACTACTTCATTTGCATCAATTTCTATACCATAGTGAATGTTCATGAGAGCCAAGCCGTTCAGTCTATTTTCGGTTGTTGTGTTCCGCAAGTAGTTTTAAGTCTTCTTAGGCTTGAAAAGGTTATTTCTGAGTAGTAAAAATTAAACTTAAACAAATCTAAATCTATTATCTTAGCTTTCCTGATTTTTGGTTAGTTTACAAACTAAATAACCTTAGGAACGAGAAAATGGGCAAAAATTGATTTAATCAGATGCCTAATTTTAAGAATTTTTTCCCGTTACGTAGTACTTTTTTTTAATGATTACGAAAACTGAGATTTTGGCGCAGTATTGAGGCCTACTTAGGGACCATCAAGTCACCCGTTTAGATTTTTTATTTAAAGTTGAAAATTTTAAGTCCTAATTTACCGAACATAAATTTTTCACTTTAAACCAACATTTTCATAACTTTCATCAAAGTTACGAAGCTGATTATTTTACGAATTTTTATGCGTAAAATAATCAGCTTCGTAACTTTATAAAGATTACTACTTTATAAAGATTCAGCTGCAAAAAGTCTTATACTTTTTTTTTAGAATTTCTTTAAATTGGTCAGGTCGAAAATTCTCAAAAAATCTGAAAAATTCATAACTCGAAAACTATGATACATGGGGGTGATTCGGATACCCCACGATACGAGGGACCTAAATGTAAATTTTGGACGTCAATGTTCCGACCATCCTGTATATATTTGCAACAATGTGTAAACATTTGGATATAGTTTTTGGTCACACTTATCTAAGCATTCCAAAGCTGATGTTGGACTAGGGGTGGTGAGAGTCATAGCTGCTTTCCACGCTTCAAGTTCCGCTTTGACGACAGATGTACTTTTTTCGGGCAGCACTGCCGAATACATACAAAATGCCTCTTTGATTTCACAACCGGCCGCAAGACGGTAACACGCCAAATAGTGCCGATACTACTTTACGGTGTTTTGTCTCAATCATGTGTTGAATTGCATGATCGAGCAATGGGATAAATAAATTTCTTTTGTAAAATTAATAAAATTTGTAAAATACGTGGATATATCCGACGCAGGAATGGTACAGCGATTCAACTGCCTTCCGACGACACGTGGCATAAGCAGTATACCACCATTTTCTTCGAGCTTTGCTTCTTCTTATAGATGGAGGTACTCTTCGTCAACTTTAACTCTCAAAAGTTGCAAAGCATTAATAACATCATCCACGTGAGTGAATGCTGTTATGAGGTCTGTGTTAATTGTCTGCAGTTGCTTTGATAGCGACAATATGTGTAAGTAGCTCATTACTTTTTGAAGAATCACTAGGCATACACACGGTACACACGACACGGACACACACGACACGGTTGTTTCGGGAGGTTCCTGTTTCGCATAAGGTGGGAGGAAATGCCCGGGTGTTACCATTGTGTGGATCGCCCGGAGGACACGGTGGAGCATACAGTGGAGGTCTGCCCGGCTTGGGCAGAGCACCGCCGTGTTCTCACGGAGGCGATCGGCGGCGGCGATCTCTCGCGTCCGAGCCTGGTCCAGGCCATGGTGCGGAGCGAGAGTGCATGGGAGGCCGTCACCTCCTTCTGCAAAGCAGTGATGCTCGCGAAGGAGGAGGCGGAACGCGTGAGGGAGAGGCAGCCTCACGCCCTCAGTCGCCGCAGGAGACACCCTGGGCGGCGGGAATCGCGGGGCGATTTCCGGCCACCGTAGGCGCGGGCCTGCGGACGGTGAGTAGTGGGTAGCTCACCGTCCGGTAAGGACCAGGCCCGAGTCGACGGCGCGTTGTGTTTCACGCGCGCCTCAAAGAGATGTCAGCAAATGATGGGGTCCAATAGGGCCGACGCCGCTGGGGTCGCGGGTAGTTTGAAGAAGATACCGCGGCCCTGGCATAGGCAACTGAATTAACACGGGTGGGTTTTAGTCAGTAAAAGTCTGACCCGCCCTTCCGCTCCACCCAGAGCGGGAGAAGTTATTTGATGATTTCCCACCCTCAAAAAAAAAAAAGAAAGGCATATAACAAATTCGAAGATCGTGTGTGTGTAATATCTGAACTTTTCGGTGGGGTTTGAACCCCCAAAACCCTAACCCTGGCTACGCCCGTGCCTCCATGCGTTCCTGAGAAAAAGGGTCCGGACATACTGACACAGACAAAGAAGTAATTCTCCGAGATTAAGAGTTCCGTTTGTGCCTTTTGAGGTATTGAACCCTAAAAAATGAGTACATAAGAGATAGTCTGAAAGTGACACCGGTGACTGAAAAGTTGTGCGGAAATCGGTTGTCACGGTATGGGCATGTGATGCGGAGGAATGAGGAAAATGTGTTGAGGAAAGTTTTGAGTATGAATGTCGATGGCTATAAGAGTAGGGGAAGACCAAAGAAACGATGTGATGTGATATGGACTGTGTGAGAGATGATATGGCTGGAAAGGGTGACTACCGAGATGACGACTAATAGAGAAGTATGGAAGAAACAGACATGTTGCGCCGCAAATAAATTGGGATAAGGGCAGGAGAATGATGACTGGCTTCAATTCAAAATAAATGACCATAAATTGTCATTAAAAGTACACAATGAGTGACATTATAAGGAAAAACCAATGAAATGATACAATATTTATTGTTCCCTATATAAATCAGGATATTTAAGGTTTTATCCTGTTTTCATACCTAGTCATGTTGACAGTTAGGGTGACCATATAAATGATTTTGTTAGGATATTCTGAACGCCCTAACATGACATAGGTAAAATGATGTAAGTAATTGATGATGTCATTAAAAAAAGTACGGTGTGTAGTGCTCCAATCGACGCATTGTAACCTTACTAGCGACGCGGCCCTGCTTCGCACGGTTTGTACGATCTGACAAAACATGAAGGTTTCTATATTATATATAAGTTAAATATTAATTTATTAGATATACACCTTCAGGAATAAATTCTCTAAATGATAGTGAAAACCGCATCAAAATTCACTGCGTAGTTTAGAAGAACAACGCGGCCACACAGACACACACGGAAAGCGACTTCTATCTATACATGTATATAAAAGAGAAGTCCTGACTGACTGACTGACTCATCAACGCCTAGCCCAAACCAGATCAAACCAGACCAGATCAAACCAGATCTAGAAAGCAGAAATTTTGCACAGAGGCTCCCTTTATAATGTAGACAAGGAATAAGGAAGGAATTCCCGGTAGCACTTTCCCGTGGGATATTTTCCGACATCCATGCGGGCGAAGCCGCTGGCAAAAGCTAGTGTTATAATAAGTATAGATGTATAAACCTAGTATGTACCTAGTAACTGGATTGTGGACGTCACAATGGTTCGGGATTTCATTGCTTAAGCGTTATTCCGGTGGTCCCGACTGTTGATTTTGGCATAGAGATGTTGCAGTGGTTGGGAATAGTATGTGTACAAACGAAGTCACGAGCAACAGCTAGTAGTTGTTATTATTATGATATATTTAACTTACAAAATTCTTTCTCTACGTATATTTTGTAAACAGTAAAATAAATTATATTTACACATAGCACCCTTAGCCACATAACTTAAAAACAATAGCTTTTTAAATTACATTCTGTTGAAATTTTTGTGATGTTTCCATTTTGCCAACCATACCTTTCTTTATGACGTATTTCAATTCAGTCCGGGAATTTTATAGGAATTTATTGTCACCGTAGTCGGCCGCCATTTGCAGTATAGCCTATAATATTATACAAGGCAGTTGTGATTTTTTTTTAATGTGAAAAAGTTTAAAAATAAAAAATGGTAATCCTACTTTATTTAGTGTTTTTGTGTTCAAACTTTTTATTTATTAAATCTGAAGGTGAGTTTGTTGTTTATTTTTATTACGTCGTCCCTAATGGTTGCAAATGTCTAGAAAGACAATACTAATAAGTACAAAATATTCTTGATAATATATTGTTTGTGAGTGTTGGTTTATTTTTTTGGTTAAGAAATCGTACGGTGAGTTAGGTTTTATTTATTTATTTTATTTATTATTGACTTAACTGTGTGGTGGTGGGTATTCAAAAAAAGGCAATTAGATATTTAATTGAATACCGTATTCTATCTATGAACAACGCTTAAATTCAAATTCAAATAATGATTGGGTCAAAATTGACATAATAGTTATTTGAATTTGAATTTAATTTAATTTTCTTTTCGCCTTTCTATAGGCCTTACTTTTCAAAAGTTTGACTTTTCAGATTTTTTTGAACATTAATATTATCTGTATGGAATAATTCATTTTAATATACAAATAAGTAATAATAATACTTGACATTTCCCTCATGCGGGAATGAAGAAGTGGGTGGGCCACTGAAATTTAGGTATCAAAATGAAAAAACCCTTTATTTTTTTCATTTTTTTTAAACAAATAATTGAACCCTCTTTTAGGCAAATCAGAGTTACAATAATATATAGCTTTTGCATGCGGTTTCGTTCGCGTATTTGTAGGAAATCATCGCATGTGAACGTACTACCGGGATAAAAAGTACCTATCCTATGTCCAATGTTCTATCTGTGTGCCAAATTTCATCACAATCCTTCAGCCATGGAAAGCCGACAGACCAACAGAGTTTATATTATTAGTATAGATGTACTGCACCCGAAAGTATGACAACCAGTCTTACCAAGGGATATCGCATTACCCAGTAACTGGGTTGTGGACGTCAGATAGGCAGTCGTTCCATGTAAAATACTGGTATTCAACTGCATCTGGTTAGATTGGAGGGAAAAGGCTAGGTAGTGATGATGATGTAGGTACATACATTTGTTTTATCTCACGAAAGCGGGTGAGCCATACGTGTAGATGTAATGCGTATAGACACGCGCTCTTGTGTGCGTACCTGCAGGTAGCGCGCTCCCGAGCTTACGCACACAAAGACAATGTGCATGTAACATATACACATACAAGTATGGCTCGCCCGCTTTCGTGAGATGAAACAACTATAGGTACTGAAAATTCGTAACCGCTTGGCTACGCTTTTCCCTGCTACGATGCTACGCCGTAGCAATAAGAGTCAGCCCCACTGCCACTTTGTTGACTGGCTCATATTCATTAAACTTACTAAAGCCAACGAGACGAGATATAAAAACTTTTTTACAAAAAACAAAACCGACTTCCAAAAAAACACTACAAAGTGAAAAATAACTTTAATTTCGGAAGTCGGTGTCTTTGGATCTGTATTTTAGGTTTTTGCCCCCGACTTGTTTTTTGTAAAAAAGTTTTTATTTTTCACTTTTTAGTGGGTCAGTTTGTAATTTATCTAAGTTACAATAACCCAATGTCAACTGCTCATCACGTTTTACAAAATATTGCTTTTCCCGATGCAGGGACGTTAATTGTTGAGGAGTTCTCCTAGTAAGAACCTGGAGAACTGGAGCTCATGGTAAAGTCACCATCACCATTATGCATTTTGACGAGCATAAACCATATTAAAGTAATCGAATCGCAACCTGTGATATACTTAGATATAATTGAGTATTTCCGATGGCCATCTGTGGTCTTCATCATCAGTTCCAGTTCACCAAATGGTACTTTCCGAAAGCAAATGCACGAGTTAAGGCTCTTACAGACAGAGGCGATATCGCGTCGCGACGCGATATTTTTCTACGGATATAATATCGAAATATCGCGTCGCGACCGCGATATCGCCTCTGTCTGTAAGAGCCTTTACTATAAAAAATACCGAAATCGATATAAGTGTGCCCATAAAATTTGAGGGTTTCCCTCGATTTCCATGGGATCCCATCATCAAATCCTGACTTGATGATCATGGGACCATTTGGGAAGTGTACCCTTTTGAACAAAAAAAGAAAAATCCAAATCAGTCCAGCCATTTTCGAGTAATCGGGGAACATACATAAAAAAAAAGGTTCCGACGAATTGAGAACCTCCTTTTTGAAGTCGGTTAAAAATGATTAAACACTTTAACATAATTGCGTATGGTTCATGTTTCCATTGCAATAAAAATTGTTTACATTCAAAAATTTAGAGTTATTATTTGTGCCGACACGAGAGAAAAAATAGGGGAGAGCTCCTAGATCTACTGTACGCCTGGTACATTGGATTCCCGTGACCAAATTACCGACAATTATAATTATCTCCTACCTGATTACAGTCTCGATAGAATCCTTCTTAGCACCTGTCACTTTCATACTTAACGAATATGGGTTTTGCGAATTTGTTCCTTATTCGTTTTTTTTTTTGCTTGGGAATTGACTATCGACTATTCTTCCAGCGTCACGTTGAGATCCTTATTAGTTACTATGAGAAATTGGACTGTAGTTCGTCCCGATACCACAGAATAAATTAATAATAGTACCGGTACTAGAGAAAAAATAGGGGAGAGCCCCTAAACCCACTTTACGCCTAATACATAGGATTCCCGTGACAATTACCTACAATTATAATTATTACCTTCTACATAACAAATTGTGACGTATTTTATTGGTAATAGGAAAACCATTGAATTGTGGTCACGTAGCTTTATTGTTCCAATAGTCACATATCTGTATTATAATGTGTTTTGATCTTTTCCTTGACGGGATGGGAGTAAAGTTGTTTAACATAATTTATAATATTATGCACGCGAAATTAACTGTGTCTGTACGTTACACGCCTAAAGAGGAAATACGGGCGACCAGACTTTTGAAAATTAGGTATTTGAAGAAACTATTGATGTCGCTCTGCGAGCGCTCCGCCCTCAAATTAGTGCGATAAGGACATCTGCAGATCCGACTAAATAGCCTATCTAAAAAGTCATATTTCTAGGTTTGGCTTTCGCCTATTTCCTCCTTCAATATTGGACCAATTTAAAAGATATTTCATAAACTGAATAGATAAGAAGAAAAAATTGCCGAAATTGCCGATTTGAACTTGCCGAATCTAGTTGAAATAATTATCATAGTATACTATGATAATTATCATAGTATACTATGATAATTATTTCAACTTAATCGGTCCATTAGATTCGGCAAATTGGCTGTAACAGACAGACAGACAGACACACGAGTGATCCTATCCTTATAGGATCCCTTGTTCCGTTTTTAGGGTTCCGTACCAAAATGGTAATAAAAAAGTAATTAAAAAAACTAAAAAACCAGACTGCCGTAAAAAACTAAAACTGAAAAGCAAAAAACCAGCCCATTTTAAATTTAATAAAAGTTGGGCTTCCAACTTTTATTAAATGGGTCCCGCCTGCTTAGGCGGGACCCATTTGAGTTTGAAAATATAAAAATAGAATGGGTCCCGCCTGCTTCCAACTTTTATTAAATTTAAAATGGGCTTGTTTTTAGCTTTTCAGTTTTAGTTTTTTACTGCAGTCGGGTTTTTTAGTTTTTTTTAATTACTTTTTTATTTCGAGCTTTTTAGTTTCCAAATGTGAAAGATTTTGCAGACGGTTTAGTTCTTGCAAAGAGTTTTGGCCGTGATGGTTATTTAAAAGCTTTTTTGGATAAGTACACAAATAGCCCAGCCTTCGAGGTCCTAAAGCGCCGTTTACACGGGGCAAGTTTCTGGAACGTTCAAGAGCAATAATTGCATGCCATAAAGCACGTTCAAGTTTTTTGACATTCAAGAACTGCATGAAGTGTTTACACGCGTGCGATTCCATAAAATGGCATGTACAATAATTGAATGCAAGTTTTGCCATTCAATAAAATCGCATGCGACTTACACCAGGCAATAAAATTGACAGGCGATTATTGCATGCAAGTTTTGCCTAGACATGATATTTCATTAAATTTTATTGAACGCTTCTCAAGATATTTTTCAAGTTGTTCTTGATTTGATTTCTTGCCTCAAAATACCAACAACGATTACCACACCCTCACTTACCACACTCATATTTCAATGACAGCACAAATGTCAGATCATGCCAGAATTGAATGCGATTTTATTGTACGAGCAATTATTGTATGTACTGTGTGATTTTCTTGTACATGCTTATACCAGTTTTCAAAGTTGCCCGTATCGTCCAACAATATTGTACGAGTAGTTTAGACGGTGCCAGATATTTGCCTTTCAATTTTATGGTATGCCACGGGCAATAAAATGGCGCCGTGTAAATGGAGCTTAACTCTGCTCAAGGCAATTTTTTTTTATCAAAATTCGATTTGTCACTTCGAATTACTTTTAAACATATAAGTTGTATATATTTTTGTAATCACCTTTTAAAACCCTTCATTTTGATATCCCACTCGATGGTATTAGAAGACAAAAAAAATTCGAACTCCACAATGTCACCCCAAGTCCGCCATTTTACTTTATTTTTGATGTTAATGTAGCCAGTGACACTCGCACCACCAAGACAAATCTAAAGACGTATAATATATCCAAATCCGTTCATTCGTTTAGGAGTTACGAGTTACATACATACATACTTACATACAGGGCAAACACATAACCCTCCTTTTGGGCTTCGCCGCAGTCGGGTAAAAAGGAACCCTTATGGTGTGACTCAGTCTGTCTGTCTATCTGTCTGTCAGTCTGTCACAGCTGGATATCTTAAGAACTACTAATGCTATCAACTTGAAATTTGTTTACCCAACTATTTTTCAAATAAGAAAGAAATATTTTATTTTTATTTTTTTTGCAATAGGAACTGAAACGGTCTTAAAAATTCAAAGTGTAGGATATCCACATATCCTAGTAACTCAACTTCGAATTCGGTATCATATGAGCGCTGTTTGCACATTCTCAAATATTTTTTTATTTTTTTTAGGCCGCATACTTTTCGACTTTTGATGAAAAATGTAAAAAAAAACAGTTTGTTTTTTTCCCTCATCTCCGAAGTTTGCATAGAGAAAAATCTGAAATTATTCCATGTTATAGAAGTTTATGTAAAGATTACAGGAAAAATAAAACGATGTCTCTATATAGTACACTTTTTCTGAAATCGGAACAGAACCCTCGGTGGGCGAGTCCGACTCGCTCTTGACCGGTTTTTTTCCTTTGAGCTAGCTCCTTAAAAATCACTGTACTATTTCAATTACTCAATTACTGTCCAATATCACAACAACCTATTAATAACTGGAATGATTCATATAAACACTTGTTTTGTATGATTCACGTTACTGCACTGAATATACTTAATAGAGAACAGGGTGTAAAGTTCGTCATCTCCCATAGGGCCCTCCGAGCAGACATGTTGTGTCTGGTAGGCTACTGCCCGACGATTACCTGTGGTGTGGGTGGTATTAAGGGGTCATTGTACTCATCATTATGAACAACTTTTACTATGGGACCAAACTGTAAGATAATAACAATAACTAGATAAATTACAAACTGACCTACTGACAAGTGAAAAATATAAAAAAAAACTTTTTTTACAAAAAAAAAAAACAACCGACTTCCAAAAAAATACTACAAATTGAAAAATAACTTTAATTTCGGAAGTCGGTGGCAAAAAAGTAAAATACAGATCCAAAGACACCGCAACTTCCGAAATTATAGTTATTTTTCACTTTGTAGTATTTTTTTGGAAGTCAGTTATTTTTTTTTTTTGTAAAAATGTTTTTTATTTTTCACTGTTTTAGTAGGTCTGTTTGTAATTTATCTAAGTTACAATAGCCTAATGTCAACTGCTCATCACCTTTTACAAAATAGTACTTTTCCTGATACAGGGACGTTAATTGTTGAGGAGTTCTCCTAGTCAGGAACCAGGAGAACTGAAACTGATGGTGAAGTCACCAGCTCCACTTCACCATTGCATTGTGACGAGCATAAATTGCTTAACAACCATAATTAAAGTAATCGAATCGCAACCCGTTGTTTTTTTTGTAAAAAAGTTTTATTTCATTACATGGTCGTACTGTAAAGAGATGATTTTGTCTCATTTTCTTCATTAGTACAACCGGGCGAAGCCGTCAGTTTGTATGTTTTTAGGGTTCCGTACCTCAAAAGGAAAAAACGGAACCCTTATAGGATCACTCGTGTGTCTGTCTGTCCGTCTGTCACAGCCAATTTGCTCCGAATCTAATGAACTGATTAAGTTGAAACTTGGTACATATATGTATTTTGATAACCCAAACACGGACA
The DNA here is from genome assembly GCA_905163495.3 of Cosmia trapezina. Taxonomy (NCBI): domain Eukaryota; kingdom Metazoa; phylum Arthropoda; class Insecta; order Lepidoptera; family Noctuidae; genus Cosmia; species Cosmia trapezina. Next base: position 7,978,825 of record LR991049.1, read on the forward strand.
TGTAACGTAAATAAATGAATTTTGAATATGGGGGTGGGATTTTGGGGGAAAATAAGTACAATTAAAAAAAAAGTTTTGCAAACTGTACCGTGTGACATGTTAAATGAAAGGTCTTATTGTGAGGGTCTCAAATATATTTTTTTTATAATTTTAAAATAAATAGTTTTGAAGTTACTTATTTAAGAAAATTGACGAAAATTTACCATTCCCCCCCCCCCTTATCTCCAAACTAAACAGCCTAAAATTTTGAAAAAAATACAGAAAATAGTTCTTTACCTATAGATTACAGGAAAACCTATCAGAAGTTTGTGGTCTTGAAAATCTATATATAAAAAATTCAAAGTCCTGACTGACTCATTGACTGATTATAATCAACGCACAGTCCAAACCACTGGACCTAGAGACATGAAATTTTGCACATAGATACCTAATAATTATAGTGTAAACATCCATTAAGGAAGAATTTTTGAAAATTCCATCCCTAAGGGAATAAAATAGGGGATGAAAGTTTGTATGAAAAATCTTATTTCTTGATTTATTAGACTTGAAACTTGGGACGAATATTCATCTAAGTTAATTATAAAATTAATGATTTTTAGTTTTCCTAAACTACCCCCTTTTTTGTGGAAGGGAAATCATCAAATGACTTCTCCCGCTCTGGGTGGAGCGGAAGGGCGTGTCATACTTTTACTGACTAAAAACCCACCCGTGTTTCTTCAGTTGCCTATGGCAGGGCCACGGTATCTCTTTCGAACAACCCGCGACCCCAGAAGACGGGATTGGTGGATGTCAAAGTTTGTATGGAGGAATTTTAACACGCGGTCCGATTTACTCAAAACTCAGTTTTTGTACTTGATACCAAAAATAGAGACTAACTAACGAGTATCAGGGTTTTCCAAAAATCTACCCCTAAGGGGTGAAAAGGGGTAGCAAATTTGACAGCGGAGGATTTTATTGGGGATTGATTAACTCGAAAATTGGTGTAAATAATGTTTGACCCAAGTTATGGAAACATCCCAGACGATTTTTGAAATTCTACCGCTGTGGGGGTAAAAACGGGGATACAGTTTATATGAAAAATCTTATTGTTTTGGTTAATGAACTTGAAACTTAGCACAAATACTTGCTTATGTAAGTAATAAAGTTTGTCATTATCAGTTTTTCAAAACTACCCCTCAAAGGGGATTTAGGGATGTTAAAGTTTGTACGGAAGATTTTTAAAACGCAGTCCGATTAACTTGAAACTCAGTATTCAGTATTCAGTATTTTATACTTTTGATGAAAAATAAACAATAATAAGAAAATTAAAACCCATGAAATCAGACATCCACGCCGGGCAAAGCCACGGGCAGTCTAGCTAGTATCTCAATATTATGTCCGTCCCTCCGTCCGTCCGTCTGTCACAGGGCTGTATCTCATGAACCTTAATAGGTAGAGAGTTGAAATTTTCACAGATTGTGTATTTCTATTACGACTATAACAACGATTAATAAAAATAAAGTAAAGTTAAAATTAAAGTGGCCGCCCCCTTTAATTTTAACTTTACTTTTTTTTCCCATAGAGAAAAGTTTTCATTTTGAAAAAAAAATAACCTGTGTGTGGGGATGTTATTGTGTAGAACTCGTCGAGTAGAGTACAAAGATATTTTTATTTTTTTTATCTTCTAAAATGAAGATATAGGGGGCCGTAAAAGTTGTTAATTTTATACCATTTTTGTACGAGCTCTATAATATTATATAATGTACCTTATAATGTACTTAATCAAGAAATACTAAAAACGGCGATTCGTGAGGTATTTTGTTTAAATATGGGCGATTTTCTGCAACTGCCAAAAATAACCTTGTAATTCACAGTATCATTACGAAATACAAAGTTATCTTTGCGATTGTTAAACATATAATATGGTACGGAACCCTTTGTGTGCGAGTCCGTCTCGCACTTGGCCGGTTTTTCTTTTTTTCTTTATTAAAAAGAACTTGATTACAATCTAGCCTAATAGACTAATAAGCAATTTAACTCTAACTTATTATTTTACGTGAAACATTTTGTTATAACTAAGAATAGTGTCAATTTGGTCTTTACACAATTCCGTAGCACTTTCTTAGAGTCCGATAATATTGATAAAAACACTTTGTTCATGTGTCACACGTATAGCACAGCATTACTGTTATTCATTCCCGCACTGCACTAACTCAAATGGTTTAGTTCTCTTTAGCCTACGCACTATGTCCGTGTTGTCTAGCAGCTGTATTGCCTCGACATTCACATGTCGGTGAAGACTGGGTTCGTGGGCTTCAGCAAATTTTTGGATGATGGTGGTGACGAGTTCCATTTTAAGGTCGCGGTGGAGGTCGTCATTTCTAATGTACCATGGTGCATTTACAGCTTGTATGTAATAATAATCTTTCTTTCACAGATACTGCAAGTAATGTTATGAATATAAATGTAATGGGCGATCCTAATTGTACTATCTCCAGCAGTGGATCCACATTTACGGAAGGACAGACTGTCAATCTGGTTATCACGTCACCCATGCATCTTAACTTCGGTTGGTAAGTTCTACCGCCATGCCTAAAAGTGTCACTTGGGACATGAAAGTTCACTTGGACCCTCACTCAAGTGAGTGCACACAAGGGTATCCAATATACAGGGTGTTAAAGTAGTTGCGTGCCATAGCTTAGGGGTAAGTTCAGTATCGATAAAGGAACCCAGGAAAAAAAAAAAAAAAAAAAAAAACAAAAACAAAAAAAGCAGGTCTGCTGCGCTGGAAGAAATTTCTTAAAAAATAAGCAGTACCTTTGTACTCCTATTTATAGATATGATGTATCTCTACAAGGTGTAAAATAAATAAGCCACAACCTCTTAAGGGGTCACTGTACTCATCATTATGAACAACTTTTACTATGGGACCAAACCTGAAATCGCGAAAAAAAAATCAGCTGTTCAGTACATTTTGACGAATTATGCGAACATAAATGTATTGAACAGCTGATTTTTTTTTCGCGATTCCGCGAAAATTTTTTTTTGTAATGTGTTTGTTTTTCGATGTCGAGTATGTGGACGAAGTTCTTGCAGTAAATTTTTTTACACCTAATATATATTTTTCTGTGTGTACATAAATTGTAAAATAAATAAATAAATAAAAACATAAAATAATTTTTGTAAGATCAATCTAATTTAGTACCTATACTAACTTAAAATAGCAATCGTTTAGAATTAATGTATTATTTTTGTACACGGACGCGAGAAGTGAAGGACAAAATGACAACGCGTTCGATAGTAGGTAAGTATGTAATTAAAGCATTAAAACAAATAAAATAATTTTAATTCTAAACGATTGCTATTTTAAGTTAGTAGATACTGAATTAGGTTGATCTTACAATATTTTTTTTAAGTTTTTTTTTTATTCCTGGGTTCCTTTATCGGGGTTGGTATCAGAATGACTGGATCGCAAATTGACCACGTCGCTCTTAGTCCAAATCTCAAAATGTCGAAATCTCAAAATACCTAACTCGCAAAATGACTACATCGCAAAAAGTCCGAACAGTTGTGTAGGCACCTATACCTACATTAATCTCTTTGGTTCCTTTTTTCTAACTTTCCTTAAACTATAATGTGCTTCCCCAAAATTCACTCTTTACACCAAACTTGAACCAAATCGGTCCATTTTGATGCTTGAACAGACAAACCTACAAACAGACAAAAATGTTAAAATCACCTATTTTGGGTAATATATTATATTACCCAAAATAGGTGATTTTAACATTTTTGTCTTGTATTCAGCTGCATCCGACCCCAACATAGCTGGGAAAAGGCTAGGCAGATGACGATGATGAATGATGATGTATCCAGTCATTCTGATATCAACCCTGTATAGGTGCCTACACAACTGTTCGGACTTTTTGCGATGTAGACATTTTGCGACTTAGGTATTTTGAGATTTAGACATTTTGAGATGTGGACTAAGAGCGACGTGGTCAATTTGCGATCTAGTCATTCTGATACCAACCCCTTTATCGATACTGAACCTACACCTAAGCTATGGCTACAACACCCTGTATATATAGCCAATATATAAAAATACATTAATTAATAGAGGAAGCCGGGGCGTAACCACAGCGTGTAACCTGTGGTTTGGCTTCATATTATTTTTTTACCGCAAATGACCGCGTTTTTCACATTTTTGTTTGTATGGGTCGGATACCGGTCAGGTTTTCAATCTTTAATGACCCCAGAAACTTTATGAAATAAAAAACAAATAAAAAAAATTATAATAATTGTTTATTAAATAAGAATAAGTAAAGCTTTTTTTGTTTACAGGTGGCATCTTATAAGTCCGACTGGTTCAAGAAAGAACTTGACTACCGAATTATTAAATACAACATTATTGAAGACAGCTAATGATTATGAAGCAATTTTATATGTAAGTAAAACTAGACAGGGTCAAATTAAATTTTCTAGCAAAACTCCGCAGCCGTAATGGGTATCGATATCTAAACACGACAAAAGAATAAAAAACACGAACAAAAAAAAAAACTTAAAAAACACGCTTAAAAAGTAAAAAATATAAAAAAAGTGTGGCGTGCTTTCGACTTACAGAGTTAGTGTAAGAATGTCGTACAAAGCACCCTACGCTTTTCTTTATTTTTACCCGACTGCGCCAGAAGGCGGGTTATGTTTTTCGAGAGTAGTATGTATGTATCCATACTAATATTATAAATTCGAAAGTAACTCTGTCTGTCTGTCTGTCTGTCTGTCTGTCTGTCTGTTACCTTTTCACGCCTAAACCACTGAACGGATTTCGATAAAATTTGGCAAGGCTATAGATGGTATCCTGGGGACGGACATAGGCTACTTTTTTTTTCAAAAATAATCCTACAGGGGGTGATATAGGGGATGAAAGTTTGTATAGGAAACTCAGTATTTCTTAAGTTAGGGATGTGAAAGTTAATGTATGCTTTTGATAGGAAATAAAGAAATATTCGGTTCAGCGTTTTTGAAAAATCATCCCCTAAGGGGGTAAAATCGGGGTTGATTTTTAAATTTACAAAACTGCACGGATTTCGATAAAATTTGGCAAGGCTTTATATAACATCCTGGGGAAGGACACAGGCTACTTTTGGTCTTAAAAAATAATCTTACAGGGGGTGATAAAGGGGATGAAAGTTTGTATGGGAAACTCAGTATTTCTTAAGTTAGGGATGTGAAAATTAAAATGTATGCTTTTGATAGGAAATAAAGAAATATGCGGTTCAGCGTTTTTGAAAGATCATCCCCTAAGGGGGTAAAATTGGGGTTGATTTTAAAATTTACAAAATTGCACGGATTTCGACAAAATTTGGCAAGGCTTTATATAGCATCCTGGGAAAGGACATAGGATACTTTCAAAAACAATACTACAGGGGTGATATAGGGGATGAAAGTTTGTAAGGAAACCCAGTATTTCTTAAGTTAGGGATAAAAAAATTATGCTATTGGTGGGAAATTAAGAAATATGCGGGTCAGCGTTTTTTTAAAAATCATCCCCGAAGTGTGTAAAACAGGGGTTGATTTTAAAATTTACAAAACTGCACGGATTTCGATAAAATTTGGCAAGGCATCCTGGGAAAGGACATGGGCTACTTTTTGTCTTAAAACATAATCCTACAAGGGGTGATAAAAGGGATGAAAGTTTGTATGGGAAACCCAGCATTTCTTAAGTTAGGGATATGCCCTGTTTTCCACATGAACGTTCCCATGGGATATTTTCGACATCCACGCGGGCGAAGCCGCGGGCAAAAGCTAGTGTATGTATAATTGTTTGGCACGCTCTGCAGCCTGAACGGCTCGATGGATTTTAGCTTGAGAGGTGTCGTTAGATTCGTATTTACTGTGAAAGTGCCACTGGGTATATCAAAATAAAAATAAACAAAATGGCGGATTTTTGGCGCCAAATTATGTCTTAAATTTTTTTTTTATCTAAAACCTGTCGAGTGGGGTATCAAAACAAAGGGTTTTAAAAGTTGATTACAAAAATATACACAACTTATAATATGGTTAAAATTACTTCGAAGTGACAAATCGTAAAAAACACGTACAATAAAAACATCTGCAATTTTTTTCACATTTGTAAACTAAAAAGCTGGAAATAAAAAAAAAGTAATTAAAAAAATTTAAAAAACCCGACTGCGGTAAAAGACGTAAGTTTAAAAAAAAACTGAAAAGCTAAAAACAAGCCCATTTTAAATTAAATAAAAGTTGGAAGCAGGCGGGACCCATTCCATTTTTATATTTTGAAACTCAAATGGGTCCCGCCTGCTTCCAACTTTTATTTAATTTAAAATGGGCTTGTTTTTAGCTTTTCAGGTTTTTTTTTTAAACTTAAGTCTTTTACCGCAGTCGGGTTTTTTAATTTTTTAATTACTTCTTTTTTTTACTTTTTAGTTCAGTTTATGGGTATTATAGGGTGTTTTTTAGTTTTTATAAACTATAATTATTTTTTTCTATTTTTTTGAGTCGAATGTCCCAAATACAATTTATTCTATGATTATTATACTTATGTAGGTAAGTATACAATATTTTTTTAAAGTATATTTTATTATTTTTATTTTAAATTATTGTATTATCACCGGCCCTGATAAGTGTGCAAAATTTCGAATTAATCTGACAATTTAAAGTGGGTAAAAATCGAGTTCAAAGATTCCGTTACATACAAACATGCAAAGATACAGGTGAAGCTAATAAAATCGTGTTAAAAATAATATGGATTGATGATTATTTTTTTTTGTTATTACCGCTGGTAATGTTTTTACTTGAAGTGTGAGTTGATACAATCTGTTTATATCGTGTTGAGATATCGATACCATTATGTCTGTGAAGTTTACAAAAAAAAAAAAAAACTGATTTTCTAAACTGATATTTTAAGTGACTTCACTACCCGATTACCCCAAAAAAAATCGTCAAATGAAGTAATTTCTTCTTAGGGTTCCATACCAAAATGGCAAAAAGGAACCCTTATGGTGCGACTCAGTCTGTCTGTCTGTGTATCACAGCTGGATATCTCAAGAACTACTAATGCTACTTGAAATATGGAACAGTTTTAGATGACGTTTGCCCAACTATTTTGCAAATAAAAAGAAATAAAAATATACATATAAGTTTTTCTTGCAACAGGTCCTGAAAGGGGAGCGAGTCGGACTCGCGCACCGAGGGTTCCGTTCCAATTTCTGAAAAAGTGTGCTATTTAGAGACATCGTTTTATTTGTAATCTTTACATAAACTTCTATCACATAGAATAATTTCAGATTTTTCTCTTTGCAAAGAGACGGACGGTATTTTTTTTTGCATTTTCCATCAAAAGTCGAAAACTATGAGGCCTAAAAAAATTAAAAAATGTTTGAGAATGTGCAAACAGCGTTCTTTCATATGATACCGTCACGTGCCCTAGTAGCCCTAGTAGTCTTAAAAATTCAAAGTGGAAATTTTTAGTCTCTGTTGCAAAAAAATATAAATATTTTTATTTCTTTCTTATTTCTAGCTCGGTAAACGTCATATAAAACTGTTCGAAATTTCAAGTTGATAGCATTAGTAGTTCTTGATATAACCAGCTGTGACAGACAGACAGACAGACAGACATACATACAGACAGACAGACTGAGTCGCACCATAAGGGTTCCTTTTTTACCATTTTGGTACGGAACCCTAAAAAAGTACTTTTTTTTAAAGTACTATTCTTTTTTTTAAAGTACTATTTATTTAAAGTGTTATTTTTTTTTCAGACATCTGTCGTCAACAAATCTATGACAGGGTCATGGGAGTTTAAATTTTATCATCATAAAAATAGCAAATATCCGAAAATATTATACCATGAATCTAATTATACTGAGTCAGTGTGCACAACGAATGTCACAATAGGTAAAGAAGCACATAAAATATTATAATTGTATATTTAAAAATAATCAATAACCCGCTGGCGGGATAATTGCGTACACACGGCTACACAACAAGCTATACATTGCCAGTTTACACTGATCTCTCATTGTAAGGAAATCCTACACAATGCGAGAGCAGCTTATAATAAATAATAAATAAATATCCTTGGACATTTCACACAACGCCATCTAGTCCCAAGCTAAGCAACCTAATGCTTGTGTTATGGTAACGAGATGGCTGATAAACTACTTATATACAATTTTTTTTCGTAAATACATACATATTATAGATAGAAAAACACCCAGACTCGGAACAAATACTTGTAGGTCGTACAAATATTTGTTCCGTGCGGGAATCGAACCCGCGACATGCTGCGCAGCAGTCAATCGCTCAGCCACTGCGCCAACCGTGTCGTCAAAAATTGTGTCGTTATACTGGAAATGTATAGCTTGATCTGTAGCCGTGCGTACCTAATACCTACACTTAGGCCCACTTGCACGTTTAGTCGGGTTAAATTAATAAATGTAGACTTTGTAAACTCGGAGTTGAGTAGTTAACATTTTATAATCAACGCAAACTAAGATGTCCACAGAGATGACATTGTAATATCGTCCTGTCGGAATTTATTTTTTGAGTGCATTTTTCCATTATAAAGTGAAACTTTGTGCTTACGAATGATACTCATTGTGTTATTAATGTATGCTCAACACAGTAATTAATTAGGATTACGAATTTGATTTTTCGATTTCTTACGTAAACGTTCATACAAAGTTATCGCGGCATGTTACATGACTGAGAAATGTCCAAACGAACTTCTTAGATTGCGTTGATTATAACGCGTTACGCCACTAAAAAGTAACACCGGGTTTGTTACCCTGATATTGGTGTTTTTTGAGTTGGAAAGAATTGTCAAAATAAATTGACGTTATGAGGTACCTACCTGTTAACCTATTTTGTATTTTATATTGTTCGACATAGATGAGAATTCGGTACTATATCAGCAGGCAATATATTCAAGAACTCATCTAGAAACTAAATACAAATTATAAAAACCTTAAACATAATTTTCTAACTGACATTTTTGTCAGCCATTAAACTAAATATACAATACAAAAACAAAACAATTTAAAATGAAATACGATTCAAATGAAATGACATGTTATTCTATATGTTGTAGATTTTAATGTTTCATCGATTGAACAGAAATGTTCCCAACTCAAAAAAAAACCGGTCAAGAGCGAGTCGGACTCGCGCACCGAGGGTTCCGTTCCGATTTCTGAAAAAGTGTGCTACTTAGAGACATGGTTTTATTTTTCCTGTAATCTTTACATAAACTTCTATCACATAGAATAATTTCAGGTTTTTCGCTTTGCAAACTTCGGAGATAATGGCGGGGGGAAACGGTATTTTTTTTTACATTTTACATCAAAAGTTGAAAACTATGCAACCTAAAAAAAAATAAAAAGTAGTTTGAGAATTTGCTAATAGCGCTCTTTCATATGATACCCCACATGCCCTAGTAGGCCCACTTTAAATTTTTAAGACCCCCTTTCAGTCCCAGTTGCAAAAAAAATATAATTATTTTTATTTCTTTATTATTTGCAAAATAGTTGGGTAAACGTCATCTAAAACTGTTCTAAATTTTAAGTTGATAGCATTAGTAGTTCTTGAGACATCCAGCTGTGACCGACAGACAGACAGACTGAGTCACACCATAAGGGTTCCTTTTTTACCATTTTGGTACGGAAACCTAAAAACACCAATGTCAGGGGTTTCAAGTCTTAAGATATAATAATATGTTTGTGATCTCCAAGACAATAATATCACCTAATTTTTTTTTCAGTACCGAATCCAACAGCTGCTCCTGCAAGTCAAAGCGGTAAGTAATATTTATTTAATTATTTGTTTATTCGTCAGACACTGTGAAATAGTACTTAGTTTTATATCTGAAATTCGTATACACGACGATATCCGTACCAAGCGCAGAGCACGATATCCCCAGCTCCACACAGCGCAGCGTCTAGAAACGCCTGAAGGTACTATAAGATAGCTACACTATAAATCAAAGAAGTAGACGGGAGGTAATAGGCCAAGGGCCGAAGGTTTATTGATAAAACTCTCAGTATATACAGGGTGTTCGGCGCATGGACCGACACAATTTTTTGGGGCATTGGGGGTGTCATTTTCTAGGTTTCACCTAAAGACCTCCATGTCCTAAGTGTGACGGTAATTGAGATATGTTTTTTTTTGTTCTTTCTTTGAATTACCCAAAATCTCGCCTTTGAATCGATATATTTTTTTTGTTTATGGTTGTAAAAGAACAAAATAATTTTTATTATGTCTTTAGGTCTTTAGGTAAAACCTAGCAAATGACCCCCCCAATCCCCCAAAAAATTGTGTCGGTCCATGCGCCGAACACCCTGTATAATAGTAGTCTATGGATAAAACTCAGTTTCAACTTAAAATATGTCACTGTTCTTTCGATCGGAGCCCTACTTAGAATCTGACTTCACCATTAAACAAAAGCAAGTTCCGCTTTTCTTCAATAGTAGTTCGATATTTGAATGATAGAATGTCTGCCATTAACATACAAAGGTTGACTAAGGCAACAAAACCTCTACAGTATCTACCATCGCGGACATTTGCGGTGAACCACTTTTCGACTATATTACTATACCTACATAGGTACCGAGATGACGACATTAAGGTCAGCACACATATCAACTCGGAAACGGAACTTAACCGTATCAACTCGAGCACTTTAGTATTCTTTGTATGAAACTCTTTACTGACAAGCACACTAATCGGAATCGTAACGTAGACGATTCGCCTCGGGACAAGCTCGACAAGCTCACGAACCGCGGTGTGGCGCGTGGGCAACCAGCGGTCCCCACGCTTACGGCTCGTCGTCCCCGCGTTTACGTCTCGCCGTCGCCTCGTTTACGTCTCTCCGTCGCCTCGCTTGCGTCTCTTCGTCCACCCTTGCCCCTCTCACCCCTCCCGCGGCCTGCCTGCAGCACACTATTCTCACAGTTTTGACGACACGGTTGGCGCAGTGGTTGAGCGATTGACTGCTGCGCAGCATGTCGCGGGTTCGATTCCCGCACGGAACAAATATTTGTACGACCTACAAGTATTTGTTTCGAGTCTGGGTGTTTTTCTATCTATAATATGTATGTATTTACAAAAAAAAAAATGTATATAAGTAGTTTATCAGCCATCTCGTTACCATAACACAAGCATTAGGTTGCTTAGCTTGGGACTAGATGGCGTTGTGTGAAATGTCCAAGGATATTTATTTATTTATTATTTATTTATTTACAGTGTACATTTTTTGCTGTTGTAACCTATTCCACCTATTTTTTCTAGTTCCGTCATGAACATTTTACTCTTAATTTTTAAAATTTTCAATATCTGTTTTTGACGTAAGCGCGGCGTCGCCTAGCCCTAGCCGAGTCGACGTATCGGAGCTGCTGGTCCGCTTTGGTTACGTGCTTACGTTAGGTTGACGCCTGTTTGACGGCGCGGCGAAAGGCGATACGGTGACGATCCCTTTCCGAGTTGATATGTGTGCAATGACCTTTATAGAGAAATATGGAAGAAAAACAGATGTTGCGCCGATCCCAAATAAAATGATAGCGCCATCTACGCGGAACTAATTTGACAGTTTTCTTCCCCATTGTTTTATTTGAAATAAATGCTGAGTTAGTGTCTAAACACACTATGCCGAAGTTACGCGACCGAAGTTCCGCGGTTGATGTTACGTTCCGACGTGTTCGGCTGATATGACACACCATAAGTGCTGAACTTACGCGGCGGAAATTCAGTTGCGGAACTTCAGTGTCTTGAACCCCCCCGTCCCCGACCCGGATTTTCTTCGGCAATCGAACCGAACTTCGGTTGCGTATAATGTGTGCTCTACAGAATACGTTGCCGCCGAATTGCCGCTGAACTTACGCCCGACCGAAGTTCGGCTGTACGCTAGAACGCAACGTAATTTGGGCATAGTGTGTCGTCAGTAATTCAAATAGCATTGCAGGCGCAATCATGCCGAACTTCGGTCGCGTAACTTCGGCATAGTGTGTTTACTACACTTAGAGTTAGATTGGCTGCCATGGCCGAAATTCGGTCTGGAGGACTACCTATGTATTTATTTAAAGTTTTCGCACTAAAGAATGTACTTACAAAAGCGGATTTAATTCCTTAGGCATTCTCTACCAGTCAACCAAGGGAGGTGAAGAGATTGATGGCAGGCGCTCAGTATGAGAGGAATAATTATAAAAAAAAAAACTAAAAATATATCTTGCCCATAACTCATAAAATAATCACTAGAAGTATCACCAAAAATAAACTAACTAGAAACTATTATGGCAGGCGAACAGTAAAATTTTTAATTCCCACAATAATCAATGAAATACCAAAATCTATTAAAGACGACATAAACTCGAAAAACTATAAGCAAAAATACAAAAAATACTATTACAACTACTTATATAACTTAGTTTAATAAAATAATTTAATAAACACTAATAACAAAAACAAGTAAAATCGGAGCAACCTGTATATGAATAGTGAACAGCTCAGATTTGAAACCACTTCTTCTCCACTGCTTGAGATTGCTCAACTGCATAAAGTTGAGCAATGGGTATTACCAACGGCTCAACTGGTAATTGCTCAACTATGAATAGTTGAGCAGTGGGTAATACTCGCTGTTCAACTAAAACTGCACAACTATATTTAAAGACTAGAAATAAAAACTCCAAATCTCATATTAATAATAAACTTCACCAACTACTAAGATATCTTAAAATATATTTTTTAAGAAAACTTCGAATAACACTTTAATTATTTTTCTTGTGGATGGGAAATCATCAAATGACTACTCCCGCTCTGGGTGGAGCGGAAGGGCGTGTCAGACTTTTACTGACTAAAACCCATCCGTGTTCCTTCTGTTGCCAATGCCAGGGCCACGGTATCTGTTTCGAACAACCCGCGACCCCGGCGGCAAGTAGGTACCCCTAATATACGTGAAATATTTTTTTTTATTCTGTAAATACGATTTCGGAATCACTTTTACACGTCATATTAAAAAAATAAAAATAAGCTAGATGAAGTCGACTTTTCATAACTGACTACCTTGAGAAGAAATGGCGAAACAAACTCAGTCAAAGTCTCTTTTAAAGTCCAGACATAATCATGGTCAGATTATGTGAGGACCATGTAGATCCATGTCTGAAATGGTCTTATGAGGAAAGAACTATACAAATTTGAGTGGACCTGTCCACTGTCCAGTCAGCGTAAGCATTTGCCAACAATCGTGTAGCTCAACTCAGGATTTAAGGAGCTCGGCGAACAATACCAAAGAAAGGACATTTGGGTAGGTCGCATAAAGTAGGTACTCAAAATGTCAGACCATCAATAAAACTAAAAGTAACTATTATTATTTTATATTTCTTCTTTTTGCTTGTTGAATGTGTGATCGTAATTTTTCGAGAGCGTGCCCAACTGAGATTTCTGAATGAATTAGTTGCGTTTGTTTTGTATGTAAATAATTATATCATCATTATGTATACAACGTGCAACGTTAAATGCGCAAAACCTCTTAAGGGATCATTGTACTCATCATTATGAACAACTTTTACTATGGGACCAAACCTGAAATCGCGAAAAAAAAATCAGCTGTTCAGTACATTTATGTTCGCATAATTCGTCAAAATGTACTGAACACCTGATTTTTTTTTCGCGATTTCAGGTTTGGTCCCATAGTAAAAGTTGTTCATAATGATGAGTACAATCACCCCTTAAGAGGTTTTGCGCATTAAGCATTACACGTTGTATAGGTATACAGGGTTACAGGTTAAGTCGACCGAAATCCTTTAAGAGGTGGTAGTTTCCATCATTCCTGACTGATTTGACTATGGAACCCCATACCCCAAACTTAACCGTTCTCAAGTTATGGGACTTTGAAGTTTTTTTTATAAAAATCCAGATTTTTTGTCTTTTGTCCCCTTTTTTTGTGTTTTGTACCTCTAATGTTTTTGTTTTTATACTTTTTGTGTAGCAGATTAGTTGCTTCATTATTTTAAATACAAAAACTGCAAGTAACTATACCAACTGAGTCATATTAGACGATTGATTGTTAAAAAAAGAAATAAATTTGTGGAAAGTTTTTTATTCTTTGTAAGATATTTTAAAAAAAGTCTATGACAGTTATGCTGCAGATGTGCTTAAAAATATCTACGGTTCTTCAGCTTTTCGATAAGGTATAATTTGCTACGGTGTTATCAGGATTCTCGGAAAAATCATCGATGAAAGACTCCCGGGTAATAGCAAAAATAACGGTATTTCGTAAAGTTGCTCGCAGCGCCTATTGTCCTGCATTCTGAGGTCCTGCGAAATAGGGGCAGACATGTGGAACATGTACTGTAAAAGGAATAATAAACTTCAATTGTTACCTATTTGGATTCTTTTATTTTGTTTTCTGACTAAAGTTAAATTTGATGCTTAAGTATCGTTATTTTTTACTACTACCTGGTAGCATATCATCAATGTTTTTGTTAAAAAAATCCAATAATACCCTGTTGTATTATACCTTATCGGAAAGCTGAAGAACCGTAGATATTTTTAAGCACATCTGCAGCATAACTGTCATAGACTTTTTTTAAAATATCTTACAAAGAATAAAAAACTTTCCACAAATTTATTTCTTTTTTTAACAATCAATCGTCTAATATGACTCAGTTGGTACAGTTACTTGCAGTTTTTGTATTTAAAATAATGAAGCAACTAATCTGCTACACAAAAAATACAAAAACAAAAACATTAGAGGTACAAAACACAAAAAAAGGGGACAAAAGACAAAAAATCTGGATTTTTATAAAAAAAACTTCAAAGTCCCATAACTTGAGAACGGTTAAGTTTGGGATATGGGGTTCCATAGTCAAATCAGTCAGGAATGATGGAAACTACCACCTCTTAAAGGATTTCGGTCGACTTAACCTGTAACCCTGTATACTTCTTTCTTCTCCTCTTCGCTGTTTTATCTACAGCAAGCTCGTCAATGTCAGCTAATACTTTTAATAATCTCAACAATGTCTTAGTCTTTTTGTTTATCGATTTGTTAATTTTTGAATGCCAACTTTCGAGCACGTTGTTGGTTCTATGTCGCTCTCCTACATACTGATAATTTTTATGAAGCCCTTTTTCTTTAGAATGTTGTCCACATAACGTCATAAAGGGCTGCATTTCAAGTTTCGTATGTTTATTATTTTTCATATTAAATCAATAGATTAGTGGCCCGTGTCTCAAGAGCAGTTGAGCAGTAGGTTATATGTTCGATTTTACAACAGGATGACCTACTGATCAACTAAGTTGAGCAAAAAAAAGTTGAGCTATAGAGCATAAAATGTTCGGTAATACAAACTATGTCCTACAGCTCAACTGCTCAACTAGTTGAGCAATCTAGTTGAGTAGTGGGGAAGAAGTGTTTGAAACATTACCTACATGTGACTCACTTAGTTACTGATAGATGTTTACGGCGCGTGAAAAATATTACCCTACCTACATTATTATTTTAATTACTTGTAGGTATTTGCTTTGTGTGTATTTGTTTTGATGTTGTTATAACGAATGTGAGTACCAATACAAACCATCTCTGTACAATACAAACGTGAATCTGTAATAAACCTGTACTTATGCATAAATAAAAATAAAAAAAAAAAAATAAAAAAATAGGTTATAAACTAATAATTCACATACATACCTACTTAATATAAAATATCTATACTATGTATATATATACCGGATGACTATTTTACCGTCTCAAAAAAAATTGGGCGTATTAGGTGAACAGAGTAGAAGCCTATGGCATACCTAGTTTTTTTTTTTAATACTTAGCTTAGACAGAAAAAATTATCAAAGTACCAATAAATACTACAAATTCGATGTAAACTTTTCTTTTTTGTACCATAAAAACAGAAATTTTGAAAAAATATAATAAATCGAAATTCAAATCATAATATGCAGCCTGCATATAATTAGAATTTTTAATTTTTTTTTTTTGAAAAAAAAAAAAAGTTAGGTATGCCATAATAGGCTTCTACTCCGTTCACCTAATATACCCATTTTTTTCGAGACGGTAATAAAAGTCATCCGGTATACAATACATATCAAGTATATACTAATTCAAGAGAGAGATGTTGAAATAACTCTACACTAAACTCTGCAATTTCCGCTTAAATGCATACCGACTGATGGCCATCCTGATAATGTATAATGATGATGAGTGATATTTTCAGCTCCAGATAACAATAAGCTCCTCATCATTGCATGTTCCGTTGGAGCAGTCCTCATATGCATCATAATTGCTCAAACAGCTTACATCATCTTGCTGAAAGCTAAAGGTAAGCTCCTCATAATCAATACATGCATACATAAACCGGCCAAGTGCGAGTCGGACTCGCGCTTGTTTCTTGTTTCAAGGGTTCTGTACCATTATCTGTAAAAACGGCAAAAAATCACGTTTTTTGTATGGGAGCCCCCTTAAACATTTATTTCATTCTGTTTTTCAGAATTTGTTGTTATAGCGGCAACAGAAATACATCATTTGTGAAAATTTCAACTGTCAACTATCACGTTTCATGAGATACAGCCTGGTGACAGACGGACAGACGGACGGATAGGGTCAGAGACAATAGGGTCCCGTTTTACAATTTGGGTTCAGTTGTTTTATCTCACGAAAGCGGGTGAGCCATACTTGTAGATGTAATGCGTATAGACACGCGCTCTTGTGTGCGTACCTGCAGGTGGGTGTACTACGCGCTACCAGCAGGGGGTGTACACCCCCTGCTGGTAGCGCGTTCCCGAGCTCACGCACACAAAGACAATGTGCAGGTAACATTTACACATACAAATATGGCTCGCCCGCTTTCATGAGATAAAACAACTATACGGAAGCTTAAAAAAAACACTGGGCCCGCATGGTAGATTCGAAGAGAAAGAGAGAGAGATTCACTCCTTCGAAGAGAGGAGGCCTTTATCCCAGCAGTGGGAACATTAATGAGTATAAAATGCATCAAAAGTGATTTTTGTTTTGAACTTTTTAGTTGTAGTTGTTTTTTACGGTTTCTTACCCGAACGCTGCCAAACGGAACCCTATTTATTACTTACGTGTGTCTGTCAGCGGGCTGTATCACTTTTTTTTTTGTGGAGCTCGTGGCTAAGTAATAACAGCCGCACGGGTCCATCCATCTGGTTTCGCTACGCTTACCGGGATTGGTTCGTGGATGGGTGACCATCTTTACATACCGAGACTCCTCCGTGCCTCGGAAAGCACGTTAAGCCGTTGGTGCCAGCTGTCATTCGTGGATCTTTGACAGTTGTTATGGGTCGTCAGATGCCCGAAAGTCTGATAAACAGTCTTACCAAGGAGTTTCGTAATACCCAGTTACTGGGTTGTGGAGGTCAGATAGGCAGTCGCTCCATGTAAAAGACTGGTATTCTCAGCTGCATCCGGTTAGACTGGAAGCCGACCCCAACATAGTTGGGAAAAAGCATAGGCAGATTGATTGATTGATTTTTTTTTGTTATGTATTTTCGTGTTTTACAATAAAGTATATTATATAAATAAATATACCTAAATTAAAATATTGTCCCGCTCTAGCATCGCACAATTTTTAGAATTATCAAAAAAAATTATGTAAGACTAAACATTTATTTTTATTTTTCAGCTCAAAAACTGATCACACTCAACACTCATAATAACCTGTCGAAGAAGACTGAACCTGTACCAGATGATACTGGTAAGCAAAGTTTTATCTAGGCCTCTAATAAGTAAGGAGAGAAAAAAATAAAAAAGTAGGCACCAGTTCGAGTCGCGTTCTAAAGAACGAAAATAAATTTTCGTGAAAACGTTTGATCACAGCTGTAACTAGGGTTACCTACTTTTTAGGGTTCCGTACCTCAAAAGGAAAAAACGGAACCCTTATAGGATCACTTCGTTGTCCGTCTGTCTGTCTGTCTGTCTGTCTGTCTGTCAGTCTGTCAAGACCCTTTTTCTCAGGAACGCGGGAAGGTATCAAGTTGAAATTAATATCAAATACGTAGGTCTATGGTCTCCTGAAGTCCTAAAAAACTCAAGCTTCTAAATCAATGCAATAAAAACATACGGCCATTTATGCGACATATTTTGATACTCGCAAGTAAATCAAAACCTATAGGGTACTTCCCGTTGTTCTAGAATCATGAAATTTGGCAAGAAGCAAGGTCACCCAGCACAAGTAAAGGAAAAGTCCGAAAATTGTGAAAAACAAACTAAAAAACATTTTTAGTTTGTTTTTGGGATAAATTCTTTTCAACTACGGAACCCTTCATTGTGCGTGGTCCGACACACTTGGCCGGTTTTGTTTATTATCAAATATAGTATTCTCGAAGCCATTGCCTGTAAAAATGTAGTAAAAAGATCGGAAAAATAAAAAATATGTAAGTAGTAACATAGGTGTTATAAAAACATTTTTATTCTTTAAATGCATAATTTTTGCTATTATGAAACTTTAACATTTTTTGTCGGCGCGCAACGGGTGCGCTGCGCACCTATGCAAAATATTTCTATGAATGATACTTAACTAATGACTGTTTCTTAAAGTGGATAGACTAGGCTAGATTACGAATTTTGTTTTAGAACTATAGACATCTTAGGTTTTTTTCAACACCCAATATAAAACAATTAATAAATTATTTCCAAATCTAAAGCGATAATCCTACTAGCCGTAACCTAACCTGGCGAGCAACTAGTTCGAGGTTACTAGTGAGACGTATTTGCTCGTCACTAGACATATAATGCAAGCTTTCTTCGCCTGGATTTTTTTTAAATTTCTGACCAGGTGGGTGATTGCATAACACGCTATCAATCGAAAACGGTTTCATTTTGACAGTTCAACAACATTCATTGCGTTATTTACGTTGTCAAGCAGACAAACTTTTCGAACATATGAAGCAATGGATTAGCAATCCGCTTCAAAATGATTCAGAATCCGATTTATAGTGTGTTACGCAATTAGGCCGATATGAGATGACATCTGAAATTGTTTTGCTACCTACAGTTATATTCACCTAGAAGTTGCCTCTCTTTCTATCGCGTAGCTCTTATACCTTCTGACTCATTAGGGTTGTGTTCTTTTACGCCGCGGCGCGTGAGTGATGAGTATCGAAGTAACGTGCGAGCCGGTGCGCGGCAGCCCACACTGAAAGCCCGACAAGTCGAACCCGCCACGTACTTGTAGCTTCATACCTGAAATGCGGAGTACGCCTAGCCTGCCACAACTTCAAAAGGTGGACACGAAAAGTGGTCCTCTATTAACAATTCTTAATCAAGGCTTGTCCGCCGTAAAAAGCGCGGTCACTGTCGTCGGACTGCATAGAAAAGAAAGAGAAGCGCGATGACACAACGCTTGCAAAATATTAAGTAATTATCGATTTACAAAAAATCTATTGATTGGACTAAAAAGTGATGACATGAAATCATTCCTTATTATTTTGTAGAGAACTATACTTATAAATTTATGAACACTTTTAATGAAAATTGTAGGAGTAATATGGTAAAAACTAGAAAAAATAGACAGAAATTGACCTGGATTTAGATTTTTTTTTTCTCTTAGTTCTACAAACTAAAATAGATTTCAGGACACATGAAATCACTTTATGTGTTGTAGATTGCTGTGTATTTTTTCCTATCAAAAAGATGCTTTAGTTCTTTACTGTAAAAGATGGTCACAAAGTTACTTAGTTTCGCCGTATTTTAGGAAGGAGGAGCCTTAACTATTTATTCTGTACATCTTCAGCTCGCTACTGTTCCAATCCTGGCCAGAAGATGATGAAAGTACCCACCCCCGTGGACGATGACAATCGTGATAGTGTTATCTACGAAGCACCGAATATTGAAATATCTGAGAATGGTGAGTGAATGTCCACCCATGCACCACCACCATCACCACCACCATCACCACGACCACCACCATCACCACCACCACCATCATCACCATCACCATCACATCACCATCTTTACATACCGAGACTCCTCTGTTCTTCGGAAAGCACGTTAAGCCGTTGGTCTCGGCTGTCATTCGTGGACCTTTGACAGTCGTTACAGGTCGTCAGAAGCCCGAAAGTCTGACAACTAGTCTTACCAAGCCAAGGGGTATCGTATTATCCAGTAACTGGGTTATGGAGGTCAGATTAGCAGTCTCTCCATGTAAAATACTGAAATTCAACTGCATCCGGCTAGACTGGAAGCCGACCCCAACATAGTTGGGAAGAGGCTAAGTAGATGATGATGGTAAGTGAATCTAAGTCGCCCATATAAGCTTAACTTCATAAATATCTGTTCACATTTTCTTTTTTTTTTTCGACATTTCTGCTCAGGTGTAGGATAGGAAATGTCGACTCCAGCCGATAAGAAAAGTCCTGACTGACTCACTCATCAACGCCCAGCCCAAACCCTTGGACCTAGAAAGCTGAAATTTTGCACAGAGGTTCCCTTTATAATGAAGACAAGGAATAAGGAAGGATTTTTGTTCCCCTGGGATATTTTCTGACATCCACGCGGGCGAAGCCACACGGGAAATGCTTGTCTTCTATCTATCTTCTATCTATTTAAATAAAAAGAGAAGTCCTGACTGACTGACTGACTCATCAACGCCCAGCTCAAACTCATGAACCTAGAAAGCTAAAACTTTTCCCACAGAGGTTCCCTTTATAATGTAGACAAGGAATAAGGAAGGATTTCCCGGTTGTATGTTCCCGTGGGATATTTTCCGACATCCACGCGGGCGAAGCCGCGGACAAAAGCTAGTATAATCACTACATAGTATAAAACAAAGTCGCTTCGCTGTCTGTCTGTCCCTATGTGTGCTTAGATCTTTAAAAGCACGCAACGGATTTTGATGCGGTTTTTTTTTAAAAGATATAGATATAGATTTATAAAGATAAGTGATTCAAGAGGAAGGTTTATATGTATAATACATGCTCGAGGAGCTCGTGGCTAAGTTATTACAGCCACACGGGTCAACCCATCGGGTTAAGCTACGCTTGCCGGGGTTGGTCAGTGGATGGGTGACCATCTTTACATACCGAGACTCCTCCGTGCCTCGGAAAGCACGTTAAGCCGTTGGTCCCGGCTGTCATTCGTGGATCTTTGACAGTCGTTAGGGGTCGTCAGAAGCCCGAAAGTCTGACAACCAGTCTTACCAAGGGGTATCGTATTACCCAGTTACTGGGTTGTGGTGGTCAGACAGGCAGTCGCTCCATGTAAAATACTGGTATTCAGCTGCATCCGGTTAGACTGGAAGCCGACCCCAACATAGTTGGGAAAAGGCTAGGCAGATTGACATGCGCGGGCGAAGCCGCGGGCAATAGCTAGTACATATATATAAATCTCACCGTAAAAAACGTAGGTGAAGTGAGTTTAAAATGAGTTGCTCAAAAATACCTGTAATTGGTTTATCACACTAATATTATAAAGGCGAAAGTTTGTGACTGTGAATGTTTGTTACTTCTTCACGCTCAAACGGCTATACCGATTTGGATGAAATTTGGTATGTAGATAGCTTATACTCTTGATTAACACATAGGCTACTTTTTATCCCGGTCTACGCGGGTGAAACCGCGGGACGCAGCTAGTTAGTAGTATTTTTCCGTGCTAGAATTTAACGTGCCCTCCCAATCCCGTACCACTACGGCAATGACGCAAATCTACTAATCTATTATTTTATTCGCAGCACGGATGCCAATAATGCAGCCCCCACAGCCCCCAGCAATAACCACTATGCCACGTGAGTAGTCTTAAAAAAAAAAACTATTTATTTTATACATGGAACATTTTAGATAACAATAGCGCTCAATCTTGGATAAAAAAATAAATCATTTTCATTTGTTTATTTATTAAAAAAAACACTTTACAAGCTCGAAAGTTGTAGTGGGCTCAAGAAGGGAATAAGTGCCAATTTCTACTCAGTGTTTTTTTTTACTAAAGTAAAAGTTAAGTAAATTTATGTTCGCATAACTCGTCAAAATGTGGGGAACAGCTGATTTTTTTTTCGCGATTTCAGGTTAGATTCCGTTGTAAAAGTTGTTTATAATGATGAGTATAATGACCCCTTAAAAGGGCTGTCGTATTTGGTCAACTCTCTCGCTCACACGGGACCAAATTTTTAAGAATGTTATATGTATATGACGGCAGCCATATTGTTTAGCAGCTATGAAAGACGGTGACTAGATGGCGCTAGTGGAACTTGCAACAGACGCATTTGGCTTAAAGGACTTGAAGTCAGTCAGTAAAATATTGTGACGTTTCCCCACCACTAGCGATCGTCTTTATAAGGAGCTGCACTGTGGAGTCGGGCCGTCGGGGAGTATTTCGTACGGATGCGTCTTGGAGCACGGACCACTGTCTGCAGGCACTGCAAAACCGTTTTCTCCGAAAGATAACGGGTGCCCCCTGGTTCGTTCGGAACGAAAACCTCCACCTTGACCTCAAAATCCCAACGATCCGACAATTTCTGAAACGCAATTCCGTGCGTTTCTTTGAAACCGCCGCGAAACATCGCAACCCTTTGGTTGTCGAATCCGCCAATTATGATCCCTCCCGGATTATTAGGACCCGCCGTCCTAAACATGTTCTCTCCGAACCTGATGACCCTATAACCCTCCTACAGGAGAGTAATAAGGCTGTGGCGGCATCTACATCGCCACATATGAACTACGCATCAATGACATGACGTCACGCAAACCTGCATCGCGCAATTAGAGTTTACCACGCGATTAGCATATATACAACGTCCCGACATCAACTGTCGGGCAGTGGCCCACCAGACACAACACCCGTCTGGTCGGAGGATCCTCCCTTTTCAATAGAGGATGAGTGAACTTTACACCCTGTTTCTCATGCTTCTAAAAGGCCACCAGTACGCTCCGCAAACGCAAATTAAGATCTACGTTCCGACCTCGCCGTGGAGGTCGAAAACGTAATTGCCCACCTCCCCCTTGCCCTCTACTCGGCGAGGCTGCGCCAGCCGGTAGCGCAGCCTAGCCTATAGCCTCTAACCCGCCACTAAACTCCCCTTCTCCACCGATCATTCTCGTACCTCGTACCTTAAATTGGATGTTATTGCGTCACGACCCAGCCTGAACCCTCTGGCTGTTCAGAGCCAGAGGTTTCAGGCGATGTGCAGAGTCGCTCAACCCCCTAGTTTTAAGTCCTAGTTTTAAGCCTGGCCGGAGGCTTTAAGCGAGAGCTGCCAGCCACAGGAAAGTCCGGTTAAACAGTCTCGACCCCCCGTGGTCAACTGCGAGAAGCCAATCACAAAAAACAAAAAAAACAAGGACCACTGTCTCTCGACAGCCAGTACTGCCCGGTTATTGGATGTGGAACACTGTCTCTGACAGTTAGTACTGTTCTTATTGCGGTGGGTGCGTGGACCACTGTCTCTGACAGTCAGTACTGCCCTATGTGACCGCCTTCACTACCATTATTACTTATTTACTTAATTTTATATCATTTCTATATTTCTACATTTTATAAATTGATAACTGAGTGTTCGATTGAATTAATTTGTGTATTGCCATATCTGAGTTCTATTTCTGATGTTTGGGCCAATCCTACATATAGATATGAAGATGCTTTTTTGAAATAGTAATCAAGAACGACAGCACCGCCTTCGTGTAACTAAGTACTTCTGTGTACATCATCATCATCAGTTCCTCAAGCTTTCGAGCGGCAAGGCACGTTGTGTTCCACGCGCGCCTCAAAGAGATGTCAGCAATATGGGGTCCGATAGGGTCGATGCCGCCGGAGTCGCGGGTTGTTCGAAAGAGATACCGTGGCCCTGGCATAGGTAACTGAAGGAACACGTGTGGGTTTTTGTCAGTAAAAGTCCGACACGCCCTTCCGCTCCACCCAGAGCGGGAGAAATCATTTGATGATTTCCCATCCACAAAAAAAGCCTTCGTGTAACTACTTCAGCGTGACATCAACATCATCAGTACCTCGAGCTTTCGAGCGGCAAGGCACACAGCCTTGCCGCTCGAAAGCTCGAGTAATAATAGTACAAAAAATAAAAGTATAGTATAAGTATAATAATATATATATATATATAATGTATATATAAGTCCAATACAATTTTATTTACAGGAACACCCAGACCAGATAACAATAGGATTGGTCCACAAGCAATGCTGGCTTCAGCATTGAACAATCCAGCTCGCAACCCCATAGCAGACAACTTTCCACCTAACTTTCAAAGGTCGAAACTTGGTTAGTATTAACTTCATCATATTATTTAAAGAGCCTTAACCAGTATTATACATCGATGTCCCTTATATACAGGGTGTGAGAGATAGCCCTCCGCAAACTAACAGAGTGCATACAGGTCCTTACTTTGAATCATATTCCAGTGGAAAATTTCTCAGGAAAATTTTATTTTTTTATCGTTTTTCAGTTAAGTACTAAAAAAAAAATTAAAACTTTTTATTTCAAAGAAACATTACATAGTTTTGTTTTGATAATACTGAAAGATTATGTGCGAGTGAGGCGTCTTGCTTGTTTACATTAAAATATTTTTTTTTTTTTTTTTTTTTTTTTTTTTTCCTTTATTTTTGGACTTTTATACTACATGTATATGTCAGCCCGATTAATCATAACCAATAATTCAATACATCACTAGTTTAACTTAACCTGATAATAGTTTAAACAAAAGACAAGCTCCATCACTGTTAGGGTTTGAGAGTATTGAATTCATAATTCCAACCTGCAATTTGTCCAGTTCTAATTTGTCTAATAATTCCTCTCTCTCAGCTTGAAATTGAACACATTCCATCAACAAATGGTAAACATCATCTATTACTCCACAAGTGTCACATTTAGGGGAAGAAATCTTTCCCATTAGAAAGTCAAAATTGTTTGATGGAATATGTCCGGTTCTTATTCTGTACGCTACAATAATCAATTTTCTACTTAACGGACTATATGTACACCAAGGTATACGCGGAGGTTGACATTGGATAGTTTTATACCATATGCCCTTTTGTAATGATCTCTGATCGAAATATTCTTTCCACAAATCATAACACTGTACTTTATATTTCGTTAATATTTCTGAATAATATGGTTTCACATAAATTTCTTGTCCTTCTGTACTTCCAATTTTCGCCAACCTATCCGCTTCTTCATTACCACGTATCCCAATGTGCGAAGGAACCCACTGCAACCTCAGATCCACTCCATTCTCCGCTAATTCCTCTATTTTAGAGAGTATCTCATATGCTATCGGTGTACCTCTGCGACCAGAGGCGCATCGAGCTATATGATATAAGGCACTCTTACTGTCTGAACATATAACTGCTTTAGTGCTATCAATTGTTTTGATATATGATAGTGCTTCTGAGATCGCAATAAGCTCCAACGACATGATACACACATTTCCAATTATTTTAAAACATCCACTAGCGTTTTCTTGCGAGTGAACATAAAATGAAGCTCCCCTACCTTTCTTACTCATAGATCCATCTGTGTATATTACTAACCAATCAGCATATTTCTCTATTAATTCTTTCATTACAGCGTGTTTCAACACATTGAATTCGTAAGAAACTTTAGCTCGAAGCATGCTCTCTAAGCCAACTGAAATTATATTATTCGCATTAATGCACGTGACCCATGTTGTTAAGGTATACATCTCTAATGGAGAGGACGAGGCAACCTGAACATCTTCAATTTCATTTATAACAGTAGCAAGTAATGGAATCTTTTTTCGTGTCCAATAACTGTTGGTAATAAATGTATTTAGTTCTTTTAACAATGTAATTGTTACATTGTTCGTCCAAGATAGGGATTTTAAACAATATTTGTAGGCTAGGAATCTTCTTCTTATCTGTAATGGCGGAATACATAGCTCACTCTCCATGGTGTGAATCGGCGTAGACTTTATAAAACCACCTATAATTCTCAGTGCTTGATTCTGTATTTTCTGCAATTTATATATATGTGAATTCGCACTATTATCGTAAATAAAACAACTGTAGTCTATACGACTTCTGACTATCGCTATATATATTCTGCGTAAATGTTTGGGATGTATACCCCAAGAAGTACCTGCCAGAACTTTGAGTATATTTAAGTATTTCTGTGACTTTTTGACTACCTCATTAATATGACGTCCCCATCGTAGCGACCTGTCTAGCCATAACCCCAAATACTTGTAACTATCCACTAATTCCAAGGCATGATTGTTTATTTTCAATGTAATATTTTGTCTCCTAAATCCCCTGCTAAAAATACATAATTTTGATTTATTATTCGACAAACACAATCCTAATTCACTTAGACAGGACGAAAATGTATCTAATGCTTGTTGTAATTTAGTTGTACTATCTGAAGGATTTTTATCTGTACTATACAAGACAAAATCATCAGCGTACTGACACATATGTACATTGTTGATTTTTGAGAATAATTTAAACGTTACCACGTTAAATAATATTGGTGAAATAGGGTCACCCTGGGCCAATCCCAAACTTGTATATCTAATCATAGTGTCATTTTCATTAAATTCGTCAATAATTTTAAGATGTCTTTCATTCAAAAATGTCCATAAATATGAACATAATTTATTACCGATCCCGATTTCATTTAATATCGATAACATTTTATTGACTAATACCTTGTTGTAGGCATTTTCAACATCTACAAAGCACGCAACAGTTGTATAACCTTTCGTGAAACCTAACTGAATTTGTGTAGTCAATCTCGTTAAACAGTCCTGACATGATTGTCCTCTTCTGAAACCCGACGTATATGGAGACAAAATATTGTTTTTCTCTATGAACCACTCAATGCGTTTTGTCAGTATGGAGTGAAGAATCTTACATAAGCATGATATTAAGCATATAGGTCGTAATTTTGGATTGCTATCTGAAGGTGTAGCTGGTTTAGGAATAGGCATCAATACTATATTACGCCACTGCACAGGTACCACACTAGTATTTAAAATATCATTATACAAATTTACTAGAAATATTTTTCCAATGGTTGGTAAATTAAATATCATTGAATAGGAAACTCCGTCCTCACCAGGTGATGTATCCTTAGTTTTTAGCGAATTACACAGTTCGTGTAATGTAATCGGGATTTCCAACTGTGCATTTGATGAATTAAATGTTGGTTTCTCATAACATACATAATCAGGAGCTAAACCACATATTAGGGAAACCTTCTGTTCCCTTGATGGGTATGATTTACTTGAGCTACACCCTTTCAACCAACGCATTCGCTTCCACATTTCTGAGCTTGTTGTTGATTCATCAATACCTGTATAAAAATTACGGCGCTCATTTATTCTGGCTTTACTAATAGCTTTCTTAGCAGTTACTGTCTTTTCTTCTAGAATGTTTAAGTTAAAGGGCGTAGGATTTGACCTAAAATTACTTAGTGCTAACCTTCTTTCAGCTACTAATTTAGAGAGTGTTTCATTCCAATAAGACTTTGGTTGGAATCCCGGTTTAGAGTATGTGCACTGTTTTGTATATGGTACATATTTATCAGCCGCACTATTTATGATGTTTATGAAATAATCATAATTTTGTTGAGCATCCAACTCTTCACAATATGGTATCATAACTTCTTCTAACATTTTGGTATAACTTTCCCAATTGGCCGATTTATATTTACGTTTTTTAGTTATGTATGGAGCTTCCCTATAATTACTTTTAATTTTAATACACATATGATCACTACCCAGATTTTCACTCAATACATGGCACTCAAATTTACAAGCTAAGTCTGTGGAAACAAATGTAATGTCAGGGGACGTTTTTTGTAAATAACCATTGACCATTTTTATTCGCGTGTGCTCACCTACTCCTTTGTTAAGCGAGATGTATCCCGCATCCAAAGCTGCGTCAAAAACCATCGTACCTCTTGTATCTGATTTACATGACCAATTATAGTGGTGTGCGTTGAAATCACCAGCGATTAAACATTTACTATTAAATTTTGTGAAAATTAAATCCCATTCAGACTGAATAGTATGTACCGAGGAAGGGCAATATATCAATATAATATTCTTAATTTCCTTACAATTTAAAAGTTTAACACATCTTATTTCTATTATTATCTTATTTTTTATTATTATTTTGTTAGTAAAATTAAATTATTTATGTATTATTCTATTTATTCCTTTATTTCAATGTTAATTTACATTATTTGTACGCAGCACTCCATATATTTAAATAAAACAGCAGTAATAAAGAAATCAGCAATGTTGAAATACAATGACCCCGTGGCGAAGTCTCGCTGCGCTGCCATTCGCTGCGTGCGTTTTGACACGGTAGCGATACATTGCGTGTGAAATGCAAATCAGGTTCATTGCATTCCCATAACGTTCCTGAGATAATTCAATGTACCGGTCATCTTAGTATGATATACTGAATTCACCTTACACCCTGCACTGTTCCACTGCTTTTTTTTTTTTTTGAGGGTGGGAAATCATCAAATAACTTCTCCCGCTCTGGGTGGAGCGGGAGGGCGTGTCAGACTTTTACTGACTAAAACCCACCCGTGTTCCTTCAGTTGCCTATGCCAGGGCCGCGGTATCCTCTTCAAACAACCCGCGACCCCAGCGGCGTCGGCCCTATTGGGCCCCGTCACTTGCTGACATCTCTTTGAGGCGCGCGTGGAACACAACGCGCCGTCGACTCGGGCCTGGTCCTTACCGGACGGCGAGCTACCCGCTGCTCACCGTCCGCAGGCCCGCGCGTACGGTGGCCGGAAATCGCCCCGCGATTCCCGCCGCCCAGGGCGTCTCCTGCGGCGACTGAGGGCGTGAGGCTGCCTCTCCCTCACGCGTTCCGCCTCCTCCTTCGCGAGCATCACTGCTTCGCAGAAGGAGGTGACGGCCTCCCATGCACTCTCGGTCCGCACCATGGCCTGGACCAGGCTCGGACGCGAGAGATCGCCGCCGCCGATCGCCTCCGTGAGAACACGGCGGTGCTCTGCCCAAGCCGGGCAGACCTCCACTGTATACTGTTCCACTGCTGGGAATAGGTTTTTGCACTTCTCCATATTGACCAATTTTTGACCAATTTGGCCCTAAATCTAAGTTATCTCGCAATCATTTTCTTGGTCTGTCACCTCAACGCGACCATCTTCATCATCATCATCACTCTCATGCCCTTATTCCAATTTATTTGTGGTCGGCGCAGCATGACTTGTTCTTCCATACTTCTCTATTAGCCGTCATAGCCCTTTCTTTTTCTTTGCTAAAACATTCAGCGGTGAAGCTGGACCTGAAACAACCCAGTGGCGACGGACTTCGTTAAAAGAAGCCCGTCCATAAATAAATATCACCCATCTCTCCACAATTCCTTTGTCTACACTCAAAATCAAAACCAAAAGTCATTTATTCAAATTAGGCTGAGAATCAGCACTTTCTGAAAGTCAAAATTACATAAGACAGTCCCCACAAAACGCCCGCCCTTCACCACCTCCTAGTGCTTTAGCTGGGAAGAAGAAGTAGCGCAACAAACTGTCCAGCAGCACAGCTGTCTGTTCAGTTAGAAGAACGTGATTCTATACAATAGTATGCAAAATAATTTACGCAACACAAAACATTAAATTAGGTATATTATTTTTCAAATAAAATAAACAATTTTAGGAACTCATATATCCTGTCATTACGTAAGGTAACTAGGATGCATATCTGGTACGGTGTAATATAATAATCCTACCATATCATAAGTCTTCCCTAACAATATCACGCCCGCCCGTCTACTCCTTGATATGTGTAGCTCCATGAAACATGAGGCTCCAGGGGTTAGTGTGAATCTTTGGGTTCATTCGAGTAACCACGATGGAGTCAATGCATTTCATTCATTCATTCACAGACAATTAATTTAATGAATCGTTTTTTTTTTTTCAGAACGAGAAATCAGTGTGGCGAACCGACCTCGGCTACCGTTGCCTCCTCCTCAGGGTCTTCCTTATCAAGATCATCCTCATCAAGGACATCCTTATCCGGGTCATCCTCACGACAATATGTGTCAAGAAGTTTACGAAGGCAAGTCCAGAAAAAAATATTTAAAAAAATATGTTAGTAAAATATGTGGATAAGTACATCTCAATGAATTCACAAAGCGACGTAAAGGTCCCCCTGAATCGATCATTCGCAATTGATCAATTGCCATCAATTTTTTATTGTAGTATTATTATCAATCGCTTCAATTGGACCTTGTAGACGATCAATTTGGTCATCAATATGCATCATGCAATCACTAAAAATTGAGAATTGCAATTGATCGTTTCGGGTCCCCTTTAACTTCGGGTAATAAAATTAAATGATAAATTCTAGATGCCACGATTTGATTCTAGATGACACGTGGCGACACGGGGTGTCTTTGCGTCGCGCGCGATTCGCAACGCGTGTCGCTGCTTGAAGGAGCTTTTACTGCTGTGTTGCTGTTTGTACGAGCAATAACGCTTGCGACCAGTAGAACGAGGCAATTATTATTATTCATGTTGAACAAACCTTAATTACATTTTAATTAAATTCTTATTTATGCTTGACCACAGAAATGGAGACTGAAGAGAACACTTATGAACCACCACCTGTCATCAGTACTATGCCACGTAAGTAAACTAAATTTACTAATAACTAAAAACCACTGTGACTGATCAACCACTGATCCACCTTCATGCAATAGTGCTCGTAAAGTTCACTTGGGACCTCACTCAAGTGAGCGCACAGAATCCGAAAGCGAACTCATTTGTTTTTAAAAGTAAATCATCGCGGATTCAAAAAGAGACATCGTTCGAATTTCAAAGTGATAAGGGCCTATTTTTCGATGTCCAAATAGCCACTACTTACCGAATAAATTCAAAAATGGAACAGAATTTGCATGAAATTGTCTGCCAAGTTAATAGGAACTTAATTTTAGGTGGTGAAACAGACCCTAACACTACTGATGCTATAGTGTATGTTTGTATTCTGATATACCCTTTTAAATTGCAGCTCGACTCCCTATGCCTCCAAAGAAAGTTCCTACAGGCAATCTTTTGGACGCAAAAGAAAATACACTGAAGATGAGACAAGGGAACAAGCCACTAGTCACACCAAAGCCGCAACAGCCTCGATCCAGTAAGTATATAATTTTTATCACCATTTCAACCTACATAAACTATCACGCGTTGGTCGTTTTGTAGCAAGCGATTCATCCTTTTTTGACGGTACTTCCAATCCAACACTTTTACACAAACTAATCGTGTCACTGAAGGTCACCGTTTACTCAGAGAGAATTACGGCTCTTGACAAATTCAAACAATGCCCTGACTTGAGCTTGTGCTCATTTGTGCCAAATTTGGACACGAATATCATTCGTATAGGCGTCTGTTGCGAGTTGTCTAAGCTGGCGCCGATTTCGTGCTCTGTGGATTATGCAACAGGAAATTCTCAGTTCCAGGTTCCAGCCCTGTTGGTTTGATATCTTTACCACATTTCTTTTCTGAACCAACTTTATCGAATAAATATCTAGCTATTGATGCCGTTAGCACACTGACGCTTACCGCTGCGGTTTTGATGCAAAACGCGTTATTTTTCGTACAATTTGATACTTTAAGTTACTGCCAGGTTTTCACTTACCGCAGCATCCGCGTTGGTATGCTAAAAGCATGAGAGTTTATCGAGGATTTCAAACATCGGTCATTAATCAAGTTTCGTTCAAAATTACTTTTCGAATATCGAGCGATGTCTCGTTGTGTATCCGCGATAATTTACTTTAAAAACTTTTTACAATAAAAAAACAACCGACTCCCAAAAAAACACTACAAAGTGAAAAATAACTTTAATTTCGGAAGTCGGTGTCTTTGGGTTTTTATTTACATTCGTTTTGTTTTGCCACCGACTTCCGAAATTAAAGTTATTTTTCACTTTGTAGTGTTTTTTTGGGAGTCGGTTGTTTTTTTATTGTAAAAAGTTTTTATTTTTCACTTTTTAGTGGTGCCTACCTATAGTACCTACCCCACACAAATCTGAATACCACTCTGCAAAATAAATTAGAGCATCATTGAAGCGGCATATAATTACCATTAAAGCATTTATAGCCAGAGTGCACCTCATAACAATTCCAATAAGCCCAAACACGGCTAGGATACATTGTTTTATTACTGAGTTCCGATGCCTACCTTCCGGCTTCTTCGTCAGATCGGTTCGATGGTACCACTTTCATCAGAACCATTTATTTAAAGCTTCGTCATAGTCGCTTAACTATTTTAATCTTATCGCTATCCGTGAAATACTTATCATTGTTGAGGAGTTTCCGTGGCCATCTGTGGTCTTCTTCATCAGTTCCACTTCACCAGATGATACTTTCTGAATGCAAACGCTTGATTTTTTGATGAAAATACCATAATCGCTATATGTATGCCTATAATATTTGAGGAGTTCCCTGGATTCCTCATGGATCCCATCATCAGAACTGAGTTTTGATAAAAATGGGACCAATCTGGAAGTATACCCTTTCAAATAAAAAAAGAATTTTCCGAATCGGTTCATAAATGACGGAGTACTGAGGTAACAAACATACAAAAAAAAAAAAAAAACATACAACCGAATTGAGAACCTCCTCCTTTTTGGAAGTCGGTTAAAAACATATGAGTTCGCTTTCGAATTGTGTGCGCTCACTTGAGTGGGGTTCCAAGTGAACTTTACAGAATAGCACTACTAGTAATAAGAATACATTTATAAAATATTTTCTTTCACAGATATAATGATGGCCAATGAATTCGAACAGGCTCTTAGGAGGAGGAACAATGGTAAGGATTATTTGCTTATTAAATACATTAGTTTTTGCCCATAACTTCGTTCACATTCATCCCTAGTTCTGCTTTGATGGGATTGTATCTTCCATATTCTGTTCCTTTATTCAGAGTTTTATCATAAGCGTTATCAACGGTAACAGTTTTAGATAATCTCAACGTTATGTAGGTGTAAGGCTTCTCAACTATTAAGAAGCTGACTATTTTCATCAAGTCAACTACCATGCCTAGATTTGTTAAAACCGACGTAGGTTTAATTGTCTTCGACAGATACCATGCCAAAACCCAATCCAGGACACATGACGCCAATGCAGCAAGAGCTGGGCATTAGAAGAAGGCCAAAGGGTAAGGAATATTAAACTACACTAGGAAAACTTCCTGTAGTGTTAAGGCAATGTTAGTCTCTTACGCAAAACAACGTAGAGGCTATGAAACTTAGCTCCGTGAATTTTCTTCGCCGTTTAATTAATTGTTTTTTTTTATTAAAAAAGAACGGATTATTTCTCCTCCGTTCTTCTTTTTATGAAAAATTATTTTATGACAAATAACAGAAAATTTATGACAAACGTACGACTTTGCTGGAGAGATCTTAATTGTAATAAAATGTCTTATAAAGGTGATGCCCAGACCAATGAACTTGAGGAAGCTTTAAGAAGGAGAAATAATGGCAATGGTAAGTACCTATATTTACTAGTTTTACTTGATCCAGTAGTGGCGATCCGGCTCGAAGGACCAAACAACCCAGAAATCTCCGTATTTCACATCCAATTTACTCCACAGCCTTTTTAAAGTCCGTGAAATTGTTGTGGGGATAGTTGCGGTGAGACTGGAAGCTGACCCCGACATAGTTTGAAAAAGGCTATGATGGCCGACCCAAACATATTTGGGAGAAGGGTGCCCTACGGTTTTATGAACCCACCACCACCATTTTCATCCACCTGTTAATGGTTCATAAATCCGTGGGACTGCAACAAATATCGGTACTTAGGCAGACATGGCCAGTCCACTGCACCTTCAGCTTGCTAACTCTGCAGAGATATGTTGGACTTTAGTTTTTTCCAGATCCTTCATAAAAACTCCTAGCATAGTACCTAAAGGCTCATTTCTTTTTCTTTTTTTACAGTTACGCAAGTACCGATTGTATCAATTCCTGATCCCTCTTCGAGGAGATTATCAAAGCCTAGTGAGTATTCATACATCTTCTTTATTGTGTCAATAGTGTTATTCTTTCAATATCCCTTCGAAATTCGATCGGTGTCTCATTGTGAATCCGTGATGATTTATTTTAAAAACAAATGAGTGAGGTTCCGATTGAACTTTATATATAGCACCAAATGTCTAAATGGTACCAAAATTGATCTTTTTTAAACATCTCAATGAAAATTATTTTATTAACAGGACCACCACCTGCACTTAAATCAAAACCGAGGGGACCACCAGTCCAGCAGCCAGTGCAAGAAGGTAAAATATTAACACCTTATTGAGTCGCTTCATATTTAAAAAAATAATCTAAAAACCACGTTTTTATGCGCCTTTTATAGAATAAAAATGGATTTAGAACGCATTGTCATCGAGTTGTGAGCTACTCTGAAAGTTTCAGCCGGATAGCTAATCGAGAAGTACTCGAAATTTGAGTTGCAATATTCAACCTGGAACGATAGACAGGCAGACAAACAAGAAAGTGATTTAATAAAAACTTGGAAAAATGGAGAAAAAAATCAGCAAGTACGGGACAGCTGATAATTTTTCAGTTCCTTCATTTCAATACCTTCTCGACCCAAATGTTTTTTGATTAGGATGTTGGTCCCATGGAGAAAGTTATTCAGTTGGTCTGTACCACACGCTTAAGTTTGACCACACCTTTATGATACATTATTTGTAACTAAGGTGAGGGATTATAAAATATATATCCCGTAAAGGGGTTAAGTAATTAAAAAGGGGATCAAAGTTCGTCATTTTTGCCGATGGGAAATGTGGTGTCTTCGTTTAGGTTAGGTTAGGTTAGATTACGGGTGCTCGTACCAGACCACAGAACACTATTACCTACGGAAGAATGACAACTTCATGTAAAAAATGTGTGGACAGAATTCGATTGCGCTGCCATCTACCAGACTCCCAACTACACTACTCAAAGCGGGAAGATTTGAAATTGGTTTCGGATTAGACCCACAAAATGATTTTTTTATTGGAAATTAGAAACGAATTTGCAGTAGCTACTACGAAAAAGTAACATGCGCTACTTTTCCGTAGTTCTATTGCAGATTCTTTCTAATTTCCTTAAAATAACCTCCACGTTTGTAGTTATAGGGATAAAAAGAACACAAAATTAGTGAAAACTGATTTTTATTTATATTAAATAATTTACATAATGGCTTTAAACTAATGAGGCATCTAAGGTATTTCAAGTTACATTTTATATAAATATTTCTCGATGTTAAATGAAAAGATGCTTGATGCTTGATGAAAAGATGCTCAAAAAAGCATCTTTGCACATTTAAAAATGCCACTCAACACTATCACTGATATAAAATCGACGTAATAATGAAGAAACTGGGAACTAAATTAACACAGCGCAGGTAACCAACAAGACGATGATTCGCCTAGCTAAACGAACGCCCAACAACAAAAACATCACAGAAACATCCATTTGAAAACTCAAAGTACGCACGCCATATTTTTTTCTGCATAATACCCTCAGAATAACGACTAAATAATACCCTTTGTTTTGTTAAAGTTACTACCATAACTTTATAAATTCAAATTCTGTTTTTTCATAGAAACCATTGATATACAAATAAGTAAATATGTAAAGTAATTTTCATTGTTATTTAAAAAATAAACATGATATTATTTTATGAAAAGTCTGTAATTGCCTCTAAATACTTTTATCGTCCATTATTATTTACTACCAAATACTACCAATAGTTCAATACATGCATTGTTGGTAACACTAAGAATCTGTACCTTTGACAGAGTATTATGACAGACCCAAATTAAATAATTTTTTGGTCTCTATTTAGGTCTTTCATAATACTTTTTTTTTTGGTCACATTTTTTGTCTCCCTAGTAGGCATGTCTCAAATTCGCCGTACAAAGTCGACCGACCCTGTACCAGACTGACCTGAGCGCGGCGCATCGACCCGCCACAGCTCCCTCTACCGTGCAACCCCCACTATAGCATGCATAACTTATTTATAAACGTCACAGGAAATCCTAGCGTGCGGCTTGCAATAATGTAATAATATAAATATTACTTACTGTTTTCATTTTCAGAAATCTATTACAACGAAAATCAAGCATCTTCAGATGAAGAATGGACGTATGAGCCTTTGAAACCTTTGAACAGTTACGACCCAAACATATACAATGTATAATTTACCTTATTCCAGTGAAAATAGGGTTTAAATTTGAATTTAAAGGGAGGCTTGTAAAATAAATACTAGCCAGTAACTGTTCCCCTGCACTCAATGTGTGTTGGCGATTCAGAGTACAGTTTACAAGTCCAGTCCAAGTTTGTGAAATTAGTTTCCTGTCACTGTAGGTAAATATAGGTAAGCGAAGATTAACTTAAAGTCCGTCGAGAATAGAATAGAATAGAATAGAATAGATTAGAAGTTAGAGAATGCGTTCTCTAACGAATAAGTGTTTTGCAAAGGATAATGCAACTTTTCCCTTGTGTTCTGGGCTCATTTTTGTTACAATGCTGCCCACACATAAAACCTATACCAAACAGTAGATATAATTGTCGCTAGTAACTTTCGTTATGGCGTCACAAAAATCGCACCACGGGACTTTTTTTTTTTTGAGGTGTACCTACATTACCTAATGTTCAAAAATTCAACTGAGACAATATAATTAATAAGCCATGTTTTTAGCAGTATGTATCTTTTTCCTCTGCATTCGATTTTTATGACGCCTTAGTAAAAAGTGATCGTATGAATGAGATAGACTTGGTGTATGTTTCATGTTTGGGCAATAGCTTTTCATTATTGAGCCCAGTAAGTTGCATTATCCTTTGATCCTTATATTCACTAGAAATTGTCCAACTAACAGTTGTAAGGAACGTTCTCTCAGCGGCCGGACTGTAGTACCGACATGTAGCGATACAAGGTTCTTTTGGCGCGTGGCCAAAATTGGAACTAACGCCGCCATCTTGTTTTTCAATACATTCCGCAAAACAAATGTTTACCAACAGCGCCACCCGTGAACGTCATTCGAGAGGCAAAAGATCCATAGAGCAGTTTAGAAATTATGATAAAACAGTTACTTTCTCATTCACTCATCACAACATGTATAATTCGCGCCACTAAAGATGTGACTTGACAGGTGTGTCACGTGGTTTGATTTGTGCAGTAGATCATCGGAAAGAGCGCGGGAGGCGCGGTCAAGTCTCAACTTTCGTGGCGCGTATTGTACAGACGCCAGCAGGTCAAGCCACCCGAAACTGTCAAATTTTCCCAATCAACCTTGAACCTAATGCTTTAGCGATAAAGATGAAAATCTATTAAATAAATTTGACAGATTGTAGTAGCTTGATGTGCTGGCGTCTGTACGTATAGCTCGAGAACACACATCATACTCTACAATCCGGCCGTTGAGAGAATGCGTTCCTGACAACTGTCATTTCTAGTAACTATGTAATTTGGATCAAATTCGCAGAACGCATACATATTCGTACCACGACGACGACGACGACCACGACGGCCGGACTATAAGGTCGCATGTTAACTTACGGCTTTCTGCGTGAAATGTCTAATAAACTATTAGCATGTTTCCTGGTAGAAGACTCTATTTTGAAACATATCTTCTTTGTAATTGCCATTTCAGGAACATAGCTTATAACAATTCATTAATGACCATAATTGCGTAACACACTATCAATAGGAATTGGTTTCATTTTGACAGTGCAACAACATTCATTGCGTTATTTACGTTGCCGAGAAGACACATTTTTCGAACATTTAATATAATAAATATTAAGCTATTGATTAGCAGTTTGTTTCAAAATGATTCAGATTCCGATCGATAACGTGTTACGTAATCAGTGTGCCGGATGGAACGTAGTTCTTTTCGCTTTTGCACGTCACTTTTGTTACGTAACGAAAGTGTCGTGACCATCAAAACTTTACACGTTTTTCGGTCTAGCTCTTTCTTGTGCAGAGTATAACGTGCGACAAGGAATTTCGTTCTAAAATTTAAACTATAAAAATTTACATACAGCCGTACATAGAACCTCCTCCTTTTTGGAAGTCGGGTAAAAATAGAGAAAATGGAACCGCAATCAGCAGTTTACATTTTTGCAAATTGCTTCCCTGACATCATAGAAGTAATACCTGACATCCATCTCAAAACTCGCGGACATTATGTCGCACCTGAAAATGCGACCTTATGTATTTTGCAATAAACACATACCAACGATTTATAACTTTTATTTAAGTAGGGAGGTAGGTAAGTACTTTTTTTTATTGTCACTAAAGCTACGGTTTCCTAACGGTTTCCTAGAAGTCCGTGGCCGTCATATGATAACGGCTGTCATGAAAATTTGTCACTTTCTATTTGACATTAAGGTGTCAAAAACACTATGGTCGGACTTTACATTAACTGCAGTAAAATGACACTTCATATCTGTCATTTCGATAAAAAATGTTCCCATTTGACAGCGAAATGACAGTAGAAGTGTTCTTTTACTGCAGCTAAGTAAAAGTCCGACCATAGATTTGAAAAGCCGTCAAAACATTGACTTCTCTTTTGTAAATTCTCAAGTTTTACGAAGTATTTAAAAATTCATTGTATCATAGATTTTATTTTGACATCATCGTTCAGTATTAAGCATATTAAATTGTAAGATAGTTTAAGTATGTAAATAATTATATTGTAACTTATGGTAATTATATTTTATTTTATAAGTTGTTATGAAGTAAAAATATTAAGGACATGACTTAAATCAATAAATTGGTATTTTCTGTGAATAATTCAAAATTGCTAAGACGAATAATTAAATAAAA
Source organism: Cosmia trapezina (assembly GCA_905163495.3). Taxonomy (NCBI): domain Eukaryota; kingdom Metazoa; phylum Arthropoda; class Insecta; order Lepidoptera; family Noctuidae; genus Cosmia; species Cosmia trapezina. Next base: position 8,017,597 of record LR991049.1, read on the forward strand.
GATTAAAAACTTGCTTTATGTTGTCGCCTTTTTATTATTTTAGACTTATATTTCACTTTATTATCCTACAACTGGTCTACCCAGTGGCGTAACTACAGGGTGGCAAGTCGGCAAAATGCCACGGGGCCCCCAGCCGGAAGGGGCCCCCGGTCAGAGGAAAATCCCATCTCCCAACATTTAATATTACACATTTAGCAAAAATCCGATGAATTTGCCACGGGCCTCGAACGGTATAGTTACGCCACTCTGGGTCTACCTACACTGAGTTACCTCAGGCAAGCCCTGGGGGCTTACTATGAGCTCTTATAGCAGGGCAGAAGTCGAACGTTTCCAGTGAGACAGAGAGACGGTGCTATAGGTCGTATATAGCTCCGTCTCTATCTCTCACTGGAAACGTTCAGCTTCTGCCCTGCTCTTCTGTAAAGTTTACTTGGAACCTCATTCGATTGAGCGCATACAATACGCTAGTTGACAGTTTTAGGAAACCGATTAAAAATGTTCCTTGAGGTCTATTTTCCTTAAAACAAGAATAAAATACTAACATTAATAGGTAGGTTTATTTTAAATTTAAAATATTCAATTCAATTTTCGTAGTCAAAACGGGGCACGCAGTAATGGCGACTCGAGTGATGTCCAACAACATTCAAACCACGGTTAGGTATTTGAACAGTTTTTTTTTGTCTTTCCTAAGGAAAGAAGCAGCTGTAACTTCGCAATTAATCGTCTTTGTGACAGTTGTCTGCTGTCAAACAAGTACCTAAAAACCAAAGACATCTAAAAACAAATAATCAGTGTTTTCGATTCTTAATCGATTATTTATTTGTAAGTTTTTTTTCTAATTAACAAATCTAAAAAAAAATCTATAGGTATATCCATAATTATCCATAGCATCAATTTTTTTCTGTCGAATCGAATCGATTAATTGCGATTTCAAAATAAAGAAGTGATGACAGTTATCTAAATATCTAAAATCCAAGCGTAACGGTTACTCAGACGCTTACTCAGACGTTTTCGTCTTGATATAAATTCTTAAAATCATACATTTCAATGATATTTTTTCTGACGGTACCTAGAGCTGCTGCGCTTACACACACATTCACAGCGTTTTTGTACACTTGTTTACCACAAGTAAAACGCGAGTTGCATAATGAGATAAAAATACTGTAAGTACCAACTTATCATTCGAGGAGCGATACAATGGAATCGAGAAACACAAAGAAGGAGACTTATTGCTTAACATAATTTATTTACAAAACTTACTGCTATAAACAAACATTTAATTTTTACACATTACAAGTTCGGCCGTAAAAATGACAAATCAAGTTTAAAAAAAGTTCTTTCTATTTTGTAGAGCGTCTTCTCTGTCACTCATAATACCAAAAGGTGAGGGTTTTCATGAAAATTCACGCCATCAGTTGGCGCCTCTTTGACAAGAGGTCTTCTTCGAAAATGATTATAATAATAATGATGACGTTCATTTGTCGTCGCCGACAGAAATACATATCGTCGCCCTAATGCTTGAATGGCCAACCGACCATTTTTTTGGGAAAATGGCTTTTTAACCCATTGATGCCGAAGTTAACCGTCAAATCACAATCAATGGGCCCGATACAAATGTCCTGCTACGTAATACTTCGTAGTTGGCATCATAAATACCAACTTAAAGAAGGATAGGTACGTAATATTGTGAATAATAAGACCTACGTAATAATACGTAGTCGTCTCTGCCATTATTACCAGCTACGAAATAGTACGTAGTAGGCCTTGAATAGACTGTTTCTACAATTATAAAACAACATTGAGAACGGGTCTTATCGCGATATTCCTTTTTTTTTATTTACGAGGTGAACACGTACCTACTTTCTTTTTTCTTTTCTTTTTTCTTTTTCTTTCTTATTTCTTTCTTTTTTTCATTTTTTTCTTTTCTTTCTTTCTTTTTTTTTCTTTTCTGTCTTTCTTTTTTTTTCCTTCTACAGTTATACATATTATAAACCCATTTTCCCAAAAAAAATGGTCAGTTGGCCAACACTTTTGTCGTTCCGGTAAAACTGTCGGTCCGACATAATTATTTAACCAACCCATGCGGCTGTTATGATTTAGCCATGAGCCCCACAAACAGTTATGAAGTAATATCTTACCTAATTAATTAATTATTATCATACATAAGGTGGTTATTATAAGGTGTATCCGAAAAATTATTGAGGTATTTACTCGCTGGCTGCAATTTCTCATATTGCCAATCAACATCGGACAGTCGCGAATCTGTAAAAAAAAAAAATGTTTTCTTAATATAATATGAAGGTTAACATTTAAGATCGACTTATAAGTAGTAATAGTAAAAACTCTTATCTCGGTAAGTTAAGGTATAAATTAAATAGTCGCCGAGAGTTTTTTTTCAAACTCACGGTAATGAGTCTACTTTCGAACGGACGTAAAAATATCGCGGCGATTTTATTTCGCGCACTGGATGTTCAACGCTCTGTTTAGCGGGGAGAGTTGAAAATCCAACAGTGTGTTTTTTCGACGCGCTAGAATGCACTCCGTTGTTGGATTCTCAATGCTCGGCTCAACAACGAGAGTTGAAAATCCAGTGCATGATAAAATCCATTATAATATTTTGGCCATTATAGGGTCTTTAGGAATAAATGTTGAACAAATTTCAGTACATATGATTATTAAAATATGTTAGTACTGAGCTCTCGTGCCTAAATATTTTTAGTTCCCATGGCACCAAGTGTCGCTATCAATGTAGGGTAGAATTAATTATGTTTGGAAAATAGGAACGTTTACAAAGTTGTGCACAGGACGAACGCCAACAATACACTGACTAAGGCCACGCCTACATGATGACGTCAGGGCCTAGTTGAGAATCACAGTGCACAGTTGCTTAGGCCGTCTCCTCTTTGTATTTGCTCCGTGGGTCAAACCACGCAGGGGTCGGGGCATTTTATTCATTCATTCATATTAGTTCTCGAAATTGTCCAACTGACAGATGTCAGAAAAATCATTCGATCGACGGCCGGGCTATAGTTTTGTAGCTTAAGGTAGAAAGGTGTCCTTGCAAAAGGTGCTGAGTAGGCAGAAGTGGAAGATGTAACGAACCTGGTTGCAAGCAAGGTGCAGACGGCGGCGGCGGGAACATCGGCAACTTTTTGGGATACAAAGGTGGAGCAGGTTCTGCAAAAATATAAAATAATTTTATATGTATAGGTGTTATAATATGTAGACGTATAAAAAAAGGAGAATTCCACGCCACGCATATCGTAAGTGAAGCACGACTCACGCACACATTTACATCATAGTATGCCGACCGGCCGCCATTACGTGACACGAGCGTCTTTGCAAGTACTCAAATCACGCACACATAGATCGGTACGGTGCTTCACTTTCGATATTCGTGGCGCGGAGTCCTCCTTTTTTTATACGTCTATGGTCTAGGTACTCTTATCGTAAAATTCGAATAATAGGTAAATTTCAAAACGAGTTTATCTAATAACTGTATACTTTAAATAATATGTAAACTTCAAAACGAGTTTATCTAATAAATGTATGTTTAAATAATAAAGCTGAAGAGTTTGTTTTTCTGTTAACTACTAGATGGATTAGAATAAATATTTTTGCATTAATGATAGCCCAATTCTTGAGGAAGGCTATTGGCTATTTACCATCACGCTAGAACCCTTAGGAGCCGAGCAAACATTAAAAAAAATACATAAAGAGCCCTAAAGCAAAAACGAAGTAATAGCGCGGACAGGCGATGTGATGCGATGGGCGAGGTGGATCGGGGGAACAAGAAATTTCACGCGGAAAGAAGTAAGTATCTTTATATTGACTTAAGTACTTTAAAACCACAGCACCAAAATTTAAAAATAGAATCGTATTATAAGACTTTTTCTCTAAAAAAATAATGATAAATAAAAAACATTTTTTTACCAATTATACGATACCAAACCAAGAAGTTTTAAATATCACCAAGGAGTTTCCATCAATTATTTTTTTCTAATGGAATGAAACGCATGTTTTATGCGCCATTTTTTTTACAATTTTATTTTTTTGATCATTTACTTATTATGTTCAATCTCAATGTATGAGAGTAGTTATACTAGTGTATGAAACTGGACATAACTAGGTATTAAAACTAAACTCGTGTGTTAAAGGCATTTTTAAAACCCACTCGTGTTTTTAATACCACTCTTTATGCAACAGTTTCATAAACTACTATTCCTTATTTGCTATGAATATTTAATAAAATGACTAGTGAACATACTTAATAATATATTATACAATGACGACCTTAATGACGCAAATCAACTGGCGGGAATATAATAAGTATTCATTTTCATTGCTAAAAATGAGTGCCTAAACATTAACCCTCTTACTAATAAAACACGGAATAAAGTTATATCAGGAATAACAAAGGAATAACCATACATTTTCATAGGTTTAAACTTGGAACAACTTTATTCTGTGTTTATTAGTAAGAGGGTTAGGTACTAACTAACACTAAACAAAAAAGGAAAAGGGGTTTAATTTTTGTGCATTTTTTAGAATACTATATGTATATATTCCTTGAGGGAATGAACCTTAATTATGTCAATCAAGTGATTCTATTGGCTGTTGTCATTTCTGTGCCAACCAATCACAGAGAGCTCTAAGTACTAGTTTTTTTTTACTTAAAATAGTTACTAGGTAAACAAGTAAAATCTATTCAAGTCCATAAACAAATATCAACTTTGTGCTAGTGTAAAATAAGTTGATTTCACAATGACTGGTATGTAGGTATTGAAAAACACTTAATATGTTTCAAATTTTAACGCAAACTGAACTTTATGTTAGCACTTTAAAGATGTTATTCCAAAAACAAATATTTGTTTCGGTTTAATTTAGTCTGTGCTAAATAAATGTATTTTCTTTCTTTCTTTTCTTTATTTGCTTTCTTTTTTCTTTCTTTTTTCTTTCTTTTTTCTTTCTTTTTTTTCTTTGTATATGTTTGAAACGAAGTCGTGAACACAGTATATACAACGTGTAATGCTAAATGCGCAAAACCTCTTAAGGGGTCATTGTACTCATCATTATGAACAACTTTTACTATGGGGCCAAACCTGAAATCGCGAAAAAAAAATCAGCTGTTCAGTACATTTTGACGAAATTTGCGAACATAAATGTACTGAACAGCTGATTTTTTTTTCGCGATTTCAGGTTTGGTCCCATAGTAAAAGTTGTTCATAATGATGAGTACAATGACCCCTTAAGAGGTTTTGCGCATTTAGCATTACACGTTGTAGGTACCTTTTCTGTGTGCGGGGTGAAATGCTGGGGAATTTTCCGGTGGCGGTGAAGGCTGTGATGAACTACGTGGCCGTGGTAGAGGTTCTGCAACAATAACTGTACCTACTTATATTATTTATTTTAGAAATATACTATTCATCTACACTCCTTTGCAAAAAAAACGGGCGGTTTGGATTTTTCTACATTATTGGTAATCATTTAGTTCTAAAGAGGTTTTAATAGCCAAACTATGTTACTGGCACTTAATAAAGAGTCTGGGTATGAAAAAAAAGTTAATTTCAAATTCGAAACTGTTGTTTTTAAAAATAATAATCCCTTTTTCAGTTTATGACTTTTCACTTGCTATTCGCGGGTTTGCGGTTAAAAGGTTATCAGGCAACCAAAACTAACTTCTCGTTATTTTTATTACTTAGAATAATTTATGTTTGTCGCATAATCCTGCCTTATTGTGACTTAAAACAGATATCTTTGTGTCGATTGTAATGGCAGAAAAAGCAATAAGAGCTAGTAAAATTATAGCGCTGCGGGAAGTGGGGTGTAGTCAATGTTACGGCTCACAGCGGTTAAACGTGGGTCGTTCCACCATCCAAAGAACCTGGACTCGATACCAAGAGACAGATTCCATTCAAAGAAGTCAAGGTTCTGGGAGAAAACGTTGCACACAACCACGAGACGACCGCTTTTTAGTGACTCAGGCGCTGAGGAACTGCAGATGCAGTTACATTGACCTCAAAAGAAATCTTGAAGAGGTACGAGGAGCACAAGTTAGCCTATGGACAGTGAGGAGGAGGCTTTCAGCGGTTGATATACGCAGTCGACGACCAGCGCGGGCCCCCAAGTTACTCCGTGAGCACCGGATTGCTCGACTGAGGTTCACTAGAAATTGTCTATCTTGGACACTAGGTAACTGGAGTAGCGCACTCTTCTCCGATGAAGCTCGAATTTGTCTGAATGGTGAGGACCGACGTCGGCGAGTGTTACAAAGACCAGGGGAACGCTATGCCGACGTGTGTTTTGAAGAAATCACCCATTATGGTGGAAGGTCCGTTATGTTTTGGGCGGGGGTAACTTCCAGCCATCGTACCGAGATAGTGTTCATTGAAAATGGCTCACTAAATGCGCAAAGGTACATAATAGGAATAATTTGTCAACATGCACAGCCCGCACTGACTGTAATTGGTGTAGATGCCATTTACATGGACGATAATGCTCGGGACCACCGTTCTGGCGACGTAGATGCTTATATGCAAGAGGTCGGTATTCGTCGCCTGGATTGGCTAGTGCGGAGCCCCGACCTTAACCCCATTGAGCACGTCTGGGACCTCCTAAAAAGGCGAGTATGATCTGTCCAACCCCTTCCACAAAACATCAGGGAGCTTAAACGTGTGATTTCGGCGGAGTGGGAACACATTCCACAGGACACCATCAAAAGCCTGGTGGAAAGCATGCCAAGACGATTACATGCCGTAATCGCTGCAAGGGGAGGTCATACTCGTAATTAATTTTTATTTTTTAATGTCTTTTTTTAATTAAAATACCATGAAAATACTCGTAGTCATAATTTAATTATACCCTAAAAATTTCCATTTTAATACGACTCTCTGTTTACATTGACTAAAACACCGATTCCAGGATCTAAGGGTTAAAAACTATATTCTCAATGATAATAAGAAATTTCTAGTCATTTATGCTAATGACATACTAAAAATATAAATATTATCCAAAGAAAAGCCAATGACTGTAAGGTGCCCGTTTTTTTTGCAAAGGAGTTTATTTAAGAGGTAAAATATGTGAGAGGGGGTAATCTTTGAAACTTCTGCCGGTCGATTCTGTAAAAATCTCACCGTGAAAACTTAGGTGAAGCGAGTTTGTTTTTGCTAGGAATTGACACTATTGACAGCTCACTCCACGCTCACTTCACCTAAGTTTTCACGGTGAGATGATTACAGAATCACACTGCTGATCCAAATCTGATTAGCTACAGTTCCTATTACCGAGTGTATAGGATAAGTTTTATGTTAAGGCCCTGCATCCGAGCGTGGTTTAGCTCGGTGTGTAAGTGAAATGGCGTTATGGCTGTCTAGTTTGACGCACGAGATAGAAGACTCTCACGTGCACCGGAATTATTTCGTAAAAGTGCAAATAAAATTAGAAATTAACTATTTAATAATTAATAATCCATCTCTGGATGCAGTTACATTTGACATTTTAGGGTATATTTTTAATTATAATTATAATTTCTAATGAAGGGATAATAAACAGCTATAAATATTAATATGAGGTATGTTTAAAGATTTTTTTGGTGCATTATAATATGTTTAATTCTGTTTTGAGTTCCAACACCGTATGCGAAAAGGACTTGAAAATATCGTATTTTTTTATTTGTCAAAATTATTTACGGTTTATGAGATACACTGCTTTAAAAACCACCATTTTGACCGTTTTAAGAAATCTCCACCTCAATAAAATATTTGTTATACTCACTTGGAAGTTTAAAAGATTTAGAAGCCGTAACTGCTATTGGTGGTAACTGTGCTAACATAGCTGAAAAGAAAAACTATAAATTAATATCATTCACATTTCTACTAATACTTAGAAGCAAGCTTTTGCTGGCGACTTCACCCCCGTGGAAGTTAGGTATCCCACGACAGGAACGTAAAATAAATAAATATATAAATTAAATAGCCTTTTATTTCTTCACCGTTATCCTCAATACCCTCTCAAAATTGTACTCATTGTACTCATAATTTTGAACAATTTTTATTGTGGTACCTAACAAACCTGAAATCACGAAAAAAATCTGCTGTTCCATAGGTACATTTTGACGAGTTATATCTACGAGCATAAATGTGGGGGGGTTTCGCGATTTCAGGTTTCATACCATTATAAAAGTTGTTCATAATGGTGAGTACAATGACCCCGTAAGAGGATCAATCTGCCTAGCCTTTTCCCAGCTATCTTGGGGTCGGATTCCAGTCTAACCGGATGCAGCTGAATACCAGTGTTTTACATGAAGCGACTGCCTATCTGACCTCCACAACCCAGTAACTGGGTAATACGATACCCCTTGGTAAGACTGGTTGTCAGACTTTCGGGCTTCTGACGACCCGTAACGACTGTCAAAGATCCACGAATGACAGCTGGAACCAACGGCTTAACGTGCTTTCCGAGGCACGGAGGAGTCTCGGTATGTGAAGATCACCCATTCAACTTACCAACCCGTAGCTTTACTTGATGGATCGACCCGTGCGGCTGTTATTACTTAGCCCCTTAAGAGGATAACGGTGTAAAATTATACCCTGTACAATATAAAACGAAAGTAAGCACTATAAGGACAACCATGTTTAGAAAAACTCCTAAAGGTTATCCTCCTATGGGTCCTATGGGTTATCGTGTGAGAGTTTGTATGGAAAGTAATTCCTACCGATGGACAATTCCATCGGGCACTTAGCTTCTATTATCAGATTCTCACCTTCTATTTGTCTTCGAGCAAATCCAGGACTCCTGATTTCTTCGTCTGAATTATCTAATGATTTATTTCTGTACGACTGCTTTGGTACTAAAGGACCTGCAAATAAAATGTTTATTATCAAAGGCGGAGACATATACAGGGAGAGACATATATACGGAGTTAAGCCCCGCCCATTCGCTCTACGGTAGGTACGCGTAGTACCTACTTGTCGGAAAAAGTTTAGTAAGTATAACACTCGTTTTAGTTAGAAAGTAATAAAAAAATACGACTTTGACCTTCAATATCTCCCGAACCAGTCGATTCCCAGGTATGGGCTAGTGGAAAAAAGCGATCCAAATAATGGGTAAAATATTGTGGTTTTCGGCTTCGGCAATTGTCTTTTTACACCCGGCGTCAGGTATAATAAGGTAGGTAAGGTCATATATATTGTCTGTTCTTACACGAAATCTCATAAAGCTCCATTTACACGGGGCAAGCGCGCGTGCGATTCCGTAAAATTGCATAATTATAATAATTGAAAGCAAGTTTTGCCATTCGATAAAATTGCATGCGACTTACACCAGGCAATAAAAATTAACAGGTGATTATTGCATGAAAGGATAAGGATAAGGATCATTGTACTCATCATTATGAAAACTTTTACTACGGCCCAAACCCAAAATGGCGAAAAAAAATCAGCTGTCCCCAATAACGTTAGACGCGTCATACACGAACATCAGTGCTTTCAAAAACAGCGTAAGCCATGATGTACCAATATACCAGTATATACTGGCCGCAAAGAAAAGGAAAGACGCATGAAAGAGATGAATATACTTATTTAATTACGTCACTAGCTGCTGCATGTTCACTGGCGCGCGTGCGTGACTGATATCACGCCGGGCAATTACCCTTCATTTAATTTGCCATTTTTGAGCCCGGGTAACGCATCTAAAGGTAATATATCATTGGCTGTCCCCTACATTTATGTTCGCATAACTGGTTAAAATATCCTAACAACTGATAATTTTTTCGCGATTTCAGATTTGATCCCTTAATAAAAGTTGTTCATAATTGATGAGTACAATGACCCCTTAAGATGAGTAGATAGACCTTATTTTATATTACACTCTCATTTCTTGTAGTGTACCCGCCTAACCCGCCTAATAAATAAGGTTGGTTGGTCAAAAAATCAGTCTATAATGTTCCCCGTGCTTTGGGACATAGGCCTGCTCTCTTCGAGAGGGAGTGGTCTGTAAACCACCACGAGAGCCCAGTGCGGGTTGGTAGATGTCACATGTCTTCAAATTTTTAGTTCTAAGACATACCGGTTTCCTCACGATGTTTTCCTTCACCGTTTTGAGAGCAGTGATGGTGTTGAAATAATTTACACAAAGTAAAGCGCCTGTCTGGGTTCGAACCTACGACCTACAACTCGTAAGTCGGGGCCGTTGCCACTGGGCCACCACTACTCCACACCTCACTATGTTTAGTTGCTTATGTCGAAAAAATTTCCCATGGGAACGTACTACCGGGAATTCCTTCCTTATTCCTTGTCTACATTATAAAGGGAACCTCTGTGCTAAATTTCAGCTTTCTAAGTCCAAGGGTTTGTGCTGGGCGTTGATGAGTCAGTCAATCAGTCAGTCAGGAGTTCAGGACTTCTCTTTTTATTTATATCTAGTTATAGAAGATACCTAATAGGTAGATACGTATTTTTTCCAGATTTTCAGTCTCCGCTGGGGCGGCCTGCTGATTTAAATACATACGTCGGTGAACCACTTTTCGACCTTATTCCTAAGTTAATAAGGTTGAAAAGTGGTTTACCTCAAATGTCCACAACATCACGCCCATTCCCCGAAGGGTTAGGGAGAGGTGTACCTACAGTACACCCACATTTCACCAGGTATGTTTAATCCCCATGTAATAGGTGGCGAGCATATTGCCATCAACCGGGCTCAAATCTAGACTCCGGGCTGATTGAGAAATTCCTGCTGAAAAAACCCAATAACACTTTGCCCCTACGATCGACCCCAGGACCTCATACATTATATAACATAAGAATGGATATTTTAGTCAAATTTCATCAAAGTAAATAGCTTAGCGGTTCGACGACTGCTTTGCGAACCCGAGCGGTTTATAGATCTTGCGACCTTTAGACCAATGAAGCAGTCACAGATTTCAATAACAGATTTATATTCAAACCTTCTTGTCTTCGGGGAAAATCAGGACTCTTGAGTTCTTCGTCTGAATTAACTAATGCCTTATTTCTGTATGACTTCTTTGGTACTAAAGGACCTGAAAATAAAGGTTTTTTTTTATAGCATCACATCTGTAAAGTTTCATTATTTTTTGTGTGATGAATGTGTAAATAAATTAATCAGAATTAGCGAATATGTGGATGACAATTAATTTTGCGAATTACAAATTGAGGGCTATGATTTGATTATTTTAAATCCTATAGACAACGTGTCGTTTTCAAATTCAAATTCAATTTTTTTAATTCAGACCATAGATCCATATAGTGCCTTAGCCTAATTGTTAGTAATTATTTAAAATATAAATAATTAATTGGCGACATGTACGTCTGTGCGCACATGTCTGCCCACCCAGTGCCTGATAAACGGCCCATCTATTTTGTCCGCCAGTGTAGCAAGGAAAGCAGAAGAAGCAAAGAAGGCAAAAATCCAAAAAGGCAAAAAGGGGGGTGAAGGCAGTGTAGGAAGGTTTTGCATCCATGCAAACCGAACAACTTTTTCCATGGCACCAACATCGTAATCGCGAAAAAATAATCAGCCGTCCCATACATTTGCGTCGAGTAGGTATTGAAGTTTTCTATGGGACAGTTGAATTTTTTTTCGCGATTACGATGTTGGTCCCATGGAGAAAGTTGTTCGGTTTGATGTTCTCTATCACACCCTGAAATTTTACGAGGATGCAAAACGAGACTTTGTATAATATAAAAATTAATCCCTATTTCCCTTGGTCACGCCATAACTTGAGAACGGATTGACCGATTTGATATTTTTTTTGTTTTGGTCTCCTCTTTAATGGAGTGGTTTAAAAAAATAGGAAAGAAAAGAAATTGAAATTTTGACAGGACAACATCTGGCGGGTCAGCTAGTAATATTCAAACCTTGTCTTCGGGGAAAATCAGGACTCTTGAGTTCTTCGTCTGAATTAACTAATGCCTTATTTTTGTATGACTTCTTTGGTACTATAGGACCTGAAAGTAAAAGTTTTTTTAACCGACTTCAAATAAAAGGAGGTTATCAATTCGACATGTCATGTATGTATGTAATATTATTGGAACTGCAATACAGTATGTTAAATAACAGAGGGCGTTCCCCTAAACTCGTTAATCTATATCATTAATAGATTAAAATAAAAATATCCGCATAGAAAAATAAGCATAAAAAAATCCGAATTAAAAAAAAAATTGACAATAAATTCGAAACCTCCTGTTTAAAATCAAAATAGTAGCGCGGAATAGTACCTAGCGTAGTAGCATTGCCCAAAACGGCAACGTTGCAATACGCACGATGCCGAGCATCTCACGAATACTCACGAAGCCGAGCGAACCGGCCGCCGCGCGCCGCTCTGAATGGCAAGCGGCGACTTTTATAATGGCGGCATAAAACGTCTGGGAACTAGAGTTCCCACGGACACTTTAGCGTATAATGAATGGGGAGGAAAACTAACTTTTTATCACGCTAGGTGGCACATGATCGACTGTCCTTTTTTCATTGATTTGACATAACGAACGATTGTCAAATTGTATGGATTTGTTTATAAAACAATGTACAGTCGTTCAGAGCGCCATCTACAAACAGCTTTGCGTGTGGCTCCCCATTAGAAAGACACGTCGTCGTCGGGTTGTTATCAGTAAAATTAAACATTTATGTAAGTATGTGTAGTTTTAGCAATAACATTTAACAACCCGTCTCAAAAGAATGCGTCACTGAGGCACCTTGGACTTGGAAGGACCTATTCGCAAACATAATAGGTAAATAAAAAAACCAGGGCACTCACAATAACACGAGAATTCCGCGGCCGATGTGCATTGGCATTGGGGTACCTCTCAACATACATCCTCAGAGCACGTGCACCATCATAATTACACTCAGCATAAATGAGCACCATGTTCGCATACTCCTGACATTATACTGTATAATCTATGGACCGTCATTCATAAATAGGTAAATTGCGAAGTTGCCGTCTTTCAAGTACGCGTGTACAAAGTGTTTCTTTTACGTATCAATTTAACATTTTTAGTGAATATTTTAATATTAAAAAAAAATAAAAACCTTTTGTTTTCGAATGGTAATATTTTTTTAGCATGTATGGATGCTATACTATTGCTGGTTAACGGGAACGCCCTCTGTTTTTTTTTATTTTTTATTTATTAGGTACACCAACAGCAGTACATACATTGAAATTAAACAAGTAAAAGATAATAAAAATACTGGTATGTAGGCCTATTACAGGTCAGCATTTAATAAATACTTTCACAGTGTTTTCGTTAGCCCGTCCACGCACTCTGCAGCAGCTACGAGTACTTCTAATGAACTGACCGGCTCAGCTAATGTCCTATCTAACCTCTATATCACCAAGGACACCGTACTTAAAGCCTTGCGCACATTAGATACAACAAAAGGACCCGGTAACGACGGTTTACCTCCTATCTTCTTGCACAGTTGTGCTGATAGTTTAGCACATCCCATAGCTTTATTATTTCAAAATTCTTTAGCCGAGTGCGTCTGTCCCTCCCTTTGGAAAACAGCTCATATAGTGCCAGTGTATAAGAAGGGACCTAGGATGGATATAAAGAACTATCGTCCAATATCTATTCTTAACACACTTAGCAAAGTTTTAGAAAGAATTATCTATAATAATATATATCCTATCATCTCAAACGGTATAGGCCAGAGCCAACACGGTTTCGTTAGGCGACGGTCCACAGCATCTAACTTGGCCACGTTTTGTGACTATGTTTTGCGTAATATGGAAGCCGGTGGACAGGTTGACGTGGTCTACACGGATTTCGAAAAAGCATTCGATCGTGTGGATCATGTGATCTTGTTGGCAAAGCTGCAAAAGCTTGGGATCCATGGAGATTTACTGAGATGGGTTAAGTCATACTTGTCGAACCGATCGCAAGCTGTGGTTATGGGAGGCTTTAAATCTGACTTCGTAAACATCCCCTCAGGTGTTCCTCAGGGATCTTTATTGGGTCCTCTTTTTTACTGCGCATATCTTTGTGATATTCAGTCATGTTTCAAATCCGCAAAACATCTCATGTACGCTGATGACATGAAAATATACATGTGTGTAAAATCCGGATCTGATTGTGTACTGATACAGCGTGATCTTGATGCATTATTCGAGTATTATCAGCAAAATAATATTACTGTCAATGTTTCGAAATGTCAATGCATTACCTTTAGTCGTTCTAAATACCCATCTAAGTATCCTTATGGATTTAATAATAATGCGATCGAAAGGGTTGATGTTGTCACGGATCTTGGTATACGGTTGGATTCCAAATTGCTCTTTGACCAACATATTGATATTATCACCAATAGAGCCTCTCGTAACCTTGGTTTTGTAATGCGTACTTGTAAGCCCTTTAGTAATTGTCATAGTCTAAAGATAATATACTTTGCGTATGTGCGTAGTATTTTGGAGTACTGTAGCCCAATCTGGTCACCTCAATACGATGTATACACTAAAAGAATAGAAAGTTTACAGAAAAAGTTTGTAAAATTCCTAAACTACAAATCCCGGAAACGTCATGATTCCTATGCACGAGACTGCAAACACTATGATATGCTTCCCCTTGTAGATAGGCGTAAGATGTTGGATATGCTTTTTCTCTTTGATATCCTGCGAGGTCGCTTGGACAGCAGTGATTTGCTATCATGTATTAATTTCTGTACGCCGAAAACACGTACCAGACACACAAAATTACTCAGTATCCCTGGCTGCCGTACGAAATACGGGAGAAATGCTGTTCTGACCCGACTGCCTCGCATCTATTCTGAAAGCTTTGAAAGTGTCGATATATTTCATTCATCCAAACAATCATTCCGGAATCAAGTCAAGCAGATATTGTTTAGTAATCAGATTGTGCCCTAACTCATTCTTATATAATTTTTAACTCATTCTTTTTGGTTTTTAATTTTAATAAAATTATTTTTAATAAACGCTATATTCATGTATTTCAACATAGCACGTTCCAATTGCTGTGTGGCAAATTACTTAGTATTTCGTTTTTTCTTTTTCCTTTTGTTAATTAATATAGTCATAGTATTTGGTACACACTTTTAACTTTAATTTAATGTGAGTAATATGTCAACATTCGCATTTTACCTATTATTGATGGCTATACTTGTTTAAGTTTTTTCTTTTGTTTCTCTCGCTACTTTCTAGTTAACCTAGCTTTATCAATGCCGTGAAACTCTATTATTGGCTTAAGTGATAATTGTCATCATCTCGCTGTCACTGAGCAGTGTATGCAGACTGTAAGATGATGATAAGATGTTGTAACATTGACGCAACTGCATTGAGCTGTTTCATTGACAGTGGGGTGAACATTCATAACGCATGTAAGTTAATTATAAGCTGTTGAGTTTCCTAATAAAATAAAATAAAATAAAATAAAATTGAAATTAAACAAGTAAAAGATAATAAAAATACTGGTATGTATGCCTATTACAGGTTACACTGTTAGTTAAGATACTGTATATTCACTTAAGATAATCTATTATGGCTTCCAAACAAGTACCTTTACAAAATTTTATAGGTGTGTGTATGTCCACGCATTTCTCCGAAACTATTAATCGGAACATGACCATATTTTCAATGGCTTACATTTACTTCAACTTAGGGAACAGTGCAAGTTTCATCAGAAACGGTTCAGTAGTTTTAAATATATGGACTAAAACGTGTAAGTACGTGTGACAGCTTGGCTTATTGATACGAGCTACGGGTGTGGTGTCAAAGGCACAACATCTCAAAACCTTGGTCAATTAACTACTTAATTGCAAACAAATATTCCAGTTTTTACATAAACATAAAATTACGAAATAAAAAAGTCATTTTAAAAAATTAAATCGACTTAATAAGTTGTTTACTGGCCGATACTTCTCAATAGTAATTTTATTATTACTTAGCAAAGTATCTAACTACTTCTAAATATCTAAGTACCTACTTATAGTACCTATGTTTATCTCACGAAGCGACTGACGTTCGCACGGACGTAAAAATATCGCGGCGGGATTTTATCGCACACGGGATTTTCAACTCTCGTTGTTGAGCCGAGCTTCGAGAATCCAACCTAACAACAACAGAGTGCACTCTAACGTGTCGAAAAAACACACTTTGGATTTTCAACTCTCGGCGCTAAGCAGAGAGTTGAAAATCGTCCGTGCTAACGTCGACTTACTTGTGTTTACCAAGTGTACAAACATGTGAATGTGTGCGTGAAGTCGAGTAGCGTCAGCACATAACACACAACACATACACACACTTCCGACTTCGCCAGAGTCTCGGACGGTACCGAGAGCTCCTATGCTTACACACACATTCACATCGTGTTTGTGCACTTGGTAAACATAAGTAAAACGCGTGTCACTTCGTGAGATAGAATAAAAAACCGACCAAGTGCGTGTCGGACCACGCATAATGAAGGGTTCCGTAGTTGGTTGACTCGTAAACTTACTTAGCTGTGATAGTTTTCCTTTTAACTTCGTTATACAGGGTGTTCGGCGCATGGACCGACACAATTTTTTGGGGGATTGGGGGGTCATTTGCTAGGTTTCACCTAAAGACCTCCATGTCCTAAGTGTGACGGTAATTGAGATATGTTTTTTTTGGTTCTTTCTTTGAATTACCCAAAATCTCGCCTTTGAATCGATATATTTTTTTTGTTTATGGTTGTAAAAGAATAAAATAATTTTTATTATAGTCTACAATGTATTATTATTCGAAATAAAATAAAAAAATATAATAACCGTAATAAGTCTTTTCTTAAAACACTCCATAACTGACTCTCTAACTAGTATTTTGACTACATTTGAATTGTTTTTCATGAATAGCGTGTAGCATACCCTTAGAAAGGGTACAAGCTAAAGAACTTTTTGAGATAAAAATAAGGTCAAAATGGCTTCATTTAAAAAAAAAAATGAATTTAAGAGTAGTAATTTTTCATACATTTAAACATTTTTAAGACTTTGGAAGCACATAAGTCATTTTCTACTGATCAATTACATCAAATAATAATTTATTTAGAATAAAAATACATTGCAGACTATTATAAAATTTATTTTGTTCTATTGCAACCATAAACAAAAAAAATATATCGATTCAAAGGCGAGATTTTGGGTAATTCAAAGAAAGAACAAAAAAAAACATATCTCAATTACCGTCACACTTAGGACATGGAGGTCTTTAGGTGAAACCTAGCAAATGACCCCCCCAATCCCCCAAAAAATTGTGTCGGTCCATGCGCCGAACACCCTGTATATACTACTACCGTCAATTTTTTCACACATCTAAAACTGACCGCTTATCTGGAAGTAGGGTTGCCAACTTTTTCTAGAAGAAGTAGAGTATATTTGATTTTAGAGAGGGTCAATAAAGAGTACAGATTATTAAAAAGAGTACCATTTATTGAATCCTAAGACGACCCACTGACCAATAAAATAAAAATGTATGTTTTAGCACTTTACATAACAATTTTTTATTGTTTTCAAAAGAATTTTAAGACTCCAAACATCCCAATTCTAAGTTAATATAGGATCAGGAGCTCATTTTTAATAAATTTTCATGAAGCCTCTTCTTGCCACTTCACTTTCATGGCTGGCATCAGTGAACATTATGCCAGAAAGGTCAGTTTATGTTAAAAGAGTATTTTAGCGTACTCTATTATTGTTATAGATTCTAGAGTACACCTACAAGAAAAAGAGTACAATACTCTATTTTAGACGGTTTTACGGTTGGCAACCCTACCTGGAAGGGGGGAGACACTTGACTCTAACAAAAACTAGCACTTTAAATCTTAATATTTCAGAAACGGATCCATAAATCGAAAAATTGTTTTCACAAACTCGCAATATTTTTGAAAGACCTATCCAACAACATCTCACACCATGGGGTAGACGAGAAAATTAAAAACATCCCCACTTTACGTGTAGGAAAACATCCCCACTTTACGTGTACAGAATGTACCCTAAAAACTTATTTTTTCATGATTTTATTTTACCACTTTGTCGGCGTGATGAATATGTATATCCAGGCCAAATTATAGCTTTCTAGTACTAAGAGTCTCTGAGCTAAGCTGCGGACGGACAGACGGACAGACAGACAGACAGACGGACGGACATAGCGAAACTATAAGGGTTCCTTGTTGACTACGGAACCCTAAAAATACATATGTAATAAAATTGAGAAGTATCGGCGGGGTTTCCATCTATATGCTAACCTTCCATTTGTCGCCGGGAAAATCCAGGACTCCTAAGTTCCTCGTCAGAACCATCAAATGACTTATTGCTGTACTGCTTTATTGGTACCAAGGGACCCGAAAATAAAAGTTTAATAAAACATGTGGAGTTTCACTCGTTAATTTACATTGACCTTGATAATCCCCAACTCGGAGCTCGCGGCTATAATGCGCAAGAAGTCAGCCTCACCAGTTCGCCGAATTCGAGGGAGTGGCCACTGAATACTAAAGATGATTGCAGACAGACCAGTGTCGCCAGCTGTGGAAAGGCTCATCAGGCTGCACGTTGCCTGATAAATTTTTGTATTTTAATTACAGTTCAATTAAATTTTAATTTTAATTTACTGTTAATTATTTATTACTTTACCTACCTAATGCTTTAATTGATCGTGAGTAATAAACCTACTAACAAAATATGGACAAAAACTAGTCTGAATTAAATGAATTTTATTTTTATTAATTTTTTTTATAAAAAAAAATAAAAATAAAAATAAATCTACCGCTCGGGTGGAACGAAGGCTAAGCAAATCTTACCGAGGTCGAACCGTGGCTACCATTACTTATCGAGACCCTCCGTGCCTCGGAAAGCACGTTAAGCCGTTAGTCCCGGCTGTCATTTGTAGATCTTTAACAGTCAGGGACCGTACAACCCCGGTTAAGAGTTAAGTCTTTCGAAGGGGTAAGCCGTTAATGAGGTTACCTTTATCATGTGTAACTTCTTGAATGGGTTTTAGGCTTGAAACCCAGTAAAAGGGTTATCCCTTCAATTAGATAACCTATCTAATGTAAGGGTTTTGTTCGGGTTACCATATTAGCTATATAAGTATTTGCAACGTAGGTATGGCTACGAGAGTTCATATTACATTGTTCCGAGTTGGAATGTTACGCTGTTTCATTTTTAAGAGAGTTGAAGTGACCCATATCGTATGGGTTTTTGATTAACTGCTTAGAAAAACCGTAATATCGAAAACCTTTTTAATGGGTAACCAAAATAGTCCCTGATAGTCTTACTCTAACTGGGTTGTGAAGGTCAGATAGACATTCACTCCACGTAAAATAACTGCTACTCAGCAGCAGCCGTTCAGACTGGAAGCCGACCCTACCATAAATTATAGTTGATGCTTACCTTCCACATGTCTTCGGGGAAAACCAGGACTCCTGATTTCTTCATCTGAATGATCTAACCCTCTATTACTGTATGACTGCTTTAGTGCCAAGGGACCTGCAAATAATAAAAAATAATGTAGGTAAAAGTTTAATAAGAGTTCAACATCAAAGTTCTATTCAAATTGAATATGGATATGTTTTAAATTCGGACGGACGGGGTTCGGATTTAGTTCGCAACCCGCTCGTACAAAAAGTACTTAATCTGCCTAGCCTTTTCCCAACTATGCAAGCCGAAAGCCGACCCCATGGCTTTCAATCTTACCGGATGCAGCTGAATACCAGTATTTTACATGGAGCGACTAGCTGCCTATTTGACTTCCACAACACAGAACTGGGTAATACGATATCCTTGGTAAGACTGGTTGTCAGACTTTCGGGCTTCTGACGACCCGTAACTACTGTCAAAAATCCAAGAATGACAGCCGGGACCACCACGGCTTAGCGTGCTTTCTGAGGCACAGGCAAGGCATACATTTATATCTATACTAATAAATAATAAAGCAATGTGTTTAGTGTGAGTTTTTAGAAAACGTTACAACCACGTTCTGTATCGAGTATGAAAACTTAGAAAGCGCCCCTGGTGAAAAGTATTGTAAACCGAAACAGTTAGTGTCAGATTTTTAACGGTACTAGAATGAATGAATGAATGAATGATATTTATTTGCAAGAATATAGGTACAGACGCCAGCACATCAAGCTACTACAATCTGTCAAATTTCTTTAATAGATTTTCATCTTTATTGCCAAAGTATTAGGTTCAAGTTTAATTGGGAAAATTTGACAGTTTCGGGTGGCTTGATGTGCTGGCGTCTGTACATAAGTTCTTAACAACTGTCAATGGAATCTGTTCATCTGTCTGTGAATGGTTTGGTATTCTAAACGTGACGTTCATACTAGCGTTTCGGAGAACATTTTGCGGGTTAATACGAATGTAAGTTATAATTTGATGTGTTCAAGCGGTGCGGTGTCCAAAAATAAACCATTCTACAAAAAAAAAAGTCCGGCAAAAACGTACGCGACCGTAAGACTGTCAAAGATCCACGAATGACAGCCGGGACCAACGGCTTAACGTGCTTTCCGAGGCACGGAGGAGTCTCGATATGTAAAGATGGTCCCACCCACCACGGACCAACCCCGGCAAGCGTAGCTTAACGTGCGAACGTTGCCTAATATTGTAAAAACGAAAGTAACTCTATCTGCATTTCTGTTACCTTTTCACACCTTATATTTTCTCCAAATAATTTTAAACCTTAAAATGTTGGTGATTAAGTTCAAAACCGAATGAGAAAATTTTACAGTTTGTAGTAACTTGACCATTGCGAAGCCATGTGAAGCCATGGGAGCCATGTGACCCATGTGAATCCATGCGAGCGAAGCCACGGTAAAGCTAGTAAGCACATTTACTGACCTTCCATTTGTCTCCGGGAAAAAGGAGGACTTTTAACTCCTTCGTCTGAAGTATCTAATCCTTTATTTCTATAAGACTGCTTCGGTACCAACGCACCTATAAATAAAAATTTAATATTTATGCCAACGTAAGATTGTGAACACCGTTAGTTTATAATCTATCTCTCGAGATTGTAAACTGTCGATAAATAATAAACTGTACCAGTCTGCTTACAAAAAAAAAAAACAATCAATCAAAATCAATCAATGATGAATCATCATCATCGTCATCTTCCTGCCCTTATCCCATGTTACTTGGTTCACGTTTTCTTCTTCCATTCTCCCCTGTCAACCGTCACGCTATCATTCACTCCCTTCTCTTTCATATCATTCCTCACACAATCGATCCATCTTTTCTTTGGCCTTCCTCTGCCTCTCCATCCATCAACATGTATATCACTCTTTTAGTCACATGCGTTTCGTCTCTCCTCTTTCTCTCTCTCTCTCGACTACTATAATATAACGTATTAATTTTCGATAGTTTATAACCGTGCGTTTGTTGCGCAAAAAAATGTATCAGAGCAATTTATGGGCTAGCGACTGATGAGTCCTGCGAGCCAATATTCAAAAACTTGGTTTGTTACCGCTACCATCTCTATATATATATATGAAATTTGCATGTTTGTATGGAAATATAAAGAATATTTTGTAAAAGTGTCTGACGTAAGCTCTCGAAATCGCAGAGACCAAAATAGATTAGTTTTTTTTGACACTCCCAGATTGTCCAAATACAGCAAAAGTTGTCTAACTATGTGTGTAAGAATTTATAATAAAATACCTAGAGAACTTAAAACTCAAAATAATATATTGTTTAAGAATAAATTGTTGGAATGGCTGAAAGCCCACAACTTCTACTCCCTTAAAACATTCCTTGAAAATAAATTATGACTTGGTTTAAGCTAAGACTCGATTTTGCATGCTATAGTTCCAATAGCTAAACATGTTTGTACTTCTCTTTCAATTGTAAGACCTATAAACACCATGTTTTAAACAAATAAAGAATTTGAATTTTGAATTTTGTACCGTCAAATTGTGAACGAAGCTGCACAAGTACCGACAGGGTTCACAATCTGTCCAGTTTTAGCACTCGTAAAATTGTGAACCGTCCCTGATTGGTAGGTGTTGGTGGTATGGTAGCCGAATTGGTCGCAGTTACTAAGGTAGGGCACCCCAACCAAATGGGTTAGGTTAGAACTGTGAGCTGAGCGAGCGCTTCTTCCAAGTTGGCCGCAGCTACTTGGCTATTTAGTATTAGCGCAACATAATTTTATACTCTGATGGAGCTGGCAGAAGTTTAATTATACCTACTTAGTTACCAAATTTTGCCAAAAAAGCCCAATGTTATAATGGGGCGAGCCTTTGCCATCAACCGGGCACAAATCCAGACTTGCTGCCGGGGTCGCGGGTTGCTCGAAAGAGATACCGTGGCCCTGGCATAGGCAACTGAAAGAACACAGGTGGGTTTTAGTCAGTAAAAGTCTGACACGTCCTCCCGCTCCGCCCAGAGCGGGAGAAGTCAGTTTGATGATTTCCACAAAAATCCACAAAAAAAAAAGACTTGTTACGAAGAAAATCCAGTTAGAAAACCCAATAACACTGCCCGACCTTTTTTTTCAGTTGCCTGTGCCAGGGTCACGGTATCTCTTTCGAACAACCAGTGGCGTGCACTCCATACATGCAAATAAGCTCTGCATACCCTGTAGTCCCATACATACATGCCCCTCTAAATGATAAATAACTATTTAAATTAAATAACAAAACATGGTAGGTATTAAATGAATTTAATTTAAAATCCGTCATTTGAATTCCCGTGTTTATAATGCGATTCCGCGCCATCTATTACTTTGTTATGTAACTAACACGTTGGAGCGGCGAACACGCGCCACCGATTCACCGCGCAAAGCGCTCCCGTGTGAGCAAAAGCACTACTACGCATTGCTTATTTTTCATACAACGCATCTCGTGAATTCTCGTGTAGTACACAGCAAAAGTGTGACTGCGTGCGTGAAAATGTGTGCGCGTGTTGGAGTTTTAGAAGCAGAGCTTACATTGCAAACCGTCCAAATTGAGAAGCCGTAAAAGCACCGCTTATTTGTTGATTGTAGAGGATCAACTTTTTTTAGTCGGATTAATCAATTTATTTGTTCGTATTAGTTCGTAATTGTTATTCGCCATATTTATTGTTTCGATTGATTTAATATCATTGTTCGGTTGTGTTTCTGGGCGGAACTGATTGATTGTCTAAGTAATTATTCAGTAAGTTTATTGTAAAAAACTAAAAATTATACTCGTGAGACCTGTGCTGGCCAAGTGTGTTCAAATAAATTAAAATCTGCCGCTTTTCCGACGTTATCTTTTGAGGAAGAAGTTAAATTGATTGCAAAGGGGTCCGTGTGTACGCGGGGTTTGGTTTAACACAAAAAAAGGTAATGCTACTTACTCGTTATTTACATAAAAAGTATTATGATAATTGTTACTGGCTAACAGCTAAAGGTTGTGTATACAGAAACATATTGTGTTGTTTACCTTGCATTTTATTTACAAATCAACATACAAAATATATATTTGGATCTACATATAACGGATGTTTAGATTTAAATAATTTAGATATTTTTGGTGGTCGCAAACAAACGCCATGCGAAGCCAATGGCGCCGTGTGGAGTCGAGTATGTAGGTAACTAGATACCTACTGGGTAGGGTATCTAGTCGGTGGGACTCCGACCGAAAGAAGCTGAAACTGGTACTTAAGTTTTTTATTTTATTTTAACCGTGCATACCCTGTCTGAAATCTCTGTGCACGCCACTGCGAACAACCCGCGACCCCGGCGGCCACAACCCGCGACCCAGGGAATTGAATGCTTAACGGCGACAACGACTTTAAATTAAAAAAAAAAACTCACCAACAGGATGGTTGTTATAAGAATTCTCGACTGGCATGGATGGCGCTGTAGCTTGAGGAACTGAATACACAAGAAACAAGATATCAAAATCACTAAATATTATAAAGGCGAAAGTTTGTAAGTTGTATGTTTGTTACTTCTTCACGCTCAAACGGCTTAACCGATTTGGATGAAATTTGGTATGTGGATAGCTTATATCCCGATCTATCATACAGTGTATAAGGGGCAGTCCTCCGCAGACTGATGGGGTGAATTCAGTATATCATACTATGATGTACATGAAATTATACCAGGAACGTTATGGGAAATCCAATAAACCTGTTTTGTTTTACTACCGCACACGTAATGTATCGTTACCGTGGCAAAACTCAAGTAGCGATCGGCAGCGCAGCGAGCCTTCTCCGCCATGGGATAGCTGATTTCACGCTTCGTTCGTTAGAGTATTTTCAACATCCATTGTTCTTTTTAGGGTTCCGTACCTCAAAAGGAAAAAACGGAACCATTATAGGATCATTTCGTTGTCCGTCTGTCTGTCAAGATCCTTTTTCTCAGGAACGCGTGGAGGTATCAAGTTGAAATTAATATCAAATACATAAGTCTATGGTCCCTTGTAGTTGTAAAAAAATCAAGCTTCTAAGTCAACGCAATAAAAAAATGCGGCCATTTATGCGACATATTTTGATAACAAAACTCGCAAGTAAATCAAAACCTATAGGGTACTTCCCGTTAACCTAGAATCATAAAATTTGACAAGAAGCAAGGTCTTACAGCACAAGTAAAGGAAACAGTTCAAAAATTGATTATTTGTAGTTTTATCACATAACAAAATAGTTTTTAGTTTTTTTTTCTGGCAAAATGTGGGTGTACTACCTATAGGTACACCTCTGCCCAACCCTTCAGGGCAACAAGGAGTGATGTTATGTTTAAGAATAGTTTTTTTGCGAATACAAACTTAAATATGCAGTTACGGAATTGTGTATGGGAGAACATGTTTTTCAACTCAATGTTTTTGTCTTTGGGATAAATTCTTTTCAACTACGGAACCCTCATTGTGCGTGGTCCGACACGCACTGCCCGGTTTTTTTTTCGCGATTTCAGGTTTGGTCCCATAGTAAAAGTTGTTCATAATGATGAGTACAATGACCGCTAAAAAGGTTGCCACTGTTTACACTTAGGTACACTTTTTATAATTAAGATACTTAATTATTATTTTTTTACTCACAAAGATGGTGACGTTTTGGTACTGGTGACATTGGTGACGGCATGGGCTCTGTAAAGTTTAAAAGTAAATACCTACTTATTTATAATTACCATCAATTATGATGACGAATTAATATTTGAATGACCTACACTACATACTATGGTTTTCCGGGTCGAGTTGCACATGTATGTGAGAGGTTTTTGTATTTATTAATTTCGCTTTTGCGGTTGAGGAAAAATCAGTGTGGAGCTACATTTAAAATGGTATCAAAACTGGGGTACCCCAAGTTTCATATATACCTACTTACTTACCTCATGCATAATATTGCCTCGATATTGCAGACTCTAAAGTCCGTTTGTCAAAATACTTTGTGTAGTGATGTGGAAAAAATCGGTTGCTTTAAAAACTGATTCTCGAGACATATCGATTTATCATACTTAAAGTTTGTAATCGACAATGTATCTACATTGCTTAAAACTGATTCTCGAGGCATATTGTTTTAAATTACACGAACGAGTTTTTAAATATTTAGCAGTTATTACATAACTCCCAACTAAGATTCAATTTGGGCGAGTTTCAAAGCCAAACCGAGACATAGGTAAACTAAAACTCGATGTACCTACTGATTTCTTCCGGAAGGTTTATGTATATTGCACCAGTGGCGTACCTAGTACTCGTAATGATTAAATATAAAAATAAGGTTAAAAATTTTGTTTTTATATGTTCACACATAATACGTAATTACTGTATTTATACATTTAATAAATACAGTAATTACGTATAAGTTTCTCTCTTTTCAAAATTAACGTTCGTAAAAGTATTGATTTTTTACCCGACTGCGCCAGAAGGAGGGTTATGTTTTTCGGGAGTATGTATGTATGGATGTATAAGTAATTGTTGGCACGCTCTGCGGCCTGAACGGCTCGATGGATTTTAGCTTGAGAGGTGTCGTTAGATTTGTATTTACTGTGAGAGTGACACTGGGTATATCAAAATAAAAAAAACAAAATGGCGGATTTTTGGCGCCAAATTATGTCTTAAATTTTTTTTTTCTCATAACGTGATGATTTTATTCGTTCAAAAAATGGCTTAGAATGGTCACAACTTTACAGCAACGAACCCAAAGACATGACATTGTAATAACGTCCTGTCGGAATATTAATCAATGATTAATTCGTGTTTTTCAGTGCATTTTTCTAAATAGTAAAACTTGGTGCTTACGAATGATACTCATTGTTATTAATAGTGTATGGTTAACATACCTAGTAATTAATTAGGATTAGGAATTTGATTTTCGATTTCTTACGTAGACGTTCATGCAAAGTTATCGCGGCATGTAGGTACCTACTTTTAATGAGAAACGTCCTTCAAGCGGACTTCTTAGATTGCATTTATTATACTTGTGCAATATTATGCAAGTATGACGTAAGTAAATAAATAATAATAAGTGCAAACTTTATAAAGAAGAGAGTTTTTTGTATTTTTTTTAAATTTGATTTTAAGTATGTCTTAGTGTCACTTTTATTTGCTTAAGTCAGTTTATTATGTTTTTCTTCTCTTTTTTTTGTTATTGGCATATTGTTTTTATTTTCATCTACTTAATTGTACTTTTGTGTGTTCTGCTGTCTTTTGTAATAACCAAATAAATGTTTGTAATCTATCTTTTACAAACATGAAAACAACTACCTACCTACGTAATTTTACTTCTTTAAAACAGAAATCGATAAAACATTTATTTGGTGCACACAAAAGACAGCAGAACACACAAAAGTACATTTTTGTACTTTAGGGTTGTCTTCCCGTAAAATCGCGGTCACTGTCAAACTGCATTGAAAAGAAAGAGAAGCGAGTATCACAACGCTGGTAATTTATTGCAAAATATGAAGCAATAATTTATTTACAATAAAAACACTTTTAATGAAAATTTTACGAGCATTATGGTAAAAACTAGAAAATATAGACCTGGATTTATTTTTTTTGGGTTCCGTACCAAAATGGTAAAAAAGGAACCCTTATGGTGTGACTCAGTCTGTCTGTCTGTCTGTCTGTCACAGCTGGATATCTCAAGAACTACTGATGCTATCAACTTGAAATTTGGAATAGTTTTAGATGACGTTTACCCAACTATTTTGCAAATAAGAAAGAAATAAAAATATTTATATTTTTTTTGCAACAGGGACCCCTTTCAGTCTTAAAAATTTAAAGTGGGTCTACTAGGGCATGTGGGGTATCATATGAAAGAGCGTTGTTTGCACATTTTCAAACTATTTTTTATTTTTTTTAAGCTGCATAGTTTTCGACTTTAGATGAAAAATTTAAAAAAAAAATACCGAACTATTCTATGTGATAGAAGTTTATGTAAAGATTACAGGAAAAATAAAACGATGTCTCTAAGTAGCACACTTTTTCAGAAATCGGCACGGAACCCTCGCGCCTCGGTGCGCGATTCCGACTCGCTCTTGACCGGTTTTTTTTTTTCTTAATAGTTCTACATATAAACTAAAATAGATTTCAGGACCTACCTATTGTAGATTACTGTGTATTTTTTCCTTTTAATAAGATGCTACAGTTAGTCGACGTTCGCACGGACGTAAAAATATCGCGGCGATTTTTTTTTCGCGCACTGGATTTTCAACGCTCTGCGTAGCGCCGAGAGTTGAAAATCCAACCGTGTGTTTTTTCGATGCGCTAGAATGCACTCTGTTGTTGTTAGATTGGATTCTAAATGCTCGGCTGAACAACGAGAGTTGAAAATCCAATGCGCGACAAAATCTCGCCGCGATATTTTTACGTCCGTGTGAACGTTGGCTTATTGTAAAAGATGGACACAAAGTTACTTATAAGTTTCGCCGTATTTTGGGAGGACAAGCTTTAATCGGATCAGTACAATCGCGATCCGATTACAAAAATTCTTTCACTGTTGTGCTACACTATTACAAATGCTATATTATAATTTATAATGCTGCCAAATGTTCTATGTCTAAACACGCGAGCAAAGTCGCGGGCCGAAGCTATAAGTAAATTATACAAGGTGTACAATAAACAACCCACAACCTCTTAAGGGGTCATTGTACTCATCATTATGAACAACTTTTACTATGGGACCAAACCTGGAATCGCGAAAAAAAAATCAGCTGTTCAATACATTTATGTTCGCATAATTCGTCAAAATGTACTGAACAGCTGATTTTTTTTTCGCGATTTCAGGTTTGGTCCCATAGTAAAAGTTGTTCATAATGATGAGTACAATGACCCCTTAAGAGGTTTTGGGTTATTTCATTAACACGTTGTATAATATTCTCATTATATTACCTTTTGACATTTTAACAACGTTTTAAACATGAAGTATTGGCACATTAGGTAATTGTGGTTAAAAATAAAACAATAGAACTGTTTTCCTTACGTTAATTTTAACCCTGGTTTAAACCCATCAAAAAAAGCGTTAATTTTTTTAAGAATTTAATAGAATTAGCATTTTTTTAAAACTTTAACCGGATAAATATTTTATTGTGTATAATCTGAATAATCTAAAGAAAACTGAGAAAATAAATGCAAATTCGCAGCTTAGTCACATGTCGACAACACAAATAATATTTTCAATTTTCAACCTTATTTCAAGCTAGCTAATGGTGACAATAGAATACGCGGTTGTGTGCCGTTTAAAATCGTAGTCAGTCCGCGTCTTAAGGCGCAGATTTCCTGAAAACGATCAAAAAGGTGGTTTTTTAAAGCTGTGTATCTCATAAACCGTAAATAATTTTGACATGTAAAAAAAATATGATATTTTCAAGTCTTTTTCGCATACAGTGATGGAAGCCAAAACATAATTATACATATTTTAATGCACCAAAAAAATCTTTAAACATACCTCCTAATAATCTTTAAAAGCAGTTTATCCCTTCATTAACAATTATAATTATAATTAAAAATATACCATGAAATGTCAAATTCCAAACTGCATCCAGTGATGGATTACTTTTTATTAAATAGTTAATTTCTAATTTTATAAGATTTTATTTGCATTTTTACGACATAATTCCGGTGCGCGTGAGAATCTTCTATCTCGTGCGTCAAACTAGACAGCCATAACGCCATTTCACTTACACACCGAGCTAAACCAATCTTGGAACCTGGGCCTTAAAGGCAAAATATTAGGGTAGTGAGTTTTTACTGCAACACCTCAATAAATGCACACATGTTTACGTCACCGGGTTCACGCTGTTGACAGCGCTATGTGCCTTGGCTTTTTATTAGGTCTGAGATTTTCTACACAAAAGCTGTCAAACCGCCATATTTATTCCATAAATAAAAATGAAAAAAATAGCCTCAAGTCTACAACGTGTAACGTTAAATGCGCAAAACCTCTTAAGGGGTCATTGTACTCATTATTATGAACAACTTTTAGTATAGGACCAAACCTGAAATCGCGAAAAAAAAATCAGCTGTTCAGTACATTTTGACGAATTATGCGAACAGAAATGTACTGAACAGCTGATTTTTTTTTCGCGATTTCAGCTTTGGTCCCATAGTAAAAGTTGTTCATAATGATGAGTACAATGACCCCTTCAGAGGTTTTGCGCATTTAACGTTACACGTTGTATATGAAAAATCTAGCTAGCTCATTTTGAACTTACCTTCCTTGACTACTTCGTCTGCAGGCAAAGGCAAAGGTGGACGATCAGCTATATTCCTCCTAGATTCTGTAAAAATACAAGGTCAAATTAAATTAAGTAGCAAAACTTCACAGATACAAAAATATAATGAAAAAAAAAAGTTTAACTTTTATTTAGCAAAAATATAATTGAACCTAGTATTATTATCAGTTTCTCCCGGTTCACTTTAAAATTAATTGCAGACGACACTAAAATTAGTTTACAGTTTTAAATTGAAACATTGTTAATAAGTATCCCCATTGGAAAGAACTGTAAATAAAATATATCCGACTAACCCTTTTTTTTTTTTTTGAGGGTGGGAAATCATCAAATAACTTCTCCCGCTCTGGGTGGAGCGGGAGGGCGTGTCAGACTTTTACTGACTAAAACCCACCCGTGTTCCTTCAGTTGCCTATGCCAGGGCCGCGGTAACCTCTTCAGACAACCCGCGACCCCAGCGGCAGACAACCCGCGATAGGGACGGTGCGTATTTACGCGACCAGGTTTTTACACCAGGTATTTACTTGCAAGTACGCCGACCAAGTGCTGACCCAAAATACTCGCAAATACTTTAAAGTATTTTACTATTCTCGCTGCATCGACGCTCGACGCGATTCTGCTCCTTATCTACGTTACAATTACGGATCAAAGTTCTACACAAGTATTTTTACTTTAAATGTTGGAAGTATTTTTTTTTTTGTAATCGCGATTCTGCTCCTTATTTACATTAATCGCACGGAACAATTTCCTATGCAAGTATGTTTACTTTATATAGGTTTGGAAGTATTTGTTTTGTAAAAGCGATTGTGCTCTTTATTCATTTTGTAATACGGATCAATGTTCTATGCAAGTATTTTTCTTCCAAGTTTTGTTTCTACAAGTCTTGGAAGTTGGAAGTATTCTGTTTTGCATACGCGATTGTACTCCTTATTATAATGAACTTAAGGATCAATTTTCGATGCTGAAAGAAAATACTTGAAAGTATTTCGAGCCCTGGTTTTTGGCGCTGGTGTCTAAAGGTGGCCGTACTTGGAAGCCCTGGTACTCGATTTTGCAAGTACGACCCATGTCTACCGCGACCCCAGCGGCATCCGACTAACCCTTCGGTGAATCCAAGCGAGATGTTATTTAACAATATATTAGTTATTTAATCATTTATTCATAGCTTTATTGACAATAACTACTAGAAAATGTAAAACAGTTACTTACTGGACCTGGAACCACGACCACGCTTTGCTTTGGGTGATTTTGGTGATATTGGGTCTGCAAACATATTAATTTTTAATGTTAATAACCGAAAAAGAAGCTACAATACCTCAACTTTAAGACGAGTAGAGCTGCTAACCGGCAGTTCCACTATTGAAAAATTATTAAATAAAATAAATATAATAATAAAGCTGTACTTTATAGCACACCCAACAATTATTGTTTGAATAACATTATTTAATTGTAACTGAAAAATCATAGCTAAAACTTGAGGTAGTAAAATTAACCTCAATACTGTCAAATAAAAAACAAAATGGTAGCCCACAAAATTAAAATTTTCTTGCGTTTTTTGCAATTTTCAGGTTGCAATGTATTTACATAATTATAACCATAAGAATCATCAATACCTACATCCATTGAGTTATATAACTAGAGAAGCAAACCTCATTAAAATGTGTAAAAAAAGTCTAGCCACTATTTCAACGCGACGACGTAGCTTTGAAACCACTAAACATTTAAAAGTAAACATATATCTTTCTCACTTACACAAGTCGCAAGAACAATACTGTCGCTTAGATTAGACAAAGATCGCAATATAAACATGCAATGGCGGTGAATGGCGGGATGGGGTTGCCTACCCATGCGAAATTTTACCCAAGTTTTTAAACGTTGAAAAAAAAACGTAACGTTTAAACGTTAAACGTTAAGTTATTTTTTAAAATGTGAATTATGTATTTCTTATTGGATGTGTATTAAAAGTTTATAACTAATGAAAATAATCAAGACATTTTCATTTTGAACATTTTTTATTTCCTTTAGTACATTTCCGTACATATAATTTACATTTATAAATATTAGAATATAAAAACATTTAAGAATATAAAAAATAGTAGCCCACCGGCATCGGGAACAGGGTCCAGGGTACCGGTGGTCAGGGCTGCTGAGAGAGGAACCTCCTAACGATACGCGCCGTGTCCAGAAGTACCGCTTTCTGGAGCAATCTTCCTTAATCCAGCTGCCTAACGAGAGCCTCTTCAGGTGTTGATCGAGGCTCTTGGCTATTATGGCATTGGCCGTCACGACTATCGGCACAACGATTGCTGTATCGACATCCCACATGTCGACAACCTCGCGAGCCAGGTCAAGATACTTAATCTGCTTATCTTTTTCAGCTTTCACGAGGTTCTCGTCATGCGGACCGCTATTTCAATAATCATTGGGCGACGCTCTAATCGATCTATCACCACTATGTTTGTCTTATTGGCAACAATAGTCCTGTCAGTGATGATAGATCGATACCAATACAACGTGATATTGCCATTTTCGAGAACTGGGTCGGGCATATACCTATAGTACGGTACTTCCAATTCCACAAGACTGTATTTCAGAGTAAGTTGCTGGTGGATAATCCTGGCTACAAGGTTGTGCCTCTGCAAGTAGTCTCCGTTAGCCAGACGAGAACAGCCAGAAATAATTGACGGACTGATTCCCTCGGACGGTGAAATGCCCGACAGATGTCAACCGTGCCGTCCTTCACAATATATTTCCAGTAGTTGTTCGTCATCATAACTTCGTCCATAATCGCAAAGACAAAACCTTCGGTTTCCCCAAAGAGTCAGTTTTCTATAAGTCCTTTTCTTTTTGAAGGTTTTTTAATTATTCCATGAATTGCACTGTTTTATCATTTACATTTAGCTGCATTTCGTCTTCTTCGCTCAACTCAGTTCCTCTAATAACATCGTTTATTTTTTTTATTTCTAGTCTTTTATTTTTTTGTGATATTTTTTTTTTGTTAGTCTTTTAGCCGATACATTTTTCAACCGGTGAATTATTTTCCTCATTTTGTGCTTTCGGGGCGTTTCAGTTAATTCGTCTATCTCTTCGTCGGTTTCCACAGCATCCACATCCATATTTTCTTCTTCTGAAAGCTCCACCTGCTATTAGAATAACGGTTGTCCTGAAAAATATACAATTTACTGTAGGCAAAACAACTCTTTATAAACTAAAAACTAAGTTGAAAAAAACATTCAACAATGTAGTTTGAGTCGATATAAACTAATTTGTTGCTGTGGGAGTTTAATAAGAAGGCATTTTTTGTTGACATTACCTATAATTTGATAATATTAATTGCCGCAAAAAATCATTACTTTTACAATAAGCATTAGAATTCCTTGATTGCACAAATAAACACGGCCACATTCGCTTTTTGGTCCTATTTTATCTTGATCACGGAAGTGCTTCGAACAAATGACAGTAGATTTAGTAGGTAGCCAGTCAGTATCTTTTCTCAGCAATCGGATTATTGATTGAGAAGCATCTTTAGGTAGTCTGGAACATTGTTAATCATTATTAAAAAATATTTAAAATCGCTTATTCCATAAATTAAAAACTCCCACAAATGTGGGAAACTAAAACATAGTTTTTAGTTGTAACACTGATCATAATTAAAAAAAAATCTACATTTTATTTATTTTCCTGCGTTTTTACGATGATATAAACACAGAAACAATAAACTTACGTGTGGAAAGTAATTCCGGTAGTTTTTGTGATCTAGAATCGCATTCTTTCATTACGCATTTACCCATTTTGGCGATATTTTTTGTCGCGTGTCACTCGGTTCACTTCGGCTGCCGTCGTAAAGAGCACTGAACTGACGTTAGTTACGCATACGGCCGTGGCCGTATGTTCAGTGGCAACGCCTTGGCGCGGCAATTGCTAATCTAGTGTAACATATATATCAATGCCTACATCTCTCTAAATTAGATTTGTTCTCTTTTGATCTGCTTTCGGAAATCATGACATTTTAGAACAAATCTAACTTATAGAGATGTTTTGATGATTCTTATTAAATAGGTACATATTTGTTATAGTCGCAAATCATATTATTTGATCAAAACCTGACACTGACCTTCAAATTGCAAAAAATGCAAGAATTTTTTAATTTCGCGGACTACCATTGCGGATCCACCTTAAGGCGATTTAAAATTAGAATTTCGGGTTTAAGTATTCAAATAATCGAATCAAAGCACTGAATTTGTAAGTGGCGCTACAACTGGCATACCCAGGTAGTTCTACCTTTTCTGATCCATTTGTTTACACTTTCATCAGATACTTTTGGAACGGACCATAGTGCGCAAGCGCAGACTATCACACAAATAGTAATACAGGCACTTCGGAACGATATTTCTGGAACCGATGACCGCAGGATGCAGTTCTGAATGTTTTTAATTATGTTTATTTTTTATAATATTACCTTCGTCATTATTTCTGTTTGATCTCCAACCTGAAGAATACAAATATACCTACTAAATAAATGTTCATCATCAATATAATAGTCACACTCACATTATACCTAATAGCTTAAATAATTAATTTGGAACATCATTCAAGTGAGCGCACACAATAAATAGGCTAGTTGACAAACCTAGCTACTTAGTTAGTTTTTAGGAAACAGATTCAAAATGTTCCTTGTGGTCTATTTTCCTTAAAACATGAATATTTCATCAAAATACTGACATTAACATTATGTAGGTACCTACTAATTTTTCATTTATAAAACTCAATTTAATTTAACGTTCGTTTTAATCACCTAGTTTTTGTCTTTCTTATGGAAAGAACTGATTAACTAAACAGTCTGTCGGTGAACTTCGCCCTTAGTCACAGACTAAGTAGTGTTCCCTTAGTTGTCAAATCTGTGACAGATTGACTACTGTTTGTAGATCGAGCCACCGCGTGGCCGGTCATGAGACAGCAATATAATACTTTTTCTAGGTTATGTGGTATTAGAAATGAGGTTTAACGTAAGAAATCTATACTTCCATACTAATATTATAAATTCGAAAGTAACTCTGTCTGTCTGTCTGTCTGTTACCTTTTCACGCCTAAACCACTGAACGGATTTCGATAAAATTTGGCAAGGCAAGGCTATAGATGGTATCCTGGGGACGGACATAGGCTACTTTTTTTTTCAAAAATAATCCTACAGTGGGTGATATAGGCGATGAAAGTTTGTAAGGGAAACCCAGTATTTCTTAAGTTAGTGATAACAAATTTATGCTATTGGAGGGAAATTAAGAAATATGCGGTTCAGCGTTTTTGAAAAATCATCCCCTAAGGGGGTAAAATAGGTATTGATTTTAAAATTTACAAAACTGCACGGATTTCAATAAAATTTGGCAAGGCTTTATAATAGCATCCTGGGGAAGGACATAGGCTACTTTTTGTCTTAAAAAATAATCGTACAGGGGGTGATATAGGGGATGAAAGTTTGTATGGGCAACTCAGAATCTTTCGAATCAGTATCTTTCGAAGAGTTTACCACAAACAACCGGCTTCAGTTGCGAAGAGTTTGAAAGACTAAACGAAGAAATTGAACAGTTGAGAATGCAATTAAATAGCGCTAACAACGAAATAGATAACTTAATAATGGAAAACAGCACTTTGAAAAAGCAAACAGTTAAACAAACAAATACTATAGCGCAATTGAAAACCCTATGTAGCGGACCAACTAGTTCAAAAAAACACTCAACTTTGAAAAAGAAGGACTCTAAGGTACAAAAAAATATTACTTTTAAAAAGAAACTCGAGACAAGTTTTATTGATCTTGAGATAAAATCGTGTGGAGACAACATAACAGATGGCGCTGCAGGCCAAACCAGTGCGAGCGGGTCAACACAACAATACAACCATAACATGAAGAAGTGCGATCATGGTCCAACAGATGGCGCTTTACCAAATCTGCATGGAAAAAACACAGTAAACAGTAATCAACTGTCTAAAATCACAGAAAATAAATCAAAATCCCTGTTAACTATATTTGGAGGACAACAGTTCACAGGGCTTGCTTCACTACTAATTCAATCTAGAAAAGACACTAAGTACAAGAACTACAACATCTCTTCCACTACAAAACCATATGCCACTACGGAGGAAATTCTTAAACCTATTAGTAAGCTGGAGGATTCCGAAGATAATAATCTAATTATATGTATAGGAGAAAATGATACTAATCCCAATAAAGTAATAATAGAGTTAGTAAGCATGCTGAAATCCTTCCAAAAACTTAACATATTAGTGTTTAGCGTTTTACACAACAGATATTTAAATCAAAGTATGTTAAATAACAGCTTAAAAACTATATGTGACAATTTTAAGAATTGCTCATTTATTAATCTAAAATGTAATTACCCGTACGATAAATACTACTACTTGGCAGATGTATGTAAATTAATTAACTTCAGGGTTGACTCAAAGTATTATGACAAAACATTTTTGTGTTGTAAAAATCTAATGTTATTAAGGAACAAGGCTAAATTGGAAACAACCATTCCTAAAAAGGGCACGATTCCGTACTATTTTATGTCGTCTAAAAATCAAAATCCGGGGATTAATAATAATTGTACTACCGCGTTGAGCAAACTGGAGGGGATGACCACCGGAACTCACAGGAAGGGAACCATTCCTTATTATTTTAATAAATCTACACCATGTATACGTAAAGAATCTGATACACCGTTGCCTTCACTAGCGAATAAGTGTTTTCGCCCCTAATCCGGAATTCAATTTTAGAATATTTCACCAGAACATTGCAGGCGCTTTAAATAAAACTGAGGAATTAACATTTGCAATACACGAGCTGTCGCAAAATGGTACAAGAATAAATGTAGTGTGTTTGACTGAAACTTTCATGAAAAAAGGGACAGAAATGCTTTTGAAAATTTCAGGTTTCAGATTAGGAGCATCATATTCACGTGACACTAAACGAGGAGGAGTATGCATAATGATAAATAATAATATAAAATATAAAACTTTGACTAATATTAATGACTTGACATGTAAATCTAATTTTGAATGTTGCGGCGTAGAAATAAATAAAATTGTGATTATTTGTTTATATAGAACTCCTAATAGCAACCCACAAATATTTCTTGGAAAGCTTGAACAGTTACTAGTAGGGCTGACTAGGAAACATAGAAAAATTATTCTTTGTGGTGACTGGAACATGGACATCTTGAAGTCAAACAAGACTAGCGAAGAGTTAAAGAGTATGTTAAAAATTTTTAAAATCGAATTGCATATCAAAACACCAACGAGACAATTGTCATGTCTTGATCAGTTGGCAAGCAACATCAAGCAAGTTAAAGCAGAGGTGCATCACCTAGGCTTGTCTGACCACGAAACAGGACAAACACTATCTCTGAAAACTACTATATCATCCGAAATATACAGCTGGTATGAGAATGTCAGAGATTATAGTAGAGAAAACAAGGACAAGTTTAATAGTTGTATGTCATCTCTTTCCTTCTCAGACGTATATGAAAAAGATAACTTGCAGGAAGCGTTTACCGAATTTCATTCTCTATTTAAATTGTTTTTCAATCTGTGCTTCCCAATAAACACTATAAAGAGGTCAACTAAAAAAGCGAACCATCAATGGTTGACGAAGGGCATAAGAAGATCCTGTATAAGAAAACGGTATCTCTATCTTAACCAACAACACAATAAAACAAACAGAAAAAAGTCAAATAAACAATATAAATCATACAGCTACTTACTCAAAAAGTGCATATATAAATCTAGACAACTACAAAGTAAGAAATATATTGACACTAATAAAAATAAATGTAAAGCCACTTGGGCAGTGATTAATGAAAATGTTGGTGACATTAGTTCGGTAACACAAATTGACAAAATAATCAATAATAATCGGATATATGAAGACCCTAAGGAGATAAGTGACAAATTTAATGAGTATTATATACAATTGACAAATAGCAAGAATTTTAAATATAACATAGACGAAATAAACAAAACTATCGATATTAATAACGAACATACAATATTTCTTAAACCTACTGATGCGATGGAAGTATTTCGAACAATAAAAAATCTGAATAACACAAACGCAGCAGGAGTGGATGACATCACAACCAATGTAATTAAATTATGCGCACCATACATATGTCAACCGCTGTGTTATTTAATAAACTTGTCATTTGAGGAAGGTACATTTCCACATATATTGAAAAAATCTATAGTTAAGCCACTTTTTAAAAAAGGAGAAAAATCGGACATGAATAATTATAGGCCAGTGACGCTGATACCAATCATGTCAAAAGTCTTTGAGAAAATTATGCTGAGAAGGCTTCAAGACTTTACAACACGTCATCACATTTTTAAAGATGAACAATTTGGGTTTAGACAGAATAGTACCACTTCATTGGCATGTTTCAATTTGATGAAAATTGTTACCCAGGCTATAAATGATGGCTCACCAATTGCTGCGATTTTCCTAGACATGAGTAAGGCGTTCGATTTTGTGGACCATAAATTGCTCTTACACAAACTAGAAAAATATGGAATAAGAGGTAAAGCGAACGACTGGTTGAGAGACTACCTAAATGAAAGAAAACAATGTGTGGAAATTTCTAAAATACAAAACAGCAAAAAGATGTTACATAGAAGTGAATATCGTCAAAACAATTTTGGAGTGCCACAGGGCACTGTAGTGGGACCTTTCTTATTCCTCATTTACATTAATGATCTCCCTAATATCACTCACCATAACACAATCTTGTTTGCTGATGACACAACCCTTATTGTAAAATGTGAAAATGCAGACACATATGAACTAGACATTAACAACGCAATAAACAACATCATACACTGGTTACATTCTAACAACTTGCAAATTAATATGGAGAAAACTAAAATGATCCAATTCCAAACCCATAAAAGAATGCCTTTGACACTACATATTAAATATAATGATATCATCATTGAACAAGTTGCAAGTACTAAATTTTTGGGTATATATTTGGATCAGAATTGCAACTGGAAAGCACACGTCGATTACGTTTGTGATAAGCTCGACAGATTTGTGTACGCAATAAAAAGATTAAGAGTCACGGTATCAGTAGAAGCGGCTCTTTGTGCATATCACGGATACGTTTCATCAGTACTCGCCTATGGTCTCTTGTTGTGGGGTAACTCGGTGGACATTCAAAAAGCGTTTAGAGTACAAAAAAAATGTGTACGTGCAATCTGTGGAGCCTGGTATACGGAAAGTTGTAAGCCCTTGTTTAAAAACTACAATATTCTGCCATTACCGTGTATGTACATTAGAGAATTATGTCTATTTGTGCAACAACATCCGGAATATTTTACTAAACGCAAAGATGTAACCAAACGAATTGTAGTTCCTAGAAATAAAAATAAATTTAAACATGAGCTCTGTGTACCGCAATGCAGGCTCGAATTGCATAAAAGGAACTCGTATTTAAATGCTGTAAAGGTATATAATAAATTACCTGACGCTTTCAAAGATTTACCTTTGACGATGTTTAAAAAAAAGGTAACACAATGGTTAAAAGAAAAATGCTTTTATGACCTTAACGAATACATGTCATATAAAGAAAACTGACAGTAATATTGGTTTAATAATAATTAATGATTGTTAAAATTTTTACTCAACACTTGACATTATAATAGTATCAATGGTTATGACATTTTATTATTATTACAATTTACAATTACTTATTTATTCTGACATTGTATTATCTATTGAGCTTTGACATGATTTTAATTCATTTGTTACGCACTTTTAATTAGCTGCGGATTATTATTATTTAATCAAATTTAATTCAAATGACTGCACTGTAATCTCTTTCTCTGCTTTTTCTTTTTTTTTGTATTTGTTGGTCCAGTAGGACTAATTTTGTACGCCATAAATGGCAAAACATGTAGCCTACCTCAAATTAATATTATAAGACCTGTACCTATACTCATGTTTCACAAAATAAATATTATCTTATCTTATCTTATCTTATCAGTATTTCTTAAGTTAGGGATGTGAAAATTAAAATGTATACTTTTGATAGGAAATAAAGAAATATGCGGTTCAGTGTCTTTGAAAAATTATCCCCTAAGGGGGTAAAATAGGGGTTGATTTTAAAATTTACAAAACTGCACAGATTTCGACAAAATTTGGCAAGGCTTTATATAGCATCCTGGGAAAGGACAGGATACTTTCAAAAACAACGCTACAGGGGGTGATATAGGGGATGAAAGTTTGTAAGGGAAACCCAGTATTTCTTAAGTTAGGGATAACAAATTTATGCTATTGGTAGGAAATTAAGAAATATGCGGTTCAGCATTTTTGAAAAATCATCCCCTAAGGGGGTAAATAGGGGTTAATTTTAAAATTTACAAAACTGCACGGATTTCGACAAAATTTGGCAAGGCTTTATATAGCATCCCGGGAAAGGATCAAAGGACATAGGATACTATTTTTTTCAAAAATAATACTACAGGGGGTGATATAGGGGATGAAAGTTTGTAAGGGAAACCCAGTATTTCTCAAGTTAGGGATAACAAATTTATGCTATTGGTAGGAAATTAAGAAATATGCGGTTCAGCGTTTTTTTAAAAATCATCCCCTAAGTGGGTAAAATTGCACGGATTTCGATAAAATTTGGCTAGACATAGCATCCTGGGAAAGGACATAGCCTACTTTTTGTCTTAAAACATAATCCTACAAGGGGTGATATAAGGGATGAAAGTTTGTATGGGAAACCCAGCATTTCTTAAGTTAGGGATATGAAAATTCAAATTTATGCTTTTGGTAGGAAATAAAGAAATATTAGGTCTTTACCTATGAAATTGCCGTTCTGCAGTACTGGCCATTTCAAATCAAAATAATTTTTGTTTGGCTAAGAATTCTAATTTCAAATTAATTTTATTTTAAAAACATGGATTTTTTTTTCCAAAAGTAGTCATTTGTTTATTGATTAGTGTTACATTTTCATCGCATTTCAATCTTTTTCGTCATCATGGATACGTTAAAAATTCGAGTAATTATGGAATATGAGTACCGTCGTGGCAGCAACGCGGCACAAGCGGCACGCAACATCAACGACGTTTACGGAGCTAACACTACAAACCAACGCACCACCTGTTATTGGTTTGCTCGCTTCCGTTCTGGAAATTTCGACCTGAAAAATGAACCTCGCGGTCGTCCGAAGACTTTGGTCGACAATTACGAATTAAAGGCGATTGTGGAAGCTGATGATACACAATCTACGGCTGAATTAGCAGCAGCTTTCGACGTTAGCGTCAAAACAATATTGGTCCATTTGCGTCAAATTGGCAAGGTAAAAAAGCTTGACAAATGGGTGCCCCACGAACTCAATGATCGCCAGCGCGAAGTACGCGTCGAGACGTGCCTTGCACTGCTCAACAGACACACAAATGAAGGAATTTTGAACCGCATTGTTACCTGCGATGAAAAATGGATTCTGTTTGATAACCGCAAGCGCTCAGCAAGTTGGTTGAATCCTGGTTCAGCACCTAAACAAAACTTACCCCTAGAAAAGTGATGGTCACTGTTTGGTGGTCTAGCGCCGGTGTGATTCATCACAGCTGCAGCTACCAAACGAGGTGAGCATTACTGCAGATGTATACTGTGAAGAACTGAACACAATGATGGAGAAGCTGGCACATCTCCAACCAGCATTGGTCAATCGCTCGTCTCCGCTGCTCCTGCACGACAACGCGCGACCTCATACTGCACAGCAGGCGGTCTCCAAGTTGCAAGAACTGGGGTTGGAAGCTCTCCGTCATCCGCCCTACTCACCAGACCTTGCGCCTACAGACTACTACTTTTTCCAGAATTTGGATAACTTCTTGGCGGGAAAAAAATTCAATACCCGAGAGGGAGTACAAAATGCCTTTGAAGAATTTGTTGCCTCTCGACCAGCTGATTTCTTTAAGAAGGGCATCAATAAACTGCCACTGCGTTGGCAAAGATGCATTGATTGCATGGGTGATTACTTCGATTAATACAAATAAAAAATACATGAAAAAAATTCGTTTAAATTTTTTCATACAAAACGGCAATTTCATAGTTAAAGACCTATTATTTAAAACTACTGAACCGTTTCTGATGAAACTTGCACTGTTCCCTAAGTTGAAGTAAATGTAAGCCATTGAAAATATGGTCATGTTCCGATTAATAGTTTCGGAAAATGCGTGGACATACACACACTTATAAAATTTTGTATAGGTACTTGTTTGGAAGCCATAATAGATTATCTTAAGTGAATATACAGTATGTTAACTAACAGAGGGCGTTCCCGTTAACCAGCAATAGTATAGCATCCATACATGCTAAAAAAATATTACCATTCGAAAACA
Source organism: Cosmia trapezina (assembly GCA_905163495.3). Taxonomy (NCBI): domain Eukaryota; kingdom Metazoa; phylum Arthropoda; class Insecta; order Lepidoptera; family Noctuidae; genus Cosmia; species Cosmia trapezina. The sequence continues at coordinate 8,059,601 of LR991049.1, forward strand.
AAAGGTTTTTATTTTTTTTTAAGACCTATTATAATGGTACAGCGTTTTTGAAAAATCGTCCCCTAAGGGGTACTGTTAGAGGGTCTGTTTGAATGCGATAATGTCATTGGTTGGGTCTGAATAAGACTACTAATGGGTCTCTGTGAGACTACTGTTTGGGTATGTAAGGCTATTTTTTGGGTCTGAATAAGACTACTAATGGGTCTCTGTGAGACTACTGTTTGGGTCTGTAAGACTATTATTTGGGTCTGAATAAGACTATTAATGGGTCTCTGTGAGACTACTGTTTGGGTCTGTAAGACTATTGTTTGGTCTGAATAAGACTACTAATGGGTCTCTGTGAGACTACTGTTTGGGTCTGTAAGACTATTGTTTGGGTCTGAATAAGACTACTAATGGGTATCTGTGAGACTACTGTTTGGGTCTGTAAGACTATTATTTGGGTCTGAATAAGACTACTAATGGGTCTCTGTGAGACTACTGTTTGGGTCTGTAAGACTATTGTTCGGGTCTGAATTAGACTACCAATGGTTCTCTGTGAGACTACTGTTCGGGTCTGTAAGTCTATTGTTTGGGTCTGAATAAGACTACTGTTTGGGTCTCAATGAGACTACGCTGCCGAGCAGCCGGGTCATATTAGTGTTGTCTGTAAGGCCATTTCAAATTTTTGATGTGTTAGATGGCGATCGTTATGTTTTGAAATCTCTAGTTAACAAGCGTACTATAAATACGCTCATGATCGAATTGGGTGGATGTCTCAGAGCAAAGTACCATCTGACCTTATTTGTGACCGAGTCTGATGTAGAAAGCGTTGGTGAAGGCACGCTAGACACACACGCCATGGCTACGTATTCGGCCGCACTGCACGCTTCAGTCGTAGTCGTAACTGCGATTCACTGGTGGGTCGTTCAGGGCGCGATGCGCGGCTGAAGGTGTAGGGTTGAGGCCTGGGTCTCGTGGAGACTACTTTGCAATGCTGCAATTAATGTTGAATACGCTGCCGAGCAGCTGGGCCATGTTGTGCGTGTGTGTGTAGTTAATTGTGTTTACTATACTATGGTCTGGTTATCTTGACTTTGAGGCATCTGTTCTAATCCTGTCTGTAATTAACCTGGCTATAGTCAGGAGAGGCCGAGCTTATAGTATACAGTAACCTTATTTTGTTACAAATACACACGAGGACTTGTGACTGTCAGTTCTGGCCGTGTCGTAGCGAACGGAAGTTTAGCGATAGTACGTCACTCAGTTGATTTCTTAGTACAAGTCAAGCTTAGCTCTGATTGGTTGTTCGTTTAGTACGTACGGTGAACGCTGTGTGGCGCCAGTATCGTTTGGTCGCCGCATGTGGACGGGGTCGTTGGGGGTGTGCGAGCATACTCTGTGGAGAGACTGGATCGAGAGCTCGAAAGAGGCACACGCTACCATCGAACCTATCAAGTTCACAGTACCTATACCTAGTCATTACTTCTGTATACTCTTCAGTAATAGTCCTGCCACAGCATCATATTGGTTTGCCTGAGTAACCCACGCAATGGAACCCTTACCACAGGGTCGGAGAGATGAACCACCTATCTCTGTGCCCACGTTCCCGCCGTCATATATATATATCTATTCTGTTGAATCAAATCGATTAATTGCGATTTCAAAATAAAGAAGTGATAAGAGTTATCTAAACTATCTAAAACGCAAGCGGAATGGACATCCATTATCTCGTTTTTCAAAACGTGACGTTTTCACTTTGATATTTTTTTTAATCATAGGAGGTACAGTCCCCGGCGATAAATATTGCACATCGACCTTTGGAAAGAGACAATCGGCTAATTTCGGCTTCGTAGAGCGTTATCTCTGTCGCACGAAATACAAACAGTCCGGTATCTATTAGGAGCTGTTAAAACAATTATGATTTGCTTCTTTTGATAATTCTTTTTATTCTTTGTATAAAATACATCATTTTTTCTATAAGTGATGGCTTTAGGTTGGGGTAAAATAAAATAAAAAAAATATGTTCACATTATGTTTACGTATTTAATTATTTTGTATAAACGAAATTGCTTTTTGGTCTCCCTTTTTTTGGAGTGCTGAACTTAATTTCAGTAGAATGTGTTTCAGTACTGACTTCGTTTAATATATTGTTCAAAGTTGTTCTTGAAATTCCAGTGGCATTTGCAACTCGCTGTTGAACCTTCTTAAAATAACAACTTACATTTTCATCTTCATTTTTTTTTAATCTGTCACTAGCTTCGGTTACAAAATATTTATAAACATTGTAGATAATTTCGCGTGACTGACCTCGTAAAGGTTTCCCTCTTTTTCCTAAAGATGCCATAGTACAACTTTAAATTATTTTTTGGCGGTGTTAACAACTCTAAATATATATTTTGAACAACGACAGACAAAACGTCACATAGGTAGTGTGCGACAGAGATAACGCTCTACGAAGCCGAAATTAGCCGATTGTCTCTTTCCAAAGGTCGATGTGCAATATTTATCGCCGGGTACTGTACCTACATTTCTACCATATTTTTTCTGACTAGTCCTTATATCCTAAACATGCGAATGATAATTACTTTTTCTAAAACATCCGCTAACTTTAGGGGAAAATATCGTGAGGTGGGAACCATGAAACAGTTTTATTTTGTCAAAGTGACATGACTGAAAAATGAAACGTGTAGCGCTTTGATTGGCGTTCAACGTTACGTGACCAATGGTTATATTTCTATATAATTATTTCTCAAAAATATTAATTAATCTAAAATCATTTACAAAACTAAGTTGCATTTTGATATTTTTATCTCACAACGCTTCTACATAACATAATATTAAATATTCATAAGGTATTTTTCTTACTGTCAACCAGCCTATTCAAGAGCGAACGCATTTGTTTTTAAATGACACAACGTTCGAATTTCGAACCAAGGCTCGGAACCGGTTTTAAAAATACCGGTTGTTACTGGTTTATTTCGGTTTCCATCCGAACTTTTCTAAAAAACATGAACGTTTCAAGAACCTTATTTTAACCTAAATGAACCGGTTTATTCGACAAGCGGCATGTCGATAAACGTGAATTGCAACTTGTGACTACTTGTAAGGATGCCGCGCATAGCATACTGCATAAAAACTGAACAGCACGCGACGTTTGCTTATCGTGCGTACGTATTAACCGGTTTTTATTGCTCTAAACCATTTAATCTGAAAAACCTTTATGTATAGCTCTTTCAATAACCGGTTTACAAAAAAAAACGGTTTATGTGAACGAATCCGAATGTAAAGGTTTTGCGTCAAGTGTACATAATAACGGATTGAAAATTTCACCGGTATCCGAGCCCTGTTTCGAAGCGTTGTTTATAGAAAAACACTTTTTCATGAATTAGAAAGTTATAATACGTACTTTTAACTTTTCCGTGTAAGATAAATGATGATTGAATTAAAAAAAGAGTCCCAAACACTGATACTAATATTATTAAAATAGTCTGCAATCCATCTAAAAAAAAAATAGTCAAGTTTAATTAATTTAATATGTGTATATATAATAAATAAGTATTTTTTTATCATCATTAATTTACTAAAATAAAGTTCATGAATGACTGCAGCGTTTATACACGATAGTTTTTTATTTAAGAGCATTATGATGAAAATAACAACAAAAACATTGATAAAGTGCAAAAGTGTGGTTATTTTCTTTACTCTTTATACGTAAAGAAAAAGACAGAGACCAAGGAAAAAGCTCGGTGCGCCCTTAAGGGTTTTCGGACTTTATAAGTGGTTCACCGCAAATGTCCGCGATGGTACACAAAGGAAAGAAAAAGTTTGTTTTGGAAGAAGTACATTTTATCTGACAGTTGCCCATGCAAGATCAAATTAAATTAGTTACCGAAATTCCACGAACGTGATGGGTACCGATATCTAAATGTTATGATACCTGTACTAAAAAAAATATTTAATTATTTTTTGGGTCAACGATCGTTTTTTCTTTACTTACTTAAAACACATTTTTTTTTATCATATTTAGATATCGAAAATACCAAAACATTTTTTTAAACTGATTCAAGTAAAAGTTAATTATCATAGTTACCCCAAAAGATCACCTTTTTCGGGTTCCGCACCTCAAAAGGAAAAAACGCCCTTATAGGATCACTCGTGTGTCTGTCTGTCTGTCCATCTGTCACAGCCAATTTGCTCCGAATCTAATGGACCGATTAATTTGAAATTTGGTAAACATATGGATTTCTGTGACCCAAACACGTACCTACGGCTAAAGTAAATAAATGAATTTTGAATATGGGGGTCACTTTTAGGGGGCAAATAAGAAAATTTAAAAAAAAGTTTTGCAAACTGTACCGTGTGACATATCAAATGAAAGGGCTTATTATGAGGGTCTCAAGTAAATATATTTTTTTTATAATTTTAAAATAAATCATTTTAAAGTTATTTAATAAAACTGACGAAAATTGACCATTCCCCCCCCCCCCCCTTATCTCTGAATCTACTGAGCCTAAAATTTTGAAAAAAATACAGAAAATAGTTCTATACCTGTAGATTACAGGAAAACCTATAAGAAGTCTGTGGTCTCAAAATAACATGGTTTTCTCAATATTGTGAGACAAACTTACATTTACTGTTGGAATGTATGTTCTGTAATGTATGTATGTTCTTGGGATGATTTCATCCCAACTACGGAACCCTTCATTGTGCGTAGTCCGACACGCACTTGGCCGGTATTTTTTTTCGTTTTGTTATAAATAAGCTATCATTTTAGGGTTCCGTACCGAAATGGTAAAAAAGAGGAACCCTTATGGTGTCACTCAGTCTGTCTGTCTGTCTGTCTGTCACAGCTGGATATCACAAGAACTACTAATGCTATCGACTTGAAATTTGGAACAGTTTTACATGACGTTTGTAATTTATTTTGCAAATAAGAAAGAAATAAAAATACATTTATTTTTTTGCAACAGGGACTGAAAGGGGGTCTTAAAAATTTTAAGTGTGGTTACTAGGGCATGTGGGGTATCATATGAAAGAGCGCTGCTAGCACATTCTCAATTTTTTTTTTTCTTTTTTTTAGGCCGCATAGTTTTCGAGTTTTGATGAAAAATGTAAAAAAAAATACCGTTCCCCCGCCCCCTTATCTCCGAAGTTTGCAAAGATAAAAATCTGAAATTATTCTATGTGATAGAAGTTTATGTATAGATTACAGGAAAAATAAAACGATGTCTCTAAATAGCACAGTTTTTCAGAAATCATCAACAAAAATTACATGCAAATGATGGTACGGAACCCTCGGTGCGCGAGTCCGACTCGCTCTTGACCGGTTTTTTTAGATATCGATACCCATCACATTGAATTTTCGCTACCTAATTTAACAGTCCTGTATTATCATCATAACAGCCACATGCACATGAATGACTGCTGGATAACAGTCTCCACACAATGGCTGCCATTTATGCTGGTTTACAAACTTACCTTTGTCAGTATTATTTAATGATCGTGGACCCCCAGGATCTGCTGCAAAAAAAAACATCAATTAAGTAATATAAATTTAATTAAGGAGTAATTCTATTACACCCGTGTGAACATCGCGTTTTTTAGAGAATAAAATAATGTAATATTTTATTAAATAGAATTGTTCCAGTTCGTTGTTGGCAACACCATGACTGTCACTTATTTTAGAGATCCTTGAGATAAGGAACAAGCTCTGTTTTCTGTACAGAGTGGTTCCATGTACTTACATTCACTATGTTTTCCTGAAAGGATATGTGAATATTTAAGTAGACTAATTATTGCAGCTTTGGGGCTGTTAGGTGGCGGGTGGGTAATTATATTTCAGATCGCCGTTCATAAAATTAGAATCAAGACTTCGCTTAACAGGTAAGCTCGTTTGATTCACAATTTTACTTCACGGCGATCTGAAATATAATTGATTAAACAGAGTAGATGTTTAGAGTTGTCTGCAATAATTCAGTTAGTTAATAAGTTATCTGGTTAAAAGTATTCTAGTTTTTTTTAATCATTTAATTAAGGAATAGCAGAGTGTTACTCATAGACGTGGGGGGTTGGGTGTTTAAATCCCCCCGAAATGTGAGAAACCAGAATCTCAATCCAGATGTCGCTTCCACGTTGGTTGCCTTTTAATGCAATTATGTAGTAGGTACCTACGCACGGCTACAGATCAAGCTATACATTTCCAGTGTAAGCTGATGTCGCATTGCATAGGATTTCCTTACAAAGAGGTCAGTGTAAACTGGAAATGTATAGCTTGATGTGTAGCCGTGTGTACATATTAACTGTGTATGTAAAAAAAAATAAGTTTAATAACTAAAACCAGACTACTGAAAAATCACGCTCTAAAAAGTATGAAACAAGAAAATATTCTCATCGAAAATTAGAAAAAGACAGGCAAATTAGAAAAAAAAAGGGAAATTAGAAAAAGACAGGCAAATTAGAAAAAGACAGGCAAATTAGAAAAAGACAGGCAAATTAAAAACCCGGAGTCACACGTCATGTTAGGGCATAGTTATTACGTGTGACTCCGGGTTTTTAATTTGCCTGTCTTTTTCTAATTTGCCTGTCTTTTTCTAATTTGCCTGTCTTTTTCTAATTTTCTATGAGAATATTTTCTTGTTTCATACTTTTTAGAGCGTGATTTTTCAGTAGTCTGGTTTTAGTTATTAAACTTATTTTTTATTAAAATTATTTCTAAAACACTTAATCTATTACAATTTTGGTTATAACCACACACGAAAACCTCTCAGGGATTATTATTAGGTATTCTTTAACTACTCAGGAATCAGGTAGGTACTCACTGTTAGTTCCAATATTTACGGATTTTACAGACGAATCTGAAAAAAAAAACAGTAAGATTCAAAATCAGACTTCTAATCTTCTCAATGCCTTTCTGACTCTTAGGGCGAGCGCGCACTGCGGTGGGTTCCGTTAGTTCTGCCGCACTGGGCGGGGCCTACAGTAACAAAACGCATGACCGCAGTGCGAGCACTTCAGACATTCCATACTTCACAGATTATGCGTTAGAAAAACGCACCGCAGTGCGCGCTCGCCCTTAGGGTTGTGTTTCTTTTACGACGCGGCGCGTGACTATCGAACTAATGTGCGAGCCGGTGCGTGGCAGCCCACACTGAATTAGGGTCAGTGCACACCAAGAGCAGAGCATTTTCTGAGCCTGTTGAAAAATTAATCTTATGACAATTCCATATATTGCAAAATTAAATTTGCAATGTATGGAATTGTCATAAGATTAATTTTTCAATAGTCTCAGAAAATGCTCTGCTCTGCTCTGCTCTTGGTGTGTATGCTGACCCTAAGCGCTAAAAGTCGAGCCCGCCGCGTAGGTACTTGTAAATTTTGTGTTTTAAAATTCCTATAGAACCAAATGTATATGGATGGAAATCATTTGGACTTTCCATATGTGTTATTGGACTATATTGTCTACTGCTGAACTAAAACCGAAACATGATTAATACTTGCTTGAAATTTGATATGATTATACGTAAACAGTTCCTTATTGTTTTTAAGTGTGTTAAGAACTTACTGAGCTAAAATATTGTCATAAATCTAAATTTAAACGAAGCTCGTTTAGTTCCGGTGCGCGTGAGAGTCTTCTATCTCGCGTGTCAAACTAGACGCCACTTCACTTACACACCCAGCTTAACCACGCTTCGATGTATCCTCTTAATAGCCAATCGCAAGAGTTTACTACGCGTGCCAAATAAGAATAGGATCGCGCACACGATAGCTGTCAAATTAGTACTGCCGATAGCTGTCAAATATTACGATAGCTGTCAAATTAGTACGCTTTGGTAATGAAGTTCGCGAGTATTGCGGAACAAAATGGCGTCGCGACATCGACGGTACTACCTACTATTCTTATTTGGCAGGCATAGTACGTGTGCTTGAGAATTTGTCACATAAATTTTGCGATAATTCTCGTTATAGAAACTGACCCTAAAGCTACCGTTTCCTGAAGAGTGCTGGCGCCATAAAGCGTTTGCTATTTACCGGCAAATGACGTCACTCAAACGTTGATATTATGAAAGTAAGTTGGCGTGTTTTCCTTGAGAGCGTTTTTGATACCGTAAAGTCCAAAGTCCAAAGATTTAAATCGCTCGATTTGCCTTCACCGTACTTAGTCACGCGAAAATGTCCATAAGTACTGAGAAGAATGAGCTGACACATTTCCATGACAAGTGAAGTAGTATAGTATTGGGCATTCTGTCCCACCTGTCGCGCAGACGAACTATAGTTCGCCTGCGCTCCGTTGTGACAGAATGCCCAATACTATACGGATTCGGATAAATTAAGCATTCTGAATTTTATCCATCGAATTCGCTGTCGCTCCGGACGGTGTTCCAGGATATCCAATAATGATCGTTCGATCAAAATACATACGCTCATTCGAGCGTATATCGTACATTTGATAATCCTGACTGTTTTGTTCAGTACAATCATAGCATACTATCACATTCCCTAAACTGTATATTTAATTAAATAAGGCGTTTCGTAATAATTAAAAAGAAGGTACTGCTAGCGTTAATCGATAGGTAGCCAACTATTCTTTCGTTTGTAATATGACGACCAGGTTTAGTACAAAGGTCTGTGTATCAGACTGCTGTGCAGAAGGTTGTGGGTTCGATTCCCACCAGAGCGATAAACTTTGAAAACAAACTTCAATGTTTACTCTGGTCTGGTTACAACTGTGGAAACAGTAGTATATTAACATCACAAAAGTAATTCATCACAATTATTAATAATATGTCTCATCATCGTCGGTCCGATACTCATACGGTGATAGGTACCTACTTAATAATTTTTGATCGTTCATTAATCAAATGATCGAATTGGAATAAATTTTATTTGTAGCTAAACAATTTTGTCTACTAACCCATACAGTTAGTAAACGCGCACAGAAATCAATTAAAGTCGAACATTATATTAAAACAATTTATCAATGTAACTGATTATTGTTATTTTAATCGTGTTAAGTACTAGACGTTTGCAAAAATGAAGTTTGTCAAACAACCCCATTCGCTAGTTGTTGATGCAGTCTGTGTTGAAACCCAAAGTCGTACTTTTCGACACGGGAAGCTTTTACCCAACACCATAAGATGTATTATCTGCGGTCCATCTAACTGTGGTAAAACCAATCTCGTAATTGGTTTACTTTTGCATAAAAATGGATTGAAGTTTCGTAATGTATACCTATACTCGAAGACTCTATATCAACCAAAGTACATGTTTCTAGAAAAAGTGCTAGCTAGTGTACCCGATGTTTCGTTTTCAAAATTTAAAGACAACGAAGAAGTAATTAGTCCCGAAGAAGCTAGGTGCGATTCGGTAATGATATTTGATGACGTAGCGTGTGAGAACCAAAATAACATGCGAGATTATTTTGCAATGGGTAGGCATAAAAACATAGACTGCTTTTATCTAAATCAAACATACAGTAAGGTACCAAAACAACTTGTCAGAGACAATGCAAATGTAATCATTCTTTTCAAGCAAGATGATATTAATATGCGACACGTCTATGAGGAACACGTTAACACAGATATGAAATGGAACGAGTTCCGTGAATTGTGTTCTAAAATATGGACCGATCCTTATAATTATTTAGTTATAAATAAGGAATGTCGTAAAAATGAAGGTGGCTATCGCAAAAAATTTGATAACTTTGTAGTTTTTGATTGAGGTTACATTGTGTAAATATATATCACTGCAAAGAAAATATCAGGTAATCTAAATTAAACAGTAATAGAAGAAACATCTAAATAGTATTACAATGGAAACATCTATGAAAAGACAAATCGTTAATGCTGTTGAAGCTGTCAGAAAAAAAGTGCGAAAAATGCGAAATATTGAAGATGATAATGAAAAAGTTTTGCAAACTGTATTTAAACCTTTGATTAATCCACTTAATCAAATTGCAAATAACAACAAAAATTCTCCTGTAAAAAATAAGAATAGTGATGATTTTAAATATAATAAACATGAAACTAACGAAGACTTAACTAACGAAGACTATGCCAATACGGATAATGATTGGGAAAATACTATTAAATCTAAAGTGTCTACTATTGATCAAGAAAATAGTGATAGTTGTCAAAATTCCGAGGATGATGATTGTGATAATTGTTTCGAGAAAAGTGATGACTCATTCAAATCTATCAACATCAACGATACTCTGAAAGAAAACGTTTCATCATGGTCTCAATCATCTGAAGTAATTGATGATATTCCTTTTGGAGTTAGGATTGAAAAAGGAAAACTAATGCTCGGTTCAGCCAAAATAACTATCGATGATAAAAATATTACTATAGATCATCGTATATATCCAAATACTGAAGGACTAAAAGAACTTTTATTTAAAAAAGATCCAGATCTAAGTTTGGTGACTGAAAACGACAAACACAGTTACAAATTAATGTTATTAGCTACAAATGCTCATAGACGCGATTATGATCCAAACAAACCTATAAAAAGCAATAAAGGAAAAAAATATATGTGTCTTATAAAACCACTTTTTAAGTTACATAGCAACGTTAACGATGCTCAAATGTCTTTGCCTAAAGGAAAAGGGTTGCTAATACTAAAAAAAATGAATAAAGATACTGAATATGTATATTGGGATGACCCTAATGAATTAGTTGAAAGATTAAAATTACTCATAGCCTCTCGAGAAGCTGGAAATACAGGACTCGATAATGAAATATTATCCATCATAGAAGAACTACGCGAGGGAAAATTTATAAAGTAATAAATATATCGATAAAAAAAATATTGTTTCATTTTACTTTGATCTTTCCACTTGAACATACATAATGAATATAGACAAATTTGGTCATCATATTCACAAAAGAATGAGACTATTGGATATGTTTGATATATCGGATAAAACAATTTTAAAAACTACAAATGGTGAGTTTAATTTGCAAATGAACAGACTACGTGGTGTTATTAATCCTGTTGAAGCAGACGATGTAGCTAACAAAGAATATGTAGATGAAAAAATTAATTACTTGTGTGGTAAAAGCGATGTTCAAATTTTATTGGACAAAACAAAAAAAGAGATTTTAAAAGAAATTCAAGTCTCATTAGAACACTTAAAATCAAGTATGGTGTCATATATTGATCATAAAATAACAAACGCTGGTACGAGTAAGACGATCAAACCATCTCATAATGACAAAACAACAAATCGTGAATGAATTACATAAATCAGCAAGAAGAAACTTTGTTCGTCGTTGTGTTATTTTAAAAGGAATCGACGACTTGTGGCAAGCAGATCTTATTGATTTAAGAAACATTAAAAATCATAATAATAGAGGATTCAGTTATATCTTAGTGGTGATTGACTGCTTTTCAAAATATGCGTGGACTATGCCTTTGAAGTCTAAATCAAAAGTAGAAGTATCAAACGCATTTCAAGAAGTCATAAAGACAAGTAATCGTTCACCTAATCATTTACAAACAGACTTAGGAACAGAGTTTTACAACGATACATTCTTAAAATTAATGAAGCGATATAACATTAATCACTATTCATCATTTTCGATTAAAAAAGCTTCGATTGTGGAAAGATTAATTAAAACTTTAAAAAACACATTATTCAAAACGTTTAATTTAAATGGAAACTATAAATGGATAGGAACACCTATAGAAAATACTTTATTTACTTACAATAATACTAAACACCGTACTATTAATTGTAAGCCTGTTGATGTTAGCATTGAAAATGAGAGCATTATAAGGAAAAATATTTTAAAATCACATAGGAAAATGATCACAAAGAAAATAAATACATTTAAAGTCGGGGATTACGTTCGAATAAGTAAGTATAAAAATTGTTTTGAAAAAGGCTATACACCTAACTGGTCAACAGAAATCTTTAAAATCACAAACATTAATGAAACAGTCCCAGTAACGTATAACATTGAAGATCTTCGAAACCAACCGATATTAGGTACTTTTTATAAGCAAGAAATTCAAAAAACAATTTATCCTGATGTTTATCTCATTGAAAAAGTTTTAAGGAGAAAAGGTAGTAAGCTATTTGTTAAATGGTTAGGTTTGAATGATAGTGAAAATAGTTGGATCGATAAGAAAACTGTAGTCAATTAATACAAGGGTATTTATAATTCAACTTATTATTTTTCCTAACATTGCAACACGAGCAATGCCAGGAAGTGGACTTCTTAATAACCTAATAGATCATTTACCGTTCGAGCTACATTTACCAGGTTATAATTACTGTGGACCAGGCACTAAATTACAAAAGCGTTTATTACGAGGAGACAAAGGCATAAACCAATTAGACGAAGCTTGTAAAGTACATGATATAGCGTATACAAATTATTCAGACTTGTATAATAGACAACAAGCTGATACCCAGTTACTGAATATGGCAAACAAACGGTTAAAAGCAGTAGATGCTGGAAAAAGAGAAAAAATTGCTTCATGGTTAGTTACCAAAGCAATGAAGACAAAACTTAAAATGGGATCTGGTTTGAAAACGTTTGGATCTTTAGTAACTAAAATTCGATCACAAATTAAAAAGCTAAAACCTAAAAACAAAGAAGACGCTATAAAATATGCCTATCTAGCTGCGAAAAAGTTGTATTCAAATAATTGCAGGATTCCTATACCCAGAGTCATACCACTACCTAAAACAGGTGGGTTTCTACCGCTGATTCCAATTTTTGCTGGGCTGTCCGCATTAGGTACCTTAGCTGGGGGTGCAGCGGGTATTGCAAAGACCGTTAACGATTACAAGACTGCTAAACACAATTTACAGGAGTCGCAACGTCATAATAAAGTCATGGAATCGATAGCGTTAGGCAAAGGCTTGTATGTGAAACCATACAAGAAAGGAAATGGTTTGTTTGTAAAATGTTCAAAAAACTAAGTGAAAGGTTACCTAATCGTGCTCTCAGTAATATAGATATCCAAAATCATGCGTATAACGTACCTTTTTTTAGAGGTGTGTACATGAAAGATCAATTACCTAACAAACCGAAACTTATTGAAAGTGGTGTTGTTAATTTAGATAATTCTAACAACGAAGGAACACACTGGGTAGCCTATGTAAAATTAAATAATTATTGTGTATATTTTGATAGCTATGGTAATTTGAAACCACCGTTAGAATTATTGAATTACTTAAAAAAATGTAATGTTTTTTATAACTATACGCGATGTCAAAAATTCAACTCTGTAAATTGCGGACATTTATGTTTGTCATTTTTGTATAATTTCTGGAATAAATGTATAAATTGAATAACTTTTTTTATTTTTATCATTTGCATGATGTCTCTCTCACTATCTATAACGGGAAATTCATCAGTATTATCTACTTATTATTCACCTACTCTACAGTTTGAGGGAGAGTATGAATGTGCATTATTGTATTTATCTACATTTAATTCTATACCAAATATTGATAATGGAAATTGTAAGTTTTATTATGACCGTGATGTTATCGAAATACCTGAAGGCGCATACGAACTGCAAGACATCAACGATTACATAAGATCTAAGTTACAAAGCGCAAGTTTTAATTTGCAGTGCAATAACAATACTTTGAAAACTAATATATTCTGCACAAAAAATATTGATTTTACGAAAGCAGATTCGATTGGCAGATTGTTAGGTTTTGGTAAGAAAAAACTTAAAGCAAATATATTACATGAATCACAGTATCCAGTGAACATTTTATCAACGACCGTGGTGAGGGTTGAATGTGACATAGTGACAGGATCATATATTAATGGCCATCCGAGTCATATTATTCATGAATTTGCTCCAAATGTACCTCCTGGTTACAGAATTATAGAAGTTCCTAAAAACGTTATTTACTTTCCAGTAAATCAAAATATCATTAACAGTGTGAACGTTAGACTTTTAGATATAAATAATAATTTGCTCAATCTACGTGGAGAGGAAGTACAGCTTTATTTACATCTCAGGAGAAAATGATTGATTACAGTAAAATAAATAAATACCCTTGTACCCGAACTAAACAAAACAGTGCTCCTCGGGCTATCCACAAGACAGCACCAAACAAGAACAAAAAACTGCAACTTAATCAAGAAAATCAACAATTTCTCAAAGCTATAGGACTTCTAAAATGAGTATGTTAGACGTTTTATCTTCTCCTCTGCATGACAATACTATAGTTGGTATCGAATACCATTCATACAAACCATACATAACAAGTTTTAATAGAAACGATGAAATTCGCATACCTATTAATGAAAAAGACTTGTATGTTTTACCATCCGCTAGTACATTGTATTTAGAAGGAACAGTAAAAGTTACGAAACGCGATTCCAAAGAAAAAACCGGTGTATCATTTACGAATAATCCAATGCTGTATCTCTTTCAAGACATTAGATATGAACTGAATGGCGTTGAGATTGATAAAATAAAAAACGCAGGCATAACAACTACTATGAAGTCATTGTTATCAATGAATGAAAGTGAATCAAAATCATGTCGTGCTTGGGGTTGGGACATCCATGGCCATAGAAGTTCTAATGGTGCTTTTGCTGTATCTATACCACTTAGTAACATTCTTGGATTCGCTGAAGATCACAAAAAAGTTGTTATGAATTGTAAACATGAATTAATATTACTGAGGAGTAATACAAACTCAAATGCTGTGAAACTTGATACGGGAGAAGTCATAAACGATGTGGAAATCAATAAAATTATATGGCGAGTACCACATGTAAAAGTGTCTGACAAAGAAAAGATTCATCTTTTGAAGATTTTGGAAAAAGATCGTGCGCTGCAATTAGTATTTAGGAATTGGGATTTATACGAATATCCTTTATTACCCAAAACTACGAAACATACATGGTCTATTAAAACTTCATCCCAAATTGAAAAACCAAGATATGTAATTATAGGTCTACAGACTAACAAAAAACATAATACAAGTGCAGATATGTCTAGATTTGATCACTGTACTTTGCGTGACGTTAGAGTTTATCTCAATTCAACTTATTACCCATATGAGAATCTAAACGTAAATTTCTCTAATAACAATTTTGCTTTAATTTATGAGCAATATGCTCGTTTTCAACAGTCATACTATGGACGTCGGTCAGAGCCGTTGTTAAACGACAAGGAGTTTAAGGATATCGCTCCTTTGTTCGTTATCGACTGTTCTAGACAAATTGATAACCTCATATCAGGCCCAGTAGTCGACGTGAGAGTAGAGCTGGAAAGTGATGTTGAAATACCTGATCAAACTTCAGCTTACTGTCTAATATTGAACGATTGTATAATTGAGTATAAACCACTGAGTAATATTGTAAGGAAAATATCATGAATTCATGTAGTATCATATTAGATGTTCAAGGATTTAAAGACATGCACAACAATTTCATAGTAAAGGAATTAGCTTTTTCCACTTCTGACTATACGCAAACATTTTTAATAAAACCTCCATACCTTTTTAAATATTTAACAAATAACGAAAAAAAACATGTTCAGTGGTTGCAAAGAAGCAAAGGAATTTATTGGAATGAAGGACATATTGATTACAGAGAATTCAGACGTATAATCGTTCCGTATCTAGAAAATAAGGATATCGTTGTAAAAGGTTTGGAAAAAGTGAAATGGATTAAGGATCTTTGTGAGAATTGTAATGTGTCTGACCTCGGTGAAAAAAACTGTCCTAATTTGTCTGTGTTGTATAGCAAGTACTGTGATGGAAAAAATAATTTAAATTGTACTAAACATTTAAAGCATTGTGCCTTGAAAAATGTATTGTGTATTAAAAAACATTTAAATTTGTAATGAAATGTGTATTCAAGGTTTTAGTAAATAAAAATCATTGAATCTTAAACTTGTGTTTATTTCAATAGTTTACCTACCTAATTACACTGTTCCACAATAAAAATACTTATATTAAAAGAGTATAACAAAGTAACTTTAATTACCTAACCATAAAGATACAGCAATAATTTATAAACATAATTATAATTAAAATTAATCACTGAACCCTAAAAAATATTAAAAATCACTGTCTATCAAAGATTTTGAAATTTTCTTAACTAACGATTCCGTATCGTCCATAACACTATCAATAGCATCTTTAACGATGTATTGTGCATTTATTATCACGTTCTCACTATCACTATCACTGTCACTTGTATTGTTATTGCAAAGATCTACAACTGATATTTTTATCAGTTTTATTCCGCGTCGATGAAGTTTACTCATCACGAAAGATTTTGTTGGTTGTTTCTTTTGAGTAGGCTTTTCTCGACGTTGTCGTCTGGATTTCTTTTCTTTAGTAACTTGACTGCAGTGCGGGGGTTCGTTGAAAATCATCTCAGAAAGTCCTTCGTAAGGATCCTGAGCGTACTGGCTGAATACAATTTCTGAATCGCAAATCTGAAACAAATAATGATAACAAATGATTAGCATTATAAACAGTGAAAATAACCGGTACCTACATTACAATTATAAATTAGATTTAAAATATATATTTGACTCACCGATGACATGATAATGACGCACACTGATACATCAAATATCTCTAATATTGTACAAGTACTCGAGGCGAGTAATATTTCATAAATATATAGTTTAATGCCTTAACGGAAACAAGCATTGCAACATTATAAGTTAGGATCCGTTCACAATACATAATTATACTTATTTGCTTTGTCAATTTTGTTAGTATTTGAAATAAAGTCTTAGTACGATCAGGGAACTAAACCGTTTAGCGAATTTATACACTACAAAAATGTGTTGGGTTATATCCATTTCACACATCTGGACTAATGACTATGATTTTAATATATGGTCAATTAAAGCGGACAGTAATTTTGCTAAACAATCTGTTCAGAGATCAATTGATCACACATTAATAACAGATTTTTATGTAAGCATTGAAATAATATGATATTATTCATTAACTGGACTGTGTGAACGAGCCCTAAGTTTTTATCACGTCAACAGCTCTAAAAATGATAACTTAGCATTTTTGTGAGCATTGCATTCTAATGGTTTTAATTATATTGACAAAAGAAAGCAAATCTTATCTATATAACAATAAAGCTGAAATACCACCGACTTATCATGAAACAAAAAGTCGTTCGAATATTGAGTTGAAGCGTGTATGAACTTGAATGTCAACAAATAGCAAGCTTGCATTTATAGTGTCATTGACATGCAATGTATCATATTTCGTCATCGTAAACTAGCATCGCGCTGCGACGTTACCTGCGAATTATTGATATGAACCTAATTCGTTCATAATTTTAATGGTTAGCAATAATTAAACAATGTGTTTACAAATAAAACAATATAAACTAATATTTTACTTCATTTAATTAACAATAATTACACTTATGTACTTATAATCTACAGATACCGAATAGTAACTATACTTAATAATTATACTATACTAGGACATTATTAAGAAATACAAATGCTAAGTGCCAATATTCTTATTGTTATTTTAATTCATAATATTCTCATACTATATAATTAAGCCAAACAGTATAAACATTATATAATTAAATTACTTATTTAAAAAGTGAGCAATGACCCCATGCTTTGGTTGCGATCTTACAACTAGATATCGCGCGTTTATCATCGTTGCTGGATAGTGCAATTTTGTTTACACTTTGCGTAAATATTTCATGTTTAAGGGATTTAAACACAATATTTTGTTTACGAATGACTTCACTATTAAATAAAACGTTTTCGTAATCTGCTATACTTATATCACGAACTACACAAGATTTCACTCCTTTTGCTTTTTTAATTATTTTGTCCTCTGTTTTTATTGAATAAAGTTTAGATCTTAAACCAACAAAATCTGTTATAACTTTTCCTCCCATTTCATCTTTGAAAAGACCAGGAATTTTTTTATTCATTATAGGTAGCATAAATTCATTTTCTACATTATAATTACTTGTGTCGAAGTATTGCAAAAACCGATGTTTAATATCACGATAAAAATCATTAGTGTATATTTCGTAAACAAAAGAATCGGTGTCCGTATAACATAATTTCACTCTTTCCTTATAAAAAGGTTTGATTATATTGTAGTGAAAGTGGTACATGTGTGATTTAGACAGTTCTAAAACGGTAAAACCAATATATATAGGCTTGTCTAAAATTAACTGATCTGGTTTCATTTGTATCGCTACTAAATTCTCGGATAGAACTGATGCGCTATGAAAGTAAGGGTTGTTCACGAGTCTCTCAGCGTAGGCAGACTTTTTGGTTTTGTTATTCGCATCATTCCACTGATTAACCAAATGAACAGAAACTCTGTTTTCAGTGTTTTCCAAGGTTTTTCCAAAAACGCTATTATTTAACAACTTGAAGAAATCTTGTTCAAATGTACTGTTTGCCTTTTGTCGTAGTTGTGTATTTAATTCGATATATTGCTTTAAATAGGGACTTTGTCTAAATGTAATGACTCTATGAATTTTACGTAGTAACAAACCGTGCTCCAAACATTTTTTTAAATGCACATAATGAATCACATAGTTATACTTATTATATAAATTTGAAACCAGTTTTTTCGTTTTACCACCAGGTGGTATGCATTTTTCAGGGCAAAAAGGTAAGTCATTGTGGTTGCTGTGTAAGGATTCAGGGTAAACCAGATCGACTTCTAGTATGAAACCCCATTTCGCATTATCATCAATACATTCAACATGTAATTGGTTTATTTCATTTTGATTTAAAAATCTAAAATCTGAATATGGTAAATATTGACACATACTGTAACCGTAAAGGTTATTGCAGTCCAAATAAACTATAAAACATTGTGGTTTTGATGCATCGCATTTTGATAAATACTTGTTATTAGCTTTTGCATAGCGATGGGAGCACATACACAATCCACCTCTAATACCTTTTTGAATCATTCGTATGATGGCTAAGTCAGAAACGAGTTCAAGTTGAACACCTGTTTTCAATAGCATTGCGTCAAATGACAAACTAGGGGCGGTTATGTAAAATGCAGGGTCTAGTTTATAATGTTGTTTACAAGTTTTTCTAAAGTTCTGGAATATATCAGTTAGTAAAAGAACATCTGTTTTCAAATATAAATCAGTATATTCACCTAAATTCTTTATATTGAATTCCTTCCAAACCAAACAAGCATGTTTATAATCTTCATCTGAAATAGCTTGGTTAGTTAGAACGCTGAAAAATGATTGCCTCGATGGTAACTTTGTTTGTTCGTAACAGTTCCAGTTAGTCATGTAATCATAAGGATATACTCCCTTCCGTGTAAGCAAATTAAATTGATCATTATTAGGAAAATGAGAGCGTAGAGTGATGAAATCATCTTTATGCATAGTTTTCGCAAGTTTGTCTAAGCTAGCTCCTAAAAAATTAAATGAATCTAAAAATCGTACTTGAACGTATTCATTATCAGCAATGTGTATGAATTTGGAAAATGAAATATATTTTTCTTTAGTCTTTGGAATAATTCTCAACTTTCCAGGCATTTCACCTAATTTTTTTATGAATAAATGGCAGTCGTATCCTGATAAGTTGTGGAAAAATATCGGTATGAATTTAGGTATTTTATACTGTAGATTGCAATGTCTATGAGCAGCGCCACGGTATCGACCTGTTATGTGACAATGGTCTCTAACTTTATTAGTCCAAAGTAGATTTTCACATATGTAACATTTATAAGCTTGTTGAAAATCACGGGCGTCGTCTTTTGTAAATGTCATGACATGGGTCTCAGTTAATATTTTGTAAATCTTTTTAACATCAGCAGAAAGAAAATCTAGAAATTTTGAAACACAGTCAAAACCGCGATAACTTTTAAATTCCTCATCATTAAAAGTATAATTTAACGAAGAAACAATGTTATAGGCGAATGCTACAGGCACGTGTCGTTGTAAAAATGATGTATTAGCAGTGTCGGGTTCACTAACGGATGTTGGTTCCAGCAATGTTTCGAAATCAGCGTATATGGCGAATGGAATATTTTGTTTTCTATCATAACTTTTAAACTGTAATACAGACCCTTTTTCAGGTAAAATAGTTACGATTCCCCCACAAAGATGATCATCGATTTGTCTTGGAGTAGGAAAAAACAATAAGCAACTTTCGCAAAAATATAATTTATTATGATGTTTACTGATTTGGGTTTTAACAAGACGAGGCAAATCTTTGATAAGACAATAATGGGATGAACGATCATTTTCTAAGAACAGTAGATGAATACTCTTAGATTTATCCGTACACGATTCAGGTCTGTACAGAGGACCTGTTATTAGCTTATTGTTTTTTAAACCGTATACGTATATATTCAAAAAAGGATTATTTCTTTCAAAAATAACTATATCTGAAAAAGTCATGGGAAAAGAAATGTCCTTAACATTTAAAACATCGCGAAAGTGAGGATAAGATGTTACTCGCTCTGGATGTCGATTTGTTGGGTACAAGGCAGCCACAATGCACCACAGAAAACAATAATTGTCATTATTGTGAATATTCAAACACGCTTTTTTGTTTTTTATAAACTTAGGTAAATCTATAAAATGAGATCCACTAAGTGGCTGATACTTATTAACATTGACTTCTAAATGTAAATTGCTCAAGAATGCCCATCCACTGTCTCTCTCCTCAAATTCTTCAATTTTTTTCAACAACGACGTGACAACCGTTTCATAAATAATATTAAAATCATAATTTAAATGTATGGCAAAATTTTTGGTGGCAAAAGATTTGATTTCTTCTAAATCATTTTTGTACAATAGAAATAAAGAAAAAAGTTCAAAATTAATTTTTACTGCGATATGTTTTTTAAGTGAATCATCGACTAAAGATTTAACCTGTTCGCGAATATTACAAAAAAATGTTTCCGGAAAATTATTTGCGTCATCTTTGGAAGCAATAACTCTGTAACTAATAATACGTCCCTTAAACGACGAACGAAATTTCAACGTTTTCAAGAATAGGAATTGTACTATTATTTTTGTGTTTATTAGTTCGTAAGTGACTCGTCCAGCAACGACTATCTACATAAATATCGCAAACCGAGCAATGAGGCATTTTGATGAAATTATAAATGTATAAACTTAACCTTTCAATAATTGGTACAGAACAATAAATACCTTAAATATCAATTAATGAAGGTACTACACGCATATAGTATTTGTGTTAAATTTTCCAGCTTAGCTCCTTGACCTGTACTGTCAGCACTGCAAATGCAAATATTCTTGTATGATCTCAGTAGAAAATCATAACCGAAAGTCAATCAGATGCTTCCTGAAAATAACGTACAAATTATTTAATTAAGTCTATCCTGACATCATACTATTTCCTCTGCTTATCTCTTGTGAGAAAAGTGCTAAGTATTATATTTACCTTTTATTTTTCAGAAATTATTTACGTTGATTTCCAAGCCAAACTTCTCAACGTAATGCGGTGTAATCCTCACTTGTATGGAATCAGCTTCGCAAGATTCCAAAGGTTTTTAAAACGATTTCTGAAAATAACAAACATAATATACAATTTAATTAAGTAGATAAGTACTTTAAGACATCACATTATTACACTCGTTATTGTTTAGTATATTTACCTTTTATTTTCCTCAAATTATTGACGATGATTTCGCTTTAACACCTAGTGCAAACCAAATTCCAAACCACACTTTTCAATACAATTCCATGTAGGTAAATAACGCTCGCTGAAAGAAAACATACATAAAAATGAATTAAGTAGATCAGATACTTTAAAATGTAATAATACTCCTATCACGCATGATAAAATGTTAAAATATTTACCTTTATTTTCCTTAATTATTAACGTTTATTTCGGGTTAATGAATCAGTCAACCACCGTACTGTTGCTTTATAATGATAATGAAAGTATACGTTTTAGAATATTCGGCTTTTAAACGAAACACAATTTATTCATCAGTTTAATATTTAAGTATATAAGCATGGTATTAACCATAATCATATGATCTTTTTCCAATAAAGTAACTATTTCATATTTCAATATTTCACAATACTTATTTGTCAGTTTTATTGGACTTTAGTCAACCTAAAACATTTTTCTGGTCAGCAAAGTCATATTCACCTAAATCAGCTGTCTTAGGTAAGGATGGCGCGCATACACATTTACCTTGTGGATGTAAATATCGTTGTTTGTTCAATAATAACGTAGTTTAGTTTGTCAGCCCTAGGTTTTTTCGCTGCATCGACAATCGATACTAACGCGTGACAAAACTGTCTGTGCTCTAATTCCCGACTCTTCATTTTTGCGTTGATATAATACGTATAAGTAAAATGGTTGATTTATTCATTATAACTTAGTTGTTTGAAACAAATTTTAATTTATTGGATTATCACACGATTTTGGCTTATAAACTACTTGTTTTCGGAGAGCTAGACACAGTCGAATTTATGTATTCAAGTGTGGGTACAGTCTTCAAGAAGTACATTGTGAACGCTAATTTATTAGTATACAACTACCAGTCGTTGTTACTTTCGGTGTTGCTTGCTGACCAGCTGCTGCTCGCTGACATCTTCCGCTCCGCCTGGTGTCACCAACTCATCAAGCTACCTTCTCGTAAAAACCGCCGTTGCGTTGCTTGATTGAAAAAAAATGTAAGTATAATAAGTAATGTAAGTGTAATAAGTTTTTAAATGGTATACTATCTGTCTTTGTACTTGTCTATATTATTATGTTGTCCCTCCTAAGGTTGTTTGAAAGAAATCGCCTAGACCGCTCATTGTATGTAAATAAATCGTAATAATGTCTCGCATTTCTTCATACAAAACAGTGTATAATTAATATATTATTATTTTGTATTGTATCGTGTATTGGATAAAAAACATTTTGTGAATGTTTTAACCAAATCTGTTGATCTATTTGCATTAATTTTGTTTTCTTAAATGTTATTACGTCTTTATTTCAGGTCTGAATCTGAGTGCGAGGTCTATCACCCAACTGCGGTCATCGAAAAGAAAGCTAAACTCTCACGCAAGCAGCCTATCAACAACAACAACGGGAAGCGCAAGTCAGGATCATCAACGAATTTATCACATCCAAGGTAATCAAAATTTTGTTGTAAAACAATGATGAGTGACTTCACCTTGATATTCAGACAACGAAGTGCGAGTGCTATATTAATTTTAGACTTTACGATCGAGCACTCATGCTACATTTAGCATCAGCGATTGATGATTTTGCGACTGGTATTGTTGCTATGTATAATATCATGTTTTAGTAACTGGCAGCGTTCGATCGTTTCGACGCTGCATTATGTTGATCAACTAACTGCGTTCCATTCCAGAGACATTTTAATTGAGTAAGAAATAATGTGATTACCCATTTTGTTTTCTATATTGTTTCAGTAAGAAAACAACTACCAGTCCTATCGATGTATTCGGTATCAGTCGGAATACTGAAACTGACACAGAGTTCAACGATAAGTCATCGAGCCAGCAACCGGTTTTATCATCGTTCTTCGTAAACCGTGTGGCTAATGGCAACGAGAGACGAAATGCAAACACCGACGGCGAATACTATGTCGACTGTAAAGTTTACAAAACAGGCGATGCGCGTGGCACCGATTCCATGGCGTTATGGAAGAAGGCACTTGTCCGTATCAAGTTCCAAACCGATACGGATACATCACAGTGGCGTAAGTTACAAGATTTTGTGCGTTCGGCCGACAAATTGTTTGAAGAATATCCAAAACTTTTTATTGATAAATAAAATTAAATAATTCAAAGACTTTTGTTTTGTTTTATTAAATAAAATGAGGTAAGCATTCAAAATCAGTGTTAGGATTCAGTTAATCCGTAAACGATAACAAAATACACGCACACACACATATGCACACAACAAACCTAACACTTTTTTATTCGATTGCTACCTAATTATTCGTTGTAAATAATTTTATGTTACAAGCGTATGTATTTTGATCGATCAAGTCGAACGATCATTATTGGGTATTCTGGAGCACCGTCCGGAGCGACAGCGAATTCGATAGATGAAATTCATATTGCTTCATTTATCCGAATCCGTATAGTATGGGGCATTCTGTCACAACGGAGCGCAGGCGAACTATAGTTCGTCTGCGCGACAGGTGGGACAGAATGCCCAATACTATACTACTAAGTGAAGTCGCTGCATCATTTTTAGGGTTCCGTACCAAAATGGTAGAAAAGGAACCCTTATGGTGTCACTCAGTCTGTCTGTCTGTCCGTCTGTCAGCTGGATATCTCAAGAACTACTAATGCTATCAACTTGAAATTTAGAACAGTTTTAGATGACGTTTACCCAACTATTTTGCAAATAAGAAAGAAATTAAAATGTTGTTTGCACATTCTCAAACATTTTTCTTTTTTTTAGACCGCATAGTTTTCGACCTCTGATGAAAAAAGTAAAAAAAAATACCGTTTCCCCCCCCCCCCCCCCCCCCTTATCTCCGAAGTTTGCAAAGAGAAAAATCTGAAATTATTCTATGTGATAGAAGCATATGTAAAGATTACAGGAAAAATAAAACGATGTCTCTAAATAGCACACTTTTTCAGAAATCGGAACGGAACCCTCGGTGCGCGGGTCTGACTCGCTCTTGACCGGTTTTTGTTTTGTGTGTAAGAGGTGTCATAAGTTCAAAATTCAAAACGAAACAGAAACGCGACTATCTTTGGACGGGTGTTTCGTCGTTTCGCACCACGAGTGGTTCGGACCGCGGTGTGAAACGCCGAAGAGCTCTTAGGAATAGGCTGTTTCGGACCGCGGCGGTCCTTGGAGCGCCGAGCGGTGTGAATCGACCAATAGCTCTTAGGAATGGGACGATTGGAACCACTATGTTTAGGTACAAGCTAATTTCAAAGTTTGTATGTACTACAGTCGAGTAGAAAAGTGTTTCATGAAAATAAAACAGTTACGACTTGATATTTTAATCATATTTCAAAATCACAATCGCATACTATTTAGTAAAAGTAAAAGTGGTTGAATTTAAATCACAGTTTGATTAGTAATTCAGAACTAGTTTAAATCACAGTTGAAACATTAGGTTCTGACTTAAACTAACTGATTGTAATTTCGATGGCGTACCTACATAACAAAACTTTACTTACAAATAATAATTAAGTATTTACTACTGATTAAAACAACAGTTCGAAACATCATACGTAATTTTTTAAATTAACATTTTGATGGCACATGACAAAATGCACTAGTAATTATTAAAAATCACAGACTTCGAAACTTGTTTCATTTATCTAATTTATCCATACTAATATTATAAATTCGAAAGTAGCTCTTTTTTTTTTTGTGGATGGGAAATCATCAAATAACTTCTCCCGCTCTGGGTGGAGCGGAAGGGCGTGTCAGAGTTTTACTGTTTTTTTTTTTTTTTTTTTGTTTTTTTTTTTTTTTTTTTTTAGTTTTTTTTTTTTTTTGCGACAAGCCATGTGCAACAAATGCGTGCAAAACAAAATTTAATTTATTTTATTTTCGCTATTTTATTTTGTACCTGGCTATACTTTAAGCATTATTACTGAGAAAACTTTTTGTTCCATTCGCGGTTCGAATAAACCCATTCAAATTCTTCTATGGTCGATTCACACCGTGGTCCGAAACAGCCTATTCCTAAGAGGTCTTCGGCGTTTCACACCGCGGTCCGAACCACTCGTGGTGCGAAACGACGAAACACCCCTTTGGACGCGGTAAGGCGAATCTAAAGATTTAAATCTTTGTCGGTGTCATAATTTTTATGACAGACCGTCATTGTGACCCTCCGCTCTTGTAAGAAACCTAGACCCTATCTGCTTGATGTTTAGTGTTAGTTTACGCATTCTATAACGGTGTATGTATGTGTTAGTCATTCGGCCAGAGAGCGACGATGTTTGCTTACCGATCCCGACGATAGTATTGCAAGAGCAATTTTGAACAGCTCGACTTTGGTTGTCCGACCATGGATCGTAATTCCTTAATAATTCGAATGTGAAAATCCACTTTCCTTCTGAAACCGAGTGGAACTTTTTCTTCTAAAAATAAAATGAGAAATAAAAATAGAACAAAGTTACATAAATATCTCTAAAATTATTTGAAACAATTTATTAAGTAAGTACCTACAGCCGTGCACTCGATAGGATACCCAATCGGCAAAAGTTACAAAATTCAATGCAAAATTTCATGCTTTTAGACCTGTTTTTTATATTTCTATGTCGTAGACCCATCGGTTCAGGGATTGCCTGTCAGTGAATATGCATTTATGAATGTAGATTTCAGAATTTTAAATCGTAGCCAAACATAAAAACATATTGGTAGTCCAAGATCCCAGGACGCCAGACCTTAACGACCTAATAGTACTGTAGCCTTTGTGAAATTGTTATATAATACGCCATTTCCGATACTTAACCCATCGCGTACCTTAGACAATGATACGATTGATAAGTCAAAAATCGCCAAAAGTGATACATATTTACATTCGAAGTTACCTTTGGCTTTGCAAAATTATATATACACAGATTACATACACAGATATACACAGATATATACACAGATTACATACACAGATATACACAGATATATACACAGATTTAAGACTAGATGAAGTCCAGTCATTTTGATAATAATTTACATTTTTGAATTACCGTCCCAAATTTATGCAGCTGTTATAAGGCCCTCTGTACATACCATATACCAATTTTCAGACTGTTCCTGTGACTGGTATAGATTTTAAGACGTATTTTAAGATTATTATTTACGTATTATTTTCTGACTAAGCCCACAAGCTGTAGCAGGTATGCGTACGTTCAAAGTACATACTAGCACTACTCTATCCCATACATTTTGTTAATCAGAAAATAAGTAAGGTCTGGAGGCCCTGGGACCTTGCTTTAGTCATAGAAACTGCCGACAGAAGTGAATACTTGACAGCGCAACACATCATACTCATAGCTATAGACTACAGCTGATATAGGTACTGTTAACATTAGCATGTCGCATGTCGGTGACGTGTGAGAGCAGTGGTGGCTCAGTGAGAGCAGTGGTGGCTCAGTGAGAGCAGTGGTGGCTCAGTGAGAGCAGTGGTGGCTCAGTGAGAGCAGTGGTGGCTCAGTGAGAGTAGTGGTGGCTCAGTGAGAGCAGTAGTGAGCTTATTTTCCTATGTACCCTTGGTTGTATCCTTGATGGTACAGTGGAAGATCAATTTTAACCGCTGTAGGTACCCTTGGCCATGAAACACCACCAAATTAAATTCTCCTGTACCTATTTTCGAAGTGATATTGAACGTCTATAATATGTTTCTTTGAAGGATAAAATCAGGAATGAAGTTATCCGGAAAAGAACCGGAGTAACCGACATAGCTTTCAGAATAAGCAAATTGAAGTGGCAGTGGGCTGGCCATGTTTGTCGAAGGACCGATGGCCGGTGGAGCAGACGAGTCCTGGAGTGGAGACCGTGTATCGGTAAGCTTAGTGTGGGACGCCCCCAGCTAGGTAGTGACCTAGTGGTAACGGCCGCGACTTGTGAGTCGTAGGTCGTAGGTTTGAACCCCGACATGCGCTTTACTTTGTATAAATTATTTCATCACCACTGCTCTCAAAACGGTGAAGGAAAACAACGTGAGAAACCGGCATGTCCTTGAGCCAAAAATTCGAAGACGTGTGACATCTGCCAACCCGCACTGGGCCCGCGTGGTGGCCCGCTCCCTCTCACCGAGAGGAGGCCTGTGTCCCAGCTGTGGGTACATTGTAAGCTGATGATGTATGTCGGTGACGCGACCTCATAAGATTTTCCCCTACCAAAAATAGCTCAACGCGCATAAAGAAGTTTTCACTTCAAAAAGTAAGTATTATTTGATAGGTACTTACATGCGAATAAGTATAAATAATGGTATTACTGTGCTTGCCAGTAGGAGATATATTCCTGACATATTTTATGCTGAAATTTGAATGGTTCAATTTTTGCAGGAGATCAGCATGATGCTTGTACTTCCAACTGAAATAATTTAGAAAATCTGTAAATAGCGAGTTGGCGGGTCCAACTCGCTATGTTTAAATTAACCTATTGTTACGAGCTGGGATAACGGGATAAATAAATTTACTTATACCAATTTACACCAAAAACACATTATACAGGGTGTAAGGGACAGCCCTCCGCAAACTAACAGGGTGCATTCAGCTCCTCATTTTGAATCATATTCTACCGGAAATTTTCTCTGGAAAATTTTCATTTTTTCAATTTTTTTTTTCAGTTACATTTTCATTGTTACAATGTAAAATTGCATTGGGTGTTCGCAGCATTCCATTTATGTAAAAAAAACTGCGAAAAAAAAAACAGCAAAAAAAAACCAGCAATGGATGTTGAAATACTCTAACCAACGACGCGAGTAATCAGCTGTTCATTTTCTGTCTAGCTACAGAGTTCATCGAACTCACCGCATACCTATTACCTACCCCTCCCAACCAGTAATAGACGTTCCGATTTATGCACAAAAACACAAACAAATCAGGTTTATTGGATTCCCTTAACGTTCCTGAAAAAAATTCATGTACCGGTCATCTTAGTAAGACATACTGAATTCACCCTATAAGTTTGCGGAGGGCTGTCTTACACCCTGTATTTAAATAATCACAAACTTTAAGCAGAATCAGTTATAGCTTACTGTTGTTCAATGTTTCGCATTCCTAGCAGAACTGCCTTACACCGCTGGCAACCCTCTATTGATATGACAAGTGTAAGCTTCTCGAAAGTTCGAGGACTTATTTCGAGAACATTCTAGTAAGTACTTACAGGAATTACCTAGAATGCTGCAAAACGCTACCTATTTAACCATCTAGAAAATTCTGGAAGGGTTTAGAATGTTCTAGAAAAATCTGTCATGTAGTTCTGCTACTCGATAACAGATGGCGTTAGCGTCTGCGAAACACTATTGATTGAATGCCTTTTTCATTAAATCATGACATTTGAGGTCAATCTGACCTCCACAATCCTAGCTGGATTGTGGAGGTCAGATTGACCTCAAATGTGGTAACTGATAAACTTGGTAAGACTGGTTGTCAGACTTTTTTTTATAAATGTAAAATACTCACTAGCTGTTTTGGATGAAGTGATCACTTTGCACTTGCAAAGTGAATCTGCTGTCGTCAACAAGTGTCACATTAGGAGCTACCTTGCATTTTCCTGCTTCTATCTTTATGGTGACATTTTTTTCTGAAAAATAAAAAGTAAGTACAGTTCTACACCTGCATAAATCAATACCGGATGGAGGATATACCTATATAGTTGAGGGCCTCGACCAACACCTCAGGAGGCTCTCATTGCGCGGCTGGGTCATGGGCTTGATTCAGAAACCAGTACTCCTGGACACGGCACGCATAGGGAGGAGATTCCTCTCTCAAGAGCCCTGACCACCAGCAGCTTGGACTGGCTTGGACCCTGTTCCCAATACCGATGGGCTACTATTTTTAATATTTTTAAAATAATGATTTTTTAAGATAAAAATATTTAAAACTGTAAATGATATGTATGTAAATGAAATTTAAAAAAATGTCATAGCAAAAATGTAACTTTAAATAATTTAAAAAAAAACAGATTTATAAGTTATATAACAATACATAATAAATAAAAAATGTCATCATTTAATTCAAATACATAAAGTAGCGAGATTATTGGCTGTTTAGATTTGGCACCCTGAACCCTTCTATGGATATAAAATCGTGTTACTTAAAACAACAAAAAAAAAGGATTTTCTACTCATAAATTTATTGTATGCAGCTGAGATGAGAATGCTAAGAGCGATGTGTGGTGTTATACGCGAGTGCATAGAATAACAAAATGAGTATTTAAGAGGAAGTCTGAAAATGACACCGGTGACTAAAAAGTTGTGCGGAAATCGGTTGTCATGGTATGGGCATATGATGCGGAGAAATGAGGAAAATGTCATGAAAAAAGTTTTGAAATGTGGATGGCTATAAGAGTACGGGAAGACGAAAGAACGATGGATGGATGGATTGTGCGAAAGATGATATGGCTAGAAAGGGGGTGACTACCGAGATGACGACTAATAGAGAAGTATGGAAGAAAAAGACATGTTGCGTCGAACCTAAATAAATTGGGATATCTGCAGGAGAATGACGAAGAATTTTTAGCAATCTATAGCAACTACCTACATAAGCACCCTAACACTGAATCATTTTGAAGCAAATTGCTTATCCATTGCTTCATATGTTCGAAAAATTTGCCTTCTCAACACCGTAATAATCACAAGGAATGTTGTTGAACTGTCAAAATGAAACCGATTCCGATTGATAGTGTGTTACGCAATTAGGGTGCTGGTTATGTGATCAAAGGGCACATCTACCTAGGTATCTACCTTCTGTGGTGATGACTATAGTAAATATTTCCTCACAATAGGTAGGTATGTTTATGGTAATAGTACGATCAGCAACAGAAGTCGGTTAACACTGCTACTTTTTGAAATCATCTAAATTAACAGAAAATGATACGATAACCTACTTTTTAGCATTTTATTTATTAGAGTTAATTTTCTTTAAAATTTACATCTGTTCCAATTTTAATGAAGTATTTTTTTCAATAGGTACCTTAAAACCCCCCTTCCCTTCCTTAGGATTTAGAAAACACAAGCGTTAATCGACTTTTGTTGCTGACTGTACCTATAAAATAGATAAAACGAATTTTCTCAGATATGAGACCTAGCTAGAGCGATTTTTCGCCGCCGTAAACCCCTACAATGCAACTTTCATCGAAATCGTTAGAGCCGTTTTCGAGAACGTGATTAAAGATTGCTCATTTAATAGTATAGGATAGGTAACTTCTCCTGTGTCATAGGCGCGTTCACAGTATAGTACTCAAATACGCAAAGACATTTAACATCTTAGATTATGACTTAACATGGTGACAGCGTAAGCGTGGGTGACCCACGGCCGCGCGTTCGTTGTCCGCCGCGCACAGAATGGATGGAAACCAGCACATGAAGTGATTTTTTGCTCCGTTGATGTGTTTGCTGTAAGGCGGGAGTGGGAGGATAAATAAATAAATGAATAAATAAGTCAACATCTAGACGTTGTCATGATTACAGTGTGAAGTGTGGAAGTGAGACACATATATACGAAATTAATAGGAAAATTGAGACAAAACATCGTATTTTCTGTCCCTTTTAAAGATAAGTAATTTTAAACAAATAAAATAATTTTGGCGTAGGACTTGTTTTGGTTTTTGAACTATTTGTGCACATTTTGAAAACACAGGAAGGCATTGTTGCTGCACTTATTTATACGATTACGGTAATTTTACTCAACGTGCTACACAAACGCCAGTTCAATTGTGGCTAAGGTCAATTGCAATTTATGCGGGCCACGTCGAGGAGCGCGAACCATATCTTCCTAATTTATACATCAATGGTTAAAACGAGTAAGTAGGTAAATTAAACAAAATATGAATTACAATACAGTTGTAATAATTTTAACCTAGCTATCATCTATAATTCTATATACTTATTATCTACATAATCACCTTATACAGATACCTGAGTTACCTAATTATACAGATTACAAAGTTCAGACCATTTCATTAATCGCCTTAAAAAAGGAGGAGGTTTAAGCATTTGGAGAGTTTTTTTTTAATTT
Source organism: Cosmia trapezina (assembly GCA_905163495.3). Taxonomy (NCBI): domain Eukaryota; kingdom Metazoa; phylum Arthropoda; class Insecta; order Lepidoptera; family Noctuidae; genus Cosmia; species Cosmia trapezina. The sequence goes on from LR991049.1 coordinate 8,091,232, forward strand.
TCCTTTTGGCATTTACGTCAATCGTGGTCACTTTGTGTTGTGAGCCTCGTAAGTACCTACCTAAATAGCTTTCACAAACAGGAAAAGTACTTAGCACTTAGGTACTGGTATTGTATTTAATTCGAAATTAACTCCATCGGTTTAGGTAAGTAAATAAAGGTAAGTAAACAAAAAAACCACGTGTCTGGTTAACCAACTAAACGTAATACCTGTCACTTCAGTTGTCGTGCTACGACACAGTTGTACTCTTCAATTTAGCAACGTTATACAACGAATTATAAAGTTACTAAATTGAAGAGTACAACCACAGAAATCTAAATAATAGTGCCTTATTATTTAGATTTCTGTGAGTACAACACTTGTCGTGTTAGCAACCATAAGGGGGATGCGCAATGGTAGCCCGCGAAATTCAATTTTTTTTTGGGTCTTTTGCGATTCGGTACATTTCGTTCGTTCGACGAATCTGCACGAAATCTAACTTAGAGAGATGTATTGATGATTTTTATGGTTAAAATTATGTAAATACATATGTTTTATTGCCGCTTATCATATTTTGATCAAGATACAACCTGACACGGACCTGCAAATTGCAAAAGACCCAAAAAAATTGAATTTTCCAGATCTCCAGACTAATAGTTGGTTGGCAGTTGGCACTACTCGCCTTAAATCCTCAAAGTCAAAGTCAAAGTCAAAGTTTTATTTGTAAAACATAGGTGGTGTAAAAAACAGGAGAACTCAAGAGTGCAAGTATATGGAAGCTTGGCACATTCCAGCAAGTGGCAACATAATAATTATGGGTGATTCCAATGTAAGCGTCCGCACTCGACAAATTATATTGATAGGTACATAATTGTTACATAATTTGAAACCCATTATGTGGTTACATAGGCACAAAGAATTTTCCTCATTCGAATTTGGATCTGATTACTTAGTAATCCACTTTACTGAGCATTGTTTGATGATTGATACAAATACCTATTTGTGAATACACGGGGAATTTTTGGTTTAGTCCACTCTCGGCCCCTCGGCCCTTATAAAAATATTTGTTTATTTGTTTCCTCTCAACCCCAAAACATTTCACACTCGACCCCCAGGGGGTGAGATTGAATTTTCATACAAAGTACAGGCATACCTCGTCCACTTTCGACCCCTAGTTCGGTAAGTACCTAAAATTAATATTTTGTAAGCTACAGAAAGCAAAATTCAGGAATTGATATTAAAAAAATATATATTGAGGGTGTTTTAGTTAAATAGTATGCAACTATAGGGTAGACTGATGATTTATCATCGTAACTGACCTACTTGGGGGGTCGAGAGGAAACTAAAACTTGCCTGGAAAATAAAATCCACTCTCGACCCCCTAGGGTCGAGAATAAACTATATTTAGTGGTCCACTGGACACATTATTTATTGGGGGTCGAGGGGCCGAGAGTGGACTAAACGGTATTTTTGTGCCCGTGGTGCCCCTCCGAGAAATGACAATGCTGCCGAATTAAAATGGTAGTCTCGAAAATATGCAAAAAAAAAGAAAACACGGCAAATCTAACATAAAGAGGTGTAGGTATTGATAATTCTTATGAACGAGGAATAAACGCCTATTATACGGATAAACTTTCCCGAATAAATTCTCCAAATTATGGTGAAAACCGCTTCAAAATCCGTTACCTACGTAGTTTTAGTTTTAAGAACAAAGTGGTCACACAGACAGACACGACTTCAATCTAAATTATACGTAATTATATAAGGATAACAGGTATAACATGAGATCACCGACCTAATTACCTAAAATGGTGATATTGGTGATAGACTTCCTCAAAATTTTCACTCTATCAGTCATAGTATGTTTAACAGCAGACTTTTCCATGATGATAATTTTTATTAATCGTAGGTAATGTTATGTTATGATAACATTAGTTACATACAACAACAACAACATAAGTTGTTGTTGTATGTAATGTTATCAAAAAACCACCGACTCAAATTTACCCTCATTTTATTTTTTGCTACTCTATCATCAGACCCTGATTACCATCTATCTATAACTTATCCATTGAGATCATTCCAATGAGACCAAATATTGGTGAAGAAGTTAGGTTAGGTTAGCAAATTCCAGGTAATGCTGCAGCATCAGTTCAAAGTTATGTTATTCTAATATCATTGAAGTTACAGAATACCAAACGACTCGATCAGATCTGTGGAAGAGGCCCACATCCATTCATCAACTAGAAAAGAGCGGATAATCTTCAAACGGCTAAATAGATTTTCGTGAATCATAGCTAAGAAAATTCTCAATCATAACTTCATAAGTCACCTTTCAAACGAAAAAAAAAATTTAAATCAGTTTAATCGTTTGGGAGCTACGATGCCACAGACAGATGCACAGATACACACGTTAAACTTATAACACCCCTCTGTTCCGTCCGTAGGGGGTTAATTATCCGGGAAAAACCTCAATACCGACATAGCTTGCAGAGTAAGCAAGCTGAAATGGCAGTGGGCTGACCATGTTTGTCGAAGGACCGATGGCCGATGGAGCAGACGAGTCCTGGGGGTCTAATCCCTAAGCACGAAGTCCGTAGTTTCAGCCTTCGTTACGAGCGTTTCCTACTCCGTATCACCTACGGACGTAGATTGGTTTGGGGCCCGAACTAAGTGTGAATGAGAACACGATTTGTCCCTACTCCCGATGTGTTTTTGCCCGTCCGAAAAATTTAACTTTACACTTGTGTTGATGTATCGATGTATCGTTATGTCAGACGGATAGACGGACTTAGGGAGTAGACCCCCGGAGTGGAGACCGCGCGTATCGACAAGCCTAGAGAGGGACGCCCCCAAGACAATAAGCCAATGAAAAAGTATCGTCTATGTAAAGTCAATCCACTGCATTGGATTGTCCTCAAGACAATGCTCAAGCCAGGCCAGTGAAATAGAACGATTTAAAATTTTTGCTTATTGTCTTGGCTTACTGGATTGTCTCAGCAATTGGCCTCGTGTAAAAGGCACACAACATGAGTAAACAATGTGCCCCCTTTTGTAGGATGACTAAGTATGACTTATCTACGCAAGTAGATGTCTTAGTAATATATAGGTAGGTACTGTAGGTATACAAAGTAAAAGTACAGGTTCTAAATGTGGAAGCATGTTATTAGCAATTTTTCCGACCTACGAACTATTGCAAATTTTTGCTATTAGTCTGTAAAATAAAATAATAAAACTATGCTTAAGTCTAATTTACAGTTTTTGACTCGGTTTGGTCAAAGCTTAGGGGGCAACTGCACCGTGTGTGGTCCCACACCCCCCACGTATCCACGACTATGGCTGGGTCAGTCAGACAGGTTGCGGGCGGAAGGCGATAAACGCCCCAATTTTTTGGCTCTAAAGTCGACGCGTACAATATCTTCTTTTTTTTATGTATGACCACTCCATAATGTATGACCACTCCATAACTTTTTACAGAGTAAGTACCTAGTCCACTTTGACACTAATGGATCATTGTTGTCTATGTAAATAAATAAATTCAATTTAAATTTAATTTAATTTTGAAAGATTCTTGTTTTATTCGGGAGGGTATACCTCGAAGTTGGTTCCATAATGTAAGTAGATATGTTTCCTTGGGTAGTTTTTGAGTGATGTTATAATTACTTCCTGTCGCTGTAATTTACATAGCAGGTACCTAATGGTATTCGATTTTATATGGATATGTAGGTACATACCCCACAAAAAACAAACGACTTCCAAAAAAAACACTACGAAGTGATTTAAAGTAAATAGGTAGGTACCTACCTACCTACCTAACTTTAATTTCGGAAGTCGGTGGCAAAAAACGAAAATCAAAACCAAAGACACCAACTTCCGATAGTAAAGTCGTAAGTAAGTAGGTACCTATAATATTTTTCTTTTTGGAAGTCGATTGTTTTTTTTTACTTAAAAACAGTTTATTGACAATTCCTTTCCCTATATCCCCAATTGATTAGTAAAACCACTGACACGCAGTATTATAAGTAATAACAGCCTCACGGGTCGGTCCATCAGGTTAAGCTACGCTTGCCGGGGTTGTTCCGTGGATGGGTGACCATCTTTACATACCTACCGAGACTCCTCCGTGCCTCGGAAAGCAAGTTAAGGCGTTGGTCCCGGCTGTCATTTGTGCATCTTTGACAGTCGTTACGGGTCGTCAGAAGCCCGAAATTCTGACAACCAGTCTTACCAAGGGTTATCGTATTACCCAGTTACTGTGTTGTGGAGGTCAGATAGGCAGTCGCTCCATGTAAAATACTGGTACTCAGCTGCATCCGACCGACCCCAACGTAGTTGGGAAAAGGCTAGGCAGATTGATTTTTTGACACGCAGTAGGTACCGAGTATTAATGAAATAATCATGACTTATTAACAACAAACATGCCTTACCTTCCGTTTTAATCATGAGCAAATTCATAGACACTACATACACAAACAAAATAAACATTTTTCACTACTTAAGTATAAATAATTTCACCACAAAATCCCACTGACGGACGCCTTCCAACTAAAATAATTTTATGGTCACAGTCAACATAGGAATTATCCTAAATTAAATTGACAGCAACTAAATGAATGTATTTGAATTAATTTTTCATTTTCCTTAAAATGTGTTAGGCATGGCAATGGTAAAAGGATAATTAATTATTTATTTTAACACTTTGCGGGACATTAAACGGCCATAGACGTCATAACAATAAAACTTCTATTGGGAAGAGCTCGTGGCTAAGTAATAACAGCCGCACGGGTCGATCCGTCATGTTAAGCTTGCCGGGGTTGGTCCGTGGATGTGTGACCACCTTTACATACCTACCGAGACTCCTCCGTGCACGTTAAGCTGTTGGTCCCGGCTGTCATTCGTGGATCTTTGACAGTCGTTACGGGTCGTCAGAAGCCCGAAAGTCTGACAACCAGTCTTTACCAAGGGGTATCGTCTTACCGAGTTACTGGCTTGTGGAGGTCAGATAGGCAGTCGCTTTATGTAAAATACTGGTATTCAGCTGCATCCGGTTAGACTGGAAGCCGACCCACTTACCTACCTACATACACGCCTCCCATGTAAGGATCGTAGCAGGTCTGTGGCGTTCTGTAGTTTCTGCCTACCCCCATGAGAAAATCGAGATAATCTTTTCAAAATAATTGTAACTAAGCAGAAATCTAAGATTCTGAACTGTTGTTCTAAAGCCTTTATGATGCTTTTATACTACTTTTAGGGTTCCGTACCACAAAAGGAAAAAACGGAACCCCTACAGGATCACTTCTCGTTATCCGTCTGTCTGTCTGTCAAGACCATTTTTCTCAGGAACGCGTGGAGGTATCAAGTTGAAATTAATATCAAATGCGTAGGTCCATGGTCCCTTGCAGTTCTAAAAAAATCAAGCTTCTAAATTCAACGCAATAAAAAAAAAACCGGTGAAGAGCGAGTCGGACTCGCGCACCGAGGGTTCCGTTTCGATTTCTGAAAAAGTGTGCTATTTAGAGACATCGTTTTATTTTTCCTGTAATCTTTACATAAACTTCTATCACATCACATAGAATAATTTCAGATTTTTGTCTTTGCAAACTTCGGAGATAAGGGGGGAAAGGTATTTTTTTTTTACATGTTTCATCAAAAGTCGAAAACTATGCTAACGAAAAAATAAAAAAAATGTTTGGGAATGTGCAAACAGCGCTCTCTCATATGATATCCCATATAGAATACGAATTCCGCTCAAAAATGGTTCCACGTAAACTCAAACAAAATGGGCGGGGCGTAAAACTACAACTATGTAAAAGTACTCTGTGACTACAACCCACTCGCCTCTCAGTCTGTCGCGCGCTCAGTGACAGACGCCTACATCGTTTCGATTAGTGAAAATCCAAGAAACAACTAGTTTCTCAAGGACAAAAATGACCTCCTGTGTGGTAAAGTGGTGTAACAGACGGGTAGAAGGAAGTAAAAAACAAACCGGGATAACCTTATCACAGAAAAGTGACATAATTTCGTGTTTTGTTCGCGTATAGACAACCTCGAGTAAAAATATTGTTGTCTGCATTATGCAACCAGAGAACCAGCCAGTTTTTAATACGTAACTATAATATAATATTTTGTATGTACCTACTACCTACAGGGATTTCCTGTTAGTGTTTCTTATCCTTCAGTTTAGAGCACTCCCAAAAAAAGAGATCCAATGATTACAGTGGATTACAGTTACAGCAGTCCGCTTTAAAAGAAGACAGGATGACTGACCTGGAGTGGTTACCAACTAGTGCTAGTAGGGTATGCTGTATACATTTTGGGAATGAAGACATTTATATTCGTCACGCACATGCAATCGTATATGTTAAAAAAAAACTGCTGTACCTATTTGTACGGTTAGTCCTGTTGATATTTAAGGTCCAACCAATCTTATCCCAACCTCTAAATAAAATAAATAAATATCCTTGGACATTTCACACAACGCCATCTTGTCCCAAGCTAAGCAATCTAGTGCTTGTGTTATGGTAACGAGATGGCTGATAAACTACTTATATACATTTTCTTTTTTGTAAATACATACATATTATAGATAGAAAAACACCCAGAATCGGAACAAATGTTTGCAATAAACTGATTTGAGTTGATTTGATTTAAATTTTGATTAGGTGGCAAAAAAAGTATTAAAGTATCCATTCATTCATTTGTTTGCATTAGGTACATGGCAAAAAATTAATCTATATTGAATTCAAATCGTCATAAACTAAATCAATTAGTGATTTTCCGTGGAACGAAAAGGGTATTTTATCGTAGAATACAGAACGAGAATTAAACTCAGAGGTCACAGTCTCTTTTAGCCTAAGCGCGACCTACCGTGCGTTTCTCTAACGCACAATCTGTGAAGTATGGAATGTCCTTGAAGTGCGCGTACTGCGGTGAGAAAAACGCATGACTTTTGTTACCGTAGGCCCCACCTAGTACGGCAGAACGAATGCAACGCATTCCACCGCACGGCAGTGCGCGCAGTCACTTAAAGTCCAGACATAATCTTGGTCAGATCATGTGAAGACTTTGTAGATTGGTGTCTGAAATGGTCTTTTGAGGAAAGAACCTCACACAATGAGTGGACCTGTCCAGTCAGTGCACGCATTTGTCAATAATCGTGCACCTCAACGTGCACCGCACAATCTGTGAAGTATGGAATGTCCTTGAAGTGCGCGCACTGCGGTGAGAAAAACGCATGACTTCTGTTACCGTAGGCCCCACCTAGTACGGCAGAACTAATGCAACGCATTCCACCGCACGGCAGTGCGCGCAGGCACTTAAAATCCAGACATACCTAATCGTGGTCAGATCATGTGAAGACTTTGTAGATTGGTGTCTGAAATGGTCTTTTGAGGAAAGAACCTCACAGAATGAGTGGACCTGTCCAGTCAGTGCACGCATTTGTCAATAATCGTGCACCTCAACTTAAAACTTAAGGACCTCAAAGATTCGCCGAACAATACCAAAGAAAAGGCATTTTGGTAGGCCGCATTAAATTACCTACTCAGGCTATGATTAAAAACTGTGTTCAACCTGCTGATTGCAATGTGTTCATTGGAGGGCTGGGAAATAAAAAAAAAACACGTTTCCGGAAACGGATTCCTTAGTTATCCCTAGTTTTTGAGTAGCACGGGTACAATCACCCCTTAAATTTTGGCTCGTACTTCTGATGGCGTTTGCCAATAAATGACCTTCAATCATACGATTATTATCAAGAAAAAAACTATTAAACATCAAGGAAACTGCATTTATTATGCTACCTACTTTAAAAAAATGTGACGAAATTCCATAGATCCTGTACTATGATGGAAATAATGATTTCCTCTCTACAATTAAAATAGATATTTGGTGAGTAATAAAATAACTATTTCTTTTTTTAAAGAATGGAATATTGGAAACTAAAGGTGTCATATTATTTGATTCATCATAATTGAGTTCATAATAAATTACTGACTCCTACTTTATACTGCATTACACCATCCTCGATGCTCAATTTCACCACAGTCTTATGTTTTTATACTGTGATGTTACCATGGTTACTTAATAATCCATCTCGTACCCACTCACTGGCTTCGATATTTCCGTTTCACTCTAACATTATCTTATTAAATAAAATTGCGCCCCAAATGAATGGTTTGGCGAATTCATGTACGGAAAATAGCAAAGTATTATATTTTGTCTGTGCGTGTGTTGCGTTAGTATTATTATCAGTTTAGTAGTATGAGTTTGGGACCATGTTTTAGCGGGCTTCGTAAGAGAGTTATGATTCTATATCATTCTTAATTCGTTGGATATCCCACATGCCCTAGTGGCGTCACTTTGAATTTTTAAGACACCCTTTCAGCACCTGTTGCATAATACACACATACATTATGATATAAGTGCGGTAAGTTGAAAATTACAACCGAGGCGATATTGCTAGCCCGAGCCGTAGGCGAGGGCTACAACTGCTACAAGAAAGCAGAGGCTGTAATTATCAAAGCGCACGTATGTCATAGGACGTTTTATAACATATTTGCGAGGAAATAAATAAAACTCTGACTTTCTTAAACGAATAAATCTTTAAAAACACACTTTCTGAAAATGAATTTGGATCTTTGCTTGTTTTCCATAACATGAAATTTTGATACGCTTGTAAGTATCTATCGGTCGATTTTTCAGGCAAGAGGCTTAGAGTAGCCTTTTTCGCTGCCTCTGAGACTTCTGGCGGTGTCGAATTAATAAATTCATCATTACTTGACGACATTTTCAAATAAAAACAATGCAGCAAAACTGCGAAAAGAAAAAGCGCGCGGAATAATTTTTACTTGTTCACAAATTAGCGATGCGCGCGCATCAGCGCTTTTTTTCTAAAGCAAAGGCACAAAAACAGCTAGTATTACTAATAAAGTAAATAATTTTTTTTTTTTTTTTTGTTTGTTGTTGTTGCAATTTATTGTCAAAATTAATTATTTATTTTTTATAATTTATCTCCTAAAGTTAATTTTATTTATTCATAAAATGTTGACCACTTTTCTGACCTAAAAACTCTTTGCTAAGATTTAAAAAGTACCGTTCGTTATAGACTATAGACGGAGCATCTTGATAAACCTTACGTTTTACCTTATTAAAAAGAAACCCGTGCGTTTTACATTACAATTACGCACAAGTACGTAATGACAAAATCAAAATCAAAATCAAAATCAAAAGTCCTTTATTCAAATTAGGCTGAGAATCAGCACTTTTTGAACGTCAAAATTACAGTAAGACAGTCCCCACAAAACGCCCGCCCTTCACCACTTCCTAGTGCTTTAGCTGGGAAGAAGAAGTAGCGGAACAAACTCCCCAGCAGCACAGCTGTCTGTTCAGTTGGAAGAACTAGATTCTATACAATAGTACCTATGCAAAATAATTTACGCAACACAATACATTAAATTATATTTTTGTCAAATAAAATAAAATAAACAATTTTAGTACTTAACTCATGTAACCTGTCATTATGTAAGCTGATCCTGGAGAAAGAACATAACATAAACATTGTCTTGAATTAATCACAGCGACCAACTATTCTTATCGTTTAAGTAATCGTTGATAGAATAGTATGCCTTTGAACAAAGATTGGATTTAACTTTAATTTTAAACGCATTAAAAGGCAAATCTAGCAAAGAAGAAGGTAGCTTGTTATAAAAAGTTATACCAAGACCAACAAATGAGTTATGAACCTTATGAAGCCGATGAAATGGAGCACGTAATTTGTCCTTATTTCTGGTGTTAATATTGTGAATATCACTGTTTTTACTGTACAAATGTATATTTTGCCTAATGTATAAGATGTTGGCGAAGATGAACTGTGATGCCACTGTGAGAATACCAATATCCCTAAAAAATTCCCTCAGAGAAACTCTAGCACCTAGCTGGTAAATTGCTCGAACAGCTCGTTTTTGAAGAACAAAAATATTTTGAATATCAGCCGCTTTGCCCCATAGCAGAATACCGTAGGACATAACGCTATGGAAATAACTAAAATAGACTAAACGAGCTGTATCAACGTCAGTGTATTGTCTTACTTTCCTGACGGCGTAGGCGGCTGAACTGAGTCTTCCCGCTAGGCTTGATATATGTGGGCCCCACTGAAGTTTAGCATCTACTGTTATACCCAGAAAAACTGCTGATTCTGCAGTCTTAAGCACCTCTTCATCTAAGACGATGTTGGGTCCCAGATTTCTAACATTCGGTAAGGCAAACTTTATACATTTAGTTTTCTTGGCATTGAGAACTAAGTTATTTGTCGTAAACCAATCCGTAACCATTGAGAGTGCACTGTTTACGTCATCAAAATCATGTCTGTTTCTGTCTACTTTAAAAATAAGAGAGGTGTCATCTGCAAACAGTACAACGTCACAGATACCCTTTAAATAGAATGGTAAGTCATTGATATACACTAGGAATAAGAATGGACCCAGTATTGAGACATACATTACGATATTGAAATTCGTGAAATAAGAGACCCTTTACGAGCAAATGTGTTATAATAGTACATTATGATATAAGTGCGGTAAGTTGAAAATTACAGCCGAGGCGATATTGCTAGCCCGAGCCGTAGGCGAGGGCTACAAGAAAGCAGAGGCTGTAATTATCAAAGCGCACGTATGTCATACGACGTTTTATAACATATTTGCGAGGAAATAAATAAAACTCGGACTTTCTTAAACGAATAAATCTTTGAAAACACTTTCTGAAAATGAATTTGCATCTTTGCTTGTTTTGCATACGATGAAATTTTGATCCGCTTGTAAGTATCTATCGGTCGATTTTTCGGGCAAGAGGCTTAGAGTAGCCTTTTTCGCTGCCTCTGAGACTTCTGGCGGTGTCGAATGAATAAATTCATCATTACTTGACGACATTTTCAAATAAAAACAATACAGCGAAAAGGAAAAGCGCGCGGAATAATTTTTACTTGTTCACAAATTAGCGATGCGCACGCATCAGCGCTTTTTTTTAAAGGCAAAAGGCACAAAAACAGCCAGTATTATTAAAGTAAATTTATATTATTTTGTTTTTGTTACAGATAAATGGTTGTAATTTATTACCAAAATTAATTAAATCAAAGAATTAAATGTTTAACATATAACATATTCTTTAATTTTATTTTATCCCAAAGTTTTTTATACATAAAATGTTGACCACTTTTCTGACATAAAAACTCTTTGCTTTGCATTCTTTGCTTCTTTTTTCTTAAGATTTAAAAAAGTACCGTTGGTTTTAGACGGAGCATCATGATAAACCGTACGTGTTACCTTATTAGAAAGAAACTCGTGCGTTTTACTTTACGATTACGCACAAGTACGTAATGACATACATTACGATATTGAAATTGGTGAAATAAGAGGCCCTTTACGAGCAAATGTGTTATAAAGTATTTTTATTTCTTTCTTGTTTGCAAAATAGTTGGGTAAACGTCATCTAAAACTGTTTTAAATTTCAAGTTGATAGCGTTAGCAGTTCTTGAGATATCCAGCTGTGACAGACAGTCAGACAGACCAGACTGAGTCGCACCATAAGGGTTCTTTTCACCATTTTGGTTCACGGAACCCTAAAAATGAAATGCTATTCGTTGGTAAGCGCATCACTTCATATTAAAATGTTCGTAATAATCCGAATCAGATTCTTACAGGAATTGATGTGTAGGTATTAAAGTTATTTTTCCGAAATCATACATTGTAATTTAAATTGTGAATGTAGACTTATTTAATAAAATACTTTAAATACTCTTAACAAGTTTATTTACAAAAACATCGCCTTCTAAATATATACAGTCTTGTTTTTAAAATAAATTAAAATAAATAAAATTAATTCTTATAGAAAAAAGATGGCGGATAGAAACAACCATAAACCTATTCTATTTTTGTTTTATTTCACGTCTTCATCTCTTAACTTAACTATTTTCGGGTCGTCAATAATTTCATCGATTCTATGCAGGTCTTTGAGCGAGACCTGTCCGGTGCCTCTATCCATGGGTTTAGGTTGAGTCGGGTCAGGTTTCCAACCTAAGAAGTTTATTATCTGGTATGTAGCTGGAACGCCACGCTCTTTGCGGTCTGGCATTTCCTGCAAATTCGAGAGACAAGGTGAAATTACATTATCACAAATTACTCATAATTAGTCTGTGCTAAATAAATATACTTTCTTTCTTTCTTTCTTTCTAAATTAAATTAGCTAGAGTAACTTCAAGTGATGGGTATTGATTAGAGAAGAAAAAACTTTTTAACAAAAAAAAAAAAACCGACTTCCAAAAATCACTACAAACTGAAAAATAACTTTATTTCGGAAGTCGGTGTCTTTCGTTTTTTATTAACTTTCTTTTCTTTTTGCCACCGACTTCCGAAATTAAAGTTATTTTTCACTTTGTAGTGATTTTTGGAAGTCGGTTTTTTTTTTTGTTAAAAAGTTTTTATTTCTCGCTTTTTAGTGGGTCTGTTTATGGGTCAAAACCAAAATTTTGGATCATTTCATTTGTGTTATTTTTATGTCACAATAACATAAAAGTAACATAAAGGAAAATAAGGGCTGTGTTCATGATGTAAGAGAAAAACAGTCAAGTATTTTATAATTATTTTTATTCATGATAAAAATGTAACAATCTGAAAGATTGACATAACAAAAGTCTCACTTCGACGCCTAAAAGAATAACTATAATGCCGTTAAAAAAACATTTAAGTTTTTGGTCTAAGCTTTTACGTGATCTTAATTTTAAAATAACAGGTAGTCACTTCAATGTGGGCTACCGATGGTAGTACCGATTAATCTTTTCATTTTCTTTGGTTAATTTTCTGTATTTCTTCTGATATTTTCTTTGGTATTTTTTCGAGGTTCACACTTTCTACTTCTTGCTTGTTGTCAGTATTTTTTTTTAATTCCTCCAGTACTTTCGTCTGGTCTCCTTCTCTTAGTCTGATAGCTCTACTATATTTTTTTTTGTAGAATTTTTTGCTCTGGTCTAAATTTTTCTCCTGCATTCGATTCCATTTTTCGGGATCGTTATTTTTTAGCCGCTCTAGATACATTTTCTGCCTTTCTGCAACCGATAAAGGCATATTATATTATCTGTAAACCAAACACTTTGAGTTTAGCAGGTTTCGATAAATCCGATATTTCTGATAAACTAGCTGACCCGACAAACAAGACAAATCCAATCGGTCCAGCGGTTCTTAAGTTATAAATGTGAAACTGAACCGAATTTGTTTTATATACTTACAATGCGTTTGGTTACGGTTACCGATACTAAAAGGGTCGTTATATACTATTTTTTATCGACAAATCTAATTTTATAAAAAATCCTAACCCAACACCCCGCTAATGGCGGCCATTTTTAACGGCTGCATTAGGGAATGTGCAATAAAATGCAATATCTTTGAATCTAAAAAACCTACAGACGTCCAAATGACTTAATTGTAAAGGTAGACGTTGAGGCTATGGAAAAACTAAATAAAATAAAAAATAGTCAAAAAACATACAAAAACACGAAAATTTACACAAAAAACAACTTTTTTTTTACATTTTTTACTTTTTCGCAAAAACAACCCTTAAATTTTGCATGTGAAATTATGTTTAACCAAAAGTATTTGAGTCAGTCTACAAAATGATATCAAAATAATGACAACATAACAATTATTGATAACATAAGTAGGGAATATAAATCTTTATATAAAAATCAAATTTTACTTAATTAACTTAACTGATTCCGTGCAGATTCCTCGAACGAACGAAATCTAACGAATCTGCACGAAATCTAACTTAGAGAGATGTATTGATGATTTTTATGGTTAAAATTATGGAAATACATAATTATGTTTTATTGCCGCGTATCATATTTTGATCAAGACACAACCTGACACGGACCTGCAAATTGCAAAAACCCAAAAAAAAAAACAATTCGTGGGCTACCACTGCGCATCCTCCTTAATTTAAAGGTACCTATTTAGTTAATTTTCACTAAGTTTTCATTAGTTGCCACTTTGCCAGAGGTTTTCTTAAAATAAATGCATTAAGTATTATAAAATAAATGTTGTTAGTATCGGTAACCGGTAACCAAACATATTGTAAAGATAAAAATATTTATTAACCGTTCTTACAAAAAGTACATGCCTGTGTTTGTGAATACACCTTAATGCAATTTTTAAATAACGTAACATAAAAATGTAACATAAAGGAAACATGGACGATGTTTTTGAAGTGTTTCATTTCAATTCAAGACACACTATTCACTTAATGATTACAGCTCCTAAGCTACTGAATAGCACAAACAAAATAGTTTTCAGATAATAAGATTAAGATCAAACATACTTACATGTTATTTTTTTATGAATTTTCAAGAGAAACCACTAAATGTTTATTTGTCACTCCACATGCACAACACCTTTCGACTTTCATGACACAAGATTATGACTGCGGCGCAGAAATTGGTGGTGTAAATGGCGTGACATTTCCGTCAATGTTCCCAGTAGTAAGTTTAAAAAAAAGTATTTTTTTGGAAAATAACGCGTTACATAAAGGAATAACATAAATGAACTCTTTTTGAGACGCATTGTTTTTATTTTTTTTTAATTATTACTTATAATTGTTAGTACATATAAGTTGCCTAGATATTGAGTGATTTACGCACACTTCGCTATGCTGGATACTATGTTGAATAAATAAAACCCTTTTCGAAGTTTTTGCGGTTTCAAACATTGAAATCGATAGTTGGACACAGGTTTTTTGAGGGAGAATAATATGGTATTTTCCATTCCGTTTTATTATTTTCATAATATTTCGTAAAGTATAACTGAACCACCAACTAATAAATTAAATATGAATTTAAGGTAGTATTCCGCTATGAAATCCATTTTTTAAAATAGCATTACCATTACAGATTTTTTTGAGGAATAAGGAAAAGTCGGTGGACATGAAATTGTTATGAAATTGTACAAAATTTTGGTTTTGACCCTTATAATTTGTATAAGTTACAACAGTCTAGTGTCAATGTCTCATCACATGTTACAAAATATTGCTTTTCCTGATGCTGGGACGTTAATTGTTGAGGAGTTCTGCTGGTAAGAACCAGGAGAACTCCTCAACAACCACTCACCACACGCATTGTGTGACGAGCGGAAATTGCTTAGCAACCATATTAAAGTAATCGAATCGCAACCCGTGAAATATTTCTCATTGAGTAGTTCCGATGGCCATCTGTGGTCTTAATCATCAGTTCCACTTCACCAAGTGGTGCTTTCCGAGCAAATGCACGAGCTACTATAAAAAATACCCAAATCGCTATAGGTGTGCCTATAATATTTGAAGAGTTCCTTCGATTTCTCCAGGATCCCATCATCAGAACTGAATTTTGACAAAAATGGGACCATTTGGAAAGTACACCCTTTCCAACAAAAAAATATTTTTTCAAATCGGTTGGCAAGCGACGGAGTTATGCGCGAACAAACATAAAAAAAAAAAAATACAAACATCCGAATTGAGAACCTCCTCCTTTTTTAGAAGTCGGTTAAAAAGAAGAATAATGTTTATTTGGCACATTGTCATATCAAAATCGGTTGAACAGACTGTTGTGGAGGTCAGATAGACCTTCACAACCCAGTAACTGGGTAATACGTTACCCCTTGGTAAGACTGATGATGCCTATGTCTCTGGCTTCACATGCCGTCGATAATTAATATGATATCTCTCAGGCACGGGTTTCATCACGATGTTTTCCATTAAAGGTTTTTGTACGAGCTTTCCGAAGTATGTAAAGATGGTCACCCTACTACGGACCAACCCCGGCAAGCGTAACTTAACCTGACGGATCGACCCGTGCGGCTGTTATTACTTAGCCACGAGCTCCTCGAACGACTGTTATTAGAGTGTCCATTTATATTTTTACGAAATCAAAATGGAATTATTTGGGGGTAAGATTCGAAATGCCGCGCCGGGAGGCGACGCCCTAGATATTAAAGTGACATTATTATTGAGCTCGTGGCTAAGTAATAACAGCCGCACGGGTCGATCCGTCAGGTTAAGCTACGTTTGCCGGTGTTGGTCAGTGGATGGGTGACCATCTTTACATATCGAGATTCCTCCGTGCCTCGGAAAGCACGTTAAGCCGTTGGTCCCGGCTGTTATTCGTGGATCTTTGACAGTCGTTACGGGTCGTCAGAATCCCGAAAGTATGACCACCAGTCTTACCAAGGGATATCGTATTACCCAGTAACTGGGTTGTGGAGGTCAGATAGGCAGTCGCTCCATGTAAAATACTGGTATTCAGCTGCATCCGGTTAGACTGGAAGCCGACCCCAACATAGTTGGGAAAAGGCCAGGCAGATTGATTTTATTATTGGTAATATTCTTCAGAAAGGTCATCGGTTGCGGAGTAGTCGCGTCGCAAGAAGCGTGCGTGTATAACAAGATGTATGACCGTAAACGAGGCCAAAGCAGTATGTAAGGATCGTAGCAGGCGGCGTTCTGTAGTTTCTGCCTACCCCCATGGGAAGGATGCGAGTACCGTACGTGTATGTACAATGCGTTTCAAATAAGAATAGGAACGTCAATGACCTCTATCTGTCAAATGTTGATTGAAAAGTACGGTTTGCAAAGAAAACTTATTTGCGTATCAATAACGTTTTGTTTTGTTTTAGCTAAATCAAAGTGAAAACAGACATCAAAAAATTATTCATAATTCGTTTTTTATAAATTATGCTTCTTTCTTTCATATTTTCATTGTTGGTAACAATTTTTTTCATTTTTTTTTCAAATTCTTCATTCGTGATTCGTAAATAAATGTTAACTAAAAAATATCTTGTTTTGCTCACCCTACCCAATTCAGTCGATTTGACAGCTATGACGTCACAACATGGCGCTGAGTCGATCCTATTCTTATTTGAAACGCACTGTATGCCAAATAATAATACTTACTTTCCCATACATTTCATCATAAATACTAGCTGCGGCAAACATGACATCTTTGGACAGTCGTAATGGCCGATTATGGGCCGCATTGCTTTCTCCTAACGCTCTGACGTCCCTCATTACTTCAAATATACTAGGATACCAGACTACTATAGAATCTACGTCAACTGTTTGTAGGGTGTAGCCGCTCCTGAAATTGGGAAAAGAAAAATATAATTAATAAATTAAGTATCAATAAATTCTTTATTGACATAAAAAAACCGGTCAAGAGCGAGTCGGCCCGAGGGTTCCGTTCCGATTTCTGAAAAAGTGTGCTATTTAGAGACATCGTTTTATTTTTCCTGTAATCTTTACATAAACTTCTATCACATACAATAATTTCAGATTTTACTCTTTGCAAACTTCGGAGATGAGGGGGGGGGGGGGGGGGGGGGACGGTATTTTTTTTGACATTTTTCATCAAAACTGGAAAACTATGCGGTATAAAAAAAATTGAGAATGTGCAACCAGCGCTCTTTCATATGATACCCCACATGCCCTAGTAGCCCCACTTTGAATTTTTAAGAACCCCTTT
Organism: Cosmia trapezina; assembly: GCA_905163495.3. Classification (NCBI taxonomy): domain Eukaryota; kingdom Metazoa; phylum Arthropoda; class Insecta; order Lepidoptera; family Noctuidae; genus Cosmia; species Cosmia trapezina. The sequence continues at coordinate 8,108,741 of LR991049.1, forward strand.
CAGTCCCTGTTGCAAAAAAAATATAAATATTTTTATTTCTTTCTTATTTGCAAAATAGTTGGGTAAACGTCATCTAAAACTGTTGCAAATTTCAAGTTGATAGCATCAGTAGTTCTTGAGATATCCAGCTGTGACAGACAGACAGACAGACTGAGTCACACCATAAGGATTCCTTTTTTACCATTTTGGTACGGAACCCTAAAAACGGACCCCCAATGATACTAATTGGTGATACCTGGGTTAAACAGTGGATGAAATTTTGTATGGAATGCCCAAGAAAAGATATATGGATTGTGTGAGGGATGATATGCAAGAATGCAAGAGAAGGGAGTGAATGTTAGCGTGTCGGTTGATAAAGGAGAATGGAAAGAGAAAACGTGTGCGCCAGCCCCACGTAACATGGGACAAGGGCAGGAAGAGGATGAAAGTTTGTATGGAAGTTCGTTGTTTCACCGATAAGAAATCTCAGTGGGTGTAATTCATAGAAATATAGAAAACAGGAGAAGTGGCAAGCGGGCGAATCTGTGTCCGCGTGACATGCTCAGTATGAGCCGTTCATAGTACAAATTCCGTCTCCGCGAACTAGTGCGCTTTCGACTGTGACCGTGACAATTTATAAGAATGCCGTGTTGTTCAGTGGTTTCTTGTAAAAACCGAAGCCAATGTAAATCATGGAATCACTTTCCCTATGTAAGTACAAGTATTTTACCGTATTTGTCTTTAATATCATGAAAGTGACAAAGGGAAAAAGTGGAGACACAGGGTTCCGATACATTTTAACATACTGGCCACATCTCCTTCTTTCTTATATCTATGGTGTAATTAATAATGTAACTTACGCAGTAAGCAGCCCTCCTATATCTCTAATCCTAGTAAAGGGAGATATATGTGGTGATATACCTCCGCTACGCTCACTCTCTGCCATTTGCAGGGCTTGGCGCATCTCCATCAAAGTGTCCCCACCGAAGACACATGCCATGAAAACCTGGAGATAGAGGGAGATAGAAAGTATTAGCATTAGACTGAGTACATATTTTGTCTGCACATTATCATATTATTTTGCACTGCTTCAAGCTAGCCACAATCAATCTTTTTTAATCTGTAAAAGTTTGTACAAGTTTTTGCAATAAGACTAAGCAGCCTGGTTGCGGCCAGCCAGACTGGGGCAGCCAGAATAATGAGAAAATTCGTGGCCGCCTAGTGCGCGGGCTCCCTTAAACCGTCATAGATGTTCACCGTTTCATAGATGTACAGGGTGTTAAAGAAATTGCGTGCCATAGATTAGGGGTAGGTTCAGCATCAAAAAGGAACCCAGGAAAAAAAATTGCAAGATAACCTAATTTAGTACCTACTAACTTAAAATAGCAATCGTTTAGAATAAATTGAGTAAAAGTTCTCATTAGTTCGACGATAGAACTAAATGAATCGAACTAGAGAGAACAAACCTTATTTTTTTTTTTTTTATTTAATCTCGCGAGAGCAGTCGTGGCCCAGTGGTAACGGCCGCGACTTACCAGTTGTAGGTCGTAGGTTCGAACCCAGACAGGCGCTTTACTTTGTGTAAATTATTTCATCACCGCTGCTCTCAAAACGGCGAAGGAAAACATCGTGAAGTAACCGGCATGTCCTAGAACCAAAATTCGACTGTGACGTCCACCAACCCGCACTGGGCAATTCTTTTGTGAAACTGAAGTATGTGTATGGGCTTATTACCAATGCCCTTAATAAAAAAATATTTTACTTATAACTTAGTAAGGGTGCTGGTTGCAACACTTACCTGTTTTGTTAACTAGCATAAGTCAAGTGTACCTACAGATGATTAAATTATTAAAAATATTATAAATACATATCTATCTGCATACATATTTGCTGCACTGAAAACAAGAAGTTATAGGAAAACACATATATGTAGTCCACCCACACCTGTATGTGGAACCAAGCACGAATATGGAGTAGATGACTCGCTGGAGTCACACTCTTCCTGCTAATGTTACCTACAACTCATCCGCTAAAAGGATTTAACTGATTGCAGATAGCCATAGAAGAAAAAAAAAACATATCTACGGCCACTTACCCCATCAGGTTTCAAGCATTTCATGATCTTATCGAAGCAGCCAGGTAGGTCATTCACCCAGTGTAGTACTAATGAAGATACTAGTAGATCTACACTGTTATCTGGAAGCTAAAAAAAACTTTACGTAAATTGATGATAATTTGCAAAGAAAAAAGAAAACAAAGTCAATCAATAAATCATGGGTGCTTAAGAAGCCGGCGAAGGCCGCTCGCAAATGCAATTCGAGACGACGGCAAAATTCGTTCGGAATACTGCTATCTGTTTCACAAAAGTAGGCAAGTGAGGGACACGGTGCGCAGCCGTGTTTGAGTGTATTCATTCATAACGACCCGAAGGCACTGCAAAGCATTTCTATTTATTAGTAGGTAGGTAATTATAATTAGATACCTATGTTCATTGTTTGCATTATTTTTGTTGACTACTTCGGGGAATCGTTAGTGAATGTACAGACTAGTAATGCGTTTTTTGGAAATTTCTTTACAATGCCAATATCTCAACATATTAGAATAATTATCTCGAAATTTAGGGCTTGTAGAAAAAATGTAGTAGATACGTCCAAGATACTTGACAGCTTTTTCAATTATCCTAAATCTTTATTACTTGATTAAGCGATGTGTGATTAAACAAAACTATGTAATATTTTTTTTTTTTTGAAATAATAAGTATTAATTTTTTTTTTTGTTTTTACTTCAGTGGTATCAATAATGTACCTAAATGTAACTGATAAGGAATGTATGGTCCAATTGCCAATATATCGTTATCGCGCGTGATCTTAGAGGCAAACCGCCCGACCGACCAACGCGACGCGTGTTCGTTTCAACCGCGCGGCCATGGCGTTAAAAAAAAAACTATGCCAACATTTTGTAACAATTTGTAAAAGTTGACTCCCAAAACCACAAATTTGTCAAAGGCTCAAAGCTATGGTTAAAAAGTTAGAAGGCTTTGAACGTGGCCGCGCCATCGAAACGCGGAGAACCGCGCGGCCACGGAGATCTCAAAAACTAAGCGTTGCACAGACCTGAAATTTTGGTAAATAACAGATTCAATTTTTAAAAATATACAAAAAAATCCTAGGTTAATATTTTAGGAGCTGTGAGACTAAAACCCCGTGGCCGCGCCATCGAAACGGTGACAAAAACGTGATAGCCGATATCTCGCTGAAAAAGCATCGCAGACGTCTAGAGTTTTTTGTAAAACCCAGATTTGAATTTGTCAAAACTTTCAGGAGCTGGTTTTGCAAAAACTGTTGTAGTAATAATAAGGCCTTCCTTTTCTATACAATGAATGGAAAAAGACAATGATTCAATGTTAATTTTTATTTCAAACTGGCCTATGAACAATTTTCACAATAATCAGTCTCACTCAAGTCTCAAAATCACACTTAAGGGCGAGCGCGCACTACGGTGCGTTCCGTTAGTTCTGCCGCACTGGGCGGGGCCTACAGTAACAAAACGCATAACCGCAATGCGCGCACTTCAAAGACATTCCATACTTCACAGATTATGCGTTACAAAAACGCTCCGCAGTGCGCGCTCGCCCTAATACAGAATTGATTACTTTTACTTATGGACGGAAAAGTAACATCAGTATTAGTAATTATTATTTTTTTAAGTTTAAACAAGCAGGTCTTTCTCTTTACTCCTTATAGCGCGCGCCGCGTGTTACTTACCGGGACCCACCGGGCCCGGCCATTCTTACCGGGCCCGTTGGGTGCCTAACAGGGCACCGGGCCCGTGTGCAATCTCTTCTCAGGACATACAATACTTTTTATCCCAGTAGTACGGTCCATGGGATAATTTCCGACCTCCACGGGCGCGAAGTGGTGTGTGAAAGCTATAAGGCATTTGCCAAGTAAGTATTGGGACAGTGTCGGTAAAAAAAATTACTTACATCAATATTCTCCTCATCCATAACTCTTTTGTCAAACTTGACTCCATCTCCTACTATTGCTTTGTCGAGGTGTGTCTGTGATGTGTCACACAGTGTCACCTTCTCAACGCTGTCTGGTAAGAAGTGACGGGACACGTAGCCACGACTTGCACCTGAAATAGAATTTTCATATTTGTATTAATGGACCGTTTTTCAATCATTTCAAAACATTAAATTAAATTATAGGGGTTTTTTTCCTTTAAATACTTGAAACAATAAATTAGTTAAGACAGGCATTCTTAATGGGAATTTAAACGCTCAGCGCTGCTAGCGCCAGCTAGTTGGCAGCAAAAACTAAAAATAGTATTTTGTTGATTATGAAAGATTGACTACTTATAGGTAATAAGTAATACGGGCTGGTATCCAAAACTCCACGTCAATGCGCGTATTTTGCGTATGGAAAGATTGACTATAAAGATATATAATTTATATATTAAGTACACCAGGGAAACATTCAACTTAATAAATATATTGTACCCACTATTATCCATAGATTATTATGACACAAGTAGGAGCTCGTGGCTAAGTAATAACAGCCGCACGGGTCGATCCGTCAGTATGCTTGCCGGCGTTGGTCAGTGGATGGGTGACCATCTTTACATACCGAGATTCCTCCGTGCCTCGGAAATCACGTTAAGCCGTTGGTCCCGATTGTTATTCGTGGATCTTTGACAGTCATTACGGGACGTCAGAAGCCCGATCTGACCTCCACAACCCAGCTACTGGGTTGTGGAGGTCTGATAGGCAGTAGGCTCCATATAAAATACTGGTATTCAGCTGCATCCGGTTAGACTGGAAACCGACCCCAACATAGTTGGCAGATTGATTTTATTATGACACAAGTAATCACCAAAATCAACAAAACATTGTTTGTTGTTAGGCAAATACTTTCATACATCATAGAATAGTCAATAACTAACATACCAAGCTCAACAGCATTTGTAAACACACGTTTGATATCTAAAACTCGGTCAGCAGTCCGCCAACCAACCTCCTCTTTGATATACTCTGCCAAGTGGTAATCATCCCTCCTTGCCGACCTCTCCCTCTGCAAAGCCTTCGCATTCCTATCAAATATATTCATAGAACGATAAACAGACGTAGCAGTCTTCTGTTTGGCAGGTTTAGAAGAATTATTTCGAACCAAAATCTGAACATAGTTACGTAAATATTTTGACTCGTTTCTTGTTATGTGGAGCCTGGAAAGGCAGTGGAGGAGCTGCGTTTGTGACATTTTTGATAAATAAATATGTTATTAAGGATTATTTTAGTATTAAACACATCATTCATTTACTTCGCAAATTCCGTCTAATATTTGAGGTTATATTTTCAATTCTTTGACGTCTCTTCTCTCATGACAGAAAACAGAATTATATGATAGAAAATGAATCGTTTGGAAATGTCATCATTGCCAATTGCCATCCATTCCGTAGACAGTGAATTTTTCTACGCTCCTCACTAGTCAGCTACGATCATGGACCTAAGTTAAGACCTAAGTATATACTAGTCTATGGACCTAAGCTACGATCCATTCATTACTTTACTACTGATCTGATCCCTAAGTAGTCTGTGCTACTTAGTACTTCGTCTGTGCATTCCGGTGCATTCATTGCTCGCTTGTCATTGTCAATTTGTCACAGAGTGTGCATTTTAAATTAATTTGTTGTTGTCATGTCATTGGTCTTGTCAAGTTGTGAAGTTGTCAAGTGAACTGACTTTATCGGTGAATACCGATGTGTTAAAATATTTATTTTCACAGAAATAAGTTTAATAATTCACTATAATCTTTATATTAGCGCTCGTAAATAACATTAAAAGTAAGTAATACTCACAAATTGAAATACAAAATTTATGTTATCAACCGCTTACATAACCTTAAAAAATTTTGATAATATTTTACGGTTTTGAATAAGTAAGTACCTACTTACTTAGGTACTTATATCAAAGCACAGGCGGGCCTAGTCGCTGGCATGCCAGCGGCTAGTCAACAATAAGCTACCTATGTCAAAACTGGTTGTGGTCTGAACAGCTCCACGAAAATTAAAATTTGTCACCCATCCATCTAGCCCAGCCCTTTGATAAGGAATCTTTTTCCACTTTTACCTTAATATTTTAAAGTACTTACCTAATCTTTTCAGATGTGGCCAATATTACTGCAGTTTTTACGGTCAAATGCTCCATACTTCACGTTGCCCGTGGCAGCAGTAGTTGGAGTCATAGGATATAACTTAGAGAGTTTATTGTCTGATAGATATACACCTTATAATAGTAAGTAATTGAACTCACTGTTGAAGTGATGATTAATTTCTTTAATAATAACGTAACGCAACATAAGCGCATTGACGTGGAGTTGCAGGTACCAGCCCATATTACCTATGTGTATACTAATGAATGACTGATGGGGCAGAGCAGAAGAGTGCTTGAGTTACATGCAGCTCCACTAAAAACTAACAAGTCAGGGTAAAACAATAAAGGTGCCGCATTGGGTACCTAGGATTTTATAAACTCCACACTCACAAGAGTAGCCACAGGACTCAGCATAGGTAAATCTCCACACAACACAAATGATAATTGTGGAAATCTGCTTGGTGCCGAGATGCATCTGGTAGAGTAGGGTCACTTGTTGTGTTAACAAATAGTTTTAGCTGAGACAGACTCGCACACGAAGGTACCACCATACAATATGTATTTTAAAAATACTTTAATAAAAAAAAGCCGAAAAAATCACTTTTCTTGTATGGGGACACCATTTTAACTTTATTTTTATTATTTGTTGAAATAGCAGCCATAGTAGTATCACACTGTGAAAATTTCTGTGTCTACCTATTACGGTTCAAAAGATACAGCCCTGTGACAGATGGTCAAACAGCGGAGCCTTAGTAATAGGATCCTGTTTAGCACCCTTTGAGTACGGAACCCTAAAAAGGCACTTTTATACCATGCTATCACAAATGAGTTATTATGGAAATTAGCATAAAAGAGTTAAGAGGTAGGGACTTTACTTATTTGCCAGTTGGAGTTACAACTCCTTTATTTGGAGAATTATTTATTCACACGGCTACACTTCAAGCTATACATTTCCAGTTTACACTGACCTCTCATTGTAAGGAAAAAGATTAGCATATACTGGATATGTATAGCTTGATCTGTATCATTGCGTACCTACATAATATATATAAACTAACTTCTTCATTTTACTTTTTCCAGAGCCTGTCCAAGATCAGAGATTAGAGCGCCTAGCAGATGAAGAAGCTCTTAACGACCCAACCAACGTAAAGAAACTGAAATACAAAGAGAATGTGCTTGGAAGGAATGTGTCACCATCGCTGCAGACGAACAACTAGTCATTGTGGTTAGATTTATTTTAAAATAGGTAATAGTAGGTAGTTTGAGTTGGGTATTTTATTATGTTAAAAAATGAGTGGTTCCTCAGTCTTTGCGGTGTCATTTGTGTGGTGATGGTAACCAGAATTCTTGGCTTGACACACAAATGCCCAAACTGAGGGCAGAGTAAGGAATTTTATGACATTGAATATTATTACTAGTGTCAGTACAAACGTGACTGCGCCAGCGCTCTCAGGAACGGCAAAACGTCGATGTTCATACAAATGTGCACTTTATGGCACTAATAATAAAGTGTGTTATACAATGTCATTATATAATACTCTGCTCATTATTCAATGTCATTATATAATACTCTGCTCTGCGATTCATTTAGGAAAGGCCGGCGGAGCATGCATACTTCATACAAAGAAAATACCAAAATAATTTGTAAATCAAACATATTCTTAAGGTAGTGCTCTGGGGGCTCTTGTTAACACCGTAAGTACTGGCAGTTTGAAACAGAACTAGTTACTTATATTAAACTAAAATATGAACACCTTTTTACTAGTGGACAACTTGTGTACAGTTGTCACAAACGCTTTTGGTAAAATATTCAACTCATTACAAAGCAATTTTTAATTATATTAGTAACTTGTCTGTGACTCAGTCAGCATTTTATATTATCATGTCATAGTCTAGATTTAATTGAATTCACACTTAATTTATAAACCTTGGTGCCTTTTTGAGCGGCCACCAAAAGACGGCCGTGTACAAAATATACCTGTATGAAAATAAAAATGCAAGAAAACAAGCGTAATTTAGTTTAACGCTTGTTTAAGGGGACTACAGGACCTAAAGCGCGGTCACTACTTATATTAAACTAAAATATACCCACCTTTTTACTAGTGGACAACTTGTGTACAGTTGTCACAAACGCTTTTGGTAAAATATTCGACTCATTACAAAGCAATTTTTAATTATATTAGTAACTTTTCTGTAGCAATTTTTATTTATATTAGAAACTTGTCTGTGACTCAGTCAGAATTTTTAATTATCATGTCATAGTCTAGATTTAATTGAATTCACACTTAATTTATAAACTTTGGTGCCTTTTTGAGCGGCCACCATCAGACGACCGTGTACAAAATATATCTGTATGAAAATAAAAATGCAAGAAAACAAGCGTAATTTAGTTTAAGGCTTGTTTAAGGGGACTACAGGACCTAAAGCGCGGTCACTACTTATATTAAACTAAAATATACCCACCTTTTTACTAGTGGACAACTTGTGTACAGTTGTCACAAACGCTTTTGGTAAAATATTCAACTCATTACAAAGCAATTTTTAATTATATTAGTAACTTTTCTGTGACTCAGTCAGCATTTTATATTATCATGTCATAGTCTAGATTTAATTGAATTCACACTTAATTTATAAACTTTGGCCAGTGCCTTTTTGAGCGGCCACCATCAGACGGCCGTATACAAAACATACCTGTATGAAAATAAAAATGCAAGAAAACAAGCGTAATTTAGTTTAACGCTTGTTTAAGGGGACTACAGGACCTAAAGCGCGGTCACTACTTATATTAAACTAAAATATACCCACCTTTTTACTAGTGGACAACTTGTGTACAGTTGTCACAAACGCTTTTGGTAAAATATTCAACTCATTACAAAGCAATTTTTAATTATATTAGTAACTTGTCTGTGACTCAGCATTTTATATTATCATGTCATAGTCTAGATTTAATTGAATTCACACTTAATTTATAAACTTTGGCCAGTGCCTTTTTGAGCGGCCACCAACAGACGGCTGTGTACAAAATATACCTAAATGCAAGAAAACAAGCGTAATGATTTAGTTTAAGGGGACTACAGGACCTAAAGCGCGGTCGCTGTCGGACTGCATAGAACAGAAAGAGAAGCGCGATGACGCAACGCTGGTAATTTATTACAAAATATGAAGTAATTATCATTATATTATTTTTACAAAAAAACTATTGATTATTTTTACAAAAAAACTATTATTATATATGATTGATTTCATCTTTATCGCTAAAGCATTAGGTTCAAGGTTGATTGGGAAAATTTGACAGTTTCGTGTGGGTTGACCTGCTGGCGTCTGTACTACTAGAGAATATTAGAGATAGAGATCTAAGATGGCCGGCGCTTTCCAAGCGTGGTGTCCTGGATTGGGTAAACTCCGAGTGAAACAACTTCTATGACCGTTCCATCTTCTATAATTGCTTTCTAGCATCCACAGTAAATACTACTTCGTAACATTTAGAGATTTTATAAACTATCTATAGAAACCATGTCAGCCATTGTCAGTGTTGCTGTTTAAAAAGGACCATTAAAAGACAATGACCACAGATTAATAATAAATCCACGACATCCTCCCCAAACAGAGAGCTGTTTACATACATTTACAATACCGATCACTAACAGAACGGTCCTACATAATATTATTTTCAAATTAATTGATAAGCTATTCTGATAACTTTACAGAAAGGTCTTATACACTTATCTCGAGAACTTATCTGAGGTTGGTTTTTCACACGAAGCCGCAGACTGTCATGTCATGGTCCGTGGGACTTTTTTTTCGTCACGGTCGCCACTTTGTCGTTGTGCATATTTCCTTGACTCTGTTCGAGACAAATTGTTTCCTTATTGGACGCATCAAATACTGGGCGCACCCAAGCTGATGTGCTTGATGGTTTTATGACACGGTGATGTGGCAAGTAGTGACCCTCTATCTCATCATCTGCAACCTTCTCAATAATATCATCCTTCTTCCAATTATTTAGGACCTCATCATAACTTTGTAGGTTACCTGTTAACTGCAACTTCTTTGTTGTCAATTCCAGCCTCCTATATGCAACTTCATAATTAGTGCTGAGCTTTGGACACCCTTCCTTCCACAGCAGTGAGACTTCATAACGTCCATGTGCAGTCACTGAAATGTTATTGTTGAACACTTTTAAAATTTCTGTTTCTTTAATGTTTTTTTTTCTGCTTTTCATAGGGGTCTTTAATACCTAATAACTCCACACTCCACAAATCTTCAAGATTTGCTTTTGAAAAGCAAGAAACACTATTAGTGTTGGCTGTAATTTGAACTTCTATTGGGCCTTGTAATGTCCATCCTAAATTGGTATTGACAGCTATCAAGTTGTCATCTAAATAAACCAATTCATCTGTAAATATGGACCCTAGGTGATCCGACCCAATCAGGAAACTTATTTCAGTGTCTGCAAATTCTAAATCACTGATCTTAATATTTATGCCTCTTAATTTCTTCAATATTGACACATTCCGAACTTTCGGTAGGTGTCCACACAAATCAGTCTCCTGTAATGCCTTAATCTTTACGCTAAATGAGTTGTCCAAACAACTCACCATCAATTCAAAACATTCAAATACCTCAGCAGCGGTGGACTGACTCACTCCACCAAAAAGTGTGTGTCCAATCTTCTCCGTGCCAGTCGGCTGCATGCCCAGGTGTTGAACCACTGCAGCTTTCACATATGACTTCTGTGATCCAGAATCCAGTAGTAGCCTTACCTTCTTTACACGTCCATTATGTGTGATATTGACTACTACAGTCTGTAAAAGAGTCATCGTGTTATTTCTGGCACAAAAAAGTACATTCTGTGACATTCCCTTAGGTACTGCTATGACTATGGACTTCAGGGCACAAGATAGTGTAATGTCGTTTTGAGCAAGAAGTACAATTATTAGCCATATGGCCCTTTCTCAGACATATGTAACAACAACCCTTTTTCTTCATTGCCTCCTTCCTTTCATCTAATGACATCTTATTAGCGTTGTTGCACTCAAAGGTATTATGGCTATCTTTATCACAAAACCAACAATGTATTTTATTACTCAAAAACTTACCCGTTGATGATGCCTTTGTGTTGGACACCAGTGCTGCAGCTATAGGCAAGCTGTTTGCCGGTCTGTGAAAGAAGAGTCAGGATCGGGACACCCAAATTCAGACCTAGCAAGTTTAATACGTTCTTCTGCTTCAACTTCTGATCTTAAAAATTCTAATAATTTTGCTAGCTGGTCAGAAGAGTGATCAGTATGTGACCTATTCCATGGTACCAAAATGGATTCGGGTATAGAAGATTATACTAGACGAAAAAGTATAGTCTCATATTTCTGCTTAACTATGCCTAAGGACAACAGGTAAGTTGACAATTTGTCATGTAATGTCCTCAGTGAAGCATTGTTCTTATTTTGATTTAGGACTAAACTAAGTAACTGCCTGACATAAACCTGTATTAGAAGATCTTCCCTCCCAAACCTTGCCTGTAGCTGTTGAACGGCTTTCAAATAGTTGTCTGCATACGGAGGAAACTTTCCACCAAAGCCAACGCGTTACTGTTTTCTTTCAATGATTGTAGTAAATACTGGAACTTGTCCTCCTCGTCCATACTTGTTTCCTCGTGAATCTTCCTGAATTGAACCCAAAATCTGAGCCAATTCCTAACATCATCATCAAACCTTTTGAATTCGATACGTGGTAATTTGAAATTTCTTATTTGCTTCTTCTCCAGGGACGACTGTTCTGATTTTGAAGAGACGCTCAGCTGTGCAATTCTACGTAAAGTGCACCATTTGTACCTGATTTCTTCAGCCTTATCTATCTCAGCTGTGTATTTATCTTCCTTGAAGTCTTCTTGATTGAGCATCCGGTCCTGAATCTGTGTGTCTAAAATCTCTAATCTTGCAACTTTTTCTCGAAGGTAATCCGGTCTATTTCAGCCAGCGAAAAATCTTTATTTTCTATGTGCTTTTCCACAGCTAAAACGCTTCTGTTGAAGTCTCCGTAGTTGATCGCGCTCTCGAACTTCTCATAATGCAGCTGCAGCCTCCATACCGATTATCGTGTGATCGTAAACGCGTTGTGTAGCCTTTCCAAACTCGAGAACTTATTTGAGTTTGGATTTCCACACAAAGTCGCAGACTGTCATGTCATAATCCGTGGTCCGTACTTTGTCCTAGATTGGGTAAACTCCGAGTTAAACAACTTCTATGACCGTTCCATCTTTTATAATTGCTTTCTAGCATCCACAGTAAATAGGGGAGCGTGGGTCACAGTGGATCCATTTTCTTTCAATGACTTGTAACTTTACTTTTTTTACCTCAAATTTTCTATCATGTTGACTGAGTCCTAGAAAATATATTTAAATTTGAACCTGTATTACAAAAACAGACCTAAAAGCACTCAGTATTTTTTTTTAATTATTTTTATTTTAAGTGATAAATTATCCACTGTGCCCCATAACAGGGGCACAGTGGATACTGATTTGGGTTACACTGGATCCTGTGAGTCACACTGGATAATGATTAATTTATATTCATTAAAAAACGTGTATTTAAATTAAGTGGTTTATTTTTAATCATTAAACATGCGTTTAATTGTAAACATAACATAAATCTTTATTTGAGGTAATTTAGACGTGGACTTTGTATTTGGAAAGTACCTATAATACTTTAAACTTAGGTACTAGTTTCACAATATGAAAAAATCAACCGATCAATAAATAGAACACATCTGCTGTCCTTCAACTTATAAGGTTGACATAACTAAACCTCTTACAAACAATAAAAAACAATTACAATCATAATATTCTTAATCCTCCGATCCTATAGATATAGACTAATTGAAATAAAGTCAACAAGCAAAACGAAACAGTTTTTAAACCTCTTAATATTTATAGTTTTCAGTCTCAATTTTAATCAGTTAAGTAAATCTAAATAAATAGCGTATGGCCACTTCACATAAGAGATCAAATTATTACTTAAAAGTAAGTATTAATATTTAACGCAGATCTATTTTGGTGGATTCTATATCAAAACAATATAATCCTTGGGCTCTTTTAGTGCTCCCAGTAAATCCTGGTTGAGGTAGAATCATTTTAATGTCTTGCAGTGTGATTGTTGCAATGTCAGGAATATTAGGCATATGAAACTTGTTGTCACTTTTGACAGATTTTCGGAGAAAACTAACCTCTATATCTCCAACTTTATTCCCAATAACTTTCGCAATATAATAAAATTCCTTTTCTTTTACCTTAAATTTTACTAATATAAAGTTTCCTTCTTTTGGACTAGTTTGTAGCGGAGAGAACTTCGTAGGGTCTATGTGGATAACCTTGTCTTCTTCCTCATCAAAGGTCGGCTCCTCTTCCGAGTATAAACTTATTGTATCAGTTTCTTCACTGTCACTTTCAAAAATTTTCTTTTTGGCAGCCTTTGCCGACTCTTTCCTTTTTTTTCCTTTATTTTTTTCTTTGGTCCTTTGCTCGATTTCATTTTTATTTGGAGTATCAGTTGCTATCATGCTTTTACCTTTCCTTCTTTCTCCTCTCCCGTGCTTTCTTGCTCCAGCTTTTGGTATTCCACGGAACTCAAACGGACTTGTAAAAGGTTTTGACGGTTCAGCTCTTGATGTTGATGGTGTACTTTCTATAGGCTTAATCAATGATGTGGTTGTTGTTTGAGAAGTAGTTTCGATGGCCTGAGAAGCAAGCTGGCATATCCGGGGTAATTCAGTCAAAGTCGAAGGTAGCGGTTCGTTTTGGGTATCTTCCACCGATAACAACATAAGATCTTCATTAGAACGACGGGGCGGTGTTGATGAATCGATGTTATACATTTCCTGTAAAAGTGAAGGTGATGGAGTGCGCGTCCTATCTCTGTCTTCATTGTTGTGGGTTTGACGATCTTCTTCAGTTCTGTTTTCCGGGATCTCATTTTCATTGTTTGGGAGCCGGTCGGTGACATCGCTAGGAGCGAAGTCCACCTCGGTGAAAACATCTCTGTCATAGGGGAAAATGCCCGTCGCCTTGAAGGCATTGCATATATTGTTTGGGGTCATACTTTTCAGATGTGCTACATTGACACAGCTAGCCACATCGTAAATGGAAAATGTTTTACCAGGGTTGCGCATCATCCAATTATCGACTGCCCTATTGTATGCCACTTTAAATGGGCCGAAAACTCCAACATCTAACGGCTGCATTTTCCCCGTCGAATGAGGTGGAACTGTCAAAACAGTTACACCATTGTCCTTAGCCAAATTTAATGCTTGAATACACATATGAGACTCGTGATTATCTAAGATCAACAAACTAGGATTTTCTTTGCTACTATTTGTGTGTTTTATAAAATGTTTCATCGTCTCAATGAATAACTCACCATTCATCCATCCGCTTGGTGTTGCTAGGCCCAAAGTTCCAGTTGGAGCCTCATTAATCATATGACTTTTGAAGTGAACCCTAGGAAAAATCATAACAGGCGGTAACGTGTTTCCCAAAGCATTCACAAAATAACACGTAGTAACGAGTGTCCCTCTTTCCGCACTGGTAACTTTAGACACCTGCTTTTGACCTCTGACTGCCAAAACTTTAGCAGATTTCTGAACGGTCATGGTGTTCGTCTCATCTAGATTCCACACTCTAGTTCCGTTCCCAAACGACTCATGTCTAGCCATAACCCTCTCTAAATTGTCATAGAACATCGTTACATTGTGGCGATTAAAGGACGTTGCACGGCTTAGGCTACACCCTTCAGGTGTTCGCAAGCTGAGAGCTGGATTTCTTTTTCTAAAACTATACAGCCACTCAACGCCTGCCAGTTTCGTATCATGCCATTTTTGTGGCACTGTGATATTATTTATAACTGCCATTTCATAGGCAAGTTTGCGCGTATCTATTAAGGTAAGACCATAAAACATATTGCTACATATTGTTAAATAATCGACTAAATCCTTCTCTTGAGCATCCGTGAAAATTTTACGCACTGTGTAATTTGGTGTAACTCTGTTGGTATCAATAGGATTGGCATTCAATGATTTTTTAATTTTTTCATTATACCTGTATAGAGTTGTATATGGAATGTTCATTAGTTTAGCTAGTTTTTATTTTTTGGCCCTCCGATATTTTATGCAAAGCTGCCCGCATCTCCTCTTCAGCGTGCTGACCAATATTGGTCTTTCTTTTCCTGTTTCGTGGCATTATCCCTGAAAACAAAATAATTTTACGATAAATATTTTGACTTGGGGTACAGTGGATACAAGATCCACTGTACCCCAATTCAAAACGATCCACTGTGCCCCAGTTGGAGAAGTCTTAATTAAAAAATCCTACCAAATTATTTATTTGTCAAATAAACATATTAGAGTAACAAAAATTCTCTAAAGTAACTTTAGATCATATCACATTATCAACACTTGTAAAATTCTAATATACGGAAAGGCAAAACGTTTTACAAAAACACGTAAAATAAAAGTTTGTGGCTTACTTGTCGACGGATGCTCCGTACCGCGTGCGTCCACTCCGATACTAAGATGACGACTAGCTCGGTTGCGGGGGGAGTGTAAGAACGGCAACGTCGCGAACGCGTACGCGTCTGTTTGCTTTAAATACACACCTACAATGATTTATCCACTGTGACCCAGGATCCACTGTGACCCACGCTCCCTACTACTTCGTAACATTTAGAGATTTTATAAACTATATAAAGAAACCATGTCAGCCATTGTCAGTGTTGGCTGCTGTTTAAGAAGGACCTTAGGAACATTAAAAGACAATGACCACAGATTAATAATAAATCCACGACACGCGGCTTGAAAAGCGTCGCGTTGCACAGGGGTCGAAGCTCGACTGCGCTGGAACCGCGAGACACTCCTGCTCAACAACCGCGCCAGAAAGGCGCGTAATTGGTCGCCCAAGTCAGTGGCGCCAACCTTTCTACTGTTCCGGCTATCATCCAATTGGATGTTACTAACAGTGCGGCCAACATTATCACTAACCCTATGGTCGTAGGACTCGTGGGTTGCCGCGCTACATACTCCCCCTCTAGATCACGATTACGTCCTTTCGATCGTGGACTAGCCCTACATTAATATCATTAGGAATGGGTTGTAAGCGAGGTCGGCCTCACTTTTTCATCGGCTCCAGTGGCTGAGTGCACTCATCTACTCGACCTCGAAAAGGGGTGAGCTGATTAGCGTGGAATTTGCCCAATATCTCACCAGGATTTCCATCAGATGCAATTAGCCGTCTTTGACTTGCTGGCATCGCTCAGCTGATGAGTAGCCAATAAAAACTTGTCATCTTCTTTAAAATCCTTTCCTACTCTTCTCGAACGATCAGCATAAATCTTCCTTCTGTCACGAACTTCACTTAAGGAGTTGTGAGTGATTTGTGGTACAAAATTATCCTTCTGTAAGACCGCCCTTGGATCATTGTACACCTCTAACGGTGACCTCAGCTCACGTAAAAATGTCCAATATGCAAGAGTAACCCCTGTTGTTTCACAGACCGCGCTGTTCATACTGAACCGTACTATCGGTAGCTGCTTAGGCCATGAGGGGGTGATCCATACCAACCAACAGGGCCAATTGGGTCTTCACATCCCGGTTTTTCTTTCCGCTGGATTGGCTTCTGGATGGTAGTAGGGTATCAAGTCTTGTGAAGTACCAAGAATGAACATGCACTTCTGCATGACCGCTGAGACAAATTGGACACCATTGTCCGAAATAATGCGACGTAGTAAGCCGAACCGAAAGAAATACTCTTCTATGAACTTTCGCGCAGGCGACAGAGGTTGCTTCTTTGAGAGCGTACAATTCTACCCATCTTGTCGCGGTATCTTCCACTAACAGGATCCACTTCTCTCCGTTTTCACCCTCGGGCAGTGGTCCAAATAGGTCGATAGCCAAGACTTAATTGCGTTGGTTTAAAATCGGTGTTTGAATCAGACCTGCACCCTAATTGCGTAACACATTGTCAATCGGAATCGGTTTCATTTTGACAGTTCAACAACATTCATTGCGTTATTTACGTTGTCGAGCAAAAATTTTTCGAACATATGAAGCAATGGATTTGCAATTTGTTTCAAAACGAAACCAACTCCGATCGATAATGTGTTACGCAATTAGGGTGCAGGTGGCTTTTCATCTGTCGCACATGAGGAACATGATTTTACGTAATCTGTGACTATTCTTCTCGTGCCAGGAAAATAATAGTTTTGAACTATTTTCTGGTATGTTCTCTCTATACCAGGATGACCTGCAATTGGAGCATCATGACATTATCTTAGAATCTTTTCACGAATGCTTACAGGTATCTAACTGCGGGGACTCGTTGTCTGTATCTGGGTTATAGCGGTAAAGGATTTCACGTTCCATAAGATAACCGTGTTCTGTCCAACGACGAGAGGCAACTTCTTCTGCATCTTCCAATTCCTTCATAATTTTATTCAAATCTGGGTCGGATACTTGTGCTGCACGTAGCTGCGTGAGTTCTCGCGTATAAATCAATAATAACAGAACATATTCCACAGGATTCGCGAGACTCGTGTGTACAGACAGGGCGACTGAGTGCGCAAACACTATTACGTTAATAAATATGTTGCTTGTAGGATAATCTGACAAAAATCAGAAAGTTTGCATGTAGGTACATACGCCAGCACATCAAGCTACTACAATCTGACAAATTTCTTTAATAGATTTTCATCTTTATCGCTAAAGTCTTAGGTTCAAGATTGATTGGGAAAATTTGACAGTTTCGGGTGGCTTGACCTGCTGGCGTCTGTACATAAATTATGTGTATGGTTTTTAATCGTTAAAAGAATTTTTAGAGGTATCTTCGTGATTTGTTTTTCTATCGTATCCAATTAGTTGTATTATGTTTTCAAACACACTATATAACTAGCATTTATATCCTGAAGAGTATCACATATTTTTCTGATTTTTTTTGTAGACCATATATTTTTAGGCATTACTTATAAAACTTGCGTATAGTTGGGTTTAGGTAAGTAGTCCCCTTAAAAAAACTTTAATGAACTATTTTAATGTCATATCAGTAGGTAGGTGCCTACTTACTTAATAATTTATGTTTCCCCGCAACTACTTATTTCATAATTATATTATGAGTAGCATTTAATAAATTAAATTTAAATGTTGTACATAATTGTTTTACATTGTTATTATTAAAATAATTTTTGATTGAATGCTAAGTATATTATTTAAAAGCCTAACCAAATAATAACTTTACCTTAAAAACCAAGTCTCTCATATTTTGTACTAATGATAAGAATTTGACTTGCTCTACATGCATACTTTTATGGGACACAGTATGTTAGGTATTTAGGGGTAAGTATAACGAAATTGAAACAAAAAAAAACGTTTTAATATTTTTTAAATACCTGCTTACCTATAATTACTAAGTACAGTAGTACCCAGCTAATATGGCTTATCGATGTACCTGCGCAGAAGATGAATTTTCAAAGCGTGGGAAATGTTATTGACCAATCGGCACGCTATTGACAGCCGCCATACTTTCGAGTGAGACGGAATAACAGCTGCAGTGTATTATAAACCTTATAGTAGTGATCTAAGGTTGATTGTAAGTTTTAAGCATTCTCGTTAATCTTCGGGGCCATACTTTCTTTTCTGTGCGAACGAAGATTCACGACGCGCCTTATCACTTGGGTACTACTGTACCTCTGCCTCTGCCAATCTCCAAAGCAGTTTTTCAGAAAATTGGCGTTCTTACAGTCTGTACTTTTTTCAAAATCTGTAAATGCAGATCAAAATATCCTACGACCAATGATATAAAAGAAAGATAAGTTCATACTGAGCGGCGTTGAGATATCGTTGCGTTCTTATTGCAAACGTACTTACGTAAAACTACTATGTTTTCAACTACGACTGCGATAGATAATATGGAACGTATGAGACAAAGAGATAGCTTGGCATTTTTAGCCGACTAAATCAAATTACAACAATTGTCTGAATTTGTCTGCAACAATTTCTGCGCACTAGTGCGATATCTATCTCTTTATTTATATAATATTATTGCCTATGATCGGTTTTCTGCAGCTACAAAGGTTAAGGTACTACCTGCCACTATGTACTTAGTCGACGTTCGCACTGACGTAAAAATATCGCGGCGATTTTATTTCGCGCACTGGATTTTCAACGCTCTGCTTAGCACCGAGAGTTGTAACTCCAACAGTGTGTTTATTTTCGACGCGCTAGAATGCACTCTGTTGTTGTTAAGTTGGATTCTCAATGCTCGGCTCAACGACGAGAGTTGAAAATCCAGTGCGCGATATTTTTACGTCCGTGCAAACGTCGGCTTATAGTTTGTAGACTATCCTAATCTAAAAAAAAATAAATAAAAAAAAGTGAAAAAAAGCGATTAAAAAATTTGGCTTACCTAGAGAAGGACGTAGCCTATTATTTTATCTTGGATCGCAGACGAAGTCGCGGGCAACAGCTAGTATTAAGTAAATAAAACAGAATAAAGACTTGACACTTAAATCATTTATTCTTCAAATACTTTTTTAGGAAATAACACTTGTAACAGACTACATAATAACGCCCGGATTTCACCCAAAAGCGCTAAATTGCACTAATGTGCATTTAAATAGTGTTGCCATTATCAAAAATCTCAAACCTTGGAACTAGGGAATAATTGGAAACTGTATTAAATTGGAAAATAGTGTAAAAAGTTCTATAACATTTGATAATTTTAAAACAAGACATTAGTGCGATTAACGTAATAATGTTTGAAACGGTGAAAAATACGTCTGGCAACACTACTAACCCATTCAATGTAATATCAATATTTTTACATGTTGAGAGACAAATGCATAGTAAGGCTAGCGCACATCGGCGGACGCTATTTTAAATTTACCAACGTAAATTCGTACATATCTAATGGTAACAAGATTAAGATTGAAGTGCGGGTCGTTTTGCGGGGACTGTCTTATGTAATTTTGACGTTCGAAAAGTGCTGATTCTCAGCCTAATTTAAATATATGACATTTGATTTGATTTGATTCCAAAGCTCAGAGACCGACCCGGGGCATTTCTCTCTGCGGTATTGAAGAGCACTTTGGAGGATACCGCGGAGGGATGCGAAGGCATGAGTCCGCTAGCATACGATCGCGGAGGAGAGACAGTGCAAGCGATGGTGCACTCCGCATTTCCCCCTTGGCATACCGCGGGATGCTCCTAAGTAAATCCTCATTGATGCCCGTCCGCCGGTGTAAGTTGGCGGTTAATTTGTTTCTAAACAAATTACAGTCATGGAAAGGGATTCCAATGACATGAATAAACGTCAGATCATTTTTGGTCGGGACCTTTTAACTTGTAGACAATTTTGATACATATATCGCAGCCAACTGGTTTAATTATCCGGCTAGCCTGTAGAAGTACCTAGTGCTTACCGGCCGCTTCGCTCGCTCAGCTCACACGCGGTTGGTCACAGTTCCAACCTAACCTAACCCATTTGGTCGGGATGCCCTGGCTTAGTTACTGCGACCAATTCGGCTCGCGCGTGGTTGGTCAGTTTCAACCTAACCTATAATGCCCTATAAGTAAAAGTACTCTGTGCTATAATGGCAGCAATTCTCGCAATTTATCCCGCTTGGGGACGCTGTTGTAGATGTACCCGTCAAATACTTTTCGTGTCAAATTATCCTGCCATTATCGTCAATCAATTGACTAAATCTCCATGGAAACCACATACATTGCGATTCAACTAAGAATAGGAACGTCAATGACCTCGAACTGTCAATTGAAACTGGAAAGTGGCTTGCAAAGTTTTTTAGCGTTATCTGGTGTTATCCTTATCCATTTTAGTTATGTTTTTGGAATTTGTTTTTGTTAAAATATGTCACTGACTTTGCAAATGTGTACACGAGGTGCTGTTTTGCTAAATCTTCACAATATGGCGCAAGGTCATTCCTATTCTTAGTTGAAACTCATTGGACGTCGTTTCCATGGAGATTTGGTACAATACGATTAATGAAATGTCATTATAAAATTCAAAGACAAGAAAGTATTACGTATCGTAATGTAGAGTAAAAGAGATGGGTATACAATTCCCGTTCATTCAATTTTGAACGGATTACGATTCTACGAGAATTCACAGCGCCCGCTGTTGTAGATGTAGACCTGTCAAATACTTTTCGTGTCAAATTATCCTGCCGTTGAATATCATTCAGGCCGCTATTTAAAAGGAAGGCTAGCCGGTTAACTAAACGGCTGATAAACCAGTTGGCTGCGACATACACACCGAATGGGTTTCTCTCTATAGCTTCATATCAAGTTATCAACCATAAACATACTCAAAATCTGTTCATCATTAAGTATAATAAAATTGGAATTTTTCTTACATACAAATTATTTACAAAAAGATATAACATAATAACTTTTGCTTATTGTATAATAAATCTCGCTATGTATATACATAAAACTTTCGCAAATAACAAAAACAGGCAAGATAGATAGAAAAAGGAATAAGAGCAATTTATTCTAGAAGTGCAACTCTAAAGCCATTGTTTTAGTGCCGCTATTACATTATCATATTTTTTTCATAGACAACTGTAGGTAACATGTTAGAGATAAACTACGATAACATGGAGCGCCCCTCCAAATTACTGTTTCAATGTGTGTAGTGACGTGACTAGTCGAGCAACAAATCCGTGGATTTGTTTTTGTTTGACGGCCGTCTCATTACGCACACATGCGTTGTGAATCTTGGTGGTGCATTGTAAATACTTTCAAACGTTTTGAATTTTGGAGGGGCGCGCCATGTTATCGTAGTTTATCTCTACCTACTTATTATTTTATTTTGTGACATTATGATCATAAATGTCAAATCCTTTCGAAAATAATAGAAAACGACATCTGAATTTTAATATTTCATTCCAGACAAAGTAAATGATGATCATATTTTTATTTGACATCATACTTTCAAATGAATGAGCTTAAATTACACTGTCGTTGTTTTGTTATATTTCTTTGGGTTACAATGTGCTAGATCTACGATCACATTACTTATGATAATATGATAATGTAATAGCGGCCTTATTCTGTTACAAATCATGGAAATCGATTTACATTATAACTTGTAGGTAATTATTTAAAATACAATATGTAATTTACGGTACCATGGAATTTTGGATTATTGAATTGGGGATTTGTGGAATAACCCAGAATTTTTACATCCGCACTTTTCCCGGGTTTTTAGAACGCTAATCAATTCTCAATCAAAGTTATTGACGAGAAAATTGATTAGGGTTTCATAATCAAGAGATCCAATACTTTCTTCACAAAACAACTTTTCTAAAACTTACCTGTTCCAAAAACTTGGAACAGATTCATAAAAAAAAAAACATTTCTAGCTTCATCATAATAAAGAAAATCATTCAACAGTGGCGCCATCTATATCAAGTGAACTATCGAATTTCACATCAAAAATTTTACTACTACATTTTTAAACTGTAAGTTTGTAACTATCGACAAATCTAGAAAAAATATTTTTCATATGTAAGTACATACTTATTATAAAAATTCAAAATCTGTAAAAGCTAGATTCGTTGATTAAAGTTTAATATTGCCATTTTTAAATACAAGTTTGTGAGGAATTATATTTTCTTCATTTATTTGGACATTTTGCCTAAAGATCTTTGAAACAGTAAATTTAAATTAGAGCTACAAAAATGAATTTAAAATTAGAATACTTGCTGTCATAACCACATAATGATTTCGTTATAAAACATCAGCGGGGTAATTGCGTAAGCAGTGGTGGCCCAGTGGTAACAGTCGCGACTTACGAGTAGGTCGCCGTAGGTCACCACTCGCTTCGCTCGGGCGCGATCGGTCAGTTCTAACCTAACCCATTTGGTTGGGGTGCCAGGCGGTAAGGCAGGGCGGCTTAGTTACTGCAACGAATTCGCGTGTCGGCTGTGTTTGGTCACAGTTCCAACCTAACCTATAATTGAATCATTCAGACCGCTACTTGAACGGCGCCGTTTAGTTAAAAGGCTAGAGGCTGTTAATGGGGTTGTTTCCCGGAAGCTACGCCGCAAGAGAGCGCTGTGTATTTGTCACTTGCCAAAGTCTTCTTGAAGACAAAGCGACCAATCGGCGACAAGAAAAAACATTTGGCGCCATCTCGCGGCAAAGTTTTCAGCAAGGAACTCCATTGACAGCTGAATGAAAGTAACAAACACTTAGCGCCATCTACGCGGAACTAATTTGACAGTTTTCTTCCCCATTGAAAGGCTAATTAAGCTAATTGGTTGCGACATATAGAAATTGGTGGCTTTGAAAGCGATCTGTGTCAAAAGTTCTGCACTCAACGCACTTTTGGCGCCACGAATTTTATTAGTACTGCCGTCTCAAGACGCTGCCGCCGACTGCGTGCTTTATGCTCGTCCCCAAGGGACTAAACCGGTGAAATTAAAGTGTAATAGACATCTCTGCATACCTACCCGTTGGGAGAATGCAGGCATGGTGAAGATGTGCGTGTCGCAATTTTTACAGCGTAGTGCGGGACGCCTCCAAACTAGATGGAACAACGACTTTAAAAAGGTCCAGATAGAACCAAAGTTACCGACATAGCATGCAGAGTAAGGAAGCGGCCATGGGCTGGCCATGTTTGTCGAAGGACCAATGGCCGGCGGAGCAGGTGAGTCCTGGAGTGGAGACCGCGTATCGACAACCGATGTGGGTGGATAGATTGACCGACGACCTGACTAGGATAGAATGGATGAGGAAGCCGGAGGATAGGGTGTTGTGGCACAGCCTGGGAGAGGCCTATGTCCAGCAGTAGACTCTGCGATAGGCTGAGTTGGTTGATTGTTTTTGATTAAAAATAAAAATAAAATTTAAATACTTACTTAAATAAGTAAAAAAAAAACAAAAACAAGATGTGGTTATGGCAACATTGTATCTTCATTTATACCGCCATGATTTCCTAATTTGTGATTTTTATATTAATCTAGAATTTTAAAAGTTAAGTCTAATTTTGACTCTGCTAGCTCACTACTCGAATCTTAAAAGAATTTTTAACACGATTTAATAACGAAAATTTTACAAAAATAATAATAATGTCTCTGACTAATTTTTTTTTTTAACAAATCCTTGATTATTTGACTTTTTAATCAAGGAGGCGATAATTAATAACCCATGGTGGATCTCAAACATGATTTTCTCACCGAATGAAGGCCCAAGACTAACCCCCCCAAATTCTGAATGCCAGATCTTGAAATCTTATGGTCAACTTATATATGACTAGCAACTCCCCGCGGTTTCACCCGCGTAAGTCTCGAACCCGTACGAATATCGGTATAAAAAGTATTTTAAGTGTCAAATTTCATCAAAATCCGTTCAGTACTTTTTGCGACAAACATCCATCCCCACGTACTTCCGTGTTTATAATATTAGTAGGACAAGCCGTGTAGGTACCCGATGTGATTTTCCATTGGCAACTTCTCAGGAGCCTTACGGAATGAGTTTCCAAAAAACGATGATAATCAATCTGCCTAGCCTTTTCCCAACTATGTTGGGGTCGGCTTCCAGTCTAACCGGATGCAGCTGAATACCAGTATTTTACATGGAGTGACTGCCTATCTGACCTCCACAACCCAGTAACTGAGTAATACGATACCCCTTGGTAAGACTGGTTGTCAGACTTTCAGGCTTCTGACGACCTAACGACTGTTAAAGATCCACGAACGACAGCCGGGACCAACGGCTTAACGTACTTTCCGAGGCACGGAGGAGTCTCGGTATGTAAAGATGGTCACCCATACACGGACCACCGCCGGCAAGCGTAGCTTAACCTGAAGGATCGACCCGTGCGGCTGTTATTACTTAGCCACGAGCTCCAGAAAACGATGACAGAACTAACTTTTAATTCATCATCTTCCTGCCCTTGTCCCATGTTACTTGGGGTCGGCGCAACACGTTTTCTTCTTCCATTCTCCTCTGTCAACCGTCACGCTCTCATTCACTCCCTTCACAGTCCATCCATTTTTTTTGGCCTTCCTCTTTCTCTCCATCCATCAACAGGGTACATCAGGGTTATTGGTAATAAGTCGGCAATCCATTAGGGGGATGTAGGAGAGGTCATTTGCAACCAAATAACGCCTTTTGACTCCTATACAAATGTCAACCATTTTCGAGTAATTTGACATTTTTTTATTTATTTTATGATTTCTGAGGAACACTTATAATAATAATAATTCAACCATAAAATGAATATTATTATCTTTATCTATATCTATACAACATTAGTTTTTGTTTACACGAAACCCGAAAAGGGGTCATTGTACTCATCATTTTGAATTTTTTTTTCTATGGGACCTTGAAATCGCGAAAAAAAAAATCAGCTGTTCCGTACATTTTGTCGATTTAAGTGAACACAAATGTATGGAACAGCTGAATTTTTTGCGCGATTTCAAGGTTGGTCCCATAGAAAAAATTGTTCAAAATGATGAGTACAATGACCCCTTTTCGGGTTTCGTGTATACAAAAACTAATGTTGTATATAAATAAAAATACAAGTGCTGACTGACTGACTCATCAACGCCCAGCCCAAACACTTAAACCTAGAAAACTGAAATTTTGCACAGAGGTTCCCTTTATAATGTAGACAAGGAATAAGGAAGGATTTCTCGGTGTACAGACAACCACACACGCGGGTGAAACCGCGGGCAAAAGCCAGTCTTTAATAGTTTTTAAATCAAAGCTACAAATCCTTACGATTTTCATAATTTTGAGCAGGTTTTTTGACGAAAATTACTCGAAAATGGTTGACATTTGCATAGGGGTCATAATGATTGCAAATGATCCAATAACCCTGTATTCATCACTCCTTTAGTGACATGCTTTTCCTACAACTAACTTTTACTTATAAACAGAAGTCTAAGTACTAACTTCCACGTTCTAACTTCAAAAATTAAGAACTTCCATATCATCCCCTTCGCCGGATGCGGGGGCCGTAACCGGTGACCAATGAGCGACGGGACGCCGCGCCGTGAGTTTTGACGAATGAGCGACCTGCGCTTATCCCTCCCGTCTCGCCGCGCACATACCTAAGCGCGGTACAGCGGTATCGGTCACACTTTAGCTGTAGATATTTCGTTCAACTAATCAGAACAGCTGATTTAAAAATCGAACTCTCAAAAAGGAGGAGGAGGCGATTCGATAATTACACCAATAACACAAGAGTTTGACTAGCCATGTTGACTCCTATTGGTTCATCTCCGCCTATTCCATAGTCTTGGGCCAATCACGCGATTTTGTCGTATAGTCGTTGCAAAAGACGAGCGCGTCATTTGACTTTTCTAAACATTGACATAAGGTTTAAATTGGAGTGACGCGCTATATTCAAATACAAAAACTATACCATGGGTTACCTAAACTGTTCCAAAAATAATTTAAATATCCAAGATCAACCGACAACAGTTTGCATAACAAATTTATCAATTTCCATGAAACAACAAAACGTATCATACGACGTTGTATTCGATTGTAAATACTTTCTCACAAGATCTAGGTCTTGCAAAGCTCTAGACTTTTTGACTAAAACCTCCTTTTCTTCAGAGTCTGGTTTGTCTGTGGCTAGAGGCATTAAATCCTCCTTCGCTTTTTCAGCATAGTTCAAAGGGTCAGTGACTTTATGGTTTCCGCCAAATACGGATCCATTTGTCCCTTGGCCTGTGACCAATTCTTCATCAACTGTCAAATATTGGTCTAAGTTACCTAGACTTGTAAAGTACGATTCTACATCATAATCTTTCAACATACTGGCTAGAATCTCTTCGTCATTTTCATAGACTTTTGGCTTGTCTACTTCTCTTATTTCCTCTGGAACAGTGACGTCATATCCTGTATCGACAAAGCTTTTTGTAATTGCATCCGGAGGCGTTCTTTCCCATGCTTTTTCTAACATGTTTAACGCTTCCAGGCAAGTAAGGTTCCTATCAACCCCCCTAAGTACATTCATAGCTTTTTCTTCTAAGATTAATCTCCGAAATTCTTCTCGAAATTTCGCTGACACACCATTCTTCATGGGTATTAGTCCGTTAGACGCTTTCCAAGGAACAAAAACTAGTTTTAAATGTGATAACTGCAGTTTAGAATGTATCGTAGCTCTATCTAACACAAGGATTGCTTTGCGATTTTTCACTTGCAATTCCCTGTTCCAATATTTGACATACTCCTCAAACATTTGCGTAGTAAAATGGGCTTGAGAATGACGTATATAAGTAACAGGTAACGTATCAGGATCTCTAAAGGAATGTAATAACGGGTCTTCCGTACCACAGACAAGTAACTTTTTTTTATCTGTGCCTGGCATGTTTGCGCAAAGGAATACTGAAAATCTGTCTTTGACATAACCCTGTATATACTTTTTTCCTGCCAGCTTTTTTATTCGACCTTTAGAAGGGTTGTAATAAAAGCCAAATTCGTCTGCAGTATAAATATCTTCATCAGGAATACCTAGCCGCGCATCGCTCCATTGCTCTTTGAAAAAGTGATTCTTCCATTTCGATTCCATTTGATTATGATAATCTCTTTTACATGGAGTCCCTCTAAGCGTTATATTATATCTTTTTTTAAATCTGTCTAGCCATTTTTTGCTGCCATTAAAGGCGACAAAGCCACTTTCCTTGGCAAATGCTTCAGCAATATCTTGTAGCATTTTTCCAGAAACTTGTATATCATTAGCTCTCTGCGAATGGAACCACTCGACTATCCTCGTATCTAAAACACTGTTCATATATCTGGTGGTCCGTTTTCCTGCCTTTTTGGGTAACGCATACTTTTCTCTATCTTCCCAGATCTCATTAACTACTTCTGGGGTTAAATGGTATAGCCTACATACATCTGAAACGGATCTACCTTTATGCATTTTGCTGACGATAGCACATTGGGTTGGATGACTCAAGTCTTCCCGTTTGAGGCAGCCATCGAACTCGTTGTACAAAAATGATGGCTTACCAGATTCGTCTTCTGATAGTTTTTGGTCCTGATCTGATTGTGTGTTGTCGCCTGCCGAGGAACTTTGGTTTGGGTTTCGTCGGCGAAATGATTTTCTGTAAAAGGTTGGTATAACTTTAGTATTACAACTATTTCTGCTATGGGTATAATAATTGGTAATTCGACATACATGTGACATTCATTGACGGGCGTTTTGTGGGGACTGTCTTATGTAATTTTGATGTTCGAAAAGAGCTGATTCTCAGCCTAATTTGAATAAACGACTTCTCATTTTGATTCAGTTTCTCTGAGAGAAATTTTCAAAGATATTAGTCTTCTCACGGTGTCATCACAATATTCATCTTCGCCAACATCATAAATATTATGCAAAATATACATTAATACACTAAAAACAGTGATGTTCACAATATTAACACTAGAAATAAGAACAAATTACGTGCTCCATTTCACTGCCTTCATAACTCACTTTGTTGGGCTTGTATAACCTTTTATATGAAGCTAACCTCTTCTTTGCTAGATTTGCCTTGTAATACGTTTAAAGCTAAAGTAAAATCCAACCATTGTCCAAAGGCATACTATTCTATCAACTACTACTAAAACGATAAGAATTGGATTGGAATTTTTTGGCAAATTACTCCTACTATAAATTCAGCTTTACATTACATAAATAAATAAATAAATATCCTTGGACATTTCACACAACGCCATCTAGTCCCAAGCTAAGCAACCTAATGCTTGTGTTATGGTAACGAGATGGCTGATAAACTACTTATATACATTTTTTTTTTTTGTAAATACATACATATTATAGATAGAAAAACACCCAGACTCGAAACAAATACTTGTAGGTCGTACAAATATTTGTTCCGTGCGGGAATCGAACCCGCGACATGCTGCGCAGCAGTCAATCGCTCAACCACTGCGCCAACCGTG
The DNA here is from genome assembly GCA_905163495.3 of Cosmia trapezina. Taxonomy (NCBI): domain Eukaryota; kingdom Metazoa; phylum Arthropoda; class Insecta; order Lepidoptera; family Noctuidae; genus Cosmia; species Cosmia trapezina. Next base: position 8,137,833 of record LR991049.1, read on the forward strand.
TTGTCAAAAACTCTCGCCTTCTTCCCAGGGTTAAGCAGAAACTACAGAACGCCGCCTGCTACGATCCTTACGTACTCCTTTTGCCTCGATTACGTTCATACATCAGGGGGTCTACTCCCTAAGCACGGAGCCCGTAGTTTCGGCCTTCGTTAGGGGCGTTTCCTACTCCCTATCACCTACGTATGGATGATTGGCTCGGGGCCCGAACGAAATATGAATGACAACACGATTTGACAGCTGTCCCTACTCCCGATGTGTTTTTGCCCGTCCGAAAAATTTAACTTTTACATTTGTTTTGATGGATCGTTATGTCAGACGGACGGGCTGACGGGCGGACGGACGGAAGGACGCACGGGCTGACGGGCAGACGGACGGACGGAAGGACGGACGGGCTGACGGCCAGACGGACGGACGGACGGACGGACGGACTTAGGGAGTAGACCCCCTGGTCATACACGCACGCCCGGTTGCGAGTACTACCACTTTTCTGAAGAACATCACCAATAATGTCACTATATGTCTTCCTGGTCTTCCTCTCCCTGCGTTTTCACTCAAATCTACCTTGGAAATCAATCTAATCCTCATCTTGTAATCTTTTGTTTTTTCTAGATTCTACCAATCAATCTGCCTAGCCTTTTCCCAACTACTTTGGGGTCGGCTTCCAGTCTAACCGGATGCAGCTGAATACCAGTATTTTACATGAAGCGACTGCCTATCTGACCTCCACAACCCAGTAACTGGGCAATACGATACCCCTCGGTAAGACTGATTGTCAGACTTTCGGGCTTCTGACGACCCGTAACGACTGTCAAAGATCCACAAATGACAGCAGAGACCAACGGCTTAACGTGCTTTCCGAGGCACGGAGGAGTCTCGGTATGTAAAGATGGTCACCCATCCACGGACCAACCCCGGCAAGCGTAGCTTAACCTGATGGATCGACCCGTGCATCTGTTATAACTTAGCCAAGAGCTCCTCTTTTTTAGATTTTTTTTCTAGATTCTACCAATAAATTTTAATAAAATACTCACTTTGGAGTGTCCTCTTCCTGTCTCTTCTTAGAATGAGCTTGCTTCGTATGATTCTTCAACTGTGAGTTCGTGTGGAACTTGGCGTGACACTTCTCACACTCTTCTGTGCGATCGTGGGTCGACATGTGTCGCGCCTGGAACGAGAGGGATATGGGTAAGAAAATTGTAGCTTACGTTAGTAGGTGACGCAGTTTTTTCGTGACCACTGTTGGCCCAGTGGTTAATTTGATATTGCTTCACTTTTTGTTCTCTCTGGAATCACGGCAGACATTTTGAACATGAAAAATAAATAATTAAAATTCAAATGTTGTTTTAGTTAGTCTGTCTAACCTACCCTAACCTAATCCTAAACAGAAACCCTTCTAAAATAAACTCATGTATTCAATTCCACGCTCACTCCATTACACACGAACACATATCCTCTCTCTCACACTCACACACACACCCCCACTCACACACACACACACATTCAAAAATTCACTCATACACAACACACAAATGCGCTCCTTATTGTATTTTGTATTTCTAATTATTTTGGTTTATCTTTTGTTTTTGTTAACAATTGCATACCTGTGATTATGTTAAGCGGAAGGGCGGAGTCACCTATCACAAGCAATTCCTTGCTTAAAAGGTGATCTCCTAACTCATGTGAGCTAAGAATTTGTTTAAATGCAATAAACATTTTTTTTTTTGTCTAAAATTTTAAATTTCTCCCTCAAATTGGGTTGTAAGGTCCTAATTCCAACAATTTGTAAGATATCCGCGTAAATGATACCTCAAAAGAAAGAACGATTATCAAGCATGTTTTCAAAAAGCTTTGAACTAAAAAAAGCAACCTCCCTTTTGTACTTAAATAAGGTTTACAAAAACTACTTATGAATTTATTAAATTTTTATGAACTTTAAATGTCTGTAAAAAAAATGTCTAATTACACAGAGGCCTAAAAAATGTTTTGCTAGATTGCTTACACATTACTTTAATTAAATAAAATAAAAATTAATTCATTTATCAGTTAATTTGGCCCTAAATATGTAGTTTAGTTAAAATTTAGGAAAAAAAAAATGGTAAGACTTCGTCTAAGACAACCATGGCTTAAATGGTTCTAAATTGTCTGAACTATTTTCGCCTTAAAATTTTGCACCCATCTTCCAATCAGCCTGTATAACTAAATATTCTCTGAATATTTCAAGCGTCTACGGTCTACCTGTTGCCGTTATCAATATCAAGCAAAAACAAGTAAAAAAATCACGTTTGTTGTATGCCCCCATACAACAAACGTGATTTTTTTACTTGTTACCCTAAATATTTATTTTATTCTATTTTTTAGTCGTCATCATCATCATCATCATTCTCCTGCCCTTATCCCAATTTATTTGGGGTCGGCGCAACATGTCCTTTTTTTCCATACTTCTCTATTAGTCGTCTTCTCGTTAGTCACCCCCTTTCTAGCCATGTCATCTTTCACACAGTCCATCCATCGTTTCTTTGGTCTTCCTCTACTCTTATAGCCATCGACATTCATATTCAATACTTTCCTGACGACATTTTCCTAATTCCTCCGCATCACGTGCCCATACCATGACAGCCGATTTCCGCACAACATTTCAGTCACCGGTGACACTTTCAAACTTCCTCTTATGTACTCATTTCTTATTCTATCCATTCGTGTAACACCACACATTCCTCTTAGCATTCTCATCTCAGCTGCATGCAGTTGCTTTTCATTCATCCCTTTTGTGGCCCAACATTCTGATCCATACAAGACAGCAGGTTTAACCATTGTTTTATATATCTTCCCCTTAAGTTTAAGGGGAATGCGGGAGTCGCAGATTGTTCCCGTGACCTGCCGCCATTTCATCCATCCAGTGTTAATTCTGTGCTTAACCGTCCGATCTACTTCGCCATCGCTTTGGACGAGTGAACCGAGATACAGAAAGTCGGAGCAGACTGGGAGAAGCGCGCCATCAAGCGCTATGGCTCCAGCACTGGAGATACCGCCGAAATCGCAGAACATGTATTCGGTTTTGGTTCTGCTGATTTTCAAGCCAACATTCTCCAGCTTCTGTTGCCATTTCTCCAATTTGCTCCGAATCTCAGGTACATCTTCACCAACAAGAACAATGTCATCGGCAAACAGCATGCACCAGGGTGCCTCTTCCTGTAGATTCGACGTCAGAGCATCCATAATCAACAGGAAGAGGTAAGGACTTAAAGCAGACCCTTGGTGCAAGCCAACAGCCACATTGAACTCGTCGGTATTGCCAGCAGCCGACCGGACGTAGGTACGAGATTGACTGTACATAGCATGATAGTATTTGTTGTTATAGCGGCAACAGAAATACATCATCTGTGAATTTCAACTGTCTAACTATCACGGTTCATGAGATCCAGCCTGGTGACAGACGTACGGACAGCAAAGTCTTAGTAATAGGGTGTCGTTTTAACCTTTGGTTACGGAACACTAATTAAAACGTAATAACCAACTTACCAAATAATTCTTATTATTAAACTTGAGGCCGCATAGAGGACATGTTGGAGCTGCCTTCTCCATATGCACTTTAGCGTGCATGCGCAGACTGAATGCCTTCTTGAAATAACGGCCGCATATCTCACATTTATGTCTGTAAATTGTTATAGGATGCTAAGTATTAAATAATGTTGAAGATGGTTCAAAAGCCGACTGCGGCTCGTGGAATAATAATAACAGCCGCACGAAGGTTAAATTTTGCTTGCCGCCGTCGGTTCGTGGACGGGTGACCATACATTACATATCGAGACCCCTCCGTGCCTCGGAAAGTATGTTGGTCCCAGCTATCATTTGTAGACAGTAAATAAATAAATAAAAATAAATATCCTTGGACATTTCACACAACGCCATCTAGTCCCAAGCTAAGCAACCTAATGCTAGTGTTATGGTAACGAAATGGCTGATAAATATACATTTTTGTTTTGTAAATACATACATATTATTGATAGAAAAACACCCAGACTCGGAACAAATACTTGTAGGTCGTACAAATATTTGTTTCGTGCGGGAATCGAACCCGCGACATGCTGCGCAGCAGTCAATCGCTCAACCACTGCACCAACCGTGTTGTCAAAACAGTCATTACGGGTAGTCAGAAGCCAAAAGTCTGACAACCAATCTTACCAAGCGGTATCGTGTTACCCAATAACTGGGTTATGGGGATCAGCTAGGCTAAAAAAAAATCGTCTGACCCCTACATTTATGTTTGCATACCTAACTCGTCAAAATGTAGGGAGCAGCTGATTTTTTTTTCGAGATTTTGGGTTCGGTCCCATAGTAAAAGTTCAAATTCAAATTCAAATTCAAAAGTTGTTCATAATGATGGTCTCATTAATACCCTAGGATATATAGGATAGGATTAATACCCTAGTTATGGGATATAAAAAAAACACTATGTATACGAGTGTGTATGTGTATGTTCGAGTAACGAGTAAGGAACTTCGTTCATGAGGGTGGTCCCCCAACCGCACACATTTTTTTCACTACAAGCAGATGTCTTGAAGGATTGGGTTGGACTTTAAAATTTATCCAGAAAAATATAAGAAGCACTTTATTCTTTCCAACCATTTATATTACTTTTGACAAAGCTATGAAGTTTTATTGACAGGCAACCATAGAGGCAAAAATGCAATACTTCAAGGACCCTAAAGTAAAATAAATGGTTGTAAAGAACTTAAATATTACCTAGTTTTAACTTGATGTTCAAGCCCATGTGTCTTGAGGTCAGCAGAGTTCTCAAACTCTGTGTCACACTCAGTACATCGGAATGTCCTCCCTTTTTTTATTTTCTCCTTTATTTCTTTCTGCTTTTTTCTCCTTTTTGATCTTTTGGGCTTTTCAGTCTGCAAAATAAATGTTTATTTCATCAACTTATACAACATGTAATGCTAAATGCGCAAAACCTCTTAAGGGGTCATTGTACTCATTTAACTCATCATTATGAACAACTTACTATGGGACCAAACCTGAAATCGCGAAAAAAAAATCAGCTGTTCAGTACATTTTGACGAATTATGCGAACATAAATGTACTGAACAGCTGATTTTTTTCCGCGATTTCAGGTTTGGTCCCATAGTAAAAGTTGTTCATAATGATGAGTACAATGACCCCTTAAGAGGTTTGGCGCATTTAACGTTACACGTTGTATGTAAATTACATTGTTAAGTTTGGAGGCACCTTTTAAGCAAAGATTTGCTTGTATTAGGTGAAAATGTAAGAGCTGATAAGAAAAGACACAATTTTTTAAAATATTGGAATAATCTTCTGCGGTGTAACTATATAGTTTGATTGTTTTCCCACTAGATAGGACTTTACAGCATAAAATTAAATAGCCTTTAATTCAAGTTTTGCCAAGGCAGGCCAAAGTTTTCTGACTGTCAAACACAAAATTGAGTTTCAGCCATTGGCCTAACAATAAATCCGGGGCATTCTTACCCCGGATTTATTGTTGAAGAACTGCGGGGCAATTGCGTAACACACTATCATTTGGTATTGGTTTCATTTTGACAGTTCATTAATTGCATTATTTATGTTGTCTAGCAAACAAAGTTTTCAAACATGGAATTGCAATTTGATTTAAAATGATTCAGATTTCGATTGTTAATGTGTTATCCAATTAGGGTGCTGAATAATATTTCATTATTGTTTTGCTAATAATAGAAACATAGTATAGCCTTTGTATCTAATGATGGTAAATTATTTTACACATTAGCAATGGTATTTTCCTACAGCCAAACAAAACGTTTTTCTATTTATAAACCTTATTCCTATTACACAAAGTTGAGTTTTATGTGCAACTAATAGTTATAATAGTTGTTGTTCTGAAAAGCACCTAGTTTCCATAGAGGTAAAGTGGATATTTGTTTAATCATAAGTTTTTTCTATTGTTATCTATACATATTATTATTATTGATTTTTGTTACCTAGTCAAAATAATCCCACAAGTTGGACAAATTCTAAAAAAAATATCAATTATCAAGAGATGTGTATTAATTCTGTTATTATTTAAACAAAAACAAACTAATTTTTAGGCAGTACTTATGTTCCAATATTCAGTGATAACAAGACATAGTCATGATAACAGTATTGTTTCTATTAAATAATAATACTTTTGGTAAAATCCCTTTGATAAATGTATGGAAACATTTTGTTCAATCAAATAAAAGTAAGAGCTACTTGTTACTTTGTGGTAGGAACCATGGTAAATTCATGCATGAAACATATTGATAAAGTGAATGTTAAACCATAAATAACAGAATGATGTTATTACTGAACAGAGTTAACACAGGAGTGGTAGTGTTTTTGAGAGCTAGTTTCAAGTATTTACACAAGATAACATGACTGAAACTAGTCAGAATCTGTAAAATTTAAGTTACCTATTTCATGTAATACTGTTACCTACTTTATTAAACTCTAGGGGGCAATCCTCGTCCATTTCTTCCACTTCCACGGTAACCAGCACACCGGCCATGATAGGCTCATCATCACTGTCGTCCTCATAATTACAGCTTCTATTACTTTCGCCAGAAATTTCGGCTTTTCGTTTCACTGCCGACAAACATTCATCGTCGGAAGAACTATCAACATAAGTTGTCACAGGAGCCTCCGAACTAGAAGCCATGTCGACGGACACGTTACTCATCAGCGGTACTACACTAACACTGTCATTATTATCGTGATAAAACTCAAGTTTTCAAGGATATAAATAAAAATAAACACCGCATATCATTGCAGACGCCATTTTCCATCTGTCAGATTTTGATTTTTTACTTGGCATTTTATTTATTGGGTAGAAAAATATGAAAAAAAAAATTGATTTTGTAATTCAGTTAGTTATAAAGCCATTGATAAAACCGTAATTTCATTATCCCTTTTACAAAGTATTTATTATTTAGCCTAGGGTTAAACATAATTTTACAATGGCAACAATGAAGTTATCAAGGATAAAAAAAGTTCCCGCTGTCAATGAACCGCCCGAAAAAACCAACGCGCATCGCTTCTCTTTTGGAATTTATGGTACAGTAACAAGGCTCCCTTTTGTGTTACCGCTGATATTTTAACGTGAAATCCTCAAAAGCAACGCGTAAACAAAGCGCGTTTAGCGTTGTGCACGCTAGAATTGTGTATTTACGCGAAATTGTGAGTACAGCATCGCGATTTATGGATCAATATCGCACACTTGATAATATGCGCTAACAACAGCGAAGCGTCCATTCACCAAATGGAGACGAAATCCGGCGTTGGCATTCAAGACCATTGGATGAAGAGTATGATGGAGCCGGCGTCCAGCGACAAACAAGATAACCGTTCGTCAGTAAAACGCGAGAAAATGGCCGAGGCTTACAGTGGTGGTGAAAATGTAACATACGAAATGAAACAACAGCAGAATGATCCGAGGTACAGATGTGATGTTTGCGATCTCACGTTCGAAGGTATGGAGTATTTGATGCTGCACAAAAAGTTCCATGGAAACGACAAGGATACGCCGATTATGGAGCCTGAGCCCCCAGTACATCACAAAGAAGGTCCCAAAAAAAGGCGCAAATTCAAATGTGACCAGTGCGACGTTAAAGTGAACTCTCAGTACCATTTGGATATTCACAAGAGCAAGCATGAAGGTGCTGCCTCGAAAAAGTATTTATGTGAAGTGTGTGACCGCAGTTTTGTTGCCGCTCAATTTTTGAAAAGTCATATGCAAACTCATTCATCAGTATCTACAATAAACTGTGAGATTTGTAACAAAAGCTTCACAGGACAAGCTTACTTGAAGCTACACATGCAGCTACATAACGATATAAAGAAATTCAAGTGTTCTAAATGTGATGAGATGTTTCCTACGAAAAACTGCTTGAAAACCCACATGAAAAAGCATACAAAAGTGAAAAATTTCAAGTGTGACTGTTGTAACAAGCTGTTTGTGTCAAAAATAACTATGGAGAAGCACAGACAGACGCACGAAGGGCAGCCAATCGACTGTCATGTGAAATGTACGCAGTGTGACCGAACCATGCATGCGTCGTTGCTCAGAACGCATCTTACAAGAGCTCATCCGCCTCACGTTGACGATGATGTCAAACGACCGCATAAATGTACTACTTGCGGTAAAAGTTTCATTGTGAGAATAAATCTTAATCTCCATATCAGAGTCTGTCATCCAGATCTTGCGGAACCGGAGGATGAGGACGAAGAGATCATGACAGACAACTCCTAGTTATAACACGTATATTAGTATTATGCTATATATAATTATGCATAATTATACCTTTTTTATAATAACTAAGACAAGTAGTTTGAATGATTTTACTTCCCTGTAACCTTCCATTTATGTTTAACGAAGTTGAATAAAACAAGTATATTTTTATGTGAATTATTTAATTTTTTTATTGTTAGTACAACAAGTCTCGCCTTTGTATTATAAAAGTCTGTTTTACAATGGGAGAGTGCGAAAAAACGGCGTGGTTCAATCAATCTGCCTAGTCTTTTCCAAACTATGTTGGGGTCGGCTTCCAGTCTAACCGGATGCAGCTGAATACCAGTATTTTACATGGAGCGACTGCCTATCTGACCTCCACAACCCAGTAACTGGGTAGTACGATACCCCTTAGTAAGACAGGTTGTCAGACTTTCGGGCTTCTGACGACCCATAACGACTGTCAAAGATCCACGAATGACATCCGAAACCAACGGCATAACGTGCTTTCCGAGGCAGAGAGGAGTCTCGGTATGTAAAGATCCCCACCCATCTACTGACCAACCCTGGCAAGCGTAGCTTAACCTGATGGATCGACCCGTGCGGCTGTTATTACTTAGCCACGAGCTCCTCGGCGGAAAAAACGGCGTGGTTAGCTGGTAAAAATCCGCCATTCCCTTTGCTTTCTCTGTTTGCCTATCCACGCAAATAAAACTACAGGAAGCACGGCGGAACGCAGCTGAAGACAACAATTCAATATAAACCTTAACTACCTTGACATACGGTCGCGCGCATGCTCTTGTAGTAGCTTGAGGGCGCTCCGAGCACCGCGTGCGAATTTATTCTTATATTGACCGTATGTCAAGGTAGTTAAAGTTTATATTATATTGTTGTCTTCAACTGCGCTAGGTGCTGCCAACTAGCGCCACCATTGAGATAAAAATCATACATCTGGAGTTAAGGGCAAGCTAGTCGCTCGTTCTTCCATACAAACGTAGTTTGGTGATTACACGTCTGTTTCACGGTGTATACGTTCAAAACTAAAATTTATTTCAATTTTTCTCGCCATTATCTAGGTCTGTGTGGAAGCAGGCTTACCAAGGGGTCACTCCATGTTAAATACTGGTATTCAGCTGCATCCGGTTAGACTGGAAGCCGACCCCAACTTAGTTGGGAAAAGGCAGATTAATTGGTGGTACTAGTTGGCGGCACTACTCGCCTTAAATAAGTACACACGGCTCCACATATCAAGCTACACATTTCTCGCATTGTATATTTTCCGTACAATGGACTAGGTCAGCTTATCCTGTAAATGTACCTATAGCTTGATATGTAGCCGTGTGCACCTATTTAAAAGTTACTTTTGTGCTTTTATAATTTTTTTATTTTTTATTTGACAATTGTTACAATTATTGCTTTAAAATTAGTTTTAACATAATTAATACTATCTGTAACTGTTAGTGACATTCATTTTATTATATGCGGTGATCCCCAAACTAGGCGGGGCCTGTATCTTGGGGATCTGAGTTGCGATACATAATTCTGTTTTTTAGCTGGTGTGGACATGGTAATAAGTAATTAACTGTAAACAATGGTCAAAGCTTAAAACTAAAGAATAATAAACAATCAAAATAAAGTGTGGGTGTATGTGTGTGTGGAGTGTAGTGTGTAGGTATGTGGGTGTGTCTGTCGTGTTAGTGAGATTCCGAGTATGAGTTATGTTATGAGGAAACTTTCGGATTCGTCGTATGAAAGACATAAGAGAAATTTTTTTACTACTATTTTATATGCAGAGAGGGAGAGATCTTTTGAGTCACAAGGCAAAATACTGGTGACCTTATTATACATATACAAAAGTGTGTAGGTAGGTGTGTGTACATCGTCTGGCTAGGAGAGAGGTGGTTCTTTGTAGCGGAATGTGGAAGACGCGTTTGGAAGTTAATGTGTGGTAGTCTGGTCTGATTTTTACTTTTTTGTGAGTGTGTAGGCATGCGTTGAGGATAAACAGTTGTCGGACACGGAGAACTTGGAACTCTTTGTACAGATAGTCAGTGGGGTAGAAAAATGGCTTTTTTAAAAGTACTTTAATAACAGCTCTCTGGGCTCTTTCGAGCTCAATCATTATTGTTTTTCCAGCTCCGCCCCAAATTGATATGCCATATTGTATGATGGACTGACATATTGCAAAATAAACCGTTCGCAGGATATCTTGTGGAGTACGGTCTCTTAATTTCTTAACAATATGTATTAGTTTCCTTACTCGACCAGAAAGAAATTGAATGTGCGCTTTAAAAGATAGGTTTTCATCAATAAGTAGGCCTAAGTAACGAATTGAAGATGTCCGGTTAATGCGTTCGCATGAGCAGTCTTCAGGTGAGGTTTTGAGATGTTTCTGACATGTGTGGAATTTCAATGTTAGGTTGCGAGGAGGGCTGGATGATTGTGTTTTGCAAAATGTGATTAGTTTGGTCTTCTTTAAATTGAGAGTAAGGAGGTTATGATTGAGTGTATGTGCTACTGCTGCTAAACCTTCTTCTGCGAGACTGTAGACCTGTTCCCAGGTGCGGGCATGAAACGTGATGACAGTGTCGTCTGCGTAGGAAATTAGTTCAGCTTTTGGGAGAGTGAGGTTCAATATGTCGTTCATATATATTATAAATAGGTCCTAGTAAACTGCCCTGCGGAACTCCAAAATTGATAGGGAGTTGACCACTTGAGTGTTCGCCTGATTTCACGTATTGTCGGCGATTGGTGAGATAGCTGTGAAACCACTCAAGCGGGTTTCCCTTTATCCCTACTGCATCTAGTTTTTTAAGAAGAAGATCTGTTGAGATTGTGTCGAAGGCTTTAGCTAAGTCTAAGAAGACCGCCAGGCATCGTTCGCCCTTTTCTATATTTGCTGATATTGAGTTTGTAAGCAGTGAAGCTGCATCTTCGGTTGATTTGCCTTTTCTAAATCCAAATTGTCTCTCGGAAATGAGATTATGTTTTTCAAGAAAATTTACTAGCCGGGTGTTTACTACTTTTTCCAGGATTTTTGATAATATACTGAGAAGTGCTATTGGTCTGTAATTTTCAGGTTTATCTTTGGGACCACTTTTATGTATCGGGCTTACTGCTGCCACCTTCCACTGTTCGGGAAATTCACCTGTTTCCAGGCTGAGGTTAATCAGGTGGGTTAAAGGTGTTATGATCAAGTTTTGTGTTTTTTTTATGAGTCTTACACTGATTTTGTCAGGACCTGGGGAACTGTCATTCTTTAATTGATTGATAAAGTTTAAGATTTCTATTTCGTCAGTGGGGTGTAGAAAAAAGGAGAAGGGTGAAGTTTTTGGTGATGAGTACTTGCTATAGAGAGATGACTGAGTTTCTGAAAGTCTTGTCAGTATATTAGCAGCCAGGTTTTTACCAACAGATGTGAAGTAGGAGTTGCACTTGTTGAGAGACTCGACAGGATCGGGAGAGCTCGTGACTAAGTTGGATGTATTGGATGTATTGTACCTTTGGCCGCTGGGGTCGTATACTGATTTTAGAACTTTCCATAGTTTCTGGGAGTTTTTGTGATTTTCCTGGATTTGTTGACTATCGTGCTCAATTCTAAGTTTCCGTAATAGATTATTGCAGAAGTTTTTATAACGGTGATATATTAGTTTTTTTGTTTCGTTTTCGGGATCGGATCTTAATGATAGATGTAGCCTGTCGCGGTGGAATATACATCTCATAAGACCAGGTGTGATCCATGGCCGAATGTTGCGTTTGCTAAGGGGAATTTTAACTTTGTGTGTGTGTTTCTATTAATTTTGCAAGGATTCCAGTAAAAGATGCAGCGGCAGAGGCCAAACAATGCTGATTAAAGGTATCAGTCCAATCTACTTTAGCTAAGTCAGTGACGAGATCGTCCTCGTTTAATTTAAGTACCCAGCAATTTTTGTTCAGTCTAGTGTAACTGTGTTTGAGAGGGATGTGAGCCATTACTATATCGTGATCTGTGATAGAGCTTTTGCATACTATGCCTTTGGGTTTGGTATTGCTTTTGACAAATATATGGTCAAGACAAGATTTTTGTCTAGTGGGTTTGGTAATAACGGGTAGTAGACCATGCGAAGCCATAAGGCACATATAGTCGTGGTGTTTATTATTTGTGGTGCAACATATGTCTATGTTCATGTCTCCAGTGATAATTAGAGTTGGTAACGTATTTATGGTTTTAAGGAAAGAGTCTAATGCAGCAATAATGTGATAGCAAATATGGGTAGTAAATTATGTGGGAGAGTTTGTAGAGTTGGTGAGAAGAAACTTGAGATGGAACGCGAATTGTTTTGTGCTTCGGTTGAAATATAAAGTAAGTTAATATTTTTTTTTTTTAAAGTTATAAAATAAAGAAATGTGATACAAAAACTACTACATCTAATAATAATAATAAAGTACTGTTTGTTGACCAGGTGATCACAATAAGAATTAAACGTAAAATAAAATTTAAAAGCGATGTGAAATCTAAAAATAATGTGCGAACTTAAAGCTATATGAGATCTCAAAATAAGATATCTAAGAATAATAAAAAGTTTGTACGTTACGTCACACTGTGGTCGCAGAACCCAGGTGGCGATCCAGGTCATCAAAGTTCTGTATGTGGATGGAAGGGTTGCCTTCTTGCTTCCGAACAAGAACGTTGCCATATTTAATCCAGCAGAACTTGTAGCCATGTTCCTTCGCAGCAACTTTGGTTGCACGAAATAACTGCCTGTTTCCTGGGGTGAGGCGCTCGTTTATGTAGATGTTTCTCATTACACCAGCTATTTCGATATCAGTCGACGTGAGAGTCCTTCTGGTTTTAGCGGCCTTTAAGAATTCGTCGCGCTTGTAGCGCCGTACAAAACGAACAGCAAGTGTGCGCGGTGGAATTTCAGCTGAATCTTTGGATTGTTGTTGTCGGCGTGGTCCCGCTCTGTTCACGTAGTCTAAATCTTGTTCCTCTATGGAAACTCCTATTTTGTGAGCCAAGACGCGTACGATATGAAGTGGGTTTTCATTTTTGATCTCGTTGATACCAGATATCTCTAGTTCATTCTTCAGTGACGATTGTGCTTGAGTGTTCAGCTGTTCGCGTAGATTAGCTATAGTATTGTTGAGGGAGATTATTTCTTCTTCGCGTTTCTCTAGCAATTTTATCCTTGAGTCGTAGTCGTCGAGACGCGTGTAGCATTGCGTGAGATGTTCGGTCAGGGATGTAATATGAGACTTTATGTCTACCACATCACCTCGAAGTAATTTTATTTCGGAGCTAAGAGTGCGTAAGATCTCCGAGTCAGTAAGTGCAGTGGAGGACGAGTCAAATGACGAAGCAGAGTGGTAATAATCAGTAGAGTTAGGCGTCGTGACGTCAGTCGGCATCGGCATCTCGGGAACTGGGTTGCGCGAGGGGGTAGTGGCTCTCTTCGTAGCCTTGCTTTGACAGGACTGACAAATCCAGCTCAACTTCGTTTCTCCTGTTAACTTTGTCTGGTTCCCAGCATTAGCACATAAGACGTGGAACAGTAGATCACATTTGGAGCATTTTATATTCGATGATCTCAGCGCTTTGTGACATGATGCACAGTTGTTAACCATTATTATTATTTATTATTTACGTATTGCGTAAACACAATTCACAAATCAGTGACACTAAATTCCTGGAATCTGAGCTAGGCACACCTGCGTGCACCTGCGTCGGCCGCGGCGAGCAGTAAGTACCTATCTCCCGGTAGTGAGAAAGAGATGAATTATTTTTTCGGCGCAGTCCGTCCCGTTTACTCGAGGTGAGGTGGGGCCTACCTCAGAGCACTATGATCCCGGGCGGTAACTTTCTTATTGGGATATTCACTGAACTTTGACACTTGTTCTTTTTTTGATAAGGGTCAATTTTATGTCAATTGTTTATTTTTAATTTGAGTACAAAACAATATTTTATCTTAAGAGTGTGGTTCCCTATTTTCGCGCTCGGATTTTAAACATCTGACGCTCGACGCCGCGTAGCGAGTGCGCGTGTGTGCGTTTTTCCTCATGTACGGCACACAGTTGCGATGCTGCGACGACTAAACGATCTTGATCTGTAGCTATGGCGTACCTATATTTTTTTGAAGTAAAAGCTAGAGGTTTACGGAGAAAATAAAAAGACTGTCCACAATACATTATTAGTGTATTTTAATTAAATTTATACAAATATGGATGAAGAAAATAATATTATGTAGGTACTTATAAAAACTAAACTCATTTTACTTATTTGCTTAAGTATTTGTATACTTATAAGTAATTGAAGTTTTATAAAAGTATTTGTATTTGACGACACGGTTGGCGCAGTGGCTGAGCAATTGACTGCTGCGCAGCATGTCGTGGGTTCGATTCCCGCACGGAACAAATATTTGTACGACCTACAAGTATTTGTTTCCGAGTCTGGGTGTTTTTCTATCTATAATATGTATGTATTTACAAAAAAAAATGTATATAAGTAGTTTATCAGCCATCTCGTTACAATAACACAAGCATTAGGTTGCTTAGCTTGGGACTAGATGGCGTTGTGTGAAATGTCCAAGGATATTTATTTATTATTTATTTATCTAAGGGGATTGATCGACTTTTCCTTGGATCTATAATTTCTGGGAGAACACAATCAGAATAAAATTTTGTTAACAGCGGAGCCATCTTTTGTCCAAAATCATCGTTTTTTTGTGTAAAACAGTTGAATATAAGCCCTATTTCAATGTAGATAAAGACGCCACGCGCTAGCTATAATTATTTATTTTTCTTGCGGCATTATAGGTTTAGCAACCGCATCAAGTTCATAAAACAGTTGAATTTGAACCAACAATAATACATAAATACATAAAGCCGCCTCATGCGCAAATGTTTGGTTTACTGTTTTCAAATTTCAAATAGGTAGGTAACCCCGCTGCCACAGAATAAATAATAGTACTGCTGCGTTCGTGTGGGGTTGGTTTTATAATGTTTATTAGCCTAGGCAGGTATTGTACGTGCCCAGTCGACCTAATGACTATACAGTCGACCACACGTCGCACGTCAGTGGTAAGTGATAAGGATTTGTATAAGTATCGTTTTCATAGTTTTCGATTTCGACTATAGCCAATAGTGAAGTCAAAATTAAAATCCAAGATGGCGGCTGCGAAAATTTTAAAATTTTTCGTCATGGATGTCGTTTTCATAGTTCTTGAGTGTGCTAAAGCCGATATTGGCGTTAAAATGTAAATCCGAGATGGTGGCTGCGAACATTTTCAAATTTTTCGTCATGGGTGTCGTTTTCATAGTTCTCGAGGATGAAGCCGATAGTGAAGTCAATCATCCTAGAAAGGATGATTGGCTGCACTATGCGGCCCAAGAGAGCAATGCAATGGTGGCCCAATGGTAACGATCCCGACTTACGAGTAGGTCATGGTTTCGAACTCAGGCAGGCACTTTGTGTAAATAATTTCATCACCACTACTCTCAAAACAGTGAAGGAAAATATCGTGAGGAAACCGCCTAGAACCAAAAATTCGAAGACATGTGACATCTACCAACCCGCACTGGGTCCTCGTGGTGTATTACGGCCCACTCCCTCTCACCGAGAGGAGCCCTGTGTCCCAGCAGTGGGAACATTATAGGCTGATTATGATTGAGACCCATTATGTTGTGAGCGAGCACGTTTCAGTGCCAGAGGTCATCACTGATGTGAGACGAGAACATATATTACGCTCAACACCGCCGCGTGCGGCCCTTGTCCGATCAGAGCGATTATTCAGAGCGATATTTTTGGACACACCTTTATATAGTGCCTTTATCTATGCCTCACTCGTTTCGTATCGTTTAGTGCGGTCGCGATTTGAGTGTATTTCCCATAGTTTTATTGATGTTTTCCTCGACCCCTGTTTTCTTTCTGCGGACTTCTGATCTTGCTTCTTGTACGAACCTTGCTACCACACCGGACACGGTACGGAGAACCCCGCATAAACGTTGGACTTGAACTTGTTATTTTGTATATTACGACCAGCCTACCGATTTCATATTGGCACCATGGATCGTTGTGTAAATTGTGGCAAAGTGACTAGAGGCTGTAGTTTACGTGGTCGTCGAGCTGAAGAACTTCAAAAATTAGCTGTTAAGTACCTATATGTAGATCGTTATGTAACCTCACTTTTATTAAATCTCTTTTAACTCGGAACTGAGACCGCGAAAATCCGTAAAATGTTCAGTGATGGTTTGATAATAATATTATCAAACCATCATCGCAACTATATTATAGTAGCTATAAATTGACACCAATTTCATCTTTTTACAACCCAGGCCCAGGCCCAAGTTTATATGACATGGTTTCCGTCTCCTTTGTCACGGATCCACAATAGAGATTGTGGCAGTAGAGATTTCAAATAAAAATCTGATATAAATTTTTTCTCCATATTCATCCTCCAAAATTCTTGTAGCCATCTTGGATTTACATTTTGACTACACTATCGACGTTAGCACCCACAAGAACCATGAAAACGATACCCATGATGAAAAATATGAAAATGTTCGCAGCCGCCATCTTGGATTTACATTTTAACGTCACTATCGGCTTTAGCATCCTCGAGAACAATGGGAACGATCCCCATGACGAAAAATTTAAAAATTTTCGCAGCCACCACCTTGGATTTACATTTTGACCAAATTATATTGTATTATTGATATTGTAATTACAATATCAATATTACAAGTAATACAACATAATTCAAGAACTGTAACATAATTCTCCTAAAGTAAGTGTGCCTACCACTTTAGCTTCTTAAAATATTACTTAAATTCAATTCAATTAATTTTATTTCAGATTCATTACAAGTACACACACAGTTATTGCAAATCATCCATACATTCAAATTACGACAAAATACTAAAACGAACACAAGAAACAGACATAGACACAAAACAATAGAAATAGGATTGAGGAGGCTTGGATCAGGACCGCACCACTCGCAGATGTAGTTTTGTCCAATGCTGCATGAAGGCGCAATCCACATCCATTCTCCCTGCAATAAGCTGCAGGACGCTGTTGGGGCTGCCCCGTATGCGGCGCATCAGAGACGCTATTCTTTTGCGCTGTATCGCTTGAAAGCCGTCGACTTGAGCGTCCGCAAACATACCTGATGCGCTACAAAAGCGTGGCAACCCCATCAACATCCTGAACGCATTATTGTACTGGACACGCAGGGCACTGTAAGTCAAAGGGAAAAAAGTTAAATGAAAGGATTAAAAATATTTAGTCGCACTACAATTTATTATATATCACGCGAGGCGCATGCGCGGCGGCGGGAGGTCAACCGACATGGGTCCTGCGTCGACGAGCGCCAGAGCGCGACTGACTTAGGCCGTTCGATGCACCCGATTTTATACTTACTTTAAAAAATTATTTTCGTAAATGATTGAAGACAGATATGTTTTATTTTTTACACATATATAGTACAATCTTTCTTCTTACGTATAAAATGATTTGTGTTGCCAAATGACATTTAGATTCTGAGAAATGACGTGTTTTTTTGTAGTCGATTTCTCGATTTTTGATTATTTTAGACGTGATTAAAATACAAGTTAATGAATTAAAAATCAAACTTTTCTCAATGCATTTTAAATTTCAGGATATGCCTCTTCGAATGAATACCATTTTACCTTCTTACTTAATAGTAATAATTGGTGTAAGATTACTTCAAAGTTGAGCCTTCGCGCGTCATCTGGAAATCGCGCCTTCGAAATCGACTGTTTTCGTAGTCAATAATTCAATTTGAACAAGTTTTTTTTAATAGACTTTAAATAAAAATATATGATAATTACGATGATTGAAGTCAAAAGAAGCTAAAAAAATAAATTATGTGACCAAAATCACTTCAAAATCTCCTAAGTTCTCGATTTACGTATGAAAAATGCAACAACGCTCTTAAGACTGTGGTCGCGTATTTTCGCGCTCGGATTTTAAACATCTGACGCTCGACACCGCGTAGCGAGTGCGCGTGTGTGCGTTTTTCCTCATGTATGGCACACAGTTGCGATGCTGCGACGACTAAACGATCTTGATCTGTAGCTATGGCGTACCTATATTTTTTTGAAGTAAAAGCTAGAGGTTTACGGAGAAAATAAAAAGACTGTCCACAATACATTATTAGTGTATTTTAATTAAATTTATACAAATATGGATGAAGAAAATAATATTATGTAGGTACTTATAAAAACTAAACTCATTTTACTTATTTGCTTAAGTATTTGTATACTTATAAGTAATTGAAGTTTTATAAAAGTATTTGTATTTGACGACACGGTTGGCGCAGTGGCTGAGCAATTGACTGCTGCGCAGCATGTCGTGGGTTCGATTCTCGCACGGAACAAATATTTGTACGACCTACAAGTATTTGTTTCCGAGGCTGGGTGTTTTTCTATCTATAATATGTATGTATTTACAAAAAAAATGTATATAAGTAGTTTATCAGCCATCTCGTTACCATAACACAAGCATTAGGTTGCTTAGCTTGGGACTAGATGGCGTTGTGTGAAATGTCCAAGGATATTTATTTATTATTTATTTTATTTATTTGTCTAAGGGGATTGATCGACTTTTCCTTGGATCTATAATTTCTGGGAGAACACAATCAGAATAAAATTTTGTTAACAGCGGAGCCATCTTTTGTCCAAAATCATGTTTTTGTTGTATAAAACAGTTCAATTTAATAGGGCTTAAATTGAACTTTTTTACACAAAAAAACCAATGTAGATAAAGATGCCACGCGCTAGCTATAATTATTTATTTTTCTTGCGGCATTATAGGTTTAGCAACCGCATCAAGTTCATAAAACAGTTGAATTTGAACCAACAATAATACATAAATACATACAGTAGCCTCATGCGCAAATGTTTGGTTTACTGTTTTCAAATTTCAAATAGGTAGGTCACCCCGCTGCCACAGAATAAATAATAGTACTGCTGCGTTCGTGTGGGGTTGGTTTTATAATGTTTATTAGCCTAGGCAGGTATTGTACGTGCCCAGTCGACCTAATGACATATACAGTCGACCACACGTCGCACGTCAGTGGTAAGTGATAAGGATTTGTATAGGTATCGTTTTCATAGTTTTCGATTTCGACTATAGCCAATAGTGAAGTCAAAATTAAAATCCAAGATGGCGGCTGCGAAAATTTTAAAATTTTTCGTCATGGATGTCGTTTTCATAGTTCTTGAGTGTGCTAAAGCCGATATTGGCGTTAAAATGTAAATCTGAGATGGTGGCTGCGAACATTTTCAAATTTTTCGTCATGGGTGTCGTTTTCATAGTTCTCGAGCATGAAGCCGATAGTGAAGTCAATCATCCTAGAAGGGATGATTGACTGCACTATGCGGCCCAAGAGAGCAATGCAATGGTGGCCCAATGGTAACGATCCCGACTTACGAGTAGGTCATGGTTTCGAACTCAGGCAGGCACTTTGTGTAAATAATTTCATCACCACTACTCTCAAAACAGTGAAGGAAAATATCGTGAGGAAACTGCCTAGAACCAAAAATTCGAAGACATGTGACATCTACCAACCCGCACTGGGTCCTCGTGGTGTATTACGGCCCACTCCCTCTCACCGAGAGGAGCCCTGTGTCCCAGCAGTGGGAACATTATAGTCTGATTATGATTGAGACCCATTATGTTGTGAGCGAGCACGTTTCAGTGCCAGAGGTCATCACTGATGTGAGACGAGAAGATATATTACGCTCAACACCGCCGCGCGCGGCCCTTGTCCGATCAAAGCGCGGCTAGCCGCGCGTGGCAGCCGCGCTCAAATGCCGCTCTATATTTGGACACACCTTTATATAGTACCTTTATCTATGCCTCACTCGTTTCGTATCGTTTAGTGCGGTCGCGATTTGAGTGTATTTCCCATAGTTTTATTGATGTTTTCCTCGACCCCTGTTTTCTTTCTGCGGACTTCTGATCTTGCTTCTTGTACGAACCTTGCTACCACACCGGACACGGTACGGAGAACCCCGCATAAACGTTGGACTTGAACTTGTTATTTTGTATATTACGACCAGCCTACCGATTTCATATTGGCACCATGGATAGTTGTGTAAATCGTGGCAAAGTGACTAGAGGCTGTAGTTTACGTGGTCGTCGAGCTGAAGAACTTCAAAAATCAGCTGTTAAGTATCTATATGTAGATCGTTATGTAACCTCACTTTTATTACATCTCTTTTAACTCGGAACTCAGACCGCGAAAATCCGCAAAATGTTCAGTGATGGTTTGATAATATAGTAGCTATAAATTGACACCAATTTCATCTTTTTACAACCCAGGCCCAGGCCCAAGTTTATATGACATATTTTCCGTCTCCTTTGTTACGGATCCACAATAGAGATTGTGGCAGTAGAGATTTCAAATAAAAATCTCATATAAATTTTTTCTCCATATTCATCCTCCAAAATTCTTGTAGCCATCTTGGATTTACATTTTGACTACACTATCGACGTTAGCACCCACAAGAACCATGAAAACGATACCCATGATGAAAAATTTGAAAATGTTCGCAGGCGCCATCTTGGATTTACATTTTAACGTCACTATCGGCTTTAGCATCCTCGAGAACAATTGGAACGATCCCCATGACGAAAAATTTAAAAATTTTCGCAGCCACCATTTGGATTTACATTTTGACCAAATTATATTGTATTATTGATATTGTAATTACAATAGCAATATTACAAGTAATACAACATAATTCAAGAATTGTAACATAATTCTCCTAAAGTAATTGTGCCTACCACTTTAGCTTCTTAAAATATTACTTAAATGAAAGGATTAAAAATATTTAGTCGCACTACAATTTACTATATATCACGCGAGGCGCATGCGCGGCGGCGGGAGGTCAACCGACATAGGTCCCCCGTCGACGAGCGCCAGAGCGCGACTGACTTAGGCCGTTCGATGCACCCGATTTTATACTCACTTTAAAAAATTATTTTCGTAAATGATTGAAGACAGATATGTTTTATTTTTTACACATATATAGTACAATCTTTCTTCTTACGTATAAAATGATTTGTGTTGCCAAATGACTTTTAGATTCTGAGAAATGACGTGTTTTTTTGTAGTCGATTTCTCGATTTTTGATTATCTTAGATGTGATTAAAATACAAGTTAATGAATTAAAAATCAAACTTTTCTCAATGCATTTTAAATTTCAGGATATGCATCTTCGAATGAATACCACTTTACCTTCTTAATTAGTAGTAATAATTGGTGTAAGATTACTTCAAAGTTGAGCCTTCGCGCGTCATCTGGAAATCGCGCCTTCGAAATCGACTGTTTTCGTAGTCAATAATTCAATTTGAACAAGTTTTTTTTAATAGACTTTAAATAAAAATATATGATAATTACGATGATTGAAGTCAAAAGAAGCTAAAAAAATAAATTATGTGACCAAAATCACTTCAAAATCTCCCAAGTTCTCGATTTACGTATGAAAAATGCAACAACGCTCTTAGGCTTACGGCGCAACTCTATTTTATTTAGGATGTTTCCTTCAGATAGCTAATAATGTATAAAAAACCATAAAAGTTTTACCCCGTTTTAGGCAGTTGTAGCTTGCAGCTGCCCCAAGGCTCCAATACTTTTCCCCAATAGGTACAGACGCCAGCGGTTCAAGCCACCCGAAACTGTCAAATTATCCCAATCAACCTTCAAGGTTGATTGGGATAATTTGACAGTAACCTAATACTTTAGCGATGGAAAGATGCACTAAAGGAAAACATAGAAATAGAGATAGAAACAGGACAGCATGGTAGGTATCGAATATGTTGATGAATATGTTTATTTGGGGCAGCTAATATCAATAAAAGACCAATATTCAAAAGAAATTGATAGGAGAATAAGCAACACTTGGAAACGTTACTGGTCGCTAAAAGAAATAGTTAAAAACAAAACAGTACCAATGTCAGTGAAAACCAAATTGTATAACACGTGTATTCTCCCATGTCTCACTTATGGGTGTCAAACTTGGCCTGCTACGAGCAAAAACAATCAAAAACTTATGGTTTGCCAACGTAATATGGAGCGAAGCATGTTAAACATAAGACTACGTGACAGGTGGACGACCTCAAAAATAAGGAAAAGGACAAAAGTGAGCGATGTTCTACTAAAAATTAAAAAACTGAAATGGAACTGGACTGGTCACATTATGAGAACAGACAGAGGAAAATGGACGAAAGACGTATTGGAATGGTATCCTAGGAAAGGAAAAAGACAAAAGGGACGTCAAATCAAGAGGTGGGAAGATGATTTACCAAAAGGATGGAAAAGATTAGCTCGTGACAGAGATGAGTGGAAGAAGCTAGGGGAGGCCTATGTCGAAAGACAACCTGACCAACAAACTGGTTGCTGAAAAATGTGTTATTATTATTAAATTGTATGTAAAATTAAAATTAAGTAATTTAAGTTTTAAGTTAAAAGTTTAAACTGTATCTATGGTATTTGGTCAGCGAATAAAGGCTTTTATTATTATTATTAATACTTTAGCGATAAAGATGAAAATCTATTAAAGTTTGATAGATTGCAGTAGCTTGATGTGCTGGCGTCTGTACATTACAATACCCCGTGGATACATAGATACATTCAGTTCACGCTCTAATGCCATCTAGTGGCGGTTTTTGTTTGAACACAAGCTAAAAGTTGCAGATTTGTGTGCGCTTTGTACATTATTGCTATAGGCATAGACTAATACCTCTATCACAATAGGTTAGAAGGTTCCAGACGGCTTGGACCCTGTTCCCGATTTCGGAGAGCTGTTATTCTACACAAGCCTATTTTCCTACAAACATTCATTGCCGTAACCACCTTAGGGGATGAATTTTCAGAATCCTACCTTAGTGCCCACTTTCGTTTCAGGTACAGGGTCAAATTAAATTAGCTAGCGAAACACCGCAGACTTGATGTGTTTCTGTCGCAGCCAACTGGTTTTTAAGTAGCCGTTTGGTCAACCGCCTAGCCTTTTCACTAAACGGCGCCGTTCAACTAGCGGACTGAATGATATTCAGCCGATACGTCTAACAGTTCTAGTTTATAATATCGACAGTCACTACATCGACGGTCGCTATCGAAAACGTTCCATCGACGGGTTAATGAATCAATAGTACCTACCCCAAATCGATGGTACGCTATATCGACAGTAAACCAAATCGATAGTACGCTATATCGACAGTACACTAAATCGACGGTACGCTACATCGACAGTACATCAAATCGATAATGCACCGTATCGATAGTATACCATATCGATAATACGTTGTTTCGACAGTACACCATATCGATGGTACGTTGCATCGCCTGCCCGACCCGAGACAGATTTAAATAAAAAACATACTTTTTTAAAGGTTTTAATCACAATTTGTTTTTGTATATTAAGCAATATTTATAAATTCTTTTCAATTACGGAACCCTTCATTGTGCGTGGTCCGACACGCACTTAGCCGGTTTTCAATGTTAAAGTTATTGTAATAATAGTCTATTAGGGTTCTGAATATGAATTTATGATTTTTTAACCATTTTATATGGGTTAATTACCTACATCAAAAACAAGCAATATACAACAAATTGTGATTAAAAACCTTAAAAAGCATGTTTTTTATTTAAATCTGTCTCGGGTCGGGTACCTAGGTAGGCGATGCAGCGTACCATCGATATGGTGTACTGTCGATACAACGTATTGTCGATATGGTATACTGTCGATACGGCGCACTATCGATTTGATGTACTGTCGAAATAGCGTACCGTCGATTTAGTGTACTGTCGATATAGCGTACTATTGATTTGGTGTACTGTCGATGTAGCGTACCATCGATTTGGGGTACTGTCGATTCATTAACCCGTCGATGGAACGTTTTCGCTACAGCGACCGTCGATGTAGTGACTGTCGATATTATGAACTAGACCCACGTCTAACACAGCATTTAATGAACTGGCTGGCTGATTTAGGCTATTTATACATTATGGCCATCTGCTTTTGCAACGTCTCCGGCGCTGCGGGAAGTGCTACCCCTTCGCCCTTACGTAACAAAGCATAGGCACCCGTGCGAGCCCTAGCGGCTGAGGACCAATAATATACTGTATAATCTATGGGCTGAGGTGAGTTTTTTACAGACCGGGGTGGGGGGAGGTTTGGGGGGTGGTGGGCTGCCTCCGCGCCTCAGTCGGTCTGTCTGGCTGTCACAGCTGGATATCTCAAGAACTACTAATGCTATCAACTTGTTTGGAACAGTTTTAGATGACGTTTGCCCCAACTATTTTACAAATAAGAAAGAAACAAAAATGCAAGCTTTTTTGCAACAGGGGCTGAAAGGGGATCTTAAAAATTCGAAGTGGGGTTACTAGGGCATGTGGGGTATCATATAAAAGAGCGCTGTTTGCACATTCTCAAACATTTTTTTCTTTTTTTTAGGACCCATAGTTTTTGACTTTTGATGAAAAATGTAAATAAGAATACCGTTCCCCCACCCCTTTTCTTCGAAGTTTGCATAGAGAAAAATCTGACATTATTTTATGTGATAGAGGTTTATGTACTTTCTACTTAAAGATTACAGGAAAAATAAAACAATGTCTCTAAATCGCACAGTTTTTCAGAAATCGGAACGGAACCTTCGGTGCGCGAGTCCGACTCGCTTTTGACCGGCTTTTTTAATGAGTGGCCAGTTACTAAAGCGTGGTGGTACGGATGGCTACAGATCAAGCTATACATTTCCAATATAAGCTGATCTCTCATGGTATAGAATTTCCTTACAATGAGAGGTCAGTGTAAACTGGAAATGTATAGCTTGATGTGTAGCCGTGTGTAGGTACCCTTTATAGAAACTCTTGTGCTGCTTCCTTATACCGTTCGCTGGGTACGACCATTTTAGGGTGTGCGGCCTGTGCGTTCTGTCAGTAAAATAATGAAGGCGCGAATTACACAGAAGCGGCGTACGGTAAAGACGCGGCGCAGGCACAGAGCAGGCGTAGAACAGATAAGGCACGGATAAGATTTAAATTATATCAAAGAGGCGAAGAGACGCCGCAACTAGTCATTATACAGACTGACTTTATCGTGACGGCATGTGTTCCTCTTCAGACGACGAACAAGCCGTCGCGCGTCGTCGTGCTGCTTGCGCGCCTCTCCAGTCGCGTCTGCTAGCGACGCGGAACAGGGGCCTACTCCCGAAGCACGAAGCCCGTAGTTTCGGCCTTCGTTACAGGCGTTTCCTACTCCGTATCACCTACGGATGGAAGATTGGTTTGGAGCCCGAACAAAGTATGAATGACAACATGATTTGCCAGTTGTCCCTGATGTTGTGTTGATGTGTGTATGTCCGTCCGAAAAATTTAACTTATACACTTGTTTTGATGGATCGTAATGTCAAACGGACGGGTGAACGGACGGACGGAAAGACGGACGTACTTAGGGAGTAGGCCCCCAGGCGACGAAACGACGTGCCTGCGCCACGCCGCTTCAGTATAATTCAAAACGTGCCGCCTACCTACATTTTTAACCGATTTCTAAAAAAGGAGGAGGTTCTCAATTCGGATGTTTGTATTTTTTTTTTATGTTTGTTCGCGCATAACTCCGTCGCTTGCCAACCGATTTGAAAAATTATTTTTTTGTTGGAAAGGGTATACTTTCCAAATGGTCCCATTTTTGTCAAAATCCAGTTCTGATGATGGGATCCTGGAGAAATCGAAGGAACTCTTCAAATATTATCGGCACACCTATAGCGATTTGGGTATTTTTTATAGTAGCTCGTGCATTTGCTCTCGGAAAGCACCACTTGGTGAAGTGGAACTGATGATGAAGACCACAGATGGCTACCGGAACTACTCAATGATAAATATTTCACGGGTTGCGATTCGATTACTTTAATATGGTTGCTAAGCAGTTTCCGCTCGTCACACAATGCGTGTGGTGAGTGGTTGTTGAGGAGTTCTCCTGGTTCTCACCAGCAGAACTCCTCAACAATTAACGTCCCAGCATCGGGAAAAGCAATATTTTGTAACATGTGATGAGCAATTGACATTAGACTATTGTAACTTATACAAATTATAAACAGCGAGAAATAAAAACTATTTAACAAAAAAAAACCGACTTCCAAAAATCACTACAAAGTGAAAAATAACTGATTTCGGAAGTCGGTGGCAAAAAAAAAGAAAGTAAATAAAAACGAAAGACACCGACTTCCGAAATCAAAGTTATTTTTCACTTTGTAGTGATTTTTGGAAGTCGGTTTGTTTTTTGTTAAAAAGTTTTTATGTATTGAAACGTTTTGAAGCGGCAAGATGCCTGCGCCGCGCCTTCACCGTACGCCTTTGCTGTGTAATTCGCGACTAAGATTTTTCAATAAGGTAAAAAAAAAACTGAACAACTTATATCCTTAACTACATTTTAATGAATAAATTAAACTAAAACAGTTCACTTCTCAGACTCGGCTTCTTTTGCGTTATCTTCTGTCTTCTCTTCTGGCTTTTCTTCTGCAGCTTCTGCCTTTTGCTGTGAACGAATAATTTTATTTAAATGAAAGGAAGTAATTACTCGTCACCAGGAAAAATCGTCAGTGATTGTTCCTTCTGAGTTTGAGAAGAGACCTTGTAGAGTATTGGGGGACAGATTTCGTCGAAATGGTTATGAACTGGTATCATTTTGGGGAAAAATAATTTTAAATTTGAGGAAAGAGACATCACATCTGGAAACACTGGACGTTGGTCCCGGCTGTCATTCGTGGATTTTTGACAGTCGTTACGGGTCGTCCGAAGCCCGAAAGTCTGACAACCAGTCTTCCTAGGGGGTATCGTATCGTATTACCTAGTTACTGGGTTGTGAAGGTCAAATAGGCAGTCGCTCCCATGTGAAATACTGGTATTTAGCTGCATCCGGTTAGACTGGAAGCCGACCCCAACATAGTTGGGAAAAGGCAAGGCAAATTGATATTGCTAACTCACCGCAGCAGCCTTCTTCATATCTTCCTCCTTCTTCTTCTCCAAATCCATGCTGACTTCCCTTATCAGGTGGAGTTCTGCCAGTCTCTTCTCAGAAAGAGGAGAGAACACCTTCACTGGATCCTTAGTCAGGTCATTGCAGGCGGCTTGGAAACTAAAGTATCGGTTAGCCAAGGCTAAGAAGCCCTCAGGAGACATGCACAGGTATTTGTCGTGCATTTTCGCTGAAAAGTTAAGGATTTGTGTTAGATTTAATATTTAAAGCTTTTTAGGGTTCCTTACACAAAGGGTAAAATACATACTATAACTAAGACTCCGCTGTCCGTCAGTCTGTCCGTCTGTCACCAGGCTGTGTTCTCATGAACCGTGAAAGTCAAAAAAGTCAAGAAAGAAAGAAAAAGAAGTCAGTTGAAATTTTCACAGATGATGTATTTCTGTTGCCGCTTTATTAATAAACGCTATAAAACAGAATAAAATAGATATTTAAGAGGGATCATTTAATCGATGACAAAAAATCTGGCGGTACTTGATGATTGGTAGGTACCTATTAGGGGAGATGTCAAAATCGGTTGAACGGATTAGGTAAGTACATATGTAAAACTTATTTCAAATTGAGTAAGTATACAGGGTGTAAGGGACAGCCCTCCGCAAACTGATAGGGTGAATTCAGTATGTCATACTAAGATGACCGGTACATGAAATTTTTTCAGGAACTTTAAGGGACTCCAATAAACCTGATTTGTTTGTGTTTTTGTGCACAAATCGGAGCGTCTATTACTGGTTGGGAGAGGTAGGTAATAGGTATGCGGTGAGTTCGATGAACTCTGTAGCTAGACAGAAAATGAACAGCTGATTACTCGCGTCGTTGGTTAGAGTATTTCAACATCCATTGCTGGTTTTTTTTTGCTATTTTTTTTTGCAGTTTTTTTTACATAAATGGAGTGCTGCGAACACACAATGCAATTTTACATTGAAATAATGAAAATGTAACTGAAAAAAATTTTGAAAAAATGAAAATTTTCCTGAGAAAATTTCCGGTGGAATATGATTCAGAATGAGGAGCTGAATGCACCCTGTTAGTTTGCGGAGGGCTGTCCCTTACACCCTGTAGAGCATTACTCCATGTCCAAACAGCTAAAATCAAACAATCGGCAATGAATATTGAAATACTCTAACGAACGACGCGTGAGATCGGAGGGGCTAGAACGGCCACTTTGGCAGAATCATAATAGGATAATAGGTATTTATGAATCATATTTGAAATCGTAAAACTGTCACAAACTGACAATTCATAATTTATCTGCGTACAATTCATAGCACGCAATTCATCTGTTTGACAGTTTTGTATGAAGATTCGTAAAATGGTCCACAAATTATGAATTGCTTTATTGAAATTTAATGTCAAATAGCATACCTAATCATAATAAATTGCCTGAATTCCCAGAATTCAGGAAATGAATCGCTTTTAGAGGAATTGCTTAATGTGGCCGTTTTAGGGCCCCCGTTCGGGAGAAGGCTGAGGCTACAACCTGCGACACATGAGCGATTAAAACAAATAAATGAATGCTCACGTATATAGCTACACCGTACATCAAATATTACTCTCGTTATTGGTTTCGCTCTTCCAGTCGCATCGCAAATCGCTGCTTACCTCAGCCGAAGGCTCGCTGCGCTGCCGTTCGCTAAGTACGTTTTGCCACGGTAACGATACATTGCGTATTAGGTAATAAAACGAATCAGATTAGGTAACTATCTAACTATTAGTATTTATCTAGTTACCTACCTTAATACCTACACATAAAGTGAATGAAAAAAAATAATAACGCAAAAAAAATGCCCTATATGTGCCAAACGGTTTTGTGTTATCGAAAATGCAGCTGATTTTCTAGTAGATAAAATAAAACGAATTGAAAATACTTACATTTGTTTTCGGAGACCTGTGAACTACCAGAATAATAAACTCCAAATGAATGTTAACAATGACATTGGATTTTACTAGATATGTACGTATTTTTTTGTTTCCGTTAATATGGGCAGAAATCGCCAACCTTTTTGATGTAAACCGTTTTGTGATTTCATGCGATGCAACGACGTCGATGACGCAATGCAATGCAACGGAGCATAGTGGCTTCTCAGACCAAATAAAAAACCAAGACATAGCGCTGCGAACAATACAATAAAGCATGCGCAAAACTAGTTACAATTGAACTACACCTCACAAGTGCACACATGTTTACGAAACCGGCCTCACGTCATTGTTGATAGCTTCAACGTCAGCGTCAGTAGTCTTGGTTTTTATTTGGTCTGAGTGTGACTTCGCTCAGCCGTAAATCGAGGTTCAAGTTTGCATTTTAACATGTCTTTATTGTGTGTGCGTGAGCCGTCAAGCAGCTTACGCGGATAAGGGCCTATTTCACCACTTCGGTTATTACTAGAAAGGATATCTCCTTCGTGAATCGTGATGGATTTCTTGTGTTCCTCTCTCGTAAGGTTTACAAATTAACGCCATCAGTTATATATAACGCCCAAATTACAGAAAACGTACTTTAGGGTCCTATTTCACGATGTCTGAATAGCCACTACTCACCGAAAAATGGAACAGAATTTGTATGAAATTATCTGCCAAGTAAGTTAATATGAACTTAATCGTAGGTAAAATATATAAATAAATAAATAATAAATCAATTTATTGACACAAACAAGTTACAAATTATACAAACAAGAAAACAAAAACAGTGAGCATAGTTAGAACAAAAACTAGAAGAAGCCCTAAATAAAAAATCAAGACAATTAGCGCTGTCAACAGTGACGTGAGGCCGCACGTTTCAGGTTTTTTAAACATGTGTGCACGTAATGAGGTCTAGTTTAATTGTAGTTTGGTGTAAATGCCTGCATGTGACCGTGTATGCACAGAGCGAGGTGTAGTTTTGCGGCTTTTGAGCATGCTTCACTGTATTGTTCGCAGCACTAAGTCTTGGTTTTTTATTTAGGTTTTCCATGTGTTGCACAGGTTGAAGTAAGATAAGTTGGTAGCTCTATACTACCGATGCGAAAGAAGTTGCAGCCAGATTTTTATTTTATTTTTTATTTTATTAAAACCTACCTACCTAGCTACCTATACCTGCCATACTACCCTGCCTGCCTGCTATACCTGCTGAGCAGGACCTACAATAAGATTAGACATTTAAACAAACCTTTTACAGTCCGTTCAACCGATTTTGACTTCTATTGCGTTGGTGGCATGACAAATGGCAGCTGCAGTAACCACTTTTTTGCCTTTAATACCATCCTTAAGTGAACGGAATACAAGTCAATATCGGTTGAACGGACTGTAAAAAGGTTTGTTTAAATGTCTAAACTGGAACATTACGTTTCCAAATTCAAACAAAATGTTCACGACCCCTGAAGTCAATAGGTTCGATAAATAAAACATTGAATTTAAATTATAACAGTTTACGTAGCAATGAATTTGCATGTAGACAATCCAGTAATTAAGAATTTATTATTTTAATCGATTCTGATTGAACTTACTTATACCTATTGCAATAATTTAAATGCAAATAAATAAATAATGGATTTTGATTTAGTCCACTATTGTTTTGTACTAAATTGTAGGAACGGAAAACGATAAATTCACATGTCCCAATGCAGAGGTTGTCCCCTTTGCGTGCCCCATTCCAATGTAATTTAGTGAAGGTCCCCATCCACGGACCGACCGTGGTAACCGCAGCTTAACTCGTAAGTCGACGAACGTGTGGCTATTTAGCCACAAACTCATTTATAGTTAGGCACCTCCAAACAAACGACGTTTTGTAAGTACTTGTGTACTAGCACAGTATAATAATGATATAGTGCGTTTCAATTATGAATAGGATCGACTTAGCGCCATGTTGTGACGTCATAGCTGTCAAATCAAATAAATTGGGTAGAGTGAGCAAAACAAGATATTATTTTAAATAACATTTATTTACGATCTTTCTTCTTTGCTTTCTGGTAAATTGTTGCCTAACAATGAAAGAAAGATATGCGTGTGGTGTGAGGGCCACTTTATTGAAACTCTTTGAAAATGTGCTTAGGATTTAGTGAACATTCCCAAAGAATTGTGAAAGTTGGAATCAGATTTTGTGAAAGTCAACTTTGCGAGTTATGGACTGTAAAGTTGGGCCCTCAGTTCTCACATAGAGGATTGAGGGCCCACCTGTACCTGACAAACTATGGACACTACAGATATAGTCTAAGCCAAAATGTAAGCTTAAACCAAACAAAATTTGTGAAAACAAGATATCGCAAAACACTGTCCTACTTAGAATATCTTCGTTCAAAATGGGCCCTCAATTCTCACAGACGTAAAAGTTTATCACGCAAATAAAATGAAACCTAATGATAAACTTTTTTTAACTTTTTTTTGGGCACTCGTGGTAACACGTTAAGGTAATTGCGCTGTGGTAGCCCGCGAAATT
Source organism: Cosmia trapezina (assembly GCA_905163495.3). NCBI lineage: Eukaryota > Metazoa > Arthropoda > Insecta > Lepidoptera > Noctuidae > Cosmia > Cosmia trapezina. Next base: position 8,169,527 of record LR991049.1, read on the forward strand.
CATATTTTCTTGCGTTTTTTGCAATTTACAGGTCAGTGTAAGGTTGTATCTTAATCAAAATATGATATATTAACATAATTTTAACCATAAAAATCATTAATACCTATCTTTAAGTTAGATTTCCTGTGGATTGGTCTGATTTCTGAATTCAGACGAATCCGGAGGAAATCTAACTAAGAAAGATGTATTGATGATTTTTTTTTGAACCCCAACTATGTGTATGTCGGAGAAAGTAAACAAAGAGTTGATTGTTGGTTGCATACTGTTGATATTTGGGTGAATCTAATATGAAAATAATGTAGAACTCGGAAAGATACTCATAAACGTATTTATTGCAAAGCTTACACATTGACCAGAGAACATAAAAGGGAAGAAAATTATGTTGCCAACATAAGGCACTAAACTATGTAGCGGTTTAGCCAACAATAGAATATAAATGGTTGCGTTCTCAAATCCCAACACTCCCTCCTGAACGCAAACCCATTTTAGTAATACAATACAAATGTTTTTCAAGTGTTACCCCTTTGGTTAAATTATCAGCAACCATGTTACAACCATTTACAAATAAAAATTTTACTTTGGATTTAACAATATTATCTCTGAGAAAATGTAATCTTATATCAATATGTTTAGTCTTAGGTTTATAACAGTCTGTTGATGCCAATTTGATTGCACTTTGGTTATCACTGTATATGAATAATGCACTGTCCAGACCTTGACCAAGTTCTTCTTGCAATTGCCGAAGCCATAAGGCCTCCTGGGTCGCCGACGCCATCGCCATATATTCAGCCTCTGCTGTAGAGAGAGCCACAGTCTGTTGTTTACAGGAATTCCAAGATATGCAAGCATTTTGAAAAATAAATGTGTAACCGGTGCATGATCTCCGATTCAATGGGTCACTGGCCCAATCTGCATCACAATACCCGGTTATTCCTCTTGAGTCTTCCTTGACATAACATAACTTTAGGTTTTTGGTCCCTTGAAGGTATCTCATAACCCTTTTTACACCTAGCCAGTGTTGTATTTCCGGATTATTACAATATTGACTCAATTTATTCACCGCATAGGTGATATCAGGTCGTGTGACTTGGGTCAGATATATAAGACAGCCCACCGCTTCCCTATATGGAAAATTGCTATCTTCATTCTCTGATTTCTTATCAAATTTCATATTTACCTCTATTGGAGTGCGTACTGGTTTACAATCAGACATGCTAAAGCGTTCCAACACTAGGTTAATATATTTCTCTTGGTCTATCATAATAACACCTGCATCACGATTCCTTTTTATATTCATGCCAATACATTGCTGTAACTCACCAAGATCTTTCATGCAGAACTCTGCTTTTAATTTTTCTTTGATATCTGTAGCTGTTTTCTTATCATTTGTAAAAATCAAAAAATCGTCCACCCATACTGCAATAAGTATCATTTTCGTTTCATTTACTAAATAATAAATACATGGGTCAATTTTTGATCTTTCTAATCCAATTTTAAGTAGAACATTATTCAATTTCAGGTTCCACTGACGGCTAGCTTGCTTAAGCCCATAGATTGATTTATGTAGGTGACATACCTGAGCATTCTGTTCAAAACATTCTGGCTGTGACATGTAAATTTCAGTGTCTATGTCACCCTGAAGAAATGCACTTATGGCATCCATCTGAATCATTTCTAGGTCATATTTAGCAGCTAGAGCAAGCAAGAATCGAACTGAGGTATATCTTACCACAGGAGCATAGACCTCATCGTAATCATTTCCTTTTCTTTGAGCACACCCCTTAATTACCAATCTTGCTTTAAAACGAACAATTTTTCCTGCCTCATTAGTCTTACTTTTAAATACCCATTTACATGGCAAAGCTCTTTTATCTGTTGGTAAATCTACGAGTGACCAAGTTTTATTCTTTACTAAGGAGTCATATTCCTCCTGCATGGCCTTCTTCCACTGGTCAGTATGTGGAGATGAAAGAGCTTCATCAAGAGTCTGAGGATCGTTCAAATCAAATATTGGACAAAAATAACTCACGTCCTGGTCATCCCTCTCTGCATACTGGACAGCTCTACGTGGACGTAAATTTATATTACGTACTGGAGTCGACATTTCAACTGGTCCTTCTGGTATGTAGGATGAATCATCGTGGTCATCTGTCTGATATTCATCGCTTGTAGACTGATCTGAATTATTTCTAAGTTCTTCCTTGCGGGGTTCTTCAGGTAACTGCATTTCAGACCCACTGTTAGATAGACAAGGTAAGTACACAGAATGATAAAATTTTTGTACATTTTCTAGAAATACTACATCTCTACTCTTGATGATTTTATTAGTGTTTGGATCAAATAGTCTATACCCTTTGCTAGATTCACAATAACCAACAAATATACATTTATTAGATTTAGAGTCCCATTTTTGGCGTTTTTCTTTAGGTACTTGAACCATAACTTCAGAACCAAAAATTTTTATATTTGATAAATTCGGTTTTTTACCTGACCACATTTCCATAGGTGATTTGCCATTGAGTGACCTTGTGGGTGATCTATTAATTATATAGGCCGCTGTTGCTAGCGCCTCTCCCCAAAATTCTTTTGACAAATGAGCATCAAACAACATACACTTAGCTCTTTCCACCAGTGTCCTGTTCATCCTTTCTGCAAGGCCGTTCTGTTGGGGTGAGTATGGGGTACTTGTTTGATGTTCAATACCGTGCCTACTCAAGAAACTATCAAATTCTTTGTTACAGTACTCTTTTCCATTGTCTGACCGAACAATTTTAATCTTTCCACTAAGTTCATTCTCAACTTTATTTTTAAAGTCTTTAAATAAACTGCTTTGCAAAAAAAACGGGCACCTTACAGTTATTGGCTTTTCTATGGATAATATTAATATTTTTAGTATGTCGTTAGCATAAATGACTAGAAATTTCTTATTATCATTGAGAATATAGTTTTTAACCCTTAAATCCTGGAATCGGTGTTTTAGTCAATGTAAACAGAAAGTCGTGTTAAAATGGAAATTTTTAGGGTATAATTAAATTAAGACTACGAGTATTTTTATGGTATTTTAATAAAAAAAGACATTAAAAAATAAAAATTAATAACGAGTATGACCTCTCCTTGCAGCGATTACGGCATGTAATCGTCTTGGCATGCTTTCCACCAGGTTTTTGATGGTGTCCTGTGGAATGTGTTCCCACTCAGCTGAAATTACACCTGATGTTTTGTGGAAGGTCGTTGGACAGGTCGTACTCGCCGTTTTAGGAGGTCCCAGACGTGCTCAATGGAGTTAAGGTCGGGGCCCCGCGCCAGCCAATCCAGACGACGAATACCGACCTCTTGCATATAAGCATCTACGTCGCCAGAACGGTGGTCCCGAGCATTATCGTCCATGAAATGGCATCTTCACTAATTACAGTCAGTGCGGGCTGTGCATGTTGACAAATTATTTCTGTTATGTACCTTTGCGCATTTAGTGAGCCATTTGCAATGAACACTATCTCGGTACGATAGCTGGAAGTTACGCCCGACCAAAACATAACGGACCTTCCACCATAAGGGGTGATTTCTTCAAAACACACGTCGGCATAGCGTTCCCCTGGTCTTCGTAACACTCGCCGACGTCGGTCCTCACCATTCAGGCAAATTCGAGCCTCATCGGAGAAGAGTACGCTACTCCAGTTACCTAGTGTCCAAGATAGACAATTTCTAGTGAACCTCGGTCGAGCAATCCGGTACTCACGGAGTAAATTGGGGGCCCGCGCTGGTCGTCGACTGCGTATATCAACCGCTAAAAGCCTCCTCCTCACTGTCCATAGGCTAACTTGTGCTCCTCGTACCTCTTCAAGGTTTCTTTTGAGGTCTATGTAACTGCATTTGCGATTACTCAATGCCTGAGTCACTAAAAAGCGGTCGTCTCGTGGTTGTGTGCAACGTTTTCTCCCACAACCTTGCCTTCTTTGAACGGAACCTGTCTCTTGGTATCGAGTCCATGTTCTTTGGACGGTGGAACCACTCACGTTTAACGGCTGTGAACCGTAACATTGGCTACACCCCACTTCCAGCAGCACTATAATTTTACTAGCTTTTGTTGCTTTTTCTGCCATTATAATCGACACAAAGATATCTGTTTTAAGTCACAATGAGGCAGGATTATGCGACAAACATAAATTATTCTAATAAAAATAACGAGAAGTTAGTTTTAGTTGCCTGATAACCATTTAACCGCAAACCCGCGAATAGTAAGTAAAAAGTCATAAACTGAAAAAGGGATTATTATTATTAAAAACAACAGTTCTGAATTTGAAATTAACTTTTTTTCATACCCAGACTCTTTATTATGTGCCAGGAACATAGTTTGCCTATTAAAACCTCATGAGAACTAAATGATTACCAATAATGTAGAAAAATCCAAACTGCCCGTTTTTTTTTGCAAAGGAGTGTACTTCTAATATACTTAATTTGTTTTTCAATTAATAAACATGAACTTTTCTAGTGAAATCATCAATAAAGGTGATAAAATACTTCATACCTCCCAGTGACGCTTGTTCCATCGGTCCACATAAGTCGGTGTGGATAAGCTGCAGCGGTTGAGAAGCTCTTGAACCAATATTATTAAAAGGCAGTCTGCTCTGTTTACCTTGTAGACAGGTGGTGCATGTGATAGGACTTTCACTTTTCTCAGGAAATGGATTAACTCCCTCTACACACTCCGGTAACTTATTAACATCAGAAAAATTCAAGTGTCCCATGCGCCTATGCCATAAGACAACATCATTTAAGTTATTTGAGCATGTTAGGTTTGAAAAAACTTCTCTTTGAGTATTTAACTGGTACAAATTGTTTACTAGTGTGGCTGAACACAGGAATTTGTTATCTGGATCATAAATATCACAACATTTGTCTCTGAAGTTTACTTTACAGCCATTTTTCACCATTGCACTTACTGATAAGAGATTAGCAGCGAGTTTAGGTATGTACAGAACTTCTCTTACCTGAATTTTAATTTGTTTATTACTATTCATCAATAAATTAACCTTTCCCATACTTTCCACAGGTAGTGGTGTCTTACTGGCAACAGTTATGGTGGGTATCGGTGGACTTGTTACATCATACATCCAGTCACATCTATTAGTCATGTGCATTGAGGCACCTGAGTCCACATACCAAAGGTCCGGATTCATTGTCTGTGAATTTGCTGAAAAAGCTGCAACAAAACTTTTATTTGTTTCTTCCTTTTCTGTTGTCTTTTTCTTCGGAACACGACAATTTTTGGCAAAATGTCCATGTTTGTTACAGTTATAACATCGGGGCCCTTTTTCACTTTTGGCCTTAGCTGCATTTTGTTTCCGTGAATGGCTACTTTCCTAGTGAAGAATGCTGTACTTTCTGAGCACTGAACTTCCTGCAGGAGTTTTGTTTTGATTGAATCTGCACTGATCTTAATCCCTGAGCTCTCTAAACCCATTATCATTGGCTTATATGTTTCCGGTAAGCCAGCTAACATCAGTGTCCCGAGCCATTCATCGTCAATGTCAAACTTTATGTTCCTAAGCTTGTGAGCGGTCGACATAATCTTGTTCACATAGTCATCTACGTTTCGTGAGCTGTCCAATGTAGTTGTAATGAGGTCTCTCAATAAGGCTACTCTCCTGTATAACCCGCTGTCATCAAAATCCTGTTGCAAACTGTCCCAGACTTCTTTACATGTAGTCGCGCTCTGTACATGTACATAGTTGATAGGGTCCAGCAGCAGTATAAGTTTAGATTTTGCCTTCGTTTCCTTTCTTTCGTCAGTGTTAGTTCCTTCGATACAACTCCATAATTCTTCAAGTTTTAAATAAGCTTCCACTGCGAATTTCCAACTTGCGTAGTTTTCTCTTCCGACAAGTCTGTCTATGTGGAAAGGATTGTAACTATTATTGGACATCTTCTTCGTATAATATTATCAATTTTTCGGTGATACTTATGTGGCTGACCACGCCCGCTCCTGTTAGGTTATGCGGTAACCTAAAAAATGTGACAGAACAAATACCGGTTCTTGTTAGTTCTTTCTGTATTTTCACTTTAATCAACCATGCTCTGCTACCATGTTGATATTTGGGTGAATCTAATATGAAAATAATGTAGAACTCGGAAAGATACTCATAAACGTATTTATTGCAAAGCTTACACATTGACCAGAGAACATAAAAGGGAAGAAAATTATGTTGCCAACATAAGGCACTAAACTATGTAGCGGTTTAGCCAACAATAGAATATAAATGGTTGCGTTCTCAAATCCCAACACATACGAATAGATAATATTGATGGCTAATTAAGTCTTAATTTAATTTGATTTATTACATTTTTACATTGTGTAAAACCTAAAAAATTTATTAAAAGTCACTGCATTGTATAACGTCCAATCAGAGCAGAGGGTAGACCTAGAGTGGGGTCGAGGCGCCATCTTAACGTTCGCCGGGTGGAGCGTTCAGTCTTGTAACGGTGGTTGATCGAGGTGGATCACAAGTGGTGAAGTTAGATCGGTGCCGCGAACCTGCTGCTCCTTTATAGTTAAAATTACCTACCTAGTGATTCAAATTGTAGAACTTTAATAAAATCGCGCGTGTGTGTGTGTAAATAGTGTTTTGTGCTCGCATATCCCTATGACGCCCACTAGACCCGACGTGAATACTAAAAACAATGTCGAAGAGGACGTTGTTTCTCCGACATCAGAAGTGGGATCGGTGCAGGCACAAAACGTAGACAGATCGAGTGATAGAAACGATGGGCGACGCGCTTTATTTGAGGCGCAACAAAACCCGCCGGCTACTGCAGCGAAGAATATTACGCTGCCCAAATTTGAACATGAAAATGCAGACACTGACGCCCGAGCCTGGCTAACAACAGCGGATACTGCTTATCGGACCATGATATACAGGGAAGTAGACCTTATTCTTATAATCAGTAAGTCTGTGAATGGTTCTGCCGCCACGTGGTTTTCCCAAGTGGCTGTTAAGGTATTTTGTCTAATCGGCGAGATGGCTAATTAGACTGTAGATATTAGTTGTCTAAAAAGGCGAGGAGGCCATTTAGACTGTAGAAATTAATTGTCTAAACAGGCGAGGAGGCCATTTAGACTGTAGATGTTAATTGTCTAAAAAGGCGAGGTGGCCAATTAGACTGTGTAGTTATGAGTTGTCTAAAAAGGCGAGGTGGCCAATTAGACTGTGTAGTTATGAGTTGTCTAAAAAGGCGAGGTGGCCAATTAGACTGTGTGACTGTGTAGAGTTGAATTGTCTAAAAAGGCGAGGTGGCCAATTAGACTGTAGTTATGAGTTGTCTAAAAAGGCGAGGTGGCCAATTAGACTGCGTAGATTTGAATTGTCTAAAAAGGCGAGGAGGCCATTTAGACTGTGGTATGGGTTGTCTAAAGGGTGAGGTGACTGTTTTGATACTGTGACTGTTTACACGAAGGCATTAGTGAAATAAAAAAATAATAACCCTTGCTGTGTGCCTAATAGATGAAGTGTAGAATTTATTTTAAATGAAGCTTTTGTGCAAAAGATGCAACAAAAATGTTTGTTTCACTATGTCAGGAGTGGCCGAACTGTCTTACAAAAGTTTTGCTTGTTTTTAATTGTTACAGATTACAATGACGCTCGTCCCTCAACATCACACGAGGACGTGTGAAATGTCAGGACGGCCGTGTCGGAGAAAGTAAACAAAGAGTTGATTGTTGGTTGCATACGAATAGATAATATTGATGGCTAATTAAGTCTTAATTTGATTTGATTTATTACATTTTTACATTGTGTAAAACCTAACAAATTTATTAAAAGTCACTGCATTGTATAACGTCCAATCAGAGCAGAGGGTAGACCTAGAGTGGGGTCGAGGCGCCATCTTAACGTTCGCCGGGTGGAGCGTTCAGTCTTGTAACGGTGGTTGATCGAGGTGGATCACAAGTGGTGAAGTTAGATCGGTGCCGCGAACCTGCTGCTCCTTTATAGTTAAAATTACCTACCTAGTGATTCAAATTGTAGAACTTTAATAAAATCGCGCGTGTGTGTGTGTAAATAGTGTTTTGTGCTCGCATATCCCTATGACGCCCACTACCCACCCCGCTACCCGACGTGAACACTAAAAACGATGTCGAGGAGGACGGTGGTTCTCCGAAATTATCAATACTTTGCATTTGCTTTGCATTTTTGTCTGAACACTTTATGTCAAAAATTATTGTCACCCTCCCCTACTACACAATTCAAAAAAACTTTTTAACAAAAAAACAAAACCGACTTCCAAAAATCACTACAAAGTGAAAAATAACTTTGATTTCGGAAGTCGGTGTCTTTCGTTTTTTATTTACTTTCTTTTTTTTTTGCCACCGACTTCCGAAATCAAAGTTATTTTTCACTTTGTAGTGATTTTTGGAAGTCGGTTTTGTTTTTTTGTTAAAAAGTTTTTATTTCTCGCTTTTTAGTGGGTCTGTTTATAATTTGTATAAGTTACAATAGTCTAATGTCAATTGCTCATCACATGTTACAAAATATTGTTTTTCCCGATGCTGGGACGTTAATTGTTGAGGAGTTCTGCTGGTAAGACCCAGGAGAACTCCTCAACAACCACTCACCACACGCATTGTGTGACGAGCGGAAATTGCTTAGCAACCATATTAAAGTAATCGAATCGCAACCCGTGAAATATTTATCATTGAGTAGTTCCGGTAGCCATCTGTGGTCTCCATCATCAGTTCCACTTCACCAAGTGGTGCTTTCCGAGAGCAAATGCACGAGCTACTATAAAAAATACCCACATCGCTATAGGTGTGCCTATAATATTTGAAGAGTTCCTTCGATTTCTCCAGGATCCCATCATCAGAACTGGATTTTGACAAAAATGGGACCATTTGGGAAGTATACCCTTTCCAACAAAAAAATATTTTTTCAAATCGGTTGGCAAGCGACGGAGTTATGCGCGAACAAACATAAAAAAAAAAAAAAAAATACAAACATCCGAATTGAGAACCTCCTCCTTTTTTAGAAGTCGGTTAAAAATAGTTGATTTCGGTATTTGTAGTTTTATCGTTATTCTTATTATAGTAAGAAATAACACCAATTTGTTACACAATTTTTTTCACAAAAAGTGACTATTTTATATTTGTATAATATTTCATACGATAAGCGTATTAAAACGGAAACCAAAATAAATGGACGATTGAGGGCCCGAATTTTATCAAGGTCGTAACTTTAAAACAACAAGAAGGTGACCTGCTCTTGCTTTCACAAATTTTCACAATTTATTTAGTAGCTTATAGGATTACAAACAGTAGCTATAAGTTAATGGTTTAATTTTATTTGCGTGATAAACTTTTACGTCTGTGAGAATTGAGGCCCCATTTTTAACGAAGGATGATAATGTATATAATAATATATAATAATGTCCTACTAAGTAGGACATCGTTTTACGATAATATCTTGTTTTCACAAATTTTGTTTGGTATAAGCTTAGATTTTGGCATAAAGACTTTATCTGTAGTGTTCATAGTTTATCAGGTACAGGTGGGCCCTCAATCCTCTAATTAATAAACTAGCTTTTGCCCGCGGCTTTGCTCGCGTGGATGTCGGAAAATATCCCAAGGGAACCTACTACCGGGAATTCCTTCCTTATTCGGTTATAAACTATCTGTCCGCCAAATTTCATCCAAATCCGTTCAGCCGCTTTTGCATGATTGAGTAACAAACATCTAAACATCATCACAAACTTTCACATTTATAATACTAGCTATTGCCCGCGGCTTCGCCCGCGTGGATGTTGGAAATTATCCCACGGGAATCTACTGCCGGGATAAAAAGTATTCTATGTGTTAATCCAAGTTATAAACTATCTGTGTGCCAATTTCATCCAAATCCGTTCATTAGATTTTCCGTGATTGAGTAACAAACATCCAAACATACAAACTTTCACATTTATAATAATTATTAAGTAGGATTAGTAGGATTCCCGTTCGTCATCCTAGGTGGACGAAGTCAGGGGTACGAAAGGGAATAGGTACACGAGATAACCGTGCAATAAAAGTCACGATAATATGATTAGAATGTGATTTAATAAACTTTTCGCAAAATAAATGCTTATTTTATTTTTATAATAAGGTATATTTTATTTCAATTTCAAATATTATTCTTTTTCATATTCACTCTAGAAATATCGTTACTACCAAATTCCATTTTAAATTGACGTCATTCAAATAAAAATTAACTGTTGTCAGATATGCAATTTCAGTAGCTAAAACAAATTAGCAAATAAGTTTATAATTTAAAAAGATAAAATTTATGTGTAATTTAACTAATAATTAAAATAACGATAAACAGAATAAACTAACTATAAACTAAAACTAATCTAAATGTAAAAATAAAACTAAAACTAGTCTAACAGACCGCTACCAGTTGGCAATGTTCCCGAAATGCTGGCAGCATTGCCACGTTGTATGGCAATGCTTTGGGCAAAATAAATAATATCCTCATAATTTAAAATTGTAAAATACTGGTATTCAGCTGCATCCGGTTAGACTGGAAGCCGGCCCCAACATAGTTGGGAAAAGGCTAGGCAGATTGATTGAATTTAAAATTGTCTAAGGGGCCTCTGCGAGTTGGCTTCGGCCCCTCGTACGCCTTCCAAAAGTCCGGGACCACAGGGTCCCGAGATATGTCAAAGACACTTTAAAAATAAGTCGACATGTGGGACGTAGACTCTGCAATCATTGTACCGATAATCGTTACGGTTTTTTTTTTTTTTTTTGGAGGGTGGGAAATCATCAAATAACTTCTCCCGCTCTGGGTGGAGCGGAAGGGCGTGTCAGACTTTTACTAATTAATTTAATGGCCTAATAGCACAGAGCCTCGATCAACACCTCAGGAGGCTCTCATTGCGCGGCTGGATCAAGGGCTTGATTCAGAAAGCAGTACTCCTGGACACGGCACGCATAGTGAGGAGGTTCCTCTCTCTAGAGCCCTGACCACCAGTAGCTTGGACCCTGTTCCCGATATCGGTGGGCTACTATTTTTATATTTTTAAATGTTTGTTTTTATTTTTGTTCTTATAAAAATATTTAAAAATGTAAATGATATGTACATAAATGTAAATGATATGTACATAAATGAAATAAAGGAGCGTTCTAAGCATGTCATGGCTGAAATTTTTTCGTTAACGCAGTCCGATAATATAGGTATTTTGTAGGTGGTGGTGGTGGTGGTGGTTTGTGTTTGTTGGTTTTGTGGTAGGTATAGGTAGCTACTTATCAATCAAAATTTGCTTTGGCCGAAGTTTTCTTTCCTCACAGTGATACTTAGAGACTTCTATTTATTTTGATTCCTTTTTAGGGTTCTGTATCTCAAAAGGAAAGAACGGAACCCTTATAGGATCACTCGTGTGTCTGTCTGGCTATCTGTCCGTCTGTCACAACCAATTTGCTCCGAATCTAATGGACCGAATAAATCTTTTTAAAGTTATTTAAGAGAATAGACGAAAATTTACCATTATCTCCGAAACCACTGAGCCTTAAATGTTGGAAAAAAATACAATAAATAGTTCTATACCTGTAGATGATGTCAGACTTACATGCTACCTGTACATACATACCTGTAGATGTCAGACTTACATGCTATTGACTGGCATCTAGAATTTTCACACTCCGACGATGTTAATGACCTAGTTTCTATATTTTATGCAAAATTAAAACAATTGATTGACAAACATATACCGAAACACAGTTGCAAGAATTCAAAATATCCTTCCTGGTTTAGTAAAGCGCTCATAAAAATACTATCTGAAAAAGAGAAGTATCGTAGTAAATTTCGTAAATACAATAATCCTCGAGACAAGTTGAGCTACGACCTACTCAGAAGCCGTTGTCATACAATGATCAACCAAAACTACAGCGATTACAAACACCACATTGAGACTGAAATAACAAAAGATCCTAAAGCATTTTGGCGCTACATTAAAAACAAACGAAATAGTAAATCAACGGTTCCAGCCATAATGCACATGGATGAAGTAGTAGCTAACAATGGAACAGATAATTATTGCAAATCTCTTTGCTTCCCATTTTTCTTCGATTTTTACCGACCCAAATAGCAGTGTAACAACAGATGTCCAAGAGTCATTTGGAGTGCTAAGTAATATAAAATTTACATCACAAGAAGTTTTAGCTAAAATAAAAAAACTAGATACCACTAAGGGTGCCGGTCCCGATACTATTCCACCAGTTTTTGTGAAATCATGTGGAAGAGCGCTAGCAGGGCCACTGTCTCTCTTATTTAATCGGTCCTTAGAGTCGGGAGTATTTCCCAACGAATAGAAAAAGGCCCGTATCGTGCCTGTGCACAAAAAAGGTGACTCCAGCGACATCAGAAACTACAGGCCGATTTCCATCTTATCCTGTTTCTCCAAGCTCTTTGAATGTCTCGTTTGTCCCATCATTACCAACTACTTGGATACAAAGCTTTCCGACTGCCAGCACGGTTTCCGAGTTGGGCGATCCACCGAGACTAATCTAGTACGTTATTTATCTGACATATCTGAAGCGCTCGATGGTAGACACAAAGTCGACGCATTATACACGGACTTCAGCAGCGCATTCAACAAAGTGAGTCATTCACTCATGGTATCAAAAGTCGAGACTAGTGGTGTCCACGGATCGCTGCTGAGGTGGTTCGCGTCCTATCTTATAAATCGCTCCCAGTTCGTTGCTGTCAATGGCTATTTCTCTTATGAATTTCATGTACGTTCTGGAGTCCCACAAGGCTCCCATCTTGGCCCAGTTTTATTTTTGCTATTTGTAAATGACATCACTAGTCAAATCAAGCATTGTCAAGCTTTGTTGTTCGCTGATGACTTAAAGATTTATAGGAAAATCATGGGGCCTGCAGATACTACCCTCGTTCAAAGCGACTTAACAAATATAGAAAACTGGTGCATAGCTAACAATATGACCTTAAACACACGAAAATGCTTTTTTATTCTTCTCTAAAAAAAAGTCATCCTTTTCAACTACCTACAGCCTTTGTAATACCACGTTGTCTAAGGTATGTGAAATACGGGATCTAGGAGTTCTGGTCGACGATGAACTAAATTTTAAGCCACACATCAACGACATTGTTAAGAAGTCGGCACAGATGCTGGGTTTTGTAAAACGGAACACCCGGGGCTTCCAACTAACAAAGACCAGAATAGTCTTGTTTAATACCCTGGTACGAAGTCGCTTGGAATACGCTAGTGTTGCCTGGAATCCGTTCTATGCAGTTCATTCGCAAAGAGTTGAGAGAATACAAAGAGCATTCACAAATCATATAGCCTTTATATCCAGGAAAATTAGCCACCGCTGTCCGTATGAACAGCGCTTACATTTTTTCAATATAAAGACACTGCGAGACCGTCGCCGTTCGCGTGATCTAATTTTCCTCTACAAAGTTGCAAACGGATTTGTAAAATGTAGTGATCTTGTTGAGCGTATCCAATATTCAGTCCCTTCAAAACTTCCCAGACATCCCATCACCAGGTTGCTTCATATCCCTTTCTGCAAATCCAATCTTGGTCTTAACGCTCCCTTGGTCCGAATATGCAGAAGTTACAACAGCTTTTGCAAATCGTCAGAAACCGACTTACACGGAGTACCATTTAACAAGTTTAGAAGATCAGTCTCTGAGATATGCGAGTGCATAAACTAACTAACCAATAAATTAATAATATACTCGTATTTTATTTTATTGTAATTCATGTTCTTAATAAATCTTAGTTTATTCCACTCAAGCACCTTCCGTGTTTTAACATTTTATATTTTTCTTTTTTTTAATGTAAATATTCACAATTTTGAATTTCGAATTCAAAATGTATTTTATTATATATGTTCATAAGTTTTTATTTAAGTTAATTACGTTGTTGTTTTTAGTTAATGCTGTGTATACCTGTAATAGGCATACATGCCAGTACTTTTATTATAAATTACTGTGTCTTATTATTTTTTTGTATGTACTGCTGTTGGTATACCTAATAAATAAATAAAATAAATAAATAGATTACAGGAAAACCTCTAAGAAATTTGTGGTCTTAAAATAACATGGTAAATCTCTCAATATTGTGAGTACAAACATACATTTACTGTTGGAATGTATGGGAGAACATGTTTTTCAACTATAATCTTAATTTTGTTCTTGGGATATTTAATTTAATCCCAACTACGGAACATTGTGCGTAGTCCGACACGCACTTGGCCGGTTTTTAATCAAATCAAATCAAATCATTTATTAATTTGCGGAAATGGGTACACAAGAAATAACCGGTTAACAACCGGTTTTTAATAACTGTAGAAACAAAAAAAGAGATGGTTATTTTGGCATCAATATTTCCTGTTCACAACACAATAAGTTCCTACAAAGCGAACAATCCTTCAATATATTATTAAGTAAAGTTAATAGAATTCGTTTTATTAGTATTTGATAGTCTATATCAATTTCAGATCACATTAAAAAAAACCGGTCAAGAGCGAGTCGGACTCGCGCACCGAGGGTTCCGTACCATCATTTATATGTAATTTTTGTTGATGATTTCTGCAAAAATGTGCTATTTATAGACATCGTTTTATTTTTCCTGTAATCTTTACATAAACTTCTATCACATAGAATAATTTCAGATTTTTCGCTTTGCAAACTTCGGAGATAAGGGGGGGGGGGGGACGGTATTTTTTTACATTTTTCATCAAAACTCGAAAACTGTGTGAAATTCAGAATCTGCTGCAGAATCTGCAGGTAAATGTGTTGCAGAATCTCCTGCAGAATCTGGTGGAAAATCTGCTGCAGAATCTGCTGGTAAATCTGCTGCAGAATCTGCTGCAGAATCTGCTGGTAAATCTGCTGCAGATTCTGCCACAGATTTACAAGCAAATTCTGCTGCAGAATCTGCTGCAGACTCTGCTGGTAAATCTGCTGCAGAATCTGCTAGAAAATCTGCTGCAGAATCTGCTGGAAAATCTGCTGCAGAATCTGCTGGTAAATCTGTTGCAGAATCTGCTGGTAAATCTGCTGCAGAATCTGCTGCAGAATCTGCTGCAGAATCTGCTTGTAAATCTGCGGCAGAATCTGTTGCAGAATCTGCTGCAGAATCTGCTGCAGAATCTGCTGCAGAATCTGCTGCAGAATCTGCTGCAGAATCTGCTGCAGAATCTGCTGCAGAATCTGCTGCAGAATCTGCTGCAGAATCTGCTTGTAAATCTGCGGCAGAATCTGCTGCAGAATCTGCTTGTAAATCTGCAGCAGATTTACAAGCAAGATTTTTGAATCTGCTGCAAAATCTGCAGCAGAATCTGCTGGGAAATCTGCTGCAGAATCAGCTGGTAAATCTGCTGCAGAATCTGCTGCAGAATCTGCTGATTAATCTGCTGCAGAATCTGCTAGAAAATCTGCTGCAGAATCTGCTGGAAAATCTGCTGCAGAATCTGCTGGTAAATCTGCTGCAGAATCTGCTGGTAAATCTGCTGCAGAATCTGCTGCAGAATCTGCTGCAGAATTTGCTTGTAAATCTGTGGCAGAATCTGCAGCAGATTTACCAGCAGATTCTGCAGCAGATTCTGCAGCAGATTTACCAGCAGATTCTGCAGCAGATTTTCCACCAGATTCTGCAGGAGATTCTGCAACACATTTACCTGCAGATTCTGCAGCAGATTCTGAATTTCACACAGTTTTCGAGTTTTGATGAAAAATGTAAAAAAATACCGTCCCCCCCCCCCCCCCCTTATCTCCGAAGTTTGCAAAGCGAAAAATCTGAAATTATTCTATGTGATAGAAGTTTATGTAAAGATTACAGGAAAAATAAAACGATGTCTATAAATAGCACATTTTTGCAGAAATCATCAACAAAAATTACATATAAATGATGGTACGGAACCCTCGGTGCGCGAGTCCGACTCGCTCTTGACCGGTTTTTTTTA
Organism: Cosmia trapezina; assembly: GCA_905163495.3. Classification (NCBI taxonomy): domain Eukaryota; kingdom Metazoa; phylum Arthropoda; class Insecta; order Lepidoptera; family Noctuidae; genus Cosmia; species Cosmia trapezina. Next base: position 8,185,485 of record LR991049.1, read on the forward strand.
ATGTGATCTGAAATTGATATAGACTATCAAATACTAATAAAACGAATTCTATTAACTTTACTTAATAATATATTGAAGGATTGTTCGCTTTGTAGGAACTTATTGTGTTGTGAACAGGAAATATTGATGCCAAAATAACCATCTCTTTTTTTGTTTCTACAGTTATTAAAAACCGGTTGTTAACCGGTTATTTCTTGTGTACCCATTTCCGCAAATTAATAAATGATTTGATTTGATTTGATTAAAAACCGGCCAAGTGCGTGTCGGACTACGCACAATGTTCCGTAGTTGGGATTAAATTAAATATCCCAAGAACAACATTAAGATTATAGTTGAAAAACATGTTCTCCCATACATTCCAACAGTAAATGTATGTTTGTACTCACAATATTGAGAGATTTACCATGTTATTTTAAGACCACAAATTTCTTAGAGGTTTTCCTGTAATCTATTTATTTATTTTATTTATTTATTAGGTATACCAACAGCAGTACATACAAAAAAATAATAAGACACAGTAATGTATAATAAAAGTACTGGCATGTATGCCTATTACAGGTATACACAGCATTAACTAAAAACAACAACGTAATTAACTTAAATAAAAACTTATGAACATATATAATAAAATACATTTTGAATTCGAAATTCAAAATTGTGAATATTTACATTAAAAAAAAAGAAAAATATAAAATGTTAAAACACGGAAGGTGCTTGAGTGGAATAAACTAAGATTTATTAAGAACATGAATTACAATAAAATAAAATACGAGTATATTATTAATTTATTGGTTAGTTAGTTTATGCACTCGCATATCTCAGAGACTGATCTTCTAAACTTGTTAAATGGTACTCCGTGTAAGTCGGTTTCTGACGATTTGCAAAAGCTGTTGTAACTTCTGCATATTCGGACCAAGGGAGCGTTAAGACCAAGATTGGATTTGCAGAAAGGGATATGAAGCAACCTGGTGATGGGATGTCTGGGAAGTTTTGAAGGGACTGAATATTGGATACGCTCAACAAGATCACTACATTTTACAAATCCGTTTGCAACTGAAAATTAGATCACGCGAACGGCGACGGTCTCGCAGTGTCTTTATATTGAAAAAATGTAAGCGCTGTTCATACGGACAGCGGTGGCTAATTTTCCTGGATATAAAGGCTATATGATTTGTGAATGCTCTTTGTATTCTCTCAACTCTTTGCGAATGAACTGCATAGAACGGATTCCAGGCAACACTAGCGTATTCCAAGCGACTTCGTACCAGGGTATTAAACAAGACTATTCTGGTCTTTGTTAGTTGGAAGCCCCGGGTGTTCCGTTTTACAAAACCCAGCATCTGTGCCGACTTCTTAACAATGTCGTTGATGTGTGGCTTAAAATTTAGTTCATCGTCGACCAGAACTCCTAGATCCCGTATTTCACATACCTTAGACAACGTGGTATTACAAAGGCTGTAGGTAGTTGAAAAGGATGACTTTTTTTTAGAGAAGCGAATAAAAAAGCATTTTCGTGTGTTTAAGGTCGTCGGGGTCTTAAAAAAAAGAAAAAAAATGTTTGAGAATGTGCAAACAGCGCTCTTTCATATGATACCCCACATGCCCTAGTAGTCCCACTTTGAATTTTTAAGACCCCGTTTCAGTCCCTGTTGCAAAAAAAATATAAATATTTTTATTTCTTTCTTATTTGCAAAATAGTTGGGTAAACGTCATCTAAAACTGTTCCAAATTTCAAGTTGATAGCATTAGTAGTTCTTGAGATATGCAGCTGTGACAGACAGACAGACAGACAGCCTGAGTCACACCATAAGGGTTCCTTTTTTACCATTTTGGTACGGAACCCTAAAAACCGTAAGTATCACAGTCGATAAAGTCCATAAAAGTATTTTTTATCGTCGGCTGTGTCCCATCTCTAATAAAAGGTCCCTCACATTGCTTTCAGCGCCAAAATGGCGAAAATCAAATGTCTTCATTTTGTCGTCGCTAATATGAAGTCCAGCGTACTTGTACAATAGAGGTCAGTGGCCGTACCGCAGTGTGGTGAACGAACGGTGGAAGAGTTGTTGTGTTTTGAAAAGTCTAGATACCTACTAAATTGGGTTGACTATATTTTTCCCTAGTATTTTGTCACAGATATTTTATAATTACAGTCACTGTGACATCTAGTAGGTATCATTACTTTTGTAGTATATCCCACCCCCACCTCTAGTTTGAAAAATATAATTAAACTTGACGTTTACACTGACACTTGACATGTACAAAACAACTTAATAATTTTATTACAAGAGGCACTGAAAGGTTCCGATTCAGTAAACTATGACGTCATTTAGAGGTCAAATAAAGGACAAGTGGTTTTAAGTATTTTTTCGAAAATAAACACGATCTTGAAATTTTAAGACCTAGCAATAGAGAAATGAGGTTTAGAAACCTAAAATACCGAAATGGTTTTGGAATCGGCATAGGTTAACTTTTATTTTCACAGCCAATTGTTGGTCCAGTTCATGTTTCGAATAAAAGATGGCGCTGCCTGTCACCTTTCTCGCGAAGGTAATGCTTATCAGTTTATTTTTGACACTGGACAAGGACAATTTGGAATCGTGGGCAGCTGGGCAGGTTATTACATTAGATTGTATTAACGAAACTGAGAGGATTGTTTGGTAGATAATTATATAAATAGTAAATACTAAATAATTAAGATAAGTACTTAAGTACCTCAAATAGGTACCAGGTACCGTAACGCGTAAGGAAAAATAACCGATACTTAAATAAAATAAACAATTTCTTTTTTGAAATAACTTAAGGTGCGTGCTCATAAAAAGCATGCCTATAATCACGCTTACTCGAAAACATACTAGAAATAAGCATGCTCATTACTAGTCACACAAGCTACTAATGATCATTTGCTCAATAAAAGCATGCTTTCGTGCTAGTAATGAGCACGTCTGTCAGTAGCTTTATTCATTAAACATCTTTCGTTTCAATGGGAAACCACTATGATTTTATGCCATTTATTTCAAACCATTCCAATAAGAAATCGTTCCCCTTTCATTGCGCGTTCGTAGAACGGAACGAAAAGCCACCCCTCGAGGGGTAATGACTCACTCGTTCCACCCCCGACAAAAAGTCCGACGTAACCCGATGATAGCCGAGCGGGGAGCGTACGGAGCCCGCACGGAAAACATTAAATCTCAACCCACATTATTATGTAATATTTTACAATTTTTTTAACAAAATAAATTCATTACAATTAACGCGAAAATGCGCGGGAATATGTCAAGTGTTTGTTATTTCGGATACGCATCCGTATGCTGTGTTAAACTAAAGTGCTGTGGCCAAGAGTGCCTATATTGATTTTCTAGTGACGTGCAGATGAAAACGTTGTATGCGGAATACAGTGTTATTATTAGATTGTGTAGTGCTTTTAATAATTCAGTAAGTCATTTTACCAATAAATAATAATAATATAATAGTGATGCGAATTCGGATAAAATAATCCTAATTGGAAGTTTGAAACTATTCCTGTGCCTCAATTGGAAATGTGTGAAAATCTGCAATAATTTGTTCATAATTAATTATGTCGCACCAGTATTTTTTTTTTATTAAACATATGATTTTAAATTTAAACTAACTTGTTACAAGTGAAAAATGTGCTGAAAAATATTTAAAAATAAAAAGACGCCATATTTACATTCTAAAAATAGTTTCTACCCCTAAAAAGACTATTTTAGACCAACGTCTAAAATAAAATACGTTTTCTAAAATCGTCGGCAAAAGTGTACCTAGAATTTATCAATCGTTTTACAAGAACGCGAAATTAATTGCTATTTTATTTTTCTATTATTACATTCATACTATTACGCTAGATCGATTTTCGGATAGTTATCCGATAACAAAAAGAAAATTATTATCTAAAGTGGCCATCTGATTCTGAGTGAACCTGGCAATGGTCAACCAATGTAATTGATGGCACTTACGATTTTTGCGATTATATACCTAATTAAGAACACCATTATCAGCTCCTTCTTCATCATCATACACAGCCCGACTTCACCCACTGCTGGGCTCTATTTTGTTGTGCCAATTAGCACAATTCTCAATTTTTTATTGCGTTCCATAATATAACAGTTGGTAAACTTAAAATTAATGACACAATTATGGACCCTGTAGGGCTCATGTGTACACTTAGCAAAATTTAACAGCGACTGCAACTTTGAGATAATGCTCGTAGTTAACGTCACTACCGACGAGAATGTTGTCGAGCTGCCAGTGTATTTCGTCAATCACCCTCCATCGAGATTCGAGGACCCTGAGCTTGTCTTCTATATATATCCCATTTCTCAATAATGTGAGCAGTAGGTACTCAAGTTGAAGGCTCTGAAGTTAGTTGCTTGGCTTGTTGAGTTTTGAGCTCGCTGTGTCCGGCTCTGTGCACCGTTTCATATGTTGTAGAGCTTTGTATTCGTTAATGAAAGCCTTGTAACTTGAAGCGAAGGTTTCGTCTCTAGCCAAACGTTTTCCCAACTGCTTGAGGCTTCGATTGTCCCTGTTCGAAGTTGGTCTTCATGGGGATTCTAACTTCGTATCGTCCGTCTTCTAGTCTTTTTGTTGCGTCAGTACCTATACAGCTTCTCGCAGTAGGTACTACTCCTCGACACTTGTGTAGGTACTTGTCGTCTGATGTTATCTCTTCAATTTCCTAAAAGCGTATAGTCAATAGTCTATTTCTTATTAGTATGGGTTCCAAAATACTATGTTCATGAGAACATAAAATTACAATCAAAATGGTAGAAGAAAATCAATTTAAAAGTTGCTCGTGTCGTGAGTTCGTGACTGTACTTAGACTAAGCAAACCAGTCAAGTTGTACATTCTGTCAAGTTCACTTTTTAAAATTCGAATCTGACTCAAGTGAATGCGGATAATTCGGATCAATTTACCGAGGCTCGAAGCTCGATTCCGTTCGAATTTCGAAGTGATGTTTAGAGAATGACCTTACTAGTGGCATAGCCAACCTAATGTCAATTATTTCTTCTCTTCTCTGTTTAAGAAGATGCTTTGGCCCCTGCAAAGGCTGTAATTTATGCCACTCTTCATAAAATGCACACTACGTCTGTGTCATGAGCATGACGATAAACTTACGTAGGTACCTACACATTTTATTGGAGCAAGGACGCATCGATATTGACATTGCATTGAGAATGACCATGCAATTGCAATGCCATCTATTGTCAATGACGGTAGTTTGAGACAGTTAGTTTTCCGGATTTCGAACAACTTTCGGTAACAATCTGGAAATAAAATATGTGTCTTTCTTTCTTTTCTTTCTATCTACGCAAAAAACATTAGCTTCCTTCAAGCTTCGCCGCTGTCGGGTAAAAAATAATACTAGGGCAGTAGGTAGGTATCTACCATTTTTTCTCTCGTGTGGAAATTCTTAAAGACCTTAGACTTGGGCCATTAAGAGGAAATGGGAGCCAGACTGAGGAAATGGGAGCCAGACTTTTGAAAATTAGGTATTTTAAGAAGGTATTGCTGTCGCTCTGCGAGCGCTCCGCCCTCGAATTCGTGCGATAAGGACAACTGCAGATCCGACTAAATAGCCTATGTAAAAAGTCACATTTCGAGGTTTGGCTCTCGCCTATTTCCTCCTCCAATATTGGACCAATTTAAAAGATATTTCATAAACTGAATAAAAAGGATATATACTATGCCCCATGTTTTTCTTTTTTCGTTAATAGTTGTCAAATTGGTACACTAGGCGTCTGTTGACAGCGGTCTGAATAGGCAATTTTGAGCATTTTTGGAGGGTTCTAGTTCTTATAAAAATAATATATCATCAAAAAGGAAAACATAGGGGCATACAAGTAGGTGATATTTATATTTCCGTAAAAAATCATTGCTTTATGGTCTTAACCAGAAAGAAAACAGGCGAGAGCGTTTGTATCTTTTTGTATGGAGAAAAGAGCACCCACGTTTCCTCTTATGGTGATATGTAAAAGGCGAACGGGGCGAGAATAACAAAGGGACCGAGTCAATTACTTCCACATGCGAAAAAAGAGAGCGCAACAATGCGCTGAAACCAAAATAAAAACGCCAAACCAAATAAACGTGATTTTACAATTTTTTCAAAATTACAATTAGGTACCTACTTATACGCATATTTTTAATGCAATTTGCAATTGAATTACCTAGGATTTTTGAATTACAGAAAAAAAAAGTTAAAAAAGCAGCTCAAGTCTTTTCGGAATTAAATTCTATCGAGGAAAAACCCAATTGAGTTTTCCTTCAGTCAGAGTAATAATCAAATTAAATAAACATATATCTCTCAAAACGGTGAAGGAAAACATCGTGAGGAAACTGGCATGTCCTAGAACCAAACATTCGAAGACATGTGACATCTACCAACCCGCACTGGGCCCGCTCACTCCCTTTCACCGAGAGGAGGCCTGTGACCCAGCAGTGGGAACATTATAGGCCGATTATGCTGTAAACATATATTATATCCAAAAATAAATGAACCAGTGAAATAAATGGTTTTACGAAAAGCCCCCAATTTATTTTTTATTATCGAGTTAAGGGAAGAGTAGGAGGAGGTTCTCTCGGATTCCATCAACGAAGATCGTATAGGCTAGTAGCACAGGAGGGGTCATTCAACGGGAAATCGCAGAGCCTCTTTTCTTTATTTCATCCTCAGCACATAAAGAAAAGAGGCTCTGCGATTTCCCGTTGAATGATCCCTCCTGTGTTGCTCTAAGAGCCATCTAAGAATAGGATCGCGCTTGCTGCCAACTTCACACGATAGCTGTCAAATTAGTACTGCCGATAGCTGTCAAATTAGTACACATTTGTAATGAAGTTCGGGAGTATTGCGGAACAAAATGGCGTCTTGACAGTACTATTCTTATTTGGCTCGCATAGTAAGTATATTTGACAGGCGAGAATTGGTACACTTCCTTCTGTCTTCCATTTGCGGTCGTATGCGACATTTTACTGCGAATCTGTCTACCAAGGCTGGTGATTACAGCTAGTGTTTAGTAGTGCCAGAGACAGCCATTTGTTACAGAGAACGTTCTTCTTCTTCTTCGTATCGTTGGCACGAAGTTATTCAAATTTTGTTGGGCCAAAACTTTGCCACTTCCACTGCGTTATCGGTGGCAGCTCAGAGATCACTTTGGCTGCATGTTTTGGGGCACAGAGAGCAGGATAGTAAGTGGAGCATAGTTTGTGACATAGCTCCACATCCATACCCTGCAGCCGTTCCGTCTAGGTAGTCCCACTTTACCAGGTTGCATGGAGTTACATCTTCCTAAATATGTCCGGAGACCGTTCAAGGACTTACAAGTGGACCAAGGAAGGTGCTTATTTGGTAGTAAATAGAGATCGTTGACCTGCCTATATTCAGCAGTCGCCTATTGTTATTACGGCTGTTATTCTTAATATAGGATTTGGACTTGAACCTAATTAATAACAGCAGTGAATAGGTACCCTGACTGTAGGTACGAAGGCGTATGTACAATTGTACAGACGCCAGCACATTAAGCCACCCGAAACTGTCAAATTTCCCCAATCAACCTTGAACCTAATGTTATAACAATAAAGATGAAAATCTATTATAAAAAATTTACAGATTGTACTAGCTTGATGGTGTACATGGTTGCGCTATTAACTTTCTCCAAAAAATGCCATAACAATCGGCAGATTACATGTTTAATCCTTAAATCGGAACTGTCCATCTTAGCAATGTTTTCTCTTTTCCGAGATTTCATTAAAAGATCCATCATTTTGACAATTTCGAGATTTTATTAAAATAATTATCATTAGATAACATTATCAATAGTGACAAATAACAATAATTCTGTAGATAATTATAGCTATCCTGGGCGCAACTCGGCGATCAACAACACTGGCCGGGCAAATTTTTTCACCACCTTTGAGCTCTTCGCGTTGCCATAGCTCCAAACTGCGGAGTTTCCAATAGGAGTTCACATCAAAGAGGATCGCTATCATTTTTTAAGTGAGCTGTCCCAACTTTATATAATAGCCATTGTTACATGTTACCAACTTACCAAGCCAAGCCAGGCCAAGCCAGGTTCATGTTCAAAAAATTTCATCTCATGATTAAATTCGACAATACACGTTTGACAACAGCTTATCGTTAAACCTTGAATTTTTTTACGTTGGTAACCCCGCCGTTCTAAAGGCCTAATCTGATTAAACACGCGTCTAGAATTAGGCCTATTATTTACCTACTGTTGTACCTGTTATTTAAAATAACGCTGAGTAAATAGGCAGTATGTACCCATGTATAGGATATTACACGTGTCTTTGCAGCCCAATCCAATGGTGTTGCTTAGTACAATTTATATGATTGTAGATATGTAATAAGAAGGGTCTGAAGACACTTCCTTGGGGGAGCCTCAAAATTAGGTCGCTGGCTCGCTGGTAACATCACTTCGAAATTCAAACGGTGTCCCTTTTTGAATCCGCGATGATTTACTTTAAAAACAAATGAGTTCGTTTTCGAATGCGCTCACTTGAGTGAGGATCCAAGTGAACTTTACAGAACCATCTTAATTACCTACCTACATTAACAGCAAACTACATTACTAGGAACTCCAAACTGATTTTCAAACGTAACGTTAGCTTATCTAAAAATTGACTAAATATTGGGCCAGCGCTTGAGCCTATCAACAAATAAATTAGCCAAATCGTGTGTGAGAAAAAATGGTTAGGGTAGGTACGCCATTTTGGTGAAATAATGTAGCCACGTGCGGTGCGTAGTAAGGCCGATAATCACCTTAATGGAAAAGCGGAAGACAGAGAAATAATTATGATTATAATAAAGACTACCTAATCACCACGCTTATTCATCTAACCTACCGCAAAACTTTTCTTGGGGTCCAATAACCGTCCAAGATAAAAAAGATATTGCTTTTTTAAAACACCGTTTTATCATTCGAATAAATTCTCATTTCACATACAGAAGTAGGTAGTCTAACGCTTTGTTCCAAGACTTTTTTAACGCTGGCAACAATCCAGCAAGATGCGGGCTACTTATTGCTAAAAGCCTTTCTTTTGACCCAATTCAGTTACCCAAACCATAGTATAATAATGATACAGTATTTTATCTAGGCAGTGACCTTGAATTAATTACGGCTGCTCGGTAAATAGGTAGTTAGCGTGTTCGTCTGTGCGTAACTGCCGGGCGTTCGAACTAACGTAACTGAGACTGACTGAGATTTCGAAGCGCGTCATTTCGGGCGTTTTCTATAAAGACAAAGTATCGTATCATTATTTTACTGTGCTCAAACAGTGTAATAGGGCTAGGATAGCCGTCATTCAAGCTTATTGTTAACGTAATTAGCATCTTTCAGAGGGATTTTACTTGCTACGTTGTTAAAAAAATATTTTGCCTTAATTTTATTTACAGAGTAGGGATCATTTTTGATCTTTACTTTTCTGGAACACGGCTTTTAATAAAAATAAGTATTCTGTAATCCTTTCTACTATAAAACATAGGTAACTTCGAAATTCGAACGTCGCGTCATCTCGTTGGGAATCCGCCATGATTAGGTAATAGGTACCTACTTACCGTAGACAGAGAATTCTACTACTTACCTACTAAAAAAAACAAATGAGTTCGTTTTCGAGCATGTCTGCGGTCACTTGAGTGAGTTTCCGTCCAAGTGAACTTTACAGAATAGCCAATCAGCGATCCCGCCTCGACACAGTTCGAAATCCAAAGTGCAGCCGCTCTATTCTAAAAAATTCTCACCGTGAAAACGAGCTGTCAATAGTGTCAATCCTTAGCATAATGTGGAATAACTCACTTTAATCTCACTTCACCTGAGTTTTCACGATGATAATTTCACAGAATAGACCAATAGGTCCCAAAACGTTGGAACTCACAATGCGAACTTTTATCAATAATTTATTTTGTAACAATAACAATAGGGGTGGCTCGCAGTTCCTGCTTGAATACCTACGATGCAATAATAATACTCCTCATTCCTCATGTTTGTTTGTCGCCCAACCCTGAGTTAATATTGACCTGACTACCGTATCAAATTGGTATTATTTGGAAGTAGGTAAGCGTATATTACAGACGCTCTAGATAAGTAATTGCTTTTGAATTTAATTTCAACTTGATTAATTATCATCAATGATAATCGTCGAGCATTGGTGGCGACGTAAAGTAGGTACATATCATGTACCTAGTTAGAGTTACAATCCTAGTTTAAAAGCCCACCAAGCGTTACTGGCTCATGCCCGGGTTTTGAGGTTTTTAAATGATGTTTATTGGTTTATCCATTCAATAGTGATTACTTATTGGTTCGATATCGGTTTATCTTAAAACTCGAGTGAATTACTATCGAGGTTTATCTGAGGACCTCAAAAACCGAACATAAGGATGGAATTCGCTTAAGGAGCATGCGCTAAGGTAACCCGCGAAATTCAATTTTTCTTACGTTTTTTGCAATTTGCAGGTCAGTTTCAGGTTGTATGTTGATTAAAATATGATTCGCGGCCGTAACTAATATGGCTTTACAGAATTATAATCATTAGAATCAGCAATACAACTCCATAACTTAGAATTGACTTCAAACATCATGATTTTATGAAATCGCTAGATTTGAGGTCAATTCTAACTTATGGAGTTGTACTGAGTGTAATGATTATAATTCTGTAAACATATTTTAATCATCATACCTACAACCTGACACTGACCTGCAAATTACAAAAAAATTAAGAATATTTCAATATCGCGGATAATTTTGTCGAATCAAGTGTTTAAACTCCGTATAAGAATTCTTCAGAAATCGGGCACTTCAAAACTCACGACTTACAACTTGTAAGTTTAATAACTTACAAGTTGTAAGTCGTGAGTTCGAAGTTCAAACCTACGCAGACATACATTTTACTTTGCGCAATCAACATCGGAAAATACTGGTTTGCGCAAAGTTTGCTTGAATTATTAAGGGGACTACTCAAGTCTGCTATTACAATAGTGTCAGAATGGTCTATCATTGATTTCATAATTCTTGATTTTGACAAGTTTGGTAATCTACTAATATAATGGCGTCATAATGGCGTCATTATGACTTTCCAATGGTCAACCACTGACACTCCATTGTATGAAATTATGAATTTAGCAGATTACGAACTTTTAGCAAAATGACAATGCAGTGACAATGGGATCGTGTTGGAATATAAAAAATAGCAGACTTGGGGCCCAGGACCTAAACGCAACTAAAAGCAAGTTTTATAATTAAACTTTTTAAACTTTCGCGATTTGTACACATTATAAAACACTATCGAAACGGGTCTTATCGCGATATTCTTTTTAACGAGGTAAACAGGTACCTACTTGTTTCCCGACGTTTCGACCGCCTTGCAGCGATCGTGGTCACGGGAGGACTGATGACAGCTCAGCGACGTCTTCGTAAAGTGCGGAGAGTGCGGGTATGTGCATCTACCCTCACTTGGTCTTCACAATTTTTATAAATGTCACTGTCGGTACTTCTACACACAACACTAAGGACGTCTACACACTGGCGGACCTCGTCGGACGACCGGCGTTGCTTGCACTTGCTAATGAAGTTTTATAATGCCTAAAAGTACCTATATGATCTACTGCAGTAAACAAAATCAGAAAAATATATGACTTACTTCAGGATATATGCTCGTTAGATAGTATGTTGAAAACATAATACAACTAAATTGATACGATAGACAACAAGTGCGTATCGGACCACGCACAATGAAGGGTTCCGCAGTTGAAAAGAATTTATCCCAAAGACAAACTTAACATGGAGTTCAAAAACATGTACTCCTATACATTGATATACGTCACGGACAATTCTCCAAATACATATTTGTTTGTATTCGCAAAAAACTATTCTTAAACATAACATCACGCCTTGTTTCCCCGAAGGGTTGGGCAGAGGTGAACCTGTAGTACACCCACATTTTGCCAGAAAAAGAAAACTAAAAACTATTTTTTATATGTGATAAAACTACAAAAAAACAATTTTCAGACTTTGTCCTTTACTTGTGCTGTGAGACCTTGCTTCTTGCCAAATTTCATCAATCTAGGTCAACGGGAAGTATAATAAGTACCCTATAGGTTTTGATTTACTTGCGAGTATCAAAATATGCCGCATAAAATATGGCCATATTTTTTTATTGCGTTGATTTAGAAGCTTGATTTTTTTAGAAGTCTAAGGGACTATAGACTTACGTATTTGACATTAATTTCAACTTGATACCTCCACGCGTTCCTGAGAAAAAGGGTCTTGACAGATGACTTTTAATTTTTTTTTTCTGTGATAAAATTATAAATTAACAATTTTCTGACTTTGTTCATTACTTGTGCTCTAAGGCTCGTATTTATAATCAAAGTAATTACTTGAGTTATTACTTGCTACTAAGTAATTTCATACTTGAGGGTAGAATTCTTAAGTAAAGAAAATGGTGACTATTACTTGGCTAAGAATTCTAAGCTTTGACAGTTCTAACTTCAAGCAATTACTAAATTATAGAAAGAAAATCATTGCTTGAGCAATTACTTTTACTTGACTATAAATACGAGTGTTAGACCTTGGCTTCTTACCAAATTTCATGATTCTAGCTCAACGGGAAGTAATTTGGAGGTTTTAATTTGCTTGCGAGTATCAAAATATGTCGCATAAATGGCCGTATTTTTTTATTGCGTTAATTTAGAAGCTTGATTTATTTAGGACTCATAAGGACTATAGACTTACGTATTTGATATTAATTTAAACTTGATACCTCCACGCGTTCCTGAGAAAAGGGGCCTTGACAGATGACATATTTAAAAATATTTTTTTCTGTGATAGAATTATAAACTAACAATTATCTGACTTTTTCCATTACTTGTGCTATGAGACCTTGCTTCTTGCCAAATTTCATGATTCTAGGTCAACGGGAAGTACCCTATAGGTTTTGATTTACTTGCGAGTATCAAAATATGTCACATAAATGGCCGTATTTTTTTATTGCGTTGACTTAGAAGCTTGATTTTTTTAGAACTCTAAGAGACTGTAGACTTACGTATTTGATATTAATTTCAACTTGATACCTCCAGGCGTTCCTGAGAAAAAGAGCCATGACCGACAGACAGACGGACAGACAGACAGACAGACAGACAGACGGACAACGAAGTGATCCTATAAGGGTTCCGTTTTTCCTTTTGAGGTACGGAACCCTAAAAATAACGAAGATACTTACCTCTAAAAATTTATTTTAACAATTAAAAACCATATTAACATACATGGCAATCATTGTGATTTTTTGCCAGATTATTCTACAAGAAACATACTAAAATAATAGTGTTTTAATTTTTTAGTCCAATTAATAGATTTCTTGCAAATAAATAATTGCTTCATATTTTGCAATAAATTAACTAACGATATCTCATCACAATAAAACCGATCTTATCAATTCAAACGTCAAGTAACAACACTACTTATCTGCCAGGGTCACCGGGTTGTTCGAAAGAGATACCCATGGCCCTGGCACAGGCAACTGAAGGAACACGGGTGGGTATCAGTAAAAGTCTGACATGCCCTCCCGCTCTGGAGCGGGAGTCATTGATGATTTCCTATCCAAAAAAAAAGTTACAACAATACCAGCGATCATTGACCCCAAAAACATTTATTATTTTGTCGTGTTTAGATATCGATACAAATGAAATAAAATTTAAAAAATTTAAAAAAATAATAAGTAACAATAAATATATTTTTCTTAAATACAGGCGAATGCGGAATTTTGCTAGATAATTTATTTTGACCCTGTATATCGGTCGATACGATGCAGGAATCGGTCATTTGTCGCATGGTTCTTGGTTAACCAGTGGCGTAACCACGGAACAGTAAAAACAGTGGGGCTTGCGCGCTCCAAACTGTAGGTCTGTGCCGGTAGAGTTTACTTTGCCGGATACCGTGGTCGTCCTGGCATAGGCAACTGAAGGAACACGGGTGGGTTTTAGTCAGTAGAAGTCTGACACGCCCTTCCGCTCCACCCAGAGCGGGAGAAAGGGCAGCATGTGGCGAGCTGTTGGGCAGTAGTGACCCCACGGACCCTATCTCCCGGGAGAAGCCTTGTTCTTCACCTCTGGCTGCCTTTATTGGCCTGCTGGAGTGAACGATGACGAGGAACAGTGTTCCCACCTCTTTCCTTGCCTCTTTTTTGCCTTTATTGGCTGGCTTGAGTGGGGATTCGCAAAAGCAAAAGAGCTCGGAGGATCCTTCCTCCGAGCTTTTTTGCTCTTGCAGGAAGATGCTGGTAGGGATATTGACCGTACTTCCGGGATTGTCCTGATACTCGTGGAATGCCTCTCTACTCCTCAAGCAACTCAGGACATGTTGCCCCTTGTCGCTACGTCACTATGGGCTAGCGACCGTTTCCGGGGCCCCATTATTGAGTGTGCAAGCAGTGGCGGCGCTAGACCAAACGTGGACGTGGGCGACATCAGCTTTGCGAGGCCTCTTTAACTTCCCAGTCGAAAGAAAAACGTTAATTTGAATGAGCTGAATACAAAAACACACAATCTCTCAATCTTAATAATCTGAGCTGATACAAATGTATCAGACCTAGTGACACATTTGTATATGATTTTTATTGCTAATCAAATGATGACAAAAATTCATAAACAAACACAAATTAAAATAGACGAACTTTCCGGCTTTTAGCCTCACACAATTGTTTCAAGATTATGTCTTAATCTAACACCAACCGCTATTTCTAATGCAGAAAAAAGTTTGGAAAGGAGGATGCAGGAGCGAGCTCGCTTCGCTCGAAAATTTTATTACGCCGCCTCGGATGGTTAAAATTAGGTTGACTTTTCAACATTCTTACAAAAATAGGAGACTATTTTATTAAGTTGTACAGAAAAGTTTGAGAATTTGAAGAATGCAGGACGCAAAAGCGAGCGTAGCCAGCTCGAAAATTTTAGCATCCGGCCTCGGATAGGTAATTAAGATTTTCTTTTGAAACTTATGCAGAAGGGTTTGAGCATGAAAAGAATATGGAGCGAGCGAAGCGAGCTCGAAAATTTTAGCACCCGGTCTCAGATGTTCTTCTTTTGAACATTATTAGGAAAATAGAAGTTATTTGGTCGACCTATGCAGAAAAATTTGAAAACGAAGAAAAGTTACGATGGAAGAGCGAGCGAAGCGAGCTCGAAAATTTTTTCATGTCACGATGATAATATTATTTGGGGGCCTCCAACTACAAACTGCCTCTTGTTACTGAATATGTTTTGACCTTGTTTGAGATTTGATTAAAAAGTACCTACTACTCGAGATTTGGGGGGCCCGGGCCCCCAGGGACCGGGGGCCGAGGGGGATATAAACCTTTCAGGGATTCCTCGCGAAAGAAACGCAACGCCAGCAAATGTAGCTAGACTAAAAAAAAATAAACGAATTTGGTATGTCAATTCATTTTATGACGAGACGATTTTTTCACGTCTTTTAAGTAATGCATAAAGCTTCGAGGCGCGAGGCCCCTCAGACCGCGAGGCCGTAGCCGGTCGCCCACGCCTTACGTCCAAGTCGCCCCCCGCCAATTTATCTGTGTATATTATACAACATTGGTCAGGCAAGGGACATAGTTCTACCATAGTTCAAGGTACCCAATCCACTATAGCCACCCAAACCCATAGCCAAATATACTTTTTTCCATGTTCTGCAATAGACCTTCACCAACCGGGGATTGTCCTTAGGTGCAATTGCATAGTGCATATAGGGATAATCGTCGGCTGGTGCCTTCTGGTCATTTAAAATTGTCTAAGGGGCCTCTGCGACTTGGCTTCGGCCCCTCGTACGCCTTCCAAAGGTCCGGGACCCCAAGGTCCCGAGATATGTCAAAGGCAAAATACAATAATAATTTATAATAAATGTTGGGAGTTGGGATTCTCCTCTGACCGGGGGCCCCTTCCGGCTGGGGCCCCGTGGCATTTTGCCGACTTGCCACCCTGTAGTTACGCCACTGTGGCTAACAGTACATAAGCTATACCATTTTTACTCCTCGAACCAGATCATAAATCGTACTTACGAAGTTATATCCCAGCAACTCATAAGGCTTGATCCAAGGGATTATAACCTCTACCTCCTAGCCTGCAGGCTCAAGGTTCAACCAGGAATGGCAAAATATTGCTTGCATGGATTTCGTCTATGAACATGTTTCAGATAATAATAATAGCCACTCGGGTCGATCGATCAGGTTAAGCTACGCTTGCCACGGTTGGTCAGTTTGTGGATGACCATCTTTACATACCAAGACCCCTCCGTGCCTCGGAAAGCACGTTAAGCCGTTGGTCCCGGCTGTCTTTAATGGATCTTTGACAGTCGTTACGGGTCGTCAGAAGCCCGAAAGTTTGACAACCAGCATTATCGAGAGGTATCGTATTATCCAGCTACTGGGTTGTGGCCGTCAGATAGGCAGTCATTCCATGTAAATACTGGTATTCAGTTGCATCCAGTTAGACTGGAAGCCGACTCCAACATAGTTGGGAAAAGGCTAGGCAAATGATATTACATTTTCTTGGTAACTCACTTGGCCTGGTCATTTTCAGAGCATGTCTATATTTAGAGATTTACTGTTTGGACTACTTGAGTCAAGTTGATCACCCGAAAATTTTAGGTTGACCGTCTCCAAAATCTTGGAATGAACTCCCCTAAAATCTTGGGACTCCAACCTCGCCCTAAACTGGATTTGCGCAGAATTGTAAATAGAGCTCTTGACAGCTCGACAGTAACGAATATTTTATATAAAAAGTTGCAGTTCATAACTTCATACGTATCCATTCCCTGAGCGATGTGTAATGAAATTCCTTTCGTATATATTCAAAATAACTGAAATACAAGTTTGAAGTTTTCATCTGACGTTTGCATTTGCGCTAAGGGCCCTCGCTCACGGCGACTTTTTGTAGCGATGCTGTCGCGCGTCCGCAGCGATACAGTCGCGAAGCGGTGCTAGCTGTGTGCCCTCGCCGACGGGCCCAGATTCAGTCGCGATGCAAACGCGATACTGGTGCGCTTCTGTCGCGATGCAAACGCGATTCAGTAACGACACAAAAATACCTGCGATCGCTACAGTTGCCAGATGAACTCCGTTGAGGCAACATTAGTCACGTTGTCTTTGGTGCTGCTTTTACGTAAGCAGCCGAAGCGTAGGCAACGAAAGCTCTGTTCTCCACTCACGCGCCACCCTCCCTCTGTTCTCTCCCCGATGTCGTCCGACACGGTCGCGCGTTTGTTACTATCACTTTCTTATTCCCGCCCAGTTCGTGGCGATACATCCAACGCGTGCAGAAAAAAATGTGGTGTCTGAATATTATTTCGTTTAATCAATACTTACATGATAATAAAATTGATATGACTAACAATATAACAAACTAACAACATCAACAATCTACCAAAGTTAGCTCCTTATTGTCCTTATTGTCAAATGTTAGCATTAGGTACGTACCATAACTTGTGTAGAGAAAAATAGTAGATATACTTACTTTGAGGGTGGGAAATCATCAAATAACTTCTCCCGCTCTGGGTGGAGCGGAAGGGCGTGTCAGACTTTTAGTGACTAAAACCCACCCGTGTTCCTTCAGAAAAAAAAAAAATAAAAAAAAAAATACTTGAATCGTTTTTTTTTTATTAATATTAAAATTTCTAACTTTTGAATTCTTCATTACCTAGTACTCTTTTTTTCACGAAGACACCCGCCACTGTGGTCCATTCAAATATTGAAACAGTGCACTGTTATATTGAGGTACGGGAATATTTACTTCAAACTTTCAAATATCAGTGAATAGGTAAACAAATTATGAAACCATTGACTTCACAGAATAAATAATAACACTAGTGAATCCAACAGTAAACAATAAACGCAAAATAAAAACAATAATCAGCCGGCATGAACGTCCGACGGAACGAAACCTCGATTTAAAAAAATAAAATGACTATAAATTTAGTACAACGCCATCTACCGGCGAAAAGACTGAACAATGTTGGTGAAATGTAAAAGTTTTTTATGTTTGTGATTGGACTTGGTGTGAAGCGTGAAGATGGAGGGTGGAGGTTCTACAGGGACCTCGGAGGTCTACCAATATGTGGGACCGTTCAGGCTGGAGAAGACCTTGGGAAAGGGACAAACAGGTAATTACTTTTATAACACATTTGCTCGTAAAGGGTCTCTTATTTCACGAATTTCAATATCGTAATGTATGTCATTACGTACTTGTGCGTAATTGTAATGTAAAACGCACGGGTTTCTTTTTAATAAGGTAAAACGTAAGGTTTATCAAGATGCTCCGTCTAAAACGAACGATACTTTTTAAATCTTAGCAAAGAGTTTTTATGTCAGAAAAGTGGTCAACATTTTATGAATAAAATGAACTTTGGGACATAAAATATAAACATTAATTAAATTAAAGAATTAATTCTTTAATTTAATTAATTTTGACAATAAATTGCAACAACAACAAACAAAAACAAAAAAATATAAATTTACTTTATTAGTAATACTGGCTGTTTTTGTGCCTTTGCTTTAAAAAAAAAAAAGCGCTGATGAGCGAGTAAAAATTATTCCGCGCGCTTTTTCTTTTCGCTGTATTGTTTTTATT
Source organism: Cosmia trapezina (assembly GCA_905163495.3). Classification (NCBI taxonomy): domain Eukaryota; kingdom Metazoa; phylum Arthropoda; class Insecta; order Lepidoptera; family Noctuidae; genus Cosmia; species Cosmia trapezina. The sequence continues at coordinate 8,204,126 of LR991049.1, forward strand.
TGAAAATGTCGTCAAGTAATGATGAATTTATTAATTCGACACCGCCAGAAGTCTCAGAGGCAGCGAAAAAGGCTACTCTAAGCCTCTTGCCTGAAAAATCGACCGATAGATACTTACAAGCGTATCAAAATTTCATCTTATGGAAAACAAGCAAAGATCCAAATTCATTTTCAGAAAGTGTGTTTTTAAAGATTTATTCGTTTAGGAAAGTCCGAGTTATATTTATTTCCTCGCAAATATGTTATAAAACGTCGTATGACATTCGTGCGCTTTGATAATTACAGCCTCTGCTTTCTTGTAGCCCTCGCCTACGGCTCGGCCTAGCAATATCGCCTCGGTTGTAATTTTCAACTTACCGCACTTATATCATAATGTACTATTAAAGACTTTTTTTGATGATTACAATAAAACACGAAGTATGTGATAACTACTATTTATTTAAGGGGGATGAGCAGTGGTAGCTCGCGAAATGCATTTTTTTTGGGTTTTTTGCAATTTGCAGGTCCATGTCAGATTGTATCTTGATCAAAATATGATACGCGACAATAAAACATATGTATTTACATAATTTTAACGATACAAATCATCAATACATGTTATAGTTAGATTTGCCGTGGTTTGATATAATTTCGGAAATCAGACCAAACCACGGCAAATCTAACTTAGAGAAACATATTGATGATATATGGTTAAAATTATATAAATACATTTATGTTTTACTGTCGCGTATCATATTTTGGTCAAGATACAACCTGACATGGACCTGCAAATTGCATAAAACGCAAGAAAATTTGAATTTCACGGGCTACCGCTGCGCATCATCCTTAAAACAACATTTTAGGTAATATTACGCGACATCTCTGTATCTCTGAACGCGTTTCTTGTTCTCCGACTCTTCCACTAAAGCTTGCAACAAGGAACTGGTAAGGAATGGATCTGAAAAATAAAATATTATCAATGTTTATGGTTATAGGGGTTGGTATCAGAATGACTAGATCGCAAATTGACCACGTCGCTCTTAGTCCAAATCTCAAAATGTCTAAATCTCAAAATACCTAACTCGCAAAATGACTACATCGCAAAAAGTCCGAACAGTTGCGTAGGCACCTATACCTACATTAATCTCTTTGGTTCTTAAGGTGACTTTTAGCACAGATTAATACAGATAGGTCACTCCGCAAAATCATTTAAATAAAAAGCGACTCTTGCTACGACACAATAAAGTGCAATTCAGTTTGAAGAAGAAGAAGAAGAAATACGTTTATTTGCGGTAAACATGACGCAAAGCACAACAAAAAAAAAAAAACAATTTGTAAAACAAGTTTGGGGAAAATATGCGTCACATCTACGCAAAATGGCTACCGCTCAGCATAATGCCGCGCGCGACCCCAAGCGAAACGGAGCCCCAGCGCTAATTAGCGCTGCTGCGGAGCGCAGAACGCTAATTAGCTACATTTATATTCACCTACACATTTCGGCGCGCCGCATTTTTTCTGAATTAGCCTCATGGACGGGGCCTGCCGTGTACTTCATAGCTAAACTGCGGAGTGTCCCATCTGTATTAATCTATTCTATTAGTCGCATGCAAGCGTGGGCTCCTAGGCCTTTTCAATAAAAAAACTTCTATAGCAGCTCGAAGTCTTGATTTGTGTCAGGGTTATTAAATAGGGTTAAATTAAATCAGCTTATTTAAAAAGCTACAAAAATTTATTTATTTTTTCCAAAAACTGTGCTTTACAATTCCTTATAGTCTACATTAATAGATAGACAAAAATTTATTAATTTGACGTTTTTCTTTTTGTGTCAACGACCCTTTCTAGTGTTGTTCTTATTACGTGTTTATACAGGGTTACTGGTAACTCGACCACTTCCTTGCAGGCTGTCATAGTAGGGTTAAAATGCAAAAAAAATAAGCCACCAAAATGTTCTACCGAAATTCAGTTTATTTTTTCGTTATACCTATTTATTTTTGTCCGACGAAAATTACGAAAATAAAACGTTTAATTAATGATCTTTGCCAAAGTTTTAGGCATTTTTGAACTTTTAATTAAATATTAGCAAAGAACTGCTGCTGCATCAGCTATATTACTAACTTAAATTCCAGTATAGTCGCGTCGTAAATCATTTTTAAATTGGATTTTCATATAAAAACTAAAAATAGAAGTAACTCAAAAACTACTGAATTTCGGTAGAACATTTGATCGCTTAATTTTTTGCATTTTAACCCTACTATGACATCCTGCAAGGAAGTGGTCGAGTTACCAGTAACCCTGTATATTGATACGTCTGTGAAGTTCAGTCAAAAAAACAAAAAACTGATTTTTAAATTGATATTTCAACTAATAACCGCTGTGTAGTTGAAATATCAATTCAAAAATCACTACCAGGTGTCATTGACCCCAAAAAAATCATCAAATCTTTTATTCCTTTTAATAAATCTTCTAAATACATTATTTTCTATTTTGTGTATGTGAGAACATTGCAGACCTAGTAGACTGTACATTTGTTGACTATTTTCTGGTAGTTGTTGAAAGGCCTACATTGTCCTCCCATACCTATTAACACTGTTATTTGAAAATATTGTAAAAGTCTATTATTTTTAAAAGAGTAACCATGGAGTTTCTTGCCAGCTCTTCTCCATAGGAAACGACCAATTTGGAACCGTGCACCTAGCTTCTGACGTTTCATAAGTGCCCATGTAGGTTTATGTGAAATAAAATATTTTGTTTTTTTTTATTTTGATAGGTATCGGATACAGGTCACGTCTGTCGAGTTTCGCTAGTTAATCTAATTTGACCCTGTAGGATACCGGCTAGCATAAGATGGGAGTCTCTTAGGCCAGGTGGGGCGACGATCCTTGCAGGGTGACTGGTAGCCAAGCAGAGCCTGGATAAGCGTAGCCGAGGGACGATATAGTTAAATTGTGTGATTACGTTGGACGCAGGATATCCAGCAATGGACTGCTTGGCTGCGATAGGCTCGCCCCATATCTATACCATATCTTCTTCTTCTGGTATTATAATGGGCAAATAGACACTTAAATTTTATATTTTAACATAAATAGTCGGGGCGAAGACCTAATTTTGTAAATCTAATAGAAGTATCTAAAAAATGTGCGCAGCCTAGTTGACTGTTGACATACGTCTCGCTAAAAGTCAGCGACAAGGCTGCGCGTCATTTATTTCGAAGCTTCTAGAACCTTCTAGAAGCTTCGACTCGACCTTATTGGACGAGCGGAATGTGGCGGGAGCGGTTAGAAAAGGGTTCGCGTTATAATATATTTTTATAGAATCTTACTGCCTTTCCCTACTATGTTGGGGTCGGCTTCCAGTCTAACCTGATGCAGCTATAAACAGTGCAGCGAATACCAGTATTAAATATGGCGCGACTGCCTATCTGACCTCCACAATGTAGTACTGATCAACGCCCAGTCTAAATACTTGGGCCTAGAAAGCAGAAATTTTGCACAGCGGTTCCCTTTATAATGTAGACATGGAATAAGGAAGGATTTTTGCTCCCGTGGGATATTTTCTAGTTTATTATAATAGGGACTCCACACCGGCACCGCATATTCCAGTTGAGATCGGATTAATGATCGATACAATGAAATATGTGCTCGGGTGGACGAATTCCGTGGCTGATCTTATTACGAATCCATGCATACGATAAGCCTGACTCATGATTTTATCAACATGTGCAATTTATCATCGAGCAGTATTCCTAGATCACGAATTGTGTTAACTCTGGCCAAGGCTTTACTTTGTAGTGCATAAGGATGTTTGTTTAAATTGGTTTCTGTTTTTAGTAAAGCTGATACAGCAACATTTGGGAATGCTATGTTGGAGTTTATTTATACAATACTCCACTAAGCGATTGAGATCTTGTTGGAGTAAATGACATTTTTAGACCGGAACGGGTCTAAAAATTTTAAGATCGTCCGCGTAAATTAAGAACTTAGTGTTAAGAAAACACACATCGATATCGTTAATAAATATTACAAACAACAGAGGTCCGAGAATTGAGCCCTGAGGCACCCCTGACGTCACGGTTATGGTAGTGGAATGGAACCCATTAATAGCTACTTTTTGTGTTCTATTTGACACATAAGAAATGAACCAACGTAACAAATCCCCACGGATACCGTTTAAGGCTAGCTTCTTCAAAAGCAATTCATGATCAACCTTATCAAAGGCTTTTCGAAAGTCGGTGTATACAGCGTCCACTTGCACACGAGTGTCCATAGTATTAAACAAAATGGTGATCATATTAGTTGTTGTAGATCTTCTTTTTACGAACCCTTGTTGTTGCTGTAGTATTTTGTCATGGACAATTGGATACTTACAACTGATTAAGAACGAGCCTCTCGAAAAGCCCTGACAAGGCCGACAGTATAGAAATGGGCTGATAGTTTTCAAATGTTATAAGGAGTAGTCTACTTGAATTATAGAACAATAATTAGAGTTCCGCGCATAAAAATTAAAACCCATGAATGTGTGAACAAAATCCTATTCAAAGAAGTATTAACATCCACACGGGCGGAGCTGCGGGCAACAGCTAGGACTTATACATATAAAATGCCGGTGTCGACTACCTACCCCTTCTGGAAACACAGGTTATGCTATAAACTTAGGTACCTACTCAGTTCCAAGATGCAAATTCCTGAATCGGCTTCATTTTAACAGTTCAGCAACATCAATTGCGTTACTTACGTTGTAGAGCAGACCAATTTTTTGAACATTTGATGCAATGGATTAGCAATTAGCTTCAAAATAATTCAGATTCTGATTGATAGCGTGTTACGAAATTAGTGTGCAGCAATTCAATATTGCCTTGCATTTGCCAGACCTCGTTAATTAACGTTAAAATATTAAATTCTATTTTGTTAATAACAGCACAAGCTGATTGGCGCGCTTTGCTTATGAAATGGGCAGCTTTCCAACTGCCGACTGCTAGTAGTGTAAAAAACCAGTACCTATAAAAGCAGCAGTACCTATAGAATGATGTTAAATCATCCATTTGAATTTTAAACGTTTTCCGTACAAACGTAAAAATCCGTGAGCAAACATTCCATTTTCAAACTGTTTGAATTTCCAATAGTGCTACGATGTGACCCGACTATTCAAAATGGCGGAAACGTTGACAGCTGACAAGACCTCAGGAAATAGAGGCTGGGAACGGGAACTATTTTCAGACTTGTGAAATTCAAACGTTTTAAATCGGTTGAAGACACGGTGTTTTCATTGCATTATTGCTTGTAGTTGTGGTACAGTCGAGTTCATTATTATATATATTGGCCCTTTCAGGCTTCAAAAATAAGTGAACGTTAAAAAACTTCATAATATTGTAACAACTATAAGCATAATTAAATTACTTTTGAAATCATTGGTTCAAGATGATTCATTCATATGTGACTGCTTTTTTTTTGCTTTTTCGACTTTTCCTTTGGCTGTAAGTATAGGTACATGTCCTTAGCTCAGCTAAGGATCAGATCAGAGCTAAGGATCTGAGGAAAATTACTAAATTGAAAGATGCTACCTTCCACACAGGTCATATGTTCCGCGATAAGAGCAATAAGCGGTCTAAAGCTGTACCGGAATAGCAAATTAGAGATGGCTCAAAAAGAAGTAGAGGAAGACAACGTAAACGCTTGGACGACGACATAGTTAAGACAGCTGGTGCCCTGTGGGCTAGAGACACACAAGACCGTGACAAATGGAAGAGCCTGGGGGAGGCCTATGCGTCAAAGGACGCGCTGATTAACGAAGACACCGAAGTGCTATAGTTGTGTTTTTATTTAAATTATTTTATATTGTAATTAGTCTTAGTTACCAGTAAATAAAGGCTTTATTATTTATTTTATAGGTACATGTTACTGAGAAAAAACAGTCACATATTAATGAATCTAAATGTTGATCACAATTTAATGATGCTTACCGTGCTTACAGGTAGGTTAACACAATATTATGTTTTTTTTTTACTTTCATAAATATTCTTTAAGCCTGAAAGGGCCAATATATTAATGAACTCGACTATACCTACCTGTGGTGGTACCAATATATGGTACTGAATATTTGCAGCTACTTTTTTTAAAGCTATTTTTGAAATTAAATTCGTAATTTGCTACTCAATGGCTGAGGATCCCAAATAAGCCAAGACAACATTTTTAAGATTAGTTCCGTTATTCTTTCTAAATCAAAACTTTTTTTATGTTGATGACCCCAAAAAAAAACTCATCGAATTAATTCATTTTTTGTTTGATCATATTTCTCGTATATAACGATACCCATCAGTCCATCGTCTGAGAAGTTTCGTTATGTACTTTAATTGGACGCTGTATACGAGTGTGTGTGTGCGTGCAAGTATCGAGGTTCGAGCCGACGAATACTGTGCGCGGCCGCATGTCTAACCTCAGTACCGAACGCGTAGAGATTCCGTTAAAACTTATTCGTTACCTACCTACCTATTTGTTTTAAATTATACGTGAGAAGGAAGTTCATTCCTGACGGGGATCCCCCGCCGCACATGTTTTTTTTAAAATCTTTATAGTAGGTTCGCATTTATCCACTATATCACCAGATCCTCGATGGTGCATACTTACCTAGACAGACGTAGTTTATTCAAAATCAAAAGTCATTTATTCAAACTATGTTGTGAATCAGCACTTTTTGAATGTCAAAATTACCTAAGACAGTCCCCACAAAACGAACTTCACCACTTTCTAGTGCTTTAGCTGGGAAGAAGAAGTGGCGCAACAAACTCCCCTCAGTCCTCTGTTCAGTTAGAAAAACTTGAGTCTACTTATACTAGTTCTACTATGAGTATGCTAGCTCACGCCAAGGGTGTAAGGGACAGCCAGAAACTAACAGGGTGCAATTAGCTCCATAATCTGAATCATTTTCCACCGGAAAATTTATCCGGTTTTTTTTATTCATTTCACTTATTTATTTCACTCTATTTATGTAAATAAAACAGCTAAAATAAAAAAAAAACAGCAATGAATGTTGTAATTCTCTAACGATGGACGCGAGAAATCAGCTGTTCACTTTCTGCCTAGCTAGAGATTTTTTCGAACTCACGGCATACCTATTACCACCTACCCCTTGCAACCACTAACAGACGCTCCGATTTGTGCACAAAAACACAATTAAGCAGATCAGGTTTATTAGATTTCTATAACGTTCCGGAAATAATTTAATGTACCGGTAATCTATGTATTATATACTGAATTCACCCCATCAGTCTGCGGAGGGTTGTCCCTTACACCCTAATATGCACCAAAAAAACAATCACTCATTATAAATACTTACTGATATTGATAAAATTGCCAGAATTCTGCTTGTCTCGTATAGGAGTGAGGAAGACACTTGGTGGCACCGATTCTAAGGCAGCAGTGTGATGCATCACCATCGACGAACTGCTTACCATGTCGAGGACCATCAGAATTACAATCCTGTAAAGAGACACAACGTCATCAGCTTCTATAACTTGAAGGGAAGCCGTCTTGATTGTCATGTAGCTAGGTAGTAGGCCGTAGGGGGCGAGTCTATTGCTTTATTTCATAATCAGCCTATGACGTTCCCACGAGAGGGAGTAGGCTGTAATCCACCACGCGGGTGAGGGTTGCTAGATGTCACATGTCTTCGAATTTTTGTTTCTACGACATGCCGGTTTCCTCACGATGTTTTCTTTCACGGTTATGAGAGCAGTGGTGATGAAATAATTTACACAAAGTAAAGCGCCAGTCGGAGTTCGAACCTACGACCTACAACTCGTAAGTCGCGGCCGTTGCCACTGGGCCACCACTGCTCTCACCACGTTATACTACGGATAACGTTCCTGTACGTTCCTGTATGGAGTATTGCAGCCACTTATGGGATGGCTCAGCAAAATACCAGCTTGCTGCACTTGACTCGGTGGAACGCACAGCAGAAAGACTTATAGGGCGACGAGGCGTTGGGGTCTAGCATTCACAGCCTGGCTCATCAGCGTAATGTTGCGTGCCTGTCGGTCTTCTACAGACTGTACTTCGGAGAGTATGCACAGGAGCTCCACGACCTGGGGCTGTAAAAAAGATATACTTACAAACACCTGAGAATATAAACATTTACTCTGACCAAACCCCGACTCAAAAACGCTATTTACTATCCTTAAAGGAAGAATTTAACAAACGTGTAACAAACGGTGAAGATAACATTGTTATTAAATATATTAAAGGAACACCAAACATCGTTGAAAACAAAGCCTACCAAAAAAACCAGTAACTGCTCAAATACTAAATAAAAACCATACGAGTAGACTAAGCCATCATTTAGCAAAAAAACTACGAAGACATTCCACTTCATCCGTCCTCGTTAAGATTCTTTTATGCCAACTTACGTAGCATCCGGAAAACTGGTAAATTGGACGAGATTAAGTGCGTATTGAAATCAATCCCACTGGTAGTTCATCTATTAATATTCACCGAGACTTGGATTACTTCAGAAAATGACGCAAAATTATACCAAATACCAAACTATAGTCATGTCTACAACTACAGGCAAAATAGCAAAGGTGGTGGTGTTTCCATATACGTGCATAACAGCATAATGTATGAAACAACAGAAGACTTATGTGAAAATGGAAACCACTACTTATGGATACACATAGAGAAGTTGTCGTTGAACGTAGGAGTAATATATAAACCTGGTGAGTCAAATATAAGTAACTTCTTAGAAACGTACACCTTGCAATTAGAACAACGAAGAAGAACGATAGTGTTTGGTGACTTCAATATGGATCTCCTGAACAAGGACAGTCAAGGCATAAAGTACATAAATGAAATTAAAGAAACTGGCTACGAAATATTAAATAATATAAATAGACAATATAGCACTCGTGAAACCCATACAACAAACACTATACTGGACCATGTATGTACAAATATAAGCAACCATTCATTCAGTATGTCTATAGTGGAATCGAGTCTATCAGATCACAAGCAAATATTTCTGGAAATAGGCAGCCTGGGGCCGCAAATAAACAAGAAAAAACATTACAAAGCACTGGATTACACAAAACTATATAACTACGCTCTAACAGCTACCTACAACAATGAAGATAATGACTATACATACCTAGAGAGATTTATTTCGGAACAAGTCAACAAGAGCAAAATAGACAAAACAAAAATATTAAACTTACCACAAAAAGACTGGATAAACCGAGATATTATCGATTCAATAAACTCACGAAACATATTATGGCAACAAACAAAATCAGATCCAAAAAACGATGACCTAAAGAAAAACTTCAACGAAGAACAACACAGAGTAATAAACCTAATCAAGACACAAAAGAAGAAGTACTACCTTAACTTATTTAAAATCAATCACAATCAACCGAAGAAAATGTGGGACCTTATCAATAATTTAGCGTTAAATAAAATTAAGGACAACAGCCGTGCCCCTCCTAAACTAATGTCGAACTCAGGCCTGATTACAGAAGGTAATGCAATATGTGACTTATTTAACTCTTTTTTTTCATCAATAGGCGCAGAACTAGCTAACAAAATACCCATCACATACCATGTAAACACTGGTAATATTTTTATGTACGATTATAATTACACACATAACACAACACTAAACGAGCTTTCCCCATGTAGCATAGATGAAATATCTAGAATTATTGATGACCTTGATAGCAACACAAGCACAGGCCTAGATGGCATCAGCACTAAAGCGATCAAATGTTTAAAACCTATAATAATTAGCAGATTAAGTGACTGTATAAACGTGTGCTTATCACGAGGTATTTTTCCCGATACGCTTAAGATTGCTAGGGTCAGTTCTATTTATAAATCAGGAAGTAGAACTGACCCGAGTAACTATAGGCCGGTGTCGGTCTTACCAGTGATATCAAAGATTTTCGAACGAGTTCTTTATAGTCGTCTTTATAAATACCTAAATGACAAGAATTTCTTGATAGACCAACAGTATGGCTTTCGAGCTAAGTCAAGTACTCTAACAGCTGCAGTCGACTTAATAACGAAAATAAAAACAAGTATTGATAAAAAAAATGTTGTTTTAGGGATCTTTATTGATTTAAAAAAAGCATTCGATACCGTAAGTCATCAAAAGCTCATCCAGAAACTTAATAATATAGGTATCACAGGCAGCGCCCTCGACATGTTCACATCATACTTACGGGATAGGCGACAAGTAGTTAAATTAGACAATTTCACTAGCTCGGTTCAAAACATTACGTATGGCTGTCCCCAAGGCTCAGTTATTAGCTCACTACTTTTTCTAATCTATGTTAATAATATCAATAAAATAGGACTTAAAGGGCACTTAACTCTATACGCAGATGACACATGTCTATTTTATTTCAATAAATCTATTCACAACATTATAACGGACGCACAAAATGACCTTAACCTGCTGAACGAATGGCTAAAATGTAATTTACTTACTATTAACGCTGCAAAAACATCTTTTATGATTTTTTGTGCCAAAAACAAAACGTTACCGGAGTTCACACCACTCACAATAGATAAAGAAGTTCTCAAACGATCAACCTATGAAAAATATCTAGGATTACATGTAGACGACAAACTAACATGGAAACATCACATCGACCATATCAAAACAAAGCAGAGGGGCAATTCTCGTATTTTTAACAACGTTCGCAATATCATCTCAAGACTCAATCTGACAGAAATTGTATAGCGTTTACCTTCATTTTTGACATTTTGATTGACGCTGGCATGAGATTGTGAACGTTTTTAGGTACGAGAATTGCCCCTCTGATGTCATTACTGGCAGCATTACGTAAAGTTTCAAACTGCATTCCAAAAAAAGTACGTAAAATAATATATAACTCTCTGGTTAAATCTCATCCATACTAATATTATAAATTCGAAAGTAACTCTGTCTGTCTGTCTGTCTGTCTGTCTGTCTGTCTGTCTGTCTGTCTGTCTGTTACCTTTTCACGCCTAAACCACTGAACGGATTTCGATAAAATTTGGCAAGGCTATAGATGGTATCCTGGGGACGGACATAGGCTACTTTTTTTTTCAAAAATAATCCTACAGGGGGTGATATAGGGGATGAAAGTTTGTATGGGAAACTCAGTATTTCTTAAGTTAGGGATGTGAAAATTAAAATGTATGCTTTTGATAGGAAATAAAGAAATATGCGGTTCAGCGTTTTTGAAAAATCATCCCCTAAGGGGGTAAAATATAGTAAAATAGGGGTTGATTTTAAAATTTACAAAACTGCACGGATTTCGATAAAATTTGGCAAGGCTATAGATGGTATCCTGGGGACGGACATAGGCTACTTTTTTTTTCAAAAATAATCCTACAGGGGTTGATATAGGGGATGAAAGTTTGTATGGGAAACTCAGTATTTCTTAAGTTAGGGATGTGAAAATTAAAATGTATGCTTTTGATAGGAAATAAAGAAATATGCGGTTCAGCGTTTTTGAAAAATCATCCCGTAAGGGGGTAAAATATAGTAAAATAGGGGTTGATTTTAAAATTTACAAAACTGCACGGATTTCGACAAAATTTGGCAAGGCTGTATATAGCATCCTGGGGAATGACATAGCATACTATTTTTTTCAAAAATAATATTACAGGGGGTGATATAGGGGATGAAAGTTTGTATGGGAAACTCAGTATTTCTTCAGTTAGGGATGTGAAAGTTAAAATGTATGCTTTTGGTAGGAAATAAAGAAATATGCGGTTCAGCGTTTTTGAAAAATCATCCCCTAAGGGGTTAAAGTAGGGGTTGATTTTAAAATTTACAAAACTGCACGGATTTCGATAAAATTTGGCAAGGCTTTATATAGCATCTTGGGGAAGGACATGGGCTACTTTTTGTCTTAAAAAATAATGCTACGGGGGGTGATATAGGGGATGAAAGTTTGTATGAGAAAATCAGTATGTCTTAAGTTAGGGATGTGAAAATTAAAATGTATGCTTTTGATAGGAAATAAAAAAAATATGCGGTTCAGCTTTTTTGAAAAATCATCCACTAAGGGGGTAAAATAGGGGTTGATTTTAAAATTTACAAAACTGCACGGATTTCAACAAAATTTGGCAAGGCTTTATATAGCATCCTGGGAAAGGAAATAGGATACTTTCGAAAACAATACTACAGGGGGTGATATAGGGTTCAGCGTTTTTGAAAAATCATCCACTAAGGGGGTAAAATAGGGGTTGATTTTAAAATTTACAAAACTGCACGTATTTCAACAAAATTTGGCAAGGCTTTATATAGCATCCTGGGAAAGGAAATAGGATACTTTCAAAAACAATACTACAGGGGGTGATATAGGGGATGAAAGTTTGTATGGAAACTCAGTATTTCTTAAGTTAGGGATGTGAAAATTAAAATGTATGCTTTTGATAGGAAACAAAGAAATATGCGGTTCAGCGTTTTTGAAAAATCATCCCCTTAGGGGGTAAAATAGGGGTTCATTTTAAAATTTACAAAACTGCACGGACGTCGATAAAATTTGGCAAGGCTTTATACGGGGTGTAAGGGACAGCCCTCCGCAAACTGATAGGGTGAATTCAGTATGTCATACTAAGATGACCGGTACATGAAATTTTTTCAGGAACGTTAAGGGAATCCAATAAACCAGATTTGTTTGTGTTTTTGTGCACAAATCGGAGCGTCTATTACTGGTTGGGAGGGGTAGGTAATAGGTATGCGGTGAGTTCGATGAACTCTGAAGCTAGGCAGAAAGTGAACAGCTGATTTCACGCGTCGTTGGTTAGAGTATTTCAACATCCATTGCTGGTTTTTTGTTTTTGCTGTTTTTTTTTGCAGTTTTTTTACATAAATAGGGTGCTGCGAACACAAAATGCAATTTTACATTGAAATAATGAAAATGTAACTGAAAAAAATTTTGAAAAAATTAAAATTTTCCTGAGAAAATTTCCGGTGGAATATGATTCAAAATGAGGAGCTGAATGCACCCTGTTAGTTTGCGGAGGGCTGTCCCTTACACCCTGTATAGCATCCTGGGGAAGGACATGAACTACTTTTTGTCTTAAAAATAATCCTACAGGGGGTGATATAGGGGATGAAAGTTTGTATGGAAACTCAGTATTTCTTAAGTTAGGGATGTGAAAATTAAAATGTATGCTTTTGATAGGAAACAAAGAAATATGCGGTTCAGCGTTTTTGAAAAATCATCCCCTTAGGGGGTAAAATAGGGGTTGATTTTAAAATTTACAAAACTGCACGGATTTCGACAAAATTTGGCAAGGCTTTATATAGCATCTTGGGAAAGGACACAGGAAACTTTCAAAAACAATACTACAAGGGGTAATATAAGGGATAAAAGATGGGAAACCCAGCATTTCTTAAGGTAGGGATATGAAAATTCAAATTTATTTGGTAGGAAATAAAGAAATATGTGGTACAGCGTTTTTGAGGGGGTACAATAGGGGTTGACAAATGTTTGTGTAACTATCTCTTTTTAAGAGATTTAAGGGATTGGAAATGTAGTCATAGTTCGAATCTTGAGGTAACATTTAGTCTTTATTTCATTCGAAGTTTTTACGAGGAAATTATTTGAACGAGTGGACACTCGGACAAAAGTTATTTGTTATTAGAGCGTGACTGGCATAATAAATTTTAAGTAATTAACAAAGTCCCCCCGCCGCGTAAGTGTGTCTGTTTGAATGCGATAATGTCAAAAAGTACCGAACGGATTTTCATACGGTTTTCTCCAATGGACGGAGTGATTCAGTGTAATTCATTATGGTTTTGTGTAAATTGGCTGAAATATGACGACGACTGTTGAAGATGTCGGAAAAAATCATGCCGACTGGTAGCTTTATGCCTACTAAACACGGTAACGATATATCGTAGCGATTTGAGTTTGTACAGTTATATCGGACGGGCCTATCTTTTCCACATGTACGTTCCCATGGGATATTTTCCGACATCCACGCGGGCGAAGCCGCGGGCAAAAGCTAGTCTTGAATATTTGGTTGAGCTATGGGGGTCAGCCGCGAAAACTTACCTAGACCCACTACAAAGAACGCAAAACAAAATTATAAAAACATTATTTCACTATCATTACTTAACTCCGACAAGAATACTATACAAAAAAACCAAACTACTCAATATAACTCATCTTTACAAATACTGCACTTGCGTCCTTATTAAAAAAATCACCACCAAATCTGTTCAATCAAACATAGAACTACGTATGAGAAATATAACATACAACGTAAGGAATAGAAACAAAATCCAGTTACAACCAGCGCACGCTCGCACTAATTATGGCAAAAGAACAATATTGGTTGAAGGAGCACGGCTGTTCAACAGTTTACCCGAGGATATAAAAAAATGTGACAATATAAACACATTCAAACGCAGACTAAGGCAATACATCACAACGCTTGAAATAACATAAAAAGAAATATAGGTACTAATAACTCTAATGTCTCCGGCCAGTGATATTGTGGGTAAAGGGAGGTAGAGGAATTATACTCTTATTATTAAACACGCTCCGCAAGTGGCACGTTGAAATCTGGCTAGTTAGCCACTTTTCGACGTCTTGTCTCTTTTTCGCTTCCGATAATTACGACATGCCGTCCTACTTCCACTTATCATGTAATGATTCGACATTGTGCCGTTTTTAAATATCAAATGTTGGGTAGGTGACCTGTCTGCGTCTATTTACTTATAATTTATAATATTAGTATGGATGTCGTAGTCTCCAGCACCCTAGAGGTAACTAATGTTATAGTACTAAACTAACACTTATGTATCTCATTATAAGCGAACTACTATTTGTTAAGTTCTTATGAAAAATAAAGTTCTTTAAACCGATATGGATCCATCATGAATCCGTTGAGAAAAAAAGGATAGTGCTATAGGTCGTATATAGCTCCGCCTCTCTCTCACACTGGAACCGTTCAACTTCTGCCCTGCTATAAGAGCTCATAGAACCCTCAACCCCCCACGGGTAGCCCCCTGATCCCACCATCGACCTTTTACTACCGAACTACTAGACGTACTGCAGGGTACCATCAGCACTTGGTTGATATCCCGACCAGTCGTACTCAGCGCTTTTCCTCCACATATAAGTCATATGCGCACAGCCAAAGTGTGGAACTCTCTGCCATCAGCGAATGTGTTTCTTTCCACATATAACTCGTCTGCCTTCAAAGCAAGAGTGAACAGGCATCTTCTGGGCACGCTTGTTCCATCATAGACCTCATCCATCGCATCATCTGGTGTGATCGTAGTCAAAAGCAGCCCTAATCAGCAATAAAAAAATAATAAAAAAAAAACTAGTGGAGAAAATTCACTTTGCTTGATCCATTGATCGAAGGCAAAGAACCCAACCCATCAGTCGTGGTTGAGATCTAGTACGCAAAACAAATCGGCCAAGTGCGAAATCGCACGCGAAGGGTTCCGTAGCACCGCACAATATTTAACACTACCTACAGTACCTACTTAAGTATTAAATGTATTTAAAAAAATACTTCATTTTAGAAAAACAAGTTTCTTGTATGGGACGCCCTTTAACTTTTAACTTTATTTAATTTTAATTATTTGTTGTTATATCGGCAATAGAAATACACAATCTGTGAAATTTTCAACTGCCTACCTATTACGGTTCATGAGATACAGCCCGCTGATAGACAGACGGACAGCGGAGGCTTAGTAAAGGGATCCGTTTGGACCCTAAAAATACACAGGTGGGGGGAGGTGTTCAGTCTTCAGTGGTTCAGTGGTAAATAAAACGTGATGTCAGTCGGGCCTGAGGCCTAGGCTATATCTATAGACCTGAAACCTGACCTGACCTGTCTCTTTTTGCCCATGCAAAAATTTGTCTTTCCGGAAATTTGGTTTCGCCTGTCACAAATACCTATATTTAGATCCCCGACCACGTTACTCTTTTGTATCCTGTCTGCCTTGAGTCGGGTTCAAGTATTATCTTCGGTAGATCGCAGTATTCTATAGATTACAAAGTGATTTTTTCCACTTACCCGTGCGTAAATGACATTATTGTTGAATTCTGCCACTTGTTACACTTTCAGACGATTCCGTAAGAATGGTGTTTAACTCATTGTGCCTCAAGTTTATGTTTCTGTCTAGATATTATATAGAGCTGTAAAAACCACTAAAAGGAAGAAAATAATCTGCCTTCAAAGCAACAAGAGGGGAACAGGCATCTTTGGACACGCTCGTTCCATCATATAGACCTCATCCAACACTTTCCATCAAGCGAGATCGATGCCCAGTCAGTCATAAAAAAATAGTAAAAAAATCAACCAAGTTCTTGTCGGACCACGGCACAATGAAGGGTTCCGTAGTTGGGATTAATTTATAGTTTGAAAAAATGTTCTGCTATACATCGTAAACATCACGGTCACGATTCTCCGACTGCAAATGTAAGTTAGTAATCGCAAAAAAAAAGTGATAAAACTACAAATTAACGATTTTCAGATTTTTTCCTGAGACCTAGCTTCTTGCCTTTGTTCATAAACTTTATTTATTGTAATAATCATGCTTTTTGATGATCTAGTTATAAAAATTATATAAATATTCAAAAAATATTAACGCCGTAAAGACGCTTATCATAATTCTTTGCCGAGATTTAAAAAAAAACATTCACCTCCGAATAGAGAGTGTGAATAGACCATTGAACCAATTTGGACTAAGTTTAGTTATCTCTGGCAATTTTTATTCCCACACACGTGTTGGAAAATGAAAAATCGCATGCGTGTGAAATAAATTGCATTGTAAACCTAATCGTAGTGCGATATGAACTAGTTTTCGAGGAAGTGTATTGAAAATGGTATTAACCACTCCATGTGATTAGTAAATACTGTAACAGGAAATATTGAAACTAAACGCGCAGTTCGCACTAAGTCTAACTGTAAATAAAATTGTAATTATTTGTAATAGAGCAAAAGAAAGAGACTAAATTTGAATGTGTGTGAAATCACAGGTGCATGCTTTCTCTCAGTCTGATGGGACGGCAATCCAACACGACCAGCACTCTTGGCCTGAACGCCATAAACACGGGTTTTGTCGACGGAAGAATAGACAAAATGGCAGATAGTAGAAATATTTCTACGCAATCTACGCGTCTAAGCATGGCAATCTCTCATTTTGTCTATTCTTCCGTCGACAAAACCCGTTTCTATGGCGGTCATGCTAAGCGTGCTGGGACAGATCAGGCGAAGGACGGGGGAAGCTCCACGTAGCTCGCGAAATTCTACTTTTCTTACGTGTTTTGCAATTTGCAAGTCAGTATTATGTTGTACTAGCTTTTGCCCGCGGCTTCGCCCGCGAAGATGTCGGAAATTATACCATGGGAACAGTCATGTGGAAAATATAGTGCCGTCCGATATAACTATGCAAACTTAAATCGCTACGATATATCGTTGCCGTGTATGGTGGGCTTAAAGCTCCCAATCAGCATGATTTTTTCCGACATATTCAACAATAATCGTTATATTTCAGCCAATTTACAAAAAACCATAACAAATAACCACTGAATTACTTACTCCATTGGTGGCGTCGTAAAAAAGTCCAATGAAATAAAGATTATGGCTCGTATTTATAATCAAAGTAATTACTTGAGTAATTACTTGCTACTAAGTAATTTCATACTTGAGGGTAGAATTCTTAAGTAAAGAAAATGATGACTATTACTTGGCTAAGAATTCTGAGCTTTGACAGTTCTAACTTCAAGCAATTACTAAACTATAGAAAGAAAATCATTGCTTGAGCTTGAGCACTTTGACTTAAGTAATTACTTTTACTTGACTATAATGTTACCTACCTCAAGAAGTCAGGATACGAACTACTTATGACTACATTTCCAATCCCCTATCTCTTTAAAAGAGGTAGGTACACAAAAAATTTGATAAAATTAACCCATATTGTACCTTAAGGGATGATTTTTCAAAAACGCTGTACATACATACAGCTACTTATCAAGTTATACATTTCCAGTATAAGCTGTCCTCTCATTGTTCGGAAATTCTATACAATGCGAGATCACCTGTTTGATATGTAGCCGTGTGTACCACATATTTCTTTATATATTTTTATTTTTTAAGAGAAAAAGTAACATATGTCCAGGATACTATTTATAGCCTTGCCCAATTTTATCGAAATACGTGCAGTTTTGTGAATTTTAATATTACCAATGGGATGATTTTTCAAACAGGGTTTTTGAGAAATACCGTTTTTCTTTATTTCTTACCAAAATAATAAACTTGAATATTCATAATATCACTAAGTTAAGAAATGCTGGGTTCCCCATACAAACTTTCATCACCTATATCACCCCCGGTAGGATTATTATTTTTTACAACAAAAAGTAGCCTATGTTCTTCCCCAGGATGCTAATGTAATCTTGCCAAATTTTATCGAAATCCGTGCAGTTTTGTGAATTTTAAAATCAACACCTATTTTACCGCCTTAAGAGATGATTTTTAAAACGCTGAACCGCATTTCTTTATTTCCTACCAAAATCATAAACTTTAATTTTCATAAATATCACTAACTTAAGATATGCTGGGTTTCCCATATAAAGTTTCATCCCCTATATCACCCCCTATAGGATTGTTTTCTACGACAAAAAGTAGCCTATGTTCTTCCCCAGGATCCTATCTATAATCTTGCCTTTTAACTAAATCCGTGCAGTTTTGTGAATTTTAATATCAACCCCTATTTTAACCCATTTGGGGATGATTTTTCAAAAACCCTGAACCGTATTTTTCTTTATTTCCTACCAAAATCATAAACTTGAATTTTCATAATTATCACTAAGTTAAGAAATGCTGGGTTTCCCATACAAACTTTCATCCCCTATATCACCCCCGGTAAGATTATTTTTTAAGAAAAAAAGTAGCCTATGTTCTTCCCCAGGATGCTATCTTTGCTAGCCTTGCCAAATCCGTGCAGTTTTGTGAATTTTAAAATCAACCCCTATTTTACCTCCTTATGGGATGATTTTTCAAAAACGCTTAATCGCATGTCTCTTTATTTCCTTAAAAAGCATAAATTTGAATTTTCATATTCCTAACTTAAGAAATGCTGAGTTTCCCATACAAACTTTCAACCCCTAAATCAAACCCCTGTAGGATTATTTTTGAGAAAAAAAGTAGCCTATGGCCTGCCCCCCGATGCCATCTATAGCATTGCCAAATTTAATCGAAATCCGTTCAGTAGTTTAGGCGTGAAAAGGTAACAGACAGACAGCCAGACAGACAGACAGAGTTACTTTCGAATTTTATATGGATTATTATTATTATGTAAGTATACTTACAGTTTTCGAACGTCAAATTATCATAAGACAGTCCTCCAAAACGTCCGCCCTTCACTACTTCCTAGTGCTTTAGCTGGGAAGAAGAAGTAGCGCAACAAACTACCCAGCAGCACAACTGTCTGTTAAGTTAGAAAAACTTGATTCTTTGAAAATTAATTTACATTACGCAAAACAAAACATTAAATTGTTTAATCTGCCATTTCAGCTAGCACAGGCCAATATATCAACAAAATATATCTAATTATGTCGTGTTTTATGTTTCAGGTCTAGTGAAATTGGGCGTCCACTGCGTGACAGGCAAGAAGGTGGCCATCAAGATCATCAACAGGGAAAAACTCAGCGAATCAGTGTTGATGAAGGTATAATCACTATTATTCTAATAATAATCACTGTTATTCTAATAATAATCACTATTATTCTAATAATAATCACTATTATTCTATTTGTATGCCATCTTTTGGCAGTGATGAGAATTACAATTTACAAGTCTTTCTGATTTCTTTTCACTTTTGGATTTCACTAAAGTCAAACCTTTATATTTTTCAGGTGGAAAGAGAAATAGCAATTATGAAATTAATAGAACATCCACATGTATTAGGACTGTCCGATGTTTACGAAAATAAGAAATATTTGTAAGTATCTTCTTCGTTTTTATCATTGCTGGCACGAGTCATGAGTACAAATTCCACCTTAACTCTAACTGCCCTCGTCAGCATGTTCTTATGTTCTGTTTTCTATCTGTATCTACTAAATATGCTTGTTAATACTATATTGATTTCATTGCTCCCGCCCCTGTGCAACTTGTCGTGAATTCGTGTTAGGAAATAAGATTCGTTAAGTTTAAGAGTACTTAGAGTTTGTGCTCACTACTCGTGCCGGTGGCAATACCTGCCTAGGATACGTTGAGTCACAAAAGCAATGAATGAAGGGAAATTGCATGCAGCTGAGATAAGAATGATATGAAGGATGTGTGGTGTCACGCGAATGGATAGAATAAGAAGTGAGAATATTTAAGAGGAAGTCTGAAAGTGACACCGGTGACTGAAAAGTTGTGTCGAAATCGGTTGTCATGGTATGGACATGTGATGCGGAGGAATGAGGAAAAGGTTGACAGGACAGTTTTGAGTATGTATGTGGATAGCTATACTCGCGAGTAGGGGAAGACCAAAGATACGATGGATGGACTGTGTGAAAGATGATATGGCTATAAAGGGAATGACTACCGAGATGACGATTAATAGAGAAGTACCTATGGAAGAAAAAATACATGTTGCCACGACCCCAAATAAATTGGAATGAGGGCAAGAGAATTATGAGGAATAAATACTTATCACACTTCGAGTTTATGAAAGAGAAAACTGTCACATAGTCAGTATGAGTGACAGAGAAGAGACGATGCTCTACAAAACATGCTCTTACCGTGGCCTTTGTCAGACAGAACACAGAGATGGTTGGTCTCTCTCACAAGGTTGACCACCGGGAGAACCACCGATAGAGAACGAAGGTCATGGTGCTACTAGCACAGAGTTCGGAAAGCGCATTATCGAATTGACTGGAAGCCGTAGAGAGCAGTGGTGCCCCAGTGCTAACAGACCCGACTTACGAGTTGTAGGTCGTGGGTTCGAACTCACGCAGGCGCTTTACTTTGTGTACCTAAATAATTTCATCACCACTTGGTATAACCTGCTGTGCTGTTGTCTATACATGACTATACACTCGTGTAAAGAACTACAGGACACTTCGAGTCCTTTGACTCGGGCGCAAAAACCGACACCGATGTTTGCGCCCGACTTTTTTTTTATTTTTGATTTTATATCTGTCCGCCACGGCAAGCGGTCCACTGATACAAACTAGTGGTCCATTTTTTATGAGTGGACCGCCTGTCGGCGGACTGTAAAAGAGTGGGGGGCCTTTAACTTCGACCAACTTCGCGAGTAGTGTATTGAGATTTTTACAGAACAGATTGGCTATGCATAAAAATTTTCCTTAGTTTTATAACTAATTGTAACCGACTTCTCTATTACTTTCCAGATATTTAGTATTAGAACATGTCAGCGGTGGAGAGCTGTTCGATTACCTGGTAAAGAAAGGGCGGCTGACTCCTAAAGAGGCGCGCCGGTTCTTCAGACAAATCATATCCGCGCTCGATTTCTGTCACAGTCATTCTATTTGGTACGTACTTATAACTTTTATTTTGTTAATCAGATTCGCAATTAAGTACGTAAATTATCAGCGTCCAGCACCGCACTCCTGTCTCGCTCTCACTCAGTCCACGAGCAGTACCTATCACGCGAGCGAGATAAAAAGCTGAGGTATTATGGGCTCTACTGAGCATAGCTTTACAAATCTTTTTAGCAAGCAAGCATAGATTTTTCAAGTGAAGTCGATTATTCATACGCAAATGAATGAGTATCTAAGGGTCAATACAGACCGAGACGTGACAATGCAGCACGCACCCGACGCACCCAACCCAATATCGAACTTATTTACTACACGATAAGGTGTACGCTCTGCGCAGTACGTCGCATCTTAGCGTACTTCGAGTCGAATAGTCCCAGTTGCCCCCGGGTGGCGACTGGGAACTTATTGCCCCCACTTCAAATCGCTGTACATTGCGGCGTGGATCGCCAAACCCCCTCATCGCTATCTGTCTTACGGCCGCGATGACGGGGTTGGCGGTCCCATTTCCAATGTGGTTTTATTAGTACCTACATACTTAAGTGATATTTTTTTAGGGACATACAAACAAAATTTTCTTCATTGTAGTTGATTTAGTTGATTTTAATCACTTATTATTATTAATCATAAAACCCTGGTGTAAATTCGTATCACAGAAAATGTTAGTATTTACTTACAATAATTAAACTAGGTACCTAACAGAAGCTAGTCATCAGTCACAGAGATAATCAAATTACATAACTAAGTACAATAAATGTTATATCAATAAAAAGTATTGTTTTATGACTTAATCCGTCGGGTTTTATTGTGTGCAATGGTGTGGTTTTATTGATAATATTTGGTGGTTTTCTTTAAATCTTGTTTGTAGTTATGTCCCTAAAAAAATATCACTTATGTCCGCACGGCTACAGATCAAGCTATACATTTCCAGTATAAGCTGATCTCGCATTGCATAGGATTTCCTTACAATGAGAGGTCAGTGTAAACTGGAAATGTATAGCTTGTTGCGTAGCCGTGTGTACTAATAAAACCACATTGGAAACCAACCCAGACAGATAGCGATGAGGGGGTTTGGCGATCTACGCCGCAATGTAGTGCGATTTGAAGTGGGGGCAATAAGATCCCAGTCGCCACCCGGGGGCAACTGGGATTTTTTTCCCAATTGCTACCTGGTGGGAATCCATGTGGGGGCGACTGGGACTATTCGCTTCGAGTCACGCGTTCACGTTCGCACTGAAATGATACCTTTTCGGGTATTTAGTATAAGGTCAATAGATTCTCAGGTACACCACGTAAAAGCTTGCTAACGAATGATTGCGTCGGCATGGAGCCCTAAAAATAAGAGACTGCTACTGCCATCTATTGTCGAGTAGCTCAACTAGGTAATGTAAATTATAAATGCGGACCTCACATCGTAGAACTATGATTCCAATTCCAACGAAACTAAACCAACTTAATTTCTATTTCACAGCCACCGCGACTTAAAACCAGAGAACTTACTTCTGGATGAGCGGAACAACATCAAGATAGCTGACTTCGGGATGGCGTCGCTGCAGCCGGCTGGCTCGCTGCTAGAGACATCTTGCGGCAGTCCGCACTACGCCTGCCCCGAAGTCATTCGAGTAAGTACCTAGTGTTTAAAAAAAACCGGTCAAGAGCGAGTCGGACTCGCGCACCGAGGGTTCCGTCCCGATTTCTGAAAAAGTGTGCTATTTAGAGACATCGTTTTATTTTTCCTGTAATCTTTACGTAAACTTCTATCACATAGAATAATTTCAGATTTTTATCTTTGCAAACTTCGGAGTTAAGGGTGTTAAAAAAACGGTATTTTTTTAACTTGGGAGTTAAAAAAATACCGTTCCCCGTATTTTTTTTTTACATTTTTCATCAAAAGTCGAAAACTGTGGGGCCTAAAAAAAACAAAAAAGAATGTTTGAGAATGTGCAAACAGCGCTCTTTTATATGATACCCCACATGCCCTAGTAGCCTCATTTTGAATTTTGAAGACCCCCTTTCAGTCCCTTTATATAAATATTTTTACTTCTTTCTTATTTGCAAAATAGTCTGGTAAACGTCATCTAAAATTATTCCAAATTTCAAGTTGATAGCATTAGTAGTTCTTGAGATATCCAGCTGTGACAGACAGACAGACTGAGTCACACCTTAAGAGGAAATGGGGGCGACCAGGGCCGGCCTCAGAACAATAGGGCCGGCAGTCTCGACATTTTAACGATCCTGAAATCGCTCGGTCGGACCTACTTACATGCTCTATGGTCCAAATGGCACCTCTAGACGGGCAAATGGTAATAGTTCGGTTTCATCAAATACAATTATTGCCACTTCAAAATCTCCTTGAATAACGGGGAAAATTGGAGCTCAAGATTTAATAAAAATAATTGTTTTTTCTTGAAAATTGTAGTGAATATGTTTACCTTATCTTGAAAACACTATTTTTCATGGTTCAAAATAGAGATGGGATTTAACAGGATAATACTGCTAACAGGTAACTTGTTCCTAGGCTCTAAAATTACAACAGCGACGTGAGAAATAACTAAAGTCACACGCTCAAAGAATACAATAAAAAAGTTAAAAACAAAAAAAAAATTGTTATCGAAAAAACAATTATTCAAACTTTTCCTTACTTCCTAGCAGCTGAAGCCGTTTGACACTTGAAACGTCACATCCGTCAAGCCGTGGGCGGAATTCCCGCTGCGCGACATATTTATGACCTTGTTTAAGGTTGATGCGCCAGGGTAGCCCACGAAATTCAAAATTTCTTAGGTTTTTTGCAATTTGTAGGTCAGTGTGAGCTTGTATGTTGATTAAAATATGATTCGCGGCCGTAGCTAATATGGCTTTACAGAATTATAATCATTAGCTACGGCCGCGAATCATATTTTAATCAACATACAAGCTCACACTGACCTACAAATTGCAAAAAACCTAAGAAATTTTGAATTTCGCGGGCTACCCTGGCGCATCAACCTTAAGCAGGGTCATAAATATGTCGCGCAGTGGGAATTCCGCCCGCGGCTTGACGGATGTGACATTTCAAGTGTCAAACGGCTTCAGCTGGTAGGAAGTAAGGAAAAGTTTGAATAATTGTTTTTTCGATAACCATTTTTTTTTGTTTTTTTTTGTACTGTATTCTTTGAGCGTGAGACTTTAGTTATTTCTCACGTCGCTGTTTTCTCGTATTTGTTAATGTTACTCATTATAATCGTTGGTGGAAGCTTGTAATTGGCCATCTTTTACACATTGTACCTACTATATATATGGAAATTATATTAGCTATAAGCTTTCCTAAAATTAATAAAATAAAATAAATAACTGATAAATTAACGATGAACAAACGAACGCCATGGTATGGTAAACGGTGAAATGGTAAAAGGGAACTGTGAATTCAGTTCCTAGGTTATCTGTTAAGCTGCAGTTACTAGGTATTTGGTAACAGAAAAGTAATTTCTAGCACATCTCTAGTTCAAACTAATAAGTAGCAATAACTTTTGTTAGATATCTAAGGATTTAGAAAGAAGAAGTAGCAATAATGCCCCACTTCCGACTGCAAAGATAAGTATCTCAAAAAATTGCTAAAAATTAGTATAAAAAAATGATATACTTCCGGTGATCATCCTTACTGGCTAGCACATTAAAAAATTGCTGTGAATATTATTCAGGGGCAGAATACTTGTAATATACTAACTTCTGATTTTAGTTTTACAATATGATTAAAAAGCAATTAAACACTGAATTAACTCATTTGTGATTGTTTGATAATAGTTATTATACTAGGTTAATAATAACATATAAAAAGTATTATTTAAAGTAACGCTTACTGAATATAAAATCTATTTATTTTGTAAAATAAATATAGGTATTACACACGGACGGCTATTTAACAATGGTCCGGCCTCAATCAGGTAGTTAAAAACCGTACATTGTAAACTCCCAGAGGACAGTAGGTGGGAGGCTGAACCAGGATGGACCCCAAACTCATCAAGACTAGTCTAGAGCACACAATATAGTAACAGAAGACCGGATAAAGTGGGCTATAGACTCCTTCCAGCCATATAAGTCCGCAGGACTGGATGGCATCTTCCGAGCCCTACTACAGTGGGGGTGGTTCATTTGTCACCATGGTTGCTGGAGATCTCTCGAGCCTGAATAGCACTCAGATACATACCTCTCGCATGGCGTGAAGTGAAAGTCCTTTTTATACCCAAACCTGAAAACCCGACTATACACAAGGCTAATAGGCCTATAAGCCTCACATCATCAAGAGAGTTGGATAAGTTTCACCCTGCTTTAGAATTCATGCCCATTCTACCTGTAATTATTAAAAATGATTTCATATTATTAAACAAACCCAATTATTACAAAGCAGACTACGAAGCACTTAAGGATATCAACTGGGAAAATGAATTTGCATTATGTTATAATGATGTAAATGATATGCTGGATAAATTCTATAGTATAGTTAGGGACATCTTTAAAAAATATGTGCCAGTAACTTTGTTCACGCTAGGAAAATACCCACCGTGGTATTCAAACCAATTAATAAAATTGCTCAAACAAAAATTAAAATATCATAACAGAATAAAGAAATATAATAATCCACTAGATGTAATTGAATTTAATTATCTAAGAAAAGACTGTCCAAAACTTGCGCAAAGATGTTACAATAATTACATAGACGAATTAGAAAATAAAATAAAAGCTCATCCCAAATTCTTCTGGTCACATATAAAAAACCTTTGGAAAAGTAACACTTCATATCCTTCTAAAATTACCCTAGGTACTGTAACTGCATCTGGAAGTAAAGCTATCTCGAATTTATTTGCTGATCAATTCTCATCCTCTCTCCGCTGACTGGTCCTACCTGTAGAACCTGGTCGTAGACAGCCTCATCAAAACACTCAATGACAAAGGATACTTCACCGTAGGCTTTTTTTTTTTTTTTTTTTTTGAGGGTGGGAAATCATCAAATAACTTCTCCCACTCTGGGTGGAGCGGAAGGGCGTGTCAGACTTTTACTGACTAAAACCCACCCGTGTTCCTTCAGTTGCCTATGCCAGGGCCGCGGTATCTTCTTCAAACAACCCGCGACCCCAGCGGCGTCGGCCCTATTGGACCCCGTCACTTGCTGACATCTCTTTGAGGCGCGCGTGGAACACAACGCGCCGTCGACTCGGGCCTGGTCCTTACCGGACGGCGAGCTACCCGCTGCTCACCGTCCGCAGGCCCGCGCCTACGGTGGCCGGAAATCGCCCCGCGATTCCCGCCGCCCAGGGCGTCTCCTGCGGCGATTGAGGCCGTGAGGCTGCCTCTCCCTCACGCGCTCCGCCTCCTCCTTCGCGAGCATCACTGCTTCGCAGAAGGAGGTGACGGCCTCCCATGCACTCTCGCTCCGCACCATGGCCTGGACCAGGCTCGGACGCGAGAGATCGCCGCCGCCGATCGCCTCCGTGAGAACACGGCGGTGCTCTGCCCAAGCCGGGCAGACCTCCACTGTATGCTCCACCGTGTCCTCCGGGCGATCCACACAATGGTAACACCCGGGCGTTTCCTCCCGCCTTATGCGAAACAGGAACCTCCCGAAACAACCGTGTCCGGTGAGGAACTGCGTCAGGCGGAAGGTGAGGACGCCGTGGCGCCTCTCTAACCACTCCTAAAAGAGGGGACTTATCGCCGCAATTGTGGCGTGCCCAGCGCTGGGTTGCGACAGTCACGCTCTCCATGCCGCCATGAGATCCCGCCGGAGCTCTGTCCGCTGTACCGTGATTTCTCGCGGCAGCGGAGTTACGCCCCAGCGCTTCGCCTCCTCGCGCCACTCCCACACGTGCGCGAGGACCTTTGCCTCCAGATCCCACGGCGGCAATCCGGCAAGGAGGCTCGCCGCCTCCCGGGAGACCGTGCGGTATCCCCGGACTAGCCGGATGGCCATGACCCTCTGGGACGCGTTCAACCTTTGAGCTGGCCTCAGCCTTAGGGAACGCGCCCACACCGGTGCTCCGTAAAGGGCCATGGACCGCACGACCCCCGCGTAGAGCCTCCGGCAGGAGGCGTTTGGACCCCCCAGATTGGGCAGGAGCCGCCTCAAAGCAGCCCCAGCCCGTGCCAGTCTGGGAGCCAAACGTCGGAAATGCTCCACAAAGTTCCACCGGCTGTCGAGGACGAGTCCCAGGTACTTCATCGTCGACCCAACTCCGATGTGAATCCCTCCCACCGTTATTTGGGAACCCGACGGTGGCGCATTCCGAGGACCATGAAAACACATGGCCTCGGACTTTCCTCTCCACGACTATCGCAACCCCGCGTGTCGCTAAGTCAGCCACCGCCTGGTGCGACCTCCCCTGCGCCAGGACCAGCGTGTCGTCAGCGTAACATACCACGCTGACGCCGCTAGGAAGGTCAGCGCGCAGCACCCAGTCGTAACCGATGTCCCACAAATGCGGCCCCAGGACCGATCCCTGTGAGACACCGCACGACATCTCTCGCCGGTTCCACTCTCCCTGATGACCGGGGTAGCTGACGGCCCTGTCCGTCAGATAGGCCTCGACCACTCGACAGAGGTAGGTCGGCATCCGGTGATACCGGAATGCCTCCCTGATGCAACTCCAGGCAGGGTATTAAAGGCGTTGGCGATGTCTAGGGACACCGCCAAGACGACCCTACCCCGGGCCACTGCATCCCCCGTCGTGAGGGCTCGCACGCGCATGATGGCGTCCACCGTAGAGCGCCCCCTGCGGAAACCAAACTGGCTCTCCGCCAAATCCAGCCCCTCCTGCACCAGCCACCCGACGAGGCGGTCTGCAATAACTCTTTCAAAGAGCTTGCCCACCTCGTCGAGCAGCACGATGGGTCGGTAAGCGGACGGAGAGTCCGCAGGGCGCCCCGGCTTCTTAATGAGGACCAGTTTCCCCGTCTTCCAGCGAAGTGGGAACTGGCCCCTCTCCAAGCATGCGCTTAGGAGCCCCCCTAGTCGAGGCCCGAGAGCCCCAAAGGCCAGAACCTAAGCTCTTCCAGGTAAGCCGTCGGGTCCTGGGGCGGTATTTTTGGCACTGAGCCTACGTACCGCCGCTCTCAACTCCACCTCGGTCACTTCCGGAGCATCATCGTCGTCGTCGGTGTACTGGTCCGCAGCGGGCACCGCATGAGGCGGAGCCATAGGCGGGGGAGTATGTTCCCCTCGCGAAGGGAACAGAGCGCTCACCACGTCCTCCACGAGCTGGGGCCGGAGACTCTGCGTCAGCGGGGGCGCCCATGGGCGGAGTTTCTCCCTCACCATCTTATAGGGGCGCCCCCATGGGGCTCTGTTCAGAGTCTCCAGCGACTCCTCGTGGCCCAGATCCCTGGACCGCAAGATCTCCGCTCGGAGGGCGGTCTTCGCCGCTCTGTACCCTTCGTACAGCTCCGCCTGAATGGCTTCCGTATCCGGAGGGCGGATACGGAGCCTGCGGTGCCTGGTGTACAGGTGCCGCGCGGCAACGCACGCCTCGCGCAGAGCCGTCAGCTCCGGCGACCACCAATACACCTGGCGAAAGCCGCGACCGGGCTGGACCCGGGGCATTGCCACGTCACACACTTCGGACATGGCCTCCCGGAACCACTCCGCCTCGTCGTTGATGTCGTCAGGCCTGTCCGGTGGTGACACCCAGGCCTGCACGATCGAGGCTTCCAGGAGGAGCTCCCGGTCCAGCTTCTTCAGCGCCCACCGTGGACCACTCGGGGCCTATCGGACCGGCGCGCTCGAGGTATGGGCGGAGACATCAAACCGGATGTACCGGTGATCGGAATAGGTCTCCACCCCCTCCATGACGCGCCACTCAACCACGTGTGGCAACAGAGCGGGGCTGGTGAACGATATGTCCACCACCGAACTTCACCGTAGGCTACGCCGACGACATAACCATAATAATAAATGGCATCCATGAAAATACCCTACGCGACCTCATGCGCCAAGTTTTGAAAATAGTAGAGAACTAGCTGCATGAGAACTACACCCACTGCTGCTCTACAAGCAATGCTTGGACTGCCGCCTCTACACCTCATCATGTGTGAATAGGCGGCCCTAGCCGCCTCTATGCTCAATCTAACAGGAACCCTGAGCAAAGACTCTAAAGTCGAGCACATACGCATAAAGGAGGATGCGATCAAACGACAGCCAATGATGGCATCACAATGCGACATAGCCCTGTCCAAAAGCATTACAACATAATACTCACGGAAGGATGGGTTGACTACTCAGGCCCGCAAGAGTTGAGAGCCCCACGATGACACCGATTGATTAAAGACCGACTCCGGAACCGGAGTCGGAGTCTTCTCACACGATCTCAACATAAACATATCCAGCTCGCTGAGAGTATTTAACACTGTCTACCAGGCAGAGTGTGTGGGTATCATACAAGCGGCTTACATCATAGAAGCCAGGAGAGTTACGGATAACCATATACGTATACTCTCAGACAGTGCCTCAGTGCTCCAATCCTTACAGAAAAAATAAATTACCACGAGATTAATAAGTACTAGAATGTCGCAATGTACTCGAACGTGTGACGGTATCTAACCGCAACATAGTGACACTGCAATGGATGAAAGGACACAGCAGATCGCTGGGTAACGACGAGCTGACGTACTAGCTAGGAGAGCATCCAGCACGTCTGTCTGTGAATCTAAGCCAATCGTACCCATTCCCTTCAACCATTGGTGGTTATTGACACCAGGCCGTAGACAGTCCAGGGAGGCTATTTATGTAAAGATTACAAGAAAAATAAAACGATTTCTTTATCTAGCACACTTTTCCAGAAATCGGAACTGAACCCTCGGTGCGCGAGTCCGACTCGCTCTTTTTTTATGGTAGTCGTTAGAATAGTAGGTATTGCATGGATGAAAGTAAAATATTTTTAGTTAAGTAGATAATACTGTGCCTGAAAGAATATTTGTAGCAATTTCTAAGTATGATAGCCAGTAAGGATGGCAATAGGAGGTATGCAATTTATTAATACTCATTTTTACCTATTTTTAGGGTTCCGTACCTCAAAAGGAAAAAACGGAACCCTTAGAGGATCACTTTGTTGTCCGTCTGTCTGTCTGTCAGTCTGTTAAGACCCTTTTTCTCAGGAACGCGTGGGGTATCAAGTTGAAATTAATATCAAATACGTAGGTCTATGGTCCCTTGGAGCTCTAAAAAAATCAAGCTTCTAAGTCAACGCAATAAAAAAATACGGCCATTAATGCGCCATATTTTGATACTCGCAAGTAAATCAAAACCTATAGGGTGCTTCCCGTTGTCCTAGACTCATGAAATTTGGCAAGAAGCAAGATATTACAGCACAAGTAAAGGCAAAAGTCCGAAAATTGTTAATTTGTAATTTTTTTCACACAAAAAAATATTTTCAAGTCTGTCAGCCTATAAGACCCTTTTTCTCAGAAACGCGAGAAGGTATCATCACAGTCTATAAATCATACAGTCGTCCGACGAAGCCGTCTAGACAGGGCAATCGTACGGGGCGTGAGGGGCGAGACGCGGGAGGCGCGAGCCCGAGCTGCATACATCCACCATGTTCGTAGCTCGGGACACGATTTTCAGGGCTATCATGTTGATTTTATTATTGTTTTAATTTATTATTATTTAATTTATGTACTTACATGGAAAAATACAGAGATACGACATAGTAACATTTGAGTGCCTGCTTGGTGATTTCTTAAGTTTTTTTGGACGGTAGGTAGGTACGCACGGCTACAGATCAAGCTATACATTTCCAGTATAAGTTGATCTCGCATTGTATAAGATTTCCTTACAGTGAGAGGTCAGAGTAAACTGGGAATGTATAGCTTGATGTGTAGCAGTGTGTACGACCTTGGCGGATGGGGGCTAGGCGAAAAAAAATTTAAGATTTATCCGTCACGACCCTTTTGTTTTTATATTCTAATATTATTTAAAAATGTAACATATAAGTATGTATAAAATTAAATAAGTAAATGAAATAATAATAATGACATGGGTGTCATTTTCATGATTTTTGAGTCCAAGATGGCGGATGCAAAAATTTCAAATTTTTCGTCATGGCTGTCATTTTCATGGTTTTTGAGCTCGCTCAAAACGATAATGAGGTCAAAATGAATATCCAAGATGGCGGCTGCGAAAATTTTCAAATTTTTAGTCATGGGCGTTATTTTCATGTTTTTGAGGTCGCTGAAAACGACAATGAGATCAAAATGAAAATCCAACATGGCGGCTGCGAAAATTTTAAATTTTTCATCATGGTTGTCGTTTCTATTGCTTTTGAACACGCTAAAGCCGATAATTAGGTCAAAATCAAAATGGATTTTGACAAAAAAAAATTGAAATTTTCGCAGTCGCCATCTTGGATTTTCATTTTGACCTCATTATCGTTTTCAGCGACCTCAAAAACATGAAAATAACGGCCATGACGAAAAATTCAAAAATTTTCGCAGTTGCCATGTTGGATTTTCATTTTGTGAATTCAAAATGAAAATCCAACATGGCAACTATCGGGCTTACCGTCCTTGAAAACCATGGAAACGATACCCATGACGAAAAATTTTAAAATTTTCGCAGCCGCCATCTTGAATTTTGATTTTAACTTCGTTATCATTATCAGCGACCTCAAAAACCATGAGAATGACATCCGTGTCGAAAAATAATAATTAAACTAAAAAGAAAAATAAAAATTAATTAGAAAAAAACTTAAGGCGAAAGCGCCAGGGTAGCCCGCGAAATTCAAAATTTCTTACGTTTTTTGCAATTTGTAGGTCAGTGTGAGCTTGTATGTTGATTAAAATATGATTCGCGGGCGTAGCTAATATGGCTTTATAGAATTATAATCATTAGAATCAGCAATACAACTCCATAAGTTAGCATTTACCTCAAACCTCATGATTTCATGAAATCGCTAGATTTGAGATAAATGCTAACGTATGGAGTTGTATTGCTGATTCTAATGATTATAATTCTGTAAAGCCATATTAGCTACGGCCGCGAATCATATTTTAATCAACATACAAGCTCACACTGACCTACAAATTGCAAAAAACGTAAGAAATTTTGAATTTCGCGGGCTACCTTGGCGCATCAATCAACCTTAAGAAATAAGCAGGCACTCAGTTCATGTCGCTTAATAATGTTCATCTCAAATAAAAAAAGTAATTAATTAATATCATTTACTTGGGACAACCCTTGCTGTTGCGACAATGTCTAGACGTTGTCGGCATTTACCACGAGATCAAAGGCGTCGTCCTACTGTATGTTTTTATACTGTGGTATCATGTTGAAATAAATATCAAATACGTCAGTCTATAGTCCCTTGCAGCTCTTAAAAATCAAGCTTCTAAGTCATTGCGATAAAAAATACGGCCCTATGTACGACATATTTTGATACTCGCAAATAAATCAAAACCTACAGGGTACTTCCCGTTGACCTAGAATTATGAAATTTGGCAAGAAGCAAGGTCTCACACACAGCACAAGTAAAGACAAAAGTCCGAAAATTATTCATTTGTAGTTTTATCACATAAAAAAAAATTTTTTTTGGGTAACAATGTTCCCGACCAACGGAACCCTTCATTGTGCGTGGTCCGACACGCACTTAGCCGGTTTTTGAGATATTTTTCTCAGCTGTCGAACGTGGGGTAACTTTCTATGGAAGTTGCAACTTCTCCTCCTTGCAACACTATTATTTATTCTGTCAGTCGAAAAGTACTCTGTGGTCAAGGTGAAGTCTATAGTTTGATTAGTTGTCTTTGGAAACTAATATTTTGAATGGTATTTTCCTATTATTGTTTCATTGATTGACAATAACAAATAACTCGTCAGCAGATTATATTACTCGGCTAACACATTTCTAGCTTAAGCGGCGACCTCACTGCATTTATAGTTTCTCACTTGTTAAATAAGACACGGCCTTCGGTAACAAGCTGTTTAATCGCACTGAACTTAGAAGCGTACGCGCGACACGCAGGTCGCTTAACCATATCTATAACTAGCTACTAACTAACCTAACATCCCTCCACCATAAATTCTTAACTACACCGTTATATAACTAAAAGAATTTCCGGTAATTGGCTCGAGCAATATTCCTTAATTTTGGATGAACTTCCGTATCCGTTCGGTGATTTGGCTTGGAACCAGCTTCTTTAGGAACTTGTTCAACGGCTGGCTCAGCTGCTGGCTCCCTGACTACTTCTCGGAGGTCTGAGCTTGCCTCGCTCCACTCTTCCTCTTCCCCCGGTGAGTCTTGGCGTTGCTGATCGGAAGACTGAGCACCTTGTGGCATTTGTTGTTCTCCGTCTGTCCCGTAGTCAGCGAGTGTCCAATCCATGTTGTTGTCTTGCTGTGCCTCGTGTGTTTTTAATTTATATAATTGGTTTTTGTGTTTTTTAATTGTAATGTTTTTCTCCGGTATATACACGTCGTATAGGCTTTTGCCAATTTTATTTAGAACTGTTCCCCGTATCCATTTGTTATTGTAGCTACCTTTTACTAGTACTGTATCATTTATTCCTAAGTCAATGTTTCTGCTGCCTTTATAATATTTGGCCTGTATAGACTGTTTCTTGCGCACTTTTGTTTGTAAGTCTTGTGACAATAATGAGGACGACGCTGACACCTCCTCAGTGGTGTCTAATAGATCAAACCTGCAACGCAATTTACGTCCGAGCATTAATTCGGCCGGCGAGCTGTCTGTCGTCGTGTGTTTCGTGTTCCTATACCTAAATAAAAATTCTGATAGGTGTGCCTTAATTTTGTTTTTGGGTGTGCCCTGTGCTGCTAACCCTTTTAGGAATTTTTTGATTATTTTTACGTATATTTCTGCTTGTCCATTACTAGATGGCGAATAAGTTGGCGAAGTAATGTGTTTAATTCCATTTAAACGGCAGAAATCTTTAAACGTTTTACTAGTGAAAGAGGTTCCATTATCGGTAACAATCGTATGTATTGTTCCAAACCTAGCCATCGTTTCTTGTAGTTTTGCTACGACTGCCGCCGTCGAGTAATCACTGCTAAGGGGAAAACATTCTACCCATTTAGTAAATGCATCGATAATGATAAGGTACATTTCTCCTTGCCATGGACCAAAAAAATCTAAATGTACTCGGTGCCAAGGACGCTGTGGAAAAGGCCAAGGTGTCAACGGAACACGTGGGGGTGTGGGCCGTAAACTTAGACATACTCCGCAGTTGGCTATCTTGTTTTCTATATCCTTATCTATATGAGGCCACCAGAATCTTGATCTTGCCTCAATCTTTGTTTTTAATATACCTAAATGTGGTCTATGTAGTTCTTCTAATATTTTATTCCGCAATGACTTCGGTATTATCAATTTGTGCCCCCTAATCAGGCAATCACCTTCCCTAGTTAAATCGAAACGACATTTATAGAAAGGAAATAAACTTAAGTCCTCTAATTTTATTTTAGGCCAACCGTGTTGTACATACTGTAAAACCTTCTGTAAAATGCTATCTTTACTAGTCTCCAACCGAACTTCATCTAATGATACAGGTAAATGCCCATCTGTAACGAAACTAATATACGACGCCTTGTCAGCTAACTTATTATTGTAAACAAGTGAATCCGAGACGAACCCTACTTGACCTACTTCTGAGAATGATCCGTTGTCGCTGTTATCAGTGATCGGATGAATACTGCCGCACGCTCCTTTGGTGACAGCCCGACTGAAGTAGTCGGCACAATTACTTGCGCTCGGAATATACTGTATCTCATAATTATAGCTAGACAAAAATAAGGCGTATCGCTGTAACCGGTTCGCGGACACTTCTGGTATGCCTTTGTCGGGATGGAATATAAACATTAAAGGTTTGTGATCGGTACGCAATATGAACGGATCTGCAACTCCGTATAAATATTGATGAAAACGACGAATGCCAAAAACTATTGCTGTTGCCTCCCTTTGGATTTGGCTATAATTTTTTTCAGCACTACTGAGGGACCGCGACGCATAAGCGATGGGACGTTCTACCCCATTCCCTTCTATTTGAGCTAAAACCGCACCTAAACCTGTCGGAGATGCATCCACTGTCAAAACCAACTTGTAAGAAGGATCAAAATGTGCCAGTGTTTGAGCTGATGTCAGTTCCTTCTTAATTTGATTGAAAGCAGCCTTATGAATCTCCGACCAAGACCAGTCAATACCTTTTTTTAGTAAATCATTTAACGGACTTAGTATTGACGACGCATTCGGAATGAACATCCTGTAATAATTAACAAACCCTAAAAATGATTTTAATTCCTGCACATTACTAGGGGCTTTGGTATTAGACATTGCTGTTACTTTGTCCGGCGATGTGTGAATCCCTTTTTTATCAATGACAAATCCTAAATAAGTCACTGAATCTTGATACAATTTACATTTGTTTTTATTCAGAACCAACCCAGCTTCTTGTAAACGGTGGAACACTTGTTGTAACCGTTCCGTATGTACCGTTTTTGTATTTCCCGTTATAAGGACGTCATCCAATAAACAAAGTACACCCTCGATACCATTCAGCAAATTTTCCATGGTTTTTTGGAAAATAGCCGGAGCATTGGCTAGCCCGAAAACCAAACGTGTAAACTTAAATAAACCCTTGTGTGTATTTATTGTGGTGTAAATTTGTGAATCTTCATCCAACATTAGTTGTAAATACGCACTACTTAAATCTAACTGCGAGAATTGTATACCCCCGTGTAATTTAGAAAATAATTCTTCTGTTCTTGGTAGTGGATACTTATCAATGTGTAAACATTTATTTAATGACACGGAAAAATCAGCACACAAACGAATCTCACCGTCTTTTTTTAGTATTGGAACTATTGGGCTCGCAAATTCTGAATGTTCGACAGGAATTAATACACCGTTTTCAACCAGTCTATTCAATTCCTTCTCCACCTTACCTTTTAATGAAAAAGGAACCGTTCTAGCCCGAAAAAAACTTGGTTTACTGTCCGGTTTCAAGGACAGTTTTATTTTGTGTTTGTTAAATTTACCTAAAGTATTGGAAAACAGTGTAGGATATTTGTTTTGATAGTAGTCAAGTTCCGTTAACTCTAAACAATGATTAACCCTCGATAACTGTAATTTAAATAACGATAAAAAATTTCGACCTAACAATGCTGGCCCGGCCCCTTTTATGACATATATTTCAATAATATTTTTTTCTCGCACATACGTAATCGGAACCTTCATTACTCCTACTACGTCTAATTTCTCACCCGAGTATGCTTTTAACACCGACTTAGGATGCTCTAATAACACGTCTTTAAAATATTTCTGGTATGTATTCAGGGGAATGGCAGTAGCACAGGACCCACTGTCTACTTCGAAAGATATCATTTGGCCGTTTACGTCGACAGACAGCGTCATAGGCTCGCCGCGGAAACTTCGTATATTACAAATTAGAATATTCTTACCGTCGGCGTCGTCATCACTATCGTCATTCGACGGTTGTAGGCAATTAACTTGTCCACTTTTTTTGTTACACATTTTTTTTAAATGACCTTTCATTCCGCATTTTTTACATTTATACGTAGAAAAACGACACTTGTCCGCTGTATGATTGTTATAGCCGCACACACTACACTTTGTCGACGATTTTGATGGTCCTGCCGCTATCTTGAACACGTCCGTGCTGGTCGCTGCTGATGATGACTGTCGCGCTGCCCGTTTTGCACTATTTACAGCCACTGCAATTTCCAACGCCTTGGGCAATGTAATCGAAACTTTCTCGTCCATGAACAATTTGTCCCGTTCCGGACCCGGCAGCATCCCAATGATGAACCGATCCCGCAACATTTCATCCATGGCTGTTCCGAACTTGCAGTCCACTGCCAGGCGCCGCACCCGGGCCGCCCACTGCGTCAAATCTTCGCCTGCGTCCTGCGCCGCCGTATGAAATAAATATCTTTCAGCTAACACTGACTTCTTTGGTACGAAGTGCTTATCTAACTCCGTAGTTAACTCTTTGTAAGATATCTCCTCAACTGTATTTGGAGCAATCAACTCGCGTACCAACTTATACGCATCATTGTTGAGGGCGCTTACAAGTACCGCCTTTCGCCGGTCATCTTCCTTTCCTTCTGCTTTTATTAACAACGTATTTGCTGTCAACCATTGAGAAAGCCTTTCTTTAAAGATGTTCCAGTCCTGGCCGAGCTCAAAAGTAGGAACAGATCCGATAAAATTCGACATCTTTTTTTCTGAGCGTGTGTGGGTAACCGTAACTCGTCGCCACTGTTAAATAAGACACGGCCTTCGGTAACAAGCTGTTTAATCGCACTGAACTTAGAAGCGTACGCGCGACACGCAGGTCGCTTAACCATATCTATAACTAGCTACTAACTAACCTAACATCACTATATAGTACTTATAGCTGCGTAATGAAACAGAAACATGCGGGATTCTACAGAAAGTTATCCATTATCCATCCTTAGTCTGTCTGAGGACTGGGAGCCGGCATGAAGTAAGCGGTCTACACTTCGGAAGACCACACAGCTTGGAGATGCGTCATTTGTGGTCGCTATCTCCTGTAGTAAAGGAACGACTTAGAAGAAAACGTTGAACTAAGTGACTATGTAGTGAAAGTTTAAAATGTAATTTGAAAGATTTTTCAATAGCTATGCAACATGCCTCGTTAAAAAGTGTCTAGAATGTGTAAACTAGGAGATGATTGTGATACTGGAGATTTAATAAGTTGAGAACATGATTTGTGGTTGTTATTTATTTCTCAATAGTATAGATTTATTTATTTGCATTTGAAACTGAAATCAGTTTTGAGGAATCCATGTAAGTACATTCTAGCTAATATAGAATGCAAATTTAGTACCTACATTTAAACAAATTACAAAAACTAAATTTCAATGAAGTTAATTTATTGGCTATGAAATCTTGTACAGAATAATAAAAACTGTTAGCTGTTTTCTAAGTTCCTGCAATAGCTGTAGTCTTTATTATTGTTAGGTATTTTATTATAAATTACATATAAAACTATTAGTTATGTATCTGTATGGCACAGATACCTAACTAATAGTTTTTCTTGATTATAGAAGTTTGAGAATACCGTGCACAAAAATTTCTGACATTGAGATCTCATATCTGTACCACATTGTCTAGTTTCATTTGAGGTAGAAAATGAAAATTTTTAAAACATCAATAGGTTTTACAAATGCGGCTACTTCAAAGTTGTAAAGTATCAAACCATGGTACGCTTAAGGCAACCAATATTTTTGGCAGATTTACTCTTTTTGATAAACTATGCAGCTTATAAAAGAATAAATAAGTATACCTAATACATAATTGTATGAAAAGTTAAGTAGGAATCAAATTAAATTGACGGTAGTAAGTTGTAAAACAAAACATTACGTGTGAGCACACTAAATGTTATGAATGGCTTGAACCGTTATGTAGGAAGTACATAGCGGTTCAAGCCATACACTTTTACAATAATGTCCTCTGGCTGTGACTTCCACATTAACTGGCTGTTAATTAAGATCCCCAAAAATTTTGTGACATTCACTTTTTCTACTTGACTAGTGTAATTTACATTAATTATCTCATGGATACCCATTGGCAAAAGTGCATGATTTTGGTTTTTGGAGATTTTCGACCCACTTTATTAAACTGCTTATTGTTATTTGTCATGTGGATACATGGTTAGGTGCAACATCTGTCGTATAAACAGTGCCTAGATCTAGATTATTAGAATGTGTGAACTTGGGAGATGATTGTCATACATAATGGATATTTAAATAAAGTTGAAAACATGATTTACGTTTGTGTGTTATTTATAGAGATACGAAAAATAGCACGATTCGCTCCCTTCAAAGAGATTATTATGTCTTTGGCTCCCTTTAATGCAATTAATATGGGCGACGCTTTCGCACGTAGTATGTCGAGTATATTCCGAACCTTTACTTCATGTCTTAGCTTCATGTGGACGTAAATCTGTACAGAGTTACAGACACATCTTCGAGCCTGTTCCGTATAATTTATGCTTGTATTGACATAAAAACCAAAAAAATATAAGTACTTAGTTTACAATACGCTACCGAATCACTTAGCGGGCTCTCAAAATTGGTCGCTGACTACAGTCGTTCACATTAGGAAAATCATAGAGAATCGGTTAAATATAGAGGGCAATCGCTAATTTTGAGTGTCGAGACTACCAAAAATCGTCACATCCGGATCGTTTGGACTTTGGACTGTGGACGTGATTTTTGTTATGGGTCGTAGTCAATTATTTTGACGACGAAACGCAACAGTTTTCTATAAAACGAAAACTAGTCGTTAAAACGGTCCTCGTCGCAACTGGTTTGAAACTGTAAATGATTTTTTCATGCTTGTCAAACCATTTTGACCGTCTAGGGACCCCATTACAACTTAGCGAATGATTGCTGTCGTTAGAGCAACGTTAATAATGTCGAGACTACCGGCCCAGACTTTTGAAAATTAGGTATTTTTAGAAGGTATTGCTGTCGCTTTGCGAGCGCTCCGCCCTCGAATTCGTGCGATAAGGACAACTGCAGATCCGACTAAATAGCCTATGTAAAAAGTCACATTTCGAGGTTTGGCTCTCGCCTATTTCCTCCTCCAATATTGGACCAATTTAAAAGATATTTCATAAACTGAATAAGAAGGATATATACTATGCCCCTATGTTTTTCTTTTTTCGTTAATAGTTGTCAAATTGGTACACTAGGCGTCTGTTGACAGCGGTCTGAATAGGCAATTTTGAGCATTTTTTGAGGGTTCTAGTTCTTATAAAAATAATATATCATCAAAAAGGAAAACATAGGGGCATACAAGTAGCTGATATTTATATTTCTGTAAAAAACATTGCTTTATGGTCATTAACCAGAAAGAAAACAGGCGAGAGCGTTTGTATCTTTTTGTATGGAGAAAAGAGCACCCACGTTTCCTCTTAAGGGTTCCTTTTTTACCATTTTGGTACGGAACCCTAAAAATCGTTAGGTTTTTGGTACAGACACCAGCACATCAAGCTACTACAATCTGTCTTTATTTTTTAATAGATTTTCATTTATAAAGCATTATTAGGTTCAAAGGTTGATTGGAAAAATTTGACAGTTTCGGGTGGCTTGACCTGCTCGCGTCTGTACACGTACACACGGCTACACATCAAGCTATATATTTCCAGTTTACACTGACCTCTCATTGTAAGGAAATCCTATACAATGCGAGATCAGCTTATACTGGAAAGGTATAGCTTGATCTGTAGGGGTGCGTACGTCTGTGTGTTTTTTTCACACTGGCAACTGAGCCATTGTCGACTATATCTACTGCCAACGTCAAGAGAAGGTATGGTATGCAGTAACGGAATGTTACCAGACGTTTGATAGCTGTCATTGTGACAATGTCACGTCAGATTAGACATAACTTAAGATTAGACATAACTTATAGATAGGTACTATACGGGTTAGTTATTGCAATTTAAACCTTATGATTAACAACTTATAGGCTCCAAACACGCCTTCATGAGATAAATTAACTCTACTACTGGGCCACCACTGCTCTAAGCTTAAGCTGCTCTCGGTCCCATTAAGTATAATAGATGGACAAATTTTCACAGGATGTTCTACTATCCATGAATATTAACAACTTTCACTACCTATGGTACGCAATCAAATCAAATCAAATCAAAATATTTATTTGCTAGAATATGGTACATAAGGTGTTAATTTATTTAGTTCAGCATATCCTGCCATAACATGGCGTGCAAATGTATTTAAAAAAAAAAATCATGCGATGTCAAAATTAATGTATGTTACAAATTACAGAGGCACGGCTACAGATCAAGCTATACATTTCCAGTATAAGCTGATCTCGCATTGTATTGGATTTCTTTACAATGAGAGGTCAGTGTAAACTGGAAATGTATAGCTTGATGTGTAGCCGTGTGTACCAAACATGAAATCGCGAAAAAAAATCAGCTGCATCCTACATTTTGACGAGTTTGGTGTAGAGAAATGTAGGTACGAACTGAACAGCTGATTTTTGTTTCGCGATTTCAGAGTTAGTCCCAATGAAAATTGTTCATATTCATGGTTAGAACACCCTGTGAAAATTTGTCTTAAGTAAGTACCTATACATAATTATTTATTTTTATTTAGGTATTCGTGCAGCTTTTAGTGGGAGTTTTTATTAAACTACATCGTGGTGCCGATTCTCTTGTCACAAATGCCTCTAAACTAGACTAAAAATCACTAAAATTTAGTTTATTCCTGTCAAACGACGATTTCCCATTCTGAAATTGATTAAAGTGACACAACTTAACAAATTTTAGTTTGACAGCACTAAGATTGTACTGAGATTATAATTTAGTGAAAATGGCAATTTCGCTATCCTGAATTTGACGTTTTTCCACCTAAAATTTTGATTGTCAAACTAAATCAGACTATTTTTAATCGCGATTAAAAAGGTGTGGAATAAGATTAGTTGTCATGAGCTAAAATTCACACAAACACCTTGACTTCAAGTGCAAAAACAGTACTGTATTTTTTTTTCTTTTCCACATATCTCGAAAACGGTGTGTCCTATCGCAAAAATAATGAAAATTTGGCACCCCTTTATAAAACCCTTAAACCCCTAAACCTCAACACGTAGGTACCAAAAAAAAATCCACAAAAACACGTTGAAGCTGCCCCCTCCCTGCCCCCCTCCAGCTCTAAAAAACATCTGACACGGTTACGGCGGCGATGTCGGATTGTCTGTAAAAAAAATATGACAAGCCTTCTCACTTTTCATAGTGATTTCGTTAGTTCCAATTAAAGCCACCGTGTCAAATATACTACGAGCACTATACCACGCGGAGTCACGGTTGTCAAACTCGATTTTAGTTGTGTCAAAATTTTTCTAAATTTAATTTTAGAGGTTTTTTTTGCAGAATAGCTCTAAAATTCTCATAGCCAAAAGTAAGAAATTTTAGTTATAGTTTAGTTCGGTGTACAACAGAATCGGCACCATTATCTACTTACTCGGTAAACTTCAATTTGTACTGAAAAGCGCCGTTTGGTGACTGTAATGGAAAACACAATTCATTCTATCTAGCCTTTCCCCATGTTGGGGTCGGCTTCCAGTCTAACCGGATGCAGCTGAATAACAGTATTTTACCTACATGGAGCGACTGCTTATCTGACTTCCACAACCAAGTAACTGGCTAATAGTATATAATACCCCTTAAGTAGTAAGACTAGTTGTCAGACTTTCGGGCTTCTGACGACCCGTAACTACTGTCAAAGATCCGCTTATTACAGCCGGGACCAACGGCCCGCGGCACGGAGGAGTCTCGGTACGTATGTAAAGATGGTCACCCCTCAACGGACCAACCCCGGCAAGCGTAGCTTAACCTGACGGATCGACCCGTGCGGTTGTTATTACTTAGCCACGAACTCCTCTTTTTCCAGCTCCAAAATCATTCCATACAAATTGGAGTAAGTACAAAAACACACGCACTAAGGCTACTGCTCTATAATGGAGTCTCCCTACGACAGCCGTTACACTACTTAATAATAAATTGTCTGTATCCTGTATTTATGAACGTAATTCAATTACTAGGTGTTTATTAGTGTGCGTTACTGCAGCGGAATGTTGTCGCTTTTCAGGATTTCGTCTTGACAGGAATTAGTACCCAATCTCGTGTAAATGTGCCCGAAATTTAGAATTTGTGCGTCCAGCCGATCCAAAGATATTCACGAAAAACAGATTCCGCTGGAGTAACGTTACTGCAGCGGCATGTTTTTTTACCAGTGGTCGTAGCTGAAAACAAACTAGCTACTTAGATAGATATAATTTGTGCCTAATTGTGCCCAAAAAATAGAATTTGTGCGTCTTGAGGTTTCAGAGTTATTCAAGATGCCGCTGCAGTAACGTTTAGCAAATTGCTGTATCTCTTAAACGGCATGACATACAACTACGATTTTTTTTACTACGGTGGGTCTTAATTTGTGCTTAATTTGTGCAATTTTATTTTTTCTATAATCGACACCATTGGAAAACTAGATTTTTTTTTTCAAAAACCCTAAAATCGATCCTCGCGCTTCAATGAGAAACCCTAGAAACTTACCAATTATGGTGATTTATACCTTTCATGAACTCAAAGCATCATGTGAAATTCGATGTTTATATTCCAACTCCTTAGAGAGTTATTCCATTTTAATTAAAATCTGGCCATGATATAATGTAACGCTCCAATACATGAGTTATTATTAAGTGACTGATATTATGATTATACTAATAATTAGTACCCTTATTAAATTGTTTATTCTTAAAGTTTCAGCTGAAAAAACCTTCTAACTACTTAGATATGAGAAAAAAACGATAGGGAAAGAAATCACACGATTGACCGAACAAATTCGAATGACTACATAAAAGCGGGCTCACAGTACATTATGCCCACCTTCTTAAATTGGTAGTATTATAATTGAATTTTGATGGGTACAGGTGCGTACAAATGGTTTAATTAGGTAACTATTTATTTACTTTTACATAAATATGTGACGTAGAGAGTCATCAGAGAGTAGGAAGTGACCTAAGGGCGAGCGCGCACTGCGGTGCGTTTTTGTAACGCATAATCTGTGAAGTATGGAATGTCTTTGAAGTACTCTAACGCACAGAAAATACAGGTGTGTCGATCTTCTTTATCACTGAACAGTTAATTTATTTCACCATAAGCACAATGTACCACAAAACCAATGCGTATTGTCCAGCCGAAATTACACGCGTCGTAATTATACACACAATTCCTTGAATTACTGGGAAAAAGATAATGTGCACACGCTCTCCACACACGAGAT
The DNA here is from genome assembly GCA_905163495.3 of Cosmia trapezina. Taxonomy (NCBI): domain Eukaryota; kingdom Metazoa; phylum Arthropoda; class Insecta; order Lepidoptera; family Noctuidae; genus Cosmia; species Cosmia trapezina. The sequence continues at coordinate 8,248,434 of LR991049.1, forward strand.
TGGCGGCCAATTACTCGTGTCAAACAAAGTTAAGGGCCTTACTCCCGTTTAGTACCGTAACACGGTCACTTTATAAAGCCTACTTCTCATTAACGGCTTGTTTAGAAGATTTGAAAAAAATATATGTTTGATATAGATTCATAAACAACATTTGAGCTACAGGATTTTTTCATATGGCTGATACTTTTGCCTTAAAAAAATATATACCAAAACGCTATTTTTTGGCTAATATCCCTACTCCTCCTAAACGGCGTTGGTGTTTGGAAATATTTTTACACTAAAAAATTGATGGTTAGAAGTGCTACAAAGTGTCAACAGCTTTTGTAAATCAATCAACATTTGCAAAGAAAATGTTCCCATTTTGAGATACAGGCTCAGAGGAGCTCTGCGCGGGCGCGGGCGGCAGTCTTGCTTTGGCATTGAGAATTTGAGACGGGAGGGTTGTGTCGCTCGCTACTCCGCACCGGCTATCGTTCGACATGCTCATACGTATGTGTTAGGGCATAATATTTACGAACTTATTGTAGTAGTGTGCGTTTATAGATTAGCTCGCTGCAGAGGTCCCAATTCGATTGCGGGCGTGGGCACTTTATTGTTGACTATTTTTGATGTGCATTTATAAATAGGTACTTTTTTTACATTGTAACAATTCTAGAGAGGAGCTCGTGGCTAAGTAATGACAGCCGCACGGGTCGATCCGTCAGGTTAAGCTACGCTTGCCGGGGTTGGTCAGTGGATGGGTGACCATCTTTACATACCGAGATTCCCCCGTGCCTCGGAAAGCACGTTAAGCCGTTGGTCCCGGCTGTTATTCGTGGATTTTTGACAGTCGTTACGAGTCGTCAGAAGCCCGAAAGTCTGACAACCAGTCTTACCAAGGGGTATCGTATTACGCAGTAACTGGGTTGTGGAGGTCAGATAGCAGTCGCTCCATGTAAAATACTGATATTCAGCTGCATCCGGTTAGACTGGAAGCCGACCCCAACATAGTTGGGAAAAGGCTAGGCAGATTGATTTTTTACATTGTAGCAATTTTAAAATATAAACAAAAAAAATATTTCAGTAGTAAATATGAAATACTAGCACTCCCTGCGCGGCTTTGACCGCGTGGATGTCAGAAAATATTCCACTGGAACAAAAATCCTTTTTTTTTTTTTTTGTGACCTACATGTTCAGTCATAGGGGTTTATGGGTTTCATAAAGGGGGGCAAAATTTTTATTATTTTTGCGATAGGACACACCGTTTTCGAGATATAAGCAAAAAAAGAAAAAAATATACAGTACTGTTTTTAATCGCTATTAAAAACATTTGGAATAAAATTAGTTAGTTAGTTTAGAACTAAAATTCACACCAACACCCAACCAACACCTTGACTTCAAGTGCAAAAACAACTTTTTTTTTTTTGGAACGAAGTTCCATAACGGCCGGTACGAGCTTGGCGGATGGCCGAATAATATAGGCGAAAAAAAAACTATTTTGAAGAAAAAAAAAATGTTGTTTTGTTTTTAATTATTTTTATTTATCATTAATAACAAATAGTAATAAAAAACAACAAACAACTACAACAACATGCAACAACAAACAACACACTACCATTATTAGTTATTTAATTAATTTTATATCATTTCTATATTTCTACATTTTCTAAATTGATAACTGATTGTTCAATTTAATTAATTTGTGTATTGCCATTTCTGAGTTCTATTTCTGATGTTTCCAAGGCCAATCCTACAGATATATAAAATGAAATAAAGGCAATAATAATAATGACATGGCATGGGTGTCATTTTCATGGTTTTTGAGTCCAAGATGGCGGATGCAAAAATTTTCAAATTTTTCGTCATGGGTGTCATTTTCATGGTTTTGAGCTCATTGAAAACGATAATGGGGTCAAAATGAAAATCCAAGATGGCGGCTGCAAAAATTCTCAAATTTTTCGTCATGGGTGTCATTTCCATGGTATTTGAGGTCACTGAAAACGATAATGAGGTCAAAATGAAAATCCAAGATGGCGGCTGAGAAAATTTTTAAATTTTTCGTCATGGGTGTCGTTTCCGTGGTTTTTGGGGGCGCTGAAAATGATAATGGAGTCAAAATGAAAATCTAAGATGGCGGCTTCAACAATTTTCAAATTTCTCCGTCATGGGTGTCATTTTCATGATTTTTGAGGTAGCTGAAAATGATAATGAGGTCAAAATGATAATTCCGTGGAATATTTTCCGACATACACGCGGGCGAAGCCGCACGGGAAGTGCTAGTACTCGTATTTCATATTTACTACTGAAATATTTTTTTTTTGTTTATATTTTAAAATTGTTACAATGTAAAAAATCAATCTGCCTAGCCTTTTCCCAACTACCTACCAGGTATCTACGTACCAAAAACCTACGTTCCATATAAAACACGTTTAAGCTGCCCTCCCTGGGCGCCTCGGGCTCTAAAAAACATTCTCGGGGTAGGGCAAACAAGTACCACGCGGAATCGCGATTGTCAAACTCGATTTTAGTTGCGTCAAAATTGTTTTTTTAGAGATTTTTTTTTTTTGCAGAATAGTTCTAAGATTCTCATAGCCAAAAGTAAGTTTTAGTGATAGTTTAGTTAGTTTAGTTGGTGTATCTACACTGGTGCCGATTCTCTTGTACAAGAGAATCGGCACCAGTGTAGAGATAAAAATGCAATCCACAGGAAATTACTACTTTTTATTTATGAGTCCTGCGAGCCAATATTCAAAAAACTTCGTTTGTTACCGCTACCATCTCTATACAACGTGTAATGCTAAATGCGCAAAACCTCTTAAGGGGTCATTGTACTCATCATTATGAACAACTTTTACTATGGGGCCAAACCTGAAATCGCGAAAAAAAAATCAGCTGTTCAGTACATTTTGACGAAATTTGCGAACATAAATGTACTGAACAGCTGATTTTTTTTTCGCGATTTCAGGTTTGGTCCCATAGTAAAAGTTGTTCATAATGATGAGTACAATGACCCCTTAAGAGGTTTTGCGCATTTAGCATTACACGTTGTATATATATGAAATTTGCATGTTTGCATGGAAATATAAAGAATATTTTGTAAAAGTGTCTGACGTAAGCTCTCGAAATCGCAGAGACCAAAATAGATTAGTTTTTTTTGACACTCCCAGATTGTCCAAATACAGCAAAAGTTGTCTAACTATGTGTGTAAGAATTTATAATAAAATACCTAGAGAACTTAAAACTCAAAATAATATAATGTTTAAGAATAAATTGTTGGAATGGCTGAAAGCCCACAACTTCTACTCCCTTAAAACATTCCTTGAAAATAAGTTATGACTCGGTTTAAGCTAAGACTCGATTTTGCATGCTATAGTTCCAATAGCTAAACATGTTTGTACTTCTGTTTCAATTATAAGACCTATAAACACCATGTTTTAAGCAAATAAAGAATTTGAATTTGAATTTACTATAAGTATCTTTCATCACAAAATCTTAAATGAATTATGTGGAATAATTCCCATTTTTCGCTCCCAAAAATATTATTTAACACTCAAATATAATATTTGCGATTCTTTTTGTGAACTTCAAATAAATCCAATATCATCTATATTTTAATAACTTTTGATAAACTGATGAGTTTTTTTTTTCTAGGGTGTTTGGAATGAAAATCTAAGATGGCAGCCGCAAAATTTTTCGTCATGCATATCGTTTTCATGGTTTTCAAAAATTTGAAAATTTTGCGGCCGCCATCTTGAGTTTTCATTGAAAGGTGGTAAAACAAGACCTTGTAGTTAGGTACTAAATAATTTTACAAAGTACACATAAACACAACCATTACTTGGCAGATAATTTCTTTCAAATTCTGTTCCATTTTTGAATTAATCGGTGAGTAGTGGCTATCCAGACATCGTGAAATAGGCCCTAACACCGGCGCCACAGGTTGCCACCAACACTCGTACCAACGTTAGTCGGTTAATTTCGTGAGGCGTCCACACGTTGGCTATCGTACCAATCCTGTCCCGTCAGAGGCAATGTGAAGATGTCCGATACACCAGCGTTGTCAGGGAGTATTTATGTAAAAAAAATATTACTAAAAATATAGGGTCACTGCGCCTCTTACTTTACTTTTATTACTCAAATTGGTGAAAATATCACTCTTTCTGTAAAACATTAATTTGTATGTAAGTACTACAGTTTGTGCAAATATAATTTTATTTTTTTTCAAAAAAAAAGTTACACATCACTTCTAAAGTTTTGATGAACCGATCATGGTAAAATTTGAAAAAAAAGTTAGATAGATTATTATACAAAACGGTTGCACACGGCTACATATCAAGCAGTACATTTCCAGTATAAGCTGACCTCTCATTGTACGGAAATAATGCAAGATCAGCTTATACTGGAAATGTATAGCTTGATATATAGCCGTGTGTACAATGGGCTTTATCAATTAGGTACCCCAGATGTATTAAAATTTTAATACCCAATTGACGCAGCCCACTGTACATCCTAATGGCTAGTGCCAATTCAAGTAGCTCTATTCTAATTTTACTATAACCACATACCTACATGCTAAAAATAATGTCCCGTTAAAACTTAAAGTAGTTGCGTAACAAATATCAGCCCTGCATTCCCTTCTGGAATCGTAGGCAAAAATGCCGCCCTACGTGCGCATCTCTGCGACCCTGCATATTCTTTGACATTCGTTTTAGTGTAGCGCGCCACCGCGCTCGCTTTACGTATGAACAGGGGTGGTGGTTAAGCTCCGCCCAGATGCGCAAGGTCATCGAGGCATCTATACACCTTAACACCGAACCGAACTAACAGTGCGTTTCACGAATGTTGGTACCATTGTTTTTCATTGAAGAATGTTTACAAAAAACCATTCCATACGGCAGTTTCGAATGAAGCAACGACAAGCTCTGGGGATTCCCCCCAAGTAATGTTTTATTATCCCGGTCGTTCTGACGGCATAGCATAGGGTAGATGTATTTTATATATGTATGAGTGTAATAGTTCCGATTGACGAATTGGCCGAGATCTAGACAATATAGACATTCACTTTCCTCAATTTGATCAATTTGTGAATATTTCTATTAAGTAGGTAACTAAATAATAAAACAAAATTTTACAGAGGTATCAATCATGCTATTTTATTTCAATTCAAAACTAAATCTATAAACGGTATTTTTTCTTTTATTTTATTGGCAACAAAAATACACTTTCTCGTCAAATAAACCTTTGGTCTTTATTAGATTGCTGTACTTACTAACATTTGACTGAGAGTTTAAAGGTTTGCAAATCCTCAATATCATTTATGGCTTACACACTGTGTGTACGTAATACCTATTGAGTTATAATGTACTACGTACTTACGTAATACCTACGTGTTTTACAAAACTATAAATTATAAGTAACACTTTTGTGCGAGACTGTTTCAAAAAACGAAATGTTGTACTACATATTTAAGAAGGTTGGCACAATGTACTGTGAGCCCGCTTTTATGTAGTCATTCGAATTTGTTCGGTTAATCGCTTGATTTCTTTTCCTATCGTTTTTTTCTTATATCTAAGTAGTTAGAAGGTTTTTTCAGCTGAAACTTTAAGAATAAACAATTTAATAAGGGTACTAATTATTAGTATAATCATAATATCAGTCACTTAATAATAACTCATGTATTGGAGCGTTACATTATATCATGGCCAGATTTTAATTAAAATGGAATAACTCTCTAAGGAGTTGGAATATAAACATCGAATTTCACATGATGCTTTGAGTTCATGAAAGGTATAAATCACCATAATTGGTAAGTTTCTAGGGTTTCTCATTGAAGCGCGAGGATCGATTTTAGGGTTTTTGAAAAAAAAATTCTAGTTTTCCAATGGTGTCGATTATAGAAAAAATAAAATTGCACAAATTAAGCACAAATTAAGACCCATCGTAGTAAAAAAAATCGTAGTTGTATGTCATGCCGTTTAAGAGATACAGCAATTTGCTAAACGTTACTGCAGCGGCATCTTGAATAACTCTGAAACCTCAAGACGCACAAATTCTATTTTTTGGGCACAATTAGGCACAAATTATATCTATCTAAGTAGCTAGTTTGTATTCAGCTACGACCACTGGTAAAAAAACATGCCGCTGCAGTAACGTTACTCCAGCGGAATCTGTTTTTCGTGAATATCTTTGGATCGGCTGGACGCACAAATTCTAAATTTCGGGCACATTTACACGAGATTGGGTACTAATTCCTGTCAAGACGAAATCCTGAAAAGCGACAACATTCCGCTGCAGTAACGCACACGTTTATTATGCGTTCAATTGTTAAACGGGACTGGAGAGATTTGGCCGGACAAATAATATTCATAAGCTATGGCAGCTTTACGTTAGTCATTGCTAAAGCTACGATTTGCTACGACAGCGGTAGCCGCCACATAACAACGGCCCTACAAACTGATGGCACCATGGTTCAACTTTTTTAGAAAAAAATAACAACCAACTTCCAAAAAAACACTACCTACAAATTAAAAAATAACTTTAATTTCCAAGTCGGTGGCAAAAAAGAAATAACAAAATTATAGACACCGACTTCCGACATTGTTTTTCACTTTGTTGTTTTTTTTTTTTTTTGAAGTCAGTTATTATTTTTCGTTAAAAAGTCTTTATTTTGCATCAATGTCGGCAATAATTGAGTTACATTTTTAATAGGTATCATTAGCTGCAGTATAAAATGACATTTCTTACTGTCATTTCGTTAAACTAGGGTGCATTTTTTAACGAAATGAGAAGTGTCAATTTCGGGCAGGTGGGCTGCAGCCAGCGCCTGCGATTATTATTACATAAGTGTATTAATTTTTAATTTTGATTGTAATTTTAATACTTATTTTTAATTTTATTTTCAATTTTGTTTTTAATTTTTAATATCGAGTTATCTGAAATAAATGATTTGACTTTGAATTTAATAAGTCCGACCACATTGTATCCTGCATAACTTTTGTACGGCTAAACATTTGATTGTGGTATGAACAGCCGTTTGGAGTTCGTAAATTGGCGAGTTTACAAAGTTCACTTGTAGGTTGAGGAACAATCTATCCCTCCCACTACAAACATAACATTACGCCTGTAATTCCGAAGGGTTATGCAGAGGTGAACCTGTAGTAGGTACAGTCACATTTCACCAGTTATAATACTGGCTTCTGCCCGCGACTTCGTCCGCGTGAAATTTCTACTCCCCCAAACGACGCATCGCATCGCAACGCCTGCCCGCGCTATTACTTCGTTTGCGCTTAAGCATCCTTTCTGACATTTTTTCTTTTTGCTCGGCTCCATCTATTATATTTGCTCGGCTCCGGCTATTTAACATCACGCTACGGACCTTAGTCCGTAGCGTGATGTTAAATAGCCTATATCCTTGCGCATCGCCTGCCCGCGCTATTACTTCGCGCTCGGCTCCTAAGGGCCCTAGCGTGATGTTAAATAGCCTATATAGGGTGACTGGTAATTAGTGACCGATACCTAAACACGATTGTGCTCATGATAACAAACAACTTTTACTATGGGACCAAAACTGAAATCGCGAAAAAAAAATCAGCTGCCCCATACATTCATGTTCGCATGACTCGTCAAAATGTAGGGAGCAGCTGATTTTTTTTCGCGATTTCAGTTTTGGTCCCATAGTAAAAGTTATTTGTTATCATGAGCACAATCATGTGTTTAGGTATCGGTCACTAATTACCAGTCACCCTATATACTTCCGCATCGCCTGCCCGCGCTATTACTTCGCGCTCGGCTTCTAAGGGCCCTAGCGTGATGTTAAATAACCTATATCCTTCCGCATCGCCTGCCCGCGCTATTACTTCGCGCTCGGCTCCTAAGGGCCCTAGCGTGATGTTAAATAACCTATATATTTCCGCATCGCCTGCCCGCGCTATTACTTCGCGCTCGGCTTCTAAGGGCCCTAGCGTGATGTTAAATAACCTATATCCTTCCGCATCGCCTGCCCGCGCTATTACTTCGCGCTCGGCTCCTAAGGGCCCTAGCGTGATGTTATATAGCCTATAGCCCTCCTCAAGAACGGGGTTATAAAATGCAAAAAGATTTTTTCAAATGCGACTGGAGTAGTTCCAAAGACAGCGTGTTCAAACAAACTAACAAAGAAACAAACTCTTCCGCTGTATTCCACCGACATTATTGAAATAATAAATCGAGAGGGTCGTCAATCCGTGGAAAATCTCGCAATTCAGAAAGATTACTTATTTGCACAACGCCAACTATGGGTAAATTGATAAAACGTCCGCACTAAACATGTTCGCTCAAGAGCGACCGGTATGAATTAAAGTTATTTTGCGTTTTAGTAATTTTATATTATCTGCGAAACTGTATCACCAATTGACATATTGCAAAGGCCAAATCTTATCTCCATGATGTCCTTGTGATCATAAAATAACTTATTTTGATAAGGATTAATGTTTTGTTGTTTAAATAATCATCCAAACGTAAGTAGTTAGGTATGTCTAAAAAATACTTTTTTAAAGCAATAAAAGATGTATAAAAGATAAAATATAAAAGATAGAAATATGGTGTCGCGGACTTTTTTGTAGAATTATTTAAGACGGACCAGACTGCCATACATTGTTCTCAATTATAAACAACCGTTTAGGCAGCGCATGCAAAAAAGTCTGTTTAAAGAGGTATTTCTTTCCGACTTGTTAGACAAAAATTGTGATAGCTCGGCTAATATGCATGATATAAATATAATTTATAGCCTATAGCACTCAGAAATAATGTAGCTTTCTCCTTGTGAAAAAATTTTTAGAATTGGATCATTAGTTCCGGAGATTACCCCCTACATACAAACTTACAAACATACAAACTTACATACAAATTTTACCTCTTTATAATATTAGTAAGTATAGATATATTTAAGTCCCATGTTATAATAGAGGGCGATCCTATTGCCATCAACCGGGCACAAATCCAGACTCCGGACTGGTTGGTACTGAGAAATCCAATAACACTTTGCCAGACCTGAATATCGAACCCAGGGCATGAGGTCCTGGGTCCTGCTGCACGCTTAGCATGACCGCCATAGAAACGGGTTTTGTCGACGGAAGAATAGACAAAATGGCAGATAGTAGAAATATTTGTAGGTAGGTACGCATTCTACTCGTCTAAGCATGGCAATCTGTAATTTTGTCTATTCTTCCGTCGACAAAACGTCGTCATGCTACGCGTGCTGGTGGCTCGGAAGTAGCACTCGCGACCATTAGACTAGGTAACAATAAAAAGTCATCATCTGCCTAGCCTTTCCCAAATATAGGTATTGGGGAAACAAAAATTAAACAACAAAATCAATGGAAAAGTATTTTAATACAATTCCGCGCCAAAAACATGGCGGGAAAACTTACAATTGACGTACAAGGTCATGGCGTCCACAAAATAGTTAAACCAAAGTTTATTAAATAACCCATATCCTCATAATTATCTACTTAAGTACATTGAACGCAAAACGGTGGTTGTAATTGAATCAAGTGGCGTTATAGGGCTTGAAATTGAGCGTGGGCTTTGGTGGTACACTCTTATTAGTAATGTTGATGAAACTGTTTACAGTGCGTTTCAAATAAGAATAGGAACGTCAATGACCTCTATCTGTCAAATGTTGATTGAAAAGTACGGTTTGCAAAGAAAATTTATTTGCGTATCAATAACGTTTTGTTTTGTTTAAGTGAGTCTTAGTTAAGTAAATCAAAGTGAAAAAAGACATCAAAAACTTATTCATAATTAGTTTTTTTTATAAATTATAAATACTTCTTCTTTCATATTTTCATTGTTGGCAACAATTTTTTTCATTTTTTTCCAAATTCTTCGTAAATAAATGTTATTTAAAAAATATCTTGTTTTGCTCACCCTACCCAATTTTTTCGATTTGACAGCTATGACGTCACAACATGGCGCTGAGTCGATCCTATTCTTATTTGAAACGCATTGTAATATAGCTTAGCTTTCGTAGTAGATAATAGAGCTATAGACCTTAGATTTGCTTGCGCAAAAACAAGCAATCCACGGAACGTAGAATAAAGGCAGAAGTGGCCTATTGAAAAAAACAATTTCTTGTCTTGGCCTGGCTTAAGGGTCCCATTTAAGGCAGTCCGCCTTGCCATCAGCCGCTTTATGCAGGATTGTGAATGTTGGCGCAGCCTGCATGTCGTCCGGCAACACCAAGCAAGATTCACCTTGCATCCTGCAAGAGAAGGGCAAAGCAGACTGCCAAGAACGGGCCCCTTTAGCGACTTGTAGTCATTGGTCTTATCTTATCCAAACTAACTTTGAGGCGTTACAAAATACGATTTTCTGAAAAAACTCGGCTGTAAAATTACAGTAGAAGTAAACTGTAATTTTGCAGCCATCTTACTATAAGAATATCATTCAAATCAAACTTATCACATAAATATAACATAACGCCTTGTTTCCTCGGAGGACAGAGGAAAATCAAAATGCTGACGCATTTCTTATATCCTAACTACATATAACTCTCATTACCTATATACCATTTGAAATAAGATTAGAAATTTAAATTAACCTTTTTTACAGTCCGTTTAACCAATTTTGACTTCTATTGCGTTGGTGGCATGACAAATGGCAGCTGCAGTTAACAGTTGGTATTGTAACCTCTTTTTTGCTTTTAATGCCATCCTTATGCCTAGGGAATAGAAGTCAACATCGGTTGAACGGACTGTAAAAATATTAATTTAAATGTGTAATCTTAATTCAAATGAAATTTTTATTTTTTTTCATTCATTAACAACACACCTACGACTTATCACCGGCAGACAATTCAGTATCGATTTTTATAATTAACTAGAGACCCACCGGTGATTCGCACGGTGATACACCGAAACACAGATAAACCTTCCAGAATAAATTATCTAAACGATGGTGAAAACCGCAACAAAATTTTACGTAGTTTAGGAGAGCAACGTGGTCACAGACAAACAAAAATCTATTTCAAAATTATAGGAACTTAATTAATTAATTAGAGACTGATACTTAAACACATGATTGTACTCATGATAACAAACAACTTTTACTATGGAACCAAACCTGAAAAAACGAAACAAAAATCTGCTGTTCCCTACATTTTGACGAATTATGCAAACATAAATGTAGGGAACAGCTGATTCTTTTTCATATTCTAATCAATGAATAATAATGTAACATTCAGCTACCTATCAGACCAAAGTAATTCAGATTAAACTATGCAGTTAAAATATTGCTGACTAACAATGAGATTACCGAAACAGTTCAACAGGGTCAGATTATACCGGAAAGAGACACCCTTATAATTAGATTATCAATTTCCGTTTTTTATATATTTTAATTACTCACCCGCTGTGATGTTAAAAGAATCTTTGACTCATACTACTAACATTATAAATGTGATACTTTGTACCTATGTTTGTGTTTGTTACTCAATCACGCAAAAACTGCTGAACAGATTTGGATGAAATTGGGCACCTCAGATCAAATAAAAAACCAAGACATAGCGCTATCAACAGTGACGTGAGGCCGGTTTCGTAAACATGTGTGCACTTACCCCGACCTACAAGTATTTGTTCTGAGTCTGGGTGTTTTTCTATCTATAATATGTATGTATTTACAAAAAAAAATGTATATAAGTAGTTTATCAGCCATCTCGTTACCATAACATAAGCATTAGGTTGCTTAGCTTGGGACTAGATGGCGTTGTGTGAAATGTCCAAGGATATTTATTTATTTATTTATTTTATTTTACTTAGTGAGGTGTAGTTTGGTGTAAATGTGTGCGTGTATACACTTTTTATCCCGGTAGTGCATCCCCGTGGGATAATTTTAGAAAACCACGCGGGCAAAAGCTAGTTTCAAATCTTATGGACAAACATAACATCACGACAGTATTCACCGAAGAGATAGACAGAAATGTATAGCCCACCCACATTTCGCCAATTACCTATGTATGGTAATAGGGAGACACAGTTCGGTTAGCGGTAATAGACTCCTATTACCGCTAACCGAACTTTGATCTAGACTCAGAGCTCAATCAATCTATCTAGCTATTTGCCAACTATGTTAGGGTCGACTTCCAGTCTAACCGGATGCAGCTGAAAACCAGCATTTTACATGGAGGGGCTGCCTATCTGACCTTCACAACCGACGCCGGCAAACATAGCTTAACCTTGAATCGAATCGTGGGGCTGTTATTATTTAGCCACGAGCTCCTCTAGACTTTGATCTACTACTGAACAATCTTAAGGAATAAGACTATACCACCATTTTTGAAAAATATTTATGATTATGAGAGCCACTTTAGTTCAATTCCTGCACATTGCGTTTTTTCTAATATCTAGCTAGGTAAAGTACCTATGTCAGATCTAAAGGGTTACTTGTAATTCGATTAAGGGTGCGTTTCCACTGACGCGGAGCTGGGCGGAGCGGAGCGGAGACGTGCAGGAATCGACCAATCATAATGGTTGAAATCCTCATCGCGTCTCTTGCCTCGTCTGTAATTGGACGATTCCTGCACGTCTCCGCTCCGCTCCGCCCAGCTCCGCGTCAGTGGAAACGCGGCCTTATTCCTTGCACAACGTCATAGTATGTTTAATTATGCAACAAATTAAGCCACCAAATATTGTAAGTAAGTAGTACTACCGAAATTCAGTATTTTTTTTGTAACTTTTGTCTAAGAAAAATGTACATAAATTACGAAAAATTAAAATGTTTAATTAGTGATCTTTGCTTTAGGCTTTCACAACTTTTTTTTTTTTTCTAAGATTTGCTACGGCATCGGCTATGACAATAACTTAAATTCCAGTAAAGTCGCGCCGTAAATCATTTTTCATAAAAAAAAACTAAAAATCTAACTACTACTTAACTCGAAAACTTTTGAATTTCGGTAAAACGATTGGTGGCTTAATTTGCTGTATTTTAACCCTAGTATGACGTCCTGTACCTAAGGAATACGTTGAATTACAAGTAGGTAACCCTGTAGAACTTATAGGTAACTATTTGCCTAGGGCTGTAATTACTAATATTAGTACAAATTCTTTGAACATACTAAGGTTAACATAACAAAGTTTATTTTCTAATAATTCTGCAAAAACATAATACAAAAATAAAATGGGTTGCTGTATAATCAGTTTTTTTTAGTAGATGCAACATAAACAAATCGTTTTACAAAAAAATTGACACATTTTTTTCAGTTTATCTCACAAAGTTAAGAAAAAAGAGACTTATTTATTAATATATATGCGAGTATATTATGGTATACTAAACGTAGGTAGGTACTTAGATGATTTCATTGACAACGCTTGATAATACTAAACCTATAATGGGCATTCATGAAACGTCAGAAGCTAGGTGCACGGTTCCAATTGGTTGTTTACTATGGACACAGAGAGCGGGCAAGAAACTGCACAGTAATTAATGTTTTAAAAATAATCGGTTTTTACAATGATTTCGAATTACAGTGCTAGGTAATACAAAATTCTTAAGTATTGAAGATTATACTTAAATATTTTAACTCACTAAGGGGCAAGGTGCTGCGCACAGAGTACTTTTACATAGTGCTGCGTAAGTGGGTACTTAGTACCTGGTTGTGAATATTTTTTAGATTTTTTTACTTAGGTACCTACTATGTTAATATTGTACCTACTCATTCTTCTACTGATCTGATTAGCCACAGTGAACCCACTACCAAAATAAAGCATTATCAATGAAATCAGTTTCATAGTGTAACAAAAAAAATGGTACTTAAGTTTGTACTTGTACAATGAGCAATTTTAATAGAATCACAGTCAAAATGTCTTCTTTAGTACCTATCAAAAAAAAAAATCACAAGCCCTAAATTGGCTGACTAAATCGGTATTTATTTGCAATATTAACTTTACTATTTATAATATATTTTTTTAAAGAAATTAAGGTAAGTACCTACTTACTGAGAGAAAATCAAATTAATTAAGTCAACCAATGCTAAAGGGTTTAAGCAGTTTGCAAAATGTAATAGAAAAATCTACAAATACAGAATTACAAATCTTAACAAAACTCAAGTGTTAGATTTATGTATTAATTAATTAACTACATAGTTATTAAAATACCACTAAAACTGTGGTGGTGAAGTTAATAAACTAATTAATATGCTTGTGTTAATTTTACCTGACTATTTTTTAATAAGTACAGTATTTTCTAGCTGCTTGTTTGCTAACTAACCCAAAAAACAGGTTTTTGAAAGAGAAATTATATTCCCTGAAAATCTGTAAAACCTAAAATCACACTGCAAAATAAAGGAAATCACAGTAAAACCTACATAATGTTATTTCAAACTAGTGGTTCTAGGTTTGTTAAATGAGTTCAAATAGGTATTATTCTAGGCTTTCTAGGTATTTATTGTCAGATCCTAACTATTCACAATGTTATTATTATAACTTTTAACAGAACTTAGAAATAACAACAAACTTTCTAACTATCTCACACATTTTATCATAATCATATATTAATTATTATTAACATACATCTGAAATTCCTGATCAAGATTTCTGTTACCAAACTTTTTGGAGAATTTTTATCATGAAATGATACCTATTTTCAAGTAAATAGATCAGGAATCCCAGACAAATGCAAACAAAGAAAATGATGACAGCATCTTACCAGTATCTAAAGTCAGTCATCATCAACTCTTTGCTTTTTGCTGGTATTTGAAGGAGTCTGCGGAGGAGAGTTATTTGTATCCCGACGCTTGCCAGAATGTCTTGCACAGTTAGTACCAGACTGACGGTTTGAGTGTGAGTGAGAAGATTCTCGTGTTGGAGAGAACTGTTTTAGCATCTCAACATCATTGAAAATCACTTGGGCACCTCCACCACACGTAGGAACCACATCTCCTTTATACAACTTTGTTTCTAACTCTCCATCAGTATCCTGTTCCTGGGAAATCAGACAGTATTTCGATGTCCTAGAGTTGGCTATGTCTTTAACATTTGTTAGCTTGCTGATGACCTTACTGTTGACGATGTTCGGCTTCATTACTGTGCCCATGGGGACTATCTTGTTGGGGGCGTGTTCGACCCAGCCTCGGCCGTCGGCGGAGATAGAGCGCCGGTGTCTAGGGTTGGCAACCGCTATGCCACGACGAGATGACGATGGCGTGTCTCTCTGCGTGAGTGTTTCTCTTTGGTTGTGATTTGTCTGTGGTGCAGAGCTGAATGGAGTTAGCAAATGGGCTGGTAAAGCTCTTGGTGTAGACCCTGGAGTGAAATTTCCGTCTCTGTTGCTAGTCTGAGCACCCATTTCTCCTGTAAGCTTGTTGAAATCATCATTGTCTCCTCGATTAAGAGCTTCAGCGATTATTCTGAGTCTGTTCTCTTTTTCTTCGTTAGCATTCCTCAATCTTTCTTTCTCACTATTTATTTCTTTTGCTTTTTCATGTTCAGCTGCAATCTTGTGATTATATTTTCGTTCTAGAATCTTCTTTTGCTTCTCTTTGTCGAATTTGTTTTGGCAAAGCAGCATCTCTTTTTCTTGCAGGTCTCTTTTCAATGAGGATGTGTACTCCGTCAGTTCGTTTAGTTTCCTTTGATGTGTGAGAGATGCATTCTCAGTAGCAGTCAAGCGTTCTTCTAGAGCTCTCACTCTGCGTTCTGATGCTGCCAATTGTCCTCTTAAGGAAGCATTCTCGCTCCTGATTTCTAAAGAATTCTTTTCAAGGTCCAAAAGGGCAGACCTCAACCTTTCATCTTTGATAGCTTTGCTGCGTTTCAGAGTTTCACGTCTACTGATTCTCATTTCCAAATGGGCCATAAGTTCTTTGATAATGTGTGCTGCTTGAGAACTGTTGAGTTCAAGACTTGGGAAGTCAGGACCAAGACTGTAAACAAGACCCAGGTCCATTTCTAAGTCTTTAGCTTCTGGCCGGACTATGTTGTCTCGGGCTGTTGTGAATAGTCTGTTGGCCTTACGACGACCTGAAGTCAGGCCCATGTTAGCAGCTAAGTCAATACTTTGTGCTTTAGCCACTTCAACCTCAGCAGCCACCTCCGCAAACCTCATCACTTGCAGAGTCTCATCGTAATCTTCAGCCCTTGGGTTAGCGCACACAACCATGCGTACTTGGCCTTCTCCTTCAAAGAAATTCTTGAATAAATGAGTGATCTTTGACTCTCTGTACGGAACCATGTTATTAGCACCGCTAATCTGATTTTCTCGTAATGCTTCCAGACAAGTTCTGAGCGTCATTAAAGACTTGTTAATGTTACCAGCCTCTCGGAGACGTTGACCAGTGTTCTTAGTTCTGTTTGTGCGTTCACTGCCAGCTAAGTCAACTAAGCTAAGCTGACTTATGCTGAGAAACTTTTTATTTTGGATCACAGCTTCTCCCATCTCATCTACCGGTGCCTGCACTAATCGAATTGTGAACACTGAGTGGCTTCTGCTTGATTCTGCATTTAATGAAGTATGTGCCATACGTTTTCGTTTCAAACCCAAGTAAAATGCTTCAAAAGCTTCTTCAGCAGACTTAATTTCTACTTCAGTTACACTGTGAACATACATGTTCTTAGCTGCATCTTCACGTATGATCTTTACAGGTAAGTTTCTACTTATTGGAGGACCATCTTCAAGTAAATCAAAGACACTGTTATTATAAATTTCTACATAGGTCACAAAGACAGCATATTGATTATCTTCATTAATACCTTCAACTTTAGTTACATCTGATGATGACATAGCTAAATCAGGATTTGAATGGTTTTTCCTTCCAGTTTTGAATTTGTGGAGCTCCTGCTGTCGCTCTAACATGGCTTCCGCCTCAGTTTGAATATCGAACATGTTCATTTTGTCAGGTTTAAAAATGTACTTGTGTGCTTGGAAGTCGTTTATTGTTTTGAAGATAATATTCAAACACCGTGGTAAAATGCCGCAATTTTGCGGTTCACCGGTCATTGTGAATGTTTTGCCACTGCCTGTGACACCGTAAGTAAATAATAAGCCATTTTTACCTCTGATTAAGCCTTCTACTATCGGTAAAGCGACTTTATCGAAGACTTCTTGTTGATTCGTTTCTGGCGGGAATACCTCTTTGAAGGTATACTTCATAGTCTTCGCATTCTCGTTTCTGTAGCTTATAGCAGTCGCAGGAGGCGTCAGGAGGACCATAGTAGGCGATATTATCTTCATACATGGTGAATCCGAGTCTCTTTGCATAGGTCGGAGTCGGCAATACACTTGTACCGGATCTCTCTCCCCAATTAGGTTTTGTTTACTCCGAGCTGGCGTCCGCATGTCGTTTAATCTTTGTTTCGATTTAGCGGACTTCATTTTGAATGTATTTTGATATCACATACACTATCACAAATTATATTTTCCAACGGATTGATGAAATCAAAGCAACGGTCGTTCGGATCGTTCATGAATTATCAATAAGTTACAAACATTTCAATTATTGAATTGCGAGGTTTGTGATCTCTTTCTAGCACGTGAAGTTTGTATGTCGTTGTCTCGTGTAACGGCTGACAGTTGGTATCTGCCGTATTTGGTCGGATAACACTCGGCCGTTTAAAGTTGGTTTGACATTACGGGAATGTTGCTATAATTCGAAATGAAAAGTCCGTAAAAAGAGCCCAAAAAGAAACCACTACGTTGACATTATTATTTTTTTGTAATGGAGAAAATATATATATTTTTTAATATGAATGAAATGCTGAAAACTCAAAGCATTTATTTCAATTAAACCAATTACAGGCACTTTTGATCTAGATTATCTAGGGGTCAGTCAGTCATAAAGATGAAGCTAGTCGAAAAGCACCCTAATTGCGTAAGTGCATTAAGTACGCAAAATATGTGAATAAATTATGTGTATTAAGATTAATAAGTTTGTTTAATTCTTATTATTTAATTTATGACTAAGTTTGTCATTTGCAAATTTATTTAAAATGAGGTAATATTTTACTTACGTACACAGAAATGATACTAATAATTAAATAATGTTAGATAATGTAAGTACTTATAATTAACAATTTTTATGTATGTTCGAAATGAATTTTGTTTGCATTGTTATTAACTTTGTTTTAGGATACATAATTTATCTTTCATTTCGCTTATAATTTAATTTCAACAAAAACTAAAATGATTAAAACTGTACTTTCATAGTAAAATAGTAATTAATTATTTTGTTAGGGAAATTATGTTTTAATTTAACTTTTTAATTTCACGTCAATAAAGTCTTATATGGTACTAGATGGCATAGATAACAGTAAAAATAAGTTTTTAAAATGGACGGGAATTGTTTTCATCATGAGAGTGATTAACCCTGGTTGAGGGTAATCTTCCCTCAGGTTGCCACATTCAAATAAAAAAATGCTGCCAACATTACGTCGTATAACTCTGTTCCACGAAATTATTTTTCGGCATTAATAAAATGTTCTATTTTGAATACTTTACCATAGTAAAATATAAATATATGAAATATATTATGTAATTAATCATCGTTATCATATTTCATTTGCATTTCAAATAAGTTGTTGCAAAAAAATACTGTGTGTGTAAATTGCATTATTCCACAGATAAAACAAGAAACGAAGAAAATACTATTAAAAATGTGTACTCGAGTCGTTATCTTCACGCTTCTTGTCAGATTGGAATAGATAGGTTTCTCGTTACTTTACGTTTACGAAAATTATTGTTAAATACTTCAAAGAAGCCTGAAACATGGTTCCACAATTTTAATTAAATTAAAAAACAATGAAAATTCTTTGTATCTTTCAGGGAGAAAAATACGATGGTCGGCGCGCTGATGTTTGGTCATGCGGGGTGATCTTATACGCACTGCTGGTCGGTGCGTTACCCTTCGACGATGATAATTTACGTCAATTACTTGAAAAGGTAATTAATAATTTCATACTACGTTTTTACGCTAAAATCCTGGAAATAAATGATCTTTAGGCGCGTGGACAAAATCGAAACTATCGCCAACGTATTGTTTTTTCAATGCCACAAAATAAAATAATTTTCACACGTCGCCTTCCTGTTATCGATATTCGAGCGCCAAAATATCCTTGAAGCACTTGACTGTTACTCATAAATAAAACAATTGAAAGTGATTTTGCACCATTTAATATGTGAAATAAATGAAAAGCGCCAGGGTAGCCCGCGAAATTCAAATTTTCTTACGTTTTTGCAATTTGCATGGTTGTAGGTATGTTGAATAAAATAATATGATTCACTATTGTAACAAGTAGGTGTGTATTTACACAATGATAATCATTAAAATTATCAATATAAAACTTCAAATTACCTACCGTATTGAATGAGTATTTTATGAAATCATGACATTCTAACTAGAGAGTTTTATTTATGATTCTAATGATTAATTGTAAATACCTATGTACTTTGAACAACATAATTACAACCTTCCACTGACCTGAAAATTGCAAAAAACTCAAGACAATTTAAATTTCGCTGGCGCTGTATAATGTTTGTTGTTATGTAAGTATTCATCTGCCCGCCAATATATTTTTATTTTATAAAAAAAATATCTAAGTACTTATATTTTAATAAAAAACAAAAAAGACCTTGAATAAAAAATAATCACATTCTATTAATTTCATCTGGTTGCACGGTAGTGCGCCAGACAAGTTCGATACAACTTTACCTACTCATGTTTAATTAATTTTTGTTTCAGGTAAAACGTGGCGTATTCCATGTACCACATTTCGTTCCTCCTGACTGCCAACAGCTTCTGCGAGGGATGATAGAAGTCAACCCTGAGAAACGGATGACGGTAACATTTTTTTTCTGTTTGTCATTTTATCTAATGTTTTGAAATAGGCCCGGGTAGTAGGAAAGGTATAAACCATCTCATGGTCTTGTACCATTATAAGCTTTCACTCTAAAAACTGTTATTTTACCTCGTAAGTTGGGTTCATTTAGCTAATTCGAAAGAGACCAGTCAAAAATCTAGGAAATTGCCACATAATTTCTAACTTCACTTTTTTCTATCAAAAAATAAAGCCAGATATTAGATTTGAAGCAACATAATGTCAAATTACTAACCACTTACCAAACTTAGCCTTCTATTTCATCCCCAGTTGGCAGAAATCACCCGACACCCCTGGGTCACAGCCGGAGGCCGTGGGGAGTTGGAACAGGAGCTGCCAATGATGGAGGTGGTCCAGACCAGGGTCCTGCCATCTGCTGAGGCTATAGATCCGGATGTGCTGCAGGCTATTTGTAGCCTGGGCTGCTTTAAGCAGAGAGAGAAGCTGATACAAGAGTTGCTAAGTCCACAGTAAGTTTTTAGTCTTTCTTTTAGAAATGTATGCTTACTTTGGTGCAGAAGAAGAGAGAGAAAGCGAGAGGGGGGTATCAATATTTTAAACCTCTGTATACAGGGTGTAAGTGTAAACAGTGGCAATATTTTAAGGGGTCATTGTACTCATAATTATGAACAACTTTTACTATGGGAGCAAACGTGAAATCGCGAAAAAAAATCTGCTGTTTTTTTTGCGATTTCAGAGGGGCAATTCTCGTACCTAAAAACGTTCGCAATCTCATGCCAGCGTCAATCAAAATGTCAAAAATGAAGGTAAACGCTATACAATTTCTGTCAGATTGAGTCTTGAGATGATATTGCGAACGTTGTTAAAAATACGAGAATTGCCCCTCAGGTTTGGTCCCATAGTAAAAGTTGAAAGTTGTTCATAATGATTAGTGCATACGGCTACATAACAAGGTATACATTTCTAGTTTACGCTGACCTCTCATTGTTCGGAAATCCTATACAATGCGAGATCAGCTTATACTGGAAATGTATAGCTTGATCTGTAGCCGTGCGTACAATGAATTCGTAAAAGATTGCCTCTGTTTACACTAACAGGCTGTATATGTGTTGTGGACGGGGTGTGTGATTTTGAGTTTAAACTGCGCATCGGCAGACGGAAATTCGGACGGGACCCTTTGGCTAGGTGGACTGACGATGTTCGCCGTCAAACTCAAAGCATTTATTTAGGTACAGGCATTTCTGAACACTCAAAATGATGAAGGTCATTCAGAAAGATGAAGTTAGTTCTCCAAGTCGTTCAGACTTCAGAAGGCCAATTCTCGTACCTAAAAACGTACAAATTCCAGTTTAATCTCATGCCAGCGACCATCAAATGTCAAAAATGTAGCTAAACGCTATACAATTTTTGACAGTTTGAGACTGAGATGAGATTGCGAACGTTGTTAAAAATACGGGAATTGCCCCTCAGACGTGACGTGACGTGGCTCATGATACACTCGTATTATGGTGATGTAGAATGGTGTCTAGTAAGGTCTAGCATAACTGCATAATACGCTATTATAGACCATCGTTGGTTTAATGAGGATCAAAATGTATAAATATCCTAACCTAACTAAAACTATTAAAAGACTAAAATAAGGCGTCGGAAAATTCCTCCGCATTGCTATCGACTGGTAAAGTACCCAAGAGACTAGCGTCATTGCCACGTTGTATGGCAATGCTAAGCCTCTGACCAAGGTAAAAGTCAGCCCTTGGGTCATGGGAAGTGTCAACGAGCCGTTTGGAGATTTCGTTGAACAAAATGTGGTTTAATTGCTTAAATACTAGGGTCTTATTAGAAAACGAGGTTTTTCTTCTATCATGGTTTAAACCATCGAGCCAGTTTTTGTAATAAGAACCTAGCTGTGATAGAAATACAGTTCTTAACAAAACTGACAACTTAGTCCGGTACTAAGTTGTCAGTTTTGTAAAACTGACATCTTAATGTGTCGGAATAAAGTTGACAAAACAAACAAACAAAACATTAAGATGTCAGTTTTACAAAACTGACAACTTAGTACCTGACTAAGCTGTCAGTTTTGTATAAAGAACTGTATTTCTATCACAGCTAGGTTCTTATTACAAAAACTGGCTCGATGGTTTAAGTCACGACGAATGAAAAACCTCGTTTTGTAATAAGACTGTATCCAAAACCCAAACCAAAACACCAAAGCTGGGCATTTTGGGACGGTCTTTAAAACACAGCTGATTCATATCCTTTATTTGTTTATATGATTTTTAATTGCCCATCCACAGCCACAACACAGAGAAAGTGATCTACTTCCTGCTGCTGGAGCGCAAGCGGCGGAGACCAGCGCGCGATGACGAGCCGCGCCCCGCCGCACCCGCCGCGCCGCCAGACGCGCCACGCAAGAGGCTCGACACCTGCCGGGTAAGGACATTGGTATGGACATGAGTCTGTTAGACTTCTACTGATTTTACCTATACGGCCTGTCTCCAACTGTTTTTGGTTGAGAGGAGTAGCTTACTCATACTCGGGCAAAAAACTATTTTCTACTTTATTCTCCGTAATTTAAAAAATATATTTGACTTTTTAGCTGCAGTAAAATGAAAATTCATAACTATCATTTCGTTAAAAAATGTTCCCATTTGACAGCGAAATGACAGTAAAAATGACATTAGAAGTGTCATTTTACTGCAGCTAAATAAAAGTCCGACTATAGTTATAAACTTTTATGTGAATAGACGCATGAAATTACATTTATTATGTTAGGAGATTGGCCATTGTTCTTTTTGGCCCGGAAGATGTGGCGCTGCCTGCGCTCTCATGCTCAAACCAAATAAAAAATCAAGACGTAGCGCTGGAAACAATACAGTGAAGCATGCGCAAAACTACACCTCGCTCTGCATACACGCCACGCGCACACATTTACCTACAGCAAACTACAATTAATTAAAATACACCTCATTACGTGCACACATGTTTACGAAACCAGCTCAAGTCACTGTTGACAGTGCTATGTCTTGGTTTTTTTTTTAGTCTGTGCTCTCATAATCTCAGAACAATAACAAAGCATAGAAGGAAGGCTAAAAACAGAATTCTGTAACTACCTTTATTCCCGTTCTATTATTAGGTACGCTAAAGGTACGATAAAGGATGTGGGAAAGAGATAAATGTTTTACTCTTTGTTTTACTTTCTTGGCATGGTCACAAGATCAATTGTCATTTGGTTAAAAAAGTTATAGTATGACGCGGCCAAATTTGATAGTACTTTGTTTCAATGCCTGACAGTTCGTTCATTGAACTACCTGACTTATTCGCTTGTTCATTGTTTACGTGTTTGTCGTAATCTTCCATGGTTTTGCGATGTTTTAATAATATTTCTACTGTTAGATTGCATGAATTCTTTGTTTAACTACAAATAGTGAGTGTGTGGACGCTGTGGAGCAATTTCTTGTGTGGTTGGGGGCTGCAAGTCCCATTCATAGCGAAAATAAAATGAACAATAAATGTTGACCTTCCATCGGTAAGTTTTTGCTCAATTTCTTGTTGCATATGATCTGATAAACGAATATAAATACATAACAAATATTGCTGTGTCACTATATAGCTGAAACCAGTCGTAATATTTATTCCAATAGAAGTTATTAGCGAATATTCGGAAATTGTTTTGGGGTTATCTTGATCAGCCATAGTGACGTAAATAATGTTGTCGATACTTTTCTTTTACAGATTTCCTAGACGATGTGAAAAAAAAATGGATAAATTGTATTGGTAGACGAAATTGGACTCCAAAAAGCACAGCCACATAATATGCTCCAAGCATTTTACTTTGTATTCATTTGGTAATGAACCTATGAAATGGATGTAGCATGTTCTTTAAGTTGTCACTTAGAGAACATGCTGTTCCTACATTATTTGTTATGGATAGAACAGATGGGTCTGATATACAGGATGATTTTTTTATCATGCACCAAATTGAAATGGGAGATTGTACTCATCATTATGAACAACTTTTACTATGGGACCAAACCTGAAATCGCAAAAAAAAAATCAGCTGTTCCTGTTCAGTACATTTTGACGAGTTTGATGTAGATAAATGTACTGAACAGCTGATTTTTTTTCGCGATTTCAGGTTTGTTCCCATAGTAAAAGTTGTTCATAATGATAATAATAATAATAATAATCATTTTATTATCAGGCAACTAGGCCCATAGATAAAATACACAAAATATCTTAAACAATAATAAACTAATACATATGAATAAATCTTATTAAAAAAACTATAACTATACACGTAACGTTGTCGGCGTCGTGTTCCGCTGCGTGGTGTCGCGTAACCGTCCTCGGAAACGTCGAAATATGACACCTTTCGGCCAAAAGTCCTCTTTTAAGAAGGTCTGTAGATGTTGGGTCGGAACTCGTACCACGAACGACGTAAAGTTGATGTTGTGGCGCGACTCCAACCTTTCGACCCTCAGAGTCCAGTCGGTCTTCACCTTCAAATACTGCACGACTTCCTCAACCCTTGTGGAGTGAAATAGGCGCGAGATGTACAGCTGCGTCGTAGGCACAGCAGGGCGCAGCAGCATGTTGGGTCCAGTCGGTGCGGTACCACACTGGTTACGAGAACAGGGCTTCTTCTTCTTCTTTTCTACCTTAGTGAAACCCTCTTCATCAACTTGGCCCGTTCTTGGTAAGCTACGGACCGCAGTCAGGGCAGGTTGAGGACCCTTTTTCTCCCCTATTTCGGTTTGTCGCTTAGGTTGCGACGCATCCGATTTGCCGGTGGTGACAATAGCAGCGTAGGCACGTTTAGGGGTCGACGTACCTACGTGTGACGTTTCCGCAGCCGCTGTTGAGGTGCGGGCGACGGCGGCGGCGGGCGGCGCGTGGTCAGCATTATCAGCAGCTGGTGACGCACTTGTGTTCGCCGATTCAAAACTGCCGATTGATGCATTTTGCGCCCCTCGACGTGTGTTCACCTTTGAGGCCTCAGGTGACCCAATTACTGTACCAACGTTACGCAATAATGCTATTTCTGCACGTAGTTCAGTGTTGTTTTTTTCTGAAACCTCCATTCTGGACTGCATCATGGTCATCTCCGCTTTCAAGGTAGTGATGTCCTTTAGCAGCCGTGTAACGTCGACGTGATCGAACGTGACGGGGGGCAGTTTACTCAGCTCCTTCGCAACGAAATCTGGCACGTCGTCCGGGTCAGTCTTCTTCAACATATCAATGATATCTTGAAGACTCTTTTGTGTTCCATCTCTGCGGCGAGACGGCATCTGGTCCAGTTTTCCAAGTGACTGGAACAGCAAGAGTTTCCCGCTGCTGATCTCGTCCTCCTTGAAATTGGATCGGCATATCTGCAGGATGCTTACCTCGTCCATGTAGTCGATAGCATGGACTAGGAATGCCAGCAATTCATTGACTATGAGTTGTTTGGAACTCATAATGTTTACGGGCGGCGGCTATGGCCGCGCAACACGCGAATAAATTTCGTGCCGTGCACAGTGGAAACACGTCCGTGTTCGAGCGCGCATCGCACTGCACTGAATGATGAGTACAATCTCCCATTTCGATTTGGTGCATGATAAAAAATTCATCCAGTATTATGATATAATTAAGGTATTTTATTGGCAATAAATAGTATCCCGTTCAAATTAAAACTTGATTTATTACATTACAGGAAATACTTATAGAAGTCTGCGAAGAAGGACATAGCGCAGTACTGCAAATTAAAAGAACCGCTCACCATCAACAGCAATCTAACATGAAGACAGGTATAACATTTCAGAAATATGTTCACTTGATATATGCGATACAATGATATTATATTAAAAATATCATTGATGCGATATCATTCTTCTAATTATCCCAGTCGGAAATATAATCGTGTGCAAATTTATTTATTTATTTTTAATAAAAAATACGTAATTGTAGGATCCCGTAGCAATGGAAGTTGAAACAGGACCTAGTACATCGGTACAGATTAATGAATCGCCACTGATCTTGACATCTCGTGAAATCATCTCACATCAGTCAGGTAAGACATACAAATAAAACTATTTACCTAAATAAAAATGTTGATAAAAAATCTTACATAAATTTTATTGAGAACTGTTTGTTTTAGGAATCCTTGACACAGATGACAATAACAAATTCAGAAATAATTGGATTCCATCCCGATTCAAGAAGACTGCGCTTTTGGCGAGTTCCTGGTCGCCAGAGCCGACTCCAGAATCCTCAGGAAGTTCATTCGTACCAGGGCGGAATGATTATGGTGTGGGCTGGAATTCGCCTAACAGATTATTAAAGTTGCTAGGCATTTTATTTTTTATTTAAAATATTATCTGGTCGTTATTTATTTTTTTATGTACCTACAAAAAGTTTTTGTCGCTTTGATACCATTTTGAATTTTCATAAAAAAAAATATTTTTTCACTAACAACCATTTTATTTAATCAAATAATTCAAATCTCTATTAAATTACGCTTCACTGATTTAAAATAATACATAATGAAAAAGTATTAAAATAAAAATTATTAGGTACTTTGAATACCCTTGTTCCCTAGACTTTGTTGAGTAGTCTATGATGTAATCTAAAATTCAAATAAATATGAGAAAGTAAGTTGCTAAAAACATTTGCAAAACCGAATGTCTCCCACTTGTTTTCAATAAACTCATCAGTTATTATGGCATTTAAATACATTCTGATTTAGCCGGGTCAGATTTAATACATGAAGAGCTGTCGGGAACCAAGGAAGACTTTGGTGATGATGATGACGAACTATTTAGTTCATAATTAAAGTATTGTTTCATTTGGAACGAATATATTAAGTATTGGGATCATAAGGATGCTTAGTTAATTCAAAATTTTAGGTACGCACGGCTACAGATCCAGTTATACATTTCCAGTATAAGCTGATCTCGCATTGTATAGGATTTCCTTACAATGAGCGGTCAGTGTAAACTGGAAATGTATAGTTTGATGTGTAGCCGGGTGTACCTACGGTTATTATTCTTGGCAGTATAAGAAAGAATGTCATTGTAAATTCTATCGATGTTGAAATTTAGTGGGTACATCACTAGTCAGAATAAAATGAATGACAACCTACAAAATTTCGAAACGTCTTCTGTATACGTGTCCTTCTTTTACATCATAGCGGCTCCATAAGTCAAAATGAAACAAATATATTGAGTTCAGTTGCTATTTAAGCACTACTTCTATGCTTGTTGTTCTTCTGAGCTCATAATATCCTTTCGACGTTTTTTCTGGAAGCACGAATTATAAAATTGAAATTTTCTAAAGGACCTAATTTTGCAAATTCAACATTGTAGGCCAGAAGGATATTTTACCTACTTATGTAAATAAAATAAATTCACTCGTCCAATTAGTAAAAAAAAAAGATCTGTTGTTCACTTATGTTGTTGTTCACTTATGTTTTGCAAAATTTTATGGGATGAAATAAAAAAGGGTAAAAAAAAGTTTAGTCCGTCAGTCAGATAATGAAAAAATATTAGACACGTATTTTTTGCTTAAGATATCACAAATAAAAAAAAATTACTTAGATAACACGCATTAAAGTTGGGGAGTGGGGGCTCTTCACGTCACTTCTATGTTTAAAACCTAGCTAGGCGTCACCTCATGCCATATTTCAAGTCATGGTATTGCCGTAATTTTTTATTTATTTAAAAAAAAAAAAAATTGTGTCCAATACTTTTTAACCGACTTTTCAAAATAAAGATGAGATTATCAATTCGTCGCGTTGTTTAGACAACGTGTAACGTTAAATGCGCAAAACCTCTTAAGGGGTCATTGTACTCATCATTATGAACAACTTTTATTATGGGACCAAACATGAAATCGTGAAAAAAAAATCAGCTGTTCAGTACATTTTGACGAATTATGCGAACATAAATATACAGGGTGTTCGGCGCATGGACCGACACAATTTTTTGGGGCATTTGGGGGGTCATTTGCTAGGTTTCACCTAAAGACCTCCATGTCCTAAGTGTGACGGTAATAGTTTTTTTTTTTTTTTGTTCTTTCTTTGAATTACCCAAAATCTCGCCTTTGAATCGATATATTTTTTTTGTTTATGGTTGTAAAATAACAAAATAATTTTTATTATAGTCTACAATGTATTCTTATTCGAAATAAAATAAAAAAATATAGTAACCGTAATAAGTCTTTTCTTAAAACACTCCATAACTGACTCTCTAACTAGTATTTTGACTACATTTGAATTGTTTTTCATAGCGTGTAGCATACCCTTAGAAAGGGTACAAGCTAAAGAACTTTTTGAGATAAAAATAAGGTGAAAATGGCTTTATTTAAAAAAAAAAAATGAATTTAAGAGTAGTAACTTTTCATACATTTAAACATTTTTAAGACTTTGGAAGCACGTAAGTCATTTTCTACTGATCAATTACATCAAATAATAATTTATTTAGAATAAAAATACATTGCAGACTATTATAAAATTTATTTTGTTCTATTGCAACCATAAACAAAAAAAAATATATCGATTTAAAGGCGAGATTTTGGGTAATTCAAAGAAAGCACAAAAAAAAACATATCTCAATTACCGTCACACTTAGGACATGGAGGTCTTTAGGTGAAACCTAGCAAATGACCCCCCCAATCCCCCAAAAAATTGTGTCGGTCCATGCGCCAAACACCCTGTATACTAAACAGCTGATTTTTTTTTCGCGATTTCAGGCTTGGTCCCATAGTAAAAGTTGTTCATAATAAGAGTAGGTATTTCACGGGTTACGATTCGATAACCAATTTATGCTTGTCCGGCACAATGGATATGGTGAAATGGAGCTGATGGTGACTTCACCATCAGCTCCAGTTCTCCTGGTTTTTACTAAGAGAACTCCTCAACAATTAACGTCCCTGCATCGGGGAAAGCAATATTTGTAAAAGATAAGCAGTTGACATTCGGCTATTGTAATTTTATTGTAACTTAGATCAATTACAAACTGATCCACTAAAAAGTGAAAAATAAAAACTTTTTTACAAAAAAAAAAAAAAATGACCGACTTCCAAAAAAACTGCAGTGAAAATAACTTTAATTTCGGAAGTCGGTGGCAAAAAACTAAAATACAGATCCAGACACCGACTTCCGAAATTAAGTTATTTTTCACTTTGCAGTTTTTTTTTGGAAGTCGGTTA
Organism: Cosmia trapezina; assembly: GCA_905163495.3. NCBI lineage: Eukaryota > Metazoa > Arthropoda > Insecta > Lepidoptera > Noctuidae > Cosmia > Cosmia trapezina. Next base: position 8,277,404 of record LR991049.1, read on the forward strand.
TTTTATTTTTGTAAAAAAGTTTTTATTAATAATTAGGTTATTAAAAAATATTGGACACAATTTTTTTATTATTTTTTCTGACGGCCAAAAAAAATTTGACATCATCCCTTTTAACTATATCGTCGTAAGGATGATGTTTGTATGTATTTGCTGCAGGTAAACGGGCAGTCAGCACACTTTGGTCAGATCAGCGAGGGCTCACCAATAACGCCTCGAAGATCACAGTATAGGTACGAAGTACAAATTCATTCCTTGAAGTTATTCGTTATGAGGGTAAGCAGTCATCTAGGCTTAGATACATAAATAATTGCTTGAAATTGACATTATAATTTGGGTGTACGGTAGTGTGTACCGCTAAGTTCCCATTAAGATTTTTATTTGTTTCTTTGTATTCCAACAAGTTGGAATAAATTAATAACACTTTAAAGTGTAAACTACTCTATAAACTTGATGAACACAATATAAACCTTGCTTTGTCATGCATGAGTGGCAAAGACAGATCTTACACAAAATATGCGGTGTCGATTCCCACTTCCAGCTTTATTTGAAGGCAGCAATGGGTAAGGAGAGCTAAAACTATAATATGGATGTTTTCTGGGTATTTTTTTGTTACCGTATATAGTGCTGGAACTGTTTTACGTGAAATAAAAAAAAATATAACTTTTTAGCTCACAAACTAGTTATTTGGGGAGGGCCGCGTGATATTCACATGTTCAAAGAATCGCCCATCTACAAGTGTTACAAGTAAACCAAAAGTACCCATGGGAAGAAGGAATGACTTTATGTATGTATGTAGAATAGTTACTTCGGAAACGGGTTGGTTCTCGCTTTGTCATAATTAAGACGACTGTCGCTTGTTCTCACCTCTCTCGCTCACACGGTACCAAATTTTTTAAATTGATAGATGATTTGAAAAATGTAATCAATTAGCGAACTAGTAAATAATATTAATTTAATAGGTACACACGGCTACAGATCAAGCTATACATTTACAGTATAAGCTGATCTCACATTGTATAGGATTTCCTTATAGTGAGAGCTCAGCGTAAACTGGAAATGTATAGCTTGATGTGTAGCCGTGCGTACCTATTAAATTAATATTATTTACTAGTTCGCTAATTGATTACATTTTTCAAAAAAGCATCTTTTTATTTAACATTTTTAATCCCGTGTGAGTTCCCGTGTGAGCGAGAGAGGTGACAAAATGCGACAGCCCTCATAAGGCCACTGTCATCATCATGCCATTTGTTGGTACCTACAGTAGATGCTAGGTACATGGACCTAAAAAAAAAGGCGGACGCCGTCTCCTTTAACAATAACTGAAGCACCCATAGTAAGTCAGTGCGCTAATGTCTACAAGCCAGCACGCACACATTCACACCATAGTAAGTCTATCGGCCGCCATTAGGTTACACGAGCGACGGCGTCTTTGCAGGTACTCAAATCACGCACACATAGATCGGTAGGGTGCTTCACTTTCGATATGCGTGGTGCGGAGTCCATCTTTTTTTATAAGTCTATGGCTAGGTAGTAGTGTGTGTAATATCCGAGGTTTGAGCACAGGTTTGGTCGCAGCAGGTCTGCCTCGGGGCGTCGCGGCGAGGGCCGGAGCTCCCCACAACTACCCGCCAGCCCTCCGAGTAAGTATACTACGTACAGTAGGGCCGACGTATCTTGGCGAGTCTGAACATAGGCTCTCCGAACTTTCGCGCATGTTCTCTCACTCACACTCGCCTCATGTCGCCATTTGATTCCTAAAAATGTTACTGCGCAGCGTTCTGCGCGAAGTTCGGACTCGCCAAGATACGGCTAACTAATATTATAAATGCGAAAGTGAGTTGGTTTGTTTCCCCCTTCCCCCCGGACCACCGTGCGGTGTTGACGTGCTCTCAGTACTGTCTTAAAAATTATTTAAAATATTTAACATACAAAATATCAAAGTAAATCAGTAAATAAAAATAGGAGTGCATAGAAGTGAGGAGGTGTTAACAGTCTTGGTACCAGAGCCCAGACGCGACCTTTCGGTACCCCTCCATCAACGCCTTGGACCCACCCGAACAATACGTAAGAAGATTTGCACTAATTATATTCTGCGCGTACGCCGCCACCTCCAAGAGGGCGAGTTTAATTGGCCGCGCACCTCTTGTGCGACAGGGTAACGAGTGCGCTGGCGCCGCCCATTAAGTGAAAGTTGTCACACGGGCATCCAATTACGCTAGCCTAAATCGACGACATCTTTTGCTAATTAGTGAAGAACGTCCCTACTCATTAGGAGTTAGGACGCTATTTGCAATTACTTCCTTGTATTATCTGCTTGCCTGGTACTAATGGAGTCAATGAATAAATCTATGTCAGACACGGAAATTATTACAGCGGGCACGCATATAACTAAAAATCGCGGCAAAAAAAGGCGCGGAGATAAATTGGATGAGTCGCTTGGTAATCAGTTAGATGAATTTAAAGAGGAAATAAAAAAACTGCTCTCGTCTTTTAATGAAAAACAGGGGAAGGAGACACAACAAATTAATTTAAAACTTCAGGAGATTCAACAATCAAATGCACATATAGAAACATCTCTTGCATTCTTATCGGAACAAAATAAGAATCTTCAAGAAAAGATTACCCGACTCGAAATGCAGTCTATAGAAGACAAGAAGTACATCTCCATTTTAGAAAATAAGATTGAGGACATGCAAATCGGAAGTCGAAAAAGTAACCTAGTGATCAAAAATGTACCGAGAAAAAAAGGTGAGACTAAGGAAGATCTTCTAGAAATGGCTATGTGCCTCTTTCAAAACATACAATGTACCATCAAAAAATACGACATTAAGGACATATATAGGGTACGCGGTAAAACAGCGGAAAAGCAAAACACACCTATTGTCGTGGAAACTGGCTCCACAATTCTGAAGACTGAGACTTTGAAAATGGCCAAGGCCTTCAACATAAAGCATCAAAACAAATTAAGTTGCAAACACCTAGGATTTAAGACCCAGGAAGACACTCCAGTCTTTATATCGGAACATTTAACTGCTAAAGGCTCCCGCCTCCATTTCCTTGCACGTGATCTAAGTAAATCTGGAATCTACAAGTTTTGCTGGACCGCCTATGGCAAGGTATACATTAAGAAGGATGAAAATTCACCAACTATAATCGTAAGAAGTGAAGAACAGGTACATAAAATGTTGCTTGATAAATGACTATTTTCCCTTAACTTTTTAAGTGACCGTCTTATAACAGTTGAAATGTTATTATTATTGTATCAACGGAATTTTTTTTTCACCAAATATTGCTATTATGTTTTGCCAGGCCACATACTAAGCTATTTTGTCAAAAAACACATCACTATTATACACAAACACATACACATCCTTATCACACTTATAAACCACGCATCTACAAGAACCAATACCACACACATACATACCACATATGTACTAAACCCGTCACACATTTCAAAATCCTGTAAAATAAAAATGCAGTCCAGCCAAAAAATACAAACTCCAATTTTAGTACATGGCTACCTACATTCGAAATACATTGAAATAAATACTTACCTAACTCAGACGGTTATTCAATCAACAATAAGTATACATGGATAATACACTACACACTGTCTCCGAAATCGATAACATCGAAACTGCCCGTTCGGTAGAATGCGACTCTGCAGAACTTTATAAACATATCTCTGTAAAGAAGAACGATCTCACAATAGTATCGCAAAACATAAGGAGTATTTACTGTAATTTTGATAACTTCTTAATCACTCTATCTACTCTTCAATTCGAACCAGATGTTGTAATACTGACCGAATGTAGATTGAATGCCAATAAAGCGATCCCACATATGTACAACTACCACTCCTATATGACGACTCGTCAGATGAACCAGAATGATGGTGTGGTTGTATATGTTAAAAAAACATTAAAACCTAAAGTGGAGGAAATACAGCTAGTCCAAGCATCATGTCTACGAGTGGACATATTGGGCAATATCCTCTATTGTATCTATCGTTCTCCCTCTAATTCAAATACCGATAGCTTCATTGAATCTCTCAGCACGCAGTTAAACACACTAACATCACAGAAAAACATTATTATTGCAGGTGACATTAATATTAATATCAAACACAAAGAGACCGAGTCATCCCAAGATTGCAAGAATAGAGTTAACTACCTAAATATGCTGTCGTTTTTCGGTATACTTCCTGGACACACTTTGCCCACTAGGGAACAAAGCTGCCTTGACCATTTCATGCTTAAAATTCACAAAAAAAAGTTCTCGGCATCCATCGCTATCTTGCACACTACGGTGACTGACCACTATACAACATTTATCTCTATAGCAAAATTAAAAAATATCCAAATCGTAAATAAAACCACCACTACTCTAAATTTTGAACAAGCTTTAAAAGATTTACAGGAAAGGAATTTGTCTGACTTATTATTCTGTAATGACCCACAATTATTAATCGATACTTTTATTAATGTACTAACTAACGTTGTAAACGAAAACACTAGCATAAAAAATATTCCAAACAATAAAAGAATCATAAAGCCGTGGATTACCACAGGCCTCCTACGTTGCATTAAAAACCGTAACAAATTGCAAAAACAAAGTCGCAAGGACCCGTATAACGAAATAATAAAAATCACTTACACTAGATATAGGAACTACTGTAATAATTTAATTAAAAAAATTAAAAGGGAATATGAAAGAAATTTAATTGCTCACTCAGTATCTAACAACAAATTACTCTGGAAAAACATAAAAACCATCACATACTCAAATAAAGTAAAAAGTCAAAACATAGAATTATTAAACATAAAAGCAACTCCTACAGAATCAATAAACTACATCAATGAATATTTTGCAAATATTGGAAAACAACTTGCTCAAAAAATTAATCCGGGATTAAGTAATGATTCTAAAAACCGAATACATGCATTACGATCACAACTCAATACCTTTGTGCTGCTGGATACTGACAATGCAGAAGTAGAAAGTATACTGATGAACCTGAAATCTGACAGTGCCCCGGGTTGGGACAACATCTCGACAAAATTCTTAAAACATATAAGAAAGGAAGCTGTTCCCATTATAGCTCATCTTGCCAATCTATGTCTCCAAAAGGGCGTTTTCCCGGCTCCACTAAAACAATCTGTCATCACCCCAGTTTACAAGGGAGGGGACAGAGACGATATCAACAACTACAGGCCCATTTCCGTCTTACCGTCGATATCAAAAGTGCTTGAAAAGATTATAAATACCAGACTAACTAATTATCTCAAAAAATATAATATTATATCTAATTCACAGTTTGGCTTTAGACAGGGTGTATGTACTGAAGATGCAGTAAGTACGTTAAGCTCTTTTGTAACCGAACAGCTTGACAAAGGAAACAAATGTTTGTCTGTATTTTTAGACCTCAAAAAAGCATTTGACACCGTCTCTGTCCCAATCCTTGTGAATAAGCTGGAAAAAGCCGGAATAAGAGAAACTGCGCTCTGTTTACTCAAAGACTATCTTACCAACAGGAAGCAAAGAGTAAAAATAGGACAGTATACCAGTGATGACGAGGATGTATTATACGGCGTACCACAGGGTAGTGTCTTAGGGCCTACACTATTTCTCCTTTATATCAATGATCTTTGCAATATTGAAATAAAAAATGCAAAAGTATTTTCGTACGCTGATGATACATCTATTGTGTTCACGGGTTCTTCCTGGAATGAGGTTAAGCTGAGTGCAGAGGCAGGGATGGCTCGGGTAGCTGAATGGCTAAAAAGCAACTTACTTTCGCTAAACACTAATAAAACTAACTACGTATGTTTCAGTATCACTAGCAGAACACAGCCTATTGATGACTTACATTTAAAGGTACACACCTGTGGAGACTTGACTACTACAATTTGTAACTGCCCATTCATTGAGAAGGTCACTAAGACTAAATATCTGGGAATTGTGGTAGACCAAGCACTGTCCTGGTATCCCCATATTGAGCAAACTTGTGGGAGAATAGGGAAACTCAGTTGGATCTTTAAAACCCTCAGGCATATTGTTCCATGTAAAATAGTGAGCAGTAAGAACCGTCTCAGAAATCTCCTCAATGAAGTATATGTAGCACTGGCACAGTCTGTGCTACTGTATTGCATCCCAATTTGGGGCGGTGCTGCTAAAACAAAATTTATAGATGTAGAACGAGCACAACGTACATTAATAAAAATTATGTATTTTAAAAATAAAAGATTCTCTACTGAAAGCTTATACCAAATAAGTGATTTACTCTCTGTTAGAAAACTGTACATAACCCAAACTGCTCTTAAAAAACATAAAGCCTTGCCATATAATATTAGCCAAAAATCTAAAAGGAGAAAAGATTTAGTTTCCCAAATTCCTCAAACAAAAACTAGATTTGCAAGCAGGCAATTTAATAAACGTTCGGGACAACTGTACAACAGAATTAATAAACATGTATATGTATATAATAAAAATTACCGAGACTGTAAAAAAAGTATAATAGACTGGATAAAACCACTTACCTACGAGGAAACCGAGGCACTTCTGGAACACGGTTAGTAGCCGAAACTCATTAAATATTCTATAATCTAATACACCACACCCAACACACCACACATGCACACCACAGCACACCACACCACACCACACTACACTACACTACACTACACTACACTACACTACACTACACTACACTACACTACAACACACACATCACACGACACTATCACTACACCACACCACACATTACTCCACATACAACAACAAGAAATTGTGATAGGTACCTATCTATTGTTAGTACTTAATTTAATTTATCAATTTAATTTAATTAATTTTTAATAATTTTAATTATAATTTTCATTTTCATTTTTTAATAATATTTTTTAAATCAATTCTATATTTTAATTTTTAATTATTTAATTCATCAATTCATCATTTATTTATTTTTTTTTTGTATAGTAGCTCACAGTTAGTATACCTAAGTATAATACTGCAATGTTATGGAAGAGCGGAGTCTCCTAATACAGGCATTGTTTGCTTAAAGGGAGGCTCCAAACACGTCTTTCTTTATAATAATGCTAATTGTGCCAATAAACGATTCGATTTGATTTGATTTGATTTGATTTTGTTTATTTGTTACACTTTGACGCTTCTGCTGAACGGATTTGGATATAATTTGGACATAGGTAGAACATGACCTGGGTTACGACATATAATTATTTTTATCCCAATATACCCACGGCATCGAGACTTAGCCGACGTTCGCACGGACGTAAAAATATCGTGGCAATTTTTTTTCGCGCACTGGATTTTCAACACTCTGCTTAGCGCCGAGACTAGAAAATCCAACAGTGTGCTTTTTCGTCGCGCTGGGTGCACTCTATTGTTGTTAGGTTGGATTCTCGAAGCTCGGCTCAACACCGAGAGTTGAAAATCCAGTGCGCGATAAAAACTCGCCGCGATATTTTTACGTCCGTGCGAAGGTCGGCTTATGCGGGTGAAACCGTGAAACCGTGGGGCGCAGTTAGTAAAGCAGCGTCAAACATATCGGGACGAACAGAAATGTTCTCAACAACTAAGAAATTAAACTTTCGGTACGTACTTATCTCAATTGGATAAAGTTCTTGTCAGAATGACAGCAAGTCTTCATATTGAAACATTCCTTGTGTCATTGAGTTAATATTTCATTTTCATAGTTGTTTCTAGATCATTTTGAACAGTCTGTTCGTCCTGGTATTATTGACGCTAACTATACATGAAAGGAGTGAAAACATTGAATCATCATTCTGCTGCCCTTATCCCAATCTATTTGGGGTCGGCGCAACATGTCCTTTTTTCCATCATTCTCGTTTTAGTCGGCATCTCGGTAGTCCATCCATCGTTTTAGTCGGCATCTCGGTAGTCCATCCATCGTTTTAGTCGGCATCTCGGTAGTCCATCCATAGTTTCTTTGGTCTTCCCCTACTCTTATAACCATTGAAATTCATACTCAAAACTTTCTTCACGACATTTTCCTCATTCCTCCGCATCACATGTCCATACCATTCCTCCGCATCACATGTCCATACCATTCCTCCGCATCACATGTCCATACCATTCCTCCGCATCACATGTCCATACCATTCCTCCGCATCACATGTCCATACCATTCCTCCGCATCACATGTCCATACCATTCCTCCTCATCACATGTCCATACCATTCCTCCGCATCACATGTCCATACCATTCCTCCGCATCACATGTCCATACCATTCCTCCGCATCACATGTCCATACCATTCCTCCGCATCACATGTCCATACCATTCCTCCTCATCACATGTCCATACCATGACAACCGATTTTCGCTCAACACACTTTTAGACTTCCTCAGATGTACTCACAACATTGAAAACGAATATGAAAACATTGAATATGAATAAATAATTTTAACTTTTTATCTTTCATTCAGCTGGTCACACTCCACATCGGGTGTCGTCTTTAGGAGGTACACCCGCAACTCCTGGATCACCGTTGGGTACGTATTTAATTTCAATAAAGACGACGAACACTATGGAAACACACACAACACACACACACACACAACACACACAACACACACACACACAACACACAACAACACACACACTATGGATGGAACACTATGGATGGAATACTTATCGAGTTATAGGTCGTGGTGGTAAGTTAAACCCAGCCAGGCGCTTTGTGTAAATAATTCCATAACCACTGCTCTCAAAACAGTGAAGGAAAACATCGTGAGGCAACCGGCATGTCCTAGAACCAAAAATTCGAAGACATGTGACATCTACCAACCCGCACTAGGCCCGCATGGTGGATTATTGCCCACTCCCTCTCACTGATAGGAGGCTTGTGTCCCAGCGGTGGGAACGTTACAGGCTGATTGTGTTGTGTGTATTATGTCAAAGTCATTTATTTGCTTTAATTGCGATAATACAAAGGTAAACAAATATTCTTGTGCGATGACACATTTCACCATATTTTGGCATGCAAATATTAATAGTGAGGTGCTAATTTATGTACGCAATAAAATAAATAAATAAATAAATATCCTTGGACATTTCACACAACGCCATCTAGTCCCAAGCTAAGCAACCTAATGCTTGTGTTATGGTAACGAGATGGCTGATAAACTACTTATATACATTTTTTTTTTTTTTGTAAATACATACATATTATAGATAGAAAAACACCCAGACTCGGAACAAATACTTGTAAGTCGTACAAATATTTGTTCCGTGCGGGAATCGAACCCGCGACATGCTGCGCAGCAGTCAATCGCTCAACCACTGCGCCAACCGTGTCGTCGCAATTATCTATACCAGCGTTTCCCAAACTATGGGTCGCGACCCACTGGTGGGTCGCATGCGAATATTGGGTGGGCCTTGAAATAGAGATTTTCAGCTATAATCATCATCATTTAAGCCGAAAGACGTCCACTGATGGACATAGGCCTCCACCGAGCACCGCTATATTAAAACTAAATAGGTACCTACCGAAATAAATTAGACATATTAAAATCATTGCAATTAAAAGTACCTAATTGAAATTGAAGTTGACGGTAAAGCTAATGACCAAAAATAGGAAACAAAATATATAAAGTTAAATCCTTCTCATTGACTCAAAATTTGACCTTTTTTCTCCGTGACAGCCAAGAGGTGAGTCCCGAATTTGGAAGTTTTTGTTAGGTGGGTCGCGGTCCAGTTAACTTTGGGAACTAATGATTTATACCAACAGTTACTAAACATGAAACTTTTTTAACGTAAATCAATCTTCAATTTACACAACTTAAAAAATATACATTTGGCACAACATCAACATAACAACAAAATTGACTTTTTAATCTTTTTTATCTTTATTTTATCGTGTTTAGATATTGATACCCATCCCGTCTTCAGAGTTTTGCTAGTTTATTTAATTTGATCCTATTTAATAGAGAAATAAATTATTTTCAGCATCCCCATCAGTCCGGGAGCATCATCACCAGAGAGCAAACTCCACAGGACCTACAATAAGTCTAAATATAAGTAAGTTTATTTCAGAAATTTATTCAAATACAGTCTTTATCTATCTATACAATAAAAATCGATTTGTGTATAAAATGTATGTTGACTTCAAAACGGCTGGAGCGATTTTGATGAAACTTTCAGGCAGTCTTCCCCGCGCGAATTCGTAAGATTTCCCCCTACCAAAAATCACTCAACGCGCCTAAAGAAGTTTTCACTTGGCGATCCTTATTAAATAACCATCACCACAGGTGGCGAGCCAGGTGAAGCGGTGATTATAATAAACGAATCACCGATAATGGGCTCGTCCGTGGCAGTGCGACCGCATAGTCCTTCGCAATCGCATCGAGGTATGTGCACGGTAGAGAGAGCGCCAAGTTCTATGGTCATTCCTGCTTTTTTAAATTCAATTAATTTTTTTTTCACCATATTTATCACCTTTCCTTTTTATCAACTAGCCTCATTGTGCACTAATGTATTTTTCTATAAATTACTTCGAAATGAGGGTTTTTATGAAATGACGTTCACTAGGTGGCAGCACTGATACGTCATGGCACAGATTAATACAGACGGGACACTCCGCAAAATCATTTAAATAAAAAGCGACTCTTGCTACGACACAATAAAGTGCAATTCAGGTCGCACAACGCTTATTACCTACAGTTATATTCAACTACAAGTTGCCTCTCTTTCCATCGCGTAACTCTTATACCTTCTGACCTACTGAATTAGCCCCGCGGACGGGGCCCGCCGCGTACTTGTAGCTTCATACCTAAACTGCGGAGTGTCCCATCTGTTTTAATCTGTGGTCATGTGGTCCTGTCAAATGTGTCAAAGCGCCTATATTTTCTTTAATTGTGTGACTGAATGATGAATGAAACAAATGATGAACGGCATCGTATATTTTATATTCATTGTCGAAATGGAAGACCGAAAATGGCGCCTTACTATATAGTGGCGGGAATTTTCATGAAAACCAGTATCCCTAAGTAGTCTGTGATGAAAACCCTCCTTCGTATTTCGAACGGTATCTCGTGAATCCTCGATGATTTTGAGTTCGCTTTCGAATGGGGAGCCACACGCAAAGCTGTTTGTAGATGGCGCTCTGAACGACTGTACATTGTTTTACAAACAAATCCATACAATTTGACAATCGTTCGTTATGTCAAATCAATGAAAAAAGGACAGTCGATCATGTGCCACCTAGCGTGATAAAAAGTTAGTTTTCCTCCCCATTGTGTGCGCTCACTTTAGTGAGGTTCCATGTGAACTTTACAGAATAGGACTTCAAATTCTTTCCTTTGGCCACAGGAGATCATTCATTTTGAGCTAAATGTATGAAAGTGTGTTGTGAAATAAAATAAATGTTATTAGAACATGCTAATCTCTTCACTTTTCACTATGGGAGCAAATCTGTAGGGCTAATATTTGCGCTGTTAACTACAGCGCAAATAATGGCAAATACTTAATAAAAATAAACTTTGGCGTTGAACACATTGGTTGAACATATCTGTATTTTCAGCGATGACTACATTCTTTTTTTTAGAATTTAATAGAATTAGCATTTTTTTTAAAACTTTAACCGAACAATTATTTAATTTATTGTGTCATTCTGAATAGTGTAAAGAAAACCCGGAAAATAAATGCACATTCAACCTTATTTCAAGCCATCTAATGGTGACAATAGATTACGCGGATGTGTGCCGTTTAAAATCGTAGTCAGTCCGCACCTTAACGTGCTTTCCGAGGCACGGAGGAGTCTCGGTATGTAAAGATGGTCACTCATCCACGGACCAATCCCGGCAAGCGTAGCTTAACCAGATGGATCGACCCGTGTGGCTGTTATTACTTAGCCACGAGCTCTACCTGTACTTAAAAGAATAATAGTAAAAATAAAAGAAAAACAGAAATAAAGAGAAAAACCGTATTATTTTGGAAAATAGCTTTTTTTGTTTGGCACTTTCACATTTAGCCCAAAAATGTATAGGTTATTTAATTTTGATCTCCTTTTTACGGTCTGGAAAAAAGACAGTCTATGGTTATAATAATTCAATTATTATTTCCACAGTGCGGGAAAGGTCATCTTTACCGGGTCCAACGAGTGGTAATCAGTCGCCTGCTCAGCCTTCACTGTTCCCCAACCTAGGTACTATTCAAAGTAAGTAAATCATATTCTTCATCCTTTTTAGGTTAACAAAAGATATTTCAAATGTGATGAGGAGAGACGAAACGCATGTGACTAAAAGAGATGAATATACATGTTGATGGATGGAGAGGGAGAGGAAGGCCAAAGAAAAGATGGATGGATAGTGTGAGGAATGATATGAAAGAGAAGGGAGTGAATGACAGCGTGACGATTGACAGGGGAGAATGGAAGAAGAAAACGTGTTGCGCCGACCCCAAGTAACATGGGACAAGGGCAGGAAGATGATAAAAAGATATTTCAATGTATAAATTATTACTATTCGTCTGCTTAGCCTTTTTTCAACTATGTTGGGGTAGGCTTCCAGTCTAACCAGATGCACCTGAATACTAGTATTTTACATAAAGTGACTGCCATCTGACCTCCACAACCCAGTTACTGGGTATCACGATACCCTTTGCTAAGACTGGTTGTCTGATTTTTAGGCTTCTGACGACGCGTAACGACTGTCAAAGATGAGACTGAGAAAGAGAGACAGCCGGGACCAACGGCTTAAAGTATTAATAAATAATTAGAGATCGTCTAACTTAAAATTGCGCACCCCTCTACTGCTTGTTGCATATACGTTTCAAATATTTGTAGGGGAGAGCGGGGTTAGAAGTTACCGGGGTAAGTTGTTCCGATCTGACTGAAATAGCTATATGAAGAAAAGAGATAAATATTATGCACAAAATATTTGTGGAGGTGCTTGCATTTTTGAATAACGATCTCTACATACATCTGTCCGGTTTTAAATCTGATCCAGCCTGTACCCTGCTGTCCTCCCCCAGACGCCCTAAGCCGAGGACCCTAACCCACGGAGGGTGTCCTTAGCGTGTAGTCGCTTAGTTTTTAAGTTTCTATCTACCCACAGGCAAGTTTGGTTAAGCAGCCAATAACCTCCTAGATTGGCCTGCGAGATGACAAACCCAAAAAAAAAAAGGTCCGGTTTTAAGGTTGGTCTGTTCCCAGGCGTGGCCGGGGGCGCAGGGTGCCCGGGCGGGCCCTGCGGCGGCGGCGCGGCGGCCCCGTGGCGCGTGCGCCTGGCGACCATTAAGAACTCCTTCCTCGGCTCACCACGCTTCCATAGGAGGAAAATGCAGAGTACGTACACCTTTTTTAAGTTTCATCTGATCATTATTTAATTGTTTACCAATAAGGGCGGGTCGATGTTGAAATGGAATAAAACAAACTATGTGTGAGTATTGACGAACGACGCGCCGTCGACGGGAGCCCATAGTTAACCTAATCTAACATAAGTTTTAAATTCCATGCATGAATGTTTCCATTCACCCTCCAAGAAATCGGCCCTAATGTCTCGTATAAATCATGGGATTACAAAAACTTCTATGACAGTATGACGGGTAAAAATTGAATCCTGTTGTATAAGCAATTAAACATCCTCATCCGTAAATTATTTTTATAATGTCATCTAAAAGCCTTAATCTTTCCACAGCATCTTCAGAAGAGGTCCACTTAACTCCAGAATCGTCTCCAGAGCTGACGAAGAGGTCCTGGTTCGGTTCCCTTCTACTGTCAGCTGACAAGGAGGAAACCTTTACCGCGTTAGTGAAGGGAAAACCGCTGGCGACCGTCAAAGCTGACTTAATACATGCTTTTTTGAGTGTAAGTACCTATTTCTACTGGTTTCTGAAATTCTGAAAATATGTTGTTGAATGTCATGTCACCTTATGATCTTTGCTCAAAAACATAGGGTAGTTTTAATTTGGCTTGTCCATTCGTCTGTTTTCCTATCCGCATTTGGAATCGGTGGATGGTCCTGCCCCGCGCGTGCGCCCGCGCCGTGCAGCGAGTTCTTGAAGCCTCGCCTGTTCGCTCCGGATCGCCATTTGATGTGGTCAATTTTGGTGTTATAAACTTTAAACTGAATATTTTTGTGCGAACTGCATACATGAACATGTTGGGGACATGAACATCGATATCAAACCGAATAATCATGACCGTCACTCGCATCCCTACCTCACCCTCAGTGCCTCGCTTGGATTACTTCCGGCTCATGTGCACCCCACTAGATCAGGAAATTGCCTAGACCATATTTTACTAAAAACTAAAAATACTGCTAGTATAATTATACTCGAAACCTACATAACTGACCATCTTCCTATCATCTTGTGTCTTAAAAATAACAAAAACACTGTAAAAACTCCAAACACCTTCACTTACCGTTTAAACTATTCAGCCATCAAAAGCGAACTAGACAGCACTGACTTCAGCCCTGTGTTAAATGAATCCGATCCGAACCGGGCGGCCGATTTGCTCGTTGATATAATTACACAAATTTCCTCTAAACATTCACAAACTGTTAAAGTATCTAACAAAACCCGAGTTCTCAAACCATGGATGACAGCGGGTCTTGTCCGTTGCATCCAAAACCGCGATAACCTTCACCAAAAATCGACCTCGTCACCCGATAACGATATATTAAAAACTACCTACACGCGTTACCGAAACTTTTTGAATAATCTATTGAAGAAACTGAAGCATACACACGACAGGAACGAATTGATAAAGGCTAAAAATAACATCAAAGCTACTTGGAAAGCAGTCAAAGCCATTACCAACTCCAGTTTTCAGACCCAGTCACCCGATGATCTTATCCTGGGCTCTACTGACGTAAAATCGTCTATCAACCATATAAATAACTTCTTTGTGAGTGTGGGCGAAAATCTAGCCTCAAACATTAAGCCTCCCAGTAATCCCCCCTTAAATAATTCAACGCAGCCGACTCCTCCCAATTCCCTCGTTATTATGCCAGTTGACGCATCACAGGTGTATGGGATAATTAGTAGTTTACGAGCGGATTGTGCCACTGGCCACGATAATATCCCTGTAAAAATACTTAAAGAATCCAGCTCTATACTCAGTTCACCCATAACACACATATGTAATCGTGCAAAAGCCATAGTCCATCCAATTTATAAGAGTGGGGACAGAAGCATTGTGTCTAATTATAGGCCGATTTCTGTTTTGAGTTCCTTGTCTAAAATCCTTGAAAAAATATTAAATAAATCCTTAACTTCATATCTTTCTAAATTTAAAATAATTGCCAATAATCAGTACGGATTTAGACAGGGGATCTCCACTGAAGACGCTGTCCAAGATCTTGTTAACAGTGTTGTTTCTAATCTGGATAAAAAGCAAAAATGCTATGGTGTTTTTCTTGATTTATGTAAAGCATTTGACTCGGTTTCTGTCCCCACTTTGCTTTTGAAGATGGAAAAAATTGGAATACGTGGCCTTGCGTTGAAAATGTTCACAGATTACTTATCTGGAAGAACTCAGCGTGTAAAAGTCAATTCCTTTGTCAGCGAAGATGAATGTATCTGTTTTGGGGTACCACAAGGTAGTATATTAGGACCTACCTTGTTCCTGATATACATTAATGATTTGTGCAAAATGTCTATCCCCAACTGTGATATATTCACCTACGCTGACGACACAGCGCTTATTGTATACGATGTTGACTGGGAGAAGGCCAAACAAAGAACGGAACACTCTCTCCGCCTTGTGATGGAGTGGCTTTCAGCTAATCTCTTGACTCTCAATATTGAGAAGACCAAACTCTTACGTTTTTCCTTGCCGAATTCTATTCCTTTACCTTCCGAGTCTAGTTTAGTAAAAGCCCATTCCTGTGCAGAGCATGATATCAGCTGCAGTTGTCTTACACTGTCCATAGTTTCGAGTATCAAATACCTAGGGGTGTACATTGATGAAAAACTAACCTGGCGCACCCACATCGAGGCATTATGTTCACGCACAAGAAAGCTCATATTCATATTTAAAGAGTTAAGACATTCAGCTGACCCTGCAACCTTGTCTTTGGTCTACCAGAGTCTATGTGCATCAATTATCACTTATTGCATTACAGTTTGGGGAGGCACTTATAAAAATCTTCTAATTCAAATAGAACGTGCTCAAAGGGTGATTCTAAAGGTTATGCATTTTAAGCGTAGAGATTATCCAACCGCCCTGCTGTACTCTGAATCCCAAGTCCTCACTGTGCGACAACTCTTCATTTTGCGTGTAGTCTTACGCCGTCACTCCATCCTACCTTTAGACTCAAACATCCTTCTAAGACGTCGAGGTCGTCCAGTCTGTGACTCCGTCCAATGTCGTTCTGCATTTGCTAGCCGCCATTACCCAGTTCTAAGTGCTCGTCTTTATAATAAGGTACATCGGTTAATTGATATTTACACGTTGACCAAGTTTGCGCTGAAAGCAAAGCTGACTAATTTGTTGCAGAATTTGTCTTACGACGATACAGAGGATATTCTGGCGGTCGCCTCATGATTATCTGAGTAAGGTATTCATGGGGTGATCGTTGGAATGTCTTCTGTAATTTAAATGTATTTTTTTTTTCGGTTTCTCTCTATTAAAATCAATATAATATTTGCATAAAATGTGTTCGATGTTCACAAATGTAAAGCATTATAGTAACTACTGAGCTTGATTGTATTTAGTTGTACTTTTCAATGTTTATGAGGAACTTTGCCTCCTGAGATACAAGTATCTTTTTACTTAGTTCAGGAGCCAGCTGTTCAACCTGTCTGACTGCCACTTGTACTATCATGTTTAGTGTATGTGTTCTATGTGTTTCTCTTTGTACAATAAACTTATTATTTATTTATTTATTTTTTATACATTGCCGTGCAGACAGTTACGTACGTATTGAGACATTTTATTCATACGAGTGCTCAATTGCTGTGCTATTTCCTGAAGCTGATTTAGTACCGTGGTTGGGATATTCAGGGTAGGTTAGGTTAGGTTAGGGCCTTTTTATCTGCCCTGTGTATTGAGCAAGATCTTTATTTCTTTAAGATATTTTAGATACAGCACTTTTCACCTATGATTTTCGGTCCTTCGATTTCAAATTTTACCAAGCGTCCTTATTCAGACTCCACACTATATTACTTTATATAGTGTATTATCTATGCTCCACACCTTATTTGATTGTTTTTTAAAGAATGAGGGTTTTCAAGGAAATTCAAGCCACCAGTGGGCGCCACTTTGACAAGAGGTCTTCCATTACGACAGGGAATTTATAACTAATTATATTAAATTTATAACTTTTTAGTACAAGTTGGGTTAATGAATTTTATTGCACCGTTATCTGGGAAGAAGAAGTGGCGCAACAAACTCCCCAGCAGTCTTACCTATCTGACTCAATAATTTAACCGTCATATACTTTCAGATAGCAGAATTATCACACAGCGTGCTGAGTCCGATGTCCTTTCGAGTGGAATACAAGAGAGGATCAAACGCGCCCGCCATGTTCCAAAGACACGTGAGATTTCAGGTAAGAACCGCTTCAGTCAAAAGATTCGACAAGAAACTTCAGTTTATCTCGATTATTTTTATTCGAAAATATTACTTGTATAGAGGGTTATTTTAGAGGAGCTCGTGGCTAAGTATTAACAGCCGCACGGGTTCACCAGATTAAGCTACGCTTGCCGGGGTTGGTTCGTGGATGGGTGGCCATCTTTTTTATCTTTACATACCGAGACTCCTCCGTGCCTCAGAAAGCACGATAAACTGTTGGTCCCGGTTGTCATTCGTAGATCTTTGACAGTCGGTACGGGTCGTCAAACGTAGTGTGGTAAAATGTTCGAGCTCGCTTCGCTCGCTCTTGTATCCTACAGTTTCACACTTTACTGTATTGGGTTGACATTCCTATCACACTATTACATACACTAATATTATAAAGGCGAAAGTTTGTGAGTGTGTGTGTGTGTTTGTATGTTTGTTACTTCTTCACGCTCAAACAGCTGGACGGATTTGAATGAAATTTTGGTATATAGATAGCTTAGCTTATGCCCTGAATTAACACATATGCTACTTTTTATCCCCGTCTATGCAGGTGAAACCCCGGGACGCAGATAGTAAATGATAAAATCAAATTTAAACTATGCAGAGTGCAAAAAATGTCGAGCTCGCTTCGCTCACTCTTCATGCTCTATTCGTTGCTCGCTCACTCTTCATCGTCTATATATCGCTTTAGCATTTCTGTTGTCGACAAAGTATCTCCTATTTCTGTATCAATAGTCAAAAAATCCTAACCTTTTCGGGAAGCTTGCTAAATATTTCGACGTTCATTAAAGGGTAGGGGAACCCTATTTTGTATTGCACCCCGGACCCCGACAGTCTTACGGCCAAACCCAATAACCTCTGTCACCAGTTTTGGTATACTGGAGATAGATACACCTATCTATGTATGATTTTAACGTCCCAATCGTGTCCCAATAATCTAATACAAATAAAACAAAAGAACACGAACGAACGAAAGGAACGTAAGGACAAATAAAATTATATTGTCTACCAGCAGTAGCGATCTTTATTGACAGTAGGTGGGTTCGGCCGTTAGTCTACCATCATTCTCCTGCCCTTATCCCAATCTATTTGGGGTCGGCGCAACATGTCCTTTTTTTCCATACTTCTTTATTAGTCGTCATCTCGGTAGTCACTCCATTGCTAGCCATGACATCTTTCACACAGTCCATCCATCGTTTCTTTGGCCTTCCCCTACTCTTATAGCCATCCACATTCATACTCAAAACTTTCCTCACGACATTTTCCGCATCACATGCCCATACCATGACAACCGATTTTCGCTCAAGGGCGTTTGTCTACCACTGGGCTTCTAACTACCCATAATGACTATCAAAGATTTGCGATAGCTGGTAGCTGGATAGCTGGGATGATAGCTGGGATGATAGGTGTGATAGCTGGGACCTACAAGTAGTAGGTACTTATCTATCTATATATCTATAAAAATCTATGCCACGTTTCGTTGTAATTTTATAACTCAAGAGCGGCTGGGCTGATTTAGCTGATTTTGGTGTTGAAATGTTTGACGTAGTCCAGGGAAGGTTTAAACGATGAGAAAAATTGGAAAAGTTGCCGGGAAAATTGGAAAATTCTGGAAAACTGAAAGTGGATTAGTATTAAATAATAATGTTTCAGGTCGACATTTCTACAATAACGAAA
The DNA here is from genome assembly GCA_905163495.3 of Cosmia trapezina. Lineage (NCBI taxonomy): Eukaryota > Metazoa > Arthropoda > Insecta > Lepidoptera > Noctuidae > Cosmia > Cosmia trapezina. The sequence goes on from LR991049.1 coordinate 8,296,633, forward strand.
GCGCCAGGGGAGAATGGCAAGGAGTATTTATATGCTATCACCTTCACGTTACTATCAGGTGAGTTCAAGTTAAAAATAATCTAGCCAGCCAATGTATTCTGTAAAATCTTACTATGAGAACTTCAGGTGAAGATTCTTGAAGGGAGCTGTCAAAAGTGTCAATCCCTAGCATCAGCTGGACTGACAGCTAATTTCAAACTCACTTCAAGCTCACTTCACTTACGTATTCACGGGGATATTTTTACAGAATATTTCTCCAATAGAAATGAAGTCAATTAAAAAATTTAAGATCCTATACTACTTCAAATGGCTTACTTAGCATGATCCTCCGTTATGTCGAAAATCCTGCAACATTCATTTTGAAATAAATATATGGTAAAGTTGAGGATTAATGTTAAGTAGTTAAGTACAATGCGTTTCAAATAAGAATAGGTTCGACTTAGCGCCATGTTGTTACGTCATACCTGTCAAATCGAATAAATTAAGTAGGGTGAGCAAAACAAGATATTTTTTAAATAACATTTATTTACGAATAATTAAGATAAAACAAAATAAACTAAATATAGGTAAACTAAAACTAATCTAAAACTACTATAAACTAATCTAAAAGTAAAAATAAAAAAATATTTTTTACGAATCATGAACGAAGAATTTGAAAAAAAAAAAAAATTGTTGCCAACAATGAAAATATGAAAGAAAGTATGTAGTATAATTTTTAAAAAACTATTTACTTATGAATAATTTTTTGATGTCTTTTTCACTTTGATTTAACTAAGACTCAGTTAACCAAAAAAAAAAAAACGTTATTGATACCCAAATAAGTTTTCTTTGCAAACCGTACTTTTCAATCAACATTTGACAGATAGAGGTCATTGACGTTCCTATTCTTATTTGAATCGCATTTACTTGATAGTAAAAAGTTCCAAAGTTACCTCCAAACCGAACAATAAACCACTGGTATTAAAAAAATTCTTCAAATTAGATCATGAAACTTTGCATACTAACTGAACTAATTACTCAAGCCCATTACGAGTATTTTCACCATAAAAAGCAATTAAGAGGAAACGTGGGTGCTCTCCATACAAAAAGATACAAACGCTCTCGCCTGTTTTCTTTCTGGTTAATGACCATAAAGCAATGATTTTTTACAGAAATATAAATATCAGTTAATTGTATGCCCCTATGTTTTCCTTTTTGATGATATATTATTTTTATAGGAACTAGAACCCTCCAAAAATGCTCAAAATTGCCTATTCAGACCGCTGTCAACAGACGCCTAGTGTACAAATTTGACAACTATTAACGAAAAAAGAAAAACATAGGGGCATAGTATATATCCTTTTTATTCAGTTTATGAAATATCTTTTAAATTGGTCCAATATTGGAGGAGGAAATAGGCGAGAGCCAAACCTCGAAATGTGACTTTTTACATAGGCTATTTAGTCGGATCTGCAGTTGTCCTTATCGCACGAATTCGAGGGCGGAGCGCTCGCAGAGCGACAGCAATACCTTCTTAAAATACCTAACTGGCCACCCGCCTTTCCTCTTAAGTACCTAAATTATTGGCCCCAAGCATTGCACTCAGTCTCGCTCGAGGCTGTGAAAAGGGGCTTACCTACGGCAACATTTTGATAATTAAATCTAAACCTCATCCCTTAGGCAACATCCGTCGCTTCCGTCGCGTGTGCGAGGTGGTACAGTCGGCTGTTTGTCGAGCCCCGGGCGCGGGCAGGGCTCCCGCGCTGCACCCGCCCTCACCGCGTGCGCAGCGGAGGAATATACACCCACATGGTAACACACTCCACTTTATATGGGGTCGACCTGCTGACGAAAACCCTAACCCTAGGCGGTCGACTTCAGGGGCACCCCGAGGTTTGGTTGGTTTGGTTCCTTTAAACTCTGCAGACAGAAATAGGAGCTCCGCAAAGCGAGGCTCTGTCGACCTGCTGTCAGTTTTGTTATAATTTCACAATAAAATGGTTTTAATTTTGGTGAGCATTTATCCATTCTAGCAGGTATTTCTTTTCTGGTAGGTAGGCGTTTAAAGACAAGCCCTTTATAAGTACCTACACACTTTACATAAATGTACTGAACGACAGATTTTTTTAAAAGGTCCCACAGTAAAAGTTGTTTTAATGATGATTACAATGACCCCTTAAAATATTGCCCATGAATTCAATTACACCCTATATAGATTTACTTAGTGCACTACTTTTTGTATAACCTTACAAAACCACAGATGAATACAGATGGGACACTCCGCAGATTTTGTAAATAAAAAGCGACTCTTGCTACGACACAATAAAGTGCAATTCGCACAACGCTTACTACCTACAATTATATTCACCTACAAGTTGCCTCTCTTTCTATCGCGTAACTCTGACCTACTGAATCGGCCCCGTGGAAGGGGCCCGCCGCGTACTTGTAGCTTCATACCTAAACTGCGGAGTGTCCCATCTGTATTAATCTGTGACAAAACTAACAAAATACTAAGATAGTGAACAAAAAGCCCTAAGTCCTTACTACTTATATTTTTCAGCGGCTGGCGAGATCCCAGATAGTCCAGAAACTCCACACCAGCAGTCAGACCACGACAGTGACTCGTCAGTGTTCGACACTATCAAGAGTCCTACTAGCCATACTTCTATAGACCAGCTTGACCAGGTATTCCCGTTGATAACTTAAATTAAGGCCCTCTTGCACTGCAAATCAATAGATGTGTTCAGTGCATTGACGTATAAAATTAGGAAGATAGGCCATTCTCTAAGGTCACGTAAACATTATTGGACTAGAAACACTTACATGTAAACACACCCACACAACTACATTTGCCGATGTCATGCGTCATGTACTCAATAACCGAAGTAGAGAGACATATTACGCGGGCTGTAGCGGGAAAGTGATAGCAATAATTGTCACTGTTACGTACCCATAGCAACTCGGAAACAAACTACTATGTTGGCTGAATGTTTACGATTATCAATGACATTGTATCTATCTCGCTCTCACAAACATGGCGAAGCAAACATTATTATTATATTTTTCAACAAATTAACATTTTTTTAAAGTTAATTCTTGAACTATTTGTGCACATTTTAATACACACGAAGGCATTGTAGCTGTTTATTTAGACGATTACGGTAATTTTACTTAACGTGGTACACATGTGCTACACAAACGCCAGTTCGATTGTGACTAAAGTCAATATTATTATACTGGGTGTAATTTTAATCACCGTTATCCTCTTAAGGGGTCATTGTACTCGTCATTATAAACAACTTTTACTATGGGACCAAACCTGAAATCGCAAAAAAAAAATCGGCTGTTCAGTACATTTTGACGAATTATGCGAACATAAATGTACTGAACAGCTGATTTTTTTTTCGCGATTTCAGGTTTGGTCCCATAGTAAAAGTTGTTCATAATGATGAGTACAATGAGCCCTTAAGAGGATAACGGTGATTAAAATTACACCCTGTATATGCGGTCCACGTCGAGGAGCATGAACCATATCTTCCTAATTTTACACATCAAAGGTTTAGTGTTAAACAAATAAGTATCATTCTGTTTCTGTCAATCGTTTGAAGATGACAGCGACAGCATGATGTTTTAAGATGGCTGTCATATTTTGTCACCTCTCTCGCTCAAACGGTACCAAATTTTTAAGAATGTTAAATGAAAAGATGCTTTTTTGAATAATATAATCAATTATAGGACTAGTAAATAATTATAAAACAATATCTAGTAAATAATATTCAAAATCCCGTATTTTGATAAAAAAATGGTCAGATGTAAGTTTCCTCGATAGTACCTACTTACTATGAATTGTAGATTACGTAGGTAGGTACCTACTGTTGCGTTACGAAAACAGGATGTCTTGGATATGGATTTATCTTTTTTAGCTCCATCTCTTTCTCACACAGAATTATGTTTAAAATAATCCAGTTCAATTTTCTTAACTACATACTTGTTGAGATAATTTTGAACAATCCGTTCGCCTTGATATTTTGACGCTGACTGTACTTTTGACCTTGATTGTAAATATATTAACTGTATTTAAGGCGGGGTGAAAGCAAGCGCCGTAGGTATTAAATGCTTACCGCAGCCCCCGCAAGGAGTAGCGATACGTAATAAATTACGATGCGCGGGAAACGCGCGCCAAGCGCACCGCTCATGAGTTCATGAACTCGAGTAGGTACTATGTTGCGTCACAGAATAGAGCAATGCAGTAGATAAACTTGAACTGATTAGTATACAAGTTTATTTTGTTTTATTTTTCTAGTAAGTATTTTTTAAAGTTTTAGACAGATTAGGTATGCATTGTAAACTTGAACAGTTAAAATAAATAAAAATAACTACTTATACATATTTATTTTCGTGAATAAGGTGGATTTAAAATCTGACTGACACGAAGACCTTTACCCGTACGATTCAAAACTACGCGCCGCGCACCATTTTACTTTACGAAGGTGTCGCATGGCGTGGGGAATAGTAGTTTCTGTCATTGCCCACGATACCACACCAGTGGTATCGTTTTCAGTGGTGTCGCTGTCGTGGGGAATGACAGAAACTACTATTCCCCACGCCATGCGACACCACCGACTGTATTGTGCTGTTAGTGATGTCCAGCTACATAACAATGATGTGTTACATAACAATTTAGACCTTATTGACATTCATGTTTTTTTGTTAAATTTAGCTTCCAGACCATTTACCAAGTATCTTGGACCAAAAAAACAAATGGTTTGTAAAATGTCTATAAGGTCGAAATTAGCTTGACACCCTAGAAATGATGTGCATAATAATCTAGACACTTTCTGAGGTGTCAAGCGAATTTAGACCTTATTGACATTCATGTTTTTTTGTTAAATTCAGCTTCCAGATCATTTACCAAGTATCTTGGGCCAAAAAAACAAAGGGTTTGTAAAATATCAATAAGGTCGAAATTAGCTTGACACCCTAAAAATGATGTGCATAATAATCTGGACACTTTCTGAGGTGTCAAGCGAATTTAGACCTTATTGACATTCATGTTTTTTAGTTAAATTCAGCTTCCAGATCATTTACCGAGTATTCTGGACCAAAAAAACAAAGGGTTTGTAAAATGTCAATAAGGTCGAAATTAGCTTGAGACCTTTATCGTTTTCAGCGAACTTAAATACCACGAAATGACCGTTCATTCCCCACGACACCACTGGTGGTGTCGTCGGGAATGACAGAAACTAGTATTCCCCACGACACCAATGACTGCATTGTGAGTGATGTCCAGCTAATTTTTAAACGTAACAATGATGTGTTATTTTTAAACGACTTCAAAAACGGAGGAGATATCAATTCAGTTGTATTTTTTTTTTTTAATGTTTGTTACTGCAGTACTCCGTCATTTAGAAGCCGATTTGGAAAGTTCTTTTTTTATTTTATTCGTTATGTCAACACAAAAAAAAAAAATAACTTCTTACGCTCTAGTTTTTTTTTTCTTGAGAGGATGTGATTACGGTCAAAATGAAAATCCAAGATGGCGGCTGCAAAAATTTTCGAATTTTTCGACATGGGCGTCAATTTCGTGATATTTGAGGTCGCTGAAAACGATAATGGGGTCAAAATGAAAATCCAAGATGGCGGCTGCGAAAATTTTCTAATTTTTCGTCATGGGTGTCATTTTCGTGATATTTGAGGTCGCTGAAAACGATAGTGGGGTCAAAATGAAAATCCAAGATGGCGGCTGCGAAAATTTTCAAATTTTTCGACATGGGTGTCATTTTCGTGATATTTGAGGTCGCTGCAAACGATAGTGGGGTCAAAATGAATGACTATCGTTTTCAGCGATCTAAAATATCATGAAAATGACACCCATGATGAAAAGTTAGGAAATTTTCGTAGCCGCTATCTTGGATTTTCATTTTGACCCCGCTATCGTTTTCAGCGACCTAAAATATCACGAAAATGACACCCATGACGAAAAATTAGGAAATTTTCGCAGCCGCCATCTTGGATTTTCATTTTGACCTCACTATCGTTTTCAGCGACCTAAAATATCACGAAAATGACACCCATGACGAAAAATTAGGAAATTTTCGCAGCCGCCATCTTGGATTTTCATTTTGACCCCACTATCGGTTTCAGCGACCTCAAATATCACGAAAATGACACCTGTGTCGAAACATTTGATAATTTTCGCAGCCGCCATCTTGGATTTTCATTTTGACCCCACTATCGTTTTCAGCGACCTAAAATATCACGAAAATGACACCCATGACGAAAAATTAGGATATTCGCAGCCGCCATCTTGGATTTTCATTTTGACCTCACTATCGTTTTCAGCGACCTAAAATATCACGAAAATGACATCCATGACCGAAAATTAGGAAATTTTCGCAGCCGCCATCTTGAATTTTCATTTTGACCCCACTATCGTTTTCAGCGACCTAAAATATCACGAAAATGACATCCATGACCGAAAATTAGGAAATTTTGGCAGCCGCCATCTTGGATTTTCATTTTGACCCCACTATCGTTTTCAGCGACCTAAAATATCACGAAAACGACACCCATGACGAAAAATTAGGAAATTTTTGCAGCCGCCATCTTGGATTTTCATTTTGACCCCACTATCGTTTTCAGCGACCTAAAATATCACGAAAATGACACCCATGACGAAAAATTAGGAAATTTTCGCAGCCGCCATCTTGGATTTTCATTTTGACCCCACTATCGTTTTCAGCGACCTAAAATATCACGAAAATGACACCCATGACGAAAAGTTAGGAAATTTTCGCAGCCGCCATCTTGGATTTTCATTTTGAGCCCACTATCGTTTTCAGCGACCTAAAATATCACGAAAATGATACCCATGACGAAAAATTAGGAAATTTTCGCAGCCGCCATCTTGGATTTTCATTTTGACCTCACTATCGTTTTCAGCGACCTAAAATATCACGAAAATGACACCCATGACGAAAAATTAGGAAATTTTCGCAGCCGCCATCTTGGATTTTCATTTTGACCCCACTATCGTTTTCAGCGACCTAAAATATCACGAAAACGACACCCATGACGAAAAATTAGGAAATTTTTGCAGCCGCCATCTTGGATTTTGATTTTGACCCCACTATCGTTTTCAGCGACCTAAAATATCACGAAAATGACACCCATGACGAAAAATTTGGAAATTTTCGCAGCCGCCATCTTGGATTTTCATTTTGACCCCACTATCGTTTTCAGCGACCTCAAATATCACGAAAATGACATCCATGACCGAAAATTAGGAAATTTTCGCAGCCGCCATTTTGGATTTTCATTTTGACCCCACTATCGTTTTCAGCGACCTAAAATATCACGAAAACGACACCCATGACGAAAAATTAGGAAATTTTCGCAGCCGCCATCTTGGATTTTCAGTTTGACCCCACTATCGTTTTCAGCGACCTAAAATATCACGAAAATGACACCCATGACGAAAAGTTAGGAAATTTTCGCAGCCGCCATCTTGGATTTTCATTTTGACCCCACTATCGTTTTCAGCGACCTCAAATATCACGAATATGACACCCATGTCGAAAAATTTGAAAATTTTCGCAGCCGCCATCTTGGATTTTCATTTTGACCCCACTATCGTTTTCAGCGACCTAAAATATCACGAAAATAACACCCATGACGAAAAATTTGGAAATTTTCGCAGCCGCCATCTTGGATTTTCATTTTGACCCCACTATCGTTTTCAGCGACCTAAAATATCACGAAAACGACACCCATGACGAAAAATTGGAAATTTTTGCAGCCGCCATCTTGGATTTTCATTTTGACCTTGAAATACAAAAAAAAAATAAGAAGATACCTAATTAGAAAAAAAACTTAATTTAAAAAAAAATCTTATTTATGTAGGTATACAGAAAAATACATTTGAGGGCCTACTTATTTTCTGAACATCCCTGCCCAACCCTTTGAAAGAATTCAGGCGTGATGTTATGAAGAAATCTCATTTCCTATCCGATATTCATTATAAAACCACCCGTACTAACTTTATTCTGTGGCACCTACCTATTTGAGATTTGAAAATAGTGAACCAAAAATTTGCGCGTCAGGCGGCTTTATAAGCTCCAGTGTAGGGTTCAAATTCAACTGTTTTACACACTTGATGCGATTGGTAAACATAGGCCGTGATAAAAATAAATACCAATAAAGCTTTTGCGCGCGTGACGTCTTTATTTACATAGACATAGCGTTCAAATTCAACTGTTTTCAACACATGTTAATTTGTGCCGGTCGCAGCCGGTGACAGAAGTTAGCGGGGGTGGCGGGTTCGAAAAATTGGCACACGTCCGACCTCCATCACGTTCCGCTCGGGACTAAACGACACGGAGCGAGCGCAAAACACTTGACATTGGAATTAGTGATATAAATATTTTGATATTTCAAATTATGATAGCCGTTATAAATTACATTTTTTACGACCTTTATTATGGCATAAGTTTTATTGTTCAAAGCCTAATATAAATCAAATGAAATAAGATATAGATCATAATTTAGACTTGTCTTTGCGATTTAATTGGATGCAGTAAAGTGCAAGTAATCGTGTATCGGACGGCCGAAATTTGTAGATGGAAGTCTGAACTAAGTAATATATTTTTTTCAAAATTTAAATCCGTGTTATCTACGAATAAAACACTAAACAAAACGACGTTTTTACGGCTCTCACCGCCTTAAGAATGTGTAGTGCTATTTATCAAGACTGGTACAGTGGCACAGTGTCACTATGTTTTATTTAATTAAGTAAATTATTTTATCTAGACCCATGCTATAAATCCTCTATAAAAGTTTCTGAAACAGTTAGCTTATTGCCAACATTAAAACAGCCAGTGTCATAGTAACCATGGCAACCATAATAGCATCCAAACGGGTGTTTTAATGTTGTACTGAATTTCATAATGCAACTCGTTTTCAAAAAAAGAACATTGTATGCACGCGCGTTTCACTACAACAGCGCCGTAATTAAAAAAAAGAACTTATTCGAATTCACGTCGTATACTATGACGCCGGCCGCCATGTTCGATACGAGTATTATTATTGCAAAAAACTGTTTCAGAACCTTTTATAGAGGATTGATAACATGGATGTAGATAAAGTCTTGTATGCAACTATACATAATTAGGTATTAAAACACTCATGTGATACTATTAACCCACATTCGTGTTTTAATACCCCTTATTATACGTCAGTTGCATAAATAACTAAAAATTGTCTATGTAATCTGTAATGTTTTAGAACGGTACACATCCACTCGGGTCGAGTTCGTCCGTCACAAGCGGGTCCAGTGGATACAAAGTAAATATTTATATTTTTTCTCAGTTTAACTATTAATATACTTAAATAATAATTCTTAAACTTTATTATAAACAAAAATTCGATTAATTAGAGCACAATCAATATATGAAAATTGCATTCTGAATGAAAATTTGAATGAATGAGTGAGTTAGAGAATGGAATTTTAAGGAAGAATGAACAAATTAATGAATGTGAGAGTGACGGAAATAATGAATGAACTTTATTATGATTTTCCCAACTACCGGCAGAATTAAATTCTGCTATTATTTATTTTAAAAAAGTCTCAGTGATATTGTTTCTGTTTTATTCAAACCCCTCATCTATTTCTCAGATGTAGTGACTGAATGACTGAGCGATTGAATGACTTTCCTGGTATGATTCATGAATGAACTTCTGAACTAGAGACTTATTGAACGATAGAGACTAAGAAATTTTGATAGTTGCCGAGTATCTTAGAGGCGTTGACAGGGAGACGTTGAGACTCTCAATGTCTCCCTGTCAACGCCTTCTCAACTTGAGAAGGAAGCCTTGTTAGTATGTACAATGAGCACCTCTTTGAAAACTTGGACAACAGGTCTTCCATTTTGACAATGAATATAAAATATGTAATGACTTTTATCATTCGTTCATCATTCAGTCACGACTAAAGAAAACACAGGCGCTTTGACACTTTTAACAGGAGCCTGGACCTGACGTATCAGTGCTGCCATAAAACCCTCATTATCACAGAAACTGTATTGAAATAAAAAGATGGCGTCGTTAGTTCCGATTTTGGCCACGCGTCAAGAGATCCTTGTATAGCTTTATGCTCCTCGAATAGAGTGGCGAATGAGTGATCGAATGAATGACTTTACTGGTATGATTCTAAAATTAACTTCTAAACTAGAGACTTATTAACGATGGAATGTGATTCTTTAATGAACTACTGCACTGGAGATAAATTAAATGATCGAATGACTAGGTACGACTCATGAATGAACTATTGAACCAGTGATTTATCAAATGATCGAATGATTGAATGAGTGGCTGAATGAGTGAGCATTTGAATGACTTTACTGGTGTGATTCTTGAATGAACTTTTAAACTAGATACTTATTGAATGATGGAATGTGATTCCTGAATGAAGTGCTGCACTGGACACTTAATTGAATGATCGAATGACTGGGTGTTATTCATGAATGAACTTTTGAACGATGGAATGACTGATTAATGATAAAAGTAGTTGAGTATCCCATGTCCCGTACCGTGTTTACGTAACTGCTGTGCAAGTAACAAGGCTCCGCCCGGCAGCAGGGCGTGCGAGGTCGCCGCGCCGCAGAGCCCGCCTCCGCCTCGCTTGACCACGAGATTATGAGCTGCGGCCGAGATCTGCCAGGTACATACCATTTCTGCTGTCTGTTTTTACTTATTTTTATTTTAGTTTTGTATGTAGAGTCAGAGGGAAATTAATTGTTTATCAAATAGAATTATTTTTCAATTGCTGTGTAATAATGACTAATAATTTAATAGGTAATGTTGTGATAGTGGTCTTTTTTACACATGTGTGACACGTGTCAACAGCAGAGGCAACTGCACCCATCGACAGCGGTCGCTGACATTACGACAACCACCACCGACATGTCGGTAGCCGCCGACTCACCGGCCTGTCGGTGGCCGGTAAAGCGACGCTTGCAGTTTTAGCGTGTCACGTCGGGCATTTTGTCAGTCGACTGCAAATAATTCAGGAGTGACAAAATGGCAGACGCAACATGCTACAACTGCAAGCTGTAGGTCGGTTGCCCCCAACATGTCCCGGGTGGTTGTCGGCACGTTGACGACCGCCGTCGATGCGTGCAGTTGTCGCTGCCGTTGACGCGTGTCGCTCGTGTGTAAGAACACTTAGGAAAATTGTCGTAGAGTGTCAATTTGATAAACAATTATTTTTTATGACTGTACACTTCACGCATGAAAATATCGTAAAAAAACAAATGTCGTACCTAACTGACTAATGCTGGGATTTGTAGTTGTTTAGATTCATGTTTGTAAGTCAACAATTTAGACTTTTAAAAATTGATTTCACTTTCTCTCACCCATTTCTTTCTGTTTCCATCTCTCTTTTTATACTTATTTAGAATTATAACGAGCTGAGAGGTTTTTTTTGACTTGATGAAGTCAATTACTGGCATGACAAAAAATGAGTAGTTTTAATGTTTTAAATTAAAGGTAGTTGTTACTAAAGTTTTTTGAAAGAGCGTGAAAAAATCCAATAAAATCAAATCACTCATCCCATAGAATCACCATTACATTCACACCCCGATCCACAGGCACCCACACAAAGCGTTCCTCATCAGAATGTCGCGAAGCAACATCGTCGCCTCGACGCGGCCTCGACAGCCGCGACAACTCCATCAAGGACGAGCTGCGACGCAACAACTCTCTGCGCGACAATCGCCGCGACTTGTTGCAACGCGACAGAGATGTCGCACCGCCTACTACGTCGATTGCGTGAGACTAATCTTAGTAAGTTTTGGCGGATTGTGATGGGGAATACTGAGGAGTGAGTTTTAAAATAACACCCTTTTTATAGGGTAATTGCTTGGCAGATGACAGACGAACGCAGTGTGAACTATATTAGTCTGTCATCCTCTTTGTAGGGTAATTGCTTCACAGAAAACTAGAACTGCTAACAAAAAATCTCATGCCGTGATAGTAATAGCCAGTCAGGAAGGTAAAAGCATGGCTGACTACCCAAAGCATACATCTGTATCAGTATCAATCTGCCTAGCCTTTTTCCTGCTATGTTGGGGTCTAATCGGCTTCCAGTCTAACCAGATGCAGCTGAATACCAATAATTTACATGTAGCGACTGCCTATCTGACCTCCACAACCCAGCTACTGCGGAACACGATACCCCTTGGTAAGACTGCTTGTCAGACTTTCGGGCTTCTGACGACCCGTAAATACTGTCAAAGATCCAAGAATGACAGCCGGGACCAACACGGCTTAGCGTGCTTTCTGAGGCACAGGCAAGGCATACATTTATATCTATACTAATAATAAAGCAATGTGTTTAGTGTGAGTTTTTAGAAAACGTTACAACCACGTTCTGTATCGAGTATGAAAACTTAGAAAGCGCCCCTGGTGAAAAGTATTGTAAACCGAAACAGTTAGTGTCAGATTTTTAACGGTACTAGAATGAATGAATGAATGAATGAATGAATGATATTTATTTGCAAGAATATAGGTACATAAGTTCTTAACAACTGTCAATGGAATCTGTTCATCTGTCTGTGAATGGTTTGGTATTCTAAACGTGACGTTCATACTAGCGTTTCGGAGAACATTTTGCGGGTTAATACGAATGTAAGTTATAATTTGATGTGTTCAAGCGGTGCGGTGTCCAAAAATAAACGATTCTACAAAAAAAAAGTCCGGCAAAAAGTCAAGAAATGGAACTCATTTTTAATCTTTGTCAGTGTTGTCTCAGTCCGTGTTTTATCAGGCAACAAATGTGCATGATAATGATTAGATTGATTTAAAATCATTAATACTATTTTAAGTTCGGTCAGAAAAATGGTTTTTAAAGTTTAAATTTTATAATGGCTAGTGGCACCACCATTTTTTCTATTCTTTTGTGTATTGTATTGTGTGTGAGTTCAATGTAGGCAACATTAAAAAAAGAACAAAACGTTCGGCACACTATCGGACAAGTGAGGATGCGAGCTGATGTTCGTTTGAAATACTTCAACTCTCATTCGCACCATTTTTAAATTAATACCGTCGCTCATTACTTAGCTCGATTAACTCGATCGTCACGTATTTCGTATCACGAAATACGTGACGATCGAGATAATCGAGCTCGGCAAGAAAATCACACTCAAGCTACTGAAGAGTTTGTTTGTTTGTTTGAACGCGCTAATCTCAGGAACTACCAGTCAGATTTGAAAAATTCTTTTTGTTTTTGATAGCCCAATTCTTGAGAAAGGTTAAAAGTTATTTAACATCCCGCTAGAATCCTTAAGAGCCGAGTAAAAGGGAAAAAGTTAGAAAGAACGAAAACCTAGAAATAGTGCGTGCAGGCGATGCGATGCGACGGGGTGGGTCGGGGAACAAGAAATTTTACGTAGACGAAGTTGCGGGTAGAAGCTAATATATCATAAGTATTTCCAATATTCGACAGTGATGGAGGCTATTTTAATGCAATCTAAATGACTGGTGAAATCCGTAATTTTAAGCAAATGCATAAAAAATATTAAATTACTATATTATTTAGTGGAATTAGCAAATTCCTTGAGCAAAGTGATATTTGCTTCTTTTGTAAGTTTCAAATAAATAAACCCCTTTGGATATTGTGGTAAAATGCCACTGTTACTGGTATTATGTTGAATATGAAAATGAAAATACTCATATGTCATGTAACGGTTTACAATTTTACATAGCTTGCAACAAAACCCATGACGAGTAATTGAAATACAATAACGAATGGTCGGAAACGTTATTTTTAATCTTTATTCATTATTAATTAGCTTCGCTCGCGTTAATTTATAATTTGACAATCAATTTGGGGTATACTCTGCTTTTAATAATATAAAATTCAATCATGACTCGAAAGAGTCGTGCCGCCATCTATCATCATAAGAACGTTATTGTTGTTTTCCTAGGGAACAGTACTTTTTTTGGTATGAAAGGTACCTTAAGTCCGTTTCTCTACACCTAACAACGTATATGCAAAATTTAAGGATGATCGGTTCAGTGGTTAAAAGGTAACAAACAAACAAAGTTACTTTCGCATTTATAATATTAGTTAGGATTATTACTCTAGAAAAAAAAATCACAATAACATTTTTATGCAGAAACTACCCGCTTTTAAGCGATATTTTTATATATAAAAAAAAATACTCTACTACTAACATACCATAGGTTCAGTCGTGATCATTTTTAAATTACCTGCTATACAACATTTTAAAGCATATTGACATTTGGTAAAATTCTTCCTATCACCTTTTATTCCCCATCACAATTCAGCCTTAGCTAAGCTAAAACACGATGTATGTATTCTATACAGAATTTATCGATTTCCTTTCAAATTGAGCTAGACAACAACTGTCGGAGACGAAATGTCTGTAATGTAATGGGCCACTATTTATTTGAAGAAAAAATTGCGAATGAATGAGTGAATGATAATATAAATTTCATTTGTGTGACGTCCCATATTATCATTCAATCATTCATTAATCTAACAAAATCATCAGTTAATGAATGATTGAATCCTATTATTTCGTTCATTCATTTATTGATGATTTTGAATACCTGTTCTGATGATGACGAATAATTCACAGATATTTCTTATCCAACTCGCGTCTCTTAATTCCAAATTGTGGTCTAGTTCAGTTTGAAGTAATGTTATGAACAGTCAGCTAAGTAAACATATATCGCGAGGTTCGGTTGTTTCGTAACGTTGGGTACGGTTCTGTCTTCCCCGATTGATGAGGAGCATTGGCTAAGATATACGCCTACGCTACTGAAGTGTAAGTAACAAACAAATAACAACAACTTTAATAGGCCTATATTTTTGTCTGCCATGTTTCCTTTTTTTGCTACTGATTACTGAAAAAAAAAACCATTTTCTAGTGCCTAATTTTAAGGCTATTATTATTTTAAGGTTATTTATTTATTTTATCTTTCCGTGAAGACAGAACATCTGGTAAAGTGCACAAAGTTTGGATAAGACTAGGAAAATTTTTGGAAACGACTGTACTTCCAAATTATAAATAAATTTATAGATGACACAAAAGCTTCCTAATTGACACCATTTTTGCAAAAATTGATTGAAATAAAAATAACACATTTGGCATACTCCCAAAACCAAGTTTTTGTCGTTTTTGAAAATAATATAAAACAATGACATGGTGTTTTGAAAATATAATTTGTTTTATGTAAATTATATACATATTGAGATTTTTATTATAATGAAATATTTCGGAGGAGTGATTGTAATTAACATTAAAAAAACTTTTTTTTTATTGTAAAAACATCAAGCGAAAAATATTTTTAACTACACCATCAAAGCAGGTCAAAATAATTATATTTTAAGCAAAATATTATTATTATTTTGGCTGGCTAAGGTTACTAAGTATGAATGCTATACAGGTTGTAACAAAAAAAAAATGCAAATATTTAGTAAAATAAAAACTGGTAAAATAATTATTTGTAATTGGAATGTTGTTACAACTGTAAAAAAGAATCGCTGATCGAGGAAAAAATGTAGCAAAATCTGTTTTTATAAGTATACATATAGCTGTATTTAGTAAGCTTAAAGTATGTGTTAATTTTAATTAAAATAAATAAAAAAAACTTATATAAAAAATAATGAAACCGGCCATGTACTTTTTAAAATGTTAAAAAACGCTACCCCTGTGTACTGAGATTATGCTAAATTAGTTTAAGGCATGAGATGTATGCTGTATTTTTGCAAAAAAAAAGTATATTATTATGTATGTACTTATATGTTTATCCTTACCTACTGCCATAGACGACGCTTACACTATAGTTATAGCATCTATAGACTTGCACTTTATGTATATCGCCCATACGGAAGGATTTTTTTTAAATGAGTGAACGATATTATTCGTTTTGTTACATTTTTTTTCCGATTTACGTTTTGTATACAACTTTAAAGTTGTACCTATTATTAGAATGTATGTAAGGAACGAAGAGTAGACGACTAAAAAAACAGCTTGTTTTCTTTCTCCTAGGTGACATCACAACAAATTAATTTTACTTTATAAAATAATATAGACCTCAGACTCTTATACCTACTTTATATTTATTAAAAAATAATATTTGAAAAATTCGAAGTAGATAATTTTTGGTACCTACTAACTTTATTATTCAAGGTTATCTGGGCGATATAGTTAGTTGTTTTAAATCTATAAAGTCGTCTTACTATATAAAATATAACATGCTGTGTTCATTGTCAGTTAATATCCTGTATCGTGCAAAATATTGTAATATATTATCTGGGTGCACGGCAGTGCCACGTCAGGTTCTTCAAATAGTCTAGGAGCTATGGTAACTTAAACACAATATTATGTATGGGTAACGGTTATTTTTCTAAGTGTCCATAAATGCGTGTTCCAAATATCATGCATGATAGTTTAGGAATCTAAGCTGTTACTCCATCCAATTCTTGTAAAATTAGACAGAGTACTAGGCTCTACGGGAGACTGTATATATTTTTTGTTTATAAAACGATGGTATACTCAAAAGTCAATCTAAACATCGTTATGGAATAGTATTAATGATGTCAATTTTAACTGTTTATTGTAGATGCGAAAACAAAACGATATTTTGCACGTGGAACCCGTATACCTACATGTTAAAAATGAATATAAAAACGTACCTATATAAAATTAAAACAAACATCTAGTCAGCAACTTTTTCGTTTTGTTTGTAAATTATTGTTAAAACATTAAGTTTTTTTGTAAATATTACGCAAAGACGTCTTTTACGAAAAAAGACGTCTGTCTTTTACGAGTGGCATGAAATAATATTTTCATGTTGTTGTTTATTTAATACTGTTTAGAGATGTCAAACGTTATTTTCAGTTTTGTTATTAACTACGTGTAGTATAGTTGTGTGATTCTCAAAATACTTAATACGCACAGTAATTTGCTGTAGAAATCAGGCAGAAAATTTTAACCTGCTCAGTTCAATATTAAATCTGAAAAGAGCCATAGCTACTTACTAACTTAAAAAAATTCAGAAATTTGTAAAATTTTTACTTTTTATTTTGTAATAGGCTCTCAAATCATTCCCATTCCGCATTCCGTATATTTTGATTTAGGTACCGTTAAATATTAGATCTGTTTTTTTTTGTATTTCCCAAATTGTTTACCTTTTCTTAGTGGATTTGTATGTATGGTGGGTTTTGTTAGGTAGTTATAATATTATAAACCTATAAAATATGTCATTATTTTATGTAATTATTTTTTGCTCTTGATTAAATGGTGATATCTTATGATATTGTTGATAAAACAACAGCTTTACTTATATCATACATTCCCTGATATTGTATGTAGTTAGGTAATTTGTATAGTATATTATACGTCGAGCGCTTTTGTATAAAAACGTTTTGAATATGCCTTTGGTCGCGTTTTGCGAAGTAAAAAGGTTTAAAGTAGCATTTACAATTTTCAGACTGTAAAAATTGGAAATTACATAAATAATTGTTTTCCAAAAAAAAAAGATTATTTTTTGCAAGACCAAAATTGTTATCTCATACTATTTATGTAAGCTACACACTAAATTACCCACTATTATTTAAACTTATTCATTATTAGGCCAAAAACAATGTCTTAAAATTGTGAGTGCTATTTAATTTACTTACCATGTTTGATATTATTGCTACAATGATAGTAACATTTTCTAGTCATTATGTGACTTTGTAGTCCCAGTTAGTGTAATTCCTATTATTTGTTAATTTTATTGGCAACGATAACGTCCATACAATGGATTAGTTAAAACAAATAATTAAAAAAAAATGTCTAAATTACAAATTACTTCTTAGGTATATTTATCATTTCTCTGTCTGTAAATTGAATGTTTATAATTTTTCTGTCTGTAAATTAACTGCTTATCATTTTTCTGTGTATTACTTTTGCTGAGCGAGTGTTTGTATGAAAATTATCGTTGCCTAAAATAACTTGTCCTAAGGTGCTTATTTTGTTGAAAAGCCACAAAAAAATATGTTTTTGGTAAAATAAAATGTATTTTCATCCTTTTTCTTATTGAAATCTGATAAAAATCAGAAATGATTTAATTTTTTTGTGGCTTTACGAGTTCTCATGTTTTCATTGATTTATATTTGATTATTAGGTTTTATTGTGTTAATAATGAATAATAAATATGTTATTATGTATATGAAAAGAACAATGCAGTTCTTTCAATTATAGCTGTATGCCATATTTTTATTGTATAAAAAATGGTGTTTGTACATTCTCCTTGACTGCCTGACCTGATTTTTACATATCACAGAGAAAAACCATGTCATCATTCCCATAAAAACATTTATCGAAGCTATGTCTAGTAAACCTAAAAGAACAATTTCATAAATGAAAGATTTTTAAGCTTGCTAGAAATGAACGAGTGAATGATAATATTCAGTCAATCAACTTGTGTTACGCGAATGAACGATTATTTTGCAAAAAAAGTGGTTTGTAAAAAAATGTTTATTTACGAAAATGCCTTCGTAAATCATAATAAATGTATCGTTGAAAATATTCTATATTTTGACATTGAGAAGCGAACATAATTTTGTACTCAGTAATTTTTTAAGAGAAACTAACAAATGATATGCTCTAATATTTATATATTAAAAAAATATATAAATACAATTCCGTTTACTTTCTGTGTGTTCGTGTAACTCTGTAAAATACTTAATAATAATTATATTAATTAAAAAAATATTCTTCTTTGGTCTTCGAGCAAAGTATTTGAGACAAGTCAAGTTATGGTGGATCTAAGTAATATTTGTTCGTTAGACCAAACATGATGGATCTGTACATTTTAGAGGGAGTATACTATGCTACGCTATATCCATACTGTAACTTGCTTAAGAAACTTATTGGTTAACATTGAACAAAATAATAAATTGAAAAATAATTGACGTGTTTTATTTGTGATCCAAGCAGGGGCGTTCTTTTGGTGATTTTTCGACCCCCACTCGCCTTGACGAGATGTCGTGAGATTTGGCTAGATCCCCTCCCTCTCCCCTAATCTCACGTGAGGTTCTTCAAAATGCGTATTTTTGGTGTAATTATATGTTAACTGTAGTCGATTGTGTTGGATTTATCTAAATAAACATAATTTGCTTAATAATCTTCTATCTATCTATACAAATAAAAAGAGAAGTCCTGACTGACTGACTGACTGACTGATTGACTGACTCATCAACGCCTAGCCCAAACCCTTGGACATAGAAAGCTGAAATTTTGCACAGAGGTTCCCTTTATAATGTAGACAAGGAATAAGGAAGGAATTCCCGGTAGCATGTTCCCGTGGGATATTTTCCGACATCCACACGGGCGAAGCCGCGGGCAAAAGCTAGTATTTAATACTAACTAGCTGACCCGACAGACGTTGTCCTGTCCTAATTTCAATATTCGCATATAAAATCCACTTTCAGTTTTCCAGAATTTTCCAATTTTCCCGGCAACTTTTTCAATTTTTCTCATCGTTTAAACCTTCCCTGGACTACGTCAAACATTTCAAAACCAAAGTCAGCTAAATCGGCCTAGCCATTCTTGAGTTATAAAATTACAACGAAAAGTGGCATTGATTTTTATAGATATAGATTACCGGTTTTCTCGCAATTTTACAGTTTCATGAAAAAAAAAATTACGTTAAAAAGTGCCGAGACCCCCTCTCCCCCACGTGAGATTGGGCTCGACCCCCTCCCCCCGTTAAACGCCTCACGTAATTAATCAACGCCCCCCAATAACATACTCTGAAAACACCATGATGTAGAAGGTAATATGCATTTGATGAAGAAGGTTGAGACACTTCGCTCATATGACCTAATGCTTCATACTCCTGCAAGAACTCTACGTAGCGATGCGTCTCTATCTAGTCTACGCTCTAGCGACAGAAAACGACGTTTAGCCATCTCAAAGGAGTTCCCCAATGCTTCAGGGGATTCCTTCAAGGGAATGGTGACTATGAAACGGCCATCAGCGTTACGCCTAGTAGTGTTTATGTAGTTCTGTTCACATGCTCGCTCTTCGGACGTGAAGTTGAACTTAGGTAAGATGGAGTCAAGTTCCCAGAATCTTGACAGATCCATGGTTGCTTGTACTTGTGTGGTATGCTTGTCATGCGCGAACATGCACACTGATGAGTTTGCCATGTTAGGTTGAGGTATGGCACCCGGCATATGTCTACCTAAGCGTATACGGTTGCGACCAATCACACTCCAAAAGATGTCGGCTCCAACGAGTATGTCAATGGAGGAAGGGACATTGAAAGATGTATCAGCCAGACTTATACCTGCTGGTAGCTGCAAGTCGGATAAGTCTATGTATGTATGTGGTATATGTGTGGTTATGTTGGGCAAGACAAAACAATCAATGTCAATATCATATGTTCCATCACACGACTGTGAATGTAAAGCACAAGATTGCGTAATGGTAGACACTTGACTGTTTATGCCTGCAACGTGTGAGCTTACACTACGAATAGGTAAATGTAGCTTACCACAAAGGTCCTTGGTAACAAAATTTGCCGTGCTTCCATTGTCAAGTAAGACTCTGGCGCTGCGTCGTCGTCCGCGCTACTGAACGACCTACATTGATTTTCTCGCCACTTTTAAATTTTAATCTGTTTGCTATCCTTGTAAAGTTTCATAGTATTACAGTCCATTATAAGAAGTCACCAGTTTTATTTAGTCCTCGTACCACCAGGAGGATACTCCCAATGTTTTCCAGACACCAGTCTTGACCTATTCTCGACGCGGAGCGCACGCTGCTCACCCGCTTACTGTTCTGCTTATACCCGCTTATAGTTTATGCTAAAAGTAATTTTGCATTTCACTAAATAGTGTTTAATGTTATGCGTGCTATCCTATTCTGATGTTTATTCGCTTTCAACACCTGTGCTTGTAAACTTAGTGACTATTCTTGTGACCTATCTGTGCTTCTTAATCTTCCGTTCTTCGTGTACTTAATCATTCCTGTGTACTGCTTTGGAAAGTATTACAAGCTAGATTTAATACCTACCTGAAGGCTTTCATTCCATCGCCCCGAATCACACCTGCTTATAAGGAAGGAACTTTCAAGAGTGAGAAGGTAGGATTTAACCATATTATTCCTACAGTGTTATTATAATTAAAATCCCTAATTGCGTAATCCCTACGAGACAAACAGGAAAAACAATATTTCAGAATTAAAATACCAATATTTTCCTTATTGGTAGTGCATGCAACTTCGAAACAGCATCCTAATTGCGTAACACAATATCGATCGGAAACTGAATCATTTTGAAACAAATTGCTAATCCATTGCTTCATATGGTCGAAAAATTTGTCCTCGGCAACGTAAATAACGCAATTAATGTTGTTGTTGAGTATTATGTGGTTATGAATAAAATCCATTTGGTTAACTTACTTAATGTATGTTATCTAACGCCTTTGCTTTAAATGCAATTATTAATTAACTACCTAACAGTATTCGGTTCTGTGCGAACGTATAATTCTGTATAATTTGCAAGATGAAGCTGTTCAGCGTAACGTTGATACTTTTATTATTTTGTTCTTTCATTTATACAGGTAAGTTTTTAGTTTTATTAGGTAATCTCTTGTTTGTTAGTTTACCTAGACGATTTTTAGGGTTCCGTAACTCAAAAGGAAAAAACGGAACCCATATAGGATCACTTCGTTGTTCGTCTGTCAGTCTGCCAAGACCCCTTTTTTCAGGAACGGGTGGAAGTATCAAGTTGAAATTAATATCAAATACGTAGGTCTATAGTCCCTTGGAGTTCTAAAAAATCAGGCTTCCAAGTCAATAAAATAAAAAATACGGCAATTTATGCGACATATTTTGATACTCGTGGCAAGTCTTACAGCACACGAAGTCCCCGGACTCCCCGCCATACCGCCAAGAACCTGACCTGTCCGAGTCGGGTTGCCCCAAGTCTGGAGCTCGCTTCGCTCGCTCTTGCATCATAAATTCATAACCATAAACTGTGTTTGGTGTGTTTTTCAGTCAACTTTATTATTTATAATTTAATTAATTATAATATTTCCTTCATAATTAAGGTGCGGTAGCAGCTATTTAAAAATGAATAAAATTATTAATATAAAAAACTTTTTAAAAACAAGCTTATAATAAATTTTTCACTTGTACTAAAATGAAAATAATAATTTTATACAATCCTGGGTGCAGCAGCCAGTTCATAGTAGACTTTAGAATGGACTAAAAAAAAACCGGTCAAGAGCGAGCCGGACTCGCGCACCGAAAGTTCCGTTCCGATTTCTGAAAAAGTGTGCTATTTAGAGACATCGTTTTATTTTTCCTCTAATTTTTACATAAACTTCTATCATATAGGTAGAATAATTTCAGATTTTTCGCTTTGCAAACTTCGGAGATAAGGGGGGGAACGGTATTTTTTTTACATTTTTCATCAAAAGTCGAAAACTATGCGGCCTAAAAAAAAGAAAAAAAAATGTTTGAGAATGTGCAAACAGCGCTCTTTCATATGATACCCCACATGCCCTAGTAGCCTTAATTTGAATTTTTAAGACCCCCTTTCAGTCAACGTTGCAAAAAAAATAATAATATTTCTATTTCTTTCTTATTTGCAAAATAGTTGGGTAAACGTCATATAAAACTGTTCCAAATTTTAAGTTGATAGCATTAGTAGTTCTTGAGATATCCATCTGTGACAGACAGACAGACAGTCTGACTGAGTCACACCATAAAGGTTCATTTTTTACCATTTTGGTACGGAACCCTAAAAATGCGTAAATGCGTAGATAGCTTGTTGCGTGTTGCGTGTTGTGTATCTGTATAGGTACGATGTTAATCACTGCAAAAAATTATATTTTGAAGTGTCTCAATTAGATTCTATAGTGCTAAGGCAAAAAACACGAAAATTTTATTCAATCGATAAGTGCCATAAAAAATTTTACATTTTAAATTTCGCGCGAAAACGCTGGACGCAGTGGACGCCATATTGGTCATGACGTCAGTTGGCAGTGTAAACAAACACTTTATATACGCTGATTAGTTGACAGCCGACATTGACACTTTTTTAAATTTACACAGCCGTATGACGTAATAACATGGCGGCTACTTTCATGGTGTTACAAACAGATTTTTGTGTCTGTACTGTTGACCGTTGAGGAGTTCCTTCGTCTAGAGCCAATCCAGGGTTGCAAAAGCCAGGTTATGGTGGACTTTAGAATAGATTATCATAATTGACCCCTCAAGTGTCGAATGCACCCCATGTGTGCATAAGAAAAATCCTTTTTTTATTAGGTATATAAGCTTAGATCACATATATATAAACGTAAAAAAAATCATCCGATGTAAAACATATCTTCGTCAGTAGTTGTGAACCTATGGGGTTCCCAACCTGGGGAGGGTTTTGGGTCTAAAATTAGCAAAACTCAGACACTTGAGGGGTTAAAGCGTATTTAAAATTTTGTGTCTGTACTTAAAGGCTCTTACAGACAGAGGCGATATCGCGGTCGCGACGCGATATTTCGATATTATATCCGTAGAAAAATATCGCGTCGCGACGCGATATCGCCTCTGTCTGTAAGAGCCTTAGGTAACTCTTTAAACGTCGATTGACACCCAGATGTTCTAATAACAATAAAAAATCTATTGTGTCATTGTGTCTGCTAATTGGCGTGCGACGGGTTAAGGAGTTCCGTCGTTTGGAGCCAATTCAAAATCAGGTTATGCTTAAGTGACTTTAATTTATAAAATATAAACTTTTCTTTCATACAGATAAACCGGAAATTAAATTTGAAATTCTTCATCATCCCGACAAAAATAACAACATATTTTGTAACCACATTGATGAGAATAAACTAGAAAACACGTACACGGTTCGCGAAGGAGAAGAATTCACAATAATAACTAAACATTTCTCCTATATCAATCATTTGATGTAAGTAAATGACGAAAACTTAAATTTCTCACCAATTACTTACGTTTTGTCAATATTTTATTCAGTACCTAAATATTACGTTTTTACAAGATAATTATTATAATGATATAAATCTTTTACAGTTGCGGTAACTACAATCATAACGATATTTATTATTACTACTATGCACAACTAAAAGGCGATTTGTATGTCACCACTGTAAGTAATATAACTATTTATTATTTGCACAATGCGCAGCCTACCCTCCGGGGAATACGAATTTATGTGTAGGGTGACTCGTTGAGATGGGTTAAATCTGAAACTATTACGCGGTATCCTTTTTTTTTTTTTTTTTTTTGAGGGTGGGAAATCATCAAATAACTTCTCCCGCTCTGGGTGGAGCGGAAGGGCGTGTCAGACTTTTACTGACTAAAACCCACCCGTGTTCCTTCAGTTGCCTATGCCAGGGCCGCGGTAACCCCTTCAGACAACCCGCGACCCCAGCGGCGTCGGCCCTATTGGACCCCGTCACTTGCTGACATCTCTTTGAGGCGCGCGTGGAACACAACGCGCCGTCGACTCGGGCCTGGTCCTTACCGGACGGCGAGCTACCCGCTGCTCACCGTCCGCAGGCCCGTGCCTACGGTGGCCGGAAATCGCCCCGCGATTCCCGCCGCCCAGGGCGTCTCCTGCGGCGACTGAGGGTGTGAGGCTGCCTCTCCCTCACGCGTTCCGCCTCCTCCTTCGCGAGCATCACTGCTTCGCAGAAGGAGGTGACGGCCTCCCATGCACTCTCGCTCCGCACCATGGCCTGTACCAGGGGGCCTACTCCCTAAGTCCGTCCGTCTTTCCGTCCGTCCGGTTATCCGTCCGTCTGACATTACGATCCATTAAAACAAGTGTAAAAGTTAAATTTTTCAAACGGGCAACAACACATCGGGAGTAGGGACAACTGTCGTATCGTTTTGTCATTGATACTTCGTTCGGGCCCCGAACCAATAATCTGTCCGTAGGTGATACGGAGTAGGAAACTCCCGTAACGAAGGCCGAAACTACGGACTTCGTGCTTAGGGAGTAGAGCCCCAGGCTCGGACGCGAGAGATCGCCGCCGCCGATCGCCTCCGTGAGAACACGGCGGTGCTCTGCCCAAGCCGGGCAGACCTCCACTGTATGCTCCACCGTGTCCTCCGGGCGATCCACACAATGGAAACACCCGGGCGTTTCCTCCCGCCTTATGCGAAACAGGAACCTCCCGAAACAACCGTGTCCGGTGAGGACCTGCGTCAGGCGGAAGGTGAGGACGCCGTGGCGCCTCTCTAACCACTCCTCAAAGAGGGGACTTATCGCCGCAATTGTGGCGTGCCCAGCGCTGGGTTGCGACAGTCGCGCTCTCCATGCCGCCATGAGATCCCGCCGGAGCTCTGTCCGCTGTACCGTGATTTCTCGCGGCAGCGGAGTTACGCCCCGGCGCTTCGCCTCCTCGCGCCACTCCCACACGTGCGCGAGGACCTTTGCCTCCAGATCCCACGGCGGCAATCCGGCAAGGAGGCTCGCCGCCTCCCGGGAGACCGTGCGGTATCCCCGGACTAGCCGGATGGCCATGACCCTCTGGGACGCGTTCAACCTGCCGGCTGGCCCCAGCCTTAGGGAACGCGCCCACACCGGTGCTCCGTAAAGGGCCATGGACCGCACGACCCCCGCGTAGAGCCTCCGGTAGGAGGCGTTTGGACCCCCCAGATTGGGCAGGAGCCGCCTCAAAGCAGCCCCAGCCCGCTCCAGTCTGGGAGCCAAACGTCGGAAATGCTCCACGAAGTTCCACCGGCTGTCGAGGACGAGTCCCAGGTACTTCATCGTCGACCCGACTCCGATGTGAACCCCTCCTACCGTTATTTGGGAACCCGACGGTGGCGCATTCCGAGGACCATGAAAACACATGGCCTCGGACTTGTGCAGGGCCACCTCGAGTCCCAACTGCCGGATCCTCTCCACGACTATCGCAACCCCGCGTGTTGCTAAATCAGCCGCCGCCTGGTGCGACCTCCCCTGCGCCAGGACCAGCGTGTCGTCAGCGTAACATACCACGCTGACGCCGCTAGGGAGGTCGGCGCGCAGCACCCAGTCGTACCCGATGTCCCACAAATGCGGCCCCAGGACCGATCCCTGTGGGACACCGCACGACATCTCTCGCCGGTTCCACTCTCCTTGATGACCGGGGTAGATGACGGCCCTGTCCGTCAGATAGGCCTCGACCACTCGACAGAGGTAGGTCGGCATCCGGTGATACCGGAGTGCCTCCCTGATGCAACTCCAGGGCAGGGTATTGAAGGAAAAAATATCGTTTATGTTTTTGTCCCACAACAATTTTTGCTCAAGCACTGTGGCGATCAACGCCTCTGAATCAACCATTTCGTGGTTCTGGTGTAGCGTCGTCGCCCTCAAAACAAGTACGCGATACGTCGCGTCGCGTCTCGGCGGAGACTGCCACATATGCCGCCGTTGAGTTGATCGCGTTCGTCGCGTTCACAGCGTCGCGTCGTATTCGTCGCTGACGCAGGACACCCCGTATGGGCTACACTATGCGCTTTAAACATCGCGGTAATTGTTCCGTTGTTTAACGCTTTTTTATGCGCGATGAATTGAGTGGCCACACTTGAACGGTCAACGTAAATATGCTCATTGAATTCACATCCCTCGTCCATAGGCCATGGAGTATAGTAACAATTAAAAAGGCCATCGGCAATGTGAATGCCGTTGACAAAATTATCGGCGTAGTGGTGGCTACACCTACGGTTATCGTGTTGATAAACAGCGAAGTCCGCATAATGTAGCCCCGATATTAGAGATATAAAACATGTAAAGTGCAGGGATGTCGTTGCCGTTGTGTATTAGCCGCTCTAGACAGAGAAGTGAAAGGAGGGTAGGTAGCGAGGTCATTGCCTTCCAGTGGGACAACCCGAGCTGACTACAAAAGTTGCGGGACTGTTAACAATAATATAATGTAATTTATTTATTATTTTAGAGACGTTGTTCCTTAGTAATTGAATCCTTACTATGCTACTTATAGCAATCGAAAAACACCATTCGTATTTATGCGGAAAATAACTAAGTTCGATTCGTAAGTAACGTATTCCCTCAGTGTCAGAAATCAAGACAGCACGTTGATATTTTTGCTCCACTGTTTTTAATCATCTAAGTCGGAAGAAGTGGATATTTTCACATCAAGTTTTAATTATTCCAAAGCCAGTGAAGTGACTCGTCAATTTGTGAAAGTTTGACTGTGCTACGTTTAAATGTGCTTGAGATAAGTTGATAAAACTGTGCAAAAATTCTCGAAAAAATTCGGACCTTGACCTACCACAACCCGCGGCGCGCTCGATAACCCCCGCGCATACCTCTTCTGTCCGCATCGTCGCCTGCGCAGGGCTCTCGCACCTAGCGGTAGCCAATTTCGCTAACGTGTGTAACGTGAAGTTGGCCCGGCTTGTACAGCTTGTATACTGCGACGGACACTACTAGTCGCAAGTTCAAACCCCACAAAATACAAGTTCACTTTTAGTAGTTGTTTAAGTTCGATTTAATTTTATAACAAGTTATAAACGTAACGTTTGGAACGTTTGGAACAAACACTAAATAAAATGTCTCAATTGCCTCAGTTGTCTCAGTCCGACAGTGACTTAAGTAAAACGCCTGATTCTAGAGGCAAGGGGAGTAAACGCAAACAACCAGAATGCGAATTCAGGCAGGCGCTAAATGATTTATCTTTGGAATTTAAAAATGCTCTGAACGAGTGGCGTAAGGAACTTGATACCCGTATTACTACTATATCGGATAATGTTTTAAATATCAGAGGTGAATTTGCTGCAATTACCCAGGTGACAACCGAAATTAAAAACGATATTGCCACTATTCGCTCTGAGCAGTCTCAAATAACTACACGCCTGTCTGAACTGGATAAAAAGAATGATCAACTAGGAAATGACCTGATTGCTGTACAAAACTCGGTTGAACACGTGTCCGCTGAACAGATTGATCTGAATAAACGATTTAAAATACTGGAGGAGGATACGAAGAACTCAATTAATGATATCATATCGAAAATTGATTATCTAGACCAAAATGCCAGACAATGCAACCTGGAGCTGTGTAATGTACCTGAAAGACGTAATGAAAACCTGATATCAATCATGGAAAACATAGGTTCAAAGATTAATTACACTGTAAGTACTAAGGATATTGTCGCGATACACCGTGTTCCGCATGCTCACCAACAGAATGACAAACCAAAAAACATTGTCATAAAATTGGCTTCACGTATACTTCGTGATAATGTACTCGCCGCCTTTCGACTAGCCAAGGGGCTGACCTCCGACCAATTGAGCTTTTCTGGCACACCTTCACGTATTTACATGCATGAACATCTCACGTTAAAGAGAAAACATTTGTTTCGTGACTGCAAGGAAGCAGCCCAGAAGCATAATTATAAGTTTGTGTGGGTTAAACATGGCACTATTCTCGTTCGAGAAAGAGAACAATGCAAATCGTTTGCCATTCGATCACACCAGGATATTGGAAAAATCAAACCTGGTGCTGCTGCCGCGAAGGATAACTAGCGGACCTATTGGCGTTGCGTCTAATATGTGTTTGTTTTTAGTCATTGTTTTTTCTTTGCGTCGAGCCTTTATGCCCTGGTCGTATTGTTTGGCTGGTGTTCTTGTTGTGTTAATAAACACCACGGGGGCACTGGCAGAGCGGTGCGATCGGAGTATGCATGTATCTGTTTTGTCTGAAGATTGTGTCAGCTACTATAAATGTGTGTTTTCTGGAGGGAGTATGTACTTTTTTAAATGTGTATCATGTTTGTTTTTGGTGCACCTTTTGATGTTGTGCTTTATTAGTCTTAATATCCTATCAATACTTATATTTTTTATTTTATTAGGATCGTTTGATTTCAAGGAGAACATTTTTAATTATAATTTGTTTTATGATAATTCCCTTAATGCAATTCTAATCGCTCAGATTACTGTAATGCTTATTGGTTTCTTTCCATATATAAATGGCTGATGACAAATTAACTATATATTATCAGAATTGTAGGGGGCTCCGCACTAAACTGCATGTTCTATATATGAATATTTTATCTAACTGTTATGACATCATTGTACTCACCGAGACTTGGCTCACCTCCGATATATTAGACTCCGAGTTCATTGATAACCGTTACACAGTATACAGATGCGACCGGGATCGTGAGGCTACTAAAAAGAAGGATGGCGGTGGGACCCTTGTTGCAGTTTTGAAGGGACTGAGGTCCAATAAAGTTGAACTCACTATCCCCTTTAATAAAAGCATTGAGCATATCATTCTACGCTTGCCTAGCTCAACGAGAGGTAAATATGACGTCATATGTTCAGCTTATATCCCACCCAAAACACCTGAATGTATTTATGTTGCATACTTAGAGTCTCTGCAAACCTTGATGGAGGACGGGAGCGTTCAAAACTTTTACCTTCTTGGAGATTATAATCTTCCTGACATTGGATGGCTTGCTGGTAGCAACAACACGGCTACCACGTTTCAAGCGTGTGTTGGTACTTCTCCTGTTTGCAGACATTTGAGCATTTTTATGTCCGTGCTCAATGCTTATCAATACAATAATATTAAGAACTCGAGCGGGAAGATTTTAGATTTAGTGATAAGTAACAACGACTGTACTGTTGTGACACCTACTGATGTATTGTTAAAACCAGATCAATATCACCCACCGTTGTATATTCTAGTCTCCTGTAAGTTGCACAGCGGTGCAATGATGCGTAAGACGGTTCAAAAGCACAATTATTTTAAAGCGAATTATGAACACATTAATCGCGATCTACTCAAAATTAACTGGGATGATGAATTTCACGAGCAGTCTGCAGAAGACGCGCTGAATACGTTTTATGAAATTGTTTACCAAATAATTAAAGCTCATGTTCCTCTAAAGACGATTAGGTCTACCAAATTTCCATTGTGGTTTTCCCCCTCTTTAATACACATATTTAAAAATAAATTAAAGGCATGGAATAAATGGAAGACCTATAAAAACATATCTGACTATGAACAGTTTTCACTTTATAGGTCGAGATTCCAAACTGAATCTAAGAATTGTTACCGTCTATACCTAAACTCAGTAGAAGATAGTATAAAAGTTAACACCAAATATTTCTGGACTTATGTTTCTAATCGGCAGTCTAAAGCTCCAATTCCCTCAACCATACATTATGAAAATCAATCGTCATCCGATCCTGAGGAGATTTGTAATCTCTTTGCCAAGTTCTTCCATTCGGTGTACGAACCCTCGACTATCGAAAATATTCAAACCCAGGACAATGAATATGCTGAGAATTGTTCTCCTGTTAGTAGCCTTGTACTTAGTACTGACCAAGTACTCAGTGCCCTCAAATCTTTAGATTGTACTAAAGGACCCGGACCAGACGGTATTCCACCAATATTTCTTAATAAGGCGGCTCACGCGTTGTGTGCACCATTGTGTATTCTTTTTAATACATGTTTAAGTCAAGGAACTTTTCCAGAAGTTTTGAAGCGGGCAAATATTACTCCAGTTCATAAGAGTGGTCCTAAACAGGACGTTGAAAATTACCGGCCCATTTCTATACTGTCGGCCTTGTCAAAGCTTTTCGAGAGACTCGTTCACAATCAGTTGTATCCGATTGTCCATGACAAAATACTACAGCAACAACACGGTTTCGTAAAAAGAAGATCTACAACAACTAATATGATAACTTTCACTGACTATTTATTTAACAGTATGGACTCTCGTGTGCAAGTGGACGCTGTATACACCGACTTTCGAAAAGCCTTTGATAAGGTTGATCATGAATTGCTTTTGAAGAAGCTAGCCTTTAACGGTATCCGCGGGGATTTGTTACGTTGGTTTATTTCTTATGTGACAAATAGAACACAAAAAGTAGCTGTCAATGGTTTCCATTCCGCTACTATAAACGTGACGTCAGGGGTGCCTCAGGGCTCAATTCTCGGACCTCTGTTGTTTGTGATGTTTATTAACGATATCGATGTGTGTTTTCTGAACACTAAGTTCTTACTTTACGCGGACGACCTTAAAATTTTTAGACCGGTTAGATCAATACTAGACTGTCATTTACTTCAACAAGACCTCAATCGCCTAGTAGAATATTGTATTAAAAACAAACTCCAACTTAGTATTCCCAAATGTTGCTGTATCAGCTTCACTAAAAACAAAAACCAATTTAAACACCCTTATGCGCTACAAACTGAAGTCTTGGCCAGAGTTAACACAATCCGTGATCTGGGAATACTGCTCGATGATAAACTGCACCTGGACGCACATGTCGATAAAATCGTGAGTCAAGCTTATCGTATGTATGGATTCGTAATAAGATCAGCCACGGAATTCGTCCACCCGAGTACTTATTTACATTTGTATCGATCATTAATCCGGTCTCAACTGGAATATGCGGTGCCGGTGTGGAGTCCCTATTATAATAAATATACTGACTGTATCGAGCGTATACAACGTAAGTTCTTGAAAACGATGCATTACCGCTGTTCTAGAAGTCGTATTTACCATCCCTATACCGATTTACTGGAAAAATACAACTTGCTCTCTTTGAAGTCTAGACGTACCTTTCTAGAAACTATGTTTCTATACGATCTGTGTAACAACTCATATGATTGTATGGATATTTGTAACAAGTTGTGCTATGTTGTCCCTAGAACCATTCAGGGACGTGGGGTGCGCGCACGACCTGTTTTCGCCGTCACACCTAGTCGTACGAATGCAGGCTTGCGGGCACCTCTACGTCGCCTCACAGGCAATTTTAATAAGCTTTTCTCTAACTTGGATCTATTTGCTTTATCCGTTGGAAAATTTAGAACGATCTTGCTTGACACAATCAAAAATGTATTGTAAATCTCTATAGTGTTCCTTGCTGCTGTAATTTATGTGTATTTTTTTTTCTTCTATTCTGTCCGACTTTTACTTTATCAATATTGTCTTTGTCTTTTTGTGTATCTGTGGAGAACGTTGTTGGTTGCACATTTGTATAACTTCTTATTTTCTATTTATTTGTAATATGTAATGTGTAATTGTTTGTTCTTCCGAATAAATAAAATAAAAATAAAATAAAATAACTTTTTTGAAAATCTTTGAATGCTGTTTTTCTCATCTCTAACATCGACTACGTTCAGATTTTGTACTGACCTATGTCAACGGATTGCCCTGGTTAATAATATCTATATTATTTATTAGAACAATGAACCTAAAACTAAAAAACCATAATAACTAAAATATATTATTAAAAGGAGTCCCATTAGGCAAGGTTCCGAAGATACTGGCAGCGTTCCCCCTTTGAATAGCTAGACTAATTCTATATGAAAATAAAATTCTATATTAATATCTAAATGAATGTCTATAAGACTAATTTCATACCTTTTAATAGTTTCAGGCAGAAAAAAGAATGGGTACTCTATGGAAATGTACGGTGTTGGCCCATCGAGATAACCCAACCGTATTTCCCGTGGTCCAGTACAAAGACGCGAACTACTCAGCGGCCTATTGCTTTATGCAAATTCACGTGAGACAAAAAAGTATGTCAGCTAATTATCCTTCCCACTAATAATTACGTTGCATAAATATGACTGTGAGTTTTGATGTTTGTTGCTCACGGCTGAACGGATTTAAATGGGCGAACCAGTTTTCCTAGGATGTGAAAAACCACGGGCAACAGCTAGTAGAATAAAATAAGTGCCTACCCTAAATTCCCAGTCTAAATTAGAACAAGTAACCCCACAGCGCCGCCTCAGACGATCCTCGTGAACAAAATAGCACTGCAAGCAGTTCGCACGGACCTGTCGGAGAAGGACGTCGACTTCACTGCCGAGTACCAATACGCAGACGGTGATGAAGTCAACATCACTTGCGCCAACTTCTTGGACCAAGCGCAGCTCACGATGGAATATGTGATGGTAGGAACAAAGAGCGGTGAGTTTTTTTTACTTACATTCTTTTATTTTTATACCGGGTGTAACGGTGTCGGCGATGCTTTCCGAAGTCTAAATTGTCCAATTTCTTATTCCTTCATATTCTTATTTTTCCGAATTCTTATTTTTATATATTCCAAATTTTTCATATTCATTTATTTACACTTTCTCATTATTACATGTTCCATTTTAGTCCACATTCTGTATTTCCCCTAAATAAGTACAATCACAATAAAAACTTTGTAACAGATTTTGTTCCACACATGATTCAACTTGTATAATAAACTCTTTGGAGGGAATTACTCGTATGTGTCATTTATATAAGCATTCTTATCTTGGATATAATCCTCTAATTTGTAATATCAAATAGATCCATGGATAAATTCAAAAAACACTTAACCGATTTTAAAAATTCTTTCACGTTTAGAAAGCTACATTATCAGCGAGTAACATAGGCTATATAGGTACCTATATATACACTCCTTTGCAAAAAAAACGGGCGGTTTGGATTTTTCTACATTATTGGTAATCATTTAGTTCTAAAGAGGTTTTAATAGCCAAACTATGTTACTGGCACTTAATAAAGAGTCTGGGTATGAAAAAAAAGTTAATTTCAAATTCGAAACTGTTGTTTTTAAAAATAATAATCCTTTTTTCAGTTTATGCCTTTTTACTTACTATACGCGGGTTTGCGGTTATAAGGTTATCAGGCAACTAAAACTAACTTCTCGTTATTTTTATTAGAATAATTTATGTTTGTCGCATAATCCTGCCTTATTGTGACTTAAAACAGATATCTTTGTGATGTGCATAACTCCAGCTTCCTCATAGGTGATAGAATAATTCTACCTATGCCAATATTTAAAGCATAATAGCTGCCATCGAAGTACCCAGTCTTAATTTAGCTGCCGCAAAAACTTCGTCAATATGAGTCGTTTAGTGTGTGTTAGCTAGAGTGACGTCACCCCAGCTTCCTCATTCAGAACAGCCAAACCAGTGAGGTTAGAGTTTTGGAGTAAAGTCAGAAAATTAAAGCATAATTGCTGCCATCGGCAGCAAAATTTTCAAATCTCTGGTCATAATACTCTATGAGTTATTAAACTTTTAAACATGTGTAAGCTGAAGTGACGTCACCCCAGCTGCTCAGTCATATCTTCCGAACGAAAGAAGATATGATTATGTATTATAGCTCAAAAATTAAAGCATAATAGCTGCCGAAGGCAGCAAAATTTTCAAATCTCTGGTGAAAATACTCTCTGAGTTATTAAACTTATAAACATGTGTTAGCTGACGTGACGCCACCCTAGTTGCTCAGCCATATCTTCCGAACGAAAGAACATAGGATAATGTTTTACAGCTCAAAAGCTAGGTCATTATAGCTGCCGTAGGCAGCAAAATTTTCAAATCTCTAGGTCTCGTAGTTTCTACGTAATAACCAAAAATAGTTTCCGCGCCAAAAAATTCAAATTATTGCCTCGGAGCAGGTAAGGAGCGGCGTTGCCGTTCCGTGCGCTACGTTATCAGTTTGTTGTAGTTTGAACTAGATTATAGACTGGGAGCCGACTACACACTTTAATATTGTACTATGTACGGACGCCGCCGGTACAATTTAAGATTTTTCCGTCACGACCCTTGTCTAATATTAAAACATGTAACATGTATAAAATGAATTACTTATAGGAAATAATAATAATGACATGGACCTGTCATTTTAATGGTTTTTGAGTTCAAGATGGCGGATCCAAACTAACAGTTTCAAATTTTTCGTCATGGACACCCCTTATTCGTCATGTGTGTCATTTTCATAGTTCTTGAGGTCGCTGAAAACGATAATGAGGTCAAAATGAAAATCCAAGATGGCGGATCCGAAAATTTTCAAATTTTTCGTCATGGGTGTCATTTTCATGGTTTTTGAGGTCGCTGGGAACGATAATGAGGTCAAAATGAAAATCCAAGATGGCGGAAGCGAAATTTTTCAAATTTTTCGTCATGGGTGTCATTTTCATGGTTTTTGAGGTCGCTGGGAACGATAATGAGGTCAAAATGAAAATCCAAGATGGCGGATGCCAAAATTTTAAAATTTTTCGTCATGGGTGTCATTTTCATGGTTCTTGAGGTCGCTGAAAACGATAATGAGGTCAAAATAAAAATCCAAGATGGCGGATGCAAAATTTTTACAGCCGCCATCTTAGATTTTCATTTTGACCCAACTATCGTCTTCAGCGACCACAAACACCATGAAAATGACACCCATGACGAAAAATTTGAAAACCTCTTAAGGGGTCATTGTACTCATTATTATGAACAACTTTTAGTATGGGACCAAACCTGAAATCGCGAAAAAAAAATCCGCTGTTCAGTACATTTTGACGAATTATGCGAACAGAAATGTACTGAACAGCTGATTTTTTTTTCGCGATTTCAGTTTTGGTCCCATAGTAAAAGTTGTTCATAATGATGAGTACAATGACCCCTTAAGAGGTTTTGCGCATTTAACGTTACACGTTGTATAGGTATATAGATTATTAGTTCCACTATAGTTCAGTCGGCTCTCAGTCTAAGATCTTCAATATTCAAAATTAAAATTGTTTTGAGCGCAAGCTATAATGACTTCTAATACAATTACTGCTAAGTACAAACTTGATTGCAATAATGTAGCGCACGGAACGGCAACGCCGCTCCTTACATGCTCCGAGGTAATAATTTGAATTTTTTGGCGCGGAAACTATTTTAGTTATTACGTAGAAACTACGAGACCTAGAGATTTGAAAATTTTGCTGCCTACGGCAGCTATTATGACCTAGCTTTTGAGCTGTAAAACATTATCCTATGTTCTTTCGTTCGGAAGATATGACTGAGGAGCTGGGGTGGCGTCACGTCAGCTAACACATGTTTATAAGTTTAATAACTCAGAGAGTATTTTGACCAGAGATTTGAAAATTTTGCTGCCTTCGGCAGCTATTATGCTTTAGTATTTAAGCTATAATACATAATCATATCTTCTTTCGTTCGGAAGATATGACTGAGCAGCTGGGGTGACGTCACTTCAGCTTACACATGTTTAAAAGTTTAATAACTCATAGAGTATTATGACCAGAGATTTGAAAATTTTGCTGCCGATGGCAGCAATTATGCTTTAATTTTCTGACTTTACTCCAAAACTCTAACCTCACTGGTTTGGCTGTTCTGAATGAGGAAGCTGGGGTGACGTCACTCTAGCTAACACACACTAAACGACTCATATTGACGAAGTTTTTGCGGCAGCTAAATTAAGACTGGGTACTTCAATGGCAGCTATTATGCTTTAAATATTGGCATAGGTAGAATTATTCTATCACCTATGAGGAAGCTGGAGTTATGCACATATCTTTGTGTCGATTATAATGACAGAAAAGGCAATAAGAGCTAGTAAAATTATAGCGCTGCTGGAAGTGGGGTGTAGCCAATGTTATGGCTCACAGCGGTTAAACGAGAGCCGTTCCACCGTCCAAAGAACCTGAACTTGATACCAAGAGACAGGTTCCGTTCAAAGAAGGCAAGGTTCTGGGAGAAAACGTTGCACACAACCACGAGACAACCGCTTTTTAGTGACTCAGGCGCTGAGGAACCGCAAATGTAGTTACATATACCTCAAAAGAAACCTTAAAGAGGTACGAGGAGCACAAGTTAGCCTATGGACAGTGAGGAGGAGGCATTTAGCGGTTGATATACGCAGTCGACGACCAGCGCGGCCCCCCAAGTTACTCCGTGAGCACCGGATTGCTCGACTGAGGTTCACTACAAATTGTCTATCTTAGACACTAGGTAACTGGAGTAGCGTACTCTTCTCCGATGAGGCTCGAATTTGTCTGAATGGTGAGGACTGACGTCGGCGAGTGTTACGAAGACCAGGGGAACGCTATGCCGACGTGTGTTTTGAAGAAATCACCCCTTATGGTGGAAGGTCCCTTATGTTTAGGGCGGGCGTAACTTACAGCTATCGTACCGAGATAGTGTTAATTGAAAATGGCTCACTAAATGCGCAAAGGTACACAAAAGGAATAATTTGTCAACATGCACAGCACGCACTGATTGTAATTGGTGAAGATGCCATTTGCAGGGACGGTAATGCTCGGGACTACCGTTCTGGCGACGTAGATGCTTATATGCAAGAGGTCGGTATTCGTGGTCTAGATTGGCTAGCGCGGAGCCCCGACCTTAACCCCATTGAGGACGTCTGGGACCTCCTAAAAAGGCGAGTACGATCTGTCCAACCCCTTCCACAAAACATCAGGGAGCTTAAACGTGTGATTTCGTCTGAGTGGGAACACATCCCATAGGACACCATCAAAAGCCTGGTGGAAAGCATGCCAAGACGATTACATGCCGTAATCGCTGCAAGGGGAGGTCATACTCGTTATTAATTTTTATTTTTTAATGTCTTTTTTTTATTAAAATACCATAAAAATACTCGTAGTCTTAATTTAATTATACCCTAAAAATTTCCATTTTAACACGACTCTCTGTTTACATTGACTGAAACACCGATTCCAGGATTTAAGGGTTAAAAACTATATTGTCAATGATAATAAGAAATTTCTAGTCATTTATGTTATTGACATACTAAAAATATTAATATTATTCATTGAAAAGCCAATGACTGTAAGGTGCCCGTTTTTTTTGCAAAGGAGTTTATATTTTTTTAATTGGATCCCTACGACAATTGCAATAATGTAACTCAAGGTATCAAAAATTTGCTTTTAAAGTCATTAAGTTTAGATTTAGAACAATACCAGGCTCGCATAAAATCAAGAGGGTAGGTTAACAGACTATCTTACAAAAAGTCAATCTGCCTTTTCCCAACTATGTTGGGGTCGGCTTCCAGTCTAACCGGATGCAGCTGAATACCAGTATTTTACAAGGAGCGACTGCCTATCTGACCTCCACAACGCAGTTACTGGGTAATACGATACCCATTGGTAAGACTGGTTGTCAGACTTTCGGGCTTCTGACGACCCGTAACGACTGTCAAAGATCCACGAATGACAGCCGGGACCCACGGCTTAACGTGCTTTCCGAGACAGGGATGAGTCTCGGTATGTAAAGATGGTTACCCATCCACTGACCGACCCCGGCAAGCGTAGCTTAACCTGATGGATCGACCCGTGCGGCTGTTATTTCATAGCCACGAGCTCCTCTATCTTAAAAGTACTTGCTGAAATAAATGGTTTTGATTTTAAGTTTAAGTTCCACTATCTGATAAAAAAATATAATATGACAATCCGTTTATTTTCCATTTTGTATCGAACTGTCTCATTCGGAAAATTTTGGTGTTAGGACAATAAATAGTTAAGAAACCTAAGAATTCGGAAATATAAGAATTTGAAAAAATAATAATTATGAAAAATAATATTGCCTATTTTAAAGAATTCGTAAAATAAATAATATGGAAAATAGCGAATTTGGATTATGGCGCTGACATCGGTGTAACACACTTGCCGAAACCGAAAACCACATATTCTACCCATTGTTTGGACCGTTTTTTTCCACTAGACCATACCTGAGAATGCACTAGTTCTGGACATATTGAAGGTCAAAGTCGTTTTTTTTTTACTTTCTTACTAAAACGAGTGTTATACTTTTATAACTTGTTATTGTTATTGTTACTAAACTTTTTCCGACAAGTACTACGCGTAGGTACCGTAGAGCGAATGGGCTAAACTCCGTTTGCCTGAATTCGCGATACAAAAAATACCTTTTTTTTATACCTAAAAATAAAAGTCGTTTCCCAGTAATAATTTTTGTGCAAAGCTACTTAGTTAGATGTACAGTAGGTATGCGTAGTTGACGGCTTTATGATGTGTCTTTTTACACCCTGTTTATATTAAGAGTTAAACTACCAACATATAATATAACGGGTCCGCCAAATAACTTTTTTTATACCATTCCCCCCCTAAAAAGCTTATTTTATTCACTGAAAACAGTGAATAAAAAGCACTTTTACTCACTGTTTTGATGTTTGAAAATAGAACACACCAAAGTATTCGACCACAGATTTAAAGTACCTAGGCTAGATACGGCATGTTATGAGATAGTGTGAAAACCGAACGTGTCATCTTTTTTATACCTACGATAATTTCACCCCAGCCATTTAGTGATGTGCTCAAAGTAAACCGTATTGTATCAATCGCTAAGCGTCACTGAGTTAACTGACTTTTTTTTAGTACGAACAGTCGAACATGCAGGGCACGCTTGGTCGTGGCTTACCGTATCTAGTGTAAGTGTAATCTTTGTATTCGACCTATATTGATGTGTTCTAAATTCAATTTGATTGGTCGACATTTTCGACAAGGAGTTTAGCATTAGAATAAAAACTGTTTTGTGTTCTTTGCTTTCCTTAGTAAATTGGCGCTATTTTGAATACTGTAAGTTGTACGAACACAAAGTTTAGTGTTACTTTAATCTTTTGTGTTTGTTTAGTGTTGTTCTAATCGATATAAAATGCATTCTAGTGATGCAGATGTGTTACACCTGAGTTTATGAAAAAAGAGGGCGGCCGATATAGTGGAAAACTTGCTACCCAAAAAATCACGGCTGGTTTACATCAAAACCAATTTAACTTTACTTTTTCTTCGTTAAATGTCTATTTTCACTTAAATCTTTCTTTTTCTCGTAGTCATGGTATAAAGTATAGTATGCAACTCTTGAATAAAACGGATTTATATCGAGGGCCATGAATCACTCGCGTCGCTCAGGATTCTAACACTTGGATCACTCGCTACGCTCGTGATTCAATCATCATGAATCACTCCCTACGGTCGTGATTCAATCGTTACAATCCTTCACTAGCTCGTGATTCATCTATGGCCCTCGCTTTAAATCCGTCCTTTATTCACTAATTGCATAATATACTATTATACCATTCCCCCTCTAAAAAGCTTATTTTATTCACAGAAAACAGTGAATTAAGGTGAGCGTCCATTGGTCCGCGCCGGCCGCACCGCACGCACGGCACGCAACGGATTTCGGTTTGCTCTGTATGAATTTATATAGCACTGCGTCCACTATCGCTACCGGCCGCACCGAACGCCGGCATATATGAGCAAAAAAGGCGATGCGTGCCGGTGACGTCATAAGGAATGCCGGTGACGTCACCGGCACGGAACGCATTTTTGAACTCATCGTATCTGTCAGTGTCATCCTACTGATTCTAGGGATTGACGAAGCATAACATTTATAATGTTTTTTTATCTAGACTAGTCCTTATATGCATAAAGACTAGTCTATACAACATTAGTTTTTGTTTATACTAAACCCGGAAAGGGGTCATTCTACTCATAATTTTGAACAATTTTTTCTACGGGACCAACCTTGAAATCGTGAAACAAAAATCTGCTGTTCAGTACATTTATCTACATCAAACTCGTCAAAGTCAGCTGTTCAGTACATTTTGACGAGTTTGATGTAGATAAATGTACTGAACAGCAGATTTTTTTTTTCAATGATGAGTACAGTGACCCCTTTTCGGGTTTAGTATAAACAAAAACTAATGTTGTATAAACAAATTAAAAACAAAATTGAGTTTCTGGTTTCTGACTGCATTTCTGTTGTGCTTTATTATCAAAATTAAAAAATAATAATAATGTTTAGACTCGTGCTCATAGACATGAGCGGCACGCGTCAACGGCAGAGGCAACTGCCATAGACTATACACTAATATCTGGAATAGTAAATACCGGTCTGGTATGTAAATTACGTGAAAAATAGATGGCACTGATACCAACTAGACAATTAATTCTATTATCCGCTAGATGGCAGTATACTTAATTGCAAATGGATATTAGGTAGGTGCCATGTATTTATTTGTATTTAGGTAGGAATTTATTTTAAATAAAAGAACAATTCCCTTAATAATATTTACTTCTTTTTATTTTTGTAAACACTACGTTTATGTGTACATACATTAAAATAGCGTTCTGCTTTGACTTTTACGTTATCCCCCGATCAAAATTGCTAATTTTCCAGATAAAATTCTGTTCACACCTGTGCACCAACTATGAATGATTCTTGTAATAACCCGATTAACAATAAAATCTAGCTTATTATTTTTATGCAACGTGCAGGTTAGAAGTCACAAATTGATTTAACCACTATTTTTCAATATTTTCTTTTTTTTTTTTTCACATCCAATATAGCGTTTTTCTGCATGTTTTTAGTCTGCATGTAACCAACAATATCCAAATCGAGTACACAACCGCAGGTTGAGAAAGCGGGGTCAATCAGTAGGAAAGTATCACGAAGTCCAGGGACGGAAGCAGCCTATGGGTCAATCGGTGAACAAAGTATCAGGGTCGAAAACAGAGTTAACAGTAAAGCCAGGTCTCACAAAATCCAACAATCAATGCAAATCTCTCGAGAAATCCGAAAATAGTTATAAGCAGTAACGAACGAACGACAGCACGGAAACTTCAAAAAACTTTGAAATTTGAATTGTGTCAAGTGCCAATCTGTCATCTTGTTATTGCAAGTTATTATTATTAAAAGCTCCATCTATCAAGCAATAGTATACTTTTTATTAAAAGTTTTCAAAACGTGAACTGGATGTCGCCACCTTCCATACATTTAATATTTACTGTCAGATGTATGATGGTTTCACCCCCCTGGCAACTGCAGTCATCTTTTGCGAACAAGCAACACTGATAATCTTCGTCAATCTCCATGACAACGCGCGACGTCTACTGACAACAACAAAAACACTCAGAATAAATAAAAATGGTGGACGCATGACACCGGCAAATCCGTTCCGGCCGGCCGGGGCGGACCAGGTGGACAGTGGACGCATGCCATCGGCAAATCCGTTCAATCCGTTGCGTGCCGTGCGGGCGGTGCGGCCGGCGCGGACCAGTGGACGCTCAGCTTAAAAAGCACTTTTACTCACTGTTTTGATGTTTGAAAATAGAACACACCAATGTATTCGACCACAGATTTAAAGTACCTAGGCTAGATACGGCATGTTATTAGATAGTATGAAAACCGAACGTGTCATCTTTTTTATACCTACGATAACTTCACCCCAGCCATTTAGTGATGTGCTCAAAGTAAACAGAATTGTTTCAATCGCTAAGCGTCACTGAGCTAACAGACTTTTTTTAGTACGAACAGTCGAACATGCAGGGCACGCTTGGTCGTGGCTTGCCGTATCTAGTGTAAGTGTAATCTTTGTATTCGACCTATATTGATGTGTTCTAAATTCAATTTGATTGGTCGACATTTTCGACAAGGAGTTTAGCATTAGAATAAAAACTGTTTTATGTTCTTTGCTGTCCTTAGTAAATTGGCGCTATTTTGAATACTGTAAGTTGTACGAACACAAAGTTTAGTGTTACTTTAATCTTTAATTTTGTGTTTGTTTAGTGTTGTTCTAATCGATTAAAAATGCATTCTAGTGATGAAGATGTGTTAACACCTGAGTTTATGAAAGAGAGGGCGGCTGATATAGTGGAAAACTTCCTACCCAAAAAATCACGGCTGGTTTACATCAAAGTTAATTTTACTTTCCTTTTTCTTCATTATATGTCTATTTTCACTTAAATCTTTTTTCTTTTTCTCGTAGTCATGGTATAAAGTATAGTATGCAACTCTTGAATAAAACGGATTTATATCGAGAGCCATGAATCACTCGCGTCGCTCAGGATTCTAACACTTGAATCACTCGCTACGCTCGTGATTCAATCATCATGAATCACTCCCTTCGTTCGTGATTCAATCGTTAGAATCCTTCACTAGCTCGTGATTCATCTATGGCCCTCGCTTTAAATCCGTCCTTTATTCACTAATTGCATAATATACTATTTTTCAACTAGTGCTTATTTCGTGAATGGTAACACTTAGCTCATGTCTGATTTGACAGATAATTAGTTTTATCCTTCCGCTGAACGAATATGGTTGTGTATACGCTTGAACAACGCTGGGCAATGAGTGGCAATGAGGGCAATGAGCAAGGAGTGGCCGTTACAGTCAATGGCGATCGTTATCGGGCCATGTTGAACGAGTTTTTGTTCACAAAAATTGAAGAGGAGGATATTGGCAACATTCGGTTTCAACAGGTCGGCGCTACGTGTCACACAGCCGAAG
Source organism: Cosmia trapezina (assembly GCA_905163495.3). Classification (NCBI taxonomy): domain Eukaryota; kingdom Metazoa; phylum Arthropoda; class Insecta; order Lepidoptera; family Noctuidae; genus Cosmia; species Cosmia trapezina. The sequence goes on from LR991049.1 coordinate 8,339,716, forward strand.
CTACACTCGATGTTTTGCGCCCTGTTTTTGAAGATCGCATTATCAGCCGCAGAGCTGATGTCGTTTGGCCACCTCGGAGCTGCGATTTGACACCGTTGGACTATTATTTGTGGGGTGCCGTCAAAGATAAGTGTTACGCCGACAAGCCAGAGACAATTGACGCTTTAAAGGACAATATTCGTGAAGCCATTGGTGAAATACAGCTGCACACAATCGATAATGTGCTTAAAAATTGGACCGATCGTGTAGGCTACTGCATGGCCAGCCGAGGCAGCCATTTGAATGAAATTATTTTCCATTATTAACCGGAAGGATTGTACTTTCAAATAAGAAAAGAAATTTGAGAAAATATTCAGTAGTTTTTTTATAGCATTTTCAAAAAAAAAAAGTTATATGGCGGACCCTGTATATATTAACATATAGCACATAAGATTAACAAAACTTTAGGTAGTACCTAATGTTGCAGTCCACTTCGTTATCCACAGATGAGACATAATTTAAAGATCACTGATTGCCACTGGACGAGCATTACCAAAATTAACAAATATTTTGAAATAAATAAATAAGTTACTGTAAAGCTAGCTATAGCTACAAAACCGAATCAGATCAGAAATAATTTCAGTTACTTTTTATTTATACAACGTGTAATGCTAAATGCGCAAAACCTCTTAAGGGGTCATTGTGCTCATCATTATGAACAACTTTCACTATGGGACCAAACCTGAAATCGCGATAAAAAAATCAGCTGTTCAGTACATTTTGACGAATTATGCGTACATAAATGTACTGAACATCTGATTTTTTTTCCCCGATTTCAGGTTTGGTCCCATAGTAAAAGTTGTTCATAATGATGAGTACAATGACCCCTTAAGAGGTTTTGCGCATTTAGCATTACACGTTGTATAATAATTATAAGTTCACAGTATGATAAATAACTTAAAAACTAAGCCCCACATAACCGTAGTAATGGTTTCACTGTGGAGTCTGGCGAGTCTATAAACACTACTTCATAAACTTCGTACTTAAGACTTAGGTAACTAGCACTTGAACACATTTCTAAACAATATCTTTTTAATTTATTTCTAAATCTGGTTTTATTGGTTGCACTCCTTAATGTCTGCCGGCAGACTATTCAATAGATGAAGTATTTGTTTTTTTAGAGTTCTGTCATCTTCCGCGGATAAAAACTGACAATCACGCAAAAACTATCAATCTTACTAAGAAACCCTCACCATTTTAAAGATATTTGAATTATTTATCTTTTATTATACATGTTTTAATATTAATATCTTTTGTTTTATGTTAATTTGGTACAGCACTCCGTGATGAGCGAGGCTTATTACTGGCTGGACGTACGACACGTTGCGTGAGCTCAGCACAGAACACGCAAGCTAACCACTCATGGCTGCTGGCACTTATCTGCGTCTTAAAATATCCGTAATATATGTAACTATATATTTCATTTTATTTCAGATAATTCTACCATGAAAGAGATATCATCATACAAAGCAAACGGTTTTCGTGTAAAATTGCTTTCTGGTCACAACAATAGTTATATGATATGTACTAATACGGAGCCAACTGTCTACAGTTATACCAAAGTTAAGCTGACATTTACTATGCGGACAGAATTCAGTAAGTTTGTTTTGTTTTATATTTTATTAGGTACGTAGGCTGAGCGAAAATTCATTTTCTGAATTTTCCCAGAAATGAGACATAGGCAGATCTGTGGCGGCATCTACATCGCCACACGAACTACGCATCAATGACATGACGTCACGCAAACCTGCATCGCGCAATTAGAGTTTACCACGCGATTAGCATATATACAACGTCCCGACATCAACCGTCGGGCAGTAGCCCACCAGACACAACACCCGTCTGGTCGGAGGATCCTCCCTTTTCTATGGAGGATGAGTGAACTTTACACCCTGTTCCTCATGCCTCTAAAGATCTATTTTTTATAAGCTTTACTTTAAAAAAGTATATAATGTATTATATACAGGGGTGTTTCTTTTAAGGTGTTAAGCCAGTGCGAACTGATAGCAGAGTACCATATCTATCGGTTTAACCCCCATGTATGTCCTACGTTTTTTTTGTAGTTTTCGAGTTATATAATTTTTTTTCGATATTTTTCCTGATTCAACGAGATGATGGCTTTAAAAAATAATATTCCCATTGTAGGAAATATATTCGGCATTGATTTAGTTTCATTTCTACGCGCCACAATTTTGTAGGTTTTTGTAGATAAATGAAAATTAAAGGTTCTAAAAAAAGTATCGAATAGATTTTATTTTATTCTTAAATTGAAAAATAAAATACTACTTTATATCAACGCAATCTAAGAAGTCCGTTTGGACAGCTCTCAAAATACTTTGTGTAGTAAATAATACATTGTATATGCACCCGTGGCGTACCTAGTAGTTACTAAATATCAAAATAAAGCTAAAGATATATATTTGATCAGATTTTGTTTTTATATGTTTAAAAATTTAATAATACAGTAACTATACGTTTCTCTCTTTTCTAAACTAACTTTTGTAAAAATATAAAACAGAACAGATTTTACAGATTTTTTAGAACATCGATTTCATTGGGTTAAAAAACGGCCACGAACCCAAAGACAGGACATTGTAATAACGTCGTGTCGGAATATCGTGACGAGCTGGGGTTCGGGATAAATAAATTTATGTCAGTTTACACCAAAAAATGTCTTTCCTCTCGTCGCTAATGTCCGTTCTTTGCATCCGGACAGGTAGTACTTCCTTACCTTTGATGCTCAGGCTGTTCCCATCATGGGCTTATGATATCAAAATCCTTGGGGCTCTATTAACATCAGCCAGCACCGGCCCCGCAGTCCCGGCGTCCACTCGTTGCCACTGGGTGGCGACATCAGCCGCCCCTCCCTCCCGGCCTGCCTCGGGCAACTCGACCGGAGGCGGCCCCTTTCTTCACAAGTGCAGCATCCAGGGCCGTACCCAAAATTGTCACGTACAGGCGACGCCGCAACCTCCTTGATGCGGCGGGCTCGATGCCCACACCTCACCGCCTCCACCTCCAACACATGGGCCAAGGTATCCTTCAGCGTCTCATGGCGCCCAAGTCCAACAGCAGCTCCTAACTCCAGGTCCCGCATACCATCGATGAATGTTTGAATCAGAATCTCTTCGATGAGCGCAGACGCAGACTGGTACGCCTTTCGAACCATTTTTAGGGTTCCGTACCTCAAAAGGAAAAAACGGAACCCTTATAGGATCACTTGTTTGTCCGTCTGTCTGTCTGTCTGTCAGTCTGTCAAGACCGTTTTTCTCAGGAACGTAACGTACTTATAAGTAAATCAAAACCTATAGGGTACTTCCCGTCGTCCTAGAATCATGAAATTTGGCAAGAAGCAAGGTCTGACAACACAAGTAAAGGAAAAAGTCCAAAAATTGTTAATTTGTAATTTTATCACATAAAAAAATATTTTCAAAGTTGTCAGTCTATCAAGGCCCTTTTTCTCAGGAACGCGTAAAGGTATCAAGTTGAAATTAATATCAAATACGTAAGTCTATGGTCAATGCAATAAAAAAATACGGCCATTTTGCGTCATATTTTGATACTTGCAACTGTCGCAAGTAAATCAAAACCTATAGGGTACTTCCCGTTGACCTAGAATAATGAAATTTGGCAAGAAGCAAGGTCTCCCAGCACAAGTAAAGGAAAAAGTCCGAAAATTGAGAATTTGTAATTGTATGACTTAAAAAAATAGTTAATAAAGAGTGTTAAGTTTGTTTTTGGGATAAACTCTTTTCAACTACGGAACCCTTCATTGTGCGTGGCCCGACACGCACTTGGCCGGTTTTTTCTATTTCCAGGGCCCACTGCTGCAGGTTTTCACTACTGCGTTGCACACGATCTTTCAACTGGGCACGGAACACGGGTTCCAGGTGTGCGTCACCGTGTCTGGCTTCTAACGCCTCAAGCAGCTGCTCGTAGGTCACATTCTTGCCGAGAGCTTCCAATATGGTAAAGGCCTGGTCGCAAAGGCCCAAAGTAAGTGCGGTCATGGCCTGCCCTTTTGTCCAGCCATTTGCTTCCATGACAGCTTCAAACTGGATTTTGTATGGCGACCAGGAAGATGTCCCATCGAAGGCTGGCACTTTAAATTAAACCCGCGTACAGAAGGTACAGCGACTACAAAACCCGCAGACCCGTCTCCAGCTTTCAGATTTCCCAACGCTTTTCTTATGTCAGCGATCTGGACTTTAGCCTCGGAGATACGATTCTCGTGCAGCTGGACCTTCTTCTTTACGGCTGTCAAGTCCTTGCCAAACATCGCGCGTAAATCTTTCATGACTAGGATCTGTTCCTCTTTATCAAGCCAAAGCTGTTCCTCCAGACGGCGGGCCTGTTCCTCTCGTCGGCGTGGCTGTCCTTCCTGTCGGCGGGGTTGTTCCTCCTGTCGGCGGGCCTGTTCCTCCCGTCGGCGGGCATATTCCTGCAGCATCACCATCAGAACAGAAAGATCCTTGGCTGCCGGTGCTGTAGGAACTCCATATACTTCGGAAACTGGCTGCGTCGTCGGCTGATTACCAACTGATCTGACCCACCTCCTGCTGGCGCTGACTCCTGTTACAGATACATAAAAGACGTGCGTGCGAACCGAGACGTATATTGAACTACCATCAGAGGGGCAATTCTCGTATTTTTAACAACGTTCGCAATCTTATCTCAGTCTCAATCTGTCAAAAATTCTATAGCGTTTAGCTAAATTTTTGACATTTGATTGACGCTGGCATGAGATTGTGAACGTTTTTAGTTACGAGAATTGGCCATCAGATATCGATACAAGTGGCGCTCACTTACAATTACCCACATATGCAACACTGGAGGTGTATATTATTTTCAAAAATATTTATTACTAACAGAATAACAACAGCTGTAACTAATTACTTATACTAACTTACAGATATCCGAAATAAACCAATTATCAAACAAATATCTTAAGCTTCATTAAATATAACTTTTATATTCTTTCCTAATCTACTCGTATCAATCAGTCCTCGATACTATATCGTCTGATTGGTTTACGTACACGCCGAACCTTAGGCGATGCAGTAGGTACATTATTGTTCGAGCCATGATTATCTATTCTTCGGTAAAACTGGCATAATTTATACCACTTCTGACACCAAATGTTACGAGTTGGGGTTCGGGATAAATAAATTTATGCCAGTTTACACCAAAAACACACTATATTTAAATAATCACAAATATCAGAAACTTTAAGCAGAATCACTTGAAGCTCACTGTTAGTTCACTATTGTTCAGTGGTGTTCACTGTTTCGCATTCCTGAACTGCCGTACACCGCTGGCAACCCTCTATTTATAATATGACGAGTGTAAGCTTCTCGAAAGTTCGAGGTCAGAATTCGAAAACATTCTAGTACCTACAGGAATGATCTAGAATGCTGCAAAATTACACTTAACTATCTAGAAAATTCTGGAAGTGTTTAGAATGTTCTAGAAAAATCTGTCAAGAATCGACGTATCGTGTAGTTCTGCTACTCGATAACAGATGGCGTTAGCACCTAACAATATTAATCAACGATTAATTCGTGTTTTTGAGTGCATTTTTCCAATATAAAGTAAAACTTGATGCTTACGAATGATACTCATTGTTAAAGTGTATGGATAACACATAGGATTACGAATTTGATTTTTCGATTTCGCACGTAGACGTTCATACAAAGTTATCGCGGCATGTATAATGAGAAACGTCCAAACGGCCTTCTTACATTGCCTTGATTATAAACATACTTTTTAGGGTTCCGTACCAAAATGGTAAAAAAGGAACCCTTATGGTGCGACTCAGTCTGTGTTTCTGCCTGTCTGTCTGTCACAGCTGGATATCTCAAGAACTACTAATGCTATAAACTTGAAATTTGGAACAGTTTTAGATGACGTTTACCCAACTATTTTGCAAATAAGAAAGAAATAAAAATATTTTTTTTTTTTTTGCAACAGCTGCTGAAGGGGGTCTTAAAAATTCAAAGTGGGACTACTGTGTGTATGTGGGGTATCATATGAAAGAACGCTGTTTGCACATTCTCAAACATTTTTTCAATTTTTTTTAGGCTGCACAGATTTCGAATTTTTATGAAAAATGTAAATAAAAATACCGTCCCCCCCGCCCCCTTATCTCCGAAGTATGCAAAGAGAAAAATCTGAAATTATTCTGTGTGATAGAAGTATATGTAAAGATTACAGGAAAAATAAAACGATGTCTCTAAATAGCACACTTTTTCAGAAATCGGAACGGTACCCTCGGTGCGCGAGTTCGACTCGCTTTCGGTTTTTTTTTCAACCTCCCGAGTAAAAAGTATACATAGCGGCGACGGCAACGAAATCGAACCGAACCGAATCTTTTTGCGTAAAAATACGAGCAAACGAAACCTATACCTTAGCTAAACAGTAAAGGCTCTTACAGACAGAGGCGATATCGCGTCGCTCCTGTGTGTATGGTCGCGCGCGATTCCATAGAAATTGTTCTACGGATATAATATCGCAAATGTTAAAGCTTTCTTCATAACGAAGCGGTTTATGAAATGAATAACCTTCTTTTCTTACTAATGATTTGATAATTATTTTGTTTTTATAGATATTGTAAATATGAAACTTAATGGCATGATTCTACGACCAAAACTCGTGTATCGCAACAATTATTATGAAATTGAATACAAGTATGTAATTAACCAACTCATAACCGTGGTGTGCGAAGTACAGCGACCAGACATGGAGTTGGTGGTGGTGGAGGGATCGGGTGCACTTAGCAGTTACACAAAGAAAGGTAATGAAGCACCTCTCACGCGAGCAATTCGTACTGTTAACGGAGTTCAGAATAGGTTGGACATTTTTTCGTGTTACTTTAGTGAACTTGCAAAGGTAACATTAAAATAATATTAATATGTTACGAAAGCATTAATTAGTGTAATTTCAGGTTTATTGTTCATTTTGTGTTTAATGTTTCTTTTATTGTTTACTTTTTAATTTTTGACTGTAAAACATATTTAAGTTAATTTTGTATAAGGTTACTGGTATCGTTTTATTTATCAGTAATTTTGTATTAATGTACTAGTGTGTAATTGTTAGTAATGTAAGGTTATTTTAAATAGTTAATAATTATTACAAGTAGTCTTAGCTGTCGCATTAGGTTTCTAACCTGTAATGATAGTATAAGAGTTTTAAATAAATAAATAAGTAATACGAACATTGTGTCGGCGACTCAATGTTCTATCGACGAAACTTTCATAAGCAGGGTTACCATCCGTCCGGATTTGTCCGGACATGTCCAGCTTTGTGGCTCCCGTCCGGTTGTCATTTTTCCGGAATTATTGTATTCTTTTAGAAAATTTAAAATGTAGAATGAATACTGTGAAAGGAAACATTTAAAAATAAAGTGTCCGGAATTTTCGAAAATGCCCTGTTTTTTGTCAGAACTTTGGCAAGAAGCAAGGTCTCACAGCACAAAATAAAGGAAAAAAGTCCGGAAATTGTTAATTTGCAATTCTATCACATAAAAAAATATTTTCAAGTCTGTCAAAACCCTTTTTCTCAGTAATGCGTGGAGGTATTAAGTTGAAATTAATATCAAATACGTAAGTCCCTTCAAGTTCTAAAAAAATCAAGCTTTTATGTCAACGCAACCAACGCAATAAAAACGTACGGCCATTTATGCGACATATTTTGATACTCACAAGTAAATGAAAACCTACAGGGTACTTCCCCTTGACCTACAATAATGAAATTTTGGCAAGAAGCAAGGCCTCACAGCACGAGTGAGTAAAGGAAAAAGTCCGAAAATTGTTATTTTGTAATTTTATCACATAAATTTTTTTTTTGGGATTATAATGTCAAGTTTGTTTTTGGGATAGGTAAATTCTTTTCAATTACGGAACCCTTCATTGTGCGTGGTCCACTGGTCCGACACGCACTTGTCCGGTTTTTATTATTTATGGTCCTGTCTTAATATTCTGGGTTTGTACCTATGCCTATAGTCTATTGTTAAATTTTATTGTATCTACCTAAATGACATACTTAAATAAGTTACACGGGTTAAACCAACTTAATCGTCAGTTTAACCATATATTTTTCGCGGTTACAAGTTTGGCATAACTTTGCTCCGTTAATAACTGGGTGAGATTATAACTGTTGAACCGGCCTAATTTTTTAAAATTACAGAACTAATAAAACGAAAGAAGGCTGTGATGTCATTTCATCTCAAACCTAATAGAGAAGAGAGAGAAAGAGCAAAGAGATTAGAGTGTTCATGTAGAAGTATTAGCGGTAAAAGTATGGAATATATCACTATTCATTTTACTGAAGGCAATTTCCCTATTGGTAAGTAACCTGTGGGAGTCTCAGCTGACGGATGACCCGCCTTATATTAATGTACAATAATTTCAGTTATTTTATCTCTGAAAGCAGCAATCCAACAGCAACCTTATAGTAACGAGAATAAAGATCATTGTGATTTTAGTCCACTCAACAAAGGGTTTGTAGAGTGCGTGAGCTGGGACGTAAGAAAGTTCAGGGTGCTTAGGGAGTAAACATACTAGAAGTCCTCGCGTCTAGGAGGTGAGCCGGTAGATAAAAGTTCCTACTTTTGAGTTTGAAAAAAGAAAACAAGACTTGTCGAAAACAAGTAGGTGTCAGTACTTGTTTTCGACAAGTCTTGTTTAAATATGTTACATGATGTAGGTAATGACTTCTTGTATTAACGTTATTTCAGACATGTATTGTTAGTGCAATAAGGTTGCTGTTGGGTTGCTGTCATTAACTAACAAATCTGTCAAAATCACAGTTATCTGGTTCATTTTAGTTACGTTAAGGTTGATATTTTGTTGCTGTAGTCAAAGATAAATACCTGTGAATGGACTGTAGAGTGCTACAAGTACCTATCTTCTGGCGCCGAATGATGTTGGTAAACGTTTTTGTGAAATTGTCAAAGTAGCATTAATGGGCTTTAGCGAATAAAGGCTCCCAGCAGAAAGGCTAACGCGACAGCTAGAATATTACAAGATAAATTAGTTCACGTAAGTGGAACTTTAGAAGCACAGCTAGTATTACCAATACAACATGAAATATGGGGTACAGAAAATCAAACTGACCAACTTTATCCATGGGACCAACATCGTAATCGCGAAAAAATTATCAACTGACCCATGCAAAACTTCAATACCTACTCGATCCAAATGTGTGGGATGGCTGATGTTGGTCCCACGGAGAAAGTTGTTCAGTTTGATGGTCTTTATGATTATAACGTAGCAAAACAATAAAGCGGTTTATGAAACGGATAACTTACTTAGTAAGTATTTATTAATTAATTTGTTTTTATAGATAATATTACAACAGCTGTCCAGATTAATGAGATGACTCTACGACCAAAACTCACGAATCGTCTTAACAATTATTATGAAATTGAATACAAATATTCAATTAACCAACTCATAACCGTGGTGTGCGAAGTACAGCGACCAGATATGGAGTTGGTGGTGGTGTACAACATCGATTTCGCTAGTAACATAAAGCAAGGTAAATAATACGAACATTGTATTCATTCAATCAATCTTTATTGTGGATCATAGGTAGGTACATAATACAGGTCTTAAATAATAAAAGTGATCAGCTATGTCCTGCCCTTAGGGCATTCAATAATAGCACATAGAAAATTCAATTTACATTATTATTACAATTTTTAAGATTTCACGTAAAATAAGCATAAAATATTTAAAAAAAAAGATTAAAACACAGAACGGAACGAATTAGATTCGTACATATCAGTAGGCCACTGAACGCATCATGACTGAGGGGAACTGTATTGGAGCAGTGATTTGTCTGATAGAAAGTCTTTTATAGAGTAGTAGCACTTGTTTACTAACAGATCATGGAGATTCTTTTTAAATTTTGTTATTTCCGAAATTATTCTAATAGGCCCCGGAATAATATTAAAAATGCGTGTAGCTGTACAAAAGATACTTTCATGCATTAGATGAGTCTTGCTTGCTACTGTGCGCAATTTGTCCTTACGCCGTATACGCGTGTAGTAATTATACATGTCAATATTATTTTTTTACAAATACTGCAACCTCAAACATATACACATGGCAGTGTTAATAAGTTCATCTTTTTAAAAAAATGGCTTACAGGAGTCAGTTTCATATTTAAAGTTACATATAGCCCTGACGCAACGTTTCTGAGCAATGAAAGCACGCTCCTTGTCTGTCCTGTTGCCCCAGAATATGACGCCGTATCTGAGGAGAGCTAACGTAGCCGTGGTAAGCTGTTAGTAAAGTAGTCTGATTCGATATTTTCCCCAGTCTGCGAAGTGCATATGAAAACTGTCCTAGCTTTTTGCCTAAATGGTCAAAATGTAATTTACAATTAAGTTTGTTATCAATATGTAGTCCTAGAAATTTTGTTACTTCAGTTTCTTCAATGTCGCTATCTAAGTAATGGACATTTAAAGTACCCGTACGTCGAATTCGTATTTTAAAATTCATTATTTTAGTTTTGTCAATGTTAATCATTAAATTATTAATTTTAAGCCAGTCTATAATTAATAATATTGTTTGGTTAATGTCAGATTCTAGATCAATTGTATTATCATTAAAAAATAAAACAGTGCTATCATCAGCAAATAGTGTAATGTCATGATTTGTTACCGAAGGCATGTCATTTATATAAACAAGGAAAAATAAAGGACCCACTATACTCCCTTGAGGAACGCCGAATTTAGCAGTCCCAGTTTCCGAAGCATATATTTCTTCTGTTTTAGTAGTGGGATTTAATCTCCTTACTTCCGTAAATTGTTGTCTATTGTTAAGGTATGATTCTATAAGTTTGTATACATTACCTCTCACACCATACGCATACATCTTTCTTAAGAGGATCTTGTGGTCGACACGGTCAAAAGCCTTCGACATATCCATGTATAGCGCAACAGCCGGTAGCCCTTTGTCTAAGTTGGTCATTACCTTACGTAAAAAGTTATATATTGCAACATTTATGGATTTGTTTTTTCTGAAACCATATTGATTGGACGTTAGAATATTGTGTGTTTCAAAGAAAGTATAGAGACAGTTAAACATCACCTTTTCAACAATTTTTGCAAAAATAGGTATCAATGCCATGAGCCTATAGTTGCTCATGTTAGTTTTTTCTCCTTTTTTAAATACTGGCTTTATAACAGATATTTTTAGTTTGTCTGGGAAGGTACCTTCTTCTATACATAAATGAAAAATGAAGCTTAGTGGTTCAGATATAATATGACGTACATCCTTAACAATATTTGTCATAATGCCATCATAGCCGCATATAGCATATTTGTCATAAAAATTTAATTACAATTATATGTCAGTTTATTGGAAGATTTTTGAGGTACACTAGTATTATTATCATTGATGTCAAGAAAATAGTCATTAAATGAATTCACAATGTCTTGAGGTTTATTTATGATTTTGTCATTTGTAATTAATTGATTTACGCCTTCATTTGCATATTTAGTTTTGATCTCATTTATTACTTTCCAAGTAGCTTTGTTTTTATTTGTGGCAGATTTAATAAAGTAGTCGTTTTGAGATTTTTTATACCTCTTTGCATAAGCTTTGAAACCAGCTTTGGTGGCTTGATTTGGATTATGCCTATATTGCCATAGTAGTTGGCATTTACGTTTGCTGCATATTTTTAAGCCACGTGAGATCCATTTTGGTCTAGATTTGTTATGTATCCTGATTTTCTGTAGAGGAAAACAGAGATCGTATAACATAATGAAATTTTCATAGAATCTATTGTAGGCACTATTCGCATCCGTGCAACTATAAGGCCGCGTTTCCACTGACGCGGAGCTGGGCGGAGCGGAGCGGAGACGTGCAGGAATCGTCCAATTACAGACGAGGCAAGAGACGCGATGAGGATTTCAACCATTATGATTGGTCGATTCCTGCACGTCTCCGCTCCGCTCCGCCCAGCTCCGCGTCAGTGGAAACGCACCCTTAACATCGGTATTGGATAGTTGATTTAAATACTTTACAAATATTGCTCTATTGTCTTGAGGGTAATCCCGTTTTAATATATACCAATATTTTATGGTGCAGGTCTTTTTGACTGGAACCTTTATGATTTGCGCAATAGTCCGATAGCGCTAAATCCTTGATAGTGCCTTTGCAAGCTCTTATGTTATGGGCTATGTTGTCGATGCACGTTTTACTAGCAAATCGCGTTACTCGTTTGAATTTAAGTTTCAAATTATATCTAGTTAGGTTAGGTTAGTTCTATAAATTCACTGGAATGTTTAGTATGCTTCAAAGTATCTATGTTGAAGTCTCCGCATATTACGATCTTTTTCCCGTTTGAACATAAGTTATTTAATATTTTATTTAAAGTTGTGAAAAAGCTGTCTATACAGCCAGCGGTGTTGTTTGGCGGCCTATAAATGCATAGAACAATTATTTGATGTTCCAATAGCTCAATTGCAGAGCATTCTATCGTGTTGCTGATGGAAAGTTTTGTGATGTTATGAAGAATTGTACATTTCATATTATTTTTAATTAATATACAGGAGTCTCCGTGTCTGCTATCTCTCATATAGTAAGACGCAAGCTTATAATTTGGAATTGTGAGATACACTTCGTCACCGGCCGTCATGTTGTGTTCAGTGATACATAGTATGTCAACAGGATTGTTCTGGGTAACTAACTCGTTAATGCAAACAGATAGCATATCAGATTTATTGAGCAATCCATTAGTATTTTGATGAAGGATAGTGACAAATCTATAAACGAAATAAATTATTCGAGTTTATGTTTTCTATTTTGTTACATTCCGATTCACTGTGTTCGTTACTCGATTCATTTATACAGGCTGTATTAATTCTATGTATTAACATTTGGTCAGAATCTAAATTAACTTTTTACTTTCAAAGGACTTTTTACTTTTAATTTGACACATTTGTTCGTATTGCAATGCTTTAAAATGGTAATGAATACACAATATTTCTTTTAATAGTGACCTTGCAAGATTTAGTACATAATTGCGTCTACTTGGTGAAAATCGAGAGTAATTCATGTCCATGAACAATACATCTTTATATTTCTTACAGATAAACCGTAGTATATAGTTAATTTTTTATTCTCTTAGAAACCTCTTACTGGGTACTTCACTTATAATCACATTTGTATTTGCAGTTGACGATAACCAGCGATGTAGATTTATGTCAATATCATAAGGGTTTTTATCACAGCATCCGCCCAATATAATCACGTAGTCGCTTTTTGTTAGTGCGCTGATTTCGCTTTTTGAGCATTCCAAGATCTCGCTCAGTACAGCACCTGGTTTTATATAGGAAAACACGTCGTAATCGGATCAAAGCAGGTTTTGTAGTGTGTTGCGAAGACCCCGACCTTGCCCATCACCTAGGATAATTACTCTGTGTTTGTTGTACTGAGTTCTAACTGGTGGGCTTTCCGTACTTAAAGCACGGTGTGTTTTCCTAGACATTTTATTTTCAACGTAACAATGCCAGCTTTCCGATTGAATATCCGTACTGCATTCGAGTTTATCCTGCTGGGTTGTACGTGAACTAGGGCTACTTATGCATGTTCTCTTAGCCATAGTCGTAGAGGAGAATGACGGGGAGTGTTTACTCTCATGCTTAGTATTTGTCTCGAAATAGGAGATGAGTTATTTTTGCGCTGTGGGATATTGCTGGTAATTTTTTTCAGTAATTCTATTTGTCGTTGTTGTTCCTGTGTAACCAGTTTCAGCTTAGCATTTGTGGCGGCATCTACATCGCCACATATGAACTACGCATCAATGACATGACGTCACGCAAACCTGCATCGTGCAATTAGAGTTTACCACGCGATTAGCATATATACAACGTCCCGACATAAACCGTCGGGCAGTAGCCCACTAGACACAACACCCGTCTGGTCGGAGGATCCTCTCTTTTCTATGGAGGATGAGTGAACTTTACACCCTGTTCCTCATGCCTCCAAACATTTTCCCAGTTAAGATTTTCAATTTCATTGTCAGCACTCTTTAATTTTTCTTTTATTTTATTTATTTCTCGCCTTAAGTCCTCGGAATATGACTGATCGTAGTTTTGCGTATCACTCTGAATACTCACCATAGTAGAATCGAACATAGTAGAATTCAACAGATCTTGGCTAGATGAAGACGATAAGTTAATTTGTGATTGTGATCTTATCAATCTATTGCGTACAGTTATGTTGTCCATCTTGCCCGTCAATTTACCTTTCTGATGATATTGTTGTTATTATACTACACGAAGCGTGGCATAAGCTAAGTCAGCTATAAACGCGTAGCGTAAGTTCAAGATATTGAAACAAGCGTCTAGTGAGCGTGTAAGCGTTGAGCATGTGTGCGTAGAAGCGGCCGATCTGCGGGTTGCCCTAGGTCGGGGACACAAGTCATTCCAAATTTTTCCAAAAAGATATTCACAAATTGTTCACGATACCAATGGAGTCCAGATGCATTATATATACCACTCTTTAGTACGTTTCACAAGCTTTATAATGATATACAGCACAACTGAATTGAGCAACTTTTAACCACTTTTTTTACAAATTTTACGGAGAAAAAACTAATACGTTGTTCACTCTTTGAATCTCAAACGGCCGAGGAGCAGTAGCGGTATCAGCGACTCGTTTGCCGTTGAAATGTTCTATCGACAAATCTCTCATTAGTAGGGTTACTATCCGTCCGGATCTGTCTGGACATGTCTAGCTTTTTGGCCCCCTATTCGGTTGTAATTTTTCCGGAATTTTTGTATGGGGTTTTCTTTTAAAAAAATTAAAAATGTGGATGAATACTGTGAAAAGAAAGATTTAAAAATAAAACGGCCGGACTCTTCGAAAATGTCTTGGTTTTTGTCAGAAATTTTCAAATATTGAAGTAGTACCTTCAACTGACCCTTCATTGTGTTACATAATTCGTTTTTTTTTGTTTATGGTCTTATCTTAATATTCTGCGTAATTGCGTATGTACTATCGAAAGCCGTTGTCACCCTTTTCAAAACTTTTTCGGTTGCACGTTGAAATCGTGGTTTGCAACGTGGCTTTATTTTAGTTTGAGAAATGAATGAAGGATGAGCCTTTTTTTTTCAAAGTTAACTATTTTTGTTTGACCAATGAACGATGAATGTCGCCTAAGAAGGATGACCCTAAAATAAACAATGTCCTTTTTCTTAAACGTTTCTTTAAAAAAATGGTTCTAACCTTTTTTATGATGTGCGCCGAAGCGCTATTGGTGGACGAAAACAATACAGGCCACTATATAGCCACTGGCCCGTGCATACGAAAAGCACCCTTATGGGGGTGACGGACAAAAGTCGTTGACTGTACCTATTCGTTGACTGTACCTATGTCTATTCTTAAATTGTATCTACCTAAATGACATAGTTAAGTCAGTCTTCTTTTTGAGATTATTTTGGCATAACTTTACTCCGTTAATAACTGGGTGAGATTATAACAGTTGAAAGGGCATATTTTTTTAATTACAGGTCTAATAAAAGGAAATAAGGCTGTGATGTCATTTTATCTCAAACCTACGGATGACAAGAAATTAGTGTGTTCATCTGATGCTAATACTGGTGAAACAATGGAACAAGTCGCTATTAATTTTATTGAAGGCAATTTCCCTATTGGTAAGTAGCCTGTGGGAGTCTCAGCTGACAGGTGACCCACCTTATAATAATGTACAGTAAGCATCATAAGTCCAGTAGCATGCTAAGGATTGTAGTAATGTGAACACACGATACAGACCGTCGTATCTACATCTGTGTGTATACAGTGATGTATCAACACATAACGCACACCTCAGAATTTACACACTGGCATAGGAATAGAACGAAACAAAAAACAGATCGTCACTTTTTCACACACGCACGCAAAGTACGTAAATACGTACGACCTTGGTCAGTTCATATTATTGCTAAAACTTTGAATCAAGTGTCGATAGCTGTTAGAGCGTTTCGTACTGGATTGTGAAACACGTAAGTAGTTCTGGGTTCCAATCTCGGGATCAGTCTTTTATTTTTCTTTTCAACAACAATATTCATTCCGTTTTATTATTCGTTAAATTATGTACTTAATAATTTATTTTAATTGTTATGTTGTTATTGAATTATGGGGTTATGAATAAAAATGCTTAATAACAGATTACAAAATGTTTATTCGATATAATTTTATAAAGTATATACAGGGTGTCCGGTAAAGAATGGATAACCTTGGAATAGCATATTACAGACATGATGGCCGTTCTTAAAAAAATACAAAAAAAAATATCCCCAGTAGTAGGTACTGTGAGGGCTCGAACCACACAGCGAGAGATAGTGGATACGAGTAGCTAGGGCTCCGCGTAGGACCTAGGGAGTGAATTATAATTTTATTTCTATTTTAATATAGCGGGCTTCAGCCCCATTTCTTCTGTACACTACTGTCTTTTACTATAAAGTCGTTAGCCTCCCGCTGTGTGGTTCGAGCCCTCACAGTACCTACTACTGGGGATATTTTTTTTTGTATTTTTTTAAGAACGGCCATCATGTCTGTAATATGCTATTCCAAGGTTATCCATTCTTTACCGGACACCCTGTATAAATAAACTTCTAGTTAAAACAGTTTATTTTTTCATAAAGAACAATTTATTGAAGTATCAACAGACTGGCAAACTCAGTGACTTTTATTGTCATTGCAATAAGGTTGCTGTTAGGTTGGGTTACGTTAAGGTTGATATTGGGTTGCTGCAGTCAGAGATAAATAAATACCTTTGAATGGACTGTACAGTGCTACAAGTATCTTTTGGCGTCGAAGGACATTGACGGGGGCATTGCTTTGTGAAATTGTCAAAGTAACATTAATGGGTTTTAGCGAATAAAGGCTACCGCAGAAAAGCGTGACGCGACAGCTAGAATATTACAAGATAATTATTATTCCACGCAAGTGGAGCTTTAGAAGCACAGCTAGTGTTCCAGAATGTATCAGAAAGATGGGAAACTGACTAATTTTCTCCATGGGACGAACATCGTAATCGCGAAAAAATTGTCAACTGACCCATACAAAACTTCAATACCTACTCGACCCAAATGTGTGGGACGGATGATATTTTTTTGTGTTGTTTGTGTTTTTTGTGATGTTGGTGCCACGGAGAAAGTTGTTCAGTTTGATGGTCTGTACACTTATATATGATCACGCCCTTCTGATAAAAGCTGTATGATTATAACGTAGCCAAACAGTAAAGATTCAATAACGCAGCAGTTTATGAAACGAATAACTTACCTATTAAGTATTTATTCATGAATTTGTTTTTATAGATAATATTATAACTATCCAGATTAATTGGATTATTCTACGACCAAAACTCACGAATCGTCTTAACAACTCTTATGAAATCGAATACAAATATTCAATTAACCAACTCATTACCGTGGTGTGCGAAGTACAGCGACCAGATATGGAGTTGGTGGTGGTGGACACCGCTTTCGCCGGTAAAGTAAGCAGTTACACAAAGCAAGGTAATAATATAATACGAACATTGTGTCAGCGACTCGTTTGCCGTTGAAATATTCTATCGACAAATTTCTCATAAGTAGGGTTACTATTCGTCCGGATTTGTCCGGACATGTCCAGCTTTTTGGCTCCCCGTCCGATTGTAATTTTTCCGGAATTTTTGTATGGGGTTTTTAGAAAATTAAAAATGTGGATGAATACTGTGAAAAGAAAGATTTAAAAATAAAATGTCCGGACTTTTCGAAAATGTCCTGCTTTTTGTCAGAACTTTTCAAATATCGAAGTAGTACCCTACTTGTAGGGGACAGTAGGGAAATTTGAAATAAACGCCGTGGTCCATTGAAAGGCACATGCCACTATATTTTCTTAACACACACAACTTTATAACACTTGTAAATAAAAATATACTGCGCGCTAACAACGGACTTCTTGACGTTCTTCTTTCTTCAAATAAATTATACTATTTCGATCTCTTGATGCCCAAGGAGAGATACTCGGCTATGCTGCAGTGTCGTGTGGGAAGTTAGAGTGCCAGTTTCTTGGTCTTTCGTGTCCGCCGTCTTCGTCGCGTCGCGAGTGAGCTCCACCGAGTGAGCACCCGTGAATTTTTTTTTTTTTTTTTTTTTTTTGATATTGGCGTTCTCGCAATTGGTTCCGGGAACCTTTTTTGCTTAACCGGGCGTCGGCGGGGCCAGAAGGGCCTCGTGAACGGGCGGCGCCTCTATTTATAGACGCACGCGTTCCGATAAGATGCGCGCGCATATCAAAAAATTTGACGCTATCGTCTAATTTTTTTATAAGCTACTGACAGACGTGCTCATTACTAGCACGAAAGCATGCTTTTATTGAGCAAGTGCTCATTAGTAGCATGTGTGACTAGTAATGAGCATGCTTATTTCTATTATGTTTTCGAGTAAAGGTACTGACACACGTGCTCATAAAAAGCATGCCTATAACGAAAACATACTAGAAATAAGCATACTCATTACTAGTCACACATGCTACTAATGAGCACTTGTCCAATAAAAGCATGCTTTCGCGCTAGTAATGAGCACGTCTGTCAGTAGCTTTAGCGTGCTTATAGGCATGCTTTTTATGAGCACGTGTGTCAGTACCTATATGCGCGCGCATCGCATTCGACAAGGGGAGAGCGGTTGGCCTCAGCTGTCCTACCATTGGTCAAAATATATAATTATGGCTCATTAGTGGCTGTTTTTTATAACGTTTATCTCCACCAAGCAAGCAGCATCGATTAAGCTTCAATAAAACCTTAGATTACGCATTGTCCGTAACACTACTCATATCTGAATCGTTTCTGAATCTAATTTACACGCTTAGATCAGATGCAGTAGACATAGACATACTAAATTCTACATTGATGTCACTTCACCAGCCTATATAATTGTGTTACATAATTAGTTTTTTTTTTGTTTATGGTTCTGTCTTAATATTTAGCGTATATACCTATATAATATAAGTTTGGCATAACTTTACTCCGTTAATAACTGGGTCAGATTTTAACTGTTGAAACGACATATTTAAAAAAATTACAGTTCTAATAAAAGGAAAGAAGGCTGTGATGTCATTTTATCTCAAACCTACGGATGACAAGAAATTTGTGTGTTCATCTAGAAGTGGTGAAAGTACTCTGGAACAAGTAGCTATTCATTTTACTGAAGGAAAGTTCCCTATTGGTAAGTAGATTGTGGGAGTCTCAGCTGACAGGTGACCTTATAATGATGTCACAGTTATCTTACCTCTGACAGCAACGCAACAGCAACCTTACAGTAACGAGAATAAAGATAATTCTGATTTTGGCGGACTTGTCAGTAGCATCAATCCAACTGCAACATTAGAACAAGGAGAATAAAGTATAAGATTTTGATACTATGATTTGATAAGAATGCAAAATCAGAGGTAAAATAACTGTGAGAGGACTGTAGCTGTACCTTAATTTCTGCCTATGTGAGCATTTCTCTTTTTTTTTGCCAATATACATTTGTTGAATGTCCCACAAGATTGCAGATTAATAACATTTGTGTAATGTGTATGTTATTGATTCTGTTTTGTTTAGGAGCACATTTTTTATTAAAATTCACAGAAATCATTAAAAAATATCATAAAAATATAATATTTAATTAAAAAAATAAATAAATACAAACTACCAAAAAATTGCAATGTATGAAAATTCGTATGTCCCAGTCTACCATCCGTTACTTAAAACTCAATTATTTTAATAAGGTTCAAAGAAACTATACTGAGATTTTGTTTTTAAACCATTCTAAGAGGTAAAAAGATCTACTTACATTGCTTTTTTGGTATTTTTTTTAATTTTGTCAGATATAAATGAATTTTAAACTCGTCCCAGAAAAAGTTACAAAAATAGATTTCAGTTTTTGTTACCCATTTTTTATGTGTTATAGTTAAAAAACTTCCATTTCGATACACAATTTTAACTTGGCAATACTACAGGTACCATTTAATGCCGCCATATTGATTTAGGTGTCAGTGCTGTTCCGACGTTAAAATGTGAAACACGTATTCCAGTTCGAAAATCGAAACTCATTCCAGTATTTGTTACAGCTGTAACAAAAAAATAAATAAACACTTAATTTGAAAATTTTCTTTTACTTTTGTTGGTATTTCTTTGCAATGATATTATTAAGTTTATCATGAAGTATCAAGAAAACTATTTTTTTGGATATAACAATTGCTACTTCAAAGTCTTTTTTAACAATTAAAAAGTAACAAAATAAGAACATGTAATTTGCCTTCATTTAGTTTTTAATACATTTTTCACAAAATTCATAAATAAAATAGATTTTCTTATAAAAATCCAAATGTTAATAAAGTAAACTATCTGATTTCATGAAAAAAAACGATTGATATATATATTTTTATTTTTAGCGATTTTTTGAAACTATGGCAAAAAAAAGAGAAATGCTCATGTGTGTGTGCGTTAGGTCGCGCGCGCTTATCATGTGGTAAAATAATAACTGTGAGAGGACTCGGACTACAGAACTTCTGCCAACTTGCGTTAGACCAATTACGCACAACGAATGATTACAGAATGCGTATGGTCTGTTCGAAAAATATCTGTTGGAAATGTAAACAAATGGATTAGAAAACGTAGTTGTGCATGCCAATTCGTAGTTCCACTTATAAAATGTATGCTTTTATTTGACTACTAGCTGCGCCCCGCCGTTTCACCCGTGTAGACCGGGATAGAAAGTAGCCTATGTGTTAATCCAGGGTATAAGCTATGTACATACCAAATTTCATCCAAATCGATCCAGCCGTTTGAGCGTGAAGAAATAAGCTAGAGCGTGAAGAAGTAGCTTCCAGTGGGATGTCATATATTTTTGCAATAATGAGTTGCACAGATGGCACTGAATGAGATATAGAAGAAAACTATAAAGATTATTCCGTTAGGTTTTTATGCTTTAATTAAGGCTACACTATAAAATGTAAAAATAATATGGGTATTTTTAGCATGTATTTTTGGTAAATAAATAAATACTGCCAAAGTGATATCACATGTTTTCGATCACAACGAGGTATCAAATTCTTCTGTATTTATCTGAATAGGCAGATATTTATGACGCGTGATAAGTCCGATAATATTGCATTGATACATACCTATATTTGAAACAGATGCAGCATTCTACGCGCTGAATGGCGACGCTTGTCTTGCCAGATAGTTTTGGTGTTCCGATGTCACATATCGCATGCTTAGTGGAATACTGACTTAACTCAAAAAGACGGTTTTTGGGAAATCGTAAAAGAAGATCTTGTTAAGGCGAAAGCGCCAGGGTAGCCCGCGAAATTCAAAATTTCTTACGTTTTTTGCAATTTGTAGGTCAGTGTGAGCTTGTATGTTGATTAAAATATGATTCGCGGCCGTAGCTAATATGGCTTTACAGAATTATAATCATTAGAATCAGCAATACGTAAGCCATAAGTTAGCATTTACCTCAAACCTCATGATTTCATGAAATCGCTACATTTGAGGTAAATGCTAACTTATGGAGTTGTATTGCTGATTCCAATGAATATAATTCTGTAAAGCCATATTAGCTACGGCCGCGAATCATATTTTAATCAACATACAAGCTCACACTGACCTACAAATTGCAAAAAACGTAAGAAATTTTGAATTTCGCGGGCTACCCTGGCGCCTCAACCTTAAGAGGACTTATCGTATTTGTTAACGTATAAAAATAAAACTGATTTATTAATCATGAATGCTTGTATTTTGAATGTCTATGATTAACTATTGATGAGATCTGAATTAAAAAAAAAAACAGGTAATAAGTTCTATCTATTTTTTCTGACCTATCTACTAATGGGTCAATGTTCCACTAAGCATGCGATATTTGTGCTGACACTTGTTGCAGTCCACAAATGATCACATATTACTTGCCGTCATATATTATTGGATGATTCATGAAATCAGATATTATTTCCGAGCATAGTAAAAAAAAAAAAAAATTAAGAAATAAAAATAAAATATATACTAGAACAAAGAACCTAAAACTAAAAACCATAGTAACTAAAATATATTATTAAAAGGACTCCCTTTAGGCAAGGTTCCGAAGATACTGGCAGCGTTCCCCCTTTGAATAGCTAGACTAATTCTTTGTCCGAGGTAGCTGCCAGCTCTTCGGTCTCCTGTGACGTCGACCAACCTTTTCGTAATTTCCTTAAAAAGCATAGTAATATATTTATGCTCGTGACATAGTACAATAGCCGGTTCTGCTTCGCGAAGACATTTTCTTGTCTTCCTTTGTTTTGCACTTATATAAATCAATCCATGTTTTATTTTTCAGGTAAAACGTCTACTGACACTCTTGTATACTATACGTCAGCTGTGGGTGTCGCAGTTTTTATAATATTGGTGATAATATTGTATTTATCAGTTAAGAAGCGTTACTGCTGTATAAGATTGTGTTCACAAGAATTAGTATTGCCAACGACGCCGCCGAGACCCGACGTAATTATTACCTCTTTTTTAGTTCTGAGTTCTTCAAAATGTTACTCCGCACTTTTAAAGAAACAGTTGATTAAATGTCCGTTTTTACTTTCAGCCCAGCACCGTTTTTTATCTAAACCTGCTGTCGATCTTTCAACCCATCAATGAACGCGAAGCGGCGGAGTTGGAGGAGAATCAATATGAGGAAATTGATTGATACTGGACTATTGAATCTCTTCATAACGATTTCTTTGTTACATCCTACATTTATAATAAAATAAATGTAAAATTAAAGTTCCACCGTGATGTCATATGCAAAAAGCTAATAACTGAGTGGCTAAAAACCTTAACATACGAAGAAACTGAGCAGATTTAGCTAGACTTGGGTAACCCCAATTAGCAGACAAAATTAGAAAGTTTATTATTATCGACATTTTAAAAGCTAAACAATTTCTTACTACTTCTTTATAATTTAAGTTCTCAACAAGTTTTAATCTATAATTTGTACTTCGAACGCATCGGCACTTCTAAGAAGACATACACATACATTTTTCACACACACAAACACACCCCCACACCCTCATATAAACACATACACACACACATACACATAAAACACAAACCCTGTTTAAAAATAAAATAAGAAGCACTAATTATGTTCACATAGGCATACACAAAGAGCAACTAATTAAGTCAATTACTGTAATTTTTTTGTTTCTTCCTAAACTTAATTTTTACTCACCTTTTTTTATAAAATTGTCTCAATATTGTTAATAACTAAGGGAAAGAGCGAGATTGCCCCAACACAAGTATGTTAAATTACTTACTGGGGTTGTCTCATAAGTACATATAATGTATGTTACTGTTTTGGGACAAAATAAACTTTTTTATTTTTATTATCGATTCAACACCAACTCAACTCAAAACAAATCATTGGCATGTGAGATTTATATCCCGTCACATACAGCATCACTATCACATAATTTTAGATATTAGGTTCACATTCCAATGTGTTACTTTGAGTCGAGTTGGTATTATGATTGGAGATATGATGATAACTATATAGTTGTCATCATGTCTTTTTGTTTCATCTTTCTTTTTGTTACATTGTGTTTTTGTTGTTGTAAATGACTTTTGTAATGTTTTGTGTCAAATGTTTTGTTTTGTTTTGAAATGTGTTGTGTGTCTAATTGTAATATTTTAATGAATTCTTTATATAATTTTATTAATTTGACATGTAGTTACTTGCATCATATGGACTGGTTCCGAAATAAATGAATTTTAATTTAATTTAATTAAGTCGTTTCAGTGCAACGGGCACTCTCCAAACATAAGGACGTACCTATTGCTGCGCGGGCGGCGAGCATGATTCCCCGCGGTCTGGGTCGGGTCAGCAGTGCTATCTGTACAAGTCTCACACCGTGAAAACCTAGGTGAAGTGAATTGTCATCCCACTGTAACCATCTCACCGTGAAAACTTAGATGAAGTGAGCGTGGAGTAAGCTGTCAATAGTGTCAATTCCTAGCAAAAACAAACTCACTTCACCTAAGTTTTCACGGTGATATTTGTACAGCAGTGCGATTCTGTAACCATCTCACCGTGAAAACTTAGGTGAAGTGAGCGTGGAGTGAGCTGTCAATAGTGTCAATTCCTAGCAAAAACAAACTCACTTCACCTAAGTTTTCACGGTGAGATTTTTACAGAATCGACCGGCAGAATAGCACGTGCTGCTGGTCACTTCGGTCGAGAGAAATACAACTTTTAGTTTGTTTATTACATTTTATTACATTAACACATGTTAACGAAGATTAATAAATTAATTAATTAAATTAATTGTGGATGATTTAAGTTTTAGTTTTGTTTCAATCTATAATAAGTTTATTTTACATTTTATGTTATTAACATTATTGTACTTAGTTAAATAATTCAGTGAGTACGAACGAAATGCAAGAGGACTCCTAAAGTTCCGAATGACTGACTGCAAATATTCTATTAGTAGGTTACTAGTTATTTTAGTAAAATTCTGTTACAAAATCTAGTTAGAATAATTGGATTAGATGGTGATTGGCGATATTGGTGCCAATTCTCATGTAACAATGGCTCTAAACTAGACTAAAAATCAGCAAAATTTAGTTTATTTCTGTCAAACGATGATTTCCCATTCTGAAACTGACTATAGTGACACAACTTAAGAAATTCATTGTAGGCTGTTTATAAGCACGCGACTTTGTTTTTACTTTTTCGCTATAAACTTAATACGTTTTAGTTTGAAAGCACTAAGATGGCACTGAGGTTTTTATTAATTTAGTGAAAATAGCAATTTTTCTATTCTGAATTGGACGTTTTTCAACTAAAATTTTGACTGTCTAAGTAAATCTGTGTGGAATAAAAAAAGTTGTCATGAAATGAAATTCACACCAACACCACAAGCGTAATTATTTAATCTAATACAATCATACCTACAAGATAGAAAGCAAATAACGCAAATTAGTAGAATAAATATGAGCTCCAAACGTGAAGAGATTTTCACGTCATGCGAGCGTACCATCCCTCATGGAGTTCCGCTAGACAGGGGTGGTCCGAGTACACTGCGTACTCGGACCACCCCTGTTTACACTCTATATTAATGACTTCCGTAGATCCATTAAACATCCCATGACACTGTTTGCGGATGATGGTACGATAACTATGACATGGCATAATACCGGATGACTTTTTTTTCCGTCTCGAAAAAAATTGGGTATATTAGGTGAACGGAGTAGAACCCATACCTAACTTTTTTTTTTTAAATCAATGAAAACAAAAATTCAAATCATATTCAGGCTGCATATGATTTGAATTTCGATATTTTGAAACGACTTATTATTTTTTTTTTCAAAGTTTCTGTTTTTATGGTTCAAATATGAAAGTTTACATCGAATTTGTAGTATTTATTGGTACTAGATATTTTTTTCTGTCTAAGCTATTAAAATAAAATAAAAAACTAGGTATGCCATAGGCTTCTACTCTGTTCACCTAATATACCCAATTTTTTTCGAGACGGTAAAAAAAGTCATCCGGTATATGAAACGGACATAAAAATACATTAATTGAAGCGGTAACATTATAGCTGAATAATAATAATTTAAAAATTAATATAAATAAAACTTTGATTATTCACTTTAGACAACGATCATCATTATTCACTAGTTATTAAAAATAATTTCATGAATGCCTATTAAAAGTGATGTAATTTATCGTAATTGTGATAATTGTAATCTCTAATATTGGACAAGGAAAATAAATAATAAATAATTGGATAATGTTAATGATTGAATATAAGCAATTTGTTTAACTGTGACTGATATTTAATGTATAAGTGTAAAAGTAAAAAAATATTCATTCATTAATAATAATTGTACCTAAGATATTTGCACGCCCCATGAGAAATGTCAGATGTGTCGTGACCCCCACTCTTATTTTAAATTGAACCTCAATGCGTGAGCCTCTGGTAGGCAGTCTGCTTGTTTGCCGCCAAAAAAAAAAAAAACCGGTCAAGAGCGAGTCGGATTCGCGAACTGAAGGTTCCAATCCGATTTCTGAAAAAGTGTGCAATTTAGTGACATTGTTATATTTTTCCTATAATCTTTACATAAACTGCTATGACAATACAATTTCAGATTTTTCTCTTTGCAAACTTCGGAGATAAAGGGGGGGGGGGGATTTTTTTTGTCATTTTTCATCAAAAGTCGAAAACTATGCGGCCTAAAAAAAATGTTTGAGAATGTGCAAACAGCGCTCTTTTATATGCCCTCATAGTAACCTCACTTTGAATTTTTAAGACCACCTATCAGTCCCTGTTGCAAAAAAAATAAAAAATTCTTTCTTTCTTATTTGCAAAATAGTTGGGTAAACGTCATCTAAAACTGTTCCAAATTTCAAGTTGATAGAATTAGTAGTTCTTGGGATATCCAGCTGTGACAGACAGACAAATAGACAGACAGACAGACAGACTGAGTCGCACCATAAGGGTTCCTTTTTACCATTGTGGTACGGAACCCTAAAAAAAGAAACAGCTTCTCTGTTTAAACTTGTTGTAATGCTTGAATTCTATCACACATTGTTATTTGTACATATGGCTCATCATAAACTTTACTATTCCTAGTTTGTGTTTCACCAATTTTGGGTTTACAACTCAGGTAATCTATTTTTGCATAATAATGATATTCAGGATCCATATTATTTTCTACGCCTTCTGGTGTTGCATAATACGTTCCTCTATTTGATAGATTTTCGCTGTAATGACACGCGTCGTATTGATTTTCACATTCATTTGTACTCTGTGGTGTTGAACTGTCATTATGGTTAGTTAAATCAACGTACGGGGTCTGAAAAAAAAAATAACACATTCATTAGCTTACATTCACACATATTATTATAGAAATTAAACAGAACGTGCAATATGAAGTGTATCTCGGGTGACCCCTTCGCGACCAGAAGTGATATATGATTTTTTTTAAATTGGATTACTTCGGAGATTGCAATTTTAAGGTCTATCCACAAAATGTGTAGGTCAGCACGCGTACATGGCCACCATAGAAAATAGAAATGGATTTTTTCGACGGAAGAATAGACAAAATGACAGATTGTAGAAATATTTATAACCATTTTCTAACGTCTAAGCATGACGATAAGTCTATTGTCTATTCTTCTGTCGACAAAACCTATTTCTATGATGTTCACGTTACGCGTGCAGGTCCTTTTGAGCTAGAACGGACAAAAACCGACTTAGGAACTGAAACTATATGGACACTTGTCTTCATCCTCATCATCATTGACAGCCACCACCACCACCACCACCACCACAGATAGACCACCTACCTTTTTTGCCACGCTAACCTGCACCCTAATTGCGTAACACGTTATCAATCGGAGTTGGTTTCATTTTGACAGATCAACAACATTCATTGCGTTATTTACGTTGCCGAGCAGACAATTTTTCGAACTTATGTTCCACTGGATTAGCAATTTGTTTAAAAACGAACCCAACTCCGATCGATAATGTGTTACGCAATTAGGGTGCTGGTTTACTAAACTCAAAGGTCACAATCCCTTTTAAAGTCCAGACAAATCTTACTCGGGCTACAATGGAGATTGGTGTCTGAGACAGTATTTTGAGGGAAGAATCCAATGAGGTTATATAATAAATAACATCATTGGAAGAACCACATTAATATTATATGTGTTTATTTAATCTCATAGATAGGACACTATCATATTTTATCACAAGATTTTAGAACAAAAAAGGACCGATTTATTTTGTTTTCAAGTACTACTTAAAAAGGATCTCAATTTATTTTACTAATAGAATTAAAACAACAAATATAAGAACAAATACCATAAACATACTACTTAAAAGAATGAGCTACGTACCTCAATATGTTTTGCATTCCTAGTCCTCACGTACCAGCAAGCTGCTCCGGTCAGCCCTAGGATGATGAGCACAGCACCTATAGAGCTGCCTAGGATTGGTGATGAAGACTTGCTGTCTTTATCTTGATTGGCAGATATATTTTTATGTACATTTGACAGTATGTTACCTGAAATAAAGTTGTCCTTATTTTTAAAAAATCCTTTTATGTGTATTACACACAGATTAATAATTAAGATTGAAATTGTGCTGAGAATTTTTTTTTAATTTAAATGTAATTGAATGTCTTAATTTAAATTGAATTGAATATTTTAATGTTAATGTAATTTTAATAACTTGCGGTCCGGCGCCGGGCGCCGGTGCGGCTCCGGCGTCGTGTACATGAAGCCTCACAGTATTTGTGAACCAATGGTTTAAATTAGATAACCTAAAATCACGTCTTTTTTCCCCCAAGGGGTTAGGCACAGGTGGCCTATACCTATATAGGACCTATCCACATTTCACCGTTAGGCAGAGGTGACCTATAGGAACTATCCACATTTCGCCAGTTACGATTAAGTTCCATGTAATAGGACTGCTACTGAGAAATTGCTGACGAAAAAACATAATAAAATTTTGTCCGATCTGGAATTTGAACTCAGGATGCTTAGTAGTGCCGCTGGGGTGGCGGGTAGTTTTAAGAAGATACCGCGGCCCTGGCATAGGCAACTGCAGGAACACGGGTGGGTTTTAGTCAGTAAAAGTCTGACACGCCCTTCCGCTCCACCCGGGAGCGGAGCGGGAGAAGTTATTTGATGATTTCCTACCCTCAAAAAAAAGGATGCTTAGTAATATCTATTGCGATCACTAGACCAACTGGCCATTATAGATACTTACTCTCATTTAAATAAAACAATCGTTTCTTAGTAACGAAGGTCACCCTGTATACATATATGTCAGCGGGCTCAGTAGAGTTGTACACACAGTCGATATAAGAACTGTTGCTCCCCGAATGTAGCTGAATGAAAAACGTCGAGTCGGATATATTTTTCGTATCTGCACAAGAAAAAAATCTGTCATTTATAAGCTGTTTTTGGAAGCTTGGGGCTGTATAAGGAAGTGTTAAAGTAATTAATTGTCATAGTGCGAAACAATCAATATGTATCAATAATATGTAGGTATCAATCAATCAATCAATCAACCATTTATTTTGTAAAACATAGGTATGATTTTGATTACAGATAGTGTTTAAAAATAAGTGCGATAAGTTGTTCACACACACAGCTGTATACAGGACGAAATGCTCTAATTCTTTCGCACTGAATACATTAAAGGATGATTAAACGATGATGAATAGCTTTTAAATGGTGGTACTAGAAAAAACGTAGCCCCTTACAAAAGGAAAACAGAAAAAGATTCGAAACATGTCAACACAACATAGAAAGGAGCATGCTAACTAAATTTATTTATAAAGAAAAAGAAAAAAAAAGGGTGTGTGTCAGCTCTATGCAACATACAGCATCTAGCATCCATGTTGTATGAATATCTACAGTCTAATTTTCATTAACTAGTGTTATAAATTTATAATATACCTATAGCTGTTTTATGTTGTACAAGTAATATAAATAAATGGCAAATAAAAGTTGCTGAGCAGCAACAAAAGTTTCAGAAACATGTTTTTGTTGCGAGAAACATGACATACAGGCTAGAAACATTGTGTACAGTTGTAAATAATTGTTTTTTTATGTTTGGTTAGTATTTTTGCAGCAACATGATTTAATTGAGCAAGAATTGTACGTATGGTTTAGACGATGCCAGTTAGCAATTGCTTCTATTGACCTGTATTACCCCACCCATTTTTCCCTCTTACAAAGACATACGGTTATAGTATGCATACCTATTATACAACGGTGTAAATGCAACATTACTAAAATCAAATCCCGATAATTAGCGTTTTTCATTACCTTTCGTAAAGTATTCCAAATACACAGAGCCGGTGCTGTGCGGATTCGTGCAGACTATTTGCATATGTTCGCCGTCTTCATAGAAGTAGATAGTGTATCCGTCGTAAGGATCTGACAGATCCGCGTCACTGAACGTTAATTCTTTGCCATTCACAGTTATTTCTACAGATTCTGGAAAAAAAATGTTTAATATAATAATATAATATAATATAATCTTTATTTATATAAAACAGATTGTAGAACATGTAACCTTTTTACAAAGTGGGTAGTTGGTTTATTGCATAAACATTTGTTTTGTTTTGTGTTTGTTTGTTGTTTTTTTTTTTTTGGAAAAGAAAACAATATTTTATTTAACAATGCATTGATCTCATGTCTGTGGTTCTAGAAATATCTATAACTAGCTTCATTCATTCGCTTGAAAATCGTAAGACACCACAATCCGTGAGTACTTATACTAAAATGACAGCCACATTTTCCGCCCGCGCTATTAGAGGCAGGGGTTCAAAGTGCCGAGGGTAAGTTGTTCCAACACGACTACTTTTAGAAAAGAGGTAGAAGTAAATCTGAAATGCATCACCGACCGTTGTGCTATCGCGTTGCTTGCTGCCAAAGCATTTTAATCAATCTGTAAAGAAGTTTTAGTTTGGTTTTCGCTTGGTGGTACAAATTTGTTACATGTCGCCACCCACATAATGGCCGCAGTGACGGCCGCGTTAGGGTTGAAAATTATGGCAGTGGGGTTTGATTTTACGGTGTCAAAAATTGCTCTCGAAACACCAAATTATTTTTACCCGATTACAAAAAAATTATAAATTATTATTTTTATGAAAATAGACATCAATCATATTTTATAAACTAGATGAGGTCAGCGTTTCCTATCTGACTACTCTGAGAAGAAAGGCTGAAACAAACTTACAGTCACGTTTAAAGTCCAGACAAATAGTCTTGGTCAGATCATGCGCGCACTGCATCCGATTAGAATCCGAGAAATGTCGGTCCGAAGTAGCCACAGTACTACATATTTGTATGAAGGGTTGCTCACTAGATCCGAACTCTGTCCGTCCGAATTTAGAACATTCCCAATACCGATTGAACTCGGATCTTGAATTCGGATTCAGATCGGATGCAGTGCAGAATCGCTCAAAAGGGAACCTCTGTGAAAAATTTCAGCTGTTTAGGTCCAATTGGCTGGGCGTTGATGAGTCAGTCAGTCAGTCAGTTATGTTGTTCAATCATGTGTTTCCGATATAGGAAGAAGAAGGCTAATAACAGCCGCATGGGTCGATCGATCAGGTTAAGCTACACTTGCCGCGGTTGGTCCGTGGATGGCTGACCATCTTTACATACCAAGACCCCTACGTGCCTCGGAAAGCACGTTAAGCCACTGGTCTCGGCTGTCATTCGTGGATCTTTGACAGTCGTTACGGGACGTCAGAAGCCTAAAAGTCTGCCAGTCGGTCGGGGTATCGTATTACACAGTAACTGGGTTTTGGAATTCAAATAGGCAGTTGCTCCATGTAAAATACTGGTATCCAATTGCATCCGGTTAGACTGGAAGCTGACCCCAACATATTTTAGAAAAGGCAGGCATATGGTGATATGATGGAAGAAGTAGAAACTACAAACAAACAAAAATAAAAAAGCTACAAACAAACAACAAACAAACAAACTACTACAAACAAACAACAACAAACAAACAACAAACAAATAAAACAAACAAACTACTATACAAACTACTTATTTAAAAAATATCAGATTCACTTACTTGCACCCTTAACATGAAGATTTAAGTAGAATACGTGATACTTTAGTTTTGTCGAGTTTTTGTTATTGTTATTTCTCTCAATTACATTGCATCTCCACATGGCACTCATCTTATGTGTGACATTTTTGAACTGAAAAGTAATGACACGACTTTACGCAAGACTCTTTAGACTGTTTACCTCTAGGCGTATCCATGATAACAGTGTGAAGTGTGGAAGTGAGACGCGTATATACGAAATGACTACTAATTTCGTATTATTTGGTTATTATTACTACTTAATATTATTATTATTTTGTCTTTGACATATCTCGGGACCCTGCTGTCCCGGAACTTTGGAAGGCATACGAGGGGCCGAAGCCAACTCGCAGAGGCCCCTTAGACAACTTTTAAATGTCGAGAAGGCACCAGCCGACGATTATCCCTGAATGCACTATGCAAGTGCACCCAAGGACAACCCCCGGTTTGTGCAGGACTATTGCAGATCATGGAAACAAAACATATTTGGCTATGGGTTTGGGTGGCTATAGTGGATTGGGTACCTTGAACTATGGTACAACTATGTCCCCTGCCTGACCAATGTTATTTATTATACACAGATAAATAGCAGGGGGTGACTTGCACACTCAATAATGGGACCCCGGAAACGGTCGCTAGCACATAGTGACGTAGCGACAAGAGGGCAACATGTCCTGAGGTGCTTGAGGAGTGGAGAGGTATTCCACGGTTCTCAGAACAATCCCAGAGCCCGGAAGAAGATCCCTACAAACACTTACTGGAATACTTCCTTCCTCCGGGCATGTTTGCTCTTGCGAATCTCCACTCAAGCCGGCCAATAAAGGCAAGAATGAGGTGGGAGCTCTGTTCCTCATCAGTGCTCACTCCAGCCAGCCAATAAAGGCAAGCCAGAGGTGAGGAACAAGACTTCTCCCGGGAGATAGGGTCCGTGGGGTCGCTACTGCCCAACAGCTCGCCACATGCTGCCCTGTGGGTTTTGTATCTCTCTTGGTCTGGCTCCTCACCCTAGACCTGTTTCGGCAAAGTAAACTCTACCGGCACAGACCTAGAGTTCAGAGCGCGCAAGCCCCACCACGACGCGACGTCAACGTAGAGATACGGAGGTGGGGTTATTATTATTATTATTTTAATTTAGTTGTTGAATAAAAAAGTTTCATGGCTTATTTTGAGGCTGGAATTTGATTTTATTAGCAGACAGATGTTGAATCTCTAAAATATTTAAAGTAACAACATTAGTCGCTGAGTTATTAATTCAGAAGTCAATATATTTATAGGTAGCGCTGAGTCAATATTAATTTACGTTGGTAAGTTGAGGCTGGTCTTTTGATATTCTGTTGGAATAGTAAAGATGATAAATTAATATAATAGAAGCTGTTCTATTATCGATGCTCGATGCCTACATACAAAATAAAACCGGTCAAGAGCGAGTCGGACTCGCGCACCGAGGGTTCCGTACCATTACTTATATGTATTTTTTGTTGATGATTTCTGAAAAACTGTGCTATTTAGAGACATTGTTTTATTTTTCCTGTAATCATTACATAAACTTCTATCACATATAATAATTTTAGATTTTTCGCTTTGCAAACTTCGGAGATAAGGCGGGGGGGGGAACGGTATTTTTTTTTACATTTTCCATCAAAAGTCGAAAACTATGCGGGCTAAAAAAAAAATGTTTGAGAATGTGCAAACAGCGTTCTTTCATAAGATACCCCACATGCCCTAGTAGCCCTATTTTGAAGGCTACTAGGGCATGTGGGGGGGTATCATATGACAGAGCGCTGTTTGCACATTCTCAATTTTTTTTTTATTTTTTTTAGGTCGTACATTTTTTTACTTTTGATGAAAAATGTAAAAAAAATACCGTTACCCCCCCCTAACTCCGAAGCTTGCAAAGAAAAAAATCTGAAATTATTCTATGTGATAGAAGTTTATGTAAAGATTACAGGAAAAATAAAACGATGTCTCTAAATAGCACACTTTTTCAGAAATCGGAACGGAACGGAACCCTCGGTGCGCGAGTCCGACTCACTCTTGACCGGTTTTTTTTTATTATGCAAGTGGGATCTAGGTATAAAAAGTACTCACAGGATAAGTGGAGTGGTTCATTATTGGTGGCTCCACGTAGTCCAAGTTTTTGTTATGGATGTAGTAATTATAGCACCTAAAACATTTAATTTGTTAAAATATTCATTACTAGAAAAATTATTAAGCGTTAAAAATGTACGCTACATTTTTCAGGATAAAAAGTAGCCTATGTGTAAATCCAGTGTGTCAGCTGAAGGTATCTGACACACTGACACATGCGGTACTTTTGGCACCAAATTTCATCAAAATTGGTCCAGCTGTTTGAGCGTGAAGAAGTAACAAACATACAAACACACAAAAACTTTCGCCTTTGCAGGAAAAAAATCAGCTTTTGACTTGAGCTTGAGCTTCTGAAGCAGATTTTGACGAAATATGCGAACATAAATGTACTGAACCGCAGATTTTTTTTCGCGATTTCAGGTTTGGTCCCATACGCTCACGCCGGTTGCGAGTACCTGACCTTTCCGAAGAACATCACCAATAAGGTCACTATTATAATATCTTCCTAGTTCGTCCCCTCCATTTTCAATCCCATCTGCCTTGTAAATACCTTTTTTTACTCGCCTTTTATTCATCTTCTCAACATCTTAGCATAGGCAAAAGCTGTTACTTAATAAACATTGCTTACCAGACATAAGACATATCCTGAAAATGTAAATGCAGTGGTTTATTCGCTAAAACTGTGTAATACAACGCCTGTTGCTGTCGGCTGTAGGATGAACCGTTGAATATTATATGAGGATTATCTGAAATTACACATTTATGATTTTAGAATATCCTCCTGATTGTATTGCGGTCACAGCGGCCAATCTTCATTGAGACTAGCAGGAGATATTATACAGGGTGTAAAAAGACACATCACAGAGCAGAGCCGTCAACTATGCATACTGTACATCTAACTAAGTAGCTTTGCGCTAAAATGATTGCTAAGAAATCACTTTTATTTTTAGGTATAAAAATAGCAATTTTTTATTACGCGAACCCAGGCAAACGGAGTTAAGCCCCCACCCCTTCACTCTACGTTACGCGTATAGGATGTGTTGATCCAGCTGGGCCCCGCGAGCTAGGCTCATAAAACTAGTAGAAATGCTTTATTTGTTCAATGTACCTCATGAATTTATCAACAAGTTCCATTTTACCCCGATCATTTTGATAGAAATCACGATAAACCACCTCATCCATCCAGCAGGGCCCTCGGCTATGACTGCGCACGTAATACATAAAAATAATACTGATCGCATCTGCTCCTAATGTACCTCGCGATTCATGTATTAAATTCCAGGATTTTTTAATAGAACAGGAGAAATTCAGCATGAAAGTTTTGTCTTTCCAGCAGGGACCTTTGTAATTAGAATGAATACGAACAGAAAAAGCGTACCATTTGTATATATATTACCAATATACCTCAAAGTTCTTCACGTTTTACCAAGTTTTGATACAAAATTATGATAATAGTAGTATTTTCTTGGTAAGGTAAACTGAATGGATATTTTCCGCAATGAGGGTAGGTGTGCTAAACTATTGATATTGCATCATTTTTATCAGTTTGAAAACAAAACTTTGTAAAACGTGAAGAACTTTGAGGTACATTGGTAATATATAAAAATGGTACGCTTCTTTATCGTGATTTCTATCAAAATGATCGAGGTACATTGGATCTTGTTTATAAATTCATGAGGCATTGAATAAACTAAGCATTGCTACTAGTTTTATGAGCCTAGCTCGCGGGGCCCAGCTGGATAGAAACACATGCGTATAGGTACCTACTCGTCGGAAAAAGTTTAGTAATAAAACTTGGAATACCTACGTTTTAGTAAAAAAAAAAATGCACTTTGAACTTCAATAGCTCCAGAACCAGTAGATTCCCGGTATGGTCTAGTAGAAAAAACCGGTCAAGTGCGTGTCGGTCTACGCACAATAAAGGGTTCTGTAGTTGGGATGAAATTATCCCAAGAACAAACTTAACATTATAGTTGAAAAACATACTCTCCCATACATTGCAACAGTAAATGTAAGTTTGTACTCACATTATTGAGAGATTTACCATGTTATTTTAACACAAACTTCTTATAGGTTTTCCTGTAGGTAATCTACAGGTAAAGAATAATGGTAAATTTTCATGTTTGTGTCACAGAACTTCATATGTGTACCAAATTTCAACTTAATCGATCCATTGGATTCGAAGCAAATTGGCTGTGACAGACGGACAGACAGAGACAGACAGACACACGAGTGATCCTATAAGAGTTCCGTTTTTTTCATTTGAGGTCAATATACCAGAACCAGTGGATTCCCAGGTATGGTCTAGTGGAAAAAAACGGTCCAAATAATGGGTAGAATATGGGGTTTTCGGCTTCGGTAAGTATCTTTTTACACCCGGTAGTGCGCGAGTCTCTTTTCCCTCACTCTCATAGTCCGACGGGACGGCAATCCGATACGACTGGAAACAGATTTGGCGCAACGGCTAGGGTGCTTTCCAAGACACGGGAAATTACAAAAACAAATTCCTTACTCATTGCGGTTTCTGAAGATGTTTGACAGAAAAACCAATAACTTTCATTCTTGGCCTGACTTGGTTTCCGAGCCCGGGACCTCATGATGAATAGCCGTGTGAACTAGCCCGTATAAAAATGCAGATTGTCTACATATTTTGCCGCTCGGTAATTTGGGGTCGTTACTATTAAACAAAGGGCTTGTGACTAAGTTACAATAGTCGCATGGGTCGGTCAAAGCTACGCTTACCGTGGTCGGGTCGTGGATGGGTGACCATCCATTACTATCTAGATCCCTCCGTGCCTCAGAAAGAACGTTCGTTAACACTGTTTGTGTTTCGCACCGGGAACGAGACGTCCACGAGAAAACAGATGACGGAGCCGAAGTAGCTACAGTACATTTACTATGGCTGAATAATCTCGTTTCTCGTTGACGTCCCGTTTCCGGTGCAGTAGACAAACAGTCTAAGGCGTTGGTCCCGGCTGTCATTCGTACATCTTTGACAGAAGTTAATGGTAGTC
This sequence comes from Cosmia trapezina, assembly GCA_905163495.3. NCBI lineage: Eukaryota > Metazoa > Arthropoda > Insecta > Lepidoptera > Noctuidae > Cosmia > Cosmia trapezina. The sequence goes on from LR991049.1 coordinate 8,376,494, forward strand.
AGAAGTCCAAAGGTCTAACCATTGGGTTCGTATTACCTGTAACTGGGTTGTGGAGGTTAGATAGGCAGTCGCTTGATGTAAAATACTGGTATTCCGCTGCTTTAGCAGAATTGCCGCCACCTTTGTTTGCCAGTACTGGCATAAAGCAACCAGATGCACTTATATCCCAATCGCTTTAACGTGGCATTAGCGGTCACTGACCCACTTACATTTTCTAGCACTCTCTATTTCAAAAATTGAATTTAAGTCCGATCAATATTTATCGTGATCTTCAACATATTCCCAATAACGAGACATATCGTCGCTAATTTAACTAACTGACGTATCCGACATTTTGGACTAAGCCGATAGCCGACCTAACTATAGTAATTTGATACATTTTCCAAGTCGGATCGATCTGTCTAATCGGGGAATCTGTACCTATGCCATATGCGTGTGGTGTGAGGGCCACTTTATTGAAACTCTTTGAAAATATGCTTAGGATTTAGTGAACATTCCCAAACAATTGTGAAAGTTGGAATCAGATTTTGTGAAAGTCAACTTTGCGAGATATGGACTGTAAAGTGGGGCCCTCAGTTCTCACATAGAGGATTGAGGGCCCGCCTGTACCTGACAAACTATGGACACTACAGATAAAGTCTTTATGCCAAAATCTAAGCTTATACCAAACAAAATTTGTGAAAACAAGATATTATCGCAAAACACTGTCCTACTTGGTATATCTTCGTTCAAAATGGGCCCTCAATCCTCACACACGTAAAAGTTTATCACGCAAATACAATGAAATCATTAACTTATAGCTATTGTTTGTAATCCTATAAGATACTAAATAAATTGTGAAAATTTGTGAAAGCAAGAGCAGGTCACCATTTCTTGTTGTTTGAAAGTTATGACCTTTACAAAATCCGGGCTCTCAATCCTCCATTTATTTTGTTTTCCGTTTGAATACGCTTATCGTATGAAAGATTAGACAAATACAAAATAGTCTCTTTTTGTGAAAAAAATTGTGCAACAAATTCGATACTAGAAAACAATTAAAAGACCCTTTATTGTAAATAAAAATCGAGTTTTATTTTTGTTCCCTGAATTAGGAAATAGGGTGACCACGATACGGTATTTTACTCTATATGAGAAAAAATCTTAAAATATATTATTTAGATAGATTAGGCAAAAAGCAGTCGGAAAATATTAGTTTTAGTTCAATAACAATATAAATTTTAAAATTAAATTCAAAGTTTTCAGGTTTTTTTAATGTTTTCTCAAACCATGAAATAGTAGCCGCCATTTTATGACGTCATTCGGCTGTGTGAATTAAAAAAGTGTCAACTATTAATTGATCAGTGTATCTCTTAGAGCAGGTATAGCTTTCACTTTAAAATCAAAATCTTTTATCTTTATCTTTATCTTTCTAATCCAAAACTCCTCGATTTTATGTGAAAATGTTTGGAACATAATAATCCTTAAATAAAATTAAATATCAACATTCACTACTCCAAGATAATTACCCATACAACTATGTGTATTATAATATACAGGGTGGAATTTTGTAATGACACCTGGAAGGAAGTACTCTTAATAATGCAGATAGAAAATTTTACTCAAAACATTCCTTTATTTTTGAATAGAAAGCAAACTGCATTCAAAGATTTTCGAAATTTCTCTTCTCCCACAACCGGGAATCGAACCGGCTAAAATCTGAAACAATTATACCCTGTACTTTTATTGCATCGATCGTTAGGGTCAATTATAAGGATGAAATCTCTCTAACAAACATGATAAATTAAATGAAAGGAAAACCAGGAAATCTTAAATTAATTTAATTTTTTACAAAAAATGGTAAACTAACTAATTAGTTGCTCGAAATGGGCTCCATTCTCTTGGATACACAAATTTATTCTTTTAACGAATTCATTTCTAGTAACCTTTAATAAAGTGTTGTGGTGAATATTATAAATCGTATTCTGAACTTCAACTCTCAACTCGTTGTCATTCGCATAAGATTTCATGTAAATTTGATTTTTTACATATTCCCACAAAAAAAAATCTAATGAGGTGAGATCTGTCGATCTCGCAGGCCATCTGATTGTGCCGTTTGTACCAATCCAGGTATTAAAATGAAAGTATTGTCACCCTACCCTGCTACACACTTCAAAAATAGTTGATTTCGGTATCTATTAAGATTTTTAGTTTAATCGTTATTCTTATTAGTAACAAATAACATCAATTTGTTGCACAATTTTTTTCACAAAAAGAGACTATTTTGTATTTGTCTAATCTTTCATACGATAAGCGTATTCAAACGGAAAACAAAATAAATGGAGGATTGAGGGCCCGGATTTTGTCAAGGTCATAACTTTCAAACAACAAGAAATGGTGACCTGCTCTTGCTTTCACAAATTTTCACAATTTATTTAGTATCTTATAGGATTACAAACAATAGCTATAAGTTAATGGTTTCATTGTATTTGCGTGATAAACTTTTACGTGTGTGAGGATTGAGGGCCCATTTTGAACGAAGATATACCAAGTAGGACAGTGTTTTGCGATAATATCTTGTTTTCACAAATTTTGTTTGGTATAAGCTTAGATTTTGGCATAAAGACTTTATCTGTAGTGTCCATAGTTTGTCAGGTACAGGCGGGCCCTCAATCCTCTATGTGAGAACTGAGGGCCCCACTTTACAGTCCATATCTCGCAAAGTTGACTTTCACAAAATCTGATTCCAACTTTCACAATTGTTTGGGAATGTTCACTAAATCCTAAGCATATTTTCAAAGAGTTTCAATAAAGTGGCCCTCACACCACACGCATATCCTATGCCTTACGGTGTCCATGATAATGCAAAAATCGAGACCGATATGTCTGCAGTTTACAAAAAAAAAGAAAAATAGCTTGCCCTGTAAAATTTTCTTCAAATCAGTTACGTCACTTAGTTAGATTAGCGACGATATTAGGGAAAGGGCACTGACCGCAATTGCCACGCTAAAGCGATTCGGGTATAGTACTTACTAGCTGCGCCCCGCGGTTTCACAGAGGTAGACCGAGACAAAAAGTAGCTTATGTGTTAATTCAGGATATAAGCTATCTACATACCAAATTTCATCTAAATCGGTCCAGCCGTTTGAGCGTGAAGAAGTAACAAACACACACACACACCCACATTCTTTTGCCTTTATAATATTAGTGTAATAGTGTTAGTGTGATACCGACAAATAAAAATTTGCATTCCTTACCTGTCACGCTGAACTGGCCAGCATCACACTTAATTATTATAACAAAATTTAAAATTAAGATCAATTTAACGGAATCCATTGTTAATACATATTTAGACAATTAGATACTAAACAACATAAACATATGTTATGCATAATTTTACCTCACATTTACCTCATCATAATAGGTTATTATAAAATTATGCCCACCATCATTTTAGCATTTTACGGACAATTCCGAAAAATGTGTTAATCTGGGCCAAATTATCAATTAGTCGAAAGTCCTAACCCTTATTTCTGCAGTCAGAAATCGAAGAGATGAATCAATGTTTTCTTGATAAATAATATCGACGTGTACTAAGAAGACCGATGACCTGGTAAAGGCTGCAGGAAGCCACTGGATGCGAGAAGCACAGAACCGGTTGAAGTGGTGGTGCTTGGTGGAGGCTTTTGTTCAGCAGTGGTTCGGTTGACATGATGATGATGATGATGATGATGATGACGTGCTAAGAGACATTTTGCAAGCAATATTTACTTAAATATTGTAGGCTCCGGATACTATGTTTTTGGTGGTTGACCATTTTACATACCAAAACTTCTCAGTGCCTCGGAAAGCACGTTAAGCCGTTGCTCCCAGCTGTCATTCGTGGATCTTTGACAGTCGTTACGGGTCGTCAGAAGCCCGAAAGTTTGACAACCAAAGGCCAATTGCCAAAAGGTATCGACCTTTTGGCAATTGGCCTTTGGTTGCTTTCCGAGGCACTGAGGGGTTTTGGTTTGTATAATGGTCACCCATCCAAGGACCAACCCAATAACTCGGTAATACGATTATTACCGAGTTATTGGGTTGTGAAGGTCAGATAAACAGTCGCTCCATATAAAATACTTGTATTCAGCTGCATCTGGTTAGATTGGAAGCCGACTTCAACTTAGTTGGGAAAAGGACAGGCAGATGATGACTATGGGATCTGTCAATTAATACATATTCTCCTTCGGTTTAAGTTATTAAATAAAGGTAAACAGCTGTGTGGTTAACCGAATAAACGTAATACATGTCACTTCAGTTGTCATGCTACGACACAATTGTACTCTTCAACTTTACAATTACAACTTTATAATTAGTTGTATATCGTTGATAAATTGAAGAGTACAACTGTGTCGTAGCATGACGACTGAAGTGACAGGTATTACGTTTAGTCGGTCAACCAAACACGTGTTTTTTTTGTTTACCTTAATTTAATTACCTAAACCGATGGAGTATAGCTACTAACTACTACACATCGCACATCACACATGCACCCCATACACACAAGTACACTCACGCAAATGCGCTCGCGCACCAATACATGTACCTACATATTTAAATATATATAAATGTAACTTGTAAAATCAAAATTAAATTAATACAACTATTATAGGGGATCGGCACTGTTACTCCTTAATACAGGCTATTTCATAGTCTAGCAAGGAGAGCAGCACGTCACCCACATGATTGTTAGAGATTCAACACTACCCACTTTGTTTAAAAAGGTTACATGTTCTACAATCTGTTTTAAATAAATAAAGATTATTTTACGCCTCTTGCCCGAAAAATCGACCTATAGATACTTACAAGCGTATCAAAATTTCATCGTATGGAAAACAAGCAGATGCAAATTCATTTTCAGAAAGTGTGTTTTTAAAGATTTATTCGTTTAAGAAAGTACGAGTTTTATTTATTTCCTCGCAAATATGTTATAAAACGTCGTATGACATACGTGCGCTTTGATAATGCCTTCTTCTTTCTTGTAGCCCTCGCCTACGGCTTGCTTGCTTTCTTGTAGCCCTCGCCTACGGCTTGCTTGCTTTCTTGTAGCCCTCGCCTACGGCTTGGGCTAGCAATATCGCCTCGGCTGTAATTTTCAACTTACCGCACTTATATCATAATGTACTATTACGAGGATAATGTTTATGTTTTCCCGTAGTTATGACAAATGCAAAACATATATGACCATGATATCGGACTATTGTGGACACTTTCATACTATACGTAGGTAAGTGTTAAAAAAAATTACTTTTACAAACTTTAAGGAGTGCTTTAGACCATCGAACTGAATAAATTTTATTATGGAACCAACTTTGAAAAAATACAGCAGTCCCAGACAGTTTAGAACAGTAGGTATTAAACTTTAGTATGGAATAAATTTAATGTAATAGGCTACTTTGAATCCCAGAAGATACCCTGAATGGTAGCAAAGGCGCGGGCAAGTTAAAATAAAATAAAAATAAATAATAGCCTTTTTCGCTGCCTCTGAGACTTCTGGCGGTGTCGAATGAATAAATTCATCATTACTTGACGACATTTTCAAATAAAAACAATACAGCGAAAAGAAAAAGCACACGGAATAACTTTTTACTTGTACACAAATTAGCGATGCGCACGCATCAGCGCTTTTTTTTTTGAGGAAAAGGCACAAAAACAGCCAGTATTATTAAAGTAGGTAAATTAATATTTTTTTGTTTTTGTTACAGATAAATGGTTGTAATTTATTGTCAAAATTAATTAAATTAACAACAGATGTTTAACATTTAATTCTTTAATTTTATTTTATCCCAAAGTTCATTTTATTCATAAAATGTTGACCACTTTTCTGACATAAAAACTCTTTGCTAAGATTTAAAAAAGTACCGTTCGTTTTAGACGGAGCATCATGATAAACCGTACGGGTCACCTTATTAAAAAGAAACTCGTGCGTTTTACTTTACGATAACGCACAAGTACGTAATGACACACATTACGATATTGAAATTGGTGAAATAAGAGACCCTTTACGAGCAAATGTGTTATAAATTGCATTTATACCTTTTCATTATTATGGTAAATACATACGTACAACTATAATAGAGCAAGATCCCAGGGCCGTCAGACAGAGATATACTAATTTCTTCCATCTATCTGTCATGTTAATGATCATGCTTGATCAAAAGCCGCACATCAGATCAACAAAATTAATTATGTTTTTTGTAAAGTTGTAAACGACGTAACTAGATGGAGTTGGCGTCGTTTTAGAAGTCGAAAGCGTTTGCTTACCGCGATTTGGTTGGTGTCTTGTGAATTTTTGCAAATACAATTACCAGCTTAGATCAAAACACAATTGTGGTTTTGTTTTCAACGCAATTAGTGTTTACATACCCAGCTCGGCTGAGCTCGGTATAAGGGCGTTTCTCTTTCGTGCATATTCCGTGATATTTCTAAGTTTTAGATTAATTGACGAATAACGTTGTTTTTTTTTTCTTATATCATTAATATATATTATAGATAATCTTTCAAGATTTTGTGATTTATACTTCATTTCTACGGATAACAAAGAAATTACATAGAAAAAAAACGACGGTAAACGAAGGCAGTGAGGAAGAAGGTAATGGGGTTTGAGACATTGATTATTTTTTTCTTAAATAATATCAACATTACGAACTTCATGCATATTCTAAACCACGAAGGTACTTATTAGAAATGATAATTAGTTGTTGAATAATTATTATCATAAATACTCACTCAATAATACGGGGAAATTAGGAAATGGACACCGAAGGAAATGACAATACATTAAGTTTTTTATTTATAATTTAATAATTATGTTGTTTTGACCTGTAAATATTCCATGCATGTAAGCACAACTTGATTATGTTTGGTTTCCTTAATAAGGAATACAGATTTTTAATTAATAAATAAAGATTTTTAAGCTGGACGCGTAATATGCACGAAAATTGAGAAACACCCATAAACACCATCTGAATGTTCTCATCTCGGCCCAGCATTCCGATGCAGTCCTCTTCTGCCTAGATGCAGGATTAATATGTATATACACATAAATAAAACAAATGAATAACATTATTAAATTACATTTTATTACAATTATTTTAAATTATATTTCACTATAAATAATACTTATTCATGATCACAATTCATTTTTTGTACCCTTATTTTTATACTACCTACCCCTAACACAGAGTAGTTTTATTTTAGAACATTATCATTTAGGAAAAAAATATTTAAAAAAGCATTTTAATTTTATTTTATTTACGAAACTATTGTGATTACGTCGCTAACTAAACTAAACCAAAATTAGAGTATCTCTTTCCTTTTATATAGCGATTGAATGTGTGCTTTAATAATGTCTAACATGGCGATATTATCGTAGACGTCTTCGTTCACGTGTATATTAATCTTTGGTTCACGTCACGGCATCACGATTACACAGAGTTACAAAATGTGAATAATTGGAATTAATAATAAAAACGGTTTCAAATTTCCGTCTACGATAACTTTAAGATAACGTGTATTTCTATACATTTTATTGACGTGGAGTCCACGATAATATCGTCACGTTATAAATTATAAAAATTCACATTTGATGGTTTTTATGTACTTCCATCTCGTTCTGGTTTTATTTTCAAGAAAGAGAAAACAATACAACGAAAGCTTCACGTGGCATGGTTGAATATTATAATAGAAAATTTGATTAAAAATTTGTTAAATTTCTTATTATGTTGTAGCTTCGCAGAAGGATGGAATTTAACCAATATTTTTTAATATTATTTTAACTGCAAAACGGAGACATATAGAAAACCTAGAAAAAGGCTAATAATACCCTGGACGTGATGTGTTCTTACGTATTTTGGCACAAACATATGACAGTAAAAATTTTCAAGATATTACACAAAAAAAAACCGTTCAGATCTTGCACGTATCACAACTGCTATAAATGCAACCAAATCTCACATTCAAGCTATTTTTTTTTCTTGACGCGAGCTAATTTGTCCATAATGAGAGCTTTTTTCCGTTGATTGCTACGCCACGCCAGCTAGACGTATTTATTTCTTTTCGAAACCGTTTTTTTTTTGGAAAATATTTAACTGATCCTCTAAAACAAAATAGACATTCTAATAATGGTACCATACTAAATGGGTAAGCGTTTAGGGTTCCGTACCAACCTGGTAAAAAGGAACCCTTATGGTGCGACTCGAGTCTGTCTGTCCGTCTTTCACAGCTGGATATCTCAAGAACTAATAATGCTATCAACTTGAAATTTGGAACAGTGTTAGATGAAGTTTGCCCGTGAAAGTGAAAGTGAAAGAAATAAAAATGTTTTTTTTTTTGCAACAGGGACTGAAAAGGGTTCTTAAAAATTCGAAGTGGGTAAGCCCTACTTCGAATTTTTAGGAACCCTTTTCTAGGGCATGTGCGGTATCATATGAAAGAGCACTGTTTGCACAGTCTCAAACATTTTTTTATTTTTTTTTAAGCCGCATAGTTTTCGACTTTTGATCAAAAATGTAAAAAAAAATACCGTTCCTACCCCTTATCTCCGAAGTTTGCATAGAGAAAAATCAGAAATTATTCAATGTGATAGAAAACGTAAGGATTACAGTAAAAATGAAACGATGTCTCTAAATAGCACACTTTCAGAAATCAGACCGGAACCCTCGGTGCGTGAGTTCGACTCGCTTTTGACCTGTTTTTTTTTAAATTACTTAACTTTTTGCGCTTCTAATGATGCACACTTTAAAAAATAATTGAACCTCTTTTTAACTGTCTGGCCTACAACACAGTTGGTCCCAGTGACTAAGCTAGGTTACCCCGACCAAACGGGTACGGTTAGGTTAAGCGTAAACCACACGCGAGAGGCGGAATAAATGGAAGGTCAGTTTCCTGTGATACAATTTTTTAACTAGTATAGGATACAGGTGATCTTTGTGCAGTAGTACCCAACTGATATGGCTTACCGATGTACCTGCGCAGAAGATGAAATTTCAAAGCGCGGGAAATGCTATTGACCAATCGGCACGCTCCACGGACCGCGCTTCTTTTTCCTGTACCGCTATTGGTCGACAGCTGCCGCCATGTTAGCGCGTGCCGCGTGGCAGTCAGCCGCCATACTTGCGAGTGAGACGGAACTGACAGTAGTGTGTTATGAACCTTATAGTAGTGCTAAGGTTGATTGTAAGTTTTAAGCATTCTTTCGTTAATCTTCGGGGCCATACTTTCTTTTCTGTGCGAACGAAGATTCACGACGCGCCTTATCAGTTGTGTACCATTGTACTCTATTGTATTGCATAGTTTTTGCTTATCAATAAATGGTGGAAAAACAATCTGTAACACTGATTTTGGAAAAATCTAAATTATTAAATTAAACTGATTTATTAAAAAAATTACATTTTCTAGAACCCAATTATATGTAGCTTAGTTCTTATTGGAGTACAAAACGCCACTGATGCCGCGATTGGCGTGGCCACTAGGCCAACACATCTGACATAAAAAAAATATTTTTACTTTTACCACATCAACTCGAGAAGAAAAAGAATTTAATATTTTATTGGACATTTCCTAAAAATCAATGTAACTCAAGGAAACAGTGACAAAAGAGTAAGTACAGCGATGCGACGATAAGGTTTCCTATCATGATGGGGAAGCCGATCTTCAAGAATTGCAGGAAGGTGAACCGGTAGCCATGCTGTTCTGCCACTCCTGCGCATACCACGTTTGCACTTGCGCCGATAAGTGTCCCGTTACCTAGTGTCAGGAAAAGAGAGATTATAATTATTATGCAAATTCTTATATTTAATTAATTTTTTACCATAACACAATCATTAGGTTGCTTAGCTTGGGACTAGATGGCGTTGTGTGAAATGTCCAAGAATATTATTATTATTTAAATCAGACACAGAGAACAATATTTTTTGGTACTTTATGTAAACTTAAAAATTATGCTAATAACCAAATATTAGTTATACACATTGAATGAGAGTAATACTATTATTATAACTAAATTAAATAACTAAAAACCTACATAACATCAAATTCAAAAATAAATTAAATCGCAATCATATTTAAAATAATTCATTAAACATCTATAAACTTATTAAAATTTTATATTTTGATTTATTATAAGTAAAAATGAAAGACAGACCCCAAATGAATTGGTAAAGGGAAACTTTGTTCCGACCGAGTGCCCTGTTTTATTCTGATAGGTGCCGTAACTGCTGCGATTGAAGGTTAAGCTACGCTTAACGTGGTCGGTTCGTGAATGGGTGACCATCCATCACATAATCGAGACCTCTCCGTGCCTCGGAAAGCACGATAAGCCGTTGGTCCCGGCTCTCACTCGTAGATCTTTGACAGTCGTTATGGGTATTCAGATGCCCAAAAGTCTGACAACCAGTTTTACGTATTGGTAGGTACTGTTACATGTAAAATACTGGTATTCAGCTGCATCAGGTTAGACTGGAATTCGACCCCAACAAAGATGGGAAAAGGCTAGGCAGATTGATTAACAGGTGTTATAGAGTTCTGGAATGGAATGGGTACCTACCTCCAAGACAGGCTCCGAAGCTCAGCGCCCAGGCGAGCGGTGCGAGGGGCAGCGCCAACCCCGCGGGATGCGCCAGCGCAACGATGACGCGCACCATCATCGTGGTCAGCGGGATGTTGTCCACGAACGCCGACGCTATGCCAGACACCTGGTGGGAGTGAGACAGGGTTGTGGGTGTGTTATGTGTGTTGGAGGTTTATGTGTGTGACTAATCAGTTGATTAGTCACACACATAAACCTCCAACACACATAACACACCCACAAACACACACCCCACACACCTTCACACACAAAACCCCACACAACACACCCACCACACACGTCTCACCCAGCCACAACACAAATGACACACAACCATAACACCCACAACACATACATAAGCCATCCCACCCACACAACCTACATAACACACACACAACACTTAAGGATCGCCCAGGCAGCGCCACAACACCATGTCCTCCTCCTTCCGTAGCCAGTCTGTCCCAGCCACCTTTTGAAGGTCGTCGGTCCATTTAGCTGGGGGCCATCCCACGCTACGCTTGCCGATATGTATAGTAATTTACATGAGTAAATAGCTTAGCCGGGTTTTCCACATGTTTGTATCAAAAAGATTGACTATTACAAAAAAAAGCATTGAAAAAAAAAATCATTCATTTTTAGGGTTCCGTACCAAAATGGTAAAAGATATCCAGCTGTGACAGACACACCATAAGGGTTCCTCCTTATGGTGTGTCTGTCACAGCTGGATATCTCAAGAACTACTAGTGCTATCAACTTGAAATTTGGAACAGTTTTAGATGACGTTTACCCAACTATTTTGCAAATAAGAAAGAAATAAAAATATATGTATTTTTTTTGCAACATGGGGTGAAAGGGGGTCTTAAAAATTGAAAGTGGAGCTACTAGGTCATGTGGGGTATCATATGAAAGAGCGCTGTTTGCACATTCTCAAACATATTTTTATTTTTTTTAGGCCGCACAGTGTTCGACTTTTGATGAAAAATGTAAAAAAAAAATACCGTTCCCCCCCCTTATCTCCAAAGTTTGCAAAGAGAAAAATCTGAAAATATTCTATGTGATAGAAGTTTATGTAAAGATTACAGGAAAAATAAAACGATGTCTCTAAATAGCACACTTTTTCAGAAATCGGAACGGAACCCTTGGTGCGCGAGTCCGACTCGCTCTTGCCCGGTTTTTTTTATCAATTTTTTTCATTTTTTTTTTTCATTTTTAAAAGGAATTCTACTTACCCATAAAATAAGCATGATGGCGACTGTTAACCGCGACTCTGGCGCTACTCGTAGTATCAGCATCTCCGTCATGTTGCCAATCCAGGATATTAAGCCTAGTTTAGATAACGCCTGGAATGTAATAACATAGTATGCTTATGATTTTTATATGGAAAATATTCTGGAAACTTATTGACATTTTTAGGCTTCTAATGATGCACACTTTTTTAATAGATGAGCTTCTTAGGATTCCGTACCTCAAAAAGAAAATACGGAACCCTTATAGGAACACTCGCGTGTCTGTCCGTCAAAGCCAATTTGCTCCGAATCTAATGGACCCATTAAGTTGAAATTTGGTACACATATGAATTTCTGCAACCCAAATACGGGCGTTTAACGTAAATATATGAATTTTGAACATGAGGGTCATTTTTGGGGGGAAAATAAGAAAAAAAAAAGTTTTCTTAATTGTACCGTATCAAATGAAAGAGGTTACTGTCAGGGTCTCAAATCAATGTTGTTTATAATTTTAAAATAAATTGTTTTTAAAGTTATTTAAGAAAATAGACGAAAATTTACCATTCCCCCTTATCACCGAAACCACCGAGCTTATAATTTTGAAAAAAAAAAAAAATAGTTTGTAAAATTAGTTTGTACCTATAGACACCTATAGACAGGAAAACCTACCTGCTGGGACAGATGATTCCTCTAGAGAGGGAGTGGCCATAATCCACAGTACGGGTTGGTGGACATTTCTTCGAAGTTTCGGTTTCTGACGATGTTTTCCTTCACCGTTTTGCGACCAGTGGTGATGAAATAATTTACACAAATTGCCTGCCGGGGTTCGAACCTTCGACCAATAACTTTGTAAGTCACGGCATTTTCTCGGTACTATGACGTGAAAAAAGGTCACGGATCCATCATGGTTCCAGTGTGAGAGAGAGACTAAAAAAGAAGGTGCTAAAAAAGAATGGTGCATCCTTTTTTCTCAACGGGACCATGATGGATCCATATTTTTTTTTTCACGTACGACCCCTGAGCTCAATACCAAATACCAAAATAATAGTAAGTATACGTTGCCACAAAAGAGCACTGAAACAGAAGAGTTTACCTCCATAAGCACGAACAAAGCTGCAAAGAACAGCAAGGTAGACCACTCGACCCTCGCGAGGATAGGTTCCAGGTCATCCCTCTCTGCCAGGAGTAGCAGCAGTAATGCGCCTAGTAGTGCCGTCCAGCCTAAAGATAGGCGTTCTGTAAACAAACGCGACAGCATTATTATTAAAATAAAAACTGTACATTTTGATACAGGTGGGCAAAGTTTGTCATAATACTCGAGGCGGAATTGCAGCCTAAATCATGGATCTTTGACAGTCGTTACGGGTCATCAGAAGCCCGAAAGTCTGACAACCAAAGGGTATCTTATTACCCAGTTACTTAACACGTTAATCGCCGACTAAAATTTTATAATATTTTCAAAAAATGACATTGGTTTAAATGATTGTTTCTAGTCCCATTTGTTTATATATACAAGTTTAATAGCGATATTTCATTGTTTTGGCTCTATTTTAGGTTTTTTTTAAGTGCCGGGCATTGCGACCCGGCGCGGCCTAAACGGAATAATTATTACATTTAGGCCGCGCCGGTCAAAATGCCGGTCAAAATGTTTTGACAAAAGCCACTAAAATGTTTCGATACCTATTTTGATTTACGTTAGAAAACCTTTTTTCACATCTAACACATTTTTAGGGTTCCGTACCAAAATGGTAAAAAATGAACCCTTATGGTGTGACTCAGTCTGTCTGTCTGTCTGTCTGTCTGTCACAGCTGGATATCTCAAGAACTACTAATGTCATCAACTTGAAATTTAGAATAGTTTTAGATGACGTTGACCCAACTATTTTGCAAATAAGAATGATATAAAAATAATTATATTTTTTTTGCAACTGGCACTGAAAGGGGGTCTTAAAATTTTAAAGTGGGGCTACTATGGCATGTGGGGTATCATATGAAAGAACGCTGTTTGCACATTCTCAAAATACTTTTATTTTTTTTTAGGCCACATTGATTTCGACTGTTGATGTAAAATGTAAAAAAAATACCGTTCCCCCTTATCTCCGAAGTTTGCAAAGCGAAAAATCTGAAATTATTCTATGTGATAGAAGTTTATGTAAAGATAAAACGATGTCTCTAAGTAGCACACTTTTTCAGAAATCGGAACGGAACCCTCGGTGCGCGAGTTTGACTCGCTCTTGTCCGGTTTTTTTTTTATTATCATTCTTTTTGCTTGCTCTAATTCAACTTGGAAACAAAATAAAAATGTTTAATTCGAAATCCTGTGTGTTTATTTTTATTTTTTTTCTCTAAGTCCAAAAAGTAGGTATACTATAAAAAATCAAAAAACCAAGTTGTTACAGGTGTTCATTAGGGCCGCGCCGGTCATATTACGCAGCGTTTGCAATATGCGGCGTGAACGGGCTTCGCAAATTAGGGTATGCCGTGCCGGTCATTTTGATCCCCCACGGACCCAATGGGTAAATGACGTGCCGGTCATTTTGACCCACCATGGCAGTTAACGTGTTAATTGTGGAGGTCAGATAGGCAGTCGCTTCATGTAAAATACTGGTATTCAGCTGCATCCGGTTAGACTGGAAGCCGACCTGAACATAGTTGGGAAGAGGATAGGCAGATGAGGTAAATACTTACGTAATTCAGGAATTGCATGCAGAAAGAATACAATGATGACAAACGATACGCAGATTGTAGATTTCACCAGCAATTGCTTGTCCCTGATGCGGTACTGAAATGAAAAAAAAAACGGAATATTTTATATACAGGTTATAACGCGAATGCTTTTCTAACCCACAATCCGCACGCTCTGGCGGGAACGCCTCTTCCCGCTTGGCCAGTAAAGGCGAGTCGAAGCTTTTAGAAGATTCTAGAAGCTTCCCTTAAAAACAATTGATGCACACATCGGTGACTTGTAAGAGACGTATATACAAAACTTGATCTTCGCCCCGAACTCAAACTGTTTATGTTAAACTGGCGCCCAACGTGTGGCCAGAACCCAAACTGTTTATGTTAAACTGGCGCCCAACGTGTGGCCAGAACCAAACTGTTTATGTTAAACTGGCGCCCAACGTGGGGCCAGAACCCAAACTGTTTATATGAAACTGGCGCCCAACGTGGGGCGAGAACCTAAACTTTTTATGTGAAACTGGCGCCCAACGTGGGGCCAGAACCCAAACTTTTTATGTGAAACTGGCGCCCAACGTGGGACCAGAACCCAAACTGTTTATGTTAAACTGGCGACCAACGTGGGGCCAGAACCCAAACTGTTTATGTTAAACTGGCGCCCAACATGGGGCCAGAACCCAAACTGTTTCTGTTAAACTGGCCCCCAACGTGGGACCAGAACCCAAACTGTTTATGTTAAACTGGCGCCCAACGTGGGGCCAGAACCCAAACTGTTTATGTTAAACAGGCGCCCAACGTAGGACCAGAACGCAAACTGTCTATGTTAAAAGTATAGTGCCTATAGTGCCCACATTGTCGGCACTATAGGTCTTTTGTAAGGAACCAATTCTTTCATAAATAATATTGTAGTGTCCTACACAGTCATTAATAACATACGAGCGCATCACACGTCCGGCCGCCGCCACAGCGCGCAGCGCACTGAGCGACCGATAGGGAGCGCGCGCGGCGCGCGCGCCGCTTGCGTGGGTGCCCCCCGACTGCATGCGGCACCTCTAACGTCCGCGCCTGCTCTGGCGTTCGTATCGAGCGAGACAACATCCCAGCGTCGAAGATCATCGAATACTGACGGTTGAAGCCGTGCTATCATTTACGTGTCGCGCGCGCGGTGCGGCGCGTGGCTGACGTCACACTCGGAGTGTCTCGGCGCCTCTCTGACGTCACACTCGGCGATTTCCTAACCTGATCGCCGATTGGCTTTACCACCTCTTAATTTTTCATGTAACCACCACTACATTGTATGTTTCCCTACATGGTATATAAGGCGATGTTTCATAGCAATAAATCCGTTACTATTACTATTCGCAATTGTCTTTAATTTACGACCGACCTCTAAAGTGGTGACCCCGACGTGATACGACGAAGTTATGCCCGACCCAAGTGAAAAACCGCAAACCACGCTGTCTGAAGAAGGAGCCGACAAGATGAGTGAGCAGACGAAGGAGGTAAATTCCGTGTGTTCCTGCAGTCGGGGGGCACCCACAATAAATCCGTTACTATTACTATTCGCAATTGTCTTTAATTTACGACCGACCTCTAAAATATTGTTTGTAAGTTGTTTGTATTTTAATTTTGGCAACAAACAGTCATGTACTGTTTGTTGCCAAAATAAAATAAAATAAAATAAATAAATAAAAGGTTAATTTAAGATTATAATTATGAGCTTGGTGATAAGAAAGAGGCTGAAATCAGATGGGCGTTTATTTCGGTGAGCGATTAAATCGTCAATGACCGATTTTAGTCAGGGAGAATCGGTCGATAATAAGCCGACTCACTCACGTGCCGCGTCGTTAGATATCGATACATTTCACTTATGCAGAGTTTGGCTAGCTAATTTAATTTGACCTTGTATAACGCTGAGTGGGTAAAGCACATTATATGCAATGAGAAGACAAAAATAGCCCTTAAGGTAACGAACATATTTTGGATGTAACTGTACTATCGAAAGCCGTTGCGTCTCACCCATTCAAAACTTTTTCGGTTGCCATTGAAATCGTAGTTTGCAACGCCCTTTTTTAGTTTGACCAATGAATGAAGGATGAGCCTTTTTTTTCAAAGTTAATTGTTTTTGTTTGAACAATGAACGATGAAAATCGCCTAAGAAGGATGACCCTAAAATAAACAATGTCCCTTTTTTAACTTTTCGTAAAAAAAATGGTTCTTACATACCTTTTGTTTCATCTGCGCCAGAGTGGAACAGAACATAGGATCAGAGCGAGAGGCCCCGCCCCCTGCCTCCCTGCGACTCAGAGCCACGTTCAACTTCTCAACCTGAAACCGCGGGAAAGAGCACTGATTGGTTCATATAATATAAGTAGATGGGCTCTCTTCTCTTCTTAAAAAGACCTTGTGTCTTCTTCTTCTAGAAATGAATGAAATATTATTATGTTATGACGCAATCCTTAAATATTTCGGTAAAGTAAACGTTTCATAAAAATATGAACATTATTGTAATCAAAAATAAGATTTATATTCGTTTACGCTTAAGTAATTGAATTTACTATCGGTCTAAGAATGCTTTTTTCATCTATAATTACTTTGCATGGCAGGCCATAGTCTTTCCATAGTCCTAGATAACCACACCTAGATAACCTAGGTATAAAAGATGGACTCCGCGCCACGAATAAAGTGAAGCACCGTACCGATCTATGTGTGCATGATTTGAGTACCTGCAAAGACGGCGTCGCTCGTGTCACGTAATGGCGGCCGGTCGGCATACTATGATGTAAATGTGTGTGCGAGGCGTGTTTGTACAAACGGTCCGGCATACTTACTGTGCTTCACTTTCGATATGCGTGGCGCGGAGTCCATCTTTTTTTATAAGTCTATGTTAAACGCTATACAATTTTTGATAGATATATGAGATTGCGAACGTTGTTAAAAATACGGGAATTGCCCCACAGTTCACTCAAGCCACCTAAAACCATAAAAACCAATCTTTGTTTCCATATCCAGTAATAGTGCTACACTACAACATCTGGAGGTTGTCTTTGAGTTGCATAGTGCGAACAATTTGTTATGATGGTTAGCCAATCGCCTAATTAACGTAATCGCTGACTAATGCAGCGGATGCGCCCGTGCGTCATTAATAAACTGCACATTTGCAAATTTGCAGATTCTAGCAATAAGTTTTAGTTAATAGAAATATTATGATTGTAAATTAGTCTTGTAGAACATTCCAATGAATAAACATTGTTTTAATTGAAATAAATATTTTTTTAATAATAATTTCGTTCGCCGTAACTTAACTCGCTCCATGTGTTTTTTTTTTATAAAGATAGAGGCTTTGTTATGTGGGAGAAATTCTCAATGAAACGGAGAAAAGAACTAGTCAAACAAAGAAAAGATCTTTGGGAGTTCTCAGTGTGCGACATTGAGAAATAGCCTTCACTTTTTATATCATGTCTAGGACATGATATTATCAAAAATTAAGTAACTTCCATCCTCGTGCCTCATTTTTAAATAAAAATGTGTAACGGGCCTCTGCGAGTTGTCGTCGGTCCCTCGTACGCCTTCCAAATGTCTAGGACCCCAGGGCCCCGAGACAAGTAAAAAAAAAAGTAAAGAATACCTTCTTTTCGAGAGCTCTCCTCACAATGTCCTCATCTCGCGAGTATGAGGACAGCGAGGCTGCCGCACGTCGCCACACCGCTATCTCCTGACGAAGCTCTGAAATCATATAACACTTAATATTAGATACTAGCTAACCCGACAGACGTTGTCTTGTCTTAGCTATGAATATTCTAATGTAAACACGTGAAGTTAAAATAGTCGTTAAGTTTTCTGAAATTTTCCACTTTTCTGCGAAATTTTCTTAATTTTTTCTTTCATAAAACAACCTTCATAAGAGAACCTTCATAAGAGAACCTTCTCCTGACAATAATAAACACACCAAAAAAAAAAATAGCGAAATTGTTCAATCCGTCCACGCGTGATGCGATGACCAAGGAAAATAGGGATTCATTTTTATACATTTACCATTTACCTATGAAATTCCCATTCACATACAAAAATTAATGGAAAAATCAAACAATTTTTTTTAATGAAATATTTTTTTTACACTTTTGCCTTTTTAATGAAAGTTCGTTCATGCTATAGAAATCCTGGGGACGGGAATTGGTAGATTCTTTAGAGGCATTTTTGACAGCCTCGATGGATTTGAATTTTTTCCCTGAGTATCATTGTTGAGATCAAAATTTCCAGAACGGAAGCGATCTAACTAAAAACGCACCGTGCATTAACTTGCGGCATTTTGTCCATATCGCACCGTGCATTAACTTGCGGCACCTTGTCCATAACGTTCTATCGTTACGACTACCATAGTAGCCGTGTAGTTGTGAGGGTCAGATAGGCAGACACTCCAATACTGGTATTTAGCTGCATCAGGTGAGACTGGTAGCCGACCGCAACATATTTAGATGATGATGAGGCATAATTCTTACCTAAAATATCTCTGGGCACACTATGCCTTAGTTTATTGATATCTCTGAACATATATCTCAGCTGGAAGTAAGTCTGCACGCCAACTATAAGTATGCCGACCCCCATATGTATAGTGAAAGTCGTGAAGTTTATATTCTGAAACAATAAATTGTAAAATAATGAGAATACTTAAAAAAAACCGGTCCGAGTGCGTGTCGGACTCGCGCACGAAGGGTTTCGTACCATTATCTATAAAAACAGCAAAAAAATCACGTTTGTTGTACGGGAACCCCCCTTAAATATTTGTTTTATTTTAATTTAATTATTTATTTTTAAAGTGATTAAATAACTAAATATTCTGTGAATGTTTAAAGCGTCTACCTGTTGCCGTTATTAATATCGAGCAAAAACGAGCAAAA
This sequence comes from Cosmia trapezina, assembly GCA_905163495.3. Classification (NCBI taxonomy): domain Eukaryota; kingdom Metazoa; phylum Arthropoda; class Insecta; order Lepidoptera; family Noctuidae; genus Cosmia; species Cosmia trapezina. Next base: position 8,395,882 of record LR991049.1, read on the forward strand.
AAATCACGTTTGTTGTGTGGGAGCTCCATTAAATATTTATTTTATTCTGTTTTTTAGTATTTTTTGTTATAGCGGCTACAGAAATACATTATCAGTGAAAATTTCAACTGTCTAACTATCACGGTTCATGAGATACAGCCTGGTGATAGACGGACAGACAGACGGACTGACAGCGGAGTCTTAGTAATAGGCTCCCGTTATACCCTTTGGGTACGGAACCTTAAAAACCAGTTCAAGTGAGTATCGGACCACGCACAATGAAGGGTTCCGTTCCGTAGTTAAAAAGTTGAAAAACAAGTTCTCTCATACAAAGTTAAACCTCACGGTCAATTCTACAACTAAAAATTTAAGTTTGTAATGTGGCGGCATCTACATCGCCACATATGAACTACGCATCACAATGACATGACGTCACGCAATCCTGCATCGCGCAATTAGAGTTTACCACGCGACTAGCATAATATACAACATTATACAATATAGCATATATACAACATTCCGACATCAACCGTCGGGCAGGCCCACCAGACACGACACCCACACACGCACACGCACACACTCCACTTTTCTATGGAGGATGAGTGAACTTTACACCCTGTTCCTCATGCCACTATAGTAATACTATTTTCTTTTAAGTAAGAATATTAAAATGTCTATTGACTAAGCGTCAATCTTACCGCTTTCACGATAGCAGGGTGCGTAGCTATGATGACGTTGGGTGGGTCGCCCACGGGCGTGGCGGCGCCCCCCACATTGCTGAAGATCACCATTGACATCAACACTGGCACGGGGTTTAGTTGGGTCACCTCGCATAATCTGGAGAAAAGAGTAACTTGAAACTCCCATTTCTCGGCACATGGGATGTATCATCGACATACGCAGTTTTGCTTGCAAGCTGCAATTGTACAGTAAGATTCACGAAAGATGACCACTGCGCAGAAGGCATATTTTAGGTCCCTTTGGACCAGACTGATAGTTGCAGACCATATTTTATCAAAAATAATATATTAACATTGCCGTGCGTCTACATTTATGAGATTGCTAGCTTCGCAAGAAATAACAAACATCTTTTTGATAAGTACAGAAGTAAGCGGCATAGTGATAAGATTTGTTGTAAATCTAACAAGACGGCCTTATATGCCAGAAGCATTTTCAGTATGGCACCGCGTATATACAATCACTTACCAAAGTCTATACTAGAAACTCCATCCATCGATGAATTTAAAAATAAATTAAAAAGATTCTTGCTATTTAAATGTTATTATAGTATTCAGGATTATTTAACAGAGCTGCCGTCCGATTACTAAAAGCCCGTTAAGTGACATTTTGTCAAATTTGAGTTATATATACTACGTAAAAGAGCAACTTTTTCTCTATCAATCAGTCTGGGTCATATTTTTCTATCTTTATTTACGCTAAAGATATGGAGAGTACTCACACGGCTAACTACATCATTTTTGAGATCGTTCAACACTTAAATGCGGTTATGTCACTTTATAACACTATAATACGGCTAACCGCTCGTAACCGTCTATTGAAAATTGATATTAATCCATTAAACAATCGTAGAAAACGGTTACATGAAACTACAATAGTATGATACCGTTACATCACTTTAGAAGCATTTTAATGATTTATAGTAATACAAGGCCCATGGGCATTTACGACATCTAAAAGACAGTTTTCTTCAATTACCACTCTACAAAACCGTTACTCACACTTAGCTGGCTAGTCGTTGGTAAGCCAATGTGACTTTGGAGCATATACAATTCTAAAAGACAGTGACCGTTATTTAGTTGTGATTTCTTCAAATAATATGTAAACGAATACAATACAAAAAACGGTTAAGTGACATTCCAACGCTAAAAGACGTCTATGTACATTCTCGGTGTACCCGCCCCGCACCTCGCACACTCCAGGTTATCCGTAACTCCGCAGAGGAGTGACGTGTCTGTGAGCGATTGTGTGAATTCCCGCCAAAAATGGACACGACCGGGAGGACTGTGTTGATCTGATTATGATTCGCGGCCGTAACAAATCTGTATTTTTTAATTATAATCATTAAAATCATCAATACAATTTTCTAAGTTCATAGAATCCTAATGAATCATGAAATCTTGATATTTAATATTAACAATTTTCTAAGTTCATAGAATCCTAATGAATCATGAAATCTTGATATTTAATATTATAAACTTACTTTTTGATTTCAATGATTATAATTTTGTAAATACATAATTATATTTTATGGTCGAAAAACATACTTTAATAAACATACTTGCAAACTGCAAAAAACGTAAGAAAATTTGAATTTCGCGGGCTACCTGGAGTTTCCCCTTAGTAATCTGCATTACTTAAACCCCATAAAAAAAACCCCAAAAAACCCCATTACACCCCCCAAAACCCCATAAAAAAAACCCCAAAGCCCCATTTACACGACGCAAGTTTCTTGCCAGTGGCATACAATAACATTGAAGTAACTATGGCTTGCTTCGTATAAACACCGTTGCAGTAGTGCAACTTTTATGTTTCATCAAGTTACGTAGGCTCCGTAACAGACCGGGCACAGGAAGACGACAGGTAGCGGCACAGCCGTCAGGCTACGGCAGCAGATGGTAGTGGCCAGGTGGCACAGGGCCACAGAGTAGATGCTGCGTCCTGTGCACCGCAACGCTTGGCCAGGCTCCGTCAAATCAAGCAGTGCGGCGCGCCAGGTAGCTAAGCGGCCGGTAGAGGATAGGTAGCGGCCACGTGGCTCAGGGCTGTAGTTCGGGGTCAGGAACGCCGTTGTTCCCGAGATTCCAGCTCAGTCTCCGTCAAAGCGGCGGCGCGAGTGTTTAGGCAGTCGTGCCCAAGGTTCGGGGTCAGGACGACGTGTCATAGAACCCCTAAACAGAGGGGTTCAACATACTTAGGTGGGCGCTGCCGAGAAAAGGGCAGGCCATGATTCAACCGTGGCTTATATAGCCATTTGGGACGCCGTAGTGAAGTGACAGATTACATGTCATAGATAATTTGATACAGACGGGCACAAAAGAACTTGCACATGGTGTTCATTGATCAGGAGAAAGCGTATGATAGGGTACTTCCGGATGTGTTGTGGTTGGCCTTGAAAGAGAAAGGTTTGCCCGGGAAGTATGTAGAGTTAATTCGTGCTATGTACAGTCAATCTCGTACCTACGTCTGGTCGGCTGCTGGCAATATCGACAAGTTTAATGTGGCTGTTGGCTTGCACCAAGGGTCGGCTTTAAGTCCTTACCTCTTCCTGTTGATTATGGAGTCTCTGACGTCGAATCTACAGGAATTTACAGCATGCACCAGGCGGCCTCACCCTGGTGCATGCTGTTTGCCGATAATATTGTTATTGTCGGTGAAGATGTACCTGAGATTCGAAGCAGATTGGAGAAATGGCAACAGAAGCTGGAGAATGTTGGATTGAAAATCAGCAGAACCAAAACCGAATATATGTTCTACGATTTCAGCGGTATCTCCAGTGCTGGAGCCATAGCGCTTGATGGCGCGCTTCTCCCAGTCTGCTTCAACTTTCGGTATCTCGGTTCACTCGTGCAAAGCGATGGCGAAGTAGATCGGACGGTTAAGTACAGGATTAACACTGGATGGATGAAATGGCGGCAGGTCACGGGAGCAATCTGCGACTCCCGCATTCCCCTTAAACTTAAAGGGAAGATATATAAAACAATGGTTAGACCTGCTGTCTTGTATGGATCAGAATGCTGGGCCACAAAGGGGATGAATGAAAAGCAATTGCATACAGCTGAGATGAGAATTCTAAGAGAGATGTGTGATGTTACACGAATGGTTAGAATAAGAAATGAGTACATTCGAGTATGAGGAAGTTTGAAAGTGGCAGCAGTAACTGAAAAGTTGTGCGGAAATTGGTTGTCATGGTATAAATAAAATAAATAATAAATAAATAAATAAATATCCTTGGACATTTCACACAACGCCATCTAGTCCCAAGCTAAGCAACCTAATGCTTGTGTTATGGTAACGAGATGGCTGATAAACTACTTATATACATTTTTTTTTTTTGTAAATACATACATATTATAGATAGAAAAACACCCAGACTCGGAACAAATACTTGTAGGTCGTACAAATATTGGTTCCGTGCGGGAATCGAACCCGCGACATGCTGCGCAGCAGTCAATCGCTCAACCACTGCGCCAACCGTGTCGTCAAAGGTATAGGCATGTGATGCGGAAAAAAGTTTTGAGTATGAATGTCGATGGCTATAAGAGTAGGGGAAGACCAAATAAACGATGGATGGACTGTTGTGTGAAAGATGACATGGCTAAAAGAGGGTGAATACCGAGATGACGACTATTAGAGAAGTATGGAAAAAAAAGACATGTTGCGCCAACCCCAAATAGATTGGGATAAGGGCTGGAGAATTATGATGAATGAGATAATTTGATACAGGTACCATAGATAATAGTCGCCTTTAGTAATCGACTAATTATGCTACAGTACCCCCCCCCCCCTGCAAAGAAACGATTTTCCCTTGGCGAAATCCGCTAGAAGGTTGTTTATATTTTATTTTAATTACCTACCTTATCAGTCACACTTTAAATGCACACTAATTCAAAAATACAAATGTATAGGCACAAAAAACTAGGCCAAAATCTTACACATAGTTGTCCATTTGACTTTAGAGCATTATGTTTTAGCCAGTAATTCCAACACTAAAAGACAGTTTTTGTGCACATATTATTCAGAAACTGTATTTTAGATCATATATCTGGATATTATTAGTATATCTAAACAATAAAATAGACAGTTAAAGTCTAATAACGTTTTTTCACTAGTGCAGTTCATTGAGTTTCAATTGATTTACAATTTAAAAAGAAGGTTAAGTGATTTAACTGTTATTTAGCTTTGTACAAAGTAAATGTATGGCGGTTACAATTCCATTACAACTCTATAAGACGGCTGTATAACAGCCAGCCGTTTTTTAGTATTGTAAGAGGTCCCATCATGGAATAGATAAACATGACAAAAACACAAAACCTCAATTTAAAACAATATTATGTCACTTAGCACGCATTAAAACCCATACAATGAAAGCTTAACAGCTATCAAGTATTTTGGTCTATTAAACATAGCTGTATGTGTAATCAAATTCAAGGGACAGTATTTCCCACCTTTTGGGCCGTAACTCAAAATCAGGTTTAATCACTTAACGGCCTTTTAGTAAGCGGACGGCAGAGAGGATGTAAGGACATATTGTTCTCAGAAATATTGTTGTTGATGTGACATGTGATTATTGCACTATTTAATTCTATTATTATTACTTTGACATTTATTTACAAATATATCTTGACATTCTCACTCATTTAAGGCATGACATTTTAATCTTTATTATTCTAGTAACATTAATATTTGCTAATGTTTAATTATTTATTATTTCCTATGTTTATTGTATGTTTAAGATTTATTATTTACCATTGTGAAATTACCAAAATAGTGTTATTGCCTAATTATAAATTTTTGTTGCAAGTAATTGTACTTAACAATGCTGTGTTGTGCTGATACAGTTTGATTAAAGCTTGAGATTTGCATGCCTCAAGGCGTAATATGGTTGAACTATGCTCTATTTTTAACATCTTTATGTAATTACCCATATTAGCAAATAAATGATTTTGATTTGATTTGATTTGATTTGATTTGATTTGGAGGTGCGAGGTGAGGCGCGGGCGGAATGCGTCAAGACCGGAGCGACGCCATTGGTCCGCGCGCATCTCGTGATAGGCTGCTCAGTCGCTATTCGTCTTCATGAGTGTACGTGCGCAGACGGCCGCCATTTGTGGTCATCTTTCGTGAATCGTACTGTACTAAAGTTATCACAATCTAAGAAGTCCGATTTCACATGAGGGTGTCCCTCTTTGTCCCGCTATGTTTGTCTCTCTTTGGCATATGAAACGATATGGACTGTCAAAATGGACCTATTATTTTGTAACAACTTTAATGACAAAGTAAAACAAAGGACCATAGGGGCAGGGTTTTTTCAATGAATCAGCGTATACAAAGAGCAACTTTAAGACGCAGACATATCGTCGACCGTAGGTTCAATTGAGGTAAGGGACAAAATACGATTTTTCAGATGAGGCTGACAAAGTTTTTTTTCGGACTAAATCGCCTATAACTTTTTTTCTTATTAACCTTTTTCGGGTCTGATTTCACACATAATCTTGTATTTTAGTGCTCTATCTACAAGTGTAACATTTATTTAAATAAATTAGCTATTTAAGAAAATAGATGTCCCTTACAACAACGTATTTTGTTAGTAATGTCCCTTACTACAAGATACTTGGTCAGTATCTTGTAGTCTCGTCCCTTACATTAAATTGACCTCTGCGTTGGATTCAATTTATTTGGTAATTCGTTGATTGGGAAGACCCTTACCTTATTTCAAGTGGATTTTCGGCAATAATTACATCATTTCAAGTTCCTATATTGCATAGTTTTTCAGATACATTGTTATTATGGGGCTGATTCGAAATTTAGATCCAAAAATCATTAGGGTAAGGGACATTTTTCTTAAGCTAGAATTTTTTCATATACACCATTCGATAGAGCGAAAAATTCTGAACAAAACTGTATACTTAACTCATTTTGGGTATTTTGTCCCTTACCTCAATTGAACCTACGGTCGACGATATGGTCTTGAGTGGTTCGCTTGCGTGTTCTGTGCTGAGTTCACGCAACGCGTCGTACAAAAAAAAATCTATTTAGTCCATAATAAAAAATATTAAGCACGTATATTTCGCTTTAACGCAAGTGTGACGCAGATGAGTGGGAGCTCGTTACGTCACAATTATAACAAACTACGTATAAAATCTGGCAAGGAGTGACGTCATACCACATATTAACTCCGTTCCTTCCTCGTGGTCAAACTGAATGGTCAAACTAATTTGACCACGAGGAATTCTGTTCCCAATAGTCAAACTATATTAGTTTCACGAAAAATATCCACCCTTTGTTTACTTGTGCAGTCATTAACAAAAGCACTTTCCTTCCTCGTGGTCTAAGATGGTGGCTATTTAAACTTTTTATCAAGTGTTTACATAAATAAATAGAAATATTATTTTTAAAAAAATAATAATAACAATAAGTTGTAGGATTGAAGAATTGGTTGGTTTAGCAGAAATAAAAGGCGGTAGTAAAGACGAAAAGTGTGCAAAAATAAAAGCTGATTTATTTAAATTAGAAGGTGTTTATTTCTGCTAAACCAAACAATTGTTCCATCCTACAAAACAAGTATGTGCCCGACCCAGTTCTCGAAAATGACCATGTCACGTTGTACTGGGATCGGTCTAACATTACTGACGGGACTATTGTCACCAATAAGCCTGATATAGTGGTGATAGATCGATTAGCGCGCCGCACAATGATTGTCGATGTTAACATTCCACATGACCAAAACCTCGTGAAAGCTGCAAAAAAAAAACAAATAAAATATCTCGACTTAGCTCACGAGGTTGTTGACATGTGGAATGTGGACTCGGCTGTCATTGTGCCGATTGTAGTAACGGCCAACGGCATGATAGCCAAAAGCCTCGACCAACATCTTTCGCGGCTCTGGTTAGGCGGTTGGATCAAGGGCCAGATTCAGAAGGCAGTACTACTCGATACGGCTCGTACTGTGAAGAGGTTCCTATCTCTGCAGCCCTAACCGCCGGTAGCTTGGACCCCGCTCCCGACACCGGCGGACCGCTATTTTTTTATATTTTAAATGTTTTTTTTTTAATATGCTTTTTTAAGAAATGTTTAAAAATGTAAATAGAACAAGAAAGAAAATTAATAAATAACAATAAATTATTCCGAAAACAATGGTCTGTTTATGGCCAGAGACATCGCACAAACAATGTGGTCCAAAGTTGGAACGGCCAACTAAACAAATCCATGAAATGTCAGAATCCAATTACAGTTGCTTGTTTACGTGAAACTACAAAAAGAAAAATGTTCTAATGAAAAAGTATCTCTTTTAAAAGGATTTCATAATGAAGTGTCAGCTGCAATTAATGCATGGCGGTATAAGTGCTGGGTACTTTTTAAATAAACTAAGATAATTATTTTTGTTAATGACTGTACAAGTATATTTACGAACTATAACAAAGGGTGTATATTTTTCATCAATCTCAGTAGTTTGACTATCCGGAACAGAATTCCTCGTGGTTAAATCAGTTTGACCATTAAGTTTGACCAAGAGGAAGGAACGAAAAATATCCACCCTTTGTTTACTTGTGCAGTCATTAACAAAAGCACTTTCCTTCCTCGTGGTCTAAGATGGTGGCTATTTAAACTTTTTATCAAGTGTTTACATAAATAAATAGAAATATTATTTTAAAAAAAATAATAATAACAATAAGTTGTAGGATTGAAGAATTGGTTGGTTTAGCAGAAATAAAAGGCGGTAGTAAAGACGAAAAGTGTGCAAAAATAAAAGCTGATTTATTTAAATTAGAAGGTGTTTATTTCTGCTAAACCAAACAATTGTTCCATCCTACAAAACAAGTATGTGCCCGACCCAGTTCTCGAAAATGACCATGTCACGTTGTTCTGGGATCGGTCTAACATTACTGACGGGACTATTGTCACCAATAAGCCTGATATAGTGGTGATAGATCGATTAGCGCGCCGCACAATGATTGTCGATGTTAACATTCCACATGACCAAAACCTCGTGAAAGCTGCAAAAAAAAAACAAATAAAATATCTCGACTTAGCTCACGAGGTTGTTGACATGTGGAATGTGGACTCGGCTGTCATTGTGCCGATTGTAGTAACGGCCAACGGCATGATAGCCAAAAGCCTCGACCAACATCTTTCGCGGCTCTGGTTAGGCGGTTGGATCAAGGGCCAGATTCAGAAGGCAGTACTACTCGATACGGCTCGTACTGTGAAGAGGTTCCTATCTCTGCAGCCCTAACCGCCGGTAGCTTGGACCCCGCTCCCGACACCGGCGGACCGCTATTTTTTTATATTTTAAATGTTTTTTTTTTAATATGCTTTTTTAAGAAATGTTTAAAAATGTAAATAGAACAAGAAAGAAAATTAATAAATAACAATAAATTATTCCGAAAACAATGGTCTGTTTATGGCCAGAGACATCGCACAAACAATGTGGTCCAAAGTTGGAACGGCCAACTAAACAAATCCATGAAATGTCAGAATCCAATTACAGTTGCTTGTTTACGTGAAACTACAAAAAGAAAAATGTTCTAATGAAAAAGTATCTCTTTTAAAAGGATTTCATAATGAAGTGTCAGCTGCAATTAATGCATGGCGGTATAAGTGCTGGGTACTTTTTAAATAAACTAAGATAATTATTTTTGTTAATGACTGTACAAGTATATTTACGAACTATAACAAAGGGTGTATATTTTTCATCAATCTCAGTAGTTTGACTATCCGGAACAGAATTCCTCGTGGTTAAATCAGTTTGACCATTAAGTTTGACCAAGAGGAAGGAACGATTAACTCAATGTATCGCCGTAATCCTTTTATGTAAAAAAAAAAATACGTGTCCAATATTTTTTAATATCATACATGACGGACAAAAAAATTTTTAGTCAACATCCCTATTATATTTTTTCTTATTGTTATAATTTTTTTTGAATAGGTCTTTAGTCTTACCTGATGGTTACTGGAGTCATCAGCAGGACAGTGGTGACATTGTCCAGAAATGTGGAGAAGATTGCCGTGAAGAAACACAAGACGTTTATCAGTGGCCATGTCCTGCCGCCTGTCACCTGAAACATTTATAATGCAAGAATGATTAATTAATATTGATTACTAGCCGTTGCCAAGGGTTCGACCGCGTGGATGTCGGAAATTATCCCACAGGAACTTACTATCGGGATAAAAAGTATCCTATGTGTTAATCCAGTATCCTATGTGTCAAATTTCATCCTTTCACATGCAATAACGCGCGTCAACGCACGATCAAATTTAAAGAGAGTTCAGTTGACGATCGCTAACGCGCGTTGCGCGATTTGAAAACGGGCGTCAAAGTTTTGCCATCTGCACATAGCCTTAGTTTTTGTGTTCTTTCTTTACGTATTTACTTTCTTTTCATTTATTTACAGAATTAACAATTTCATTTCGCCACACTTACTTCAAAAGCCAAGACAGCAAGGTAATCAAACAGCCCAGTCTCTGCCAAGATGGCGACTAGCAGCATCATGCTGAACAGCAGCAGCAGAGTCTCCACATCCAGCCAGGAGACCAGCTCCGGGAGAGAGGGCCTCTCGCCAGCCAGGGCCAGTACTGCTACTGCCAGGGAAGAGGACAGGAGAGCTGCTATTGTACGATTCACTATCTGAAAATATGGATTGTCTGTTTGTTTCAGAAGTTGGTATAAACAACGGTAAAAACAAAAATAAAGAAATGTGCTATGCAGCTATGCTGCGAGGATGTGAAAGTTCAAATTCAAATTCAAATTCAAACTTTTAATGCTCAACACAGTACATAATCATACATTTCAAGATCAAAAGTGAATGCGCAGTCCACTGTGTTGCACCAATACAGGCATGCAAAATTAAGTATCATTAAAAATTATACCATGAGCTAAATTACAATTAATACCAAAAATTCATAAAAGCATTATTAATACTCTCTCTCTAATGTCATAGATTCAAATCAATAAGTTATGCGCTGTCATAAATTCAAATTAATAAGTAGGTAAGCAATGTCAGAGTATCATAATGTCATAATAAATAAGTAATGTCTAATACAGTCAACAATAATTTTTATAAAATAAATCGGACTCAAGTATCCACCATCGTTCTATGTATTATTATTATTATACACACAATTTTTATCAGACAGGTATTCATCAATTGTATAGTATGTCTTACTTATCAGTAGATTATTTAGTTGCTTCTTAAATACATCGATATCTTTAACACTTAACAAAGAATTAGGTAATTTATTATAAATATGAGGTGCCATTCCCAGGAAATTTTTACGAAATACTGCTTTTTTGTGTTGCCTACTGCTTATTTTATTTTTATGTCGAGAACTGTGTAGTTTTTCAAATAGGTGGAAGTTTGTTTTAACAAATACGGCCACCTCACATATGTATAGGCAGGGTACTGTTAATTGGGCACGCCACAATAGCGGCGATAAGTCCCCTCTTTGAGGAGTGGCTAGAGAGGCGCCACGGCGTCCTCACCTTCCGCCTGACGCAGGTCCTCACCGGACACGGTTGTTTCGGGAGGTTCCTGTTTCGCATAAGGCGGGAGGAAACGCCCGGGTGTTTCCACTGTGTGGATCGCCCGGAGGACACGGTGGAGCATACAGTGGAGGTCTGCCCGGCTTGGGCAGAGCACCGCCGTGTTCTCACGGAGGCGATCGGCGGCGGCGATCTCTCGCGTCCGAGCCTGGTCCAGGCCATGGTGCGGAGCGAGAGTGCATGGGAGGCCGTCACCTCCTTCTGCGAAGCAGTGATGCTCGCGAAGGAGGAGGCGGAACGCGTGAGGGAGAGGCAGCCTCACGCCCTCAGTCGCCGCAGGAGACGCCCTGGGCGGCGGGAATCGCGGGGCGATTTCCGGCCACCGTAGGCGCGGGCCTGCGGACGGTGAGCAGCGGGTAGCTCGCCGTCCGGTAAGGATCAGGCCCGAGTCGACGGCGCGTCGTGTTCCACGCGCGCCTCAAAGAGATGTCAGCAAATGACGGGGCCCAATAGGGCCGACGCCGCTGGGGTCGCGGGTTGTCTGAAAGGGTTACCGCGGCCCTGGCATAGGCAACTGAAGGAACACGGGTGGGTTTTAGTCAGTAAAAGTCTGACACGCCCTCCCGCTCCACCCAGAGCGGGAGAAGTTATTTGATGATTTCCCACCCTCAAAAAAAAAAAAAAAAAAAAAAAAAAAAAAAAAAAAAAAAAAGCCGAAAGCTAAGCTACGAAACTATGTGACCGTTTCCACTGATGCTAAGCTGTGTAGCGGAGCGAGTAAGATGTGCTGTGAAGATGCGCCGCCGCGAGGTAGCTGTGCGAGGAAGATGCGGAGCTCGAGCTATGCGATGCATCGACAGCAGGGAAGGCACGAGGAGCGGCAGCTACACCACTCACGCATTCATAGCTCCCATCCATATAGCGTGCATCCATAGCACGCATCTTTCCATGCAAGAAACAGCTTAGTTGAACCCGTTTCCACCAGTGCTGTGCTATGTGGACCAATGAATATAATTGGTGGATATCAAACGCATCCATAGCAACGTAGCATAGCACATCTCTGATGGAAAAAGCACCCTAGTTGTTAGTACCGGCTGTCATTTGTAGATATTTGACAGTCAAAAGCCCGAAAGCTGAATACCAGTATTTTACATGGAGCGACTGCCTATCTGACCTCCACAACCGAGTAACAGAATAATACCCCTTGATAAGACTGGTTATCAGACTTTCGGGCTCCTGACGACCTGTAACGACTGTCAAAGATCCACGAATGACAGCCGGGTAATGATGGTCATCCACGGACCAACCCCTCGGCAAGCGTATCTTAACCTGATGGATCGACCCGTGCGGCTGTTATTACTTATCCACGAGCTCATCACTCGATCCAAATGTGACAGCTAATTATTTTTTGAAAGTTGTTTCGTCCACAACCATAAATACTCATATCTGATACAATCAGTATGTAAACACTAGCAATGTAAAAGAAGAAGACTCAAACCTCAAAGATGATGAGGGTATACAACGCGATGAGGAGTACGGTGGCGTATATGATGCCATCTTCTGGATCGATGGGATTCAGCTGGTAGCTCACTGTTAGAGGCACCGTGCTGTTGCTCGATGTACTCATGCGTAGGGTTATTCTTGTACCTGAAAATCAAGTGGAAAAATAGATGTTACCTACTAAAACATAGCAAAATAAAATAAAAGAGGAATCCTAACTAATATTATAAATGCGGAAGTGAGTGTGTTCGTTTATTTGTATGTTATGCTTTTAAGCTAAAACGGCTGAACGGATTTCAGACCGTGAAGGGAGCAAACTTTTCACTGGGTTTCAAGTATAGAACTCAATTCAATGGGTTATCCTTATCCTAAGTGAAGGGATAACCCTTTTACTGGGTTTCAAGCCTAAAACCATTGAAGGAGTTACACTTAATAAAGGTAATAATTATATAAATAATAGCAATAAAGGTAATAATTATAATAATAACGGAAACTTTCAGTAGCGCCATCAGGATGGAATTTGGTGTGGACAAATGTGCGGTCATGCATGTAAAGCGAGGGGAGATTGTGGAATCCGTGAGAACCCAACTCTCGGATTCCATACACCTAAGATCTCTCTCCTCACTCGAAACCTACAAGTATTTGGGTAGTCGGAAGCGTTAGGCATCAACGCTGCTGACATGAAACAATCGCTGAGGGAACGTTTCTTTGGCCGCCTGAATAAAGTTTTAAATAGTCTTTTATCAGGCGGAAACAAGGTGCGTGCCTTCAACGGTTGGGTCATGCCGGTTTTGATGTACTCTTTCGGCATACTCAAATGGACTCAGACGGAACTTGACGCCCTGGATAGGAGGGTCCGCACACTGCTGACCGCAAATCGGATGCATCACCCACGGTCATCGGTGATGAGACTGTATATCCCGCGGAAGTGCGGAGGTCGTGGCTTCTTAAATGCTAAGACCCTGCACAACCGTGAGGTATGCAGTCTCAGGGAATACTTCCTAGAAGCCGACGTGGGGATGCACCGAGATGTGGTCTCAGTAGATAAGGGCCTCACCCCGCTCTCCTTAGCTAACGAGAACTGGCACAAACCTATAGTATTAGATACTAATGACCGCAGGGAGGTATGGCAGAGCAAAGAACTTCACGGGCGCTTTTACCGGGTCCTACATGGGCCCGATGTAGACATCTTAGCGTCCGTATCCTGGTTGCGATTCGGTGATCTGTTTGGGGAAACCGAAGGTTTTGTCTTTGCGATTATGGACGAAGTTATGATGACGAACAACTACCGGAAATATATTGTGAAGGACGGCACGGTTGACATCTGTCGGGCATGCCACCGTCCGGGGGAATCAATCCGTCACATTATTTCTGGCTGTTCTCGTCTGGCTAACGGAGACTACTTGCATAGGCACAACCTTGTAGCCAGGATTATCCATCAGCAACTTGCTCTGAAATACAGTCTTGTTGAATCAGAAGTGCCATACTATAGGTATGTGCCCGACCCAGTTCTCGAAAATGGCAATATCAGGTTGTATTGGGATCGGTCTATCATCACTGACAGGACTATTGTTGCCAATAAACCTGACATAGTGCTGATAGATCGATTAGAGCGTCGCACGGTGATTGTTGATATAGCGGTACCACATGACGAGAACCTCGTGAAAGCCGAAAAAGATAAGCAAATTAAGTATCTTGACCTGGCTCGCGAGGTTGTCGACATGTGGGATGTGGATACAGCAATCATTGTGCCGATAGTCGTGACGGCCAATGGCATAATAGCCAAGAGCCTCGATCAACACCTGAGGAGGCTCTCGTTAGGCGGCTGGATCAAGGGCTTGATCCAGAAAGCGGTACTTCTGGACACGGCGCGTATCGTTAGGAGGTTCCTCTCTCAGCAGCCCTGACCGCCGGTAGCTTGGACCCTGTTCCCGATACCGGTGGGCTACTATTTTTTATATTTTTAAATGTTTTTATACTTTTTATATTTCAACATTTAAAAATGTAATTTATATGTATATACAAATGAAGTAAAGATAATAATAATAAGCACAAGCACACGCTAATAAAGCTGGCAACACCAAAGTCAACAAGTCACATTTGTTTTCATAATAATCATTTTCAGTTTTAATAATTTTAATCGCAGTTTTTTATTTACGTGAATAAACTTGAAACCATCCCGAAACCCAAACAATCAAGACAAAAAAATAAAATAGCAAAATGAACCAGAATCATAAAAATTTTCAACAAAAACTGCCGAATCGGAGGTGACATCTGTCATGTCACCTCCGATAAAACAATAAACCGACGTATGAACATGAATATGAAAATGAAATGAAATGTTGACGAGATCAGCAACAAGACGAGCACGCCTACCACCTCCGGACTCTTCGCTCAGCTCCGCCTCGCCGCCGCCGGTACCCAGCCTCACTGTGAACGCTGTGTCGACACCGGCCGCGGTAGTTGCGTCGAGCTCGAGCGACGAGTATTTCTCTCCGCCCACGACGCCACCACCTGCTCGTCGACGGGGAGGACGCCGGCCGCCGGACGGCTTAGGACCTCGAGGCCCACCGGCCTCTGATAGGGTCCCAGCTCCCGGCGGAAGTGTGCAGCGCATGAGATGGACAAGATCCATTAATGAGAATGTCATGCGCTCATACTATGGGGCTACAGAGGGAGGAAACAATCTGACCGCGTACCGTGTTCGGATGCACTCTCTTTTTCGGGTGCTTGAGCCAGCTCTCAACGTTTCGGCACAACGACTGTCGGATCAGGTGCGGGTCATCCAGCGTAATCATATGTTGGATGACACCGTACTTGATCGCCTGCGAAGTGAAATGCAGAGTAGCCGTGTGATCGCCCCCCTGTCGCAGACTATTGTTGCACCACCACCACCACAGTGCAACACAATTCAAGCTGACGAGGGGAGTGATGGCACGGCTGCAAACGTAAGTGCCCAGTGCAATGAGGAATTGAGGAGTGCTTTGGAGGGTGCGATTCAGGAATATCGGTTCGTATCACCCGAACTTAGGCCACGCTTACCTCGTTTGCCCATGCATAACAAAAATAGGGCGCTGGTGGCGGCTCTGGATTCGCAGTTGTCAAACTATTTTGATGACTGCGAAGACCTCACCGATACTCATTCGATTCTGTACTGCGCGGCTGTAGCGGCATGTCGTGTAGCTCACGTCAAATTTGCTAATGACTCTAGAGCTACACGACCGAAACCAGCCGTACCAGCTTGGCAGTGCAGGATTGAGCGGCGTATTGGTGGGGCCAGAGCGCTCATCGGCAAACTAATCTGCTTCAGGGAGGGCAATACTCGCCCCAGAGTGATGCGCTTTGTGAGACGGGCGTTCTCAGGGACTGATGTTAGCCCTCAGGACTATATGTCACGTGTCACAGAGCGCATCGACTTCCTGAGGCAGAAAGTGTATGCATGGGCGAACCGTATTCGTAGGTATAAGCGGCGGGTGGACCGATACACTCAGAATCGCACCTTCCAGAGCGATGAAAGGTGGGTTTATAGGGGTTGGGAGCGACCGGACCAAGGTGTGGCTGACACGCGCCTGCCGGATGATGATGCCATGTGTTCTTTCTGGCGCAGTATCTGGTCGGTGCCTGTCAGTCACACCGAAGGTGATTGGGCTCGAGAAGTCGAGCGAGCCTGCGATCCAATACCAGAAATGGGGGCTATTACCATCTGTCCCCAAGATGTAGCTCGTGCGGTCCGTCCGTTGCCAAATTGGAAGTCTCCAGGGCCGGACGGACTGCATAACTTCTGGATCAAATGGTTTCGCGGGTCGCACGCTCGCTTGGCGGCTCAGTACCAGTCAGCCTTACAGTCAGGGTCG
This sequence comes from Cosmia trapezina, assembly GCA_905163495.3. NCBI lineage: Eukaryota > Metazoa > Arthropoda > Insecta > Lepidoptera > Noctuidae > Cosmia > Cosmia trapezina. Next base: position 8,412,436 of record LR991049.1, read on the forward strand.
CTACCCCAGTTCCTAACGACAGGAATAACCCACCTGCTCCATAAATCAGGTAGTACTGCGGAGCCCAAAAATTATAGACCGATCACTTGTCTACCGACGGTCTATAAGGTTCTTACATCCATTTTGAGAGCTAAAATTAACGAACATATAGACACCAACTCCATCATGTCTGCCTCTCAAAATGGATCTAGGAACGGGTCCCGTGGTACCAAGGAGCTACTCCTCATTGATATGGCCATTAGCCAACAGGTTCGTCGTTCCCGTAAGGATCTGTCGACATGTTGGATAGACTATAAGAAGGCCTATGACTCGGTGCCACATACATGGCTCATGAGGGTGCTGGAGTTGTATAAAGTAGATGCAACTCTGCGCACCTTCCTGATGTCGTGTATGGAGCAATGGAGGACGGTCCTTCGCTATCCAGGATGTCGAAATATCCAGAGGAATAGCGAGCCGATAAGGATCGAGCGAGGTATATTTCAGGGCGATAGTTTGAGTCCACTTTGGTTCTGCTTAGCCTTGAATCCTCTAAGCACACTGCTGGAGGATTCAGGTCTAGGCTATCGGCTGAGGAGAGGTGGCCAGGTTATATCCCACCTCCTCTACATGGATGACCTAAAACTCTTTGCCCCCAACAATTTGCAACTGATGGAGCTACTGAAAGTAACTGAAACTTTCAGTAGCGCCATCAGGATGGAATTTGGTGTGGACAAATGTGCGGTCATGCATGTAAAGCGAGGGGAGATTGTGGAATCCGTGGGAACCCAACTTTCGGATTCCATAAACCTTAGAACCCTCTCCGCATCCGAAACCTATAAGTATTTGGGTATGTCGGAAGCGTTAGGCATCAATGTTGCTGACATGAAGCAATCGTTGAGGGAGCGCTTCTTTGGCCGCCTGAAAAAAGTATTTAACAGTCTTCTATCAGGCGGAAACAAGGTGCGCGCCTTCAACGGTTGGGTCATGCCGGTTTTGATGTACTCTTTCGGCATACTCAAATGGACTCAGACTGAACTCGATGCCCTGGATCGGAGGGTCCGTACGCTGTTGACTGCATATCGAATGCATCACCCACGGTCATCGGTAATGAGACTGTATATCCCGCGAAAGTGTGGAGGCCGAGGCTTTTTAAACGCTAAGACCCTCCACAATCGCGAGATATGCAGTCTCAGGGAATATTTCCTAGAAGCCGACGTGGGGATGCATCGAGATGTGGTCGCGGTGGACAAGGGCCTCACCCCGCTCTCCTTGGCTAAAGAGAACTGGCGCAAACCTGTAGTGCTTGACACTAACGATCGCATGGAGGTATGGCAGAGTAAGGAGCTTCACGGACGCTTTTTCCGGGCCCTACATGGACCCGATGTAGATTTGCTAGCGTCCGTAGCCTGGCTGCGTTCCGGTGACCTCTTTGGGGAAACCGAAGGTTTTGTCTGTGCAATTATGGACGAAGTTATCATGACGAACAATTACCGGAGATTTATTGTGAAAGACGGAACGGTTGACATCTGTCGGGCATGCCACCGACCGGGAGAATCAATTCGACACATTATCTCCGGATGTTCTCGTCTAGCTAACGAAGAGTACTTGCATAGACACAACCTTGTAGCCAGGATTATCCATCAGCAACTTGCTCTGAAATACAGCCTTGTGGAATCGGAGGTGCCGTACTACAGGTATGTGCCCGACCCAGTTCTCGAAAATGGAAATATCACAATGTACTGGGACCGATCCATCATCACTGACAGGACTATTGTTGCCAATAAGCCTGATATAGTGGTGGTGGATCGAACAGAGCGGCGCGCAATGGTTATTGACATAACGGTCCCGCATGACGGGAACCTCGTGAAAGCCGAGAAAGATAAACAAATCAAGTATCTTGACTTGGCTCGCGAGGTTGTCGACATGTGGGATGTGGACTCAGCAATCATTGTGCCGATAGTCGTATCAGCCAATGGCTTAATTGCCAAGAGCCTCGACCAACACCTAAGGAGGCTCTCGTTGGGCAGCTGGATCAAGGGCTTGATTCAGAAAGCGGTGCTTCTGGACACGGCCCGCATTGTTAGGAGGTTCCTCTCTCTGGAGCCCTGACCGCCGGTAGCTTGGACCCTGTTCCCGATACCGGTGGGCTACTATTTTTATATTTTTAAATGTTTTTATACTTATTCTTTTTATTCTAATATTTAAAAATGTAAAAAATATGTGTAAAATGAAATAAAAGAAATAATAATAATAATAATAATATAATTACTTAGGAGGTATAATTATATAAATGAATACATAATAAATAATTTAGATTAATTAATAATTAATAAAATGTTACCCTAATTTTACTTAGATTAAGTTAATTTGCATGTTTATATAAGTCCTCTTCTCTCTAACTTTTCTTTTGCTGTGCCCGACAGGGTCCACGATTGTTACTACAAATGTCTACTTACCACCTAAGCATAAACATTGTGGAATGCAATAAATGATTGAGTATTGAGTATTGAAACTCATAAACGGCTTACTCCTTCGAAAGACTTAACTCTTAACCAAGGTTGTACGGTCCCTGACCTTAATAGACTATCAAAAAAAGAAGAAAGGAGAAAAAAAAAAGAAAAAAGAAAATAAAAAAGAAGAGAAAAAAACAAGAAAGAAGAGAAAAGAGAGAAATAAACAAAGATTTACTATTACTATTACTAAAATTCATTACCATTAATTCCAATTTGGTTCCACCTAGTAATTTCCTCCTGCATGAGATCCAGGGCGGTGGTCACATTCCTTCTGTGTTTCCCGTTGCTATATATAGGTGAGTTGTCCTGTAGTATCAGCATCTTACTCTCGGTGGAACTTGGCGAGAAGTCTAATAGGTCCTCCGGTTGCAAGACGATTTTCCACTTTGTTGAATTCTGAAAGGACATGTCCGAAAACTTCAATATTATTCAATAATTCTAACATGGATAAGTTAAATATATTTGGATAGACAACATCAACGTTAACATACATTTTTAAAGGTCTCCAATTTTGAGAAAAATCGTTTTTAGGGTTCCGTACCAGAATGGTAAAAAAGGAACCCTTATGGTGTGACTCAGTCTGTCTGTCTGTCTGTCTGTCTGTCACAGCTGGATATCTCAGTAACTACTGATGCTATCAACATGAAATTTGGAATAGTTTTAGATGAGGTTTACCCAACTATTTTGCAAATAAGAAATAAATAAAAATATTTTTTTTTTGCAACAGGGACTCAAAGGGGGTCTTAAAAATTTAAAGTGGGGCTACTAGGGCATGTGATATCATATGAAAAAGCGCTGTTTGCACATTCTCAAACTATTTTTAATTTTTTTTTGGCCGCATAGTTTTCGACTATTGATGAAAAATGTAAAAAAAAATACCGTTCCCCCCCCCTTATCTCCGAAGTTTGCAAAGAGAAAAATCTGAAATTATTCTATGTGATAGAAGTTTATGTAAAGATTACAGGAAAAATAAAACGATGTATCTAAGTAGCACACTTTTTCAGAAATCGGAACGGAACCCACGGTGCGCGAGTCCAACTCGCTCTTGACCGGTTTTTTTTTTTATTTTAGTGTGAATTTACTCCTCCGAACAAACCTTTCTAATTATCTAGGATCTAGGATAATGAAGTGAACACACCCCAAAAAAAATGTAAACTTGTCAAAATTGACACACGGTTGGTCTTGTCATTACTGTCAGTAAATATTTGATTTATGATGATGATCATAGCAGCGTACAAGGATTTTAAAAATGCTATAAAAAGTTTTTTTTTTTTAGAATTTTAAAAATATTTTTTCCGTCGATAAAATTAAACATAATTTCCCTTATTTTGATATGTGCGTATTAAAAAGACTCACACTGTATATTAAGTTCTTAGATTCAAGGCTAGTCCGATACTTAATTTTATCACAAAGTCTGTATAAACATTTATACAATCACCCTTTACATCTGGATTCAATAAGTGACACAAAGACTTCAATAAATTTACGAGTTTATGATCATTAATTACTGTGTCGTAAATATTTATGATTGATGAGTAATTATTGCAGTTAATTACCTACCGTTTTGTATTATAATGTTTATTGTGTATTATTATGATGATTAATAAACTTCGATAGTAATAATATGATCTTAAAGCGATAAAATCAACAGAAAAGTTGAATCATTCATCAACATTTGAACAAATTGCAGGAAATTGCATCGATCAAAATTTTTAAATGGTTACAGACGTTACAGTACCTAGGTAGGTTCATTAGACCAAAGGTTCTTTGATTGTAGTTAATGTGACAATGGTCACGGTTATTCAGAAGCCCGAAAGGCTGTGTTACCCAGTTACTGGGTTGTGGAGGTTAGAGATAGACACTCGCACCATGTAAATACTAGTATACAGGTGGATCCGTTTAGTCTGGGAGCCGACCCCAGTATTTGGGAAAAGGTTACACGAATAATGATGAGTGATTTACATGGTAGGTAACAAACCGAAGTCAACCTCACCTGTTGAAACTCTGCGAACTGATCATCGGCGACTTCCCGGTGTAACCACAGCTGCAGTATATTGACGCTATCATTGGTCACGTCCTGCGCAAATGGCCCGGTTAAAGTGACCAACACTTTGACTCTGTCCTCGCTGACTGGTAACTCGTATTCTGGAAATTATTATAAAAAAAAATATGTAGGCATAAGTTCCCTTATGATTTCGTGAAAACGTTTGATCACAGCTGTAACCAAATAGGTGCTTGTGGCTAAGTAATAACAGGCGTCGGGTCGATCCATCAGGTTAATCTACGCTTGCCGGAGTTGGTCCGTAGATGGGTGACCATCTTTACATAACGAGACTCCTCCGTGCCTCGCCGTTGGTCCTGGCTCTCCTTCATGGATCTTTGACAGACGTTACGGGTCGTCAGAAGCCCGAAAGTCTTACAACCAGTCTTACAAGGGGTATCGTGTTACCCAGTTACTGGGTTGTGGAGGTCAGATAGGCAGTCGCTTCATGTAAAATACTGGTATTCAGCTGCATACGGACTGGAAGCCAACCCCAACATAGTTGGGAAAAGGCTAGGCAGATTGGCAGCTGTAATCAAATTGAATCTAGCGAGAAGAATTCCCTAAACAATCCTTAGTTGGAACCAGCTCTATGCAAGCCACTATAACACCAAGGATGCGCAATCCATAATAAACCTTTTCTTTCTCTGGATGGGAATCCTCATGGATGTCTTCCACCCGGGGGTGGGCAGAGGGCCGACTCCCGGATACTATCCGGCGGTTTTTTTCTTCCGGGCGGATTTTCTTACTGACTAAAACCACCCCGGTGTTCCCACATACACCTGCGTCGCGGGCTGCTGCCCCGGACTGGCGATGGCTCGCATCATGTGAGCCACGTCCCATAGGTGGGAGTGAGGTGTTGAACTCCCCCCATTACGTCTTAGAGAGGCGCGCATAGGACACTACGCACGACCATTTTGGATCCTGTGGAATGGGGGGCGATGGATGTCTTCTTGATGCCACAAAACCTGACGGTCGAGGTTGTCAGTCGGAGAATTATAATATGATGCTGAGAAAAAGATTCTTGTCAGAAGGATGGACGGACATAGTGATATTATTGTTTATTTAAAGAAAGAAAGAAGATAAAGAAAGAAAGAAGAAGAAGGAAGGAGAAGTTTTTCTTTCTAATAAGAGTTTAACGGTGATTAAAATTACACATTCACCATAGCATGCCGGTTTTTTTTTTTTACTTAGTTTTACTAGATGATGACGTACCTTTAACCTCTCCTCCTTGTATGGCAGTATGTAGCACTGTGTCTGACCTCTCCATGTTCAGCAGTAAGGATACAGTCAGAAGCACCCAACTTGCGACTAGAGCACATAGCTTCACGATACGTAGCGCTTGGTCTAACTGTGGACAAATAATAATGGTAATCATCAATCGTTTCAGCCAAAAGACGTCCACTGCTGGATTAATGTCTCCCCCAAGCACCGTCACTTCGGCTGGTTCTATGCTTCCCGCGTTCAGCGGATTCCTGTGGCCTTTACAAGGTCATTAGTCCACCTTCTGGGAAGCCTTCTTCCAACGTTACGTCTTCCGGTACGCGGTCGCCATTCCAGAACCTTTCGGACCTATCGGCCATCTGTTCTGCGAGCAACCCTGTGGATATCGTCCCACCACATCACCATACTTGCTCAACACAGATTGGCGATTTCAGACATATTAACTACTAGTAGTTCTGCAAACAGTAGACCTCACGTGCACAAAAATTTTTTGAAGAGCTCATCACGCCGAAGAACCGATTTTTTTTAGAACAACATAAAGTTAAAGTACTTAAGTTAGTTTTTTTAAATGGGTTACCGACCTTTTTCTTCTTCACAGATTTCAACTTTGTGTCATCATCGTGGGCATGCATTGGTTCCATTAACCTGAAAATAAAGGTTTTTTTAAAATTATTTTAGTACATTTCACACGTAGCGAAGCTGATTCCTTGAGATGGATCAAAATCTTCTAATTAATCATTCTGCTCAATAGTTTATTTATTCAATGACTGAGAAACCTCAACCGCTAGGTGTTAAGTTTTGCGCAAGAGTTCCTTTTGTAATGAAAATGAGCACTAAGGATTTTCGAAAATTCGTACCCTAAAGGGGTGAATAGGGGATGAGAGTTTGTAATTTTTACTTGTATAAGCAGCTTAAGGTTAATAATCCTATAATTGCTCCCATTTCTGCTCTCTTCGAGAGCGAGTGGGCTGTAATCCACCACGCGGGCCCAGTGCGGGTTGGTAGATGTCTCATGTCTTCGAATTGTTGGTTCTAGGATATGCCGGTTTCCTCACGATGTTTTTTTTCACCGTTTTCAGAGCAGGTGGTGATGAAATAATAAATTAGTACTGGAGAAAGTTCAGAAGTGGAAAGTGTATAAGGGGAAATGGCATCGTAACGGGTTTTGCAGCATTGATATTACATGGTCAAACGGCGCGTAAGTATAGAATTTAAAAAATATTTTTTTTTTAAATTCTCTATGCTTAGTAGTGAACGTGTAGACGAAATATTGAAATTGTTTTTTTCTCATAAAAAATATTAATAATAAAAATAATACGCATTGGGTGTGAACCTGTTATGATAGTGTAAGATTGTATTAAATAAATAAATAAAATAAATAATTTTGAGGAAACTTTGAGATTTTTTTGTGTCAAGCCAAATTGTGTCAATCTTGTTTTGGCCCTCATATATTACTAAAGAAAATCTTCAATTTTTATAATCATGAAAACGAACAAGGCAAATTTTTAGTTTTTGATTGATTTTGCATGCAACCGAAATGCGGCAAAATATCTTCTTGATTGACTTCTTTTTAGGGTTCCGTACCAAAATGGTAAAAAAGGAACCCTTATGGTCTCACTCAGTCTGTCTGTCTGTCTGTCTGTCTGTCTGTCACAGCTAAATATCTCAAGAACTACTAATGCTATCAACTTGAAATTTGGAACACTTTTATAAGACATTTACCCAACTATTTTTCAAATAAGAAAGACATAAAATTATTTATATTTTTTTTTGTAACCGGTGCTGAAAGGGGGTCTTCAAAATTAAAAGTGGAGCTACTAGGGCATGTGGTGTATCATATGAAAGAGCACTGTTTGCACATTCTTAAACATTTTTTAATTTTTTTTTAGGCCGCATAGTTTTCGATTTTTGATGAAAAATGTAAAAAAAATACCGTCCCCCCCCCCCTTATCCCCGAAGTTTGCAAAGGGAAAAATCTGAAATTATTCTGTGTGATAGAAGTTTATGTAAAGATTACAGGAAAAATAAAACGATGTTTCTAAATAGCACACTTTTTCAGAAATCGGAACGGAACCCTCGGTGCGTGAGTCCGACTCGCTCTTGACCGGTTTATTATTTTCTTGTCATTGTTAACAAAACTAACGGCCTTTCTTCCAATGGAAATTCTCACTCTTCAGAGAAAAGTGGAAGATTATGTTGGACTTCTACCGACTAAAACCACACGGCAGCCGTTTACTATCATCACAAAAGTCTACGGCTGGAAAAAGGCCCCCCCGAGCACTACCACTGCGACTGGTTCTGTGCTTCTCGCATCATAAGTGACCAATATGACTGTTTTTTTTATTGCTGATTGAACCTGCTCTTCACCTCGATCACGCCTGATGGAAAGCAATGGATGAGGTCTATGATGGAACAAGCGTGCCCAGAAGATGCCTGTTCACTCTTGCTTTGAAGGCAGTGTTATATGTGGAAAGGAACACAGACGCTGGCAGAGAGTTCCACACTTTGGCTGTGCGCAATTGACTGGTCAGGAATCAGGATATCAACCAAGTGCGAATGGTACTTGGTTGATATCCCGATGGTACTTGGACTTTTTCAATTCTTATGTACTTTTTGAGTTTATCTTGGACATTACTGACATCAGTGAAGGAAACAAATCGTGAGGAAACCAGGACTTATCACAATCATATTAAAAAAAGGCGAAAGTTGGTGAGTGTGTGTGTTTATTACTTCTTCACGCTCAGACAGCTGGACCAATTTTGATAAAATTTGGTGTGAAGGTAGCTGACACCCTGGATTAACAGATAGGCTACTTTTTATCCCGGTATACGCGGATGAAACCGCGGGGCGTAGCTAGTAGTTACTATAAGTCTGAAATCGCCAACCCGTCTTGAGCAAGCGTGATGAATGCTCGTGCCTTCTCTGTATGAGAAGAGGCCTTTGCCCTGCTGTAGGACATGTCCATAGGTTGGTATTATAAGTATAAAATAAAGTTACCTGTTAGTGACATCCTTGAGAGGCTCAATGACCTCTCTCTTTGCTTCCGCGTTATGTTTCTTATCAAATATTGTCTTATCTCCTTCATTTGGCTCTTCTATTGGCTCGATTTTACCTGTAAATTCAATGGTATTTTGTTCGTGTCATCAATTATCATAAAAATATCTGACAAAGGTGTACCTCTAGTACACCTACGAATCGAGCCCAGGACCTAATTAAATATAATTATGGCATTCAAAACTTATTCAACAGTCGAAACTCGCTCACTGTTAGACATGAGGACATGTGGTAACGGAGGATCTCTCGGATGATGCAGACATGGAGAAGGAGCGCATGGCGTTGGCGGTCCGTTGCAATATGTTAGCCTACAGGTTTGCACGCTGTACGAATGATGTAAATATCACTTCGTTTAAGGCCTACTGCCAATCTTTTGACACCTCTAGCCTGTGGGTGAAATATACGCAACGGACCTACAACGCCTTGCTCATCCAATACAGCAATGCCTTCAGGGCAATGTTGGGTTAACCTCGCTGCTGTACGCGCGCAAACAGACGATTTCTACGCTATCTTGGGTAAGAGAGTCGCCTCAGTTATGAGCAGAGCAATGTTCCCAATATTATCTTGAAGACATTGAGTGGTAAAGTCGACATTCCCTTCCCTGGTCCCAATGCCCAAGAAAGGGAACATACGCATTTGTGTAAACGGTCTCTGTTTGTAGGACACGGTCGGGGTGAAGTTGTGGCTGGTGGTTGAAGTTCTGACCTACAGTAGTTTGAATTTTATTCATGGTCATGGTTTTTGCCCGTGATTGGGCAAAACCATGACCAATGAATAAAATTAATTATAATATCTAATTATTTATCATTACTATCATAGTTTTATAAGTACCTACATTGTAACTAACTAAAATATGGATGTAACATGTCCGAATTAAATATTTTTAATTGAATTGAATTATTAAATAAAATAAATAAATAAATATCCTTGGACATTTCACACAACGCCATCTAGTCCCAAGCTAAGCAATCTAATGCTTGTGTTATGGTAACGAGATGGCTGATAAACTACTTGTATACATTTTTTTTTTTGTAAATACACACATATTATAGATAGAAAAACACCCAGACTCGGAACAAATACTTGTAGGTCGTACAAATATTTGTTCCGTGCGGGAATCGAACCCGCGACATGCTGCGCAGTACGCAGCAGTCAATCGCTCAACCACTGCGCCAACCGTGTCGTCAAATTATATATTATTTATACCTCTTTGTTAAAAGTAGTAAGAATACTTTATCGTAATATTCTCACTCCGCTGCACAACCGAAACTAATTTTAGAACGACTAGACGTAAAAAATATATGACTAGAATTGAATGTTTAATTTTAAACACGTTCTGTTTTTCATCTAGTTTTTAAAAGGAGAGAAGTGATGTTTATGATTGTTAGCATGTTAGCGTATGTTTTTAAAACATTCGTAAACTACCATAGCTAATTTTTATGCACAATAAAGGTATAAAGTAACACAAAACTGTAACATATTTTGTTCAATTGGTTAAAATATGGTTGAAAACAAACACAAGGAGTGGACCAGCACTTTATATTACGTTAAATTGAATTAAGTAGCAAAACTTTATTTAATACCTAGTTATGTAGTAAAACAAAAATAAAAGATTTTCTAAACTTATAATTTCAACACTACCAGCCATTAATTCAATTTGACCCTGTAAGCGTCCTGCAGAGCTCCATCTCTTTCCCACACGGAAGTATTAATGAGTGAATAATGATGAGTGTGATTAGTTTGATAGTATGATTATTATGATAGTGATGCGTGCCAAATAAGAATAGGATCGCGCTTGCTTCAACTTCTCACGATAGCTGTCAAATTAGTACGCATTGGTAATGAAGTTCGCGAGTATTGCCATACTATTGCGAAACAAAATGGCGTCTTGACAGTACTATTCTTATTTAGAGTTATTCTTACTAGTAGTTAGAGTAATTAAACTATTCTTACCATGCTGCTGCTCGTAACGCTGCTTGAAAGGCGCCAGGAGAGGATCATGCTTGATCTCATCGGGCAGATCCAACCAGATCTCGACACTGCCCGGAGTCAGGTCACTACATGACACCACAGAGTATACACTAGTGTTAAAATTTCTGTCCTTCTTTCTCCCTAGCCCGCGGATTCTTTGCAGCAGTTCCGCCATGGTTCGATGTCAAGACATTTTTGAGTACACTTTGTTTATTTTTAAAGTTCGGTTTGTTATTTTTGATTTTTCACCATTCACTTATTCTTAATGGCGATTTTTTTATTTTTTTCACTGAATTTATTATCCGTAGTTCTTTGAAAATCTCACGGTTAAAACTTACAGAACGTTCACCTCTGACAATAGCAACCCAACATCAACCTAATTGCAAAGAGAATAAAGATCATTGTGATTTTGACAGAATAAGTATGTTTCTTGGGTAATAAAAAAGAAATTCTATTTAGCCCGTCAGTCACACAATAAAAAAATATTAGACACGTATTTTTTGCTTTATCCTCAATCCGATTTTTGTACTGACTGCGAAACTTTGAGCTAGCCAAAAGTTTTTAGGGTTTCGTACCCAAAGCATAAAACGGGGCCCTATTACTAAAACTCCGCTGTCCGTCCGTCTGTCTATCTATCCGTCTGTCACCAGGCTGTATCTCATGATCCGTGATAGTTAGACAGTTAAAATTTTCACAGATCATGTATTTCTGTTGCCGCTATAACAACAAATACAAAAAAATAGAAAAAAATAAATATATTTAAGGGGGCTCCCATACAACAAACGCGATTTTTTTGCTCGTTTTTGCTCGATTTTTTGTTTTTTTTTTTATTTTGGTTTTGATTTTTTTTCAGGTAGACGCTTGAAATATTCCCAGAATATTTATTTAGTTATATAATTATTAATTTACTTTCGGGCTTCTGACGACCCGTAACGACTGTCAAAGATCTACGAATAACAGCCGGGACCAACGGCTTTACGTGCTTTCCGAGGCACGGAGGAATCTCGGTATGTAAAGATGGTCACCCATCCACTGACCAACCCCGGCAAGCGTAGCTTAACCTGACGGATCGACCCGTGCGGCTGTTATTACTTAGTCACGAGCTCCTAATTTAAAAATAAATAATCAAATTAAAATAAAACAAATATTTAAGGGGGGCTCCCATATATTAGGTGTAAAAAAATTAACTGCAAGAACTTCGTCCACATACTCGACATCGAAAAACAAACACATTACAAAAAAAAATTTTCGCGGAATCGCGAAAAAAAAATCAGCTGTTCAATACATTTATGTTCGCATAATTCGTCAAAATGTACTGAACAGCTGATTTTTTTTTCGCGATTAAAGGTTTGGTCCCATAGTAAAAGTTGTTCATAATGATGAGTACAATGACCCCTTAAGAGGTTGTGGGTTATTTATTTTACACCTTGTATAACAAACGTGATTTTTTTGCCGTTTTTATAGATAATGGTACGTAACCCTTCGTACGCGAGTCCGACTCGCACTTGGCCGGTTTTTTTCATGGCTACTACTTTAAGTTTTCTAAATAAACTTATCCAAAACCCAGTTCACGATTTCCTAGTCATAAGACGGCTGTGGTCATAGTTACAGTACTACCAACTTATCTGTGAACTGAAAGAGGGCGGCACCGTCGATTCAACAATACAATCAAATAATTGTATGTTCGACAATCGAATGACATTTCAACATGACGGCCGTAGTTCCAATTTTCGCCATTTCACAGATAAGTTGGTAGCAGTGCACATTTTTGATTTGTATTCGCTGTTAAGAGGAAATGTGGGTGCTCTTTTCTCCATACAAAAAGATACAAACGCTCTCGCCTGTTTTCTTTCTGGTTAATGACCATAAAGCAATGATTTTTTACAGAAATATAAATATCAGTTACTTGTATGCCCCTATGTTTTCCTTTTTGATGATATATTATTTTTATAAGAACTAGAACCCTCCAAAAATGATCAAAATTGCCTATTCAGACCGCTGTCAACAGACGCCTAGTGTACCAATTTGACAACTATTAACGAAAAAAGAAAAACATAGGGGCATAGTGTATATCCTTCTTATTCAGTTTATGAAATATCTTTTAAATTGGTCCAATATTGGAGGAGGAAATAGGCGAGAGCCAAACCTCGAAATGTGACTTTTTACATAGGCTATTTAGGCGGATCTGCAGTTGTCCTTATCGCACGAATTCGAGGGCGGAGCGCTCGCAGAGCGACAGCAATACCTTCTTAAAATAGGTACCTAATTTTCAAAAGTCTGGCCACCCGCCTTTCCTCTTAACCCCCGTTTCCACGAGCGTAATAAAACCGCGGCGGGATTTTATCGCGCACTGGATTTTCAACTCTCGTTGTTGAGCCGAGCGTTGAGAATCCAACCTAACAAAAACCGGTCAAGAGCGAGTCGAACTCGCGCACCGAGGGTTCCGTCCCGATTTCAGAAAAAGTGTGCTATTTAGAGACATCGTTTTATTTTTCCTGTAATCTTTACATAAACTTCTATCACATAGAATTATTTCAGATTTTTCTCTTCGCAAACTTCGGAGATAAGGGGGGGGGGGGAACGGTATTTTTTTTTACATTTTTCATCAAAAGTCGAAAACTATGCGGACTAAAAAAAATTAAAAAATGTGTGAGAATGTGCAAACAGCGCTCTTTCATATGATACCCGACATGCCTTAGTAGCCCCACTTTGAATTTTGAAGAGCCCCTTTCAGCACCTGTTACAAGAAAAACATAAATATTTTTATTTCTTTCTTATATGCAAAATAGTTGGGATAATGATATCAACTTGAAATTTAGAATAGTTTTAGATGACGTTTACATCTAAAACTATTCTAAATTTCAAGTTGATATCATTCGTAGTTCTTGAGATATCCAGCTGTGACAGACAGACAGACAGACGGACAGACTGAGTCACACCATAACGGTTCCTTTTTTACCATTTTGGTACGGAACCCTAAAAACAGAGTGCATCCCAGCGCGACGAAAAACACACTGTTGGATTTTCAACTCCCGGCGCTAAGCAGAGAGTTGAAAATCCAGTGCGCGATAAAATCCCGCCGCAATTTTTTTACGTCCGTGCGAACATCGGCTTACACTGCTACAATCACAGGCCAATATAAGTCTGTGGCTACAATGTATGTTTTGGCGCCCGAGTAAACATTTGTGCTATTGTTTTGCAAAATGTAATGAAATATCAAGATGGCGGCTATGTTCCGAATTTGGCCACGCGCCAAAAGAAACTCGTATAGGTATAATTACTTATGATTTCTGCTGTTAATTTAGGCGTATGACAAAACTATGGTTTTCTTGTAATTTCTGAAGTTTGGGTACTTCCCGTTGACAGGTCGCACAGCACAAGTAAAGGAAAAAGTCTGAAAAATTGACAATTTTCTAAAAAAAAAAAAAAGTTAATTGCCAGTTTTCTTTTCAACTGCGGAATCTTTCGCTGTGCGTAGTCCGACACGCACTTGGCCGTTTTTTTTTCTCTAATTCTAAAATCCTAAATAAATTGCAAAATTGCATTCAAAATGTGCGTAGGTATAGGCATAGGCAATTGAAAACGGCCTGAAAATATTTTTGTTATAGCTTATTTTATTTTTAAACAATTTTTATTTTGTTTGTCGCTTTTATTATGGTTCCAGCGCATTCTTTTTTTCGCATGTAGACTCCATCACTTTCCTAATCCCGACCAGTTCGCCTTTTACACCATATCACCTTAACGTGCTTTCCGGTCCGAGACACTAAGGGATCTCTGTGTGTGTAATGGATGGTCACCCATCCAGGGGCCAACCTCGGCAAGCGTAGCTTAACCTTGATCGGTCATCCATGCGGTTATTTAGCCACGAGCCCCTTAAAATTCAATCATACTACTGATAAGCATTTCATGCAAATTCAATTTAATATTGCACGATAATTGACAAGCAATCAATATTCAATGAAATTCCGTAAATAAAATTGTTGTCTGAATACAGAATTTGTGAATTTGTCAATCACAACATTTTTAAACACATAGGGCCCCTTTGACCGGGTCTAGTTCATAATATCGACAGTCCCTACATCGACGGTCGCTGTATCGAAAAAGTTCCATCGACGGGTTAATGAATCGACAGTACCCCGAATCGATAGTACGCTATATCGACAGTACACCAAATCGACGTTACGCTACATTAACAGTACACCGAATCGATAGTACGCTATATCGACGGTACACTAAATCGACGGTACGCTACATCGACAGTACACCGAATCGATAGTACGCTATATCGACGGTACACTAAATCGACGGTACGCTACATCGACAGTACACCGAATCGATAGTACGCTATATCGACAGTACACCAAATCGACGGTACGCTACATCGACAGTACACCGAATCGATAGTACGCTATATCGACAGTACACTAAATCGACGGTACGCTACATCGACAGTACATCAAATCGATAGTGCGCCGTATCAACAGTATACCATATCGATAATACGTTGTATCGACAGTACACCATATCGATGGTACGCTGCATCGCCTGCCCGACCCGAGACAGATTTAAATAAAAAACATGCTTTTTTAAAGTTTTTTAAATTCAATATTTATAAATTCTTTTCAATTTTGTTTGCTAGTAGCTTGTTTTTAATATATAATGTAGTAATCTGTGGAAAATGTTGTGGGTAGTATATTTGTAAAGTTTTAATTGTAAGACAACACTGTTTATGCTTAGTATACTACTGTTTGTTTTCCCTAATGTAATAAATAAATAAATAAATAAATTACGGAACCCTTCATTGTGCGTGGTCCGACACGCACTTTGTGTACGCGACACGCGACACGCGATTTGGTGTACTGTCGATGTAGCGTACCATCGATTTGGTGTACTGTCGATTCATTAACCCGTCGATGGAACGTTTTCGATACAGCGACCGTCGATGTAGTGACTGTCGATATTATGAACTAGACCCTCTTTCACCACCTACGATTAAGCTTACTTGGCAGATACCTAATTTCATACAAAATCTGTTCCATTTTTAGCGTTCCGTACCCAAAGGGTAAAACCCTATTACTAAGACTCCGCTGTCCGTCCGTCTGTCCGTCTGTCACCAGACTGTATGTCATGAACCGTGATAGTTAGACAGTTGAAATTTTCACAGATGATGTATTTCTGTTGGCGCTATTTATTTATTTAATTAGGGAAAACAAACAATAATTGTACAATATATTATGTTACAGTAAATATTACAACGTATTAGAAGTAAGCTAATATACAATCCACGACGTAACAACAAACAGTTTAGTTAGTTTAGTTTTTAGTGACAAACAAAATAAAATAAATATTTAAGCGGGCTCCCATACAACAAACGTGATTTTTTTGCTTGATATTGATAACGGCAAAAGGTAGAAGGTTGAAATATTCACAGAATATTTAATTATATATACTTTCAAAATAAATAATTAAATTAAAATAAAAAAAAATATTTAAGGGAGGCTCCCATACAACAAAAGTGATTTTTGCCGGTTTTATAAATAATGGTACGGAACCCTTCGTGCGCGAGTCCGACATGTACTTGGCCGGTTTTTTTAATTTATTCGGTAAGTATTAATTAGCTAAATTCGGACATCGTGAAATAGGTTTTGACAGTTTGTAGTAACCGCTGCAGTCAGTGTCAATAATATCGGGACGAACAGACTGTTCAAAACAACTATGAAAATGAAAAATTACACAAAGATTGTTTCAGAATGAAAACAGTACACGACAACTCTCATTCTGACAAGAACTATACAGGGTGTCCCGTAAATAATGGATATTCTCTTAAGGGGTCATCGTACTCATCATTATGAACAACTTTTACTATGGGACCAAACCTGGAATCGCGAAAAAAAAATCAGCTGCTCCCTACATTTTGACGAGTTTGATGTAGATAAATGTACTGGTCAGCTAATTTTTTTTCGCGATTTCAGGTTTGGTCCCATAGTAAAAGTTGTTCATAATGATGAGTACAATGACCCCTTAAGAGATTATCCATTATTTACGGGACACCCTGTATATAACCCATTGAGATAAAGTTTATGAATTTTCTTAGTTGTTGAGATCATTTTGAACAGTCTATTCGTCTTTTGACGCTGACTTCACTGTACCTACAATATATTCAAATAAATTTTACTTTAGTTTAACTACAACGATAAAAACAATAAAACGTTTGTGGAAGTACTGCTCATACCTCTTGTGAACCAGAGCGTAAAGATAAGCTGGTTGGACTATAAAGCCCAATCGGATATCGTTAATCTTAGTTTTAAATGTTAAAAAATATCCTTTGTGGCTTGTTATGCCTAGGAAATTAAATTGAATGATTCATTTCTAGAATAAGGATCTTCTAGCTAAAAATATAAATAATTATCATTTTAAATAATGACTTCGCAGAATATATAAAAAGTAATCTAGATATTTTTTAATTTAATAATAATTATAAGTACTGTTTTTTTTTAATCTATTTTTTTTTTTAATGGAAGATCATAATTTCGCGGCTCGTATTTTCATTGATATATACCCAGTAAAAAGCCAAAATTACATTTTGTTTGAAATCATAGCTACATGGCATATTATAATATTATATATTTTTCCGATAAATCTTTTATCCTA
The DNA here is from genome assembly GCA_905163495.3 of Cosmia trapezina. NCBI lineage: Eukaryota > Metazoa > Arthropoda > Insecta > Lepidoptera > Noctuidae > Cosmia > Cosmia trapezina. Next base: position 8,429,869 of record LR991049.1, read on the forward strand.
CCACAGTTTCAAGTAAGCACTTATCACCACACTTCACTGTTTTAAGAAAATATATATAGACAAAGCGACATCTACCACTCTAAACACGTAACTAACTCATCACTTTTGTCTTTTACAAAATTAAATTAATGTAATATTATTTACAAAAATCAAAATAACGAAACAAAAAAAACAAGTGGTCAGGTTCAACAACCGCACGATACTGGTATTAACTGGTACGAACCGCTTCAAACCGGTTCTATCATTACGTCACTTGTTGTATGTAGAGACGCCATTATACTTTTTGACTTTCGAATTTCGCGTGTTTTCTTTTGTAGTTTGATACTATAGTTTATTTTATTCTTATAGGCATTAGAATAAGCACCTGGGGCCTGGGTACACCTACGTTTTAGGCATCTTGGGCACTCAGCCACGTAATCTTTTATTACAATATTAGCTATTCTTGTGGTCTACACTACAATATAAGGAAAAACATGTTCAACAATGGATATTTTTATGGGATAAGTTATATACACAGGATGAACAGAAACGTAAGCCATGAGGAAAAGTACCTTGGTTTTTATACAAATTATATTATTTTACTCATTAGTAAAACATAAAACAATCGTTTAAAAAGAACTTGTATTTATACATGATTTTTTTTTGGATGACATCATTTCGTTTTCGTCAAAATTTAGATAAACAACTACATATTTAATTGGAAATCCTCCTTTTCTGCTCCTATTCTGTAGTCTTATTTTATTTTAGAATACTTTACAGTTCCATGGGTAAAAATTAACAAGTTTTTTCATTTTGTATCCTTTAAGTACTAAATGACAAAAACTTAAAACAAATTTTCCATTGTGTTTTTTTTTTGTATTCATGTAGCGTTTGTTTTCCACGCTGTATATTCTCAAGGTCATTGGATTATACTTAGATCATTCGATCAGGCATAAAAGTAGCAATAATAGGGCTGCCCAAATAATAATAAAAACCCTGAACACATAATACGTTATTTTATTCGTTCAGATTTCTTCAGATTTCAGATCATTCAGAGATTCAGAGATTTCAGAGTTCAGATTTTTTTTATTTTAAGAGTTTAAAATGTTCTCTCTAACGTTTCTTAGTTAATTAATAATATGTAGGTAGGCAGACAATAAAATACAAAGAAGTAGAAGCAAAACAAGAAACGCGAAGAAAAAAGTAGACTCATTTTCTTTTTCTTCAATATGTTCGATCTCGTACAAAGCGATGGTGAAGTAGATCGGACGATGGATGAAATGGCGGAAGGTCACGGAAACAGTGTGCGACTCCCGCATTCCCCTTAAACTTAAGGGGAAAATATATAAAACAATGGTTAGACCTGCTGTCTTGTATGGATCAGAATGTTGGTCCACAAAAGGGATGAACGAAAGGCAATTGCATGCAGCTGAGATGAGAATGCTAAGAGTGATGTCTGATGTTACACGAATGGATAAAATAAGAAATGAGTACTTAGGATTATGTTTGAAAGTGGCACTGGTGACTGAAAATTTGTGCGGTTTATCATGGTATGTGATGCGGAGGAATGAGGAAAATGTCGTGAGGAAAGTTTTGAGTATGAATGTCGGTTTATCGTGGTATGTGATGCGGAGGAATGAGGAAAATGTCGTGAGGAAAGTTTTGAGTATGAATGTCGGTTTATCGTGGTATGTGATGCGGAGGAATGAGGAAAATGTCGTGAGGAAAGTTTTGAGTATGAATGTCAGTTTATCGTGGTATGTGATGCGGAGGAATGAGGAAAATTTCGTGAGGAAAGTTTTGAGTATGAATGTCGGTTTATCGTGGTATGTGATGCGGAGGAATGAGGAAAATGTCGTGAGGAAAGTTTTGAGTATGAATGTCGGTTTATCGTGGTATGTGATGCGGAGGAATGAGGAAAATGTCGTGAGGAAAGTTTTGAGTATGAATGTCGGTTTATCGTGGTATGTGATGCGGAGGAATGAGGAAAATGTCGTGAGGAAAGTTTTGAGTATGAATGTCGATGGCTATAAGAGTAAAGAAACGATGGATGAACTTTCTGAAACATGATATGGCTAGAAAGAGGATGACTACCGAGATGACGATTAAAACAGAGAAGCATGGAAAAAAGGGACATGTTGCGCCGACCCTAAATAAATATTGGGATAAGGGTAGGAGAATTAATACAATTATATTTTTATAATAAACGTACCAAAGTCCAATCCAATAAGATAATAATTATCTTACTAGGTATGTCCTCAAATAAAATGGCCGGACGAGGCAACCCTATTTGTAAATCAATAGTCTATTATCTCGAGAGAATGCAGCAATAGCCTACCATGTTTATGACATTTTTAAGTTTTTTATTACCTCCAATGTTTGACTTTGGTTTGCACTCAAAACTTTCCTCACATTTTCCTCATTCATTTTTCGTTTTGAGGAAGGACCAAAGAAACGATTGATGAACTGTGTGAAAGATTTAGATCGGCTGGCTGGTAATAATTTAGGTACAAAAAAAATCTAACAGATAAACTTAGCCACAAGTATCGCTGCTCAGCAGCCGCGCTTTTAAAACCACTACACCATCCAGGCAATCAATTAATTCCGGTATTATTAATACCGACTCATTTACCTTAATTTACACAATAACAGTATAAGCATAATAATGTTTGTTTGTTATCGTAATTATAATTAAAACGTTAAACGGGCGGCAAGGTTAACTGAACTACAAATAATTAAATGATGCTGTTTAAGCGCTGTTTTCCACTGAAAGAGATCAGTTACTTTATACAGGATATACCAGACAGGTATGGTCATACCATTTCACTTTAGCTACCCAAACCTATAGCCGAATGTTTTGTTAGGGTTCCGTACCTAAAAAGGATCACTTTGTTGTCCGTCTGTCTGTCAGGCTGTCAAGGCCTTTTTTCTCAGGACAGCGTAGAGGAATCAAGTTGAAATTAATATCAAATACGTAGGTCTATGATCACTTAGAGCTACAAAAAAAATCAAGCTTCTAAGTCAATGCAATAAAATAATACGGCCATTTATGCGACATATTTTGACACTCGCAAGTAAATAAAAACCTACAGGGTACTTCCCGTTGTCCTAGCATCATTAAATTTGGTAATAAGCAAGGTCTTACAGCACAAGTATCACATAAAAAAAACATTTCCAAGTCTGTCAGTCTGTAAAGACCCTTTGTCTCAGGACAGCGTAAAGGTATCAAGTTGAAATTAATATCAAATACGTAGGTCTATGGTTACATGGAGCTGTAAAAAAATCAAGCTTCTAAGTCAACGCAATAAAATAATACGGACATTTATGCGACATATTTTGATACTCGCAAGTAAATCAAAACCTAATAGGGTACTTCCCGTTGTCCTAGCATCATGAGGGCTCGAACCCAGTGAGAGGCTAACTACGATATAATAAATACACAGTAGTAAACAGAAGAAATGGGGCTGAAGCCCGCTATATTAAATCAGAATAAAATTATAATTAAACGAGTATACGAATGTAAGCCCTCGACGTAAGAAGCAAGGTCTTACAGCACAAGTAAAGGAAAAAGTCCTAAAAGTGTTAATTTGTAATTTTACCACCTAAAAAAAATTTTGTTTTTGGGATAAATTCTTTCCAACTACGGAACCCTTCATTGTGAGCGATCCGATACGCACTTGGCCAGTTTTTTTCTTTTTGCTCGGCTGATAAGGGCCCTAGCGTGTTGTTAAATAGCCTGTAGTCCTCAAGAATTGGGATAAAAAATGCAAAAAGATTTTTTCAAATCCGACACTACTCGCCTTAAGTAGGCCAGGTTTCGAACCCGCAACAGCGTTAAAAGTGAGACATCTAACCTCCATGCTACTGTAGATAAAAGTTAATGAATGATAATTATATTTACGTCTCGTTTACATACAATTGTGGAAAATTTTCAATTGGATCCACGTTCTGTTAGACCGTTAGGAAAAATTGTTGGTTACAAAGGAACATTGTATTACAATTTGAACTAGAGAACATAATATTATCATAAAATTAAATCACACCTGTATTTCAAAATATGTTATAGGTAAGTATTTACTATAAGTAGTAAACTTACTGATGACTTACTGATGTAGGTGCTTCGAAATGTTTTCTCATTAATTTATAAGTATGCAATACATAACTTAAGGGTTATTTTGTTGTAAACAATTTTTTTTTACTTCAAAGTGCAAATAAACTTTTCTAAGGTTCCGTACCTCAAAAGGAAAAACGGAACCCTTATAGGATCACTCGTGCGTCTGTCTGTCTGTCTGTCACAGCCAATTTGCTCCGAATCTAATTGACCCAAACATGGACGGGTAAATGAATTTTGATTACAGGGCTTTTGGAGGGCAAATAAGAAAATAAAATTTAAAAAAAAAGTTTTGCAAACTATACCGTGTGACATATCAAATGGCCTAATGAGGATTTCAAATATATTTTATTTATAATTTTAAAATTAATTGTTTTAAAGTTATTTAAGAAAATAGACGAAAATTTACCATTCCCCCTTATCTCCGACACTGTTGAGCCTAAAATTTTAAAATACAGAAAATAGTTCCATCCCTATAGATTACAGGAAAACCTATAAGAAGTCTATGATCTTAAAGCAACATGGAAAATCTCTCAATATTGTGAGTACAAACTTAAATTTACATTTATGTATTGGAGAACATATTTTTCAAGTACAATGTTAAGTTTGTTCTTGGGATAAATTCATGCCAACTACGGAACATTTTATTGTGCGTGGACCGACTCGCTCGTGGCCGGTTTTTTTAGTCCTCAAATCGAAAAGCCGAAAGCGCCTAGCTGTATACACTACTAGATAATACTGTTAGCAGGTAACTTGTTCCTAGGCTCTGAAATTACCTGTTAATTTTAACAGGGAAACCTTCTTATGGTAACAGATTAAATAGTTTTTTTAGTCCTCAAATCGAAAAGCCGAAAGCGCTTAGCTGTATACACTACTAGATAATACTGTTAACAGGTAACTTGTTCCTAGGCTCTGAAATTACCTGTTAATTTTAACAGGGAAACCTTCTTATGGTAACTGATTAAATAGTTTTTTTAGTCCTCAAATCGAAAAGCCGAAAGCGCCTAGCTGTATACACTACTAGATAATACTGTTAGCAGGTAACTTGTTCCTAGGCTCTGAAATTACCTGTTAATTTTAACAGGGAAACCTTCTTATGGTAACTGATTAAATAGAATTATTCATTAAGGCCCTGGGGTCCTACTCCCTAAGCACGAAGCCCGTAGTTTCGGCCTTCGTTACGGGTGTTACCTACTCTGTATCACCTACGGATGGATGATTGGTTCGGGGCCCGAACGAAGTATGAATGACAACATGATTTGCCAGTTGTCTCTACTCCCGATCTGTTTTTGTCCGTCCGAAAAATTTAACTTTTACACTTGTTTTGATGGATCGTAATGTCAGATGGACGGATGAACGGACGGACGGAAAGACGGACGGACTTAGGGAGTAGGCCCCCTGGTTCCAAGCGTGGTTTAGCTCGGTGTGTAAGTGAAATGGCTTTATGGCTGTCTAGTTTGACGCGCGAGATAGAAGACTCTCACGCGCACCGGAATTATGTCGTAACAGTGCAAATAAAATCGTATAAAATTAGGAATTAACTATTTAATAAAAAGTAATCCGTCACTGGATGCAGTTTGGAATTTGACATTTCATGGTATATTTTGAATTATAATTATAATTGCTAATGGAGGGATAAACAGCTTTTAAAGATTATTAGTAGGTATGTTTAAAGATTTTTTTGGTGCATTAAAGTATGTTTAATTATGTTTTGGCTTCCATCACTGTATGCGAAAAGGACATGAAAATATCATATTTTTTTTACATGTCAAAATTATTTACGGTTTATGAGATACACCGCTTTAAAAAACCACCTTTTTGATCGTTTTCAGGAAATCTGCGCCTTAACTAGCTAATGTCAATGTTTAGGTACGCCATGGTACGGTAAACGGTGAAATGGTAACAGGGAACTGTGAATTCAGTTCCTAGGTTATCTATTAAGCTGTAGTTACTAGGTATTTGTTAACAGATAAGTAATTCATAAGACATCTCTAGTATACACCGCATTAGTTATGTCGTGTATCATTGAAATACTATTGCTGTAACATTCGGAGAACTCATTGGTGATTTGAGTAGCGTTGTGGACGATTCTTCCAACTGACTAGGCATGCCATGAATGGGAGGATATGCTCAATTACGGTGCTTACAAACAACGTGAACTATTTATGAACCATTGTTAATCTTACACAGAAACACGAGGCTGAGTAAGTGTCAGTTTTTAAGGCTTCCTCCCTAAAATACGGCGAAAATAAGTAAATTTGTTTCCATTTTTAGGGTTACGTACCAAAATGGTAAAAAAGGAACCCTTATGGTGTGACTCAGTCTGTCCGTCTGTCTGTCTGTCTGTCACAGTTGGATATCTCAAGAACTACTAATGCTATCAACTTGAAATTTAGAACAGTTTTAGATGACATTTATTCAACTATTTTGCAAATAACAAAGAATTAAAAATATTTATATTTTTTTTGTAACAGGGACTGAAAGGGGGTCTTAAAAATTCAAAGTGGGGCTACTAGGGCATGTGGAGTATCATATGAAAGAGCGCTGTTTGCACATTCTCAAACATTTTTTTAGTTTTTTTTAGGCCCCATAGTTTTCGACTTTTGATGAAAAATGTAAAAAAAAATACCGTTCCCCCCCCTTATCTCCAAAGTTTGCAAACATAAAAATCTGAAATTATTCCATGTGATAGAAGTTTATGTAAAGATTACAGGAAAAATAAAATGATGTCTCTAAATAGCACACTTTTTCAGAAATCGGAACGGAACCCTCGGTGCGTGAGTCCGACTCGCTTGTGTCCTGAAATCTATTTTAGTTTGTAGAACTAAAGAAAAAAAGGCTAAACCCAGGTCAATTTCTGTCAATTTTTTCTAGTTTTTACCATGTTACTCCTACAGTTTTCATTAAAAGTGTTCATAAATGTATACAGTTCTTTACAAAATAATAAGGAATGATTTCATGTGATTACTTTTTTAGTCCAATCCCTAGATTTTTTGTAAATCAGTAATTACTTCATATTTTGCAAGCGTTGTGTCATCGCGCTTCTCTTCCTTTTCTATGCAGTCCGACAGTGACCGCGCTTTTTACGGCGGACAAGCCCTAAATGACTTAAAAAATGGAGGTTCCATTTTTTTAAAATGTAAGTATGTTCATCGATTTTTCCGTGATTACTGAGCCGATTTAGGTGATTCATTTTTCATTTGATACAGAAAACTCACGCGGTGGTGTCATATAAAGTTTGATTTGGTAGTTTTTGAGTAAGCTTCAATAAAATACGTAGAGTAAGTTTACTCTCACGCAAGTCCTAATTTCGTGATAGTCCGTTTCGTTAAGTTTAACAAAGGTTTCGATTATTAGCTATAAGTCTTAAAATAGTAGTCCTAAGTAAGTTTACTATCCTAATTACTTATTGTAAAAGAAATACTGCTTTATGTTCCTAATTGAAATAAAAAAGAAGATTTTACTAAAGTATCGAAGTTTTATTACATATTTTGTTTTATCACGAAATTGGATGAGTTCACCCTACTTATTTAATTAATTTTGTGTTGATGATGTTATAACTGATGATGTTGTAACTGTTGTTACAGTAGTACTCAACTAATATGGCTTATCGATGTACCTGCGCAGAAGATGAATTTTCAAAGCGCGGGAAATGCTATTGACCAATCGGCATGCTCCACGCTTTTTCCAGTACCGCTATTGGTCGGTAGCTGCCGCCATGTTAGCGCGCGCCGCTTGACAGCCGCCATACTTGCGAGTGAGACGGAACTAACAGCTGCAGTGTATTATGAACCTTATAGTAGTGATCTAAGGTTGATTGTAAGTTTTAAGTATTCTCGTTAATCTTTGGGGCCATACTTTCTTTTCTGTGCGAACGATGATTCACGACGCACCTTATTACTTGGGTACTACTGTAACTTCTTGTAACTTTTGTTTACATATCAAGTTGTGCTGCCTATACGAATTTGTGTGGAGTAGGTATAACCACAGATTAAAACAGATATTTTACAAAACAAGTTGTGTAGAGTTGCCTAGTTTGTTAACTTGAGGAAACAGTTATAGGTATTATGTAGGTTAAAATCAGGCTCGATATTCGTGACAGTTAACACGTCATGCAATCCTACACCACTGCTCAACCCTCAAAGGAATTAGCGTGTCGGTAACGTATGTAATTTCAGTACGTTGTATCAGACTACCATTTATCATTGGTTACACTGGTACTAGCACTTAGCCCTCAAAAACCTAACCAAGCGAAACGATAAATGTAAAATCAATCAATCTGCCTAGCGTTTTCCCAACTAAAAAATATATACATATTTGAGACCCTCATATTAATTAAGACCTTTCATCTGATATGTAACACGGTACAGTTTGCAAAACTTTTTATGTTGGGGACGGCTTCCAGTCTAACCGGATGCAGCTGAATACCAGTATTTTACATGGAATGACTGCCTATCTGACCTCCACAACCCAGCTACTGGGATACGATAGACCTTGGTAAGACTTGTTGTCAGCCAGGCTTCTGACGACCGGTAACGAAAGTCAAAGATCCACGAATATTTGCTACGTACTTTCCAAGGCATGGAGGCCCATGTAAAGTTTGTCACCCATCCGCTGATCAACCTGGGCCGTTAGCTTAACCTGACCGATCAAATCATGCGGCTGTTAATACTTAGCCACGAGCTCCTAAGCAAACTAAACATTTTAATCGAAATAATAACGTCAGCCGTAGATAACAGTGGAGGGTTCGAATAGTTGTAGATAAAGCTCTATTTGACTATGATAAAACTGAACGCACAACAAAGTACAGTGTTGTCTATGTGTGCATTTGTTAGTTAGATAACAAAGTGATACGTATACTTTTATCACAGAATAATAATAACTTTACACCGAGCTTTTATTCCTATGTTTAATTGGATATTTACAATTTACTTCGAATTATCGAGTAGTATCATTTTTTCCGTAACTCAAAAGGAAAAAAAAGACCCTTATATAGGATCACATCGTTGTCCGCCTGTCTGTCAAGATCCTTCTTCTCAGGAACGTATCAAGTTGAAATTAATATCAAGTACCTACGCTCTACGGTCCCCTGAAGCTCTAAAAAAGTCAAGCTTTTATATCAATGCAATTAAAAATATGCACATTTCATATTTTGACACTTGCAAATAAATCAAAACCTGTTTGTCTACGAGTACCACACCGGGAACGGTACGTCAAGTAGAAACGAGATTATTTGGCCGGTGCTGTCGCTACTGGCGCGCCGTCATCTTTTATTTTATTTTCCGTTGACCTTCAAACATGAAATTTGACAAGAAGCAAGGTCTCACAGCACAAATACGTAGGAAAAAGTCCGAAAATCGTTAATTTAAATATTTTCATCGACCGTAGGTATTGTAAGAACCTTGTTTACATTATTACGACAGAAGACGAGCATTTCATTTAAATTACCAGTTAAAAGTACCTAAAAACTTTAAAGGAGTATAATTATTATCTTAACAGGGTCCTTCGAGCTGAGAATTTTCCTGAGAAATTTTCCAGTGGAATATGATTCAAACTGTTACTGAGGAGCTGAATGCACACTGTTAGTTTGCGGAGGGCTGTCCCTTACACCAGTATAAGACTGAAATCACCAACCCGTCTTAAGCAAGCCTATGCTCGTGCCTTCTCTATATGAGAACAAGCCCTTGCCTCGCAGTGGAACAAAAGTAGGCTGGTGGTAAGGACGAAACAGAACTCTTGCCTGCTGCCATGCCTTATTTACGCTTGCCAGACGTGGATCTTTAATGGCACAGTTAAAAATAAAATACAAGTTTGCCAAAGGGCCATGGAACGAAGCATCTTAAACATCAAACTAACAACGAAACACAGCAATCAGAAAGAAGACACAAGTCATAGATGCCCTGCAACACGCTCAATCACTGAAATTGAGATGGTCGGGCCATCTGGCACGATCAGAAGATGACAGGTGGACCCTTAGAACAACCGCTTGGAAAGGCCCACACGGTAAAAGAAGAACAACAACAAATCGTTGGCACGACGAGATTGTGGAATTGGTTGGCAAATCATGGCTTGAGAAAGCAAAAACCAGAAAAAAACTGGAAATTACTGGAGGAGGCCGCCTATACCCGTAGAGGGGTCCTTAATTACTCATTATTAAATACTTTATTTAGTTAACTTTATTTATTGTAATTAAGGAATAATAAAGGCTTTTTTTTTATTTATTTGGAAGGACGAAACTGATCGACAATTCTTATATATTATTCGTAGGTTCTTGTTCTTCACTAAGTACGACACCTCCAAATTGTGTATTCAGCCGTAAGTTTTTGTTGGCTATTTTACGGTGTTATCATTTAATTTTTGTGTAAACGTGACTGTGAAACTGAATGGTACTGATGAGTCAGGTTTGTAGCGATAAATTTTACGGACGCCTGAAATTTAAATAATAATATTATGTTGGCAAAATATCGTGGAAATGAATCAAACTATTCAAGAGTAATAATTAATTATTAATTATATTAAAATAATTAATTATTAATTATATTAAAATAATAAATAATATTTATTATTAAATATAAGTATAATAATTAGTTCGTGACTATCTTGCTTAGTTAGTTACTATAAAAGTGGGTCTACTAGGGCATGTGGGGTATCTTATGAAAGAGCACTATTTACACATTCTCAAACAATTTATTTCTTTTTTAGGCCCCATAGCTTATGACTTTTGATGAAAAATGTAAAAAAATACCTTCGGAGATTGGGGGGGGAGGGGGGGCAATCTCCGAAGTCTGTATAGAGAAAAATCTGAAATTATTCTATATGATAGAAGTTTATGTAAAGATTACAGGAAGAATAAAACAATGTCTCTAAATAGCACACTTTTTCAGAAATCGGAACGGAACCGTCGGTGCGCGAGTCTGACTCGCTCTTGACCGTTTTTTTTATTAGTGTATCGAGTGTAAAATTTGTTAAATAGTAAATAATTATAATTATGTTACTTATGTATAATAAAAACGGAAACCAGAGCATGGCTCACATCAAGTCAAAAGGAATAAGATATCTAACTCTTAACCTTTTCCAAAAAGATGAGTACAACAACACCAAAAATATACTGTAAAAGAGAAATGAAATATACACAGAAATCCTTTTAAATCACAAAATTAAATTACTGAAGTTAACGATGTCCACTATAAAACTATCGAGTAATTAATTATATATTAATTAATAGCACTCATTCATAAAAAAAAACAACTGAATTACAAATTCAAATGTCGAACAAAACAAAAGTCTTCTTTTGAACTTTAACTTTTTAAAGATTAACGAACACGTTCGTTTAGGCACGAACGCGAGCGCTGAACGCGCCGATGTGAAGTATACTGATAGACTGAGTGTCTGATACGTCCAAGGATTATAGTTTGTTTTCACAATCGCTATGGATGATCACAAAAACACTGTTTACTAACATTGACAGTCGTCAATCGTAATCGTAAGTCGTAACACGGTGTAGTGGTAAACATACGAAAGTAACTGCTGTCTTATATTTGAGGGGATTCATATAAAAACGCTCGTGGCTAAGTACTACGCTTGCCGGGGTTGGTCCGTGGATGGCTGACCATCTTTACATACCGGGTCTCCTCAGTGCCTCGGAAAGCACGTTAAGCCGTTGGTCCCGGCTGTCATTCGTGAATCTTTGACAGTCGTTACGGGCCGTCAGAAGCCCGAAATTTTGACAACCAGTCTTACCAAGGAGTATCGTATTACCCAGTTACTGGGTTGTGGAGGTCAGATGGGCAGTCGCTCCATGTAAAATACTGGTATTCAGCTGCATCCGGTTAGACTGGAAGCCGACCCCAACATAGTTGGGAAAAGGCTACTCAGAATATAAAAACGTTGATTGAAATCACTTAACCGTCAAAAATGTATGGTTAAACAGTCGCAGACGCGACAGTGTGCTGGCCAGGTTCATCGAAGGACAGATGGCCGGTGGAGCAGACGAATCCTGGAGTGAAGACCGCGTATTGGCAAACGTAGTGTGGGACGCCGCCCGGGCGCGGCCCCCAGCTAGATGGACCGACGACCTTTAGGTGGCTGGGACGGACTGTATGCGGAAGGTGGAGGGCAGGGTGTTGTGGCACAGCCTGAGAGGGGCCTTTTTCCAGCAGTGGACAGCGATGTCGGTTACTCCGGTTCTTTTCCGGATAACTTCATTCCTGATTTTATCCTTCAAAGAAACTCCGAGCATAGCCCGCTCCATATCATGCTGATTGACGTTGAATTTGTGGATCAGTCCGACTATCAGTGTCCATGTTTTGGCACCGTACGTCATCAATCAATCAATCAAATAATTTATTTGCAACGAATTTAGGTTACATTAAAATACAGGTGGAGTAGATAAGAGTGAGCCATGTACATTCTGCCTGGAAATAGGCACGCAAAATTTATAAAAATTAGCTATTTAAAATTACAAAATAACATGTCCTCATGTTCACGTTCATGTTAAAGGCATGGGTGTAAAGTTTACACCCTGTGGGTGTAAAGTTCACTCATCCTCCATAGAAATGGAGGATCCTTCAACCAGACGTGTGTTGTGTCTGGTGGGCAACTGCCCGACGGCTGATGTCGGGACGTTGTATATATGCTAGCCGCGTGGTAAACTCTAATTGCGCGATGCAGGATTGCGTGACGTCATGCTTTTGTGATGCGTAGTTCTTATGTGGCTATGTAGATGCCGCCACAGTTTTAAAACATTGCGGGTTATGTGACGAAAAGACCAGACTAAGTTTTCCAAACGCTGCCCAACCCAACTGGATCCTTCTGTCGCCTTCTTAAGAGTCCTAGCGTAATTTTATATAGCCTTCCTCAAGATCTGGACTATCAAATGCAAAAATACGTAATTATTAAAATCAGACTGGTAGTTCCAGAGATTAGCGCGATTAAACATACAAACAATAGTCCGCAGTTCGGTGGCGGCGTATTGTGTCTGCAGCGTGTGCCTCGTGTGCGGCAAGACTTAAGAGATGATGTAGCCTTAAACAGTTGTGATTGGCTCATCACTAGCCCTTAACAATACCACTAGGTCTCTTCAATAACTCAAAGTTAAACTCACCCCGGGTATTCTCATCCAGCTGCTAACTACCCTGCGATTGCAAAGATAAAATAAATAAATAAATATCCTTGGACATTTCACACAACGCCATCTAGTCCCAAGCTAAGATCATTGCCCCACACAGCCTCAGGATGCCCCTACCGTAGAAATTACCCATCGGTCATCAGTTCTATTAGACTATGTTCACCACTTCAGTTCTCTGTCGGATCACTTCATTTCAGATTCGATCCCTAGTCTATTACTGACCCACTACAAGAAAAGGCACAATTCCTAATTCTTCACTACATTTAATGAAATCCTTAAAACATCCTAGGAAGACGTCGTCGAGCCATAATAATCAGATTAGCCAATAGCCAACCGACCCTCACCTTCCTCCGTTGACCTAGACATAGTTGTCTAACTAAGCGAAAATATCATAATATCGATACAGCCTACGCTCACAATACCTGCTGTTCACAGGTCAGTGCACAGCGGCGCGTGTACGCACGGCTACAGATCAAGCTATACAGTTCCAGTATAAGCTGATCTCGCATTGTATAGGATTTCCTTACAATGAGAGGTCGGTGTAAACTGGAAATGTATAGCTTGATGTGTAGCCGTGTGTACCAAAAACAAGCAACACCTAAGGTATGGTCTATTCCAAAAGTATCTGATAAAAAAACGGCCAAGTGAGTGTCGGACCACGCACAATCCCCCTTATTCATAAAAAAATAAAACTCTCTACAAACCTATACAGGGTGAAATTGAATTCATGGGCATCCTTTTAAGGGGTCATTGTACTCATCATTGCGAACAACTTTTACTATAGGACCAAACCTGAAATCGCGAAAAACTGTTCAGTACATTTATGTTCGCATAATTCGTCAAAATGTACTGAACAGCTGATTTTTTTTTCGCGATTTCAGGTTTGGTCCCATAGTAAAAGTTGTTCATAATGATGAGTAGAATGACCCCTTAAAAGGATGCCCATGAATTCAATTTCACCCTGTACATTTTAGTTAAAATAGTGTTTTGTCAATTTAGTTCGAATTATGATTTGAGTTTGAAAGAAGAAGACAAAACACTATTTGAACTTAAATAGGTTTTTAAAACGTTTTAAATAGCTTTTTTTATAAATAACGGGGTAGGAAGGGTTCCTTAGTTGAAAATAACATGATAAAGTAGAAATCACAAAAAAAAAAATATGCGATAAATTACAAATTTTCAGACTTTTTCCTTTATTTGTGCTGTGAGACCTTACTTCTTGGCAAATTTCATGATTCTAGGTCAACGGGAAGTACCCTATAGGTTTTGATTTACTTGCGAGTGTCAAAATATGTCGCACTAGCACTTACCGCGCGGCTTCGCCCGCGTGGATGTCGGAAAATATCGCATGGGAACTTACTACCGGGAATTCCTTCCTTATTCCTAGTCTACATTATAAAGGGAACCTCTGTGCAAAATTTCAGCTTTCTAGGTCCAAGGGTTTGGGCTGGGCGTTGATGAGTCAGTCAGTCAGTCAGTCAGGACTTCTCTTTTTATTTATATAAATAGATAGATAGATAAAAGATAAATGGCCGTATTTTTTTACTGCGTAAGCTTGATTTTTTGATAGCTCCAAGAGACTATAGACTTACTTAATTGATATTAATTTCAACTTGATTCCTCCACGCGTTCCTGAGAAAAAGGGTCTTGCCAGACAGACAGACGGACAACGAAGTGATCCTATAAGGGTTCCGTTTTTTCCTTTTGAGGTACGGAACCCTAAAAATGTAAACAAATAGATCAGAAAACGTACTAGTGGATGTTTTTTTGTAGGGCCACTTACAAATTGAGTGCTTGGATTTGCGTAATTGAATACTCTCGAAAGCCTCAATTTAAATCACCTTTAAGATATTTTTCATTTGACAATTGACGTTAATTTTAGAGGAGCTTGTGGCTAAGTAATACCTAACTCGACGCACGGGTCGATCGATTAGGTGAAGCTACGCTTGTCGCGATCTGTCTGTGGATGGGTGACTATGACTCGAGACCCCTCCGTGCCTCGGAAAGCACGTTAAGTCATTGGTCCCGGCTGTCTTTCGTGGATCTTTGACAGTCGTTACGGAATTACGGATCGTCAGAAGCCCCAAAATCTGACAACCAGTCTTACCAAAGGGTATCGTGTTACCCAGTTACTGGGTTGTGGAGGTCAGATAGGCAGTCGCTCCATGTAAAATACTGGTATTCAGCTGCATCCAGTTAGACTGGAAGCCGACCCCAACATAGTTGGGAAAAGGCTAGGCAGATGATTATGGCATGAATATTATAGTTTGTTACATAGGTAGTTATATAAGTATAGTTTTTGTGCCGATATTATTAAGTATACACTAGCTATGCCTCGCGACTTCGTTCGCTTGGAAGTAGTAAGATACACAATATACTAAAATAACATCCACATTTTAATAAAACTCCACTTTACAATTTCAGGGGTTTTATTTTTTTTGCGCGGAACCCTAATTATTTTTCTGAAATAAAAGTAGTCTTAGTTACTCCTTATAACATCAGCTATCTGTCAGTGAAAGTCCCGTCAAAATCTGTCTAGCCGTTTCAGACAGACAGAGATAAACATTTTATAAAACGTATTGTTGTTATTCAATCTGCCTAGCCTTTTCTCAACTATGTTGGGGTCGGCTTCCAGTCTAACCGGATGCAGCTGAATACTAGTATTTTACATGGAGCGACTGCCTATCTGACCTCCACAATCCAGTTACTGGGTAATACGATACCCCTTGGTAAGACTGGTTGTTAGACTTTCGGGTTTCTGATGACCTGTAACGACTGTCAAAAATCCACGAATGACAGCTGGGACCAACGGCTTAACGTGCTTTCCGAGGCACGGAGGCGTCTCGGTGTGTAAAGATGGTCACCCATCCACAGACCAACCCCGGCAAGCGTGATCGACCCGTGCGGCTGTTATTACTTAGCCACGAGCTCTTCGTTATTATAAGTACCATAATACTTTCTTATCATCTTCCTGCCCTTACCCCATGTTACTTGTGGTCGGCGCAACACGATTTCTTCTTCCATTCTCCCCTGTCAACCGTCACGCTATCATTCACTCCCTTCTCTTTCATATCATTCCTCACACAATCCATCCATCAACATGTATATTCATCACTCTTTTAGTCACATGCGATTCGTCTCTCCTCATCACATGCCCATACCAACCCAAACGATTTCCTTTCAACTTTTCTGTCACTGGCGCCACTTTCAAACTTCCTCATAAATACTCATTTCTTACTTTATCCATTCTCGTCACTCCACACATCCATCTCAACATTCTCATCTCCGCTGCATGCAATCTTTTTTCATCCATCTTCTTCACTGCCCAGCATTCCGATCCATACAGTACGACAGGCCTTATCACGGACTTGTCAATTTTTCCCTTTAACTTGAGGGGCATCCGTGGGTCGCAAGTTGTTCCTGTAACCTGTCGCCATTTCATCCATCCTGAGATGATCCGGTGTGTTACGTCTCGGTCTACTTCGCTAAAAGCTGTTATTACAAACAGACACTTTAATTTTATTTATGTGTATGTAAGAATTACGTATACAAACCGCGACTTTGGTGTTTGTTTACAAACCTTTTCATAGAGACAAACTGTTTGGAATACTAATATCAAAATTGTGTTTTATTTATCAGTTACAAAACCCATTGCCAACAATAGGTACCTACAACAATATTTCGCAAGGACATTGTTATAAGTAATTTAAAAGGCAATTCATGCACTAGGAAGTGGTGAAGGGCGGGCGTTTTGTGGGGACTGTCTTATGTATTTTTGACTTTCGAAAAGTGCTGATTCTCAGCCTAATTTGAATAAATGACTTTTGGTTTTGATTTTTTGTAATCAGAATCGTGAGAGCTATGCAATATTTCACTTACTTTACTTACATACATATACATAGGTACAGTAACAGCCAGAAGTCGACTAGCAATCTCACAAAACAATGGCATAGCAATATTAGTTTACTTATGACCTTCTTCGGCGCCGCAGCCCGTATAGGAGGAGGAGCTGCTGGAGCTGCCCGCCGCGCGCACCGAGCGCGGGCGACACGCGCCCACCAACCGCGTACTCCGCACTATCGGGGACATACTTGCTCAGCACCACGAACGTGACTTATTTGTCGATGGATTAGGACATTTGTATAATAAATTTCGTATAATTTTAAATGACATATTATAGTCATACATAATAACTGAGTTGAATTGATCACTATTAGTTGACACTAAACTGACATTATATTAAGTGACACTAAGCTGACATTATATTCTGCTGCTGTATTAATTCGTCGTTGTAATCTAATTTTTATTATTATTTATAGACATGGGCATTATTGCTATTTTATAAAATCTATTGTATAATAAGGAGACGAGTGTGTGTAGCCACAATTGAATTGTAAGGAAATTAATCATATGAGCGTTTTGGATGGTATGTCTGTTAGCTCGTGAGACCAATTGAAATAAATAAATAAATAAATAAATAGGTATAAGCGCCGCAGCCCGTATAGTGCAGGCGATAATGGTCATTGCGGTGTAAGTGGACTTCTGGCCGTTGACTGTACATAAAATTCACGCCTTTTTCCCATGGGGCATTCAGTTATAAAAACTACAGAACACCACCAGCTGCTACGATCCCTAAATACTTACTATTTTTGCTTCGTTTACAGTCCGCGAGGTTTAAGGCTTGTCCGCCGTAAAAAGCGCGGTCACTGTCGGACTGCTAAAAGAAAGAGAAGCGCGATGACACAACGCTTGCAAAACATGAAGTAATTACCAATTTACAAAAAATCTATTGATTGAACTAAAAAAGTAATCGCATGAAATCATTCCTTATTATTTTCTGAAGAACCGTATAAATTTATGAACACTTTTAATGAAAACTGTAGGAGTAATAATGAAAACTGTAGGAGTAATATGGTAAAAACTGGAAAAAATAGACAGAAATAGACCTGGATTTAGTTTTTTTTTTTCTTAGTTCTACAAACTAAAATACATTTCAGGACAAATTAAATCACTTCATATGTATTGTAGATTACTGTGTATTTTTTCAATCAAAAATATGCTATAGTTACTGTAAAAAAACCGGCCCAGAGCGAGTCTGACTCGCGCACCGAGGGTTCCGTTCCGATTTCTGAAAAAGTGTGCTATTGAGAGACATCGTTTTATTTTCCCTGTAATCTTTACATAAACTTCTATCACATAGAATAATTTCAGATTTTTATCTTTGCAAACTTCGGAGATAAGGGGGGGAACGGTATTTTTTTTACATTTTTCATCAAAAGTCGAAAAATATGCGGCCTAAAAAAAATAAAAAAATGTTTGATAATGTGCAAACAGCGCTCTTTCATATGATACCTACTCCACATGCCCTAGTAGCCCCGCTTTGAATTTTTAAGACCCCCTTTCAGTCCCTGTTACAAAAAATGTATAAATATTTTTACTTCTTTCTTATTTGCAAAATAGTTGGGTACTAAAACTATTCCAAATTTCAAGTTGATAGCAGTAGTAGTTCTTGAGATATCCAGCTATGACAGACAGACAGACAGACAGACAGACTGATTGACACCATAAGCGTTCCTTTTTTACCATTTTGGTACGGGACCCTAAAAATGGACACAAAGTTACTTAGTTTCGCCGTATTTTGGGAGGACAAGCCTTAAGCTGAGCTTTGCATTTGTGTGAGTGCACAATATAGTGTAGGTGTGACGTCCGGTAGCGCGACGCGTTCTTTGTTTGGTTTAAATACTGCTTTTTGGCAGTCGGCTTTTGTTCTTTTAGTACGAGAGGCCATGACCAAAACCATGTCGCATCGTTGTAAAACGTGAAACGATAAGACGATTGAAGATTTTATCTTACGTAAAACGATAAGACAAAAAATTTTGGTCAGGGGCTCTCGTACCATTTTGGTGATCACTCACACAAATAAAAAGCTCATCTTACACCTCGCAGACTGTACCTACGTCCAGCCGCCTGCGAGTACTACGCACCTGACCTTTCTGGAGAACATCACCAATAAGGTCACTATAATTATATCCTTCTAGAGCGATCCTGTGGTAACGGCACCGACTTACGGAGAATCGATCGTGGTTTCGAATGCGAACCCAGCCAGGCGCTTTACTTTGTGTAAATAATTTCATCACCACTGCTCTCAAAACGGTGAAGAAACAAAAATTCGAAGACATGAGACATCTGCAAACCCGCAATTGGCCACGCTCCCTCTCTCTGAGAGGAGGCCTGTGTCCCCGCAGTGGGAACATTATAGGCTGATTATGATTAGGGCGTCCCCTTCCGGCGTTTCCACTCACATCTGCCTTTCATTCATCTTCTCAACATGACCGAAACTTTAAGTAAGTACCTACCGTACTTAAACTGTTTTCAATTTTTGATTTTTTTTTTTGTAATTAAGTACATATTTACATAATTATGACACAGAAATGTAAACGGTACATTTAATACATTACTGTCCCGATACCTGCACGTTAAGAAACCTATCCCGCCGACGAAGAATTGTAGCAAACAACAATATTTTCTCGTTCAAAAAACGTACAAAGATTGTAGGTGTCCATTTCTTATATTTGTAAAATCGCTGACTGTTCTATCTATAAATTCTGTGGTTAACACCACCCGCCGCCGACCGCCCGCGCCAGCGAGTAGGTACTCATGCTGGGGCCACACCAACGAAAACGCCGTTGATTACCGCGATGATGGACGTAGGCCATAAAGCTCCATTTACACGGCGCCATTTTATTGCCTGTGGCATACCGTAAAATTAAAAGGCAAATATCTGGCACCGTCTAAACTACACGTACAATATTGTTGAACGATACGGGCAACTTTGAAAAGTGTGGCGGCACCTACATCGCCACATACGAACTACGCATCACAATGACATGACGTCACGCAATCCTGCATCGCGCAATTAGAGTTTACAACGCATATATACAACGTCCCGACATCAACCGTCGGGCAGTGGCCCACCAGACACAACACCCGTCTGGTCGGAGGATCCTCCCTTTAGAGGATGAGTGAACTTTACACCCTGTTCCTCATGCCTCTAAATAAGCATGTACAAGAAAATCACACAGTACATACAATAATTGCTCGTACAATAAAATCGCATTCAATTCTGGCATGATCTGACATTTGTGCTGTCATTGAAATATGAGTGCGGTAAGTGAGGGTGTGGTAATCGTTGTTGCTATTTTGAGGCAAGAAATCAAATCAAGAACAACTTGAAAAATATCTTGAGAAGCGTTCAATAAAATTTAATGAAATATCATGTCTAGGCAAAACTTGCATGCAATAATCGCCTGTCAATTTTATTGCCTGGTGTAAGTCGCATGCGATTTTATTGAATGGCAAAACTTGCATTCAATTATTGTACATGCCATTTTCTGGAATCGCACGCGTGTAAACACTTCATGCAGTTCTTGAATGTCAAAAAACTTGAACGTGCTTTATGGCATGCAATTATTGCTCTTGAACGTTCCAGAAACTTGCCCCGTGTAAACGGCGCTTAAGTGTAGCTACAATTTATTGCGATAATTTGACAACAGCATTCATATTTCCGATTGACGTTAGGCGATAAATCGGGTGGCGCATGGCGGTATTTTTTGGCAGATCAAAGAGATTTACCCTTAGAGCATTTAACCTAGATTTACCACGAGAATTACTTAATCTACAACACATTTTAGTTTTATCGATTGTTTTATTTTAAACGCGGCCATGTTCGGAAAAGTTGCAAAGATCTTTTTTCGTGTGGCTAAGATTTTTACGAATCGGATATTAAATTACACATTCCATTCAATAAGGCATTCATTATGATTTATGATGGAGAGAATCACCCACATAGATTGGAGAATGTAGATTACTAACGCACTGTCCTAATAGAAAGAAATTAACGCGACGAGACCGTTGCAAATTCGCGCGAAAATTGTTTAGTTTCAAAACACCGTTCGCATGATCGTGGTCACGTAAATCTCTAAGGTCACCCGGGGCTATTGTAACCAGGGGGCAAATGTAACGGATTGAGTGAACTCGTTATTGTTGCGTTTCCATGCTTTCTAGGATTAATCAACCTGTTACATTTATTGATATCATTTTTGTTTATATCTTTATGGTAGGTTTATGTTATCTTTTTTCTTTTTTAAGCAATAATTTTGTTATGTTATATTTTATATAAGTTCAAGGTTGTGTCTAAGTCATCAGCTCACTAACTCCTATAATACAAGCTTGACTTAGTGTAGGAGTTAGAGAATTCCATATTTCTATGTGACAGCGTACAACTTCACTAAGATAAACTGTTATTAGTTTAAGATATTGTTGTGCCTACTTTGATGGAAATAAACATTTATTATTATTATTATTTGCCCCCCGGCACAGATTAATACAGATGGAACACTCCGCAGTTTAGGTATGAAGCTACAAGTACACGGCGGGCCCCGTCCACGGTGCAAATTCAGTAAATGCCGCGCGCCGAAGGTATAAGAGTTACGCGACAGAAAGAGAGGCAATGTGTAGGTGAATATAACTGTAGGTAATTAGCGATTTGCGAACTGAATTGCACTTTATTGTGTCGTAGAAAGAGTCGTTTTTTATTTAAATGATTTTGCGTGTCCCATCTGTATTAATCTGTGTCCCTAGTTACAATAGCCCCGGGTAACTTTAACTATTATGCTACGGCTACATTGTCCATAAAGCGGACTACACTTTCTCTGTTATCTCGCTGTACAACAGGGGCTTATAACGGCCTACATTAAGCAATTCCTCTAAAAGCGATTTATTTCCGATCGAATATTCTTGCACTAAACGTTAATAAAACTAAATATGTCACTTTTGCCCATAGGTCCAATCAACTTCCTCAGTCATATCTTAGCATTAACTGTCATTCTTGTGTTCCTGACGGCACCTCCTTTTGCTCCTGTCCCGTTCTCCAAAGAGTGGATGATATAAAATACCTTGGCATCATTATAGACCAATTCCTGAACTTCAAACCGCATATAAAAGTCCTTGCAACCCGGCTCCGTAAATTAATTTACATCTTTAAAACCCTTAGACACGCAGCGGAACGGCGGATTATCAAGATGGTTTACGATGCTTTATGCCAGTCTTTGATAGAGTACTGCATTACATCTTGGGGAGGTGCCGCAAAGACCCACCTTATTGAGGTTGAGAGGGCTCAACGTGCCATTCTCAAGGTTGGCGCCGGTCTCCCCTTCCTATTCCCAACAGTAGACCTTTTTAAAGACTGGGATTTACTAACTGTTAGACAAACTTTCATATTGCGTACGTTGCTTAAAGAACACTCCTTGTTGCAATACGATCCGAATCTGTATAGGGATAAGCGCCGGAAAGGCAGAGTATGCCTAACACAACCTGTCAGTTCTGCACACTCGCGTAATTTCTTCTTCTTTCTCGGACCGTATCTGTATAATAACTTAAATAAAATCCTTAATATATATCCGCAAACAAAACACAAATGTAAAATTTCTGTCACTTCATATTTGAAAACTTTGGACTATCAGGGAACTGAGAATTTGTTGATCCCTCTCAGATAGACTGTCTTCATTTTTTATCTAAATACTATTCATACCCTCAGCTGCTTTTGCATACCATCAACCATACCCTCACCACACTCACTCAATCAACATCTCACATACACTCTCAAATCGCTTATTTACACTTTCTCTCGGTACTCACACACACTCTGGTATTTCCATTAATTTTTGTATTTATATCTTTTATTTTTGTTTGTTTGTTTCTCAATCCAGCCTTATTTAAGTACTATACTGCATTGTTATTTATGATGACCCAAATCACAGGCATCTAGCCACGGGAGGGCCCTGGTGACCTGTAATACAGGTTTTTATATAAACCTACTTCAGGCACCAGTCTCTCACAAAGTTAGCTCCTTGTCCATCCTATATTGTAAAATTTTGGCTTTAAGTACATAACTTGTGTAGAGAAAATAAACGTTTTATATTATATTATTATATTATTTCCTGAATTCCCAGCAATTTATTATGATTGTGCTATTTGACGTATATGACAGGTTAAACTTCAATAAAGCAATTCATAATTTGTGCACCATTTTACGAATCTCCATACAAAACTGTCAAACAGATGAATTGCGTGCTATGAATTGTACGCAGATAAATCATGAATTGTCAGTTTGTGACCGTTTTACGATTTCAAATATGATTCATAATACCTATTATCATATTATGATTCTGCCAAAGTGGCCGTTTTAGCCCCCCAGAGAGCGCGCGAACGTAGATCGCTTTACCGCGACAATGTAGCCGTAACATGGACATTGGGCTAATCACCATAAATATAAATAATTGAAAACTTACCGTTCATACTCAATAGTTGATATGTCAGCATCACTAGAACTATGATTCCCTTTTTGCAGACCTTTTCTTCTAAAGAAGGATTTTCTTCTGCCTCTCCCCGCCTTTTCTTCTGTGCTAGATTCTACGAATGATATGGTGGAAGATGATGTAAATTCTTTATGGTTATCCATGGCTCTGGAAAAAAATGTTTTTCTCAGTCATATTTTTAGGATAATAACTGCCGCACGGGTCGATCCATCAGGTTAAGCTACGCTTGCCGGGGTTGGTCAGTGGATGGGTGACCATCTTTACATACCGAGACTCCTCCGTGCCTCGGAAAGCACGTTAAGCCGTTGGTGCCGGCTGTTATTCGTGGATCTTTGACAGTCGTTACGGGTCGTCAGAAGCCCGAAAGTCTGACAACCAGTCTTACCAAGGGGTATCGTATTACCCAGTAACTGGGTTGTGGAGGTCAGATAGGCAGTCGCTCCATGTAAGATACTAGTATTCAGCTGTATCTGGTTAGACTGGAAGCTGACCCCAACATAGTTGGGAAAAGGCTAGGCCGATTGATTTTTACAGTTACACTATTAATACTGTGCTATTCTTTAAAGTTCACTTGGAACCTCACTCAAGTGAGCGACACAATGGGGTTGGCTACTGTCAAAGTGGCGCTAGCATAGCTTTAACCAAAATTATATTCATTTGTATGAAGTATTTTATGTTTGTTTAAGATTTTACAAAATGCCTAAGAAATGTGAAGTGCCTTATTGCAAAGAAATAGGTGCACACCAATTTCCGATAGCTGTAGAATAAAAAAAAAGTGGTTAAAAAAGTAATTAAAAAAAGTGGTCTAATTCGGCTTTTTGTAGTAATCCTAATTGGCGAAAAGTATTATGAAATGTATACTTCCTACAAACAAAACTATTTCATAAATAAAATAGCTTGATGTATAATTTTAAGAGTATATACCCTTTTTTTTTTTTTTTTTTTTTGAGGGTGGGAAATCATCAAATAACTTCTCCCGCTCTGGGTGGAGCGGGAGGGCGTGTCAGACTTTTACTGACTAAAACCCACCCGTGTTCCTTCAGTTGCCTATGCCAGGGCCGCGGTAACCCTTTCAGACAACCCGCGACAGAGACAACAAAGACAAAAGACAGAGTATATACCCTTCAATAAGGTCTGCTTTTCTTCCTTGTAAAGAAGCACCTCGTTTTTTTCAGTTCAGCCATTAGCTCGCTTATTCTCCATGTTGAGTACATGTTTATCTTATCATACATCCTGGTATTTTGATGAAAAAATTTACAAAACCGAACACACAAATTGAGTAAATAAATGTGACAGGTGAAAGCTATGCTAGCGTCATCTGCCAAAAGTTTTAAGGAGCCAACCCCATTCGAAAGCGAACTCATTTGTTTTTAAAGTAAATCTTCGCGGATTCAAAATGAGACAGCGTTCGAATTTCGAAGTGATGTTTAGATAACTTCTAAACATCACTGAACGGTGTTTTGAACACCACAGTATTTTTATTCATTTGTTTTTCATACTTTCGGGTTATAATATAACCACTGCCATTAATAAATTATTTCTATTCGTACGTGGTATATAAATGGCCACCCATCCACACACTAAAGTCATAAGTAAGATCAGCTATTCAGCTTTAACTATACAGATCGAAACTTTCAGCTGTTGTAACTTTAAGAACCCTTATCAGTATCAACATTTATAACATTCTATACAATCACGATTTTTTTCGATACACGTGGTGATCACCTATGACTATATTCGCTCACAACATCACCATTGCTCAACAGTAATGGCTTTTACGGTTAGTTACTGTATTCGTGGTTATTACGTATGATATAAGTTTAATCCCCACGATTGGCGGGTTTTCATAGGTGAGACTTTTTATTAAAATCACTGACATAAATAGCCTAATAAAATATGAACATTCTGACTTGATTCCGACTTGTGCTGTAAGTAATCACCACGCTTTTCAAATGGATTGGTGATTAAAGTTTGTTGTTATTAGTAGACAGGGATTCGTTGCTGAAGACAGAACTCTTTTACAGTATAAAATAAGTAAGCTACCGTAAAAGGTTCGTCAAATTATTGATCAGCCTGAGAGCAATTTGGAAGGCTCACCTTGACCTATATTAGGGATTTTCAGGAGATGTATCTAGAGATAAGTATCATTCCTAGGCTACCTATTTTTAATTAGGTAGGCAAATAAATCGTCTTTACATACGAGAGCAAAATACGTAGGAAAGCAGAATTTGTCAATCAATTATCCTTTTCGCAAATATAAAAGTAAAAAACACATTCTTACCTGAAATTGCCAATAAAAACAACGATTTATATCACTGAATATGTATTTATATGTATTTTGAAGTAAATTATTCACAAAAATATATTTTACACTTTATTTTCACATTCACATACTTACTAAACTAAAAACCTTAACTTTTGTAAATACCCACATTTTTTTACTAAACATTGTCTAAATCTGACGCCTGTTTTAATCTGTAGCGCTAGTATCGTGCGGCGGGATTCGGAATCAATTGATTGATTATTTATTATGAAGAAAAACACCTTTATTTCTTACTGCGATACATTTATACGTCTTATTAAATAGAAATATTAATTTTGGATACATTAAAAATGTTATTTAACAGATATTTAAATAAAAGTTGTTGAAACAATCTCATAAAAATGACCTAAGACAGACAGTATTAGAGATTTATTATCTAGACCATAGACGTAGGTATATAGGTACCTACTTAATATACTGTAATCAATACTATGACGTAAATGTACCTGGAACCATTGAAGTCTTACAAGTATGTATGTAGTAAAAAATGTCTCGCGCGCAAAGTATTTAATTACTAGGTATTAAATATAAATACTAAAGTGATGTACTTTGTCGTGACTTATTATAGTTTGGTAGGTACACATTGTAACTATGAACGATAGGTATGAGAAATTTTAAAAGTGCTTTGTTAATTATTATTTAATAGGTACTTAAGTAACTATTACTCGTAGGTCGTAGCATTTGCAACCGGCTTTGGAGGTCAGAAATAATCCCACGGGGACGTACTACCGGGATAAAAAAGTATCCTATGTCCATGTCCATGTCATGATCCACCCATGTGCCAAATTTAATTAAAAACTTTTCAGTCGTTTTAGCGTGAAAGCATAACAAACAAACTCACTTTCGCATTTATCTATATCTATAAAAGGAAAGCGTTACTGACTGACTGACTGACTGATCTATCAACACACAGCTGAAACCACTGAACGGATTGGGCTGAAATTTGGAACACAGGTAGCTATTATGACCTAGGCATCCGCTAAGAAAGGGTTTTTGGAAATTCGACCTTTAAGGGGGTAAAAAGGGGGGATATTGTTTGTATGAAAAATCTTATTCCTTGAGTTAATAAACTTGAAACTTGGCACGAATATTTATCTAAGTAAATTATGATATTTGTAATTTTTTGTTTTTCCAAACCACCCCCTAAAGGGGAATTGGGGGGTCTCAAAGTTTGTATGGAAAAATTTTAACGCGCTATCCGATTAACTCAAAACTGTACTTAAAACCAACAATAAAGAATAATGTGTATCAGGGTTTTTCGAAAATCTACCTCTAACGGGGTGAAAAGGGGTAGTCAATTTCACAGGGGAGGATTTTACTCCGTGACTTGTTATAGGCGAAAGCGCCAGGGCAGCCCGCGAAATTCAAAATTTCTTACGTTTTTTGCAATTTGTAGGTCAGTGTGAACTTTTTCGTTGATTAACATATGATTCGCGGCCGTAGCTAATATGGCTTTACAGAATTATAATCATTAGAATCAGCAATATAACTCCATAAGTTAGCATTTACCTCAAATCTAGCGATTTCATGAAATCATGAGGTAATTGCTAACTTATGGAACTGTATTGCTGATTCTAATAATTATAATTCTGTAAAGCTCTATTAGCTACGGCCGCGAATCATATTTTAATCAACATACAACCTCACACTGACCTACAAATTGCAAAAAACGTAAGAAATTTCGAATTTCGCGGGCTACCCTGGCGCATCATCCTTAACTCGAAAACTGGTGTAAATAATCTTTGAGTCAAGCTATGGAAATATCTCAAACCATTTTTTTAAATTCCACCCCTGTGGGGGTAAAACAGGGAATACAATTTACATGAAAAATGTTGTATTCATTTGGTTTTAATTGACTTGAAACTTGGCACAAATATTTGCCTAAGTTTGTCACTATTAGTTTTTTAAAACTACCCCGGGTAGGGTTAGAGGGGGAGGCGGAAGGGGAGGGGTGGTGAGGAAGGTGAGGGGGAGGATGATGGACGCAGGGAGAAAGGGGCAGGACTTGGTAAGGAGAGGAGGAAGACGTGGTGAAGGCTGAGGGGGAAGGGAGGGGTTGGTGAGCTGGAGGTGGAGGAGATGGGGAGAGGGAGGGGACGGGGTGGTGAGAGAGAGGGAAGGGGAAGTAGTGAAGGGGGTGTGAGAGTGAGTGAGAGGGGGAGGCAGAGGTAGCAGAAGGGGATGTGGTGAAGGAACGAGCTAATCTCTGGAACTACCCTACCAGTCGGACTTTAAAAAATCTTTTTGCATTATATTAATGATAGCCCAAATCTTATAGAAGGCATATTTAACATCACTCTAGGACCCTTGGGTGCCGAGCAAAAAGAAAAAAAGTCTGAAAGAACGCTAAGTGAAAACGAAGTAATAGCGCGGGTAGGCAATGCGATGCGACGGGGTGGGTCGAGCAAAAAAGAAATTTCACGCGGACGAAGTCGCGGGCAGAAGCTAGTAATATATAAAAGTTAAGATAGGAAATTAAATAATATGTAAGTACTTAATTCCTTCTTTTTTTTGTATTTTTTTTTTTTATAAAAAAATCTAGACCTTGTAATTCGCACACCTAGATATAGGGCGGCACATCACAATGATCTTTATGATACTTAAAATAAGGTTGCTGTATGGGTTGCTGCTTTCAGAGGTAAAACAACAGACTGTGAATGAACACAATGGTCACATTATGTTAGCAAAACCACACTTGACGTTTTGTGACGTGCACTTGTGACTCTCAACCGGAGGGAGGTTGAGAAATTACGGCGTCGAAACTACAAGAAAAAGTAATTCAATGCAATAAGTGACATCTGCCTACATAAAGCTGAACTATTATGCCGCTTGCTCCTTCTAATAGTTCGTCTATTCCATAACAGATGGCGTTGTTAACAACGTTTAATTATTTTGTGGACGTGCAAAAGATATAACTATTATCAGAGCAACTTAGGGAAATAGGAAATATATTTATAATTTTAACTTATATTAACGAATTAATAATTTATCCTCTAACCTACCTAATTTGTGTTTGGAACTTTACATGTCAGTATTAGGTATTCTAGTTTTTCTTTGCTTGCTGTCTCATATTTCTAAGCGGGAAAGAAAGAGAAAACAGACATATAGGATTTCTGTGGCAAGCTTAAACATTAGTTTTTCTTCATAATGTTTTGTTTCCGTCTACTAGTGCCTTTGGAATAATGTTCTGTGCAAAATATTCGTGCGAAAATGTTTTATACCGATTTAGTTGACTTATTTTGTACAAAATGTGGTAATATTGTGTTAAAATAAGGATTCAATTGTGATCAGTGACTTTTGTAAGCCTGAATCAGTGTTTGTTTGTGTCTATTATTGATTATTTTTGAAGTTCGAAGAACAAGTGATTCGTTTTGTGTTTTGCTTGAAGATTTATTTCGTTTTAAAACTTTAGAATAACTGGTAGGTACCCAAAATAATAAACTTAATTGTTTAATTTATAACTAAGACTTGATTAAAAGTAGCTACCTATTAGATAAAAATCGCATTTAGCTGTTAGGTAATATTCATTCAATTTTCCAAGAAAATGGAATGCGAAAATTAGCAGATTTTTTTATTAATAATACAGTGAATGTTTGTCAGTTGATATATTTAATTAAATTATCGTAAGTAGAAGGTAAGTAGATACGCCTGCAAATAATTTCATTACTTAGTAGGTAGGTATCTACGAAAGTCCTTACAACGTGCCAACCAAAATAATTACCTTAGCATTTTAAAAATGACGCGTTTTTAATACGGTCTATATTTTCCCGCGGTTTTTATACGAGTACCTTTAATATTTTTGCAGTCGTAGGATGGACGTGTAAACTCGTCGGAAGATGATTATTTTATGTCCGTAAGAATATTCGTGAAAATCTGAAAGTTCATGAAATAATCAATTAAAATTGCAAAAACCGTGTAAAAGCCGTGGAAAAATAAAGACAGAATTTTATTACAGTGGTTCTCACAAAATTTTCATGAATAAAAAAAAAATACCTACTCGAAAACTATCACGAATCGCGAAACATACAACCAAGGGGTATTTTCGGATACCCCTGGGCATGATGAGGAATCTTTTTTTTTTATGATGTCACTATTTAGCCACTCTGTAATTTATATTCTAGACGTAAGGTGCCGTTGTCGGCGACGGAGGGACTTGTGGCTAAGTAGTTAATAACAGCCGCTCGGGTCGATCGATCAGGTTAATCTACGCTTGCCGCGGTTAGCCCGTGGATGGGTGACCATCTTTACATATCAAGATCCCTCCGTCTGTGCCTCCGTGCCTCGAAAAGCACGTTAAGCAGTTGGTCCCGGCTGTCATTTGTAGATCTTTGACAGTCGTTACGGGTCGTCAGAAGCCCGAAAGTCTGACAACCAGTCGTACCAAGGGGTAGGTACTTATCGTGTTACCCAAGAACATAGTTGGGAAAAGGCTAGGCAGATAGACGTAAAGCCTCTTACAGACAGAGGCGATATCGCGTCGCTCCTGTATATGGTCGCGCGCGATTCCATAGAACTTGATCTACGGATATAATATCGCAATATCGCGTCGCGACGCGATATCGCCTCTGTCTGTAAGAGCCTTAAGCGGTCGCGAATTTAGGTATATGTCGGTCTTGATATCGCGTCCATCTGTATCTAACCTTATACTTCAGTCACAGATCGGCAGTAGATATGGCGTTTAAGTTACAAATATGTGAACCTTAGTTTAGGTTCACATATTTGTAACTCGAAGTCATGATGAGTGACGTACCATATTAAATTACTCTGTGTTCAAACTCAAACTCAAAACATTTTTTTCAAATAAACCAAATACTACGCACTTTTGAATTGGCAAGGGGTTGGTCAGTCAGAAAGATGAAGCTAGTTGCCCATTCCAAAGTGTAGTAGGTCCCTATGGAGAAGAACGGGCAAGAAACTCCACGGATACTGTTTTCATTCAAAATATTGGTTACCTACATCATTCATGTTAAAATTATACATGTGAGAACGATGCAGAACGTTAAAAGCGTCCGTAATAAAAATGTTTAAATTAAATTAAAATAAGCCGTGGCTGCTAAGACATGACCAGCCTCCACTGACAGCGCCCGTTCACGAACCTGACGCATGGATTCGTTAAATGATCCAACACACGCGCCATCAGCGAGACATTAGAGTGAGCATGACACACTCAGCCGCCAGGGCACATTCAAGTCAAATAAAGACGTACCCAGTAAATGGTAGCTTCAGAATAACACAACCTAGTACTCACACATGTGCTCGTATGTAATGTAATCTGTAGTTCGCACACCATAGAACAATAGTGAATTGGTACTTACCTACCCTAAACTAAGGTTCACATGTTTGTAACTCATGAGTGACGTACCATTGTATTTATACAACGCGCGGAAGGAAAACACATCTTCACGCGATTGTTGTCAGCCTATAATAAAGTACTTAATTATAATTAGGTGCATAAAATCACGCCTTCAGCGGATGAGAAGGCAGAGATGACCTATTAACGAAGCAGGAGTTTGGCCGAATAAAACATAAAAGAGGTAAAGACAATTTAGTCCCTGATTTACTCTCTCGTAATTCTAAATCTTGTCCACTTGGTGTTAATCCTATCTTACTTAATCCCCAATGAGACGATGTTTCATACTTTACTCCCTGACATTCAGTCTCAACCCCTAATGCATAATTTTCCAAGCGGCTAACAACTCCATAAAAATAAGCCCTTGTTAAATATATTTTATTTTTCATCTTGAGTCCTACAAACGCTGTTTACAAATCCGAAATCCGAACATATTGACAGTTTAAACAAAATAGACGACTGCTATTCTTTTGACAGCTATTTGCTGTCGGGGACTAGGCATATCAGCACCCTAATTGCGTAACATGTTATCAATCGGAGTTGGTTTCATTTTGACAGTTCAACAACATTCATTGCGTTATTTACGTTGCCGAGCAGACAAATCTTTCGAACATATAAAGCAATGGATTAGCAATTTGTTCCAAAATGATCCAAACTCCGATTGATAATGTGTGTTACACAATTACGGTGCGGGTAACCGATAATGTGTCTTTTAATTTTCGACTCCGAAGACTGTCGAATGAAATAAATGATTTTGATTTGATTTGAATGGTTGTGAATCAATCTGCTACTAAAAATTTCCTAACAACAAAAAAGGAAAGATAACCCACTAATTGAATCTAGAATCCAATGCTATCTAGGAACGAAAAACCATCGAGGCAGTTTTTGTTTTTGTAGGGATTGTTCACCTGAACCTATTTCAATCAACCCAGAATATCGCAGTTTACTGCTGGAGATAGGCCTCTTCCAGGCCACAACACCCTGTCCTCCGCCTTCCGCATCCATTCCTTCTATAAATGTGTTTGAGGTTATATCTACTTACGTAGGCTGTAATAACTGAAAGCACACATAACGTTTATTATTTACATAAACAGAGTTGATTGTATTAACAAACACATGTGTAACAGCAGTACTTTATACTACATAATGAGTGGACGTAATATGTCGCAGTAAGATGGCTGTCGCCGTGATATAGTTTTATACCGTAATATAGTTACATGAACGAATTTACCACTGGACTCGACATATAAGCGGACGTACCTTTACCGGTCTTGTCAGTAACCAGGAAATTCTAGCCTTGGTCGCTTGTTTTTGTGTCAGTCTCAAGCACTTACTCTAGCGCTCGCCGGCAACTGCCGCGGCGCTGCTCGCGCACAGTTGGTCACACTTCTAACCTAACCTATTCGGTCGGAGTGTGGGTAATACGAAACCTCTTGATAAAACTGGTTGTTGTTGGTTGGTTTCGGGCTTCTGACGACCCTTAACGAACGTCAAAGATCCATGACCATCCATCAATCCACCGGCTTAGCATGCTCTGAGGCGCGGATGGGTCTTGGTAATGGGTGGTGGTCATCCTTCCTCGGACCAACCGCGGCAAACGCTGCAGTTGGGGGAGGCGGAGGTAGCGTTTTAAAGGCCTAAAGGCCTGAACCACCCAGCCTTAACCTGATCGATGGACCTGCGCGTGCGGCTGTTATTACTTGGCCACAAGCAGAAACGACTCCTGGGCTGTTAAGGGAACTGTCAATAAAACATTCAGCGAACCATTCCATCAACATTCTCGTACTTTAACACCATGTACTTATTCAGATTTTTTTTTCTCTCAGCAGTTTATAATACCTAACTCATGATGAAGACCAAGTTGACTTCGGTTACATACCTGGGCTTCACGGCAATGGACCGGCGGTTCTCGAATGCCATGCTGCCGTGGTTGCTGCGGGAGATTAGGGCTACTGGCGTTAGAGATAAGGTATGTAATGGTATGACGCAGACGAAGACAGACAAAGGCTGGCAGCGTTGGCATTGCGGATCCTTTGACCTAAATATTAGACAGGCCTCTGGTCACGTGAAGAGTCTACCAACCGCTTGGCGATGTCCCGAAATACTCGATGAGCACTAGGATTCCAAGGCCCTAGTGTTTCAACCCCAAACGGCTCAAACTTATAGCTCCCAGTAAGGTTGTTGTTGGAGCCGTTTGAAGTTTTCTCCACCTGCAGCAGCCTCTCCAGCACAGTCTGCCATGCTAGGAAGATGAGATGGCGTGAGGGAGTCAACACAGGTTGCATCCCAGACCAAAGGCCTACCCAACTTCCAAGGCATTATGGTAATTTCGTCTGGCCTCTTCCTAGGTAATAAGGGCTGGTATCCGCAACTCCACGACAATGCGTGTATTTTGCGTATCTTTGATTATGGTCTCTTCCTAGCTTGATATAATATATTTCCATTGCAGGCCCTTCTAGCCTCTCCGCAAATATCCATTTGACATAAATGATTTACATGGTGGGGTATGCCACTGGTAATGTAATCATTACCTGTGTCATACTTCAAGTTGAAGCAACAATAAAAGTTGCACCGTCTAAATAGTGTTTAGACGATGCGAAGTCGTTTGTTGCTTCAATTTTATGGTATGTCACAGGTAATAAACTTGCATGGTGTACATGGGACTTTAACCGCTGTAGTTTCAGTATGGTTTTTGAGAGCCATAAGCCCATCTTCACAAACTCTAAGTGACACTTAAATGAATCTGTTGGATTTTCAACTCTCAGCGCTGTTAAGCCTAACGTTGAAAATCCAACAGTGCAATTTTATTTAGGGATTCATTTACCTAGGACTAAGTATAATTTCGAAAATTAAAAAGAAAAAGGTTTTTTCAATTCTTAATATCCCCAAGTCTAAAAATCCTCATTGCAATTTCAGTTTCACTGAAAAGACTAACCAATCAACAAGATGCTCCGTTATTGTATCCCAGGACCTGCAATGCTATTCTGTAAACATCTCACCGTGATAACTTAAGTGAAGTGACCGTGAAGTGAGCTGTCATTCCACCCGATGCTACGGATTGATACTATTGACAGCTCACTTTTTAGATCACTTCACCTAAGTTTTCACGGTGAGATATTAACAGAATAGCACTACAGCACCCTAATTGGGTAATATACATTATCAATCGGAGTTGGTTTCATTTTGACAGTTTATACAACATTCATTGCTTTATTTACGTTGTCGAGTTGACAAATTTTTCGAATGACGAATGATTGAAACTCCGATTGATAATGTGTTACGCAATTAGGATGCTGATCCCAGGTCAAGAAAAATCATAACATCATGACAGTATACCACAAAGAGTTAGGCAGAGATGCAAATATCCACAGTACATCCACAATTCCCCTTAGATTAATACTCTAATTTTCTTACAGCTCAGCATTGCAATAGAAGACGGTTGCTTAAAAGCCTACAATGGCAATTTTGAGCCAGTCATCGTCCATCGGCTGGTCGATATTGTCCGGTAAGTCCCTGCCAATGTATGGTTTGATCCAAAAGTATAATTTAAGTTGAAAATGTAAACAATGGATCAGAAAACGTACCTGTAGATGCCAAATTTGTAGTGCTACTTGCGGGGGGTGGGGGGAAGAAAACTCTCAAATTAGTAGCAATTAGGGTACTGATTGGTGATGTTCTTCAGAAAGGTCAGGTGCGAAGTACTCTCAACCGCAGCAGCAGGTGGGGATCTGTAGTTTCTGCCTAGCCCCATGGGCAAAAGGCGTAAGTTTATGTGGGAATGAATGCGGAAGTAATAGAGGGAACGGAACGTAAGTGAAGGGCTGAGTGAGTGAGTGGGAGAATGAGGGAGGTTGAAAGAACGAAAATGGCTACGAGAGTGTGAGGGACACTTGTTGTAAGACGGTGAAGGAAGGCTGGGGTTATTTTTATTAATAAACGTTCGACTGTAGTAGAATCAGTAATTTTTATTGGAACTCGAATCCCTAACACTACATTTATGTATATATGTATGTATTATAAATACAAACAAAAAAGGCTAATTCACAAATCCGGAACAATTATTTTTTTGCAAGATACAGGTAGATAGATCCTCAATTAAGTATTAAAACCTGTTTATCTTCATAAAAACGTCTCAACAAATCATATAAACCAGTATAGGTTAATCTGCACGATCTTGTATGACGACATTATCGGAAAAAACGTCAATAAATAAATAAGGAGGTACATAATTAATATTACGTTCTATATCACTCTATGGTTACAATATCATAATATATTAATATTATAAGCGACAAGGGTGTGACTGACTCTGGCATGGCATTTTAATTTTGATAACACAAAAAATCAGTCGCTAATTAGTCGTTTGTCGCCAAATATCAGAACTTATCGTTCACTGGTTCAAAAGTTACAAGGGTTTATAGGTGGCCGATCTGGGGAGCATCTCCCCAGCTTGGCCACGTTTATATCTCAAAAACTAGGGAACCTAGCGAAGATCTGTTTTCTCTCAAATTTTGTCGCTAATTAGTCGAGAAAGAGTTTACGAAAACTATTTGATCTAGCTCTTGGACTTTACCTTAAAAATTGAACTCCACTAAATCTGTGACTTAGCGAAACATTGCGACTAATTAGCGACAAAATTTGGTTGAAAACAGATCTTAATTGACCCCTAGGTGCCTCGGAAAGCCAAAAAAAAAAACAGATTTATAAACTGATATTAGTGACATCACAACCGGCGGCGGCGGTTGCTACCCAAAAAAAATATCATCAAATGATTTTCTTTTTTGTTTTATCATGTTTAGATATTGATCAATACCCTCTGTCTCACGTCTGCGGAGTTTCGCTAGGTAGTTTGTTTGACCCTGTATAGTAAGTACACCAATGTTCTGGCTGTAACCTACATTTTAGTCCCATAATAGGCACCTATATTCAACTTTTGTTTAATTGCAGGGCTAGCCAGGTGCCAGGTCGTCCTGAAGAACTTTTCTACATACTCCTGAATGAGAAGGAAGGACTCCTCAACTGCTTCCTGTTCAAAGCTGCCACAGTACACGAGGTTAGTTTTATCTGATAAACCAAGTACTACATGGATGAAAACAGCTGAAACTATTCTGTAAAGTTCACTTGGAACCTTACTCAAGTGCGCGCACACAATTCGAAAGCGAACTCATTTGTTTTTAAAATAAATCATAGCGGATTCACAACGAGTCACTGTTCGAATTTCGAAATGATGTTTAGAGAATGACACTATTGTAGGCTATTTATGGTCATTGGTGGTCAGAAGGTCCCATAAAACTTTTAATTATTATCTTTATTACTTCGAAAAGTGTTTCTGAAGACAATTTCAGGTGTTACATAATACTGTTAGCTCTATATTTTTAATTTCGTTGACATTGTTGACACTGGCGTCTAATACATCAGTGTCAGGATAATGTGATAACAAATAAACCTGGGAGGTATACGTTCTTGTCTTTATATTTAAGAAAATTGATCGTCATTTTTTCGGTTACTGAAGTACCGTTGAAGTAACGTGCCGTTTTGCATCCTCGTCAAAAAGGGTGTGGACCATCAAACCGAACAACTTTTTCCATGGCACCAACATCGTAATCGCAAAAAAATAATCAGCCGTCTCATACATTTGCGTCGAGAAGGTATTGAAGTTTTCTATGGGACAGTTGACAATTTTTTCGCGATTACGGTGTTGGTCCCATGGAGAAAATTGTTCGGTTCGATGTTCTGTATCACACCCTGAAATTTGATGCAAAATGACAAATATACTCGTCAAAATGTAGGGAACAGCTGATTTTTGACGTTGACACAGAGTGAACAAGCGTTTTCGTCTTTTCGCTCTACTAATAACTACGAGACTTTTAATGTTAGAGTAATGGTTGAGCATTCAAAAGATAGGTCATATTTATAACAATTTTAAAACCGGATATAATTTTCTTGTGACGTCACACTGCGAGTGCACGCGCATTCGCGCGAACCTCTACTTTTCACTATGTGTCGAAATATCAATTCGTATACCGCAAAAGCATATTTAGCTAGATCAGTTATTCTGGTGTCTTTGTCAAGAGTAGACACAGCACTACCAGGACCTAAAGAGAAACAACAGAAATATTGGA
The DNA here is from genome assembly GCA_905163495.3 of Cosmia trapezina. Classification (NCBI taxonomy): domain Eukaryota; kingdom Metazoa; phylum Arthropoda; class Insecta; order Lepidoptera; family Noctuidae; genus Cosmia; species Cosmia trapezina. The sequence goes on from LR991049.1 coordinate 8,467,257, forward strand.
AAAAATAGGGTTAAAATGAATATGAAGTTGACAAAAACAAAATAATTTGAGATGTCGTCTCATGTCGGCTGTAAATCTGATCAGAAATTTTAAAAAACTGCAATTAAAGAAACCTTGCGTAAAAAACCGGCCAAGTGCGTGTCGGACTACGCACAATGAAGGGTTCCGTAGTTGGTATAAAAATCATCCCAAGAACAAACTTAACATTATAGTTGATATACATGTTGTCCCATACATTCCAACAGTAAATGTAAGTTTGTACTCACAATATTGGGAGATTTACCATGTTATCTTAAGACCACAAACTTCTTATAGGTTTTCCTGTAATCTACAGGTATAGTCCCTATTTTCTGTATTTTTTTCAAAATTTTAGGCTCAGTACTTTCGGAGAAAAGGGGGGAATGGTCAATTTTCGTATATTTTCTTAAATAACTTTAAAACTATTTATTTTAAAATTATAAAAAAAAATATATTTGAAATTCTCATAGTAAGCCCTTTCATTTGATATGTCACACGGTACAGTTTGCAAAACTTTTTTTTTTATTTTCTTATTTGGCCCCTAAAAGTGACCTCCATGTTCAAAATTCATATAGTTACTTCAGTCATGCGTGTTTGGGTCACAGAAATCCATAAGTGTACAAAATTTCAACTTAATCGGTCCATTAGATTCGGAGCAAATTGGCTGTGACAGACGGACAGACAGACAGACAGACACACGGGTGATCCTATGAGGGTTCCGTTTTTTCCTTTTGAGGTACGGAATCCTAAAAAGAATTCTATGAGCTTACTAAGTCTAGTTTTTAGCAATTACAATGGCTACGGCAGTGTCGGAAACCGAAGTAAAATTTCAATCTGTTTTCACGAAAATAAACGGCGCGACTCGAACTGCACCTACTATTTTTCGCACGATTTCAGGTTTGGCCCTCAATAAAGGTTGTTCATAATGGTGAGTACAATGACCCCCTAAGAGGTTGTGCGAGTACTTAATTAGTAACGAGATAAATACCTACTCATTTAGGGATTAGTAAGGTTAACCTTTGAACCGAAATTAACTAAATTTTATTACCATTGACTAAAACTTGTTTTAATCAAATCTCGCTCACCTTGTAATTAGGGATCGAAGCAAAAGTGCCGATACAACCAACTAACATAAACATCACGACTATAGCCGCGAAGGGTAAGGTAGAGGTGTATTATATCTATGTATCTTAATATACAAGGTAAAGAGGAGCTCGTGGCTAAGTAATAACAGCCGCACGGGTCGATCCATCAGGTTAAGCTACGCTTGCCGGGCTTGGTCCGTGGATGGGTGACCATCTTTACATACCGAGACTCCTCCGTGCCTCGGAAAGCACGTTAAGCCGTTGGTCCGGCTGTCATTCGTGGATCTTTGACAGTCGTTACGGGTCCTCAGAAGCCCGAAAGTCTGACAACCAGTCTTACCAAGGGGTATCGTATTACCCAGTTACTGGATTGTGGAGGTCAGATAGGCAGTCGCTCCATGTAAAGTACTGGTATTCAGCTGCATCCTGTTAGACTGGAAGCCGACCCCAACATAGTTGGAAAAAGGCTGGGCAGATTGATTGATCTTAATATACAAGGTCCCATTAAAATAGATGGACAAATTTTGTCAGGGTGTTCTACCAATGAATATGAACAACTTTTATTTTGGGACTAAACCTGAAATCGCGAAATAAATCAGCTGGGAGCAAAAGTATGCGAAACTACTATAAATTGGATGTAAATTAAATACCCTTAAGTATTGTCAAATTACAAGCTAACGTTCACCGTAAGTATTAATATAATTAAGTTTTTCTTTTGCCTGCGGTCGGAATTTATCCTACTACCGGGATAAAAAGTATCCTATTAGACCAGGGCCAGTCCTGTTTGAGGAAAAAAAAATTCTTAGCAGTTTACGAGTAGTCGGAAAATTTAGCTAATGATGTAAATAACGAAGGAAAAATAGTCCAGACTCGGAAAAAGTTCTGGAAGGGGGGTGGGTGGGGTAATATACGGTTTTAGGGGTTTATACTGTTTTTTTGCGATTTGGGGCTAAACTATGCATCCTATCGAAAAAAGTTAAATGTAAAAGTGGTAGATAATAAAAAAATCTTTAATTTTCTTCTCATACCGAATTGAGTACATATTACCCATAACCTCAAAATTTTCGAGAAAAACGCAAAAAACCTTTTTTTTTGGTTTTTAATTTATAACTATAGCAAATATTATTATTTTTTCATGAAAATTGGTGAAAATGTTTTTTTTTTGTGTTTCAAACAAGCCCAAATTTTTTCAAAGCGAAATATTTAATCGTCGATGTTTTATGAAGAAAATACAAAAAAAAAACCTTATTTTCAATCGAAAAATTTGGTTAGTAAATTTTAGATAAATGACCTTTTCCAGCTCATTTTTTTCGTTGAAATCTCAGCTTTCATATGGAATTAAAATATAATATTGTTTACGTACAAAAATATCGTTAAAAAAGCGAACAACCGAAAGAACTACTTTTCAAAAATCGATTTTTCGAAAACCGAATGTAAATGTTAATAAACATTTACTTTAATCAAAAGCGTTATTTTTACGAAATACTCTGTTATTCAAGTAATTTACATGTACATACGTAACTATTCTCGGCTTTCAAAGCATCGAAATTCGAAATAGACATTCGATTTGTTAAACATAGGCTGTAAGTAACCACGTACACCCAAGTTGATCACTCTACTTTTCATCAATAATGCGAGGAAATTATAAAAAACAAACAAAATAAAAACTGTTAAATTAAAAAAAAAAATTCGTCTAGTTAAATGGAATGGCAGTGAAAAATACCTATTCTGCCCAGTAATTTTTGTGTTGTTGGTATGTATTTTATTTCTACTAATTAGCAATACCTATGAAAAAATGTAAGTACTTACCTCTTGTGTGAAATGAACCTGTTGTGATGATGATGTCTTGTTGATGTTGATGTGTTGTGTGAAATGTCTAAGGATATTTATTTATTTATTTATTTATTTACCTCTCTTGTAATTGGTGAGTTCTGGCGATGAAGTGCCCACGAAGAAAAAATAATTCAATAAAATTATTTTACTTTTAATTTTTGTATTTTTTATTCAAGTATAAGACAAGTATTAAAGGTGATCATTTGTAAATACTTACGAACAACAATAAATAATTTAAAAAAATCTTAGTTCACAGCCTTGGTGTTTTCAGAGTTTTGACCTATTTAATTGCGATTTGAACAATATTTTCGGTATTCTGAAAGCCGAGAATAGTTAAGTACATGTAAATTACTTGAATAACAGAGTATTTCATAAGAAGTAACGCTTTATATGAATTACATTCGATTTTCGAAAAATCGATTTTTAAAAAGTAGTGTTTTCGGTTGTTCGCATTTTTAACGATATTTTTGTACATAAACAATATTATATTTTAATTCCATATGAAAGCTGAGATTTCAATAAAATAAATGAGCACTGGAAAAGGTCATTTATCTAAAATTTACTAACCAATTTTTTCGATTGAAAATAAGGTCATTTTGTTTGTATTTTCTTCATAAAACATCGACAAATAAATATTTCGCTTTGAAAAAATTTGGGCTTGTTTGAAACACAAAAAAGAACATTTTCACCAATTTTCATGAAAAAATCATAATATTTGCTATACTTCAAAATTAAAAACAAAAAAACGGTTTTTTGCTTTTTTCTAGATAATTTTGAGGTTATGGGTAATAATGTATGAGAAAAAAGTTAAAGATTTTTTTATTATCTACCACTTTTACATTTAACTTTTTTCGATAGGATGCATAGTTTAGCCGGAAATCGCAAAAAACCAATACAAACCCCTAAAAACGTATATATTACGCCCCCCCCCCCTTCCAGAACTTTTTCCGAGCCCGGACTATTTTTCCTTCATTATTAACATCATCAACTAAATTTTCCGACCACTCGTATACTGCTAAGAATTTTTTTTTTACGATATTTTGAGCGGTTTGGCCCTGGTCTATGTGTCCTATTCCAGGTCATGGTCTACCCATGTGCCAAATTTCATGTAAATCCGATCAGCCGTTTTAGCGTGAAAGATTAACAAACAAACAAACTCACTTTCGCATTTATAATATTAGTTAGGATAGTTTGGATTCCGGGAATTGAACCCATGACCCCTAGCTCAACATTCGCACTTGAGACCAGTAGACCAACGTTCAATAGGTTGAAATTTTTAATTAAATTCTGAGTAAGAACTTGGTACTTACGGTATAATATACTACTTGGGTAAATATAAAATCAACACATATTTTATTCGAACACAAAAAGTTCGACCAATTTCCTGATTATATCACTTCGATTAAGTTTTATTGAATAAATTAATGAATTATTAATTTATTTAAATATAAACAATAGCCCGAATCTGACGTAACGTGTCAGAACCTTGATCCACTATAAATTTAGATTCACGAACGAACTTTATAAGTCAGTTGTATATTAGTTTCAGCAATAAATACTAGTTGGCACATGTTTATTGAGCTAATTCATCTTCGTCATATAAAGTGAATTACAAAAATAAAAAATAAATTCAGTGTGATTTTAAATAAAATAATTTTACACACATAAATTTATAATGGAAAAAGTTTAAAACTGTAAAGATTTTATAATAAAATAGTTTAAAGTATAAAGTAAAAAAGAGTGTTCACAATTTAAATTAAATTCTGTGATATAAATTTTATAAATGGACCTCAAAAGTTAGTGACCTATAAATGAGAAAGAAATGCAAATCTAATTTTGATAAATGTCTGATTATGAAATAGATGAAGAGATTTTTATGGCGCTCGAGGATTGGATTTCAAATATAGAACGCTACGTGATTGATAACAGACTTTGTTCGATGTTCAAATACTAAAGACTGAATTAAATGGTTGTGCATTTGAAATATAGGTAAATGTTAATCGCCAAAAGTTTAAATAAACTTGCCTTAAATTGTGTATAATAAAATTTAAATAATAACACTTCAGTAATCTACCTACCCGTTAAAAATACTTGAAAAACAACAAACCACAAAGATAATAAACAGTGGGTATAATAACGTCATTAGACCTTTTTGTTTAACAAAATTTAAGGCAAAAAAGCAAAATCAATTTAAAACTTAAAATCAACAAAACTCCACTTTAAACCTCTATGTAACAGAAAAACATAAACAAGGATAACCATTAACAAAATAAAGAAGTCACTTTTAATTATAATAAACAAACATGAACTTCTAAATAAAATATAAAACTCAATGACTATTATCAATTTATCATCATTGATACAACCCAGATTTTTCTTCATCGCAGCAATTTCCACTCCTTTCAAATAAATGCAGTAAATTCTACACTTCCTTAAACGTCACTACTTTCGACCGCTGAAGAAAATAACAAAAGACCCTTCAAATCATATAAAGCAAGGAATCGCCCTCATATCTTGAGAGTTCTATAAAAAGATCATCAATAAACGAAAACCAATAACCAATTGTCGGACTAGTTACAAACAATACAATTATATGAAGTGCTACAGAACACGCTGACGCTAAATACGTCAATTAATTACGATTTGACAGCTGTGCCAAGAAATAACTATGTCCTCTTCAGTATTCATCCCACTTGCACGACAGGCGGCTGTGTGCTACGCTAGCTTTTCCGACGTACAATTTTGGCTTGGAGCCGTGCTAATAGTCCTCGCATGTGAGATGGACTTAATATATTTCCATATTCTTAACGCTATGGATAGAGAAATGAACTAAGTGCAAAAAATGAGGCTGAAAGTGATGGTGGTGTGCTCCAAAATTTAAATAAAGAAGAAGGTGGTGGTTTTAAAACAAAAACAAGACCTTGATTTCGTTTCGGGATTTCTCGATTCTATGCTGGCATGTTTTGAAAATAGAACGTCAGTTGTGTGCCAACATTATAAGCGTGGCATCGTTTGCAGCAGTGTAAACAGAAAACATATGATTCGCGCTCATTTTAAAATGTTCGTTGACAGATGTGCATAGGAAAGTGATTTTGACGTATTCGGTATTGAAAATGTGAAAACAGTAGGTACAAAGGATTGAAAATTACCCGAATTTTTGAGAACAATTGAAAATCAAGTTAAGAAAAAGAAGATTTACTTGAAATAATTGGAAATCTCGGAAGACTAGTAGTGTTCTTACTTCAGAATAGTGTTCAATTCGAATATTTGAATATTGTAATGTAAAAAAGAATGTGAATGTGCCAGTTATAAAATTTAAATTATATAAAACGACAGCTATAAACGTTTTTAAAATTAAGACTAATGAGTTTATAATAGTTAGTGACGCTGTTAAATGAGAAGCCAATGACATTGCGAAGTACCTATTGGAATTAATAATAATTGAGGAATATTGAATCGTAAGTACCTTACCTACCTTACTTGCTACCTAGTTAGTTTGTATAAGACAATACAACATGACATGACACCTGCATTCCTCGAAGGGTTAGCAGAGGTGTTCATGACGTTGAGCATGACGTCCTGGGTTCGATTCCCGAGTCGAGAAGCGTTATTGGGTTTTTCCATCTGGAATTTCTCAGTAGTAGGCCAGAGTCTGGATTTGTGCGCGGTAATATCCGGCAATGGTCTCGCCCCCTGTACTGTAAAAAACTTTTTTACAAAAAAATACAAACGACTTCCAAAAAGAACACTATAACGTGAAAAATAACTTTAATTTCAGAAGTCGGTGTCTGGTTAAATGTATTTCCGTTTTTTGCCACCGACTTTCGGAATTAAAGTTATACTTTTTAGTTGTGGTACCTACCCCACACAAATTCTCTAATACCTGCAAATGAAATTAGAACATCATCTACATAAAAAGTGGGGATAAATACGTATTATTGAAGGTAACTCAAACACTACTCCGGCAAAGTTAATAAATTTTATATGGGACCAACTTTGAAGTATACCTACCCTCTCGAATAAAAATTTTCAAATCGGACTACCCTGTAAAAAAAAAATTGTCAACTTGAGAAACTCCTCCTTTTTCGTCGGTTAAAAAATGTGAAAAACAATGGAAATATGGGTGTTCCAACTCTGAGCCCTTGGAGGGAATGAGGATGTTATGTTGTGTGGGTTTTACCATATGAGTTGCATGGCATCTCGTCGTTGCGCCTACAAGAATCGCTGTTTATTTTTTTGATTCGGTATTGGTTTTTGATGCTATTTGAATTTTGAACTTATTTCAATACACGCAAGCTGTAAAAAACAATAATAATAAAAAACACATAGCGATTTTTAAGGCGGAACGACGGTCTATGGTTTGTTTAGGGACCTACTATTTAGGTATCAATTATTTTTGTTTTTATAGTTAGAGTTTATTTTTTCCTTAGTGTTTGCTTTGTTTATGAAACTATTTGTAAAACGACATTTCGGTGAGATACTAATTAATTTCATAATATGGGCATATTATGCCGATAAATAAGGACAATATCGTCAGGAAAGTTTTGAGTATGTATGTGGATATACGCGAGAGTACGAGTGTACGAGTAGGAGAAGACCAAAGAAACGATGAATGGAATATGTGAAAGATATGTATAGAAAGGAAGTAAAAGAAAGAAAAGAAAAGAAAGACAGAAAAATATTTATTTGGAAGACGCACAGGAAGTACAGTTAACAACAGTACAGTTAACAGGTAGTTAGGAAGTAACTACCGAGATGACGACTAATAGAGAAGGAAGAAAAAAAAAACAACAAATAAATTGGCTAAAGACAGAAGAATGATGACGACCGTGGCTAGGATAGACTGGATGTCGAAGCTGGTGGACAGAGTGTTGGGACAGGCCCATGTCCAGCAGTGGACTATGATAGGTTGAGTTGAGGAGAATGATAACACATTTATAAGGGAAACATTTTGAATATTACTCGATTTTAAACAAGAGTAGGGGAAGATCAGAGAAACAATAGATATACTGTGTGAAACTGGGTGACTACCGATATGACGACTAATAGAGATGTATGGAAAAAAGATACACATGGACATGTTGCCCATTGGGATAAGGGCAGGAAAATAATGAGCCATTCAATTTGAAATATGAGGCTGCTTGCTTACACCTCGTTCATTAACATCGATAAATTTTGTGTTTTTAAAATTCCTATAAAACCAAATGTATATGGTTCAATCATTTTTTATTTTCCCTGTGTTATTTGACTAGGTATATTGTCTACTGCTGTATTAAAACCGACCAAAATATCACTGTCTATTTACTGTTTTCTACGATTACGTAAACCGTTCCTTATTGTGCAGTAAAATTGGCTTTAAATCGAAGGTAAGATATTATTATGTTAAGAACATAAGCTAAAAATTTTTTTAAGTATAGCATTTTGTCATAAATCTACATTTAAGGCTACTCTTTCGAAAAAAGCTTAAAAACAGCGTGCAGATGAAGCAGTTTTTCGCCGGAACCTACAGAGAAATTACATCTGAAAAAAATTGTTAGTAATCTACATGTTATGAATCATAATTTGGTTTAGCCATAATTTTTCTATCGGTATCACATAATAAGAAAAAAAAGCCCCAAATCACCTCCAAATCGTTAAGATGAAACCATTTTACTCCTTCATTTTTTATCAAAAGAATATAATAAAAATATCTACTACTTTGCAATACAAACGAAAATGATTTGGTTTTGTTACTTTTTAAAAACATATTTTTTATTATAATAAATTAAAAATGCGTCTAATTTGGGACAGCGCTCCTTGATGGGCGAGTCCTATTACTGGCTGGACGTACGACGCGTTGCGTGAGCTCAGGCCAGAATGCGCAAGCTAACCACTCAAGGTCATTGGCGTATAGTTCGGCCTTAAACGAAACGCGTTTAGTTCCGGTGCCTTCTAGCTCGCGCATCAGACTAGACAGCCATATCGCCATTTCACTTACACACGAAGCTTCGATGTATTTTCTTAACAATGTTAAAAATAAACTCAGTTTAAAACATCGTGTTTGATGTTGACTACGTTGTCTGATAGATCCTTTAACAAATATTTACGATAATGCTTACACCTCTTCTAGTCTATCACCCTCATCATTATATTAAACCACTACATATGGACATAGGCACAGATAATACATAGCTTTCACTTTTGCCCGTCATTTACTCCCGAATGCTAATCGCATACAGAATGCCTATACAAGTGAAAATTGCTTTCAATGCGTGGCTGGCAGAATTTGATCTTGTATATCTTAATGCTTTTCATATAGACTCATAGTCATTTTTGGCTAAGAAATTATGTCTTCCTGGGATTCCAGAAAATCCGGAAATGCACAACTATTCGGATACATGGTATGGAAACGACTTATTAAATATTTATGGTATTTTTTTATTTAAAAAATATTCATATGTTGTTAACTTAAAATTCATTTTTAACCCCCGATGCAAATAATGCAGTTTGGCAACATACTTAACAACATTAATCTAGCATTCGATTCTATAGTCAAAAAGTACTAAATTTATCAATGCATTCCATATTAGCCAAAAGATTGAAGATTGTAAGTTAATAATACAGGGTGTAAGGGACAGCCCTCCGCAAACTGATAGGGTGAATTCAGTACATCATACTAAGATGACCGGTACATGAAATTATTTCAGGAACGTTATGGGAATCCAATAAACCTGATTTGTTTTATAACCTCACACGCAATGTATCGCTACCGTGGCAAAACGCACGTAGCGAACGGCAGCGCAGCACCTACCCGCCACGGGGTCAATTCTCGCACCGCGAGAGCGTAGTGGCGGATCGCAAGTTAGTTGAGTAGGTAGGTATTTACGCGCAGGTACAGTAAAGGCGACAATAATTTAGGATCCATTTAATTATTTTTATAACTGAAAGTTGTTTGAATGTTTTAAGTGGTGTATGGCACCTACTTATTGGTCAGTTTGTCAAGTACGGGTAGGGTTCAATGAAAAATAAGGTTTTATGAAATAAGGAATAATAATTTACGATAATGGCTGTATTCCCTCAAAAACCTTTATCTGCACTAGCTCCAAAGGAAACGCGAACGAACGCCATTTTCATTCTCCTTTTTTCATCAATTGCATGACGTTATAAACAATTTTTCTGGCTTGCATAAGTAAAACGTTGTATCGTCCACGAGCCATTTTTAAACAAATTAATACCAAAGTAGTTTCCGTACTTAACGCAAATAACAAACAGATGAAACAAACAGTCAATAAAAATAAAAAATACTACCTACTGGCAAACATGCAAACAATAGCTAAAACTAATGTCGAAGTGGATTTCCCTTTTTTACCCGACTGCGGCAAGTTAAAAAAGGAGGGTTATGTGTACACCATACGTACCTACAATTATTATTACATAGAAAATTAATAGAAATCAATCAGTCAATAGGTATCAATCAGGCTGTAATTGATAGTGCGTCGTGCACAAAAATTAATCCTACCTTAGAATCACCTGTGACCTCCACCGAGACGTTCACAGTTTCACACACGACGAGACGTGCACGGCACAGGGTCTAATCGAGCAGGATACCTATCAATGTAATTTCTGAACGGTTCCCTAGCATTTCCCCGAGCTTCCCCGTAGCACATTATCATTTCGCCATACTCACGAGCACTAAATGTAGCCATTTCTCACAGACAACAACACAACAAAAAATAAATCCAAATGGGTAAGTACGTAAACTTCACAACGCGCGACTGCGCGGACAACAGCGAGCGATGCTGCCAGATAGTGTCGCAGGACACTACGCGCGTGCGACACAGTCGCAGGACAACTAAATTGTACTAATGACTACACGAAAAATCCCACACAAAAACAGTGTTGTCAACTACTCGAAAAATTTTGCATGAAACTTGCAAAAATGTTTGTACAAAAATACCACTATTTTAAGCTCGACTAAATGTTAGCTGTTATTTTTTTTTTGGATAAATGAAACTATTAATTTGTCAATTTAATTCAAAGTTTATGCTAAGCAAATTCATAGTAGTGATAGAAGACTGGGCTTCCATTACAGAGGGCTTACGTTCGATTCCCGACTGGACTACCAGTCGGTAGCTGTCGTAAAGCCATGAAAATCCCCTTGGGTGGCTTGGAAACTGGATCCAGTGATCGCTTGAAAAGTAGAATTAATTAAGTAATTAGGTATGTACCTATCACGAATACTCAAGGGCAGATTAAGTGCGTCTTTCCTTTAGAATTTAAGTGCACGAAAAGATTTGCATTTAAAATTAGAGAAGTTCTTATGTGAACCAAGTTAGTTCTAACATTTTGGTTCACAAATTGAGGTTTGATAAGTTGGCAATACTGTTGCGACTCGGTAAATCGGAGCGTCTTGCGCGTCTGTGTTGTTGTATTGTATCAATTGTATGCAAGTAGTATGCGGTGAGTTTGATGAACTGTGAAGCTATGCAGAAAGTGAACAGCTGATTTCGCGCGTAGTTCGTTAGAGTATTTCGACATACATTGCTGTTTTTTGGATTTTAGCTGTTTTATTTACATAAATGGAGTGCTGCAAACAGAGAATGTAATTTTAGATTGAAATAAAGGAATATTAGCCGAAAAAACGTTAAAAAAAATAAAACTTTTCCTGAGAAAATTTCCGGTGGAACATGATTCACAGTAAGGAGCTGAAGGCACCCTGTTAATTTGTGGAGGGCTGTCCCTTACACCCTGTATACATTCGATTTTATAATCAGAACTTTAAATTTGTCAATCACGGAATCCCAGGATTTTTTCGATACAAAAGTGCATTCCATAACAGCTAACACCTCAACCTCATCTCAACTTTAATATATCCTATCTCTGCTCATAGTACTAACTATAACCCAAACTCAAACTCAAATTCTTTATTGCATTCGAATTTCGAATCCGTTCGTATGTATACCAAAAAGAGGTTATGTGTTAGATAACGGTTGTCAAAGGGCCGACTTGCATTAAGAATGCACTAATGCAACTTTGTACTACATATACGCTTAGCTTTATATACTATTATAGTATACTCGTATTTACATTTTCATCTACATATACTGCTTACAGTTGTATTCAAAACGTGAGCCTGTACTGCGTTTGAATAGTAACCACGTGGTGAATAACTTCCTATGTTCGGGTCGGCAATAATTGCCGACCCGAACATAGGAAGTTAAAAAAGGCTAGTCAGATGATGATATTATAAGAAATGTAATGAGACCTTACAAACTGAATTTGTGCCTGTTGGGTAAAACATGACAGACGTAGAAACAGAACAAATGAAAGAAGAAATGACATATACAACGTGTAATGCTAAATGCGCAAAACCTCTTAAGGGGTCATTGTACTCATCATTATGAACAACTTTTACTATGGGACCAAACCTGAAATCGCGAAAAAAAAATCAGCTGTTCAGTACATTTATGTTCGCAAATTTCGTCAAAATGTACTGAACAGCTGATTTTTTTTTCGCGATTTCAGGTTTGGCCCCATAGTAAAAGTTGTTCATAATGATGAGTACAATGACCCCTTAAGAGGTTTTGCGCATTTAGCATTACACGTTGTATATTACAAAATGACATAATTATAAATATTGTAGAAATATTTGAAAATAAAAAAAGTAAAATAAAAAGATAAAAAGGTAAAAGGTGAAAGTAACAAAGCTTTGAAAGGTTTGAAGTTTTGAAGGTTTGAAAGATTTCTACGGCGCAAAAAGAAATAAAATGTCATTCTTTGTATAGAAACAGATATTATTTTGATTATGTCTGTTCTTCCTAGATTATAGTCTAGCCATCGACACAGGAGATATAGTGCACAAGTGTATGCACTTGGGCAGACACAGATACACTCTCTCTTTCCCTCACTCTCATAGTCCGATGGGTTGGCAATCCGACACGACCGGGGAGAGATCAGCTGCAGAGAAGTGGTAATGCTAGTTCAAATCTGAATTGATTTGATTTGTCTTAATAATTTATGTATTTACAGGATTTATAATTAATGTATTTGCATGTATTTAATGCTTTGTGTGTTCCATTCGTTAGTTTGTGCAGTTGTACAGTGGGCTGCATCAATTGGGTACCCCAGTTGTATTAGTTTAATACAACTGGGGTACCCAATTGATGCAGCCCACTGTACATGCACTTTATGAATAATAGTTAAAAAGTGCAGTTATTATTACTTAATTCCTAACTTCTACATAATTATTATGTATTCAAATAAAAAATCTCACATCCGTCATCTAGTATCGTTCGTGATTAGGTCGTATTATAAATTATGGTATTTATCTTCACGATCGTAACATATTACATAGATATAGATTTTAGAGCTAATTATTAACAAAAATTTGGACACATCCATGTGCAATACCTGTTATGGACAAAGCTAAAAATAATGGACATAAACACATGACGTCACAAGTAGGTATCCGTGACCCCTCTGTGACTTCTCTTTAATTAGTACCACTCAAGGTCATTAATCAAGTTTTACGACCCCATATTATGTCGCTATTAATCCATGCAGTGTTAATTTGATTAATTTTGCTGTCCCCTAAAAGCCCATTAAATTTTTATCTGTTGTCAAAATCTCTTGTAATTTTGCTGTTGTTATTTTAGTCAACTAAGTAATCAGAACTAGAGGAGCTCGTGGCTAAATAATAACAGCCGCACGGGTCGATCCATCGGGTTAAGCTACGCTTGCCATGTTTGGTCCGTGGAAGGGTGACCATCTTTACGTATCGAGACTCCTCCGTGCCTCGGAAAGCACGTTAAGCCGTTGGTCCCGGCTGTCATTCGTGGATCTTTGACAGTCGTTACGGGTTGTCAGAAGCCCGAAAGTCTGACAGCCAGTCTTACCAAGGTATATCGTATTACCCAGTTACTGGGTTGTGGAGGTCAGATAGGCAGTCGCTCCATGTAAAATACTGGTATTCAGCTGCATCCGGTTAGACTGGAAGCCGTCCCGCTAGGCATATTGATGAAGTAATCAGAACTGCTAATATGTGATTAGGTTTTAAAAACTAGAGAAGTTTCTTTGTTATGGAACCTGGGTTGACCGAGCAAGGAAATCTTGTTCAGGTGTCTCCACCTCGTTCATAGACTCCGCCTTGGAGTATAAATGTGGTGCTGTTCTACAAACAATGGGGCACCTAATATCATGCCCTGTGCGAGACCTGTCAGCTCCACGTTATAGGAACTGATTGACGCTAGTAATGGCGCCAAACACGTAGCCGAATTCTGGGCCGATAACATTTAGATTGCCATCGAAACGCTAACGAGAAGCATTATCATCATCATCCCCCGCCCTCTCATCCTAATTTATTTGCTTGCCTTGTCGTTGCAGCATTTTTTATTTCAAACATGTCTTTCAGTCGTCATCTCAGATTCACTCCGTTTATCATCATAGTTTACACAATCCTGATGTTGTCAAGGTTTGCTATTTTATGGATTTTATAAAATGCAACTTATATACTCTAATGCCGGGTACAGATTGGTGAAACGTAACATGAAATGTAACACATGTTGAAACAAATTCTCCTAGATGTTGTGTTACATTTAATCTTGCATTACACAAACTAGGACGGCTAATTTGTGTTTTGAACCTCACTCAAATGAGCGTACACAATTCGAAATGGAACTCATTTGTTTTTTTTAAATTAAATCGTCGCGTATTCCTAACGACCACCGTTCGAATTTCGAAGCGATAAAATCGACTAATCAAACCTATCGGAGACGTAAACTGTTTTTATTCTACGTTGATGAATGATGTGATTTGGATACCATTTCCGATGATTTGTATAACAGAATCCATAGTCCGTCGATTGAGGGCTAGACGATACACGTAAGCAGAATACCAGCAACTGAGTAGGGAATGACAGATAGGCAGTCCCTCCATGTAATATACATATTCAGCTGCAACTAGTAAGACTGGAAGCCGACCCCAACATAGTTGGGAAAAGGCTAGGCAGTGATGTTCATAATCATGTTTTTGTGTCTGAGTAGCATGATACAGATAATGTAGAAGATAGAAGTCGCCCTTGAATTCGTCTAGGTATTTATACGTACCCGGAAAATGAAAATAAATAGAGTACGGGCGTAGACGCCGTAGTAAATGCGAATTTATAAATAAGCCGTCCACGCGGCATCGTCTCTTGCGCATCGTGGTCCTCATTCCTTATTAACATTCTTGATAGAGATTGGAGTATCCTCTTCTACACATCCCAGTAACGACAGTGACTGACTAACTGAACACACAGCATAAACCTGGTAGAATTATGGATACAGATTAATTCATATTTATGACACCAAGTTAGTTTGACGACACTGTTGGCGCAGTGGCGTAGTATTCAAAACGCGTTAACATGTGTGGGTATTAATTAAATGTTTACCTCTTTACAAAGTCACGTCGTTGGGAAAGCAAGTGTCATGTCAAATGTATCTATCGAGAACTGACAGCTCGTGTTGTTATATTGTAAAATATGTCGTTAACGTTAACCAGTCACGCGTGTGATGTACTACGTATTAAGTCACGTGTGTAAGTAATAATTTATACAGGAGGAAATGGACGACACGGTTGGCGCAGTGGTTGAGCGATTGACTGCTGCGCAGCATGTCGCGGGTTCGATTCCCGCACGGAACAAATATTTGTACGACCTACAAGTATTTGTTCCGAGTCTGGGTGTTTTTCTATCTATAATATGTATATATTTACAAAAAAAAAATGTATATAAGTAGTTTATCAGCCATCTCGTTACCATAACACAAGCATTAGGTTGCTTAGCTTGGGACTAGATGGCGTTGTGTAAAATGTCCAAGGATATTTATTTATTATATTTTTATTTTATTTAGCTATATCGCTAGGGATATAACTATATCACGGCTACAATCATCTTACTGTGACATATGAACAATGTTAAAAATATTCCTAAAAACTTAGCAAACGTAAGTTAAGTTTTTAGCAATATTTTTAACATTGTTTGCAATGTACGCGGACAAATTCAAATTACTTTTTAGGGTTCCGTACCAAAATGGTAAAAAAGGAACCCTTATGGTGTGACTCAGTCTGTCTGTCTGTCTGTCTGTCACAGCTAGATATCTCAAGAACTACTGATGCTATCAACTTGAAATTTGGAACAGTTTTAGATGACGTTTACCCAACTATTTTGCAATTAAGAAAGAAGTAAAAATATTTATATTTTTTTTGTAACAGGAACTGAAAGGGGGTCTTAAAAATTCAAAGTAGGGCTACTAGAGCATGTGGGGTATCGTATGAAAGAACGCTGCTTGCACATTCCAAACATTTTTTTATTTTTTTTAGGCCGCATAATTTTCGACTTTTGATGAAAAATGTAAAAAAAAAATACCGTTCCCCCCCCATTATCTCCGAAGTTTGCAAAGATAAAAATCTGAAATTATTCTATAAGATAGTTCAGAAGTTTATGTAAATATTACAAGAAAAATAAAACGATGTCTCTAATTAGCACACTTTTTCAGTAATCGGAACGGAACCCTCGGTGCGCGAGTCCGACTCGCTCTTGACCGGTTTTTTAATCACAAAGTTGATGTAGTTTTGAAAACCAACCATTTATGTATATTACTGTGTAAAAATAAGCCTAGGCCTCCCAAACCATCAATACAATGGGTAAAATACCATAAATTTCACGCTTGAAAATTATTTAAATTTATTTTTTGCTACTGCAAAAATCGCCAATCTTTGGGCATTGTTTACTTGTCAAAAATAATAAGTAAAGTTGACAAATGACAAAATTAGTGACTGTTCAAATTGATTGAGGTGAGAAAATGGCAAAAAAATTGTGTTTTTCCTATTGTTTGACACGTAAATTGCAGTGTTGTTATTGTAGTATGTTAGCATTTTTTTTGTTTGTGCAAAAACTAACATTATGATCATTGATGTAGGATTGTAGATCCTCTTAAGAGCGTAGACGGGCTGCGCGGGAATTGAAAAATGATTTCGATAAAAACTTCGACACTAGTCATTTCCCTAATTGTGTACGTATTAGTCTAACCCTCCCTCACCTCTCGTCTCCCCCCGTAGAGTGCGATAGAGACAACTGCAGCTCAGAACGATTTTACCTATAGAAAACCTTGACCGATCGACGTTTCGTATTCTCCTGTTTTCTCCTCGAAACCTAAGCCAATTAAATTATATTTGGTATCAAAATTTAAAGGAAGAATAGATCTATGCCCCTATTACTTGTTTTTATTTTTAAAACTTTTCAATTTTCTTTGGTAGTCGTCTGATTACGTAGGTAAAAACGGGGTATTTTTTTAGGTTTTTGGTAAGTCATATTTATTTTTGTAATAAATTTTTTGAAAAAAAAAATGACACGGGCATGCCTTCAATAGACCTGGATTTTTATAAATAAAAACGATTACTCTAGAGGCATTATCCAGGAAGAGATTAAGGGAATACATTTGTATGGAAAAATGCAGCCCGTCTACGCTCTTAAGCCGGGGTACAGATTGGACACAAATTCGCCTAGATGTTGTGTTACATTTCATGTTGCGTTACACAAATTAGGACGGCTAATTTGTGTTACATTTCACCAATCTGTACTCGGCATTAGAGACACTCTGTAGTCCTATTCTGTAAAGTTCACTTGGAACCTCATTCAAGTGAACGCATACCATTCGAAAGCGAACTCATTCGTTTTTAAATTTAAAGGGAAAATTAATATTTATTTTACTAATAAAATTAAAAAAAATATTATAATTATAAATTTAAAAGTAAATTCAACGCGGATTCACAACGGGACACCGTTCGAATTTCGAATAGATTTTGGACAATGGCACCACCATATTTACGTCATTAGCACAACAAAACATTCTATCTAATCTATGACAACTCTAAAAATAAAACGTATTTTTCTCCAAATTCTTCTCATAATTACTCATTTCTAACCAAGTCCTCAAGACGAGCCAAATTCTAACATAATGTGAAGATGATTTTCCTAGAAGCTCGTTGGATTGTGTCCAATATTCTGTTCGTGTGATAAGAAAATGCAGAAGGCTTACATTCTAACTCGTTTGCTTTTTTTTCGGTAGTTAATCTATCTATAGGAAGCCGATTGAACTGGTATAAAACTTGCTTGTGACGTAACGCGCCTTGCCCTAAATACTAATAAATAGCCTAATTTATCAGTTTTAAAGCATAGAAATATAAAAGACAGATTAATTTAAAATCCGGAGTTCCGGAGTCACATGTAATCTGTTCGATTTGCCCCAACGTGACGTGACATCTGTCTTTACCAAATTTCAGATATAATTTCTTGTTTAATACTTTTTAGAGAGTGATTTTTCATTAGTCGGGTTTTAGTTTTGAACTAACTTTTTATTTTTATGCAAGGGTTGCTGTAACATTTTTTTTTTGTAACGAAGTTCCTTTATGATACTTTAAGTTCTGCATACACGATGTGGTGCAAAAGCGAAATGAACTTCTATTCCCGACTGATTTTTGGAATGAAATTCCTTAACGCGGCTTGCAGTAGTGTTTGAATGCTAGAACTAAATCGTCACAAAAAAAATTCGTGAATTGAAAAAAAAAAATTAAACAAACTTAATAAAATAATAACCAAAAAAATTATGATCACTCCATTGCAAAGGACTCATTTATAAAGTTATTGTTCTATGCCAGCTGTAAAGGCCGTTGACCGACATCTTTTTTGTTCATCGTCTATTGTTCTGATCCAGCTGTAAGTAGCTTCATGAATGATTTTTTGCAAAAACCCCCAGAAAAAAACTCGAGTGGCGTGGCCTTTTTTTCTCGTTAGTTTTAATTTCATCTCTGCGCTACAGGTTGCGTCAAGATGCTATTTTAAAAATTTGTATTTTTTTTTTATCCTTATTAAAAAGCACTAATAAGCAATATTAATCTAACTTATTTTTTTACGTGATAATTATTTTTAAACTTAGAATAGTGTTAATTGTACTTTACACAAGTCCGTTCCACTTTCTTAGAGTCTGATATAATAATATAAACACTTTGTTCATGATTGTCATTGTCACTATTATTTCTGCTCTTTTTACACTACACTAACTCAAAAGGTTTTGTTCCTTTTAGTCTTCGCAATATATTTGTCTGGTCATTGTCTGGAATTTGTAAATAAATCAATAAATATTAACGTTTAATGAAATTAAAATATCTTTAAAAAACGAAAACGCGTGTGAAATTAATGTCGTCATTGCAGCAGCACATTTTATACATAGTGGACTAAAATAATGAACAAATCTTCACTGTTACTAGGGATGGATCTTCTTTCTTCACTTACATTTTGTGCCAAAACCTGTCTACCCACACAGTCTATAACAAAAGTTTTATCGAAAACGGATGAAAATAGGAAGGTCAGCTTTTGTTGTCTTTTCTGTTTTGCTATTAAAAGACTAGAAGTTTTGTGAACGCTATTAAGGTTAGTGTCGTTCAAGGTTTGAATAAGTTGTAAATATAATAAGGACCTTTGGTTTGTGATGACTTGTGGAGCTCGTGGCTAAGTAAACAGCCGCACGGGTCGATCCATCAGATTAAGCTACGCTTGCCGGGGTTGGTCCGTGGATGGGTGACCATGTTTACATAGCGAGACGCCTCCGTGCTTTGGAAAGCACGTTAAGCTGTTGGTCCCGGCTGTCATTCGTGGACAGTCGTTACGGGTCGTCAAGCCCGAAAGTCTGACAACCAGTCTTACCAAGGGGTATCGTATTACCCTGTTACTGGGTTGTGGAGGTCAGATAGGCAGTCGCTCCATGTAAAATACTGGTATTCAGCTGCATCCGGTTAGACTGGAAGCCGACCTCAACATAGTTGGGAAAGGGCTAGGCAGATTGATTGTCTTGTGATGATTTATTTTACCGCAACCGAAGCAGAGTCGCTAAAATATGATGCAGCATTGATGAAGTCGCTGAATGGGTATTTAGAGACAGCTCCAATGCTACAGCAGCGGAGAGAACGGAGCATAGTATTGGATTGCCGATGCTAAAAACGATGTTAGAAAAAAGCCGGTCAAGAGCGAGTCAGACTCGCGCACCGAGGGTTCCGTTCCGATTTCTGCAAAAGTGTGCTTTTAGAGACATCGTTTTATTTTTCCTGTAATCTTTACATAAATTTCTATCACATAGAATAATTTCAGATTTTTCTCTATGCAAACTTCGGAGATAAGGGGGGAACGGTATTTTTTTACATTTTTCATCAAAAGTCGAAAACTATGCTGCCTAAAAAAAAGAAAAAAATGTTTGAGAATGTGCAAACAGCGCTCTTTCATGTGATATGTGCCACATGTCCCCATGCCCCATGTCAAACTTCCCACTTAGAATTTTTAAAAACCCCTCTTAGTCCCTGTTGCAAATAAAAAAAAAAAATTTCTTCCTAATTGAAAAATAGTTGGGCAAACATCATCTAAAACTGTTCTAAATTTCAAGTTGATAGCATTAGTAGTTCTTGAGATATCCAGCTGTGACAGACAGACAGACAGACTGAGTCGTATCATAAGAGGGTCCTTTTTTACCATTTTGGTACGGAACCCTAAAAATTAATGAGACTGACACAGATACACGTAAGCTACCGAAAAGCTTATGCTAATTAATCAATCATACCTACCCTTTTCCCAACTATGTTGGGGTCAGCTTCCAGTCTGACTAGATGCAGCTGGATACCAGTAATTTACATGGAGCGACTGCCTATCTGACCTCCACAACCCAGAAACTGGGTAATACGATACCCATTGGTAAGACTGGTTGTAAGACTTTTAGGCTTCTGACAAACCGTAACGACTGTCAAAGATCTACGAATGACAGCCGGGACCAACCGCTTAACGTGCTTTCACGAAGAGGTCTCGGTATATGTTATGGATTATCACCCATCCATGGATCGACCTTGGCAAGCTTTGCTTAACCTTGAAGGGCGACCCATGCGGCTGTTATTATGTACCCGCAAGCCCCTTATGCCAATCCTGTTGAATGTCGTTATAGAAATACGAAACGTTTTGAAAGCATTGTCTAGCAGGGGCCGGCAAGTAATTTTAAGTGGGGTCCTGATACTGTTGACAAATTTTATCGAGGTCTATAAAAAAAAACTCGCAATACTTTCTTGTTACATCTAATCAAATTGAATTTTAATACATCTATTCAAACAACTAATCAAATTGTATCTTACGTGGCAGTTATATTAAAATACTAGCACTTCCCGCGCGGCTTCGCCCGCGTGGATGTCGAAAAATATGTCGATGTCGGAAAATGCTACCAGGAAATCTGTCCTTATTCCTTGTCTACATTATAAAGGGAACCTTTGTGCAAAATGTCAGCTTTGTAGGTCCAAGAGTGTGGGCTGGGCGTTGATGAGTCAGTCAATCAGTCAGTCAGTCAGGACTCTTTTTATTTATATAGATTATTGAAATTTAATAGTAGGTAAGTTATTTAACAATAATTTAGGGGTCCAAGTTCCGACCCTTCCCGGTCCGGATGTGGACCGCGGTCCTCAGTTTTCTACATAATTATTTTCAGTAGTTCACGCATTGTCACGGAGTTAGAGTCGGAGTCGGAGTCATTCACGGATCTGTTAGATACACAAATATTATATAAACTCTAAGAGCTGACCGCCATTGACCTTGCGATGTTAAACTTTCCATAACATTATCGTAGAACAGGTTTCCATAGCAATGCGAGGTTAATAGATTCGTTTTCCTTATAAACAGTTGTTTTGTACTTACGTCCATTGTAGGTTTTAACTTGGATTTGTATTAAGTAAACTAATGGCAATTTTTTCTTTTGGAGCTTTTTCGCACTGCATCCGACTTAAGGTACAAGTCCGAGATGGGCTGCAGACTGCAACCGCAGGCGACACTGAGGCTAGCGGCTGCGGTTGCCCGCAGTGCTGCCTGCGGTCGCGGTTGCTTCTATTCCAAGCGCACAATGCATAGAACCATGCCTCAGTCACTCCAGTACCTTCGTGCGAGACAGAATGTCGGACAACGCTATCGATAGTTTACTAATGTGTCTTTTGATGGAAGAGGAAGATGATGACTTGTTGTTAGTCTATGCCAAATAAAAAGATCAAGTCGACAGTTTTGCAGACGTGTAAACTCTCTGCGGTTCGCGACACCACTGGCGCTGCAGTTTTCGGTCACTGCGGGCAGTGTTGCCGCGCTCGGAATCAATTCCATAGAGATTCATAGAAACCAGTGGTGTCGCTTGCAGTTTGCGGTCGGCAGCCCATCCGGAAGGGTAAAACTCGATAAATTACGGTCCGAAGTAGCCATAGTAAAATTTGTATGAGGGGTTACGCAATAGAATCTGAATTCCGTCTAACATCGTTATCATCACTCTTCTGCCCTTATCCCAATTTATTTGAGGTTGGCGCAAACATGTCTTTTTCTTCCATACTTCTTATTAGTCGTCGAAGAGCTCGTGGTTAAGTAATAACAACCTCAAGGGTCTATCCATCAGTTTAAGCTACGCTTGCCGGGGCTGGTCCGTGGATGGGTGAAAATCTTTACATACCGAGATTCCTCCGTGCCTCGAAAAGCACGTTAAGCCATTGGTCCCGGCTGTCATTCGTGGATCTTTGTTTCGTTAGGTACGGGTCGTCAGAAGCCCGAAAGTCTGACAACCAGTCTTACAAAGGGGTATCGTATTACCCAGTTACTGGGTTGTGGAGGTCAGATAGGCAGTCGCACCATGTAAAATACTGTTATTCAGCTGCATCCGGTTAGACCGGAAGCCGACCTTGTGTCCCATACTTTTCTTGCGTCCCTTCTGTGTGGCCCGCGCCTTAGGTATATTTAAAGTAAACACGTTGACATCATAGATATTGACTAAGTATATTTATTTCAAGTGCAGACGTCAATAAATGATGGTTTCCTGTACTATAAGTATAATTTCTATGTGTTTATATAAATTTTGTCGGTTTCCTTGTTGAAGTTTTGTGGAATGATACATTATATCTAAATGTTTTGGCCAGGCCTTTATTATTTCGCTTATTTTAGCTCAATGTTATATTTTCTCCTGGAATGACTCACGTGCAGACATAGGTAACACTTCAATACTAATTTCAAGTTTTAAATTAGTTTTAAATCGATATTCATGATTGGATCGAGGCTGATGGGATGCTCTAGGAAGACATAATTAGTTTCTGGCCCATGGGAGGAAGGCTTTAGTTTATAATGTATGTCATAGTCAAAGGTCGATATGTCGTCTCTTCCCGGAATGACTGGTTTCCTAGATTTGACCAAAGCCTTCGGCATCCCGAATTAAATTCTAATTTCGGCCTTTGACTAAAGTATTTTTGGTCAAACCTAGAAGTTCCTAACTTTTCAGTCAAACGTCGAAAGTAAAATAATCTGTTTCGGGCTTTGCCTAGTCGATCCTAGAAGTGACTGGCAGACTCGGTCGACGGTAAACGTCGACGTCAGGGGCACCCCAAGGTTCGGTTTGGTTAGGTTCCTTTAAACCCTGCAGACAGAAATAGGAGCCCCGCGCAACGGGCCTCCGTCAACCTGCTGACGAAAACCCTAACCCAAGCGTAACCCAAGCGTTTGTTTCGGCTTTGACTAAGACTTCAGGTCAGATCTGAGGATTGCCTATCAAACCTAGGAGCGCCGGAGTCGAGGTTTGACTATAACATATATACTATGTATTCACGATTATTCTCTAGACTAAAGTGTAAAGTGGCCATTACGTAGACCTTGCTCATTGATAGAACTTTTTATAAAAAAATAGAAACAAGAATATTTAAATCTATTCATATGTGTAGTAGTGTAACTACTTATCAAGATTGGTAGATATATAAACTCACGTTTGTCATAACTAGTCAAGCAAATGACATTATTATTAAATTAATTAGAATATTTAAACATGTATGCTTGCAACTGTTGTATTTAAAACATTATTGACTTGACAACATATAAACATATGTATTCTTATTTCTATTGATAAATATTCTTGTTTCTATTTTTTTATAAAAAGTTCTATCAATGAGCAAGGTGTACGTAATGGCCACTTTACACTTAAGTCTAGAGAATAATCGTGAATACATAGTATATAATATGTTATAGTCAAACCTCGACTCCGGCGCTCCTAGGTTCGATAGACGTGACTTTGTAATGAGGGAAACATTTGGCAGAATATAGTATTATTATGTTTTGTGATATTTCATGTATATTAAAAGAAATAAAAGAGATAGTATACTTAGATGTTCTTCACCCCACTGGGGGGAACACTGACTAACCTAACTCAACATAGTTGCGAATTCTAAAAGGATACACAGATATTCTACTTCATTTATTTATAAATAAATATCCTTGGATATTTCACACAACGCCATCTAGTCCCAATCTAAGCAACCTAATGCCTGTGTTATGGTAACGAGATGGCTGATAAACTACTTATACATTTTTTTTTTGTAAATACATACATATTATAGATAGAAAAACACCCAGACTCGGAACAAATACTTGTAGGTCGTACAAATATTTGTTCCGTGCGGGAATCTAACCCGCGACATGCTGCGCAGCAGTCAATCGCTCAACCACGGCGCCAACCGTGTCGTCCATTTCCTCCTGTATAAATTATTACTTACACACGTGACTTAATACGTAGTACATCACACGCGTGACTGGTTAACGTTAACGACATATTTTACAATATAACAACACGAGCTGTCAGTTCTCGATAGATACATTTGACATGACACTTGCTTTCCCAACGACGTGACTTTGTAAAGAGGTAAACATTTAATTAATACTCACACATGTTAACGTGTTTTCAATAATCTCTGCGTTGTTGTGTGTGAATTAGAAATTATAATGATGGTATGTTTGCGTTTATGTGTAGGAAAACTTGGTAGGTTTGTTGTTACGGGAAAATTAAAGCCAACGGAGAGTTTGTTGAACAGTATTACTATTGTTGTCAATGTAGCATTAATAAATGAAAGATAAACATTTGCCACAATAATACGTATAATTTTTAAAATAAGAAAAATCCGAGAATTAATAAAAATATAAAAAATACAAAATTGTTACGTTGTTCTTCTGTTGTTATCATTATTTTAAGCTTACCTTGATGTCAAAAGTATTAATATCTGTGACTGCTTCTAAGGTCCGTATTACAGAACGTCACTCAGTACTCAAGCATTACTTAAAACTAGATTCAAGCCATTTGATTGGTTGAAACTAGATTTAAACTAAATTTAAACAAAGATCAGTGCTTGAGTTTCCTTCTGTAATACGGACCTAAGTGTCACACATCAGTTCACATCACAGATTTTAATAATATTGCTAAATATATGCACTTTGATTTACAACAGACCAACATTGGTAAGGAAGATATTTGGATGTTTGTAACCACATTTTTAGCTCAATCACACATAAATTGCAAAACGGATTTAAATCAAATCAAATCAAATTTATTTACTGAGAACAAATACAGGAATTGCAGTACACATTAAAAGTATAGTTCACAAAATAAGCACTATTTCATTTCTAAAAACGTGTGGGTGCTCTCCTAGCTAGGCTATGGAAAGGCTGTTCCTTCCTAAAATACGGCGAAACTAAGTAACTTTGTAACCATCTTTTACAGTAACTATAGCATCTTTCTGATAGGAAAAAATACACAGTAATCTACAATACATAGGAAGTGATTTCATGTGTCTTGAAATCTATTTTAGTTTGTAGAACTGAGGAAAAAAAATCCTAAATCCAGGTCTATTTCGGTCTATTTTTTCGAGTTGTTACCATAATACTCCTACAGTTTTCATTAAAAGTGTTCATTTATACAGTTATTTACAACCTAATAAGGAATGATTTCTTGTCATTACTTTTTTAGTTTAATCAACAGATTTTTTGTAAATCGGTAATTACTTCATATTTTGCAAGCGTTGTGTCATCGCGCTTCTCTTTCTTTTCTATGCAGTCCGACAGTGACCGCGCTTTGTGCGACGGACAAGCCTGTCGAGTTTGGTCCATAGGTAAAAGTTATTCATAATGATAAGTACCTACAATGAAGACGTTGTATAATTTTTAATTAAGTACCGTTATCCTCTTAAGGGGTCACTGTACTCATCATTATGAACAACTTTTACTGTGGACCAAACATGAAATCGCAAAAAAAAAACTAATGTTCCCTACATTTTGACGAGATAATATACAGGGTGTTTCTTTTAAGGTTTTTACCTATCGATTTAACCCTTATGTATGTTCTACGATTTTTTGTAGTTTTCGAGTTATAATTTTTTTTCGATATTTTTCCTGATTCAACGAGATGATGGCTTTAAAAAATTATATCTTTTTTTGGGTTAACTTTGAACAAGACTGTACTAAAATAGGGCATTATTTGCTGAAATCTGTCGTTGAAAATGGTGTATCTGAAATCTTTTGATTTTCATATTTTATATTTTACTAGCTTTTGCCCGCGGCTTCGCCCGCGTGGATGTCGGATAATATCCCACGGGAACGTACTACCGGGATTAAAAGTACCCCAAGGCCGACGTACGCACGGACGTAAAAATATCGCGGTGGGATTTTATCGCGCACTGGATTTTCAACTCTCGGTTTTGAGCCGATCTTCGAGAATCCAACCTAACAACAACAGAGCGCATCCCAGCGCGACGAAAACACTGTTGGATTTTTAACTCTCAGCGCTCTAAGCAGAGCGTTGAAAATGCAGTGCGCTAAAAAATCGCCGCGACATTTTTACGCCCGTGCGGACGTCGGCTAGACAATAATTATCTTCTCGCACTGCTTATACAGGGTGTCCCGTAAATAATGGATAATCTCTTAAGGGGTCATCGTACTCATCATTATGAACAACTTTTACTATGGGACCAAACCTGGAATCGCGAAAAAAAAATCAGCTGCTCCCTACATTTTGACGAGTTTGATGTAGATAAATGTACTGGTCAGCTGATTTTTTTTCGCGATTTCAGGTTTGGTCCCATTGTAAAAGTTGTTCATAATGATGAGTACAATGACCCCTTAAGAGATTATCCATTATTTACGGGACACCCTGTATAGTACTCGAGGAGCGGCGCGCAGATTGATATCTGATTGCTGGAGGATAATAAATCTTAAAACCAAACAATAGTAAACGGAAAATAAATCCTCTTTATTTCCCTATCCCGTGGGAATTAAAAAATATTAAGACTAAGGGTCAGCGCACACCAAGAGCAGAGCAGAGCAGAGCATTTTCTGAGACTATTGAAAAATTAATCTTATCATAAGGAAATTATTACGTTCTTTTCCTTCCCTAGGATACCACCATAAAGTCTTGCCAAATTTTATCAAAATCTGTTCGGTGGTTTAGGCGTAAAAAGGTAGACACAGACAGGTGGTACAGACAGACAGACAGAGTTACTTTCGAATTTATAATATCAGTATGGATAATTGTTATTTTCCTCGCTAGAGAGCTCCGATAAACGCGTGCGATCTCTGCTAATCATAAAGTGCTATAGGGCGAAGCGCGGCCTTCAACGCGCTATTTATGTACCGCCGCCCGCTATGTCCCTGCTTTTTTAACCGACTTCTAAAAAGGAGGAGGTTCTCAATTCGGTTGTATTTTTTTTTATGTTTGTTACCTCAGTACTCCGTTATTTATGAACCGAATCGAAAAATTATTTTTTTATTTGAAAAGGTATACTTCCAGATTGGTCCCATTTTTATCAAAATCCAATTTTGATGATGGGATCTATGAGGAATCGAGGGAACTCCTCAAATATTATAGGTATACATATAGCGATTTTGGTATTTTCATCAACAAATCAAGCGTTTGCATTCAGAAAGTATCATCTAGTGAAGTGGAACTGATGAAGAAGACCACAGATGGCCACAGGAACTCCTCAACGACGATAAGTACCTACCTATTTCACGGGTGGCGATAAGATATCTCGATTAAAATGGTTAAGCGACTATGACGAAATGGTTCTGATGAAAATGGTACCATCGAACCGATCTGATGAAGAAGCCGGAAGGTAGTCATCGGAACTCAGTAATAAAACAATGTATCCTAGCCGTGTTTGGGCTTATTGGAATTGTCATGAGGTGCACTCTGGCTATAAATGATTTAATGGTAACTATATGCCGATGCCGCTTCAAATTGCGCTATAACTTGAGTTGTATGTTATGTGTGGCCTTGATTGTCAGAAGGCAGATTTCGTAGCCTCGTTATCTCTGTCAACTAAAACTACGCCTACCAAACTTCTGACACTACTCTATCGCGACGTATTTGCCTTTTTGCAAAGTTTTTATTTGAAATGGTATACTCCTGAGACTGTCTCATAAAAATATCTTCAAGTTTTGATGAGAGGCTTTTGAGTTAGATTCAATAATTTAATACGTATTTTTCCCATTTAGTCTATGTGGATGATGCTCTAATTTATTTTGCAGAGTGGTATTCAGATTTGTGAGGGATAGGTACCACTTAAAAGTGAAAAATAAAAACTTTTTACAAAAAAAAAACAACTGACTTCCAAAAAACACTGCAAAGTGAAAAATAACTAATTTCGGAAGTCGGAGGCAAAAAAAAACGATAATAAATAAAAAAGCAAAGACACCGACTTCCTAAATTAAAGTTATTTTTCACTTTGTAGTGTTTTTTTGGAAGTCGGTTGTTTTTTTTTTGTAAAAAGTTTTTAAATCTGTAATATCTTCGAAAATATTCATTTAAATTACATGCTGTAAAGGGCCATATTGATCTATAGTAAATGCACAATGTATTTAAGGTACTTCATTGGATAAGGATTAATGCTGTATTGCTTAAAATCGCTTCGTAAATAAGCCATTATTTCTCGTAAAAAGTAAAGGATAAAAAATGGTTATTGTGGGTTATCCCTGAGAGATAGACATATACCATCGCGGACTTTTTTGCAGACCTTTTTAAGGTGTACAATACTGTAGTACATTATTTTGATCTGTCTCGTAGGGTTCAGCCAGCGTTTGCAATTTAAGCGCAAGAAAATGTGTTTATTTACGACATCACATTAGAATCCTCTAAAATTATCAGTGTTTCTCTACTATATTATACATGTATTATACATATAAACCTTACTGTTGAATCACTCTATCTATTAAAAAAAACCGCATCAAAATCCGTTGCGTGGTTTTAAAGATCTAAGCATACATAGGGACAGACAGACAGCGGAGCGACTTTGTTGTATAATATGTAGTGATTATTATCTTTGCATATTTTTGTCAATCCTGATATTTACTATTCCTCTAATTTTTATACCTACTACTACTATCCTTAACCACTACCATTGATATGAAATGAGAGATCCAAAATAACTAGAAAACTACAAAAAAGTCGTAGAACATACATGGGTGTTATATCGTTAGGTATGGTACTCTGCTATCAGCTCGCACGGGCTTGACACCTTATAAGAAACACCCTGTATTTAGACCAAAGCGCAAATTAGCATGCGGCCGTGAACAACAAAACAGTTAGGTCAATCCACTTTGTCAATCAGGATAATTAGGTATATTACAATTCAAGGAAAAATTGCCTTTTCCTTGTATTCACAGTGATTCATTACTTGGTTAGTATATTCCTTTTATGTAAGTACCTGGGCGACCGAGCTCTGCGCTGATGAAAATAGAGAAACCCAATCTTTTTCCATATAATATGAGCCCTAGCTAGATCGATTTTTCGACCCAGTGTATATGCCGTAAATCCCTACATTGTAACTTTCATCGAAATTGTTTCAGCCGTTTTCGAGAAAGGTATAGGGTACAACATTAATTTTTGTTTACCCTAAACCAGAAAAGGGGTCATTGTACTCATCATTTTGAACAATTTTTTCAATGGACCAAACCTGAAATCGGGAAAAAAAATCAGCTGTTCCATACATTTGTGTTCACTTAAATCGACAAAATGTATGGAACAGCTGATTTTTTTTTCGCGATTTCAAGGTTGGTCCCATAGAAAAAGTTGTTCAAAATGATGAGTAGGTACAATGACCCTTTTTCGGGTTTAGGGTAAACAAAAACTAATGTTGTTTACAAGTAAAGGATTTTTGTTCCTAAATAGGGGCGGGTGTTATTATATGTTTTGTGGTTTTAATTTACAAAAAAATGTCTTTAAACATCGTGAGGACATCGTGGGGTCGGCTTCCAGTCAAACCGGTTGCAGCTGAATGTAATTAACATGAGGAACTGCCTAGCTGACCTCCACAACCCAGTTACTGGGTAACACGATACCCCCTGTTAAGACTAGTTGTCAGACTTTCGGGCTTCTGACTACCCACAACGACTGTCAAAGATCTATGAATGACAACCGGGACCAACAGCTTAACGTGATTTCCGAGGCACAGAGGGATCTTGATATGTGATGATCACCCATCCATGAACCTTCTATCAACCCGTGCGGCTTTATTTGGCCACTAGCCCATTCAAATACTTATTTTATTTCACGAACGAAGTTAACCGGTCGATAGTCTTCCGGAAATCAAACATTACTTTAATTAACACATTGTGATGTATTATTATCCCAAAGTTCACAAAAAAACTGGTCTTTGTTTACACAAACACCAAAAAAATACTTATCTTTACATAGCCTTGAGGTCATTCAAGTTATGCTGAAGTATTTTTTAGGTAAACTTATGTGTGAACAATATTTTCGCACTTTTTGTATAAGGCGCGGTTACAAAACAAATGTAGTCATAAATAATAATAAAACGTTTGTGTTCCGTCCGACAATTTTACCCGACTGCGAAAAAGGGCCATGCTATAGCAAAAGTTATTCTAGTTTCCGATACATGAGCTATTTGATCAGCCATCCACGACTAACTGTTTTTTTTTTTAGTTTTGTTACTTTCATGACCTTTTTTAGGGTTCCATACCTAAAAAGGAAAAAACGGAACCCTTATAGTATCACTTCATTGTCCGTCTGTCTGTCTGTCTGTCAAGACCCTTTTTCTCAGGGACGCGTGGAGGTATCAAATTGAAATTAATAGTTTATGGTGCCTTGGAGTACTAAAAAAAACGAGTTTCTAAGTCATCGCAATAAAAAAATACGGCCATTCATGCGACATATATTATTTTGATACTCGCAAGTAAATCAAAACCTATGGGTAGTATTTCCCGTTGACCTAGAATCATGAAATTTTTGCAAGAAACGAGGTCTCACAGCGTAAGTAAAGGAAAAAGTCTGAAAATTGTTAATTTGTAACTTTTATCACGTAACAAAGTATGTTTTTGGGATTACGATGTTAAGTTTGTTTTAGGGATATTTAAATTCTTTTAAACTACGGAACCCTTCATTGTGCGTGGTCCGACACTCACTTAGCCGGTTTTTTTTTGTGGAGAAGTGCTTATGCATTCTGCACTACCACCCACGCGGGGAGATAGTGCAGTTATGTGGGACTCTAACCCACTAAAACTCCATGGTGTCCTCGGCGCGCCGAGCGGCAGAGAGAAGGACACCATTGAATTTTCGGGAACACGGGCACGCGTTAGCACTCACCCGTGATTACTTTCATGATCAGGGGGCCTACTCCCTAAGTCCGTCCGTTCATCCGTCCGTCTGACATTACGATTCATCAAAATAAATGTAAAAGTTAAATTTTTCGGACGGGCAAAAACACATCGGGAGTAGGGACAACTGGCAAATCATGTTGTCATTCATACTTCGTTCGGTCCACGAACCAATCATCCATCCGTAGGTGATACGGAGTAAGAAACGCCCGTAACGAAGGCCCAAACTACGGGCTTCGTGCTTAGGGAGTAGCCCCCCTGTATCGAAAGAGCTGAAGATCATAGGGCGAGGTTTTTGTCCAGCTGTGGGATAATTCAGGCTAATTAACAATAACTATCATGACCAACAAGAAAGTATTTCACAATGTTTAGGGTTCTATTCACTCGTGTCTGTCTGTCCGTCTGTCGCAGCCAATTTACTCCGGATCTAATTTTATAATCTAACTAGCTTTTTCCCGCGGCTTCGCCCGCGTGTACGTTTCACTTCTATTAACTCAAGGAATAAGATTTTTCATATAAACTTTGGACCCCAGTTTCACCCCTTCAGGGAGTGAATTTTGAAAAATCCTTTCTTAGTGCACCCCTAGACCTCATAAGAAACCTACGTGCCAAATTTGGAATCTCTAGACTCAGCGGTTTGGGCTGTGCGTTGATATGTCAGTCAGTCAGTTTCTCCTTTTATATATTTAGATGTTATGCATGTACGACGAGTTGATGAATTACTCTATTATACTATCGCAGTATGAATGATGATTATCATCGTTCTATGTTTAAGTAAAAATAAATGTCGTTTATTGATAAAATTACCAAAGAGCCTCGTTTTACCCTTTAAATGATAACTTCTAGGTTATATCGGGAAAAAAATCTTTACTTCGAATTTATCTTTTATGGACCACAGCAACCGTATCTGCGGTGCAAACCAAGATCAACTATTACAATTTTTATTTTATTTTTAACAGATCGAAAATGCATTCGACCCGACCATTTTTTGGTTCCCACTCGGATACCTCGGCTATCAATATAAAGAACATGGTAAGATGCACGCCCTTGACTGTTGTCCCTAAATGTGCATTATAACCCCGCTGGTAGTTATATATTTAAGCTTCCTACTTGTTGCCTTCTCATAGATGTCACTTAATAATAATAATCAATAATTAACTTTTAATTTGGCAAGAATACAACGCTATAAGGTTATTTTGGCGTGTGTCCAAAATTGGAACTAACTTCGCCGTCATCATCATAATCATCTTCATTTCAGCCGAAAGACGTTCACTGCTGGACATAGACCTCCCCCAAACACCGTCTCTTCGACCGGTTCTATGTTTCCCGGTTCCGCATCCAGCGGATTCCTGCTGCCTTCACAAGGTCATTGGTCCATCTTGTGGGAGGCTTTCCAACTAAGTGTACCGGTACACGGTCGCCACTCCAAAACCCTTCGGCCCCATCGGCTATCTGTTCCCATTGCCACTTAAGTTTGGCAATTCTTTGGGCTATGTCGGTTACCTTGGTTCGTAGGTTGGTTACGTAGGGAAACTGAAAGCATAGTTGAGAGGCTATAGAGACTTGCAAGAGATAACCTTGGAGTTACCTTTTTCACTTCACCATCCTGTTTTGTCAATAAAATTTCTGTGACACAATTTGGCAAATGCACAGCAAAGCCGTTGTCAATGTCATTCAGATGCTATAATGTCCTTGTAGCATTTAATTTAACAATATTTTTATTTAGAAGAGTGTCCGTGGAGTTTCTTGCCCGTTCGTCCTTCTCTGTAGGAACCTACGCTTTTGGAATGGGCAACTAGCTTCATCTTTCTAGCTGACCGACTCCATTTTAAAAAAAATATAATTTGGTCGTAGTCAAAAATATGACAGATTAAAACATTTAAATGTGTGTGTGTATGCTAAGATATCCCGGTAAATTAAAGTTGATTGTTTGATTATAAGTAACGACTCTGAGAGTCTGAGTTCGGCAATTAATATTTTTCCTCTCCTTCTTTTCTAAGAAGTCGCTCAATTGAAAAATCTAGAAAAACTTAGCTTGTTTATTGCATTCTACAGTTGTATAGTTATAATAAACATTATCTTCAAATTCTAACGCTCTCACTACTTAATTACTTAAGCAAATTACTTATATAGTTATTGTTGATGTAGGTACACATGCAAGTAGCAAAATTATAATGTAGTAAATAATTTGGCCTCTTAATGGCAAACGAAATCGCGGCAGGCCCAGACGGAGATGGCGGGATGAACTGTTGGCCTACTCCCTAAGTCCGTCCGTCTTTCCGTCCGTCCGTTCATCCGTCCGTCTGACATTACGATCCATCAAAACAAGTGTAAAAGTTAAATTTTTCGGACGAGCAAAAACACATCGGGAGTAGGGACAACTGGCAAATCATGTTGTCATTCATACTTCGTTCGAGCCCCGAACCAATCATCCATCCGTAGGTGATACGGAGTAGGAAACGACCGTAACGAAGGCCGAAACTACGGGCTTCGTGCTTAGGGAGTAGGCCCCCTGGACTCCTTTGATAAAGTTTGGTCCTTGGCAGCTCCTGGACAGACAGAGGTGGAAAGAGAGTAGGGAGGCCTTTGCCCAGCATGAACTATTAAAATCATGTTCCCATTGTAATGATTGAGTGTCGAGTTTATGTTGTAAACGGTTTTTAGGATCAAGTCTCGTAAAACTTTGAAAGGCGAATCGTTAGCCTCATAAAGTGCTTCAATCTACGTTATGTGTTATTTTTGATTAATTAAAGATATTTGAAAATGAAAATGAATGACTTAGTTGCTTAGAAATCACTATACCTATCGAAAACTTTTATTTTCGCTGCATTTCCACCAGAAATGAGCGCGGACGCGTAGCGAGGGATGTGTGTAAAACTAACAGAAACAATCGCTTCATTTTCATAGCTTGAGCTAAGTTAGTGCTCTTATTGGTTAGTTTTACACACATCCCTCGCCACGGATCCTCGCTCATTTCTAGTGGAAACGCAGCATAAAGCTCTCGCCTCACCTGCCTGATATCTAAATTGGAAGCAATGTTCCCAATATTGATGTCAGAACTCAGACAAGACAATAACAGGCTAGGTTCACCATCACCATTATAAGGGTATTTCTGATGAAACATGCAGCTGACTACTTTTTTTGGGTTAAAGATGATCTTAATAACCGTCCTATCAGGTTTTGGCGCGATATGAAATTACTTTTTTTACGTTTTTAAGAGCTCGTCGTGGCTAAGTAATAACAGCCGCACTGGTCGATCCATCAGGTTAAGCTGCGCTTGCCGGGCTTGGATTAGTAACCATCTTTACATACCGAGACACCTCCGTGCCTCGAAAAGCACGTTAAGCCGTTGGTGCCAGCTGTCATTCGTGGATCTTTGACAGTCGTTACAACAGGCTCACTACGCAGGACAGAAGTTGAACGTTTCCAGTGAGAGAGAGTGACGGTGCTATAAGTCGTATACAACGTGTAACGTTGAATGCGCAAAACCTCTTAAGGGGTCATTGTACTCATCATTATGAACAACTTTTACTATGAGACCAAACCTGAAATCGCGAAAAAAAATCAGCTTTTTAGTACATTTTGACGAATTATGCGAACATAAATGTACTGAACAGCTGATTTTTTTTCGCGATTTCACGGTTTGATGCCATAGTAACAGTTGTTCATAATGATGCGGACAATGACCCCTTAAGAGGTTTTGCGCATTTAACGTTACACGTTGTGTAGCTACGTCTCTCTCTCTCTCACTGGAAACGTTCAACTTCTGCCCTGCGTTAAGAGCTCATAGTGAGCCTGCTATAACGACTGTCAAAGATCCACGAATGACAGCTTGCACCAACAGCTTAAGAGCGTTGACTCGGTACGGCATTTCATACAAACTTTCAAGTCCTTTTTTATCGAAATGAATGAACCGATTTTAATGAAACTTCATACGCATAAGTAGGATACATAGGTCTAAAAAGTTAGTAAAGAACATTTTCTAAATGTCTTATTTAAAAAAAGATAAATGGAAATCTCTGCTTCTATGGAATATTTAAAATCCGTCTAATTTTGCTGCAACACTATTTTTCGAAAATGTTCTTTACTAACTTTTTAGACCTATGTATCCTGCTTATGCGTATGAAGTTTCATTAAAATCGGTTCATTCATTTCGATAAAAAAGGACTTGAAAGTTTGTATCAAATGCCGTACCGAGTCAACGCTCTTAACGTGCTTTCCGAGGCACGGAGGAGTTTCGGTATGTAAAGATGGTCACCCATCCACGGACCGTTCAACGTTCAACTTCTGCCCTGCTATAAGAGCTCATAGTAAGCCCCCAGGTCGTCAGAAGCCCGAAAGTCTGACAACCAGTCTTACGAAAGGGTATCGTAAACCCAGTAAGGGTTGTGTAGTGTAGGTCAGATAGGCAATTTTTTTTTTTAACTTTGACATGCTCTAAGTTTGGACTCCTGAAGCAGCTGACGCTCAGTTCTCTTATGCACTAAGGAATAAACAATAATAATAATTATGAATTTCAGCCGGTAGGTATTTACTTTTTCAAAATAACGCCACCGCCCGTTCTATTAGCTATCAGAGAAAATAAAATATGATATTGACCACATGTGTGTTTCCTGATACGACAACATTGAATTTAGACGTACGTGTGTATTTAGATTAAAATTTATTTGCAACTGCGTACATAATGGAGCTAAATTATATGTTTGTTTACCATCATAAATGACATCTGCTAGATTTAGTATATAAATATTTTCGTTTTTATATGACACAGAGGAGCTCGTGGCTAAATAATAACTGCCGCACGGGTCGATCCATCAGGTTAAGCTACGCTTGCCGGGGTTGGTCCGTGAATGGGTGACCATCTTTACATACCGAGACTCCTCCGTGCCTCGAAAAAGACGTTAAGCCGTAGTTTTCGACTTTTGATGAAAAATGTAAAAAAAAATACCGTTTCATCTCCGAAGTTTGCATAGAGAAAAATCTGAAATTATTCTATGTGATAGAAGTTTATGTAAAGTTTACAGGAAAAATAAAACGATGTCTCTAAATAACACAATTTTTCAGAAATCGGAACGGAACCCTCAGTGCGCGAGTCCGACTTGCTCTTGACCGGTTTTTAATCGACTTCTGAAAAAAGGAGGAGGTTTGCCATTTCCCATTGCGTTGGTTCCCTAAAATAAGGTGCAAGCTTAATTTTAGGCTGATGCCCTGACTGGGTAAATAAGTTTTCATAGTTTTCTTTACTTCTGACAACAACTCAATCAGCAACCTTATTTCAACGATAATAAAGATCATTGTGATTTTGACAAGAGATCTATAAAATAAAAGACTGTACTATACTTTCGCTCTGATAAAAAGACAAATGACAATCAGAAAAGGTGCAAAGTCCATGTTAAATTCAGCAGAATTTATGCAAAGTGCGGAGATACGGCAAGCGAACGGTTTTGTCCTTTCCCCTATTGGGACTGGCGACTTGCCAGATTCTGATGCCAAATAAACTAACAAATATACAGCGTTACACCCATTATCTATGTTATGGTGATCGGTTATCGTGTATGGGAGAAATAATAATCATAATCAGCCTATCGTATTTCCCACTGCTGGGACACAAGCCTCCTCACGGTGAGAGAGAGCGGGCCGAAATCCAGCACGTGGGCCCAGTGCCGGTTGGTAGATGTCCCATGAATTTTTGGTTCTAGGACATGTCGACCTTATAATGGATGATACCGGAGAGACATTCAAACAAATGCTATGTTATCGTCAGGTTAAGCTACGCTTGCCGGAGTTGGTCCGTGGTTGGCTGACCATCTTTACATACGGAGACTCCACCGTGCCTCGGAAAGCACGTTAAGACGTTGGTCCCGGCTGTCATTCGTGGATCTTTGACAGTCGTTAATACGGGTCGTCAGAAGCCTGAAAGTCTGACAACCAGCCTTACCAAGGGGTATCGTATTACCCAGTAACTGGGTTGAGGAGCTCAGATAGGTAGTCGGTCCATGTAAAATACTGGTACTTATTCAGTTGCATCCGGATAGACTGGAAGCCGACCCCAGCATAGTTGGGAAAAGGCTAGGCAGATTTATTGAGGTAGGAGAGTTAGAGGACCAGTGGTGATAGTACAGGATCTCTGACTTCAGTTTGCGAGTTCAAACCCAGAGGAACTGCTACCACCGGACCTACTTTTGCCGTCATGCAGCGTTGCTATTTCATGTTTGGAGGGTATGGCTTCCAGTTGGTGCGCGCGGCAGCACCAACAGTATACTCAGTGTCACTGATCGGTGGGATTCCTCGATGTTGCGGAGGTGGTTGGAGCTCCACGCTGAATTTTAATTTAATTTAATTTATTGTTAATCTGTGCCTGTACTTACTAACATTAAATATTAAGTAAAATTGTTACTAACCCTATGGACTATGTCTGAAATAAAAGTATTGTATTGTATTGTAACTAAGCCCCATGAGACATGAGAGATATGTCTCTGTGAAGCAGCAGTGGTGGTGGTGGCCCAGTGGTAACGGCCGTGACATACCAGTTGCAGGTCGTGGGTTCGAATCCAAGCAGGCACTTTCATCATCATCATTATCCACTTCCCGACTTCACCCACAGCTGGGTATAGGTCTCTCTTTTCTTGTGCTAATCCCCACGCTCCTGTGCCAGCCTCATCCAGGTTTAGCCTGGGATGGCAACAATGTTCTCCACCCATCTCGCCACCGGACGACCGACGTCTCGTCTTCCAGCCCTTGAACGCCACTCTGTCGCAGAACTCCACCTGTCATCACTGCGCCTTGTCAGATGTCCTGCCCAATTCCTTTTGAGTTCAATATATCGAAGACCTTCGTACGTCTTCGGAACTCGACGTTTAGAACTCGGTTTATGAGCCCGATGCCAAGCCTAGAACGCTTCGAGCTCTGTGCAAATCTGAGCAGGTTTACTTTGTATAAATTATTTCATCACTACTACTCTTAAAAATGGTGAAGGAAAACATTGTGAGGACACCACCATGTCCTATAACCAGAAATTCGACGACATGTGACATCTACCAACCCACATAAGGCCCGCTTGGTGTATTACGGCCAACTCTCTCACAGAGAGGAGGCCTATGTCCCAGCAGCGGGGATATATCAGACTGGGTTTCATTTTATCAGCTTGAGGAACAGTTAAGTTATTATCTACGCAGCAATACGTCTTAATCAAAACAATGTTTACTTTTTTATTAACACTGATAGTCAAAAATGTTTTTAATTTCTGGCCAAAGTAAGAATTATTAACACTTTTAATTTTAAAACAGTTTTTTGGCAAGTTATAAGTAAGTAAGTTATGTAAGTAATATTTTTTTGTTACAACTACGTAATATCTCCATTATAGGCTTTAGTACATAGCGACTGTGTTAGAAAAATAGACATAACACAATAATTAACTCAAGTACATAAATACTGTAGAAGCAAAATAAGAAAATGTCTCTTTGTGTCTTTGTTATATTTTCACGGCCAAAATAATTGACGCACAGATTTTGATGCAATTTTACAAAGAGATATTAACCAAGATTAATTGTTTTGTCGAACGAGGACAGAGGGAAGGGAGGCCTTTTTAGGAAACATGGGCTTATAATGCTGTTCCCTACATTTTGACGAGTTAAATGCGATTATTGTAGGGACCAGTTGATTTTTTTCCATAGCAGTAATAACAAAAAAATCGGCCAAGTGCGTGTCGGACCACGTACAATAAAGGGTACCGTAGCCGTAGTTGCAAAGAATTTATCCCAAAAACAAACCTAACATTGTAAACCCAACCAATTTTTTAAAGTGATAAAATTACAAATTAATTATTTTCGGACTTTTTCCTTTACTTGTACTTTAAGACCCTGCTTCTTGTCAAATTTCATGATTCTAGGTCAACGGGAAGTACCTACCTATAGGTTTCGATTTACTTGCGCGTATCAAAATTATGGCGCATAAATGGCCGTATTTTTTTATTGCGTTGTTAAAGAAGCTTGATTTTTTTAAAGCTCTATAGGACCATAGACCTACGTATTTGATATTAATTTCAAATTGATACCTCCACTAGTTCTTGAGAAAAAGGGTCTTGACAGACACAGACCGACAGACAACGAAGTGATCCTTTAATTGTTCCGTTTTTCCATTTGAAGTACGGAACCCTAAAAACTTCTTTACTGTCTCGGCTAGTGTTCTTCAAAGCGTTAAAGTACGACATCGCCCTGATAATAATAACCATATGGTGATAAACGTTGCTTATGATAGGAAACCACTGCATTATACTAATATTGTGTTACGCAGTCGCAGATACATGACATATACTTACTTACCTGTGTTTATAATATAATAGTATGTTTTGTTTATAAAACCGTATGGCTGTCCAGTGTCCTTAAAGAGTAGATTACATTTATTAGGGTTCCGTACCGAAATGGTAAAAAAGGAACCCTTATGGTGAGACTCAGTCTGTCCGTCTGTCACAGCTGGATATCTCATGAACTGCTAATGCTATCAACTTGAAATTTGGAATACTTTTACATGACGTTTACCCAACTATTTTGCAA
Source organism: Cosmia trapezina (assembly GCA_905163495.3). NCBI lineage: Eukaryota > Metazoa > Arthropoda > Insecta > Lepidoptera > Noctuidae > Cosmia > Cosmia trapezina. The sequence goes on from LR991049.1 coordinate 8,507,228, forward strand.
ATAAGAAAGAAATAAAAATATTTATATTTTTTTTGCAACAGGGACTTAAAAATTCATAGTGGAGCTACTAGGGCATGTGGGGTATTATATGAAAGAGCGCTGTTTGCACATTTTTAAACATTTTTTTTTTTTTTTTAGGCCGCATAGTTTTCGACTTTTGATGAAAAATGTTAAAAAAAAATACCGTTCCCCCCCCCCCCCCCCCCCCCTTATCTCCGAAGTTTGCAAAGAGAAAAATCTGAAATTATTCCATGTGATAGAAGTTTATGTAAAGATTACAGGAAAAATAAAACGATGTCTCTAAATAACACACTTTTTCAGAAATCATCAACAAAAATTACATATAAATAATGGTACGGAACCCTCGGTGCGCGAGTCCGACTCGCTCTTGACCGGTTTTTTTTAAATCGGTATAACATGTAAGTACTAGAACTTAAGAGATATAACTTGTGGTTATGTAATAACAGCCGCACGGGTCGATCGATCAGGTTAAGCTACGCTTGCCGCGGTTGGTCCGTTGATGGGTGACCATCTTTACAGTCATACGTACATAGATCACGTTGATAAGGTCTCCGCCTATTACATACCTCTGCCATCCCTTTCGGAGTATACCATAGAAATATAAAAAACAGGAGAAGTGGCTAGGGAGCGAATCTGTGTCCGCGCGACATGCTCAGTGAAATGCCGTTCATAGTCAAATGCCCGTCTCCGCGAACTAGTGCGCTTTCGACTTTGACCGTGACAATTTATAAGAATGCCGTGTTGTTCAGGGGTTTCTTGTAAAAACCGAAGCCAAGAATCACTTTCCATATGTAGTACCAGTATTTTACCGTATTTGTCTTTAAAATCATGAAAGTGACAAAAGGAGAAAGTGGAGACACAGGGTTCTGATACATTTTAATACTCATACTGGGCACATCTAATTCTTTCTTATATCTATGGGGCATACAGTCATAATGTTATGTGAAAACCCTAGGCATATCTTCACAATGATTATCCGCGCTACAATCGTGTTGTACAAATCGTGACAAGCACTGTTTATAATTTTATTGTCTCCTATAAATTGATGGGTGGCACGGCACAGTCGTCGTTAAAACAATGGCTGCGCCACTCGCCATTTTACTTAAAAGCAGTGATATTTTGTGTAATTACCTACTTATATAGGGTGACTGGTAATTAGTGACCGATACCTAAGCACATGATTATACTCATGATAACAAACAACTTTTACTATGGGACCAAACCTGAAATCACGAAAAAAAAATCACCTGCTCCATACATTCATGTTCGCATAACTCGTCAAAATGTAGGGAGCAGCTGATTTTTTTTATATAACACTATACGCTTGTATTCTTAAATGGAGTAGGCAACCAAAAGATTATTCAAACAAACAGCACTATATCCTCTCATGATCTCATCATTTGCCTAGCCTTTTTCCAACTATGTTGGGGTGCCGACCCCACTCTAACCGGACGCAGTTGAATACCAGTATTTTACCATGGAACCACTGCCTATCTGACCTCCACAACCCAGTGACTGGGTAAAACGATACCCCTTGGTAAGACTGGTTGTTAGACTTTCGGGCTTCTGACGACCCGTAACGACTGTCGAAGATCCATGAATGGCGACTTAAAAGGCAACAACTTCCGAGGCAGGGAGGGTCTTGAATGTAGGTCTGGTATGTAAAGATGGTCACCCATCCGCGGCGAGCTTAGCTTAACCTATGATCGATCGACCCGTGCGGCTGTTACTACTTAGCCACAAGCCCCTCCTAGCCCTTTCTCACATGATTTGACCAAGATAATGTCTCACTAAAGATAAAGTTCACTTGGAACCTCACTCAAGTGAGCGCACACAATTCGAAAGGTTCGCTTTCGAAAACAAAACAAAATTACAGAAATACTGCATAAAGGAGCCAGTTATATTGCTATTCTGTAAAGTTCACTTGGAAAGTTGGAACCTCATTTAAGTGAGCGCTCTTATTTCGAAATCGAACTCATTTATTTGTTTTTAAAATAAATCATCGCGGATTCTCAACGAGACACCGTTCGCGCGTTCGAATTTCGAAGTAATGTTTAAGGTAAACGCACATTTGTCATAGCCGAAGGAAGCGAAGTAGCCAAAAAACTTTTTTACGAAAAAAAATAACCGACTTCCAAAAAAAATGCTACAAAGTGAAAAATAACTTTAATTTCGGAAGTCGGTGTCTTTGGCTCTGTATTTTAGTTTTTTGCCACTGACTTCCGAAATTAAAGTTGTTTTTCACTTTGTAGCATTTTTTTTGGAAGTCGGTTATTTTTTTTTTGTAAAAAAGTTTTTTGTTTCACTTTTTAGTGGGTGAGTTTGTAATTTAGCTAAGTTACAATAGCCTAATATCAACTGCTCATCACCTTTTACAATATATTGTTTTTCCTGATACAAAGACGTTAATTGTTGAGGAGTTCTCCTACTTAAGAAACCAGCAGAACTGGAACTGATGTTGAAGTCACCTCCAACTCAGTCACAACTCCACTTCACGGGCATGAATTGCTTAGCAACCATATTAAAGTAAGTAATCGAATCGCAACCCAAGTGAAATACGTATTATTGAGTAGTTCCGATGGCCATCTGTGGTCTTCCTCATCAGATCCACTTCACCAAATGGTGCATTCCGGGAGCAAATGCACGGGTTACTATAAAAAATATCCAAATCGCTGTAGGTGTGCCTATAAAATTTGAGGGTTTCCCTCGATTTCCATGAGATCCCCTCATCAGATTCTGACTTGGTGACAATGCAACTATCTCAAGAGCACACCCTTTCAAACGAAAAAAGATTTTTTTAAATTGGTCCACAATTGACAGAGAAATCGGTGTACATACATAAAAAATATATATATATATATATATACGCGACGAATTGAATAACCTCCTCCTTTTTGTTTTTGAAAAGTCGGTTAAAAAAGAATCGAATAATAGAATTACTTTTATGAAATCGCCAGAAAAATTACTACGAACTTCGTTTCGTTCAGCGCGGTCGATTCTTTCGGCGTGGATAAGTTTAAGAATAACGCTTACTATTGTTGGCTGTTTTTAATCAAGTCCCAATTATTTTTCATCATAAATTGTCGTTTACAAGTCGCAAATCAATTGTGTGGAAGAATCATTGATTGATTGATGAACCTAGCTCGTGTTTGAATCAACATCTTCTATAGATACATAGAAATATGTGTATTTATGTAATGAACTTTGCACATACATGTGTCTTTATTTATCTTTTACTCTCGTGCGAGACGGCATGAGTTAAACGAAAATAGATGATGTTGGTATAAAATTTGCCAATCGGCAAGGTTGTTAGGGCGGTGACTGTCCAGGGACCGCTGGACTGGACTGGCTGGAGGCTCTTTTAATGAACCCTAAATATCTTTAGGTCGGGTGGTCAGGATTTACTCAGTCAGATTCAGACACCATGTGGGCAGAGGATGGGTTTCGTGCAATGAAAACACACTGGGTGCTATACTCGGTGATTATTAAAATCACAATGTAACACAATCACTCCAAATTAAAATTAACACAACTAACTGAGCACAACGAATCGAATACAGTTCCGTGGCGTAGTAACCCCGATGCGATCAGACACAAGACTGTCTTCCTCGCCATGACCTTAAAACAGACTCTGTAGAAGCGCGCTGTAGGTGTGGGTAGATCACGTGATGTCGCCAGTGGCGCGCTTGCGATTCGTTTCCTGGCCGTAATATTGACCGAATCCGACATATAGATGAATACGATAAATACTTAACTTACTTAATAATACGATAGATTGATAATTCGAGGTCAAGTTGATCAGAGGAGATGGTCCCAGTCATCATTCTCATTCTCCTGCCCTTATCCCAATCTATTTGGGATCGGCGCAACATGTCTGTTTCTTCCATACTTCTCTATTAGTCGTCATCTCGATAGTCACTTCCTTTCTAGCCATATCATCTTTCACACAGTCCATCCATCGTTTCTTTGGTCTTCCCCTACTCGTATAGCCATCCACATTCATACTCAAAACTTTCCTGACGATATTTTTCTCATTTTATTATATTCCTCCGCCTCGCGAGCAGTGTTCGGTCGGTCTGGACGCGGCTATTTGCGATGGCTATCTTAAACATTAACTAAACATCGCTTTGTTCAGTAGGTACGACTATAAACGAAGGTAGGAACCGTGTGTTTATTTAATAATACCGCTATTCCGACATCCTAACTAGTGATTATCTAGCCGTACCTCTATTGTCGTGTTATAATAGACAGCGTAACGATGTTTTCAGTTACTGTTCATAGTGGAATAGACACAACAGATGTCTAACAAAAACTTGATAAAATGGTTATAGAAATCCATAATCAACTAATAATGTTCCCACTGCTGGAACACAGGCCTCCTCTCCGTTAGAGGGAGCGGGCCGTAATCCACCACGCGGGCCCTGGTGGGATTGGTGGATGTCACTATATGTCTTAGAAATTTTTGTTTCTATGACGCGTCGAATTTCCTCACAATTATAAATTAATGTCCTTTATGAAACCCGTTTATATAGTTCCACTCTTAGCTGCAGCCAGTAAAGGGAAATATTTATATCACAAATTCGTTATGTTTCAAGCCATTTACAGTTACAGTTCTACACCATATTGAGCGATATGGAGAAATTTAATGAACTAGAATACTTCATTAGTTGCCCAACTTTCGGGCAACAATAGAGAGAGAGCCAAAGTAATGAAATCCTCAGGGATCCACATATCAAATTACTACTTATTCCTTAAGGAAAACAGCTCAATAACAAAATGCAGTATGCAAATATTAACGAAAATCAAAACAAAAGAATTCCAAGAATAAATCAATAAAGTTTATTTAATATTTCTTGAACGAACTTCGGCCATATTTCTAAGAATACTTCATTATAATAAATGTGTCGAGTTGCTTCATTCATAGTGATGTGTATGCAATTCAAGAATAAACTAGTTCGAAGGGACATTCGCGCACACATCGAAATCTGAATAATTTTGAAACAAATTGCTAATCCATTGCTTCGTATGTTCGAAAAATTTGTCAGGTCAACAACGTAAATAACGCAGTGAATGTTATTGAACTGTCAAAATTAAACCGATTCCGATTGATAGTGTGTTACGTAATTGCCCCGCAGGTGATTATAAACCAGCCGATCTATTCTATAAAAATTTTCACTTAAAAAATCAGCAATGCTATTCTGTAAACATCTCACCGTGATAACTTAGGTGAAGTGAGCGTGAAGTGAGCCGTCCGTCATTCCACCTGATGCTAGGGTTTGACACTATTGACAGCTCACCTAAGTTTTCACGGTGAGTTTACAGATTACCACTACTGGACTCGTTAAATATGCCTTAATACTTACAAAATAATAAAAAATTGTTAAAAATATTCCTCATCTTGAAAATTCAAATTAATTTAGAACTAGTACTTATTTATTTTGATCAGCGTCACGGGTCGATAGATGAGGTTAAGCTGCGGTTGGTCCGTGGATGAGTGACCATCGTTACATACCGTGACTCCTTCGTGCGGAAAACACGCTAAGCAACGCTGCCGTCATAATGAAAAAAGGCACAACTAACATTTTTGTCAAAATTCTATAAAAAATTGAGTAGATGTGCCTTTTTTTTCTGATTCTAAATATGTATATAACTCAATTTTGACAAAAATGTTAGTTTAACGTGCTTTCCGAGGCACGAAAAGGACTCGCTATGTGCTACCCATTCACGGATCTACGAATGACACCCACGACCAACGGGTCCTGGCTGTCATTCGTAGATCTTTGACAGTCGTTACGGGTCGTCTAAATTCTGAAAGTCTGAAAACCAGTCTTACCAAGGGGTATCCTAATATTACTAGGTTATTATTATTAGGTTGTGGAAGTCAGATAGGCAGTCGATCCATGTAAAATACTGGTATTCAGGTGTATCCAGTTATACTGGAAGCCGAACCCAACATAGTTGGGAAAAGGATAGGCAGATGAAAGAAAGAAAGAAAGAAAATACATTTATTTAGCACAGACTAAAAGGCACACAACATAATAGGTATAACAATAGGTACCTACTTAATAAAAAATAAAAAATACTAATATGTAGATATGATGCCTATAATTTTTTTTCCGTCATTTAGTTTCACTTTTCCTTCTGGGCTCTTGGTCCATCCTCATATTTCGTTCCGGGACACTTTCGGGCTCTTGGTCAATCCTCGTATTTCAATCCGGGACACTTTCAGGCTCTTGGTCAATCCTCGTATTTCGTTCCGGGACACTTTCGGACTCTTGGTCAATCCTCGTATTTCGTTCCGGGACACTTTCGGGCTCTTGGTCAATCCTCGTATTTCGTTCCGGGACACTTTCGGGCTCTTGGTCAATCCTCGTATTTCGTTCCGGGACACTTTCGGACTCTTGGTCAATCCTCGTATTTCGTTCCGGGACACTTTCAGGCTCTTGGTCAATCCTCGTATTTCGTTCCGGGACACTTTCGGACTCTTGGTCAATCCTCGTATTTCGTTCCGGGACACTTTCGGACTCTTGGTCAATCCTCGTATTTCGTTCCGGGATACTTTCGGGCCTATGGTTAGATTATTAAAAAATATTGGACACGTATTTTTTTTCTTTTTTTACGTAAGTAATCAAAAGATTACGGCGATACATTAAGTATAAAATATGGCATGACGGCTAGATTTTATACGTAAAAGTGACGTAGCGAGCTCCCCAACTTTGATGCGATTATTATTAATATAATATTATATAGCCAAAAATACTTGTCGTAATTTTTTTTTTATCGGACTAAATACATTTTTTTTATTTTACCCAGGCATAGTCCATAATATTGGGCCAACACTATCATTCTGTTATGACAAGCCCAATACATTGACAATTGACATCTATTAACAGAAGCATAAACGTCATTATATCAGTGACAACGCATCATTTTTCAATTTAACCAGTGCCATGTTGTGTGTTGACCTGTTGACGTGCGGTATTATAAACAAACGGTTGGATTCAAGGCTAACCAATTAACATTGCTTTTCTAGGGTTGACACGTATCATTCTGTCTTCTTTTATATCGGCACGGCATCGGCAAAAACTAAGCCGATGTTCGCACGGACGTAAAAATATCGCTGCGGGATTTTATCGCGCACTCGATTTTCAAATGTCGTTCAAACAAGAACAACAACAGAGTGCACTCTAGCGCGTCGAAAAAACACACTGTTGGATTTTCAACTCTCGACGCTAAGCAGAGCGGTGAAAATCCAGTGCGCGAAACAAAACCGCCGCGATATTTTTACGTCCCTGCGAAGTTCACGCTGTGGCGAAAACATTGGCATGTTTTTAATCGAACTTCAAATAATTCCCATTTTACTTTCCTAAAAATATAATTAAGGTCAGGAAATGGCGTTATGGCTGTCTAGTTTGACGCACGAGATAGAAGACTCTCATGCGCACCAGAATTTAGACGAGCTTCTTTTAAATGTAGATTTATGACAAAATGCTATACTTAAATCCATTTTCAGCATAGTAAATTCTTAACATATTTAAATACCTTCGATTTAAAGTAAATTTAACTGCACAATATGGAACTGTTTACTGTGTATATCGCATAAAACAGAATATAGGCGGTGCTACTTTGGATTTATTTTCTATTGAATAAATTTCAAGTAAGTAAGTACTAACTTAATCATGTTTCGGCTTTAGTACCTACAGAAGTAGACAATATAGTCAAATAACACATATGACAAAATCCAAATGATTTAACTTTAAACATTTGGTTTTATACGAATTTTTTTTTTTTTTTTTTTACGTTGTATCTCCTAATTTAGGTGGTGGCGTCAATTTTCATGAAAACCTTCATTGATTCCTGGGTAAAAAAAAAGAAATTCTATTTAGTCCGATTTAGTCCGTCAGTCAGAAAATAAAAAAATATTAGACACGTATTTTTTCCAACCCACACTCGCAGAGAGAGGAGTCACGAACACGGTTTTTGTGTAGAAAGACGGGAGTGCAACAAAAACCTACCCACTAAAAAGTGAAAAATAAAAAAAAAAATACAAAAAAAACAACCGACTTTCAAAAAAAAAATACTACAAAGTGAAAAATAACTTTAACTTTAAAGTCGGTGGCAAAAAACTAAAATAAAGATCCAAAGACACCGACTTCCGAAATTAAAGTTATTTTTCACTTGTATAGTATTTTTTTTGAAAGTCGGTTGTTTTTTATGTAAAATTTTTTTTATTACCATTTCAAAATGATAAAAAGGAACTCTAAAAATGACTTAGATAACACCCATTAAAGTTGGGGAGTGGGGGATCGCTACGTCAATAAAATCTAGCTAGGCGTGACGTCATGCCATATTTTAACTCAATGTATCGCCGTAATCTTCTGAATAAGTAAAAAAATAAAAAGTACGTGTCGAATATTTTTTAATATTCTACATGACGGCTAAAAAAGATTTAGTAACTTTACATCATCCCAATTTTCTTCCTACCCGAAGGACTTTGAAGAAAAATATTAATCCATTCCTTCATATTAATTTGTATATTTGAAAAATTCGTTAGCTCATCAATGTTATTGAATTGGCAAAATTAATTGCTTTGAGATTGTGAGTTTGTTACGTCATTAACCCGCCGATAACTTTAATTTGTTTGTTTGAGTGGCCCGTGTGCGGCAAGCCTTAGGTGACACCGTCCTTCATCTAATGTATCAAACAGCTCGTAAAGGAAGTAATTGGTTGTTTACATTAAAATTCAATATATGAAACCAATATCAACCTTGACCCGCGCACTTAAGGAAATGGGCATACATGTACAAGCGAACTACATAGTTTGTTTGACATACAAAACTGTATAATATGTAGTTCACTATGACAAAAATTTAAGAAAAAAGAACTTTAAACTGTACACATTGTAATGTGTACAGTTTGAAGTTCTTTTTTCTTTCATTTTCATCAATTTTATGGAGGTGCTGCCGATCTATTCTGTAAAATCTCACCGTGAAAACTTAGGTGATGTCAATAGTGATAATTCCTAATATCAGGTGGAATGACAGCTCATGTCAAGCCCTAAGTGAGACCACAGTGAGATATTTTACAGAATAGACTGGCTGGTATCTCAAGTGAGCGCGGCCATTTTAAACATCACTTTTGTCTTCGAAATTCGAACGCTGTCTCGTTGTGAATCCGCGAAGATTTACTTTAAAAACAAATGAGTTCGCTTTCGAATTATGAGCGCTTACTTGACTGAGGTTCCATTTCGTGTGATTACAGGGGCCTAAACCAAATCAAATCAAATCATTTATTCGCATAGAATGTAGGTATTGTACAATAAAGATGTTGTAAAAAAATATAGTGAGCCGGGTACATTCTGCCTGAGTTTTGGCATGCAAAATTTAACAAATAATGTCAATAGAATTAAGCATTAGTAAAAAAGATTAAATAAAAAAATAAAAATAATAATAAAAATGATTAAGATACAAATAAATTACCTATTTTATCAAGTCCAGATTATGCACAAAAATATATTAAATAATGTCAATAATTATAAACTGTCTAGATGTCACACATAGGGTCATTCAAAAATTCACTTAACGAATAATAACATTTCTGTACCAAAAAAACCTTAAGATTATTTTTAAACTGCTGAAAGGTGTCACTTTTTAAGCTGTCCGGTAGTTTATTAAATATTATTGGACCCATGCAGAAAACACTTTTACTAAGTAGTGCTGTTTTATAGACACCGATAAAACGGCCTTATTAAGCAATTCCTCTAAAAGCAATTCATTCATTTTTCTTATTTCCTGAATTCCCAGCAATTTATTATGATTGTGCTATTTGACGTTTTTACATTAAACTTCAATAAAGCAATTCATAATTTGTGGACCTTTTTACGAATCTCCATACAAAACTGTCAAACAGATGAATTGCGTGCTATGAATGGGGTTGGCTACTGTCAAAGTGGCGCTAGCATAGCTTTAACCAAAATTATATTCATTTGTATGAAGTATTTATTTGTTTAAGATTTTACAAAATGCCTAAGAAATATGAAGTGCCTTATTGCAAAGAAATAGGTGCACACCAATTTCCGATAGCTGTAGAATTTTAAAAAAGTGGTTAAAAAAAGTAATAAACAAAAAGTGGTCTTATTCGGCTTTTTGTAGTAATGTATAATTGGCGAAAAGTATTATGAAATGTATACTTCCTACAAACAAAACTACTTCATAAATAAAATAGCTTGATGTATAATTTTAAGAGTATACCTTTCAATAAGGTCTGCTTTTCTTCCTTGTAAAGAAGCACCTCGTTTTTTCAGTTCAGCCTTTGGCTCACTTATTCTCCATGTTGAGTACATGTTTATCTTATCATCCATCCTGGTATTTTGATGAAAAAATTTACAAAACCGAACACACAAATTGAGTAAACAAATGAGACAGGTGAAAGCTATGCTAGCGTCATCTGCCAAAAGTTTTAAGGAGCCAACCCCATTGTACGCAGATAAATTATGAATTGTCAGTTTGTGACCGTTTTACGATTTCAAATAATTATGATTCATAATATCTATTATCCTATTATGATTCTGCAAAAGTGCCGTTTTAGCCCCCAGAATAGCAATGTAACTTGCTCCGGTAGTCTTTCAGTAATTTTGTAAACAAATGCAGTGACCCATGATCTTGCTAGCAATTAACTAAACTCCGTCAATTAAGCCATGGAGTATGTACGTGGGACGTACTTAAAACTAGTAAATAAGTTGTTTGTCTCTTAATTTGGGACCAGACATCGCTTCATTAAGTTTTTTATTTCTTAGAGTTATCATCATCATCATCGCTTGAATAAGACAGACTATCGAATACAGTCTCAAAATAAGTTCTCGTAATATTAGTAAGGTGGATAATACATTATTGCCACGTGTTCTCTTCAATGGTACGATCGTCCCATTTAGCACTGACGTGAAGGACCTAGGCTTGCACATCGATTGTACCCTTAACTGGCGGACTCAAGTCGCTAGGGTCAGTCAGAAGGTTACTGGAACGCTGCGGGCTTTGTACCGGCTGAAAAATTTACTACCATCCAGTACCAAGGCAATGCTTGTGCAGTCCTTAATTTTCCCCATCATCGATTATGGTGATGTATGCTACTATGACCTGAATGCAGATCTCCTCAACAAACTTGACCGTCTTCTCAATAACTGCATTCGATTCGTTTTCAATTTGCGTAAATATGACCATGTCTCTGCGCATCGGTCGCTTCTAAAGTGGTTGCCCATACGCCAGCGCAGAGAGCAAAGGGCGCTGACCACCTTGTTTTCATTTCTTGACTCTCCCTCTTCCCCTAGTTATCTAGCCCCCCACTTTCAATACATTTGCGCCAACCACAATAGAAATTTACGTTCATCTCACAATCGTCTTCTTCTATGTCCCACTCACCGTACAGACTTCATTCACTCTTCCTTCTTCATTCAGTCTATCTCTCTGTGGAATGCGCTCCCCCCGGAAATCAGGATGGCAACCAACCGATTATCCTTTAAAGTTAAAGTTCGTGAACACATTCGCAAGAAGCTGACAGTGTCATCACAACGGTAATGTTTCCCCATTGGTGGTATTATTTGTATTAGTATATTTATGTATATTTATATATAATTAGGTATATATTAGTATATTTATAGTTTGTAATAGGTATTATGTGTATCTTTATATTTAAATAAATATTTATTCCTAAATTTTTCGAAATTGCACCTGCCACTGCTTGTCTCTGCATCACCCAAATGTTGACTGGTAGAAAATGCCTATGGCATTAAGTCCGCCACTGTACATTTGTGCTTGAAGTGTTAAATAAATAAAAAAAACTTATTCATTTATTACTTTTATCACACTAAAGGCGAAAGTTTGTGAGTGTGTGTGTGTATGTGTTTGTATGTTTCTTTTGTTGTTGTTTTTACTTCTTCACGCTCAAACGGCTCGAGCGATTTAAATGTTTTTTTTTTTTTAATTAATAAAATGCTTTATTTAATTAAAACAGTAGGTACTTAGATTACATTAAATTACAGATAAGTGCTTAAATAAAACAAAACTACACAAAAGTTTTGGTTTGTATTTGGTATGTAGATAGCTTATACCCTGGATTAACACATGGCTACTTTTTATTCCGGTCTACGCGGGTGAAACCGCGGGGCGCAGCTACTTTTTATATAAAACGTCAATTTGATCTGCCAATGAAAATAAAAGATAAAACTCATTTCATAGAACTCCAGAGACCAAAACATACTAAAACTACTACTACACACACTCATCGCTCTGTTATTTTGTTTTATTTTTTTATTTTTTTTTATTATGTAGGTACCTATTTGTTATACCTATTATGTTGTGTGCCTTTTAGTCTGTGCTAAATAAATGTATTTTCTTTCTTTCTTTCTTTCTTTACTACATAAAAAAAAAACTATAACAATTTGTAATACCTACTTGTTTTAGTCTATTGTTTGAGTATTGATAGTATTTTTTTTAACAATGACACATTGTTATTTTTGCCAATTTATGAACCTTGGTTGATTACAGCAACATACAAAGACATTTAAATGTAATTGGTACATACGTAGGTATACATTTCAGAAGGCAATCCTTCACCTTACCATGCAAATCAGATTATTGACGTTACGAATAAATACAGTTTTTGAAAAATAGGAAAGGCAATATTAGATCGTCAACCATCGCTTTTGGATTTTGTTAGGGATCGCATCCAATCTGACTTAAAGTGACTAAATAACTTATTATGGTTTTGTGGAGCGGCGGCCATCTGACCTTATTACTAATTTCTGGGCAAAACTGTAATTCTAAGTTATATTTCTAGCTTTGGCCCGTGGCTTTGCCTAGATGGATGTCGGAAAATATGCCACGGGAACGTACTATCGGTCCTACCTCCTTGTCTACATTATAAAGGGAACCTCTGTGCAAAGTTTCAGCTTTCTAGAAAAAAGTTGAAAAAAGTGAGTGTGGTGAAGTTGGAAATTAGACTATCTGTTATTATACTAAACATTACACACCCGTTACCGTCGGCGTTCCAGAACGAACAGAACCCAATATGGTGAAGGTGGGACGGCCTTTAGTGTGGGACGCAACGTGTGTCGATACTCTTGCGCCATCCCATCTTCCTGGCTCGGCGTGCTGTGCTGGCACTGCTGCTGCGGCTGCGGAAAACCTTAAGCGGCGGAAAAATTATAACCTTCTCGGTCATTTCATTTTTGGTGCCGTGGGGTCCGAGTGCTCTTGTTTTATTCAACGAAATCTCTAAACGGCTGGTTAACACTTCCCGTGACCCAAGGCCTGGCTTTTACCTTGGCCAGAGGCTTAGCATTGCCATACAGCGTGGCAATGCCGCCAGTCTCTTGGGTACTTTACCAGTCGACAGCGATGCGGAGGAATTTTTCGACGCCATATTGATAATTGTCTAATAGTTATTTATGCTACTGACGTATAACAATCAATCAATCTGCCTAGCCTTTTTTCAACTATGTTGGGGTCGGCTTCCAGTCTAACCGGATGCAGCTGAATACCAGTATTTTACATGGAGCGACTGCCTATCTGACCTCCACAACCCAGTAACTGGGTAATACGATACCCCTTGGTAAGACTGGTTGTCAGACTTTCGGGCTTCTGACGACCCGTAACGACTGTCAAAGATCCACGAATAACAGCCGGGACCAACGGCTTAACGTGCTTTCCGAGGCACGGAGGAATCTCGATATGTAAAGATGGTCACCCATCCACTGACCAACCCCGGCAAGCGTAGCTTAACCTGACGGATCGACCGGTGCGGCTGTTATTACTTAGCCACGAGCTCCTACTGCTACGAGCTACTGACGTATAACAAGGGGTATTAAAACACGAATGAGGGTAGTATCACATGAGTGTTTTAATACCTAATTATGTACAGTTGCATACGAGACTTTATCTAAATCCATGTTATGAATCCTCTATAAAAGGTTCTGAAACAGTTTTTTGCAATAAGTACTAATACTCGTATCGAACATGGCGGCCGGCGTCATAGTATACGACGTGAATTCGAATAAGTTCTTTTTTTAAATTACGGCGCTGTTGTAGTAAAACGCGCGTGCATTACAATGTTCTTTTTTTGAAAACGAGTTGAATTATGAAATTCAGTACAACATTATAACACCCGTTTGGATGATATTATGGTTACTATGACACTGGTTGTTTTAATGTTGGCAATAAGCTACTGTTTCAGAAACTTTTATAGAGGATTTATAGCATGGGTGTAGATAAACTTATAAATATAACTGGCTAGAGCCATAACCGCATTGTCCGAACGACTGAACTCAGCAGCGATCAGCAGTCGCGCTGCCTAATACCATTAGATCAACGACGCACTGCCGACTATTGTTTCCCTTCATAACCTCTCAACTCCTCATTCCAGGTGACCGACCTCTTCACCCAGATGCGGGAGCCGTCGCCGGGGGCTCCAAGCCCCCGAGGATCCAGCAACTCGCTCGCTAACGGCGCAGTCACCAGGAATATGGGCTTTCAGCAACAGAACAGCACTGAACATCTTCCTTGGAGCAGCCCTGCTATTTCTCTGCCGGGGAACTGTAACTCGAACTTGTAAGTTTTTAAATACACTTTTCTAGGTATTTCACAAAAATAACATAGCATAACCTAATCCCCGAAGGGTTAAGCATTACGCCTCTAAAATGTAATCACGAAAAACTAAATAAAAAGTTGCTCGGTATGTTTACGATGCTTGGTTCGTTTCTCAGCACTTGATAGATTATTTCTGGTTTGCGTAAAAAGTTCGGTTTTCTGAACTTTTACACCCGAAATCTCCATACGAATTACTATGGCGAAAATTCAGATAATTTCCGAAATTTTTACGAAAACAGAAGTAATTTTATCTCACTCTTCTTCGTATATTAATTAGGTGACTTCTTACGAGTATTTACGCCAAAGTTATCAAAATAAGACAGTGCTTTTTGCACGTTTTTAGCGAAATTCAATTTTTTTTTGTAACAGTCATCTACAAGGTTTATCCTCAATCCGATTTTTTCTTTCGTGGGTAGTTTAAGTTTTTTATATAAACTTATCCAAAACCCATAACACAATGTCCTGGTGAGGGTTGGTCCCTTATGCGTCATTTACACGAAGCAAGTGTTTAGCCTGTTGTATTGTATACATGCAAAGCAGCGTTTGAAGCAATAAATTACTTGAACACTGTGTAAACGGCGCAATTTGTATTTTTATTGTAAGCTACAGGCAATTAGATTACAACGTATAACACAGAACAACTCAACATAGTGATGGAAGCCAAAGTATACTATTCTCGCAAACAATGAAGATATATTACCTTATTACCATTAATAGTAATAAGGTCAAAAAGTGGTTCACCACAAATTTCCGCGATGGTACGTCGACTCGTAAAAATAGTACAACCGGTAATAATGGGAAGAATCTCGTTACGGCTTGTCCGCCGTAAAAAGCGCGGTCACTGTCGGACTGCATAGAAAAGAAAGAGAAGCGCGATGACACAACGCTTGCAAAATATGAAGTAATTACCGATTTACAAAAAATCTAGGGATTGGACTAAAAAAGTAATCACATGAAAGAACTGTATAAAATGAACACTGTTAATGAAAACTGTAGGAGTAATATGGTAAAATCTGGAAAAAATAGACAGAAATAGACCTGGGCTTAGCATTTTTTTTCTTTAGTTCTACAAACTAAAATAGATTTTAGGACACATGAAGTCACTTTTTATGTATTCTAGATTATTGTGTATTTTTTTCTATCAAAAAGGTGCTATAGTTACTGTAAAAAATGGAAACAAAGTTACTTATTTTCGCCGTATTTTAGGGAGGAGCAGCCTTAACAGCAATATCCGTGAGAGTTTCTGAAACTTCTTCTATGATTAGGATTTCGTCACTATTCCACAGGGACAAAACATGGACGTAATATTAGAACTAATAACATCAAACGTTGTCTGCAGGGCGAGTGAGAACCAGGCCCCGATGGCTCGAACGACCAGTAACGCATCAGCGCTCACTTCGCTATGTGCCGACCTTTCTGCTTCTGACTCTCACTTCTTTGAGGTAAGTTTTCAGTTTGAATTAATTTAAGACTCACCGTCTTATTACAAAACAAGGTTCATCTTCAAACCCAGGTTTAAACCGTGGACCCTTTTTTGAATTTCGAACTTTATTCCGACACATTAAGTAGTCAGTTTTACAAAACTGACAACTTAGTACCGGTCTACTCGTAAGTTGTCAGTTTTGTTTAAAGAACTGTATTTCTATCACAGCTAGGTTCTTATTTCAAAAACTGGCTCGATGTTTTAAACCATGACAGAAGAAAAACCTCGTTTTGTAATAAGACTGCTAAGGTTTAGGTATAGATGTACTCAGAATCCAGCAAGATACAGGTGGTACTCACTTTATTGGATAAGGTATCCAATAGTCCCTAGGGACCCAAGCTTGAGCCAAACAGGCAAGACGTTTAAAAAAAAAGGTACGTGCAATGCGTACCGCTAAATTTTGTCAGCATAGTGTCAAAATGCATTGCTTTTGTAAAGCGGTACCCCGTCGAAAAACCTTGTAGAATCTTGTAGCCTTAAAATATTTTTAATTTTCCAGGTCTTATACATCGGCAAGGTCAGGATATCTCAGCGCAAGGTCCCGGAGTCCTTGATAGACGATGCTCTGAAAAAATTCGCTCAACACGACGCCGAGAAAGCGATGAAGCAGCGAAGACATAGTTTGCTGTCTTCTACTGGGGTAAGGAACAACGCTATACATATATTTATTGCATAACTGTGTACGGTCAGCAACAGAAGTTGGTTAACACTGCTACTTTTTCACATCATCTTAATTAACACAAAATGATTCGATAAACTGCTTTTTTTCGTATAACTGTTAAGAGGTAATGTTCTTAAAATTTTTAGTACTTCTGTTCCGATTTGGATTAAATATTTCGCTTAATAATTAAGATTAATAAACTGCAAGTGTTAATCGACTTCTGTTGCTGACTGTACATCCATTCTTATTAAGGCCCTGGTTCCAAGCTTGGTTTAGCTCGGTGTGTAAGTGAAATGGCTTTATGGCTGTCTAGTTTGACGCACGAGATAGAAGATTCTCACGCGCACCGGAATTATGTCGTAAAAGTGCAAATAAAATCGTATAAAATTAGAAATTAACTTTTTAATAAAAAGTAATCCATCGCTGGATGCAGTTTGGAATTTGACATTTCATGGTATATTTTTAATTATAATTATAATTGCTAATGAAGGGATAAACAGCTTATAAGGTTTTTAAGAGGTATGTTTAAAGATTTTTTGGTGCATTAAAGTATGTTTAATTATGTTTTGGCTTCCATCACTGTATGCGAAAAGGACTTGAAAATATCATATTTTTTTACATGTCAAAATTATTTACGGTTTATTAGATACACAGCTTTAAAAAACCACCTTTTTGATAGTTTTCAGGAAATCTGCGCCTTAATATAAAAATAAATAAAAAAAACGTAATATTCGTAAAGTTTTCAGGCTCAACAGTCTACCCATGTTGGATATGCAAGAAAATTTCAAAATAAAAAAAATAACAATAACAAATAAATCGAAAAGATGTCAACTTAACATAAATAAATTAGATACGAACATTTTTTTACTCAAAAAACTCAGGAAGACATCATCAATAATAAAAAAAACATTGAATTTAGTTTTAAACATTGCCAATGTTATTAAGTTGTTTGCGAACAAATAACAAAAATATAAATCAACAATGTTCGCAGAAAATACAGGTACTTTATGACTTCATTGTGTTCCTTTCATGTATTGTAACGAAAATAGGGAAATAAACAAAGTAAATACATATAAATATTTGCACTAATATGTACTAAATAACCATCGTTAATACCTATATTTGTGACTGCTTTTTTTTAAGTGAAAACTTCTATAGGCGCGTTAATTTTCGTAGGAAGATCTTTGGTAGCCCGATTTTTTTTAGGAAGAAATCTTACGGGTTCACGTCACCGCGACACCTCGACACCAGGACATGCTATTCATAGTTTTAAGTTTAAGTTTTCACTTCTCTCGGCAGTCCCCAACTGCCGATATTTTTCTAACAATATTTGTTTGGGACCTCATTTACAAGGACTCATAGACTACACTAATTAAATACAATAGAAGTGTCTGTTTGTAATGTTAAAATAACTTAACTCTGAAAAGGGTGCACCAATTTTGACGAGAGTTTCACTGGCAGATAGCTGATGTTACAAAGAGTAATTTAGGATACTTTTATTTTAGAAAACGGATTAGGGTTCCGCGCAATTTTTTTTTTTTAACAAAATCCGATTCAAACAGGGAAGTATTGACATCCACGCAGCCGAAGCCACGGGCAACAGCTAGTGGTAAAATATAATTTATAATGTCTATCCATTCTTCCTTTCAGACCTCAATCTCCAGCGGAGATTCCAAAGAAAACCTCGAACAAGAAAACAATTCTCCACCACCACACGAACTTTTCAATAATAACAACAAAAAAATCCTGACACCTAGTACAACGCCACTAGAACCAGACAAGGGCAAAACATGGGCAAGTGCAGAAACACTTAACGTTCAACCAAAACCAGACCCGAAAAAAATTGACGAAGAATTCGACATGTTCACTAAAGAACGAGTTGAAACGTTTACTAAAGAAACACAAGTTATTAGAAAACCTACTCCAACACCCTTAGAACCTAATGTTTTGATCCTAAACGTGCCTAAAAATAATCTAGACACAGTAAAGGAAGAAGATAAATCAGATATTTACTCGGTCATATCAGAAACTGCGTCTTCCATTACTGAATTCTGTCAGAGAACTAAAATTGAAGACGCCAAAATTGATTCTAAGTCCCAAGATCCATTTTTAGACAATCAGAAAGGTCGTGACGATAGTCCAGCTCCGCTGAGTTTCCAAGAGATTAACAGGAAACCGGTGGTGACTGAGAGGAAGACTTTGAATGAAAACAAGCCGTTTTTGAGGGATCGATCGGCTTCTATTGGGACTATTAATCAGAAGACGCCTATAGCTCAGCTGATTGGAGAACAGAATAGGACGATGCTGTTTCAGGTAAGATGTCTTCGCTGTCTTAAAAACTAAAATACTTTACATAAAATATGTCTTTAGAACTGTGAACTTCAGTTGCTGAATTTTAATCTTGTGGTTGTGTGGTTGTTGTGGATCACTAACGTCATACTCACATAATTATGTATTTCTGACATTAGAGAGAATTTCTGAGTTTTGGTTTAAAGGGCATTGGTTCCGGTGTAATTATAGCCACATAAGATATTTCAACTTTGTATCCGTACCTTACATAATAATAATAAAAACATAATATGAAACGTAGTTAAATATAGAGCAACGTAATTCTCGCTAGAATGGCTAGCCCATACATTTTGATTAAGTTGCAATGCTCCAGCTCTAAATACAATACCTTTCTTGACGATGACAAGATTATATGGGGATATATTTATCTACTTTTTTAATCTTTGAGAACGTCTTTCATATTGTTTCATAAATCCATTCATTCCTCAGGTCGGTCGTGCAGAACTCCGTCTTATAAGTCCAGACAGAAAACAGATCCTGCTTCACCGCGGGTTCAAGGACGTGGCTTCGTGCGTGCTCGGCAGACTGAACAAGGAGCACTTTGGGTTCGTGTGTCGAGAGACGAACGACACGTACGCTTGTTATGTGTTCAAGTGTGAGAGTGACTCTGTGGCGCTGGAGCTTATCAATGGTAAGTAATATCTAGCATATTCCTTAGTGGCCTGAGTTCCTCCGACCGCCAAATTTCCTCCATCTACTAAGGTTCCTCCGACCGCCAAAGTTCCTCTGTCTACTAAAGTTCCTTCACTAACCAAACTTCCTCCTGGAACAAAATATCATAGAGATATCACAGATTC
This sequence comes from Cosmia trapezina, assembly GCA_905163495.3. Classification (NCBI taxonomy): domain Eukaryota; kingdom Metazoa; phylum Arthropoda; class Insecta; order Lepidoptera; family Noctuidae; genus Cosmia; species Cosmia trapezina. The sequence continues at coordinate 8,527,178 of LR991049.1, forward strand.
CGTACCGAAGAATTTCTTTTTTTTTTAATAGTTAAGTACGTTTACTAAGTCATAGAAATAACAAACCCAGACCATAACAAACAAAACTGCTAGAAGAAAGTGTGCATAGCGCTAGCAGCCTGCTGAACTATTTACAGAAATAACAAACCCAGAACATAGTGGGATTATGATGCCTGCTCAGGTTCCTCTAACTGCCACAATTACTAGTTTTGTCAAAGATCCTAAAAGTACCAACACTCCGCCGTCTACCAGAGTTCCTCCATCTACCAACGTTCCGCCGTCTACCAGAGTTCCTCCAACTACCAACGTTCCTCAGTCTACCAGAGTTCCTCCAACTACCAACGTTCCTCAGTCTACCAGAGTTCCTCCATCTACCAACGTTCCTCCGTCTACCAGAGTTCCTCCATCTACCAACGTTCCTCAGTCTACCAGAGTTCCTCCATCTACCAAAGTTCCTCCGATAGCCAAAGTTCCTTGTTCTTCCAAAGGTTTTTTACACCAAGAGTTTTGTCACTCTACCAAAGTCGTCTTCAAATACAGATATATTAGTCTGCAACAATGCTCAAAAATCTTTTGAACTCAAAATTCTTTTTAACACCTCACCGTCACTTATATATCTTGTTACAGCCATCAAACAAGCATTTGTCGCTCACGCCGAGCTTCTAAAGAAGACCCGAGAAAAGTCACCGAACATGACATGTGAACACTGTCCCATGCTGTGGTACCATCGTCTGTGCCATGATATTGAAGGTAGGACCATTCATAAACTGACTAGCCTTTTCCCAACTATGTTGGGGTCGTTTTCAAGTCTAGTCGGATGCAGTGTACCAGTGTTTTACTTGAGCGACTGCTTATCTGACCTCTACAACCCAGTTCCTGGGTAAGACAGTACGGTAAGGACAGACCTTCGGGCTTCTGACTACACGTAACGACTGCAAAGATCCAAAAATAGGCATCCTTAAGCCTAAGGAATAGAAGTCAAAATCGGTTAAAGGCAAAAAAGTGGTTACAATACCAACTGTTACTGTTACTGAAATAGAAGTCAATGTCGGTTGAACGAACAGTAAAAAAAGGTTTATTTAAATGTCTAATCTTATTTCAAATGTATAATAGGTAGGTACTGTGAAACTTTTTCAACATCCCGACATCCTTCGTTGGGCATTAACCCTCAAGACACAACACCGGTCTGGTCGGAGGTTCCTCCTTTTTCTATGGAGGTTGAGTGAACCTTACACCCCGTTCCCCATAGCTCTATAGTGGTGACCCCGACTAGAACGTACCTCTATAAGCACATTGCATGCAAGCATTGGCAGTATTTATTAAAGTAACAACGCAGTCTATTAATGAAATAAAAATTTCAGGTATGAACGATAAGAAGACTCATGCATTCATCCTTCGTCGCATAGAACAGCTTCCTGATGAGGAACAGGACCTTATCATCACCAAGTATCAGGGTGGCACCAATCATATGTATGAGGTGAGTCTATCTTATCTAAAATTATATTGAATGTTGTCTCTTATTTTGTTTTTCCGTTCTTCTTCTTGGAAAAATATTTGCTATGTGCACGCAAATGCTAGTCACCGCCTGAGTTATGTGAGCGATGAGATGGGGAGGGCGCGATTGAAAAGATTGGCAGACTGTGTTAGCTTAAAGCCCTGGTTCCAAGCTTGGTTTAGCTCGGTGTGTAAGTGAAATGGCGTTATGGCTGTCTAGTTTGACGCACGAGATAGAAGATTCTCACGCGCACCGGAATTATGTCGTAAAAGTGCAAATAAAATCGTATTAAAATTAGAAATGAACTATTTAATAATAAATAATCCATCACTGGATGCAGTTTGGCACTTTGACATTTTATGGTATATTTTTAATTATAATTACAATATTGTTAATGAAGGGATAAACAGCTTTTAAAGATTATTAAGAGCTATGTTTGAAGATTTTTTTGGTGCATTAGAGTATGTTTAATTATGTTTTAACTTCCATCACTGTATGCGAAAAGGACTTGAAAATATCATATTTTTTTACATATCAAAATTATTTACGGTTTATGAGATACACAGCTTTAAAAAACCACCTTTTTGCCCGTTTTCAAGAGATCTCCGCCTTATAACATTTCTCTACCTCTCCCCTCTCACCGCTCACATACCTCAGGCAGTGACCAGCACTTGCGCGTACACTATACAAAGCAAGGCGGTAGCCGGACTGAAGGTCCAATTTTCTTCACATAATTTTAAATTTCGCCACTCACAGAATGTATGTAAACGACAATGTGGCTTTTGAATGCTTATGTCAGTTCTGTGAAACCCTGTATCTCAGAAACTACTTAACCTTCAAAGTTTATTTTTAGGGTTCCTTACGAAGGGTCCAAACGCAGCCCTATTGCTGTCACTCACGTGTCCGTCTGTTCGTCGTCTGTCACACAGGTTTTACAGCCAAACGGTTGGAGCACAGTACACTGATTCATTTTAAAAACCCTGCCCCTATGGTCCTTTGTTTTACTTTGTCATGAGTACAATTGTAGCATGCAAGCAACATTGTTTTAAAAATGTAGCGTTTGTCGGTGGTAATGCTGAAATGCTGATATACAGGGTGCAAGGGCAATATTTTAAGGGGTCATTGTACTTATCATTTTGAACAACTTTTACTATGGGACCTAAGCTGAAATCGCGAAAAAAATCTGCTTTTCCCTACATTTTGATGAATTATGCGAACACAAATGTACTGAACAGCTGATATTATTTTTCGCGATGTCAGGTTTGATCCCATAGTAAAAGTTGTTCATAATGATGAGTACAATGACCTCTAAAAGATTGCCACTGTTTACACTTACACCCTATGCAATAATACCGTATAAAATCGCTAATCCCGTGTACACACAGCTACAAAAACACTTTACCTTCTGTCACAGACGAGTGAGCACAACGCATTCCTGATGATGTTGCTGAGAGCACATTGCGAGGCGAAGCAGACACGACATGTTCACGACACTGCTGAGAATAGGTGAGCAGCGCCATTTCAATAATAACCCGAAGAATTTTAAAAGAAATTCCTATACCTTACGCCAGATAAAGGTGCAATAAAAGTCATTAATCCCACTTGTAAAAAAAGGTCTCGAAACTTAAAAGCAAACAAAATAGTTTTTAATTCCCTTTAGTGAGTGATTTCGTAAGAATTTAATCTGAACAGGGTTTGTAGGTATACATTTTCATCAGATTTTTGGTACAGACCTTTCTACACAAATTATCAATTCTTTGTTACCAAGACTGAAACCTCAAATAAATGGTTATATTTCCCTTCAGGTCAGAGTTCCTGAACCAATACCTAGGCGGCAGCACTATCTTCTCAAAAGCGAGGCGCTCAATATCGAGCAGCTTTGATCTACTCAAACGAAAAGCCAGCAGAGACGAGGGCATGGTACCTCCTATGATAAAGAAAGTGAGTTTTATACCATTTTCACGCCTAAACATCAATTTTTTTTATGCCTTTACGATAAAAGTCCCGTGAGGAGGATGGTTGGAGTGCCTTCCACCTTTCCCCAGACTAGTGACTTTGACGTGATCAGCAATCGCGTCAACCTGAGGTAAACAACAGCGAGCAGGGCAGAAGTTGAACGTTTCCAGTGAGAGAGAGAGAGACGGTGCTATAGACCGTATATAGCTCCATCTCTCCCTCTCACTGGAAACGTTCAACTTAAGAGCTCATAGTAAGCCCCCTGTACCGCGTCTGAACTGGCCAGAAACTGCGGACAACATATCGGAACGAAGAGGAAAAAAATCGAGAAAGCAGTTTAACCCCGCCAAAATATTCACCGGTGAGGACCTGAAGCAATCTGTCGGCGACGCGATGTCGGTGAAAGATCCCATCTATAGATAAATGTCACTCCACAATTCCATTGCCTACTGAAGGCTGCATATCTGTTACGGCTCTACTAATCCTTCCATATCCTAAGGGCGCGTCTTCTCTACCATTACCGCGCCCCCCGGTCTACTCCTTGATATGCAATGGTCTCTGTTGCACCATGTAACATGAGGCAACAGGGGCTAGCGTGAATCTTTGAGTTCATTAGAGTATCGGTGCATTTCACTTATCATTAATACGTACTCTGTTCATTTTATTATGATTTAATTTAAACGTATCCTTTTTACCCGAATGCAAAGAAGGGTTATGATTTTACGCTTTAAATTCTATGATTTGACTGGTGAGCATGGGATCCAGTTCGATTTCCTAGTCAAGACCAGCAAAGTATCATTGGATTTTTCCATCAAGAATTTCTTTAGTAACTGCCCGATCGATGTCTGGATTTGTGCCAGGTTAATGGCAAAAGGATCGCTCCCTAGTTTATAGGACTTTTATATAACCGGCCAAACGAGAGTGTACTATTATAATACATACACTTTTCGAGAATAGCTGTACTGTTTATTTACTCCACCAGAAACGTAACGTCAACGAGAAAACAAATGACGGCGCCAAAGTAGCGACAGAATATTTACTATGGCGGAATAATCTCGTTTCTCCTTGACGTCCCGCTCCCGGTAGTGGACAAACAATCTTAGGCGTAGTATTTTGTATGGATTTGAACCCAACCATGTTGTTTCAGGAATCATCACCTCTGCCCACCCCGGTACCGATAGTACTAGACATATCATCAGAGCCTTCAGGCCAGGAGCTACTGTCTCCTGAGCTTGTGAGAAGCAAGAGTCTGTCCCCTGCAGTGTTGGACGGTAAGATATTATGCCTAAATTGTACAACGCCCAGCCCAAATCCAAGGGTTTGGGCTGGACGTTGACGAGTCAGTCAATCAGTCAGTCAGGACTTCTCTTTTTATTCCTATAGATAATGCTTCTGTAAAAGGCTAATAACATTTGGTGTTAATTGCAGAAGTAACACCATCCCCTCGTTCAACCATGACGCCAACACCAGAAGAGAGTGAGGACACGCCACCAGGAGAAACTCCCGCTAACTCACCTATGATGGACATGTAAGTAAAAAAGAAGAAAGTATTCCCACTTTATTTTTTTCGCAGAATTAATTGTTTTGTGGATTCCTTATCCAGAAGGTTCCAGTGGTACTCTATCATTAAGCAGGCTACGCTATTTGCCTTGCATGTTATGCCTATATCTTTAAACTGTGGGTAATTTATAGCCAGTAAAAAAAAAAAAAACTTTCTTGGCATATAAAATGTGTACAAATAAATTGAAGCCCGGACTCCTGCACACAAATAAAAAAACAGAAATAAAAAAACAAAAAAAAAACAGAAAACGAAAAAAAAAACAGAACACGTGTTACTATGCCCTAATATACTATATGACAAGTATTTAGTAATAAAAGGGTTTATTTACTAATGAAGAGGAACTTGCGCGCTTTCCATGATCCCCGATTACAGCCGGGTCTAAGACTCCCCCCGCTCGGTCCTGAAGGGGCGCGTGGAACACTACGCGTTGCCACCTCGAGTCCTGCTGGATGACGTGCCCGAGTCCACCGTCCGAAGAGGGCGTTGTCTGCCCTCCGCCGACGCCCGCTCTCTCGCTCGAAAGTCGTCTCGATCTCCCTCTCCTTTTCCGCAGCCTCCTTCTGCGAAATGACGGTTTTACAGAAGGAGATCACGGCATCCCACGAATCGGCGCTGCCGACCATCGAATGAGTGGCGGCTGGTAGCGCCAGGTTGGCTCTGATTTCTGATATGAGAGCACGGTGCGGCTCCTCCCATGCGGCACACTCTTCCAGTATATGACGTGCCATGTTCTCCTGACAGTGATGCTTTACCTAATACCTTGCCAAACTTTTTCTAAAACTTACAACCGGTTACTTTACTCCTACTTATTTTCCTTGAAAATTAAATAAGTCACGGTTTACTATGACATTTCAGAAGTTCTTATAAAATAAATTTTATTTTAATACAATTTTGCAGTTTCCTAAAAGTAAGTGACAGCCGCCCCGCCCAAGCGGAAGCTGGCAGCGAGAATGAAGCCACTTGGAGACAAGCCATCTACGAGAAGATCGTACAGCCTGAGGTGCAGGTTGAAGGTAATTCATAATAGAATAAATAAGTAAAAAGAGGAAGTTCAAAATTTTTGTGTAAGGATACGAAAATTTTGAACCAGCTTTAATAAATACGGAGTAAAATTATGCAAACACTAAACCTCGAAAAGTGTATGGTGAATTTAAAGATCAATCAGAGAAGATTAATCAGAGGGTTGGATCGCGTTGAGATCTCAAAATCACTGACAGTAGGGCAATATTTTATTACATTCTGAACTTAAAGCTGCACTAGCGGGCAATTTATCAGTAACGTTTGCCGGGAAGGTGCTGAGTGATGCTGGGGCTGCGGAGGTGGTGAAGCAATGTAGTTTAATCATTTACATCAAATTGATACAATTAATACATTTGGAATCACGGTAAATAAATTGCTTGATGCTATCGTGCAGCATATTTAACCAATACCTATTGCCCAGAATGGACCTTAATTATCTGAAATTTCCAATTCATAATGATTGTAATAATGAGTCACTGTGGTGATCTTCACTGCATGAGAAGTGGCTCCCCACAAGGTGGAGGATGACTTTGTGAAAGCCGCAGGAATTCGCTGGTTGCGGGAAACACAGAACCGATCAAAGTGGCGGTGCTTTGGGGAAAGCCTATGTCCACCAGTGGACGTCTTTCGGCTGAAATAATAATGATGATGAGAAGTGACTAACAGACGCCTAAATCCAACTTCCTTAAGGAAGTGCCTTATCTCGTCTTATCGTTTCAGGAGAACTTTCATCGCTGCGCAAGTCTTCAGGTCCTAAAGCCAAGAGAACAAGAGAAGAACTGCGTCAACTGTGGAAGATGGCGATAGACCAGACCATTCTACTGGTCAGGATGGAGAAGGAAAATGCTAGACTTAGAGGTAAGCTAGTTTTAGGCTCTTATACATGTGTTTCGGAAAGTACGTCCCGGCTGTTATTCGACAATCTTTGACAGTCGGGGTAGTCAGAAGCCCGAAAGTCTGACAACCAGTCTTACCAAGGGGTATCGTATTATCTAGTAAGTGGGTTGTGGAGGTCAAAGCCAGTGGCTCCATGTAAAATACAGGTATTCAGCTGATTCCGGTTAGACTGGAAACCAACTCCAACGTAGTTGGGAAAATGCTAGGCAGATGATGACATTATTAAGGCGGTGAGAAATGCATAAGTACTACCTACGTACGCATTGTTAGTTGTTATTGTTGCTGCAAGAGTGACTGCCGAGCTTAGTGATCCCGAGTTCGAGTACTCAGTTGGGCAAAGTGTTATTGGGTTTTTCTTTTAGGAAAGTCTCAGTGGCAGCCAGTAGTCTCGATTCGTGTCAATGACGATAGGCTCGACCCTTATCCCCGAAAACTAAAACCTTATTTTATAAGTTACTTTATTTCCAGAAAGCGAAGAATCCTCAGCGGTCCGCAGAATAAAGCTAGAATACAATGAACTAGGTGTTTGTGACGCCGGAGTTAGTCAGATGTGGGACTCCTTACTGTCTCGAGACTCCTCGCAACCCATGGCGAAGGTCGACAGGCACATGCTGACACAGGCTGTGATACAAGGTAACATTAGTACTCAAATAACCTAGAATAAAGTTGGACCTAAGATAGAGCCTTGGGGAACTACCATGTACTTTTTTAATACCATTATTCTATAAAACTTATTATTTTAAAGAAAACCTTGGTAATTTTTTTGCGGTAATTGAAAGATATGACAAGAAGATAGAGTAGCTATAGGCAATCAGACATAACTATAATGTACGTTTCAAAAATTTTGTGTTATCAATGTCAAAGGCTTCATTCGAATCAAATAAATTTCTGAATAGTATAAATTTTTCGTAAATACTTACTTAAACAATAATGGCTTTTGTGCTCTTAACATTGTAAGAACTGCAAGATTCACCACTTTACATGGTGCAATTTAATTGCCTGTAGCATAGGTACCACAAGTTGAAGCTACGAAAAAATTGACATCGTCTGACGACGCAAGTCTTTTGTTGCTTCAATTTTATTGTATGCCACAAACTTGCGCTTTGGTTGTAATAGGGCTTAATATGGTATTACTTTGCTTCTCAGGCGTCCCGCGCATGTCCCGCGGCGGGGTGTGGTACTTCCTGGCAGAACAAGCGTGTCTCCGCTCCGCACCGCCCGACACGGCGACGTGTCCTCTGTACCACACGCCATACACCGCGCTGCTAGGAGGACTCACCAAGCACCAGCATGCTATACTTATTGATTTAGGTAAGTAAGTTTAAAAACGAAGTTATAAGCAAAATGACCTAATCTGTTAGCAAGTGTTACAAGCAAGCGCTGCAAGCAAGAATAGTCTTAACCGATAAAGGATGCACCGGTAAACAGGTTTACCACGGACGTCACTATAGTCAACCTCCGCTGGTGAACCCGTTTACCACCCGATTCACGCGGCTTAAACCTCTATTATTGCTTCTATTAAGGACTAATATCCTGTGTGGGCAGTTTCACTCTGATGCCTGATGGATCTCGTCAAATAAATGATTCAAAATCATAAATACCGTTTGGAAACTAGAAAAAATTCTGAGAGCGGCGTCATAAAATACGTCGCACCGCGAGATTCGCCTGGGGCTTGACGGATGTTAACGTATTAATAACTGCAGTGGCATGTCGAGGAGAGTGTCTCTTGTCTATCATTGCGACGCAATTGCGCAACGTACCCGCTTGCGGTTTGCGGTTGTTGTCCCCTTGGGAAAAACATACGTGAAAGCCTTCGTCTATCCATCAGGTCTTTTAGTCCCAATTTGATATTATTCTTTTTCATCCAGGTCGCACATTCCCGAAACACTCGTACTTTGCATCAGCCCTGGGTCCCGGCCAACTGGCTCTATACAATCTACTGAAGGCTTACTCCCTGCTAGATCCTGAGGTCGGGTACTGTCAGGGACTGAGTTTTGTGGCTGGAGTCTTATTGCTACATGTAAGTATATTATAACTGTAGGCAGAAGTGTATAAAAGACTTGACTTTTGACTTGACTTGTGCGATTTTGCTAGTTATTTTGGCAAAGTCCAATGGAGTAGAATCCGAGCCTATTGCCTCCAACCCCGACAATCCAGACTCGGGGCTTGATTGCCAGTTAACGCTATCAAGGACACTAAAACTATCACTGAACGCGTTAAAACAATCCAATAACACGTACCGATCTGGTAATCTTAACAAGGAACCTAAGAAAATGGTAGAAATGTTTTAAAAAAGTCGGGAAGTGTCACGGGACTCCAGGTTGGAATGAAGTTCCTTTCACTGTATATTATCCATTTAGTATGGTCTCAAGTTTAATGTTTCAAAAATGTTCCGTCTATGTCTGTCTGTAAATGTATCAACAATACACGAATGCTATCATTACGAGATAATTTTTCAAATATCATGGGTCCGTTTTAATAACGTATTGCATTCGTCAACAGATGGAAGAAGCAGAAGCATACATACTGCTCCGTCACCTAATGTTCAGAAGAGGTCTTCGGAAGCAGTACCTGCCTGACATGAGCGCTCTACAAGTTCAGGTAACTATTAGGCGGTTATCACACCTCCTCCGCGAAACCGCATGACGTTCGGAACATCATGCGAATCAGTTGAATTGCACTACTGCGGTTTCGCCGCTATGGTTTTGCGGCGGAGGTGTGCTAAGGCCCTAATACAAGCCTGCTAACTTGTTAAGAAAGTTTTTTTCCAAATCTTTGAAACACTTCAAGAAAGTTTTTTCTCCAAATGCTTGAAACAGTTTCAAAACCAAAAAGCTGGTTCTAAACTTGCAAGTACCTACTCTTAAGTGTTTTTCAATTTTCATTGACTTATTTTCTTAATCCCAAATTACGGAAAAAAAACATAAGGAACTAGAATCGCCACATAACAATGAGTCGGCATCGCTAATTGTTATCACATGTTCGTAAAGGAGGTCTCTAATCAGCAATGGCACATGATACCATTTTTCTTATCAAATCACAAGAAAACGAACTGAGAAGCATTAGCTAGAATGATTTATTTATTTATTCTTTAAGCACACAAATGTATTGGTGAGATGGTGGTGAAGTGTGCTTGCATAAAGATACAGGTTTTCCGGTCCCGATTGGATGGTACAAAAAAAAAAGGTCGGTACTGACAGACACAGATCAACCCAGGAGTATCATCTGTCTAGCCTTTTCCCAACTATGCTACGGTTGGCTTCCAGTCTAATTGGATGCAGTTGAATACCAGTATTTTACATAGAGCGATTGCCTATCTGACCACGACAACCCAGTTACTGGATCTGAAGACTGGTTATCAGACTTTCGAGCTGCGGACGAAACGACTGTCGAAGATCCACGAATGACAGGCGGGACCACCGGCTTAATGTACTTTCCAAAATGAGAGGACTTGGTATGTAAAGATGGCCACCTATCCACGGACCAACCGCGACAGGCGTAGAGTAACCTGATCGATCCACCCGTGCGGCTGTTATTACATATCCACAAGCCCCTAATGGTATGAAAAAGTATAGTCGGTACCGACAAGTTGCAATCTGTATCTTTATGCAGCAACCTTAGACGTTTTTACCATAACAACTTTGATAAACCATGACCGCTTTCAGCTGTACCAACTGTCCCGCCTGCTCCGCGACCACGAGCCGGAGCTGCACGCCAAGCTGGAGGCGCTGGACATCTCGCCCGCGCTCTATGCCGCGCCCTGGATGCTCACGCTCTTCACCAGCCAGTTCCCGCTGGGCTTTGTCGTCAGGGTATTCGGTAAGGATATGTAAACTCAATGTTGTAGATGACAGAGTACAAATTCAATTGCAACTTTTAGGATGTGCTTACATGGTGTGGTCATATTTACAAGGCACATGTGGGTAAGGAAATATAAACTCAATGTTGTAGAAAACAGAGTTCAAATTCTATTGCAACTTTTAGGATGTGCTGGTTTGGTCCTGGTCATATTTACAAGGCAGATGTGAGTAGAAACCGGGAGGGGACGCCCTAGGAAGACTAATAGTGATGTTTTTATTGGTGATGTTCTTCAGAATGTCAGGTGCGTAGTACTCGCAACCGGCGTGCGTGTATGACCAGAGGGCTTAGTGCGAGTTTTTATACTTACTCGATCACGTTAACGTAAACGTCAGTTTGTACTGAAAATGAATAAGCGCCGCCTGGTGACTATAACGGGAAACACAATTATTCCATGCGAATGCACATAAGGTAACGATAACGTAAACGCGATCGAGTAGGTAAGTGTAAAAACTCGCACTAAGCCCACTGGTGTATGAACGTAAACGAGGCAAAAGCGAGAAGAGAGGCGAGGTGGTATTAAGGATCGTAGCAGGTGGAGTTCTGTAATTTCTGCCTACCCCCATGGCAAGAAGGCGTGAGTTTATGTATAATTATGTCAAGTCAATCAATCTGCCTAGCTTTTTCCCAACTATGTTGAGGTCGGCTTCCAGTCTAACCGGATGCATCTGATTACCAGTATTTTACATGGCGACTGCCTATCTGAACTCCACAACCCTTGTAACTGGGTAATACTGGTTATCAGACTTTCGGGCTTCTGAAGACCCGTAACGACTGTCAAAGATCCACGAATGAGAGCCGGGACCAACGGCTTAACGTGCTTTCCGAGGCACGGAGGAGTCTCGGTATGTAAAGATGGTCACCCATCCACGGACCAAGTGACGAAACACCGGAACAAACTCAGAAATCAGTCTCTTTTTAAGTTCAGACATTATCTTGGTCAAATTATATGAGGATAGGTGGGGCTCGTGGCTAAGTAATAACAGCCGCACGGGTCGATCCATCAGGTTAAGCTGCGCTTGCCGGGGAAGTGTAGCTTAACCTGATGGATCGATCCGTGCGGCTGTTATTACTTAGCCACGAACTCCAATGTATATATGTGTCGGATCCGGTCAATAGTACAGACAGGAAACGAATCGCAAGCGCGCCACTGGCGACATCACGTGATCTACCCACACCCACAACTCGCTTCTACAGAGTCGTGATGTTTTAAGCTCATGGCGAGGAGGACACTCTAGTGTCTGATCGCATTGGGGTTACTACGTCGCGGAACTGTATTCGATTCGTTGTGCTCAGTAGTTGTGTTCATTTTAATTTGGAGTGGATTGTGTTAGATTGTGATTTAAATAATCACCGAGTATAGCACCCAGCGTGTTTTCATTGCACGAAACCCATCTTCTGCCCACATGGTGTCTGAATCTAACTGAGTAAATCCTGACGACCCGACATATGTATTATTTCTAAATATTCTTCCCTCTTTCCAGACTTAATCTTCCTGGAATCCCTGGACATCGTCTTCTCCGTGTCTCTCGCCCTGTTGTCTGCACACAAGGACGGCCTGATGCTGTGCGAGAGCTGTGAGGAGGCTGCCGAGTATCTGAAGCACAAGCTGCCTGACATGAACCGCGGGTTCTATAAGAAGGTTATGAAGAAGGTACGTTAACCTAAAGCATTTAAAGTTTCTCATAGATAATCAAATAATAATGCGTCTAATTTGGGACAGCTTTCTTTGATGGGCGAGTCCTATTACTGGCTGGACGTACGACGCGTTGCGTGAGCTCAGCACAGGACACGCAAGCTAACCACTCAAGGCCATTGGCATATAAATATCTGCGTCTTAGTAACCACCATACTTTAATTCCCAGGTTCTATCACTTGACATAAGCCGCCAACTCTGCGACTACGCGGTGGAGTACGCCGTACTACGCGAGGAGATGCCGCGTTTAGCTGCGTTGACTGAAGATAACAAACAGCTGGTTGAGGATAAGAATAGGATGGGAGAGGAACTTGATGTGAGTTTGATATTAACCTTAGTAAACGTAACTAGAAATTATCCCCCGGGAATGTACTACCGGGATAAAAAGTATCATATATCCTAATCCAGGTCATGGTCTACCCGTGTGTGAAATTTCATTCAAATCCGTTTAGCCGTTTTTGCCTGAAAGCGTATCAAACAAACTCACTTTCGCATTAATATTAGTTAGAATTTTTAATCGTTGCCAAGTCTCATTTATAGAAACGTAAACCAAACCTGTAATGACGAAAAAAAAATCTGTTATTTCTGGAAAGTACGCTAACGACAGCGACAGCTATAATCTTCAAGCTATGAATGAAACTTTTGTATGGTTTTGACAAAACACACATCTTGGTTTGAGTATGTGTATTATGTTAGTAAGTTAACCCGTAATACCTTTGGTATTGGTTGCCATCAATGACGGAAACCTTCGGGTCTAGATAAAGTAACATGCGATTAGCGATGACGCTAGTAGAAAAGCCAGAAAATGTATGGGGTTGACATAAGCTATCGAAATGTCACGTGATCATAAGTTAACGACAATGATAAATTCTCTATAGATGCATCGATAGACATTGTAGAAATAGAATCGCTCTGAAGCCAATGGCAGGCTTAATTTCCATCTCACTATTGACTTAGTTATATACAACGCCGCTGCAATCACGAATTCACGACATTAACAGACTTGACACGCGTATATGGTTCCGCGTTTTCGTTTTATAAAGATATTTTAATTTCATTAAACTTTATTATGTATTGATTTATTTTCAATTTTCTAAAATAGCATCTTGGAGCAACGAAATTAAAACGATCGAGAAAAAAAGGTCACACTTGGGTTTGCAAAAAATTCATTCATGAAGCAACTCACAGCTGGGTCAGAACAACAGACAAACGATGAACAAAAAAAAAAGGCGTAGGTCAACGACTTTTTCCCAGCTGACATAGAACAATTGCTTCCTGAATAAGTCGGTGGCATAAAGTGATCCTAATTTTGGTTATTGGTGTGGCAAGTTACGCCTGTCCCTCCAGTTATAATTTTATTATTTAGTTTGTTTGAAATTATTATTTTTTCAATTTATTAATTATTTTATCTTATTATATTTTTTTATGATTACTGACCACGAACCCTACATGTGCTTTTAATTAATGTCGCTATAGCGGCGGCACGTTGTACATGCAATAATATTAACCCTAATCATTTCCTGCTACAGGAGGCGATGGACGCGATAACAAACTACCAGAAGAACCAAACTAGACTAGAAACTATGAACAAATCCTTAGAACAACAACTTACACTACTGAGCCGATACATCTCAGCCCATCAGAAGCAAGAAATACCGTTAGAAATAAAAAAAATAGTACAGAACCACTCCAAGAAACTGTCCTTCAAAATATTCTCCACAAAATTCTCTAACGAAGAACAGCAAGATGATCCAAGGAAGAACTTCAAAACAGGTATCAGTTCGCCGAATTTATTCGCGAAACTTCGAGAGGACGCTCCGAGAGATATCGAGCATGAACGAAGGCAGTTTATGATGAAGAAATCCCAGTCAGTACATTCCGGACTAATAGCAAATATGAAGAATACCCAACTTAAGGCAATGGATGAGAAAAACGAGAATCCTAGGACAGAAAATATTACAGATACATTAAAGGAACTTGGGAAGAAAAACTCAGGATTTTTCGCGAGCACCCACGAACAAATCCGCCAAGAAAGACTATTCGAACATCAACTAAAGAACAATTTCGATGAAAATTTGCGCAGATTAGATGAAAAATTAAACGAGAAACTAAATCCGACATCCTACATAGATGATCTAAGTATCTTTCAAAGTCGGAAAAGCATGTCTTTGAATTTACAGCCGTTGAAAGACGGAAAAGTGAACGACAGTGGGTTCGTTACTCCGCTCAGCCCAGACGAGACGAAAATTAATGACTCATGTTCGACCATTTCTCATCCGCTGAGTGATGTAGATGTCGATATTAAATTCGATGGACAATCGACTAAATTAAAACAGATTAGACCTATTAAACATGTAAATGATAAATCGTAGTACTTGCCTTAATATGATACTGTGTTCTTTTTATAATGATTGCTGTGACAAATGCTTATATTAGAGCAAAATGTTATAAAGTTGTCGGTATCCGATTGTCGATTCTTTTCCGGTAGAATTTTCAATAGATTCTTATCCATAACAGCATGCTTTTGAGAAGTTGGTTATAACTAAAGTTAATATTGCTTTAACATTGCAAAAAAATAGAAAGGAAATATTTGTAGTAAACATGAAGCAAAAAAAGAACACAGACACAAAAAAGAACAAGTTGGGAAAAAATATGCATCACATCCACGCAAAACGCTACGTAAAATATGCGTCACATCCACTCAAACCGTTACGTAAAACATGCGTCATAACCACGCAAAACGCTACGTAAAATATGCGTCACATCCACGCAAAACAAAACGCTACGTAAAATATGCGTCACATCCACGCAAAACGCTACGTAAAATATGCGTCACATCCACGCAAAATGCTACGTAAAATATGCGTCACATCCACGTACGTAAAATATGCGTCACATCCACGCAAAACGCTACGTAAAATATGCGTCACATTCACGCATAACGCTACGTAAAATATGCGTCACATCCACGCAAAACGCTACGTAAAATATGGGTCACATCCACTCAAAACGCTACGTAAAATATGCGGCACACCCACGCAAAACGCTACGTAAAATATGCGTCGCATCTACTTAAAACGCTACGTAAAATATGCGTCGCATCTACTTAAAACGCTACGTAAAATATGCGTCGCATCTACTTAAAACGCTACGTAAAATATGCGTCACATCCACGCAAAACGCTACGTAACATGTTGCTTTTTTGTTTAGTGTCATATCAATCACTATAAAATAAACACAGTATTCGATAGTTATTTTAAGAATAATATATTGACTATGTGTAGAAGCAAAATTGCGTTCATAGCATATTAATAATGTGGTAAATTAATAGCCATGATCTCTCGCTCTCGGCTAATAACTACAAAGCTAACCTAGTTCTATCTTATGGTGAAGGAATCCATGCATCTTGAGGAAATGTGGCTAAATTTCCTCCCGATGTTTACGAATTCTGACTGTTATAAAGTCTTATAGCCTGGAAGCAAGCGTTGATCAATGCAATAAAAGGCCCTTTTCCTGCAGTGGGTTGGCACAGGTTGGCATATTTTACTAATACACGAATTTCATATTCTTTTATGTAGGTGCCTGTTTGCCGATTAATGTAATGTTTAACATTATCGGCATCAGGGCACAAGATGCAAAATATCTGTCTTCCAACACAGGCAATACTGAAAGGTTTGTCGACACCATATAATAAGAAAGATTCTATGGTCGACACACTGAGATGTTCGGAAAAGTATCAGCGGTGAAATCACCTCATGAAAGTGATTAAATCAACAGCCTATATTATATACAGGGTTACTTGTAATTCGACGGTTTCCTTGCACGACTTCATACTCTTAGTAGGGTTAAAATGCAACAAATTAAGTTACCAAATGTTCTACCGAAATCCAGTATTTTTTTGTAATTTTTATTGAAGAAAAATATAAATTACGAAAAATAAAATATTTAATTAGTGATCTTTGCCACAGATAATAAAATCTTTGCCAAAGTTTTAAAAAATTTTTCAAAGGTTTTTCATTTCAACTTTTAATTTTTTAAGATCTACGGCATCAGCAATAATAAATTCCAGTAAAGTCGCGCCGTAAATCATTTTGTTCATCAATTTGTTATATCTATGCCCAATTGCATTTTAATTCAATCAATTTGTTGCATTTTAACCCAACTATGACGTCCTGTAAGTACGGTGGAAGTGCCATCAAGCACAAACTTTAACCGTGGATTCAGTATATGTGGGCACATACACGGTGGAAGTGACATATCTCATTCATTCGCCGCATTTCTAGAGGTTTTTCATGATCCACCCCCCCGTAAGTCGGGGCCGTTGCCATTGGGCCACCACTGCTCCTATAGAACAGCAGATTTTTTTAAATAACAGACGAAAAATTTCAATGTTGGCGGGTTTAGAATCATGTCTCTTCCACCGAACATATGCCTCGTACGAATGTGAAATATGTTTTGCATTTTGTGCCTTAGTGCGGATGAGGCTTTAGATGAGCGAATCCTTGCCTATAATTGCATATAGCTGACAGTAGTTGAAAAATCATCCTTGGTTTCTAAAAGCTGGACTGTGTGATCAAATCTTGTATTTTGTGAACAAAAAGTATAGCTGATACTTGTTGTTGTTTCGATTAGGTAATAGATTATTTTGATAACTTTACGCCTGGTTTCTGGAAGAAAATCAACACAAAAATTATAAATGCGCCCTTTAACTCTTGTAATTGGTTGAATGAATCATTATAACAGCAACTTGACATGTGTTTAATTTTGACGAGTCGATAATTTTCGTTCCAGAAACCTGTGCGCGCAAGTGCTAGTCACTGCCTGAGGAATGTGAGCGGTGAAACGGGGGAGGGCGTGATTGACAAGATTGGCAGACTGAGTTAGTTTGACGTTTGTCTACCTCCCCCATTTCACTGCTCACATACCTCAGGCGGTGACTAGCACTTGCGCGTACCCTATAGTGACCGGAGACTTGAACTGGTTTCCAGAGACCAGCACCCTAATTGCATAACACAATTTTGAAGCAAATTTCTTATCCATTGCTTCTAATGTTCGAAAAATTTGTCTGCTCGACAACGTAAATAACGCAATGAATGTTGTTGAAATGAAAGAAAGGGATTCCGATTGATAGTGGTACCCAATTGGGTGCTGGGCCTAGCGACATTGTAACGTACATAAATGGCTTATAAATAAACGCATAGATTATAATGAGGGTCTGTGTTCATAGAATAGGGTATATTATATGTTATTTATTAATATAGGATAGCAAAGAGGTGTTGTGAACTCAATCTGCCTAGCCTTTTCCCAACTATGTTGGGGTCGGCTTCCAGTCTAACCGGATGCAGCTGAATACCAGTATTTTACATGGAGCGACTGCCTGTCTGGCCTCCACAACCCAGTAACTGGGTAATGCGATACCCCTTGGTAAGACTGGTTGTCAGACTTTCGGGATTCTGACGACCCGTAACGACTGTCAAAGATCCACGAATGACAGCCGGGACCAACGGCTTAACGTGCTTTCCGAGGCACGGAGGAGTATCGGTATGTAAAGATGGTCACCCATCCACTAACCAACCGCGGCAAGCGTAGCTTAACCTCATGGATCGACCCGTGTGGCTGTTATTACTTAGCCACGAGCTCCACGAACTAAACCTAATAAATTCGTGTTCGTCTTGTGAATATTTATCCCAAAAATTCCGAACTGTCATTTATAAAGCAAGCCTTTATTTCGGTCAAACATTCATCGGTCATAAGGTGTTTCGGACAAACATTCTTTCGACCAACATTTTTCGGTCAAACGAAATTTCAGCCAAACGTTTTTTCAACCCTCATTATTTCGAGCAAACGTTTTTTTGACCAACAGTTTTTCGGTAAAACGATATTTCGGCCGAACGTTTTTTCGACTCTCATTATTTCAGTCAAACGATGTTTCGGACAACTGTAACCATGAATGAATATTTTCTTGAATTCTAATCGAGTTAATAAATCTGGGTAACGAAAATAACGTTAGGTTAGGGTTAGGCGAACGGTTGTATGAGCAACTTTCTTAGATTATCCTATAAAGTAAAAAACGTTAAAAATAGTGTATTTAGTAAAATAATAGTATTATAATATTAGACCCTCTAAATAGCCTTGCTTAAGTATCACAGCTTCCATTCGAACACATAACTTAAGTAAGTAAATAATATTTTAAATAAATGTTAACTATAATAAATATTATATTTATTGCACAATATGTAATTATTAATTTTACTTTTTCTGGACACTTTAAATGTATGGATGAATACAAGTAAGGAAATTATTTATTTACTTTTAATTTGTATTGCTATTTTCTTGTAGATATTTTTCTTGTATAATTTTATTTAATAAATAGATACTGTTAGTTGTGGTCATATTTAAGGGTGTGGGACAGACCTTTCTCCGTAGGACCGACACCGTACATATTCGTGAAAAAAAAATCCATCATTTGGGTCGAGTACCTACGTATTAAAGTTTTTTATGGGACAGTTGATAATTTTATTCACGATTCATCAATCGTGAATAAAATCTTCCTAAGGAGAATGTTGTTCAGTTTGATACCACTAAATATGAACATACTTCTCTGATAAAAGCTGTTTATTGTTGCAAAGAACATGGCTAATTAGGCTAATTCTTTAGTAATTTGAAACTGAGAGGTCTAATTTTTTGGAGAATTAATTGGTGATATAATTCATTATTTTTTAGACTTTACTTATATCTGCTTCTTTATAAGTTTATAACCAAAGAAACGTTGCAACCTATTTTAACCCCAAACGGAAAAAGAGGGGTGCTTATTAATTTACATCCACAAATCAGTCGAAAGATTTTTTGTAAAATAAATGATTAAAAAAGAAAAATATGTATTACTTACGAAATATAAATTGCTCAAAATTGTTTATTTTTTATTAATGACTATAAGTATTTTATTACGTAAGGACACTGTGAAATTATCGTTTGGCTTTTAAATATAATGAAATATTGTGATTTATTTTATAAATATTAAAATATAAATTAATTAATGGTTGAACTAATTTGTTTTATTACTCGTACCCCGCGTTATATTTAAAAGCGAGAGAGTCACAAGGTTGGGTGCATAATTATGTCAGTTTTTATTCGGAAAACCGGAAAGTGCCCTCTGACGGTGCGACCACGCGTGTTTTTCGGTGAAACTTCACCGAAAAAAGTGAGGAAGTTTGAAAGTGGCACCAGTGATTGAAATTTGTGCAGAATTCGGTTCTCATGGTATTGAGGATTGAGGAAAATGTCGTGAGGAAAGTTTTGAGTATGCTACACTGTATCGGTTTCGGTAATTAAACAAAGGTAAACAAAAAAGAACTACGTGTCTGGTTAACCGACTAAACGTAATAGCTGTCACTTCAGTTCAGTTGCCATGCTACAATACAGTTGCCTCTTCATTTTAGCAACTTTATTATTCGTTGTATAACGTTGCTAAATTGAATAGTACAACTGTGTCGTAGCATGACGACTATTAGAGGTCTCATATCATATGCGTGTGGTGTGAGGGCCACTTTATTGAAACTCTTTGAAAATATGCTTAGGATTTAGTGAACATTCCCAAACACTTACTAGCCGAGAAAAACGCTTAACTTACCGAGCGATTTCGCAACGTAACGAATGTCGACACTGCCGGCCCCGGGCTGCTCAGATTATGAAGGATGAATACTAGAACATTCGAGATCTAATCTAAGTAAACATTAAACAATACGGTACTCATAATTTTTTGTTTGTTTATCGCAGTAACGCCTGGTGGACTTGTTATAGCTATAAAACTTTAAACGTTTGTTTGTACCTATAAAATGGTCAGTGACAATCATTTACACCTTGTTCCATACCCTTTAACTTAGAGCAGTGGTGGCCCAGTTAAGTGATCACTCTACTTTTCATCACTAATGCGAGGAAATTATAAAAACAAACAAAAAAAATCTGTTTAATTTAAAAAAAAATATTTTTCGTCTAAATGGAATGGTAATGAAAAATACCTGTTGTCTAATTAGGTACTTTTTATTTATTTATTCCTTTATCTCAGGCAGCTGTGGCCCATACAAAATACACAAATATAAAAACCTATAAAAACATAACTTATAAAAGTTATAAACTAAGAAACACGAAGTGACGGCGTCGTATTACGCTGCGCGGTGTCGGATAGCCTGCCGCGAAAACGTCGTTAGACTACGTTGGTAGACCCTTCGATGTGCATAACTCCAGCTTCCTCATAGGTGATAGAATAATTCTACCTACGCCAATATTTAAAGCATAATAGCTGCCATCGAAGTACCCAGTCTTAATTTAGCTGCCGCAAAAACTTCGTCAATATGAGTCGTTTAGTGTGTGTCAGCTAGAGTGACGTCACCCCAGCTTCCTCATTCAGAACAGCCAAACCAGTGAGGTTAGAGTTTTGGAGTAAAGTCAGAAAATTAAAGCATATAATTGCTGCCATCGGCAGCAAAATTTTCAAATCTCTGGTCATAATACTCTATGAGTTATTAAACTTTTAAACATGTGTAAGCTGAAGTGACGTCACCCCAGCTGCTCAGTCATATCTTCCGAACGAAAGAAGATATGATTATGTATTATAGCTCAAAAATTAAAGCATAATAGCTGCCGAAGGCAGCAAAATTTTCAAATCTCTGGTCAAAATACTCTCTGAGTTATTAAACTTATAAACATGTGTTAGCTGACGTGACGCCACCCCAGCTGCTCAGTCATATCTTCCGAACGAAAGAACATAGGATAATGTTTTACAGCTCAAAAGCTAGGTCATAATAGCTGCCGTAGGCAGCAAAATTTTCAAATCTCTAGGTCTCGTAGTTTCTACGTAATAACCAAAAATAGTTTCCGCGCCAAAAAATTCAAATTATTGCCTCGGAGCAGGTAAGAGCGGCGTTGCCGTTCCGTGCGCTACATTATTGCAATCAAGTTTGTACTTAGCAGGAATTGTATTAGAAGTCATTATAGCTTGCGCTCAAAACAATTTTAATTTTGAATATTGAAGATCTTAGACTGAGAGCCGACTGAACTATAGTGGAACTAATAATCTATATACCTATACAACGTGTAACGTTAAATGCGCAAGACCTCTTAAGGGGTCATTGCCATCTTAGGTTTTCATTTTGACCCCACTATCGTTTTCAGTGACCTCAAAAATCATGAAAATGGCACCCATGTCGAAAAATTTGAAAATTTTCGCTGCCGCCATTTTGGATTTTTATTTTGACCTCATCATCGTTTTCAGCGACCTCAAGAACTATGAAAATGACACACATGACGAATAAGGGGTGTCCATGACGAAAAATTTGAAACTGTTAGTTTGGATCCGCCATCTTGAACTCAAAAACCATTAAAATGACAGGTCCATGTCATTATTATTATTTCCTATAAGTAATTCATTTTATACATGTTACATGTTTTAATATTAGACAAGGGTCGTGACGGAAAAATCTTAAATTGTACCGGCGTCCGTACATAGTACAATATTAAAGTGTGTAGTCGGTCTATAATCTAGTTCAAACTACAACAAACTGATAACGTAGCGCACGGAACGGCAACGCCGCTCTTACCTGCTCCGAGGCAATAATTTGAATTTTTTGGCGCGGAAACTGTTTTTGGTTATTACGTAGAAACTACGAGACCTAGAGATTTGAAAATTTTGCTGCCTACGGCAGCTATTATGACCTAGCTTTTGAGCTGTAAAACATTATCCTATGTTCTTTCGTTCGGAAGATATGACTGAGCAGCTGGGGTGGCGTCACGTCAGCTAACACATGTTTATAAGTTTAATAACTCAGAGAGTATTTTGACCAGAGATTTGAAAATTTTGCTGCCTTCGGCAGCTATTATGCTTTAATTTTTGAGCTATAATACATAATCATATCTTCTTTCATTCGGAAGATATGACTGAGCAGCTGGGGTGACGTCACTTCAGCTTACACATGTTTCAAAGTTTAATAACTCATAAAGTATTATGACCAGAGATTTGAAAATTTTGCTGCCGATGGCAGCAATTATGCTTTAATTTTCTGACTTTACTCCAAAACTCTAACCTCACTGGTTTGGCTGTTCTGAATGAGGAAGCTGGGGTGA
This sequence comes from Cosmia trapezina, assembly GCA_905163495.3. NCBI lineage: Eukaryota > Metazoa > Arthropoda > Insecta > Lepidoptera > Noctuidae > Cosmia > Cosmia trapezina. The sequence continues at coordinate 8,549,780 of LR991049.1, forward strand.
CGTCACTCTAGCTGACACACACTAAACGACTCATATTGACGAAGTTTTTGCGGCAGCTAAATTAAGACTGGGTACTTCGATGGCAGCTATTATGCTTTAAATATTGGCATAGGTAGAATTATTCTATCACCTATGAGGAAGCTGGAGTTATGCACATGACCCTTCGGCCAAGCTCGGACAGGCTTTTCCTTTAGGAACGTGTCGAGATCATGTGTCGGAACCCGCACCACAAACGACTTGAAGTTGGTGTTGTGACGCGGCTCCAACTTCTCGACCCTCAAGGTCCACTTGGTCTTCACCTTCATGTACTCCACGATCTCCTCAACCTTCGTGGAGTGATGCAGTCGGGACACATACAACAACGTCGTAGGTGTCGCTGGACGTAGCAGCATATTTGGTCCTGTCAGTCCAGTACCGCATTGATTGCGACAAGTAGGTTTCTTCTTCTTCTTCTTCTAAAATTTTAAATTAAAAAAAAAAAATTTTTGGTCGTGGGTGTCGTTTCCGTGGTTTACGAGGGCGCTGAAAACGATAATGAGGTCAAAATCAAATCCAAGATGGCGGCTGCGAAAATTTTCAATTTTTTTGTCAAAATCCATTTTAATTTTGACGTAGCTTTGGCTTTTGCTTTTTTTTGGTTTAGCGTCCTCGAAAGCGATGGAAACGACACCCATGACGAAAAATTTGAAGATTTTCGCAGCCGCCATGTTGGATTTTCATTTTGACTTCACTATCTGCTTTAGCGCCCTCCAAAACCATGGAAACGATACCCATGACGAAAAATTCACAGCCGCCATCTTGAATTTTGACTTTAACCCCGCTATCGTTATCAGGATCTCTAAGACCATGAGAATGACGTCCATGTCGAAAAGATAAACTAAAGAGAAACCTTTTTCACAGAATACATACATTATGTATTCTGTGAAAAACCTAAATAATTTGTTGTTAATTGTCACTTAAGTGCTAGCACAGGTGCTAGTAAATAATTGTTTATACAATGTAGTCCTTATCTTTAAGAGTAGGTACTATGAAGGTAATTACAAATAAAAAAAACCGGTCAAGAGCGAGTCGGACTCGCGCACCGAGGGTTCCGTTCCGATTTCTGAAAAAGTGTGCTATTTAGAGACATTGTTTTATTTTTCCTGTAATCTTTACATAAACTTCTATCACATAGAATAATTTCAGATTTTTCTCTTTGCAAACTTCGGGGGAATTGGGGGGGGGGAAACGGTCAGTACATGTCCTGGTAGCCCACTTTGAATTTTTAAGACCCCCTTTCAGTCCCAGTTGAAAAAAAAATATAAATATTTTTTTATTTTTTTCTTATTTGCAAAATAGTTGGGTAAACGTCATTTAAAACTGTTCCAAATTTCAAGTTGATAGCATCAGTAGTTCTTGAGATATTCAGCTGTGACAGAAAGACAGACAGACAGACTGAGTCACACCATAAGGTTCCTTTTTTACCATTTTGGTACGGAACCCTAAAAAATAAAACTTTTGTAAGCGGATATGCTCGTTTGATTTTAAGTTGTATGTATGAATGTGATCTGAACGAGGAGCTCGTGGCTAAGTAGTAACAGCCGCACGGGTCGATCCATCAGGTACGCTTGCCGGGGTTGGTCCGTGGATGGGTGACCATCTTTACATACCGAGACTCCTCCGTGCCTCGGAAAGCACGTTAAGCCGTTGGTCCCGGCTGTCATTCGTGGATCTTTGACAGTCGTTACGGATCGTCAGAAGCCCGAAAGTCTGACAACCAGTCTTACCAAGGGGTATCGTATTACCCATAATACGATACCCCTTGGTAACAATTCCATCCACAATTCCAAAGTTACCTAAAAACCGAACAATAAACCGCTGGTATTCAAAAAATACTATAATTACTTAGATAATGAAACTTTGCATACTAACTGAACTAAGTATAAAGCAGGTCTTATGTATTTTTATTTTTTTCAAATTACCATTATTTTCACCGTAAAAAGCAATTATCTAAACCATCGGCGCACAGCACCGCACTCAGTCCGCAAGCAGTATCGTGCGAGCGAGATAAAAAGCTGAGGTGATACGGGCTCTTAATTTAATAAAAGTTTAAGTTCATTTACATTTTTTTTTAAACCAGGGTGCTTTTAATCCGGGGCTTAAAAAGCCGACACAGGTTCAAAATGAAGTCTACAATGCCCAATTGTTTAGTAATCTATTGTCCCACAAATAACATTACCTACCTACTAGGTTAACTAAACAGATCCAGCTGTTTCCGAGAATCGAGCAAACAAACACACTGACGCGTCATTCTCATTAACTGTTAGATTAGATGTTTAATTACAAAGATAAGATAGTGAAGTACCTACTTGGGATAGAAGAGGTGCATATTATTATGCTAACCATAGATTACGTTTATCTTTACTGTACTTTACTTGTACTTTACTTTACATTATGAACGTAGAAGAAGCAAAAGGAGTATTTAACGATCGTAGCAGGTGCCGTTTCTGCCTACCCCCATGGGGAGAAGGAGTGAGTTTACATATTATGTTATAACTACAGTACCTGACCATAACTTTACTATGCAAGGCTTCTTGAATTAACTTGCGAAACTACAAGGAAGGAAATGAAATGACAGTATTAATTGGAACCAAATAGCAGTAAAAAAAAAAGATTTTCAAAAGCATGACGTATTTAATCGAATTTCTAATTATTCCCATTTTGCACCCCTAAAATATTATTGAATACTCTAATCTCAAATCAACAAAAAAAGGAAGATGTCAAAAGTGAAGCCACAAAACCGTGCTCCTGCAAGTAAAGTAAACGCTCACGCTCACATACTACTTTAGAGGAATGATGAACAGGGTGTAAAGTTCACTCATCCTCTATTGAAAAGGGAGGATCCTCCGACCAGACGGGTGTTGTGTCTGGTGGGCTACTGCCCGACGGTTGATGTCGGGACGTTGTATATATGCTAATCGCGTGGTAAACTCTAATTGCGCGATGCAGGTTTTGCGTGACGTCATGTCATTGATGCGTAGTTCATATGTGGCGATGTATATGCCGCCACATCACTCCCCTCCGGAGACCGCAGGTCGATAGTGGGCTGAGTCGTGTATCTTGCGATGCTTGCCAGTGCCAGTTGTGGTTCCAGTGAGTCGGAACCGGGTGCCGCATAGTTCACGGTGAGTCGGAACTGTCTGCGGTGATACCCCAGTGAGTCGGGGTGGCGCTGCGTTATGCTCCAGTGAGTCGGAGCGTACAGCGCTGGGTTGAGGCTAAAAGTGATGACCAGGAATGCGCGTCCGCTGCATGCTGGTGGTCAGGATACCTGTTGAAGCCGTGGATGCTGGCTGGCTGTGTGACTCGCCGCTCGAAAGCTTGAGGAAGTGATGCTGATGACGTCACGCTGATGTAGTTGCACGAAGGCTGCGCTGACGTTCATGCTCGGGGTCACCAATTTAGAAGCATGAGGAACAGGCTGTAAAGTTCACTCATCCTCCATTGAACAGGGAGTGGGCTGCTGCCCGACGGTTGATGTCGGGACGTTGTATATATGCTAATAGCCTGGTAAACTCTAATTGCGCGATGCAGGTTTTGCGTGACGTCATGTCATTGATGCGTAGTTCATATGTGGCGATGTATATGCCGCCACACTACCAAAATGTTAGTTATTCATCCAAAGTTACTAAGTATGCTCCTTCAGAAATAATACACTTATGACAAAGAATAATCCAATCATCAAATCATTGAATTTTTTTGATGCCCTATGATTTTTTATATACTTGTATATATCAGGAAGTCGAAAGACGAGTCCAAAATTATGCTTGGAAGACATACTGCGGCCCTTAAAGAACACATCATCGACATGACGTGCACCCTGCCCGTTCTAACTTATAGTGTACAAAGTTGGTCACTTACTGAACAACAAAAGTCCAAACTCAAGATTTGCCAACGGCCAATGGAGCGCAGCATAACAGGCGTCAAGCGATCAGACCGAGTTAGTAACACCACCCTGCGCTCCATAACTCAAGTAGCAGATGTTGGAGTAAAAACAGCCAGGCTGAAGTGGGAGTGGGCCGGACACGTCGCACGAATGCACCCGGAGAGATGGGCAAAGATCGTCACTCACTGGACGCCTGAGAGAGGACATCGCCGTCGAGGCAGGCCACGGCGAAGGTGGTGTGACGGTCTGATAAGGTTTTCAGGGCCAACATGCCCAGACATCGCACAAGAGTGTCTTTGCCCAGCAGTGGGACACAATGTAGGCTAACAAAAAAAATATATACTACTTTTTTTTGAAGACTGTTAGATCATCAAAACATTTTTTAAACGCTTTTTCCGTCATTGTGCTCAGTTCTCGCCGCGAATTCTCCTTTATGTCTTCTACCGAATGAAAACGGGTGCCACGAAGTGGTAATTTGAGTTTAGAAATTAGATAGAAGTCGGCTGGAGCCATATCTGGTGAATAAGGTGGTTGCTCGATGGTATTTGTTGAGTTTTTGGTCAAAAATTCGATCACTATGATGGCCTTGTGCGAAGGCGTATTAGCGTGGTGCAAAATCCAAGAATTTTCTAACCAGAAATCTGGCCTTTTTCGTCGAATTTGGTTCTCGTAAACGCCGATTAAGGCTCAAATAGTATGTTACTTTATTTACTGTTTGACCTTTTGGCAAGAATTCCGAGTGCACAACACCGCGATAGTGAAAGAAAACGGTCAACATGACTTTGACTTTTGATTGACTTTGGCGTGTTTTTTTCGGTTTTGGCACAGATTAATACAGATGAGACACTCCGCAGTTTAGGTATGAAGCTACAAGTACACGGCGGGCCCCGTCTACGGGACTAATTCAGTAGAAATGCCGCGCGCCGATGGCATAATAGTTACGATAGAAAGAGAGGCAATTTGTAAGTGAATATAACTGTAGGTAATTAGCGTTCTGCGAACTGAATTGCACTTTATCGTGTCGTAGCAAGAGTCGCTTTTTATTTAAATGATTTTGCGGAGTGTCCCATCTGTATTAATCTGTGGTTTCGGTTCAGTTGGAAGGCACTCTGAAGCTTGCTGACTAGTTTGCATGTCAAACTCGTAAACCCACGTCTCGTCACCAGTAACAATGCGCATCATGAATGTTGAGTCCTAATTCACTCGTTCGTTTTTCGAAAAAATTCAGGTCTTTTGAGACCAGCCGAGCGGCAACATGTTTCATACCCAAGTGATTATTTAAAATGGTACGGATCGATTTGTGAGACACAGAAAGTTCAGCGTCTATCTCTCTCAAACTTTAATGAGGATTTTCAGTCATTATTTATAGAATGGTTGGTGAGATAAAGGATTGTGAGCTAGGGTGGTATTTGTCTTGTCTGCTGCAGACACGGTGAATTTTCTTAGCGTGTACAAACGGCCTAATAGCTCTAGACCCTGGGTTAGTAAGCTACCTAATCAGATAATCACCATGGCAGCCGAGATAATGAACGTAGGTAAACTCAGAGGCAGGGTGATAAGGAAAACGAGGCAAATCCTTGTTTTCACTGGCAATAATAATACGCTGATTGATTTATTTTGATTACGAATGTACTATGTATGTAACTATGTATGTATGTATGTATGTACGAGTGTACTATGTATATAATATGGAAGCCGACCCCAACATAGTTGGGAAAAGGCTAGGCAGATTGATTGTACTGTGTACTACTGTGTATACTTTTCACATTATGTACCTACCTATTTACCTAATTACGCTCTGGCTAAGTATGTTTTTATGGTTTTTCGTGGTATGTTGAATAATCCACAAATATTAGACTCTTTGGCATTGCTCGTTCCGAGCAGTAGACTGCGGCAAGGGCCGAGAGAGAGGTTGTTTAAAGTCCCGGTGGCCCGTACAAACTTGTTAAAGTTTGTACCGGTGGGCCGGGCAATAAAGATACTCAACAGCGTCTCTCTGCGGTTGGATATCTTTACTTGCTCTTTGACGGAATTCCAGAGGGTGACACTTAGCATATTGTCCTCTGTATGACTTGTGTCGATACTCAGAGTAGTTACTTGGGACTTGTGAATAATTTGTCATCCACGCTAATGGACAGGTATAAATTTGGACCCCGTCAGTCAAAATAGGGCGGGCAGCTTAAGAGCAATAATTTTATTGTTGGTGGTGGTGACTAACTGGTTGTTGAGTGACGTCTCTGAGTGTGGAAATTGTGACTACATTGCGCATTGTTGTATTGGGTTCCCACCTGTAAAAACAAATGTATGTGGAAATATTGAAATAAATAAATAAATAAAATAAATAAATTTACATTTCCCGACAAATATCGTTTGGACCAGATATATGAAAAAATTACACACGTAACGACAGTAAAATAATAATTACTTATACAGGTTGGTCCAAATAAAACGTCCAAAAGAATTCCTCATACCTAGGTGTATTCTAAAATACACAATGTATATAGTTTTCGATTTTTTTTTTGTTTTTGTATTTATTTAGAGTTTTCTGCTTCAAAAATTCATATCTTGTTTGTAGTGTGTAGGTATTTTTCAGTTTTTTTTTTGTGACATGAAAGTAAAATTCAAGATAAATGAAACTGAAAAATACCCATAGCTTACATGCAAATGGTTTCTAGTTTCTAGTAAGCGATCGTTTGACGAGTTATAGTAAGATTTGAAAAACAAAAAAAAAATATCGGGAACTGGGTGAAAGCTAGTCGACCCCTGTTCCTCTCTCTGCTCTGCACCCCTTAACACCAGGTTAAGGTGATACAAAAAAAGTGAACTGGGCGGGAATAAGAAAGTGACAGAGTCAATTACTTCCACATGCGAAAAAAAGAGAGCGCAACAACGCGCTGGAACCAAAATAAAAGCGCCAAATGAAATAAAAATTGTTTAAAAATAAATTAAGCTATCTATCAAAATTATGTTCAGCCAGAATTTTCAATTACCTAATACGCACATTTTAAATGTAATTTTGCAATGAAATTACTTAGGGTTTTAGAATTATAGAAAAAAAACAAAAAAAGTAGAGGTATTTTCGGAATTAAATTCTATCGAGTAAATTTAACACAATCGTGTTTTCCTTCAGTCAAAGTATTAATCAAATAGTCAATAAACATATATCCAAAAATTAAATCCATACATGCTGCAATAGTGAAATAAATGGTTACGAAAAATCCTCCACTTTATTTTGGTAGCGCCTTAAGGGGTCCGGAGAGAGGAACAGTGGGCGACTTCCAAAATACTTGTTTTAAACACCTGTGCACCATATAAGAAACTTATAGATAATCTTCAATCATAATTGAATTAATCAAGTTTTAATTATACTTTAATCATATTTTTTCAGAATTACTTCATATAATATTATTAATTTCATGAAAATACAGATATTAAAATAAACATGACATTGTATTTGTAATTCAACGCATTAATATTTACACTACCCATTTAAAATGAAATATTTTACACAAAAAAAAGTAAAGGCTCGAGAAACGACCTCGCCTCAGCAACTTATTACCTACCAAAAAATATGCGAAACATAATTGTCATAATCCGAATGACAAATAACTAATCAAGCAACAAAAATATAGAGATACGGCACTGATAGTGATAATGTTTAGTACGCAAAGCCAGTCGAGAAACGCGCGCGGCTGAATAAGCACGTTCCTTTGCGCGAGAAAAACAAAAACACCATAGTTATTTCGCGCCATTTTTACAAGTGACCTGTCAAAAATGTGTCAAAAGTTTTTCTCTGTGATAATTCGCTACAATTTTCATTATTTGTTTGAAAACTGACAGTGAGTTCATCAATTTGTTGTGTTGTGTTTTCAACGAGTTGGGTTCCTGCCAAAGTCGTTTGACATTTCAATGTTTGTATACAGATTATTTTGGTACCTACATCAATTTGTGTTTTTGTGAAGATTATCGTATGTATATTTCCGATTGCGTACTTTTCCTACCGAGTTTAGGAGTAATGCACTCTGCTTTGACCTATTTATATCTGTAATCTGTTAGTTGGCTAAAAGATAAATATAATTATGATAGAATCAGCTGTTGGTCGCCTCATTGAAATCAGTTTATTATCTACATACAATTATTTTTTTTAAAGATAGAATGGTGATTTGTCCTTGATTTTTTTTATCCCTTTGTCTTATGGTTTTTAAAACGATTTTAATCTTTATTGAGAGTAATTTAATACTGGTTAACTTAAACCACTGATTAATAAAACCTAATAAAAATGCGGCTATATAGGAAAAATAATTAATTATCAGTACGTAAATAGGTACAATTCAAAATGTATGTTTCACTTTACGCTAATGATGTAAATAAACAAAATAAGAATTTTACATAACACTAAGTACCAGCAGGTATACAACGTGTAACGTTAAATGCGCAAAACCTCTTAAGGGGTCATTGTACTCATCATTATGAACAACTTTTACTATGGGACCAAACCTGAAATCGCGAAAAAAAAATCTGCTGTTCAGTACACGAACGTTACGAATTATGCGAACATAAATGTACTGAACAGCTGATTTTTTTTTCGTTATTTCAGGTTTGGTCCCATAGTAAAAGTTGTTCATAATGATGAGTACAATGCCCCTTAAGAGGTTTTGCGCATTTAACGTTACACGTTGTATAAATGTGTATTTTTAATCGTCATTGTTATATTGATTAGTCACAAGTTCCTCATACAACCGTCGGTTTATATAATTATTATGTACTTACGTAAGTATGTATTTATTTCTAAATGGAGCGTGAATAATCTTTACATTATTAAGTACGATTATCAATTCAATTCAATTTTCTTGCGTCGGATTGCATACACGTTTGTAAGTATGACTATCGAGTGTAATTTTTCCCTCTTTCCTAGTTCCTCTTTCGTATGTCCGATTGAGAAAACAGAATCCTTAAAGGATCACTCGTGTGTCTGTCTGCCTGTCTGTCCGTCTCTCACAGCCAATTTGCTCCGAATCGAATGTACAGGTTGAAATTTGGTACACATTAATGAATCATTTTATGTGACAAATAAATAATAATATCAATTTCTATGACCCACGTAAATAAAAGAATTTTGACTTTCGCGTCATTTTTTAATTGCACACTGTATCTACAGTGTGACTTAACAAATGAAAGGGCTTACCGTGAGGCCTCAAACATTTTTTTTTTATAATTTTAAAATAAATTGTTTTAAAGTTATTTAAGAAAATAGAAGAAAACTTACCATAATTATCTCCGAAACGACTAAGCCAAAAAAAAAATTAAAATAGGTACTGAAATAGTTCTATATACTTATTTAATGCCTATAGATTACCTACAGGAAAACCTATAAGAAGTCTATAGTCTTAAAATAACATGGTAAATCCCCTTGTTGAAATTGTGCGTACCTACCAAAAAACTTAGGTCCATCTGCAGTTCGAAGAACATGTTTTTGAACTACAATGTTATGTTTGTTCTTGGGATAAATTAATCCCAAGTACGAAACCCTTCATTCTCCGTGGTCCGACACGCACTTGGCCGATTTTTTTATGAATTGCATCTCGTAGATCAACTTAGGAGGTTGTCGGCTGCTTGATCCGGTTATCCTGTAGATGCCTTATAAATAAAGCCTCTAGCCAGGGCAAAAAACTTGTAAATAAGGCCTCCAGCCAGGGCAAAACTTAAACTAAGCGATTAAGCTAAGGGCACCCCCCGTGGGGTTCGTACCTCGGCTTAGGCGTCGCTGGGGGAAGGCAGCAAGGGGCAAGGTGGATCGGATCTATTTACTTTTGTCTCGGATCGACATTAATTATATGACAATAGCTCTTGGTAAAAATATTAGCCTGTCAGCCCTGCCAGTTTGGCAGGGCTGACTTCCGGGTGCATCTGACGAATTAAGAGGAGAGGCGGGTGGCCAGACTTTTGAAAATTAGGTATTTTAAGAAGGTATTGCTGTCGCTCTGCGAGTGCTCCGCCCTCGAATTCGTGCGATAAGGACAACTGCAGATCCGACTAAATAGCCTATGTAAAAAGTCACATTTCGAGGTTTGGCTGTCGCCTATTTCCTCCTCCAATATTGGACCAATCTATAAGATATTTCATAAACTGAATAAGAAGGATGGATATATACTATGCCCCTATGTTTTTCTTTTTTCGTTAATAGTTGTCAAATTGGTACACAATAGGCGTCTGTTGACAGCGGTCTGAATAGGCAATTTTGAGCATTTTTGGAGGGTTCTAGTTCTTATAAAAATAATATATCATCAAAAAGGAAAACATAGGGGCATACAAGTAATTGTTATTTATATTTCTGTAAAAAATCATTGCTTTATGGTCATTAACCAGAAAGAAAGCAGGCGAGAGCATTTGTATCTTTTTGTATGGAGAAAAGAGCACCCACGTTTCCCCTTAAGCACCGCCTCTCGTGGAGACAATTTTGTGTAGGTATTTATTAAGAATATACACTTACAAAAATAAATTTGTCAGACTCACCGTGAAGCAGTTTATTAAACGCCTTTCAAAGCGTTTCTTCGACTCGACTCTAAAGCACCGCAATCCCCTGGGGGCCTACTCCCTAAGCACGAAGCCCGTAGTTTCGGACTTCGTTACGGGCGTTTCCTACTCCGTATCACCTACGGATGGATGATTGGTTCGGGGTCCGAACGAAGTATGAATGAAAACATGATTTACCAGTTGTCCCTACTCCCGATGTGTTTTTGTGCCCGTCCGAAAAATTTAACTTTTACACTTTTTTTTATGGATCGTAATGTCAGACGGACGGATGAACGGACGGACGGAAAGACGGGAGGACTTAGGGAGTAGGCCCCTGATGTGGTGGCCGCCCGATACACTCCCCGCTCGCACAAGTAGGATAATATAGTAGATAACGCTTAGTATAATAACATTAGGTTTAAGTTTTTCAAAGCTTCCTCTCTCCTACTATTTTTGCTGTGCCCACAGGGTCCATAGTGATCACATATAAATTTTAAGTTACCACACAGTAACACATCGTAACGTTAGTTCACATTTTGGCCACGACGGCTCTCTTTCTGAACAGACTCTGACGCGGTGTCTACGTACCGTCAAATGCAACACTAGCCCTACGCTGAACTATTTCCTGGTGCGTGGGAAACTGAATTATCATACTTCATATCAATCACATCATCATCACTCTCCTGTCCTTATCCCAATTTATTTGGGGTCGGCGCAACATGTCTTTTTCTTCCATACTTCTCTATTATTCGTCATCTCGGTAGTCACCCCCTTTCTATACAACGCGCCGCTGCAGTCACGACATTAACTTGACACGCGTATACCTACAGTGCCGCGTTTTTGTTTTTTTAAGATTTTTTAAAAGTCAAAGTCAATGATCTTTATTGTGAGACAGTGGAATTAGTGGAATTGTGGTCTTTATTGTGTGGTGGAATTTCATTAAACGTATATTCATTAACGTGTATTTCATTATAGATTTATTTAAAATTTTCTGTAATAGCATCTTGGAGCAACCTGTAGCGGAGAGATAAAATTAAAACGAACGAGAAAAAACGGCCACGCCATTGGATTTTTTTCTCTGTGGGTTTTGCAAAAAATTCTTTCATGAAGCTACTCACAGCTGGGTCAGTAGAATATACAAACGATGAACAAAAAAAAGCTGTCGGTCAACAACTTCTTACCAGCTGACATAGAACAATAGCTTCATGAATGAGTCGATTGCTTAATAATAGTGATCCTAATTTTGGTTATTATTTTATTATTTTGTTTGAATTTTTTTTTTCAATTTATTAATTATTTTATCTTATACTTTTTATGATTACTGACCATTAGGCGTGCCTGTGTTTTTAATTAATGTCGCTATAGCGGCCGCATGTTGCACATTATCTTTCACACAGTCCATCCAAGCTGTACATATCTTTGTAATTAATATTGTGAATGGAACACGATACTTAAAAGGTAATACTGTATCATATTGCAACCGTTTGTACTTCTTCCAAGTAGTATTTTATCTGCAATATAGTAAACAAGGTCTGAGCTAGGTTGCGAGTTCGGAATTCGTTCCAAGTAGGTATAAATGCAACGTAGATTTTTTTTACCCATTTTTACTTTTAGCCGACGTTCGCATGGACGTAAAAAAATCGCGCCGGGATTTTATTGCGCACTGGATTTTCAACTCTCGGTGTTGAGCCGTGCTTCGAAAATCCAACCTAACAAAAACAGAGTGCATACCAGCGCGACGAAAAACACACTGTTGGATTTTCAACTCCTGGCGCTAAGCAGAGCGTTGAAAATGCAGTGCGCGATAAAAAATCGCCGCGATTTTTTTACGCCCGTGCGTACGTCGCCTTACAGGATGTCCTGTAAATAGTATGACTTAGTAGCTGGGGGTGATATCTTGCTTGGGGTCAATACAACAACATAATAATGTTCCGTATTTAAATGTTGCAGGTCAATGGAGCCGATTCTCTTGTCACAAATGCCTCTAAAGTAGAGTAAAAATCACCAAAATATTTATTTATTTTTATTATTATTATAGTTTATTCCTGTCAACGATTTGACCATTCTGAAATTGACTAAAGTGACGCAACTTAACTATATTTTAGTTTGACAGCACTAACATTGTACCGAGTAATTACTCGTAATTTAGTGAAAATGGGAACTTTTCTATTCTGAATTTGACGTTTTTTCACCTAAAATTTTGATTGTCAAACTAAATCTGACTATTAATAATCGCGATTAAAAAGGTGTGTAATAAGATTAGTTGTCAAGATTGTCATGAACCAAAAAAAATAGAAAAATAAATTTTATACGATATCTCCACGCATTCCTCAGAAAAAGGGTCTTGACAGACTGACAGACAGTCCTACTAAGAGTTCAGATTTTTCCTTTTGAGGTACGGAACGCTTTTTTTTTTTTTTTTTTTTTGAGGGTGAGGAATCATCAAATAACTTCTCCCGCTCTGGGTGGAGCGGAAGGGCGTGTCAGACTTTTACTGACTAAAACCCACCCGTGTTCCTTCAGTTGCCTATGCCAGGGCCGCGGTAACTTCTTCAAACAATCTAAAAACCGATTAAACAATAAATTAATCCCCATCCCAAAATAATTAAATAAAGTAATTAAGACTTTTATCATAATTTAGATCAGATAACCAGTTATTATTTGGTGATAACGAAAAAATTCGGTGCTAACCGGATTTAAAAAATAAAGAGATTAAATCTAACTGATAAGATTATTAATGAGATCTTTGGAAGCATCTATGCACCTACTTATCTACACTGTTCGAGTGGAAAGTTTTACTTAGTTATGACTCAGACCCAAACAGTAACCAAGGGGTATCGTGTTACCCAGTAACTGGGTTGTGGAGGTCAGATAAGCAGTCGCTTCATGTATAATACTGGTATTCAGCTGCATCCGGTTAGACTGAAAGCCGACCCCAACATAGTTGGGAAAAGGCTAGGCAGGTTGATTGCTTCAAGCATTACAATACTTGAGATTTCGGATCACCAATTTGTTGGTCAAGGGTGGTTATTACCCCTACATGATTAATATGATTATGTTCGACAGTGGGCGTGGGTAATTACAACCCAGTTACTGGGTAGGTAATAAAATACCCCTTGGTAAAACTGGTTGTCAGACTTTCGGGCTTGTGACTACTCGTAACGACTGTCAAAATTCAAGAATGATGGCATTGTAATGCCTGAAGCAGCTCTACATTTTATTCACATAAAACAGTAAGTTTATTTATTTTAATTACTTAATTAAAATAAATTATGACAATTACGGTGTAAAGGCGTGTTCAGAGATAATTATGTCAGGGTTAGAAAGTCACGGAATTATAGAGTTTATTATTATAATAACAATTCTAGTGTACGCTGAAAACAAGGATTGTAAATCTGTGCTTATGACGGGCAATGATGAAATAAGTAAAAAGACTAGATAAGTTACCTAACCAAAATTCGATTCGGTGCCGAGATGGGACGAAACCCCTTTTGAACAAAGGGGTTTCGTCCCATCTCGGCACCCATGAATTTATTGGGAACTAGCTGCGCCCCGCGGTGTTACCCGCGGTTTAGGAGAAAACTAAAACGTGTAGGTATTATTTAATTTTAATCGGTGAGAAAAATATTCACATTTTTAGAGGCAAAAATTGCTCATCCCACGGGAACACTACATTTTTCTCGGAATATAAAGTATCCGATGTGTTAATCCAGGGTGTCAGCTATTTTTTTTTTAATATTTTTCTGTTAACTTTTATGACTTGACCTATCACTCGATTCCGGCTTGACGTCGACTTCTGGGACACCCTGTATAGGTACAAACAGGCACTTCAATTTTATTTATTTGTATACATTTGTATAAATATACAGATTTACAAACACGTTCATAAGTGCAACGCAATTACTATTGGCATAACGTATGGGAAAGAAGTTATGAACTGCGCAAGTATGAAAACTACGCACAGATAATGGCAGATATTTATTTATTTATTTAAAATAAAACAGAGTAAAAGATAATAAAAGTACTGGTACCTATGTCACAGCATTCACCACAAAACAACAACGTAAAAAAAAACTTGATTTAAATGTCTTGATATAATCTGCCTAGCTGCTATCTGACCGGATGCAGCTGAATACCAGTATTTTACATGGAGTGACTGCCTATCCGTACTCCACAACCCAGTTACTGGGTAAAGGCTCTTACAGACAGAGGCGATATCACGTCGCGACGCGATATTTTTCTACGGATATAATATCGAAATATCACGTCGCGACCGCGATATCGCCTCTGTCTGTAAGAGCCTTAACGCGAAAAATGGACCTTTGGAAGACTGGTTTTATCATTTACTTATTTTTTGCATTTAAAGGGCTTGTGGCTACATAATAACAGCCGCACGAGTCGATCGAAGGTTAAGCCACTTTGGCGAGGTCGGTTCGTGGACGGGTGACCATCCATTGTATATCAAGACCCCTCCGTGCCTCAGAAAGCACGTTAAGCCGTTGGTACCAGCTGTCATTCGTGGGTCTTTGACAGTCGTTACGGGTAGTCAGAAGCCCGAAAGTCTGACAACCATCAGTCTTACCAATGGTTATCGTATTACCCAATAACTGGATTGTGGAGGTCAGATAGGCAGTCGCTCCATGTAAAATACTGGTATTCAGCTGCATCCGGTTAGACTGGAAGTCGACCCCAACACAGTCTAGGCAGATAGATTTTTTTGTAAGCAGTAAAATACAGTCACAATTTAATGAGAGAGAGGTACCTCTGGAGAAGAACGGGCAAGAAACAGAACTCCACGGACACTCTTTTAAATCAAAATTATGGTTACAAAATATTGGTTACATCATTCATGTTTAAATTATGCATGTGAGAACGATACAGAACGAAGCGTCCGTAATAAAAATATACAGAGTGGAGCAGAAGGATTGACATTTCTTTTAACCACGTAAAGAGTACCTATCATGTTCTTTACCCGTATACAAAAAATATACAGAGTGGAGCAGAAGGATTGACATTTCTTTTAACCACGTAAAGAGTACCTATCATGTTCTTTACCCGTATACAAAAAATATACAGAGTGGAGCAGAAGGATTGACATTTCTTTTAACCACGTAAAGAGTACCTATCATGTTCTTTACCCGTATACAAAAAATATACAGAGTGGAGCAGAAGGATTGACATTTCTTTTAACCACGTAAAGAGTACCTATCATGTTCTTTACCCGTATACAAAAAATCAATCAAATCTAATGAATACTTTAGCCACAGGAAAATAATTTTCAACATGATGTAGATCCGAGTCCGTAACAATAGGTAAACATTGTAAGGTCAAGAACCTGTGCAATACGTATGTGATTCTATTCTCTGCGTCTCATATCATATGCTTGAACGCAACAGAAAGGTGTCCTACGATTCCACACTTTACGCGCCCCGCCCAGCACCACAAAATCCTACAATTATAAAGAAAAAGAAATATTCGTTCGCCGTAAAAAGCGCGGTCACTGTCGAACTGCATAGAAAAGAAAGAGAAGCGCGATGACACAACGCTTGCAAAATATGAAGTAATTACCGATTTACAAAAATTCTATTGATTGGACTAAAAAAGTAATGACATGAAGTCATTCCTTATTATTTTGTAAAGAATTGTATAAATTTATGAAAACTGTAGGAGTTATATGGTAAAAACTCGAAAAAATAGACAAAAATAGACCTGGATTTAGTTGATTTTTTCCTTAGTTCTACAAACTAAAATCCTAGATTTCAGGACAAATGAAATCACTTCATAAGTATTGCAGATTACTGTGTATTTTTGTGTATCAAAAATATGCTATAGTTACTGTAAAAGATGGACACAAAGTTACTTAGTTTCGCCGTATTTTGGGACGCAAATTATGCATTAGTGGTGCAATAACATGATACTCTTTACGTGGTTTAGGCCGCGTTTCCACTGACGCGGAGCTGGGCGGAGCGGAGCGGAGACGTGCAGGAATCGTCCAATTACAGACGAGGCAAGAGACGCGATGAGGATTTCAACCATTATGATTGGTCGATTCCTGCACGTCTCCGCTCCGCTCCGCCCAGCTCCGCGTCAGTGGAAACGCACCCTAAAGGCCCTGGGGGCCTACTCCCATAGTCCGTCCGTCTTCTTGTCCGTCCGTCTGACATTACGATCCATCAAAACAAGTGTAAAAGTAAAATTTTTCGGACGGGCAAAAACACATCGGGAGTAGAGACAACTGGCAAATCATGTTGTCATTCATACTTCGTTCGGGCCCCGAACCAATCGTCCATCCGTAGGTGATACGCAGTAAGAAACGCCCGTAACGAAGGCCGAAACTACGGGCTTAGTGCTTAGGGAGAAGGCCTGGTTCCAAGCTTGGTTTAGCTCGGTGTGTAAGTGAAATGGCTTTATGGCTGTCTAGTTTGACGCACGAGATAGAAGACTCTCACGCGCACCGGAATTATGTCGTAAAAGTGCAAATAAAATCGTATAAAATTATAAATTAACTATTTAATAAAAAGTAATCCATCACTGGATGCAGTTTGAAATTTGACATTTCATGGTATATTTTTAATTATAATTATAATTGCTAATGAAGGGATAAACAGCTTTTAAAGATTATTAGGAGGTATGTTTAAAGATTTATTTGGTGCATTAAAGTATGTTTAATTATGTTTTGGCTTCCATCACTGTATGCGAAAAGGACTTGAAAATATCATATTTTTTTACATGTCAAAATTATTTACGGTTTATGAGATACACAGCTTTAAAAAACCACCTTTTTGATCGTTTTCAGGAAATCTGCGCCTTAAAGGAATATCAATCGTCCTGCTCCACTCTGTATAAAAAAAAAAACCAATTTAAAATTTAAATAAGCCGTGGCAGCTAAGATATGACCAGCTTCTACTGACAGCGAGCGTTCACGAAATAGTTTCAGGGCGAATTCTCTAGCGCGTTGTATACTCAACCATACGTAATTATAATAAATGACGTAAATAAACGGATACAAGTAGGTTACTAACATTGTACTTGATAAGGCTGATAACGCGACGTGAAACACACGCGACGGAATGTATATTTATTTACAAACATAGCTAAACAGATTTATGTGGCGAATTTTGACATTATTACAGGCCCCAGATTCCTTCATTTTTAAACAATTTTTCTTCGTAATAACTATGTAGTACCATAAACCTTTATTTTTACACATTTTTATTCGTAATATATAAGTGTACTAGCTTTTGCCCGCGGCTTCGCCCGCGTAAACGTCGGAAAATATGCCGCAGGAACAAAAATATCGAGATAGCTTCTGCCCGCGACTTCTTCCGCGTAAAATTTCATGTTCCCCCAACCCACCCTGTCGCATCGCATTGCCTTCCCGCGCTATTACTTCGTTTTCGCTTATCGTTCCTTCTCACTTTTTTTTGCTCGGCACTTAAGAGTTCTAGTGTGATGTTAAATATGCCTATAGCCTTCCTTAAGAATTGGGCTATGAAATGCAAAAATAATTATTAAAGTCCGCCTGGTAGTTCCAGAGATTAACGCCTTCAAACAAATAAAAAAAGCGTGTGTGTCAGCTCCGTTGCACGACTGGAGTTTACTCCTGTTTTTTGTGTCGGTCCGAGTTTCCGACTTTCTATTCTATTTAGTGATTTCTGTCGGGCTGGGTTTCTTTAATGAATAAGTGCTATACAAAAAGCAACTTTAAGGTGTAAAGGCACTGCTCCCTCTTCTCCGTAATCTCCCTTTCACTACCGCTCTCTCTCTAACCCCTACCCTTCCCACCCTCTCACCCTCCCCCTCACTGCACCCTTTCACTTCCCTCACCCTCTCCATCCCCCTCTCCCTATCACCCCCTCACCACATCCCTTTCCCGCTAACCTCCCCGCCCCCTCACACTTCTTCCCCTCCCTCTCTTCCCTTCTGCACACCCTCCCCCTCACTATGCTCTCCTATCCCTCGCCCGCCATCATCCTCCCCCTCGGCCTCCTCTTCACCACCCCTTCCCTCCCTCTCTCTCACCACACCCTCCCCTTGCCCCTTTCTCTCCTCACCACCCTCTCCCCTTCCCCTTTCCCTCCTTACCATCCCCTCCCATTCCCACCTTCTCCTCTACCCTTCCCTCTGGGGGAAAAACTATTAACGACAAACTTTATTACTTACTTAGGCAAGTATTTGTGCCAAGTTTCAACTTAATTAAGCAAATGAATAAGATTTTTCATATAAACTATATTCCCTGTTTTCACCCCCACAGGGATACAATTTTAAAAAATCGTTTGAGAGATTTCCGTAACTTAAAAGAAAGATTATTTACAACAGTTTTCGCAGTAAAACCTGCCCTGTAAAATTGACTACCCCTTTTCAACACTTTAGGGGTGGATATTCGAAAAACCCTGTTACACGTTATTCGTAATTTTTGGTTTCAAGTATAAATTCTGAGTTTCGAGTAAATCGGAACGCGCGTTAAAATTCCTACATACAAACTTTGAGACCCCCCAATCCCTCCTGAGGGGGTAGTTTAGAAAAACTAAAAATGACAAACTTTATAGTATACTTAGATAAATATTCATGCCAAGTTTCAAGTCTACTAACTCAAGGACTAAGATTTTTCATACAAACTTTGGACCCCCGTTTTACCTCCTTAGGGGTTGAATTTTAAAAAATCCTTTCTTAGTGCACTTTTAGACCTCACAAGGAACCTATGTGCCTGGAATCTCTATACAAAGCGGTTTTGGCTGTGCGTTGATACAAACTTTGACACCCCCCAATCCCTCCTGAGGGGGTAGTTTAAAAAAACTGAAAATGTTTAACTTTATAATTTACTTAGATAAATATTCATGCCAAGTTTCAAGTCTATTAACTCAAGGAATAAGATTTTTCATACAAACTTAGGATCCCCGTTTCACCCCTTTAGAGGGTGAATTTTGGAAAAACCCTTAATGCACCCCATTGGAATCTCTAGACCCAGCGGTTTGGGCTGTGCGTTGATATATCAGTCAATCAGTCAGTTTATCATTTTAAAATTCCTACATACAATCTTTGAGACCCCCCAATCCCTCCTGAGGGGGTAGTTCAGAACAACTAAAAATGACAAACTTTATAGTATACTTATATTAATATTCATGGCTAGTTTCAAGTCTATTAACTCAAGGAGAAAGATTTTTCATACAAATTTTGGACCCCTGTTTCACACCTTTAGGTGTTGAATTTTGAAAAATCGTTTCCTAGTGCACCCTTAGATTTCATAAGGAACCTACGTGCCAAATTTGGAACCTCTAGGCCCAGCGATTTGGGCTGTGCGTTGATACAAACTTTGACAACCCCCAATCGCTCCTTAGTGGTTAGTTTAAAAAAACTAAAAATGACAAACTTTATAACTTACTTAGATAAATATTTGTGCCAAGTTTCAAGTCTATTAATTCAAGGAATAAGATTTTTCATACAAACTTTCATCCCCTATTTGTCCCCCTTAGGGATGGAATTTCCAAAAATCCTTCCTTAGTGGATGTCTACACTGTATAAGGTATCTATGTGCAAAATTTCAAGTCTCTAGGTCCAGCGGTTTGGGCTATGCGTTGATATATCAGTCAGTCAATCAGTCAGTCAGGACTTTGAATTTTATATATATAGATTCATGTCGAAGCAAATGGACGTCCTACGTACGTTATTATTATTATTATAGTTATCTGGTTAGGAAATTAGATACCTACCTATAATACGAATAGATTTTTTTTATTACTTTTAAGTATTCACAATCGTCGCAAATTCATTATTCTCTTGCCCTTATTCAAAATTTGGGGTCGGCGCAACATGAAGTTATTCCACAAATCACCATTGCATTGGTTTAAAAATAAATACAAACAATAACATATTACATCCTACACTGTACTCGTACTATTAAATGAGCAATATTATTTTGTACATAAATATAAAAGGTCCCATTAAAATAGATGGATAAATTTTCACATGGTGTTCTACCCATTAATATGAACAACTTTTACTAGGTATGGGACCAAACCTGAAATCGCGAAAAAAAAATCAGGTGTAGATAAATGTACTGAACAGCTGATTTTTTTTGTCGCGATTTCTGAGTTAGTCCCATAGTGAAAGTTATTCATATTCATGGATTCTGTGAAATCTGTGATTTGTCCATATATTTCAATGGCACCTTATGTTTGTGATCACGTTCTCGAAAAAGGCTCTAACGAGCAATATAGGGGGGGCGAACGATCTAGCTAGGTCTCATTTCTGGGAAAATTCGTTTTTTTTTCTATTTTCACCAGAGCAGAGCTCGGTCACCCAGGTTATACAGGGTGTTAAAGTAGTTGCGAGCCATAGCTTTGGGGTAGGTTCAATATCGATAAAGGAACCCAGGAAAAATATATATATATTTTTTAAAAAAACAAAAAAAAATATTGCAAGATCAACCTAATTCAGTAACTATTATACAAACTTATAATAGCAATCGTTTAGAATTAAAATTATTTTATTTGTTTAAATGCTTTAATTACTTACCTACTATCGAACGCGTTGTCATTTTATCCTTCACTTCTCGCGTCCGAACACTAAAATAATTTTAATTCTAAACGATTGCTATTTTATTTAAGTTAGTAGGTACTAAATTAGGTTGATCTTGCAATTTTTGTTTCCTGGGTTCCTTTATTGATACTGAATCTACCCCTAAGCTATGGCACGCAACTACTTTATCACCCTGTATAATAATCACGAAGTCTTTATTTCTTATGGAGGTAAGAACTCATTGATTGTTTTAAAAGTTGATCTCCAAAAGATTATTTATACATAGTAAAGTTTACACTGATTTCATTGTTTTTGCTAAAATGTTTTACACTAAATTGTTTTTCACGATGTCCGAGTAGCTACTTACCGAATAAATTCAAAAATGCAACATTATTTTGTATGAAATTATCTGCCAAGTAAGTTAATAGGAAGTTAATTGGATTAAGTTAGCCATTACTTTCATTTGTTTGATTAAATATAAAAATAATCAATGAGTTCTAACTTTATGTCCACAAATCCCCATTATCATAGAGATATTCTGATAGACGTCATAATGGGAATTTGTGGACAAATAGTTCACAAGTCCCCGTTACCTATCAACGGGAACTTGTGAACAGTGTCAATGGGGATTTTTGGAATAACCCGCAACATGTATTCTTCTTTATACTTCTGCAGGCATTACTCGTCATTTCAGTAGTCACCCCCTTTCTAGCCATATCATAAATATGATTATAATTCTTCTTATATAATTATAATTAGTCTTCATAATGTGCACATATCGAAATGAGGGAAACTATGATCGATAGAAAAAATGTTTAAAAAAAAAATAATAATAAATAAATAGGCAGGACTTTTTTTTTTCCTTATACTATAAAAAGAAATATTATTTAGGACACGCACAAGAAAAACAACAATAAAGATACCGGCTAAGTGCGAGTCGGACTCGTACACCGTAGAATATTTAACACTACATATTTTTTACCTACATAAGTACAGACGCCAGCAGGTCAAGCCACCCAAAACTGTCAAATTTTCGCAATCAACCTCGAACCAATGCTTTAGTGATAAAGATGTAAATCCATTAAAGAAATTTGACAGATTGTAGTAGCTTGATGTGCTGGCGTCTGTACATATTGTATACTTCAGTTTTAAAAACTAGTTTTTTTTGGAGGGACTCCCTTTAATTTTTAATTTTCATTTATTTTTATTATTTGTTGTTATAGCTACAATAGAAATACACAATCTGTGAAAATTTCAACTGTCTACCTATTACGGTTCATGAGATACAGGCCGTTGACAGACTGATGGACGGACGGATGGACGAACAGCGGAGGCTTAGTCATAGGGTTCCGTTTAGTACATAAACCTAAAAAAAAACATTAAAACTAAAGAAATCATGAAACAAATATAAAAAGAACATTAAAACTAACAAAATCATGAAAACATTACTATTTAAACTTACTGTCACGACTCACGAGCACAAATACTACATTTATGCAAGACTAGCTTTTGCCAGCGGCGCGCGGCCGCGTTGATGTCGGAAAAAATCCCGCGGGAACGTAATTCCGAGAAATCCTTCCTTATCTACATAATAAAGGGAACCTCTGTGCAAAATTTCAGCTTTCTAGGTCCAAGGTTTTGGGCTGGGCGTTGATGAGTCAGTCAGTCAGTCAGTCAAGAGTCCTCCAGTATAGTAGTGATAGCATTAATTCTATGATGTTACGAACATTTTCGCAACCATTAACTCAGCCTATCGCAGTCCACTGCTGGAAATAAAAGAAAGAAAGAAAGAAAGAAAGAAAAAATTTTTATTTGTGACACGCACAGGAAATACAGTTTAGAAGGAGCATAAAAAAGTAACAAAGCAAACATTACAAAATAAAGAAAAGTAAAAAAAAATAAACAAAAAATACAAACTAAAAAGACCTGTGCGAGGCCAAAAAGGCTCCCATCTCAGCATAAAGCTGCGATATTTAAAAAATAAATACCGCAACGCTGGTATTCTGACAGGGCCTACTGTGTGATGCCACGGACACACCACGGATATCTATAACTCACAAGGGGAATAAAATAAAATAAAATACAAATACTAGAATACCTACTTATAGTATAGCAAAGAAAAGAAAAAACAAAAACCGTAAATTATAAGTGCAGTGAATGCCTGACGCCCGACTCTAACCCCACTTGCTCAGACTATTGTCTATTTATAGTCTGTGACAAATTGACATTTAGACAAGCGATGACAGATGAGACGCGGGCGCAGGCGACTGGCTGTCAACCAACAATACATTATTGCACAGACCAAGATGTAAAAGAAATTAAAGTATCGGTACAAATAAAACAATTAGTGTATAATAGATAATAATAGAAATAGGCCTCTCCCAGACTGCGCCACAACACCCTGTCCTCCGCCTTCCGCATCCAGTCTGTCCCAGACACCTTTTTGAAGTCGTCGTTTAGTTTCTGACCGAAACACGATTTTCAACCGAGTTTGTTGAGTCCAGATCCCCAGAGTTCTACCGCAAAGCCATAAATGACCTTCCCATGAGATAGCAGAAATGTATAGGCAATGAGGGTGAACTTTGATTAAATAAAAATATTATACCTTAGGAAAAAAATAGTTTGAATTATTTGTATAATATCGTCAGCAAAGACGATAACAAGTATGTGGTTTCATTTATTGCATATTTGTGGTTTCCATACCATATAAGCAGTGCTGAACTGCTGACCACAGGTGGTCCGCCTGCTTGATTGCTACCAAATAAAATATAGGAAAGGATATTATGTTCTAATCAGTCTCTCCCATATGCAATTAGAACGCTGAAAAATCCATAAGTACTAAAGTTATAAAAAATGCGAAATAACACTGCCTGTAACCTTTCAGCTTGCACGCCTTAACGGCTGAACGGATTTGGATGCAATTTGGCACAAAGAAAGACCATAACCATGGTCCTAACCCAAGTCCTACGAGGTCCAGGTCCTGGGGCTTTCCTTGTGCCAAACTACGTACCTACTACTGGGATAAAAACTACTCTATGTCCTAACCTACTCGTAACATAAGGTACTTTTATCCCGATACGTTCCCGTGGTATAATTTTCGACCTTCACGCGAGCGAAACAAAGGACAAAATGTAGTAGTTCATATGTCATTTTATTTTTTCCAATTCCTTCAAAATATTTTGCCTTCATTTAAATGACGGAAACGCACGTGATTAGGGAAAAAATGGTCAAAATATACGAAAACAAAAACATTATGTTAGGCACAACATTTTAAAATGATAATTATATTATTTGTTCGAACAAGGTCAGAGGAAAAGTTTTGTCTCTCCGGTTTGCCTCTTGAATAACTTGATGAATGTTATTGACAGGTATACGGCCACACGAGCATTGGTCATCCATCACGCTTGCTCACACACAAGTGTTGGCGATTTCAAAGTCAAAGTCAAATAATTTATTTAAATTTTTTGAACACTTCTGAAAATCAAAATTTACAAAAAAATTGAAACGATTCTGGTTTCAGATAAGTAAATTAAGTTCAGTTTTTCTTAAATTGTTTTCTTATAGTATAATCCGAGGGGGTTTCCCACCGGAATAAATTTCTAAAAATCTTTTCCACTTTCATTATACAGAGTGTTTGAAAGCTGGGTGCAAAGCCACTAGCCACTAGTCAGCGGCTCGAACTCTTTGGTGGCGTGGCTAATATGCATGCTATTTTACTTTATTTATTTATTTATTTAGTTTTTATGTATTTAGTGAAATAGACGATGATTTATAACGAAAACGAGCGCGTAAAAATTCATGAACAGACCTTTGGGCGTATAGATATTATGATAAAACTACTGGATGTATTTATTCAAAATAAAGTTATTTGAATTCTTGAATAAATTATCGATCCTTGTGTGTATAAAGATGCGTTAAAATGTGGAAGTTTCGACGCTCATAACTTCCAAACGAATACTTTTTTACCGATTCTGCTTCCATACAGGGCTAGATAATGACGAGACAAATTGAAATAATTTTTCATTTTGAACGTACACCATCATACAGACGAGTAATCTCCGTACTACTTTGTATGGAAGAATGAGCGACTAGCGTATCCTTAAGGGGGTGATAGTTGACACCATTATTTTAAACTTTTAATAAAAAATAATTTACCTAGGTAAATACCAACTTTAACTGGGGCAAAAATAAAAATAATATTTGTGTTGCCGAGATGTGACTAAGCTGCGAATATGCATTTATTTTCCCGATTTTAGATTATTCAGAATATACACAATAAGTTACATAATCGTCCGGTTAAAGTTAAAAAAAAATGATAATTAGTATATTAAATTCTTAAAAAAAAAAAAAATGTCGTTATCGCTTAAAATACAGAGATGTTCGACGCCAAAGCTTATTTTTTGGAGCAACTTCCAAAATTTTTATTGGGAATATCAAACTATTTTTCACTATTTTAATCGGTTAAAATTTTTCTTTAACTGTATTTTTTGCGTTGGATAGTTTCATTGCGTTACGTCATACTCGACAATCCAATAAACCAATTTTTGTGAATAATGGGGTAATACCGAGTATAAGAGGAGCTCGTGGCTAAGTAATAACAGCCGCACGGGTCGATCCGTCAGGTTAAGCTACGCTTGCCGGGGTTGGTCAGTGGATGGGTGACCATCTTTACATACCGAGATTCCTCCGTGCCTCGGAAAGCACGTTAAGCCGTTGGTCCCGGCTGTTATTCGTGGATCTTTGACAGTCGTTACGGGTCGTCAGAAGCCCGAAAGTCTGACAACCAGTCTTACCAAGGGGTATCGTATTACCCAGTAACTGGGTTGTGGAGGTCAGATAGGCAGTCGCTCCATGTAAAATACTGGTATTCAGCTGCATCCGGTTAGACTGGAAGCCGACCCCAACATAGTTGGGAAAAGGCTAGGCAGATTGCAGATTGAATGGGGTAATACCGTGCCTTAAAACAAAAGGTATTAATTATATTAAAACACATATACTAAAAGATTAATAACTTGACTTGCTGCTGTGTGTAAGTACTTATGTCATGTGCTAACTTTTAGATGAGTAGGTACACGATAACTTATGTTAAATGCATGACGCTACTCTGCGGTTGTAACAATACCAAGGGTTACTGTGAATCTATAGAATATAGATACCTAGTTAACTATATGTTTACACCTATTGTCGCTAATTTTAGAGAATAATGAAACAGTATTGATTTCTGTACTGACTTTTAACAATAAGTTTATTGTTACCTACTTATTTCAAAGCAGTCTACTTATAGCCCGTGCGAGTTAACATGGCACCTGGCTCGAATGAATTACGTTTAAAGAACTGAGTGCAAAACATTTTTGAGTTTTGTTTTAGTTTTTTGAATATCAACAATGAATAAGAAAAAGTACTTAGTAATAGTTTCTCATAACATACTACTTGTACGATGCTTTAAACGTGACAAAACATAGCGTTTAGACACAATTTTGTTTTCGAGCCAGGTGCCATGTTTACGCGCACGGGTTATAGATTTCCTGAAAACGATCAAAAAGGTGGTTTTTTAAAGCTGTGTATCTCATAAACCGTAAATAATTTTGACATGTAAAAAAAATATGATATTTTAAAGTCCTTTTCGCATACAGTGATGGAAGCCAAAACATAATTAAACATACTTTAATGCACCAAAAAAATCTTTAAACATACCTCCTAATAATCTTTAAAAGCTGTTTATCCCTTCATTAGCAATTATAATTATAATTAAAAATATACCATGAAATGTCAAATTCCAAACTGCATCCAGTGATGGATTACTTTTTTATTAAATAGTTAATTTCTAATTTTATTCGATTTTATTTGCACTTTTACGACATAATTCCGGTGCGCGTGAGAATCTTCTATCTCGTGCGTCAAACTAGGCAGCCATAAAGCCATTTCACTTACACACCGAGCTAAACCAAGCTTGGAACCAGGGCCTTAATACATATTAACGACAAAACGGACGCTACACCTTATAGCTGGTTTTTGTATACACTGATACACCCTGCCCCTATAATGGTCCTTTGTTTGCCCTACAATAGGGATAATGCCTGGGTAAAAAAAATATATTCTATTTAAGTAGTCTGTCAGTCAGATAATAAAAAAATATTGGACACGATTTTTTTGCAATATCATATTATTAAAAATGACTTAGATAACACGCATTAAAGTTGGGGAGTGGGGGCTCGCTACGTCACTTGTACGTATAAAATCTAACTAGCCGTGACGTCATGCCATATTTTAACTCAATGTATCGCCGTAACTGTTGATTACATAAAAAAAGAAAAAATATGTGTCCAATATTTTTAATAATAAAGAATTTTAGTCATCATCTCTATTTCAGCTTGCAAGCAAAATTGTTTCAAAATTGGAAAAGCGCACCCTAATTGCGTAACACACTATCGATCGAAATCTGAATCATTATGAAGCAAATTGCTAATCCATTGCTTCATCATCATCATATTCGAAAAATTTCAAAGTAAATAAAAAAAAAATTAAAACAATCAATCATTTTTTTTTTTATTAGCTGGGTGTAAGTATCAGAAACGTGTTATCTTTAAGGGTGTGGTCAAACTGTACAGCTTTCTCCATGGGACCAAAATCGTAATCGAAAAAAAAAATTAGCTACCCGTACAAAGCTTCAATACCTACACGACCCAAATGTAAGGGACAACTGATAATTTTCGTTTTTTATTACGATGATGGTCCCATAGAGAAAGTTGTTCAGTTTGATGAACAATGCGTGCCACTAAAGATGAGACTTGACACACCACGTGGTTTGACTTGCGCAGTAGACGATTTTAGGTCTCTTTAGCGGTATGAGGTCTGAGCGCGGGAAGGGACCGGGCGTCATGGGGGCGGGGTGGAGTCAAGTCTCATCTTTCGTGGCGCGTATAATACCACACCCTTAAATTTGACGAAACCTTTCTGATACAGCCTGTATAAAACCGGACAGCAAAACACCAAAAAAGATCACTTTCTGATGTTATTTTAGTTCAATCTCAGATTTGATGCCACCAAATGTATAACACTGTCTATGGTCATCTGCATACAAAAAACAATGCAGGGGCGTTGCAAACCGAGATACATTTGCTAGTATTAGTTTTGCGGCAAGATATACAGTGTGTCTGGTCACCGGTGCCTCAATTTTATCGACAAATCCACCCTAATAAGGCATTTTGCCCTTACCTAATGTTTTGAAATGACGGCCATTTTTTTCTTTTTACTGAGTACGGGTGGGTTTATTTATTTTGCAATATCTATCGATGTAGAGGTCCTACAGCTACAAAAGTTAGCAATATGTTGACACTAAAAGGATTATCAAAAACTCATAATAAAACAATAAAAAAATACTTTAAACGTAAAAAGTGTGAAAAAATTCTGACTTTTTACGAGACAAATCCACCAGGCATTTTGCTCCTCCTCCTTTTGGTGGATTTATCGATAAAATTGATCATACTGCTTCGCCACACTGTAGATTATGGTGATAGTACTTGCCCCCGGACGTGTTCTTTCACAAATAAAAATCGAACCTAGAACCTGTAAATCATGCTACATTATCATTCTCCTGCACTTATCCCAATCTATTTGGGGTCGGCGCAACATGTGCTTTTTTTCCATACTTCTCTATTAGTCGTCATCTCGGTAGTCACCCTCTTTCCAGCCATGACATCTTTCACACAATCCATCCATCGTTTCTTTGGTCTTCCCCTACTCTTATAGCCATCGACATTCATACTCATTCGTACATTTTTGCGGATGAATGGAGTAAAATTATGCGTATATGTCTGGTGTTCTGTGAGAGAAAGTATGCAAGGGAGTCTACTGTACCATGTTAGTTTTTAAGTAAAGTATGTTTCTACGTTAATTAATGTAATTGGTGTTGTACCGTTTTAATTAACTATAAATAAATAAAATTAAAAAAAATAAAAATAATACTCAAAACTTTCCTCACGACATTTTCCTCATTCCTCCGCATCACATGCCCATACCATGACAACCGAATTCCGCACAACTTTTCAGTCACCGGTGCCACTTTTAAACTTCATCTTATGTACTCATTTCTTATTCTATCCATTCGTGTAAGACCACACACCATGCTACCTATTGGGCAGGTAAAGTCCCTACTCCACGATATAATTAAAAGCATATTTTTATATCGTTAGTGTGTACCTTCGATTAGCCGAGCCGTGATATGTGTAATCAGCCTTATCTGATCATGTATAACATGGGCTAAGGAGAAAATTAAGTACAGTCAGCCGAAAAATCTTACTGCTATTATAAATTCGAAAGTTTGGATGGATGGATGTTTGTTACTCAATCACGCCAGAACGGCTGAACGGATCTAGATAAATTTGGCACCGAGATAGATTATAGTCTGGATTAGCACATAGGCTACTTTTTATCCCGGTTCCCGTGGGATAATTTCCGACATCCACGCAGGCGAAGCCGCTGCCAAAAGCTTGTGTCAAATAAAATAAAAAACAATATTCTTTTTTTTTTTCGCCACATTTTTGAACTAATGGTAAATAAGCGATGATGTGGACTTTGTAGACTTTGATGCACGCTTCTAGCGTCTTTGAAGAACCTTTTCATTCAAGACTGAATACTTCTAGGCTTTAACTATCGGGATAAAAACGTTTTTTACAACAACAAAAACATCCGACTTCCAAAATTGCAATCCAAAAAAAAAACACTACAACTTTAATTTCGGAAGTCGGCGGCAAAAAACCGACTTCCGAAATTGAAGTTTTTTTGGAAGTCGGTTGTTTTTTATACTCCTGACGAGAGAAACGTGAAATTAAAAATAGAGAGAGAGAGAGAGAGAGAGAAGACGAGGAGAGGAAAGGAGAGAGAGAGAGAGAAGACGAGGAGAGGAAAGGAGAGAGAGAGAAGGGTCTAAAAGCAGTACCTAAGTAAGCATTTATTTTTTAAACTCGACCCCTATCAGCTTGAAAGCAGTTTGTAAGCGTACGAAGTCGAAAGCTTACGATGTTCCCACTGCTGGGGCTCAGGCCTTTCCTCTCTGTCAGAGAGAGAGTGTCTGAGAGAGCAGGTGTGTTTTCATATAAATACATAAATTCACGCGTTCTTCCCACGGGGGTAGGCAGAAACTATAGAACGCCGCCTGCTACGATCCTTACATACTCCTTTTGCCTCGTTTACGTCCATACACATGTCATCAGGGGGTCTACTCCCTAAGCACGCAGCCCTTAGTTTTGGCCTTTGTTACTGTATCACCTACGGATGGATGATTGGTTCGGGGCCCGAACGAAGTAGGTATGAATGACAACACGATTTGACAGTTGTCCCTACTCCCGATGTTTTTGCCCGTCCGAAAAATTTAACTTTTACACTTGTTTTAATTGATGGATCGTTAAGTCAAACGGACGGACTGATGGACGGACGACGGACTGACTGACGGACGGACGGACAGACGGACTACACGCACGGCGGTTGCGAGTACTACGCTCTTGTCCTTTCCTTTTTTTTTTGGTAGTTATTTATTATATTTTTCTTGCAGACTGTACATTTTCACTCTACGTTCTACTACATCGCGCTCACGATAAAGCTAGTCAGCTTTCTCCTTGTTAACAGTGGAATACTCGTACATACAGTACTCGTTTTCTTTACTTATTAAGTGTGGTTTCATTTTGGCGATTTTTCTGTAAGCAATATTAAAATAGAATATCTATACTTATTATAAAAATAAAGTCGCTTTGCATGTCCGTCTGTGTGGCCGCGTTATTCTTCTAAACTGCGCAACGGATTTTGATGCGGTTTTCACTATCATTTAGAGAATTTATTCCGGAAGGTTTATATGTATAATTCATTAATATTTAACTAAATGGTTTCACATATTTTACTTAATTCAGCGTGCAAAAAATACGTTGACATTGATATTGTATGCACTGGGCCCGCGTGGTGGATTACGGCCCACCCTCTCACGGAGAGGAGGCCTGTGGAACATTATAAGCTGATTGTTAAAATTCAAATTCAAATTTTAAAAAAAATATTACGAGCAAAGACTCTTAAGGGTTAGTAACATTGTCCCTTAAAACTAAGTGTTAGTAAACAACACGAAACGATGGCACAGTTAAGAGGAAATGGGGGCGAAAAATTAGGTATTTTAAGAAGGTATTGCTGTCGCTCTGCGAGCGCTCCACCCTCGAATTCGTGCGATAAGGACAACTGCAGATTCGACTAAATAGCCTGTGTAAAAAGTCACATTTCGAGGTTTGGCTCTCGCCTATTTCCTCCTCCAATATTGGACCAATTTAAAAGATATTTCATAAACTGAATAAAAAGGATATATACTATGCCCCTATGTTTTTCTTTTTTCGTTAATAGTTGTCAAATTGGTACACTAGGCGTCTGTTGACAGCGGTCTGAATAGGCAATTTTGAGCATTTTTTGAGGGTTCTAGTTCTTATAAAAATAATATATCATCAAAAAGGAAAACATAGGGGCATATAAGTAGCTGATATTTATATTTCTGTTAAAAATCATTGCTTTATGGTCATTAACCAGAAAGAAAACAGGCGAGAGCGTTTGTATCTTTTTGTATGGAGAAAAGAGCACCCACGTTTCCTCTTAACGGACAGCAGTGGATTATATACGGACACGGACAGTCCACTCTGTCAGCAATCATTTTCAGAACCCTGTTAGAGCTAGCCATGACTCGAGCTACCATCGATGCTGCTTATATTTTTACTCAAACGGCCTTACCTATTACAAAACGAGGTTTTTCTTCTGCCATGGTAACCATCATGGCGTCGAGCCAGTTTTTGTAATAAGAACCTAGATGTGATAGAAATACAGTTCTTTATACAAAACTGACAATTTAGTGCTGTGATAAGTTGTCAGTTTTGTAAAACTGACAACTGAACGTGTCGGAATAAAGTTCAAAATTCAAAAAAAGGTCCATGGTTTAAGCCTGGCTTTGAAGATGAACCTTGTTTTGTAATAAGACGGAATGAGTTTAAAACTTGAGATATATTTATTATATGAATCTTTTGTATGCCCCGGCTGGAGACCAATAACCTCAGTTGACCTGCGAGATGGCATTCAAAAAACAAAACAAAACAAATGTGAATCTTTTATATACTCGTAGTTGCTATCTTTTTAGTTTGTTGCATTCATGCAGGCAAGACAAGTCAGGAATCACCGTAAGTAACTTTATGGTACCTAGAAGGGACCATAAAGTTACCTACTATTGTTCTAGTTCTAACTATTGATAATTTCTCGCCATTATTTTGCGACAAAGGTAGCATAGATTAAAAGTATCTTTTTTGTAGTGTTTTTATCGTTTTTAGGGTTGCATACCTCAAAAGGAAAAAATGGAGCCCTTATAGGATCACTTCGTTGTCCGTTTGTCTGTCTGTCAGACTCTTTTTCTCAGGAACGCGTGGAGGTTTCAAGCTGAAATTAATATCAAATACCATTTAAGTTTTCTATAGTCCCTTGGAGCTCTAGAAAAATCAAGCTTCTAAGTCAACGCATTAGAAAAATACGGCCATTTATGCGACATATTTTCGCAGAATCATGAAATTTGGCAAGAAGCAAGGTCTTACTGCACAAGTAAAGGAAAAAGTCCGAAAATCGTTCATTTGTAATTATATCACATAAAAAAATTGGGATTACAAACTTTTTGCAGTTAATAGACCGTGACGTGATAATATATCAATGTAGGTACGTGAGAACATGTTTTTTGCAGTTAATAGACCGTGACGTGATAACAATGTAGGTACGTGAGAACATGTTTTTTGCAGTTAATAGACCGTGACGTGATAATATATCAATGTAGGTACGTGAGAACATGTTTTTTGCAGTTAATAGACCGTGACGTGATAATATAACAATGTAGGTACGTGAGAACATGTTTTTTGCAGTTAATAGACCGTGACGTGATAATATAACAATGTAGGTACGTGAGAACATGTTTTTTGCAGTTAATAGACCGTGACGTGATAATATATCAATGTAGGTACGTGAGAACATGTTTTTTGCAGTTAATAGACCGTGACGTGATAACAATGTAGGTACGTGAGAACATGTTTTTTGCAGTTAATAGACCGTGACGTGATAATATATCAATGTAGGTACGTGAGAACATGTTTTTTGCAGTTAATAGACCGTGACGTGATAACAATGTAGGTACGTGAGAACATGTTTTTTGCAGTTAATAGACCGTGACGTGATAATATATCAATGTAGGTACGTGAGAACATGTTTTTTGCAGTTAATAGACCGTGACGTGATAACAATGTAGGTACGTGAGAACATGTTTTTTGCAGTTAATAGACCGTGACGTGATAATATATCAATGTAGGTACGTGAGAACATGTTTTTTGCAGTTAATAGACCGTGACGTGATAACAATGTAGGTACGTGAGAACATGTTTTTTGCAGTTAATAGACCGTGACGTGATAATATATCAATGTAGGTACGTGAGAACATGTTTTTTGCAGTTAATAGACCGTGACGTGATAACAATGTAGGTACGTGAGAACATGTTTTTTGCAGTTAATAGACCGTGACGTGATAATATATCAATGTAGGTACGTGAGAACATGTTTTTTGCAGTTAATAGACCGTGACGTGATAACAATGTAGGTACGTGAGAACATGTTTTTTGCAGTTAATAGACCGTGACGTGATAATATATCAATGTAGGTACGTGAGAACATGTTTTTTGCAGTTAATAGACCGTGACGTGATAATATATCAATGTAGGTACGTGAGAACATGTTTTTTGCAGTTAATAGACCGTGACGTGATAATATATCAATGTAGGTACGTGAGAACATGTTTTTTGCAGTTAATAGACCGTGACGTGATAATATATCAATGTAGGTACGTGAGAACATGTTTTTCAACTACAATGTTAAGTTTGTTTTTGGGATATATTTATTTCAACTACAGAACCCTTCATTGTGCGTGGTCCGACATGCACTTGGCTGGTTTTTTATTCTGAACGCTCTGTCAGCAAATACCATTACCTAGTATTTCATTCGAAATCGTTTTTCGGAATAAAGACAGCCCCTAAAACTTGTATTCAGGTAAAACCGCTACCAAAATCGCAATCTGGTATTTGGAGAAACCCGAATGGATTAATAATAAAGCCCGACCCATTAACATTACCTTAGGGCAAGATTCACAGATCACACCTTGACATTAGTTTGATAAACGAATACGGAAAAAAAATATTTCAATAACAAATAAGTTAAATTCATTTTTGTTTTGGGTTTTTTGCAATTTGCACGTCCGTGTCAGGTTTTTGGGTTTTTTTTGCAATTTGCAGGTCCGTGTCAGGTTGTATCTTGATCAAAGTATGATACGCGGCAATAAAACATATGTATTTACATAATTTTAACCATAAAAATCATCAACGATGTATTGATGATTTTTATGGTTATTATTATTTTTTTTTTATTAAAATTATTTAAATGAGTTAGATTTCGTGCAGATTCGTCAAACGAACGAAATCTAATGGATCTGCACGAAATCTAATTTAGAGAGATGTATTGATGATTTTTATGGTTAAAATTATATACATATATAAGTAAATACATATGTTTTATTTCCGCGTATCATACTTTGATCAAGATACAACCTGACACGGACCTGCAAATTGCAAAAAACTCAAAAAAAAAATAATTTCGCGGGTTACCACTGCGCATCATCCTTAAACAAAATTTATTTTTTAAAAATAAGAAAAATCGCCACCAATGATCCACACATAAGTACGTAGGATTACATTAACAATTCATGTATGTTCAGTACATTAGATTATCAAGTTATAAGTTTATAAATATTAGAAAATAAAGGTAAAATGTTCGAGCTAATAGAATTTGATACAATCAGCATCATTTCAGAGTAAGTTTAGACCTTCAAAACCACAATCTATAAATCTCATGATAATGTTAACGTAGGTATGTGATTAGTAGAACGATTTAGCATACTAACATATTTGTAAGTATGTGTATTGCTTCATGTTAAATTTCGTGAAATATACAATTTTGTGTTAGTATGTTACAATGTAGGACAATAGTCCTACATTGTAACATACTACAAAAAAAAAGTAAGTAATAATATAAAATTGAACATGAAGCAATACACATACAAATATGTTAGTGTGTCCTACCTAGATATCTCTTTTGTTGTCTGTACATAGAACGCAGGCCAGTGTGGATCTTAATCAGTACAATGCGTGCCACGAAAGATGAGACTTGACACACCACGTAATTTGACTTGCGCAGTAGATTATAATTCTCTGATTCTGATTATTCTGATTTGTAGGTCTCTTTAGCGGTATGAGGTCTGAGACGGGAAGGTACCGGGCGTCATTGGGGCGGCGGAAAGAGCGCGGGAGGCTCGACACTGTGCTCGTCAAGTCTCATCTTTCGTGGCACGCATTGTACTGCTTATTTCGTAAGAAACTTCCAGCAATCCTGCTTCCTTATTGTAGGTATACTTACCTACACAAAATTGTAACACAACTTATATTGTTAATTAGAATGGCGGTCATAGCGACATCTACCATTAAACATTAGAGCCATCACGACACTATTTTTTTTTACTAGTCTACGCTGTCCTATCCTGGGCAAAAGCATCCCTCCCTCCATCTTTCACGAACTCGTGCGTCTTTCTTCCTGTTTTGACGGAAGCTTTAACAGTTCGGCAGTTCGTGCCGCCATCTCCATACGTGGTCTACCGCGCGCGACCCCTACACTCATTTAACGAGTTGAATACCGTAATTACAGACACAATTAAAAAGCCATTGTGTCTCGCGTGGATCCACGTTCGGCATACGATGGGTTAAGGGCGCACCGAGCTTTTTCCTTCAACTCTGTCTTTTTCTTTACGTGTAAAGAGTAAAGAAAATAACCACACTTTTGCACTTTTTCAAAGTTTTTCGTTGTTATTTTAATCGTAATGCTCTTAAATAAAAAACTATCGTGTATACACGCTCCAGTCATCCGAGAACTTTATTTTAGTAAATTTATTTATTTATTTTTATTTATTATTTTATCTATTACAGACATACATACAGCTATCATTTCAGTAACCCAATGCGATAGTGTAGGAAAAAAAAAATTAATAACGATAATTAGAAATACATTTCAATGTAATGGCCCGAGCGGTGGCGTTGTAGATAGGTGTGTGGGAAGAGTCTTGATTGAGAGACACAACTTTGATATCTGAACTTTTACTAATGTTACAAGGAAAAACTTACAAGTAATATTAATTAAGACACAAACACAATGCTGACTGTCTGTGCTGAACTGACTTTCTCAACTGACTGTCTTAAGGGAAGAGCGGTGGTGACTATTTGTACATAAGATTGTTTCTAGAAAGTATAGATAATTACCACGACCCTTTTACATTCATTCCTGCTAATTACTTTATGGTAATGTCTTAATAACATCCGGACCCTTAGGGTGCTATTCAATATTTGGTAGTTTGTTACTTAATGACTCTGAGAAAGGTATACATTGTTAAAAATAAAATAATGACTTCCATGAAAGTGTGAACAACAATATCATTAGTCCATTACACCTCCCCTCTTAAAATGGGAATAATTTGAAAAAAATATTCACATCAAAAACATAATTATTTATGATTGCTTATTTAGTTTTTATTTGAGCAATTCTTGATGAACGTCTCAAAGGAACGTGTTCTTGAGATGTTCCTGGAATTTCTTCTAATTCAACGTCGTTGTTACTATTATTGGTTTTTCTATGTAAATTAAAAGTAATACAATTAGTTATTCTTCCACAACAATTTCTAGAGTCTTCTATAGCTAACACTCTATTTTGTGATGTACAGAAGAATTTTCTTTTAAGCAAGTATTTTCCTATTCTATAAAGTATATAAAATCCTATGAGTTTAGATAAAAATATAAACACAGAATAAGTATTACTCTTAACTCTATGGAATACATTATCATTATTCATTTCATCCAATAAATCGTTTATTTTGTCAATTTTGTGACTCGCTATATTCAAGACATTGAAATTCATACTAAATTTATTGAATGGAATGAAATCTAACTTATCTTCTATGGTATTATTTATTAATCTATTACAACAATTATCATTAATAATATCAAAATCTGGAAGTATAGACAGATGGTTTGACAGCATATCTTGATTTGATGAGTGCAATATAATATTAGGAGAATATAATTTACAATTCTTTTGTAATTTTGAAATACCTGTAGATTTTAATTCTAGATCGTAAGGTTCTTCATTTTTACAAGAAATAGTTGAAATAACTTTATTAGGTGTTACAAACAACCAACTATTTGCGTTTTCTAATCTATACCATTGTTCTGATTTTATTAAACCAATCCTTGTATCACAAGATGAAGGAATTTGATTTTTAGTATTTTAAAATAATGTTAATTCGCAATTATCCTTAGCATATACTGAATATAAAGGATTTTCTAGTTTACAAATACGATTATTATTATTAGATAATTTCTTACAACTTAATATTCTCTAAGGTGGTATAATGAATTTTGTTTTCAGAGATAAGAAAATATTTCTCTGTAGGTAATATGAAGACATAAGTATTATTTTTATTTAGAATTGGTACAGGAATTAAATTATATGCATCATAAGATTGTTGCATAACCAATGGGGTCTTAATTATGAATACAATTTTCTCATTCATATAATATGAAATAATGTTAACTAATGATAGCAGTTCTGATGCGTTATCCATATTTAAATCCAAAGGATATTGTGTATGAGTCGGAATATGTGATAAAGTCCTTTTTAATTCGTAAATATATTGTTCAGGAGTAATTATAATCGGATGTAAGTTATTATTTTTAGCAAATAATATGGCATCAATAACCATAGATATTTCATTATTTACTTCACTGGTAACCAATGTTAAAAAAGATAAATGTTCATCTATGTTTTGTTTCATATTAATATTGAAAATTTTATTATTAGTATCTTTTATATAATTAGCTAAGGTTTCTAAATTCTTATAGAAAATGTCTTCATTTTTCTTAAGATCAGTTATTGTATTGTTAAAGTTTTGAATAGTAGATTTTACAATTTGTGATTGAGATTTCAGTAATGTAATTAATTCATGTTCATTATTATCTAAATTATTGATAGCGTCATCATAACGTTTCGCGTCTTCTGCGTCTAGTGTTCCAAATAAAATATTAAATATGGTTCCTACGCCATCGATAAAAGAACGTTTCGAACGATGATTTACAAAAGAATGTCCAATTATTTCCTTAAGGACCGTTTCTTGATTCTTTAAATGAGGATATATTTTTTCTACGATTAACATAGACGTTCGGCATAATAAAAAATTGTTAAATGTATCATGACTGCAAAGATTTCTAGTTTCAACTAGAGTATTTTCGATAAGATCTAATTTCTTGTGCCAGCTGGAAATATCAAGATAAGTAACTAGACTCCATTCACTATCAAACTGTTTTGCTTTTCCTACATGCTCGAAATAAATTCCACCCTTGTTTAATGGTGTTATATTATAAAGTTCACCTTGACTTGATGTGAAGGTAAACCTGGAACAATAGAGTTACCTTATTATTTATTTTGCTGATTTTAAACGGTTTACATGTACCCTAACTTTCTTTCTTTTTATTAATACTGTTATGTTTACTGGTGAGTTTATTTCTACAATTTCATATGGACCCGTAAACTGTGGAGAAAGTTTCTTTGATCTTCCTGATTTACTATTCTCATTCGTAATATACACCTTATCACCTAATTTATATTTTTCTAATTTACATTTTTTATCATAATATTCCTTATTCCTATTTTTTGAATCAATTAAATTATTTCTCGCTAGTTCTCTAGATTTTCTTAATTTTAATGTTAGATCATCAATATAATCATCATAAGAATATTTAAATTCTGGTTGCGCGGTTATAGATGAAGGTAAGTTCGGTTTATAGCCAAATAATAATTCGTGTGGTGAAAAATTAGTTGACGTATGGACAGCAGTGTTATAAGAAAACATTGCAAAATCTATCCATTTATCCCAATCATTTTGATCTTCTCTAATAAAATGTCTTAAATATTCTGCTAGAGTAGCATGACTACGTTCTAGGCTGCCGTTAGTCTGCGGATGATAAGCAGTTGTAGTTAATTGTTTAATTTTAAACAATTTTGAAACTTCTTTTAAAAGTTTTGATGTAAAGTCGGCACCTTGATCTGTGAGAATACTTTTGGGAATACCAAATTTACATACGAATTCTTTAACAAAAACATCGGCTATTTTTTCTGCGGTATGTTCGGGCAAAGCATATGCTTGTGAATACTTTGTTAAATCGTCTTGAAGAGTTAAAATATATTTATTTCCATTGAGAGTCAATGGAAAAGGTCCTACAATATCTAAACTAACTCTTTCAAATGCTTCGTTTGCCGTTGATGTTATAATCATAGGTTCTCTATGTTTTTTCCGTACGAGTTTGTTTTGTTGGCATGACTCACACCGTGTTATAAATTCTTTTATTTCTCTTTTCATATTTTGCCATTTATAAATACTTTTTATTCTCTTGTAAGTCTTGTGGAAACCTGCATGGCCTGCCATAAGACTACTGTGCATCTCTTTTAGAATATCTGGAATTTCGTTTGGAGAAGGAATTATTAATGTATTATTATATATATTTATTTTAATATTTGTTTTCATAAATATAAATCTTAACATCATTCTTGACTTTTTATAATTAAATCTATCATATTTGTCTCCTAGTCGAGTTAGGTGTAACTCGCTTTCTTTTTCTTTTATTAAATGTTCTTTTACATTATTTAATAAATCAAAATAAATTTCATAATTAGATTTATCCCAGTAGTTTTGTTTTGTACAAACATAGTAAAATCTTGATCCATTTTCATTGAATACAGCAAACTCATTTACTTTAATGTTATTAATTTGATTTAAATGGTCATATTCAGTAACTAAATTTTTTAAGCTTTTGTCATAAATTTGTTTGTCCGCTGCTATGGGTATTAAAATGTTTTTCTTTTTTTTATTTAATTCGTCGTTAATTTCACATATATTATCATTTATTATTATCGACTTCTGAGCTGTTTCTAAAAACGATTTATATTTTTTGCGTATTGTTGACGTTGTTGTCATTAATTCCTTGTTCTCAACAGATGGAACTATTCTGCTTAACGCGTCTGCGTTAGTATTTAATTTGCCTGGTTTATAAATTGGAGTAAATTCATATTCTTCAAGAGATAATCGCCATCTGAAAAT
Source organism: Cosmia trapezina (assembly GCA_905163495.3). Taxonomy (NCBI): domain Eukaryota; kingdom Metazoa; phylum Arthropoda; class Insecta; order Lepidoptera; family Noctuidae; genus Cosmia; species Cosmia trapezina. The sequence continues at coordinate 8,590,024 of LR991049.1, forward strand.
TCTAGCACCATCATTTTTTGAATTGAATAGGTATGTTAACGGTTGATGATCTGTGATCATATTAAATTTACGGCCATATAAATATGGACGAAAATGTTTTACACACCATATGATCGCTAAAAGTTCTCTTTCAGTGGTTGAATAATTTTGTTCGGCCTTATTTAATGTCCTACTAGCATAGGCGATTGGCAAATCCTGCCCAATTGGCCCTTGTGATAATACTCCTCCTATGGCATAATTACTAGCGTCTGTGGTAAGATTAAAAGGTTGATTAAAATCTGGATATATTAAAATTGGAGATTCACAAAGTTTTTTCTTAAGTATTTCAAATGCATGTTGCTGTAGACTTGTCCAATTGAAAGGAACATCCTTTTTTAAGAGCTTTGTTAAAGGTTGTGACAAGCTACTGAAATTAGGTATAAACCTTCTATAGTACCCTGCTAATCCTAAGAATCCTTTTATATCTTTTACATTTTTAGGTATGGGATAATTTTCGATTGCTAAAATCTTATTTGGATCTGGTTTAACTCCATTTTCCGTGATCAAATGACCTAAGTACATGACTTCTCGTTTTAAAAATTCACATTTATCAGGCTGCAATTTTAAATTATTGATGGAGAATCTTTCAAAAACTTCTTTTAATTTTCGATTGTGATTTTCGAGATTATCAGCATGAATAACGACATCATCTAAATAAACAAAGCAACGATTACCTTGTAATCCGGTTAAAATATTATTCATTAGACGTTGAAACGTCGCGGGAGCGTTTTTTAAACCAAATGGCATTCTATTGTACTCAAAATGTCCTTGAGGGACGGTGAATGCCGTTTTTGGTGAGTCCTTAGGATGCATTTTAATTTGATGGAAGCCTGAGGCTAGATCAAGTGTTGTAAAATATTTTGAATGACCAAGTTGGTCTAATATTTCCGTTATTTGAGGCAAGGGATAGGAATCCCCGATGCTGACCTCATTTAACTTCCTGTAATCTACAACAACTCGCCATTTCTTTTGACCCGAAGCGTCTATTTTCTTAGGGACCACCCAAATAGGTGAATTCCAAGGACTGTTTGATGGTTTTATGACGTCATCTTTTAACATTTTATCAATTTGTTTATTGACTTCTCCCTTTAAGGCTTCTGGATACCTATAGCTTTTCGTATTAACGGGAGCTTCCGTTTTTGTATGTATTTCATGCATAACCACATCTGTGCAGCTTAATTTATCCCCATCTAAATGGAATATGTGATTATATTCTTTACATAATTCAATTAAAGAATTTTTTTCTTCGTTATTTAAATGATCTGTCCGTAGACAGTTTTCAAGTTTTTCAAGTCGATTACTTTCATAGTTTTCATTAATAATAACGTTTTCTAAGTTATTTTTATCTAACTGTAATATTTGTTTATTTAAAATAACTAAATCTATTTTTTCTAAATTAACATGAGGTATAGGGAAGGTCACATCCTCGTTAGTTGAGTTAAGTACGGTCGTAATGCCTTTGTTATTATTCACTGTGATAAGACTCGGGCATAAAAGTACTCCCGGGATTAACTCTGTTCGTGGAACAATCCCATGGTTAACCTGTGGATAATTAGTTATTTTAATAGGAATAACACATTCGGTTCTTGCTTTCACCGTCAAGGTTAATTCCATGTTTACTTCATTCGATTCGACTTGATCATTTGTTTTTTCATAACACAAATTGAATTGGTTTTCCGCGAGTTTTAAAATCTTGGTGCTATAATCGATCATTCCTTTATATTTATTTAATATATCGCCTCCAATAATGCCATCGGCACTAATAGGGAAATTATCATTCACGATATGGAGTATTACATTTAAATCTCCTATAAACTCTAATTCGACATAACCTAACGTCCTTGTAGGGTTGTCTACTTTATCGATCCCTTTTAAATCAGCTAAAATATCATAATGAATTTCAGCGTCTTTTGGTATAGCACTTTTCTTTATGAGGCTAATTGTTGCACCAGTATCTATCAGAAAATCTATGTTTCTTGTATCATTTTTCAATTTCAATGAAACGAAATAACAATTATTATTTATCGCGGTTATGAGCCCTTCTATTAAACTGTTACCCTTTGGTTGGCTCGCGCCATCGGGATTTATTAGTTTTTTTGATTAGACGTAGAGCTTTTATCCGAATAATGATTATTACAAGGTTTAGAGTCAGTTTTATTGGGTGAATTTTTATTCTTTAGATGATAGCATTCATCTTTAGTATGACCCTTTTTCTTGCAATAATTGCAAAATTTTGGGTTTTGATTAGGTCCCGAATATGATCGAACTCTACAATTTACGACTGTATGGCCTGGCTTATTACATTTATAGCAATGCTTGGTATTAGAATGGTTTATGTTTTGAAATTTAGATATTTCGTTTTTACTTTTGAGCTGTTGCTCTTCAACTACTGCCATGGAAATAGCATCTTCGAGTGTTTTTGGTTGAAGTGCTTTTAAAATTAGATTTAAATCTTTATTTAATCCGGTAATAAATACACTTAAAGCCTGTGATTTAAGTAATTCAACGCATGCTTGGCGGGCTTCTTGTGTTTGATTTGTTGAGTCCAATGAATTTATTAATTTTACGTAGCAATTTTCGACTTTATTAGCATATGCTAAAACATTTTCATTATGATTTTGTTTGCAACTACTCAATTCTAATTGCCACTGACCAATCGTTCGTTTTTCGGTGTAAGTATCTAAAAGATAATTTTTTAAGTCATCCCAAATTTGAAATTCGCGATTTCTAATCATTGACCTAGCGTTATCAGTAATTTTTGTAATAATTATTTGGAGTAAAATTTTTTTCAGATTCGGATTAATTAAATTATTAACTGTGTCACAATTGTCTAAAAATTCATGGATACGCGCCTTACTGCCATCAAATTTAGTTAACATTCTTTCAGCCATTTCTAGTGAGATATAATTACTATGTGTAGTTGTCGATGTAGATACACCGAGATTTGCGTCTTGAGGCATGATTAATAATACACTTATACACTCACTTTTCACGATTAAACACTTTTTATGATGACTGGCAGATGATTCCGTTTAGAAAATATTCTTTATAACTGTGTTTTATAGAAAATTGGCGGCGTACTCACAGTAATAAAATTACTTGAAGATATCCCGTTGACATTGTAGCTGACGTGATGAGTAGGAGACTGGGCGGCGTAAGCGGTTGATAATCTTCGGACCGCTGACGATACGTTTGTCCAATTCCGTAGATCTCGTTCTCGTCGTGATGCTCAGATGCTCAGGAACATGTAGTTGTAGGAGAATCGGAGGTTAAGGACTCCGACGAAGGTCTCGTACAATCGGATGCTCAGGAACTTGTAGTTGTAGGAGAATCGGAGGTCAAGGACTCCGACGAAGATCTCGTACAAATAACTCAATCTATATCTCACTTCTCTGACACCAATTTGTAATGGCCCGAGCGGTGGCGTTGTAGATAGGTGTGTGGGAAGAGTCTTGATTGAGAGACACAACTTTGATATCTGAACTTTTACTAATGTTACAAGGAAAAACTTACAAGTAATATTAATTAAGACACAAACACAATGCTGACTGTCTGTGCTGAACTGACTTTCTCAACTGACTGTCTTAAGGGAAGAGCGGTGGTGACTATTTGTACATAAGATTGTTTCTAGAAAGTATAGATAATTACCACGACCCTTTTACATTCATTCCTGCTAATTACTTTATGGTAATGTCTTAATAACATCCGGACCCTTAGGGTGCTATTCAATATTTGGTAGTTTGTTACTTAATGACTCTGAGAAAGGTATACATTGTTAAAAATAAAATAATGACTTCCATGAAAGTGTGAACAACAATATCATTAGTCCATTACATCAATTCAAAAATTATACAATAAGTTCAATTCAAATTAACATTAATAAAACAATTAAAAAACAATACAATCAATTTTATACATTCAACTCATTACCATAACATTTATTTATTTATTTATTTATTACAGACATACATACAGCTATCATTACATTACATATTAATCATAATAAAAAATTAAGTACCTACTAATTTTATAAAAAAATTGCGAAATAGAGGAAAAAATTACTCGAAGAGGTAACTTTGCGAATTTATTCTATCGGGCCAACTTACTCAAATCGTGTTTTCATCGAGTATACTGTCTAGTCTATCCCCAATAATACCAATATTTTCCCCAGATTTTATTTTAATTGTTTACTACTTCAAACAACGGTTTGAGTATATAAAAAGCTCAGTGCCCCGTTAAGTTTACAAAAAAGTTTCTATTCCAGGCCGACATTCAAAGTTCTATTGCCAAAAAGTCACCCTAAAAAAACCCCAATCTGTCAAACACAACACAACAAATTGTCATGATTATAACCTCAAAATTACAGTGTTTATGATAAAATATTAAGTAGACATGTTAAAATAACCCAAGATGGATAAGTTAGTGAAGAGTGTAAAGTCGTGGCGTGCCCCCAGGCCTGTGGAGGAACTAACTCGGAGCCAATATTCGCTGGTGTCAACTGATCTAACTGATGGCGCTGTTCAGCTGTGGTTGGGTCTACCTGATGAAGTGAAGTATGACCCAGCCTTGGAGCAGTTCCGACGACACTATGAGAAGGAGCACGGTGAGTTTTAAACATAGTTTTTATTAGTTTTAGTACTTCGGACATAGGTAAGGTAACATTGTATAGGAAATGTGGGTGCGGGTGTGTGTGGGTGTGTGGGGGTGGGTGTGTGGGTGTATAGGTAGAGATAAACCCAAGATAAACCATTCTAAAAATGAACGCCCCTCCACAGCGGTTACGCTCACATGCAAAAAAGGTGTATAGACGCAATACACATTGGTATTTGTCATTGGTTGCTCAGTCACCGGCGAGTACGGTTAATAACTAAACCAAATAAATAACTTACAGACTTAACATACATAAAAATGTACACAATAGCATATATTTTTTTTATGGAAACGGTACCTACCCGACTTGCCCAAAACGCCGAACAGCCGGATTTGTCGGCCAACTAGTGTATAAATGACACGAACGCGCCACAGAGCGGTCGTTCCATACGAAGCGAATGCTGTTATACAATATTGTTACCGGGGGCCGTACCATCGAGAAAATTTTATGGAATCGTGTTTTCGTCTAACATTGTACCTAACAATAATCCTCAACTTTACCACATATTTATTTAAAAAATAATGCTGCAGTATTTTTGACATAACGGAGGATCATGCTAAGTAAGCCATTTGAGGTAGTATAATGACTCACCGGGGTATTAAGCTGAGCGTCCACTGGTCTGCGCCGGCCACAACGCACGCATGGCACGCAGCAGATTTTGGTTTGATTATAGGAAGAAATGAAAATGCGGGTACTGGTAGTGGACGCAGTGTTAATTTATTTAATTCGACGTATTCCTTGCAGTACATCATAGTACGGTTAAAAAATTAAATTAAAAATTTAAAAAACCCCCAACGCAAAAAAGAAAAGAGAACATTTAAAAAGTCAAAAATAATACCTATCGTTGAGCCATCAAATTCGATTGAGTAATACCTATATATATTTTAATTACAGAAATTGATGGATGGCACGATAAGGTTTGCTCATTGAATTGGCGCTATAATTTCGCGGCGGGGTACCGCATATGTACATAGTCAATCAAGTGAAGGGTCTGACTTACTTATGCGGTACCCCGCCGTGACATTATAGCGCCATTTCAATGAGCAAACCTTATCGTGCCATCCATCAATTTCTGTAATTAAAATATATATAGGTATTACTCAATCGAATTTGATGGCTCAACGATAGGTATTATTTTTGACTTTTTAAATGTTCTCTTTTCTTTTTTGCGTTGGGGGTTTTTTAAATTTTTAATTTAATTTTTATTTTAACTTTTTTAAACTTTTTAAACAATTTAACAATACAGAAATGCATTTTTATTACTGCAGAATGTTAAGTTTCTCTGCACATAACATTAACTTATAATGATGCCACCATCGTACTGCAAATAGAATTAAATACTGATAAAAAAACGAATACAAACACTACTATCTGCTATTTTTTTTTTCAAGAGTGTACTAGTGTGCTGGATATCCTGACTGCAACATCAGCTCATCGTGTAGCCACCATTGCATTGTATGTAGAATCAAATACTGATCAAAACGAACCCAAACACGACATATCTGCTATATTATTTTACCAAGAGTATTCTAGTGTGCTGGGTATCCTGGCTGCAGCATCAGCTCATCGTATTGCCACCATTGTTGTATGTAGAATAAAATTCTGATCAAAACGAATCCAAACACGACATATCTGCTATTACTTTTTCAAGAGTCTTCTAGTGTGCTGGACATCCTGGCTGCAGCATCAGTTCATCGTGTTGCCACCATTGCATTGTATGTAGAATCAAATACTGATGTAAATGAATCCAAACACGACATATCTGCTATTACTTTTTCAAGAGTGTTCTAGTGTGCTGGACATCCTGGATGCAGCATCAGCTCATCGTGTTGCCACCATTGCATTGTATGTAGAATCAAATACTGATGTAAATGAATCCAAACACGACATTTCTGCTATTAATTTTTCAAGAGTGTATCCAGCACACTAGTGCTGGATATCCTGGCTGCAGCATCAGACCAAGAATTCCATAATCTTGCATAGATAGATAGCATACATGGATGTTTCAAATTTTAGGTCACACTAAGGTTTGAAAGTAAAGTAAATACCCATTACGCGTCTAAGATCCCTACCGCAGCTAACAATAGAGCGAATAACTTTGAAACGGCTGAACCGATTTTGATAAAACATGTCTAAGAACCATCGCTGGAAAACCTGCTTTCAAATAAAAAAAACCGCATCCAAATCAGTCCACCCGTTTAAGCGCTAGGGTGCCACAGACAGACACACAGACACACACACACACACACACACACACACACACACACACACACACACACACACACACATAGCGGTCAAACTTATAACACCCCTCTTTTTGCGTCGGAAGTTAAAAATGAAACAGATTAAGCCACCAAATGTTCTAGCGAAATTCAATAGTCATAGTTTAGTTTTTTTTTTTAAAGATACAGTGGATTTCATTTATTACGACCTTGGTTGTAGCGACCATTTACCTATAGCGACGTTAAACCTAAGTCCCTTGAATTTAAAGCATACTTTAGTACAAAATTCATGTGGCTATAGCGACTGTGGATGTAACGCCGAGTTCGGGTGTAGCGACTGTTTTTAATGAATCATTTGTAACAAATTCCTAGAAATCCCATGCAGAAATTGCGACCGGAGTCGGCCGCCAAAGACACAAAGATTTCTTTCTTTCACAAACATTTCTTATCTTTTGTTTACATCCACACAGATGGTCATGGTCAGCAAGTGCGGAGACCTTTACCTTTTGTTTATAGATATCAGCTAAGTAGGTAGGGAAGCGTGTACGTTTCGGAGTTAAATTTATGGTTCAGTTACAAAGTGATATTCTGAGTAGCAACTGGGTTTAGTAAACATTTGAATAAGTATGGCTGTAACGACTTCCGGATATAAAGACGAAATAGAGTGGTCCCTTCATCGTCGTTATACCCGAAATCCACTGTAGGTATATACAATTCAAAAATTATTTACGGCGCGACTTTACTGGAATTTATGTTATTATTCTAACGGAGGCTGTAGCAGATCTTTGTTAAAAGTTGAAAAATGCCTAAAACTTTGGCAGAGATCACTAATTAAACATTTTATTTTTCTTAGACTAAAATTACAAAAAAAATACTGAATTTCGGTAGAACATTTGGTGGTTTAATTTGTTGCATTTTAACCCTAATATGACGTCCTTCAAGGAATACGTCGAATTACAAGTAACCCTGTATGAATTCATACTACAAAGCAAACCGAGATCCGTTGCGTGCCGTGCGTGCGTTGCGGCCGGCGCGGACCAGTGGACGCTCACCTTTACATGAACCCGCTCACCTTAAACATAGGTAACTGGCGAAATGTGAGTGTAGGTACTATAGGTACGCCCCTACTGACTCCTTCGCGGAATACAGGATGTTTGATTTTTTAGCTTTACTGGTCGCTTAGCTATGCAAAAGAGACTCAGGTAGCGTCAGCTTAGCCACAGAATAGTAAAACCTTGAAATAATTACCTACGGCCGGTCGGTAGATAAATACGCGTCCGGTCCGTCCGTGCGTAACTGCCGCGCACTCGAACTGTTGCGTACTGGTATATACCGAAACGCATCGTTTCGGCCGTTTGCTATGAAGATAATCTACTGGAACATTATTATATAGAATACAAAGATTTAAACACAAATATGTTTAAAAAAAAGATGCGAAATTTATTAGCAGAGAAATGTTACTATCACACAAATGACTTCTTGAATGATACTTTTTGATTATTTAATATTGTTTTTGGACAAAATATATTTCAATTAATCACATTATAATTTAATTTTGACACTTTGTTATTGTTCGATATTTTACCTAGACATTGTATGTTGTACTTAATTCAATTTGTACGCCTTAATTGGCAAAACATGTTCGTACATTTTTATAATTTATATACCCTGCATACCCGACTAGTCGGTGTGTAAACGCATGTTTTTTTACAAATAAATTATCTCTATCTCTATCTCTATACTGTGGCTCAGCGGAAATGACGTGCCCACTACTTAAGGGTCGGCACTAGGAAATCGTGATTTATGGGTTTTGGATTAAGTTTATTATAGAAAACTTTAAAGTAGTAGCACTAGTAGCCACAAAAAAAAAAAACGTCTGGCTAACTCAAGAGTTTCACCAGTCAGTAAAAAAATCGGATTGAGGATAAACCTTGTAGATGATCGTTAAAAAAAATTGAATATCGCTAAAAACGTGCAAAAAGCACTGTCTTATTTTGATATTTTTTCGTAAATAAGAATTCACCTACATAATATTTATGTACCTATAAGTACTTCATAAAGACAACAAAGAACAGTGAACCCAATGATTTTTTTCTGTTGTCCATAACTTCGGTTTTGCGTAAAGAATTCGGAAAGTTTCTGAATTTTGACCATAGATAAAGAATGGATGAATGCATGGTGTTATTTATGGAGATTCTGGGCGTGAAAATTCAGAAAATTTCCGAACTTTTTACGAAAAATATGCGCAAAATTACTACATAATTATTATTATTTTTGGGTTCCGTACCTCAAAAGGTAAAAACGGAACCCTTATAGGATCACTTCGTTGTCCGTTTGTATGTCTGTCTGTCAGTATGTCAAGCACCTTTTTCTCAGAAACGCGTGGAGGTATCAAGTCGGAATTGATAGCGGGACCGACTGTCCTTTTTAATTAAGTATTTCCATTCGTGAAAGTTATTTACAAATAAATATCGGATACGCGCCAATAAAATTAGATACAATTCTTGTCTAGATTATCTTTGCATTTGTCAAAGTTCCAATTCACAGTTATTTTTAGTTCATCAAATATTTGCGCACTGCTAAAGTTCAATCGCATTCAAATTCTTTTCTATATTTGGATAGGATTGAGCTCCGAAACGAAGAAATAGGTATAGTTGTAGAGAGTACTTCGCCATGGGGTAGGTAGCCCTCTTTTTAGGGTTCTGTACCAAAATGGTAAAAAGGAACCCTTATGGTGCGACTCAGTCTGTCTGTCTGTCTGTCTGTCACAGCTATATATCTCAAGAACTACTAATGCTATCAACTTGAAATGTAGAACAGTTTTAGATGACGTTTACCCAATTATTTTACAAATAAGAAAGAAACAAAAATATATTTTTTTTTTTGCAACAGGGTCTCAAAAATTCGAAGTTGAGTTCCCAGGGCATGTGGGCATCATCGTATGAAAGAGCGCTGTTTGCACATTCTCATACATTTTTTTTCTTTTTTTAGGCCGCATATTTTTCGGCTTTTGATGAAAAATATTGTAAAAAATACTGTTCCTCCCCTTATCTCCGAAGTTTTCATAGAGAAAAATCTGGTATTATTTGTGATTGAAGTTTATGTACAGATTACAAGAAAATAAAAGTAACATATGTCTCTAAATACCACAGTTTTTGAGGAATCATCAACAAAAATTACATATACATGTATATGATGGTACGGAACCCTCGATGCGCGAGTCCGACTCGCTCTTGACCAGTTTTTTATATGTATTCTAGCTTTTGGACAAACAATTCGGGTTGTACTTTACTTGTAATAATATAATTAAATAATATTCGAAAGACACGTGGCGCCATCTATTACCATAAGAACGATGTTGTTGTTTTCCTCGGGAACAGTACTTTTTTTCGGGATGAAAGGTATATGTCCGTTTCTGTACACCTGACAACGTATAAATATGCAAAATTTGAGTATGATCGGTTCAGCGGTTTAGGCGTGAAAAGGTAACAAACAAAATTACTTTCGCATTTATAATATTAGTTAGGATGTCACCTTATTATTATGAACTTCGTTAGTTTATAATCTAACTCGTGAGATTGTAAACTGTCGATAAATTGTGACTGTATTTTACTGCTTACAAAAAAAATCAATCTGCCTAGCATGTTCCCAACTATGCTGGGGTCGGCTTTCAGTCTAACCGGATGCAGCTGAATACCAGTTGGTGTGGCAAGTTATTGCCCCTTACATTTTTTTGATTGTGGACGGTTTAAATAAGGTGTCTGTAGTCTGTCTTAGGCTTATATTGCAGCCGCGGATATTGTGTGTCGCGGGATTTAGAGAATCCTGCGGCTAGTGACAGCTAATTGATGGCTGTCAGACGTCATAGTGCACCGGCGCCGAACGGAAGCATTTCGTCTCACCGCAAACCACGTTTTTCAATCTCAGTTCATCGCGCCCGCAAAACCGCAAAACTTTATTACGTTATCCCGTAATCCTTGGGGATATACTGTGCTACGTTTTCAAAATTAAAAATAATAACCCGCGTCCGATTAAATCCAAAATATAGACTTTCAAGTGACCAGTGTACGGGCAAGCAAGGTGGCCCAGAAGGATTCTTCAAGACTTTCACTCACCAGGAGAAGCACAGGTACCGCTTTGCATTATTTGCTGGAGTTAGGCTACAAACGCCACCTGACCGTCACCAATTCCTCTTTGAAAGTTTACTCAAAAAAAAAAGGCAAATTGAATTATTATGCATTCCAGATAATAATTTTTCTGTCGTCCTCGACCCGCAAGGATACACGGCTATTTTATACGCCTGTCCCTCCATACTTATGGTCCATTCGAGCCTAGATAGGTATCAGTTAAATAAGTACAAGTCATTGCAAGTACTTACGATAATTTACAGCAATTAATATTAGATAGTGCCTTATAATGGCAACTCAAAAACAAGAAACTAAATTAGCTCAGCTTATTGCTAAAAAAGAAGTAATTTTTGAGCGAGTTAATCGCTTGTATAATTCTTCCAAAAGTATATCTAATTATGATTCACGCTCGAACAAGTTATTCCTAGCGCAGTCTGAATCTATTGGTGAATCTTACAGCAAGTTTGAAACAATAATTGACCAGATCAATGAGTTGCAGTTTGAAATTGATGAAACCCCACCCGACTATGGGAGTCTAAGTTCTATTGAAGACTTATATTCAACTATTAAATACAAACGTAATCTCATTCTTTCAAGTGGCAAAACATTAACATCAGATCATAAGGGAGGTAGAAGCATAAAGTTACCACCAATCGAGTTACCTACGTTCGACGGTAGAACTGAAAATTGGCCCATGTTTTATGAAATGTTCCGTACTAATGTTCATTTAAATACTGATCTGACGGATTCGCAGCGTGTGCAGTATTTAATAAGTAAATTAACTCATGATGCCTTAAAACTAACTGCAGGCATTGTTCCCACAGGAGATACATACAGTGTTATGTGGAACAGTCTTGTCAAAAGGTATCAAGATAAACGTAGTTTAGGTATTCATTATCTCAATAATATACTGGACATTAAAGGATGCGCCGGCAATGCTGCTAGTCTGAATGCATTTGTAGAACGATATTCAGCGTCTGTCGCTGCATTGAAGCAGTTAGACATTTCAGACTTATTAGATTTTGTGATATTACACTGTGGTTTAAGAAAGGTTGACTCACAAACTGTTCAACAATTTGAAAGCCGTGTGAGTGGCAAGGAATTGCCTTCCTATACGGAGTTTATAATATTTATGCAAGACTATGTTAAGGTACTCCAGCGCTCACACGTTAATAATTCACAGACGGAATCGCGTGCTAAGTCTAGTTTAGCTAACAATCGAAGTAATACTCAAAGTACCGCTAAAGCGTTTGTATCTTGTAGCGAACCAGCTTCGAATAACCGCTGCCCGCTGTGTGACGGCGATAACGTCGATCATCGACTGTTTGATTGTCCACAATTTAAAAATATGAATTCTCCGCAAGCTAGTTTCGAATTTATTAAAAAGAAACATGGCTGTGTAAATTGCTTAAGTCTATCCCACTCTTTGGTTAAATGTAAATCACGGAGTGTTTGTAAAACTTGTAAGAAAACACATCATTAATTGTTACATTTCTCCGAAGTAAAAAGTGATTCAACGCCGAGCGAGCCTGCCGCTATGTCTGTCTCGCTTAGTGCCGCCGCTAAAATATGTTTACCGACAGAGACAACTATTTTGTTAGCTACCGCGCAGATATACGTATATGATAGCAGCGGCCGAGATAAGCTTGTTGTCAGGTGTTTAATAGACAATGGATCGCAAAATAATTTAATTAGTGTGGACTGTTGTAAACGTTTGAACTTACCCATAATTAAATTCGTCTTTACAAGGCGAGTTGAGTACTTGCACACGTTGCAAGTTAGTCAGAAGTGGTGCACTCCCGATCGCCCTATAGAGATCGGTACTGTCGTTCTCTTGGGTCAAGATAACGTACCACCATTGACTTGGCCATTGGGCATCATAGTGGAAGTTTTTCCGGGATCGGATGGTGTAATTCGAGTAGCTTCAGTAAAAACCGCGTCAGGTACATATAAACGTCCTGTCACCAAGTTATATGTTTGCCAACCCAATAGAACTATATTATTTCGTAGTTTAATTTAGTTTATAATTTACAATAGTATATTTTCTCAATGGTACGCCATTACATAGTTATAATTTAGCTTAGTAATTCAACTTTGTCTTAATTTAATCAAACTGCAATTTCATTCTTTGGAATCTGATAATTAATTTCGAACGCCGTTTCCTAGTAATGGTGTTTTGAACTGCTGCTTGGGATTCTCTTGATGCTTTCAGACTGCCAGATATATAAACATCATCTCATCCTCCCAACCGCACCAGCTTTTCAGCGTATAGATTATCATCTTTGAAAGCTCGGGACCTTTCAAGGCGGGGAGTATGGTGTGGCAAGTTATTGCCCCTTACATTTTTTTGATTGTGGACGGTTTATAAGGTGTCTGTAGTCTGTCTTAGGCTTATATTGCAGCCGCGGATAATGTGTGTCGCGGGATTTAGAGAATCCTGCGGCTAGTGACAGCTAATTGATGGCTGTCAGACGTCATAGTGCACCGGCGCCGAACGGAAGCATTTCGTCTCACCGCAAACCACGTTTTTTCAATCTCAGTTCATCGCGCCCGCAAAACCGCAAAACTTTATTACGTTATCCCGTAATCCTTGGGGATATACTGTGCTACGTTTTCAAAATTAAAAATAATAACCCGCGTCCGATTAAATCCAAAATATAGACTTTCAAGTGACCAGTGTACGGGCAAGCAAGGTGGCCCAGAAGGATTCTTCAAGACTTTCACTCACCAGGAGAAGCACAGGTACCGCTTTGCATTATTTGCTGGAGTTAGGCTACAAACGCCACCTGACCGTCACCAATTCCTCTTTGAAAGTTTACTAAAAAAAAAAGGCAAATTGAATTATGCATTCCAGATAATAATTTTTCTGTCGTCCTCGACCCGCAAGGATACACGGCTATTTTATACGCCTGTCCCTCCACCAGTATTTTACATGGAGCGACTGCCTATCTGACCTCCACAACCCAGTAACTGGGTAATACGATACCCCTTGGTATCCTGGTTGTCAGACTTTCGGGCTTCTGACGACCCCTAATGACTGTCAAAGATCCACAAATGATAGCCGGTACCAACGAACGTGCTTTCCGAGGCACGGAGGAGTCTCGGTATGTAAAGATGGTTACTCATCCACGGACCAACCCCGGCAAGCGTAGCTTAACCTGATCGATCGACCCGTGCGGCTTTTATTACTTAGTCATAGGTACTATATCCCTTAGTTTGCGAACTAAACCAATATAAAGTAAGTCCAGCCAACTGGAGATTGAGAATGACATGGGAACTGCATGGCCAAAGCAAAATGTAAAAATATGTAGTAGTAAAATATGTAGACCGGGATAAAAAGTAGCCTATGTGTTAATCCAGGGTAAAAGTTATCGACATACCAAATTTCATCCAAATCGGTCCAGCCGTTTGAGCGTGAAGAAGTAACAAACATACACACACATAAACTTTCACCTATAATATTAAGTGTGATGTTGTTTGCCATCAAATGGCGTTAAAAAACCTTCGTAAGTACCTACCTACTCTGAAGTTTTCCATGACAGTAAAAGGTAACTCCAAGGAAAAATCCCTAAGGGCATCAAACATTACCTAATTACTTAAGGTTTTCTTGTGTATAACCTTGTAATACCTTGAATCCTTAAAAAGATATTTGTGTTGAGTAACACTTGTCTTGCCATATTTGAAAAATTACATTTTGACGAGTAAATAATAATCTTGGAACCTTGGAATATTGAGATAAATGGCTTGTGAAAAAACATTAGGTCATCATTAGGTATCACCAAAAAGTAATATTTTAATGTCTTTGGGTACCTATGAAATTGCCGTTTTAGACAAAAAAAATCAAACATTTTTTTTAAAGAATTCTAATATTTCTAGAGCATACTTATCCTGCTTTGGAACACGAATTTTGCTCTTTTTTCTTGTGGTCCCAAAGTACTACTCTAAAATAATAAAGGTGGAATCTGGGACCGCGGTCCCGCACCCTAATTGCGTAACACATTATCAATCGGAGTTGGTTTCAATTTGACAGTTCAACAACATTCATTGCGTCATTTACTTTGCCGAGCAGACATTTTTTTCGCACATATTAAGCAATGGATTAGCAATTTGTTTCAAAATGATTCAAACTCCGATTGATAATGTGTTACGCAATTAGGGTGCCGGTCCCGCAAGCCCCACGACCCAAGATTTGTCGGTGCACTTTTGACATTTTAATGAAAGTTCGTTGATGCCTCTGCTATAGAAATCCTAGGGACGGCAATCTATGAATTCTATAAAGGCGTGTTGGTGAAACACGCCTTTAAAGAATTCTCGTTGGATTTGAAATTTTTCTCCGGGGGCGGGGCACAGAAACATCGATATCAAAGAAAAATTTAAAAAGAAATAAACAACTGTTTTTTTTAAAAATACCTATCATGCTATACCTATTATAAAATTAATTTGAATTTGGAATTCTAAATTTCACACTAGCCAGTATCAAAAATCAGCAATTTCATAGGTAAAGAAAAAACCTAATTATTATTGGAAAACCATGGGAAAAGCAATACATTTTAAAGTAAGTAGGTATTTAGTAGGTATAATTTTATTATTATTGTACGTAGTTTTGTAGAAACCAATTTTTATATAGGGTGTATCTAAAAGGTGTGGTCAAATTTAAGGGTGTGGTACAGACCATCAAACTGAACAACTTTCTCCATGGGACCAACATCGTAATCGAGAAAAAATTATCAGCCGTCTCATACATTTGGGTCGAGTAGGTATTGAAGTTTTGTATGGGACATTTTGATATTTTTTAGGGTTCCGTACCTCAAAAGGAAAAAACGGAACCCTTATAGGATCACTCGTGTGTCTGTCTGTCTGTCTGTCCGTCTGTCCGTCTGTCACAGCCAATTTGCTCCGAATCTAATGAACCGATTAAGTTAAAATTTGGTACACATATGGATTTCTGTGACCCAAACACGTACAGCTAAAGTAAATATATCAATTTTGAATATGAGAGTCACTTTTAGGGGGAAAATAAGAAAATTAAAAAAAAAAGTTTTGTAAACTGTACCGAGTGACACATCAAATGAAAGAACTTACTATGAGGGTCTCAAATACATTTTTTTTTTATAATTTTAAAACTTATTGTTTTAAAGTTATTTAAGAAAATAGACGAAAATTGACCATTCCCCCCCCTTATCTCCGAAACTACTGAGCCTAAAATTTTGAAAAAAATTTAGAAAATAGTTCTATACCTGTAGATTACAGAAAAACCTATAAGAAGTCTGTGGTCTTAAAATAACATGGTAAATTTATATATATAAAAAAATCAAAGTCCTGACTGCGTCAATGACTAATATACCAACACACAGCCCAAACCAATGAACCTAGAGACTTGAAATTTTGCACATAGATACCTTATATAGTGCAAACATCCACTAAGGAAGGATTTTTGAAAATTTCATCCCTAAGGGGGTAAAACAGGGTATGAAAGTTTGTATGAAAAATCCTATCCCTTGAGTTAGTAGACTTGAAACTTAGCACGAATATTCATCTAAGTAAATTATAAAGTTTATCATTTTTAGTTTTCCTAAACTACCCCCTAAGGAGGGATTGGGGGTGTCAAAGTTTGTATGGAGGAACTTTAACACGCGGTCCGATTAACTCAAAACTCAGTTTTTATACTTGAGACCAAAAATTAAGACTAACGTGTATTAGGGTTTTCCAAAAATGTACCCCTAAGGTGTGAAAAGTTAATTTAATAGCGGAGGATTTTATTGGGGGCTTGATTAACTCTAAAATTAGTGTAAATAATGTTTGAGTCAAGTTATGGAAACATACCAGACGATTTTTGAAATTCTTTAGGTAGGTATCTGTGTTGGTGAAAACAGATACAGTTTATATGAAAAATCATATTAATTTGGTTAATGAACTTGAAACTTAGCAAAAATACTTGCATAAGTAAGTAATAATGTTTGTCATTATTCGTTTTTCAAAACTACGCCTCAAATGAGGTTTAGGGATGTTAAAGTTTGTATAGAAGAATTTTAAAGCGCAGTCCGATTAAAAAAATGGTACTTTGAGTCAAGTTAGGAAACTTGCCAAACGAATTTTCACCGATTTTGACGGCATATAGTTGATGTTTTAAGGATTAACTTAGGCTATTTTTATTTTAGAAAAAGTAATCAGGGTTCCGCGCCAGAAAATTAAAATCCATGAAATCAGACAACCACGTACAGCCCAGTACAAACTTACTAAGCCTCCGCTGTCTATTACGGCTATAACAACAAATAATAAAAATAAAGCAAAGTTAAAAATTTAAGGGGTCGGTCCCCATACAATAAACTTTTCATTTTGAAAAAAAAAATTAAAATTTTAATCTAGCATGTCATGTCATTATTTCATCACCGCTGCTCTAAAAACGGTGAAGGAAAACATCGTGAGGAAACCGGCATGTCCTAGAACCAAAAATTCGAAGATATGTGACATCTACCAACCCGCACTGGGCCCGCGTGGTGGATTACGGCCCACTCCCTCTCACCGAGAGGAGGCCTGTGTCCCAGCAGTGGGAACATTATAGGCTGATTAGTTGTTATGTGGGGTGTCCTCGTCTAGAACTCATTGAGTAGAGTACAAACATATTTTTTTTATCTTTTAAAATTAAGAAATAGCGGGCCGTAAAAGTTGTAAATTTTAGACCATTTTTGTACGAGCTCTAGCGCAACAATTCAACAAATTAGGAATTTGAAACTTCTTTATACCATGTAAGTACCATGAATACTGTATTTAATCAACAATACTGAAAACGGCGATTCATAAGGTATTTTGTTTAAACATGGGTGATTTTCTGCAACTGCAAAAAATAACCTTGTATTTCACAGTATCATTATAAAATAAGTAAAAAGTTATCTTTGCGATTGTTAAACATATAATATGGTACGGAACCCTTCGTGCGCGAGTCCGACTCGCACTTGACCGGTTTTTTATTTCACTACGAGCGATTTATCATTAACACTCACTTTTACTTCATGTGGAGCTCGTGGCTAAGTAATAACAGCCGCACGGGTTGATCCGTCAGGTTAAGCTACGCTTGCCGGGGTTGGTCAGTGGATGGGTGACCATCTTTACATACCGAGATCCCTCCGTGCCTCGGAAAGCACGTTAAGCCGTTGGTCCCGGCTGTTATTCGTGGATCTTTGACAGTCGTTACGGGTCGTCAGAAGCCCGAAAGTCTGACAACGAGTCTTACCATGGGGTATCGTATTACCCAGTAATTGGGTTGTGGAGGTCAGATAGGCAGTCGCTCCATGTAAAATACTGGTATTCAGCTGCATCCGGTTAGACTGGAAGCCGACCCCAACATAGTTGGGAAAAGGCTAGGCAGATATACTCACTTTTACTTCATCAAAATGGGAAAGGCAACTGTCAAAATGGCGCTGTTGTAGCTAGTTCCCAACACAAGCTAATAATACAAGGCGCGAGGTGGTTTTATTTTATTTTTGCGAAAATGACGCGTTGTTGTGGTCCTAAATACTCCGAAATTGGAGTCCACCATTTCCTGAGAGACGCTAAAGGGGAATGCCTGAAAAATGCTTGAAATAGACAGAAACTACTTACAGTCCTTAATTCTATTTAGAATAAATTAGGTATAATGAAATAATTCTCAAGTTTGTTATACCTAGTGAGGTGAAAATATAACGATCTTTAAAATATTTAACTTGATATCCGTCTAATTCCTTCTTATTTTATCATGGAGGTCAGTGTTTATTTGACGTTCAGCCAAACAAGTATCGTCAAATAATCTTTAACGAACTATTTTATAGAATTATTGCACAGTTATCATTCATTTAATATAATTCGACCTATTTATACCGTAAATCTAATTAAAATAATATATGCATGTCAATATTAATTAAAATCCAATTATTTTCAAAATAGAAAACGTATCATAGGCTGTATGCATCATAATGTCCTTTGCCTTACTGACACTTTGACATTAATGCATTTAATTTTTTCGATTGTTGATTTGATCGATTCATGGTTTTGCGTTTGCGACTTGAGTTACTAGTATATTACTTTTTAGGATATTTAACGACGACTTTGGCCATTTTTTTAGGATTTTGATTTTACTTCTGTACACTTACCCATTTTTGGACACGGGCTTAGATTGGACCCGCCGAAACTTCGACTCGGCTTTTTGACGACGGACCTGAACCTGCTTTATATTATACGACGCTGCTATTATTTCGGACTTGTGCCGTGTTTATTTAAAAATGGATGGACGTACACTGTGTTAATTGCTATCTCGATATTGCATCGATGAGACGTAATCTTATATCAGTGCAAAATGATGAAGTACGTCGTTTAATACAGGCATGGATAATACCACAAGCTGTAAGTACTGAGATTCCCTAGGTGTCTTGCCTATTTATGTTGAACGCACTGACATACAACATTAAGTACATTATGTTTTGTTCTTTTTCACAGGTTGAACAAGACAGTGTTGTTTGTGACGCATGTCTAAGATTAGCAATTTAAACTATCACCGAGACACCAGGAACCAGTCGACCAGATAGTCGACAAGTAGGCATATATAGCATCGTTATTGTAACTGCCTAGTGGGACGGCGAACAGTTGGTACCTGTGCTCATACTATGTCAATAATATGGTACTTAGCTTGGGCCCGGTACCAATCCAATATCTATCCTCCTGCACAGTTTTTTTTATGATATACAGGGTGTAAGGGACAGCCCTCCGCAAACTAACAGGGTGCATTCAGCTCCTCATTCTGAATCATATTCCACCGGAAATTTTCTCAGGAAAATTTTCATTTTTTCAAATCTTTTTTCATTTACATTTTCATTATTTCAATGTAAAATTGCATTGTGTGTTCGCATCACTCCATTTATGTAAAAAAAAACTCCAAAAAAAAAACAGCAAAAAAAAGAACCAGCAATGGATGTTGAAATACCAACGACGCGTGAAATCAGCTGTTCACTTTCTGTCTAGCTACAGAGTTCATCGAACTCACCGCATACCTATTACGTACCCCTCCCAACCAGTAATAGACGCTCCGATTTGTGCACAAAAACACAAACAAATCAGATTTATTGGAGTCCCTTAAAGTTCCTGAAAAAATTTCATGTACCGGTCATCTTAGTATGACATACTGAATTCACCCTATCAGTTTGCGGAGGGCTGTCCCTTAAACCCTGTATTAGTGGTTTTTAATGATCATTAAAACATTTAAATGCTGTTGTGTTGTATAATTATTGCATACTAATCCTTAACCTTGACTTAACCTATATTTTAGAAAAAATGATTGGAACTGGCTTCTACCTAGTTTTTTGATAATTATTGAATTTGTAATGGATTCCCTACGATTTGTAGTGCAATTTGGCGTATATTTCATTGTTGTTCATTTCAAGCATTTTTTTGTGTGGCTGATGGGCAATTCCCTTAGAAGATTGTGGATTATAGCTATTCGTAAAGATTTAAAAAAAAATTAAACCGAATTCGAAACATTTTGAAAAAGTGATTACGAGGAAATTATTTAAGGTTTTAAATTCCGACACTTTCCAAGCCAAATATTTGATTAAAAATAAATATTGCAATAAAACTTGGGTCCAGCATTAGTTTAAGGTATGTTACTTATTCTAATATCATTGAAGTAACAGAATATCAAATTTCGACTCGATCAGACCTGTGGAAAATGCTCACATCCATTCATCAACTAGAAAAGAGCTGATAATCTTCAAACGGCTGAATAGATTTTCTTGAATCATAGCTAAGAACACTCTCGATCAAGTCACCTTTCAAACAAAACAAAAAAAAAGCTAAATCGGCTCAGTGGTTTGGGAGCTACGACGCCACAGACAGATACACACGTTAAACCTATAACTTTAACACCCCTCTGTTTCCGTCGGGGGCTAAAAAAACTGAAGTTATAATCGACTTTTGCTCCTGAATGTATGTACTTACGGCCTCCGGTTGTCGTAAAAGTTCTTCATTCAAATTTAAATCTAAATCCGTTCTGCAGTTCGTTGTGTGATGGATGACGATATGAAGTAATACTTAATAGTCAGGAAATAAGGATTAGTGTTATGCAGTATTATCATGGAAAGCGCGCTGTTGGATTTTCAACGCTCGGCTCAGCGCAGAAAGTTGAAAATCCAACAGCGCTTTTATTTAGGCATTCATTTAGGTGTTGCCTAGTATTAGTGAAATCTGGAATTAGGTTTTCATTTTCAAATTAATTTTCAATATCTATCAAACGTTTTACCCAAGATTTTTTTGTCAGCGTTCCAAGCTCCAGGCTATATTTAAACCGGTGCAATCTAGTTCGCGCCGGTATCTAGCTAAATGTTGTTCTGCCGTCTCGCTCTGTCTGTGAATGTTTGCTCGTCTCTAAACGCTATTATACGCTTTATTACGAGAAATATTAATCCATACATACATATATATACAGGATGTTTTAATGAAACATTAATTTTTGTTGTGAAACATAGATCTAGGTATTAAAAAAGTTAGAAAAATCACTAAATTACTGATTTAGTGATTTTTATAACTTTTTTAAAACAACGTAAGTAAACAAAAACCTAAATAAAACGTACGTAGCAATTATAATTGCTTTACCTCAACACCCTGTATAATAACCAGCTCAAACCAGTTGGCGCCGATTTCTTCCGTGAAGCCATCTTTAACTTTATGTAGAGCTGTGTCAATTTGAACGTAAAAAATATTGTTCTTTAGGCTCAAATTACATTGCCACGGAACAGAATGGAAAGGAGTTCTTGTAACGATATTGTACATAGCAAAATGAACTTTATGTCAATTTGTGTAACGTATAAACTAGATACGAGCTTGTAAGCGCGCAACTACCGAGAATGCGCGAGAATTCTCCAGAAAACCCGCGACCTGACAATATGGCTCGCCATCAAGTTTGTAAGTTACACCAATGACATTATGCTTTGCATTTTCAAAAAAAAATCGCTTAAAAAACCGGCCAAGTGCGTGTCGGACCACGCACAATGAAGGGTTCCATAATTGAAAATAATTTATCCCAAAAACAAACTTAATACTATATACTTACCAAAAAAAAAATTTTTTTTCGGTGATAAAATTACAAATGAACAATTTTCGGTATTTTTCCTTGACTTTGCTTCATGATTGTAGGACAACGGGATTTGATTTACTTGCGAATATCAAAATATTTCGCATAAATGGCCGTATTTTTTTATTCCGTTGAATTAGAACCTTGATTTTTTTAGAACTGCAAGGGACTATAGACTTACGCATTTGATATTAATTTCAACTTGATACCTCCATGCGTTCCTGAGAAAAATGGTCTTGACAGACTGACAGACAGACGATCCTATAAGGGTTCCGTTTATTCCTCTGGGATAGACTTGCTAGTACCTATTTATAAACATAACTCTAGGCTAGAGTCTAAGCTATAATTAACCGGTCTGATCCAGTTGCTCTGCTTCTAATGATAGGTGAACGACCTTTTAGAATATAGAAACGTTTTAAATGCATGTTTTTCCAAGCTATTATTTAGCTTCACCTGTCCCCCTGTATGTCTGTCTGTCTGTCTGTCTGTAATCTAATCTTGCAAGTTAAATTTGACCCACTTCCCGTTTTCTGATTGAGCTAAAATTTTACACGCATATGTAAATCGGATGACAATGCAATATTTTTATGACATGGAGCTGATCTGATGATGAAGCCGGAAGGTGGCCAGGGGAACTCAGTAACAAAACGACGCAACCCTATCGAGCTTGGGGTCGTTTGATTCGTCTTCACGAGGATTCTGGGTCACGCTTTCTCTGTCTTTTATTTATTTCCTTAGCATAAAGACGTATGCAGAAATAGGTGTAAGTAGAAAAATAGGCTTTTTGGGGCTTAAAAATAAAGGCAATAAAAATAATAAAGTTTTTTTTTTGTTTTCTTTATTTTAAACGTGGCACAGTTAAAGTCACACTGTAGTCGCATCTGGATAGTCTGGGTTTCGTCCCTGACATGCATAAATGGCGATAACTTTTAAGTATGTATATTTATTCTGCCTGCATGTGTAGTTCACACAGGCGGCGAGCGAGGTCGCTGTGCAGCGTATGTTTGTAGAACTGGTATCAACTGGATGTAACCAGTTTTTATGTGGTGTATGTCTTTGCAAGAGTCAAACTCAAACTCAAACTCAAAGCATTTATTTCAATTAAACCAATTGCAGGCACTTTTGAATTGTCAAAAAGTCGGTCAGTTAGTCAGAAAGTTGAAGCTAGTTGCCCATTCCAAAACGTAGATCTCTATGGAGAAGAACGGGCAAGAAACTCCGCGGACACTCTTTTAAATCAAGATAAGTAATACAACACCCTGGGTACATTATTTTTGTTGCTTCTACATGTAAGAACAATGAAAAGAAATATAAAAAATACGTCAAAATATAAAATTAAAAATAAGGTCTGGCAGATAAGAGATGACCAGTCTCAACTGACGGCGCCCGTTCACGAACATGACGCGTGGATCAGCACCATCCAGTTCAACCATTTTGTAGGGAACCGAATGATCCAACACACGCGCCACCATCAGCGAGACATTTAAGTGAGTTAGAAGAAAACAGCAGCCTAATTGCATAGGTAACTCTTTTAATCACAATCCGATAGAATTTGAAGTAAATTGCTAATCTAAAAAATTCGTCAGCTCGACAACCTTAAATGAATTGAGGAGAGACGGAACAAAAGCCGTTATTGAAAAGTATGAATTTTTGTTTTTTTTTCGGTTCTCATTGTTGAAATACCTGCACATGCAAATATTAATACACCACTTCAAAAACCAATAAATAAAAATGATAAAAAAAAATTGAAATCGATCGATGGCTGATAAAAATCCTACACATGATTCGATTTTTCTCGATTGATTCAATTAATGTTTGTACACTATTATTTTTGTAATCGCACCTAAAGTCCTGTCTAAAAATCTGTCGATAAATATCGATAAATGTCGCTAAATCAAGACTAACTTGATCCCAAAAATCCAAATCGACTTGAATAAAAAATAAAAAAATAATATATTTGCCTAAATATCTCGTTTAATAACAATAGGTAGGTAACTCTTTTCGAAAACATTTCTCTGCCATATTTAAAAATAATTTTACTTTAGAATCATAAATATTTTTTTGAAAAATTGTTGAACTGTCAAAATGACAGGCATTGTCAGTGTTACGTAACTACCCCGCAGCCGTGTAAATTTTCATTTCATTTTAATTCAATAACATTCTTTTAACTCGTATTTGTACGATTCGATTCGCACACAACCCACCTGAGCTAAGTCAAACCGGTTGTATCCAGTACTAACTGGTATGCTGTATGCAGTAAGTATTATTATAGTTGTATACGGGTGACCTGTCTTTAACCTTGTTTGAGTCTGCATTTTGATGCGCTTTCGCCATTTATGGAGGTATTATCTATCTATATACATGATGTGAATAGTTTCGTGATTGATTGACACAGACAACACAACATGACATGTTTTCTTTAGGTGCACTTGTTTTTCCCCTGAACCTCCCACCCTGATTCTATAGGGTTGAAGTTTTTATGCATTTCGTGGGCAACAGCGTGCAGTATAACGAATGACGAAAAGGATGTAGGGCAGGTTTTCACATTGTTTTTCAAATTGGATGCCGACAATACAGTTTTGAAATTTTAAGTATTTTTAACTCTTAAGAGGCCGTACACGAAATTTTGCCGATTTCGCTGATTTACGTGATTTTACAGACGCGATTTTACAGTTATAATATAGTATTTGTAAAAGCTTTAATGCACAACATGAAAGATCATTTCAAATATGATCTAATGTATGAGCTACTTTTAATTTTTTTTAATTTACTTTTGATTTATGGACCTAAACCGGCGACTGTTTTGTGAATTTTTGCTGTAAGAGGTTTAGAATATCGCATATTTACGAATCGTTTTGACGTCTAAAGGGTATGGAAAAATTACAATGTATTCTTGTGAAAGTTATATATACAATGTATGAATCAATTTTTACGACTTTCATATAAAATTTTTGAGTAAAAAAAAATTGAACTTAGTCAAATTTTTGAGAAAATTGGCAAAGAATTGCTTTTGATTTCGGCTACTTAGAACTCTCGTTCATAAAATTAAAACAACAGATATACTTAAATTGCAATTCAAAATCAATCCGTTTTCTAAAAAAAAATTAAAAAATTAAAAACATTTGCTATTAAGAAATCTTTTAAAATAACCTAATTCTCGCACAACAAGACTCGACGCAAAATAAAAATGTAGCTCATTCATTAGATTATAATCGAAATGATCTTATATGTTTTGCATTAAAACTTATAGAAATACAGTATTTTGACTGTAAAATTACGTCTTTTAAATCACGCAAATTAGCAAAATCGGCAAAATTTCGTATACGGACCCTAAGAGTTAAAAATACCTACTTAAAATTTCAAAAATAACTTAAAATTATAAATAATTAAATAAATTAAAATACTTTTTTTACGATGTCCGCTAGCTACGAATATATTCAAAAATGGATCAGTATTGGTATGAAATTATCTGCCAAGTAATTAAGTTAATATGAACTTAATCGTAGGTGGTGAAACATGCAATAAGTTGTTTTAATTTTTTACTGGGGAAGTTTTTTGAAGTCGGCTTTCCCTGCATTATACAGGGTGGCCGGAACATTGACGTCCAAAAATAAAATTTCGGTCCCTCGTATCGTGGGGTATTCGAATCACCCCCATGTATGTTCCGCGACTTTTCATAGTTTTCGAGTTATGAATTTTTTTCTGAATGTTTGAAAATTTTCGACCTGACCAACCTAAAAAAATTCTAAAAAAAAAAGTAGAGGGTTTTATCGAGTTTCTTTTTTTGCAACTGAATTTTCATAAGTAGTACTTTTATGCATAAAATAATCAGCTTCGTAACTGTGATGAAAGTTATGAAAATGTTGATCTAAAGTGAAAAATTTACGTTCGGTAAATTATGACTCAAATTTTCAACTTTAAATTAAAAATCTTAACAGGTGACTTCATAATTCCTAAGTAGGCTTCAAGAATGCGCCAGACTCTCAGCTTTTATAATCATAAAAAAAATGAAGTACTTAATAGGGCTACTTTGTTTAAAATCGGCCTTCAAAGACAGCGAGGTGGAAAAATTCTTAAAATTACCCATCTGAGTAATTATTTTTTTTGGCTATTTTCTCGTTCCTAAGGTTAATTAATGATAAGAATACTGAAAACTAACCAACAAATAGTTTCAGAGTTGGGTAAGAAAAGTTTTACGTAAAAAGTGGTTTTGAATAAAACACAGATGATAATGTGAAAAAAGTACTTAATTTATTTTTAACATTTACAAAAGGTTTTCAAAGTGGCCACCACCAGCAGCAATACACATTCTACACCTACGTAAGAAATTGTCTGGCAATCGTCTAAAAGCGTCTCTGTTCTCTCTCACAACACGTTCAGCTTCTGCAATCAACTGCCTCAGCTCTTGTTCACTTGAACAGTCTCGGGCGTATGCTATTTCCTTGTAATAGCCCCAAATAAAGAAATCGATGGGGTTGAGATCAGGTGAGCGTGGAGGCCACCTAATTGGTCCGCTGCGTCCGATACATCTGTTGGGGTATGTTTCATCTAAGTAAGTAATTTCGGACCTGGGTTGCATAGTGACACGGGGCGCCGTCATTTTGCAACACCATGGTTCGTCTGAGTTCGAGATTCACATCTGCCAGCAACAATGGAAGTTCATTTTCCAAAAAGTTTTTGTATGTTTCTCCATCAAGTCTGGACGGCAGTTCAAACGGACCAATTAGTTCGCCATTGAGGATACCAGACCACAAGTTAACGCTGAAGCGATGTTGAAATGTCGAAGCTCTCACTTCGAGTGGATTTTCATTCGCCCACGTGTGGTTATTATGAATATTGAATATAATGTGGTTAGTTTTCAGTATTCTTATCATTAATAATTAACCTTAGGAACGAGAAAATAGCCAAAAAAAAATAATTACTCAGATGGGTAATTTTAAGAATTTTTCCACCTCGCTGTCTTTGAAGGCCGATTTTAAACAAAGTAGCCCTATTAAGTACTTCATTTTTTTATGATTATAAAAGCTGAGAGTCTGGCGCATTCTTGAAGCCTACTTAGGAATTATGAAGTCACCTGTTAAGATTTTTAATTTAAAGTTGAAAATTTGAGTCATAATTTACCGAACGTAAATTTTTCACTTTAGATCAACATTTTCATAACTTTCATCACAGTTACGAAGCTGATTATTTTATGCATAAAAGTACTACTTATGAAAATTCAGTTGCAAAAAAAGAAACTCGATAAAACCCTCTACTTTTTTTTTTAGATTTTTTTTAGGTTGGTCAGGTCGAAAATTTTCAAACATTCAGAAAAAAATTCATAACTCGAAAACTATGAAAAGTCGCGGAACATACATGGGGGTGATTCGAATACCCCACGATACGAGGGACCGAAATTTTATTTTTGGACGTCAATGTTCCGGCCACCCTGTAGTTTAAATCATTCCATTACCCTACATTAACATCTATTTTAACCGACTTCAATAAAAAGGTGATTATCAATTTGACACGTATGTAAGTAATATTATAACTGCAATATATTCACATAGCGGCATGAAATTTACACTATCATAAAAGACTGAATTTGTAGATAGATAATGTTGTCATTTCATTTAGGAGGAATTGGTCGCAAGCCAAATTTTGCACGGGCGTATTTCGTAGGTATTTGCACTACAGAAAAAATACGCGAAATATTGCGAATTCTCTTTATGAGATTTTCAAGAGCATTGTGTTATTGTGTGGGATAGATTTTTTTGGACTTTTTTAATAAGAAAAAGCATTTTGTCAAAATATGTCGGTTAGGAGGTCTTGGCGGTAAAAACTGTCGATATAATTATTAGGGTTTCCAATCAAATATGTGTATATATGTATGTTTGTCCACGCTATTCTCCGAAACTATTAATCAGATTTTGACCATTTTTAGGGTTCCGTACCTCAAAAGGAAAAAACGGAACCCTTATAGGATCACTTCGTTGTCCGTTTGTCTGTCTGTCAGTCTGTCAAGACGATTTTTCTCAGGAACGCGTGGAGGTATCAAGTTAAAACAAATACGTAGCTCTTGTAGTTCTAAAAAAATCAAGCTTCTAAGTCAACGCAATAAACATATTTTGATACTTGCAAGTAAATCAAAACCTATAGGGTACTTCCCGTTGACATAAAATCATGAAATTTGGCAAGAAGCAAGGTCTCACAGCACAAGTAAAGGAAAACGTCCGAAAATTGATTATTTGTAGTTTTATCACATAAATAAAAATATAGTTTTAAGCTTTTTTTCTGGCAAAATGTGGGTGTACCTACTAGGAGTAGGTACACCTCTGCCCAATCCTTCGGGGAAACAAGGCGTGATGTTACCTATGTTTAAGAATTGTTTTTTGCGAATACAAACTTAAATATGCAGCATATTTCAACATGTTTTTCAACTTAATGATAAGTTTGTTTTTGGGATCAATTCTTTTCAACTACGGAACCCTTCATTGTGCGTGGTCTGGGACACACACGCACTTGGCCGGTTTTTTTTTTATTGGTTTATATTTACTTCAATTTGGGGAACAGTGCAAGTTTCGTCAAAATCAGTTGAGTAGTTTTCATGATAATTTTATTTTATTTTATTTTACTTTAATGGGACATAAAACAGTAGTAATTAAACATATAGTTTAAAGCGTGCGTTGATTCTACAGAAAAAGTAAGAAGTAGTCATACATATTTTTGGAATAATAAGTATAAGATGGCTATTTTAAAGATTCAATAGCCATCTTTTTAACCGACTTCTAAAAAAGGAGGAGGTTCTCAATTCGGATGTTTGTATTTTTTTTTTAATGTTTGTTCGCGCATAACTCCGTCGCTTGCCAACCGATTTGAAAAAATATTTTTTTGTTGGAAAGGGTGTACTTCCCAAATGGTCCCATTTTTGTCAAAATCCAGTTCTGATGTTGGGATCCTGGAGAAATCGAAGGAACTCTTCAAAGTGTAGTAGTTTTTTATAGTAGCTCGTGAATTTGCTCTCGGAAAGGACCACTTGGTGAAGTGGAACTGATGATGAAGACCACAGATGGCTACCGGAACTACTCAATGATTCGATTACTTTAATATGGTATGCTAAGCAATTTCCGCTCGTCACACAATGCGTGTGATGAGTGGTTGTTGAGAAGTTCTCCTGGTTCTTACCAGCAGAACTCCTCAACAATTAACGTCCCAGCATCGGGAAAAGCAATATTTTGTAACATGTGATGAGCAATTGACATTAGACTATTGTAACTTATACAAATTATAAACAGACCCACTAAAAAGCCAGAAATAAAAACTTTTTAACAAAAAAAAAACCGACTTCCAAAAATCACTACAAAGTGAAAAATAACTTTGATTTCGGAAGTCGGTGGCAAAAAAAAGAAAGTAAATAAAAAACGAAAGACACCGACTTCCGAAATCAAAGTTATTTTTCACTTTGTGGTGATTTTTGGAAGTCGGTTTTTTTTTTTTGTTAAAAAGTTTTTATTGAACTTAAAGTGTGTAAGCGCGAAGATATCCAAATCGATGAAGTGGGTGTTATACGTATCTACAATGCGTCGGAGAGGCGCCCGTGCGCCAGCGTGAGTTCTGCACCTTGCGGTGAGGAACAGCCGGGGCACGCGCGC
This sequence comes from Cosmia trapezina, assembly GCA_905163495.3. Classification (NCBI taxonomy): domain Eukaryota; kingdom Metazoa; phylum Arthropoda; class Insecta; order Lepidoptera; family Noctuidae; genus Cosmia; species Cosmia trapezina. The sequence goes on from LR991049.1 coordinate 8,619,789, forward strand.
CTCCCGACTTATCACAGTTCTAGGTACAATGTAACATAGGTTGTTGGTAATATCTGGACAATCGAACCTGTTATTACACAGACCATGAAGCATCATGGCCATCAGTAGACTGCGTCTTGACTCCAAGCTCTGTAGTTTATAACGCAGTAATAATTGAGTGTACGGTAATTTGGACTTAGTGCATTTGTAGTGCATAGCACGTAAAAATTTTTTTTTTTTTTTAACCATTTCAATTCTTTTTATATAAAGATCAAAAAATGTGTGACGGCTTGGCTTATTGATACGAGCTGCGGATGTGGTGTGAAAGGGACAACATCTTCATCAAAACCTTGATCAAATTCTAGTGTAATGTACAACAAAACTATTAACTAAGTACTTATTGCAAACAAATATTCCTATTTGTATTTCAATCTGCCTAGCCTTTTCCTAACTATGTTGGGGTCGGCTTCCAGTCTTACCGGATGCAGCTGAATACCAGTATTTTACATGGAGCGACTGCCTGTCTGACCTCCACAACCCAGTAACTGGGTAATACGATACCCCTTGGTAAGACTGGTTGTCAGACTTTCGGGTTTCTGACGACCCGTAACGACTGTCAAAGATTCACGAATAACAGCCGGGACCAACGGCTTAACGTGCTTTCCGAGGCACGGAGGAATCTCGTTATGTAAAGATGGTCACCCATCCACTGACCAACCCCGGCAAGCGTAGCTTAACCTGACGGATCGACCCGTGCGGCTGTTATTTCCTATTTGTATTTAAAACTAAAAATTACGAAATTAAAAAGTAATTAAAAAAAAAAAACAAATTAATCGACTTCAAAAAGAAATTAACTCAAAGTTATGAATTAACTTTAATTTAGGAAGTGGGTGGCAAAAAACTAAAATACAGATCCCAATTCACCTTATTATTGAAGTCGCTTTAATTTTTATGTCAATGCTACATTTTAACTTTTTTATGAAGTAAGTTTTAAAGCATAATTACTTTAAATTCGACGTAACATAGGTAGAGGTACCTACTTACGAAATTGGTCATTTTCGTCAATGATACCAGGTCTAAATTACGCATAATTTCCTTTCGGAAAAATCGTAATTATAGTATGTAAATGATCATCATTACGGGATTTTGAAAAGCAAAAACTAATGATTTCAGATCAAATGACTGACAACAATGTCAGTAAAGATACTTACAATTATTATTATATTGATGTTTTATCATAATTGAGCATATCTATAAATAGTCCAACTCAAATCTAAATAGCTACGGAGTTCTGAAAGCCTTCATAGACTTCATAATAATTATTAATAACATCACTCCTGAGGAGCTCGTGGCTAAGTAATAACAGCCGCACGGGTCGATCCATCAGGTTAAGCTACGCTTGCTGGGGTTGGTCAGTGGATGGGTGATTATCTTTAAAAACCGAGACTCCTCCGTGCCTCGGAAAGTACGTTAAGCCGTTGGTCCCGGCTGTCTTTCGTGGATCTTTGACAGTCGTTACGGGTCGTCAGAAGCCCGAAAGTCTTACAACCGGTCTTACCAAGGGGTATCATATAACCCAGTTACTGGGTTGTGGAGGTCAGACAGGCAGTCGCTCCATGTAAAATACAGATATTCAGCTGCATCCTGTTAGACTGGAAGCCGACCCCAATATAGTTGGGAAAAGGCAGCCAGATTGATTGATCACACCTAAATTACACGAAGAAGTTTGAAGAGGTGAATTTTCACTCACATTCTTCACATAGGACACCCACATTCCGCCAATCATGTCCTAAATCCTATGTGATAGGTGACTAGCCTGTTAGCCCACTGGATTTTCAACGCTCTTCCTTAGCGCCGAGAGTTAAAAATACAACAGTGTGCTTTTGCGACATGCCGGGATGCAATCTGTTGGATTGTCAATGCTCAGCTCAACACCGACAGATGAAAATCCAGTGCCCGATAAAATCCCGCCGCTATATTTTTACGTCCGTGCGTACGTGGACTTACCGTAAACTGGGGGCCTACTCCCTAAGCACGAAGCCCGTAGTTTCAGACTTCGTTACGGGCGTTTCTTACTCCGTATCACCTACGGATGGATGATTGGTTCGGGGCCCGAACGAAGTATGAATGACAACATGATTTGCCAGTTGTCCCTACCACAGAATAAATAATAGTACTAACGTACAGAAGTTGCACTCCTTTGATCTTGAAGAAAGCCGCTTTTATAATAGCCTACAAAATCTTTTCCTCCCCATGCGCAAGCTAAATTGCTCTTAATCGCCGCGCTTGAGAGTTGTTATTACTTTGTGTCGTTACTCGTCCGTAACATACCTACGCCGCTTAGCCCAGTACTAGGGCTGTCCGCAAAGAAAAATAAAATATGGTACCATAGCACCATATACCATACCATACATACCATATGGTATGGTGGTGGTGGTGGTGGTGGGTATCTTTTTAAACTTTTATTGTATATAAGAGTAGTCTATCTAGAGTTATTTCACTTAAATGTAATGTCTTATAATTTTCAAACGTTATTTTTTATTAATCGATTAAACAATCATTATAATCATGATCATCATTCAATCATCAATTATTTTTAATACACCATCATCTCGTTTAATATTTAGAAGTGTTCTAAAGTAAACAAGGTAACACACGCACACACGTCTTAAATTGAAAGTGACATTTGGGGCACTTTAGTTGAACATGGTCATAAAACCACTAAAGATGCCTCAACGCACCAGTGGCTAAGTTTGTGCGATCGTACGATCGCGGGTAGGTACAATTGCTTGTTAATCCTAAGTTAATCCTTAATTACTTTAAGCGATTTTGGACCTTACTCATGAAACAATACGACGCGCACACAAACCCCCACCACTCCGCCGAGAGGTCAAGTTAAATGTCGGCAACTATAGTAAGTAGGTAGGTAGGTAAAAAAAGGTAGCAACAAGACTCGACATTTCGTAATGGATTTTCGTCATTAAAAAAGTAACTATATCACTAATTTATATATAGTATAGTGATAATATGAATAGTATACTTAAATTAAAAATCTAAGATTTAATTTTTTCATGGGCGGCCGTACGTGTCTCGTAATACACCCTGACTGACTTGAAACTAAGAGTTGCCGCGAGCTGAAGGTACTTATCTCGAGCGGAATGTACCAGTGCAAGAGGCCTGTCCCTACTCCCACTGTGTTTTTGCCCGTCCGAAAAATTTAACTTTTACACTTGGTTTGATGGATCGTAATGTCAGACGGACGGATGAACGGACGGACGGATAGACGGACGGACTTACGGAGTAGCGCCCCCTGGACAGACATTCAGACTTAGGAACTTAGGAACACCCAATATCACTTGGCCAACCAAGGAAACCATATTCACCATTTGCGACCCTGGACCAGTTCTGTTTTAGAACGAAACATGTACTATCAACAAACACCAGGCTTTTCTAATTTTGAGTCAATTTTGCTTGCAAGCTGCAATTATTGTAGAACAAACAAAGGACCATGACAGGGTGAATCCCTGCCATGGTCCTTTGTTTTGTTAGATATCGATACCCATCACATCTGGGGAGTTTCGCTAGCAAATTGATTTGACCCCGTAATTTAAAAGATTGTTCATGGAGTTTCTTGCCCGTTCTTCTAACATCGACAAACGGCAGGCCTTTCCAATTTTGGATCAATTTTGCTTGCAAGCTGGATACTTATGACAAAGTAAAACAAAGGACCATAGGGGCAGGGTTTTTTCAATGAAACAGTGTATACAAAAAGCAAGTTCAGGTGTAAATGCGTCCGTTTTGTCGATAGTACTTACAGATCCACAAGCTGTGATAATAATATAGCCTGGTGACAGCGTCGAAAAAATGTCAGACCAGAGGGCTTCGACAGCGTCACATAACTGACATCCTATGATAACGATGATGAAAAAGTCAGAAATGTAAGGAACTGACTAAGCTACCGAAGCCTCAATCCTGTTGAAGGTCGTTGTAGAAATACGAAGCGCTTTGAAAACGATTGCCACTATTGTTTATTGTTTGTGTTGTTTTTTTATTGTTAGATAGTGGTTTCATATCATATCATATTATAACAAAACATATACCTATCACCTGTATTCCGCGAAAGGTTAGGCAGAGATGTACTATCGAGGAAACTTACATCTACACACTCTAGACGAGGCAGCAGTGGGTTCGTTAGTTACACTTTCAGCCACCGGGACACACTTGTTTATGCGATTCGTTCCATCAAAACTTAGGAAGCGCAAGAGTATTAAGGTTGATGCGCCAGGGTAGCCCGCGAAATTCAAAATTTCTTACGTTTTTTGCAATTTGTAGGTCAGTGTGAGATTGTATGTTGATTAAAATATGATTCGCGGTGGTAGCTAATATGGCTTTACAGAATTATAATCATTAGAATCAGTAATACAACTCCATAAGTTAGCATTTATCTCAAATCTAGCGATTTCATGAAATCATGAGGTTTGAGATAAATGCTAACTTATGGAGTTGTATTGCTGATTCCAATGATTATAATTCTGTAAAGCCATATTCGTTACGGCCGCGAATGATATTTTAATCAACAGACAAGCTCACACTGACCTACAAATTGGTAAAAACGTAAGAAATTTTGAATTTCGCGGGCTACCCTGGCGCTTTCGCCTTAAGGCTTGTCCGTTGCAAAAAGCGCGGTCACTGTCGGACTGCACAGAAAAGAAAGAGAAGCGCGATGACATAACGCTTGCAAAATATGAAGTAATTATCGATTTACAAAAAATCTGTTGATTAAACTAAAAAAGTAATGACAAGAAATCATTCCTTAATAGTTTGTAAAGGACTGTATAAATTTATGAACACTTAATGAAAACTGTAGGAGTAATATGGTAACAACTCGAAAATTAGACCGAAATAGACCTGGATTTAGGTTTTTTTTTCCTTAGTTCTACAAACTAAAATAGATTTCAGTACACATGAAATCACTTTTTATGTATTGTAGAATTTGTAGATTACTGTGTATTTTTTCCTGTCAGAAAGATGCTATAGTTACTGTAAAAGATGGTTACAAAATTACTTAGTTTCGCCGTATTTTAGGAAGGAGCAGCCTTAAACATACATCATGCATTGGAGTTTACGTAAACATCACTGTGTCTGGAAACATGTTCCTGTTGCAGCGTTGCATCGGTAATTAGAGGTCGTTAGCCTTTGGTTCAAGGACCTTAGACTAGAGTTTAATAATAGTTGTGTAAATATAAGGTTTATTGCACAGAAATAAACGCGACGGGTCAAATGTAGGTACATAACATAGCATACGGTAGGTAAGCTACAAAATAAGATTAGAACTGCTCCAGCGCAAGTTAGAACGCGCTGCTGCATTGTACGAAAAATAGTGTGCGGAAATTTCATAAAACTTGTTCCAGGAAATACGTGTTTTTGAGTAAGCCAGTCATCTCCATTACATGTGCGAGGTTTCTATGAAAATGTTTTCTTTACTTTTACATTTTATGAGTACATTATGAACGGCCAACGTTCAGATATTTTTTTTTGCAAAAAATCAGGATTTTGGAGTCTTTAGTGCCTAAACACACTATGCCGAAGTTACGCGACCGAAGTTCCGCGGCTGATGTTACGTTCCGACGTGTTCGGCTGATATGACACACCATAAGTGCCGAACTTACGCGGCGGAAATTCAGTTGCGGAACTTCAGTGTCTTGAACGCTGTCGTGCATAAATACTTGAACAGGAAATAGAGCCATGTCGTTACATAAATAAGGAGCACTTTCGTATTTGTAAATAAAAATACTTTGTACTTTCGCTGATACGATTATGTTCCTTATTTACATGGCAACTCGAATCAATTTCATATGCAAGTATTTTGGTGGTTTATCCATTTCTTTAATCCAAATGAACTGACCGTGAGTGCCCAGCACTGACTGACTACATTTTAAACGGCAAACAGCCGCTTAATCTATTGTCACCATTAGCTGGCTTGAAATAAGGTTGAAAATTGAAAATGATATTTGTGGTTACGTCATACGCGACAACCCAAGAAACCATTTTTTGTAAATATTGGGCTAATACCACGCCTTAAGCTATAGCACCGTGGGGCGGACACGCGGGGCGCGGGCATGCCTGCCTCCCGCTGTTCGGGCCCCGGATCTTCTTCGCCAATCGAACCGAACTTCGGTCGCGTATAATGTGTGCTCTACAGAATACGTTGCCGCCGAATTGCCGCTGAACTTACGCCCGACCGAAGTTCGGCTGTACGCTAGAACGCAATGTAATTTCGGCATAGTGTGTCGTCAGTAATTCAAATAGCATTGCAGGCGTAATCATGCCGAACTTCGGTCGCGTAACTTCGGGATATTGTGTTTAGACACTTACACTCAATTTTTTCTCCAAGTTTTTGTTTTTTGCTTTCATAGGATAGGTACCTACATAGATATAGTGCACAAGATATATCATAGTTCAAAAATTTCAAATAAATATGTGTTGCAACGCCATAATCACGTACAGTATTCCCAAATTAATAATGCACATGCAGATCTTCGCTAATTGTCGTATTCTCGGAAACACCCGAATCATTGAATCGTAAGAGCCCTAAACAATGCACTTGCATTTTGCACCTTGTTCGAAAGAAATAGGAGTCAATATCATGTGTACACAATCGAAAACAATTGGGGCGGGCGGCGGCGGTCGCCGGTCAGTCAAAGGTCCGTCAGTCGTCTTTATACATTGGTGGTGACTGCACGTGTTCTCTCTGTGTGGAATTATATAGAGCTGCTATTACACACCCTTCTTGGTTTTTAACCGACTTCCAAAAAAGGAGGAGGTTCTCAATTCGGTTGTATGTTTTTTTTTTTGTATGTTTGTTACCTCAGTACTCCGTCATTTATGAACCGATTCGGAAAATTCTTTTTTTATTTGAAAGGGTATAATTCCAGATTAGTCCCATTTTTATCAAAATCCAGTTCTGATGATGGGATCCATGAGGAATCGAGGGAACTCCTCAAATATTATAGGCATACATATAGCGATTATGGTATTTTCATCAACAAATCAAGCGTTTGCATTCAGAAAGTATCATCTGGTGAAGTGGAACTGATGAAGAAGACCACAGATGGCCACGGAAACTCCACAACGATGAAAAGTATTTCACGGATAGCAATAAGATTAAAATAGTTAAGCGACTATGACGAAGCTTTAAATAAATGGTTCTGATGAAAATGGTACCATCGAACCGATCTGATGAAGAAGCCGGAAGGTAGGCATCGGAACTCAGTAATAAAACAATGTATCCTAGCCGTGTTTGGGCTTATTGGAATTGTCATGAGGTGCACTCTGGCTATAAATGCTTTAATGGTAATTATATGCCGCTTCAAATTGCGCTACTTGAGTTGTATGTTATGTGTGGCCTTGATTGTCAGAAGGCAGATTTCGTAGCCTCGTTATGTCCGTCAACTAAAACTACGCCTACCAAACTTCTGACACGACTTAACGTATTTTTTCCATTTAGTCTATGTGGACGATGCTCTAATTTATTTTGCAGAGTGGTATTTAGATTTGTGTGGGGTAGGCACCACTAAAAAGTGTAAAATAAAAACTTTTTACAAAAAAAAAAACAACCGACTCCCAAAAAAACACTACAAAGAGTGAAAAATAACTTTAATTTCGGAAGTCGGTGGCAAAACAAAACGAAAGTAAATAAAAAACCAAAGACACCGACTTCCGAAATTAAAGTTATTTTTCACTTTGTAGTGTTTTTTTGGGAGTCGGCTGTTTTTTTTTTTGTAAAAAGTTTTGTTTTCAAAAGTGAATTTAATTTCAACTTTAATTATCTTACTCAAATTTAAATAGTTTATTTGGTAAATACACTAACATGTAAATGAGCAAGAGCATAATGAAAGTTCTGATGAATCTAAGATGTCAGGAATAGAGATCCTCCCTGATTCTGATTATTTTTTTTGTAATTGTAATATTATTCTGGAATGATCAGTGCTGTAAATACTAGTGAACTGAGATTGTAATGATTAGATTTCTAAATTTTAATGTAAACCTGTGTTTGAAAACCATTTTTCTTCTTCTAATATAAACCTTGTGTTATTTAAGCCTTCTTTTCTTCCATCATTACACGAGCTTCAGTAAGATACTTGAAAAGTACTATAAAATTTTCGAAGTAATTCAATCCAACAAAAATTGTAGCATATTCGCAATCGTGTGATTTTCCTCGCTATTTACTTACATGGAATTATCGAATCAAATTTCGTTACTGATAAATCAATATTTATCTCTTTTAGCACAAACCACATAATTCTACTAAATTATGCATGAAAAAAATGCACTTAACCACTCTATATACATGTCGTCTTCCGACGCTCGGGGAATACGACCGTTGCCGAACAGTGACGAAGATTTCTATGTGCATTATCACTTTGGGAGACCTGTACTAGCGTTTGTATGAAAAGTATGACGGGTTGGACGCTCTTAATAAAGTATAATTATCTTCTTCGCAGGAGGTCTGGGCTTACCTCGGAAGAGCAAGTCGGGGTCCTCAACTAAACGACTGCCCAGCGTCAATTCGGCGCCACACCTCAACAACAATCTACAGCTCCCGAAGGATGACATCTCCGTCGCATTCCTCAATGGCTGTAAGCAGATACCTGCTGATGATAAGAAGAAGGAGAGGATGTAAGTTATAACAGTACTGTACGACTATGCTCATTATTTTACTTAGATAATACAGGGTGTAAGGGACAGCCCTCCGCAAACTAACAGGGTGCATTCAGCTCCTCATTCTGAATCATATTCCACCGGAAATTTTCTCAGGAAAATTTTCATTTTTTCAAAAAATTTTTCAGTTACATTTTAATTATTACAATGTAAAATTGCATTGTGTGTTCGCAGCACTCCGTTTATGTAAAACTAGCTTTTGCCCGCGACTTCGTCCGCGTTTCCGTCGTTTTTCGTAAAAAAGTACCATATTATATCCTTCCTCACGGTTCAGTGGTTTTGATGTAACAGACAGATTAACTTTCGTATTTTAGTAGGGAAATATAATATGTCAATCCACAATACTGTTGAAAAATATCGCAATAAGGAACCGCGGAATATTATTATTAATAGCTGTGCCCGCGACTCCGTCAGCGTGTAACTCCTTGTATGTTATTAAGTTAATGTATTGGACTGCTAAGCTATCGGGAGTTACACGTGTTATTGTGAGTCAACCATAAAAGATAGACATATGCTGTTGTGGGATATTTTTTAGATAATTTTATGTAGAACATTTCCGTCATAAATGATTTCTATGTAGCTTTAACCATTAAGGCTGCACACGCGACGGAAGCTTAAAAAATGGAGCAACTTCTCCCGTTTTCCCAACATTTCCCTTCACTGCTCTGCTCCTATTGATTGTAGCGTGATGAAAAGTATACTATAACCTCCCCAGGAGTATGAAGAATAATTGTACCAAGTTTCGTTAAAATCCGTCGAGTAGTTTTTGTTTCTATAAGGAACATACAGACAGACAGACAGACAGACAGACAGACAGACAGACAGACAAAAATTTTACTGATTGCATTTTTGGCATCAGTATCGATCACTAATTACCCCCTGATAGTTATTTTGAAAATATATATCATGTACAGAATTGACCTCTCTACAGATTTATTATAAGTATAGAAAACTGCAAAAAAAAAACAGCAAAAATAAAAACCAGCAATGGATGTTGAAATACTCTAACCAACGACGCGTGAAATCAGCTCTTCACTTTCTGTCTAGCTACAGAGTTCATCGAACTCACCGCATACCTCTTACCTACCCCTCCCAACCAGTAATAGACGCTCCGATTTGTGCACAAAAACACAAACAAATCAGGTTTATTGGAGTCCCTTAACGTTCCTGAAAAAATTTAATGTACCGGTCATCTTAGTATGACATACTGAATTCACCTTATCAGTTTGCGGCGGGCTGTCCCTTACACCCTGTATACATCTAGATCGATCCACCGCGTGGCCGGTCGTGAGACAGCAATATAATACTTTTTCTAGGTTATGTGGTATAAGAAATGAAGTTTAACGTAAGAAATCTTCCATATTTTGGACTGAAACCCATGTCAATACATTCGCACAATGCAAAAACTGTCCAAAAAAGTTAAATTAATCGACGCAAGATAAATTTTGTAACAGTGAAAGCACTTTGTTTGGCTAACATTCAAAAGTTCGCCAAGCAAAAATACGGCACGCCGTAAGAGACAGAAGATCGTATCTTCTGTCTCTTACGGCGCGGCGTGCCGCTTTGTCTCAATTTTCGTAGTAATTTCGTATATATGTGTCTCACTTCCACACTTCACACTGTAATCATGGCAACGTCTAGATGTTTAATGTCATTGTTATTTTATGATGACAGACGTGGTACGTGGTACAGACAACAACACATCAGGTTATGTCAGACTGTCAAATTTCTCCAAATGATTTTAAACTTAAAATGTTGATGATTAAGTTCAATATCGAATGAGAAAAATTGACAGTTTGTAGTAACTCGACTAAATGCTGTGTGTACATAGTCAATGCTTAATTTAAAAGTTTTGCATCGTAATAAATGTCAAAACGGTTGTATGTTGATCAAAATATGATTCGCGACCGAGAAGAGGATTGTATTGATGATTATAATAATTATATATAATAGGGATGGTGCCTGGGTAAAACATAAGAAATTATATTTAGTCCGTCAGTCAGATAATAACAAAAATATTAGACCCGTACTTTTTAGGGTTCTGCACGCTTAGCATGACCGCCATAGAAACGGGTTTTGTCGACGGAAGAATAGACAAAATGGAAGATAGTAGAAATATTTGTACGCATTCTACGCGTCTAAGCATGGCAATGTGTAGTTTTGTCTATTCTTCCGTCGACAAAACGTCGTCATGCTAAGCATGCTGTACCTCAAAAGAAAAAAATATCACTTTGTTGTCCGTCTGTCTGTCTGTCTGTCTGTCTGTCTGTCTGTCTGTCTGTCCGTCTGTCTGTCTGTCTGTCTGTCAATATACTTTTTTTTAGGAACACGTGGAGGTATCAAGTTAAAATTAATATCAAATACTCCCCCAATAATACAAATAATTTATAATAATAAAATAATAATAATAATTAATATGTATATTAATATAAATAATATATTTAATTAATATATATATATATATATATAGTCTATGGTCCCTTACAGCTGTAAAAAAATCAAGCTTCTAAGTAAACGCAATAAAAAAATACGGCTATTTATGCGGCATATTTTGATACTTGCAAGGAAATCATAACCTATAGGGTACTTCCCGTTGTCCTAGAATTATGAAAATTGGCAAGAAGCTATGAACACACACACAGCACAAGTAAAGGAAAAAGTACGAAAATTGTTAATTTGTAATTTTATCACATAAAAAATATTGTTTTGGGATTACCTACATTATCCTGGTCAAGTCAGGTCTCAATATATCTGCTGTCAAACTGAATGTTTGCTGTTTTCATTGGCTCTTCAAAATATTTTCCAGAATCAATCAGTTAGTCCAACTTCTTAGCAATCTCATCGGAGTGTTAATTAGTTGGATAGATTTTATCGATTTTTTATTTTTACAGACTTGAAGAGGAACCGGGACCCAAAAAGCCAACAAAGGTAAGATGTTATAAATAAATTCTCTAAATAATGGTGAAAACTGCATCAAAATCCATTGTGTAGTTTAGAAGAACTATAATATAAGCGGTCATATACAGGGTGGCCGGAACATTGACGTCCAAAAATAAAATTTCGGTCCCTCGTATCGTGGGGTATTCGAATCACCCCCATGTATGTTCCGCGACTTTTCATAGTTTTCGAGTTATGAATTTTTTTCTGAATGTTTGAAAATTTTCGACCTGACCAACCTAAAAAAATTCTAAAAAAAAAAGTAGAGGGTTTTATCGAGTTTCTTTTTTTGCAACTGAATTTTCATAAGTAGTACTTTTATGCATAAAATAATCAGCTTCGTAACTGTGATGAAAGTTATGAAAATGTTGATCTAAAGTGAAAAATTTACGTTCGGTAAATTACGACTTAAATTTTCAACTTCAAATTAAAAATCTAAACAGGTGACTTCATGGTTCTCAAGTAGGCTTCAAGAATGCGCCAGACTCTCAGCTTTCATAATCATTAAAAAACGTAGGACTTAATGGGGCTAACTTTGGCCTTAATCGGCCTTCAAAGACTGCGAGGTGGAAAATTCTTAAAATTAGCTATCTGATTAATAATTTTTTTTTTTCCATTTTCTCGCTCCTAAGGTTATTTAGTTTGCTAACCAAAAATGACTGCAGGAAAGCTAAGATTTAAACACGGAGATTTTTTTAAATGTTAGTTTAATGAATTTTGCGCGATCCGTTCTCGTGGACTATGGGTTGTAAACGAGGGTGCAACTCTTTTACCTGCAATAACAATGGACCGAGAGGAAAAGAGACCGAATTATTGCTATCTCTCTCACGCAAGGCGCGCAACCGAAGCCAACGCAAAACAAGTACCTCAGTCGTACTCACATTGTGTTTACTGCTATACGCGTGTCGCCATTTTGTCTTTACCACACTCGCTTTGCCCACGGACTCCGCTGCCTACTTGTTTGACTACTTTGCTCGTTTATTGGACTGTGTTTTGCATTCTGATTTGGACTTTTTTTTACGTGGAAGTGTAAAAAATGAGTTACACGTTAAGTGAATATGCAGAAATGCATTATTTTTATGGAGTTGCACAAGGAAACGGCCATGAAGCAGCGCGACTGTATCGCGAACAACTTCAACGTCGTGGTGGGCCGCAACCTGAGCGATATCCCGACCATCGTGTTTTTATTAACACGCACAACACTTTGATGGCAGGCCGCATTCCTGGTCGACGCGGCAGTCATGAAGGAATCCCTAGAGCTAACCCGGATCGCAGAGAAATGGTGCTGGAAGAAGTTCAGCGAAATCCGTCTACGAGTACGAGAAGTATGGCTCGTGCTCTGAACATCCCAAGGACTTCTATCCAAGACATTCTTCACGATGAAGAATACCACGCGTTCCACATCCGACGAGTCCAAGCTTTACTGCCTACAGATCAATTGCGCGTTGATTTTTGCCAAACCATGTTACGAAAAGAGCAAGAGGATCCTGGATTTTTCAATAAAGTTTTATGGTCAGATGAGTCACGATTTGAGCGATCCGGAATATTCAATATTCATAATTACCACACGTGGGCGAATGAAAATCCACTCGAAGTGAGAGCTTCGACATTTCAACATCGCTTCAGCGTTAACTTGTAGTCTGGTATCCTCAATGGCGAACTAATTGGTCCGTTTGAACTGCCGTCCAGACTTGATGGAGAAACATACAAAAACTTTTTGGAAAATGAACTTCCATTGTTGCTGGCAGATGTGAATCTCGAACTCAGACGAACCATGGTGTTGCAAAATGACGGCGCCCCGTGTCACTATGCAACCCAGGTCCGAAATTACTTAGATGAAACATACCCCAACAGATGGATCGGACGCAGCGGACCAATTAGGTGGCCTCCACGCTCACCTGATCTCAACCCCATCGATTTCTTTATTTGGGGCTATTACAAGGAAATAGCATACGCCCGAGACTGTTCAAGTGAACAAGAGCTGAGGCAGTTGATTGCAGAAGCTGAACGTGTTGTGAGAGAGAACAGAGACGCTTTTAGACGATTGCCAGACAATTTCTTACGTAGGTGTAGAATGTGTATTGCTGCTGGTGGTGGCCACTTTGAAAACCTTTTGTAAATGTTAAAAATAAATTAAGTACTTTTTTCACATTATCATCTGTGTTTTATTCAAAACCACTTTTTACGTAAAACTTTTCTTACCCAACTCTGAAACTATTTGTTGGTTAGTTTTCAGTATTCTTATCATTAATTAACCTTAGGAACGAGAAAATAGCCAAAAAAAAATAATTACTCAGATGGGTAATTTTAAGAATTTTTCCACCTCGCTGTCTTTGAAGTCCGATTTTAAACAAAGTAGCCCTATTAAGTACTTCATTTTTTTTATGATTATGAAAGCTGAGAGTCTGGCGCATTCTTGAAGCCTACTTAGGAATTATGAAGTCACCTGTTAAGATTTTTAATTTAAAGTTGAAAATTTGAGTCATAATTTACCGAACGTAAATTTTTCACTTTAGATCAACATTTTCATAACTTTCATCACAGTTACGAAGCTGATTATTTTGTGCATAAAAGTACTACTTATGAAAATTCAGTTGCAAAAAAAGAAACTCGATAAAACCCTCTACTTTTTTTTTTAGAATTTTTTTAGGTTGGTCAGGTCGAAAATTTTCAAACATTCAGAAAAAAATTCATAACTCGAAAACTATGAAAAGTCACGGAACATACATGGGGGTGATTCGAATACCCCACGATACGAGGGACCGAAATTTTATTTTTGGACGTCAATGTTCCGGCCACCCTGTATAAACAGACACAAGCGACTTTGTTTTATACTTTTTATAAATATAGATTTTTGTTAAGAGGGGCTAGTGGCTAAGTAATAGCAGCCACACGGGTCGAACGATTAGGTTAAGCTAGGTTTGCCGCGGTTGGTCCGTGGATGGGTGACCATCTTTACATACCGAGATCCGTGCCCCGGGAAGCACGTGAAACCGTTGGTCTCGGCTATTATTCGTGGATCTTTGACAGTCGTCAGAAGCCCGAAAGTCTGACAACCAGTCCAAGGCATGTTATTGTGCTTTTCCAGATGATGATGATAGATGGAGATTTTTGTCCGCAGATGGCTCAAGCTAGACACATCGTGAAGATGACCCTCCTAGTTGCAATGTGGATGTTCTTCACCATCGTATTTCTCATGTATAATGAGAAGGAACAGATCTGCAGACACTCCTCTGTAGCTCCGGGAGAAGTCAAAAGTAAGTTTAATACTACTGTCATAAAATGTATATTCTTGAAATATTTTTTTGTTTGCTGCTAAAACACACGAAGCTGAAGTTCGTTTAGTTTTCCTCTACGTCTTTTCATACTTGCGTTTTCGTTTTGCTTAGTACGCGGTGTGAACCGAAGTATGAAAGGAGCCGGAAGAAAGCTAGGCGAACTTAGCTTCGTTTCGCTTCGGTCCCAATGTGGCCTTGCACAGTGATAGCCCGCGAAATTCAATTTCTTTTGGGTTTTTTACAGTTTTCAGATTCCTTAGATTTCGTTCGTTTGACGACTCTGCACGAAATCTAACTTAGAGAGATGTATTGATGATTTTTATGGTTAGAATTATGTAAATACTAACCCTCTTACAAATTTAATAAACACAGAATAAAGTTATTCCAAATTTAAACCTATGAAAATATATGGTTATTCCTTTGTTATCCCTGATATAACTTTATTCCGTGTTTTATTTGTAAGAGGGATAATGTTTTATTGCCGCGTATCACATTTTGATCAAGATACAACCTGACACCGACCTGCAAATTGCAAAAAAACACAAAAAAAACTTGAATTTCGCGGGCTACACTAAAACTAAAAATTATTTCAATTTGTCTCGTCATTATCTAGCCCTGTATGGAAGCAGAATCGAAAATAAAATATTGGTTTCGAAGATATGAGCGTCGAAACATCCATTTTTCTAATTTTAACGTTAAATGAATAAGTAGCTCCCGGAGTACGAAAATGACAAAGTACAGGATAGATAATTTATTCAAAAATTCAAATAACTTTATTTTGAATAAATACCTTAGTAGTAGTAGTTCTTTCATAATGATTGGCGGCCGTATTAAATATTTATTTATAGAATTTTAATGATAAAAATCATCAATACAACTCTCTAAGTTCTCCTTTTGAATGACTATTTCATGAAATCATGAGAATTGAGGCCAATTCTAACCATTATGGCATTAGAATCAGCAATATATGTCTATTGCTGATTCTAATGCCATATTAGTTACGGCCGGGAATCATATTTTAATCAACATACAACTTGACACTGACCTGAAAATTGCAAAAAACGTAAGAAAATTCGAATTTCGCGGACTACCTTAGTGCATCCCCCTTAAAGATACTAATTTCCTGCTTGACTGTAATTCGTCGTGTATTAATTACTTTCTTTTTGTCAGGTTACGCACTACGATCAGATAAAGAACAATTATCGGTTCTCCTAGAGATCACGGGACCCTTTGTATCGGAACAAAATGAAAAGAAATTAAATCATAGTGTTAAGTTGACAATGGCCAAAATGGAGGTGTGGCTCGAGGGAGATGGATTTGAAGCTTTACCAGATGATTCTAATCAGGTATGAATTGATTAATAAAGTACTACATTTTTTTCTCATTTGATCACTTTTAACACTTAAATAACGCACAACCTCTTGAGGGGTCATTGTACTCATCATTATAAACAACTTTTACAATTGGACCAAACCGGAATTTGCAAAAAAAAAATCAACTGTTCCATACATTTTGACGAGATATGCGAACTGTTATGTTCGCATATCTCGTCAAAATAACAACAAATTAGATAAATAAAATAAAATAAATAAAACAACAACAACAAATTAGATAAATAAAATAAAATAAATAAAACAACAACAACAAATTAGATAAATAAATAAAAATATACAGGGTTACTTGTAATTCGACGTATTCCTTGCAGGACGTCGCGTCGTAGGGTTAAAATGCAACAAACTAATCCACCAAATGTTCTACCGAAATTCAATAGTTTTTGAGTTTTTAGAGGCATGAGGAACAGGGTGTAAAGTTCACTCATCCTCTATTGAAAAGGGAGGATCCTCCGACCAGACGGATGTTGTGTCTGGTGGGCTACTGCCCGACGGTTGATGTCGGGACGTTGTATATATGCTAATCGCGTGGTAAACTCTAATTGCGCGATGCAGGATTGCGTGACGTCATGTCATTGATGCGTAGTTCATATGTGGCGATGTAGATGCCGCCACAAGTTAGTTATTTTTTTTGTTTTTTTTTTTATGAAAAATACAAATAAAAAATGATTTATGGCGAAACTTTACTGGAATTTAAGTTATTACCATACATAGCTGATGACGTATGAGATTTTTGCTAAAAATTAAAAGTTTAAAAATGCCTAAAATTTTGGCTAAGATCACTAATTAAACATTTTATTTTTCGTAATTTATATTTTTCTTAGACAAAAATTACAAAAAAAAATACTGAAATTCGCTAGAACATTTTGGTGACATTTTAACCATACTATGATGTCCTGCAAGGAATACGTCGAATTAAAACTAACCCTGTATAGACAGCTAATCAGCTGTTTGTAGATAGCAGCTGATTTTTTTTTCGAGATTTCATATTTGGTCCCACAGCAAAAGTTGTTCATAATGATGAGTACAGTGCCCCTTGTAACATAAGGCTTGCTCTTACGGAAATACCGTGCGTGACCATCTGCTATCATTAGACCAGCGGGGTAATTGCATAAAGACTTGTCAATGACTTCCATTTTGACATTTCAACGATATTCATTGCGTCATTTACGTTGCCGAGCAGACGAATTTTTTAAACATATGAAGCAATGGATTAACAATTTTCGTCAAAATCCTTTGGATTGTGATTGAAATTCGTCATCATCATCATACTGTATCACATCATACGGTTCTGAAATTGAAAGTAGTTTAGGGAATTGGGGTGCAGCTCTATTAAAAATTGCGGTATTTAATTCAAATCTTAATTTTTTTTTTTGCAATAAAGTTTTTATGAATATTTATTTATTTCCCTTTTCTTATTTTAAATAGACGTACCTATATAAAAGATAAATTAATACAATAAATGGGAAAAAAAATCCACTATTACACACGTCAATAATTTTTTTAACTAAAAGTCCCTGACCGCTCCCGGCCCAAAATTGCCCATCACACTCACCGTGTTTCCACGCTGGATTGCGATGGCCAGCCTCTGCACCAGGAACGATACGGAACGCGAGTCACCAGTCGTCTCTATCAGCCTTTGTCCAATCTCCTTTACCAGGTTTTTGGCCTCCTTGCCCCAGCTCCCCAGGATCTCCACCGCCACCGGCATGAAGTGGTATAGCGGATCCAAATCAGCGTACTTAAGCTTCAATTAAATATATTCTTCTATCCCCCAGACATCACGCTGGTCTCTATACCTCGATCCGGACGACGAGATAGACTTCACACAAGGCGAAACCAGGTCCAAAGTCCTGAAAATAACCCCGACTGCTACCAGACGAAACTCTCTGAGTCC
Source organism: Cosmia trapezina (assembly GCA_905163495.3). NCBI lineage: Eukaryota > Metazoa > Arthropoda > Insecta > Lepidoptera > Noctuidae > Cosmia > Cosmia trapezina. The sequence continues at coordinate 8,637,992 of LR991049.1, forward strand.
GATGTCAAAACACACTGATTATGCCGTCAAGATGTCCACGACTTCCATGTCAACAACTCCGTTTGCAATGAGCTATACGATGGATCCCCTGGATCTGTCAACAGGAGTGATATACGCCTGTGTACTCCTGTGTGCGCTTTATATACTTATTATATTCGAGGTAAGTCTATTCTTCATTTAGTGGCGCTGATAGCCGAAATACAGGTTTTGCCTAGTTCGGCTACAGCCTATATTTAATTGGTAAACTTTTTGTAAAACAATCTAGAAATATAATAAATACTTTAAATAATTTTTCGTACCACTTGCTCAAAAAAGTGAAATTCTATGCCACAAAAAGCGAACATAACAATAGTAATTTTTAATCTGTTAAAAACAGGTAAAGAAAATTGTACTGAATTTCATTCATCCTCTAGGGGGAGAATGGGATTTCAATTTGGAATACTTACCGAAATTTATACTGAACTACATCTGTGTTTACACCATTGGGTTTGTATATAAAGCATTATACATCTTTTTGAAAAAGGAATACGCATTTATTATGCAGTTATGATTATTAAATAAAATTACGAAAACCGACGAGGCCGTATGAGCTTGATGCCTTTGCTTTTCCGACAAAAAAATATTAGTCTAGGAATTTGCCGCGTTTTTGTTTTCTTCAAATACATAAACGTTAAGTTTATTTTAATTGTCATTATTTTTAATAAATGCTTATCTCATATTATTATTGTGTTAATTTTTTCGCAAATGGTACGAAAAGTAGAGTATTTTCCTCGGTGATAAAGCTGTCTTAGTCTTGGGTGAACTTAAATCCCTCGCTACACTCAGAACTCGTCTCAAATCCCTCGCTTCGCTCAGAAATCTCTAAATCGTCACCCGCGACAGAAGACACTGCTTTATCCCCTTGGTTAATAATCTACTATTAAATCACATCACATTAATATAATATTATAAAGGCAAAGTTTATGAGCGTGTTTGTATGTTTGTTACTTCTTCACGCTCAAACGGCTGGAGCGATTCGGATAAAATTTGGTATGTAGACAGCTTATACCCTGGATTAACACATTTTATTCCGGTCTACGCGGGTGAAACCGCGGGTTGCAGCTAGTTTAATCTATATAAATAAAAAGAGAAGTGCTGACTGACTGACTGATCAACGCCCAGCCCAAACTCTTGGACCTAGAAAGCTGAAATTTTGCACAAAGGTTCCCTTTATAATGTAAACAAGGAGTAAGGAAGGAATTCCCGATAGTACATACGTTCCCGTGGGATATTTTCCGACATCAACGCGTGCGACGCCGCGCGGGAAATGCTAGTAATAAATAATACCAGCTGGTTGCCGTCCTGCCAGGACAGGGCATCGGCCTCTTCTCATACGGAGAAGGCATGAAAACGCTTGCTCAAGACGTGGTGGCGAGACTTTTAACTATAAGTCCAGGTTTCCTCTCGATTTTTTTCCTACGCCGATGTCAATAATTTCCGAGATAAAGTCAGAAAGTAAATAATTAAGTATGTTATGAATTGAAAAAGTCACATTGATACTTCCCTGCATTTGAACAACCTCGTAGGATGACAAGCGAGGCCTTATACCAACTGGGTCATCATTTGAAGCATTTTGCCATAGCAATGATATTGAAGCCTTGTAATTAAATGAAAGATTTTTCTAAGCAAATCGGGCCACAAATGAAGAGAAATGAGAAGACTAGCTAAAAGCAATCTTATCAAAACACAAGCCATATACATACAGACAAGACATATAGTACATGGTCGACCGAGCTATGCTCGGGTGAAAATAGAGAAAACGATTTTTATGTTGCAACTTTAATATTGAAATGTTTAGAGCCGTTTTCGAGAACTTGATTACAAAATAATATATTATACAGTGTGAGTCTTCATAATCTGCACATATCGAAATGAGGGAAACTATGCAACGACGATTTTATCGACGGAAAAATATTTTAAAAAATCTAAAAATAAAAACTTTTTTTATAGCATTTTTTAAATTCTTGTTCGCTGCTGTGTAAACAAAACAGTACTTACTTATAACTTTTAAACTAAACGATCTATCACGATGAACCAAACTCAGTAATTATTGGAAATAACAAAGCGTCCTCATAAAATAAAAACTTAAAAAGAAACCGCCCTCAATTGAGAATTAACAAAAATCTGTTAATATTTCACCAATTTTTACAATACTTGTAAAATTTCTCAATAAAACCCCCTATTATCTACCTTTTTTATTACTTTAAGTTATTCTACATCGTATTATCTGTCTAAAAATAAAAATGCCACGTTTATAACTCAGTCACAGCATATCCTATCAACTGTTAAAGAAAGGCCTTGCACACGGCTACGTACAGTCAGCCACAGCATTAGCTGACCCACCCTTGCACAAATGGTTGATATTTTTTAGAATACGAATCGATAGAATTTTATAAGACTTTTATATTTTATTTAAATACTTATAATAAATAAAATATAAAAGAATTATCAAATTCTATCGACTCTTATTCTAAAAAATCTCAACCATTTATGTAAGGGGGGGTCAGCTAATGCTGTGGCTGACTGTACAATACTTTAGCAAGCACTATTTTTTTTTTAGGTTTTTTAATACTTTTTTCCATCGATAAAATGAATCATTGTTTCCATAATTTCGATATGTGTACACAGGCCAAAGGAATTAAGTAACCAGACACGCACACTACAAAACTATATCCTACTGTACGTACTGCTCACAATGACAGCCTCGCACACATCCCATTCATAGAGTGAGTGCGCTGACGTCTTTTAAATGATAGTGTAACATAATTTCGCAATGTAGGATAGTTGCTCTCGTGGCGCAACAGGTAAGCATTCAACCTACAGTGACAGAATGATCTGAGTTCGAGCCTCGAGTTTACTAAAATATTATTTTTGAGATTTTGTAATTTAAAATGAATATACTAACTGAATAAAGCGATATTCTGACCAGTTTGAGAATCTACCACAAGTTTCTCGCCTACTTAAAATTATTTCCCAGTTTAGAAGCTAACTACCCGCTTTAAAAATATATTCCTGCCTTTAATTGTGAACTTATGTAGTCAGTCTGCATTAGCAACTACACATTATACTCTTTCTTTTGCACTTGAAGTTTGTGATTGTGATATATTGATTAATTTAGACCATGCATCATTTAACAAGATTTCAAAAAGCTCAGATTATTGTTTTGCATGAGAAAAAAAATATTTCTATTAGTGAAATCGCAAGGCGCCCAATGCTATCGGTGAGTGAAATTATTATTAGAATGTATTAATTTATTATGTCACCGTGATCCCACCCAGTAATTTTATTATGATTGTCTGTTGTATCTCATTTAACGAATTGTGGATATGAATAGTTGAATCTAATAGGAAATGACACCGGAATAGTTGAATTTAGTATAATGAGTGGCTATGCAGTTAACAAATAAATACAATTTTTGTTAACTGCATAGCCACTCATTATATCGATAATTATTTAATCATTTCCATTATTGGTTTACACAGTATTATAGTAATAGTTTTTTATCTGTGTTTTGTAATAAAATATTCAAAAATAATGAATATGTTTGTAAATGATTAGATAATAATAATAAAATACAATTTTAAAAGATTTCATTTTTTATCTAAAATATTTAAAAATGTAAATTGCATGTATGGTAATTAAACAAAGGATTTCTATTCTAAATAAAGTATAATAATATTGTTTAATACTTTTTAGAAAAAATAAAAAATCATCATTATATTATATTATTTGTTGTTTGTTTTTTTTATTTGTGTCATTATTATATTATATTATTTTTTATTTTTTATAAGTATGATATTATGTATTTCCTAGGTCACTCGCCCTGCCTTTTTATTTCCATTTTATCGTATTATAATTTTTATTATTACTGACCACTAGCCTTATATATCAATTGTATTTAAGTATATAAATATATATTCTCTGCATTGTATTTATATTGTGTAACTTTTATTTCTTAATTTATAATTTGGGAGGTGTATGTTTAGACCTAATATTTTCACTTTTTTTTTTGTAGAGAAAAACCGTTTGACTGTGGGTGCATTGTCACTGAGACAAGCGAAATAAACCGTTGCCTGCCTGGACCGACACCATTGGCTTACACAAATGTTTCGCCTCGGCATCGTGCGTGAGATTGTTGCCACCCATACATCAGGTCCATTCGCTTAGACCAGCATAACAGCAGCAGCACACAACGTCATTATGCAAACTGTACGGAACCACCTGCAAGCAGACGGTTTGACATGTTGCAAACCGACGCGTAAAATTTTGTTATATACCGTGCACCGTCAAAATCGCGGAATATCGGCACTTCGATTGACAAAACAATGTCGTCATAATTACTGATGAAAAATGTCTTCGTCGAAAATCACCACCGACTTATCGTAACATACATATTATATACTACCTTTAAATTTCAGACATTTTAACGTTTTTAAATCTATTATTTTCCTAGAAATAATTAATAATGGTTGGTAATAATTATAATACCTACTGTTCCCGATACAGGTGGTAAATGTTTTTATTTTAATTTTAATTTTCAAAAATGTAGGTAATTCATATCTGTATATAACTGAACTAGCGACCCGGCCCTGATTCGCACGGTTTTTACGACTTGTTAAAACATGAAGGTTTCTATAATATATAAGTTAAATATTTATCATGATAGTGAAAACCGCATCAAAATCTGTGGCGTTAGAAGAACAACGCGGCTACACAGACAGACATGAAAAGCGACTTTATTTTATAATAGATACCTAAACGAAATACTTAATACTTTCACAGCATATTTAGCCATAATAAATTAAGTCGGCGGTACTGTGTAGGTAGGAGTGTGTGAGTGATGTTATTGTTACTGGATCAGATTATATTTGTTATCTATGTGACATGTTTATTCACTCCGCCCATTGTTGTATACATATTATATAATGGTATAAAAAGATGTAATAGCATGTTCTAAACATATTGTTGTATTTATAATAAAACATGTTCACTTTTGATGTTCTTTTTTTTAAATAAAGATATTTATTAAAAATGGTTTTATTTATTTAAGCAATTTTAAATAAATAAAACATTTTCTTAACAAAAATTGTTCTAATTGCTTTAGCTTAAAATAATAAATCGCAAAAAGAATCATCACTTCAGAGATTTGAACTCACACCGTAGTACTCAGAAGTATAATGCCTTATTCGTTGGGCTACGAACGCTTAAGTTTTCAACGCGAAATTATGTTATACTATAATTGAGAAGACATTAGCGCACTCACTCGCACATGAACGCGATCTGTGCGTGAGGGCATTGTGTGCTGTACGTAATGAATCGTTTTAACAGTAGCAATACAGTTTTGTAGTGTCACGCACACTACAACACTGGTTACTTATCTCTGTTGCTGACTGTACATTATGAAGACTCACACTGTATACAAATACTGCTCATTTAATTTGTATAGTAATACTATCCTATACCACTAGACAAATCTGATTCAGCAATCTGAACTGAACATTCAGCCACTTGACTACTCTTATCAGCTGAAGATTGTTGACACACCTCAACATAGGAAATTCATGATAATTATGTGTAAACATAGCTAATTACTCTATCCAATGGTTTGAGTGATATTGAGGCTAGAGTGATAGATAAACCTGGCTTTGTTTTCTCCTAAATGAAAATGAGCGCTGATTCTGTTGTTTATTAATATTTTGTTCTTTGTATGATGATCGTTAAGGCACACACAAGATGTAGGTACTAAAAAGTAACCCAAAAAAAATCTAAAATTACATAATAAAAAACATTGTACATATTGTTTTATTTTTACTTGGTTCGGGGTCCACTTATTGCATAACATCGTCCACGCCACTCAGCTCGCGCGATGACTCAGCTGCCATAGCAGACATTGCAGCACGCGCGCGAACCAATCCCTGCTTTCTTTCTGAATTTAAACCAATCACCAAGCACGTCTATTTGTAACCTCGTGAAGACATCAACGAAAACAGGACAGCAATTTTTGAGAAAATCTCGGACATACTATAATTAAATGCACATTGAATGAGTTGAACAAAGTGTGCATCTTCATAAGAAATTCATTGATTTAAAAAACTGACCATCACTAGAACGTCAATAATTTTTTAGAGGACCAGACAAATATTTTCCTGTTTTCCGTCCAATCCATTAATTCACCATCACATTTTCTCCAGGTAATTAACCGAACGATGGCAGCAGTCCTGATATCCACCGCATCTCTAGCAGTACTGGCCCTGGCTGGCGAGAGGCCCTCTCTCCCGGAGCTGATCTCCTGGCTGGATGTGGAGACTCTGCTGCTGCTATTCAGCATGATGCTGCTCGTCGCCATCATGGCGGAGACTGGGCTGTTCGACTTCCTCGCTGTCTTTACTTTTGAGGTATGTGCTCTAGGAATATTATAGACCGATAGTATACCTACAGTGTAATTGTCATTGTACTCATCGTTATGAACAACATTTACTATGGGACCAAACCTGAAATCGCGAAGAAAAATCTACTGTTCAGTATATTTATGTTTGCCAAATTCGTCAAAATGTAGGGAACAGCTCTTACACCCTGTAAGTATACCTACATAAATTCAATGCATTTTTATTTCATTTTAGTTGAGGAGCTCGTGGCTAAGTAATAACAGCCGCACGGGTCGATCCATGAGGTTAAGCTACGCTTGCCGGGGTTGGTCAGTGGATGGGTGACCATCTTTACATACCGAGACTCCTCCGTGCCTCGGAAAGCACGTTAAGCCGTTGGTCCCGGTTGTCATTCGTGGATCTTTGACAGTCGTTACGGGTTGTCAGAAGCCCGAAAGTCTGACAACCAGTCTTACCAAGGGGTATCGTATTACCCAGTTACTGGGTTGTGGAGGTCAGACAGGCAGTCGCTCCATGTAAAATACTGGTATTCAGCTGCATCCGGTTAGACTGGAAGCCGACCCCAACATAGTTGGGAAAAGGCTAGGCAGATTGATAGATTGATTTTATTTCATTTTATATAATTCGCTTCTTGAAAGTCATCATCAATCGGCCTATAAAGCTACTACTTACTAATATTTTTATATCGATTAAAGAAAACTAGGCTGGGAGATTTCTTATTAAAATAAATAAAATAATGTGATTTGATTATAGAACGTAACGAGAATGAATGAGCGAGTGATTGATGTCAATCTTCTTGTCACAACACTATTTTCTTTTCATCAAAAAATGGTAACACCGTAAACGTCGGATTACTGCAGTGAATTAATAATAGATGGTGTTTTTAGAGACGCTTAATGGTTTCTGCCTATTTGTAGGGAAAAAAGGTGTGACTTCGAAATATACTGGGTGTAATTTTAATCACCGTTATCCTCTTAAGGGGTCATTGTACTCATCATTATAAACAACTTTTACTATGGGACCAAACCTGAAATCGCGAAAAAAAAATCAGCTGTTCAGTACATTTATGTTCGCATAATTCGTCAAAATGTACTGAACAGCTGATTTTTTTTTCGCGATTTCAGGTTTGGTCCCATAGTAAAAGTTGTTTATAATGATGAGTAAGTACAATGACCCCTTAAGAGGATAACGGTGGTTAAAATTACACCCTGTATATGCTCAGGCGTTAATATGGCACGATGTGTTATAGGGACTTGAGGCTAAGTAAGAACAGCTGCACGTGTCGATCGACCAGGTTAAGTTACGCTTGCCGCGGTTGGTACGTGGATGGGTGACTGTCTTCACATACCAGGAACCCTCCGTGCCTTGGAAAGATCCCGGTGTCATTCGTTGATCTTTGACAGTCGTTACGGGTCATCAGAAGCCCGAAAGTCTGATAACCAGTTTTACCAAGGGCTATCGTATTACTAGTCGCTCCATGTAAAATACTGGTATTCAGCTGCATCCGGTTACACTGGAAGCCGACCCCAACATAGTTGGGATAAGGCTAGGCAGATGATGACTTCCATTTGAAGAGTTTGTTTTTTGTTTGTTTGAACGCGCTGTAATCTCTGGAACCACCAGTCGGATTTGAAAAATTCTTTTCGCATTTTATAGCCCAGTTCTAAAGGCTATAGGCTATTTAACATCACGCTATGACGTTTAGGAGCCCAGCAAAAATAAAAAGTCAGAAAGAACGCTAAGCGAAAACGAAGTAATAGCGCAGACAGGCGATGCTACGCGATGTGGGTCCGTGGGTCGGAGGAACAAGAAATTTCACGCGGACGAAGTACAAATAAAACGATTTGATACATAGAATAGTGTCGACGACTCAAACGTGAAACCATGGCGACAGGTGAATCCTCTATTACAATGGCATCATTGTATATTACCAGACACATCTATTACTGCCGCCGCAGCACGTGACAGCACACGACATTACGATACAAGTTACATTTATTCAAGTTTTATTGTATTCTTATCAGTATAAACAGGCTGTTTCTTTTAAAGTGTCAAGCCAGTGCGAGCAGAGTACCTACCATACCTATCGATTTGACCCCTATGTATGTTCTACAATTTTTTTTCAGTCCCTGTTGCAAAAAAAATATAGATATATTTTTATTTCTTTCTTATTTGCAAAATAGTTGGGCAAACGTCATCTAAAACTGTTCCAATTTTCAAGTTGATAGCATTAGTAGTTCTTGAGATATCCAGCTGTGACAGACAGACAGACTGAGTCACACCATAAGGGTTCCTTTTTACTATTTTGGTACGGAACCCTAATTAATGCCATCAATGGAGGTTACCTATGAGCTAAGTAATTTAAATACGACTGATTCGCATACTATGCAGTTAGTTAAGGCGAGTAGTGCTAGAAAAAAATCATAACTCTGGAGCATAGACTTATAAAAAAAGGAGGACTACATATCGAAAGTGAAGCACAGTAAGTAGACCGTTTGTGCAAATACGTCTCACGCACACTTTTACATCATAGTATGCCGACCGGCTGCCATTACGTGACACAAGCGACGGCGTCTTTGCAGGTAGGTACTCAAATCACGCACACATAGATCGCTACGGTGCTTCACTTTCGATATGCGTGGCGCGGAGTCCTCCTTTTTCTATACGTCTATGCTCTGGAGATATGGAATTTTGAAAATTCCTAATATGCTCACATTTCGTCGCGAATTTAACTAACTGACGTATCTGACATTTTGGACTAAGCCAATAGCCGACCTAACTATAGTAATTTGATACATTTTCCAAGTCGAATCGATCTGTCTAATCGGCGTATCTGTACCTATGCCTTACGGTCTCCATGATAGTGCAAAAATCGAGACCGATATACCTATCTACAGTTTAGAAAAAAAAAGAAAAATAGCTTGCCCTGTAAAATTTTCTTCGAATCAGTTACGTCACTTAGTAAGATTAGCGACGATTTTTAGTCAGATGAGGTGGGTCAGGTTTATTTATTTATTTTATTTATTCATTTAAATAATGCATATTTATAATATTAAGGCTTAAACTAAAATGGTAGGTATATAATAATGGGATTAACCTGAGGTGAGGTGAGGTCAAAAAAATCAACTCGAAACCTCCTAGGTTCGAAGCCAGGCTTTAACTTAGGCGTTAACTGCGAAGGCTTCGAACCATATCTCTAGACTTATAGGTAATAGGTAATAGGTAATACAGGCTGGTATCCGCAACTCCACGTCAATGAGAGTATTTTGCGTATGGGTGGGGAAATCGATCATTCGATCCACCCCAGCTCCTTAAAGAAGGCCAGCAGCGCCTTGATGTTGCTGACAACCTCACGGAGGGTACCGGGGCTACCGAAGTACTTTGCCCTGAATGCGGCGACTACCGGGCAGTTTAGAAGCACATGAGCTGCTGTCTCGTCGTCCTCCATGCAGGCCCTGCACAGCGGACTGTCTGTGACTCCTAGACTTATGATTTTTTTCTCAATGGTGGCGCTAAATATAGCACCCAATATATCAACCTCTCTCCCTCGTCCCAAGTAATTTGGGGTCGGTGGATCTTGTGTTTTTATTCCAGTCATCTCTATTTGCAATCATAATGACCATAATATTATTAAAATCTATCACACAATCAAGTCTCACACGCACCGAAAATAAAAAGAAGTGAGCTTGAATATTTTTTTAACACTAGCTTTTGCCCGCGGGTTCGCCCGCGTGGATGTCGTAAAATATCCCAAGGGAACCTGCTACCGGGAATTCCTTCCTTATTCCTTGTCTACATTATAAAGGGAACCTCTGTGCAAAATTTCAGCTTTCTAGGTCCAAGGTTTGGGCTGATGGGCGTTGATGAGTCAGTCAATCAGTCAGTCAGTCAGTGAGTCAGTCAATCAGGACTTCTCTTTTTATTTATATAGATAGATTAATTAACAAAGTAAACACGATTAGAAAAACATCGGATTCTATGTCATGTCAAACTTTAGAACATAAAGTCAATAATTTATTTGCAACATCTATCTCGCGTCTACCTTGCACGTGTACTGCATTCAAATGTTAGAGTATATAACGATCATTAACACGCAGATAAGATAATACTTAGTCGAGTGACGCAGACAATACAATGTTGCAGAAATGTAGGTATAGTCTGTTTCAAGAGTAGCTGATGAGAATGTACACAAATAGATCAGAAAACGTACTTTTTTTTTTATTATTTATAGGGGCTTTTACGCATAGCGTATGTCAGTTCCATCGTACCCTAAACAATTTTAAGTTCACAAGACGTGGGCCATGAATTTGAACAAAGCCTTCGCATCATCGCCATTTGGTTGGGATAGAATTGTGTGCAACGAGTGCAAAGTGCCTACATCAGTTCTGTTCAAATTCAGGGACCTTAGTAAATTATTTCTACTTGACTCATATTGGACACATTCCATCAATAAATGTTGTAGGTCCTCGACAACTCCACATTCCTCACAATTACACTTAAAGATTAAACGTACTTAAGGTTGATGCGCCAGGGTAGCCCGCGAAATTCAAAATTTCTTAAGTTTTTTGCAATTTGTAGGTCAGTGTGAGCTTGTATGTTGATTAAAATATGATTCGCGGCGGGGGGGGGGGGCTAATATGGCTTTACAGTATTATAATCATTAGAATCAGCAATACAACTCCATAAGTTAGCATTTATCTCAAATCTACCGATTTCATGAAATCATGACGTTTGAGATAAATGCTAACTTATGGAGTTGTATTGCTGATTCTAATGATTATAATTCTGTAAAGCCAAATTAGCTACGGCCGCGAATCGTATTTTAATCAACACACAAGCTCACACTGACCTACAAATTGCAAAAAACGTAATAAATTTTGAATTTCGCGGGCTACCCTGGAGCTTTCGCCTTAAGGATGCCAAGTTGCAGTGCCATTTACAAATTAAGTGCCTTGATTTATTGAAAACCTGGGTTCGACTCCCGGTTCGGGCAGTGTTATTGGGTTTTTAACAGACTTCAAAAAAGGAGGTTCCGTATTTGAACCATAAGTATGCATGTCATGTATGTTTGTATGTCCGCGATTTTCTCAAAATCTCATAAATAAATTTTGATGATTCTTTCATTAACGTGATCTACATACTTTTAGGAAGGTTTTAGTGTAAGTATAATAAATTAGGTAATCATTCTTATGTACAAAGTTATATGCATTTTACTGGATCTCCGGCTTTAAGCGGATTTTAGATGATTCTTCGTTTCGTTCGTCTTGGGCTTTATGTACTAAATTATTTGTATATTCAACTAAACTTTAAAAAAAGTAAAAACCGACTTCAAAAACCTAAAACGAATAAAATAACTTTCATAATTAAAAAACTGAACGGCTTTTGAAATCGCTGACTCCAATTCTAGCTTGGCACCGACTGATTTCCGAAATCGGACCAATGTGGAGGAAATCTGTCTAATAATTTTGACCAAATTTACAATTTTTTCTTTGTTAGGGTTCCGTACCAAAATGGTAAAAAAGGAACCCTTATGGTGTCACGTCTGTCTGTCTGTCACAGCTGGATATCTCAAGAACTACTAATGCTATCAACTTGAAATTTAGAATAATTTTAGATGACGTTGATCCAACTATTTTGCAAAAAAAATATAAATATTTTTTATTGTCTTAAAAATTCAAAGTGGGGCTACTAGGGCATGTGGGGTATCATATGAAAGAACGCTGTTTGTACATTCTCAATCATTTTTTTTCTTTTTTTTAGGCCGCATAGTTTTCGACTTCTGATGAAAAATGTAAAAAAAAATTCCGTTCCCGGGGGGGAATGGTATTTTTTTTTATCTCCGAAGTTTGCGAAGTGAAAAATTGAAATTATTCTATATGATAGAAGTTTATGTAAAGATTACAGGAAAAATAAAACGATGTCTCTAAATAGCACACTTTTTCAGAAATCGGTACGGAACCATCGGTGCGCGAGTCCGACTCGCTCTTGACCGGTTTTTCTTTTAAATTCACACCACTTCAAGCTAGTAACATACAAAAGAAAACAAATAACATAACAAATCGTCAACAATAATGATGAAAAGTATCCTTTTGCTATATCCGTTTGTGTTCTTTTCCTTGTTTAAATTAAAAATTCCCACAGTAGGGTAATCATGCGCTGATATGACTCGCGTGTTGCGCACATACTCAACCGCGTTATCGCGAGCGTGGCGCTCACTCACACACGTATAAAAATTGGCTTCACGTCATACGTTGCGTTTTATAGTATAAGGTTAAATAGAAACATAGAAATATGGACATTCTATAGTATAAGGTTAAATAGAAACATAGAAATATGGACATTCTATAGTATAAGGTTAAATAGAAACATAGAAATATGGACATTCTATAGTATAAGGTTAAATAGAAACATAGAAATATGGACATTCTATAGTATAAGCTTAAATAGAAACATAGAAATATGGACATTCTATAGTATAAGGTTAAATAGAAACATAGAAATATGGACATTCTATAGTATAAGGTTAAATAGAAACATAGAAATATGGACATTCTATAGTATAAGGTTAAATAGAAACATAGAAATATGGACATTCTATAGTATAAGGTTAAATAGAAACATAGAAATATGGACATTCTATAGTATAAGGTTAAATAGAAACATAGAAATATGGACATTCTATAGTATAAGGTTAAATAGAAACATAGAAATATGGACATTCTATAGTATAAGGTTGAATAGAAACATAGAAATATGGACATTCTATAGTATAAGGTTGAAACCATAGAAATATAATAAAAAAACCGGTCAAGAGGGAGTCGGACTCACGCACCAAGGGTTCCGTTCCGATTTCTGATCAAAAAAAAAAAAGTGTGCCAGTTAGAGACATCGTTTTATTTTTTCTGTAATCTTTACATAAACTTCTATCACATAGAATAATTTCAGATTTTTCTCTGTACAAACTTCGGAGATAAGAGGGGGGGAGGAATGGTATTTTTTTTTACATTTTTCATCGAAAGTCGAAAAGTATGCGACCTAAAAAAAATTAAAAAATGTTTAAGAATGTGCAAACAGCGCTCTTTCATATGATACCCCATATGCCCTAGTAGCCCCACTTTGATATTTTGTAAGACCCCCTTTTCAGTCCCTGTTGCAAAAAAATATAAATATTTTTATTTTTTTCTTTGCAAAATAGTTGGGTAAACGTCATTTAAAACTGTTCCAAATTTTAAGTTGATAGCATTAGTAGTTCTTGAGATATCCAGTTGTGACAGACAGACAGACAGACTGAGTCGCACCTTAAGGGTTCCTTTTTACCATTTTGGTACGGAACCCTAAAAAGGTTGAAACCTTGTAAATACAGATGCATGTGTTACAAATTTCCTTGAGTGAGTGATTGCTTTATGAATTTATCCTGAACAGGGTTTGTTTACAATTTATTCAGATACTTTAGGAACATACTATAGTAGTGGAGCTCCCTGTGAAAGAGCTCATAGGCACGGAAATGTAAGAAAAACCGGCTTGATTATTTATTCCCGCGACTCCGTCTGCGATCCAGGATCAAAAGTAGCCTATGTCCTTTTCCAGGTCAATCTAATCTACCTATGTGCCAAATTCCATCCAACCGTTTTAGTGTAAAAGCCTAACAAAGTTTTTATTTTTAATGCATACTTTTGCTGCTATGAACCTTTATTAACAGGTTTTTCTTTAAATGACTCATACCATAAATAACTTTTATCTACACCCATGCCATAAATCCCCCATAAAAGTCTCTGAAACAGTTAGCTTATTGCCAATATTAAAACAGCCAGTGTCATAGTAACCATGGTAACCATAATAGCATCCAAACGGGTGCTTTAATGTTGTACTGAATTTCATAATGCAACTCGTTTTCAAAAAAAGAACATTGTAATGCACGCGCGTTTCACTAAAACAGCGCCGTAATTTAAAAAAAGAACTTATTCGATTTCACGTCGTATACTATGACGCCGGCCGCCATGTTCGATACGAGTATTAGTATTGCAAAAAACTGTTTCAGAAACCTTTATAGAGTATTCATAACATGGATGTCGTTAAAGTCTTGTATGCAACTGTACATAATTAGGTATTAAAACACTCATGTGATACTATTATCACACTCGGCTTATTCGTGTTTTAATACCCCTTATTATACGTCAGTTGCATAAATAACTATTTTTACACTCTAAATTATTAATGTTACCAAAATACCATTGCGATTATTTCGCTATTTTGTATTGAAATAAAAATATACAGGGTGTACCACATCAACGCGGTTGGGTTTTAGTCAGTAAAAGTCTGACACGCCCTCCTGCTCCGCCCAGAGCGGGAGAAGTCATTTGATGATTACCCATCCACAAAAAAAAGGCAGTCGACAATCTTTCGCTGAATTCATGGTAACAGTTTGCATGCGCGCGATGTCCTTGCCAATCCTATAGTTCGCGTACTGCCTATATCTTTCATTAGAAATATATATACAGGGTGTAAGTGTAAACAGTGGCAATATTTAAAGGGGTCATTGTAGGTGCACATCATTATGAACAACTTTTACTACAAGACCAAACCTGAAATCGCGAAAAAAAATCAGCTGTTCCCTACATTTTGACAAATTATGCGAACTTAAATGTACTGAACAGCAGATTTTTTTTTCGCGATTTCAGGTTTGGTCCGATAGTAAAAGTGGTTCATAATTATGAGTACAATGACCCCTTAAAAGATTGCCACTGTTTACACTTGCACCCTGTATATAGTATTTAGGTCTCTAATACATATATCAGGGTACTATATCACAACCCTACTTTCTGCCCAATTCAGCCATAAAAAGATGAAATCTTATCTATTTCAGGTGACAAAAGGCAAAATCTGGCCACTGATAACACTACTGAGCGCTATCACGGCCATCATATCAACATTCTTGGACAACGTGACGACAGTACTGCTCATGACTCCGGTTACTATCAGGTAAACATTTAAAGAAAAAAAGAAAATAGGTTTATGAACGTCGTGCGTGACATCGTGACGAATTAAATATTTAAAACAAAAGAAAACTATATTATACAATTACTAGCTGCGCCCCGCGGTTAGACCGGTATAAAAAGTAGCCTATGTGTTAATCCAGGGTATAAGCTATCTACATACCAAATTTCATACAAATCGGTCCAGCCGTTTAAGCGTGAAGAAGTAATAAACATACAAACACACTCACATACAAACTTTCGCCTTTATAATATTAGTTTGACTATTTTCTCCATTAGCAGTACAACGGTTTGAAATTGTTGCAAAGTTGTCAACACCAAATTGTTTTTAACAAAAGGGTGATTAGGTTAACGTTTTGTGATTGGCAGGTTATGTGAAGTAATGGACCTGGACCCCATACCGGTGCTGATGTCCATGGTGCTGTTCAGCAACATAGGGGGCACTGTGACCCCTGTCGGTGACCCTCCTAACGTCATCATAGCCTCAAACAAGGCTGTCGTGCAGTCTGTAAGTATAAACAAGATTATGAACATCTTTAAGACCAGGGGATCTACTCCGTAAGTCCGTCTGTCCGTCTGACATAACGATCCATCAAAACAAGTGTAAAAGTCAAATTTTTCGGACGGGCAAAAACACTTTGGGAGTAGGGACTACAGTCAAATCGTGTTGTCATTCGTTCGGGTCCTCAACCAATCAATCCGTAGGTGATACGAAGTAGGAAACGCCCGTAACGAAGGCCGAAACTACGGACTTCTTGCTTAGTGAGTAGACCTCTAGAGACAATGCTGATGAGTAACCATCCTGAATTAAAACTGAAATGCGTAGTACTCGCAACCGGCGTGCGTGTATGACCAGATGTAGGAACGTAAACGAGGCAAAAGGAGTGTGTAAGGATCGTAGCTGGTGGCGTGCTGTAGTGCCTACTCCCATGGGAAGAAAGCCGGGAGTTTATGTATGAAATATCTTTTAAGCCTGAAGTTACTTCGGCTTCCGTTACCCTTCGAAATGGAACACAGCAACGATAGAAATAGGAATAATGGCAGTACTTCCTCACACGTGTTCTTTCAAAAAGATCGCTGCTACTACTGCTATGCTTGTAGAGTATTTATACAGGGTGGCGGGCACATCATCGCACAACCTGTTACCATAGATTCAGTACATGATTCTGGAACAGCCTGTATTTAAATGTCTCGTCGGTTGGTAAAAAAGAAATTGTTGTTTCCTACAAAAATATTTTTAGGGTTCCGTACCCAAAGGGTAAAACGGGACCCTATTATTAAGACTCCTCTGTACGTCCGTCTGTCACCAGGCTGTACCTCACTAACCGTGACAGTTAGACAGTTTAAATTTTTACAGGTGATGTATTTCTGTTGCCGCTATAACAACAAATACTTAAAAATAGAATAAAATAAATATTTAAGAGGGCTCCCATACAACAAACGTGATTTTTTTGCTCGTTTTTGCTCGATACTGATAACGGCAATAGGTAGACGCTCGAAATATTCATAGAATATTTAGTATATTCACTTTAAAAATAAATAATTAAATTAAAATAAAACAAATATTTAAGGGGTGCTCCCATACAACAAACGTGGTTTTTTTTAAATAACTTGGCCCCTGCGTTTAAAGGAGATCATTCATGTTGGGCTATGTTAGGTCCAGAATCATAATACTGAATCCATTGTAACAGGTTACCCATCGATGTCGTGCCACCCTGTATTTAATTTAATTAGGACAGAGCTAACTCTGTTTCAAAGGAATACTATTGTGTTAAGTGAAAAATAAAATAGTAAAAAATTATACTTATCTTATTTTGGGTCAGCTTTTCTTGGATATTTTTTTTAATACAATTTTTTAAAGCTATCATCTCGTTGCATCAGGAAAAATATCGAAAAAAAATTGTAACTCGAAAAATAAAAAAAAATCGTAGAACATACATGGGGGTTATATCTACTCTGCTATCAGCTCGCACTGGCACCTGTATAGTACAATGCCCAGAGGGCAATAGGACTTCGATATCTCACACGATACACACAACATAACAAGTATAATGTACTGTATTCTCTCTTCAATACCTACACACAACATAACAAGTATAATGTACTGTATTCTCTCTTCACTAGGGTATTAACTTCACGAACTTCACGCTGCATATGTCGTTCGGCATCCTACTGGTGTGTGTCCAGACCTACTTCCAGTTCAGGTACATCTACAGGGATACCGACAAACTGAGGCTCAACGTCCCCAGGGATATACAAGGTAAATATATCAATGAATATGTGCCTGTAACTGATCTCTCTCTCTAAATTATAAATGATCAAGATTTCTTTCTGTAAGAAGGTTTGTACAAACACTTTTACACGTCAATCATATTTTTGAAAACTAGATGCGGTCGGCGTTTCCTATCAGTCAGATCAAATGAAGCCCATGTAGATTGGTGTCTGAAATGGTCTTTTGAGGAAATAACCACACGGATCGAGTGGACCTGTCCAGTCATTGCACGCATTTGTCAGTAATCGTGCAGCTCAACTCAAAACTTAAGGAGCTCAACGATTCGACGAACAATACCAAAAAAAAGACATTTGGGTAGGACTGCCAGACTATGACTAAAACTGGAAAAAGGATAAAATAATAAAAAATAAAACAATGATCCACGTAGTCTTCACATATATTCATCTCTTTTCTCAATCGCTTTCTCTTACCGCTGAAAATCGTGACTCCATTTCAAATTGTTAACAGTCGCTCTCTATCTGTTACAATCGGTGCCCTGCAGGGCTAACATGGCAAGCACGAGAAAACGAGATATCACGATTTATCGAAATTTGTCGTCGATTCTGACGTTATTATAATCCCTAACATGAGCGTTAAGCTCGAGTAAATTCGAAAAAGGCACTTTGACACTTCTCTATCTCGAGACGAGAGACCGATGTAGCAACTTATTAAAAACAAATCATTTATATCATAGCAACATCGGCTTGAGGATCCGTTTTATTTCACTCATTTTTCATTTTTTTGGCATGGAATTGGTATGTACTATAATGATTTTACGTGCACCTCTTTTAATACCTATTTGTTTAGTTTTTCATAAATGTTTTTCATTGGTGCCGAATTTAAATACAAAATGACGGAAATGAAAATTAGTGGCAAATAATATACTTACCTACTCACTTGATAACTTAACATAATCAGCCTATAATGTAGGTACTGCTCTAGGCATGCCGGTTTCCTCACGATGCTTTCCTTCACCGTTTTGAGAGCAGTGGTGATGATATAATTTACACAAAGTAAAGCGCCTGTCGGGGTTCGAACCTATGACCTACAACTCGTAAGTCAGGGCCGTTACCACTGGGCCTCCACTGCTACACTACACTCACTAGAGAATCACCACAAATGACAATGAACTAGAGATTTTAGTAATTATGTTGCGAAGGTTTGTTATTGCACTGTCATAACTCCCTCGATTTTGTTAATCACCATAATTGGCAAAGTGACTGGTGACCTACTGAAAGGGATGCTCATCTACGTTATAGTGTACCCCTCCGTCACAGTTTCTCTCGCGGCCGCCGAAAAGAACATCATTCCAATATAAATATAGTTTAAAACTAAGTATTTTCATTAATAATCATCATCATATCATTCTCCTGCCCTTAACCCAAAAAAACTTGTGGTTGGCACAACAATTTTCATTAGTAATATATTCACACTATATAATACTATAAAGGCGAAAGTTTGTGAGTGCGTGTGTGCGTGTATTTGTATGTTGTTAGTAGGCACACACATAGGCTAGGTACTTTTTATCCCGGTCTACGCGGGTGCAACCGCGGGGCGCAGCTAGTGTAAAATAAAATTATGACTAAAGTACGTGAAATTATGAGACTTTAGTTCATTTTAGTTTTTTTTTTTGTATCATAATTTTGTCTACTCGTCTCGTCGTCAAAATCGAGGACGACTAAACGAGAGACGAATCGGGGATTTTCTCGTGTTTATTGTCAAAATTCTGTCAAAAGTCGAGTTATCTGAGGTGCCATGTTAGGGTTTGTCTTTCTCGACAACAAGTTTGACAGAACATTGTATGGCAGCGCTGCCAGAAAACGAGAAAAGCTTTGAACTGTCATAAAATTACTCGCGCGAGAGCGAGTAATTGTCGCGTGTGTTCATGTTAGGCCTGCTGGTGGTGTGCGGCGCTGATAGGTACCTCCAGTTGCTCAGATATTTGATCTGAACACCGTTTTGGGCTTCGGCCTCTAGATCTTTTGCCTTCTATCTTTCCTGTCATCATTAGAAGTTCCATGTTGTTGGTTCCTCTGCGGGCAATGTGGCAGAAGTATCTCACGACACGTTGTTGCAGGCAGGTTGAAGACAATTTTTGTGCTTTCTCTAGTTTAAGTTGTTTGAGGATCGAGAGATTCGTGCCGTCACCTGTTAAGGATACCATGGACAGCCCACCGGCTGTCCATGGTATCCTTAACAGCTGGCGTCAGCTCCACATTTTGAAAGCGTCAATACTTTAACCGTCAGTAGCTTTGATCGTTCAAGTACTTGACCCACTTCCGTACAAAAACCTCTTCTGCTATAGTAAAAGAACTAGCATTGATGCGTGCTTACTAAGTAAAACGTCTCATCATCAACTGCTTCCCATTTTCAACTATATTGGGGTCGGATTCCAGTCTAACCCGATGCTGCTGAATACCATTAGTTTAAATGGAGTGAATCGAAGGGCAAGTTGCCATTGCTTGACTGACGAATTGGTAATATTCGCACAGGATGTGCATGCACATCTTAAATCCTTTCATAACCCTAACTCTTATTTTTCTCCTTCAGATCTTCGACATCAGATTTCAATATGGCGCCGAGCCGCTGACTCTCTCCCGCACCTGAGCAGAGACGAGCAGGTGGTCAGAGACCGACTGGAGAGGAAGGTCAAAAAACTGTCGGTCAAGCTCGAAGCGTTGGTTAAGGAGACGAAGATCAGAGCCTGCCGCAAGGACTGCTTCGAGACTATGTTGGCTGATATGAAGGATAAGGTGAACATACTGAGATCTGAGGTTTCATTTCACGAACGTGCATCTATAATTCCAATTTATACCTTATTACAATGGCATAAGAGTCACATGATGTGCGCTCGTGAATTGCTTTGTCTATATAATGGCATACTACCACGCATGTACTTACACCCCAAACGGATAAGGGAGCTAGAGGTGTTTGAAAAATCCACATTTCGCCAAAAATTATATGTTCATGTCTAAGGAGCGAGTAAAATTAAGTAATTAATTACTTTTTACTGTTGATTGCGCTCTTCTAATTTATATCATATTATTTTATTTTCACAGTACAAGATTCGAGATAAGATGTTGCTGATCAAGTGCACGGTAGCAATCACATTCGTGGTCGTCGTGTTCTTCCTACACTCCATACCCGAGTTTAGTAAGTGATATACAGATGTCAGCTGGTCAAGCCACCCGAAACTGACAAATTTTCCCAATCAACCTTGAACCCAATGCTATAGCGTTATAGATGAAAATCTATTAAAGAAATTTGGCAGATTGTAGTAGCTTGATGTGCTGTTCTTATTACAGAGCTTGATATAGATATTCTTCTGAAGGTACCATCTACACTTTTAATGATAATGTTTGTAATCAAGAATCTACAGAGGTGACTAACAAAAAAGTCGATTAAGAATCGGCAACAAAATTAATCTGAAAAGAAATTAAGAGTAGTTGCAAAAGGTGTACTGAGGATAACATCCATTTGGATGCGAGAAGCACAGGACCTGTTAATACGACGATGGTTTTGGTAGGCCTATGGCCAACAGTGGACGTCTATCAGCTAAATGATAATGTTGATGATGAACATTTATGTAGTAAGCCGGTTTATTTTACTGGTTTTTTACCTTTGTAAGTCTTTTGACCAAAGGAACCTTGGATGGGTTTTGTGAAAGATGATATGGCTAGAAAGGAGGTGACTACTAAAATGACAACTACAGAAGTTGGAAGGAAAAGACAAGTTTTTATATTTTATTGCTGAATGGGCCTGCTCTTGACTCTGCGCCGACTCCAAATAAATTGGGATAAGGGCAACAGAATGATGAATGATAATGATGTAAAAGTCCTTTGGAAATCTTTCGATACCAACTCACAGTTCAAACTATTATCAACGCAATGTCCGTCCGAGAAGTCCGTTTGGACGTTTCTCATTATACATGCCGCGATAACTTTGTATGAACGTCTACGTAAGAAATCGAAAAATCAAATTCGTAATTCTAAATAAATAAAATAATAAATAAATATCCTTGGACATTTCACACAACGCCATCTAGTCCCAAGCTAAGCAACCTAATGCTTGTGTTATGGTAACGAGATGGCTGATAAACTACTTATATACTTTTTTTTTTTTTTGTAAATACATACATATTATAGATAGAAAAACACCCAGACTCGGAACAAATACTTGTAGGTCGTACAAATATTGGTTCCGTGCGGGAATCGAACCCGCGACATGCTGCGCAGCAGTCAATCGCTCAACCACTGTAAATATACATTACATTTCTATATTTACTACATTATCCATACACTATAACAATGAGTATCATACGTAAGCACCAACTTTTACTTTATATTGGAAAACTTTCTCGCAGACCGCGTGTCTTTGGGCTGGACGGCTCTGCTGGGTGCTCTGCTACTGCTGACACTGGCGGACCGCGAGGACTTGGAGCCGGTGCTGCACAGGATCGAGTGGTCCACGCTGCTCTTCTTTGCAGCGCTCTTCGTTCTTATGGAGGTAAATATGTATTCAGAGATAAAAAACCCTGCTTTTAATTAGAACATGTAGCGGCTATTTCACAACTATTCTGCAAGGAAAAGAATAGGATGGAGATAGAAAAAAAATTGAGTGACATATTTGTTCTTCTCATTCCAGGCTCTATCCAAATTGGGTCTGATTGAATTCATCGGAGGACTCACGGAAGGTGTCATTCTGAAGGTGGATGAAAGTGCGCGATTGGCTGTAGCTATTCTACTCATGCTATGGGTATGTATAGGAAATAGTTGCGTTTTTAATATGCTGTCGAATGCCAAAAAAAATCGGATAATATAGATTTCTGATTTGCAAGGTTCAGCTAATAATCCATTCTGAAATATGGCCGTCATTGTAGGTGATTCGTGTTAGCCTTTAGACTTGAAACCTAACCTAAGATAATGCAAGCCTTATTTGTGATTCAGAATAGTGCTCATGCAGTTTCTTGCCGTTCTTCTACATGGGAACCCACTAGGTACGCTTTAAAATGGGCAACTAACTCCATCTTTCTAACTGATCGGCTCCTTGATAATTCAACAGTGTACCTAAATGGTTTATTTGAAAAAACGCACCATTATGTTTTAGTTCGCGTATATTAAAAATCGCAGTCACCAAAGAAATTATCTTTTGTGACTGCGATTTTTATATGTATGAGGTAAGATTTAAAATGTTTACGCGATGATGATTCATTTATCAGTCTTAATTAATATTTTGAGGGCAGATTTTCATAATTTTCCTTAAAATAAAAAGTAAGTTGGTTAAAACGATTTGTAATCCTTGAAAATGAACACGAAATGGTCCAAATCCTCAGGTATCGGGAGTAACATCAGCGTTCGTGGACAACATACCGCTGACGACGATGATGGTGCGCGTGGTGACGTCACTGGGCAACAACCCCACGCTCGACCTGCCCATGGCACCGCTCATCTGGGCGCTGTCCTTCGGAGCTTGTCTGGGAGGTCAGTCAACCCATCAACTCGGCCTATCGCAGTCCACTGGTGGACATGGCGCCACAACACCCTGTCCTCCGCCTTCCGCAGCCAGTCGGTCCCAGCCACCTTTTTAAGGTCGTTCATCTAGCTGGGGGGATGTCCACTACGGTCTCAACTCGTCTGCTTCACCGGCCATTGTCCTTCGAAAACAGCTTGCTTACTCCGCAAACTATGTCGGTAACTTCAGTTCTTTTCCGCATAATGTCACTTGTGATTTTATTCTTGAAAGGAACTGCGAGAATAGCCCGCTCCATCTCCATTACACGTTGAGGGACCAGTGGGACCGCTGGGAAGTCAGTGCTGTTAGCCGACGTTCGCACGGACGTAAAAATATCGCGGCGGGATTTCATCACGCACTGGATTTTCAACTCTCGGTGTTGAGCCGAGCATTGAGAATCCAACTTAACAATAACAGAGTGCATTCTAGCTCGTCGAAAAAACACACTTGGATGATCAACTCTCAGCGCTAAGCAGAGCGTTGAAAATCCAGTGCGCGAAAAAAATTCGCCGCAATATTTTTACGTCCGTGAGAACCTCGGCTTAGTGGATCCGCAATGGTAGCCCGTGAAATTCAAATTTTCTTGCGTTTTTGCAATTTTCAGGTCAGTGCCAGTTATATCTTGAAATATGATTTGCGACTGTAATAAACATGTATTTACATAATTATAACCCTAAGGGCCCTCGCTCACGGTGACTTTTTGTAGCGATGCAGTAGCGATGTCGTCGCGCGTTTGCATCGATACCGTCGCGATGCGGTGCTAGCTGTTTGCCCTTGCCTACACCACGATTCGATTCGACTAGCGATGCTGTCGCGCGTTTACGAAACGCGCGACAGCATCGCTACAAAAAGTCGCTACAAAAACTCCCACTGCGGATCCACGGAGTGCTTGTTGGTTTGTCCTTTCACACAGCAACGGAGTAATGGATTGACGTGATTTTTTACAAAGAGATAGTTTATTGGACATAGGCTACATTTTTCGCCCTAGAAATTAAAAACGGAACTTTATCAGATCACTTTTTGTCCGTCTGTCACAGCAGGGTTTCCCGGATAAAACAATTCCTATGTGTTCCGGATATATCACGGAACGGCCGCGGGTAAAAACTTGTTTCAAATTTTAGATTATAAGTTTTTCTTAGATTAGTGACTGATGCTTTTGTAGGAATCATATCTAATAGGTAGGTATAAGAAAGACATCGTAAAGAATACTGGAGTTGTGAAGATCTGGAATTACTTAATTTGACAACTCTCTTCTATCTCTTTCTGGTTTTCTCTGCGAGAAAAAGTTTAGCTGTTAGAGTACAACTATAACATCCTTACTCCACTCTAATACCACAGTCTATACATCATACAGTCCGTTCGACGAGAGCCGGAGCTGCATACGAAGTTCGCCGAACTTATATTTAAGCATAAACACATATAGACTGTGCTAATACGTACTAATAATAAAAATGCGAAAATAACTCTGGCTGTCTGTCTGTCTGCCTGTCTTCCTTTTCACGCCTTAAAACGGCTGAACAGATTTCAATGAATTAGGGCACACTGGCAGACCATGACTGGGTTTAGGAGTACCTACGACACTCGTAGTAGTATCTTCCCGTGGGATAATTTCCGACCTCCACGCTCAAACATGTGTAGCCGCGGGCAAAAGTTAGTTATTTATAATTGTCTTCCCTATTTCAGGTAATGGCACACTAATCGGCGCAAGCGCAAACGTGGTATGCGCAGGAGTGGCAGAACAACATGGCTACAAGTTCACTTTCGTGCAATTCTTTAAAATCGGCTTCCCCATCATGATAGGCCATCTAATAGTAGCCTCGGGCTATCTCATGCTATGCCATTGTGTATTTGAATGGCATTAGAAGAAGACAGAGTATTCTGAGACAGAGATCCGAATACTTCCTATAAGTATTTTTAGATTTTACAAAAAAAAAAATGTTGTTAAAATAACGATAATTTTTGGTTGGTTTTGCTTTGAAGCTTACAAGAGTTTTATCCTTGAAGTTATTATTGCCCACATAATCTGGAACTTAGTGTGAAAAACTAAGACTTTTTCAGACTAAGTTCCATATTATATGCTTACAAAATGTTTGTATACAGTATTTGCGTGGACTATTTTCTATTAATGAAAAAGTGATCAGTTAAAAGACAAATAGAAATTATGTGATGGTAAAACTTTTCTTAAAAGAAGATTTGAGGATGAAATTTAAGTCTAAAATAAGTAGAATTTATTGAAAGATGAAGACTTAGTCTTGTCTTGTCTTGAACTTAGGGCCTGTTACTATTCATTCAACAAGGTTGCTAGCGGTCACGGAGACAAAGTAAAATTGACAGAACGAGCAAATAGTTTCGCTATTGACCGGTAGATGGAAAATAAAGAAGTAGGCGGGATCTAACACCCCCTCACCCCACAAATTGTCACGCGTTGTTTCATAGGGAAATCTAATTTTACAACATCTCCTCTTTGTATTTGCTCCGTACTAGTAGTATTTTGGTGTTATTAAAACATTCGTTCTACAAAATGCTACTTCCTTTTACAAATAGGTGACCTTTTACTGGGTGTTCTTTAGTAATGCCAATAATTAAGTTAGTTCTGCAGGGAAAGTTATAAATGTGATCCGTCCATCTACGTAGATGTCACGGGTTTTAATAAAGAGACTTAAGGTATCTCATGTACACGACGCTGCAGCCGCACCGGCGCCGGACCGCATGTTTGTGTATACGAATGAAAACCGCACCGCGGCACTGGAGCCGTGACGGAACCGCGCGTAGGTACACCGTATAAAAAACACTGAGTTAAATAGTAATGCAACGATCACAGTTCAGTAAAGCATTGCCAATGAATCTGTAACAACGTCTGCTTTTCATTTTAATAGTAATCTAGCATATCCCCTTTAAGAAACAGTCATTAGTTTACTATCAGGTCATAGAAATATTTTGCATGGAAGCCTTGTATAGGTGAGCATGCGCACCCGTTGCGCGCTGTCAAAAAATGTTCGGGGGTGTGGGAAGGGAAGTAGCGCGGGGGAGCCGGACAATTGGGTGGTTAAACCAAAACACCAAGGTTGACTACTAGAATTGAAATTTATTCAGTACCTACCTATAAAATTGGTCGCAAAAATTGAGCAGTACCTTCTCTACTATTAAGCGTGTCAAATAAGAATAGGATCGCGCTTGCTGCCAACATCACACGATAGCTGTCAAATTAGTACTGCCGATAGCAGTCAAATACACGATAGCTGTCAAATTAGTACGCATTGGTAATGAAGTTCGCGAGTATTGCGGAATAAAATGGCGTCTTGACAGTACTATTCTTATTTGGCTCGCATAATACTGAACTGTGATCGTAGTTTTACTATTTAACTTGGTATCAATGCGGTGTACACGCGGTTCCGGCGCGGCTCCGGTGCGGTGGCGGTGCGGTTTTCATTCGTATATACACAAACATGTGATCCGGCGCCGGTGCGGCTCCGGCGTCGTGTACACACGGCTACAGATCAAACTATATATTTCCAGTATAAGCTGATCTCGCATTATATACGATTTCCTTACAATGAGAGGTCAGTGTAAACTGGAAATGTACAGCTTGATGTGTAGCCGTGTGTACTACATGAAGCCTCACACGTTGTGGCTTGAAAACGAAATACAGTGCTACAAGGATCTTTTGGCGGTTGAATGAAATTTGTGCAAAATTGTTTTGTGAAATGGGGAAGGTCGGGCAAAGCTAATTGTAGATGGCGTGATCATCGCTAGGTCCATATAGCCTATTATGAAAAGTTGTCTGATTAGTAAGGTGTGACACTTTTGTCTGATATATTTTTTTCTACATCTGGGCAACCTTTTTCATCATGTCCAACAGTTTTCAGACAGATTGCTAAATTACCGATTGCCAGATAGATTGCTAATTATTTAATTAATCGGCAAAATTTTTCGACACGTTCAAAATGGTCTCAAGGCATACGACGCTCACCTTTTCTTCTGAATATTTATTTATTCGTATCAACTGACCAATGTTCACCTGAAAACAAGATTTTCAGACGGGTTGCTATGTGTTTTTTGTCATTTCGTTCATTCATGAGTTTGGTTTTGTTTCACTATTTCGTTATTTTTGGTTATTTCAATATTTTTAATCAAGTATTTGAATGGAAGGTGTTGGAATTTAAAACCTTAAATATTTCCTCCAATACACTTTGTTCAAAATGTTTCGAACTCTGTTTTCTTTTTTTTAATCTTTACGAATAGCTTTAACCCACAATCACAGGACAATCTTCTAATTTTAGGGTCTCTTGGGAAATGGTTGACCCAAATTTCGGAGTATTT
This sequence comes from Cosmia trapezina, assembly GCA_905163495.3. NCBI lineage: Eukaryota > Metazoa > Arthropoda > Insecta > Lepidoptera > Noctuidae > Cosmia > Cosmia trapezina. The sequence goes on from LR991049.1 coordinate 8,665,513, forward strand.
AGGACCACAACAATGCGTCATTTTCGCAAAAATAAAAGAAAACCACCTCGCGCCTTGTATTATTAGTTTGTGTTGGGAACTAGCTACGACAGCGCCATTTTGACAGTTGCCCCCATTTGTTGTCCCCATTGTATTGAAAAAGCCAGATCGCAGCATTAGTTCCGATTTTTGCCACGTGCCAAAGATGCCGAGATTTATTTTTTAGTCGATACATTTTTTTCGGGCCATAAGATCTAGTTTTTGGTTATTACGCCTTTGTTTATGGCAATTACGGCCTGAAATGGCCTGTGTACAAATATGTAGTGTGATATAATATTGCAGTATTTTTTTAGAACAAATTTTAGCGTAAGTTTATTTTATAAAATCTTATTTATTGCTTTTTTTACTGCTGAAGTATATTTAATTTAAATATATAAAGTTCTGATTTTACCTAATAGCTAAAAATCGTGTCAACTTTTTTGTAAAACGTTCGTTTGTTCGTTCGTAAATAAAGACAGAAGGGAGAGATACTTATCCGAGTTATTTAGAAAAAATATTTTCATTGTTATTGTTTTCAAATGAAATAATAATCTTACGTAGGTACTTAATTATATTACATAAATACATAAAACTGAACACAAAATATTATAATTCTAAATTGTGTCTGTCATGTTTAGGTACCTACAGGGTCTAAAAAGACTCACCAAGCTGAAATTATATGTCTGTTCCAAATGTGGTTCCAAAAGTACCTAACACATGAAAGTGTAAGCAAACACTTTCTTACTCAGTCACTCACTAATGGCACAGATTAATACAGATGGGACACTCCGCAGTTTAGGTATGGAGCTACAAGTACGCGACGAGCCCCGTCCGCGGGGCTAATTCAGTAGGTCAGAAGGCATAAGAGTTACGCTATAGAAAGAGAGGCCACTTGTAGTTGAATATAACTGTAGGTGATAAGCGTTGTGCGACCTGAATTGCACTTTATTGTGTCGTAGCAAGAGTCGCTTTTTACTTAAATTATTTTGCGGAGCGTCCCATCTGTATTAATTTGTGCTAATAGCAACTAATTACACATTCATTCATTCATCGGTGTTTAAAAAGTTTTAACTTTATATCTCAACACTTTTTTGAATAACGTTATTAAATTTTTGTTTTTTTCTTGTTTTTATAAGTTTCTAGAATAAGTTAGATTATAAATTTATAAGACAAACGATAAGTCGTCATCTCTCTCTAGTATCTTTCTGTTGCTGTGCCCGACAGGGTCCACGATTGTTCTATAAATAATGTTTACCACTGCACACATTGTATATCATTGTGGAATGCAATGAAAAATTACATTACATTACAATAAATCGTAAATGAAACTCATCGATGAAAATTGAGGCTATTTATGACGCAGACACTAATTAGTGTCTGCGTCTTCCAGCGGCCGTTGAGGCGTCTCCGTGCTCTGTGGTCAGTCTCATACATTCTGTAGACGGTTTATATTTTTGGCGCTTCAGTATGTAAATATTTTTTGTGATATTATGTAAAATACTTTTACGTAAATTATTGTAAGTGTTTATCATAGACTTATAAAAAAAGGAGGACTCCGAGTGAAGCACAGTAAGTATAAGACCGTTTGTACAAACACGCCTCACGCACACATTTACATCGTAGTATGCCGACCGGCCGCCATTACGTGACGCGAGCGACGGCGCCTTTGCAGGTACTCAAATCACGCACACATAGATCGGTACGGTGCTTCACTTTCGATAATACGTGGCGCGGAGTCCTCCTTTTTTTATACGTCTATGGTGTTTCTAATACTTAATGTTTTGAGATGAGAGTTGCGTTTTGAGATGAAAATAATAGACGTACCTACTTAGTAAAAGGACGTACTTAATAATTATAAGTTCAAATAAAAGTTATGAGTGATATATTATATTATCTTTGTTTTATTTGAGTCGAAAAAACTTTTTGAGGTTATTGATTGGCAAACACAGGCCAACGGTCCACGTGATGAAATGTGTTTGTAGCCACTCATAGACAAAATTCATATTTAATATGAAATGATTTAAAAAAAAAATTGTTTTATCGTCTTCAGATACCTGCCCATCTAGTCTGTGTCGTTTCTCCGGTAAATTGGCTGGCACTTGCACGAATGAATTGTATAGCAGATTCAAAACCGGGGTTCGCTGCTATACCTACATATCAACATTCTCCTGTCCTCATCTCAATTATATTTGGGGTGCGCACAACATGTATTTTTTCTTCCATACTCCTCTATTAGTCGTAGTCGTCACCTCGGTAGTCACTACCTAGTGGATATATACAACGTGTAACGCTAAATGCGCAAAACCTCTTAAGGGGTCATTGTACTCATCATTATGAACAACTTTTACTATGGGACCAAACCTGAAATCGCGAAAAAAAAATCAGCTGTTCAGTACATTTATGTTCGCATAATTCGTCAAAATGTACTGAACAGCTGATTTTTTTTTCGCGATTTCAGGTTTGGTCCCATAGTAAAAGTTGTTCATAATGATGAGTACAATGACCCCTTAAGAGGTTTTGCGCATTTAACGTTACACGTTGTATACAGGGTGACTGGTAATTAGTGACCGATACTTAAACACATGATTGTACTCATGATAACAAACAACTTTTACTATGAGTCAAACCTGAAATCGCGAAAAAAAAAAATCAGCTGTTCCCTATTTTTATTTTTTTTTATGCATGGGAAATCATCAAATGACTTCTCCCGCTAAACACATGATTGTACTCATAATAACAGACAACTTTCCCAAAAATTTTTTTTTTTTAATTTACTAATCGCATTTATGATCCTAATAATTCCAATAAGATATTGAGTACCTAACAAGAATAATACACGTGGAGCTCGTGGCTAAGTAGTAACGGACGCACGGGTCGATCCATCAGGTTAAGCTACGCTTGCCGGGGTTGGTCCGTGGATGGGTGACCATCTTCACATACCGAGACACCTCCGTGCCTCGGAAAGCACGTTAAGCCGTTGGTCCTGGCTGTAATTGGTGGATCTTTGACAGTCGTTACGGGTCGTCAGAACCCCGAAAGTCTGACAATCAGTCTTACCCAGGGGTATCGAATTACCCAGTTACTGGGTTGTGGAGGTCAGATAGGCAGTCGCTCCATGTAAAATACTGCCAAACCCCAACCCCCACATCCAACCCCAACATAGTTGGGAAATGGCTAGGCAGATTGATTTTAACAAGAATAACATCATCCATAATAATACCACCATCAGCTGTTAGTTAACCCGTCGCATGCCAATTAGCAGAGCAGTGGTGACCCAGTGGTAACGGCCGTGACTTACGAGTTGTAGGTTCGGAGTTTCGGACACTGACAGGCGCTTTACTTTGTGTAAATTATTTCATCACCACTGCTCTCAAAACGGTGAAGGAAAACATGGTGAGGAAACCGGCATGTCCTAGAACCAAAAATTCGAAGACATGTGACATCTACCAACCCGCACTGGGTCCGCGTGTTGGATTACAGCCCACTCCCTCTCACCGAGAGGAGGCCTGTGTCCCAGCAGTGGGAACATTATAGGCTGCCTATGTTACACGAATTAGCAGACACAATAGATTTATTATTGTTATCCGTACAATCGACAAAGTTAATTTAGTTTCCTACTTATTCCTTTTTACAAACAAAACTATCCACTTTTAACATGCATTATCCTTTTTCATTAATTGAGAACAAACGTACTTACCATGCGCACGTTGTCAATTGTTAGTCGCTTGACCCCGTTATTCTATCTCTCCGATATTCTCCGTGTGGCTGCATACCTACGAAATATCTAGGCACCGGGCGCGATCCCGGTAAAAGTAGGCACGCACAACACTGTATCGCTCACACTGCACACACACACACACACACACGTGCTTAATTCTAATACCGGTTAGTAGTAGCAGTTTTAACTAACACTAATAATTAACGAAATGACAAAACACTATCTACGGAATCACACTATTAAAACAACAGTGAATTCTCAATGAATTCACTCGTATAACAGTAAGTAGGGCGGAGCACCGAACGAGCTTCGACAGCCGCGGAGGAGCCGTTTAGGTACGCAGTCTTTCCTTGTCGGCAGCACCAGTATTACTAAGCTAATTACAAACTTTCGGAGTAAACACGCGGCGTGCCTCAAAGAAGTACTCCTTTATGAGGTACGCATGTTGCTTTATTGTTTATTTAAAACTATTTTGAAAACACATCTTTACTGCGAACTAGAATTCTATTACTAGAAGGATTTTAGGAATAACCCAAACGAGCAAACCATTTACAAATTGTAGACAATGGATGTTACTGCGGCGCTCTGCGATAAGCATATTCAATAGGTACGTGACTCATAAAACGCCGCCGCCGGCGATCTCGCCTCTATTGTTTATTTGAAACTGTTTAGAAAACACATCATTACTGCGAACTATTACTAGTAAGTATTCCTAAAGGAATGCACATTTTACAATCCAGCAAACCATTTACAAATTATAGACAATAGATTTTACTGCGAAGCTCGGCGTTAAGCAAATACAATATGTACGTCTTTCATAAAACATCTGCTACTTTCTAAAGGTTATAATTTAAATGGTTGTTTTCGCAAAAATAAAAATAACACAAATATTTTCATGCTAAAGCTTACATAAACTAAGGGTACGGCCAGGCCTCTTGCACTGGTAGATTCCGCTCGAGATAAGTACCTACAACTCGCGGCAACTCTGGGTTTCAAGTCAGTCAGGGTGTATTACGCGCTCAGCGAGCGAGACACGTACGGCCGCCCATGAAAAAATTAAATCTTAGATTTTAAATTTAAGTATACTATTCACGTTATCACTATACTATATGTATATAAATTAGTGATATAGTTACTTTTTGAATGACGAAAATCCATTACGAAATGTCGAGTCTTGTTGCTAACTTTTTTTTACCTACCTACCTACTTACTATAGTTGCCGACATTTAACCTCTCGGCGGAGTGGTGGGGGTTTGTATGCGCGTCGTATTGTTTCAGGAGTAAGGTCCAAAATCGCTTAAAGTAATTAAAGATTAACTTAGGATTAACAAGCAATTGTACCTACCCGCAATTGTACCTACCCGCGATCGTACGATCGCACAAACTTAGCCACTGGTGCGTTCATCTTTAGTTGTTTTATGACCATGTTCAGGCGACTAAAGTGGCCCAAATGTCACTTTCAATTTTAAGACGTGTTTGTACCTTGTTTACTTTAGAACACTTCTAAATATTATACGAGATGATGGTGTATTAAAAATAATTGATGATTGTTTGATTGATTAATAAAAAATAACGTTTGAAAATTATAAGACATTACATTAAAGTGAAACAACTCTAGATAGACTACTCATAAATACAATAAAAGTATAAAAAGGTACCATATACCCCACCACCACCACCACCACCACCACCACCACCACCATACCTTAAGGTATGTATGGTATGGTATGGTGGTATGGTACCATATTTTTTTTGTTTTTGCGGACAGCCCTAGTACTCGGCTAAGCGGCGTAGGTATGTTACGGACGAGTAACGACACAAAGTAATAACAACTCTCAAGCGCGGCGATTAAGAGCAATTTAGCTTGCGCATGGAGGGGAAAAGATTTTGTAGGCTATTATAAAAGCGGCTTTCTTCAACATCAAAGGAGTGCAACTTCTGTACGTTAGTACTATTATTTATTCTGTGGTACGGCTAGCGGCTGTCCTTCACAACTATCTAGTAGGTATTTTCGTACCTACTTTACGTGCGTGCGCTACCACTAAATGCATTATTGTTCAAGCTATTCCAAGTTTCCCATCCCACTTTTCTAGGCTAGACTAGCAGTCTGTCTACGATATTTGAGTTTAAATCAGAAGTATTCGGCAAAATTAATTTTATAATGTTGCTAGTCGCGTTGCTACAGGCACAGGTTGCTTTACTACTGTACAGTTAAGGCTCCTACAAAGAAGCACAACGCGCGACGCGACACAAGTACACTGCATGTCGCGCGACTAGCGGTGCCTTTGAACTCCCTTTTAAATCATGCATGCCGCTATAATTGCCCTCTAAGTAAGTAACTAAGTAGCATACGCAATGACGTTATAGCCTCTATGCATACAAAACAGATTATGTGAGGTCCGGCGGCAGCCGGTAGCCATTTAGCGCGCGCAAGTAGGTATGTGGAGTGCAATCCATACTAATTTTATAAATGCTAAATTAACTCTGTCTGTCTGTCTGTCTGTCTATTACGCTTTCACGTAAAACGGATGAACCGATTTTGACGAAATTTTGTACAGAGATAGAACAGATTTTGAAAAAGACATAGGCTAAATTTTATCGCGAAAAAAGGCTTTTGAGGCGCGAAATAACCGAATTCCACGCGGGCGAAGCCGCGGGCAGGAAGCTAGTATCTTTATAGGTACGAGTACAAATAAAACTTGAAATGACTGGCGTGGTTAAAAAATTGGAATCAACTTGGCTATTTACAACGATTACTAAATCAACTACTTACTTAGGTACTAAAGTTTTTTTTAATTAAATGATTAAATGAACTCACATTAATTGTTGCATGTGTCCACCTTGCACTTCAACACATTTAGTGGCACGTTTAGTAATATGAGCCTGCACGCGCTGCAGAATTCTAGTGTCACTTTTCACTATTTCGAAACTGTTTTCAATCCTAGTTCTTAGTTCATCGGGAGTATGTACTGGTCCATCTCGGTAGACTAAGTCTTTTACACGCCCCCACAAAAAAAAGTCTAATGGTGTTAAATCCGGTGACCGCGGAGGCCAAGCAGCTGGCCCCCCGCGACTAGGGTTGCCATACGTCCGGAATTTTCCGGACATGTCCGGTAATATAAGTCTATGTCCGGCATGTGGGGGGAATTCTAAGCCGTCCGGAATTCCTATAATTTTATTTGTGTATAAATAAAATAAAAATTATATTAATTCAATATTAACTGTCAGCGAGCGTGGACGGAGAAGGGCCACTTACCTCTCCCCCGCTCGCCCCTCGTCGAGAATATTCGCGAAAACGTGAATTGCTTAGTTCACTCTCACATAAATATAACGAAAAGCATGAAACAACTCGACGTTAACTTATTATACTTACTTATTTACAAAAAAGTCAGGAATTTTCTTGAAATGTCCGGAATTTACTCCGGAATTTTATTTTTTTTATCTGGTAAGCCTACCCGCGACCAACCCACCGCTCTCCATAAATAGCACTTAAACGATCGCGTACTGAAAAAATGACAAATGAAATGACGCGCCCGACTACTGCAATTACTGTAGTGTACGTATACAGATTTAAGTAATAGGACGCGTCATTTTAGAGTAGACAAGCTCTACAAATACAGAATCGGAATTAGTACTATTGATCGAATACACGCCGATAGTATTAGTAATACCTACTTACCTATACTCCATTTACAATAAGATTAGACATTTAAACAAACCTTTTTTACAGTCCTTTCAACCGATTTTCTACTTCTATTCGGAAGGCTTAAGGATGAGATTAAAGGCAAAAAAGTGGTTACAATACCAACTGTTTACTGCAGCTTCCATTATCATGCCTCCAACGCATTAGAAGTCAAAATCGGTTGAACGGACTGTAAAAAAGGTTTCTTTGAATGTCAAATCTTATTGTAAAATAGAGTACACATGAGATAGAACGGGATTACCGGTAAAGCTATTAACAGTTGATAGCGCAAAGGCGCGCGCACCTTGTTTTGTTAGTAGTATACAGTAGTACCCAACTGATAATAATATGGCTTCTATGTTAAGGATTTGGTTTCCGCACTTAGTCCTTCATGTGGACCATTGTGCGTACTGATATGGCTTACCGAGGTACCTGCGCAGAAGATGAATTTTCAAAGCGCGGGAAATGCTATTGACCAATCGGCACGCTCTACGCACCGTGCTTCTTTTTCCTGTACCGCTATTGGTCGGCAACTGCCAGCATAATGTTAGTCAGCCGCCATACTTGCGAGTGAGAGAAAACTAACAGCTGCAGTGTATTATGAAGTAATCTAAGGTTGATTGTAAGTTTTAAGCATTCTCGTTAATCTCGGGGCCATACTTTCTTTTCACACGACGATTCACGACTTCACGAGATTCACGACGCGCCTTATTAGTTGGGTACTACTGTACCTTACGTTGCATATTAAAAGTACAGTACTACTAAACACGGCGGTTTTGTACAACTTTTTGTTAACTACCTAGGTACAAACGTACACGGATGCGGGGTGCCTTCGTTAAAAGTGACAGTCACACTAGAGTTCTGCAGCGCGTGCGGGCTCATATCACTAAATATGCCACTAAATGTGCTGTGCAAAGTGGACACATGCAACAATCAATGTGACTTCATTTAAATCATTTAGATTACTAAATTATTTAAATAGCCAAGTTAGCGTTAGCGTTGTAAATAGCCAAGTTGATTCCAATTTTTTAACCACACCAGTCATTTCAAACCTACTTGTACCTATACAGATATTGCACTCCACATACCTACTTACGCGCGCTAAATGCCTACCGGCTGCCGAATATTTCTGATTTAAACTCAAATATCGTAGACAGACTGCTAGTCCAAAGCCTAGAAATGTGGGATGGGAATAGCATGAACAATAATGCATTTAGTTGTAGCGCACGCACGTAAAGTAGGTACGAAAATACCTACCAGATTTGTTCAAGGTTTAGCATGAACATAATTTGTGTTATTTTTAGTTTTGCGAAAACAACCATTTAAATTATAACCTTTAGAAAGTAGCAGATGTTTTATGAAAGACGTAACTATTGTATTTGCTTAACGCCGAGCTTCGCAGTAAAATCTATTGTCTATAATTTGTAAATGGTTTGCTGGATTGTATAAGCGCAGATTATTGGCAAAATGTGCATTCCTTTAGGAATACTTACTACAGATAGCGCGCGAGTTGAATGCAGTCGGGGTCTGAGGTAAAGAGTGCCCCGCTATCCGCACGCCCCACCTCACGCGCCTGCAGTGTAGTGCTAATTATAATTGGGTCACAGCACTACCGCATTCCTAAGCTCTGCATTCAACTCGCGCGCTATCTGAAGTAATAGTTCGCAGTAATGATGTCTTTTCTAAACAGTTTCAAATAAACAATAGAGGCGAGATCGCCGGCGGCGGCGTTTTATGAGTCACGTACCTATTGAATATGCTTATCGCAGAGCGCCGCAGTAACATCCATTGTCTACAATTTGTAAATGGTTTGCTCGTTTGGGTTATTCCTAAAATCCTTCTAGTAAAGGTCGATTTACATCAAACGAACAAAGATCTAGAGCTAGAACAAGAGCATTCTTTCGTGGTCTTTTAGTGTAAACGAAAACTCGTATTCAGCGTTTGCATCAAACGAACAAAGAGCTAGAGCTAGAACAAGAGCTAGAACACAAGAACGCTTTGAAGAGACCGCTCAGGGGCGCGAGCACGTCCGAACACGCAAGAACGCTCTAAGCATCTGTTCGCGCGCTCTAGCGCCGTTTACATCGAGCGAGCGAGTATTCTTAGAATATTCCATAGAATCTTTGCGAACGCACTAAGAACAACGAAAGAATGCTCTACGCCTGTTTACACTAAAAGAATTTGATATAGTGGGGATAGAATGAGCATTCGCTCGTCTGATGTAAATCGACCTTAATAGAATTCTAGTTCGCAGTAAAGATGTGTTTTCAAAATAGTTTTAAATAAACAATAAAGCAAGATGCATACCTCATAAAGGAGTACTTCTTTGAGGCACGCCGCGTGTTTACTCCGAAAGTTTGTAATTAGCTTAGTAATACTGGTGCTGCCGACAAGGAAAGACTGCGTACCTAAACGGCTCCTCCGCGGCTGTCGAAGCTCGTTCGGTGCTCCGCCCTACTTACTGTTATACGAGTGAATTCACTGAGAATTCACTGTTGTTTTAATAGTGTGATTCCGTAGATAGTGTTTTGTCATTTCGTTAATTATTAGTGTTAGTTAAAACTGCTACTACTAACCGGTATTAGAATTAAGCACGTGTGTGTGTGTGTGTGTGTGCAGTGTGAGCGATACAGTGTTGTGCGTGCCTACTTTTACCGGGATCGCGCCCGGTGCCTAGATATTTCGTAGGTATGCAGCCACACGGAGAATATCGGAGAGATAGAATAACGGGGTCAAGCGACTAACAATTGACAACGTGCGCATGGTAAGTACGTTTGTTCTCAATTAATGAAAAAAGGATAATGCATGTTAAAAGTGGATAGTTTTGTTTGTAAAAAGGAATAAGTAGGAAACTAAATTAACTTTGTCGATTGTACGGATAACAATAATAAATCTATTGTGTCTGCTAATTAGTGTAACATAGGCAGCCTATAATGTTCCCACTGCTGGGACACAGGCCTCCTCTCGGTGAGAGGGAGTGGGCTGTAATCCAACACGCGGACCCAGTGCGGGTTGGTAGATGTCACATGTCTTCGAATTTTTGGTTCTAGGACATGCCGGTTTCCTCACGATGTTTTCCTTCACCGTTTTGAGAGCAATGGTGATGAAATAATTTACACAAAGTAAAGCGCCTGTCAGTGTCCGAAACTCCGAACCTACAACTCGTAAGTCACGGCCGTTACCACTGGGTCACCACTGCTCTGCTAATTGGCATGCGACGGGTTAACTAACAGCTGATGGTGGTATTATTATGGATGATGTTATTCTTGTTAAAATCAATCTGCCTAGCCATTTCCCAACTATGTTGGGGTCGGGTGTGGGGGTTGGGGTTTGGCAGTATTTTACATGGAGCGACTGCCTATCTGACCTCCACAACCCAGTAACTGGGTAATTCGATACCCCTGGGTAAGACTGATTGTCAGACTTTCGGGGTTCTGACGACCCGTAACGACTGTCAAAGATCCACCAATTACAGCCAGGACCAACGGCTTAACGTGCTTTCCGAGGCACGGAGGTGTCTCGGTATGTGAAGATGGTTACCCATCCACGGACCAACCCCGGCAAGCGTAGCTTAACCTGATGGATCGACCCGTGCGTCCGTTACTACTTAGCCACGAGCTCCACGTGTATTATTCTTGTTAGGTACTCAATATCTTATTGGAATGATTAGGGTCATAAAAGCGATTAGTAAATTTAAAAAAAAATTTTGGGAAAGTTGTCTGTTATTATGAGTACAATCATGTGTTTAGCGGGAGAAGTCATTTGATGATTTCCCATGCACAAAAAAAAAAATAGGGAACAGCTGATTTTTTTTTTCGCTTTCAGGTTTTTTCAGGTTTGGTCCCATAGTAAAAGTTGTTTGTCATCATGAGTACAATCATGTGTTTAAGTATCGGTCACTAATTACCAGTCACCCTATATACTTAACATTATATTTATGTGGATAAATATCAATTGATAAATGCTGCGCCGACCCCAGATATTATGGGCAGGAGAATGGTGATGATTATACTTATGTAAGTACACACAGCAGCAGGTCAAGTTATCACAAACTGTCAAATTTTCTCATTCGATTTTGAACTTAATCGTCGTCAACACTAAGGTTTAAAATCATTTGGAGAAATTTGACAGTTGTTTATAACCATGTGCTGTCTGTACCTATATCAAATGATACTTTTTTTTTTAATGTTTATTTATTTAAGGGATTTTTGTACGCTTATGCGACGATGTCAATCGCATCGTGCCTTTACAAATTACAACTAATTCTTAAATTAAATAATCTAATGTTAGTCCCACAAAACTTAACTTATAATCTAATTTATTATTTACCTATTTAATAAAAAAGTATATAATATTTTATCCGCTCCAGAAGTAGGTTTTGCTAAATACCATGGAATATTCCAACATCCATTACAGACAGTTTCTAAGAGTTAAGAGAAGCGTATCAATTGATACTTACCTTATATAATAGACATCTAGATCGAGCCACCCCGTGGCCGGTCATGAGACAGCTATATAACACTTTTTCTAGGCTATGTGGTATGAGAAATGAAGTTTAACGTAAGAAATCTTCCATATTTTGGACAGAAACCCATGAAAATACATACGCAAAATGCAAAAACTGTCCAAAAAAGTTAAATTAATCGACGCAAGATAAATTTTGTAACAGTGAAAGCACTTTGTTTGGCTAACATTCAAAAGTTTGCCAAGCAAAAATACGGCACGCCGTAAGAGACAAAAGATACGATGCTTTGTATCAATTTTCCTACTAATTTCATATATATGTGTCTCACTTCCACACTTCACACTGTAATCATGGCAACGTCTAGATGTTCAATATCATTGCCATTATAGGATAAAGACAATTTTTTTTCAGTCATGTAGATTATTAAAAATTTTGGACACGTATTTTTTTTTACGTAGGTAAGTAATCAAAAGATTCCGGCGAGACATTGAGTTGAAATGAGGCATGACGTCACTCCTTGCTAGATTAGAGACTTGCTAGACTAGACTCCCCAACTTTAATCCGTTTTAATTTTGTTGTAATTTTTTATTAATATGATAAAGCAACAAGTGTCTAATATTCTTTTAATATCTGACTGACGGACTAAATATTTTTTTTTTTACCCAGGCATCATCATCACTATTACAAGGTTAAGTACATAATATAGATTCTTCTGAAATGACATGATGAAAATCTTCGTCCGTTCCACTTACTTGAAAGAACGAAGATTTTCTCAGCATTATTCAATGTTGTTTATTTAGGATTATGAGAAAGTAAGTAAAACAATGTTTCCTACTTAATTATTTATTTCTGATAAATAAACATGTATTTACAAATAAAATGTCCTATACCTAAATTAAAATTAAAGGTAAGGTAACCAGGATTTTTTTTTAACTTTATATTCAATACCTTAAGATATTTGGTCCATTAATTAAGATCCTATTTATTTTTTACTTATTACTTAGTTAAGAATGATATTCGTATACTCAATCTTACCTTTCACTATTGTAACTAATTATCATCGGGTCCTTTTGACACCCATTGCTTCACAGATTTGAAAAATTTGTCTGCTTATCAACGTAAATAACGCAATGACTAACGTGGCTGACCTGTCAAAATGTGTTAACACAGCGCGAGGTAATTGCGTAACTACAATTTGCTTAACAATTAATTTCTCTGACTGTACCTACTTGTATGATTACCAATACTTAAGACTAAGACTTGTAAATTAGGTACATAAATAATTACAGTAATTTTTATTTAACTTTATAATAATTATTATGATACCTTTATATTTTTCCTTAACTAAATTATTGTTGAAGCCAGTCGAGTCAAGCGATTACAATTAAACTGAACTCGCAAGTAGGAAAGTTACGTTAATTGCAATAGCTAATAATAAAATGAAAATAAAAAAAATACTTAGTTCTAACTAATACTGCAAAAATAGCGTCTCTTCACGTTGCTTGACAAAACAATAATAGTTGTACTTGTGCGGCACCTCAGACCAAATAAAAAACCAAGACATAGCGCTGCGAACAATACAGTGAAGCATGCGCAAAACTACACCTCGCTCCACGCTCACGTTTTACTAACGACACCAATTTGTTTTTCTTTCAATACAAGTTCTGTGAAAATTTTCACAAATGTTTACAGTACACGAAGCTACGCGCGTTTTACTTGTGCTTACCAATACAAACACGCTGTGTATGTGTGTGTAGGCGCAGGAGCTCTCGGTACCGTCCGAGACACGGGCGAAGTGTGTGTTATGTGCCGACACACTCGTCTTGACGCACACATTCCACAGCGCGTTTGTATATACTTGATAACCACGAGTAAAGTGTGCGTCGCTTCGTGAGAAAAAATACTAGACCAACAAAGGCCCCCGTCAGTGACATTCAGGTGCCAAAAGATGCTTATAGTAGAAACGCTCTAGTACATGTTTCTCGTTCAACATTCCCAAAGTTAACACTTTCCAAAATATAAAAGACTACTTACTACCTATTAATTTATTGTGAGATATGCTCACGTGGCGACACAATAATGCCGCGGCCACACTATACGGACATCGCCGTTGATTATCGCGATGAATGGCGATAACCGTAGGTCTAGCCACCACTTACGGCGATAATTTGACCGAATCTTGACCGAATTTACCTATCGCGATGTTTAAAGTGTTAACGGTCATTGACGTTGACGTATAGTGTGGCCCCGGCATTACGAAGAATCGCGTTCGTGCTCTTCAGTGGAAATAGCATTACATGTAACTATGTCTGATGTATAACTACTTCATCAGTTTCTGAGGCTCACAATAAGTGGGCTCCACATATTCTTGCGCGTTACTGTTCGCATAGTGAGAATTATTTAAATTAGCATACGTTCCGTCCTGAGGTTTGGCAGGTTCGCAGTACATCGGCTCCGGCTCAGCAGTGTTGGCATACGCCGCCGGTTCGTTCGTCACGTACGAGTAAGGATTATTGTCCTGTGCCATCTTGTTCCTCACACTCTTTGGCAATACTTTACCGTAGCATTGTTCTTGTCTGTTGGCATAAACCTCCGAATAATTAGGATCATCTGTTTCATTGAAGATATTCTTACGCCCTTGTGCGTTTGGTACATCTAAGACCGCGTATGTGGGATCGGCTGGTTTCTGGTTCTTGTTCCTCAGGTTCTTGGGTGTCGGCGTGGAGTAGAGCGCCGGTTCCTGGCAGGGCACGCTGTACGTCGTGTCCTCGGCTCTGTGGTCCACGGGTACAGCATAGTTAGATTCCCATTGGGGTGGGTAAGTGGGGATGGAGGTCTCACTCGGGCTCTGTAGATTCTCGTAGTTGCGATTTTGGGGTCCTCCCTAAAATAGTAAACAGATCAATTTAATTCCATATTCTCCAATGTCTACAATCAGTCTAACGCCAGCCTAGGAGGGACAGGCTGTCCCCTCTTCCAGCCCCCGTAAACATGTCCGGAGGGACGGCGGACTCGGGGACGTCCGCCGGCCCCCATGTAACTGCACCCGAGGCGGCGGCGCGTAGTGTTCCGTGCGCGCCCCTATAGGAGACGTCGCGGGGGGAGTTCTACACTTCACTCCCCTCGCGGGCCTGAGGAGGCCCACGAAGGCGGGCTGGCACTAACCGGGGATCGTGGAAGGCGCACAAGTTTCATGATCCCCGGTCCAAGTGTGGGAAGGGAACACCGGGGTGGTTTTTAGTCAGTAAGAGTCTGACAGACCCCTCTGCTCACCCCCGGGCGGGGGACATCCATGAGGATTTTCCACCCCGGAACAAAAAAAAAAAAAAAAAAGGAGGGACAGGCTGGATCATATCTGGAAACTGGTTGGAACGAAGTTCCTTGTGCTTCTTCACACTTGGCGAATGTAAAAGTGTGACATTTTGACCGTCACAACACTTTTGTCACGTGAAAAGTGTCCACTTTTTACTTGTCGTGTGTCACAGTTTTGTTACGTAACAAAAGTGTCCTCTTGTTACTTGTTGTGTGTCACAGTTTTGTCACGTAACAAAAGTGTCCTCTTGTTACTTGTTGTGTGTCACAGTTTTATTACGTAACAGAAGTGTCCTCTTGTTACTTGTTGTGTGTCACAGTTTTGTCACGTAACAAAAGTGTCCTCTTGTTACTTGTTGTGTGTCACAGTTTTGTTACGTAACAGAAGTGTCCTCTTGTTACTTGTTGTGTGTCACAGTTTTGTCACGTAACAAAAGTGTCCTCTTGTTACTTGTTGTGTGTCACAGTTTTGTCACGTAAAAAAAGTGTCCTCTTGTTACTTGTTGTGTGTCACGGTTTTGTTACGTAACAGAAGTGTCCTCTTGTTACTTGTTGTGTGTCACAGTTTTGTCACGTAACAAAAGTGTCCTCTTGTTACTTGTTGTGTGTCACAGTTTTATTACGTAACAGAAGTGTCCTCTTGTTACTTGTTGTGTGTCACAGTTTTGTTACGTAACAAAAGTGTCCTCTTGTTACTTGTTGTGTGTCACAGTTTTATCGGTCTAGCTCTCCATTCGCCAGGTGTGCAGAACTGCAGAGTATAAAGTGCGATAAGTAACTTCGTTCCAATAATTATGAGCCAGCAAGATGATCACGGGGCTGACTGCGGCTGAATTGTGCTCAGCCCAACCACAGAGGTTCGGTTGAGCACATTGGTAGCCAGGCATCGGGCCGCAGCACATCGCATTTCAATTTAAAAAATCACGCTGCGGCGATAGTGTGCGAGGTTATAACACACACGAAACGGGTGCACGAAAGTGATGTAGGAGCTCATGGCGGCTATGTTAATGGCCTGATGCGATGTACAAAGCGTGAGTACCTGCGAGTGGTTTCGCTTTCGCAGCTTGACGATGATAGTAGATATGCAGATGATGATGATGCAAAGGACGGCGACGCCAATCACTGCCATCATCGGTAGCCCGTTACCATCTCCTGCAATGTATCATTGATTCGATCAATAACTGCATCATTCATCATCTAGAACATTGTTAATTGTTTGTCTACGTGTGAAAACTTGTAGTTGGCTATCATTGTGTTAATAACTTTGTAACCATTGTGTCTCATTAGCTGTAAGTTTTCCTAAAATAATAAAATAAAATAAATAAATTAGTACAAATTGGAAAATAAAACAGAGCCCACATCAATTAACCATCTATATGAAGGCGACGGCAAACAGCAGCGGCAGTGCCACCCAACCGCAATGACAGAGCGACAAGACGTATTTTTTTGGTTGACATTTGAGTTTTGGGAAACTGAAAAAGAGAAGTGCCGCTACCGTCATAGATGTGAACATCGAGTTATTGTGAACCGCAACGCCGCCGCTGTCGTCTGCGGTCTGCCGTCACCTTGGAGATTGAACCTTCACTCTGTCATACTATCTTTTCATAAGTTATTTTGGCATCAAAAAACTCATGATCATCGATCAGCCTGAGGATGGCCTGATGAGTGTGCCTCGGAGTACACTCGGTATCAGTCCTCGGTAAATCGCCCGCCTTCAGGTGATGACATGTTAAATACATCGTGCGAGACCCTTTTGTTACTCGGAGATCTCGGTTATTGTTCGAATATCCATGGCACTCAGAAGGTAAAAATTTTTAAACAAAGAACAAAAATAGCACCATTATTTTTTCACAACGGAATCATGATGGCATTAAGACGTCATAGTACGGCCCCACGCCCCTGCTCTTGGATTTTCCCTGTGGTGTTTGATATCGATTCAAATAATCGATAATTAATAAGTTTTTTTTTACTAATAAATGAATTTAAAAAAGTTAATGCGATATCATTATATTATAATACTCGTCGAAACAAATCGATTAATAACGATTACAAAATAAAGAAGCGATGACAGTGATCTAAATTTTTAATACGCAAGTGGAACGGACAGTCAATAGCTCGTTTTCAAAACGCATTATGACGTTTTCGTTTTGATATTTCTTAAAATCATACAATCGTATTTTTTCTGACTCCTTATATTGGCATTCACATGTTTATTTTTCTAAAAATCTCTTTTTCGGGGAAAATAGAGCTGAGAACCATAAAAAATGTTAATTTGTCAAAGTGACATTACGACTTGACGACTGAAGATCGTGACGTGTCGCGCTGTGATTCGCGTTCAATGTCACGTGACCAACGGCTGTATGCTTACGTAATTATTGCCCAAAAATACTAATTAATCTAAAATAATTTTCAAAACCAAGTTGAATGTTGATACTTTTAGCTCACATACATAGTAAAATTCACATTCATTTTCATTACTTTTATTTTTTTTCAATTCTTACTGTCAACTACATAATTACTTGCACATACACAACAGATAAGTAATATGGCAGTAAGATATAGTTTTAGATACAAGCAATCAATCTGACTAGCCTTTTCCCAGCTAGGTTGGGATCGGCTTCCAGTCTAACCCGAATACCAGTATTTTACATGTAGCGACTGCCTATCTGACCTCCACAACCCAGTTACTGGGTAATACGATACTTCTTGGTAAGACTGGCTGTCAGACTGGCGGGCTTCTGTGACCCGTAACGACTGTCAAAGATCCACGAATGACAGCCGGGACCAACGGCTTAACGTGCTTTCCGAGGCACGGAGGAGTCTCGGTATGTAAAGATGGTCACCCATCCACGGACCAACCCCGGCAAGCGTAGCTTAACCTGAAGGATCGACCTGAGGAGGTTATTACTTAGCCACGAGCATACAAATCGTTTTACCTTTTTCTCTTGGTTCTGACGATGCACCGGAAAGATTACTTGCGGGTGAGGAGTTTGCTACAACAACAAAGATAAGTAAGTTAGCCGACGACCGCACGGACGTAAAAATATCGCGGCGGGATTTTATCACGCATTGGATTTTCAACTCTCGTTGTTGAGCCTAGCATTGAGAATCCAACTTAGCAACAACAAAGTGCATTCTAGCGCGTCGAAAAAATACACTGATGGATTTTCAACTCTCGGCGCTAAGCAGAGCGTTGAAAACCCAGTGCGCGAAAAAAATCGCCGCGTTATTTTTACGTCCATGCGAACGTCGACTAAGTATGACGTCGACCGTTTGTACAAAAATGCCTCACGCACACATTTACATCATAGTATGCCGACCGGCCGCCATTACGTAACACGATAGCATCCTTGTCTAGGCCAACCCACGGTAGAAGTCTATAGAATTGTGGTCTAGTAGTTAGGCACAGATTTGATGTGCGCGGTGCGCGCGGCAGTTGAAACTGAAACAAACCCTTCCCCTCTTCCCCCGCGCGGGGAATATTTTCCATGCAGCTCGGAAAACAAAAACATTGTGTTTGCATAAACAATGAATGTATAGGGTGCAAGGGACATCGACGCACAAACGCTTACCACGTATTCAGTACATCATTCTGAGCCCCCTAAATAGAAATTTTTCATCGGTTATTGAAAAAAAAATCTTCTCTTCCATACATTTTGACCGTGTAGGTTTTGCACTATTGTAGGAAACTGCAGATTTTTTTTTTCAATAACCGATGAAAAATTTCTACATAGGGGGCTCAGAATGATGTACTGAATACGTGGTAACAGTTTGTGCGTCGATCTCCCTTCCACCCTGTATAGTCACGCCTCTTTGTTTCGATGGTTTTGAGTAATGTTTTGAAAAACCGGTCAAGAGCGAGTCGGACTCGAGTACCAAGGGTTTGGTACTCATAAATTTTATATTTTTTGTTGATAATTTCTTAAAAGTGTGCTATTTAGAGACATGGTTTTATATTTCCTGTAATCTTTACATAAACTTCTATCACATAGAATAATTTCAGATTTTTCTCTAGATGCAAACTTCGGAGATAAATAATTAAATAAATAAAATAAAATAAAATTCATTTAATTCAGATAACTGAGATCCATAAAAACAACAACCAATTCAGAATTAAAAATATTAAAATTAAATTAAATTCACACACACACACACACAGTACACACACACACACACACACACACACCCACACACACACACACAATAAAAATTTACACATTCAATAAAATTAAGATTATCAATAAAATTAAAATTATATCAAAATTATTAAATTAAAATTAAATTCATTCATAAAGGGGGAACGGATTTTTTTTTTCATTTTTTACCAAAAGTCAAAACTATGTGACCTAAAAAAAACATACTAATAATATATACTACGAATTTTTAAGAACCCCTTTCAGTCCCTGTTGCAAAAAAAAAATATTTTTACTTCTTTCTTATTTGCAAAATCGTTGGGCAAACGTCATCTAAAACAGTTCCACATTTCAAGTTGATAGCATTAGTAGTTCTTGAGATATCCAGCTGTGACAGACAGACAGACAGACTGAGTCACACCATATGCGTTCCTTTTTACCATTTTGGTACGGAACCCTAAATCGGAAAAACTGACTGACCTGTGATAATCTACAGGGTGAAATTGAATTCAAACCTGGCATCGCGAAAAAAACAGCTGATTTTTTTTCGCGATTTCTGGTTTGTTCCCATAGTAAAAGTTGTTCATAATGATGAGTACAATGACCCCTTAAAATATTGCCCATGAATTAAATTTTACCCAGTTTACAGTCCTATGACTACCTACAAATGTTCACATTTCTTCGATTTTTTCCTGTTTTGTAGCCATGAATAACCCCCTTCTGTAAATTACAGTTCAAAATTGAAACATCTGCCTCAGTTTTAAATAAAAGTTTCGATCTACTCCGTGACAGATGATTGGTTCGGCGCCCGAACGAAGTATGAATGCCAACACGATTTGACAGTTGTCCCTACTCCCGAAGTGTTTTTGCCCGTCCGAAAAATTCAACTTTTACACTTGTGTTCATGGATCGTTATGTCAGATGGACGGACGAACGGACGGACTTGGGGAGTATGCCACCGGGACCAACGACTTAACGTGCTTTCCGTGCACGGAGTAGTCTGGGTATGTAGAGATGGTCACCCTCCACTGACCAACCCCGGCAAGCGTAGCTTAACTTGATGGACCCGTGCGGCTGTTATTGCTTAGCCACGAGCTCATTTCTTCAGTTATATGATTTAGAACTGTTTGCCTGCGCACATGACTGTCCAAAAAGGAGTACCTACCTATAGTGTTGTTTCATTCCTTTCGTTTTATAAAACCAATTTTGTTTGGTCTTGAAAACACGGTCATACTTCCGTGTACAGGAGAGCTGATCAGCATCATTGTAGTTTAGTCTGTGCTAAATAAATGTATTTTCTTTCTTTCTTTCTTTATGTATACAAAGGTTTTGGGCGACTTTTGCGTATTTGGCGCTTCTCGTCTAGGTCTTCAAGACGATTTGTTTCGCAGCGGTCGCGACATTAGTTTGGTGTATCATTTTTTGACATTTGACAAGTAGAAACTACGCCATTAATAAAAATGGAACGATACACGCTTCAACGCATTGAAATTATTAAAATTGAGGCTGAAAATGAGGCTGGAGCAACAGTTACGGTGAATGGATTGCGCTACAGAGAGATGATTAATGATTTTTATGGCCGAAATTGGATGATATTGATCTGGACAACGTTAACTTTCAACAAGACGGCGCTACGTGCCACACAAGCGAAACCATTGATCTTTTACGGGAAAATTTTCCGGACCGTGTTATCTCTGGTTATCTCTCGAAGAGGTGATCACAATTGGCTACCGAGATCTTGTGATTTAACACCTTGCGACTTCTTCCTTTGGGGCCACGTGAAAGAGAAGGTCTACGCCAACGCCCAGCGTCGATTCAAGACCTCAAAGATGGAATTCGTGAGGCTATCGAGGACATATGGCAGCATCTTTGCGATTTGGTTATGAAAATTTCATGAAAATGATATGGTCCTTTAAGCGTGGTCGTGGTGGTCATTTGCCTGATGTTATTTTCCACTATTATAAGCATACCTTCCTCTTTATAATGAAATAAACATCCGATCATTTCTTAAAAAATGGCATTTTTCTTTGAATATCAAAATAACACCTCATATTGGAAATCCCTGTACGGCCTGTACCATAATAGGTAAAGTATGGGCCTTAGACTAGAAGTACGATAGTATTAAAGTTTGAATACTTACCATCTTTTGGGGGTACCGCAGTAGTACTGGTGCTAGTAGTAGTAGTGGTGGTGGTAGTGGAGGTAGTAGTCAGAACTCTTTTGCGGAGGATCACTCTGATCTCTCCCACCACTTTGTCTTCTTTACTGTAACCTAATTCTTGCTCTTTTAAATAACATACAATAGCAGTATTCTCATTTTTATGAGTTACCTGCATTGTTTTAGAAACATAACATCCATTTGTGTTGCATTCATCTGAAAGTGCAAGAAGACAAAGAAAAAATAAAATAATTAATTAATTTAAAAAATCTATATAAAAAACTGCCTCACATTTGAAAATTTATTAGTTTAAGCGGGCCGAGGAAGCGGAGAGTAGCGGCGAGGTAGTATGTAGTAGTAGTGCAAAGTATTTTTTTCGGTCTAAAACGATATTCGGCCTGATTTGCATTTTCTGCCGAAAACCGAAAACGGATTTTTTTTTCTTTTTGTTTGCTATAGTTTTCTTTGGTAAAAGTTAAAGGAATGCAGTCTCAATCTTTTAATCATTTTATCTACACCCATGCTATAAATCATCCTCTATAAAAGTTTCTGAAATAGAATAGCTTATTGCCAACATTTAAAACAGCCAGTGTCATAGTAACCATAATGTCACCCAAACGGCTGTTATAATGTTGTACCAAATTTCATTATGCAACTCCTTTGCTTTTTCGATCCTTTCCTTACTCACGTGGTGTCTTTATGAATTTCTATCTTGGCAAAATGTAGGGAACAGCCGATATTGTTTTGTTTTGTGTGCGTGGGTGAAGTGGTGAGTGAGTGAGTGGGTTGAGTGAGTGAGTGAGTGGGGTGTGTGTGTGAGTGAGTGAGTGAGTGGTTGTGAAGTGAGTGAGTGGTGAGTGAGTGAGTGGTGAGTAAGTTAGTGGTAAGTAAGTGAGTTTGGTGGCGAGTTAGTGTGGTGAGTGAGTGAACTCAGTGTGGTGAGTGAGTGGTTTTCGCAATTTCATGTTTGGTCACATAGTAAAAGCTGTTCGTAATGATGAGTACAATGACCCCTTATGTAAGGGTTGTGCGATTAAATAAAATTCTATTATTACCTATACATACTTTGTTTGTATTAGATACTCAGCAATTAAATTTTCCATGAATTTACATAGAGTTCTTACAACACTGTACAACAGCCTATGGTTTCAGAACCTTTTATAGAGGATTCATCATGGGTGTAGATAAAGTCTTGTATGCTTACGCAATGCTTGCTTGCTTGTATTTACATAATTAGGTATTAAAACACTCGTGTGATACTAATACCCCTTATTATACAATAGTTGCATAAATAACTATTATGTAACCGCTTAAACAAACTTTGTACTTTTCTCAAAGATATAATTATTAACATTCAATCAATCTGATATTATTTGCTTTGCCCGACAGTGTCCATATCATAGATATAAGAAAGAAGGTACATAATGGTCGCATAAAATTTTAAGAATGCAATAAACGATTCAATAACGAGAACAAGCAATTTTTGCAGCATGGTGCCGATTCCCTTATGCCACAAACAAACAAACAAATACCTCTACATACAAAACAAACAAACAACAAACGAAACACAAACAACAAACACACAAATAAACACACATACAAATGCCTCCGGACACACCTTTATATACCTATACTACATTCTGCCCGCGACTTCGTCCGCGTGAATTTCTTGCTCCCCCAACCCTCCCCCTCGCATCACATCGCCTGCCCGCGCTATTACCTACTTCAAATTCAAATTCAAATTTAAATGTTTATTGCTCAACACAGTACATAATCATAAATTCTTCGTTTTTGCTAAGCGTTCTTTCTTTTTGCTCGTGATGTTAAATATTGCATGGCCTTCCTCAAGAATTGGGCTATCAAGTACAAAAAGATTTTTTCAAATCCGACTGTTAGTTCCAGAGATTAGCGCTTTCAAACATACAAATAAACAAAAACAAAGTCTTCGGTTTCATTATTATTAGTATAGATAGATATAGATACTTAGACATAATCAAAATATAAAAAAAGGGTTCAAAATCGCTAAGATTCAAACTGTGAACTCGACTTGATTTTGCTTAGTAAAGTCAAAGTGCGATCTGTGAATCTTGCCCTAAGCTTATTTTTTTGTTTTCTTTTCTTTGACGACACTTTGTGCCTGTGTGTGAGTAAGCTCAAGTAGATATTGTATTATACTAATAACTTACCAGAATCTTTATACTGTAGGTATAGAACTGGTCCTGGATGAGGTAAGACAAGAGGGCCACATTTCAACTGCAATTCCTCGCCATCTTCAAACTCATAGTAAATAACTTTGAGTTTGTTCTCATCATTATAAAGTTCCATCACTGTACCGTTTGATGGCAATAATTCCATGTGCAATGGAGCTTTATCTGAAAAGACATGTTGTGAGGTTTGGTGAGGTTATATGAACAGTGCGCAAGCGCAACGGCAGACGTGAACAGGCTGCCAAGAGCTCCTTTTATATTTCATTTAGAATAGAACATAATGAGGTCTGTGTAAAAAAAAAAGTACTGGGAAAAGTGGTAAACACTACCTACAATACAACTACATTTATATCAAGATATTATTACATCGTTTAGTAAGATATTATTTGTAAACGGTGAATTCTTGAAATTCTTAAGCCTCCCGCAGACAGGCGCGTCGCGGCAGTGCGACGCGATTCTGGTCGAACAATTTCCATGAAGTTTTCATAGAAATTCTTCTACTAGAGTCGCGTCACGCTGTCGCGTCACGCCTTTCTCGTAATTTATGCGTTCATAAATGTTACTTTGACAATTTCACAAAAAAGTTTACCGACAATGCCCTGTCAATGTCATTCGGCGCCAAAAGATCCTTGTAGCTCTCTATACCTAGTCCATTCACAATATCAACCTTAACGTAACGAAAATAAAGATGACTGTTATTTTGACACACTTGTTAATGGCAACAACCCAACAGCAACCTTATTGCAACGACAATAAAGATCACCGAGACAGTGACGCATAATCACAGGTAAAATAACTGAACGGTCTGTTGCAATGACATTAAACATCTATGGTTGGACTTTTAATTAGATGCAGTAAAATGACACTTCTAATGTCATTCTTACTGTTATTTCGCTATCAAATTGGAACATTTTTCAACGAAATTACAGTTAAGAAGTGTCATTTTACTGCAGCTAATTAAAAGGCCGAGCGTAGATGTAGCCATGATTACAGTGTGAAGTGTGGAAGTGAGACACATATATACGAAATTAGTAGGAAAATTGAGACAAAGCATCGTATCTTCTGTCTCTTACGGCGTGCCGTATTTTTGCATGGCAAACTTTTGAATGTTAGCCAAACAAAGTACTTTCACTGTTACAAAATTTATCTTTCGTCGATTAATTTAACTTTTTGGACAGTTTTTGCATTGTGCGAATGTATTGACATGGGTTTCAGTGCAAAATATGGAAGATTTCTTACAGTAAACCTCATTTCTCATACCACATAACCTAGAAAAAGTATTATATTGCTGTCTCATGACTGGCTACGCGGTGGCTCGATCTAGATGTATAATACCTAAGGTCTGTTGTTACTACTAAATGTCTGAAATGACACATAATATACGTCATCATGATGATCGTGTCTGACATGATTACATGATTACATTAGCCTTTAATAAGACTTGTCAAAAAACAAGTAGGCATCACAAGTTATATATTATTAATAAGGGTGTAAACGCGGGGTCATACGAATGGGCGCGTGCGACGGAAGGCACATCGTGAGCTGCAGTTACAGGCAGAAGCATAGCACTACAGTCCTTTCACAATTATTATCCTTCTGATTTTGCATCCCTGTCAAAATCATAGTGATCTTTATTCTCCTTGTCACAGGCAGACTAAGGGGAGGGGGGCAGGTGCGGGGACCCCAAATGCGAGAAACACTTATTAATCAAATCCCAAACAAGACCAAAATATATTCAGTAAGTGTATCCCTCTCACAGAGAGGAGGCCTGTGTCCCAGCAGTGGGAACATTATAACCTGATTATGACATGATTGATGAAGTAAAAGGCAGTTTATTAGTGGGGGCCCCTGCGCATGCTAAATATAAACGTAGGGTGCATACATTTTTTTTTGTCGCGGGTTGTTTGAAGAAGTTACCGCGGCCCTGGCACAGGCAACTGAAGGAACACGGGTGGGTTTTAGTCAGTAAAAGTCTGACACGCCCTTCCGCTCCACCCAGAGTGGGAGAAGTTATTTGATGATTTCCCACCCTCAAAAAAAAAAAAAAATTTTTCGAACTCTTTCTCTCGTTCTTGCAATTTACGTTCTATTTTTTCTCAAACTTATCTGTGTAAGTCAACAAAGTAACTCCTATGTATGAACGATAGTCAAAAGAAAATCGTAGGTTCCATCCGGGTTGGGGTGCTAAAATTTTCGAGCTCGCTGCGCTCGCTGTTGCACCCTACGTTTTCAAACTTTTCTGTACAAATGCTAAAATGCGTCCTAAATATTTCGACGTTCATTCCTGGGCGAGGGGGCCCCATTTAGTTTTGCTGCCCTGAGCCCCCGATAGGGTTAGTCCGCCATTGCTCCTTGTTCTAAGGTTGCAGTTGGGTTGCTGCCACTGACAAGTGCGTCCAAATCACAATGATCTTTATTCTCGTTACTATAACATTGATGTTGGGTTGCTGCTGTCAGCGGTAAAGTAATAGTTGTGAAAGGACATTATTATAAGGTGGGTCACCTGTCAGCTGAGACTCCCACAGCCTACTTACCAAAAGGGAACTTGCGTTCAGTAAAGTGAATAGCGACTAGTTCCGTACTTGCACCACCATCAATATCAATATCAGATGCACAGTCTAATTTCTTGTCATCCGTAGGCTTGAGATAAAATGACATCACAGCCTTCTTTCCTATTATTGGATCTGTAATTTTTTTTTTAAATGTCATCTTAACAGTTATAATCTCACCCAGTCACACAAAGTTATTAACGGAGTAAAATTATGCCAAACTTATAACCTCTAAAAATGTAAGTACGGTTAAACTGAAGATTAAATTGGTGTAACCCGTGTAACTTACTAATACCTATGTCATTTAGGTAGACACAATTTATGAATAGACTATAGGTACATACGCAGAATATTAAGATAGGACCATAAACAAAAAAAAACTAATTATATGCCTAACACAATGATATAGGCAGGTGAAGGGACATCAAGGTAGAATTAAATTTAGTATGTCTGCTGTCTGTTATCTAATGGTGGACATATACGCTACGAGAAATCGTTACGATCAGACGGTACAGTTCGAACGGTACCGATAAATCGCTAAAACTGTACAGTTTCGTCCGATTTTTGAAGACTGTGCAGTCGAACGGAACAGTATGAAAATTTCAATTGATTAATCGGAATCGGACGACCTGTGCCGACTGTTCGTAACGTGTATGCGCTCGTCAGTTTTTGTGTTCAGTTTTGTTGTCACTCGCAGTTCGGATGGATGTGCGCACGCGTCATAGAGATGGCGTCTCAAACTAATCGCGAATGGCTACAACAATTTATTGAGCTATATCGCAGTGAACCTTGTCTTTGAAATACTAAAGGCAAAGAGTATCACAATGTCATGGGATAGAATTTCTCATAATAGTGTCTTGCTTCTCGATAATTGGTGCTACCATATTCAGTAGATGTAAGTACGTATCATGATCCATTCTTAAAAAATTGTGCCAGTCTTTTGGAAACATTTTTAATTCCGCCAACAAATTGACATGAGAATGAACACTTCTTTTCATTTGCCATTCTTTGCACCAGATGCTACGCTTTTTCCGCTTCACTTTTTTTTCTTTCAGGGCGAATATTAATCCAACAACTGCTAAAACGTCGTCCGTCGAAGCCATCGCTGACACGTGTGCGTCGGCACCGTTTATTGTACCGTCTGATCGTAACGATTTCTCGTAGCGTATATGGCTTGTATGTCATGTACGATAAACTGTACCGTTCGAACTCTACAGTCTGATCGTAACGATTTCTCGTAGCGTATATGTCCACCACAAGAGTGTAAATTAGATTCAGAAACGATTCAGATATGAGTAGGGTAATACTTAGATATTTGAAAAGATCTGAAAAAAGGCAGGACATTTGCAAAAAGTCTGGACATTTTATTTTTAAATCTTTCCTTTCACAGTACTATATTCGACATTTTAAATTTTATAAATGATAACCCCATACAAAAAGCCCGGAAAAATGACAACCGGACGAGGGGCCAAAAAGCTGGACATGTCCGGACAAATCCGGACGGATGGTAACCCTACGTATGAGAGTTTCGTTGATAGAACATTTCAACGGCAAATGAGTCGCCGACACAATGTTCGTATTATATTATTACCTTGCTTTGTGTAACTGCTTACTTTACCGGCGAAATCGGTGTCCACCACCACCAACTTCATGTCTGGTCGCTGTACTTCGCACACCACGGTTATGAGTTCGTTATTTACATATTTGTAATCAATGTCATAAGCATAGGTGGGAGGATGAATGAGTTTTGGTCGTAGAATCATGCCATTAATTTTGATACTTACAATATCTATAAAAAAAAAATCATTATCAAATCATTAGTAAGAAGGATATTCATTTCATAAACCGCTTCGTTATGAAGAAAGCTTTACTGTTTTGCTAAGGTCTATGTAATTATATGGTTGGCATAGATAGACCATCAAACTGACCAACTTTCTCCATGGGACCAACATCGTAATCACGAAAAAATAATCAGCCGTCCCATACATTTGGGTCGAGTAGGTATTGAAGTTTTGTATGGGACCTGCCGGTCGATTCTGTAAAAATGTCACCGTGAAAACTTAGGTGAAGTGAGTTAGTTTTTGCTAGGAATTGACACTATTGACAGCTCACTCCACGCTCACTTCAACTAAGTTTTCACGGTGAGATGGTTACAGAATCGCAGTGCTGTCGCGATTACGAGGTTGGTCCCATGGAGGAAGTTGATCAGTTTTATGTTCTGTACGTTGCACCTTTGCACTGGTAAAACTAGCTGTGCTTCTAAAGCTCCATTGCGCTTGCGTGGACTAATATTAGGTACTGTTTGATTACATCATTGGTTGAAGGAGAGCATAGCACTAAAGAAATAACTAAAAAACAAATTCATAAAATATTCGCAAACGCGTTATTTACATTAAGTTGGTACTATTAAGTCGGTGGCTAGCTCGAGAACGGCTCATCGTGGTTTAGAGATTTACACAAACGTAGAGTCAGGTCAAACAGGGTAGAGTCGCACGCGACGACACTCCCAAAAATTGAGACTTTTTAATTTCAAAGCTAACCGCAGACAGGTGCGACACGACGCTAGTAGATTTGTTTTAATGAAAACCTCATGGAGATTGTTGTAAGTACCAGATTCGCGTCGGATCGCGCCTGTCTGCGGTAACCTTAATTCATAAAGTCGCTTCAATTTAATGTGTATGGTATCTGTAGCTGTACTTAGTGACGATTTACTGACAAATGCTTTCACTGACTGGTTCATTCAAATCTGTGTGGTTCTTTCCTCAAAATACCATTTCAGACACTAACCTACATGGCATTTACAAGATCTGACCAAGATTATATCTGGACTTTAAAATAGACTTTGACACCTGAGTTTGTTTCGCCATTTCTTCTCAGGAGTAGTCACATATGAAATGCCGACTCCATCCAGCTTTTTTAGGGTTCCGTACCAAAATGGTAAAAAAGGAACCCTTATGGTGTGACTCAGTCTGTCTGTCTGTCTGTCTGTCACAGCTGGATATCTCAAGAACTACTAATGCTATCAACTTGAAATTTGGAATAGTTTTATATGACGTTTACCCAACTATTTTGCAAATAAGAATGAAATACAAATATTTATAGTTATTTTTTTGCATTAGGGACTGAAAGGGGGTCTTAAAAATTCAAAGTGGAGCTACTAGGGCATGTGGGGTATCATATAAAAGAACGCTGTTTGCACATTCTCAAACATTTTTGTTTTTTTTTAGGCCGCATAGTTTTAGACCTTTGATGAAAAATGTAAAAAATCATAAATTATTCTATGTGATAGAAGTTTATGTAAAGATTACAGGAAAAATAAAACGATGTCTCTAAATAGCACACTTTTTCAGAAATCGGAACGGAACCCTCGGTGCGCGAGTCCGACTCGCTCTTGACCGGTTTTTTTTTAATATGACGTGTAAAAGTGATTTCGATAGCCTATAATTTACAGAGTACACAATTTCATATCATTTTATTATTGAGGGTATTAAAGTGACAACGATGACTGAAATCGAGCCAAGGCCAAAAAGCATCACTTAAACATGTTTGCTTGTATTACCTAATAAAATGAAAACAAAACAAACTTACTGAATACTGTCCGCATAGTAAATGCCAGCTTAACTTTGGAGTAGTCAGTCGACTCCTTACTAGTACATGTCATATAACTATTGTTGTGACCAGAATGCAATTTTGCACGGAAACCGATTGCTTTGTGCGATGATAGCTCTTTCATGGTAGAATTATCTGAAATAAAACGAAATATTATAGTTACATATATTACAGATATTTTAAGACGCAGATAGGTGCCAGCAACATTGAGTGGTACCTACTATGCGAGCCAAATAAGAATAGTACTGTCAAGACGCCATTTTGTTCCGCAATACTCGCGAACTTCATTACAAATGCGTACTAATTTGACAGCTATCGTGTATTTGACAGCTATCGGCAGTACTAAGTTGACAGCTATCGTGTGAAGTTGGCAGCAAGCGCGATCGTATTCTTATTTGGCACGCATAGTAAGTTTGCGTGTTCAGTGCTGAGCTCACGCAACGCGTCGTACCACGCACTTAGAGCATTTAACCTATAGCTATGGAGATGGCAAGCAGCGAATCACCGAACAACATTTTCTGCCACTTTATGCGGGGGGCGAGGAAAACACATACAGCACACTACAAAAATTTGACAACCACACACAGATACATGCTTCGTGTTGCTACGAACGCACACGAAAGAATAATAGCCACACAATAAAAAAACACATACACATTGACAAATTTGTGCGTATCTACGCAACTGTCCTATGACAACAAACACAAAGTGCTAGTGATGGGACACAAACAATCAGTGGTATTTCATTACATGAATCAAAAATCAATCTGCCTAGCCTTTTCCCAACTATGTTGGGGTCGGCTTCCAGTCTAACCGGATGCAGCTGAATACCAGTATTTTACATAGAGAGACTGCCTGTCTGACCTCTACAACCCGGTTACTTGGTAATACGATACCCCTTGGTAAGACTGGTTGTCAGACTTTCGGGCTTCTGATGACCCGTAACGACTGTCAAAGAACCACGAATGACAGCCGGGACCAACAGCTTAACGTGCTTTCCGAGGCACGGAGGAGTCTCGGTATGTAAAGATGGTCACTCATTCACTGACCAACCCCGGCAAGCGTAGCTTAACCTGCTATTTCATTACATGAATGAATGAATAAATAAAATGTTAATTCGTTTTATTTTCTTGTGTGTACAGGTCAAGCCACCCGAAACTGTCAAATTTTCCCAATCAACCTTGAACCTAATACTTTAGATTTATAAAGATTGTAGTAGCTTGACGTGCTGGCGTCTGTACACAAAAATACGCAATATGATTAATGCCTGCGAAACTACGTAGGTAGCCAGTAATGACAAAACAATTAATAGTGCTTTAGAAAAAGAACGATTGTATTTATTTTTTAGTCAAATATTTTTTTCAAATAACATTTTGATATTGCTGGACCTTCCCTATCATTCTGCATTTAGAAATTCGGGAACCACTGTACAAACACAACCGGCGATTTTATATACTAGCTACGGGTCACTGTTCTAACCTAACCCAACCTAACCAAAATTATTCTCAAGCAATAGAGGTAATGGTCACTAACCCAAGTGATTCACCAATGTGAAGTTTCGGACGCGCGTGTGTGATAGCACAGTGGAGCCACAATTCGGGATACATACTTGAGCCCCGTTTTATAATGCGGGCTTAACGTAGGTATACGTGTCAAAAAGTGGGAAGGGTAGAATATAAATAATAAAATAACACAGCCAATTTTATTATTTTGTTAAAAATAACACTTTTACTCGTCCATTTTTTGTTTTTTAAAACTATTTGAGTTCGGTGTTTCATAACTAACTAATTAAAGAAACTAAATGATGTGTTTGATATTTTAGTAGGAAAACATGCGGGTGCAGGCTTTGGCTATGAAGCCACACACGCATGTTTAGTTCATATTCATATGTCTGAATAATGACGACTACAGTCTGATTTTTAATTCGACGGAATTCTGACATTTCAGAAGTGTTGCCAATAATAAAACGGTCCTACTAAAATCTTTAATTTTGCAGGCGGTTCTTCCGTGCCAAGAATGTTTTTTAAAGTGGGTATCGTACCCTCAATTAGCTTCCTTCTATTATTTGCAAGTTGTTTAAAATTACACGACATAAAATGTTCCGAACAGATTGCACTAGTACGCGTGGGTCCCCAAGTTTCTGTATTACCGCAAAATATCCTCCAATTTTGTCATAGTACGGGATCTTTTGGAAATCTGTTGAAGAAAAATATAGAATAGAAGTAATCAGTTTAAATAAGTGCCAATAGAATCAAAGGAAAATCATGTCTATTAATTTGATTGTGTACGCACGCACGGCTACAGATCAAGCTATACATATCCAGTATAAGGTGATCTCGCACTGCATAGGATTTCCTTACAATGAGAGATTAGTGTAAACTGGAAATGTATAGCTTGATGTATAGCCGTGTGTACTACGTTTTCATAACAGCCTTGAAAAAACCTACTAGTAAGTACCTTCTACCTACGGTCCGCGGTGGAATAGTTATTAAATTATTCCAGTGCGGATTAATTTTTTTCAAATTGCATGAGCTGCAAAAACTCACATTCGAAACGAACAAACTGTTATTTTTTATTAGCCTAAAACTACAAAAGAAAAGAATTTAAATCGACTCACAAAGAACTGAAATTAATATTATGTAATATATATATTTTTTATTTCAACCTGACTTAACCAGATACATTACAAAAAAAAACTGGTTACTGAACATACAATTTTTTCAGTCATTATGACTGAAAAAATCATTTATTTTATCAATCATTGATTCACGTTGTCCCTGCACTATGCAAATTCTTACCTGTACTACGTTT
This sequence comes from Cosmia trapezina, assembly GCA_905163495.3. Lineage (NCBI taxonomy): Eukaryota > Metazoa > Arthropoda > Insecta > Lepidoptera > Noctuidae > Cosmia > Cosmia trapezina. Next base: position 8,698,175 of record LR991049.1, read on the forward strand.
GCGCTACCAACGTACCACTGTATTTTTCTATCGTAATGTCAACAACGATTATTTCGACATTATACTTAAATAAAACTGTTTGAATGTATAATTTATACTTGTATGTGGTAAGAAACACCATGGTTTCGCAAATTTGAAGTGGCAGATCGCTTTTTGCACGAGGAAACTGCACAATTAACCATTTTTTGGGAGCACTTTCTTGCGACACAATACGATACACAATGACAGCAGTCGGCGAATGAATTAGTTTTATATAACGTGCATGGCCATATGGCCAATCGACTTTGGCAGAGGGGTTCGCTCAGCTATGCCATCTCCATAGGTTAAATGCTCTAAGACCACGCACGACTACTTAATATCAGACGATCCACGCCCATAGAGAGAAAAAGGTTAGTAGAGGTTGTCAAAAGTTTGAAGTTTAAAACATGACAGTTAGTTTTTTTTTTTTAATTTATGTGTTGAGTTTTTGGCAAAGACTCAGACGGCCTCTATTACCTCGGTACTGTATTCAGATCCCAATTGTTTTTCTGTTAGCGTCAAAAAACCAATGAGCTCCTATATGAGCTCAACGGTAACATAATAATTAAGTACAGGGAACTACTGAGAAATATGTAAATAAAACACAAAAAATACTTATTCAATTTTTATTAAAAGTTCTTATTTTATAGAAAGCCGACGCCAACATAGTTGGGAAAAGGCTAGGCAGGCTTTGCAGTGATTTATTAATTACGTACGAACTTTCGTCAACTTTTGTTGGTATTCCAGAGGTAATTTCATCGGCCGAAAACAATGATGGATAAGAACCAACTTTGAGCCGATACTTCTAACTGATGAACCTTTTTTCATAATGTTTCTGGCACACGCATGTCTGACCTCCACAACCCAGTTACTGGTTAATACGATACCCCTTGGTAAGACTGGTTGTTATACTTTTAGGTTTCTGACCACCCGTAACGACTGTCAAAGATCCACGAATGTGACAGCCGGGACCAACGGCTTAAGGTGCTTTCGGAGGGGTCTTCTTGGTATGTAAAGATGGTCAAACATCCACGGACCAAACCCGGTAAAATATTCACATATTAAATTAGATCTCAGCACTTGGTTATATCGCCAGCGCACTTGGTATCGCTGCAGAGACTCCAGATCTGTTCTGCAGGCAGTCTCTGCAGTGATGCCAAACCTCGGTAAACCAGTCGACAGTGGAAAATTCCGACAGTAAAAAATCTTATTCCTATATTGAACTATTCAATTTCGGAATTGAAAAATACCGTAAACTCACATTACTTTAGGCCCGGGGGTAACATTGGCCCTAATCGAAAAAGTGTTTTGACTCCCTCCAGTTCACCCCGCACGCAGCAGTCAACATAGTTTGCAGATCATTAGAGTTGACTGCTGACGTTGCCTGCTCGCGTGCTGGATGAACTAGAAGAAATCAAAACACTTTTTTGATTTAAGTACGTAAAATTAATGTAAGATTCCTAGATTCCGATATTCGCACCCTCGCTAGGGTGATGCCTATAGTGTGCGATGAGCTTTAATGTGAGGTCCTATCAAGCTCTTTTACTTTTCGAAAGGGAGGAAGAAAGTGTATTGTAAATTCTTTATAAGTAAACAAATAATGACAATAACATAGAACGCGGTGAACCACTTTTGAACCTTACTACCATAGTAAATAAGCTCGAAAAGTGGTTCACCGCAAATGTCGGCGATGGAATATAAAAAAACTCACCGCTCTGTGTTCCTGCCATCACATATTCCATTGTGAGCGGCGGCGCTTGGTTCAAGAAGTTGGCGCAAGTGACATTGACTTCATCACCGTCTGCGTATTGGTACTCGGCAGTGAAGTCGACGTCCTTCTCCGACAGCTCCGTGCGAACTGTTTGCAGTGCCATGGTGTTCACGAGGATCGTCTGAGGCGGCGCTGTGGGGTTACTTGTTCTTAATTGACTGGAAATTTTGGGTCTTATATTTTACTAGCTTTTGCCCACGGTTCATTCGCATCCTAAGAAAACCACTTTATGCACAAAAGTAAGTATTTTATTACCAAACATTCAAACCCGTTCAGCCATGATTAAGAAACATCAAAATTCACAAACAGTAACATTTTATAATATAAATTAGTTAGATAGATAATTAATTTATTAGCTTGTAACATACTTTTTTGTCTCACGTGAATTTGCATAAAGCAATAGGCCGCTGAATAGTTCGCGTCTTCGTAGAAAGCCACGGGAAGTACTAGTGGGTTATCTCGATAGGCCAGCACCGTACAGTTCCATAGAGTACCCATTGTTTTTTGAACCTTAAACTATGAAAAGGTATGAAATTAATCTTATAGACATTCATTTAAACTTTATTAACCCGGGTAATCCGATGAAATGGGTCAGTAAGGATAAAATCTGAATGTGAGAAAGTTTTAAGGAACTACTGAAGTCGATGTCATGTAAGAGATGAGAAAAACAGCATTCAAAGATTTTATGATATTAAGTATAAGTAAAAAGAAGTACTTATATGGGTTATACACTCTCCGCAAGTGGCACGTCAAAATCTGGCTAGTTAGCCACATTTTCGTCGTCTTGTCTCTTTTTCGCTCCCGATAATTACGACATGCCGTCCTACTTCCACATGTCATCTAATAGTTCGACATTATTGTGACATTATGTCAGATTTGAACATCGAATATTTGGTAGGTAACCGTCCGCTAAGGCGCGTTGTGTTCTGTGGGGTCGCGGGTAGTTTAAAAGAGATACCGTGACCCTGGCACAGGCAACTGAAGGAGCACGGGTCGGTTTTAGCCAATAATTGTCTGACACGCCCTCCTGCTCCGCCCAGAGCGGGACAAGCATTTGATGATTTCAAATCCACAAAAAAAAAAGTGTAACCTATTTAAGTCCTCCACGACTTACGAATCGAACTTAGCTGTTATTTTCCGCAAAAATACGAATGGTGTTTTATTGCTTTAAGTAGCATTGAAAGGATTCAATTACTAAGGAAGAACGTTTCTAAAATAAAAATATTTATATTTATTTTTATTTTTTTTAACAGTCCCACAACTTTTGTAGACAGCTCGTATTGTCCCTCCTTCCACTTCTCTGTCTAGAGCGGCTAATACACAACGGCAACGACATCCCTGCACTTTACATGTTTTTCTATCAAATAGCTTCAGATTTAACCCATCTCAACGGGTCACCTACATAGTTATCAAATCCGTATTCCCCGGAGGGATAGGCAGCGCATTGTGCTAATATGCATAATAAATGGTTAAATTACTTACATCGATGAAATTTTTTTTCGCACCGCTTTTTTTCTTATGCGTGAAAGTATTGTCATTATTATTGTGTTCACTACAGCTGTAAAAGATTTACATTATTAAAACGTAATAGATACTTAATAAACATTGAAAAAACATACATAAACCCATTTTATTATAATATTAACGTTGTTTTCTGCCCTTTTTTACCAAAATATTAAAATTCTAGAGCTTTTTGTTGCAGTATAGTTTGGTGAGAATTGAGTGTTCGTCATTTACTTACATCAAATGATTGATATATATGTTGTTAGAATCTACAAATATTGTGAATTCTTCTTCTTCAAGAACTGTGTATATATTGTGTTGCCTATCATCAAATTTGTGGTCACACATAATTTTATTACCGTTGATTTCATTTTTAAATGTAATTTTCATTCGATCTGTAAATAAACAAAAACTTTACTTATCTACAACGGTATTTTAACTGGTACAATGATGTTTTGGCGCGTAGCCGAAATCTGAACATTCTTAATTATCGACTCCAACTTTTTTTATCAATAGAATTTCTCATTTCAGTGACAATTTCACAAATGTTTACAACGCCACAAGGTTATATTTGGGCGTGAGACTAAAATCGGAACATATGCCGCAACCTTGTTTTAGCAATACCATTTCTGTTACAATTAGACAATTTAACAAATGTTATCAACAATGCCCCCGTCAATGTCAAGATCCTTGTCCAGCGCACTGTGCTTCTTGAGATAGGTACTTAATAATTAATGGATTTATAGCGTGCTTGATGTGTGTGCTGATTTTTCGCGTTGTGTAGGTATGCATAGTGCAGATGATTACTACTTTTTGTTTCGAGATTCGACTTTCTTTAAAAACCAATAGACTTAAAATAATAATATCCCCAACGCCGTATCTCTACATTGACGTCGTGATGGGGCTTGCGCGCTCTGAACTCTAGGTCTGTGTGAGACTACTTTGCGCCAGAACAGGTCTACGGTGAGGAGCCAGACCAGGAGAGGTACAGAAATTCGCAGAGCAGTATGTGTCGAGCTGTTGGGCAGTAGCGACCCCACGGACCTTATCTCCCGGGAGAAGTCCTCATCTGGCTTGTCTTTATTGACCGGCTGGAGTGAACACTGACAACAAACAGAGCTCCCACCTCATTCTTGCGTTTAATGGCCAGCTTGTGTGGAAATTCGTAAGAGCCAACGTGCTCAGAGAAGGAAGTATTCCACAAGCGCTGGTAGGGATATTGACCATCTTCCGGGCTCTGAGATTGTCTCCTGATAACCGTTGAGTACCTGTCCACTTCTCAAGCGCCTCAGGATTTATGTTGCCCCCTTGTCACCACGTCACTAAGTGCTGGAGACAATTTCCGGGGCCTGACATTTTTTCCATGTATAATAAAACATTCATCAGGCTGGGGCCATAGTCCTTTCATAGTTCTAGGTAACCAATCCACTTTAGGCATCCAAGCACATATTCCAAGATCTTTGTTTCCATATCCTGCAATAGTCCTACACCAACACACACTTGGGTGCACTTGATAGTGCGTACAGGGATAATCGTCGGTTGGTGCCTCATTTCATTAAAAGCATCTAACGGGCCTCTCCTCATACGCCTTCCAAAGGTCCGAGACCCCAGCATCCCCAGAAATCACTTCTTCCCCACTGCTCAACTAGATTGCTCAACTAGTTGAGCAGTTGAGCTGTAGGACATAGTTTGAATGTCAAGAAACGTGAAAATAATAATATGTACAATGTGTAATATGTATGTATGTATTTATAAAACACAGGCCAGCCCTCTGGCCTATTTTTATTTACAAAATAAAACAAGACTTCCCAAAGTAGTTGTAATCCATACTATCCATACTTCCATACTAATATTACAAATTCGAAAGTAACTCTGTCTGTCTGTCTGTCTGTCTGTCTGTCTGTTACCTTTTCACGCCTAAACCACTGAACGGATTTCGATAAAATTTGGCAAGGCTATAGATGGTATCCTGGGGACGGACATAGGCTACTTTTTTTTTCAAAAATAATCCTACAGGGGGTGATATAGGGGATGAAAGTTTGTATGGGAAACTCAGTATTTCTTAAGTTAGGGATGTGAAAATTAAAATGTATGCTTTTGATAGGAAATAAAGAAATATGCGGTTCAGCGTTTTTGAAAAATCATCCCCTAAGGGTGTAAAATATAGTAAAATAGGGGTTGATTTTAAAATTTACAAAACTGCACGGATTTCGACAAAATTTGGCAAGGCTGTATATAGCATCCTGGGGAATGACATAGCATACTATTTTTTTCAAAAATAATATTACAGGGGGTGATATAGGGGATGAAAGTTTGTATGGGAAACTCAGTATTTCTTCAGTTAGGGATGTGAAAGTTAAAATGTATGCTTTTGGTAGGAAATAAAGAAATATGCGGTTCAGCGTTTTTGAAAAATCATCCCCTAAGGGGTTAAAGTAGGGGTTGATTTTAAAATTTACAAAACTGCACGGATTTCGATAAAATTTGGCAAGGCTTTATATAGTATCTTGGGGAAGGACATGGGCTACTTTTTGTCTTAAAAAATAATCCTACGGGGGGTGATATAGGGGATGAAAGTTTGTATGAGAAAATCAGTATGTCTTAAGTTAGGGATGTGAAAATTAAAATGTATGCTTTTGATAGGAAATAAAGAAATATGCGGTTCAGCGTTTTTGAAAAATCATCCACTGAGGGGGTAAAATAGGGGTTGATTTTAAAATTTACAAAACTGCACGGATTTCAACAAAATTTGGCAAGGCTTTATATAGCATCCTGGGAAAGGAAATAGGATACTTTCAAAAACAATACTACAGGGGGTGATATAGGGGATGAAAGTTTGTAAGGGAAACCCAGTATTTCTAAAGTTAGGGATAATAAATTCATGCTATTGGTAGGAAATTTAGAAATATGCGGTTCAGCGTTTTTGAAATATTATCCCCTAAGGGGGTAAAATAGGGGTTGATTTTAAAATTTACAAAACTGCACGGACGTCGATAAAATTTGGCAAGGCTTTATATAGCATCCTGGGGAAGGACATGAACTACTTTTTGTCTTAAAAATAATCCTACAGGGGGTGATATAGGGGATGAAAGTTTGTATGGAAACTCAGTATTTCTTAAGTTAGGGATGTGAAAATTAAAATGTATGCTTTTGATAGGAAACAAAGAAATATGCGGTTCAGCGTTTTTGAAAAATCATCCCCTTAGGGGGTAAAATAGGGGTTGATTTTAAAATTTACAAAACTGCACGGATTTCGACAAAATTTGGCAAGGCTTTATATAGCATCTTAGGAAAGGACACAGGAAACTTTCAAAAACAATACTACAAGGGGTGATATAAGGGATGAAAGATGGGAAACCCAGCATTTCTTAAGGTAGGGATATGAAAATTCAAATTTATTTGGTAGGAAATAAAGAAATATGTGGTACAGCGTTTTTGAGGGGGTACAATAGGGGTTGACAAATGTTTGTGTAACTACCTCTTTCTAAGAGATTTAAGGGATTGGAAATGTAGTCATAGTTCGAATCTTGAGGTAACATTTAGTCTTTATTTCATTCGAAGTTTTTACGAGGAAATTATTTGAACGAGTGGACACTCGGACAAAAGTTATTTGTTATTAGAGCGTGACTGGCATAATAAATTTTAAGTAATTAACTAAGTCCCCCCGCCGCGTAAGTGTGTCTGTTTGAATGCGATAATGTCAAAAAGTACCGAACGGATTTTCATACGGTTTTCTCCAATGAACGGAGTGATTCAGTGTAATTCATTATGGTTTTGTGTAAATTGGCTGAAATATGACGACGACTGTTGAAGATGTCGGAAAAAATCATGCCGACTGGTAGCTTTATGCCTACTAAACACGGTAACGATATATCGTAGCGATTTGAGTTTGTACAGTTATATCGGACGGCCCTATCTTTTCCACATGTACGTTCCCATGTCATATTAAATAAATAAATAAATAAATAAATAAATATTTTCCGACATCCACGCGGGCGAAGCCGCGGGCAAAAGCTAGTTTTCATTATATTTCATTATTCGTTGAGGTACAATTTTTTTTACACTAATATTATAAAGGGTTGTCTGTGAGGCTTTGTGTGTTTGAATTTTTGTTACTTCTTCACGCTCAAACGGCTGGACCAATTAGGGTGAAATTTGGTATGTAAATAGCTTATACCCTAGATGAACACATAGGCTACTTCTGATCCTGGTCTAAGCGGGTGAAACCGCGGGGCGCAGCTAGCAGTACATAACTGATACAATTAACTATGTTTTTTTCACCTACCTACAATAAAAGTGGAGTAATTTTCGTGAAGCAGTTATTGGCCTTATGCCACACGCCTGCCCTATCTACAAATTCTCAAACGAACTTAACTCTAAGATGCTCTTAAAAGTCTTACCCGTATAACACAACAGGAACCACAAACAAAAATTGGTATGTAAGTAAAATATTTCAACAATCTCTTTTAGTAGCTTTGATAGCGGCGCACCCATCAAGGAAAATTAGATATTATTTTAAATATTAATGCGCAAACTTTGTATAAATGGTTGATATTTCAACAAACTTGCTTTATGTACCTATGTATGTAAATAAATGAAGATTATAGGTACTTACCCTGTTTATGAGATTTTGCTAATACGAATCCAAGGAAACACACAAAAATTGTCCAGTAAAACATTGTCACTTCACCAATACTGGTGTGGAAATTGATTATAAATATGATTGAACTATACATATGGTTACACTATATTGTTGTGGTTAGAATGACTGTTAGCGATGCGCGTATTAGAATTGTTTCATTCGAATAATATTCGATTGTTTAATTTTTGATTCGTGACTACCGAGATGACGACTAATAGAGAAGTATTAACATGTTGCGCCGACCCCAAATAGATTGAGATAAGGACAGGAGAGTGATGATGATGTTTAATTTTTTATTCGATTGTTTTCCATCGCAACGTGAATGCGACAGTGGACCTGTCTTCTCTCAGAATCCTGAAGCAAGACCAAGCTAAGGAGATAGACCCGGTCAAGAGCAGACCAAATGGAATCTTTCGCTCAGTAGACCCGGCTTTTTTCCTATTGATTGATCTTCGCTTAGCACAAAAATCTGCCTGGCCTTTTCCCAACTATGTTGGGGTCGGCTTCCAGTCTAACCGGATGCAGCTGAATACCAGTATTTTACATGGAGCGACTGCCTATCTGACCTCCACAACCCAGTAACTGGATAATACGATACCCCTTCGTAAGATTGGTTTTCAGACTTTCGGGATTTGGACGACCCGTAACGACTGTCAAAGATCCACAAATGACAGCCGGGACCAACGGCTTAACATGCTTTCCGAGGCACGGAGGATTCTCGGTATGTAAAGATGGTCACCCATCCACGGATCAAACGCGATAAGCGTAGCTTAACCTGTTGGATCGACCTGTGTGGCTATTATTAAAAGTGACAATTCAAACACGCCTGTTAGATCGTCCGTCCCTCACAGCGGCAGTGCAAGGGTGCCTTCTGAATCAACGCCGCAGGACGTCACCTCTCAATCTCAATCTCCTGTCATCGCGCCCAGCTCCGTCGTGCCCATTTTATACCCTGCGCCTGCGCCTACGCTAAACATCGAGGCGATAAGTGGCCTGGCCGTCGAGATAAAATTGCTCCGCGGGGATGTGGGCGTTATGAATACAAACATTACGTCCTTAACCGAACACATCAAACAATGCAATTCGCGTCTTGACCAACAAGAATCCAATTTAAAGCGCGCAGAGGCAAGATTAATATCTCTCGAACGGCGTGAATCGGAAATCGCTATCTTACAGACTACAGTCGTTCAACTCCGCGAAGAACTAAACTTACGAGATCAAGCTAGTTTAAGGCATGAGGTAGAAATTTCTGGCATAAACGAGAATTCCAACGAGAATGTAATGCATATGGTACGTGTTATTGGCACTAAGATTGGAGTCCCGCTAGCAGAAGATGACATCGACTTTATAAAACGCCCCGGTCCACGTCGGCAGGTGGCTGAAGAAACTCAATCAGCAGTTGAGAAACTTCCGCGTCCATTGGTTATCCGATTCGTCCGTCAACATAAAAGAGACGAATTCCTCCGCGCGGGTAAAAGTAGACGCAACATCACATGCTCAGACGTCGAAGTTGCCGGCACCCAACGGAAAATTTATTTTAACGAGCGTCTAACGAAGGCAAACCGCCAGTTATTTCGAGAAACTAAAATTCGCTCCAAGGAGGCTGGCTTCACTTTCTGCTGGATCAAAAGCGGGCTCATCTACATCAAGAAAAAAGAGGGAAATCCTGCTATCGCCATCAAATCATTGGAAGACCTTCGTTCCTACGTTGGTCCAGATTCTTAACATAGTATTCTTATTTTACAGCAGTTACGTTCAATTTCTATTGTTGCTGTTATCTTTAAATGTCTCTCTTTCACTTTTTATATTTACTTTGGAAATAACCTTTTTTATCATGCCTCTTCAAGGTTACTATCACACAATCACTCGACACATTTCACAGTCATACTCAATCATAATCAACCTAAAGAGCTCATCTGTCAAGCACATCACCCACAGACCTACACTTACTAGCTACATATTTCTGGCACTTATCACACCGTACTTGCTTGCAAACGAATGGCTAAAAGACAGTTTCCCGTCAAAAACGAGTCCGCTATCCTTGCTTTTAGCAAATAACAAAAATGGCGTTACTTGACGTCTTAGATAACCTAGACATCACAGCCGAAACAAACTGTCATAGCTTCGATTCTGTAGAAACATGCAAGTGTTACCTTAAAGGCTCCAAATTTAACTTTAAAGTCCTGTCACTTAATATAAGGAGTATACAGCGCAACTTTGACAATTTCTTGGTCACACTGAAGCGCCTGGACTCTGCCGTTGACGTTATTGTTCTGACAGAATGCTGGTTGGCAGACGGACTCATACTGAACACCCTACCCGGCTACAATGTGTTTCGCTCCCCAACACCCTCAAACAAAAGTGGCGGCGTAGTAATCTATGTTAAGTCATGCCACCGTACCGAGTTGCTTAATCCAACAATCGTAAATGCAGACAATATAGTAATTAAAATTAATGACGAAGTAGCTCTACTGGGCATCTACCGTTCCCCGTCCATATCCAATACTATCCCTTTCCTGGATTCACTTGACTGTACTTTAACGAACTTAAAACATAGCTCTTCCGTTATTCTTATCGGCGATATTAACATTGACATCTGCTCTGCTCTCGACGGCTGCAATAGTGAGTACCTTTCCTTAATGGCTACGCATGGTCTGTTACCGGTCATAAACAAACCTACTAGAGGTAAAGCTTGTCTGGACCACATCTTTATAAAATCTAAATCTAAAACTTCTGGTATTGTGTGCAAGTCATCAGTGACGGACCATGACATTGTTGTTGCAGGCCTGCTCCTACCTAAATGCTTCACGGCAAATAAAATTTCCCATTTCAAACAGAAATTAGACGTCGAGGCTGCCTCCGATGAAATTAATAACGCAGACTGGTCTCCTGTGACCAGCAGCTCTTCGTTAAACACGGCAATTGGAAACTTCGTTTCAATTGTGTCCGCGGCATGTGAGAAACACACACGAACAATTAAAGTTAGCCGAACTATGATAAATATCAAGCCCTGGATTACTCCTGGGTTACTTAGATGTTCGCATCACAGAGATAAACTCCACAGTTACTCAAGGGCACACCCGGATGATGCTATCAGTAGGAAAGTTTACAGTCGTTACCATAACTTCTACATCTCTCTTCTCCGCAAATTAAAGGGAGAATATAACGCTAGCCTAATAACAGAAAATAGTTCAGACCCAAAAAAGCTTTGGAAATCAATCAAAATCGTAAGCGGAACTTCAAACCGTAACAATGATAATACAGAATTACTACACAGCTGCCAAACCATGGAGTCTTCATTAAATAACTGCAATAACCACTTTGCTTCGGTAGGGAAAAAACTGGTCGATAAAATACTCTCTAAAATATCAGAGACACAAGAATCAGTAGTATCTAAATACAAACCTCGGAACATAATAGAGCACACGTTTTTTCTACATCCTACTGACCCATACGAAATTAGCACCATAATCACTCAGCTCAAAGACGACAGTGCACCAGGCCCAGACTCGCTTACTGTCCCTCTGATTAAGAAATGTCTAAAATCCATAGCTGTACCGCTAACGTACATTTGCAACCTAAGCTTAGAGTCAGGTACTTTCCCCGAATGCTGGAAAGTAGCGGCCGTTACCCCAATTTATAAAAATGGCCCCAAAAAAAATCCAGAAAACTATAGGCCAATTTCTCTGCTAAACACCTTGTCCAAGGTACTGGAAAAAGTTGTAAACACTCGCCTGGTTAACTTTCTAGAAAAACATCGTTTGGTCTCAGATAGACAGTTTGGGTTTCGCAGGGGTAAGTCCACCGAGGATGCCGTGACACTTCTTGTTAATGGAATAGCGTCTCACACGGAAAACAGAGATAAGTGCATCGCGGTTTTTCTTGACCTGGCAAAGGCGTTTGACGCAGTGTCCGTGGTTTTACTTCTGAGGAAACTGGAGACACTGGGAATCCGAGGAGTTACTTACGAATGGTTCAAAAGCTACCTCACAAACCGCGCGCAGTTTATAAAAATAGATAATCTCTGTAGTCAACACCTCCCTATAAACTATGGAGTCCCTCAGGGCAGCATACTGGGTCCCACGCTTTTCACGCTATACATAAACGACATTTCTAACCTAGAATTAGATAACGCCGAAATAATAACCTATGCGGACGACACGGTGATTCTGTTTTATGACAAGTCGTGGGACCTTGTGTATCGTCGTGCAGAGGAGGGTATGACCTTTATTGCAGAGGCACTTGATAATAACTTACTGTCACTTAACGCTGAAAAAACGAAGTACATCGCCTTTTCGAAGATCTCAACCTCTAGTCCTCCAAACGACCTACAACTGATAATACACACCTGTCGTCCTTTGTCAAGTCCACAACTTGCGAACTGCACATGCCACCCGATTGAACGCACCTCGTCTGTCCGATATCTGGGCGTCACAATTGACTCGAGGCTTTCCTTCTGGCCACATATCGCCGCTTTAGCCGGCAGAACTAGGAAATTAATTTTCGTAATGAAGAATCTTCGTGACTGCCTGCCTCCAGATCTTTTGAGAAAGGTCTACCTTGCTATCTGTCAGCCCATAATACAGTACTGCATCTCTGTCTGGGGAAGTGCCGGAAAAAGCCACATGATTTTTATTGAGAGAGCTCAGAGGGCACTTCTGAAAGTCAGTTTTAGAAAACCTTTCCGTTTCTCTACTGATGAGCTCTATAAAGAAATCCAAGTCCTCCGCGTGAGGCAACTTTTCGTTTTAACAGCAACCGTCCGCACTCATAAGACCCTTCCCAAAAGAGCTGACTATTGTGCACTGCTGACAAAGCGGGTGTTCAGAATACCAACTCCACCTGCGAAGTCCCTATTGGCCAGACGGAGCCCAGCTTACTCTCACCCACACACATATAATAAAGTCTGCAAATCAATGGACATCAAAGACTTGTTAATCACTCGCCTAAAAAGTGTACTAAAGAAATGGCTTCTGGAACTCTCATACACCGAAACAGAATCACTTGTCTAACGTTTTGTCGACAAGCCAAAGTGCCAGCACACAACACACAACATCCCTCTCTCACACTCACCCTCTCAGTCACTCACACAAACACACCCCCACGCACACACCCCCACACTCACACACAACACAAGACATGCCTTACTGAACTAGCCTTCGAATTGAATATGACATATTCATTTATGCTCAATCGCACTCCGACCCACAAGATACAAGCCTTGCTTAGTTTGTGGGCCAACGGTCAAACCATTTTTTTTTGTGATGTACAAAGTTGAAATTTTGTGTTTATGTAAGTCTGTTTCATCACCTTTTCTTTGCCAAATAAACTTTTTTGTATTTTTTTGTATTTTTGTATTTTTTGTATTACTTAACCATGAGCTCTTCCTCTTCTTTCCTTCTTGATCTTCTCATAGCATTGTCGATAGCAAATATTGTTTGGAAAGAAGTTAAATTTTTTCTTTGGCTCAGTACCTACTACTACGAGTACTCAGCCACGCTAACACCATCCGCTGACGCAGACATTAGGGCATGTGATGCAAGACGAAAGGTGGGCCATGGTCTGCGGGGAGACATTGAAGATTGGAACCATCCGATGAAGATTGTCTCTGCCACGGCCGACCGAGTGAAACATAAACTTTTTCGGCTTCTATGTCTAGGTATTAATTGGTGGAGCCGCTATAAATAAAATAAATAAATAATAAGTTTATTGTACAAGAAGAGACACATAGAACACATTACACTAAACATGATAGTACAAGTGGCAGTCAAAATCAGTTTGAACAGCTGGCTCCTGAACTAAGTAAAAAGATATCTTATATCTTGCTATACTTCACTATCGATTGCACTATTCGATTTTGAATCGGACTCGGCTCATCGAGCACATTTGTTACGGCCTATCAATCGATTTAATCGAATAGGACTTTTCAAACAGTAAGTGTATTATTTAATTCATTTCATTTGGTGTTGACTAATTGTTTTAATATTCTTCCTTGTGGGTTTTCCTGTATTCACAGTATCACAAAAGTAATATAAAGAACATAGAGAAATATGTTTTAAACTATTTTTAATGACATTAAGTACAATTGTATTACTGTAAAATACATAGGCACCTACGTGTAACATACGAGTTGTGCTCGTGACTGCGTTCGCGTAAAATTCTGACAGCATTTTTTTTTTGTTTTCTCGTTTGGTGTAGTGGTCGCAAGCTCTATTGCTGAGCATGATGGTTCCATTACCAGGTCAGGTGAAGAGTTGCTGGTTTTTAGGGTTCCGTACCAAAATGGTAAAAAGGAACCCTTATTGTGCGACTCAGTCTGTCTGTCTGTCACAGCTGGATATCTCCAGAACTACTAATGCTATCAACTTGAAATTTGGAACAGGTTTAGATGACGTTTGCCCAACTATTTTGCAAATAAGAAAGAAATAAAAATAGATGTAGGTATTTTTTTGCAACAGGCACTGAATGGGGGTTTTGAAAATTCGAAGTGGGGCTACTAGGGCATGTGTGGTAAAGAGCGCTGGTCGCACATTCACAAACATTTTTTTATTTTTTTTAGTTTTCGACAGTTTATGAAAAATGTAAAAAAAATAGCGTGCCCCCCCCACTCCCCTTATCTCCGAAGTTTGCAAAGAGAAAAATCTGAAATTATTCGATGTGATAGAAGTTCATGTAAAGATTACAGGAAAAATAAAACGATGTCTTTAAATAGCCCACTTTTTCAGAAATCGGAACGGAAACCTCTGTGCGCGAGTCCGACTCGCTCTTGACCGGTTTTTTTTCTATCTGAAATTTCTCAGAGCAGCTCGGAGTGTGGGTTTGTGCCCGGTTGGTGGCAATAGGCTCGCCCCCTATTACATGGGGCTTTTTAAACATAACTGGCGAAATGTGGTGTACTACAGGTAGGTACACTCCACAACCCTTCGGGGTAACATAAGGCTTGATCTTATGCTTTTTTTTGTTTTCTAACTTATCAAGCGGCTTTCAGAATAATAGCATATAGTATACAGGGTTATTGGTAAAACACCAGCAACCTCTTAAGGGGTCATATCATGACCCCTTAAGAGGTTGCTCATCAATATGAACAACTTTTACTATGGGACCAAACCTGAAATCGCGAAAAAAAATCAGCTGATCCCTACATTTTGACGAGTTTGATTAAATAAAATGTACTGAACAGCTGATTTTTTTTTTCGCGATTTCACGTTTGGTCCCATAGTGAAAGTTGTTCATAATGATGAGGGGAAATGGGAAAGGATAAAAGGGAATGACTTCAGAGGGCGCTAGCCGGCTAGCTCAATGGCGAAACCAATTTTACTTCTGTGGGCGTCTTAATTAGCATCGCCATGCGAGTGCGACGTAGAGAGAAAGAACAGTCACGAGCAAAAATATATTATTAAGGACAGGTTGGCAATAACTAGTAGAGGGACAATTCCCGTTTTTAGGGTTCCGTACCTCAAAAGGAAAAAACGGAACCCTTATAGGATCACTCGTTTAACAACGTTCGCAATCTCATCTCAGTTTCAATCTGTCAAAAATTGTATTTAGCTGCATTTTTAACCGACTTCTAAAAAATGAGGAGGTTATTAACATTTGATTGGCATGAGATTGCGACTTGAATTTGAACATTTTTGGTACGGGAACTGGCCTTCTGATTTCATGATTCATCCATTAAGGCGATACCAAATTGGGGGCTTTTTCGTAACCATTTATGCTGTAACAGTCCACTGTAACAGTGAACTGTTACAGCATGTATGGATATAATGTTTGGATATAATGTTTATTGTCTATTTCATTTACAAGTACTCTGACTGAAGGAAAACACAATTCCTCGATAGAATGTATTTTTATAAATTTCATTTCATTTTTTTGTTTTTAATTTTGCTTTTGTTTTTTTGTTTGTATAATTTTACATTATCGCATTAACTTTATATGAATTATAACCTGGGGAAGGGCGGAGCATCCTAACACAAGCAAACTACTTGCTTAAAAGGATTCTCCCACATTGCAAAAAAAAAAAAAAAAAAAATGTAATTCCGAAAATACCTACTTCTACTTTTTTATAATATTTTTCTGTAATTCTAAAACCCTATGTAATTTCGTTGCAAAATCGCATTCAAAATGTGCGTGTGCTAGATGCTAGTGTACACAAAATTCTAAATCGGTCCAGCCGTTGTTATACCACGTTTCATCCGTTTTTTTTTAAAGTATCCTATGTCCGTCTCCTGGTTCTAAGCTACCTCCCCACCAATTTTCAGCCAAATCGGTTCAGCCGTTCTTGAGTTACAAATAGTGTAACTAACACAACTTTCTTTTATATGTATATACAGGATGTAAGGGACAGCCCTCCGCAAACTGATAGGGTGAATTCAGTATGTCATACTAAGATGACCGGTACATGAAATTTTTTCAGGAACTTTAAGGGACTCCAATAAACCTGATTTGTTTGTGTTTTTGTGCACAAATAGGAGCGTCTATTACTGGTTGGGAGGGGTAGGTAATAGGTATGCGGTGAGTTCGATGAACTCTGTAGCTAGACAGAAAGTGAACAGCTGATTTCACGCGTCGTTGGTTAGAGTATTTCAACATCCATTGCTGGTTTTTTTTTGCTGTTTTTTTGCAGTTTTTTTTACATAAATGGAGTGCTGCGAACACACAATGCAATTTTACCTTTTTCGCATGTGGAACTAATTGACTCTGCCTTTTTCTTATTCTCGCACAGTTCGCCTTTTACATATCACCTTAACGCTTTGAAGGCCCTCAAGGACACTATACAGGGTGTTTCTTTTAAGGTCTCAAGCCAGTGCGAGCTGATAGCAGAGTACTACGAAAGTGAAACGGTCTTAAAAAATCAAAAACTACAAAATATCGTAGAACACAGGTTAAATCGATAGGTATGGTACTCTGCTATCAACTCGCACTGGCTTGACACTTTAAAAGAAACATCCCGTATATACCTGCACCCCATTTACAGGGGTGGGAGGTGAAAGTTACAGATTTCTTCATTTGTTTGTTGTTTGTGTGCAAATTTCTAGCCTGCATACCAGGCTAGGCCAGGCCAGGCCAGGCGAAGCTGCTGTGCTTTCTAGGACTTCGGGAAGTGCCCTAGAGGTTTATGATTGAGTTAGTCAGCCAGTGACGAAATCGAAATATTTTAGGTATTAATATAATCCAAAGTATAAGCTAGACATATGAAACTTAGTGTGTTTTATAAGTCTGCTAAATTCATCTTATCCTGGGAATTTGATCTCTCTAGCATTATCCAGGCCGAAGCTAAGAGAGTTTGAAAATACGATGAAACGCTTCGAGAAAAGGCCCCCTGCTTTTTGTTTTTGGCTCGTCTTGGCGGACACTATCCTTTTTTTTTCTAATTCCAATAGTACAGGTTCACCTAGTATCGGAATTAGGGGTTCATTTTCACTGTCCCAAGTTACTCTAGTAATTTGTGAAACTACTGATCCAATTTTAAAAATTCTTTCACTTTATTGCCGAATAGGATAATGTCTTATGGTAGATAAGATAAGAATGGTTGTTTAATAAGTTGTACTTATAACATAATGCATAAATTAGTAAGTACATTATATTGCTTTTAGCCCATACGAACTGTAATATTGTGGCTCTAACCATAACATTATAAATAGGTAACTTGTTATTACTTTTTTGGGTAACTACTGAGGAAAATGTATGAGGAAAGAAGATAATACAAGCCAATAGCAAAATAACGCATAATTCCTATACAGAATATTATATTTGTATAGCAACTGAATCTCGTTTAACCTGGTAGGTCTTTATAAGCAGGTAAAATACCCACTGCAAACAATAATTCACTATGCATCTAATATCAACTTAAGTACTTAGTGAGAGTTTTTAAAAATATTAGTTAGGTATTTTCATTAACCTATGTTGTTTTATCCCATAAATAAAATACGTTATAGCAACTGATCAACGCAATGAATTAAAAGAAAAATCCTGCCAAAACACTCTATTCTGAAATGCCTCTGTTATTAAATAATATTTTTTTTAAGAGATTTCGTTGATGCCAATGACATTGTATACGTTTTTCCAACCACATAAGGATTTACCTTTAGTGGCTTTTAGTTTTCGATCGAGTTTACTATCGAGTCCCTTGACTTCGATTGAACAATAAAACCGGTGATGTGCGTGTCGGAACCCTTCATTGTGGGTGACAACGAAGGGTTCCGCAGTTGGAAGTGAACTTATCCCAAAAACAAACTTATTACACTACTTACACACTACTTACTTATTGTAGTTGAAAAACCTGTTGTCAATTCTCCAACTGCAAATGAAAGTTTGTAATCGCAAAAAATAATAGGGGTTAAAGTATGAAATTGCCGTTTTATTGTATTAGCTAGGTACTTCGAATTGACCTACGACACCTTCATGGTTTGAGATTTTTGAGTGAAACTTTTTTCACATGGTACCTATGAAGTTCTTCTTTTATGAATGTCAAGATGACGGGACCCCGCCAGGTATATCGAATATAATGTGACTATGATTTAATACAATATTTCTACTATTTCATACTTTCATAATAAAATTCTACACTCATAAACTTTCAAAATATTGTACAAAGAAAGTGGTCCCGCTATTTTGATATCAAAATGACGGGACCACAATTCAGTTAATAAAAACACATGGTCTGATCTTAAACTGTACATACCAAATTTTAATACGATTTAGTACGACTACGTTTGAATCGTTATTATTCTTTAAAAACTGTAATTTCAAGAAAAAAAATGTGTTTATTATATTTACATCAGAAAAGCGCCTGAAGAAAAAGTATCATCACATTTTAAGCCAAGCATCATTTTATAGCTCTTACAATTTATTTAGGCGTTTAGTTCTTTTGCAGTTTTACTTTGGAAGGGTTACTCTGAAGTGCATTTATTTTAGTTTATGTTTTCCTAAAAATTAAAAGTGATTTGTATCTATGTTATGGGTCATAGTTACCCGAAATAAATGATATATTATTATTATTTTTATGTCTTTGACTTAACTCGGGACCCTGTGGGTCCCGGACCTTTGGAGGGCGTACGAGGGGCCGAAGCCAACTCGCAGAGGCTCCTTAGACAATTTTAAATGACGAGGCGGCACCAGCCGACGATTATCCCGGTATGCACTATGCAAGTGCATTATTATTATTATTTTATATGTTAACATATCTCGGGACCCGAGGGTCCCGGACCTTTGGAAGGCATACGAGGGTCCGAAGCCAAATCGCAGAGGCCCCTTAGACAATTTTAAATTATGATGAGGCACCAACCGACGATTATCCCTGTATGCACTATGCAGGTGCACCCAAGGACAACCCCCGGCCGGTGCAGGACCATTGCAGAACATGGAAACAAAACATATTGGGCTATGGATTTGGGTGGTTGTGGACTGGTTACCTAGAACTATGGAAACACTATGGCCCCTGCCTGACTAATGTTTTGTATACAATACACAGCTATAATGGTAGGGGGTGACTTGCACACTCAATAATGGGCCCCCGGAAACGGTCGCTAGCACATAGTGTAGTAGCGGCAAGGGGGCAACATGTCCTGAGGCGCTTGTGAGGAGTGGAGAGGTATCCTATGGTTCTCAGAACAATCCCAGAGCCCGGAAGATGGTCAAGATCCCTACAAACACTTACTGGAATACTTCCAATAAAGGCCAATAAAGGCAAGCCAGAGATGAGGAACAAGACTACTCCCGAGAGATAGGGTCCGTGGGGTCGCTACTGCCCAACAGCTCGCCACATGCTGCCCTGCGGGTTTCTGTATGTCTCTTGGTCTGGCTCCTCACCCTAGACCTGTTTCGGGAAAGTGAACTCTACTGGCACAGGCCCAGAGTTCGGAGCGCGCAAGCCCCACCACGACGTCAACGTAGAGATACAGCGGTGGTTTTTTTTTTTTTTTTTTGTCTTTGACTTAACTCGGGGCCCTGGTGGTCCCAGAATTTTAGAAGGCGTACGAGGTGCCGAAGCCAACTCGCAGAGTTGCTGAGAGCTTAGACAATTTTAAATGACGAGGCGGCACCAGCCGACGATTATCCCTTTATGCACTAGCTATGCAAGTGCACCCAAGGACAACCTTCGGTGGGTGCAGGACTATTGCAGAACATGGAAACAAAACATATTGGGCCATGGGTTTGGGTGGCTATAGTGGATCGGGTACCTTAAACTGTGGAAGAACTATGTCCCCTGCCTTACCAATGTTATATAACATACACAGTTAAAATGGCAGGGGGTGACTTGCACACTCAATAATGGGCCCCCGGAAACGGTCGCTAGCACATAGTGTCGTAGCGGCAAGGGGACAACATGTCCTGAGGCGCTTGTGAGGAGTGGAGAGGTATCCCACGGCTATCAAGACAATCCCGGAAGTACGGTCAAGATCCTTACCAGCATCTTACTGGGATACTTCCTTCCTCCGAGCACGTTAGCTCTTGCGAATCTGCACTCAAACCGGCCAATAAAGGCAAGAAAGAGGTGGGAGCTCTGTTCGTCGTCAGTGTTCACTCCAGCCGGCCAATAAAGGCAAGCGAGAGGTGAGGAACAAGACTTCTCCCGGGAGATAGGGTCCGTGGGGTCGCTACTGCCCAACAGCTCGCCACATGCTGCCCTGCAGGTTTCTGTATCTCTCTTGGTCTGGCTCCTCATCCTAGACCTGTTCCGGTAAAGTAAACTCTACAGGCACAGACCCAGAATTCGGAGCGTGCAAGCCCCACAACGACGTCAACGTAGAGATACTGGGTGGGGTTATTAATATTATTATTATACTTGAGATAAAAAATTAAGTATAACATATAACAGGGTTTTTCGAAAATCTACCCCTAAAGGGGTGAAAATGCAGTCAATTTTACAGAGCAGGTCTGTGGAGCTCGATTAACTCGAAAATTGGTTTATATAACCTTTCAGTCAAGCTACAGAAATATTCCAAACTATTTTTTAAAATTCCATCCCTGTGGGGGTGAAAACAGGGGATATAGTAAATATGGCAAATCTTATTCATTTGGTTAATTAACTTGAAACTTGGCACAAATACTTGCCTAAGCAAGTAATAAAGTTTTTCATTAATAGTTTTTCCCCCACAGAGAAGGTTATAGGAGGAGGGGGCAAGGAGAGGCGGTGGGGGTGGTGAGAAGGTAAAGCGGTAAGGAGAGGGTGTGGTGAGAGAAAGAAGGAGGGGAGGGGTGGTGAGGACGGAGAGGGGGAGGATGATGGAGGGAGAGGGGGGATAGAGGGATAGCTGGGCGTAGTGAGGGGGAGGGTGTAATAAAGTGCGGAGAAGGGAAGGTGAGGGGAGGAGTTGGTTGGGGTAGGGGGGGTGAAAGGCTTAGGGGGAGGTTAGCGGGAAGGCGATGTGGTCAGGGGGTGATAGGGAGAGGGGGTTGGAGAGGGTGAGGGGTAAGAGGGGTCGGTGACGGGGATCATGGGGAGGGCGAAAGGGGAGGGAAGGGGAGGGGTGAGAGGGGTTAGAGGGAGATGAGGGGTGAGACGGGGATTAGAGGGAGTGGTGCGAGATAGGGTAAGAGGGTGGGGTGGGGCGAGTGCCTTTAAGGTGTGTTTTTTGTACAGCACTGATTCATTGAAGAAACCCTGCCCGACAGAAATTACTGAAAAATAGAAAGTTGGAAACTCGGAACGGCACAAAAATTTTACTTTTTTATAATATTATTATATTAGATTAGATAAAGTGCATTTCTCAGATTGTTGAAAAAAGGTTAACTAGTTTATGTATGTTTTTTTCTTGTTACAAATTGTTACTAATAAATTAATAATTTACATTTACAACATTAAACATACATTTTTCATTTTTTTGATATTTTTTTTAACATTTTGGTTTTGTATTCAAATCACTTTTAATTTTTAGGAAAACATAAACTAAAATAAATGCATTTCAGAGTAACCGTTCCAAAGTAAAACTGCAACGAACTAAACGCCTAAATAAATTGTAAGAGCTATAAAATGATGCTTGGCTTAAAATGTGATGATACTTTTTCTTCAGGCGCTTTTCTGATGTAAATATAATAAACACTTTTTTTTTCTTGAAATTACAGTTTTTAAAGAATAATAACGATTCAAACGTAGTCGTACTAAATCGTATTAAAATTTGGTATGTACAGTTTAAGATCAGACCATGTGTTTTTATTAACTGAATTGTGGTCCCGTCATTTTGATATCAAAATAGCGGGACCACTTTCTTTGTACAATATTTTGAAAGTTTATGAGTGTAGAATTTTATTATGAAAGTATGAAATGGTAGAAATAGTGTATTAAATCATAGTCACATTATATTCGATATACCTGGCGGGGTCCCGTCATCTTGACATTCATCTTCTTTTGATCGACTTTCAGTTGTTTTTAGGGTTCCGTACCTCAAAAGGAAAAAACGGAACCCTTATAGGATCACTCGTGTGTCTGTCTTTCTGTCTGTCTGTCTGTCTGTCTGTCTGTCCGTCTGTCCGTCTGTCACAGCCAATTTGCTCCGAATCTAATGAACCGATTAAGTTGAAACTTGGTACACATATGTATTTTGGTAACTCAAACACGGACATGTAACGTACTGTACCGTGTGACATATCAAATGAAAGGTCTTACTGTGAGGGTCTCAAATATATTTTTTTTATAATTTTAAAATAAATAGTTTTGAAGTTATTTAAGAAAATAGACGAAAGTTGACCATTCCCCCCCCTTATCTCCGAAACTAATGAGCCTAAAATTTTGAAAAAAATACAGAAAATAGTTCTTTACCTATAGATTACAGGAAAACCTATCAGAAGTTTGTGGTCTTGTAAATCTATATATAAAAAATTCAAAGTCCTGACTGACTCATTGACTGATTATAATCAACGCACAGTCCAAACCACTGGACCTAGAGACATGAAATTTTGCACATACATACATTATATAGTGTAAACATCCATTAAGGAAGACTTTTTGAAAATTCCTTCCCTAAGGGAATAAAATAGGGGATGAAAGTTTGTATGAAAAATCTTATTTCTTGAGTTATTAGACTTGAAACTTAGCACGAATATTCATCTAAGTTAATTATAAAATTAATTATTTTTAGTTTTCCTAAACTACCCCCTTTTTTTGTGTAAGGGAAATCATCAAATGACTTCTCCCGCTCTGGGTGGAGCGGAAGGGCGTGTCATACTTTTACTGACTAAAACCCATCCGTGTTTCTTCAGTTGCCTAAGGCAGGGCCACGGTATCTCTTTCGAACAACCCGCGACCCCAGAAGACGGGATTGGTGGATGTCAAAGTTTCTATGGAGGAATTTTAACACGCGGTCCGATTTACTCAAAACTCAGTTTTTGTACTTGAGACCAAAACTAGAGACTAACTAACGAGTATCAGGGTTTTCCAAAACATGAACTTGAAACTTAGCACAAATACTTGCTTATATAGCCTAGCCTATACCTAGCCTAGCCTTCCACTTTTCTCTTCCTTTACAAAACTCTAGTCCGTTCTCAGTTGGAATACGCGGTGCCCATCTGGTGCCCGTATTATGATAAATATAAACAAGCAATAGAAATGGTTCAGAAAAAATTTCTTCGTGCCACGCACTACAAGTGCTTCCGTGCAAGGATTCCCTATGCAGATTTGCTAACGCGTTTTAAGATACTAAACTTGGATTCCAGACGTTCACTGATCATGGTTATGATGTTGTACGGTATATGTAATAACAAATTTAATTGTACTGAGCTCACGAATGGATTGTGTTATGTAGTACCTAGAACTGTTATTCGGCGAGAGGTGCGCGCACCTCAACTATTCTACACTGCGCGATGTAGAACGAAGGCTGGGGTGCGAGCCCCTCTCCGCCGACTCTTAGATACCTATAACTCACAATTCATCGATTTTGATATTTTCGCGCTGTCACATTCTAAATTTAAAAGACTGGTTTCACAATCTCTTGCAAGTCGCCAATAAGACGGATGCTTATGTGATCCGCTTCCTTCGATTCGTCGGTTTATAGTGTTTTTCTTTTAAAATGTGTATTTTTTATTATTTTTTTTTTTCTTCTCATTTAGCATGCGTTCGTTATCATACTCAAA
The DNA here is from genome assembly GCA_905163495.3 of Cosmia trapezina. Lineage (NCBI taxonomy): Eukaryota > Metazoa > Arthropoda > Insecta > Lepidoptera > Noctuidae > Cosmia > Cosmia trapezina. The sequence goes on from LR991049.1 coordinate 8,722,177, forward strand.
TGTCATTTCGTGGACAATAGTGTGGGTTATACGTTTTCTCGACTGTTAAATTACTACTTTGTAAATGTTGTACTGTATAACTGTTTTTTGTCCCAAATAAATAAAATAAAATAAAATATATAAGTATTAAAGTTTGTCATTATTCGTTTTTCAAAACTACCCCTCAAAGGGTGTTTAGGGATGTTAAAGTTTGTATGGAAGATTTTTAAAACGCAGTCCGATTAACTTGAAACTCAGTATTCAGTATTTTATACTTTTGATGAAAAGTAAACAATAATAAGAAAATTAAAACCCATGAAATCAGACATCCTCGCCGGGCAAAGCCACGGGCAGTCTAGCTAGTATCTCAATATTGTGCGTACAAACTTACTAAGCCTCCGCTGTCCGTCTATCCGTCCGTCTGTCACAGGGCTGTTTCTCATGAACCTTAATAGGTAGAGAGTTGAAATTTTCACAGATTGTGTATTTCTATTACGACTATAACAACAAATAATAAAAATAAAGTAAAGTTAAAATTAAAGGGGCTGGCCCCTTTAATTTTAACTTTACTTTTTTTCCCCATACAGAAAAGTTTTCATTTTGAAAAAAAAATAACCTGTGTGTGGGGATGTTATTGTGTAGAACTCGTCGAGTAGAGTACAAAGATATTTTTATTTTTTTTATCTTCTAAAATGAAGAAATAGGGGGCCGTAAAAGTTGTTAATTTGATACCATTTTTTTACGAGCTCTATTATATAATGTACCTTATACTGTACTTAATCAAGAAATACTAAAAACGGCGATTCGTAAGGTATTTTGTTTAAATATGGGCGATTTTCTGCAACTGCAAAAAATAACGTTGTAATTCACAGTATCATTACGAAATACAAAGTTATCATTGCGATTTTTAAACATATAATATGGTACGGAACCCTTTGTGTGCGAGTCCGTCTCGCACTTGGCCGGTTTTTTTTATTCAGCTTAGACAAGAAAGATAGATACTTCGAAAATTCGAGACATTTTTGAATACGAGTTCCGACGCGAACTAACGCGGCAGAAACAGCTCGCAATATCAATGTTGCGTTTGGAGAGGGGACTGCTAATAAACGCACCGTGCGATTTTGGTTTAAACGCTTTCGTGATGGAAACTTTGATTTGAAGAACGAACCACGTGGAAGACCGCCCCCACACGTAAATAACAATGAATTGAAAGAGATGGTGGGTTTTTTTCGTGATTTGGACAATTTTCTACGTGATAAAAAGCTTTCTTCTCAGGAGGCAGTACTTGAAAATGCTTTCACACAGTTTGTCGAATCTAGATCACGAGAGTTCTACCGCAAAGGCATAAATGACCTTTCTATTAGATGGCAGCAATGTACAGATAATAATGGTAATTATTTTGATTAAATAAATATGTTAAATTAAAAAAAAACGAATTTCAATTTTTCAGTACAAATCGGCAATTTCAAACTTTAACCCTTAATATTATTTTTATTTGATAAAACAACTAATTATCGATCTTTTAACTTGTTCCTTTACTTGTGCTGTGAGACCAAATTTCATGATTCTAGGTCAACGGAAAGTAAGTAAGTACCCTCACAATTAACTAAAAAAACCTCACAAGTGTTTAAACTTTTGTTAAGCTTATGCACCGCACTCTTGGTTACGCGATTGGACCGAAACGGACCGTACTTGGTCTACCTTTAAATTACAGTTAAAATCAATAGGTGACACCTCCACGCGTTCCTGAGAAAAGGGGTCTTGACAGACAGACAGACAGGCAGACAGACAACAAAGTGATCCTATAAGGGTTCCATTTTTCCTTTTGAGGTACGGAACCCTAAAAATTGTAATAAGAATCGAGCGGTACCTACTACTAAGTACACACGGCTACACATCAAGGAAATCCTATACAATGCGAGATCAGCTTATACTGGAAATGTATAGCATGATCTGTAGCCGTGCGTACTTATATTAAAACTCGATTTTATTGCTAGTTTCGCTCCAGTCATCCTGTTAACATCAGCTTTACGTGTTTAACCGTGTCCGTAATCAATTTTTACTCCAAATAATCCTTGAATAAAATGACCAAGACCAGACCAAGCTGAGAGTGTTTAATTATATTACTTAGTCTTAATTATAGTGAAAGCTACAAAAATAGGTAAGTTCTGCAATTAAAAAACAATTAATGAACATGTTTGTGGCGAGTATGTTTAACTTATATAATAACATAATTTAATTTAATAATTTTCTTTAATAACATTACAACTATTTATTCCGTAACAGCTGTGGATCATGCCACTATCTGAAACGGCTTGATTTATCAAAAGTTGGAAACGAGAAAGTTGGTTATTGCAGTTCTTGTTCTAACTAATCCTAAAATTATAAAATATTATTAACCGACTTCAAAAAAAAGGAGGAGGGTATCAATTCGTCACTATTAGTAAAGTACTAAGTATATAGGTACTTTTATATACTTTTTTATGTACCCATGTACGCACGGCTACAGATCAAGCTATACATTTCCAGTATAAGCTGATCTCGCATTGTATAGGATTTCCTTACAATTAGAGGTCAGTGTAAACTGGAATTGTATAGCTAGATGTGTAGCCGTGTGTACACCGATTTCTCCGTTAATTGTGGACCGATTTTGAAACTTTTTTTTTAATTGAAACTCCTTTTTTTATTTGAAAGGTCATGCTTTCGAGGTGGTAGGTTAATGACCCTGAGGTCAAAGTCACTGACCTTAGGAGAATCACGGATCTTGACTTTCGGAATTTTGACCTTCAATGATCCTGAGGTCAATGTCAGTGACCTTAGGAGAATCACGGATCTTGACTTTCGGAATTTTGACTTTGACCTCAAGGTCAATGACCCTGTCAAGGTCAAGGTCAATGTCCTCGAGGTATCCTATGATACCTCGAGGGAAGGGTAAAAATAGGCGCTGAAACGGGAATGCTTCATCGGAACTACTCAATAACTACAACTAATATAACGTAACTACTCAATATTTCAGGGGTTGCGATTCGATTACTAATTATGCTCGTTTTAATGCTTATGGTGAAGTGGAGCTGATGACGACTTCACCATCAGCTCCAGTTCTCCTGGTTCTTACTAGAAGAACTCCTCAACAAGTAGGTAATTAACGTCCCTGCATCGGAAAAAGCAATATTTTGTAAAAGGTGATGAGCGGTTGACATTAGGCTATTTTAGCTTAGATAAATTACGAACTGACCCACTGAAAAGAGAAAAATAAAAAACTTTTTACACGGTTTCTTTCATAAAGAAGAGGCTTGTGCCCCCAGTGGGAACGTTATACTTAGGCTGATTATGTATAAGCTTTAAGCGCCGGCCACACAGAACAGACGCAAGGCACGGACCCGTCGCAGTCGCGGCGCCCGCCCGTTTAATCTACTTGCATATAAAATGTATACAGCCGTCGCGTCGCGACGTAAAACATACAGAAAAGACGGGACGCCGCCGTCACGACGTTAACTCGTCGGCGCCCTATTGGGAAAACATATAGAAAGGACAGGGCGCAGGCAGGGCGCGGGCCTGCGCGGGCGCAAGCGGGGGAGCGGACAGGGCGCGGAGGGCAGGTTCTCACAGCGCTCGCCCGCTCGCCATTGTGCATCCTGTTCTCTATATAGTCTGTGTTGTGCATCTTGCGTCGGAGTAGTTAGAACGTTACGTGCGAACGAACGGCGCGCGGCGCCCTGTCTGCGACGCGTCCGTGTCTTTTCTATATAATGTTAAAAAGTCGTGACGGCGCCCTGTCTGCGGCGGGTCCGCGCCCCGCCCTCATCTTGCGTCTTTTCTGTCTGGCCGCTGCTTTAGGGTTTTCTGTACGGGGCAGGGATGCAGACTCTACCTATACTTACTACAACTCTCTTATTTTACAGGAATCATAATGTTAAGTACTCTATCATGTTTCAGCTGAAACGGTGTTTGCTGCTCATTTTTGTATCTACTCGTATATGCCAGCTGCATGTGTGGAATCCGCTGGATGCTAGAAGCACTGACCCGCTCGAAGTGGCGGTGCTTAGGGGAGGCCTATGTCCAGCAGAGCACGTCTTCTGGCTGCAAGACTCGCTGTTATTGTTATATTGGTGGGAAGATATTGCTGTAGGAAATCTAAACAGGGGTTACCACAAAGTGATATCGACGTAAGTTATTGTCCTTTTGAAGCTTTCTTGTCTTCTTCTTTTCGAGTCGATGGTACTTTTTACCCGACTGCGGCGAAGCCCAAAAGGAGGGTTATGTATTTGACCTGTATGTATGTATGTATGTCCGTTTCTTTGTTCCCTCGTAATTCCTAAACGAATGAACGGATTTGGATAAATTATACGTCTTTAGATTTGTCTTGGTGGCGCGAGCGTCACTGGCTACATTAACATCAAAAATAAAGTAAAATGGCGGATTTGGGGTGACATATTGTGGAGTTCGACATTTTTTATTTTTTTTTGTCTTCTAATACCATCGAGTGGTGTATCAAAATGAAGGGGTTTAAATGGTGATTACAAAAATATGTACAACTTATAATGATGTTTTTAAAAGTAATTCGAAGTGACAAATTGAATTTTGATAAAAAAAAATTGCTTTGAGCAGAATTAGGACCTCGCTATTTGTGCACTTATCCAAAAAAGCTTTTAAATAACCCTCACGGCCAAAACTCCTTGCAAGAACTAAATCGTCTGCGAAATTTTTCACATTTGTAAACTAAAAAGCTGGAAATAAAAAAAGTAAGTAATAAAAAAATTAAATTAAAAATTTAAAAAACCCCCAACGCAAAAAAGAAAAGAGAACATTTAAAAAGTCAAAAATAATACCTATCGTTGAGCCATCAAATTCGATTGAGTAATACCTATATATATTTTAATTACAGAAATTGATGGATGGCACGATAAGGTTTGCTCATTGAATTGGCGCTATAATTTCGCGGCGGGGTACCGCATATGTACATAGTCAATCAAGTGAAGGGTCTGACTTACTTATGCGGTACCCCGCCGTGACATTATAGCGCCATTTCAATGAGCAAACCTTAATCGTGCCATCCATCAATTTCTGTAATTAAAATATATATAGGTATTACTCAATCGAATTTGATGGCTCAACGATAGGTATTATTTTTGACTTTTTAAATGTTCTCTTTTCTTTTTTGCGTTGGGGGTTTTTTAAATTTTTAATTTAATTTTTATTTTAACCTTTTTAAACTTTTTAAACAATTTAACAATACTGAAATGAATTTTTAATACTGCAGAATGTTAAGTTTCTCTGCACATAACATTAACTTATAATGATGCCACCATAGTACTGCAAATAGAATTAAATACTGATAAAAAAACGAATACAAACACTACTATCTGCTATTTTTTTTTCAAGAGTGTACTAGTGTGCTGGATAACCTGACTGCAACATCAGCTCATCGTGTAGCCACCATTGCATTGTATGTAGAATCAAATACTGATCAAAACGAACCCAATCACGACATATCTGCTATATTATTTTACCAAGAGTATTCTAGTGTGCTGGATATCCTGGCTGCAGCATAAGCTCATCGTGTTGCCACCATCGCATTGTATGTAGAATAAAATTCTGATCAAAACGAATCCAAACACGACATATCTGCTATTACTTTTTCAAGAGTCTTCTAGTGTGCTGGACATCCTGGCTGCAGCATCAGTTCATCGTGTTGCCACCATTGCATTGTATGTAGAATCAAATACTGATGTAAATGAATCCAAACACGACATATCTGCTATTACTTTTCCAAGAGTGTTCTAGTGTACTGGACATCCTGGCTGCAGCATCAGCTCATCCTGTTGCCACCATTGCATTGTCTATAGAATCAAATACTGATGTAAATGAATCCAAACACGACATTTCTGCTATTAATTTTTCAAGAGTGTATCCAGCACACTAGTGCTGGATATCCTGGCTGCAGCATCAGACCAAGAATTTCATAATCTTGCATAGATAGATAGCATACATGGATGTTTCAAATTTTAGGTCACACTAAGGTTTGAAAGTAAAGTAAATACCCATTACGCGTCTAAGATCCCTACCGCAGCTAACAAAAGAGCAAATAACTTTGAAACGGCTGAACCGATTTTGATAAAACATGTCTAAGAACCATCGCTGGAAAACCTGCTTTCAAATAAAAAAAACCGCATCCAAATCAGTCCACCCGTTTAAGCGCTACGGTGCCACAGACAGACACACAGACACACACACACACACACACACACATAGCGGTCAAACTTATAACACCCCTCTTTTTGCGTCGGGGGTTAATTTAAAAAAAACTAAAAAAACCCGACTGCAGTAAAAAAACTAAAACTGAAAAGCTAAAAACACTAGATTCAAGCCAACAAGGCTTGAATCTAGTTTTCAGTAATGCTTGAGTATTGAGTGACGTTCTGTAATACAGACCGAAGACTAGGTTTTAGCATACCTATATTATTTGTCCAAGTTTTAATATATGTTTTTCTAACTTAATACCTACTCATTGGTAATTTATTATAATAAGTAATATGTAGTAGTGGGTAGTGGTAGTTTAGTAGTAGTAGTAGCATTTGGCTAGGAAGTGCATAAGCACTTCCAAGCCTGAAGCACAGGTTCAACCTAGCTCAGGCAATTAAGCAACTGTGTTGTATTTTAATTGTTAAGTTATTCATTGTAAATGTGGTCCTTTTCATAAATAAACGATTATGTATTATTTTGCCAAATCGTATTTGCAGTGGCCTACCTGGGCTGGGGACGCAATGTATTGAGTGCTTCCTTGTACTCATTATGCATTCAATCACTGAATATACTGTGTAGTATGCATAATTAGCCCACTGCTGGGACACAGGCCTCCTCGCAGTGAGAGAGAGTGGGCCGTAATCCACCACGCGGGCCCAGTGCGGGTTGGTGGATGTCACATGTCTTCGATTTTATTGATTCTAGGACATGCCGGTTTCCTCACGATGTTTTCCTACACCGTTTTGAGAGCAGTAGTAGTAATTTACAGCGCCTGTTGGGGTTCGAACCTACGACCCGACTGGCCCACCATTGCTCTCTGTGTACTACAAATGTTATGAAATAAGTTGAATGAAAGTCTGTTTTTTTACTTTCAGTTCTACCTGAATCTCCTCTCAATATACCACGGTAATCTGCTGAGTTGGAAAATCATTACGAAGAAATTTTATGGTCAACATCCAAACGAATGCAAAACGAACGTAGCTAGAAAAGCAATCACAATTAGTGTTAAAGGTGTAGTTATTTTTTTAGTTTTATTAAAGTTAAGTAAGTACTTTAATAAAACTTTACAAAACGCTTTTTCCTATGATATAAAATACCCGTCACTTGTAACGTAATAATTATATACTTACTTAATTAGTTTAAAATTTTAATTTCGCGGGCTGCCTTAGCGCATCCCCCTTAAAAATGGTTGAAAACTGTGATGAAAACATGTTCATTGTAATGATATGCCTAACTAATATTTTATGTAGTTATTGTAGTTGTGAAGAATGCAGTTTCTTGCCTGTAAATGGTCTAATTGAAATAAACGCTGTGAATTCCGATTTTGGTTTTATTTATCGCCGTGGTACCTGCATATTATTATTATACAAGTAAGTAGGTACTATAAAACTGAAAACGGTGGCAGTAGATAAGTCTACGAGGAAGGAAAATAATAAAGTTAGTACTTAGGTAAGTAATAACTTTATTATTTTCCTTCCTTTAGTAACGAATGAATTTGGTAATCACTTTTGGTAAGTCATAATATTTTTTGAGCAGTGGTGGCCCAGCGATTTACGAGTTGTAGGTCGTAGGTTCGAACCCACGCGGGCATTTTACTTTGTGTAAATTATTTTATCACCACTGCTCTCAAAACGGTGAAGGAAAACATCGTAGAAACCGGCATGTCCCAGAACCAAAAATTCGACGACATGTGACATTACCAACCCGCACTGCGCCCGCGCATAGACTATCGCGGATTACGTTACGGGCCCACTCCCTCTCACCGAGAGGAGACTCGTGTCCCAGCTGTGGGAACATTACAGGCTGATTATGCTAGCTGGCATCAAATTGCGTGCAATGCGCAGAAAATACATTTAGTAAATTATTGCTTGTACACTACACAAAATACTATTAGTTAGTATTTACTATTTCATGTAATGTATCTTTTGTTAATTTTATCAAAGGAAAAACATTCAGACGGTACCGTTTTTGTCTATTAAGGTTGATGCGCCAGGGTAGCCCGCGAAATTCAAAATTTCCTAGGGCTTTACAGAATTATAATCATTAGAATCAACAATACAACTCCATAAGTTAGCATTTACCTCAAATCTAGCGATTTCATGAAATGGATTTTTTTTTTTTTTCATAATCATAATCTTTATTTTTCCAAAACAACAACCTTACAACAAATTCTACACTAATATGTACTTATTTTCTATGAATCTAAAAGTTTAGATAACTAACCATTTCAAGCTCCATTAACATTTGACCTCATGGATTTCATGAAATCATGAGGTTTGAGGTAAACGCTAACTTATGGAGTTGTATTGCTGATTCTAATGATTATAATTCTGTAAAGCCATATTAGCTACGGCCGCGAATCATATTTTAATCAACATACAAGCTTACACTGACCTACAAATTGCAAAAAACGTAAGAAATTTTGAATTTCGCGGGCTACCCTGGCGCTTTCGCCTTAACTGGAACACTAAGGTCCGTATTACAGAACGTCACTCAATACTCAAGCATTACTTAAAACTAGATTCAAGCCATTTGATTGGTTGAACCTAGTTTTAAACTTAATTTAAACAAAGATCAATGCTTGAGTTTCCTTCTGTAATACGGACCTAAAAGTGCAGTGACATCTGTTGGTCCTTACTTGGTGGACCACGTACCAAAAGGTGCCGTTTTTTGCCACCCATAAACTTAGAATGTGTAGATACTGCACACATTGTGCACTTCAATATTTTGATAGTATAATAGATTCGTTGTATTTTCCAGTGCTGTGCAATTTTTACCTTTATAATATTCAACGTTTTCCTTTGTAACATATGTACAGTACAGCATTATTTAGTACCATTATTGTGTGAATTATTTTGAATCTTAGCACGCTTCTTCTTGTTACAGTACAGCGATATCGTACGGTCAGCCTTTGAAACTTTGTCTTTTTAATGAGATGTTTATTTATCGTGGATAGATGGCGCTAGGGATAAGGACAGAAGCATGATGGACAGATGGCGCCAGTTTAGTTAATCGGCTCAAATACACCCTCGCCTACCATACCGTAGCTCTAAGAAAGAAGATTTTTTATATTTCTACGTCGCCTACTCCAAAGAGTATACTAATAAATAGGGAGAAGAGTGCCCTCTTACGGTATTTTTATGCGAACAACCCCAGTGGCGCCGTCTACAATTTGTATCCGAACTATCCAGTAAGTATAGAGCTAGCTATACAGGGTGAAATTTTAATCATTTTAATCCTCTTAAGGGGTCATTGTACTCATCATTATGAACAACTTTTACTATGGGACCAAACCAAAAAAAAAAAAAAGTAAAAGTTGTTCATAATGATGAGTACAATGACCCCTTAAGAGGATTAAAACGATTAAAATTTCAGCCTGTATATAGTGGTATATTGTAGGTACTGTGTGCTTATTGTGAGTGCGAGTTTTGTTCTATGGGAGTTCACCATCTGAAGACTACTTAATCTGTGTGTGAGGAGTGTTTTCATAAAGAAAACGTAACTAAGTAGATACCACGTTTGTGTATCGACTTAAGTTAGTAAAGTAAGTAAGTTTAAGTAAAGTATATAAGTTTTACTTATTAAATAAAACTTATCAACACAATTTTACTACCGTCCTTTCGCGAAATAGTCGAAGTTTGAAATTTTCAACAGAATTCAATTCATATGACAGTGACAGTTACCAGTTAAAAAAAGACCAGTAAATAAATGATATCTTCTAAATTATTATGTGAAAGTATTAAAATGAGCTCAATTTTATTAATAAAATGTAAACTAAACATTGTTTATGATTTATTTATTTATGACAAAAAATGTACAATAATGCAATTTTTTTTTGGTAGCGACATCTGTTGAGATGCTGTACTTACTAACTAAACCTAAGGTGTCAGATTCAACATGTAGATAGAGCTACCATCTTTTTATGCAAGCCCAATATATGGAACTGTCCCCCCCCCTGGCCTACTCATTGGGATGTATTTTTATTTAAATTTGTAGTAAGTATTGTTACGATACAACTTGTTTACGTACAATGTGACTGTCAAGTCTCGTGTGTCGACAGCAAAAAATCCGAATAGTTTAATAAACTACATTGTACATAGTGGGGCTGAGCATTTAGTAAGTCAAATTAAGCATTATCAGCTGTACCTCAATACCTCTTATGCAGCGGACATTTTTCGCGAAGTTCACCTTTACAATGGTTTAGAATTTATAGGTCAAATTCAAAATCTCTTCTCTTACTTACATTTTTAATTGCAAGTATTGCGTCAGCATAAATCAAAATGTAGAAATACCTACCAATAGAACCTCCTGACACGTGTTGACTTCGACAGTTTAATTTGTCAGTTCGACTTCGTTATTGTAAATAATAAACTTAATTCGGACTTCTTTTTGCATTACATTTAACATGTGAGAAGGGAAATATTTAACTCAAATCAATCAATCAATCTGCCTAGCCTTTTCTCGACTATGTTGAGGTCGGCTTCCAGTCTAACCGGATGCAGCTGAATACCAGTATTTTACATGGAGCGACTGTCTATCTGACCTCCACAACCCAGTAACTGGGCAATACGATACCCCTTGGTAAGAATGGTTGTCAGACTTTCGCGCTTCTGACGACCCGTAACGACTGCCAAAGATCGACAAATGACAGCCGGGACCAACGGCTTACCGTGCTTTCAGAGGCACGGAGCAGTCTCGGTATGTGAAGATGGTCACCCATCCACTGACCAACCCCGACAAGCGCAGCTTAACCTCATGGATCGACCCGTGCGGCTGTTATAACTTAGCCACGAGCTCCTCCTCCTCCACGAGTTTACAAAAAGAATCATTTTATTAGGTGTTCAATAATATTTTAGGAAAGCAAAATTATAATTATTTGAGATTCTATTAGATAGATGCCTCGTTACCTTGCTATAAGTTTTTTTCCGAAGCTATTCCGAAGGTATCTGATCTATCAAGGACGTCGTAAGTCGTAACCGAACTTTTTCAGGTCTTAGTTGACCGGAAATCGACTCGCCTGAAAACCTGTCATGAAAAATTTAACCAGATAGACATCACTGATCATGATCTATCGAATGCATCGGGTTGGAGGGCCAGGGTCGACACGCAGTGGGTCGCTGACGACGGGCGTTGTTATCGAAGCAGGCCCAGAAAGTGCCTGCAGATTCATTCTTGACGAATTACCATTTACCAAGGAAGGCAACAGTACACAGAGAAAAGTGTGGAATTATACTCGTACTATGGTAGCACTAGTAGGTATCATGACATGAATCATGATTCATTATGACGTATGTACGAGTGTACATGGGGTAGCCGGGAGATCTTTAAAAAAGTGGTAACTTTTTCTGTTGTCTCGCTACTGCTCAGCTGTTGACCGTACCTAGGTACCAACGCGGGGGTCGTGCGGTCCATGGCCCTTTACGGAGCACCGGTGTGGGCGCGTTCCCTAAGGCTGGGGCCAGCCGGCAGGTTGAACGCGTCCCAGAGGGTCATGGCCATCCGGCTAGTCCGGGGATACCGCACGGTCTCCCGGGAGGCGGCGAGCCTCCTTGCCGGATTGCCGCCGTGGGATCTGGAGGCAAAGGTCCTCGCGCACGTGTGGGAGTGGCGCGAGGAGGCGAAGCGCCGGGGCGTAACTCCGCTGCCGCGAGAAATCACGGTACAGCGGACAGAGCTCCGGCGGGATCTCATGGCGGCATGGAGAGCGCGACTGTCGCAACCCAGCGCTGGGCACGCCACAATTGCGGCGATAAGTCCCCTCTTTGAGGAGTGGTTAGAGAGGCGCCACGGCGTCCTCACCTTCCGCCTGACGCAGGTCCTCACCGGACACGGTTGTTTCGGGAGGTTCCTGTTTCGCATAAGGCGGGAGGAAACGCCCGGGTGTTACCATTGTGTGGATCGCCCGGAGGACACGGTGGAGCATACAGTGGAGGTCTGCCCGGCTTGGGCAGAGCACCGCCGTGTTCTCACGGAGGCGATCGGCGGCGGCGATCTCTCGCGTCCGAGCCTGGTCCAGGCCATGGTGCGGAGCGAGAGTGCATGGGAGGCCGTCACCTCCTTCTGCGAAGCAGTGATGCTCGCGAAGGAGGAGGCGGAACGCGTGAGGGAGAGGCAGCCTCACGCCCTCAGTCGCCGCAGGAGACGCCCTGGGCGGCGGGAATCGCGGGGCGATTTCCGGCCACCGTAGGCGCGGGCCTGCGGACGGTGAGCAGCGGGTAGCTCGCCGTCCGGTAAGGACCAGGCCCGAGTCGACGGCGCGTTGTGTTCCACGCGCGCCTCAAAGAGATGTCAGCAAGTGACGGGGTCCAATAGGGCCGACGCCGCTGGGGTCGCGGGTTGTCTGAAGGGGTTACCGCGGCCCTGGCATAGGCAACTGAAGGAACACGGGTGGGTTTTAGTCAGTAAAAGTCTGACACGCCCTCCCGCTCCACCCAGAGCGGGAGAAGTTATTTGATGATTTCCCACCCTCAAAAAAAAAAAAAAAAAAAAAAAAAAAAAAAAAAAAAAAAAAAAAACCTAGGTACCATCGCAGACATTTGCGGCGAACCAATTTTCAACCTGAGCAATAAGGTCAAAAAGTAGTTCATCGCAAATGTCCGCGAAGGTACCTTTCAGACGTTTAATCTGTCCTCTTTCCAATAATTGATAAAACCTGTGATTATTTTACAGACTTTTCAACTGTGTTTTAATTTTACCAAAATATAAATTCATCAGGGCACGGTGTGGTGTGTGTGTGTGGTTGTGTGGTGTGGGTAGTGTGGTATCATTGTATAATTTATAACAACACAATCAAAATTTAAAAAAAAATACAATAACACTCGCGCACACTTTAAAAAAAAATATTGCTCAAAATCGCATTGAAGTAAAAGGGAGACAAAAATATTATTTTTAATAACTCGAGTAAACAAAAAGCACGTCGTTTCCTAAATAAGTTTTGACCACTTGAGACTTTCCGATTCAGTCGTCTTATACGATCGAATAGTGTTGAAACTATGAAAAATGTCAATCAACTATTTTACTTACTGCTCGAAAGATAAAGTGTAGTTTAGTTTGCGGTCATTTGACGGCTGATGTCGGCCGCCATTTTCCAAAATGGCCGTCAGAAACGCGACATCTATGCAGAGTTTAGTGTCATCGCGAGCGTGCGTAGCTTGGGTCGTGCGTGTTTTTATCAGCACTATATTGTTTGCATCCATTGTATAAAGAAATATGACACGAAAAATTGCTCGGCGTAGTCATAATTCATACCTATCTGTCGTGTTGTAACGCAAAAAAGTTTATTTATAATAAATCGTGCCGTGTCGTATTTTATTGGTCCGCTACATAGTAAAATAATGAATTTAACACGCCGCCGCAGTCTTCTGTTTGAATTGTCGTGAGCCTTGTTGTGGGATCGATTTTTAGGTGTTATTAATGAAATTACGGAGGTGCTCGCGAGTGATATTGTTACATAAAGAACCCGTTCTAAAACACTCCCGTTACGCTGGTGTTTCGTCTTGTTCGAGCTGTGGAGCGCTTATAATCGATATAAGTTAATAAAAAATGCATATTTTCCCCATGGTTTCATAAAGGATCGGGTCAATACAGTGCCGGCTTGAACGGCGTTACGAATGTTGTTGATTCGCGTTCAAAATGTGGTATTGTTGATAACTGCAGTGCGACCGATTTATTTTGTCTTAAAGTGATGGTGATTATGACAACGTACTTACTGTTTTGTTGTTCCACGGAGTTTTCCACTTTGAGAGGTTAGTAAACAAGTCACTTTTTTTCTAGTAAACACACTTGTATCTGAAAATAAAACAAATATAACATTAGCTATTTTACTAAGGGTCCGAGTCGTCTGAGAATGATCATTGTGCCCGTGAAAAAACCGTGACCTAATGGCGGGAACTTATTTAAATTTTTGGGTCATTCCTCAGCCTTTCGACCTCTTCTGCATGGCCAGTATTCCATGTATTTTATTAACTGCACTGCAATCATAAGAAAAAAACTCGTGCCACGAACTATGAAATAGAAATAGGCTTAAGTAATGGCTGCATTCAAAACACGATAAAAAAGATAGGGTACAGATCTAGGTAGTTTTGTAACAGTGTATAATCGCGTGATTTACTTTATCAGCATTTAAAATCTAATGTTACGCGACATTTGACATTAAATAAATTCATTGGACTCACGAATTGTTATTATTGTTCTATGTAAGGTGCTGAAAATAAAGTAATAACATCAAGCGAACGAATTTAGGATTAGTACGATATTATATGGAATATATTAAATTGCACTTGTATCTGAGTACTTAAATAGTTACTTTCAGATTGCAATAAACCTAGACTATGTAGCGAATATTCAATTTAAACGTAAAAAATCTAAAAACTAAAAACCATCTTATTCAGAAAGTCTTAAGAACACTAACCTACTGAATAAAAGCTGTTAATGTCAAAATCAATAACCTTCACACTGACACAAAATATTACATTAATATATTACTACCTACTTACTGATACTTACTCACATAAATACACCATTCTAACTTCCACTGAAAAAATGGCACAAATAAACTTTGCTGTCCAATAAAAAAATAAGAAAATAAATGACAATCAATTTTTATATTGATTGTGTTCTGTTTCTTTAAATTTAAATAATAGTTCTTACCTGCCAGTTATTGGCTGTGGCAGGCTGAATAAAACCTTCATGTCATTTTATAGGGAATCATTATTGTTTTATTTAGATTAGATCTCTCTATAATGTTTAACTAAGAACATTTTTTAAAACAATTATTCATTCTAAAAATGTGTTTTCTTGAATTTTTTGGAAGAACTCATTTCAGCAGATGTATCTATCATTGATTTATTTGTTTCATAAAAAAATAATTATACCTAATTATTATTTATGGTTAGGTAATCATACAACATAATGTTTTACCAATTGAGGTTTTATTGTCAAACTAGGTATCAGTTCTGTTGATTTGTAATTATTTTGTGTTTTTAATTAGTTAGGGCTGGTCCCATTCTTATTTTAATCACATAAGGCAGTATGAAGTACTTGCTGTTGCCCACAGTTTCACTTGTAATTGCTTTAACACTCTAAGGACGAATTTCACTCGCAACCATACGCAAAATACGCGCATTGTCGTGGAGTTGCGGATACCAGCCCGTATTACCGATGTTACTTGCATGTTTTAAAAAGTCTACTTAGGTCTAATTTTGATTTAAGACCAGTTCTTTTTTTTTTTGCTCTTTCTGCATCATGGCAATCTGTTCTTAGAACAATAAGCCACTTCCTTGGCTAACAAATGTCTGTTTTTAAAATGCATTCCACGAGAGACACCAACAGTTGGAAAATTTTTTTTCAGCAAACTCTTTTTGTTTCATTGTGGGAATCTTTTGGTGAGGTTAGGGATGTCATGTCTCTTTAGCTGGGTATGTTGGAGACTTAAGACTAATGTGACAATTAGATGACCTTTAGTACACCCACATTTGGCGCTATGTTTAAAGTCCAATTTAATTGGGGGCGAGCCTATTGCCATCAACCAGGCCCAGCTCCAGACTATGGGCCGCTACTGAGAAATTCCAAATAGAAAAATCCAATAACACTTTGCCCCACCTGGGAATTGAACCCCAGACCTCATCCTCAGTAATAGCGCTTGCAACCGCTAGGCCAACGAGGCAGTAAAGGTTTAATTTATTGGGAGTTTTTGTCAAAAGTGGTGAAGCAATTAGAAGGACTATACCTAAATGAAAGTATCTTTATGTACTCCTCTGGGTCCTATTTTAGCTGTGTGCCAACCAAACACATTAAATATTACATAAGAAGTGCTCAGTTTCATTGAAATTAGTTCTGTAGTTGAAGTATCTAGCTAAAATCTATTGGTCACTCCTTAAAGAAAAGCGAGCATCACTTTTCTTTAAAGTGATTGTGCTGTGTAGCCCGCGAAATTAATTTTTTTTGGGTTTTTTGCAATTTCCAGGTCCGTGTCAGGTTGTATCTTGATCAAAGTATGATACGCGGCAATAAAACATATGTATTTATATAATTTTAACCATAAAAATCATCAAAACAACTCTCTAAGTTAGATTTCGTGCAGATTCGTCAAACGAACGAATTCTAACGAACATTTGAATGATCGAAATGTCAGCCAGTAATAATTATGTATGCTAGGGTTGATTACAAGAAGAGCGAAGTAAATAGGTAAGAACGTTAATAAAATAAAAAAAAAATTTTGAGCCCTAGGTACTGGCATCGGCGAGGCTACTGCGAAAGCCGTAGAGGCATAGACCTGTTCTCCGAAACCGGTTTTTATAACAGTGTAGTATTACATTAGGCAGAGGTAACTTGGCAGCACATCCTCTATTTTTTTTTTACGCGGTTTGAGCAAATCTAATTTTATTTGTATTCTGATGCTGGCTGTAAAGTTTGCATTTAGGTATGTACCTACTGTCGAATACTTGCACTGCAGTTCTACTAAAATCTACTGCCAAACTGTATTGCAATTTGTGTTTTCAAATTATATCAATAAATTTATTTTTAGGGTTCCGTACCTCAAAAGGAAAAAAACGGAACCCTTATAGGATCACTTGTGTGTCTGTCTGTCTGTCCGTCTGACTCAGCCAATTTGCTACGAATCTAATGGACCGATTAAGTTGAAATTTGGTACACATATGGATTTGTGTGACCCAAACACGTACGGGTAAAGTAAATAAATGAATTTTGAATATGGGGTCACTTTTACGGGGCAAATAAGAAAATTAAAAACAAAAGTTTTGAAAATTGTACCGTGCGACATATCAAATGAAAGGGCTTACTATGAGGATCTCAAATATATATTTTTTATAATTTAAAAAAAAATTGTTTTAAAGCTATTTAAGAAAATAGACGAAAATTGACCATTCCCCCTCACTTATCTCCGAAACCACTGGGCCTAAAATTTTGAAAAAAATACAGAAAATAGTTTTTACCTGTAGATTACAGGAAAACCTATAAGAAGTCTGTGGTCTCAAAATAACATGGTAAATCTCTCAATATTCTGAGTACAAACTTACATTTACAGTTGTAATGTATGGGCGAATATGTACTTCAACTACATTGTTAAGTTTGTTCTTGGGGTATTCATCCCAACTACGGAACCCTTCATACATAGTGCGTGGTCCGACACACACTTGGCCGGTTTTTTTTAAATCCAGGCTTCCGTCTGCAGTCTGGATTTAGGTATGGGCTCGTCCTCCTATTTCATGGACTGAAATCTGGGTATGCCTTTTAACCTTGCCTATCCCTATGGGTTATATAGGCGTGATGGTTAGTAAGTGAAATACATTATGTACGATTAAAAAAAAACAACTGCCGGGGGGTTTCCATTAAGGATGGGTTGTGTTTCGTTTCGCCTAAATCCGTAGTACTCGGAAACTCGGAATGCATTAGCGTTGGTCTCTGGTTACCAGATTCCCCATACGAGCTACGTGCATTCGAAAGGGAAGTCGAAATTTGAATTTTTCAATGGAACACGATTTGAAAATAGAGTGGAACACGCGTTTAATAAATAAAAACCAGTCAAGAGCGAGTCGGACTCGCGCACCGAGGGTTCCGTTTCGATTTCTGAAAAAGTGTGCTATTCAGAGACATCATTTTATTTTTCCTGTAATCTTTACAATAAACTTCTATCACATGAATAATTTCAATTTTTTCTCTTTGCTAACTTCGGAGAAAAGGGGGGGAGGGTGACGGTATATTTCTTTACATTTTTCATCAAAAGTCGAAAACTATGCGGCCTAACAAAAATAAAAAAATGGTTGAGAATGTGCAAACAGCGCTCTTTCATTTGATACCCCACATGCCCTAAGTCTTGTAGACTTTGAATTTTTAAGACCCCGTTTCAGTCCCTGTTGCAAAAAGTAATATAATTATTTTTATTTCTACTACGTTTACAACTATTTGCAAAATAGTTGTAAACGTCAAATAAAACTGTTCTGAATTTCAAGTTGATAGCATTAGTAGTTCTTGAGATATCCAGCTATGACAGACAGAGACATACAGACTGAGTCGCACCATAAGGGTTCCTTTGTACCTTTTTTGGTACGGAACCCTAAAAAATTATAATATCACCGCCTGTATTCCGATAGAGGTTTTTTGATTATGATTTATTATAAATGCGAAAGTGAGTTCGTTTGTTTGTTACGCTTTCACGCTGTCCATCCATGACTTCGATTAGGACATAGGATACTTTTTATCTCGGAAGTACGTTCCCGAGGGTAATTTTCGACCTCCACAGAAAGCTAACTGCTAATATAACTATGATGACATTCTTTCTTGTAATGTCCATTGTCTATCGTTATCAATAGACAAACATTCTTTATATAATTAACCTGCTGACCTACTTACTAACGAGATAATGTGGGTTCCCACGACTGTAGTCAACAGTTGTACACACTGTAACAAAATGGTTGCACCAAAGGCACAGACTAATACAGATGGGACACTCCGCAAAATCATTTAAATAAATAGCCATAAATAGCGACTCTTGCTACGACACAATAAAGTGCAATTCAGTTCACAGAACGCTAATTACCTACAGTTATATTCACCTACACATTGCCTCTTTTTCTATCGCGTAACTCTTAACCCCCGTTTTCACGAGCGTAATAAAATCGCGGCGGGATTTTATCGCGCACTGGATTTTCAACTCTCGCTGTTGAGCCAAGCGTTGAGAATCCAACCTAACAAAAACAGAGTGCATCCCAGCGGGACGAAAAACACGCTGTTCGCGCTAAGCAGAGCGTTGAAAATCCAGTGCGCGATAAAATCCCGCCGCGACTTTATTACGCTCGTGGAAACGGGGGTTTATACCTTCTGCGCGCGGCATTTCTACTGAATTAGCCGCTTGGACGGGGCCCGCCGTGTACTTGTAGCTTCATACCTAACCTGCAGATTGTCCCATTTGTATTAATCTGTGCCAAGGGCTAGGTTATAGTTTCCGTCAAAGTTAATATGACCATAGAATGACTACCTGCTGTCACCGTCATGTCAAATGTAATTATAGTTCGGAGCAAGGACATGACATTCGACATGTCTGACAGAAGTGACAGATATTTAACAATAACTTTAACTAGCGAAGCGTGGGCGGTTAAGGTTACAGTTAAAGTTATGACGTTAGCTAACAAATTGTCTAATGTAACAACCCATGTTTTGTCTAACAGTAACTTTAACAACCCACCATGGTTGCACAATCTTCCTTTAACAATAACAAACATCGAACTGAAGATGCAACCCACCCTTAGCCGACGTTCGCACGGACGTAAAAAAGTCGCGGCGGTATTTTATCGCGCAACTGGATTTTCAACTCTCGGTGTTGAGCCGAGCTTCTCGAGAATCCAACCTAACAACAATAGAGTGCAAACCAGCGCGTCGAAAAACACACTGTGGGATTTCAACTCCCGGCGCTAAGCAGAGCGTTGAAAATGCAATGCGCGACAAAAAATCGCGGCGGGATTTTATCGCGCACTGGATTTTCAAGTCTCTGCTTAGTGCTGGGAGTTGAAATTCCAACAGTGTGATTTTCGTCGCGCAGGGATGCACTCTCTTTTTGTTAGGTTGGATTCTCAACGCTCGGCTCAACAACAAGAGTTGAAAATCCAGTGCGCGATAAAACCCCGCCGCGATTTTATTACGCTCGTGGGAACGCCGACTTAGTTACCAGCATAGCTTGCAGAGTAAGCAAGTATGTCACCTTTTCTTTTGGGGATAGGTCTTAACTTAACATTAATAACATTTAGCATCATAATCAGCCTATAATATTCCACTGCTGGGACACAGGCCTCCTCTCCTCGAGAGGGAGTCGGCAGTAGATAGATAGAATACTCTTTATTATGCACACCATAAAAATTACAGATAACTCCACCACGAGGACTCAGTGCCAGTTGGTAGATGTCACATTTCTTCGAATGTTTGGCTCTAGGACATGCCGGTTTCCTCACGATGTTTTCCTTCACCGTTTTGTGAGTAGTGGTGATGAAATTATTTTACACAAAGTAAAAAGGGTTCATGTAACATCCATCAATCAATGGAGAAAGTAAATTAATGTGGACGACCGAATTTGAAATTGCTGTACATAAGACTAAGACCATTTACTTAAATAAGTAATACATTATGTACCGTCTACTATGTCTATGCTTTTATCTAAAGACACTTATTTCGATCATAAATGTGAATACGTTTGCGTGTATGAAACGGCTTATAAAATGTTTATGGCGTTTCTTTACTGTTCTATTTATGGTGCATTGTCTATGACATAAAGTTATGGTTCCAGTTATTGTAACCTACTTATGGTTGGAGACAGATTCGTGTAGTAAGTTTGGTGGGATTATGATCATAAATGAAGTTAGCAGAAAATTAATGATAAATCCAAATCCAATCAATCTGCCTAGCCTTTTCCCAACTACGTTGGGGTTGGCTTCCAGTCTAACCGGATGCAGCTGAATACCAGTATTTTACATGGAGCGACTGCCTATCTAACCTCCACAACCCAGTAACTGGGCAATACGATAACCCTTGGTAAGACTGGTTGTTAGACTTTCGGGCTTCCGACGACCCGTAACGACTGTCAAAGATTCACGAATGACAGCCGGGACCAACGGCTTAATGTGCTTTCCGAGGCACGGAGGAGTCTCGGTATGTAAAGATGGTCACCCATCCACAGACCAACCCCGGCAAGCGTAGCTTAACCAACATATGATAAATCCAATGACAATAATTTTATGCTCATTAAAAATCACAAAAATTTTTTTTTTTAAATCGCTTGCCGTGTAGCCACGAAAAACGTCCAGGAACCAATGCGCCATAAATAATAATTTCGGTCGCGCATCAAAAACTGTCATCTGAACCCAACCTTTCAATGGGCACGTTCTCAGCCGTGTACAGTCGAGCACATAATTGCAGCAATTTGCTCCAATCGCCCGCTAATTACCGGTATACCATTGCCGCTCACTGTAGTCGCTAACTACCCGCAATCGAGATTGTATTTAAGTGATTAACTATGCACTTACAATGTTCAACTGTACGTTTCTTTGAAAACAATATCGAGCAATTAAGTTCTCATATCGTAACTGATATTGTTTTCTTGTGTGGCCTTTTCAAACAGCATAGCTTATGAAGTGATTCTATTAGGCCCCTCGCGCACTAGTTATCCTTTGACTTCTCCCGCTCTGGGCGGAGCGGAAGGGCTTGTCAGGCTTTTCCTGACTAAACCCACCCGTGTTCCTTCAGTTGCCTATGCCAGGGCCAGGGTATCTCTTTCGAACAACCCGCGACTCCGCCTGACTTTTGAACCCCTCGGATTGGCAGTTAGATCTTATGACCTGACATAAATTAACTATGTGATAGATTCATGGTCTTCACTTAGATAATCAGCCTATGATGTTCCCACTGCTGGGACACTTTACAGCTTTAGAAGTTTCTCAAGGGTACCATGTCATAGATTGCATAGTACAAGAACCTGGTATATATGCTGGTACATTATTGGTACGAGTTTAACGAGAGTTTTATGATCTTAATACTCCTTTATGGCCCCTTATCAAACTCGGAGAAGCTAATAAATGCTTATAGGAGGCGCAGATTTTCTGCTTTCAGGTTTTATGTGGAACGCAGAAGTTTTTTTGGCGACCTAAATTGCTTTTTGCTGCATATTTGTTTCTGGTTTACTTGCCTTTACGAATATGGAATACACTTTTAACCACAATCGCGTTAATTTTGATCATAATATTTTGATACAGTCTTTGAGTGGTAAATTTTTTCGTGCATTATTATGTACGAAAAAAAATTCTGCTGGGACACCGTCCTCTGTGTGAGGAAATGGGACATATCCACCACGCGGACCCAGTGCGGGTTGGTAGATGTCACATGTCTTCGATTTTTTGGTTCTAGGACCGTTTTTCTCACGATGTGTGTCCTTCACCGTTTTGAGAGCAATGTCATGAAATAAATTACACAAAATCGAGTGCCTGGGGGAGGGGCTTGTGGCTAAGTAATAACAGCCACACAAGTCGATCGAACGTTAAGCTACGCTTGCCGCAGTCGGTTTGTGGATGGGTGACCAACCATTATACAGACCCCTCCTTACCTCGGAAAACACGTTAAGCCGTTGGTCCCGGCTGTCATTCGTAAAACTTTGACAGTCGTTATGGACCCAAAATAGTCTGACAACCAGTCTTACCAAGGGGTACTTATCATGTTACCTAGTAACGGTTGTGGAGGTCAGATAGGCAGTCGCTTCATGTAAAATACTGGTATTCAGTTGCATCCCATTAGACTGGAAGCCGACCCCGACAGAGTTAAGAAAAGACTAGACAGATTGATTGCGAGTGTTTGTTTGCGCAAGTTTCATTGTGTCCTTAAAATACTTTAAATCAACTCCCTGATATCAGATGTCCACACTTCATTTCTCCACGCTTCCACCTGTAATTAAATACATTTTAAATTGAAGTAAACTTTAAGAATGATCGATCATTCAAAGTAAACCAATTTCTCATTATGCCCAGTGACATTTAAACTTGAAAGTTCCACTTTCGTGGCATTATAATGTCATTTTATAAAAATCAATAAAGGTTAATGTTTTCACTTGGAAATGGAACGATTTCGTTTTGGAATTTATGTAAGTAATGTATTAAAAACATTATGTAGGTAGGTGAATTGTGTCGGTACTGGTAAAGAATATGGCCAGTTTTTCTTGGTGGTACCAAACTCTTTTAACTAAAGGCTTGGGAACGCAGAAAGGCGCGAGTCGCGACGCGAACGGTGCGAAAATAAATTGGTGTGGTAGAACTTTCCATGATGTCTGCATAGAAATTGTTTTACTAGTCGCGTCGTGTCTGTCTGCGGGAGCCTTAATTTCCACTATGGGGTCGAAAAGGATCCACTTTTGGACACCTGGTATTGGAAATTAGATCTTAGACTGTCGTTACGGGTAGTCGATGCCCGAAAGTCTGACAACCAGTCTACTAACGAAAGGGTATCATGAAACCCAGTATTTGGGTTTTGGAAGTCAGATAGACAGTCGCTCCTTGTACAATACTAGTATACAGCTGCATGTGCATCCGGTTAGACTGGAAGTCTGCCTAGCTTTTTCCCAACTATGTTGGGGTCGGCTTCCAGTCTAACCGGATGCAGCTGAATACCAGTATTTTACATGGAGCGGCTGTCTATCTGACCTCTACAACCCAGTTACTGGGTAACATGATACTACCTTGGTAAGACTGGTTGTCAGACTTTCGGGCTTCTGACGATCCGTAACGAGACTGTCAAAGATCCACGAATGACAGCCGGGACCAACGGCTTGAAAGTGCTTTCCGTGGCATGGAGGCGTCTCGGCATGTAAATATGGTCAGCCATCCTGTTGTTACTTAGCCACGAGCCCCATCGTAGAAGTCAACCCAACATAATGATGATGATTTTACCGTACCACAAAATCTTTTGCTGGATCAACGCAACGCACATTCTTGCATTGTTCAAAAGAATGCCATTACGTTACGAGTGTGTGGAAAAATGTAGACAACATAATCTTCATCTACAAACTTAGCGTACATATACTACGTCATTTACTCCCATCCGTATCCGTATACCAAAGGATAAAACGACAAAAACACGCAAAGTTAAGCCTTGTATGAAGTAAACGGCGTTTCACTAGAGGTGCGCAAAGAATGGAGAGGTGACACGATGTAAAGGGGTCGGCTCGAGAGCGCTGCACTCGAGGACCCTTCAAATTATACAGGTGAGCGTTTAGGGATGGGACGAGGTCGATGTCGATACTTTTTTATTTTTTTGAAGTGAAAATTTCTTTAGGCGTGTTGAGCGATTTTTGGTAAGTGGAAATCTTACCGCGACACCTCGACAGGCTATGCGACATGTTTTACGTTTAAGTTTTCACTACTATCGACTGTCCCCATGACTTCCAATTTGTATGTACTAAAGTGATCGTCAGCTGTACTCTTTTTTTAAAAGAAATATTGAAAACTTAGCAACTCTCCTAAAATCTAAATGACATGCTTTTCTTACGCACGATATTGTGGGATCAAACTGTAACTAACAATGGGACATATTTAATTGCCTACACGTTTTAAGAATTAACTAGCTTAAACGTCATAAACCGATACCAATACCGATACCTTTTACTGGCGATTTCAAGTTATATTGTGCCTCTGAAATCACCAACGCGCAGTGAGCATGCTTGGTGATAAATGCTCATTTCTTCTCGGTGTAACATGAAGACTGCAACACATTGAGATAAATGACAGACCGGTCTAGTATATTCCTCCGATTCCGCAGAATTAAAACGTCAAAAAAGTATTTATCGATAACACTGTTTCTCTTCCCTACGCCTCTTGACTCTCGTTGAGCGGTAGCAAGATTTTTCTGCTTACATCGCTTAAAAAAAAGGAAAAGGTCACGGGGTCGCGATGTTTTGGGGTGGGAATTTATAATTTTTGCTTGCCACCCCCTGTCCCCGTTCAAACAATCGATTTGGCATCGTGGTCAGTTTCTTCATTAAAAGTGTTGTAAGTAATTAATGTTGCGCAGAACTGTTTGGGTATAAGGGCAGTCTTTTTAGGGATGTATATTTTATTTATCGGTAGAAATGATTTCATGAGGAGCTCATGGCTAAGTACTAACAGCCACAAGGGTCGATCCGTGTCCGGTCGGAGGGGTTGGTCCGTGGATGGGTGCCCATCTTTACATACCGAGCCTCTTCCGTGCCTCGAAAAGCACGTTAAGCCGTTGGTCCGGCTGTCATTCGTGTCTCTTTGACAGTCGTTACGGGTCGTCAGAAGACCGAATGTCTGGCAACCAGTCTTACCGAGGGGTATCGTATTACCCAGTTACTGGGTTATGTAGGTCACATAGACAGTCGCGCCGTATAAAATACTGGTATTCTGCTGCATCCGATTAGATTGTAAGCCGACCGCAAAATAGTTGGGAAAAAGCTAGGCAGATGGTATGAAATTCTGTGACCCAAACACGGATGGGTAAAGTAAATTTAATAAATGAATTTTGAATATGGGGGACACTTGGGGGGGCAAATAAGAAAATTTAAAATAAAAGTCTTACAAAATATACCGTGTGACATATGAAATAAAAGGGCTTACTATGAGGGACTCAATTATATATATTTTTTTTATAATTTTAAAATAAATTGTTTTAAAGTTATTTACGAAAATTGACCTGCTGAGCCTAAAATTTTGAAAAAATACAGAAAATAGTTCTTTACCTGTAGATTACAGGATAACCTAAAATAAGTATGTGGTCTTAAAATAACAAGGTAAATCTCTCAAAATTGTGAGTACAAACTTACAATTTTACAGTTGGAATGTATGGGAGAACATGTTTTTCGACTAAAATGTTAAGTTTGTTCTTGGGATAAATTCTTTTCAACCACGGGACTCTTTATTGTGCGTGGTCCGACACGCACTTGGCCGGTTTTTTTCATTCTACATTATTTTAAATTAAATTCCTTTGCGAGTCCAAAATAGAATTTTCTAACATTCATTGCATATTCTAAACTAGCATCGCTCATATACCGGAAGGTCGTAACAAAGTTCAATGTCATACAAAGTCAAATGCTTCACATTTAAATTTAGTTCCCTAAACCGCCGTCTGCCACTCTGGCGCTGCATTCGCCCCAAGGCCCCAATCATTTGATTGTTGTCCAATCAAGCCACTGGACATGATTGTAGACACAATTGACATCAATGCGTTATTTTAATTTATCTGATTGATTGATGGTTGCCTAATAACTCGCAATATGTTGGTATAAGTGGGAAAGAATAGTTTTATATTGGCTTAAAGTTAAGTATTATTAAACTTGATAACGTCAGACTAGCTGTAAGGTATACTGTGTTCGTTATAAGTTGTGACACATCGTAATACGTATGTTTTGTTTTCAACTTGTTTATATATACTACACTAGCCTTCCCACGCGGCTTCGCCCGCGTGTATGTCGGAAAATATCCCACGGAAATGTACAACCGGGTATTCCTTCCTTATTCCTTGCCTACATTATAAAATCTTCTGTGCAAAATTTCAGCTTTCTAGGTCCTAAGGTTTGGGCTGGGCGTTGATGAGTCAGTCAGTCAGGACTTCTCTTTTTATTTATAAGTACTACAGATAATATCACGCCTAGGGAATCCAATCCCGCAAGCGCGGGATTTGCAGGACTGCAAATGGAATCATACTTTTTGTTGTATGTAATTATGTTCATGAATTTAAGTTATTGTATTTTACTGGGAAGTCCCTGAATTAGAGATAGACCAATTCGTGTAGCGTGTAAAGGCTCTTACAGAGAGAGGCGATATTGCGATATTATCGCGTCGCAACACCGCTACGCGACACGTCGCTGCGCGATAATATCGCAATATCGCTCGCGATATCGCCTCTGTCTGTAAAGGCTCTTACAGACAGAGGCGATATCGCGGTCGCGACGCGATATTTCTATATTATATCCGTAGAAAAATATCGCGTCGCGACGCGATATCGCCTCTGTCTGTAAGAGCCTTAAAGTGGAAAGGATCTTAGATGCTTAGCAAAGTATCGAACAGAGTATCTTTATTATCGAAAATTCTCGGCGTCGCGATCGTAACAAAAGTATCGACTATACCAAAACTACTCAAGTATCTACTCAATATTTTTCTGTATCCCTAGTTGTCTCGCTCAAGAGTACAGTCGCGCGGTGTGCATGCTTTTAAAGACTGCATATTGTTGCCCTTTTTTTTCAGTCCAAATGCCGCAGATCCCGCATGTAGAGTCCCGCAATACTAATCCCGCAAAAACAGTACGGGATGCCGCGTGTATGGCATTGGATTCCCTAATCACGCCTGTATTCCCTAGGGTTAGGCAGAGGTTTACTTATAGTACCTACACCCACATTTCGGCAGTTATGTTTAAGGCTGTTCCTACCTAAAGTACGGCGAAACTAAGGAACTTTGTAACCATCTTTTACAGTAACTATAGCATCTTTCTGATAGGAAAAAATACACAGTAATCTACAATACATAAGCAGTGTTTTCATGTGTCCTGAAATCTGTTTTAGTTTGTTGAACTAAAAAAAAAAAACCTAAATCCAGGTCTATTTCGGTGTGTTTTTTCGAGTTGTTACCATATTACTCCTACAGTTTTCATTAAAAGTGTTCATAAATTTATACAGTTCTTTACAAACTAATAAGGAATGATTTCTTGTCATTACTTTTTTAGTTTAATCAACAGATTTTTTGTAAATCGATAATTACTTTATATTTTGCAAGCGTTGTGTCATCGCGCTTCTCTTTCTTTTCTATGCAGTCCGACAGTGACCGCGCTTTTTACGACGGACAAGCCTTAAGGTTCCTGTAATAGGGAGTGATGAGCCTAAAACGAGTTAAGCAAATTACAACCCGTGGGCCAAAACCTTAACTTTCTTTTATCTTTTAACCTTTATTCAAAGATAATTTTGTGTTTTTAAAATTCCTATAAAAGTAACTGTTAAATCATTTTGGATTTTCCAAATGTGTTTTGACTAATGCAATATTGTTGTATTCAAACCGATACACGATTACTTACTTGACATTTCCTATTTTCTGTTTTATACGATTATACGTAAACAGTTTCTAATTATGCTGTAAAAATTGCTTCAAATCTAAGGTATTTAAATATGTTAAGAACTTACTAAGATAAAAATTGATTTAATTAAAGCATTTTGTCATTAATCTACATTTAAACGAAGCGCGTTTAGTTCCGGTGCGCGTGAGTCACACGCGTCAAACTATGCAGCCATAACGCCATTTCACTTACACACCGAGCTAAACTACGCTTCAATATATATCCTCTTAAGGTCTCTGTAATAGAGAGGAAAAACGAATGAAGAAAATTACAACCCGTGGGCCAAAACCTTAACTTCCTTTTATCTTTTAACTTTTAAAACACCAAAGAGAAACAGAAAACCTCTAAAATCTTAATCCTTTAACTCGCTGCTAAAAGTAGGATCGTTTGACACGACAATATTTGTACGGGAAAGAGAAAAATCGAAACAGTTCTATTTATGTCGCGTCAGCAGCTGCGCTCAGTAACTTTTTTGGTACCGAAGTGTCAAAACATGGCACAAAAAAGTGTCAAAAGAAGCGTCTCGCTGTTTTTGTTTTAGTAATCCGTTTGTCTTAAATGTTTATTTTAACGTCACTAGCACAGCGCAATGTATTTTTGGATATTATTATTTTTTAAATATTTTTATTTTCAAGTGGACAACATAAGCCCTGGATCACAGGCACTGGAAGTCATGGGGAGAGGCTTTTGCCCAGCGTTCATGCCGTGGTTAAAACATTGTCCAGCCAGCAAAAAAAAAAGGCCAAGTGCGTGTCGAACCACGCACAATCAATGGTTCCGTAGTTGAAAAGAATTTAACACAAAAACAAACTTAACATTGTAATCCTAAAAAAAAATATATGTTAAAGTTACAAATTAACAATTTTCAGACTTTTTCCTAATTGTGCTGTGAGACCTTGCTTCTTGCCAAATTTCATTATTCTAGGTCAACGGGAAGCACCCTGGTTTTGATTTACTTGCGAGTATAAAAACATGTCGCATAAATGGCCTTATTTTTTTATTGCGTTGACTTAGATAGCAGATAGCAGAATCCTCCTAAATCTGGTCACACTGCTTAGTGTGACCAGATTTAGGAGGATTCTGCGATTTAAGCAGGATTTGCTCCCCAATTTGGTCTGCTAACTTTTCAGATCTTTTTTTTTTTTTTTTTTTGAGGGTGGGAAATCATCAAATAACTTCTCCCGCTCTGGGTGGAGCGGAAGGGCGTGTCAGACTTTTACTGACTAAAACCCACCCGTGTTCCTTCAGTTGCCTATGCCAGGGCCGCGGTAACCCCTTCGGACAATCCGCGACCCCAGCGGCGTCGGCCCTATTGGACCCCGTCACTTGCTGACATCTCTTTGAGGCGCGCGTGGAACACAACGCGCCGTCGACTCGGGCCTGGTCCTTACCGGACGGCGAGCTACCCGCTGCTCACCGTCCGCAGGCCCGCGCCTACGGTGGCCGGAAATCGCCCCGCGATTCCCGCCGCCCAGGGCGTCTCCTGCGGCGACTGAGGGCGTGAGGCTGCCTCTCCCTCACGCGTTCCGCCTCCTCCTTCGCGAGCATCACTGCTTCGCAGAAGGAGGTGACGGCCTCCCATGCACTCTCGCTCCGCACCATGGCCTGGACCAGGCTCGGACGCGAGAGATCGCCGCCGCCGATCGCCTCCGTGAGAACACGGCGGTGCTCTGCCCAAGCCGGGCAGACCTCCACTGTATACTCCACCGTGTCCTCCGGGCGATCCGCACAATGGTAACGTTTCCTCCCGCCTTATGCGAAACAGGAACCTCCCGAAACAACCGTGTCCGGTGAGGACCTGCGTCAGGCGGAAGGTGAGGACGCCGTGGCGCCTCTCTAACCACTCCTCAAAGAGGGGACTTATCGCCGCAATTGTGGCGTGCCCAACTTTTCAGATCTGCGACAAAATCTGCTAAGCCCTAAATTGGGGAGCAAATCCTGCTAAAATCGCAGAATCCTGCTAAATCTGGTCACACTCCTTAGAAGCTTGTTTTTTTAGGACTCCAAGATACCATTGACCTACGTATTTCATATTAAGTTCAACTTGATACCTCCACGCGTTACCGACAAAAAGGGTCTTGACAGAGTGACGACGGACAACGAAGTGAGGGTTCCGTTTGTCCTTTTGAGGTACGGAATTCTAAAAACAGCTCAATTCAACAAAGATATCATAATATTTGGTAAATAAGATAACCGATTCATCACAGTTCAATTTTCGACTTGTGCGGTATAAAAAGCGTTCCATACGCTACGGTTTTTACCTCATTCTCGATTTTTCATGGGAATAGTTTAGACGTATAAAAAGCGTTACTAAACCAGTAGTCAGTACTTAAGTAATTGACGGTTAAGCTTATTTAACAGATTTAACTTCGGTTTTTGCTTCCTAGCGAATTATATTAGCGATTCTTGGAAGGTAAGACTTGTCACAGAAAATGGTGATAATGTATTTTTTTTTTTGGCAATTTGTCTTGAATTACATTGAATGCTTATTATCTTTGCCATAATAGTTATTTATGCAACTGACGTATAATAAGGGGTATTAAAATACGAATGTGGGTTTATCACACTCGGCTTCGCCTCGTGTGATAATAGTATCACATGAGTGTTTTAATACCTAATTATGTACAGTTGCATACAAGACTTTATCTACATCCATGTTATCAATCCTCTATAAAAGGTTCTGAAACAGTTTTTTGCAATACTAATACTCGTATCGAACATGGCGGCCGGCGTCATAATATACGACGTGAATTCGAATCGGCGCTGTTGTAGTGCACGCGCGTGCATTTCAATGTTCTTTTTTTGAAAACGAGTTGCATTATGAAATTCAGTAAAACATTAAAACACCCATTTGGATGCTATTATGGTTACCATGGTTACTATGACACTGGCGGTTTTAATGTTGGTAATAAGCTAACTGTTTCAGAAACTTTTATAGAGAATTTATAGCATGGGTGTAGTTAAAAAAGCATTATAAACTTTCTGTGCCTACGGCTACACTCGTGTGTTCTAAAGAACTGCAAGATGCCAGCCATCGTGTTCTCTAAAAAAAAAAAAACTAGTTGTAGTGTTATTAGCGCACTAAAGGATAATAGACAGATAGTCGATACGTCTAATATACAACTGAACGCACAACCTTAGTACCTACTCATCATTATTGAACAACTTTTACTAAGGGACCAAACTTGTAATCGCGAAAAAAAATGTTTACGACATTTTGACGAGATAAGCCGACATGAATGTAGGGAACAGCTGATTTTTTTTCGCGTTTTCAGGTTTGTTCCATAAACACAGGAGCGACGCGATATCGCCTCTGTCTGTAAGAGCCTTAAAGAGTTACGAGGTCGTGCACTAGCGACCTGCCGCGCTGCATCCCTGCTTCGCACGGTTTTTACAACTGTTACAGTATAGAAGGAGTGACATGGTAGCTCACGCTCCAATGGTACACACGGCTTTTGCAAGACGCCAGTATGTAACTCAATCAGCCTATATTTACAATAAGATCAATGCAAAACTAGTAATCCCCTAAAATCCTGCACGAATGCAAAAAACTTATGGCAGAGTGGTTAAAGACACTAACATATGAGGAAACTGAGCACATCTTAGTCAGAGTTGGCTAAAACCATATATGAGTACTTACACACCTACCTCATCAGTTACTCACATACATATACACACACACTTACACACACTACACAATACACCCAAACAAAACACACACACACCCTCACACACACACACACACACACACACACACACACACACCCTCACATACTCCCACGCACCATGACATACACATCCACAAACAACACAAACACAAAGATTGTGGGAGACACAGACACTCATTGAGCTGCTTCCTCTATTATCTTAGTCATTAGTTTTTTTTTTTTTTCCTTTATTTATCTATTTATTTATTAATTTTTTAATATTTTTTTTTTTAAATTTAATTTGGTTTTCATTTTGTTTGTTTTTTGTATTTTGTTTTCATTTTGCACTATGTACACGTACAGTCTCAACATTGTTACTAGTGAAGTACGTAATGGGAAGAAGGGAGACAGCCCCCATACAAGTATTGTTTAATTACTTACAGGGGCTGCCTTAATTTTATTAAGTTTGATTTAATAATTTGAGACACAATA
This sequence comes from Cosmia trapezina, assembly GCA_905163495.3. Taxonomy (NCBI): domain Eukaryota; kingdom Metazoa; phylum Arthropoda; class Insecta; order Lepidoptera; family Noctuidae; genus Cosmia; species Cosmia trapezina. The sequence goes on from LR991049.1 coordinate 8,754,144, forward strand.
AACATTTTATTTTATTATTTATTATTACAGTAGCAATAATCAGTGCAGCGAGCCGATCCGCTCGAACTCGATGCGAGCGCCGGATCCTCCACTCGACTTCGACTTTCGGCTTTTTCGTAAATTCCTTTGAAACGCGTTACAGTAGTGCTGTGAGCCGAGCCGCTCGAAGCGAGCATTGCGAGCATGGTCACAAACAAGTCAGTGCGTTGTGTCAAGTGCTCGAAGCGACCGTTCGCCACGTCGAGGCGAGCTTGGTTACAAAACGGCGATACACAATCGCCGTTTTGTAACCAAGCTCGCCTCGAATGTTACATTACAAACAAACGTTGCAAGTTAGTTTCCGCCTTACCGATGGTGTTCCAAGAAAAAGCGACATTATTCATATTGCTTCACGAACTTCAAACGCCAACTGACTGCCGACAAATAAACAATGGAGAGACAATGTTTGGATTTGAAACTTTCATTTGAACTTATTTGAGGTTAGCTTGTTCGTTAATTATTGTGATGATTCTTGGAATGGTTTTAAGAAATATTTACGTAAAGCTCCCATTTACACGGTACCATATTATTATAATTAAAGGGCAATTATCTTGCACCGCCTAAACAACACGCACAGACAACAGCACATCAGGTTATACCAAACTGTACTCCAAATGATTTTAATCCTTAAAATGTTGACGGTTAAGTTCAAAATCGAATGAAATTTGACAGATTGTGGTAACTAGACCTGCTGCTGTGTGTAGAATTAAGTCGTATGCGATTTTGTATGCCATTTTATGGAATCACTTGCATGCAATGCTTATACGGCAATAAAATTGAACATGCTTTATGGCATGCCATTATTGATCTTGAACGTTCCAGAAACTTGCACCATGTAGACGGAGCTTTATACTTAGTTATTTTTATTGATGCTTTGTTATTGTAGACCGAGCTGTGAACGTGCCATCTACTGGTAACTGGGTAATACAATACCCCTTGGTAAGACTGGTTGTCAGACTTTCGGGTTTCTGACGACCCGTAACGACTGTCAAAGAACCACGAATGACAGCCGGGACCAACGGCTTAACGTGCATTCCGAAGTACGGAGGAGTCTCGTTATGTAAAGATGGTCACCCATCCACAGACCAACCCCGGCAAGCGTAGCTTAAACTGATTGATCGACCCGGGCGGCTGTTATTACTTAGTTACGAGTTTTTTTATGCTCATGCGTCTGAGCCAAACTTTGCTTCTGATTGACCTGCTTTAGCGGGAAACTGAAATGTCTGGAAAAGGGAGAGAGAGGCCTTTGCCCACTGCAGGGCAAAGGCCAATACTGGCTGGATAGTTCAGTGGATACAAGATAAAATAAATAAAATAAAAGGTTTATTCACAAGAAAGATACAGAAACACATTTGAAATGTACATTACATTACAGTTCATATTATGATGCAAAATCTGTATAAAAGCATATAAACCCTGTCTCATAGACTAGGATAGCCTGTATTGATGATGCCTACAACCATAGATAAAAAAGACATAGACTAGACACGTCAGTCGTGCTGCCAAGTGCCAACCTTATGAATGACTGCTCATAAAGATGACAATGCTTTTAGGGTTCCGTACCCAAAGGGTAAAACTTATTACTATACTCCGCTGTCCGTGTGTCACCAGGCATCAGGTTCTGTATCATGAACCGTGATAGTTCGATAGTTGAAATTGTCACAGATGATTTCTGTTGCCGATTTAACAACAAATACTAAAAAGCAGATTATAATAAATATTTAAGGGGGCTTCCATACAACAAACGTGATTTTTTTGCCGTTTTTATAGATGTTCGGAATACTTCGTGCGCGAGTCCGACTCGCACTTGGCCGGTTTTTTAATTTAGAAAAGGATTCTTTTCCGTCCGGCGAGTGTACACTCGCGGTACACGAGCTAATTCACACAATTAGACACTAACTGAACATCTTGACGTGATGAAAGTCGCCGCCGACTGCAAAGGGCGGGAAAAAGAAACAAGATGGCTGAACGCATTAATCATTCGCTTGACAAACGCAGACGCGACGATGTCTCGTGTGTTTTGTTGGTGTAAGCAGTGGTCTTGGTCTGGATTTTACTTTACATCTTTAGGTATAAGAGCCGAGTCAGATTTGCAGTCTTCTCAAATATTTTTTTTCTTTTTTTTAGGCCGCATAGTTTTCGACTTTTGATGAAAAATGTAAAAAAAAATACCGTTCCCCCTCTTATCTCCGAATATTGCATAGAGAAAAAATCTGAAATTATTCTATGTGATAGAAGTTTATGTATACATTACAGGAAAAATAAAACGATGTCTCTAAATAGCACAGTTTTTCAGAAATCATCAACAAAAATTACATAGAAATGATGCTTGTTATTGATGTAGGTAATTAACCCATATAAAATGGTTAAAAAATCATAAATTCGTATTCAGAACCCTTAGTTATTATTACAACCACTTTAAAAATAATTTGAACATTGAAAACCGGACAAGTGCGTGTCGGACCACGCACAATGAAGGGTTCCGTAATTGAAAAGAATTTATAAATATTGCTTAATATACAAATTTAACAAATTGTGATTAAAAACTTTAAAAAAGCATGTTTTTTATTTAAATCTGTCTCGACTCGGGCAGGCGATGCAGCGTACCATCGATATGGTGTACTGTCGATACAACGTATTATCGATATGGTATACTGTCGATACGGTGCACTATCGATTTGATGTACTGTCGATGTAGCGTACCGTCGTCGATTTAGTGTACTGTCGATATAGCGTACTATCGATTTGGTGTACTGTCGATGTAGCGTACCATCGATTTGGTGTACTGTCGATGTAGCGTACCATCGATTTGGTGTACTGTCGATGTAGCGTACCATCGATTTGGGGTACTGTCGATTCATTAACCCGTCGATGGAACGTTTTCGATACAGCGACCGTCGATGTAGGGACTGTCGATATTATGAACTAGACCCATTATGAATTGCTTTATTGAAGCTTAACGTCAAATACGTCAAATAGCACAACTATAATAAATTGCTGGGAATTCAGGAAATGAATCGCTTTTAGAGGAATTACTTAATGTGGCCGTTTTAGACCCCCGTTTTCTGCCAAATGTTGTGTGCATTGTAAACTCCCTGAACATTTTAACCTAATCTTGGGCCAAACCCGGGAACAAAAATACCCTTTGTAATTGTACTAAGTTGTGTCCATTCACTGTAAACACGGCTACACATCAAGCATTAATTTCCAGTTTACACTGACCACTCATTGTAAGGAAATCTTATACCATGCGAGATCAGCTTATACTGGAAATGTATAGACGTGTGTACATCCTACTAGGTAATATTATAAAATGTGAAAGTTTGTGAAGATGTTTGGATGTTTCTTACTCAATCACGCAAAAACGGCTTAACGGTTTTGGATGAAATTTGGCAGACAGATAGTTTATAACCTGGATTAACAAATAGGCTACTTTTTATCCCGGTAGTAGGTTCCCGTGGGATAATTTCCGACATCCACGCGGGCCAAGCCGCGGGCAACGGCTAGTAATTAATTTAATACTAAGTAAACAACATTGAATTTTGATCCTTCGTTACTTAGGAGGTTTAGGAATAAAAATCTTCATCCCCAGATTATTTATACGTCAGAATCAGTTTGTTCCCTACCCTCTCCACTGTTGAACATTAAAGGTACGTCCAGACTCGCCCCGCGGCGGCATAAGCCGCGGTCATGTTCATGTAACAACGAACCACTAACAGTATTGACATTTATTTTTCTTTATTAAAGTTAGATTTTATCCTGAAGGCATTTTCTAACAAGGTTTTGTCTCTAGGTTATAGTGGGTCTGTGGGTTTCAAGAAAAGGATGTCATGTTTTTTTCTTTTTTTTCGTAGTTTAGACAACGTAATGGCTGTTTGTTTGTTGAATGTTAATATTAATTGTGTGTCTTTTTTGGATTTTCTTTAATTAACTTTTTGGACCGCTTCTGCCATAAGCTATCTGATGCTACCTGTAGAGGAGTACCTAAACCTTAAATAAATTAAGCAAAATTTTTCTACATAAGAAGTTTTCTTTACTTTTACAATTTTCGAGTACCTACATTATGAACGGCCAAATTTCAGGCAAAATTTGTGCAAAAAAGCAAATTTTTGGAGGCATACTGAATTTGTTTCTCCACATTTTTATTTTTTGCTTTCATAGAAACTAGTACCTACACAAGATACGTCTATTAGTTCAAAAGTTTCAAAGAAAGATGTGTTTCAACGCCATAATCATGTACGAGCGTTTGTATGGAAAGTATGACGGGTTATTATCTATTTATTTAAGGCGCGGAATGACTACGATTTTAAACGGTACAACTGCACTCATACAACCGCGTAATCTATTGTCAACATTAGCTGGCTTGAAGTAAGGTTGAAAATTTAAAATAATATTTCTGTTGCCGATGTGACTAAGCTGCGAATGTGCGTTTATTTTCCGGGTTTTTTTTAGATTAATTCAGAATATACACAATAAATTAAATATTGTCCGGGTTAAAGTTAAAAAAATGCTAATTCTATTAAATTCTTAAAAAAAAAAGAATGTCGATAGCGCTGAAAATACAGAGATGTTCGACGCCAAAGTTTATTTTTGTGGAGCAACATCCAAATTTTTCATTGGGAATATCAAACTATTTTTTACTATTCTATTCGGTTAAATTTTTTCTATAAACCCTTCTTTGTCCACTTTATTTTTTGCGTCGAATAGTTTCACTGCGTTACGTCATACTCGACAATCCAAGAAACCAATTTTTGTGAATTTGAGTTTGAGCTAATACCGCGCCTTGAGTCTCCCTTAGGCCTCTGCCTCGAATTTCGCGGGCAGCGGGGCGGCGGCGGCGGCGGCGCGTCTCGCATTGTCCCGCCCGCCCCGCTGCCGCGCCGCTGTTTTCGAAGTCCGGTCCATTTGTTTTTACGCTTAAAATCCTGCCGCTCCCGCGCCGCCACCGCTACCGCCCCGCTGCCCGCTAAATTCAAGGCAGAGGCCTTACAGTCTCGGGTTGTTTGAAAGAGATACCGTGGCACTGGCATAGGCAACTGAAGAAACACGGGTGGGTTTTAGTCAGTAAAAGTCTGACACGCCCTTCCGCTCCACCCAGAGCGGGAGAAGTCATTCGATGATTTCCCATCCACAAAAAAAAAAAAGAAACTATCATTACAGCACGCGTAGCATGACGACGTTTTGTCGACGGAAGAATAGACAAAACTACACATTGCCATGCTTAGATACGTAGAATGCGTACAAATATTTCTACTATCAGCAATTTTGTCTATTCTTCCGTCGACAAAACCCGTTTCTATGGCGGTCATGCTAAGCGTGCAGGTGTCTACCGCTACCCAATGCGACAGTGCGGTCATTTTACAAATCTATACTAACTATAATTTAAATAAGGGATTCATTATTTATCCTTTTTTTTAGGGTTTGGCCTTAAATATAATATTCCATTATATGGTCTATAAAATTATATATCAAAGCACCGTAATTTTGTAAACTATAAACATATTACGTTATTACTTATTAGGTACCCACAACTTACATTAATGAAAATATAATTTGATTATAATGTTTGTGGAGGACGATACTTTAAGATAAAAGGTCGTAAGATCAAGTAAAGTTTGAGTTATCTATTATGAACTCGTTTCTGGATAAACCACTCACTTTTAACTTGCGAAAAAAGTAATTATTTTTTTGTTTTTTACATCGAAATAAACGCTCGAATGATCACAGGAAAAGTTTATTTTAGTCGAATCCAGCCAGAAATTAATGAAGTTAGTTCAGCGTTAGTGAACCCGGTTTAATTATCTAACTTTTTTATTTTATTTTTTAATTTTTTGGCTTACGCATCGCACATCCACCTTGAGGGCATTTCATTTCTTCGCTAATTTGTTGATGAAAATTTTGCTTTTATGTTTCCAAATACTTACTTACATCAAGCATTTTTTTTTATTTGTTCTTTTGGGTAAGAGGAGTAACGGGAGCTCGTGGCTAAGTAATAACAACCACAAGGGTCGATCCATCAGGTTAAGCTACGCTTGCCGCGGTTGGTCCGTTGATGGGTGACCATCTTTACATATCAAGACCCCTCCGTGCCTCAGAAAGCACGTTAAGCCGTTGGTCCCGGCTGTCATTCGTGTATCTTTGACAGTCGTTACGGGTCGTCAGAAGGCCGAAAGTCTGACAACCAGTCTTACCAAGGGGTATCGTATTACCCAGTTACTGGGTTGTGGAGGTCAGATAGGCAGTCGCTCCATGTAAAATACTGGTATTCAGCTGCATCCGGTTAGACTGGAAGCCGACCCCAATATAGTTGGGAAAAGGTTAGGCAGATTGATTTGTTCTTTTGGGTAACTAAGAAATGTTAACTGTCTACTTATTTGAATTTTGATACTCTTAGTAGTAGTGGTAGTGTTTAGTTTTTGGTGGTTTCAATAATATCATCATAGTACCGTGAAAAAGGTTTTGTAGGGCATATTAGTTTTAAGTACAGGACTACTGTAAGCTCTTTCTGTATAAATGATAATATTGGAGAATATGAGAGTGGAAACGTTGCTGGGAGGGGACGCCCTAGGAAGACATAATAAGTGCCTTATTGGTGATGTTCTTCAGAAAGGTCAGGTGCGTAGTACTCGCTACCGGCGTGCGTGTATGACCAGTGGCCTTAGTGCGAGTTTTTATACTTACTCGATGGTGTTCAAGTTAACGTTGACGTATGTCAATTCGTATGGAATAATTGTGTTTCCCACTATAGTCACCAGGCGGCGCTTATTCATTTTCAGTACAAACTGACGTTTACGTTAACGTGATCGAGTAAGTATAAAAACTCGCACTTATCCCTCAGATGTATGAACGTAAACGTGGCAAAATGAGTATGTAAGGATCGTAGCAGGCAGTGTGACCAGATTTAGCAGGATTCTGCAATTTTAGCAGGATTTGCTCTCCAATTTAGGGATTAGCAGATTTTGTCGCAGATCTGAAAAGATAGCAGACAAGCCCTAAATTGGGGAGCAAATCCTGCTAAAATCGCAGAATCCTGCTAAATCTGGTCACACTGGGAGCAGGTGGTGTTCTGTAGTGTAGGTATGTAATAATGGGGTTTTTCATTCCACTAGATCACCTCGATCAGATATTTCCTTCTTTGTAAGCCAGTACTTCCCTGTTCTCTGCCAATAACTATCATCTATGTTGTATCCACGATACTTGATTTCAAACAGTTTTTAGTATAAAAACAACTAAGATTCTACGTATTAACTCTAGAATTTGATTACTACATTACACACAACTATACTAATGAAAGAACAACTAAGAATACTCTTCTAAAGCGGAGAAATATACTTAAAATAACAATTTGAAGCGTGCATTTTACATTATTCGCTTTGTTTAACATTTAATTTGTGAAGAGAGTAACAGAACGGTTCTTGGTTCTGTCCCGTCGCCTGCGGGCCACATCGCGTTGATGGTACAAAAATACACAGTGCAATAATTACTGCATTATGGCCATCCTTAGGGCTTTGTTAGGGAGATGGTCATGCCCATATTATGGGGGGAAATATGGCGTTTTTGATGTTATATATTTGTTTTGTAGACGAGAGTTTCCTAATGCGGGGAAATTTCCACCATACATACTTATAGCTTTCTTTGCTGCGAAACAGTACTGCTGTGTTTTGATTTTAAAAGTAGAAGTGCCGATAATAAATTGACATTTTATCATTGTTCTGCGCAGTGGCAATTATGGCAATCCACCAGATGTTGCACGGGACTGTAGATAATACATTGGTTTTATCAGGTTGACCGACGGTACGGAAAAATGGCTGTTTTCTATTCAAACTGTCAAAATCATATTGACAACTAACTATTGTCTATGGTGGCGCGCGTGTGTGTGTAATAGGTCATAACTATGTATGATGTTGTGTGTGTTTCTGTGCGTGTTTGTTTATTTAATTTTTAATTTTATATGGATTTTTATCTGGAAATACATAAAAAGTTTCATTTCATTTCATTTCATTATGGTTATGAAGACAATTTGACATTATAATCGCCATGCTACAGACATAGGGTTGCCATAATTTCCCGAGACACCGTCGGGATATTCAAAGCGAAGAGAAATTTTTGTAGGTGAAATAAACCAAAAAAGTAAAAAATATTTATTTGGTAAATATTTATTTTTAATTACGTACTGAGGATACAATCATTCTTTTATACAGGGTGTAAGGGACAGCCCTCCGCAAAATAACAGGGTGCATTCAGTTCCTCATTTTGAATCATATTCCACCGGAAATTTTCTCAGGAAAATTTTCATTTTTTCAAAAAAAATTTCAGTTACATTTTCATTATTTCAATGTAAAATTGCATTGTGTTCGCAGCACTCCATTTATGTAAAAAAAAACTGCAAAAAAAACAGCAAAGAAAAAAAACCAGCAATGGATGTTGAAATACTCTAACCAACGACGCGTGAAATCAGCTGTTCACTTTCTGTCTAGCTACAGAGTTCATCGAACTCACCGCATACCTATTACCTACCCCTTCTAACCAGTAATAGATACTCCGATTTGTGCACAAAAACACAAACAAATCAGGTTTATTGGATTCCCTTAACATTCCTGAAAAAATTTTAAAAATTAGTATGACATACTGAATTCACCCTATCAGTTTGCGGAGGGCTGTCCCTTACACCCTGTATATTTTTCAGATGATTTCACTTGGTACAATAAGTGGGTCACCTTTCACGAATTTATAAAATTCTTCACAACTCATGTTAAAATTAATTTTACATTCCGAATCGCGTTTTTCGATTCGGTGTGTTCCGTATAAGTCGGGATGCTAATGTGTTTGTCGGGACATTTTGTTGCTTGTCGGGACGTCGGGACACCACTGTTAATAACGGTGACATGTCCCGACATATCGAGACGAATGGCAACCCTATACAGACAGTAGAAAACTTTCTACTCGACGGCCGCAAAGTATAGTACTTATACGGTCTACAAAATCATGATTTTACAGGAGCTAAGTGGAACGTCAATGAAAGGCGGTGGTTAGCGACAAACTGTTTATTCGGGTCACAGTACCCGACACTGTTTATACTAACATAATAATAACATGCTTCGGTCGTCACATCTCTCCTCACTAAGCTTACAAGACAGTTATTTTAAACTAATGCTACACAGTATAAGTATTGTTATGTGAAATGTAAACTAACTGACATAAACTAAATCAAACTTATAATACAAACTTAACTAGTGTAATCTAATTCGAATTATTAAACCGTTTAGCTCGATTGTAGGCACGCAGTGCTCGAGCCGATACACCAGGCGGCGTCTGCTCTGGTACAGGCGACCGCTTTTCTGACTCAGCCTTTGGTGCCGGTAGTGTAGCTGACGGCGCATTCGCAACCTCACTGTCGCCGCCCGATGCATCCTCAAACAACTCATCGTCGGCTCCCTTATCGACCGGGCTGCCTAAATTAAGACTCTGACTTTCCTCGTCTACGGCTAGCCCTACCCCGCTCATTCGAGATAGAGAGTACCTATTTTTATTATTAGTATTTATTGGGATAATTTGGTCGGCATGTCGCCGCCATTCTACTTCGTCCCCCACCTTGACTTTGTATGATACGGGGCCTGTTCTTTTAACCACCGTAGCTTCGGTCCATTTGTCCCCCTTTGCTGTATAGTCGCGAGCTAACACCGAGTCCCCCACGTCAAAATTTCTATCGGTACCTGCTTGGCGCGCGGCTTGGCGCTCCTGCTTGGCGCGCACAGTGGCCGCTACGTCCGGCCGCAGCGCGTCCAGCCGGCTCCGCAGGCGCCGCCCTTGCAGTGCCACCGCCGGTGATACCCCGGTCGTGGCGTGCTCACAGTTGCGATATTGGAACAAAAATTTACATAGAGCCGCGTTTACGTCCTCATTTTCGTACAACGCTCTTTTGATCGCTTTTTTTACTGTTTTAACAGCATTTTCCGCCGCGCCGTTTCCCTGCGGTCTATAAGGAGCCGACGTTGTATGTTTAATATAATTATTTTCACAGTAAATTTTAAATTCTTGGGACACAAATGGTGGTCCGTTATCGGTCACGAGCTGCGACGGCAAACCAAAACGCGCGAAAACACTTCTCAAAACTTTAATTGTTGAAGCGGCATTTGTACTTTTCATTGGTAACGCCTCAATCCACTTTGAGTGTGCGTCTACAATAACTAAATATCGAACGCCTCCACAATCTGCGAAGTCTGCATGTATGCGCTGCCACGGGTGCAGCGGAAACTCCCAAGGGTGTAGCTGCGCATGCGGCGGTGCGTCTCGAACTATACGGCACGCGGCACAAGATTTACATATTTCCTCTATATCTTTATCTAAATTCGCCCAATAAATATAGTTTCGTGATAAACTTTTCATTTTATTTATACCTAAGTGACCTTCGTGCACTTCTTCCAAGATTTTCTTTTGTAAGGCATAAGGCACGACAATTCTGTATTTGAAAATAACACACCCTTGGTCTACCACGAAATCCTGTTTTCTAGAAAAATAAGCTTTTTCCGCATCGCAGCTCGGGGCCGACGGCCAGCCAAACAATACATAACCTTTAATCTTACTTAGTAAGACATCGCGTTCTGTCTCTTTTGCAATATCCTTATAACAAATAGGCAGCGCCGCCTCAACTAAATTTAAATAATCCACAGTTCCTGTGTCCGTAGAGCGACCCTCCTGAGGTAACGGTAATCGCGACAACGCATCGGCCGGACCGTTGTCCGCCGATCGCACGAATTCTATACGGAAATCATATGCAGCCAGGCGCGCCGCCCACCTTTGCAAACGACTGGCAGCCGTTTGCGGAATTCCTCCCTTTTCCCCAAAAATATACGTCAGCGGCTGATGATCAGTGCGCAGTATAAATCGCCTGCCAAATAGGTATTGATGGTGTTTTGTGACACCGAACAAAATAGCTAATGCCTCCTTGTCTAACTGACTGTAGTTACGCTCGGGCGCACTAAGTGTTCGCGAGACGCAGCTGACGGGCCGCTCGCTTCCGTTCTCGTACCGGTGAGCCAGCACCGCGCCCAATCCGTACGCACTACTGTCCACCGATAACACGAGTTCGCGGCCCTCCTCATAGTGTGCCAGTACACGTTCACTCAAGAGGGTTCGCTTTGCTTCCATAAAAACCTTTTCACACTTCGAGTCCCAATTCCAGCGGACCTCTTTTTTTAACAAATTATGCATCGGCTGTAGTAAAGTACTCAGATTCTCAATGAATCGCCCATAATAATTGAGCATTCCAAGAAAACTTTTAAGTTGAGATACGTTTTCAGGTCTCGGTGCGCTGGAAATGGCCTCAAGTTTCTCAGGATCAGGCCGCAAACCATCTTTATTAATAATGAAGCCTAAATATTTTACACTGTCCTGTAAAAATCGACATTTACTTAACTTGACCGTAAGTCCCATATTACGTAATCTTGTGAGCACAGCTCGCAGATTCTTTATATGTTCAACCTTATTTGAACCTGTCACACATATGTCATCTAAAAACACGACGCATCCTGGCACCCCGCGCAGGGTTTCCTCCATAATCTTTTGAAATTTCTCCGGAATGCAAGATAAACCGTACGGTGTGCGTTTGTAAACATATGTACCCATGTGCGTTGTAATCGCCGTATACGGTTGGGAATCATCGGATAGAAAACATTGCTCATACGCATGTCTTAAGTCAATTTTTGTAAATTTCTCCCCACCGCTGAGATTTGCGAACAATTCTTCAATTCGCGGTAAGGGATAATAATCCCGTTTTAATTTCGGATTGATCGTGACCTTGTAGTCACCACAAATACGTATATCCCCATTTGCTTTTACGACAGGTACGATTGGAGTGCCATAATCAGAATAATCTACGCGTGAGATGGTGCCATCTGTTTCTAAGCGTTCCAATTCCCTTTCAACTCGTGCGCGGAGTGCCAGCGGCATAGGTCTCGCTCGCACGTACACCGGTTCGTCGTCTATCAGCTGTAGTCGGATAGGCTGTTTACAAGTCCCTAACTTTTCACAAAATACTTCAGGGAATTCATTACGTAATTGCGCCACCAAGTCATCATCTATTATTTCATTGACCGTAATTTGGGTTATTTTTAAAACGCGCATCCACTCTCGTCCCAATAGGGGTCGTGCGCCACCCTTTATAACGTAAAGACGCAATGATTTCCCTTTAATTTGTCCTAAACAGACATCTACCTCAATATAACCTAAAGACTCAATCTGTGAGCCCGAGTAACAACGTAACAATAAGTTGTCCGTGACAATTTTTTTATGTGAAAACATCTGTTTGTACATTTCTTCACTTATAGCCGAGATACGGCTACCCGTGTCCACTTCACATTTAATGTTAATATTGTCAATCGTTAGTTTAATAAAATATGGTTTGTTACCTCGAGCTGCGACTTCAATGTTAAACATACCGTCATCCGATTCCCCTTCGCTTAAGTAATTCTGCCGACCACCTTTGCCACGCACTTGTTTACACATCACCTTTAAGTGACCTTTTTGATTGCACTCATCACAATTATAGTTTCTGAATCGACATCTATCAGCCATGTGCGCCTTGCCACAACGCCAGCATAACGTCGCGCGCGAGCTCGCGGGCTCCGCACCTCCGCTGCCTGGTCCTGTGCCTGCGCTGCTTGCCGCCGCGCCTCCGGGCGCGGTGCGTGGCCGGCGCCCGCGCTGGCCGGCTCGTCCGCCGCCGCCGCGTGCGTAGTGCAGGTCTTCGCCCGCCGCGCCGCTCGCCACTGCCGTTGAGTTTGCTGCTGTCACCGCTACAGTGGTGCTGCCGCTCACCTCAGCATGTTTCTCTGCTGCTTCTAGTGCCAGGGCTAGCTCCACCGCCTCTTTGTACTGGATTTTCTTTTCCGCAAAGATCCGAGACCGCATCACGTCATTTGATAAACCTGACACGAACTGGTCCCGCAAGTTTTCTTCTAGAGTTGAACATGAATTGCATTTGCCGAAATTGCACGTCGTCGCGAGATGTTTTAATGCTTGCAAATACTCCGTCAGAGACTCGCCGGCCCGTTGCCTTCGCAACCTGAATACGTGGCGCTCCGCGATCTCTGAACGTTGCGGCTCCAAGTGTTCCGTCACAAGTTTTATTAGCTCGTCATAAGTTTTGCTCTCTGGAAAACTGGGTGCACACAAATCGCACATTAACGCGTACGTTTCTTCACCGACTACGGTTATCAGCATGGACACTTTCAAGTCATCGCTAATGTCATTTAACTTAATGTACTGATTAACGCGACGAATGTAAGCTGGCCATTGGTTGGAATTTAAATTAAACTGTTCAATTTTTCCGATCGGCATTTTCGTAAAGTTCACGCACAATATTTTTTATTAAAAAAAAATAATTTAAATATCAGATCCCGTACTCGTCGCCAATGGAACGTCAATAAAAGGCGGTGGTTAGCGACAAACTGTTTATTCGGGTCACAGTACCCGACACTGTTTATACTAACATAATAATAACATGCTTCGGTCGTCACACTAAGTAGCGTTTTGAACACAAAACTGTGATAATTAATAGAAAAACAAAGCTATCTTCTTCTATTTTACAACATTTATTTTTTGCTAGCAAGGAAATGGTTAAGGCCAATATTACTGTAAGTACTTAGGTACTTAAAATTATATGTTTTTCCAAAATACGATTGATCGTCACTTTGTGAAAAATTTTGCTTTATATACAGGGTGTCCCGTAAATAATGGATAATCTCTTAAGGGGTCATCGTACTCATCATTATGAACAACTTTTACTATGGGACCAAACCTGGAATCGCGAAAAAAAAATCAGCTGCTCCCTACATTTTGACGAGTTTGATGTAGATAAATGTACTGGCCAGCTGATTTTTTTTCGCGATTTCAGGTTTGGTCCCATAGTAAAAGTTGTTCATAATGATGAGTACAATGACCCCTTAAGAGATTATCCATTATTTACGGGACACCCTGTATGTATATTAGTAAAAAAAAAAGTATGACTTCATATTAGTAAAAATTGAGAACAAAACAAAAAAAATCCTAAAACAAAAAACAAAGAACTGAGTCGAGTTATGTAAAAAAGTGAATTTCGTAAACAGCGCAGTTGAATCTTCCTACTTTGTTGCCGTCTTACTGTCTACAGGGAAACGCCATTTTTGTCTATTCTTCCGTCGACAAAATCCCTTTCTATGCTATGCGAGCTGGTGGAATGACGGCTCTCATCGCATAAAGCCGGATTTACGTGATGAAATTAGTAGATAAAATAATAAGGGCCTATTTCACGATGTCCGAATACATACTCACCGAATTAATTCAAAAATGGAACAGAATTTGTATGAAACTAGCTTTTGCCAGCGACTTCGCCCGCGTGGATGTCGGAAAATATCCCACGGGAACGTACTACCGGAAATTCCTTCCTGATTCCTTGTTTACATTATAAAGGGAACCTCTGTGCAATATTTCTGCTTTCTAGGTGCAGCGGTTTGGGCTGGACGTTGATGAGTCAGTCAGTCAGTCAGGACTTCTCTTTTTATTTATATATACATATTATATATATATAGATAGATTATCTGCACAGTAAGTTAAGTTTCACCACATAGGTATGAGGAGTAACAGATTTTATAGTAGTTTATTTCCACAAAACGGCACGTTAGTGCATTCTTCGAAGACAAACATCGGAGGAGTCTGTGCGCCATCTCCGACGAAGACACCAATTGACACCATGGCTTGTCTGCGTGAAGCGTGAAGATCAAAGTGTATAAGGGCTACTTTGATCTGTTACTCCTCATATTAGAAATCTTTGTTATCCCGCCAACCCTCTGCCATCTCCTAGCCTACAAGTCATTAGCGTCACTGGGGGCAAGTAACCCGATACCGCTGCTAATGCACTGTCCACTGTTCGGGATAATGGCGCAACACACCCCTCGGTGATAATATTATAACTTTCATTATAATGACTGCCGGAGGTCAGGAGTCTGGCACTCCATTGAGGCGGTTTGAAGCTAAGCTATAACATCTCGACCATATTTTCCGAAGGGTTAAGGCAGAGTTGTACTTATAATAGTACACCCAAAAATTCGCCAGTTTGTAAAATCAATCAACTAGCCTTTTCCCAGGACAGCTCGAGCTAACAAACAGAAGCTCGTGGCTAAGTAATAACACCCGCAAGGGTCGATCTATCAGGTTATGCTAGAGCTACGCTGGCCGGGGTTGGTCCGTGGATGGGTGAACATCTTTACATACCGAGACTCCTCCGTGCCTCGGAAAGAACGTTAAGCCGTTGGTCCCGGCTGTCATTCGTGGATCTTTGACAGTCGTTACGGGTCGTCAGAAGCCCGAAAGTCTGACAACCAGTCTTACCAAAGGGAAACTGGGTTGTGGAAAAGGCTAGGCAGATTGATTACCAGTATTTAACATAGACCGGCTGCCTATCTGATCTCCACAACCCAGTAACTGGGTAACACGAGACTCCTTGATAAGACTGGATGTCAGACTTTTGGGTCGGGCTGTCAAAGATCCAAGAATGACAGCCGGGACCAATGGCTTAACGTGCTTTCGGAGGTACGGAACGGTCTCGGTATGTTAAGATTGTCACCCATCCACGGACTGACCGCGGCAGGGATCGACTCGTGCGGCTGTTATTACTTAGACACAGTCTGCCTTCCTCAGCCCGTCAGTTGTAAAAATAATAAAAATCCTTAAAATCCGGTTTGGTCATGTTGAGAGTATGAATGAAAGGCGAATATCAAAAGGAGGGAAAATTCCCTAGGAAAGCAATAGTGACCTTATTGGTGCTGTTCTTCAGAAAGGTCAGGTGCGTAGTACTCGCAACCAGCGTGCGTGTGACCAGGTGTATGAACGTAAACGAGGCCAAAGGAGTATGTAAGGATCGTAGCAGGTACCCCCATGGGAAGAAGTTTATGTAATAAGTAAAAATAATAATAGTTCAAGTTAGAAACAGATTAATTATGACCTTGTTTTGAACCACGCTCTGGAAACGTATTTTGGCTTATCAGAGACCTTTAACACTATACAGTCTAACTAACATATGTATTTTGAATACGCAATACGTTTTTTTAACCGACTTCTAAAAAAGGAGGAGGTTCTCAATTCGGATGTTTGTATTTTTTTTTTTTTTTTATGTTTGTTCGCGCATAACTCCGTCGCTTGCCAACCGATTTGAAAAATTATTTTTTTGTTGTAAATGGTATACTTCCCAAATGCTCCCATTTTTGTCAAAATCCAGTTCTGATGATGGGATCCTGGAGAAATCAAAGGAACTCTTCAAATATTATAGGCACACCTATAGCGATTTGTGTATTTTTTATAGTAGCTCGTGCATATGCTCTTGGAAAGCACCACTTGGTGAAGTGGAACTGATGATGAAGACCACAGATGGCTACCGGAACTACTCAATGATAAATATTTCACGGGTTGGGAATTTGGGATTCGATTACCTACTTTAATATGGCTGCTAAGCAATTTCCGCTCGTCACACAATGCGTGTGGTGAGTGGTTGTTGAGGAGTTCTCCTGGTTCTTACCAGCAGAACTCCTCAACAATTAACGTCCCAGCATCGGGAAAAGCAATATTTTGTAACATGTGATGAGCAATTGACATTAGAAACTATTGTAACTTATACAAATTATAAACAGACCCACTAAAAAGCGAGAAATAAAAACTTTTTAACAAAAAAAAAAACCGACTTCCAAAAATCACTACAAAGTGAAAAATAACTTTGATTTCGGAAGTCGGTGGCAAAAAAAAGAAAGTAAATTAAAAACGAAAGACCGACTTCCGAAATCAAAGTTATTTTTCACTTTGTAGTGATTTTTGGAAGTCGGTTTTTTTTTTGTTAAAAAGTTTTTATTAATTAGTGAGTTTTAGACTAATGTAAACATTTTTTCAAATCCTGATATTACCAGCCTATGACGCAGATAAATAATATCGAGTAGTGGTGTAGCTTTGTTTGTAAGAGGACGTTTCGGTGAGTTCTACTCACTGAGATAAAACTTCGTAAGTGATAAAATAGTTCTATGGTTCTAGTATTCTATGTTTGATGCCTAGCAGCAAAGCGACAGGCAATCCTTTGAATTTGTGGTGGCCAGTTGGATCCTTGGCTAAGTACCTAATAACAGCCGCGGGTCGATTGTTTTGTGTTTTTAAAATTTCTTAACCAAATTGTTTTATGCTAAAATCATTTAGATTTTCTATAATTATGTGTTATTTGACTATATTGTCTACTACTGTACTAAAACCGAAACATGATTACTTTTCATTTTTTTCGATAGAAAAACATTCCAAAGTAGCACGTCTATGTATTTTCAGTTTTATTCGATTATACGTCAACAGTTCCTTACTGTGCAGTAAAATTTGCTAAAGAAAGGTATTTAAATATGTTAAGAACTTACTAAGCTAAAAAATTGATTTAGGTAGAGCATTTTGTCATAAATCTACATTTTAAACGAAGTGCGTTTAGTTTCGGTGCGCGTGAGAGTTCTATCTCGCGCATAAAACGAGACAGCAAGGAGACAGCCATAAAGCCATTTCACGTATACAGGTATACACCGAGCTAAACCACCCTTCGATTTATTCTTTTAAGCTAGGTACGCTTGCCGTGGTTGGTCCGTGGATGGGTGACCATCTTTACATACCAAGATCCATACGTGCCTCGGAAAGCAGTGGATCTTTGAAATTCGTTACGGGTCGTCACAAGCCCGAAAGTCTGACAACCAGTCTTATGGGGTATCGTAGTACCCAGTAACTGGGTTGTGGAGATCAGATAGGCAGTTGCTCGAGTTGGGTCTTTGGAGTTATAGATAACAAAATAAATAATGTAATTTAATTCTATATTTAAAACAGAAGCAACTGTTATTCTTTGTCAGTCGCATGAAATAGCTAAAACACGGAATTTTGACTTAGTGTGTTTAGCTTCCCTAACTGCAGAAAATTTTTCCATAATTAATGTATTCTTTTCTCTCTTTCCAGAAGCCGACTCGTCCCGCGAATGATTTCAAAAACATCAACGTTGAAATTCACATCAAGAACTCGACATACGAATAGAATAACAAAATTAATATCAGTATTATGTAATATCGAGTGTATAGTTTAGCTAGTCGGCCATCTTGTGTTGCTATGGGCGCCATTTTGAATATGTTCCGCGTGAAAATGGGCGTGGTCATCGCCAGGGTCTGCCTCCTGCTGATGCTGGCCGTTTATTCTTCTTATGGTGAGTTTTTTTTTAATAATTTTAATTTTAAGGAGGTACTTTAGACTTAGACTTAAGATATTTGCCATTTTTTTTCGAATTATGATTTGAGTTTGAAAGAAGGAGACAAAATACTTCTATACTTAACTAAAACAGATTTATAGAGCAGGTTAGTTTTTTTACGAATAAGGGGGTTAGTCTCAAATCTCAATGCATGAACCACGGCCTATAAGATATTTCTCACGAAGAGGTCACTGGTTGTCAGACTTTCGGCCCAGTAACTGAGTTGTGGAGGTCAGATAGACATTCGCTCCATGTAAAATACTGGTATTCAGCTGCATCCGGTTAGACTGGAAGCCGACCGCAACATAGATGGGAAAAGGCCTAAAGTGTGATTTTAAAATTGAATTCCAATTTACATGACCGCACCGTTGTATTTAAATACTACTCATTTTTAAACAATAGCTAATTAAATCGTTTAGTCCAATCTCGGCCCCTCGACCCGTAAATATAGTTTATTCTCGTCCCTTGGGGGTCGAGAGTGGATTTTATTTTCCAGGCAAGCTTAAGTTTCCTCTCGACCCCCGAAGTACAGTCAGTTACGATGATAAACCATCAGTCTACCCTATAGTTGCGTACTATTTAACTAAAATACCATCAATATATATTTTTTTAATATCAAATCAATTCCTGAATTTTGCTTTCTGTAGCTTACTGTACCAAAATATTAATTTTAGGTAGGTATGTACCAAACTAGGGGTGGAAGTGGACGAGGTATGCCTGTCCTTTGTATGAAAATTCAGTCTTACCTCGGGGGTCGAGTGTGAACTATGTTTAGGGGTTGAGAGGAAACAAATAAACAAATCTTTTTTTAGGGGTTGAGGGGCCGAGAGTGGACTAAACGACTAAAGTAAAGACGCACTTTCAGCAACAAGTAACAATACAATAGAGGCCCTTTCGAACACTCTTTTCTTCGAGTTTCCGACCAATAAACCAAAGAAACCTTTTACAAACTACAAAAAAACAATCTAATACCCAATAAACACTTCTCATTACAATTCAGGCCAAAAAAACGGCCCACCCATCACATAATAAATTCTATGGACGCTTGTAAGCGGTGTAGTGTAATAAAATAAATTGGACATCTCGACACGAAAGCCAGTTTGTGGACAATTACATATTATTTCATATCGTTTAAGTTGAGATTTGTTTCTTTTTGGAAAGTAAAATTCGGTGTAATAAGACGGGTTTTTTGGTGGTTCGGTCGGGTTTCTGAGAAGTGTGCAGTAATTATACTCTTCTTAAACTGGACTGCTGTGAGGGTCCTTTTCTTAGACCTCCCATAATAATATACCAACTCACACCGTTTTGCAAAGAATGATGTTGATGTGTTTTGATTAAGTATGTTAAAAGAAAATTAAGAGAATGCCAAAGAACAGTAGATTAGTATAGTTCCTTTGCGAATTTGCGATGATATCAGGGGCTCGTGGCTAAATGATAACAGTCGCATCCAATGGGTTGATCGAAAGTTAAGCTACGTTTGCCGCGATCGGTTCGGGTGACCATCCATTATATATCGTACCTTCGTGTCTCGTAAAGCACGTTAAGCCGTTGGTCCGGCTGTTATTCGTAATCTTTGACAGTCAGTTGGATAGTTATAAGCTCAAAAGTCTAACTACCAAGGCGTATCATGTTACCCAGTACCTGGGTTGTGTAGGTCAGATAGGCAGTCGCTCCATGGAAAATACTGGTATTCAGTTGCATCCGGTTAGACTGGAAGCCGACCCCAACATGTTGGGAAAAGGCTAGGTAGATTGAAAGTCAGATTACAGCGATCACTAATTCGTTTATAAAATGTCGCGACAACAGCTAATTTCTTCGAAAAACGATACCTAACCTAACCTTTCTGCAACTCATGTCGCCTTCGATAACACGCGAAGTTGTAAGTGAAATATTTCTCTGCCACTATTACTGGTATTTTATGAACAAATCTTACATAGTCTCCCAACTGCTACACCTAAACTCGACGCTTTGAAAATCTTGAATATTTTGTACCGTAATTTGAAACCTTTACCATTAAAGTATAGTTATCATAACAAAAGCTCCGTGTCTGCCTCCCCTCCATATAATGCGTTTTAAATGACCGTACGTGAAGTGCATAGTAAAAAAAAAGAAATTCTAATTTATGTTTTTCTACACTTTCTTTTTAACTTGCGGCTTTAGAATTATAAGATGTTGCCGTAATGTTGCACTGTAGTGTTTTTAGACAATTTATTTTATGTAATGGTGAGAGATGACATTTTTTGTGTTTCTCGGTTTGATGGTCTGTTTTTTTGTCTTCATGTTTAACTTATTTAACTGAATTTTCATTATTTTCTCAAAGATGTTTGGCAGTCATTTTGTGGAAATCTCACTCGAGGTGTGTCGTTAGGTCAAAATCAAATATTTATGTATAATAATGTCTCGAAGATATCATCTGCCTAGCCTTTTCCCGACTTAGTTGGGGTCGGCTTCCAGTCTAACCGGATGCAACTGAATATCAGTATTTTACATGGAGCGACTCTATCTGACCTCCACAACCCAGTTACTGGGTAATACGATACCCCTTAGTAAGTCAGACTTTCGGGCTTCTGACGACCCGTAACGACTGTCAAAGATCCACGAATGACAGCCCCGGCCAACGGCTTAACGTTCTTTCCGAGGCACGGAGGAGTCTCGGTATGTAAAGATGGTCCGCACGGGTCGATCCATCAGGTTAAGCAAGCGTAGTCAGCAAAGTCTGATAACCAGTCTTATCAAGTAAGACTAGTTATGAGACATTCGGGCTTTTGACGACCCGTAACGACTGCCAAAAATCAACGAATGACATTCACGAATTTGAAAATACACGGAATTATGTCTGGTCTCACAGCACAAGTAAAGGAAAAAGACCGAAAATTGTTAATTTGTAATTTTACCACCTAAAAAAATTTTTGGGATTACAATGTTAAGTGTGATAAACTCTTATCATTTATAATTTCAATGTAAAATTACTTCTCTGTACGCAGCACTCCTTTTATGGAAAGAAAAAACTAGCTAATGATCTTGAAATACTCTAACGATCGACGCGTGAAATCAGCTGTTCACTTTCTGTCTAGATACAGAGTTCATCGAACTCATCGCAACCTACCCCTCCCAACCAGTAACAGACGCTCCGATTTGAGCAGAAAAACAGAAACAAATCAGATTTATTTGATTCCCATAAAGTTCCTGACATAATACATATTATACCGAATTCACCATATCAGTCTGCGGAGGGCTGTCCCTTACACGTACGGGGTGTGTTACATGGTTTTTGATTTTTCTTCTCCTTCTCTTGTGTCAGTGTCCTTCTTCTCTCTTGTGACATCTGCATAATAATAATAAAGCTGAAGAATTTTTTTTTTTTTTTTTGAAAACAAAAACAAATTCTTCAGCTTTATTCTCTGGAACTACCAGTCGGATTTGAAAAAATAATTTTGTATTTGATAGCCCAATTCTTGAGGAAAGCTATACGCTATTTAAGGCGAGTAGTGCCGCCAACTAGCGCCATTATTGAGAAAAAAATCGTAAGTCTTAAGTCTAATTTCATATGCTCACATTTTTAGTCATATCATAAAAAAGTAACCTAACAACTTTTTAGTGCAGCATTTTACTACATTAGTAAGTAAATCAAATCAAATTATTTATTTGCTAGAATGCAAGTATGACATACTCGTAAATAAGGTTTTGAAGAATTAAAGTTGAGTCATCAATCAGCCGAAGCTTTGACATGCAAAAATTAAATGAATAAATACGCAAGAATTAAATAAGAACATTAATTACAATTATTATCAGATAAAGATTAATAGTTCAATGCGATTAAAATGAATTCAGTCAAAATACAATTATTAAAATCATAGTGTACGTAGTCAAGATAAGATCACTATATCAAAATACAATTACTTAAAATAAATTTTGTCAAAATTTAAAATGTCAAAATACAATCAAAAAGGTAATTTTAGTCGATATAATTGAAATGGTCATACTAGGTGATATTAGGTCATAATAGGTCATACTTAGGTAGGTACGGTCAGCAAAAAAAAGTCGATTAACAGTTCACTTTTTTAAAATCTTAATTATTCAGCAAGATATATTACAGGGTGTAAGTGTAACAGCGGCAATCTTTTAAGGGGTCATTGGTCATTATGAACAACTTTTACTATGGGATCAAACCTGAAATCGTGAAAAAAAAATCAGCCGTTCACTACATTTATGTTCGCATAATTCGTCAAAATGTAGGAAACAGCTCTGTTTTTTTTTACTAGCGATTTCAGGTTTGGTCCCATAGTAAAAGTTGTTCATAATGATGAGTACAATGACCCTTTAAAATATTGCCACGGTTTACAGTTACACACTGTTTAAATTAAAATCGGAACAGATTAAAAATAATTTAAAGATCTACTAGACTCTTAGGTATTTCAGGAGAAAAGGAGATAGTCAAATCATTATGTATTAATTTACATGCTGTGTAAAAGTAGCAGTGTTAATCGACTTATTTTTCTGACGGTACCTAATTACTACCCGCAAAATCAGCTCCAACCGCAAACACTCCAAAACGCACTAATACAAGCAGCAAGAATGCGTAATGGAGCAAACCTTGACTATAATTAGAATATACTGCCTCAACCCTTACGCCACCACAATTATCTAGATAATTAACCCGCGCACAGCTGAATTCTACCGTCGAACGTTAAGGGATGTTTAGATCCACTAAGTAATTACTAAATGGAATACTCGTAGACTCTTACTGCTTTCTTCATGTAACTTTAAGACGTCGTACACGAAACTTCGCCGATTTCGCTGATTTACGTGATTTTAAAGCTATAAATTATAATACTGTATTTCTATTAGTTTTAATGCACAAAATGAAAGATCATTTCAATTATGATCTAATTGTGAACTACTTTTTTATTTTTATTATTTAATTTTGATTAGTCGACAGCCGACAATAACAGCCGCACGGGTCGTTCCGTCAGGTTAAGCTACGCTTGCCGGGGTTGGTCAGTGGATGGGTGACCATCTTTACATAGCGAGATTCCTCCGTGCCTCGGAAAGCACGTTAAGCCGTTGGTCCCGGCTGTCATTCGTGGATCTTTGACAGTCGTTACGGGTCGTCAGAAGCCCGAAAGTCTGACAACCAGTCTTACCAAGGGGTATCGTATTACCCAGTAACTGGGTTGTAGAGGTCTGATAGGCAGTCGCTCCACGTAAAATACTGGTATTCAGCTGCATCCGGTTAGACTGGAAGCCGACCCCAACATAGTTGGGAAAAGGCTAGGCAGATAGAATTTTGATTAGTCGACCTATACCGACGACTGTTTTGTGAATTGTCGCTGTAAGACGTTTAGAATATCACATATTTACGAATCGTTTTGACGTCTAAAGGGTATTGAAAAATCTTGTTAAAGTTGTCTATACAATGTATGAATTACTTTATTACCGACTTAATGACATCATCCGACGAGCCCTTGTCACCGTCGGCGTTCCAGCTGTATTAGAACCCAATGGCTTGGCACGCGACGATGGCAAGAGACCGGACGGCATGTCATTATTTCCTTGGAAGGTGGGAAGGCCTTTAGTGTGGGACGCAACTTGTGTCGATACTCTTGCGCCATCCCATCTTCCGGGCTCGGCGTGCTGTGCTGGCACTGCTGCTGCGGCTGCGGAAAACCTCAAGCGGCGGAAGTATAATAACCTTATCGGTAATTATATTTTTGAGCCGTTTGGGGTTGAAACCCTTGGGCCGTGGGGTCCGAGTGCTCATAGTTTGTTTAAGGAAATCTCCAAACGGCTTGTTGACACTTCCCGTGACCCAAGGGCTGGCTTTTACCTTGGCCAGAGGATTAGCATTGCCATACAACGTGGCAATGCCGCCAGTCTCTTGGGTACTCTACCAGTCGACAGCGATGCGGAGGAATTTTTCGACGCCATATTTTAGTTTTTTATTAGTTTTAGTTTAAGATATTATATTTTTAAGTTATTTTAGCTTATTTTTAAGTATATTGAAATAAAATACTATTTGGCAAACTTTATTACCACTTTCATATAAAATTTTTGGGTAAAAAATATAATAACTTGTCAAATTTTAGAGAAAATGGACAAAGAATTGCTTTTGATTAAGGCTACTTAGAACTCTCGTTAATAAAATTAAAACAACAGAAATAAACTTCAAACGATATTTTATTTGGGGTCATCAACCGCCGGTAGTGTAGTCACTTAAAATATCAATAAAATAAACTGTTTTTTTTTTGTGTAAACCTCACAAACCTATCTCAACACGATAAAACAGATTTTATAAACTCTCACTTGCAAGTAACAACAATCAGAAGTGATTGACCCCAAAAAAATGATCAAATCATTTTATTTATCGTGTTTAGATACCCACCACGTCTGCGGAGTTTCGCTAGCTAATTTAATTTGACCCGTTAAAAATAAATGATTTTCTTAACTGAATTATTGGTAAGTGTGATATTTCCTTTTATACGTCCGATTGTCTTCACTACTCTTCTTCTATGTAGCACTCCATTAGTTCACTCCTCTGTGTTTAGACCCCAACATATTTATAAGAAACGCTATGCGTTGCCAGAGATGCTCAAACTTCAAAGTTAACCCCCTGGGGCGTTTCGTTTGGGGGCGTCAGTGATTAAGGTTAAATGCGCAGATTTAGGATAGTTGTGATGGCTGAATCTTTTGAAATGTGGTTTAGTATGGTCCCAGAGGGTTGGTTTATGATGGGGGCTCTGAAGTTAAACATTTTAGCGGTAATGTTATGTTTGACACAGAGTCTGAATTGTACCTTTTTGTTGGTAATGTTATGTGTCTTACCGTTTATAGAATCACTTCTGACAACATTTCTCTTCGTTTTGTATGAGCTGCCAACACTTAGAGTGACATTTATATTTGGTCAAGGCGGTTAGCTGATGACTCAAGGGGTAGTGGAATTTTAAACCTTATTTACTTTAGTTAGCTATCTTATCTTTTGCATTTCTCACTAAGTTGGTTTGACTGATGCAGCTTGGAGCGTCTTCCACAGGGAACTAATATATGTATCACCTACTGTCAGTTGTTTTGAAGGTGGGTATTTCTGCGTGTTACATGTTTGTCTGTAAACGCACTCACGACAAAATACTCCTCGAATTGGGTACTTAAATCTGCATGCCACCAATCGGGCAAAAAATCCAGAAATTCCAGATGGTAAAACCCGATAACACTTTGGTCGACCCGTGAATCGAACCCAGGACCTTGTGCTCAGCAGTAGCGCTTGCGATCACTACACCAACGAGGCTGAATCAAATGAGGCAAGGATCTAAGAATTATGTATGCTAATATTATACGAGTAAAGAGGTAAGATTTGTTTGTAAGTGTGTATGTATTGGGTAATCTCTGGAACTACTTTCTTCTAAAATTCTTTTTGGATTTGATAGCCCAATTCTTGAGGAAGGTTATAGGCTATTTAAAATGACGCTATGACGCTAAGGAGTTGAGTAAAATTAAAAAAAAAATGATAACGAAGTAATTTCAAGGGAACAAGAAATTTCACGCAGACGAAGTCGCAGGCAGAAGCTGAGTCTCAATAAAACAAATGCATACAGGATAACAGAACAATAAATCGCCAAGCTATAGAAAAAAGTTAGAAGTTTTGCCCCCACAAAAAACTTTGAGCAACGCAGTCGGATTACGTTCGCACTCCTGCATTACCATTAACAAGTCGCCCGCGGTGGTATGTTCTAACTCAAACCCAAGGCATTTATTTCAAATAAACCAATTACAGGCACTTATGAATTGTCAAAGGGTCGGTCAGTCAGAAAAATGAAGAGCCCCTGTTGCCTCATGTTACATGGTGCAACAGAGACCATTGAATATCAGGGAGTAGACCGGGGGGCGCGGTAATGGTAGGGAAGACGTCTCTAGGATATCGATAAGGATTATAGAGCCTACCGAGTATGCACCCTCAATCTGCCTAGCCTTTTCCCAACTATGTTGGGGTTGGCTTCCAGTCTAACCGGATGCAGCTGAATACCAGTATTTGACATGGAGCGTCCATAACCGAGTTACTGGGTAATACGATACCCCTTGAAAAGAATGGTTGTCAGACTTTCGGCCTTCTGACGACCCGTAACGACTTCAAAGATCCACGTGCTTTCCGAGGCACGGAGGAATCTCTGTAAGTAAATATGGTCACCCATCCACTGACCAACCCCGGCAAGCGCAGCTTAACCTGACGGATCAACCCGTGCGGCTGTTATTACTTAGCCACGAGCTCCTCGTATCGAGTATGCACCCTATAGTATAGTAAGCAATGGAATTGTACCAGAAATGATAGCAAGTTGTGTGTTGCAATGTACAGACAGTTCTGCTCACCCCATAAACTTAAAAATACAACAGTGAAGTCCACACGGCTTCGTATTTGGAGTTTTAAATATAAATCCGTGGTGTGACGGGCGGCAGTCAATAAATTAAGTCCTCAAACGTTTAGCGGGTTCGTGTCCACGTCAGGGGTAGGGTGACCACATGGTGGTGGATTTGGAAGACAATATTAATAGGAGAGAATCCTCTTGCCACTTTAACTGGCGAAATTTACCGTCCCCTTTGGCGAATACAGACCGTGTCTGTAGCATACCAACAGTCATGTTATGTCTGAGAATCCACTTGCAATGTCTTCAGGATCCACCTTCTCACTGCTGGATGTAAGTCTCCTCTTTTACATGCCACCTGCGTGCTAGCTGATTCCGTATTTTAAAAGCTTTTATTTATTTTTTAAGTTTTTAATTATCACGAGGCCATAAGCCGTCGTTCGCATAGACGTAAAAATATCGCGGCGGGATTTTATCGCGCGGTGTTGAGCCGAGCATTGAGAATCCAACAAAGTGCATCTTAGCGCGTCGAAAAACACTCTGTTGGATTTTCAACTCTCGGCGCTAAGCAAAGCGTTGAAAATCCAGTGTGCGATAAACAATCGCCTTTTACGTCTGTGCAAACGTCGGCTAAGTGTAGAAACAAGTTATCAATCCACATTGTTGGATACTTTGACGTGTAACATTCTATAATACTAGTCTTGTAAATGAGCCTCTTGTTTTGATGTAGGTACAATAAAAAGCCTTTTCCAAGTATATAATTATATCTTTCTCTTTTTTTCGGATTGTCTCGTGTGAGTCCGAACGCTCGGCCACCCTACTCACAACCCGTTCCATTTCAAAATGTCCGTATATCTGTCTCCAGTGATGACACATGACGTCCGCGACCCTACCATTAATTAGAATGAAGATATCATTGACATTCGATACTAATCTGCGGTCTATTGTCTTGGGACGTTAATTAACGAAGGATTATAAAGAATTTAAGGTTAGAAGTATTTGTAAAGTGTTAGGGAAGGTCATGGTCAACTGATTATACAGGTAACAGAAAATAAGCATAACCAGCCTATAATGTTCCCACTGCTTTGCCCTCTTGCCTGTGATAAGGAGTGGGCTGTAAGCTGTAATCCACCAAGCGGGTGCAGTGCAACTAGCTTAGTTAACCGCCTAGCCTTTTAATTAAACGGCACCGTTCAGTATCATAAACTAAATTATTTTCCTTCTTTTCTGTGAATTGCTTGCTGTAAAATGTGACTTGTTATTTTGGTCAACCAGACATGAGATTTATCAAATTGGATTGGCTTTATATCTAGATACGGGCTTTACTGTGGCTGTTATATGTAACTATCATCATCATCATCATCATCACCACCCACTGCTGAGTACAGGCCTCCTCCCTTTTGTGAAATGCTTCCCTGGTCTGTGCTAGTCTCATCCAGGTCTTTCCCGCGGTCTTCTGCATGTCGTCCGAGCAATTAGCCTCCTTTTAAGCAAATAAGCCTGTATTAGCGGAGTCTCCTAATACAGGCTTATTTGCTTAAAAGGAGGCTCCAATCACTAGTTGCTAAGATATTACTTGTAAAACAAATAAACCATTTTCATTTTCAATTAAATAGCCAGGTGGACACCTGGCTATTGTTTTGCCAACCCTCCTTCTTCCGTTATATTTACCTACAGTATAGGCTAAAACTAAATCATCATCATCTGCCTAGCCTTTTCCCAACTATGGTGGGGTCACCTTCCAGTCTAACCGGATGCAGCTGAATACCAGTATTTTACATGGACCGACTGGCTATCTGACCTCCACAACCTATCCCAACCTATCTACCCAGTTACTGGGTAATACGATACCCCTTATAGTAAGACTGGTTGTCAGACTTTCGGGCTTCTGACCACCCTAACGACTGTCAAAGGTCGACGAAGGACAGCCGGGACCAACGGCTTAACGTGCTTTCCGAGGCACGGAGGGTTCTTGGTATGTAAAGACGGTCATCCATCCACGGACAAACAGCGGCAGTAGTCGGAAGTCTGGTCTCATCTGACGTAAAGCCAGTGTAGCAATTTTCATAAACGGATAAGCTAAGCTAAAATTATAAGTAAGTATTTCATATTTCTTCAAGTCAGCTTTGACTTGTCATAATAAATTCCCATTAACCTTTATCTAAAAATAAAACTATCTACAGCAAAACGAAACTCCATTGCGTACAAATAAAAAAAAAAAACACGAAACGTCAAACTGTGCCGCCATCTTTAAAACGGTTACCGTTCGCGTTCGTAATAGGCAAAACGTGCCTGTTCGGTTAATCTCGGATATGTTCGGGCGGCATGGCGGCCGCAAATCCCTGGACTTAGATTATGTAGTACTTATAGAAAACTGGCTTGCTCAGGGTCATGAGTTGGTGACGATGCGACACGTCAAGTGACTTTCTGCGTTATTTTGCGACGCGTCTGTGAAATCTTCCTCTACAGCATTTTTTGTATTTGAAAATTTTCAGTTGCTACTTTTTAATTGCAATAGACTCGCCCCCGATGACAAGGGGCTTTCATAGTTAGTGAAATGTGGGTGTAATTAGGGTCTACTATACACCTCTGATATTCGTCGTGTTTTTAGTGTAACGACTCCACAATTAGGACTTTAAGGTGTTTCTCGATTGAACTAAACGACAAGCATAAATTACCATCAGTAATGTCGGTTATGCATCGGCGTGTACGCCCCCTTATTTCACTCGTGCCTAGCGCCATCTGTCATCAAGCTTGACAGTTGACAGTTAAACGATTTAAAAATAGAACCACAGAACGCTCATCCAAATGGAAGATTGTGCATGAGATTTCAACTTCTTTTGTCGGTGGTAATGAATTTTACTGATTACACATTACTATAGAAAGAACACTGCGGGCTTAATCTTTAGTAATTAATGTTTTAATACTTACTTTGTTAAGTTTTCGCTATTAAATTAAAGCTTGGAGGTTTCTGTGTTACCAGTTTTAAAAACCTGTTTTGTTTAATCTGTGGTCGCTGTAATCTTTTTGAATTTAGAATAGGTATAGAGTATGATTGGTTGATGTTATTTTGCTAAACCAATCACAACAGCTTACCTACGGATCACAGGTTTCCAAAAACCGGGAGCTTATGATGTCAATTCAAGGACATAATACAAAGGAAGGTTTCAAGGAATTTTTGAATTATTGAATCTAACAAGCTAACAAGCTTTTGAACAGAAACCTAACACGTGTCTGTAATGAAAACCGATACTTTTTATTGCGATTGAGAATGAGGAAATCCTTTTGTATTTATGTAAGTACCTATTTTAAGCATTTCTCAAGAATGTAAAAAAAAATTCGTTACATTTTGGTGATTGACAGTATTTAATCCGTATAGCTATGTAGGTATACTAATACATAAAATTGAAGTGTCTGTTTGTAATGTCAAAATAACAGCTTTTTACTGAATTGCATATTATGTCTAACGACACAGAGGCCTCATACATATTTTGCTACATTGCTTACACATTACATTAATTAAATATAATAAAAATAAATTCATTTATCATTCAATTTGGCCATAAATAAGCAGTCAAATTTTTGGAATTTTCGAAAAAAAATCGTAAAATAAGGTTTAAAAAAATGGTAAGGCAGGCTTCGTCTAAGACAACCATGGCTTAAATAGTTCTAAATTGTCTGTACTACTTAGCCTCAAGGTTGATGCGCCATCAGCGCCACGGTAGCCCGCGAAATTCAAAATTTCTTACGTTTTTTGCAATTTGTAGGTCAGTGTGAGCTTGTATGTTGATTAAAATATGATTCACGGCCGTAGCTAATATGGTTTTACAGAATTATAATCATTAGAATTAGCAATACAACTCCATAAGTTAGCATTTACCTCAAATCTAGCGATTTCATGAAATCATGAGGTTTGAGGTAAATGCTAACTTATGGAGCTGTATTGCTGATTCTAATGATTATAATTCTGTAAAGCCATATTAGCTACGGCCGCGAATCATATTTTAATCAACATACAAGCTCACACTGACCTACAAATTGCAAAAAACGTAAGAAATTTTGAATTTCGCGGGCTACCCTGGCGCTTTCGCCTTAAAGCTTTGTATTTATCTTCCAACCAGCCTGTATACCTAAACTTATGTCCTGAGCAAGGCTAGATGCGGAAGGCGGAGGACAGGGTGTTGTGGCCTGGGAGAGGCCTATGTCCAGCGATCGGTCGAGTTGGTTGACAGATCGCTGCAAAAAAATAAGTAACGAAAAAGTCACATAAAAAGTTTAAAAATTCTGAAGTCAGTAAGTAAAAGATTTTCCTGAAACTATTAGTAATGAAATCACATGTGACGAATTCCCAAGTGAGAATAAAGTTTATTTTGTAAGGAAAGGGTAATGGAACCTAATGACCTAAACCTCTCCGTTAACACGCGGTGTTGCCAACTTAAAAATGAAATACACACGTACACAGGAACTTTTAATATTAATGATACATGAAAATATAGTTTACGTACTTCGTGAATTTACACAAACTTATTGAATGTCAAGAAAATATTATTTTTGGTCCTTATAACAAGGTGTTAAGGTACAAAATTGAAGGTATTTGAGACTAAATAGGGTTGTCGAGAGGAACGTTTATGGAAATAACTTTAAAATAAATCCGTAGAGTTTAAAATGCAGTTTAAAAGAACAGAAACGAATGGAGCGGAGCTGGAGTGTTGGATGTTTTTTTTTGTTTGTTTTACTTAAACTTGGGAAATAATCAATCAGTTATGGGGAAATATGCGATTGTAGTTGTCGCGGAATGCAACGGTAGGTTTGTTTATCATGGATTTATACTTACTTTTGAGTTTAATCTTAAAAATCGAACCTCGCACAATGAAGGGTTCCGTAGTTGAAAATATTTTTTCCCAAAAACAAACCATTGTAATCCCAAAAAATATTTTTTTTATGTGATAAAATTATAAATTAACAATTTTTGGAGTTTTACCTTTACTTGTGCTTGTACTTTTTGCCAAATTTCATGATTCTAGGTCAACGGGAAGTACCTACTCTATAGATTCTGATTTACTTGCGAGTATCAAAATATGTCGCATAAATGGCCTTGTTTTTTTATTGCGTTGACTTAGAAGCTTGATTTTTAAGAACTTTAAGGGACCTTAGACTTACGCATTTGATATTAATTTCAACTTGATACCTCCACGCGTTCCTGAGAAAAAGGGTCTTGGCAGCCCGACGGCAACGAAGTGATCCTATAAGGGTTCCTTTTTTTGCTTTTGAGGTACGGAACCCTAAAAACAGGATTTTAGCAAATATGGTAGGTACTCCAAAACAAGATAGTCAGTAAAACCATATTTCAACCCAGGTCTTATACCTACACGGCTAATAAATACTTTCGGGTTATACAACGTGTAACGTTAAATGCGCAAAACCTCTTAAGGGGTCATTGTACTCATCATTATAAACAACTTTTACTATGGGACCAAAGTTTGGTCCCATAGTAAAAGTCTGAATTTTTTTTCGCGATTTAAGGTTTGAAAAAAAATTCAGCTGTTCAAGTTGTTCATAATGATGAGTACAATGACCCCTTAAGAGGTTTTGCGCATTTAACGTTACAAGTTGTATATAGTTCTTCTCGAAAAAACCCTTTTCCTAAAACCCAACCAACACAATAAATATCTACCCGAACCCTTTGCTGTAACATCTCTATCACAAATTGCCTATTACAAATTTTATTAGTACTAAAGCTCCTCCACCTTCTTTGTCCAATTGATTCATTACCACTGCTGGGACCAGAATTTATTATCATCTTCGCCTTAAGACTTCCTAGGGACAGTTCAAGTTATTTACTTTAACTTAATAACCGGCTTACATGCCCTTATTTATGTCAAAACTGGCGAGGGGCGGTTTTTTCCGGTGCAAACTGGATCTATCCGGTTTAGGGATGTCAATGTGAATTTGAATTTATGAATGGTTCTGTGTGTTTGGGTTTTAAGAGGTTCTTAAATTAGAAGTTTATAAGTCGTCTGTAAATTAGGAAGTGAAGTATGGTTTACTGGGTGTTTCGCTTTGCAGTTTTAGAGCCTACTACGGGATAAAACTGTTATGGGTTTTTCGCATTTTGGAGGAGAGAGCCAGAGAGATTTTATTTTTCGTTATGAATGAAGTATCTATCTTATCATACATAATGAATTAATTAATCATGTTTAATAATATTATTCTCTATTAGAAAGACTAGGCAGCACTAATAACCATATTGAAAAATCATTTTACAGAAATAAATAAAAATTACTAGTGAAGAGACGTCTGCTTTCGTAACAAAAAAAAAAAAAAAAACATTTTGCTATTTGATCCATTCAGCCTTTAGGGACATGATGGATCTTGACAGAGTTTTTTCACCCATTTCTGTAGAACTCAACTGAAATTTTCAGACACGGCACACCCCCGGGATTTTGCCGAAAATGGGTTTTTATCTAATTTTATAAAACATAGTACGAGATTAATTTGTAACTTGATATTTATTCCTGAGGGGTTATTGAGCTTCAACTTACCCGAAGAAGATATTTATGAAGCATACAATGTAGCTGTTGCTATAAGCCAATCAATCTAAGTTAGTTTTAAACTCCGGTTCCGTTCCGATTTCTGAAAAAGTGTGCTATTTAGAGACATCGTTTTATTTTTCATGTAAGTAATTTTTACATACATTAACTTCTATCATATACTAAGAATAATTTCAGATTTTTCTCTTAAGCAAACTTCGGAGATAAGGGGAAGGGGTGACGGTATTTTTTTACATTTTTCATGAAAAGTCGAAAATTATGGGGCCTAAAAAAAGAAAAAAATGTTTGACAATGTGCAAACAGCGCTCTTTCACATGCCCTAGTAGAACCACTTCGAATTTTTAAGACACCCTTTAAGTCCCTGTTGCAAAACAATTTATATAAGTAGGTACTTATATTTCTTTCTTATTTGCAAAATAGTTGGCCAAACGTCATCTAAAATTGATCCAAATTTCATAGCATTCGTAGTTCTTGAGATATCCAGCTGTGACAGACAGACATACAGACTGAGTCGCACCCTAAAAACGAACTCATTTGTTTCTAAAGTAAGTCATAGCGGATTCAGAACGAGACATCGGCATTCGGCATCGTTCGAATTTCGAACTGATGTAAGACCAACACTAATCTAAATCGCCAACACACTATTATGATCAATGCTCGTGCCTTCTCTCTCATCTTAGACACTTTCATATCCAGAATACAATTTTCCAGTGTAATGGACACAGCTATTTAAATAATATAATGAATCTGTCCAATCAGACAGAAGAAAGGCCTGTGTTCTGTGAAACATTGGAAAAGTCTGCAGAGCGGAAATGTCCAGTGGCGTGTGAATTAATATATAGGAAGTACATAAATGGATTTTTTTGACGTCGTATGTACCTACTTGCTATCCGATAGCAAGGAGGCGGGGTTTGCTTGCGATTCGATCTATTTGATCCGGTTGGATCAGTATAGGAATGACCTGTGGCGGCATCTACATCGCCACATACTCCCGTCGGGCAGTAGCCCACCAGACACGACACCCGTCTGGTCGGAGGATCCTCCCTTTTCTATGGAGCATGAGTGAACTTTACACCCTGTTACTCATGCCACTATAGACCGTTCGTCATAATTGGGTCGTTCTAGTGATAAACTTTCTTAGACAATACTGGATTAAGTAACTACCGACACCCAAAAGAAGATCTATTGTCATCTTGAATCTTGAGAAAGAAATACACCGATTTTTTTTTTATCGGGCATTACTCTCAAAGTACAAGCAGCCGATACAATGGCGAAGGCTGTATTGCAAACTGTCAAAATGGCACTGTCGTAGCTAGTTCCCAACACAAAAATTGACGCGTTGTTGTGTTAAGGCCCAGGTTCCAAGCTTGGTTTAGCTCGGTGTGTAAGTGAAATGGCGTTATGGCTGTCTAGTTTGACGCACGAGATAGAAGATTCTCACGTGCACCGGAATTATGTCGTAAAAGTGCAAATAAAATCGTATAAAATTAGAAATTAACTATTTAATAAAAAGTAATCCATCACTGGATGCAGTTTGGAATTTGACATTTCATGGTATACTTTTAATTATAATTATAATTGCTAAAGAAGGGATAAACAGCTTTTAAAGATTATTAGGAGGTATGTTAAAAGATTTTTTTTGTGCATTAAAGTATGTTTAATTATGTTTTGGCTTCCATCACCGTATGCGAAAAGGACTTGAAAATATCATATTTTTTTACATGTCAAAATTATGTACGGTTTATGGGATACACAGCTTTAAAAAACCACCTTTTTGATCATTTTCATTGCAGGAAATCTGCGCCTTAAACTCAGTCCACCATTTCCCGAGAGACCTTAAACTTAGAAGATTGTGGATTAAAGCTATTCGGTAGAATGTGATTACGAGGAAATATTTAAAGTTTTTTTATTTTCATGTCAAAGACTTGATTAAAATATTGAAATATTCGAAAATAATGAAATACTTAGTGAAATAAAACCAAATTCATTAATGAACGAAATGGCAAATGGCGCACGAAGAGGCCTTAGGGACCTAGCTATGATCACGCCATTTACAATTAGTTTTGTCCCACCTTCTCCATTTCTCCAATCCCTAGTCCAGCAAACGAGACATAAACCTCAAAAAAGGACAAACAAGCGACCATAAATAAAAAGCCCGCCTTAATTACAATAGAACCAATTTAGAACGCGCCACTCGAATCATTACAGACGAAAAAAAAATAAGGCAAAGGCAAGCGCGCCGACAGCCAACATAGTTGACATGGCGCACTTATTTCAGTGTTGCCATCAATTTCCAACCCGCCCGTTCTGGGTAATTTGCCGAGACGTACTCCCGCTGATTATTTATGCCGCGCTCATTGGTGGAGACATTCTTAGCTGTGGGGACTTTTAATTTTTATTTCTTCGAACGGCGGCCGTTTGTTTTGACGTCAATAAATGACGGGACGGTTTGGCGCGAATTAGCGGTGGATAGGACGTGACGGCGCGAAACGATGACTGATTATCGGTTCGGGAAGTTAATTTTTCAAAATGTTTTAGGTTAAGTGAGTTGACTTTTGTCATTTGGGTTTATGTTCAAACTCTGGAGCATAAAAGGTTTTGACTGGGACCTAGCTCATTTCATACCATTATATTTGCATCTTTAGTTTCTTGTCACCATTAACTTAGCCGCTTTTCTCCATTACTCTCTCTCTCACTCTCTTTTGAAAGTGACCTAGTTAATGCCCACTCCAGGTGCGTTGTGCCAATCCTATCCAATCAATCAATCTGCCTAGCCTTTTCCCGACTATGTTGGGGTCGGCTTCCAGTCTAACCGGATGCAGCTGAATACCAGTATTTTACAAGGAGCGACTGCCTATCTGCTCCATAACCTAGTAACTGGGTAATACGATACCCCTTGGTAAGACTGGTTGTCAAACTTTCGGGCTTCTGACGACCCGTTACGACAGTCAAAGATCCACAAATGACAGCCGGGACCAACGGCTTAAGAGGAAACGTGGGTGCTCTTTTCTCCATACAGAAAGATACAAACGCTCTCGCCTGTTTTCTTTCTGGTTAATGACCATGAAGCAATGATTTTTTACAGAAATATAAATATCAGTTAATTGTATGCCCCTATGTTTTCCTTTTTGATGATATATTATTTTTATAGGAACTAGAACCCTCCAAAAATGCTCAAAATTGCCTATTCAGACCGCTGTCAACAGACGCGTAGTGTACCGATTTGACAACTATTAACGAAAAAAGAAAAACATAGGGGCATAGTATATATCCTTCTTATTCAGTTTATGAAATATCTTTTAAATTGGTCCAATATTGGAGGAGGAAATAGGCGAGAGCCAGACCTCGAAATGTGACTTTTTACATAGGCTATTTAGTCGGATCTGCAGTTGTCCTTATCGCACGTATTCGAGGGCGGAGCGCTCGCAGAGCGACAGCAATACCTTCTTAAAATACCTAACTGGCCACCCGCCTTTCCTCTTAACGTGCTTTCCGAGGCACGGAGGAGTCTCGGTATGTAAAGATGGTCACCCTTCCTCGGACCAACCCCGGCAAGCGTAGCTTAACCTGATGGATCGACCCGTTGCGGCTGTTATTACTTAGCCACGAGCTCCTCTGCCAATCCTATCCATCTGCGCCAATCCAGCGGGATAATTACATAACACACTAACTGGCAATGCCTTTGATTTCATTCATTCAATTCATTGCATCATTTATACAGGGTCAAATTAAATTCGCTAGCGAAACTCCGCATTCGTGATGGGTATTGATATGTATTTGTTGATTTATTGTTGAACTGAAGACCCGTAATTACGGTGATAGAGATATTTCGTATGACAACCGAGACGGCATCGGAATCTGAATAATTTTAAAGCAAATTGCTAATCCATTGCTTCATTTTTAGGGTTCCGTACCTCAAAAGGAAAAAACGGAACCCTTATAGGATCACTTTGTTGTCCGTCTGTCTGTCTGTCTGTCAGTCTGTCAAGACCCTTTTCTCAGGAACGCGTGAAGGTATCAATTTGAAATTAATATCAAATTCGTAGATCTATGGTTTCTTGGAGACCTAAAAAAATCAAGCTTCTTTGTTAATGCAATAAAAAAATACGGCTATTTAAGCGACATAGTTTGATACTCGCAAGTAAATCAAAACCTATAGGGTACTTCCCGTTGTCCTAGAATCTTAAAATTTGGTAAGAAGCAAGGTCTCACAGCCAAAATAAAGGAAAAAGTTCGAAAATTGGTAGTTTGTTATTTGATCACATAAAAAAAAATATTTTTGGGATTTTAATGTTAAGTTTGTTTTTGGGATAAATTCTTTTTTGAACTACGGAACCCTTCATTGTGCGTGATCCGACACGCACTTGGCCGGTTTTTTTGGAAAAGTTTGTCTGCTCGACATCGTAAATAACGCAATTAATGTTGTTGAACGGTCAAAATAAAACCGATTCCGATTGATAATGTGTTACGCAATTAGGGTGCAGAACATTGAACCTCGTTGGCATAATCTTTGTCACAGTCAAAGGTTATTAATTTAAGTTATCCTAGGTTTGACCAAAGCCTTCGGGCAAACCCCGAAATAAATTCCAATTTCGGCCTTTGACTAAAGTATTTTTAGTCAAATCTAGAAGTTCCTAACTTTTCAGTCAAACGTCGAAAGATAATCTAGTTTCGGTCTTTGCCTAGTCGGTCCTAGAAGCGACCAGTAGACTCGGTCAAACGTCGACGTCAGGGGCACCCCGAGGTTGGGTTTGGTTAGGTTCCTTTAAACCATGCAGACAGAAATATGAGCCCCGCACAACGGGGCTCCGTCTACCTGCTGACGAAAACCCTAACCCAAGCCTAACCTAGGTGTTTTGAGGTTAGTTAGTTTGACTGGTCAAACACCGATTTCATTAAATTGAGTTTCGACGTTTGCCTGACCGAATTAGGTTCTCCTAGGTTTGGCGAAAATTCTTTAGTCAGAGGCCGAAAAACTTTATTTGTTTGGGCTTTGACTAAGACTTCAAGGCAGACCTGAAGATTGACTAGTCAAACCTAGAATAGAAGCGCCGCGGAGCTTCGTGACTATAACTTCTATACTAGCGCCAGCGATGAAACATGTGTCAATCGTCAGAGCAAGTGTTTAGTAATCACTAATGAATGAAATGCATCTCGTTAGTGATGCTGATGTCTTAAGTATAAGTACTTTCTGAGATATTTAAATTCAAAAATGTCCTTAAAAAAAATAAGTATGTTTTATTTTTCTACGTTTTTGAACTCAAAAATCTCAGGAAGTATTCATTTAAGAGATTCATCGCTAAATATTTTTGTTTGCAATAACTTAATCTATTGATCGATTGACACTTGTTTCCTTATACAAAAATGTTCGAACTTCTTTAAAAAAATAATTTAACGCATCACATAAAATAATTTTATGCCGTCTTTATAAATAATCTGAGTTTCTGCCCCATGATTCATTAAGCAGTAATAAATAAGTAACAGTAGTATTTAAAGATCAAAATCCACAGGTATCGAAAATTATATTCTCTTTCGGTATAGGTCACAAAGTGAAAATTATTAAAATGTCGCGTGACGTAACCACAGATTAATTATGACAGCGGCCATAAATTATAGAGGGCAGTGTTGCCAGGCATTAAAGTGACATTTCGTTAGTTTACGTCAATACTTTATTAATTAATTAAGTTCCGATTAAGATCGAAAAAGACGTAAACTTTTTTGATAACCTTTTAAAGAGAATTAATAAAGAATTTACCATTTTATTTTTAGTCATGTTCTATACGCGAAATTATGGATTTGGGATGTCTAACTACCATTATTTTCGATCAAAATACAAATATAAAATAGCTCCAGTAATCCCCGAACGGTTAGGCAGAAGTGTACCTATAGTACACCCACATAACGCCATATGTTTAAGGCGAAAACGCCAGGGTAGCCCGCGAAATTCAAAATTTCTTACGTTTTTTGCAATTTGTAGGTCAGTGTGAGCTTGTATGTTGATTAAAATATGATTCGCGGCCGTAGCTAATATGGCTTTACAGAATTATAATCATTAGAATCAGCAATACATCTCCATAAGTTAGCATTTACCTCAAACCTCATGATTTCATGAAATCGCTAGATTTGAGGTAAATGCTAACCTATGGAGTTGTATTGCTGATTCTAATGATTATAATTCTGTAAAGCCATATTAGCTACGGCCGCGAATCATATTTTAATCAACATACAAGCTCACACTGACCTACAAATTGCAAAAAACGTAAGAAATTTTGAATTTCGCGGGCTACCCTGGTGCATCATCCTTAAGTTCATACAGTAGGGGTCGAGCCTATTGCTATCAAATGGACACCATAGCAGATGAAGAACCATCATCTGCCTAGCCTTTTCCCAACCATGTTGGGGTGGGGCGTGGGGGCTTCCAGTCTAACCGGATGCAGCTGAATACCAGTATTTTACATGGAGCGACTGCCAATCTGACCTCTACAATCCAGTTGGTACTGAGTAACACGATACCCCTTTGTAAGACTGGTTGTCAGACTTTCAGGCTTCTGACGACCCGTAACGACTGTCAAAGTTCTACGAATGACAGCCGGGACCTACGGCTTAACGTGCTTTCCGAGGCACGGAGGGTTCTTGGTATGTAAATATGGTCACCCATCTACGGACCAACCGCGGCAAGCGTAGACAGACACAGAATAATCGACAAAATAGTCAACGAAAGTCCCTGCACGGTCAATCTTAGCTTCATATATCTTCGATTGCACCACAAAATCAGTATTCAGTACTGCCTACACATTTCAATATATCAGTAATATATTATCTGCTTATCACTGGCGATGCCAGTGCCGTGTACGCGTAAGTGCGTCTAATCTTAAGATAAAGATAACACCGGATATCTCTTAAGAAAACACTATTAATTTAATTAAAAATGTTATCTCTTTTACTTTTTTTTGTGATATAGCTTGTGAGGGAATTTGAATGCGTTTGTTTTACACTAGCAACTGTCCACGGCTTCGTCCGCGTTCTTTTTTCAACAGAAATGTTTTAATGTATTCCTTTCCCATGACAACCGGCCATACTGTAAGCTCCCCATTAGCGAAACAATTTTCGGAATCGTATCATTAGTTCATTCAGTCAAGACTTCATTGTCCAACAAAAAATTCGTCCGCATCGCTGTCAATGGCCACGTTGGATGCCAATACTGATTCTTTGGCCTAAAAATAGGCCAGCCCTTTGGTCCCGTGTAGAGTCGACTCCACTTGGCACTCCAGCACTCGGACTCCAAAGCACTTATAGAGTGAACCCCAAACGGCCCAAACATATAGCTATAAGGTTGTTATATTTGCGCGGTTTGAGATTTTCTGCTCCTACAGCGGCCGCCCCAGCATTGAAAAAGTCACATTATGACTCAGTACCTCGTGGATGTGACTTGAGGCCTTAACCACAGGATCATCATGACACCATGGTGTCCAAAATGCTAATTCAATCAAAAATTGACGATTGATAATGTTTTTATCAGAAACAACGTAATAATAAATAAATTACCAACTCATAGTATTTCTAAAAAGAAAAATTATGAAAAGAATTTCCCAGAATGAGCCAGTGAATCACGAAGCGATTTAAAATTATAATGCTAGTATTAAGTAGGAAACTGTTAATGTTTCATTCATGTTTCCTGAAACGTAGCCCGCTTTTTGAAGACATGTGCTCGCCATGTGTCGACAGAGAGAAACTATGGAGCCGTGTTGGGGATTTTTTTTTTTATTTATTTATTTTATTTTCCTTTATTGGCCAATCAACAATTGTTTACACTTTAAATAGTTGAAGTAATATTTCTGCCATAATCTAAGGTTAGTGCAACAATTTCTTACAGGTTATGGTCTAACATATTAGATGTGCCACAAGCACTAAATTATAAAAAAGTTTTAAAATTGTTTTTTTTTTTTTCGATTGTGTTACGCGAATAGATATAATAAGAAATTAGTATAGAGGAAGTCTGAAAGTGACTCCGGTGACTGAAAAGTTAGTGTGGAAATTGGTTGTGATGAGGAGAAATGAAGAAAATGTCGTGAGGAAAGTTTTGAGTATGAATGTGGATGGCTATACGAGTAGGGGAAGACCAAAGAAACGATGGATGGACTGTGTGAAAGATGATATGAGTGACTACAGTAGTTTTTATTAAGCTTGTTTTAAATAATTTATCATTTCATTGTTTGTGAATAGAAAATAACATATTTTGATTTTTTTTTTATTTTGACTACCGAAATGACGAATAATAAATAGTATGGAAGAAAAATACATATTGCGCCGACCCCAAATAAATGACGCATTACACATTATCTGACAGTATCAGTAGGTATGCAGAAATATTTGCAAAATCAATTTGCACACACACAAACACACCCCAACCTATGTATGTATGTTGTGTATGTGTGTATTCTATTCTAATATATGTTAGAATATGACTATCGGATTTTATTGTAGTTTCTAATAAACGTTTTTTCTTTTAAATAAATCACAATCTTATTAACATAGCAATCACGGTTAAAACAAACTCTACCTCCACCTTATCCTAATGTACAAAGCAGCTAAGCCACATAGGTTTCCCGTTATTAATTTCCCGAAGTACCCACAAATGTAAGTACCCATTAGCTGGTAATTTTCTTCTCGCAGCCGCGAGTACCAAGTGGAATTGCTAAGCTTATGATCTTAGGCCGAAGACACACAAGTAAAGCTTCGCTTGATTCTTAGAGATATTTCGGTAATTGCTTTTAACGGTGAAAAAAAAACTAATTTGAAAAAAAAATAAACAAAACAGAGTAAGTATCTGCTTTATATTAAGTTCAGTTGGTATGAAAAATTTCATGATCTAATTTGGAGTACTTTTTGAATACTAGCGGCTTATTGTTCGGTTTGGAGGTAACTTTGTAATTTTTTTCTATCAAAGAAAATTTTATGGTATCGTATTTTCGTCAAACATAGTACTGAACATTAATCCTCAACTTTACCATACATTTATTTAAAACCTAGCACTTCCCGCGCGGTTTCGCTCGCGTGGATGTCTGAAAATATCCCACGGGAAAGTACTACCGGGAATTCCTTCCTTATTCCTTGCCTAAGTTATAAAGGGAACCTCTGTGCAAAATTTCAGCTTTCTAGGTCCAAGGGTCATAACACAAGCATTAGGTTGCTTAGCTTGGGACTAGATGGCGTTGTGTGAAATGTCCAAGGATATTTATTTATTTAAGGGTTTGGGCTGGGCGTTGATGAGTCAGTCAATCAGTCAGGACTTCTCTTTTTATTTAATAGATTAATAGATAGATAGAAGAAGATGAATGCTGCAGTATTTTCAATATAAAGGTGGATCAAGCTAAGCAATTTGAGGCAGTATAGGCCCTTAAACAAGTCACGCTGCACGGTTCGAGCTACGAGCTACTCACCAAGCGAAACTCCTGCCAGTGTGTCTTCGGTCTTACGGAACATAACAACTCGTTGCGTAGAATATAGCGAAAATGGTGTGAAAATTAGCTAGCAATGAGGTGCTATACAAGAAATGTTTGCTTGAAGATAAGCTAATTATGTATTAAAGGTTACTTATGTGAGGAACGTGAGCTCGTTGGGCTCGTGGCTAACTAATAACAGTCGCACGGGTCGATCGATCAGGTTAAGCTACACTTGCCGCGGTCGGTCCGTGGATGGGTGACCATCTTTTCATACCGAGACCCATCCGTGGCTCGGAAAGCGCCTTAGCCGTTGGTCCCGGCTGTCATTTGTGGATCTTTGTTACTGGTCGTCAGAAGCCCGAAAGTCTGACAACCAGTCTTACTAGTAAATGGATTGTGAAGGTCAGATAGGCAGTCGCTCCATGTAAAGTACTGGTATTCAGCTGGGACTCCAGGTCCAGCTACGTAGTTGGAAAAAAGCTAGGCAGATTTGATACTTGTGAGGAACGTGGGTTTTGGTCATATACAGTGTGTCTGTATACGGACTAGCAAAAATTAAGGGTGTGGTACAGACCATCAAACTGAACAACTTTCTCCCGGGGACCAACATCGTAATCGCGAAAAAATTATCAGTCGTCCCATACATTTGGTCGAGGAGGTATTGAAGTTTTGTATGGGATGACTGATTTTTTTTTCACGATTACGATGTTGGTCCCCGGGAGAAAGTTGTTCACTTTGATGGTCTGTACCACACCCTTAATTTTCGCTAGTCCGTATACAGACACACTGTATATAAGGTGGTTTTGGTACATAAACGTCTGAGTTATACTCTGTTAATTCCGAGATGATGGGTTGGACACAAATGTTAAACG
Organism: Cosmia trapezina; assembly: GCA_905163495.3. Classification (NCBI taxonomy): domain Eukaryota; kingdom Metazoa; phylum Arthropoda; class Insecta; order Lepidoptera; family Noctuidae; genus Cosmia; species Cosmia trapezina. The sequence continues at coordinate 8,797,677 of LR991049.1, forward strand.
CTTATTTTACTTCTGTGGACTAACATCATCATCATTTTAGTCGAAAGACGTCCACTCCACTGCAGAACATAGGCTTCCCCCAAGGACCGCCACTTCGACCGCTTCTGTGCTTTCCGCATCCAGCGGATCCCTGCGGCTTTTGCCAGATCATCGCTCCACCTTGTGGCAGGTTCTTCCAACGCTACGCCTTCTGGTACGCGGTCGCCACTCTAGATCCTTTCGGCCCCATCGGCCATCTGTTCCATCTGACCATCTGTTGAAGGGCGGGCGTTTTGTGGGACTGTCTTATGTAACTTTGACGTTCGAAAATCTATTAAAAAAAACCGCATCAAAATCCATTGCGCAGTTTTAATTATATCTAAGCATACATAGGGACAGACAGCGGGAAGCGACTTGTTTTATACTATGTAGTGATGCATAGTTGATTGCTTTGTGATGTGTCTTTTTACAGCCTGTATTTATTTAAATAAAATTCTTCATTAAAATGAACATTGAGGCGACTCCATTAATTTCTGTAACAAAATTCGATGACGTTTTTAAAGAGCCGAATAACTTATGTGTTGAGGATATGTACTTGGAATTTAGAATGTGAATATGAGTTTAATGAAAACCTATTAGTATTTGACTAAAAGTAGATGTTGTCCATTTGTAAAGATTAATTACAACATATTTTTGACTCCTATACATTTGTCTTGTAATTTGTACTGTTATAGTATTTGCTGTTTCATAAATTACCTTGTAATCTTGAAAAAATTGTGTCTGCTGAATCGCCCTTTCCTTGTAATATTTCTCAGCAATTACCTTATCAAACGAATACAACTGTTATGTACATAAATAATCGAATTGTATATAATCTATTTGTTACAAAAGCCAGAAAAACGAAACTAACGAATATAACTATAGTTTCATGAATTTATAAAAGTTATTTGAAATAGTATCTACTCTTATCCAAATTCAACAATCTTAGTTACATTCATTCTATCAAAAGTCGTCGACTTTCAAAGAAAAAGTGACAGATTTCTTTTTGTAAACTAAAATTAGCTCTTTCCTCTACGAATTTGGACTGTATTTTTAGGAGTGTAAGATTCAAAATGGTTTATTTCTTTATCAAAGGCGGGCTTTTCCCATAGATATGGGTTTTTTCATGTCTCTTCAAAGGGACGGTCGTTCTTTTGGATTCCTTTAGGAAGTGTGTTATTGGTGACAAATATAGTTATGAGAAGATTCCGGATATTATTCCCTTTTGAGGTTTTATATCGTTGTTTGTTTTTAATTCTCTTACGAGTGATATTTTAATCAAGATATGTGGTTCTTGTTAAGACTACATATGTAGGTATACTGGGTGATTTTTTAATGACCAGCCAAATTTTCACAGGGTGTTCTACCCATGAATATGAACAACTTTCACTATGGGACCAACTTTGAAATCACGAAAAAAAACCAGCGGTTTCCTACAAAAGTTCAATACCTACTCGATCAAAATGTATGAAACAGCTGATATTTTTTTTTGCGATTTCAAAGTTGGTCCCATAGTGAAAGTTGTTCATATTCATGGGTAGAACACCCTGTGAAAATTTGGCTGGTCATTAAAAAATCACCCTGTATATGTTATTACATTTTGTTGCCAGCGGTACCCAATTCCAGTTATCGTTATTAATTTTGCTTCCGGAGTTTGTTAGCATAATGCTGAAGACAACCACTTCAGGGGTTTAAATCGCAATCTTGTATGTATAAAGCTGGGTATACATACATTATGTCGTCGCTAATTTAAGCCGACATAAGATAGTAATTTGATACATTTTCCAAGTCGAATCGATCTGTCTAATCGGCGTATCTGTACCTAAGCTGTCCCCATGATAATGCAAAAATCGAGCAGTTTACAAAAAAAAAAAAACCGGTCAAGAGCGAGTCGGACTCGCGCACCGAGGGTTCCGTTCCGATTTCTGAAAAAGTGTGCTATTTAGAGACATCGTTTTATTTTTGTTGTCATCTTTACATAATCTTCTATCACATAGAATAATTTCAGATTTTTCTCTTTGCAAACTTCGGAGATAAGGAGGGGAACGGTATTTTTTTTTACATTTTTCAACAAAAGTCGAAAACTATGCGGCCTAAAAAAAAAGAAAAAAATGTTTGAGAATGTGCAATCAGTGTTCTTTCATATGATACCCCACATGCCCTAGTAGCCCCACTTTGAATTTTTAAGACCCCCTTTCAGTCCCTGTTGCTACAAAAATATAAATATTTTAATTTCTTTCTTATTTGAAAAATAGTTTCAGAGTAAATGTCATCTAAAACTATTCTAAATTTCAAGTTGATAGCATTAGTAGGTAGTTCTTGAGATATCCACCTGTGACAGACAGACAGACTGAGTCACACCATAAGGGTTCCTTTTTTACCATTTTGGTACGGAACCCTAAAAGAAAAATAGCTTGCCATCCACGCGGGCGAAGCCGCGGGCAAAAGCTAGTTATTTATAATGACAAAAAGAAAGAAAGAAAATACATACTTTTATTTTACATAGTTCATATTCGTAGGAAACGCTTGCTTAAATTCGCTTACACAATATGAGCATGAGACGCATATCTAAGAATTATCTCCTGTCCGCGAAATTTCTTCCTTTGGTCGCATCGCATCGCCTGCCCGCGCTATTCCTTCGTTTAAGGGCCGTAGTGTGATGTTAAGCCTATAACCTTACTCAAGAGTTGGGCTAAAATAAAATAAATAAAAATAAAAAAGCCTCTTTATTCCTTAAGTTAAAGAAGGTTAACAAAAAAATTATTTAAAAACAAGTAAATAATAAATTAATTAAGGACCCCTCTTTGGGTAAAGGCCTCCTCCCTTTCTTGCCACTCTTGCCTGTCCTGTGCTGCTGCAGGCCAATTTTGCCCCGCTACTTTTTCAATCTCGTCGACCCATCTTTCTCGGGGCCGTCCTTGTTTCCGGTTTCCTTTTGGGCCTGCCCACATGGTGGTTCTTTTACTCCATTTTTCGTCTTCGGAGCGTGCTACGTGGCCCGCCCATTTCCACTTCAGTTTCTGCGAGTGTTGTAGGGCGTCTATCACTCGTGTCTTCTCGCGTATGGTCGCAAGAGTTGGGCTATCAAATGTAAAAAGAATTGTTCAAATCCGACTGGTATAGCTATTATAGTCTAGTCACCGTTTTCGAGATGTAAGCAAAAAACAAAAAATTGGACCTTCTTTGTGGCTTTCTCCGGCTCATCTCGGAGGGGTAAGGACTTTTAGTATGTTTATGTCCTAATTAGTCCAAACAAAGTACCTAAGTCAAAGTTTCTGCTTTCGACTTTTCCATTCAAAGATATTCGTTGCCTAAGCTATTATTAGTATAGATAAGACTCACATTCGTATGAAACACTTTACTTAGCAAAGTCAAAGAGTGGTCTGGAAATCTTGTCCTATGTCCGCGCATAGCCTTTGTGTTTGCATAAAACGGCCACCATTACAAAGCAGATGCCTTTATGACCTGGATCCCAGTTGGTGCGCGGAGATAGTGGATAGTGTGGATTCCAGCTTAACTTTTATCGTAGGAAAACAGATTCTTACTCATAGAGCTCCTTGTGAAAGGCTCTGACGTTAGATGGCCACAAATAGTCGTAATAAGAAAATCAAGAATCATTATCACGGTATAATATTCTTCCTTAAGAGCGTTGATTCGGTACGGCATTTCATACAAACTTTCAAGTCCTTTTTTATCGAAATGGATGAACCTATTTTAATTAAACTTTATACGCATAAGCAGGATATGTAGGTCTAAAAAGTTAGTTAAGAACATTTTCGAAATGTCTTATTTAAAAAAAGATAAATGGAAATATCTGTTTCTATGGAATATTTAAAATCGGTCCAATTTAGCTGCAACACCATGAAAATGTTCTTAACTAACTTTTTAGACCTATGTATCCTGCTTATGCGTCTGAAGTTTCATTAAAATCGGTTCACAGAAAAGGACTTGAAATTTTGTATGAAATGCCATACCGAACCAACGCTCTTATGGCGAAAGCGCCAGTGTAGCCCGCAAAATTCAAAATTTCTTACGTTTTTTGCAATTTGCAAGTCAGCATAGGTTGTATGTTGATCTAAATATGATTCGCGGCCGTATCAAATATTTATTTATAGAATTATAATCATAAAAATCATCAATACAACTCTCTAAGTTCATATTACCCTATTGAATGACTATTTCATCATCAATAATCATGAGATTTGAGGCCAATTCTAATATCAAGTCAGCATTTGCCTAGCTTTATCCCAACTATGTTGCGGTCTGCTTCCAATCTAACGGGTGCATCAAAAATCTACAACCTTGAACATTGAGGAGCTCGTGGCTAAGTAATAACAGCCGCACGAGTCAATCCATCAGGTTAAGCTACGCTTGTCGGGGTTGGTCAGTGGATGGGTGACCATCTTTACACACCGAGACTCCTCCGTGACTCGGAAAGCACGTTAATACGTTGGTCCCGGCTGCCATTCGTGGATCTTTGACAGTCGTTACGGGTCGTCAGAAGCCCGAAAGTCTGACAACCAGTCTTACCAAGGGGTATCGTATTACCCAGTTACTGGGTTGTGGAGGTCAGATAGGCAGTCGCTCCATGTAAAATACTGGTATTCAGCTACATCCGGTTAGACTGAAAGCCGACCCCAACATAGTTGGGAAAACGCTAGGCAGATTGATTTTTGAACCTCCTTTTCCTCAAAAAGTAATTTAACCTTTTTCATCATAGAACTCCTTAACTAAATCGGTAACACTTGCGGCTGCATGTTGGCTTGTCGCCCAGCCGTGGGCGTGGTCTTGTGATCGAGTGGGGAACCGCCTCGGACGATAACTCAACCGGAGGCGTGGACTATCTACAGTCTGAGCTGTAATTCAGGTGTCTATGCTTTCAAATTGTTGCGAATGCGGCGGGGAATGTTGCGAGAATAGGTGTAATAAGGATTGAATGGAAGGATGGAATGATGGATCTATCGCAGTAAGATTGTTGCGACCATAGAAATATAAAGCTGGGTACTGACCGGCGTTACGGGGCGTAATGTAACGTGTTACAGAGCGAGCGTTCGTGCAGTCAGTACGGGGTAGCAAGGCGCTCGTAACGAGCAACGAGCAGCTCGTTGCTCGTAGCGAGTGCTCCACCCTGGTGTCGGTTTTTTGGCGAATCCTTTGAGTGTTACGCGCTTCAGTCAGTACGTCGCAGTGAGTCCTCACGAGCGCACGTGGCACAAGCGTCGATTCTAGGTACTTCGGGCCTTTAGGTTTATAGATTATTTGTCGTTAAATAGATGTAATGGGACAAAGAGAAAACTGTATTTCATAGACAAATATAGAGAAGAACCTGTTTTATAGGAACCAGGTCATCCAGAATCTTGACTACGAGTGGCAACGAATCTGGAGCACGGGCGAGCAAAGAGTTCGAAACGTGCATGTTTCACGGAGTTTAGCACACGGCGTAACGTAACATGCTCGCTGCGAATGATACATTACAGCCCGTAACACCGGTCAGTACCCACCTTAAAAAACAGGAGAAGTGGCAAGCGGGCGAATCTGTGTCCGCGCGACATGCTCAGTATGAGCCGTTTATAGTACAAATTCCGTCTCCGCGAACTAGTGCGCTTTCGACCGTGACCTTGACAATTAAATCATGGAATCACTTTCCATAGGTGAGTACAAGTGTTTTACCGTATTTGTCTTTAAAATCATGAAAGTGACAAAGGCAAAGTGGAGACACAGGGTTCCGATATATTTTAACATATTGGGCACATTTCCTTCTTTCTTATATCTCTGGTTGTAGCCGTGATATAGTTATATCCCTAGGGATATAGCTATATGAAAGCGGTTCATAACTATCTTACTAGGAACATAGTATTAGGGCACTCCGACCGAATAGGTTAGGTTAGAACTGTGACCAAGTATGCGCGAGCAGCGCCGCGGCAGCTGCCGACCGCTACGTCGAAATTGGTCGCAGTAGCAAAATTAGGCGATCTCTCGCGTCCGAGCCTGGTCCAGGCCATGGTGCGGAGCGAGAGTGCATGGGAGGCCGTCACCTCCTTCTGCGAAGCAGTGATGCTCGCGAAGGAGGAGGCGGAACGCGTGAGGGAGAGGCAGCCTCACGCCCTCAGTCGCCGCAGGAGACGCCCTGGGCGGCGGGAATCGCGGGGCGATTTCCGGCCACCGTAGGCGAGGGCCTGCGGACGGTGAGCAGCGGGTAGCTCGCCGTCCGGTAAGGACCAGGCCCGAGTCGACGGCGCGTTGTGTTCCACGCGCGCCTCAAAGAGATGTCAGCAAGTGACGGGGTCCAATAGGGCCGACGCCGCTGGGGTCGTGGGTAGTTTGAAGAAGTTACCGCGGCCCTGGCATAGGCAACTGAAGGAACACGGGTGGGTTTTAGTCAGTAAAAGTCTGACACGCCCTTCCGTTCCACCCAGAGCGGGAGAAGTTATTTGATGATTTCCCACCCTCAAAAAAAAAAAAAAAAAAAAGTAGCAAAACTAGGGCTTTCCGACAGTTTTCATACAGTGGTCTTCATAAAGTGCACAAACTTAAGGATGTGGTGCAGACCATCAAACTGAACAACTTTTTCCCGGGGATGAACATCGTAATCGTGGAAAAAAAAAACAAATTTTCCGTGCATTGCCTTTTCAAAAATGCTATGCTAGGTATCAATTTAATGGGCATTCATTAATTCTATAATTGGACATATCCGTGCGGTTACCTTTTTTGTATAGTGGTTTAAATAGAGATAGTTTTAATCTAGTAGGAAATGTTCCAGTCTCAAATGACAGATTAATAATATAACTTAGAGGTGCTGCTATGCTTTTACTACTTAATTAGCCACGAGCTCCTCTTTTACTATGGGACCAAACCTGAAATCGCGAAAAAAAATCAGCTGTTCCCTACATACTTAATTATTATGTTCGCATAATAGGTTCTTACAGACAGAGGCGACATCGCATCGCGACGCGATATTGTTCTACGGATATAATATCGCAATATCGCGTCCCCGACGAGATATCGCCTCTGTCTGTAAGAGCCTTAACTCGGCAAAATTTGCGATTTGAGATTCGGTCCCAAAATAAAAGTTGTACATAATGATGAGTAAAATGACCCCGTAAGGCGAAAGCGCCAAGGTAGCCCGCAAAATTCAAAATTTCTTACGTTTTTTGCAATTTGTAGGTCAGTGTGAGCTTGTATGTTGATTAAAATATGATTCGCGGCCGTAACTATTTATTTATTTTATTGAAAGGAACAGCAAACAGTTACATTATAAGAACTTACAACTATCTTTTAATAAACAATATTACTAATAATATAACCCACAACGCTGTCCACAGATAGACATAAAAGTTTAAAAAGGAAAAAAAAAAGTGTAAACGCTATGGGTTTTTACAATAATTAGCTAATTTTGTGCAATAATTAGCTGTATAAATAATGTTAATAAGCTTAAGTTTAGTTAAGTATGATGTAATTAAGTATGTGTGTAACTAATATGGCTTTACAGAATTATAATCATTAGAATCAGCAATACAACTCCATAACTTAGCATTTACCTCAAATATAGCGATTTCATGAAATCATGAGGTTTGAGGTAAATGCTAACTTATGGAGTTGTATTGCTGATTCTAATGATTATAATTCTGTAAAGCCATATTAGCTACGGCCGCGAATCATATTTTAATCAACATACAAGCTCACACTGACTTACAAATTGCAAAAAACGTAAGAAATTTTGAATTTCGCGGGACCCCCTGGCGAAGTTGTAGTGCGTTATTTAAATTAAACCTTGTGTCATGTAGTTTTCGATGTCTGTTTATTTTTTCGTTACTATGGAACCTTATATGCTACTGTTGTTTTTTCCTCAAACGGTCAACCCCAAATAAGTCTCAGTATGTCAACGCAAAGCAATCAATACACTAATAAGGACAAATCGAACTGAAACACACTTACTTGCGCGTCCTACTTGTGTCCCGACTTTAATCACTGGCAGGGTTGCCACAGCTACGAATAATAATAGCTGTTGACCTGGGCACAGAATAAATAATAGTACTAACGTACAGAAGTTGCACTCCTTTGATCTTGAAGAAAGCCGCTTTTATAATAGCCTACAAAATCTTTTCCCCTCCATGCGCAAGCTAAATTGCTCTTAATCGCCGCGGTTGAGAGTTGTTATTACTTTGTGTCGTTACTCGTCCGTAACATACCTACGCCGCTTAGCCGAGTACTAGGGCTGTCCGCAAAGAAAAATAAAATATGGTACCATACCACCATACCATACTATACATACCTTAAGGTATGGTGGTGGTGGTGGGGTATATGGTACCTTTTTATACTTTTATTGTATTTATGAGTAGTCTATCTAGAGCTGTTTCACTTTAATGTAATGTCTTATAATTTCCAAACGTTATTTTTTATTAATCAATCAAACAATCATCAATTATTTTTAATACACCATCATCTCGTATAATATTTAGAAGTGTTCTAAAGTAAACAAGGTACAAACACGTCTTAAAATTGAAAGTGACATTTGGGCCACTTTAGTCGCCTGAACATGGTCATAAAACAACTAAAGATGCCTCAACGCACCAGTGGCTAAGTTTGTGCGATCGTACGATCGCGGGTAGGTACAATTGCTTGTTAATCCTAAGTTAATCTTTAATTACTTTAAGCGATTTTGGACCTTACTCCTGAAACAATACGACGCGCATACAAACCCCCACCACTCCGCCGAGAGGTCAAGTTAAATGTCGGCAACTATAGTAAGTAGGTAGGTAGGTAAAAAAAAGGTAGCAACAATACTCGACATTTCGTAATGGATTTTCGTCATTCAAAAAGTAACTATATCACTAATTTATATATAGTATAGTGATAATGTGAATAGTATACTTAAATTTAAAATCTAAGATTTAATTTTTTTATGGGCGCACACCTTGACTGACTTGAAACCCAGAGTTGCCGCGAGCTGTAGGTACTTATCTCGAGCGGAATATACCAGTGCAAGAGGCCTGACCTGGGCCTCAAGTCTGCTATTACAATAGTGTCAGAATGGTCTATCATTGATTTCATAATTGTTGATTTTGACAAGTTTGGTAATCTACTAATATAATGGCGTCATTATGACTTTCCAATGGTCAACCACTGACACTCCATTATAAGAAATTATGAATTTAGCAGATTACGAACTTTTAGCAAAATGACAATGCAGTGACAATGGGATCGTGTTGTTGGAATGAAAAAAATAGCAGACTTGGGGCCCTGGCCCTGCTATTGATAATTTCATATAAATGTTGTTGCACTTTTTAGGGTTCCGTACCAAAATGGTGCGACTCAGTCTGTCTGTCTGTCACAGCTGGATATCTCAAGAACTACTAATGCTATCAACTTGAAATTTGGAACAGTTTTAGATGACGTTTACCCAACTATTTTAGAAAGAAAGAAATAAAAATATTTATATATTTTTTGCAACAGGGACTGAAATTCAAAGTGGGGCTACTAGGGCATGACCCCTATCATATGAAAGAGCGCTGTTTGCACATTCTCAATTTTAATTTTTATTTTTTTTAGGCCGCATAGTTTTCGACTAGGTATTGAAGAAACTGTACCCTTATCTCCGAAGTTTGCATAGAGAAAAAACACACTTTTTCAGAAATCGGAACGGAACCCTCGATGCGCGAGTCCGACTCGCTCTTGATCGGTTTTTTTATCGCTCATGCATTCTGCACTACCACAGGGAGATAGTGCAGTTATGTGGGACTCTAACCCATTAAAACTCCACGGTGTCCTCCTCTGCCGCTTACGGCGGGAACACGGGCACGCGTCAGCACTCATCCATGAACCCGCCGCGGCTGTCCGTCAGCGGACCCTCCTCTGGGGAGTACTCCCTATCACCGGCACCAGAACACATTGCACGCCGTGACCACCCCAGGGACCACACCAACACATGGGCCCCAGAGGACCCCGTGTCTGGGCACCCCTGGTCCCCTGCGAAACCTACAATAGGCTGCACGTCAGTTTTCAAATTCGGTTCAAATGTCGAACTATCGCTACATCGTTATTTAAATATACAATTCTAGCTTTTGCCCGCGATTTCGCCGGCGTGGAGGTCGGAAATTATCCAACGGGAATGTACAACCGGTATAAAAAGTATCCTATGTTGTATTCCGGGTCATGGTCAAATCTGTTCAGCCGTTTTAGCGTGAAAGCGTTAACAAACAAACCAAACTCACTGCATTTATAATACGAGTAGGTATTAGTTAGAATTTAAATAACTCAACTGTTTTGAATAAAATACCTAATAAAAATAAACCAGTAAAATCAAATCATAAGCATTTATTTATTGTTTGTTAGTTGTTAATTATTGAACAATTAAATGTTTTCTAAACATTATCAGAATTTTGACATCTAAACATTAAAATAATTATCGCTAAAAATCACTACATTACTACCAAAAAAAAAAAGAATTTTCAAAATCGGAGGAATAGGGATGATGCCTGGGTAAAAAAAAAGAAATTCTATTTAGTCCGTCAGTCAGATAATAAAAAAATATTAGACACGTATTTTTTGCTTTATCATATTAATAAAAAAATACTTAGCTATCACGCATTAAAGTTGGGGAGTGGGGGCTCGCTACGTCACTTGTACGTATAAAACCTAGCTACGCGTGACGTCATGCCATATTTTAACTCAATGTATCGCCGTAATTTTTTGATTACGTAAAAAAAGAAAAAATACGTGTCCAATATTTTTTAATAATCTCTATGACGGACAAAAAATAAAATTTTAGTCATCATCCCTATTGACAGAGAAATCAATGTACACACGGCTACACATCAAGCTATACATTTCCAGTATAAGCTGACCTCTTATCAATGACGGAAACCATATGCAATGCGAGATCAGCTTATACTGGAAATGTATAACTAGCTTGATATGTCTCCGTGTGTACAAAAAAAAAAAAAATATGCGCGACGAATTGAGAACCTCCACCTTTTTTTGAAGTCGGTTAAAAATCAACACACACATCATCATAACCTCTTGAAGTGATGCCTTACCGAAACAAAATATTAATTTATCATCAGATAATTTTTTTGATTGCCACCATCTTGCGAGTTCACTTCTCGTAAGCTGCAACCCTAACAACACGCACACATACGCGACAGTCCGTACTCTGTACACTCAGGGACAGGCTTTAATCGCGCACACATAAATCCCACCGAATCCAATTCCTAACGCTATCATTTACAGGGGAAAATGTTAGTTTGGGCGCGCACTTGCGAATTGTTTACTGTTCATTGCGACTTTTTTTTTGTATGTATCTGTTACGAAGCTAATGTCCATCATTTATAAAATAAAAACCGGTCAAGAGCGAGTCTGACTCGGGCACCGAGGGTTCCGTTCCGATTTCTGAAAAAGTGTGCTATTTAGAGACATCGTTTTATTTTTCCTGTAATCTTTACATATACTTCTGTCACATAGAATAATTTCAGATTTTTCTCTTTGCAAACTTCGGAGAAAAGGGGGGGGGAACGGTATTTTTTTTTACATTTTTCATCAGAAGTCGAAAACTATGCGGCCTAAAAAAAAGAAAAAAATGTTTGAGAATGTGCAAACAGCGCTCTTTTATATGATACCCCACATGCCCTAGTAGCCCAACTTTGATTTTTTAAGACCCCCTTTCAGTCCCTGTTGCAAAAAAAATATAAATATTTTAATTTATTTCTTATTTGCAAAATAGTTGGGTCAACGTAATCTAAATAAAAGTATTCTTAATTTCAAGTTGATAGCATTAGTAGTTCTTGAGATATCCAGCTGTGACAGACAGACAGGCTGAGTGACACCATAAGGGTTCCTTTTTTACCATTTTGGTACGGAACCCTAAAAAGTTGAAGATCTTTTTTCTGCCATAAAATCGTATCGGCATCTCACGGCATATTAAAAGTCTAGTCGCGAAAAATCTATAGTCTAATTTTATGATCCGTTGCCTATGCAATTTGAGTAAATGTGACAGTCTACAGTCAAAGATACCTTATGGCCGGGATGGAGTCAGCAACAAAAGTCGATTACCACTTCAGTTTTCTAAATCTTAATTATTGAGAAAAATACTTCATTAAAATCGGAACAGATTTAAATTTTCAAGAAAATTAACTCTTATCTAATAAATGAAATGCTAAAAAGCAGGATATCGTGTCATTTTGTGTTAATTTAGATGATGTCAAAAAGTAGCAGTGTTAACCGACTTCTGTAGCTGACCGTACATTCCCATAATACTGCAATAAATAAGGTGCTACTTTGGAATTTTTTTTTTATCCAAATTTCAAGTAGGTACTTAATCATGTTTCGGTTTTAGTACAGCAGTAGATAATTATAGTCAAATAACACATATGGAAAATCCAAATGATTTAACCATTTAGTTTTATAGCAATTTTAAAAACACAAAATTAACAGACACGCATCACAAAATACGCAGTCTGTTGTAAGTCGTAACCGCGCGCCCACCCTTAACCGTTTAATGTGAACATCCACCCTTGATTATGGAGGGGACAACACATTGTTTCATTAGTTCGTGTTTGGTCAGCAAACGCCGGTAATCCGGAATGGCATGATTGCGAATTTATTTTAAGACCGACGGCGCCTCCGCGACCGGCTCACGGAAAACGATGTCATTTTGTTGAAATAATCCTAAAACTGTTATGTTATATTATAAGATCTGATTGTACACAGTTACGCAATAAATAATTCTTATTCTTATTCTTATCGTTCTAGGACTTTGGCTTTTTTGTGACAGCATTGTTTTAAGAGGTCGAGCTGTATTGTCGATGTTACTGAATCAATCCAGATCCAGTCTTAGCCGACCGGTATTTTATCGCGCACTTGATTTTTAACTCGGTGTTGAGCCGAGCTTCGACAATCCAACCTAACAACAACAGAGTGCATTCCAGCTCGTCGAAAAAACACACTGTTGGATTTTCAACTCTCGGCGCTAAGCAGAGCGTTGAGAATCCAGTGCGCGAAAAAAAATCGCCGCGATATTTTTACGTCCGTGCGTACGTCGGCTTAAGGCGGAGACTGACTTATAACGTTTGTTTGTAATGTATCTTTCGAGGCGAGCTTGGTTACAAAACGGCGATACACAAGATGCGAAGAACGCTCGCTTCGAGCACTTGACTCCAGCGTGCTCCATTTTTATTCAGAATGGCGGTAAATATGCGCTCGCAATGCACGCATCGAGCGGCTCGTCTCACAGCACTGACTACTGTAACGCGTTACAAGAACTCGATTACAACCAAACGTTACAAGTTAGTCTCCGCTTAGAATTTAGGTTTACAACTGTGGAAATCCTTCTGTAAACGTAATTTACTTCAGTGTGTCTTTACTTGCAGTACGAAATTATATTTCTTGCCGCCCTTTAAGTTCATGGTCATTTATTAGCGACAATAAGACATCATAATCCAAACTATACGGTCGTGTGATTCTGTTTTCTTACGACAGTGTGAATCTTCAATCGCAAAATGTCTCAAGAAAATTAAAAAAAAATATGGCGACTGTAAAACAGTTTTTTTTTGTTATGGTTTTCATTACTTAAAAACTTACCCAAATGAACAAACTTCTCAGTCCCCTACAGTTTTGTAATAGAAACGACCTAACTCCCTGTCAACCTTTCGTCGGTCTGCGCCCTATCTTATTTTGTAAATCTTTCGCTAATTGCGTCAGGAATTTGGTAGTGTGTGATAGCGGGAAAGGGTTGGTTTAGCTTTAAACCGGCATACGGTAGTTAAGATTTGGACCGTTAGAGGGGTTAATTCTATGTATTTGTAGATTTAATAGGTCAACATACGCCGGAACTATTAAACTCACACAGTATGAAATGCTGCTGTCAAATCGCTTGTCAAGTAATTTGATTGACTGTTGTTATTTCAGTCAATCAATGTTAACTGTTAGCTTGATATTTTGCCAGCAGATTTTCAGACCAAACATTCGGGATGCAGAATTTGTTTGGATTGCAGATAGTCCCTAAAGAGCTCTTTGTGAAGGAGCAGAGGAGCTCGTGGCTAAGTAATAACAGCAGCACTGGTCGATCCATCAGGTTAAGCTACGCTTTCCGGGGGAAACCACGTCAAGCCGTTGATACCGGCTGCCATTCGTGGATCTTTGATAGTCGTTACGGGTCGTCAGAAGCCCGGAAGTCTGACAACCAGTCTTACCAAGGGGTATCGTATTACCCAGTTACTGGGTTGTGGAGGTCAGGCAGTCGCTCCATGTAAAATACTGGTATTCAGCTGCATCCGGTTAGACTGGAAGCCGACCATAACATAGTTGGGAAAAGGCTAGGCAGATTGATTGATGAAGGAGGCATACATCGTCGCTAATCTAACTAAGTGACGTAACTGATTCGAGGCATATTTTACAGGGCAAGCTGTTTTTCTTCTTTTTTTTTTTTTTTTTGTAAACTGTAGATCGGTCTCGATTTTTGCATTATCCTGGGGACCGTAAGGCATAGGTACAGATACGCCGATTAGACAGATCGATTCGACTTGGAAAATGTATCAAATTACTATAGTTAGGTCGGCTATCGGCTTAGTCCAAAATGTGAGATAAGTCAGTTAGTTAATTTAGCGAAGACTTGTCCATAAGCGGCGGTAACCACTTGTCATCAAATGACATAAACAACCGCCTTCCAAAAAAAAAAAAAAATACATTTTTTTTTTTTTTTTTAGTGGATCGGTTTGTAATTTATCTAAGTTTCAATAGCATAATGTCAACTGCTCATCATCTTTTACAAAATATCGCTTTTCCCGATGCAGGGACGTTCATTGTTGAGGAATTCTGGTGGGTAGTTCACCACCAGCTCCACTTAGACGCAGAGTTAGGATAATCGGGTTACACCACGCCCATCACGACGAACTGCTATAATCTGGCACAATCCTGATGATATTGAAGCTGCTAATCCACTGCAACGATGACTATTTATTATTATATCCATTCGCGTAACGTAGTACGGTCAGTAACAGAAGTCAGTTAACACTGCTACTTTTTGACACCATCTAAAAAATTGCCTAGCCTTTTCCCAACTATGCAGCTGGATACCAGTATTTTACATGGAGCGACTGTCTATCTGACCTCCACAACCCAGTATACCCCTTGGTAAGAATGGTTGTCAGACTTTCGAGGTTCTGACGACCCGTAACGACTGTCAAAGATCCACGAATGACAGCCGGGACCAATGGCATACCGTGCTTTCCGAGGCACGGAGGAGTCTCGGTATGTAAAGGTGGTCACCCATCCACTGACCAACCCTGGCAAGCGTAGCTTAACCTGATGGATCGCCCCGAGCGGCTGTTATTACTTAGCTATGAGCTCCTCCTTTTTGACACCATCTAAATCAACACAAAATGATACGATAACCTGCTTTTTAGCATTTCATTTATTAGGTTAATTTTCTTTAAAATTTACATCTGTTCCGATTTTAATGAAGTATTTTTCTCAATAATTAAGATTTAGGCTCGTATTTATAATCAAAGTAATTACTTGCTACTAAGTAATTCCATACTTGAGGGTAGAATTATTACTTGGCAAAGAATTCTAAGCTTTGACAGTTCTAACTTCAAGCAATTACTAAACTGTAAATCATTGCTTGAGCAATTACTTTTACTTGACTATAAATACGAGTAATAGACAACTCAAATGCTAATCGACTTTTGTTGCTGACTGTACTATCTCAAACGACAACAGTTAGGGCGAGCGCGCACTGCGGTGCGTTTTTCTACCGCATAATTTGTGAAGTATGGAATGTCTTTGGAGTGCGCGCACTGCGGTCATGCGTTTTGTTACTGTAGGCCCCGCCCAGTGCGGCAGAACTAACCGAAACGCACCGCAGTGCGCGCTCGCTCTAAATTAAAATTAACCTCACATAAGTATGCATATACATTAAACACAAAGTTATACCCGTAATAAGCAAACACACGTCCTAACGACCCTCCAAAATAGTTAGTTACTGACATAGGTTAGTTTTAACTAGATCATCCCGGTAACTGTGTCGGCGAGTTCAAAGTTATGACGCCGCGGTTTTGTTAGCATTTGTGTTATCTTACCAGGCGCGCAGACAGAGCTTAGAGGTATATTAAATTGATTGTTTGAGGGGATTATTATTGTAACTCTAGTACGGAAGATGTGAAAAGAAAAGTGAGTGAGTTCCAATTTCTTCTCCACTGCTAAAGTGTCGAAAGTAGAAGAGTAATAACATAATCATTTGCGGGGCAAGGCAGACTGGTAGAATGAGTTAATTAATACATATTGGCCTGTCCCAAATGTGTATCTAATAAAATTGTAAACAAGCCCTTTTTTTTTTTGTGGATGGGATATCATCAAATGACTTCTCCCGCTCTGGGTGGAGCGGAAGGGCGTGTCAGACTTTTACTGACTAAAACCCACCCGTGTTCCTTCAGTTGCCTATGCCAGGGCCACGGTATCTTTTTCAAACAACCCGCGACCCCAGCGGCATCGGCCCTATTGGACCCCATCTTTTGCTGACATCTCTTACCACCATAGAAATGGATTTTGTCGACAGAAGAATAGACAAAAAGACAGATTGTAAAAAGATTTAACGTCTAAGCATGGCGATGTCATTTTGACGAAAGCCGTTTCTATGGTGGTCATGCTACGCGTGCTGTTGTCGACGGAAGAATAGACAAAATTACACATTGCCATGTTTAGATTTGTAGTATGCGTAGAAATATTTCTACAATCTGTAATTGTGTCTATACTTCCGTCAACAAAACCAGTTTTATGGTGCACATGCTAAGCAAGCAGGTTAAATTCTTACGCAGTCTAATATGAATTAGTAACACATTTCATCCGTACGTATATAAGGTTTCAAGCGAAATGTCACTTTGTATAGAAAGAGATGTGTCTATTCTTCGTAGAGATAGAAGTAGAAGTGGGCATGCTACGCGTGCAGGAATCAAACCTCGACACGTCTTCTCGACGGATTTTTCTCGAATTAATATTCCAGTGCCATCGCGGGGTACAAGCTGAATTTAAAGTGATCGCTGTTCCTATAATGGAAGGGGATTACCGTGATGACGTCACACCACCCCTTGCGACTTATGACAAGATTCTGTAAAGGATTTAAGAAGAACTAACCTAGATGTAATCTACACATTCCTCGAAGGAGATACTGCGTCGTTTCGGCCGTTTTCTATGAAGATAAACTACTGTATCATTATTATACTGTGATATACCTATGTTAACAAATAAATAAATGATTGATTGATTGATTGGTTGATTGATTGATAAAACTGTTCATTGTTTTTGTTTCTTTACCTTTTTCTTTAAATTATTTTATTTATTTATTTTTTCCATTAGGTAATAAGTTACCAAATTGTAAAAGCTCATGTAAGCACACCCTACTTATTATTGTAGGTACTAGTTTTAGAAGAGCGGGGCCTCCTAGCACAGGTATTTCTCTTTAAAAGTGGACCCCTATGTATGATTAAATTGTAGAAGTTGTAAACTTACTGAAATAAATTTTATTTATTTATTAATTACTAGCTTTTGCCCGCGGCTTCGCCCGCGTGGATGTCGGAAATTGTTCCAAGGGAACCTACTACCGGGAATTCCTTCCATAATACTTGTCTGCATTATAAAGGGAACCTCTGTGCAAAATTTCAGCTTTCTAGGTCCAAGGGTTTGGGCTGGGCGTTGATGAGTCAGTCAGTCAGTCAGTCAGGACTTCTCTTTTTATTTATATAGATAGATAGAAGATTAATTTATTTAAAACTGCCATAGCAACTGATACCTACTCAATTTACCTTAAACACAGCTTCTTGTACAGACGCCAGCACATCAACCTAAACCCTATACATAACTATAACTATGACGCAGCATGCAGTGTTAGAAAGAAAGTATCGTTGGCATGATTGGTTGAATTTCCATCGTTTCTAAAATTGCGCAATGGTTGCACATTCTAGTAATGAGGAGCCAATAAAATCATGCTTCACTTGGTTAGGCCACACCTCCGCGTCTCTGCGCATCCGGCACTCGCTACCGAGTTCTCCCGATCCTCAGCGAAATTAAACGAACGCTCACATGAAATCTGTGCGTCGCGTCAGTCACTAAAAATTCGTGGAATCTTGTAGTGCATTTTAAACTTCAAAGTGCGTGAAATATTATTTGTTAATGGCGTCTCAGCTGGCGCAAATTGAAAGACTGCGCATAATAGCGCTTGGATTGAGTGGATCATAGATTGGTGATCATACAGTGGATTTGTCGGCAGACGGGCATAACGGTGAGTAATATTTTTTGTAATTATTATGTTTTTAAATCTTAGGACGACCCATTGACCGGAATTACAAAGGCTAATAGGTATTGAAAAAATGTGATAATAGTGTTTTTCAATAGAATTTTCGAAATAATATGTAAACAGAAGCGATAGGTATGTAAGTAGTTATTTTCCTTTCCTAATGAGTTCCCCATATTGTGTTTCGCTGTTTCAAGCGCCATTGAAATGTAGATGTTAGAGTAGGTAACCGGCCCGGTAGGTTTTTTGACGCGCTGGCAAGCGCTTTGTTGTGATATCAATGCTGGGCTCAACACAGAGTGTTGAAAATCCAGTGCGCAATAAAAGCCCGCTGCGATATTTTTACGTTCGATTCACGTGGGCAATCAGAAATAATACCTACTCAGAATTCGATGAACTTTTGTTTTTCATTCCAATAGCTAAGCTATGACACATTTTAAACTAAAGTTAATCCAGTAAGTAGTAGGATTATAAAGTTACCTGCCTGCGCAATTTCGCACTTGCTTTTTGTTTGTTGATATAGCCCATAAGACGACCCACTGACCAAATATTGCTAGGACAAGGCCTCTCGGAATGGGTGTAATTCATTAACGCGGGCTCAGTTTAGATTCATTTTATTACCACGCTATCGCATTGGGTGTAATCCTGTCATGGCGTGATGTTTGTGTGGAAATAAATAATTTAATACTTATATAATAATAACTTAGCGATTACCTATTGTAGGGAATTAGATAAATATTAATACATCTTTGCCTATAGTAATTCAGTAATAATGTGCAATATTAATAGTAATATTTTATCTAAGTATCTTTTTCGTTCCAGAAAAAATTGTTTACTTCTGGCTTCGGCGGTGGCAAGAAAGCGGAACAATCGAAGCATCGCACATCATCATCATCAGCATCTACACGAGAGCTACAACAGCGGCAGAAGATGCAGTTAAGGTCGCTGCACACTCTGCCGATACTTTTTTAAGCAGTCGAACTACCTCATCTTCGTACAGCGTGAGTCCATGTGTAACTTTTTATCACACTTACCACCCTAACTTATTCTCATTTACATATAACATGGTTTTCTTAAAAGTGAATAACATAAAAACTTTTTTACAAAAAAAAAAACAACCGTTTTCCAAAAAAACACTACAAAGTGAAAAATAACTTTAATTTTGGAAGTCGGTGTCTTTGGATCTGTATTTTAGTTTTTTGCCACTGACTTCCAAAATTAAAGTTATTGTCCACTTTGTAGTGTTTTTTGAAAGTCGGTTGTTTTTTTTTTTTTTGTAAAAAAGTTTTTATTTTTCACTTTTTAGTGGGTCAGTTTATAATTTATCTAAGTTACAATAGCCCAATGTCAACTGCTCATCACCTTTTACAAACTTTCCCGATGCAGGGACGTTAATTGTTGAGGAGTTCTCCTAGTAAGGACCAGGAGAACTAGAGCTCCATGGTGAAGTCATCATCACCATTATGCATTTTGACGGCATAGATTACACAGCAACCATATTAAAGTAATTGAATCGCAACCCGTGAAATACTTAGGAATAATTAAGTAGTTCCGGTGGCCATCTGTGGTCTTCATCATCAGTTCCACTTCACCAAATGGTGCTTTCCGAGAGCAAATGCACGAGCTACTATAAAAAATACCCAAATTGGTGGTGTGCCTATAAAATTTGAGGGTTTCCCTCGATTTCCATGGGATCCCCTCATCAGATTCCGACTTGGTGACAATGGGACCACCTCGAGAGTATACATACCCTTTCAAACAAAAAATAATTTTGTAAATCCGTTTTTGTATGACGAAGTTATGCCCGAACACACATATTGATAACCTCTTCCTTTTTTCAGAAGTCGGTTAAAAATTGATTAAAATATACCTACTACATAATAAGCACGATTTTGCTTTAACATTAGGTAAAGTAGGTAGGTATAATAAGATAAATTGCATTAAACGTCGCTTGCACACCCAGGTGTTCAGATAGCAATACAAAATCTATTGTTTCTGCTAATTGGCGTGCGAGGGGTTAAGGGGGATCCGCTGTGGTAGCCCGCGAAATTCAAATTCTCTTGCGTTTTTTGCAATTTGCAGGTCATTGTCAGGTTATATCTTGATCAAAATATGATTCGGGACAGTGAAAACTATATATTTACATAATTTTAACCATAAAAATCATCAATACATCTTTCTAAGTTAGATTTCCCCCGGATTAGTCTAAATTCCGAAATCGGACCAATCCGGAGGAAATCTAACTTGGAGATAGGTATTGATGGTTAAAATTATGTAAATACATAGTTCTTAATGTCGCGAATCATACTTTGATTAATATACAACTTTACCCAGACCCGAAAATTGCGAAAAACGCAAGAAAATTTGAATTTCGCGGGCTACCACAGCGCAATCACTTTAAATAGGTATGAAATTAAAGAAAACCATGACTTGTGTCACACATACCTGAATAACTATTATAAGGGCGCGGTTATAGTAGACGTTTTCTTGAAAAGTTTTCTTGCGGCCGCGTTTATCACGTTGTTATAGCAGAATAGGCCCTATTCATATTACACAATACAGCATTCGTGGTGTCCGCATGATAGAAATGAAGCAGTGACTCCTGAGAAATTTTAATATTGTTGCCTAGCAAATAGAATCCACTTTCGCCTGGCGATCGCGCGGCGGGCTCAAGAAATCTATTGTGTTGTCTAAGGCCCGGCGCACACTGCTGGAAGCGCAGAGGAGCGGTCGCGCGCATGCTCTTGTAGTAGCTTCAGGGCGGACGCTCCGAGCACCACGTGCGAATTTATTCTTATATTGACCGTATGTTAAGGTAGTTAAGGTTTATATTAAATTGTTGTCTTCAACTGCGCTCCGCCGCGCTTCCAGCGGTGTGCGCCGGGCCTAAAAATGCACAATAATAAAAAGTAGAAGTGTGCAGTTTTAGAAGCGATTGTGTATTTGTGAATTTGGTAGTAGGTCATCATTATAATCGAGCATTAGGTATCTGTCAAAAAAAAATTGGTATTTAAAAAGATGACCTAATGTTGCATTAGAAGTAGTAGGTATTAACGGGATGTGCCGTTGATTATCGCGTTGAAGGGCGTTAGCCGTAGGTGTAGCCACCACTTACCGCGGTAATTTGACCGAATCTCGACCGAAATTTAACTACCGCGATATTTATGTCGTTTAAGGGCAGTGACGTTGACGTTTTACACAAACTATTTTTATGTTGTTAAAAGCTGGAGTAGATTAGCTAGTAAGACAATAGATAAGGGCGCTCGACAGGCGCTCACTCAAACTGGTTATGCGCGCGTTGCGCGGCCTTCTAATGGTAGGCAATAATTACGCCCGCTGAACGTATTTGACTCAGTGAATTTAGTATGACTTCTTATTAGATAATTTTTCAGTTCTTTACAACCTACCTCACAAAGGTGGAAGTTCTCAATTCGACTGATTGTTTATTTGTGCATCCATACTCATTTAGTTAAGTTGTCCCGTACAATTTGTCAAGAATGTTATGTAAGTATTGAAATTGTCAACATTTTCTTTGTTTTAGATTTCGATGGACACCGTCAGAAGGCGCCTGAAGGCCGGCGAAAAAAAATGCTGCCGCTGCCAAGAAAATTCTTATGAATCAGGCGTATCAGAATCAGCAATACAACTCCATAAGTTACAATTGACTTCAAACCTCTTGATTTCATGAAATCGCTAGATTTGAGGTCACTTCTAACTTATGGAGTCGTATTGCTGATTTTAATTATTATAATTCTGTAAAGCCATGTTAGCTACGGCCGCGAATCATATTTTAATCATCATACAACCTGACACTGACCTGCAAATGGCAAAAAAAAACGTAAGAAAATTTGAATTTGTCGCTACCTTAGCCCAGCCCCCTTAAGTAACTTTTTATTTATCATTTAATAATACAGTACAGTACAGGGTGGCCCAAAAGTCGTGGATCAAACGCAACTAGGGGTTAGGTGGGGTCATCAGCTGCAAAAAGTTGTTCTACGGGAGGTCCTTAAGGTCAACCCCTGCAGAGTATAATTTATTTTGAGTTTTTATGACAAAATACACTTTTTTTAAATAATTCTTATAAAAATTCGAAAAAATCTACATGCTGTATATTTTTTATAATTTTCACTAGATTGGTACTGATGAGTACTTGCCTTAGACATGCTATTTATGGTTGTTTATTGGGTGTGTTGAAGATAATATTAAGTTTTACGAAATTTTTTTCTCAAACCATAACTTTTCATTTACTTTGGACCCCACTGTGAAAAAAAAATACTCTACCGAAAAGTGACCCTGTGTTACAAGTTTTGGCGCATTTAATAGGGATTCCGAAAAGGTATTACACATGGCCATGAGTGGCTCTAATATCTTTCAAGGACGATTATTCGTAGCAAGGCCAAAGTTAATCCAACCATAAAACTCGGTTAGGCTTATTTAAAAATAAACTGGAACTAATACAATGAATGACAAAGACTCTCTGCCTCTCTTTTACACTAATCATTTAATCCTTTGTCAATAAAAGGCCGGTTCGCCCGTCATTTCAGGTACCGATATCTTACCGAGGCAGGAATTTTGAGCATTTATTGTAAAATGTTTTGCTTAATAAAACAATTATTTCACAATCGCTGTCTTGTTTTTTCGTCCTAGAAAGATATTAGAGCCACTCATGGCCATGTGTAATACCTTTTCGGAATCCCTATTAAATGCGCCAAAACTTGTAACACAGGGTCACTTTTCGGTAGAGTATTTTTTTTTCACAGTGGGGTCCAAAGTAAATGAAAAGTTATGATTTGAGAAAAAAAAATCATAAAACTTAATATTATCTTCAACACACCCAATAAACAACCATAAATAGCATGTCTAAGGCAAGTACTCATCAGTACCAATCTAGTGAAAATTATAAAAAATATACAGGATGTAGATTTTTTCGAATTTCAATAAGAATTAGTTAAAAAAAGTCAATTTTCTCATAAAAACTCAAAATAAATTATACTCTGCAGGGGTTGACCTTAAGGACCTCCCGTAGAACAACTTTTTGCAGCTGATGACCCCACCTAACCCCTAGTTGCGTTTGATCCACGACTTTTGGGCCACCCTGTATATTGTTTTGGCAACGCATTACGCTCCCATGTAGTTATATTTCTTATCAACAGAAAGGCCGATCTTGTTGCTTATTTCTGAGGTCAAGTTTAGGCTATTTTAGGTCATGGCATAGTCTTTATCGCTAATTAGACCCGAGCGAACTTAGTCTTAAGGCCCAGGTTCCAAGATTGGTTTAGCTCGATGTGTAAGTGAAATGGCGTTATGGCTGTCTAGTTTGACGCACGAGATAGAAGATTCTCACGCGCACCTGAATTATGTCGTAAAAATGCAAATAAAATCGTATAAAATTAGAAATTAACTATTTAATAAAAAGTAATCCATCACTGGATGCAGTTTGGAATTTGACATTTCATGGTATATTTTTAATTATAATTATAATTGTTAATGAAGGGATAAACTGCTTTTAAAGATTATTAGGAGGTATGTATAAAGATTTTTTTGGTGCATTAAAATATGTATAATTATGTTTTGGCTTCCATCACTGTATGCCAAAAAGACTTGAAAATATCATATTTTTTTTACATGTCAAAATTATTTACGGTTTATGAGATACACTGCTTTAAAAAACCACCTTTTTGATCGTTTTCAGGAAATCTGGGCCTTAAAGTGGATGCGATATGGAAGTCCGCGAAATTAAAATTTTCTCACATTTTTTTCAATTAGCAGGTCAGTCAGTCAGGTTGTATTGATCAAAATATGATTCGCGACCGAAACAAATTCACCAAAATCATCAATACAACTCGCTAAGTTCATTTTAATCCCTTTTCATAACTTTATGCAATAGTTAAATATTCAAAGGGATTAAAATGAACTTAGCGGGTTGTGGTGATGATTTAGATGATTATAATTCTGTAAAGAATCATTTGTTACGGTCGTGAATGATATTTTGTTCAACATACAGCCTGACACTGACCTGCAAATTGCAACGTAAGAAAATTTGAATTTCGCGGGCTACCCTTGCGCTTCTACAACACTATAGGCCGTACACTCAATGCCTGACACCGTGTGAACACACTCGGTAGGTATCGCAAGATGTAGGTATCCGTAGAGTTCATGAGTGTTCATACAAACAGACACTCTGTTTCGGACACTGAGTGGAAGGTGTATATTGTCGTAGCCAAAAGTTAGCTTTAGATGACGAACTATTCTACGTCACTAAATAATGCACTTCACTCAAGCAAACACCCATCCATCCATTTTCACAAACTTTAACATTAAAATAGTAGCACAGTTTTACAATCCGTATGGTGTATTTTAAGTATTGTTATTATTTTATTTATCAAAATAGGTAGGTTTAGGTATTTCCAACCACTGTTTCCCAAACGCTTAGTCGGCGTTCCCACGAGCGTAATAAAATCGCGGCGGGATTTTGTCGCGCACTGGATTTTCAACTCTCGTTGTTGAGCCGAGCGTTGAGAATCCAACCTAACAAAAACAGAGTGCATCCCAGCGCGACGAAAACACACTGTTGGATTTTCAACTCCCGGCGCTAAGCAGAGAGTTGAAAATCCAGTGCGCAATAAAATCCCGCCGCGATTTTATTACGCTCGTGGGAACGCCGACTTATTCTTCCATTGTTCGATTTGGGAAAGACGCTAGACACGTCGTTCGTTGATGTTGTGTTATAATAAACTGACTTCCTGCATGTCCTTCTCCAGGCTTTAAACTACCTGCATAATTTTCATCACAGTTTGATCGTGAAGGCGTAACAGACAGACAGTTACTTTCGCATAATATTAGCATGGATAACTCTTCAAATAACGTGATAAAATATAATAATTAATACTGTAAATTGAAATATACTACTTCTTTTCGAACCATTGTTATATTTTTGAGGATCTTTCATTAGTGATAGTGATCATTTAAGTCAAAGCCGTCGCCCACTGACAGCACGGCACGACAAGTGATTTAGTAAGCGAAGCGATCTTGTTTTATCATGCTTAGGGCGCTTTCAGTTTAAACGTTCCGCGTCGGACTGCTGCGGTGTCGAAGCGGTGCGTTTTTCGTATTCCACACCGATGGTCGTTTGTTTTCATACAAAGCGCGCGGTGCGGCAACAGTGCGGCGTCGATATCGCGAACGCTCGACAACAGGACGGCAACGTCGGAAACTCCACGTGTATGATATGAAAACAAACGACCGTCCGTGCGCAATACAAATAAAAGCTTGTAAAAAATTAAGTATATGATTTCTGTTGGTTATTTTAATTTATAGTAAGTAGGTATTTAATTTTAAGTTTTTATTTCTGTAAGTAAGTTATAATAATGTTTAAAAATAAAAAGAATATGATTGTTATTCCGCATTTTATTTTGATTTATCCCGTGGTTCATTCACATGCGTTCCCGTAGACCTATCCTATGTCCTTTTCTGAACCCCTGACAATGTGTAAGTATGCAAATTTTCATGATTATCAGTTGTGTAGATAAGACTCAATTCACATGGAAATGGCAGCGGCCGGCAGCGATGTGGTGAGCAGTTTACCTTTATGTGGTAAAGCAAGCCGCCCGGCCCGTCGCTCCGCCGCGCGCCGCCCGCGAGGCTCCGCTCGGCGTTTTCTAAGTATCTAGCGTATCTATATTTTTTTGATATTGCACATAAACGAAAAGCCAAACACAGCAGCAGCATTATTACTATGCATGCCAAATAAGAAAAGTACTGTCAACAGTCAAGACGCCATTTTGTTACGCAATACTCGCGAACTTACGAGTGGAATTTCATTTGAAAATTCATAACCTTTGAAATCGTATCTTATTTCTAGCGTAGTAAGGTTGAACTTGTAACAACAATTTTCGCCTTGTTAATTCACGTTACTACGTTCAAGCTTATTTTTTCAGTGATAGGAGGAGCTCGTGGCTAAGTAATAACAGCTGCACGGGTCGATCCATCAGGTTAAGCTACGCTTGCCGGGGTTGGTCCGTGGTAACCATCTTTACATAGGTACCGATAAAAGCACGTTATGCTGTTGGTCCTGGCTGTCATTCGTGGATCTCTGACAGTCGTAACGGGTCGTCAGAAGCCTGAAAGTCTGACAACCAGTCTTACCAAGGGGTATCGTATTACCCAGTTACTGGGTTGTGGAGGTCAGATAGGCAGTCGCTCCATGTAAAATACTGGTATTCAGCTGCATCCGGTTAGACTGGAAGCCGACCCCAACATAGTTGGGAAAAGGCTAGGCAGATGGATTATTTCAGTGATAAGATCATGTCGCGGACGAAACGTTAGTCTCAAACACGGCGGACTGAAAAGATGCTTTTAATTTTTTCAGTCCACCGGTAAATTATGAATGGCTAAACTCCAAACACGTTCGTGATGGGGTATCGATATTGTTTTCAAAATTTCAATCATACTGCTGTGATATTATGGCTTTCTGTTTTTTCTCTAAAAATACTTAGAATAAAAAAGCCCGTAGGTATGTAGGTAGGTAAGTAACAAAACCCCGAAAAAGTCATTGAAATCTCTGAAAAAGATTTCTCACATCAGTTATTGCATACCTACCTGCCTCATCAATAGGTAGGTATTCATCACGAGCGCGAAGTTTCGCTAATTAATTGTTTTACGCGTTTATAATATAAACGCGTAAAACAATTAATTAGCGAAAATTATATTATAATTTAAGAGTAGGTAATGCCTTATTATCTAATAATACTTCCCTACATAGACTAATTATGTAATTTTCTAACAAATATAAAGGAAAATGAAGGAATAATGTAAAAAAATATTACTAGGTAAGCTTTCATACGCATTTTAGTTTTAGCGCGGGCCTGTTTTTAATACCATGCCATAATATTTCGATTCGATTCAAGTATTTAACTGGCCAACTACTACGCTATTTCATAGCGCATAGTATCTTATTCTAAACTACGACGCGCATACGCACACACTCACAGAGCATGTAACTTTACACACACTCTCACGTCGCACTGCAGCACGAAACATTACGAGTAAGAGCCGATAAAAAGCTATTTATCTCTTTCGTACGATTCTCGCTGTTGTTGCTCATAACGCGCTCAAGGTCAAAGTGGGGTAGCTTGATGTGCTGGCGACTGTACATCTACTTAATAATTAAAAACATATCCGCCTTTAAGCCGGAGCACACTCAAGGAGCCGCCATAATTATAAGGCCGAGTATACAAGGGAGCGCCGTCATACTATGTAATATCATAAGGAGTATCCTCTTTACAAGGGTATTTGAACAACATTGAAAATTCACTGGGGTATTAGGTAGCGTAGGTAGTAATAATGTATGAAATGTTAAATACTCTCTGATTATGTGTGTGGAGATTAATTCTATCATGTATTCATAGGTTTAGTTGTAGTTTAATTCGTTCGACACAAAATAACATATTTTAATAACTACTTCCTACATGAACATTTTGGGAATAGATTTACTTATACTCATACAGTACATTCTTACTTGTAAAAAAATCCGGTTAGTCCCGCTATGCTCTAGTCCCGCTATGCTCGACTCTTAAAATACCTACTAAAAAGTTTCGCTATCCACGAAATTCTTCGATTCTACGTAAACAATGGAAGGTACAGTTGGAAAGAAAAGTGTTTGAATTCAAGTTAAATTTTTTATAGCGCTATTCGTATAAGTGCAAGCGTCTGTAAGTTAAAATTTGTTTTGTCTCGTTCTGACAATCAATGACAGATGAATTTCAGAGCGAAATGTTTATGAATAGAGCTGTAAGTCAATACTGGACCCACAAAATTTAACGAACACACTAACAGTTTTCTTCATCACTGCCCGCGAATGTGATTTCGTGCATAGCGAAACTTTTTAGTAGGTATTTTACGAGACGAGCATAGCGGGACTAGAGCATAGCGGGACTAACCGAAAAAATCTGCCTAGCCTTTTCCCAACTATGTTGGGGTCGGCTTCCAGTCTAACCGGATGCAGCTGAATACCAGTATTTTACATGGAGCGACTGCCTATCTGACCCTTACAACGATTATACGATACCCCTTGGTAAGACTGGTTGTCAGACTTTCGGGCTTCTGACGACCCGTAACGACTGTTAAAGATCCACGAATAACAGCCGGGACCAACGGCTTAACGTGCTTTCCGAGGCACGGAGGAATCTCGGTATGTAAAGATGGTCACCCATCCACTGGCCAACCCCGGCAAGAGTAGCTTAACCTGACGGATCGAACCGTGAGTGCGGCTGTTCTTACTTAGGCACGAGCTTCTCCTTGCTCCACATTCTTGCTTATATTTATATATGTAATTTTAATGGTGTGCTTAAAGAGAATTCTATCTATCTAACTTGTCTGATTGTACTTCTGCCACAGTACCCAGATACGTTGGTATGTACTAATTTCTTCAAGCAGCACTGCTGTTTTGAAATATTTAGAAGAATGCCGGTTAAATTGAGGGTATACAGGGTGTCCCGTAAATAATGGATAATCTCTTAAGGGGTCATTGTACTCATCATTATGAACAACTTTTACTATGGGACCAAACCTGAAATCGCGAAAAAAAATTAGCTGACCAGTACATTTATCTACATCAAACTCGTCAAAATGTAGGGAGCAGCAGATTTTTTTTTCGCGATTCCAGGTTTGGTCCCATAGTAAAAGTTGTTCATAATGATGAGTACGATGACCCCTTAAGAGATTATCCATTATTTACGGGACACCCTGTATATACCATAGATACAAGAAAGGAGATGTGCCCAGTATGTTAAATAGCATCGGAAGTTCGGAACCCTGTGTTTCCACTTTTGCCTTTGTCACTTTCATGATTTTAAAGAAAAATACGGTAAAATACTTGTACTTACATATGGAAAGTGATTCCATGATTTAAATGTCTTCGATTTTAACAAGAAACCACTGAACAACACGGCATTCTTATAAATTGTCACGGTCACAGTCAAAAGCGCACTAGTTCGCGGAGACGGAATTTGTACTATGAACGGCTCATACTGAGCATGTCGCGCGGACACAGTTCGCCCGCTTGCCACTTCTCCTGTTTTTTCCTATTTAATACTAGCTAAATGCCTCTTCTTTTCCTGCTTTGATGATTATTCAAAAGGTTCAACGTCGTGCAAAGTTAGTTAGGCAATCAAAAATAATCCAAATAAATTCCAATTTCCAAAAAAAAATATATCATCCCTGACGACATTAATTCAAAAATTCAAAATGAACGCTCGTCGTACTAAAATAATTTCAACGAAAACAGATGGAATCCATTTGAATTAACATTCCTTTTTTGAAATTGGCGGGAATTATAAGTGAAAACAAAATGGCGGACACCCACTTGACATTCAAATCGCGTTTGCTTGATTGAAAATAAGAATTCACAAGTCAAAAAATGTCGATGGCGAAAAATGTTTTTGTATTAAATTATTGTGAAAATGGTAGCAGGGTGGCTTTTCTTTATGTTAAATGTATTATTATATTTTATGTTTATTGCACTCCTGGAGGAAACTAGAAAATGGTACTTTCAAGATTTAAAAAACCGGTCAATACCGAGTTGGACTCGCGCACCGAGGGTTCCGTTCCGATTTCTGAAAAAGTGTGCTATTTAGAGACATCGTTTTATTTTTCATGTAATATTTACATAAACTTCTATCACATAGAATAATTTCAGATTTTTCTCTATGCAAACTTCGGAGATAAGGGAACGGTATTTTTTTTACATGAAAAATGTAATGTTTACATCAAAAGTCGAAAACTATGCCGCCTAAAAAAAAGAAAAACAAAGTTTGAGAATGTGCAAACAACGCTCTTCCATATCGACGCTTGAAAGGCAATATTTACCAAACGACACTTTGGCAACTTTACAGTAGAGCATTTTAAAGTTTTTATTTTTGGAAAAAAAATCGTTAAAAATCGCCTATTTGTCATAACTACTTAATTCCAACGAATTTTAAATGCAATTTAAAGGCTTAATAAACTGGCATTTAAAGATTATGAACTTTCTCAATATTTTAGGAAATAGTGTCGGTTAGTAATAATTTCATCAAAATCACAAACAGGTAAAAATTACTCACCAACATAAAAATGTGATTATAAAACAAGTAAAATTAACTAAACCCCATTATTTTATTATTGTGTTTGAAGAAAAATTACGCATCCAGGAGTGGCGCATGTTTGACATACAGGTAAAATGATCTAAATAGAAAACAAAAACACTTTTCTGCCAGCCAATTTTAACCATAGTACAAATTAAACAAGGTTAGTGTAAGATTTTTTTGAACAAGTAACAATGAATTTAGGTTTTAATACACAAAATCAAAAACTATTGTACAAAGGATTCGTCAACTAAAAAGAAGTTTCTGTTACCTACGTTTTCATTTCTTAAGAGCGTTTACGCAGTATGGCATTTCATACAAACTTTCAACCCTTGTTTTTCGAAATGAATGAACCGATTTTAATGAAAATTCATACGCATGAGCAGGATAGAAAGGTCTAAAAAGTTACTTAAGAACATTTTCGAAAAATAGTGTTACAGCCAAATTAGACCGATTTAAAATGTTGTTCTTAAATAGCCTTTTAGACCTTTGTACCCTGCTTTGTATGAAATGCCGTACGGTGTAAATGCTCTTAATTTCTTTATTATTCAAATTTAGATTAACCCATTTACATGTCTTTTTCAGCAGTCTTACATTGTTATATTACTTAGGAATTCAGAACAGAACTACAATACTAATAATAGTTTTTTTTTCAGAAACTCTTTTCAAGGAACATAAGTAATATTAATATTATAAATCACATATAAAAAGATACAAACTTGAGATCTCAAAAAATATTTTAAATTACAAAAACGTTTCACAACCAAAACAACATGAGTGAAAATATTTAGGTAAACTGTCAATCAAACAACACTATTAAGATCAAGTTCTAACAATTTAGAGCTTTAATTACTACTCATTAGGTATATTTGGCATATTAGGTAAGCTTATCAATAAAATTTTAACAAGACCTTTTTTACAGAAGATAATTTTAACAAGATCAATCCACCTTTAGTGTTTTTAACTGTTTGTTCTTGAGCGTTGCTTGCAGAGGACGTTTCCGGTATATTTAATTCAATCTCAATGTTTGTAGGTTCTTTATCTGGTTCTTTTCCTGGTATGCCAATTTGAACTACAGAATAATCTGAAGAATAATCTAATGGGACTGTACTCTGTTCTTTAGATAGATGTGCAGGTACGAATTCTAATGTGGGGCCTGACGGGCCACTGAAAATTTGATCTATCAATGCTTCACTATAATTTTGCTGCTGTTGATCGTCATTTAGTGGGCCAGTCATATCCATGTTATTTCCAGCTGTAACAGTCTCAGAAGTACTTTGAAAGGATGTCCTTGCAGGGTCTTCATCTGAAAGTATCTCATCCTGAAAATAAAATAATAAGTGGGTGTTTAGTTCGTTCAGTACAAATTTAAGCGTTTCAAGCAAGAGAAAATAGAGCATAGTCTGAGAAATGTCGAACAGATAAAAGTACGTTAATTAATATCATCAGATGAAGATTTCTCAACCTTCATCCGATAAATACTGGACAAAAATGTGTACGAAGCGATGTCAAAATCATCGAATCTAAAATGTATTCAACCTACACGTAAACAAATACACTCTTTAAGAAAACTGAACAACTTAAAAACATACCGGCTCCATAAACATTAGTTTTCTGCGAACTTGTTGAAATCGTTGCAGATTTTTGTATTTATAAGTACGAATATATTCTCGATATCTTGGCCCCTAGAAATTAAATTAAATTTAGTTCCCTAATAGTTACAATTGAGAGAATAATGATTTAGTATTTAACTAAGCAGGTACATTACCAAGGTCAAATCCC
The DNA here is from genome assembly GCA_905163495.3 of Cosmia trapezina. NCBI lineage: Eukaryota > Metazoa > Arthropoda > Insecta > Lepidoptera > Noctuidae > Cosmia > Cosmia trapezina. The sequence goes on from LR991049.1 coordinate 8,829,876, forward strand.
TGCTATTCACACCCGCGTTTGACATAGCTTGCTTAGTGATGTTAATATTTATTCGCTTATTAAGATTCATTATGTAACTAAAACAATAAATAATTATAAAATAATGCAATTTATTTATTTATTAATTTATAAAATGCGTGTTAAATAAGTTGCTAAGAACACTCATACAATCTTTATAATGAAAACACTTACCGAGTAGGTATCTCGAGCTACGCGACGTCCTTTGTGCGGTGCGCGGGAGCACGCGGGTTGCCTATGCGACAGTTCAGTGAAGACTAATCGATATTTTTTTACCAACAGCCATTCAAATTCTGCTTTACAACGCGTTTACGCGACAAAACAAAATAGGTGCAACGGGGATAAGCTCATTTTTATACAAATTTCATATCAGAAATCGTTATCTAAGTAACAAAAACAGTAAAAAAAACGGTAGGTAAAATATTACCAAACGACAAAATATATCTTTTTTAGGTAGGAAAAATACTACTATACTACGTTTTAAAGTACATTGTATTTAGGAAGAAAATACTAAATGAAAATGAGTACATAATTAAGGTGTGTTAAAAAGTGTTAAATGAAGAAAAAAGAAAAATAATAATCAGGTAAAATTTCATAAGCAATGCTCATACCCTACTGTACTGTAGGGAAAAAAATACTTTATGTTTAAACGCATTAATTCGAGTCAAGGCAAAAATTACTAAGTGTAAAAAGTTAAAATTGAATACCTACCAAGTGAAAATTATTCATAAATCGATAAAATTTTAGTCGTTTAGTCGCCGAAAACTGTGAAAATATCTTTTTTTTTATTTTACCAAGCGACAACAAATCTCTTCCTAGTGGTACGACAGTATGATCAATCGACGCAGAATTTTTTGCTGATTTCAATGATATATATAACTAAATATCGCCCAACATGTCGCTTGGTAATTTTTGCCTTTCAAGCGTCGATATGATACCCCACATGCCCTAGTAGCCCTTCTTCGAATTTTTAAGATTTTTTAAGATTCAGTCCCTGTTGCAAAAAAAAATGTTTTTATTTCTTTCTTATTTTTAAAATAGTTAGGCAAACGTCATCTAAAACTGTTCCAAATTTCAAGTTGATAGCATTAGTAGTTCTTGAGATATCTAGCTGTGACCTGTGACAGACGGACAGTGTCAGTCTGTCTGTCTGTCACAGGACTGAAAGAGTCACACCATGATAAGATTCGTTGCTTACTCATAATAAACCGCTAATCTAAGCATTACAAAACTTGTACTATTTTGTAGTACAATAGTGACAGTCTAATGTCAAAATAAATTAGAAACAGCTTCAATTTGAATATTGCAACATGTTTACTAAGTTAGAAAATAGGCAAATGACTAAATATTTACATGAGGCGTCTCCCGCGTCACTGAAAACCGCATCTGAATCAGGCTAGCGGTTTTGGATTCACAATAATTACATAATGTTTTGAGGACAATAGGGATGATGACTAAAAATTTATTTTTTGTCCGTCACAGAGATTATTAAAAAATATTGGACACGTATTTTTTCTTTTTTACGTAATCAAAAAAATGCGGAACATTGAGTTAAAATATGGCATGACGTCACGCGTAGCTAGGTTTTATACGTACAAGTGACGTAGCGAGCCCCCACTCCCCAACTTTAATGCGTGATAGCTTAGTATTTTTTTATTATTATGATAAAGCAAAAAATACGTGTCTAATATTTTTTTATTAACTGACTGACGGACTAAATAGAATTTCTTTTTTTTTATCCAGGCATCATCCCTATTTTACAAAAAATATTAATAATTCCTTTTGTAGGTTACTTTTTTGAGCAAGCGTGCTATTTAATGCTTGTGCCTTCTCTGTATGAGAAGAGGCCCTTGTCCTGCAGTGGGACAATAAGCCCACGTTAGTACAGACGTAAAAATATCGCACTTGATTTTGAACTCTCTGTGTTGAGCCGAGCATTGAGAATCCAACAGAGTGCATCCCAGCGCGTCATAAAAACGCACAGTTAGATTTTCAACTCTCGGTGCTAAGCAGTGCGTCGAAAATCCGGTGCGCGAAAAAAAATTGCCACGGGAAAAAATCGTCCGTGCGTACCTGGTTGGTATTACTTTTTAGGGTTCCGTACCCAAAGGGTAAAACGGGACCCTATTACTAAGACTCCGCTGTCCGTCCGTCTGTCTGTCCGTCTGTCACCAGGCTGTACCTATACTACGTTAGACCAGGCCTCTTGCACTGGTATACATTCCGCTCGAGATAAGTACCTACAGCTCGCGGCAACTCTGGGTTTCAAGTCAGTCAGGGTGTACCACGCGCTCAGCGAGCGAGACACGTACGGCCGCCCATGAAAAAATTAAATCTTAGATTTTAAACTTAAGTTTACCATTCATATTATCACTATACTATACATATATAAATTAGAGATATAGTTACTTTTTTAATGACGAAAATCCATTACGAAATGTCGAGTCTTGTTGCTACCATTTTTTACCTACCTACCTACTTACTATAGTTGCCGACATTTAACATGAGCTCTCGGCGGAGTGGTGGGGGTTTCTATGCGCGTCGTATTGTTTCAGGAGTAAGGTCCAAAATCGCTTAAAGTAATTAAGGATTAACTTAGGATTAACAAGCAATTGTACCTACCCGCGATCGTACGATCGCACAAACTTAGGCACTGGTGCGTTGAGGCATCTTTAGTTGTTTTATGACCATGTTCAGGCGACTAAAGTGGCTCAAATGTCACTTTCAATTTTAAGACGTGTTTGTACCTTGTTTACTTTAGAACAATTCTAAATATTTTACGAGATGATGGTGTATTAAAAATAATTGATGATTGTTTGATTGATTAATAAAAAATAACGTTTGAAAATTATAAGACATTACATTAAAGTGAAACAACTCTAGATAGACTACTCATAAATACAATAAAAGTATAAAAAGGTACCACATACCATATGGTATGGTGGTGGTGGTGACCACCACCATACCATATGGTATGTATGGTATGGTGGTATGGTACCATATTTTATTTTTCTTTGCGGACAGCCCTAGTACTCGGCTAAGCGGCGTAGGTATGTTACGGATGAGTAACGACACAAAGTAATAACAACTCTCATGCGCGGCGATTAAGATCAACTTAGCTTGCGCATGGGGGGGAAAAGATTTTGTAGGCTATTATAAAAGCGGCTTTCTTCAAGATCAAAGGAGTGCAACTTCTGTACGTTAGTACTATTATTTATTCTGTGGTTAGACAGTTGAAATTTTCACACATGTATTTCGTTGCCGCTATAGGTAACAACAAATATTTATTTATTTTATTTATAGTTAATTAAAACGGTGCAAACCAATTACATTAATTAACGTAGAAACATACTTTACTTAAAAACTAACATGGTACAGTAGACTCCCTTGCATACTTTCTCTCGCAGAACACCAAAATAGTACTAAAAAACAGAATAAAATAAATATTTAAGGGTGCTCCCATGCAACAAATGTGATTTTTTGCTCGTTTTTGCTCGATATTGATAATGGCAACAGGTAGACGATTGAAATATTTACAGAATATTTAGTTTTAGATTCATTCTAAAAATAAATAATTAAACCCATACAACAAACGTGATTTTTTGTCGTTTTTATAGATAATGGTACGGAACCCTTCGTGCGCGAGTCCGATTCGCACTTGGCCGGTTTTTTGAAGGATGTCTATTAATTTTCGGAAGTTAGGACCGTTGTCCACGAGGAGGCAGTTACGAACTCAAATCGCCCATGAGTAGCTACTCCTTAGCGATTTGAGTTTTTAACGCGTTACTTTTCAGTAGCATCGTAGACGATAGGCTTTAAATATTATCAAAACACTAGACAGCATATATTACCCTTATTATTTGCAATCTAATAAATTATGAATGCAAAAACAGGTCAGTCCCTGCTCAGTTAGAGGCTGCAAAACATAAATCATAATATTCATTAGGTACTTATTTGACGTAACAAAGCAACGACAATTTCCTCAGGTTTTCGCCTTCCAAACAGACAAACACTCCTCCATAAATTGACAAAGACTGCACCACCGCGATGCTGCAAGGAAAAACAGAAGGTTTACTTTTTACAGGGTAAAATTAAATTAGCTAGCGAAACTTCGGCAGACGTGATGTATCGACATCTAAACATGATAAAAAAAAACTTGATGTTTTTTTTTTTTGAAAACTAACTGCCGGTAGTGTAGTCACTTAAAATATTAGTTTAAAATCAGTTTTTTTAGGGTTCTGTACCAAAATGGTAAAAAGGAACCCTTATGGTGCGACTCAGTCTGTCTGTCTGTCTGTCACAGCTGGATATCTCATGAACTATTAATGCTATCAACTTGAAATTTTGAACAGTTTTAGATGACGTTTGCCCGATTATTTTGCAAATAAGAAAGAAATAAAAATATTTATATTTTTTTTGCAACAGGGACAGAAAGGGGGTCTTAAAAATTCGAAGTGGGGCTACTATGTCATGTGGAATATGAAAGAGCACTGTTTGCATATTCTCAAACATTTTTTCTTTTTTTTTTAGGCCGCATCCTTTTCGACTTTTGATGAAAAATGAATGTTCCGTTCCCCGCCTCCCCTGTATCTCCGAAGTTTGCATAGAGAAAAATCTGAAATTATTCTATGTGATAGAAGTTTATGTAAAGACTACAGGAAAAATAAAACGACGCGACGTCTCTAAATAGAACACTTTTTCAGAAATCGGAACGACACCCCTCGCTGCCCGAGTCCCACACGCTCTTGACCGGTTTTTTTTTGACATGTCTCTGTTTACATACCCATAGATACCCATCACATTCCGACCCTGTTCAGATTTTAATTTTGTTTGCTGTGATGTGATTCTGATCAGACTATGTCCAACTTTCTGTAGTATCCTGAATGCCCGATCACTTGCACCTTTGATGACCTAAAGCGTGCCACTGATTCCGCAATCATCATGACCACATACTGCATGTGCTCACACAATGCATGGTGTAAGTGTATGTGCAGATAGGCAGTCGCTCCATGTAAAATACTGGTATTCAGCTGCATACGGTTAGACTGGCAGCCGACCCCAACATAGCTGGGAAAAGGCTAGGCAGATGTGTATTGATGTGTAAACAGTGGCAATATTTTAAGTGGTCATTGTTCTCATCATTATGGAGGAGCTCGTGGCTAAGTAATAACAGCCGCACGGGTCGATCATCAGGTTAGGCTGCGCTTGCCGGGGTTGCTCCGTGAATGGGTGACCATCTTTACATAACGAGATTCCTTCGTGTCTCGGAAAGCACGTTAAGCCGTTGGTCCCGGCTGTCATTCGTGGATCTTTGACAGTCGTTACGGTTCGTCAGAAGCCCAACCGACCGACTGGTTGTCTGGTCTGACAACCAGTCTTACCAAGGGGTATCGTATTACCCAGTTACTGGGTTGTGGAGGTCAGATAGGCAGTCGCTCCGTGTGAAATACTGATATTCAGCTGCAACACTTCACTCACTCATTCACTGAACAACTTTTACTGTGAGACCAAACATGAAATCGCGAAAAAAATCAGCTGTTCAGTACATTTATGTTCGTATAATTCGTCAAAATGTAGGGAACAGCTGATTTTTTTCGCGATTTCACGTTTGGTCCCCATAGTAAAAGTTGTTCTTAATGATGAGTACAATGACCCCTTAAAAGATTGCCACTGTTTACACTTATACCCTGCATAAAATCAAAGTACCATCATCTGCCTAGCCTTTTCCCAACTATGTTGGGGTCGGCTTCCAGTCTAACCGGATGCAGCTGAATACCAGTATTTTACATGGAGCGACTGCCTATCTGCACCCAAATTGCGTAACACATAATCCATTGCTTTATTTGTTCGAAAAAATTGTCTGTTAAATAACGCAATAAATGTTGTTAAACTGTCAAAATGAAACCTATTCCAACTGTAAGTGTGTTACGCAATGACCCCGTTGACCTCCATAACCCAGTAACTGGGTAATACGCTACCCATTGGTAAGACAGGTTGTCAGACTTTCGGGCTTCTGACGACCCGTAACGACTGTCAAAGATCCACCAATGACAGCCGGGACCAACGGCCCATTTCCATTGGTTACTCCACATTACACGAACCTTCTAAAACATTTCTTCTCAATGACCAAAGGGCAGCCATTTTGAATTATTTTACTTTTTTTTCGTTCTGAACCATCAGCCCTGTTGACACTGTACCTTTAATGAAATGTTAACTTTACGTTCAGAAATTGTAATTAGTTCACAAATATTTGGTTTTCCTTCCTCCCCGTCTTTGGTGAGGCGTGATGGTTTTTTACGTTGAATTTTCTTATTGTTTTTCATTGGTTGGGAAGAAGAATTCATATTTTATTTGAATTTGGTATTCCAAAAAAAAAAAAGCTTTTCTGTTTCTCATTTTTGCAAGGTAAGAATAACAAGCACATGAGAACATGGCTGAATTATTGGTTTATTCCCGTTGTTTTTTCTTAAGGCAGCTTCACTCGCGTGTTGTGCAGTTGTCTTAAGGTGGATCCGCTGTGGTAGCCCGCGAAATTAAAATTTTCTTGAGTTTTTTGCATTTTGCAGGTCAGTCCGAAATCTGACCAAATCACGGCAAATCTATCTATTTAAGATGCATGATGATTTTTATGGTTAAAGATATGTAAATTCATATTTCTTACTGTCACGAATCATATTTTGATCGAGAAACATTACACACACATTTATGTTTATCTTTTCTTTTTTTTTTTTCCTTTTAACTTCTTTTTCATTAATAAGCCCTGCTACAGTTTATTGTTTGCTAATAGCTTGTTTTTAATATATAATGTAGTAATCTGTGGAAAATGTTGTGGGTAGTATATTTGTAAAGTTTTAATTGTAAGACAACACTGTTTATGCTTAGTATACTACTGTTTGTTTTCCCAAATGTAATAAATAAATAAATAAATAAATAAATAAATAAATAAACAATCTTACACTGACCTGCAAAGAATAATGTAGATCACGTTAAGGTACCTACTGACACACATGCTTATAAAAAGCATGCTTATAAGCATGCTTACTCGAACTTCTTGCTTTCGTGCTACTAATGAGCATGTGTGTCAGTAGCTTTAGTACAAGAATCATCAAAATTGGTCATTAGTTTTTGAGAATATCGCGGACATACAAACATACAATCAATCTGCCTAGCCTTTTCCCAAGTATGTTGTAAGTATGTTGTTGTAAGTATGTTGTGGTCGGCTTCCAGTATAACCGGATGCAGCTGAATACAAGTATTTTACATGGAGCGACTGCCTATCTGACCTCCACAACCCAGTAACTGATAATACGATACCCCTTGGTTGTCAGACTTTCGGTCTTCTGACGGACATACACTTATACATGCAGACATGTATACATACGGGTCGAATACAGAACCTCCTATTTTGAAGTCAATTAAAAATGAAAGGCATTGCAATCGATTGCTATTTTATGTGTGTCGCAATTACCCCGCTGTTTGCCAACAAAAAAGACTGCCATAGAAAGGACTACAGGAGCCTTAATAATCAGTTCTATTTACCCGAGTTCGATTGTGTACCTACAGCACGGTGTTTTCCCCCAATAAAAGTGTAAACATTATTAAAAACCATGGTCACTTGAGCATCAACAAGCAGTCCGTACAGTATATAGATCGTGTGGACACCGCACTCCGTGTTTCCCAGGATTATTTGGCGAAACAGAGCGTTAACCGATTGTGTGCAGTGCGGGGGTGAAGTCGATAGATTATGTATCGATATTATATGATATGAGTGTTGGTTCGCCCCTATGATATCGAAAGCTAATATTGGCACTGGTTATACACTAAACAGTATGTAATATAATATTTGGAATCTAAATATTATATTAAACACTTCGGGTATTACAGCAATTTAGTTTAACTAAGTACGTGTTGTACCGGGACAACCTTCTGGAATCGGCTGTTGGCTGTCAGCAAGGTGATCCCCTCGGGCCAGTGATTTTTAGTTTAGCCATTCACCCAATCATTCGACAGCTAAATTCCAAATTTAACATTTGGTATCTTGATGATGGAACCTTAGGAGGCGATGTAGATACTGTTTTAAATGACCTACAATTCTTAAAAAATGAACTTCATTCCATTGGCCTTGATCTCAACCTTTCGAAATGTGAACTATTCTTAGCGGACGATACTGACAGACATCTAACACTTCCTAAATTTAACGCAATAGCCCCAGAAATCAAAATTATTGAAAAGAACACTCTTCGTCTCCTTGGGTCTCCAATCTATGAAAATTCTTTTCCTGTTTTTATTGAAGAAAAAATTCAAAATTTCAATGACGTTTCGGAAAGATTGTTCCAAATTAACATGCATTCGGCCATAACATTAATCCGTTACTGCTGTTTCGGCCCTAAATTAATATATTTCCTTCGCGCTTCCCATTTATGGCAGCACACTCACCTTTTAGACAAAATGGACAAAATTATCCGGCATACTTTAACTTCAATCTTAAATGTGGCCATGGACGACCGTGCATGGGCGCAAGCTACTCTTCCCATCCGTATGGGAGGCCTCGGCGTCCGCAAAATTTCTAGTATTAGTTTACCGGCATTCATATCCTCGGTCCACGGCACAGAGAAGTTAATCAGGAAAATCCTAGCCTCCACACTGGTTAATTTTGATGTGCCTTGTTTCGCCGAGGCTATGGATGCCTGGAAACTCGCTTGCCCGAATTCAGATCCACCCGATAATCCATCTTCCCAGAGACGGTGGGATGAGCCGCTCTGCAGAGTAGTACAGAACAATTTACTTGACACGTCTGCTACTACTGCGGAGCGTGCACGTCTGCTGGCTGTGGGTAAGTGGGAGTCGGGTCTGTGGCTTCACGCACTACCGTCGTCGAACATAGGCACTTTGTTCGACGACACTACTTTCCGCCTCGCTGCTTCACTGCGACTAGGAGCTCCATGTTGTTCTCCTCATCGCTGTCACTGTGGTGAAGTTGTCAACAGCCTCGGACACCACGGCCTGTCTTGCAGCCGAAGTGTGGGTCGCTTAGCACGGCACGCGAACATCAATGACATCATCCGACGAGCCCTTGTCACCGTCGGCGTTCCAGCTGTATTAGAACCCAATGGCTTGGCACGCGACGATGGCAAGAGACCGGACGGGATGTCTTTATTTCCATGGAAGGTGGGAAGGCCTTTAGTGTGGGACGCAACGTGTGTCGATACTCTTGCGCCATCCCATCTTCCTGGCTCGGCGTGCTGTGCTGGCACTGCTGCTGCGGCTGCGGAAAACCTCAAGCGGCGGAAATATAGTAACCTTATCGATAATTATATTTTCGAGCCGTTTGGGGTTGAAACCCTTGGGCCGTGGGGTCCAAGTGCTCTTGTTTTATTCAACGAAATCTCCAAACGGCTGGTTGACACTTCCCGTGACCCGAGGGCTGGCTTTTACTTTGGCCAGAGGCTTAGCATTGCCATACAACGTGGCAATGCCGCCAGTCTCTTGGGTACTCTACCAGTCGACAGCGATGCGGAGGAATTTTTCGACGCCATATTTTAGTTTTTTAATAGTTTAGTTAGGATAGTTATAATTTTGTTGTTTATAGGTTATGTATGAATAAATCACATTTAGCAGTACGTGTTTACATCTGTTAGTAAATTTAGGTTATTAATGCTTTGGCTGTAAGAATAATGTCTTGCGTTGAATCTTTAGACGTATTGTGATTAAATTATGCATGGTAGACTAGTTACATTATACAATAATGTTTCTGCGGTCATATCGTCGGCCTACTGACCTTGGTATTAACGGTTTATTATCCTTCAAAGCGTTAGGTTTTATGTGAAGACGCATAAATAAGTGTTTGTTTTGATGTTATGACGTAACAGCCTCGCAATATGAAGAATGTATTACTTCAGCCTCGCAGTCATTTTAGGTAACGAAAACATTGTATCGAGTTGCTGGAGTGAGCTATTGAATTTAATTTTTGAAGTGAATACTTTAGGCGTATCGGGCGATTTTTGGTAGAGGGGAAATCTTGCGGTTTCGCGTCACCGCGACATGCTATGCATAGTTTTACGTTTAAGTTTTCACTTCTGTCGGCAGCCCCATGACTGCGAATATTTTTTTTTTTATTATTATTTTGCTGTCGTATAATTTTTTGTCAAACCCATTTTCGCTCAATCGTTTACGTCTCCTCTTAAGTTTCCATCTCGATACATATGTGATTAAAACCCAACAATCAAACGCAACACCATACAAAAACATTATCGATATATCGATACCGCCTTCCGTCTCTACCCTTAGCCCCAAGGCGGTATTCGTGGCGGTGTGCACGCCGCCTTACGCCCTTTGTTCTGAACACGCCCTAACAGCGCACTGATGGCGTACCATGGTAAATAAACGGGTATTGCCATGTTTAACCCCGAGCGACGTATTCAATCATACGTGAATACTGTTTTAGTAACGGACATATTGATTTAAAAACAAAAGAGCGACTTTACTTCGTGCTCACGGTACTATCTCAGACATGGCGCGTAGGGACTTCTGCCTAGCCTTTTACTTCGTGCTCACGGTACTATCTCAGACATGGCGCGTAGGGACTTCTGCCTAGCCTTTTACTTCGTGCTCACGGTACTATCTCAGACATGGCGCGTAGGGACTTCTGCCTAGCCTTTTACTTCGTGCTCACGGTACTATCTCAGACATGGCGCGTAGGGACTTCTGCCTAGGCTTTTACTTCGTGCTCACGGTACTATCTCAGACATGGCGCGTAGGGACTTCTGCCTAGCCTTTTACTTCGTGCTCACGGTACTATCTCAGACATGGCGCGTAGGGACTTCTGCCTAGCCTTTTCCCAACTATGTTGGGGTCGGCTTCCAGTCTAACCGGATGCAGCTGAATACCAGTATTTTACAAGGAGCGACTGCCTATCTGACCTCCACAACCCAGTAACTGGGTAATACGATACCCCTTGGTAAGACTGGTTGTCAGACTTTCGGGCTTCTGACGACCCGTAACGACTGTCAAAGATCCACGAATGACAGCCGGGACCAACGGCTTAACGTGCTTTCCGAGACACGGAGAAGACTCTGTATGTAAAGATGGTCACCCATCCACGGACCAACCCCGGCAAGCGTAGCTTAACCTGATGGATCGACCCGTGCGGCTGTTATTACTTAGCCACGAGCTCCTCCTTTTCCTCTTTACTATGGTGGGTATTTTATATGGAGCGGCTGCCTATCTAGTCAGATCATTCGGATCTGACTGAAGGTAGAATTGACCAAATACAGGATGTACCAGAAAGGGTGGTCAAATTTAAGGGTGAGGTACGGATCCTCAAACTGAATAATTTTCTCCACGGTAGCAACACCGTACAACTTAGTTACTTTTATTTTAGTAAAATAATTAGTGTTCCGCGCAAATATAAAACCCATGAAATTGTGAACAAAATCTAATTCAAATATCGCTAGCCTTAAATATACAAGGTGTAACATAAATAACCCAGAACCTCTTAAGTTGTCATTGTACTCATCATTATGAACAACTTTTACTATGGGACCAAACCTGAAATAGCGGAAAAAAATCAGCTGACCAGTACATTTATTTATCTACATCAAACTCGTCAAAATGTAAGGAGCAGCTGATTTTTTTTCGCGATTCCAGGTTTGGTCCCATAGTAAAAGTTGTTCATAATGATGAGTATAATGACCCCTTAAGAGGTTGTGGGTTATTTATGTTACACCTTGTATATCGTCCACTAAAAGCAGGCTACCTCTCAGGATTCTCTTTTGCATGGATGTGACGTAGTGGCTACATTAATTTGAGGTGTTTTGATTTAAAAAATTAAAATATTTCATGTCAATAATGTTATTTACTTAATCATTTAATTTCAGAATAAAAACATTCCATACATTGTTAGTAAAATATACTTATGCCTATGTTAGTAGATAAAATTATTAATTAATTATTTATTTATTGAGCCGTTGCAAACCCTGTTGTTTCTAAACGTGGAACTAATTCCTATTATTCTTTATTTTCAGGTAAGTCCTTGAACAGTAACGAAGGTATCATACAAAATACACATATAAGGTAATTTATTTCTATGAGTATCTACATAAATTTTATTTCTGTGTAAAGCATATAGGGTTAGTTTTTAATGACTAGCTAATTTTTTACAGGGTGTTCTACCCATGAATATGGACAACTTTTTTTATAGGACCAACTTTGAAATCACGAAAAAAAATCTGCTATTTCATACACTTTCGTCAAGTACCTACTTTTGTATGAAACAGCAAATTTTGTTTCTTGTGATTTCAAAGAAAGTTGTTCATATTCATGGGTAGAATACCCTGTGAAAAATTAGCTAGTCATTAAAAACTAAACCTGTATTAGCTTAGCAACAAGCTTAAAAAAACTATGAAATATGTTCAAAAATCTTTTCATAAACCGAATGAAAATGTTTTCAGGCTCCTATTAAAATATGTACTTCATTAATTTATGTCATTGTAAGGATACTTTAAAGGGGAAAATACAAAGTAACAAAACTTTTTTACAAAAACAAAAACCGACTTCCAAAAAAAACACTACAAAGTGAAAAATAACTTTAATTTCGGAAGTCGGTGTCTTTGGATCTGTATTTTAGTTTTTTGCCACCGACTTCCGAAATTAAAGTTATTTTTCACTTTGTAGTGTTTTTTTTGGAAGTCGGTTTTTGTTTTTGTAAAAAAGTTTTTATTTTTCACTTTTTAGTGGGTCAGTTTGTAATTTATCTAAGTTAAAATAACCCAATGTCAGCTGCTCATCACGTTTTACAAAATGTTGCTTTTCCCGATGCAGGGACGTTAATTGTTGAGGAGTTCTCCTAGTAAGAACCAGGAGAAATGGAGCTCATGGTGAAGTCACCATTACCAGTATTTTGACGAGCATAAACCATATTAAAGTAATCGAATCGCAACCTGTTATATACTTAGATATAATTGAGTATTTCCGATGGCCCTCTGTGGTCTTCATCATCAGTTCCAGCTCACCAAATGGTACTTTCCGAGAGCAAATGCACGAGTTACTATAAAAAATACCGAAATCGATATAGGTGCCCATAAAATTCGAGGGTTTCCCTCGATTTCCATGGGATCCCATCATCAGATCCTGACTTGATGATCATGGGACCACTTGGGATGTATACCCTTTCGAACAAAAAAAGAAAAATCCAAATCGGTCTAGCCATTTTCGAGTAATCGGGGAACATACATAAAAAAAAAAAAAAAAAAAAAAAAAATTGACGAATTGAGAACCTCCTCCTTTTGGAAGTCGGTTAAAAATAAACTTAGTCCTGTCAAATAAGTTGACATTTGTGTGAAACCTCTAGTGCAAAACTTACAATTTTAATAAGCATCTCTTGAGATGAAATACCTACCGTCTGAAGTTTGTGACAGTTTTAATTTGACAGCTCTAAAATATTCAAAACTAGCTTCTGCCCGCGGCTTCGCCCGCGTGGATGTCGGAAATATCCCATATGAATTTATAATATTAGTATTTTTCATATCCCTTACTTAAGAAATGCTCCCATACAAACTTTCATCCCCTATATCACGCCCTGTAGGATTATTTCTGAGACAAAAGTAGCCTATGTCCTTCCAAGATGCCATCTATCAAATTTTATCGAAATCCGTTCAGTGGTTAGGCGTGAAAAGGTAACAGAGTTACTATTGAATTTATAATATTAGTATGGATTTAATATGAACATAAATTACAATAAATAATTATTTATCATTATATTGGTATTTGTTAGTAAAATATACGTAATAATAAACGTTATCACCAAATTTCAAGTTCATAGCGCAATGGGAAGTTACAAAATTCTTGGGAACAAAATTTTGTATAAAAAGAGCTGACTTTTGTGTCTTCTCGTTCCTTTGTTTTCCAATATTTTTTTAAACAAAAAATACAGTATTTATCTACTCAACGAGTTCTAAACAACGATACCCAAGTCGATGGTAAAATTTTTTTGGCCCCCCTTAAAAACAACTAAAACTATTTTTTGACAATTTGTATAGCTTTAGGTCAATATGATGCTTACTCTGTGGATACTGTAGCTCCAACCGTTTGGCTGTAAAACCTGTGGGACTGACGACGGATATTGGGACGTTTGGACGCTTCGGATACGGTATCCTAAAATCTAAATAAAAAACCTGACGTTAGTCCCTTGTAGGCTTTCATAGACAAGAGCTGTTCTGTAACTAGATATTTCTGGAGCGTCGAACTGAAATATTATATCGAAGCCTATCAACCTGGTTTCGTACCTTTACAATGGGCATTCGATACCTTATAACTTGTCTAGCGAAAGCGAAACTATACATGCTTCAGAATGAAGACCAATGCATATGATTTTTGAAGTGAAAACTTCTTGAGCGATTTTTTGATACTTAGGGGAGTTCGCGTCACACATCACGCGTCACGCTAATGTGACGTGTTGCGCTGTAAAGTTTTCACTTCTGTTGGCTGTCCCCACTCCCCATGACTGACTATGGTTTTTTTTTCGATTAGGTACCTATACCGGGTGTAAAAAGACACTTGCCGAAGCCGAAAGCCACATATTCTACCCATTATTTGGATCGTTTTTTTTTCACTAGACCATACCTGGGAATCCACTGGTTCTGGAGATATTGAAGGTCAAAGTCGCATTTTTGTTTACTAAAATATATTCCAAGTGTTATTACTAAACTTTTTCCGTCAAGTACCTAACCGTACCGTACAGGGAAGGGACGGGGCTTATCTCCGTTTGTCTGGGTTCGCGGTACAGACGCCAGCACATCAAGCTACTACAAACTGTCAAATTTCTTCAATAGATTTTCATCTTTATCGCTAAAGTATAAGGTTCCAGGTTGATTGGGAAAATTTGACAGTTTCGGGTGGCTTGACCTGCTGGCGTCTGTACATTGCGAGTAATTTTTAAAAAAAATATTTTAAGTCGTTTCCCAGCAATAATTTTTGCACACAGCTACTTAGTTAGATGTGCAGTATGCATAGTTGACGGCTTTGTGATGTGTCTTTTTACACCCTGTATAGGTATTAGGCATTTAATTCTACAGTTTCAACATTAAAAACTCATTCACGTTTAAAACATCAAAAATTAGAACATACAGCCCCCTTATTGTCTATCTCTCAAGACTTGGTTCATATAGGCAGTTAATCACACAATAATCTTACGCTATAATCCGCAAACATTCCACATCTTCACAAAACCACAGTCCCGCCAGTCAAAATGGCGTCATTAAGTAATAAACATCAATCCAAAACTAAAGATTCTCACGAATCCCGCTTCAGAATTCGAATGATTCACTTTAAACCGCTCATTAAAAGTTTTTAACATCAAACAACTTAACAATATATCTTAAACAACTCCCGCCATCTTGTATCGCCGCCATTACTAAAATAACGGCCATATCTCTTCAGCTGTCAAATCAAGTTCTTTTTACAAATCGTTCGGATACATTTCCACAGAATTAGACATTTTTCTTCACAAATCGCTCGAATAAGTAACAAATTAAAAAGATTAGTAAGAATTTTTATCGTTTCCGAAAGCAGTTAGCGCTTGTGTGGTATTTCCGGAGGGTGGCAGCACCAGTTATTCGTTGAGTAAATAAAATTGGACTTAAGTAGCAATTGTTATTCGAATAAAAAGATTTATCTTGACACCTTT
The DNA here is from genome assembly GCA_905163495.3 of Cosmia trapezina. Classification (NCBI taxonomy): domain Eukaryota; kingdom Metazoa; phylum Arthropoda; class Insecta; order Lepidoptera; family Noctuidae; genus Cosmia; species Cosmia trapezina. Next base: position 8,845,576 of record LR991049.1, read on the forward strand.
TCCGCTTTTGAGTGAATGGTCGACCGGTGATTGGTAGGAGTTCCACCAAAGCGTGAACATCGGCTTTGTGGTTCGGAGCTTTTGGTTTCAGGTGGTCTAATAATGGACTGCGTACTACTAATAAGACCACAGTCCGGCCGTTCGTCGAGAGAATGCGTTGCAGCACGCGTAGCATGTCGACGTTTTGTCGACGGAAGAATAGACAAGATCACAAGATGACACCATAGACTTATAAAAAAAGATGGACTCCGCGCCGCACATATCGAAAGTGAAGCACCGTACCGATCTATGTGTGCGTGATTTGAGTACCTGCAAAGACGCCGTCGATCGTGTCACGTAATGGCGGCCGGTCGGCATACTATGATGTAAATGTGTGCGCGAGGCGTTTGTACAAACGGTCCGGCATGCTTACTGTGCTTCACTTTCGATATGCGTGGCGCGAAGTCCATCTTTTTTTATAAGTCTATGGATGACACATTGCCATTCTTAGACGGGTAGAATGCGTAGAAATATGTCTACAATCTGTAATTTTGTCTATTCTTCCGTCGACAAAATCAGTTTCTATGGCGATCATGACAGCTTACGTCCCTAAGTTTTCACAGATCAAACAGATCAGGCAGATCTGACAATCATCGCCTTAGCACATTAGCACATCCCTATTCTGCCTAACACGTAACACCCATGAAGATACACAACACTAACGTATAACGCCGAGATGGTGGTTTTTATCACCGCCCATAAAACATTTCTTAACTACTGATTTACTGTCCTGAATTTACTGGACGAATAAAATGGAGTCGCGAGACGTGTAGTCAGAATCGATAATGTTGGAGAATTGGAACTGCACCCTAATTCCGTAAAACACTATCAATCGGGATCTGAATCATTTTGAAGCAAATTGCTAATCCATTGTTTCATATTATGTTCGAAAAATTTCTGTTCAGTTAGAAGAACTGGATTAAAGGTGTGGTCAAATTGAAGGGTGTGGTACAGACCATCAAGCTGAACAACTTTCTCCATGGGACCAACATCGTAATCGAGAAAAAAATGTTATCAGCTGTCCCATACATTTGGGTCGAGAACATATTGAAGCTTTGTACGGGAAAGCTGATATTTTTCTTTCGATTAAGATGTTGGTCCCATGGAGGAAGTTGTTCAGTGTAATGGTCTGTACCACAGCTTTCTGATACACTTTGTGTACTGCGTGTAAGTGTAAACAGAGGCCATTGTACTCATCATTATGAACAACTTTTACTACGGGACCAAACCTGAAATCGGGAAAAAAAATCTGCTGTTCCCTACATTTTGACGAGTTATGCGAACATAAATGTACTGATTTTTTTTCGTAATTTCAGGTTTGCTCCCATAGTAAAAGTTGTTCATAATGATGAGTACAATGACCCCTTAAAAGTGTGCCACTGTTTACACTTACAATCTATATACAATAGTATTTCGAATCAAATCGATAGCTACCCTAGAGTTTGTCTTAAGACCTCGAAAGGGTATTAGTGTATTAATTTCCATGATATTGGTAGGTAAATAAGCCAGTAAGCAGATTACTATTAGGCCCGTGCTGCTAACGCCGCTGTAATTAAGTTACTGGTAACATTCACTATTGGGCTGTGAAGTAAGTTATGAACTTACAGCGTTTTAGTTCTTCCTCTTATAATAGATAACCTTCTGACCTAATTTCGGTCACAGTAGCCAATCTATCTAGATCTATCTATCTATATAAATAAAAAGAGAAGTCCTGACTGACTGATTGACTGACTCATCAACGCCCAGCCCAAACCGACCTAGAAAGCTGAAATTTTGCACCGAGGTTCCCTTTATAATGTAGGCAAGGAATAAGGAAGGAATTCCCGGTAAGACGTTCCCGTGGGATATTTTCCGACATCCACGCGGGCGAAGCCACTGGCAAAAGCTAGACTAGACTAAGCCAGGTACGCTGCGTACCTGGCTTAGTCTAGACTAATTTGTCGAAAACGCTGGACACAGTGGACGCCATATTGCTCTGTGGTCATGACGTCAGTTGGATGTGTAAACAAAGCTTTAAATACGCTGATCAGTTGACAGTTGACATTGACACTTTTTAATTTACACAGCTGTATGACGTAGTGACATGGCGGCTACTGTTTCATCGTGTTAGAAAACAGATTAAAAAAAAAACTGAAAACTTTGAATTGAATTTTAAGATTTTGTTCTTATTTTATGAACTAACATTTTCCGACTGCTTTTTGCCTAAGCTATCTAAATAATATATTTTTCGATTTTTTATCATATAGAGTAAAATACAATCCGAAAAGGCAATCCGCCACAACCGTAGAGAGCTAGATCAGGCGTAGGAACGACACTGTACGTGCTCTCCGAGACTCTGATCGGAGGTATAGTGCACACCGCGAACTTCCTAACTCCGGGCTGCTTTCCTAATGGAAAAACCCGATAACACTTTGCCTGACCTGTACATTTAACCCTGGCCCTGACTACTGGACTAATTTCTTTCGCAGATGGAAAAGTCTGCTATCGTTTAAATCAGTCTGCTGTTATTACTTGGCTACGAGCTATTTTGCAATAAACTATTTAAGACGAAAGCGCCAAGGGACTGGAATTGACCCTCAAACCTCATGATTTTATGAAATCGCTAGATTTGAGGTCAATTCTAACTTATGGAGTTGTATTGCTGATTATAATTCTGTAACGCCATATTAGTTACGGCCGCGAATCATATTTTTAATCAATACAGAAGAACCTGACACTGCAAATTGCAAAAAACGTAAGAAAATTTGAATTTCTCGGACTACCCTAGCGCTTTCGCCTTAAAGCTTTTAATCAATCTGCTGTTATTACTTAGCCACGAGCTATTTCGCAATAAAGTATTTAAACTCGTAAGCCTAAGCCTTGCGCCACAATCCAATCGTCCAGTATGTCATATTCATTGACGCGTCGTAAATTGGTTGTAGACCATTTAGAGCGAGTGCGCCGATGAATAAATGCATTCAATTCATTTCTGATTACATCAGGAAATGGTATTTACTGAATTTGTAATATGTTTTGCTAAATATTTGATCACGAAAATATCACGGCTGTATTCGCCGCGGATGTTGTAGGCAGAAGTGTTGGAATAGGGGGTAATCCTAGCTGCCCCCCGCAGTTTCATCTGCGTAGACCGGGATAAAAAGTAGCCTGAGATGTGTTAATCCAGGGTATAACAGGGGGGGGGGGCAGGGGGTAGCGTGGCTGCAGCTGCATGCCAGCGCTTGCGCTTATTATACATATATGTAATCTGTGTATTGATTTTAATTTTAATAAGTATTTTTAATTTTAATTTTTGATTTTAATTTTGTTTTCAATTTTAATTTTACTTACTAAGATCTGCGACTTCATTTTTATCATAATTATTATAATTTACCTATGGATATTTATCTGTAATAAATGATTTTGATTTGATACCTACTACCTACCTACTTACCTATCTATATACCAAATTTCATCCAAATCGCTCCAGCCATTTGAGCGTGGAGAAGTAACAAAAATACAAACTTTCGCCTTTATAATATTATTGTGATTACTAAAACTGACAGACATCTAATGACCAGCCCCTGCTTCATATGATTTTTACGACTTGATAAAACTTCGAGATTTCTTATAGTTTGCGATATGAAACCAGCACCCTAAAATAAAACACCACTATCAATCGGAATCTGAATCATTTTGAAGCAAATTGCTAATCCATTGCTTCATCAACCCGCCTAGCCTTTTCCCAACTATGTTGGTGTCGGCTTTCAGTCTAACGGGATGCACCTGAATACCAGTATTTTACATGGAGCGACTGCCTGTCTGACCTCCACAACCCAGTTACTGGGTAATACGATACCCCTTGGTAAGACTGATTGTCAGACTATCGGGATTCTGACGACCCGTAACGACTGTCAAAGATCCACGAATGCACGTGTTATATTTGATAATTATTTTTATAATTTTTAGTACTATATTTTTAAGTATTAAGTAAAATTGAAATTACCTTGATTCCAGAAGTTGGTTCGGTTGTGATTTAAACCATAACATCATTGTAAAACCACCTTCAGATAAAACTGTTTGTTGGAACATCTGTCACATTTACGAAGCTTGGAACTAATGTAGAAGTATCTAATTTGACTAGTTATTGTGTTTATAAAATATACCATTTTTAACTTGTAAAAATCTTATGGATGTTATTACTATAAATAATTATGTAATATTTAATAGTACTTGGACTATATTTTAGAATTTATATTGTTATTTTAATATAATAGGCTGTTTCAAACGATTAGTACAATACTGTCAGTTGTTTGATGGAAAGAGTTGGAGTAGGATATAAAAAGGACTGTAATGACATTCTCGGGGCAATTGCTCGGTGGACGTTCAAGTGGTTAGTGCTAGTGCCGTTGTGATGTGAAATAGACCTACCTACCAGGTGTCACGTAAGTTACGTAATTTGATATTATACCCTAAATATTGTTACTATGTCTAATTGAACCATGTTATTTTAGTAGCTATTGTTATTATGTTGCTATTATTCTGAGTTCTCTTGGACCATTGTCCAAGAGGTAGAATATTATCTGTTTGAGATAACTATAATTTATAGAAATATAAGAAATAAGAAATGTGTTGATAAAAATACTTAAACACTGTTTCCGTGGAGTTTCTTGTTCGTTCTTCTCCACGAAGACCTAGTTTTGCGAACGGACTATAGCTTTCTCGTTAAAGATGAATAATTATTGACAAGCTTGATTGAAGAAATATAAATATCTAGTCTTGTCTTTCTGTGCTTTTAATTATGAAATCCTTCCCTTACACACCATATTCATAGAACACAGTAAAACACAGTAAACAATAATACTTTAATACACAGTAAATAAAATAACTAATAACCATCCTGACATTCAAGGATTGCTATTTGAGTAGTATCTAGGTATACATATATACACTTATAGATAGTTATATATAATATACTATATCAAATCTAACATCAGAAGTGGGATAGTGCCGTCCTACATAACAGGTTTCTAATGAATTTTATTTTGCTATTTTCATGATCAACGTTGGAGCAATCTGTGTTCTGCTGGAAGTTTGCAAACGGCGGCAGTGGCGGTGGCAGCGGCGTGGTGTAACGGCGGGTCATTGATTCACCCCGCCCCCCCACAATACCGATGACAACGTGCTGCCAACTGAGAGCCTGGACTGCGGAGCTGCAAGTTGCTGTGACACCTTCGAAAACCATTCCAAGAATTCAATGGAGCAGCAGTACCTACGAATTATCTGAAATCGGTAACGCCTCTAGAGGCTCTGCTTTATTATTATTTTGAAATTAGAGACTATCTACAGCTGATGTGTATCAATTTTGCTGTTATTTTTAACGGACCTAAAGAGCAGGTTTTGTTTAAGTACCTACTTAAAGTAAGATGGAAGCTTAGCTTATAAAATCAATAATGAAAATGTGGTTACTATAATTAGTTACCTACTACATTATAATTAATTCTAGTTCTCACAAAGAGGACTGAGAATAAGATACAAATTTTCAGACAGGATTAAGATTTAACAATAAAAATGTAATGGTTAACAAAATTGAACTTGGCAATTCCAAATAATATGCTTTGTTGCTTATCTAAAATTATATTACAAAGTGATATTTTATCTGTAGTAAAATTAGTTTGTGAGCATTTGATTTCAAAGAGATAATAATGAAATAATTGTTGTATGTCGTATTTGATTTGAATTTCCCGGACTCACAAAGGTGAGGCTTGAGAGGTTGGATCATTACGATGTAAAAGAAACTGATAACGATGAAACTTGGCATGGGTTGACATGACACTCTAGCTCACGGTAGTTGAGGCTGAGAGTTGTATGGTCGAAAATAAAAATGCAAGTGTTCACGGGAACCTAATTTAAAATTGCTAATATTATTGCTCTGTTGTTCACAAATTAATTAAACAGTACCTATGGATAAAAACCAGTTTTTCACTTTCAAAGTGCTTAATGATTATGCTGCAGTTCTTTATACTGATATGGGTTATAATTATAACCTTTTACTACAAAGTAAAGTACTTAGTGCCAACACAGTGACCATGTTAACATTTGGAATTATTTAACAGAAAATATAATAAGGTGATCGATACACTTTGCAATGATATTGTCAGGTTGACCGAGCGATTTATTGTTTTGATTAGTTATTATTAGGTTTCACACTATTGTTTCTGTATAATGATAATCATCTTGTACTTTGAGAACAAAGTACATGTCAGTATGGCCGTATTACATAATTATAATTGGCTGACTATGACTATGACTGTAGTTAAGACTATGCCTGTGGCTCTGCCTGTGGCTGTGACTGTGCCTGTGGCTTTGCCTGTGGCTATGACTATGACTATAACTACGCCTGTGGCTGTGCCGGGTGGCTGTGCCTGTGGCTGTGACTGTGCCTGTGGCTGTGCCGGGTGGCTTTGCCTGTGGCTGTGACTGTGCCTGTGGCTGTGCCGGGTGGCTGTGCCTGTGGCTATGACTGTGCCTGTGGCTGTGCCGGGTGGCTGTGCCTGTGGCTGTGTCTGTGACTGTGCCTGTGGCTGTGCCGGGTGGCTGTGCCTGTGGCTGTGACTGTGCCTGTGGCTGTGCCGGGTGGCTGTGCCTGTGGCTGTGACTATGACTATGGCTGTGCCTGGTGGCTGTGCCAATAACAAAAAAAAAAAAGCAAAAAGTTTTTGTACTTCGAGAACGAAGCACATATCAGAATGGCCGTGTTATATTTGATAATTATTTTTATAATTTTTAGTACTATATTTTTAAGTATTAAGTAAAATTGAAATTACCTTGATTCCAGAAGTTGGTTCGGTTGTGATTTAAACCATAACATCATTGTAAAACCACCTTCAGATAAAACTGTTTGTTGGAACATCTGTCACATTTACGAAGCTTGGAACTAATGTAGAAGTATCTAATTTGACTAGTTATTGTGTTTATAAAATATACCATTTTTAACTTGTAAAAATCTTATGGATGTTATTACTATAAATAATTATGTAATATTTAATAGTACTTGGACTATATTTTAGAATTTATATTGTTATTTTAATATAATAGGCTGTTTCAAACGATTAGTACAATACTGTCAGTTGTTTGATGGAAAGAGTTGGAGTAGGATATAAAAAGGACTGTAATGACATTCTCGGGGCAATTGCTCGGTGGACGTTCAAGTGGTTAGTGCTAGTGCCGTTGTGATGTGAAATAGACCTACCTACCAGGTGTCACGTAAGTTACGTAATTTGATATTATACCCTAAATATTGTTACTATGTCTAATTGAACCATGTTATTTTAGTAGCTATTGTTATTATGTTGCTATTATTCTGAGTTCTCTTGGACCATTGTCCAAGAGGTAGAATATTATCTGTTTGAGATAACTATAATTTATAGAAATATAAGAAATAAGAAATGTGTTGATAAAAATACTTAAACACTGTTTCCGTGGAGTTTCTTGTTCGTTCTTCTCCACGAAGACCTAGTTTTGCGAACGGACTATAGCTTTCTCGTTAAAGATGAATAATTATTGACAAGCTTGATTGAAGAAATATAAATATCTAGTCTTGTCTTTCTGTGCTTTTAATTATGAAATCCTTCCCTTACACACCATATTCATAGAACACAGTAAAACACAGTAAACAATAATACTTTAATACACAGTAAATAAAATAACTAATAACCATCCTGACATTCAAGGATTGCTATTTGAGTAGTATCTAGGTATACATATATACACTTATAGATAGTTATATATAATATACTATATCAAATCTAACACACGCATCCGGAACAGGCACGGAGGGGTCTTCGTATACAAAGACGGTCGCCCATCCACAGACCAACCGCGGCACGGCTGTTATTACTTAGCCACAAGCCCCTGCAAATTGACTATTGTCCGTATATTTATATTACAACTATCATTATTTGTCAGTTGTAAAATAAAATTGCTATCACAATGCAAATTGACGTAGGGCGTAAATTTGCTTAACAATGAATTTCCCTGACTGTACAACGAAGCTGCAAGCTAAAGCATTTTGATCAATAACGTCTCCGATACCGTAGCTCCGAAAGTCCGTGCCAAAACAGAGTACACTTGACTATACTTCCAAGATCCTTGTGTATTTGCGAGGATCCCTTACTCCTGAGCCTTTAAGCCTGCAGGCGGTGTTGGAGTCACGAACCCTCCCTGTTCCTCCTGTTTACTATTTAAAATAGGTTTAACGCCTAACTAATATAAGTACAAGTACCTATATAATTGTGTTTTGGTAGAGTGGAAAATTGGAAATGCGCCTCGGTATGGTAAGGGGATGCGCTAAGGTAGCCCGCGAAATTGGAAATGCGCCTCGGTAAGGTAAGGGGATGCGCTAAGGTAGCCGCGAAATTGGAAATGCGCCTCGGTAAGGTAAGGGGATGCGCTAAGGTAGCCGCGAAATTGGAAATGCGCCTCGGTAAGGTAAGGGGATGCGCTAAGGTAGCCGCGAAATTGGAAATGCGCCTCGGTAAGGTAAGGGGATGCGCTAAGGTAGCCGCGAAATTCAAATTTTCATACGTTTTTTTGCAATTTGCAGTCAGTGTCAGGTTGTATGTTGATTAAAATATGATTCGCGGCCGTATCCAATATTTATTTATGGAATTAGAATCATAAAAATCATCAATACAACTCTCTAAGTTCATGTTACTCTTTTGAATGGCTATTTCATGAAATCATGAGATTTGAGGCCAATTCTAACTTATGTGTCGCAAAATGACCACTTCTCAAAATGACTACTGGTAGCAAAATGTCCCTTTCGCAGAATGTCCCCTTTCACAAAATGTCCCTTTCGCAGAATGCCCCTTTCACAGAATGTCCCTTTCGCAGAATGCCCCATTCTCAGAATGTCCCTTCATTCTGCGAAAGGGACATTTTGCTACCAGTAGTCATTTTGAGAAGTGGTCATTTTGCGACAGAGTCACCTGCAAATTGCAAAAAAACGAAAGAAAATTTGAATTTCACTGGCTACCTTAGCGCAGGGGCGCTTTTACGTTAATTTTTGAGTTTTATACAACTCTGGCCATCATTATATGAATTATACTTCATAATAATCTTACCGATTTTTTGATGATCACGTCTGAACGAGATATTACTTAGCCATAAAGAAGAATAGGCAAGACACTTGTTGATATGATAACACATTAAACATATAAATAAGTACAGACCACTATAAAATAAGCTTTAACATCGAATAACTAACCAGTCCGGTCCGATGACACCATTTCACTAACCAGCCGTCTGTTAGCACCGTTCAAGACAACTAACCCGTATGTTATCCTACCCTGCGATGTGCGAACACGCAAACAGTAAAGTTAACTAACAGATTATGTTGTTATTAATATCTTAACAACGCGATCTTAACAGATAGTTACAACGGCAATTACAACATAAGTTCGTCTGTTGATGTACAAGTTTTGAGCTGTACTGGGCTTTATCTAGGTGTGTGTATTTATAGCATAACCATAGTAAAGATAATGTAGGCAGAAATATGTGGGCGTCCAAGCAAAAAGGGTCCAGTTCTCGGCGTTTAGTTTCCGAGATATAATGAAGTTTTGTAAAGTTGGGTGGAAAAATTGCATTTCGCGATGTTAATTCATTATTAATAAATACCTACTCAACTATCTACAATTTCATATAGTAGATGACATTATAGGATTCTTTTATTACTTTTAACCCAAAGTTGCGTTAAATTAGCAAGAAAAATAAATGATTGTGGCTCATAAGTTTTAATTTACTATTCTGTTTAACGCACAGGCATAAATGAGACAAAACGATTTAAGTAAAAACAAGTATTTGTTCCGAGTCTGGGTGTTTTTCTATCTATAATATGTATGTATTTACATTTAAAAAAAATGTATATAAGTAATTTATCAGCCACCTACCATAACACAAGAATTAGGTTGCTTAGGACTAGATGGCGTTGTGTGAAATGTCCAAGGATATTTATTTATTTTATTTATTTATTTATATCATGTTTAAAGTATGCACAATGTCAAACAGTGAAGTAACACTCTCGCGTTTGTATGGAAAAAATATCGACTAGTTCCACCTTAAGTCATTGAATGCCCTGCGGACACACGGTGACCGCAAACAATACATTTTCTATTGTGTCTGTTGTCTGGCCTGCAATCCCAAATATAATTAGAGTTCAAAGTCAAAATATCACTTTCAACGACCGTAACTTACCCCCTTTAGTACCAATGAAAATTCTCTTGTCTTTTGAACAATTATCCCAACTGACAGACGCGAAGGGAAAATTTCGTTTGTAGTTCAGTTTCTGTACCAAAAATCATAGCATTTATCACCCCTAAGGTATTATTAACCCCTTCTGTCTCACTAGTCATCCCTCGACTATGAAGTTCAAAGCACAAAGGCCTGTCAGTTACCCGACTGACGCAGAAAAGTGCTGTGTGTCTTAGATGTGTGTGTACGTCTTGTTGACGTGTTGATCTAATGACCTGACGGGTATGACTTATGAGCATTAGTTAATAAGTCAGTTGCTTTATGAATATTTTTGGTTGTAGGTACGTTTTTGCGATGGATAAGGAAATTATATGAAACAAAAATGAAAAAGCGTTTATTATTCGTGGTGACATCATAATATCATCTGCCTTGCCTTTTCCCAACTATGTTGGGGTCGGCTTCCAGTCTAACCGGATGCAGCTGATTACCGGTATTTTACATGGAGCGACTGCCATTTGACCTCCACAACCCAGTAACTGGGTAATGCGATACCCCTTGGTTAGACGTTGTCAGACTTTCGAGCTTCCGTAACGACTGTCAAAGATCCACGAATGACAACCGGGACCAACGGCTTAACGTGCTTTCCGAAGCACGTAGGAGTCTTGGTATGTAAACTTGTAAAGATGGTCACCCATCCAAGTACCCAACCCCGGCAAGCGTAGCTTAACCTGATGAATCGACCCGTGCGGCTGTTATTACTTAGCCACGAGCTCCTCTGTGACATCATAATACAAAAAGTTTTACTTCTGCCAAACTGCATAGCAGTTTGTTGGCAGATGTAGCTCCCATAAATATTTTATATTTTATCTTGTAGTTAGACATTTTTCTATCAATAACAAAGACACATTTTTGCCTTACCTATTATCCTTAACTAACTGTTACCCGCGGCTTCGCCAGCGTGGATGGAAGTCACCTTTGGACGCTGTCAATTCATGGACCGATGATCACGTGACATTTCGATAGCTTATGTCAACCCCATACATTCTTGGCTTTTCTACTAGCGTCATCGCTAATCGAATGTTACTTTGTCTAGAATTAGAAGAAAATTCGTCAGAAAACTACTTTTTTCCCAGAAAACACTGCCCCTCCATTTCAGCTTCAGTTTTTCGAGGAAAATTTCAATACTCAAAAATGTCTAAATTTTTCAATGGTGTATGTCATGAGCCTTAATTATTATCGTAATATAAACATGCGTCATGATTACTGAAGCAATCTTTATATTTACCGTGAACCAAATTGTAATGTAAGGGCTCGTCCACACAGCGGTCCGTTTTGCAGGTTCGTTTTATCGTATACGTTTTCTGTCGGCGATGGCGTATGTAGTTGTATGAGCGAGTTCACACACATGACAATATTCCAGATCCAGTAAAAAATACCGATCCGACAAAATATACAGCGGTCCGATTTACAGGTCCGTTTTATCTTACGCTGTTTTATTCGGCGATGCTAGTTGTATTATGCCGGGGCCACATTAACGTCAACGTCAACGCCATAAACATCGCGGTAGTTTAATTTCGGTCAAGATTCGGCCAAATTATCGCGGTAAGTGGTGGCTACACCTACGGCTAACGCCCTTACGCGATAATCAACGCAGTTCCCACACACAACAGTATTAAAATACTGATTCGATGATTGATGATAGTTAAAAACGGTCCTGTAAATGTGCTGTGAACATTACCTCCAGTAGCGATGGATCCGTTAAAAACGATCTTGTAAATACGGACTTTCTGTGTGAACACACCGTTAGTGTACCCTTATCAGTTATTATTCATTCTTACTTTATTTCTTGGAACAACTACCTGGTGACATAGTTGCTCACATCAATATACTTCATACAGTCATTACGTAATCACATTTCCTCGAAACATAACATCACGTTAGTAATCTCCGAAGGGTTAGCAGAGGTGTACTATCGAAAGCCGTTGCGCCTCACCCTTTTCAAAACTTTTTCGGTTGCACGTTGAAATCGTAGTTTGCAACGCCCTTTTTTAGTTTGACCAATGAATGTACGGTGAGCCTTTTTTTTCAAAGTTAATTGTTTTTGTTTGACCAATGAACGATGAATGTCGCCTAAGAAGGATGACCATAAAATAAACAATGTTCCTTTTCTTGAGACTTTCGTAAAAAAAAATGGTTCTAACCTTTATGATGTGCGCCGAAGCGCTATTGGTAGACGATAACAATGCAGGCCACTAATCACTGGCCCGTGCATACGAAAAGCACCCCTATGGGAGTGACGGACAAAAGTCGTTGACTGTACCTATAGTACACCACATTTCGCCAGTTATGTTTAAGCCCCATGTAATAGGGGGCGTGCCTATTGCCATCAACCGAGCACAAATCCAGACTCCGGGCTGCCGCTGAGGAATTCCTGGTGGAAAATGCCAATAACACTTTGCCCGACCCGGGAATTGATCCCAAGACCTCATGCTCAGCCGTAGCGCTTGCGACCAATAGACCAACGAGGAAAGTATTAGGTATAAAAAATATCAAGAATCAGTAGTCTCATTCTGTAAATCTCTTGCCTAACTTCTCATTCGAAAAGCACTTCAAAATTCGATCTGTGTCTAGTTGTGTATCCGCGATGATTTTGACTTTAAAAAAAAACCGGTCCAGAGCGAGTCGGACTCGCGCACCGACGGTTCTGTTCCAATTTCTGAAAAAGTATGCTATTTAGAGACATTGTTTTATTTTTCATGTAATCTTTACATAAACTTCTATCACATAGAATAATTTCAGATTTTTCTCTATGCAAACTTCGGAGATAAACGGGGAACGGTATTTTTTTTACATTTTTCATCAAAATTCGAAAACTATGCGGCCTAAAAAAAATGTTTGAGAATGTGTAAACTACTACTATGTGTAAACGCTCTTTCATATGATACCCCATATGTATTAGTAGCCGTACTCCGAAATTTTAAGACCCAGTTTCAACCCCTGTTGCAATAAAACAAAAAATATTTCCAAATATCATGTTGATAGCATTAGTAGTTCTTGAGATATCCAGCTGTGACAGACAGACAGACAGACAGACTGAGTGACACCATAAGGGTTCCTTTTTTACCATTTTGGTACGGAACCCTAAAAAGACAAAAAGATATTATCCAGATTGTTTACCTTTATTTAACTACATAAACCTTTTTAGTATAGGTAAGTACAGTTTATTAATTTGCCGGGGTTGGTCAGTGGATGGGTGACCATCTTTACATATCGAGATTCCTCCGTGCCTCGGAAAGCACGTTAAGCCGTTGGTCCCGGCTGTTATTCGTGGATCTTTGACAGTCGTTACGGGTCGTCAGAAGCCCGAAAGTCTGACAACCAGTCTTACCAAGGGGTATCGTATTACCCAGTTACTGGGTTGTGGAGGTCAGACAGGCAGTCGCTCCATGTAAAATACTGGTATTCAGCTGCATCCGGTTAAGACTGGAAGCCGACCCCAACATAGTTGGGAAAAGGCTAGGCAGATATATAAGTACAGTTTATTAATATAGGCCACGCGCCCTCCGAGACCCATTGAACTGACTACAAAGTTCAAAATAATATTGCTTCTAACTATTTAACTAGAGCTATCAGTATCACGAGCTAGCTCGGGGCGGGAAGGTCACGCTATCGATCTGCCGACCCCCAAAGGATTATAAAGTGTAATGCTCATCTCCCCCCGAAGTTGCCGGTAGTAGAGTATAATTGATTTTAAACTTGCATGATGCCTGCGAAATGGTAATTTTTCGAATATGGCGCTGCTGAAACTAGTTTGAACCGGTTCTAGCTGGATGCTTTGATGGCTCGAAAATCGAAGCGGATATTTTAATTTGGGTGGATGGGGGTGAACTTTGTTTTTATCCGACTATGGGAAACTGACGGATAAGCTATGCGAAATGTAAAATCTCCACTTACAACCTAAACGCTACCAAGCCTTATACATTACATACATTACATTACATACATTGTCCTATTTAAAAATCTATTGAAATTATATTAATTATTACTATTTTTTTTATTTAACTATACTTAACTAAAAAAAAAAAAACTTAACTATCTAACCTGATGGACTATACTGTCGAGCGTTGAAAAACCAACAGTCCGCTTTTGTTTAGGCATTAATTTAGGTGATATCTAATGTTCGTAAAAACGAGCACTAGTGAAGCAAGCGTTGTGGGCGCTCTTAGAAAAAAACCTCCCCGCAGCGACAATTAAAAGTAACATTTCAGAACACCCTTTTCTAAGAAAAGTAACGCTAATTAAACACTAAAACAAAATGGCGTAGGTAGAATAAATGTAAAATATGACAAGACAACGATGTTGATTCTAGTCAGTGGAGAGATGTCTCCGGGATGAATATAAAATGGAAAGCATACTTTGTCAAGTAAGAACGTTCCGGAGGTAACGCAAATACACGGTGCGAGGTCTGAGAAAATGGCGGAATATTCCGGTGAGCTGAACGAAAATTAAAAGAAAACCCTGAAAATACAATGTATAATTTTATATTGTAACCAGCTGTAGGTCCATTTGCGTTGACTAGAAGTGCCTTATTCCCTCGAGACTTGAAGATACTTGGCATAGCAATATACTTACTTAAGATTCAACGTATCGTATTTAGTATACGAAATCAAAAGTCAATCAATCTGCCTAGCCTTTTCCCAACTATGTTGGGGTCGGCTTCCAGTCTAACCGGATGCAGCTGAATACCAGTATTTTACATGGAGCGACTGCCTATCTGACCTCCACAACCCAGTTACTGGGTAATACGATACCCCTTGGTAAGACTGGTTGTCAGACTTTCGGGCTTCTGACGACCCGTAACGACTGTCAAAGATCCACGAATAACAGCCGGGACCAACGGCTTAACGTGCTTTCCGAGGCACGGAGGAATCTCGATATGTAAAGATGGTCACCCATCCACTGACCAACCCCGGCAAGCGTAGCTTAACCTGACAGATCGACCCGTGCGGCTGTTATTACTTAGCCATGAGCTCCTCGAAATCAAAAGTAATTTATTCAAATTACGCCGAGAATTAGCGCTCTTTGAACGTCAAAATGACATAAGACAGTCCCACAAAACGCCCGCCCTTCACCACTTCCTAGTGCTTTAGCTGGGAAGAAGAAGTGGCGCAACAAACTGCCCAGCAGCACAACTGTAGTAGTTTTTTAAGTTAGAAGAACTTGATTCAGTTATATTGACGTGTGATAGATGACATAATTGTCACGCCAATATGGTTACATATTTGAACGTTATAACGCGAACCCTTTTCTAACCGCTCCCGCCACAATCCGCTCGTCCAATGAGGTCGAGTCGAAGCTTCTAGAAGGTTCTAGAAGCTTCGAAATAAATGACGCGCAGCCTTGTCGTTGATTTTTAGAGTGAGACGTATGTCAACAGTCAACTAGGCTGCGCACATTTTTTAGATACTTCTATTAGATTTTACAAAATTAGGTCTTCGCCCCCGAATATTTTTATGTTAAAACGTCGAAAATTAAAATACCTACGGGTAAATTTTCAATGTTCAAAACATCGAAAAATATCGATTGTTTCGAAACATCGAACATACTTGCTTAAAATATCTAAGATTGAAATGCCGAGTGATTAAAATATCGAATTATTAAAGTCGATACTTAGTCAAAATGTTCATTTTCCCAACATAATACGTAAGTAATCAAAAATACTGTTTGCACTTTGCACGTCTAAATAAATTAAACTTACGGCTTTACGGCTCCTATTTCTGTCTGTTTCTGGCTGTGGAGGAACCTAACCAAACCTAACCTCGGGATGCCCAATAATATTATTCGATATTTAGGAGAGCAGGGGTGCGCCTACGTTCAGCCAGGCCAAAAATATTGGGGACTATACTGTACCTAATTACACTGGTCTACATCAAAATTGCCTTTTACATGAAAATATGAGTTCGTTTCAACCGCGCGGCCATGGCGTTAAAAAAAAAAAAAACTATGCCAACATTTTGTAACAATTTGTAAAAGTTGACTCCCAAAACCACAAATTTGTCAAAGCTATGGTTAAAAAGTTAGAAGGGTTTGAACGTGGCCGCGCCATCGAAACGCGGAGAACCGCGCGGCCACGGAGATCTCAGAAACTAAGCGTTGCACCGACCTGAAATTTTGGTAAATAACAGATTCAATTTGTAAACAATTTGTAAAAATATAGAAAAAAATCCTAGGTTAATATTTTAGGAGCTGTGAGACTAAAACCCCGTGGCCGCGCCATCGAAACGGTGACAAAAACGTGATAGCCGATATCTCGCTGAAAAAGCATCGCAGACGTCTAGAGTTTTTTGTAAAACCCAGATTTGAATTTGTCAAAACTTACAGAAATACAACAAAAAATACTAGGTTAATATTTTAGGAGCTGTGAGACTAAAACCCCGTGGCCGCGCCATCGAAACGGTGACAAAAACGTTATCACCGATATCTCGCTGAAAAAGCATCGCAGAGGTCTGAAGTTTTTTGTAAAACCTAGATTTGAATTTGTCAAAACTTGTGAAAATAAAACAAAAAATCCTAGGTTTATATTTCAGGACCCGTGCCATAGAAACGGTGAAAAACACGTTATCACCGATATCTCACTGAAAAAGCATCGCAGAGGTCTGAAATTATTTTTAAAACCTAGATTTGAATTTGTCAAAATTTGTAAAAATATAACAAAAAATCCTAGGTTTATATTTCAGGAGCCGCGCCATTGAAACGGTGAAAAACACGTTATCGCCGATATCTGACTTAAAAAGCATCGCAAAGGTCTGAAGTTTTTTGTAAAACCTAGATTTGAATTTGTCAAAATTTGTAAAAATACAACAAAAAATCCTAGGTTTATATTTCAGGAGTTGTAAGACAGAACCCCATGGCCGCGCCATTCAAACGGTGAAAAATATGTTATCGCCGATATCTCGCTGAAAAAGCATCGCAGAGGTCTGAAGTTTTTTGTAAAACCTAGATTTGAATTTGTCGAAACTTGTAAAAATACAACAAAAAATACTAGGTTTATAGTTCAAGAGCTGTAAGACTAAAACCCCGTGGCCGCGCCATCGAAACGGTGACAAAAACGTAATAGCCGATATCTCGCTGAAAAAGCATCGCAGACGTCTAGAGTTTTTTGTAAAACCCAAACTACGATGCTTTTTCAGCGAGTTATCGGCTATCACGTTTTTGTCACCGTTTCGATGGCGCGGCCACGGGGTTTTAGTCTTACAGCTCCTGAAATATAAACCTAGTATTTTTTGTTGCATTTTTGTAAGTTTTGACAAATTCAAATCTGGGTTTTACAAAAAACTCTAGACGTCTGCGATGCTTTTTCAGCGAGATATCGGCTATTACGTTTTTGTCACCGTTTCGATGGCGCGGCCACGGGGTTTTAGTTTTACAGCTCCTGAAATATAGACCTAGGATTTTTTGTTGTATTTTTACAAGTTTTGACAAATTCAAATCTAGGTTTTACAAAAAACTTCAGACCTCTGCGATGCTTTTTCAGCGAGATATCGGCGATAACATATTTTTCACCGTTTGAATGGCGCGGCCATGGGGTTCTAGTCTTACAGCTCCTGAAATATAAACCTAGGATTTTTTTTTTGTATTTTTACAAATTTTGACAAATTCAAATCTAGGTTTTACAAAAAACTTCAGACCTCTGCGATGCTTTTTCAGTCAGATATCGGCGATAACGTGATTTTCACCGTTTCAATGGCGCGGCTCCTGAAATATAAACCTAGGATTTTTTGTTATATTTTTACAAATTTTGACAAATTCAAATCTAGGTTTTACAAATAATTTCAGACCTCTGCGATGCTTTTTCAGTGAGATATCGGTGATAACGTGGTTTTCACCGTTTCTATGGCGCGGGTCCTGAAATATAAACCTAGGATTTTTTGTTTTATTTTCACAAGTTTTGACAAATTCAAATCTAGGTTTTACAAAAAACTTCAGACCTCTGCGATGCTTTTTCAGCGAGATATCGGTGATAACGTTTTTGTCACCGTTTCGATGGCGCGGCCACGGGGTTTTAGTCTCACAGCTCCTAAAATATTAACCTAGTATTTTTTGTTGCATTGTTGTAAGTTTTGACAAATTCAAATCTGGGTTTTACAAAAAACTCTAGAAGTCTGCGATACTTTTTCAGCGAGATATCGGCTATCACGTTTTTTTCACCGTTTCGATGGCGCGGCCACGGGGTTTTAGTCTCACAGCTCCTAAAATATTAATCTAGGATTTTTTTCTATATTTTTACAAATTGTTTACAAATTGAATCTGTTAGTTACCAAAATTTCAGGTCTGTGCAACGCTTAGTGTCTGAGATCTCCGTGGCCGCGCGGTTCTCCGCGTTTCGATGGCGCGGCCACGTTCAAACCCTTCTAAGTTTTTAACCATAGCTTTGACAAATTTGTGGTTTTGGGAGTCAACTTTTACAAATTGTTACAAAATGTTGGCATAGTTTTTTTTTTTTTTAACGCCATGGCCGCGCGGTTGAAACGAACACGAAAATATACTATATTGATTGTATTCCACTCGCTGAACATAAATATACAAGTTAAAATTCATAGTTAGCTCTTATTGTGCATTTATGCCATATAAATATAATAGCGGGTAGCGCGACAGATATATCACATTAATGATGATAACTCAAAATATTTAGTGATTACCCGCGGAAAATTTTTATTATTTCACATTTGTTTGTTGCGTTTAACGCTGACTGTGTTTTGTTCAACAGTTAAAACGTGAAATTGTTACCGTTTTTTTTACATTTTTAGTGAAAAATCTACAGTTTTCGTTATGTCGCGTAAATGTGTTAATAGTGCAGACAATTTTTGCTACATTTGTGGTAAGGTGACCCTTACTAACCAAAGATGCTCAATAACACAACGTTTAGAAACTGCTTACTTCCATTATTTTGGAATTAAAATTAAAAACCAAGACAAATCGTGGGTACCACTGGTAAAATAAGAGCTAATTAAAAAAAACATATTCTTGTTTTTCTATTCAGTAACCTTAAAGCAATATAAAAATAAAGTATTCAATTGAAAGGCACACAAAAAGTTACATTTTGTAGACCAGTGTTATAGGCAGCTTATTAGAAGCCAAGATTGTTTGATTCCTCCGCTGTCACCTCTCAACCACGCTACCTCCCAATTCTCAACACAGGAACAATCGACCAAAACAGGAATGAGAGAGGATTGTATTTTTTTCATCAAATTTGCGCATAGAATACTAAATGAAGCCGTATGATGAGCACCCGGACACAGAGTAGATAAGTACAGAAGGTCCGCTCCACAACGAGCGAAAACGCACGCACGCAGACAGACATATATGCTTCGCGTACAGCGAGTGCAAGGACCTTAAACAAGGGAAACATTTAATTGGTCGAGTGCTTAAGCACTCGCTGTACGCGAACCTTTTCTTTTTTAGGGTTCCGTACCAAAATGGTAAAAAAGGAACCCTTATGGTGTGACTCAGTCTGTCTGTCTGTCTGTCTGTCTGTCTGTCTGTCTGTCACAGCTGGATATCTCAAGAACTACTAGTGCTATCAACTTGAAATTTGTAATAGTTTTAGATGACGTTACCCAACTATTTTTCAAATAAGAAAGAAGTAAACATATTTATATTTCTTCGGCGTCTGAAAAATTCAAAGTGGGGCTTGTAGGGCATGTGGGGTATCATATGAAAGAGCGTTGTTTGCACATTCTCAAACATTTTTTAAATTTTTTTAGGCCGCATAGTTTTCGATTTTTGATGAAAAATGTAAAAAAAATACCGTTCCCCCCTTTTTCCGAAGTTTGCAAAGGGAAAAATCTGAAATTATTCTATGTGATAGAAGTTTATGTAAAGATTACAGGAAAAATAAAACGATGTCTCTAAATAGCACACTTTTTCAGAAATCGGAACGGAACCCTCGGTGCGCGAGTCCGACTCGCTCTTGACCGGTTTTTTGTTATCGTGGAGAAATGCAAGTGTCAGGCAGGCAGGCAAGTAAAGTAAAGTTTATATATTTGCGTTTAGGCAGGTGGTCGGCAAGGGAAATATTGAATTGATCCTCTAAAAAGTATTCTGACATAGCTCCTTTTTACTCGTTTTAGCGATAGGAAATGACGTCATCGCTGATTAAACTGTAGCGCATAATAATTAGCTCGCATATCATAATAATATTTGTAATGCAATACGATACTCAGTGATTATCTTGATATTATTATAGTAACGGTATCGTTTGTCAAAGTTTGTTGGGTCTCTTCCGAGAAAGTACAATCAGCTTATTTGTCTTGTTGACGGCTGCGTTGACGATGATAATAATATTTGTAATGCAATACGATACTCGCTGATTATCTTGAAATTATAATAACGGTATCGTTTGTCAAAGTTTGTTGGGTCTCTTCCGACAAAGTACAATCAGCTCATTTGGCCTGTTGACGATGACCAGAAATTGACTGACCTTGTCAATTTTCCTAGTGGTTTCTTTAGTTCCACTTCTAACTCAAGAAGCAAGAAGGAAAGAAAATAATTTTATTTTCGCATAAAATGATGCATAAAATTAATTCCTGGAACTAAAAATTCGAAGACATGTGACATCTACCAACCCGCACTGGGCCCGCGTGGTGAACTAAGGCCCACTCCCTCTCACAGAGAGCAGGCCCGTGTCCCAGCTGTGGGAACGTTTCCTCACGATATTTTCCTTTACCGTTTTGAGAGCAAAAATCTGCCTAGCCTTTTCCCAACTATGTTGGGGTCGCCTTCCAGTCTAACCGGATGCAGCTGAATACGAGTATTTTACATGGAGCGACGGCCTATCTGACCTCCACAACCCAGTAACTGGGTAACACGATAGCCTTGGTTGTCAGACTTTTTTACTTCTGAATACGCGCTGTTAAAGATCTACAAATGACAGCTAGACTAACGGCTTAACGTTCTTTCCGAGGCACGGAGGAGTCTCGGTATGTAAAGATGGTCACCCATCCACTGACCAACCTCGGCAAGCGTACCTTAACCTGACGGATCGACCCTTGCGGCTGTTATTACTTAGCCACGAGCTCCTCACCGTTTTGAGAGTAGTGGTGATTATATAATTTCACAAAGCAAATTGGGTTCGAACCTACGACCTACATAAGACAGAGGCGATATCGCGGTCGCGACGCGATATTTCGATATTATATCCGTAGAAAAATATCGCGTCGCGACGCGATATCGCCTCTGTCTGTAAGAGCCTATACTCGTAAATCGCGGCCGTTACCATTGCTGGTAGATAGATAATATTCTTTATTGCACCCTTATCTGGCGTTAATTCTAGCGAATATGTGTTTTGCGAATTTGATCCTTATTACAACTAGATATTGTCCAACTGACAGGTGTCAGAACGCATTCTCGACGTCCGGACTGTACATACCATAGACATAAGAAAGAAGTAGGTAGATGTGCCCAGTATGTTAAAATGTATCGGAACCCTGTGTCTCCACTTTGTACCTTTGTCACTTTCATGATTTTAAAGGCAGATACGGTAAAATACTTGTACTTACATATGGAAAGTGATTCCATGATTTACATTGCTTTACAAGAAACCACTGAACAACACGGCATTCTTATAAATTGTCACGGTCACAGTCGAAAGCGCACTAGTTCGCGGAGACGGAATTTGTACTATGAACGGCTCATACTGAGCATGTCGCGCGGACACAGATTCGCCCGCCTGTCACTTCTCCTGTTTTTAGGGTTCCGTACCAAAATGGTAAAAAAGGAACCCTTATGGTGTGACTCAGTCTGTCTGTCTGTCACAGCTGGGTATCTCAAGAACTACTAATGCTATCAATTTGAAATTTGGAACAGTTTTAGATGACGTTTACCCAACTATTTTGTAAATAAGAAAGAAATAAAAATATTTATATTACATATAAATTATGGTACGGAACCCTCGGTGCGCGAGTCCGACTCGCTCTTGTCCGGTTTTTTTATATTTCTATGGTACATACATCAGGTGGGCCGATACCTTATCTTTCTCTGTAAAATTTCTTTGAACCGACTCTCACTTGAAGCATCTACAAACAGTCTAAAACGGATGTGTTTAAATAAAACTGTTTATAATATCAGAAAGTAAACGGTCAGTGTTTACATAACTTAAGTGCTCGCACGGGAATCGAACCCCGTACTCGACTAGTTTAGACGATTACTTCGTGGTAAACATTGTTTCGTAGGAGAGTGATTCAAACATTGTGTGGTGTTTTTCTACGTCAGCGGTTAGTTCTAAATGTACGCTTAGTTATGTAACCTTACGAGTTCCGTGGCTAAATACGAACAAGCGGAATAGGATAGTTGACAGTTTTTAGAAAACCGATTAAAAAAGTTCCGTGTGGTCTATTTTCCTTAAAACATGAGTATTTCGTCAAAATTTAACATTGAGGCGAAAGCGCCAGGGTAGCCCGTTATAAATTTATTAAAATTATTTTATTTAATTAAATTAATGTGTAAGCAATGTAGTAAAACATGGTGTAGGCCTCTGTGTCGTTAGACATTTTTTTACAGACATTTATAGTTATAAATACTTTTGTAAATCTTATTTAAAAAAAAACGTAGGGTGCTTTTTTTGTTCAAACCTCTTTGAAAATATGCTTGATAATCGCTCTTTCTTTTGAGGTATCATTTACCTTACAAATTACTGAAATTAGGACCTACAAACCAATTTGAGGGAGACATTTTAGGCAGACTAATTGAAGGGCTAAAACATGTTTTGCTAGATTGCTTACTCATTAATTTAATAAAAATGAATTCATTTATCATTCAATTTGGCAACAAATAAGCAGTTTAGTTAAAATTTTGGGAATTTTCGATACTTATAAATCATAAAAATTAGGTTAAAAAAATGGTAAGACTTCGTCTAAGACAACCATGGCTTAAATGGTTCTAAATTGTCTGTACTATGTTCACCTTAAGCTTTGCACCCATGTTCCAATCATCCTGTATGTTGATCTAAATATGATTCGCGGCCGTATTTATAATATTTAACTTACATTTATAATAAAGAAACCTCGATGTATTGTCAAGTTGTAAAAACCGTGCGAAGCAGGAGCAGGTTGCTCGTCTAGAATAAACTAGCATTTAAAACATAAGTTAGATCCAAGACCTACCTACGCAAGTACTCACATTGGTAGTTCGTAGCTAACCTACCAGTCCAGACCTATACCTACCTATCTACACAGGTAATTCGAAGATAACGTACCCAGTGCTCCAGGTCCCAAGTAATATAATTCAGCAAGCACGCATCGCGTTTATAACGATATGTCAAAATAAATAAACTTGTCTCAAACACCGCACTATGTAGTACGGGTAGGGTTGATAATGAACTGAAATGGGGGCTTTCGAAAAATAGGAATATCATACATAATGCACATGGACAATTGATATTCCTATGGACAATTGGAGGGGGAGCTCGTGGCTAAGTAATAACAGCCGCACGGCTGGATCTATCAGGTTAAGCTACGCTTGCCGGGGTTGGTCCGTCGATTGGTGACGATCTTTACATAACGAGACTACTCCGTGCCTCGGAAAGCACTTTAAACCGTTGGTCCCGGCTGTCATTCGTGGATCTTTTGACAGTCGTTACGGGTCGTCAGAAGCCCGAAAGTCTGACAAACAGTCTTACCAAGGGGTATCATATTACCCAGTTACTGGGTTGTGGAGGTCAGATAGGCAGTCGCTCCATGTAAAACACTGGTATTCAGCTGCATCCGGTTAGACTGGAAGCCGACCTCAACATAGTTGGGAAAAGGTTAGGCAGATGATGCACATGGGGCCGAAAGGTTCAGCGAACCGGAAGACGTAGCGTTGGAAGGCCTGGTAAAGGCTGCAAGAATCCGCTGGATGCGAGTCGTACAGAAACGGTCGAAGTGGCAGGGCTTGGGGAGGCCTATGTCCAGTAGAGGACGTCTTTCGGCTGAAATGATGATGACCGTCTTGCTGGTGCTCTCCCTTGAGCGCGTATTCCTTCCACACGGCCCAGGGGGCTTACTATGAGCTCTTAAGGCCCTGGTTCCAAGATTGGTTTAGCTCGGTGTGTAAGTGAAATGGCGTTATGGCTGTCTAGTTTGACGCACGAGATAGAAGATTCTCACGCGCACCAGAATTATGTCGTAAAAATGCAAATAAAATCGTATAAAATTAGAAATTAACTATTTAATAAAAAGTAATCCATCACTGGATGCAGTTTGGAATTTGACATTTCATGGTATATTTTTAATTATAATTATAATTGCTAATGAAGGGATAAACAGCTTTTAAAGATTATTAGGAGGTATGTTTAAAGATTTTTTTGGTGCATTAAAGTATGTTTAATTATGTTTTGGCTTCCATCACTGTATGCGAAAAGGACTTGAAAATATTATATTTTTTTTACATGTCAAAATTATTTACGGTTTATGAGATACACAGCTTTAAAAAAACCACCTTTTTGATCGTTTTCAGGAAATCTGGGCCTTAAGTTGAACGTTTCCAGTGAGAGAGAGACGGAGCTATATACGACCTATAGCACCGTCTCTCTCTCTTAAGGTCCCAGTAACTTAAGACATTACAGACCATGCTTAGGTGAATGCATAACATGTCCGAAAAAGCTAGGGGCACGCTCCTGGCATATTGTAGATAGCCGCTTGGTGATGTTGAGTTCCTCCAGCATCGGATCATTCGTTCGTCCATGGTAAACACTTTAGCTGATGGAAAAGTGAGTGTTTTATCCCAACTTACCTTGCTTTTTTGCACATCGTTTTCCGTCTGTCTGTCTGTCAGTCTGTCAAGACCCTTTTTCTCAGGAACGCTTAGAGGTATCACGTTGAATAATATCAAATACGTAGGTCTGCGGTCCCTTGGAGTCCTAAAAAATCAAGCTTCTAAGTCAACGCAATAAAAAAATACGGCTAATAATGTGACATATTTTGATACTCATAAATAAATCAAAACCTGTAGGGTACTTCCCGTTGTCCTAGAATCATGAAATTGGGCAAAAAGCAAGGACTCACAGCAAAAATAAAGGAACATAAGTCCGAAAATTGTTAATTTGTAATTTTATCACATAAAAATATTTTGTTTATGTTTGTTTTTGTGATAAATTCTTTTCAATTACGGAACCCTTCATTGTGCGTGGTCCGACATGCACTTTTCTGGTCCTAGTTTAGTAGATAGCAACCCTAGCACAGACATCGGTACACACACACAGTACATAAGTTATTTCATTACCCGAACGTGAACACTGTGTACAATATTGATGCCTCACTAAATATATTTGAAGGTTTATGGATGCCCTGGGTTACGTACTTCGGCTGTTTTATTATCTGCGTAGGACCCCTAGGTAGACTTAGTACCTATTTACTTGACATACTGCCATCGTATTCTATGAGTCTTTACTTGTCTTTACTAGAGCATGCAATACCGCAATATATTTTCAAAATGTCGGTATTGCTGTATCGGAACTGGTAATACCGCGCAAAGTTGCGTAATTTACAACTTACGAGCGTTTATCCCACGCGAGCTTTTTCGTGTTTATTTTACTGATTTTTGATGAAATATCTATTTTGTTTTGGACATGCACTAAATAGGTCGTTAATATAAGTATGTACTTATGCTATTTTTTTACAGTTATTTTGGTATTTACTTATAAAAATTGACATTATAATGACTATAACTCTCGAGGTCTGTCGCGCTATTAAAGTAGTGTGTAGGGTAGTGGGTAGCTTAAAATTTTACCGCAGAGAGAAAAAAAATGGGCAAGAGCGAGTCGGACTCGCGCACCGAGGGTTCCGTTCCGATTTCTGAAAAAGTGTGCTATTTAGAGACATAGTTTTATTTCCCCTGTAATCTTTAAAGATTATTACGCTATTTTTTTATAAATTTTTCAAAGTCTAAAAAAAGAAATAACAAAAAAAGTTTGAGAATGTGCAAACAGCGCTCTTTCATATGATACCCCACATGCCCTAGTAGCCACACTTTTAACATTTTTAAGACCCCTTTTCAGTCCCTGTTGCAAAAAAAAAAAAACTTGTTTGAAAAATAGTTGGGTAAACGTCATCTAAAACTGTTCCAAATTTCAAGTTGATAGCATTAGTAGTTCTTGAGATATCCAGCTGTGACAGACAGACAGACAAACTGAGTCGCACCATAATGGTTCCTTTTACCATTTTGGTAAAAAGAAAGAAAATACATTTATTTAGCATAGACTAAAATACCTACGTTTATTTAGCATATACTAAAATACGTTTATTTAGCATAAACTAAAATACATTTATTTAGCATAGACTAAAATACATTTATTTAGCATAGACTAAAATACATTTATTTAGCATAGACTAAAATACATTTGTTTAGCATAGACTAAAAGGCACATCATGCACAGCGTGATATTCTCGCATGCAATAACACTACGCACTGATTTTCTTTGGCACCCCTGTAGTGTCAAAGTCAGAACGTTAGCCATCCCTACCCACATATCATGCCTTACACATAAACATACACGCATATACGCAGGCCTATCCGAAGTTCGCACATACATCTCTGTCGCACAAAAAACTTGTGCTTCACAACTTCTAACGGTCCTGAAGTTTGCAATAATAAGGTAGTTTTGTTGCTTCGCCGGTTGGTGAGAAATACGGTATGGAACTGAACATGTGTAATAAATCTAAGTATAAGTAATACTGGTCCACAGAAGTATAGCAAAATTAAATATTAAATTAAAAACCATAAATTAAAAAAGTAAATTTTTGAAACAAAATAAATTCAGTAAAAGAAATCACTCTGGTGGAAGTACGTGGGTAGGTGGGTATAGTGTTGAAATTAAAGTAGTGTCACTAAAAAAAATATTTACAAAAAAAAAACGACTTCCAAAGAAACACTGCTAAGTGAAAAATAAGTTTAATTACGCATGTCAGTGTCTTTGGATCTGTATTTAAGTATTTTTGCCACCGACTTCCGAAATTGTAGTGTTTTTTTTTTCAAGTGGGTTGTTTTTTCTTGTAAAAGGTTTTTTAAATTTTTTTTTTAATTATCTACCCCACACCAATTCGTATACCACTACTCGCTATGACCACCGCGACCACCGCGTAAGCTTCCTCTACCAAATGAAAAATATTTTCGTTCATTCTGGATCTGGACCGATTTTGATTATTTTTTTTATTTTTTTTTTAAAGCGAGTCTTCCAGGTCACGTATTTACTACTATTCAAAATCAAAAGTCATTTAATCAAACTAGGCTCAGAATCAGCACTTTTTGAACGTCAAAATGACTAAGACACTCCCAAAAACGCCCCGACCCTTCACCACTTCCTAGTGCTTTAGCTGGGATGAAGTGGCACAACAAACTGCCCAGCAGCACAACCTGTAGTTCAGTTAGAAAAACATTCTTCAACTTAACATTAAATAAAATCTAGGCTTCTAGGACACGAAAAGGTCTCAGTAATATTAAAAGTAGCGCCCCCAGTAATCAGTGCATGCTAATAAATATTTCCGCGCCGACGCAATGACCCGACCATAATGGAATTAACCTCAACCGCTGGGGAAGCCCTTAGTTTACTGAAATTTTAAAACGGGGATATTATCTGACATATTATACGGCGGTTAAATGGTGAGGACACGCGACGATTTTGTTGTGGTTCTACTAAAAACACTTGTTTACATCCGAATGTTGAAGGGTTTTTAACACCGACTTCAAAAATGTATGTATATTTTATGCATGGTTTGTCCGCGATTTTCTCAAAACCCAATTAACTAATTTTGATGATTCTTTCACTAACGTGATCTACATACTTTCAGAAGGTATTTAATTAATTGATTGTTAATAAGGTACGATGGGGTTGGCATATCCGTGTGGATAAAACCACCTTTTAATAACATAGAATAAAAAAGGAAGGTTTTTTAGTGTTATAAATTACATGGTGTTATTATGTACGAAGTTATATGCAAAAATATACTGTATCTCCGGCATTTCTAAGCCGATATTGATGATTCTTCTTTTCGTTCATCTTGGGCTTACTTATGTAATCGTATAATCAACTAAAAATGGAAAAATAAAATTACTTTAAAAAAAGTAAAAACCGACTTCAAAAACCAAAAACGAATAAAATAACTTTTATTATAAAAAAACTTAACAGCTTCTGAAGTCGGTGTCTTCAATTCTTCAATGCACCTTAGATTGGCAACGACTTCAGAAGCTGTTAAGTTTTTTATGAAAGTTATTTTATTCGTTTTTGGTTTTTAGGGTTCCGTACCTCAAAAGGAAAAAGCGGAACCCTTATAGCATCACTCGTGTGTCTGTCTGTATGTCTATCCGTCTGTCACAGCCAATTTTGCTCCGAATCTAATAGACCGATTAAGTTGAAATTTAGTACACATATGGATTTCTGTGACCCAAACACATACGGCTAAAGTAAGTAAATAAATTAATTTTAAATATAGGGGGTCTTTTAGGCGGCAAATAAGAAAATTAAAAAAAAAGTTTTGCAAACTGTATTGTGTGACATATCAAATGAAAGGGCTTACTATGAGGGTCTCAAATATATATTTTTTTATAATTTTAAAATAAATCGTTTTAAAGTTATTTAAGAAAATTGACGATCCCCTCCCCATTATCTCCGAAACTACTGAGCCTAAAATTAAAAAAAAAAATGATACTACAAAACTTGACCACGTCACCGCCCGCGCCCGCCGCGTTTTTTATTATTTTAGGTCAAAATAAAATCACTTGCATATCTTAAGTTACGTACGTAGTTAAGTACTGAACGCTGTGTTAAAATTTGTTCATCTATTTTTAATGGGACCTTATATATTCGAGTCGACTTGAAAACCTGGTCTCTTTTTTTTCGCATCGGTTAAAAACTTGGGACGATCTTCGCCTTACGGTTGCTCAAAAAATGGCAAGATTGCACTTAAGGTAATGATCATCGCCGGCAAAATTATCCTAATCAATAACAGTAACCTAAACCACTGAAACAAAAACATTGTTTTTAAAAACTTTCTCTCTTTAAAAAAAACCATGCTTAAGAAACGCGGCCCCTTCCGAAACACCGTCCCTTAAATCCCAAAGTTATCTCAAGACTAAATCCTGGTATCAAATTAGACATGCAAATAACGTTTTGATGATCATAGTAAGCGATATACCATTGAGTTGTGCTAAGTGATTGTGGACCCGAAGACCTCCCCCTCCCCCTCCTACCCTCCCTCCCTGCGTCCCTGAGGGACCTGTGATTAGAGGTAGTTTGGAAGGAAGTACGACTAAGATGAGGCTTATGTTTGAAGTGTTTTCAGTTTTACATTTAAGACCCTTTTTTTTTGGGATAAAATATTTTTTGGTTATTTGGTGTACAGTGCCCACTGTACATTAAAATAGTCTAAACGATGGTATTACTTTAATTTACCCTTGACGCACTCACACCATACAGGGTCCAAATTCAGTATGACCTCTTAGGAATTCCTTACTTCGAAACCACGTCAATTCCTTGAGCTCATCATGAC
This sequence comes from Cosmia trapezina, assembly GCA_905163495.3. Classification (NCBI taxonomy): domain Eukaryota; kingdom Metazoa; phylum Arthropoda; class Insecta; order Lepidoptera; family Noctuidae; genus Cosmia; species Cosmia trapezina. The sequence continues at coordinate 8,875,362 of LR991049.1, forward strand.
ATCTACCAATAACGTATTCTCTATAATTTTAAGTTGGTTTTTATTCTTTTCAACTACGAAACCCTTCATTGTACGTGGTCAGACACACACTTGGCTGGTTTTTTGAATTGTATTCCCTATCTCCAAAGGGTCCTCACCAGAACTTCTCACCAATTATTTACGTAAGACCACTGAATTAAACCCAAAATCGGTCTTGCAAAACCCGTCAGTAATTTTAAAGTACATGCGACTACACTCCCAGTATTGCCTTTACCTTGCATTGTATAGGATTTCCGTACAATGAAAGGTCAGCTTATAGGTGCTAGAAATGTACCTATAGCCGTGTGTACAACACACTTGCAGATTAATCAATCTTTCAATAACCATTCATTGTAGCCATAAATTGTTGTAATAACTTTGTAGTGGGCACAACAACACAATTCCTACAATTGTACCTACGTCTATTTCTAAATGGTCCTACCAATCGGCCGTACGCATTAACTCCGTGGCAGGAAGGGTTAGCTAGTAATCGGATATGAAAGTAGGCCCGAATTCTTGCGTCAGCTTCATATTAAAGTAACTAGCCTACTGGTCGTTGATTGCGTAGTGGTTTTACGTTTAGTAGTAAATCAGAGTTATTATACTTTTTATCTACACCCATGCTATAAATTCTCTAGAAAAGTTTCTGAAACAGTTAGCTTATTGCCAACATTAAAACAGCCAATGTTATAGTAACCATGGTAACCATAATAGCATCCAAACGGGTGTTTTAATGTTGTACTGAATTTCATAATGCAACTCGTTTTCAAAAAAAGAACATTGTAATGCACGCGCGTTTCACTACAACAGCGCCGTAATTTAAAAAAAGAACTTATTCGAATTCACGTCGTATACTATGACGCCGGCCGCCATGTTCGATACGAGTTTAGTATTGCAAAAAACTGTTTCAGAACCTTTTATAGAGGATTGATAACATGGATGTAGATAAAGTCTTGTATGCAACTGTACATAATTAGGTAGATACCTATTCAAACACTCATGGGATACTATTATCACACTCGGCTTCGCCTCGTGTGATAAACCCACATTCGTGTTTTAATACCCCTTATTATACGTCAGTTGCATAAATAACTAGTAAACTTTCGCGATTTGTACACATTATAAAACAATATCGAGAACGGGTCTTATGGCGATCTTCCTTTTTTACGAGGTAAACAGTTGTTTCCCGGCGTGTCGACCGCCTTGCAGCGATCGTGGTCAACTAGTCACGGGAGGACTGATGACAGCTCAGCAACGTCTTCGTAAAGTGCGGGTATGTGCACCTACCCTCACTTGGTCTTCACAATTTTTATTGATGCCACTGTCGGTACTTCTACACACAACACTAAGGACGTCTACACACTGGCGGACCTCGTCGGACGCCCGGCGTTGCTTGCACTTGCTGATGACTGGATTCCAAGTTGTAGGCAGTCGGTATCCATCCTCTCTGTTGAAATTTTTATACTTCTTGATTTCAACCGACCGCCAGTGTACACACTCGTGGAGCTCGTGGCTAAGTAATAACAGCCGCACGGGTCGATCCATCAGGTTAAGCTACGCTTGCCGGGGTTAGTCCGTGAATGGGTGACCATCTTTACATACAGAGATTCCTCCGTGCCTCGGAAAGCACGTTAAGCCGTTGGTCTCGGCTGTTATTCGTGGATCTTTGACAGTCGTTACGGGTCGTCAGAAGCCCGAAAGTCTGACAACCAGTCTTACCAATGGTATCGTATTACCTAGTAACTGGGTTGTGGAGGTCAGATAGGCAGTCGCTCCATGTAAAACACTGGTATTCAGCTGCATCCGGTTAGACTAGAAGCCGACCCCAACATAGTTGGGAAAAGGATAGGTAGATTGAATCAATAAACTCCCATGTAACACCCACGAGAGTCAAGATGACTATTTTTAGCCTCAACAAATATAAATACAGCTTCCATTAAGCTCATATTAAAACACACAATACCGTTAATCTAACAGATGAGTAAGACGGATGTGTTTGAGTACGTTTTAGCAACTCTTTTTTAAACCTTCACATAGCCTATATAAGGCATGGAGACATGTAGAGAAATGCAGAAGGCTCAATCTTTGCCATCTCTTTCTAACGAGCTGGCTGACTGAATGACAGACTACGCAAGGCCTACACCACTGACAATTGACAATACAAAAATTAAAGATTTTGAAAATTTGATGCTTATAATATACTAGACTACTTTCTTAGACTAGCTTTCGCCCGCGCCTTCGTTCGCGTTAATTTAGAGTTTGACAATCAATTCGGGTTGTACTCTGATTGTAATAATATAATTCAATCATGATTCGAAATGCACGTGGTGCTATCTATTTTCATAAGAACTTTATTGTTGTTTTCCTCGGGAACAGTACTTTTTTTCGGGATGAAAGGTACACTATGTCCGGAAGCCGTTGGTCCCGGCTCTCATTCGCAAATCTTTGATCTTTTGAGTCTTTACGGATAGTCAGAAGCCCGAAAGTCTGACAACCTGTCTTATCAAGGGGTATCGTGTCTCAGTAACTGAGTTGTGGAAGTTGGATAGGCAGTTGCTCCATGTAAATTCAGCTGCACCCGGTTAGATTGGAAGCCGACCTGAACAGTTGGGAAAACGCAAAGGCTAGGCTGAGAGAGAGAAAGAGAGACAAACTTAGAATGACAGACTACGCAATTCCTACACCACTGAAAATACAAAAATGGTTGGAAGATTACTTTACTTAAAAACAAATGACTTCGCTTTCGAATTGTGTGCGCTCACTTGAGTGAGGTTTCAAGTAAACTTGACACTATTTCACTAGCACTGGTTGGTGAGAATCCTCGTACACATGGGAGGAATATCCTCACCTCTCTTTTCACAGACATTACATCCCACAGATAAGACATATTGTTAGACAATGGCAGAAGTTGTAAACCTTCTTTTCTCATCTTTGTAGTGGCCTCCACAAGTACTTATGCAGTGAGTACAAATAATACAGAATGCGAGTGTTAATGAATGTTATCCGTTGCCTTATAAACTGTTATTAGTGCTTTTAATTCACTGTTAGGGCACGGTTTGTTTTACGCCGAACGTGAGTGATGTTTGCTTGTAATATTCAGACGTGTGACGCATTTGTTAGGAATAGTTTTTAGTCATTGTTCAGATCTTTTAATCAATGGCTTAAACCTTTCTGCAAAAGCAAACAGGTTAGACGTTACTCATGAGAGTCATGAGGTTAGTCTAAACGCGTTAATGCTCGTGCGTTTCGGACTACGCACAATGAAAAGTTCCGTCCGTGACTGGGATGAAATTATCCCAAGAACAAACTTAACATTATAGTTGAAAAACATGTTCTCCCGTACATTAAAACAGTAAATGTAAGTTTGTACTCACAATATTGAGAGATTTACCATGTTATTTTAAGACCACAAACTTCTTATAGGTTTTCCAGTAATCTACAGTTAAAGAACTATTTTCTAGTATTTTTTTTAAATTTTAGGCTCTTTAGTTTCGGAGATAAGGGGGAATGGTCAATTTTCGTCTATTTTCTTAAATAACTTTAAAACGATTTATTTTAAAATTATTAAAGAAATATATTTGAAACCCCCCCCCCCCCCCGCCCCTTTTCATTTGGTATGTCACATGGTGCAGTTTGCAAAACTTTTTTATTTTCTTTTTTGTCTCCTTAAAGTATAGTAAATAAATGAATTTTGAATAATAATAATTATATTATTTACTTTAGCCAAAAAAACTTCTTTCTTTTTTTTTTTTTTTTTTCTTTAGCAAAAAAACTTCTTGTTTTTTCAATAGAGTTACTTTTTTTAACGATTTGTTGTAGATTGTAGTGGCGCTCATTTGGAAAAAAGTAAATACATCTTTTTTTATGGCAAAATTAATGCAGTAAGTATTTTTTCTCTATTCTCCTGTCCGCTGTGGGCCTCAAATGGGCATTTCTCTTTCAACTTCGGTCCGTTAGATTCGGAGCAAATTGTCCGTGACAGACGGACAGACAGACAGACAGATACACGAGTGATCCTATAAGGGTTCCATTTTTTCCTTTTGAGGTATGCAACCCTAAAAACGTAGCATAGATGAATATGATTGGTGAATATCAAACGCATCCATAGCAACGTAGCATAGCACATCTCTGGTGGAAGAGCACCCTTACTCTTTTAAAAATAATTAGCTTTTAATGAGAGTAAAATGCACGTGCACCTATTGTTGTTCAAGGATATTAGATTATCGGTCTTCAACACATGTCTACGTCGTTGATTGAGTAACACATTAGCTATTGTCGTGTAGTTCAAGCCGATAGATACAAAGGAAGAAGAATTGCGTTACATAAAATTTATTGTTACTCGACAATCTCAAAAGGAGGGTAATGTTTTTCTCATTACATCCAAGTTGCTCGCAGTTACTTGGTTATTTTGTATTTTTAGGACCGTAAAGTAGGAATTATTTGAGGATCACAAAAGGAGTCGCAATAATGAAATTAGAGTGTTTAATAATATTCTTAGGAAATCAAAATGGGAAGTATTTGAGGTTTTTAGGGTTCCGTACCTCAAGAGGAAAAAATGGAACCTTATAGGATCACTCGTGTGTCTGTCTGTCCGTCTGTCACAGCCAATTTGCTCCGAATCTAATGGACCGATTAAGTTGAAATTTGGTGCACATATGGATTTCTGTGACCCAAACACGTACGGCTAAAGTAAATAAAAGAATTTTGAATATGTGGGTCACTTTTAGGGGGCAAATAAGAAAATTAAAAAAAAAAGTTTTGCAAACTGTACCGTGTGATATATCAAATGAAAGGGCTTACTATGAGGATTTTAAATATATTTTTTTTATAATTTTAAAATAAATAGTTTTAAAGTTATTTAAGAAAATAGACGAAAATTGACCATCCCCCCCCTTATCTCCGAAACTACTGAACCTAAAATTTTGAAAAAAATACAGAAAATAGGTATATACCTGTAGATTACAGGAAAACCTATAAGAAGTTTGTAGTCTTAAAATAACATGGTAAATCTCTCAATATTATGAGTACAAACTTACATTTACTGTTGGAATGTATGGGAGAACATGCTTTTCAAGTGTAATGTTAAGTTTGTTCTTGGGATAATTTTATACCAACTACGGGACCCTTCATTGTGCGTAGTTCGACACGCACTTGACCGGTTTTTTATTTTAAATCAATCAACGCAGCGTATCGCAGTGCACTGCTGGACATAGGCCTCTCCCAGTCTGCGCCACAACACCCTGTCCTCCGCCTTCCGCATCCAGTCTGTCCCAGCCACTTTCTTCAGGTCGTCGGTCCATCTAGCTGGGGGGTCCCACACTACGCTTACCGATACGCGGTCTCCACTCCAGGACCCGTCTGCTCCACCGGCCATCGGTCCTTCGACAAACATGGCCAGCCCACTGCCACTTCAGTTTGCTTATTCTGCAAGCTATGTCGGTTACTCCGGTTGTTTTTAAATACATGCCATTAAATATGCGAAGAAGCTGCCTTCTCAGCCATGTTTCCACTGACTATTAAAGCAATATTCGCTCATAAACCGAGTAGACGAGCATTCAACAAACTAATTTTCAAATTCCTTATGACTGCGCGGCTCACCGATGACAAGATATGTACACACGAGGACTCGTCAAGCTATACAGTTCCAGTTTAAGCTGACCTCTCATTATACGGAAAACCTATACAGCATGTATAAGAAAGGTGTGGTCATATTTATGGGTGACCATTAAACTAAACAACTTTCTCCATGGGACCAACATCGTAATCGCGAAAAAATTATCAACTGTCCCATACGAAGCTTCAATACCTACTCGACCCAAATGTATGGGACGGCTGATTATTTTAATTTTCGCGATTACGATGCTGGGATTGATTACGTTGAGGGGCTCGTGGCTTAGTAATAACAGCCCCACGGGTCAATCGATCAGTCTTGCCGTGGATGGGTAACCTTCAAAAAAATCTTCTAAAAATCTTTACATACCGATACCCCTCCGTGCCTCGGAAAGCACGTTAAGCCGTTGGTCCCGGCTGTCATTCGTGGCTCTTTGACAGTAGTTACAGGTCATCAGAAGCCCGACAGTATGACAGCCAGTCTTACCAAGGGATATCGTATTACCCAAGGGATATAGTATCTGGGTTGTGGAGGTCAGATAGGCTCCATGTAAAATACTGGTATTCAGCCTAATTAATTTTTGACGTGTAAATGTGTTTTTTGGACCAATTTACAGCAAAAAAACATAATTTAATGCGAGTTCAGCTTATACTGGAAATGTATAGCTTAATTTGTCGCCGAGTGTATGTCTTAGACGAATTTTACGAGTACCAAGACGTTAAGAGAGTTATAATAAAAAGTCTTTGTATTCGCGAATGATGCATAAAACGGAGTATAAGAAAATATTAAAGTTCGGGTGATCGTATAAAAGAATAACTGCCTTTATGGTCAGTCATAGCTGCTCAACCAACTATGGGATGTGAGGGGGATAAAAATAAACAAAGGCGTTTATTTCTATGGTTTATGGGGGAATATTGGAGGAGTACTTTTGCCGGTCGTAGTGAACAGACGTATCGAGCAATTATTACAATAAACAAATAATCACTTGCGAAATTGTGACCTAGTTTAAGCAATAGCCTTAGTAACGCATACTTTTACATTAGATTTGTGAAAGGTGTATTAGTAGAAATGACCGGTGTTTAACAGGATCAAAAAAAACATCTTCACGATGGAGGATAGTCCATTCTCCCGGAGTTCTAAATGTGCTCGCTCCCCACCTACTACACCTGTGCCCGTGGCCGTTCCCACTTCTTCCCCTCAAGTGCCTATCCAAAGGAATGATGCCCCTGAAGTTGTCTCGACGTCAGAAATTCAGAACTGGATGTCGATTATCGAACAGAGCCTGAAGGAGGTGTCCACTATTGCAGCTGATGGAAAGTTGAATGTGGAGCAGAAAACGCGCATCATGAGCCTATGCCGGAAGGTTGGTCACGGAACTTCGCAGATGGCCGTCATGTACCAGTCCGTTAAAGCAAAAGCTCTCCAATCGCACTACACAGTCAGAACTCTCGAAAATCAACTTGATCTTTCGCAGCAGATACAGAACCTTAAGCTGAGTATCGAAGATTCGACGAAACCTGCCCAGAGATCTTCCTTTGCTGACATGGTAAAGAAAGGTGCCAATAATTTTATCCAGCCGAGTTCTGTAAGTTCTGTGGCCATATATCCGAGTGACAAGTTGAAGACCAGCGATGAGACCAAAACTCTTGTGCAGAAAATTATCAACCCCGAACAAATGAAACTCCATGTGAGAGGCCTGCGCAAGACGAAGAACGGCGGTGTAATCATCAGCACCGAGACGCGGGACGACATCGAGAAGCTGAGACAATCGGTGCAGCTAACCAAGTCAGGCCTAACAGTCGACGAGCCCCATAAAAGGAAGCCTAGGGTTGTGATTTTGGGAGTGCCAACATCCATGCAGGAAAATGAGGTGTTTACCTGTTTGTACAAGCAAAATATAGCCGGAAAACTTCAGAACTGCAGCCTTGAGACTTTTTTGAGCTCAATTACTTTAAGTCATAAGTCAGGTAAGAAAGACACTGAGTACTGTAATTACATAGTTGAAGTACCTGCACACATACGCAAAGCCCTGATATCACAAGACCGAGTTTTTGTAAATTGGTCATCATGCCCCGTGAGAGACTTTACTTTGGTCACACGTTGTTTTAAGTGTCAGCAGTATGGGCATGCGGCCAAGTCATGTCGACAGGCATCGTATACCTGCGGCCACTGTGGTGAACAAGGTCACTCAGTAAAAGAATGTCTAAAAAAGGCTGACGAACCGAAATGCGCTACTTGCATGCATTTCAAAAAGCCAGATAAGCATAACACAGGCGCTGCTGACTGCCCCGCAAAAATAATGGCTGAAAAAAGGTACATCAATTCGGTAGATTATGGAGGCGCCTAAGAGCGCCGTAAATTAGTTATTTTTCTGACCTTTTTGTTATTTTATTTTTAACTACCATTATGATAAATAGTTTGATTAATGATTTAGATAATTTTTCTGTATCCGAGTCCAAAGTTTGTGAAGCTGAAAACTGCAAACAATATCTATCCGGCTACAAAACTCCACTAACTATATTAACACAAAACATTCGCAGTGTTTTTAAGAACTTTGATAGCTTTAGTACATTTCAGAAACGGCTAAACATAAATTGTGACGTTATTGTTTTAACCGAATGCTGGCTTGCTAAACAATATAACATACCACTAATCCCGGGATATAATATGTATAGAAGTACTATAAATTACAACCAAAATGATGGGGTGATAGTTTATGCAAGAGATCATCTCAATGTCTCTGTTCAGGAACCTGATATGCACGATTGTAACAGATTGTTAGTTAAAATTGGATCAGAATTTGCGATATTAGCATTATACCGACCTCCATCTTTTAGAAATACTAGCATTTTTACTGACTCCCTGAATGAGACCTTGCAAACCCTATCATCAATCAAAAACACGATTGTAATTGGAGATATTAACATCAACATTCTACCAGGAAGTGCTGATGCAACTGCTCAGGACTACCTCAACGTATGCGCCTTCCACGGCCTACTACCAGCACACAGCTTTCCTACACATCACAGTGGCTCCTGTTTGGATCATATTATGCTTAAATCGAATTTCCCTTCACTTGCACTTGTTGTTAACTCAACAATAACCGATCACAATGCTGCCCTACTAACCCTTAATTGTAAATTACCTGAACAAGTCACTCGCAAAATTTCAAAACTGAACATAAATAAACTTGAAGAAGATTTACGCGTCATCGATTTTGATCCAGTCTATAATTCCGCTGACCCGCAGTTTTGCATGTTGTATGTAATTGAAAACTTACGAAATGCAATTCAGAAAAACACTGTCGTATCGCATTTGAGCAACAAAAACCACAACATAAAACCATGGATCACATCAGGTCTTATTCGCTGTATGAAACATAGAGATAAACTGCATATGAAAGCTAAATCTAATCCAAACAATGCAGTATTGCAACTTTCATACAAAAGATACCGAAATTTCTGTAATAATCTCCTTAAAAAAATTAAAAGCGACTACGACAAAGTGTCATTGGAAATGGCTGGAACAAATAGTAAAAAGATCTGGAAGTATATTAAAGACGCAACGTATACAACGAAACAATATGAGTCATCTTCAGGTTTATTGCAAGTACATTCGTCACCGCTGGAATCCGCTAACATAGCAAATGATTTCTTTATTAATGTCGGAAAGTGTCTGGCAGAAAAAAATCTGGATCAATCCCAAAACCCAACGAGCACTCCTTTAACATGCAGCACTGCTTTAACATCCTTTGTGCTGCTAGATACTGATGAGACTGAGGTTGAAAGTATAATTATGACCTTGAAAGAAGACTGTGCAGTTGGCTGGGATAATATATCGAATAAAATTATCAAAAAATTCAAGGACATTTTGGTGCGACCACTGACTTATATTTTCCGCATTTGTTTATCTTCAGGTCAATTCCCTGAGTGTCTCAAAAAAGCTGTAATTGTCCCTGTCTATAAATCAGGCAGCAAAGAGCAAGTAACAAATTATAGACCTATTTCTTTATTGCCTTCCATGTCAAAAATATTGGAAAAAATTATAAACAGGAGGTTGTTGAAATATTTGGAAGATAAATCAATTCTGTCTGAACGGCAGTTTGGTTTTAGGCCTAAAGTTTCTACTGCCGATGCGGTACACCAGCTGACTGATTATCTAGCACAAGAACTTGACAAGGGTAACCACACAATAGGAATTTTCCTGGACCTCGCCAAGGCTTTTGACACAGTTTCTATCCCAATCCTGTTGCGCAAGCTTGAGTTCATGGGTGTAAGAGGCACCCAGCTGAAAATGTTCAAAAGTTATTTAGAAGATCGTTCCCAGTGCGTAAAGATTGGCAATGTACTCAGCGATGCTCAAAAAACCACATCTTTTGGTGTTCCTCAAGGAAGTATTTTAGGACCCACTCTGTTTTTGATCTACATAAATGACCTTTGCAATATAAAGCTACAGCATGGCACTATCATAACCTACGCTGACGACACTGCTCTACTTTTTTCGGCTGACTCAGAAAATGAAGTCTACAATCTTGCGCAGCACGGTTTCAATATTGTAAGTAAATGGCTTAAAAATAACTCACTAACCCTAAATGCAGAGAAGACAAATTACATTAAGTTTGCGATGCGCAAGCAAATATCGGACACCCCTTCAGCGTTGCATGCTCATTGTTGCCAAATCCCTACAGATAGCCAGTGTAATTGTCCCAATATTAAAAAGACAGATAAAATAAAATACCTGGGTATTATAATAGATCAAACCCTTTCCTTCAAACAACACATGGAAGCACTTAATAATAGAATTCGTAAACTGATATATGTATTCAAAAAGCTACGTTTTATTGCAGATTCAAATATAATTAGACAAGTATACTTTGCACTTTGTCAGTCAATTTTGAGTTACTGTATTACTTCATGGGGTGGGGCGAATAAAACCTTGTTATTGCCCATTGAAAGGGCTCAGAGAGCTATTCTCAAGGTGGCTACTTGCCGCCCTTTTCTTTTCCCCACTAACCTCCTGTATAAAGCTTGTAAAGTACTAACAGTTCGACAGTTATTTATAATGAGCACTGTACTAAAACAACACGCAGCGCTTCCATACAGCACTGATTTTACTAAAAGGAGACGGAAAGATATAGTTTGCCCTCAAAAAAGTACAAAACATGCTTTCACAGCAAAATTTTATATGTACCTTGGACCGCTACTCTACAATAGGCTAAGTGAAAAAGGAAACATCTACTCCTTAAATAATAGTAACTGCAAGAAATTCCTTAGGGAAGCTCTTCAATCTATGTCCTATGAAGATACAGAGAAGTTATTATTTGTGCTAAAGTAAATATTGTTAGAATTATATAATTTTATCTTTTTTATACACCTTTATACATATGTAACAATAAGATAAGTGTGATTATTTAAACAATTAATGTTACCTTCAATCGCCTGAAACACAGGATTTCCTAGTTCAGGCACAAGTCATGGGTGAACTTGCCATAGATTTAAGGAAAACTGTATTTAACGTTAGTCCTTATATTTTTGAATAAATTTGATTTGATTTGATTTGATTGGTGTAGTAGATATATCATATCATATCAGGAGTGACGTCACGGACGGATTACGATACGCATCGGCTGTTCGTGTCAGCACTGATATAAAATAAAACACAAATAATTTTCGAATAAGTTTCGTGTTTACATTAGCTCTGTGGTGTTTCTTAAGTGTGTGATCGTTTGCAAAGCAATCAAACCTGTAGTTCGGTAGTGGAATCCGCAAAAAACTAATTTCAATTATATTAACTTTTTTTATTTTGAAGTTACTTTTTAGTTTTTGGTGTCACTTGGTACCTCCAAAAAGTGTAATTGTTACAACTTTTGACATTAGTTTTGACATCGTTACCACAGACTGTGTATGGTAGCCTAAAATTTATTGTGTAGTAGGCGCCATCTAGCGCCGCAAAAATAAAACTTTAGTGTTGTGCGCCATCTAGCGGCTCCCGTGTCGTACTAATATGGTGAAGTGTGCAGCCTGCGGAAAGTTTCTGGCGGCGAAAGGGGCTGCTGCGTGTAGCAGCTCTGCGTGCCACAATAGGTATCACCTCGCTTGCCTGTTGTTGCCAGATTCGTCACAGATAAGCAGCAATTGGCTGTGCCCTGAATGCAGAAGAAGGCTGCCCAGGGGTGATAACAGCGCCACTCCCGTCAAGGATCTGGGTAGTGGTCCCCCTGTAGTACCAGCAGCAGTGCCGCGAACCACAGCGGCCCCTCTTTCAGCAGCGTCGTCGGCTCCAGCTGTTGGACCAGTCCAGGGCGGCATGATCAGGTCCCCTGTCGCGATGACTAAACCCCCCGCTGCGGTGGCTGGTGAACTGTCTCAGGTTGGGAGCGTACAGGGTACTGATGGGGGGCCCTCGCCGGACACACAGCTTACCCTACGTGAGGAAATAAGGCTTTTCCGTTCGGAGCTGCGGGAGGTGCGGGATGAAATGAGGGAATTTCGTCGTGAAATGGCCGGCCTGCACTCGTCGATGGGAGCCTGTACCGAGCGGGTTGATAGCTTGGAGGCCAGGATCGAGGCTCTCGAGAGTAGGCAGAGTGCTGCAGTGCCAGACGGCAAAGTGGGCCAGCTGGAGCAGATAGTACTGCAGTTACAGCTTGACCTCAATGACCGCGAGCAGGAGTTACTTGGCTCAGATTTAGAGATCGCCAACATCCCGGAGATTCCTGGTGAAAACGTGATGCACACCGTCGGCCTGGTGGCAGCAAAGCTTGGTGTGAGTCTCGACGATCGGGACATAGTGTTCGCGCAGCGGGTGGGCCTGCGAGCTGAACGAGAGGTACAGTCGAGCTCTGCGGGCGGCGCGAATCCAGTCGGCGGAGCGAGCCCGGTCGGAGCAGCGGCTGCGACAGCGCGCGGTCGCCGCATCGTGGTGCGCCTGGCGCGGCGCGCAGTGCGCGACGACTTGTTGCAGAGCGCGCGCGTGCGGCGCGGTGCCACCACCGCGGACCTGGGACTCCCCACAGCCCCGCGCCGCTTCTACCTTAATGAGAGACTCACTAAAACTAACAAACAATTGTTTTACCGTGTGCGTGAAGCTGGCAGTCGTCTCGGGTGGAGGTATACCTGGACGAAGTTCGGCCGCATTCTGGCTAAGCAGGGTGACGGCAAGCCTACCCACTGCATCCGCTCTGAGGTGGACCTTGCGCGTGTTTTTGGTTGCGAAGTGTCTACGGCAAACGATGTCTAATCAAATGGCCTCTGGCAATCACTGTGCTTTTTGTAACAACGTAATTCTCGAACTTTACTCTTTTTTATCAGTTTTGTGTTCATGTAGGTATTTATGTTTGTCTTGTGCGAGGCCACTTATTTTCTTGTATCAGTATGCAGTTGGTTTGTTGGTTTCTTATAGTGGTCCCGCTGCCCGACTGACGGCTATAATATATGTACATTTTACAAGTGTCACACTTCCACTCTCTATGGTCATTTTATTTTTACGGACTTTATATACTATTATTTTTTGGCTGGCTATTTCCGTTACTATTTCTGCAATATTTACAATACTTCACTTGATATTATTAGTACAAATCACACCTAATACTATGTGTTTCAATATACTTATACCTTACATTATTATGAAATACTCCACACTACTTAATACTTACGCTATCTACAACATACTTAATAAGTACTGCAATCAGTTTACGTACACTACTATTTACAATAATGGGTAAGACAAGAAATCTAAAGGTTGGATTATTTAATGCGGGGTCGCTCGGTTCGCGCCATGAGGAGTTCCTTGTGGCTATGGATAGCCACTCGGTAGACATCATGGCAATAAATGAGACCTGGCTCAGGCAGGGAGAAGAGGGGCGCGCGCCGACAGTGCCGGGCTACCGGCTGCGGCACGTGCCGCGTCCTCACGCGGTGCGCGGCGGCCGCGGGGGTGGCGTGGGGTTCTACGTGCGCCGCGGAGTGCGCGTGCGCGCCGTGCCGCACCCGCCGGCGCCGCAGGTCGAGCAAATGTGGCTCAGGCTTAATATTAACTCGCATTCAGTTATCATCGGTACTGCATACAGACCGCCGTGGCTTGATGTCAATGTCTTCTTGGATGCAATTACCGATTCTATCTCCTCCTTTGCTAACGCGGACAAGGTTGTCTTGCTTGGCGACTTCAATATTAATGTGTTAAACCAAACTGACAACAAATCTAAACTACTAAATAATTTTATACATTGCTGCAAGCTTCGACAAGTTGTTACTGAGCCAACCCACTTCACGGATCACAGTGAAACACTAATTGATGTTGTGTGCACGGATGCCCGTGTGTGTGGCGTCTCAGTATCACACATACCGGAGCTCGGTAACCATGCGATTATATCTGTTGATTTAAATTTTAAATTAGAGAAGCCTGCTCCGCAATGGATTACCTATAGGCCACTAAAGGACATTCTTCCTGATTTATTTAATGACGACTTAAATAGAATGGACTGGGAACATATTGAAAATCTTGAGGATGTGAACTCCATGGTTGAAATGTTTAATAAGTACATTTTGACACTATTTGACTTGCATGCTCCTATTAAAAGAGTCTTAATCAAAGAGAAATCTTATCCGTGGATAACAGATACTGTCAGGGAAATGATGAGGCTGCGTGACAAGTGTCATTTGAAGGCTAAAACTACAAAATCCGAACAACACATTAAGTCATACAAAGAGTTCAAATACCTTGTTAGAGCTGCTTTTGATAGTGAGAAGTGTGCTTATTTTAAAACATATATTAATAATAATATTAAAGATCCTAAGAAATTATGGAGTCATATCAAATCAACAGTAGGCACCTCTAAAAGACCAGAGCATACTCTGCCACATTTCTGTAACAACCCCGAAACTATAAATCAACACTTTTTGGATGTACCGGGCAGTGGTAGGGTCAGTACTGCAGATTTATCTTTTTTTGAGCACCATAGACACGGTGTCAGTCATTTCCAGCTTGAGCCTGTCCGGCAGGATGTGGTGCTCAGGATCTTGCGTGGTCTTAAGTCCAATGCGCAGGGCTCTGACCATATTTCTCTTGAGATGCTGATTTTGACACTTCCTCGTACACTTAATGTTCTCACAGCTATCATTAACAGATCCATTGTCACCTCTTCTTTCCCTGATCTGTGGAAAATGGCAATAGTTAGACCAATCCCTAAAGTACCTAACCCCACTACTGTCAAAGACCTCCGCCCGATAAGCTTACTGCCATGTCTGTCCAAGGTTCTCGAAAGGGTTGTCTCTGACCAACTAAGGGCATATCTTGAACAACATAGCATTTTGCCACTTGCTCAATCTGGATTTCGCAGGTCCCACAGTACAGCGACAGCCCTTCTTGATGTAGTTGGTAACATCCTTGAGGCCAGAGACAAGGGTATGGGATCCCTGCTTGTCCTACTGGATTTTTCGCGTGCTTTTGACTCAATCAATACTTCTCTTCTTCTTTCAAAGCTGTCTTTCTATGGTTGTGATAGTGAAACGGTGAAATGGTTTGCGAGTTACCTTAATAATCGAACGCAGTTTGTCCAGGTGACAAGCGACAGCGGAGATACCATGTCCTCTGGTCCGAAGCGCGTGGATAGGGGCGTGCCGCAAGGATCGATTTTAGGGCCGCTTCTCTTCATCCTGTACAGTGCTGATATTACCAGCTGCCTGATCAACACCAAGTTCCATCTTTACGCCGACGATCTGCAGTTGTACCTCTCCTTTAGCTCACAGGATACTGCTGAAACTGTAAGCAAAATAAATGAAGACTTGGACAGGATCTCGGCTTGGTCCAAAAGAAACTCCCTGGTACTAAATCCAAGTAAGTCCAAATATATTGTGATGGGATCTAGGGATTTTGTGAACAAAATGCTTGCTTGCAACTTGGACCTCAGGATTGATGGTTGTAGTGTGGAGAGGGTGTTGGAAGCTCGTAATCTTGGAGTAGTATTTGACGGGCAGCTGCATTTCGAAACTCACATATTGGAGGCTGTGCGCAACTGCTTCTACCGACTTAAGCTCTTGTATCGTGTTCGTCCCTACATAAGTGTGGATATGCGTGTCATGCTATGTGAATCACTTGTTCTTTCCAAGCTGAATTACGCTGACACTGTGTATGGGGCGTGCATTCTCGGTAGAAGCGAAAAACTTATCCAGCGGGTGCAGAATGCCTGTGTAAGGTTCTGCTACAATGTCCCACCACGATCCCATATCACTCCATTTTTAAATAAGGGTAATTTGATGAGAATGTCAGCGCGCAGAAAGCTTCACCTGGCTACCCTACTCTTTGGCACTATTCTCACTAAGAAACCAGATTATTTATATAAGAAACTGTTGTGGTCGCGTGATGTCCATAACTTTAAAACCAGAGCATCTTCATACCTCATGTTGGCCTCATCGCATAAAACTGCTGCATTTCGTGGATGCTTCAAATTCGCTGCCTCTCGTTGCTGGAATGACTTGCCACCGCCTTTCCGTGCTATAAAAACAGTTGGTACTTTTAGATTTAAATTTAAACAACATTTACTGCAGCTTCAAAAAGATTCCATCTGATTTTGAACTTACCCTTAGTTTGCACGCGGCTGGCAATGGTGGTCCGCGCGTTTGGCGGTCATTGTTCAGTGTATAGGCGCAGCACTTGTTTTCTGTGTGTTATTAGCTTACTTGCTCCTTGCTCAATACTTAATCGGATGGTAAACGAGACTCAGGTTGCATTCTTTTCATTTCGTTGTCTGTCACTTGTATTTTGCGTTTGTAATTACAATCACTCTCTTCATTAGTTTATTTCACCTTCAATACCGTTAATAATTACCACGTAACACTAATTTTTTATTGTATATTTTACTTCAATACATTAATTATTGTTTACACTACACAGCCGTCATGTTTTACATTTATTTATTTTGTGTTGTTATGCGTCGTGAGCGCATTGGCACTCGCGTTCCTTTGCTTGTCATTACTGTGCCCACAGATTATAACTAGTATTGGTAATGCCACAGATACTTTGTGGGTAGACAAGTAATGTGGTAACGCGGGGCGCTCACACGCGGACTGAATTGAGTTGTTTTTTTTTTTTAAACATTTATTATTTGTGTTTGTAACGTTTTACATTTTATCTATTTGTATCTATTTATAATTATTTATGTATTTTAGTATATCTGCCCGTGACATCACAGCGGGCCCTATCAGAATACCAGCGCTGCGACACTCATGTTAAGTGCCGCAGCATCATGCTGAGATAGGGACCTTTTGGCCTCGTACAGGACTTTTTTTTTTTTTATTTACTTATTTTAATTTTTTTTTTTTTTATATTTAATTTGTTTGTTTTCAACTTTAATTTTGTGTTTTAGTTTTAGTTCTGTGCGAGTCCCAATAAATACTTTTTCTTTCTTTCTTTCTTTCTATATCTGGGCGCTCATGGGGACAGTGGATATTAGAAGGTAATCGCAATTTTTTTTTTTGTTTTTTTGTCAAACCATAGAAAAGTTCTGTGGAAATCGGTTGTCATGATACGGACATGATGCTGAGGAATGAGGAAAATGTCGTCAGGAAAGTTTTGAATGTGGATGGCTATACGAGTAGGGGAAGACCAAAGAAACGGTGGATGGACTACCCCATTGGTTTGGTTACATAATTATTATGTACCGTATTATGGGACCGTACAACACCGGTTAAGAGTTAAGTATTTCAAAGAGGTAAGCCGTTTATGAGGTTACCTTTATAATGTGTAACTCCTTGGTTTTAGCCTTGAAACCCGGTAAAAGGGTTATCCCTTCAATATGAATATCCCATTGAATGGGTTCTATATTTGACACCCAGTGAAATGTTTACCTCTTCATTAAGATAACCTATATAATAACATAAGTATTTGTTTACTTTATTTTCATTACAATCAGACTTCCCAAACCCCTTATATACAATTATTTACATTATCCAATCAAATTTTACAAATTAATTACACTATGTAATATAAACATAATCTAAATAAACTAAAACTATAACAATAAATGGAAAAAAAATCCACTATAACACAAGTCAATATTTTTTTAAACTAAAAGTCCCTGACCGCTCCCGGCCCAAAAGTGCTCATTACACTCGCCGCGTTTCCACGCTGGATTGCGATGGCCAGCCTCTGCACTAGGAACGATCCGGAACGTGAGTCACCAGTCGTAAATAATAAAGGGTTTGGCACCTATATAATAAAGGTTTTGTACGGGTAACCATATTAGCAATTTGCAACGTATGCCCATCATCGAGATATCCTATTACATTGCTCCGAGTTGGAATGTTACGCTGTAATCGTTTTAAAGAGAGTTGAAGTTTAACCCTTTTGAACGGCTTAATTTAAGCCGTTCAAAAGTGTTATCCACATCCTTTGGGGTTTTGTTTAACTGCTTAGAAAAATCCTATCGATATACCTTTCAATGGATAACCAAAATGGTCATTTAAAGCCATTCAAAAGATGTTACCTACATCGCATGGGTTTTTAATTAACTGCTTAGAAAAACCCTATCGAAAACCCTTTCAATGGATAACCAATATGGTCCTTTAAAGCCATTCATAAGGGTTACCTACATCGTATGGGTTTTTGATTAACTGCTTAGAAAAACACTATCGAGAACCCTTTCAATGGGTAACCGAAATGGTAATTTAAAGCCATTCAAAAGGGTTACCTACATCGTATGGGTTTTTGATTAACTGTTTAGAAAAACCCTACGAAAACCCTTTCAATGTTTAATCAAAATGGTCAATGCTCTCAACCAGTTTTACAACATTTTATGAGAAGACGTCGTGATTCATCTGGCTTCACTATCTTCACCGTTGTGCTGTGACTGTTTCGTTGACTCATCGGTCACAGTATTACTAACTTTGTCCTAGTTTCCAAGGTATTGGTTTAGTCACAAGATACTGAGATAATCTGTGGTTATAAATATTATTACTTCCTCTGTAAAGCTCACTTGAAACCTCACTCAAGTGAGCACACACAAATCGAAAGCGAACTTTTTTGTCGCGTATTCACGAGACACCATTCGAATTTCGAAGTGATATATAGAGAATAATATTAAGACCTCTGTATTATGTTAGATTTCCTCCGGATTCGTCTGATTTCCGAAATTAGAGCAATCCGGAGGATATCTAACTTAGAGAAGATGTATTGATAATTTGTATGGTTAAAATTATGTGAATACATATTTCTTATTGTCACGAATCATATTTTGATTAATATACAACCTTAACTTTGCAAAAAACGCAAGAAAATTTGAATTTCGCGGGCTACCACAGCGCAATCACCTTATCACCTTAACGACTGTCCAAAGCACGAATGGGCTCTCGATATAGAAGATCGATCGGAAACACATTCGTCATAAGCATATCCTATAGTTCTACATCCAGAAATTGTGCACTTGCTTTCTAAGGCTTGGTAGCACCATAATTACGGAGTTAAAGTAAAGGTTTACGTCATATTTGACAATAACTGTAACGCTGATTTCAGTGGTTACTGCGAAATGTGTTGCACCGGCGCGGTAGCGCGGCATATACATCAGCTTGGTTAAAGTTATCAGGCCGGGGTCGCGGGTTTTTCGAAAGAGATACCGTGGCCCTGACATAGGCAACTGAGGGAACACGGGTGGGTTTTAGTCAGTACAAGTCTGACACGCCCTTCCGCTCCGCCCAGAGCGGGAGAAGTCATTTGATGATTTCCAATCCACAAAAAAAAAAAAAAACGTACGCGTCTGACAGACAGTAGTGACAGATATAACACTAACCAGCTAAGCGTGGGCGGTTGAGGTTACAGTTAAAGTTATGACATCAAATGGAGCAACCCACTTTTTGTCTAACAGGTAGTTTAACTGAATGTGCGATATTTGTTATTGTCAAAGTAAGATGGTGCAACCCACCCTTAATAATTTTGGTCAAATGTAATTTGAGTTTGTATTCAAATGATTTTTTTTTTTTGACCACTGTTTCTGTGAATACATCATTACCAATTACTTCTTGCAATTCAAATGGAACCCTTACAAAAAACCGACAAAACGAATTAAATATAATGTTTATTGTAAATATAATTGCGTATGATATATTGCTGGCAGCCCCATTCCAATCTTATAATGGTTCACAATACAAGGATAGGGTTACAAGACTAAAAAATTAGGGGACCATGTGACAACATTGAAAGTTGAAACCGCTACTTATTATTTATTTATGTTTCACGCTTTTTTTTTTCAATTTTGGAGTGTGCTACGCAAGTGGTATTCGATTGAGTCCATTAGGAATTTCTAATTAACAGCCTGATACCCGGGTTACCGAAAACCTCCCTTTTTATTAAGAGTCGTCTCAACAGGGATAAAAGAAACGTCAAAAACTTACTGAACTGACGTAAGCTGTCATACGACCTGTCAATATCAAACCGTACCTATGTCATCTCATTACATGAATGCATTATACTTTTGTGACATGACCTAGAGCCAAAGGTGGATTAGGCGCACAATGCCACATTCGCAAAATGACATAATTGGAATTTCGCAAAATGTCACATTTTCAAATTGTCATATTCTCAAAACGCCACATCGCAAAACGTTACATTAGCAAAATGCCCTTTTCGCAAAATGCCATTTTCGCATAATGTCAAAACGAAAAAAAAACGAAAATTTTGAGAATGTGTCATTTTGATAGTGTGGCATTTTGAGAAAAGATAATTTGCGAATGTGTCATTTTGCTAGTGTGGCATATTGAGAAAAGACATTTTGCGAATGTGTAATTTTGCGTCACTATGTCATTTTGCGAATGTGGCATTGTGCGCCTAATCCCCAAAGGTGCTTCTAGAAGTAAGCTGAGTGGACTAAAATATAAGTAATAAACTAAGTAAGTAAATAAATATGAATAAAGCTTTTATTTTATAATTAATGCAGTTTACTAGAACTAAAATGAAACAGACTGCAATTTATATTACACAGAATTCAATTAGCAAAATGAATTTGTGATTCGAAAAATATTAATTCAAAGTGATCCCAGCCCTAAGCTAGTGACGTGACAAATTTAATTACAAATCGATTAGCCTATCTATCTAGTGATGGGAAATCAATATTTTTTTATTGCTTTTACACGATGAAACGTGATAAATTCGATTGGAATTTGAATAAGTGCTGTGCCCAAATTGATTGCGTTGATATACGTGCCCGGTAGAATTACTGAGGGCGTGTGACAACAAACATTATACATTCATACGTCATAGTCGATAGCCTAACCTAGCGGTTCGGATTACACAATTCCGTTTATTAGTGTTGGGATTAATGTCGATAAAAAAAATCATTTTGTATTTATGTAATTGAATGGTTTTTGTCGAGTTGAATAATTCATATTTTATTTATTATTTTGATCAGTTGTGCGAAATCCAAAGCAGTTTAAGTAATGAATTAATTTTACAGACCTAAAAAAGATGTGGATATATCATAGCCAACTGGTTAACCGCCTACGCCTAGCCTTTTTGACGGGGTGGAAATCCTCATGGATGTCCTCCGCCCTGGGGTGGGACAGACCCCTCTAGGGTCTGTCAGACTCTTACTGACTAAAACCACGGGGTGGTTTTAGTCAATAAAATGTTCCCTAACGATGTTGGTCCCATGTAGACCCTTAAATTTCATCACACCTTTCTGGTACTCCCTGTAAATAATAATATATTTTGCAGGGTGGCCCTTAATTAATGTATAATGTAATTTTTCTGGTGTGCATAATAAAGAGTATTCTATCTATCTATCTATCTATAATCTCATAATTAAGAGGTCATTTTACTCATAATTATGAACAACTTTTACTATGGGACCAAACCGGAAATCGAGAAAAAAAAAATCAGCCGGTCCCGACATTTCTATGTTAGCATAACTCGTCAAAATGTAGGGAGCAGCTGATTTTTTTTCGCGATTTCAGGTTTGGTCCCATAGTAAAAGTTGTTCATAATGATGAGTACAATGTTACAACCCCAATGTTATCCATTAATTACGGAACATACTGTATAATAATATATCTTTAGTAAAATAATATAGCAAAACAAATAATCTTAAATAAATAATACCGAACGAGTTTCATAGAAACCTCAGCCAAGTCAAATATACGTTTGTAAAGTAATTAAGTGGGAAACTTTTTATTGTTTCAGGCGAAGTGTGTCAAAATACTGAAAATTCCTCTCCGAAGTTAGCAAATTATTATTTTGTTAGACTCGAAGCAAACATGGAAGTTTTAAATATAGGAATGTGTATCTTTAATACATATTTGAGGTTATTTTTGTTTTGTTTTTCTTTTGGGCTTTATTTGTTGAAAGTAGTAGAAAGAAACAGGTAAGTTTCAAAAGTAGTTTTTTTTTTAATAATGAGAAAAGAAGTAATATTTATAAGTTTTAATTTAATATTAATTAATTATTTTTAATATTATTTAAGAGTGCTTATGCTTATGGTTTGGTCATGTTAAGAGGATGAATGAAAGGCGACTAACAAAAGGTATTTACATGGCAGAAGCGAGTGGAAACGCGGGAGGGGACGCGCTAGGAAGACATAATATAGTGACTTTATTGGTGCTGTTCTTCAGAAAGGTCAGGTGCGTAGTACTCGCAACCAGCGTGCGTGTATGACCAGATGTATGACCGTAAACGAGGCGAAAGGAGTATGTAAGGATCGTAGCTGGTGGGGATCTGTAGTTTCTGCCTACCTGCGGAAGAAAGCGTGAGTTACACGGCTACACATCAAGCTATACATTTCCAGTTTACACTGACCTCTCATTGTAAGGAAATCTTATACAATACGAGATCAGCTTATACTGGAAATCTATAGCTTGATCTGTAGCCGTGCGTACGTAATTTAATTTTTTTTAAATTGCCAAACTGAATTAAACTTACTTAATTTACATGTACCTACTTAAATACTATCACAAAGTCACAACTCTATAATATTTTCCATTATCTTAAAAACCATCAAATTAAAAACGTTCTACCGCCTTCATGATTTATTCAACCCTTAAAACCTGTCTGATTACAACATTACGTCAAATATCAATCAGTCACCGCACTATCGCGCCATCTCAATTTATCGATAAGAACACAACACTACGCTGTCCATTATAATAGGCGTTT
This sequence comes from Cosmia trapezina, assembly GCA_905163495.3. NCBI lineage: Eukaryota > Metazoa > Arthropoda > Insecta > Lepidoptera > Noctuidae > Cosmia > Cosmia trapezina. Next base: position 8,898,124 of record LR991049.1, read on the forward strand.
TGTTTACAATGCCAACTGAAGGGGAATCCGGACCCCAACTCAATAACACACTGACTTAAATCACACCGCAACACTCACACAAAATGTACTTTAAACTTAACAAGACAAAGCTGATTTTCCGTTGAAACGGCATGGAATAAACTTGGAGAGACGTTAAATGCAAATGGGAATAAATGTCACTGTGTATCAATGTAAAAGGAACTGTATTACAAGAGGGTTAAAGTTGTTCTTGGAATGTTGTTTGCGGTGTAGATAAATGGGTTATGTCGTGGCGTTGTCGGCAGAAGAAATCGATAACACAAAATTGCGTTTCCGTCACCTATTCCCTGTAGTAAGTTGTGTTTTTTAGTATGCTTACGATGTTTTGTAGCGCACATATTGCTCTAAGGAGCTCGTGGCTAAGTAATAACAGCCGCACAGGTCGATCCATCAGGTTAAGCTACGCTTGCCGGGGTTGGTCCGTGAATGGGTGACCATCTTTACATACCGAGACTCCTCCGTGCCTCGGAAAGCACGTTAATCCGTTGGTCCCGGCTGTCATTCGTGGATCTTTGACAGTCGTTACGGGTCGTCAGAAGGCTGAAAGTCTGACAACCAGTCTTACCATGAGGTATCGTATTACCCAGTACTGGGTTGTGGAGGTCAGATAGGCAGTCGCTCCATGTAAAATACTGGTATTCAGCTGCATCCGGTTAGACTGGAAACCGACCCCAACATAGTTGGGAAAAGGCTAGGCAGATTGATTGATTGATATTGCTCTAATGTGGAATGAAGGTTTAACTTAGTATTAATTTTAGTATGATCATTCATGAGGAGCTTATGGCTAAGTAATAACAGCCGCACGGATCGATCGATCAGGTTAAGCTACGCTTGCCGGGGTTAGTCCTTGGATGGGTAACCATCTTTACACAAATATGAAGACCTCGCCGTGCCTCGGAAAGCACGTTAAGCCGTTGGTCCGGCTGTCATTCGACGGTTAACGGGTCGTCGGAAGCCCGAAAGTTGACAACCAATCTTGCCAAGCGGTATCGTATTACCCAGTTACTGGGTTGTGGAGGTCAGATAGGCAGTCGCTCCATGTAAAATACTGGTATTCAGCTGCATCTGGTTAGACTGGAAGCCGACCCCAACATAGTTGGAAAAACGCTATGATGATAATGATATATAATTTATGAGATATGATCATTCATAAAATCATAAGGTACAATATTCTCTCCACAAAGTTACTAGAAATGTCAAAACTCCTAACCTAGCCTAACTTTATTGGATCTTAAACGGGTTAAGACTTTAATTCCAAAGATAAAAAAGTTGCAGCGCCTAAAGGCTCTTACAGACAGAGGCGATATCGCGTCGCGACGTGATATTTTTCTAAGGATATAATATCTATTTTATTTATTACAATGATTTACTTAGCTTATAAATATACTATGCCCCACAAAACCATGTCAATAGTTTGACTGTTCGGCGAGTTTTTATTATTATTACTTTACACATTAAAAACTTAAACTTTTTACTTTAGGACTAAGGTAGCACTGCAGTTAACGTCTCCAAATAATATCTTTTTAATTTATTTCTGAACCTGTTTGCATTGGCTTCGCTCCTTATGTCTATGTAGGTATATCGCAATATCGCGTCGCCGACACGATATCGCCTCTGTCTGTAAGAGCCTTAAAATGAAAATGAAAATCAAAGCTTATCCACCATAGTTCGTTTTCATGAGGAGCTCGTGGCTAAGTAATAACAGCCGCACGGGTCGATCCGTCAGGTTAAGCTACACTTGCCGGGGTTGGTCAGTGGATGGGTGACCATCTTTACATAACGAGACTCCTCCGTGCCTCGGAAAGCACGTTAAGCCGTTGGTCCCGGCTGTTATTCGTGAATCTTTGACAGTCGTTACGGGTCGTCAGAAGCCCGAAAGTCTGACAACTAGTCTTACCAAGGGGTATCGTATTACCCAGTAACTGGGTTATGCAGGTCAGATAGGCAGTCACTCCATGTAAAATACTGGTATTCAGCTGCATCCGGTTAGACTGGAAGCCGACCGCAACATAGCTGGGAAAAGGCTAGGCAGATTGATCCACCATAGTTCGTTTTCGTATCGAAACTGTAATTTAGTTTTTGTTTCGATTGAGCAGTCTTTCAGCTAAAGTGCAGTAGTGTTATTCTGTAAAGTTCACTTGGGACCTCACTCAAGTGAGCGCACACAATAGGGATGATGATTTAATTATTTTTGGTCTGTCATGTACACACGGCTACATAATTATCAAGCTATACATTTCCAGTATTTAAGCTAATCTCGCATTGTAGAGGATTTCCGTACAATGAGAGGTCAGCTTATACTGGAAATGTATAGCTTGATATGTAGCCGTGTGTACATAGCAGCAGGTCAAGTTACTACAAGCTGTCAAATTTTGTCATTCGATTTTGAACTTAACTAACAATATTTTAAGGTTTAAAATCATTTGGAGAAATTTGACAGTTCAGTATAAACCTGATGTTCTGTTGTCTGTACATTTAACAAAAATATTGGACACGTATTGACGTATTTTTCTTTTACTACGTAACCAAAGATAACGGCGATACGTAAATGGCATGACGTCACGCCTAGCTAGATTTTATACGTAGAAGTGACGTAGCGAGTCCTCACTCCCCAACGTTAAAGCGTGCTATCTAAGTATGTATTTTTTTATTAATATGATAAAGCAAAAAATACGTGTCTAATATTTTTTTTATTATCTGACTGAACGGACTAAATACACTTTTTTTTTTTTTAAACAGTCATCATATTGTCCAGGACAGCAAAAAAATTATATAAAATTGTACATCTACACTCGCGAGCAACCAAATCGACTCAACCCATACGTGCACATAAATATGTGTATTTTTCGAAAAATATATTACTTATTTTAAAAATTATTATAGCGTTCGAAAGCTTGAGACCTTAGCTTTAATATGGTACCACTTTTCTTAACATTTATTCAGGACTTTTAAAATTAATGCTATCTGGGTGAAAGTAGAGGCAAAATGGGAACTTAGAAAAATGTGTGGTGGTTAGTTATTTTAAAAATAAAACAAAAACTGTTGAAAAAACATAAAATAATTTATTATATCAGTATTTGGTATTGCCTAGCTCTAATCACAGCTTGCAGTCGATTCTTCATCGACCTGATCAATTTTTTGACGGTGTCTTGAGGAATTCTATCCCACTCCTCTAATAACGCCGCCTTCAGTTCCTCTATGGTCGAAGGGACTGGATCTGGCCCTGACCCTTCTTTTGAGCTCGTCCCATAAGTGCTCGATGGGATTCATATCTGGACTGAGTGCAGGCCAGTCCATTGTCAGTATATTCACTTCGTCCAGGAACTGCCGAGTGATACGCGCCGTGTGACACCGGGCATTATCATGCATTAAGACGAAGTTCTCGCCGACAAATCCTGCCTAGAGAACAACGTGGTCCTGAAGTATGTCGGTAATATACCGATCAGCTGTCAACCCTCCTCCTCGGCCTCCGCCGGGCACGAAAACAAGCTCGGTTTTTCCGTCTAAAGAGATACCAGCCCAAATCATGCAGGAGCCGCCGCCGTATGCAACCGTTTCAGCGAAACAGCACTGCGCAAATCGCTCGCCCGGACGCCTGTAGACCCGGCCTTTCCTGTCACTGCCATGCAGACACATTCTGCACTCGTCAGTGAACAAGACCGACTGCCATTGCTCGACGCTCCAATTGAGGTGCTCTCGAGCAAATTGAAGGCGCACTTGTCGGTGGCCTGCAGTTAATTTTGGGCCCGTGGCAGGCCGTTTTGGAGTGAGATTGGCTTTCCTCAAGCGTCTTCTTACTGTCCATTCGCTGACAGCCACCCATCGAACACACCTCAATTCCTGCATCACATCAACACCCGTCAGGTGCCGATTCCGCAGCGCTGTTGTAACGATGAAACGGTCGTTTCTCTCTGAAGTGCACCGATGGCGGCTGGCTCTTGGTCTCCGATTAAAGGCACCAGTCTCTTGAAATCTTCTGTATACCCTTGATAACTGGCTCATGTGAAGCTGGGCAGCGACGGTTCGCTGACTGAGTTCTCGTTGCAACATAGCAACAACTTGAGCAGCTTCTTCAGGCGTAGTGTCCATAGTTTCTTCAAAACAATGAGTGCAATTTGCGGAGATGTGTACAGGTCAACTTCTGATAAGCGACTGATAAGGTAAATGGGTTGTGAGGGTTTTTATCGGGGTGGATCGTAGCACAAGTCGTGTGTACCGTAGAGAGTGAATTTTCCTAAACACCCGTTTAAATTGCTTAAATAAAACGTACTGAATATTTTTTTATGACAGTGGTGTTGATGTAGAGGTAAATTCTCAAGCTTTTAATGGACATATGGTTATTATAAATAAAATATGTATTTTCCGAAAAATAAAGATATGTATGCGTGCTTATGGGTTGAGTCGATTTAGTTGCTCGCGAGTGTAGGTATTAAGGCCCTGGTTCCAAGCGTGGTTTAGCTCGGTGTGTAAGTGAAATGGCTTTATGGCTGTCTAGTTAGACGCGCGAGATAGAAGACTCTCACGCGCACCGGAATTATGTCGTAAAAGTGCAAATAAAATCGTATAAAATTAGAAATTAACTATTTAATCAAAAGTAATCCATCACTGGATGCAGTTTGGAATTTGACATTTCATGGTATATTTTGAATTATAATTATAATTGCTAATGAAGGGATAAACAGCTTTTAAAGATTATTAGTAGGTATGTTTAAAGATTTTTTTGGTGCATTAAAGTATGTTTAATTATGTTTTGGCTTCCATCACTGTATGCGAAAAGGACTTGAAAATATCATATTTTTTTTATATGTCAAAATTATTTACGGTTTATGAGATACACAGCTTTAAAAAAACACCTTTTTGAAATAGATATAGAATGGCCTATGAGGGTGATATGGTCATACTGATCAAACCCTCTATAAATTAATAAAGATACAAAAAAAAAAACCAGGCATCATCCCTATTCGTAAGCGACCTCATCATTTGTTTTTATTAAAAGTAAATCTCAGCGCGGATTCCTCGATACTGTTCGAATTTCGAAAATTATGTTTGAGTTGAGAACACTTCAGTACACTTTGAGTCATAAAAACCGGTCCATAATCTCTACCGTAAAGAAAGCAGCTGCCATGAATGACCATGTATGAAGTTAAACAGCTGTTGCACATTTTGCAAGGTATGTCCACTGACCGTCTGCCGGTAGTCTGAACAATACACTCCGAAACAAAGGGGTCATTAACCGCGGCCGCCATGTTTTTTTTTTTGTAAAATTAAAAACAACTCTTTTTATTCTGTGGGTCGACTCGTAGAGCAGTGAAAGGGGTAGAGTGCTTTTTTTTCTACAGCTTCGCCTTTTTTTTGTAGGTGGTGAAAATTTCTAAGTTGGAAGCATTTTCTCCTACAGTGAAGGCACGTGCATTGATCTACAAATATGCTTGCTCACCGGTGTCTTGGCGATTTCTGCCAATTACAAGTCTTGGTTTCTTCATAATGTTTTCCTACAACGTACGTAAGTCGGTGACGTACAATTTTAGTGTCTATTTTCTTGAATTTAGAGACTTTACTCATTAAATAAGTCACAGTAAAAATACATAACACTCCTTTTTGAACAGTAGTGTAATAAGGAGACGTTAAATAAGGAGTGACCTGTCACTGTCACACATGACAGGTCACTTCACATTGGTCTTGCTTGAGAATCTTGGCCGCCGCGAAATTCAATTTTTTTTGGGTGTTTTGCAATTTGCAGCTCCGTGTCAGATTGTATCTAGATCAAAATATGATACGCGGCAATAAAACATATATGTATTTACATAATTTTAACCATAAAAATCATCAATACATCCCTCTAACTTTTTTTTTGAACTCCTGTGTATACAGGGTGAAATTAAATTAGCTAGCAAAACTCCGCAGACGTGACGGGTATCGATTTCGTGCAGATTCGTCAAACGAACGAAATCTGCACGAAATCTAACTTAGAGAGATGTATTGATGATTTTTATGGTTAAAATTATGTAAATACATATGTCTTACTGTCGCGTATCATACTTTAATCAAGATACAACCTGACACGGACCTGGAAATTGCAAAAAACCCAAAAAAAATTGAATTTCGCGGGCTACCACTGCGCATCATCCTTAGTCTTCGGGGCATATCGAATCAGCTAGATTATTTTCCCAGTTCTGTCTCTTTATTGCTATAAGTACCTATGTATCGTAAACAAGGATCTTTAGATACTCATGGTCACGTTATCAGGGCAAGTAATTAGGTTACGATCTTGACGTATTGTTGATTCAGCGGCTAAAAATAGGAATAGATAAGAGTTCAATGTGGTACACACGGCTACATATCAAGCTATACTTTCCAGTATAAGCTGACCTCGCATTGTATTGGATTTCCGTACAATGCGAGGTCAGCTAATACTGGAAATGTACAGCTTGATGTGTAGCCGTGTGTACTTAAGAGCATAAATGTATAAAGCTCTATCAATAGATTGACATTGTTGTTAAATTATTGACTGTCCCGGATTTAGAGGTCGTAAATGCGAGTACTGAGTGTGATCATGATTTCCATCCTCGATTTTTCAATAGCTAATTTAGATAGCTTAGATTCCAGAGGGGCAATTCCCGTATTTTTAATAACGTTCGCAATCTCATCTTAGTCTCGATCTGTCAAAAATTGTATAGCGTTTACTTAAATTTTTGCTTTTTGATTGTCGCTAGCATGAGATTACAACTTGCATTTTGAACGTTTTTAAGTACGAGAATTAGCCTTCAGATTGCGCTTCATCATCATCTTCATCATCATCCACCCCACACCTCGTGTCGTGCCACATGCGGTGCCTTTGTGTCCGTGTACGACAGTCAGAAGAACATTAAAACTTATTCTCCGTTAGCTATAAGCAGTCTTAACATGGTATCTTTTAAGGCGAAAGCGCCAGGGTAGCCCGCGAAATTCAAAATTTCTTACGTTTTTTGCAATTTGCAAGTCTGTATTATGTTGTATGTTGATCTAATTATGATTCGCGGCCGTATCAAATATTTATTTATAGAATTATAATCATAAAAATCATCAATACATAACAACTCTCTAAGTTCATATTACCCTATTGAATGACTATTTCATGATATCATGAGATTTGAGGCCAATTCTAACTTATGGAGTTGTGTTCCTGATTCTAATGATTATAATTATGTAAAGCCATATTAATTACGGCTGCAAATCATATTTTAATCAACATACAACATGACACTGAATTGCAAATTGCAAAAAATGTAAGAATTTTTTTAATTTCGCGGGCTACCACTGCGGATCCGCCCCATGTTTAACAACTAAATTATTCTTATTCTTAACCTCGCCAAGGTTTTGGCGTTTGTTGGCTGCGTCTATTGGTTGCGGATCCCACTGTCCATATTGTAGAACCATAGACAATCCGTCTGTTTGCCAACCCATCACATAAAACCTCAAACAACAACATTTTAATGGAAACGCTGCCTCTGTGCCGCACTACTCTGTGCGGTAGTTAAATCGAGTTTGAAATTGGCGCGGCTACCCTAACCCAACTTTGTATTGAAACAAGCTTTTTATTATCTACATATACGGACAAACTAATATGTTTGTATGTATGTTTGGCTCGCGTTTTTGTGGTGCGTTGTCATATTTTTTTAGCTGTTTCATTTCTGAACCATTTTTTTTTGCACTCCGTTGTATATAGGGTGAAATTAAATGATATATCTAAACACGACAAAATAAAAAAGATTTGATGATTTTTGTGGGGTGAAAGACAACTGGAATTGTTGTTATTTGAAATGTGAGTTGATAAAATGCGTGCGTTTTATTTGTGCAAAATAAACAATTTTTCTTTCTTTCTTTTTCTTCTAATAAATAAATAACAATTTCCTTAGGCGGCGATACAAGAGAAAAAGTAGGACAACAACAAAAAGGCTGACATCATTTTTATTGTTGCAACAACTTTCAGGCTTCAACCCCAATACCACGACATTTCACCAACCACAACAACGGTTAAGCTAATCGACTTCCTTTGTAAACTAAACCAAACTACATTTTTCTAAATTAATTTCCAACGTTCGCGTTAATTACAATTTAATTGATCACGCGACTGTTCACAGATTGTGCGGGATCAGTTATTATGCTGTAAGCTATTAACGGTTAGCTTTAGCTTGTAAGTTCGTTATTTATAATGTTAATTATTACTTAAGGCCCTGCCCTGCATCGAAGCTTGGTTTAGCTCGGTGTGTAAGTGAAATGGCGTTATGGCTGTCTAGTTTGACGCGCGAGATAAAAGACTCTCACACGCACCGAAATTATGTCGTAAAAGTGCAAATAAAATCGTATAAAATTAGAAATTAAGTATTTAATAAAAAAAATAATCCATCACTGGATGCAGTTTGGCATTTTATAGTATATTTTTAATTATAATTATAATTGCTAATGAAGGGATAAACAGCTTTTAAACATTATTAAGAGGTATGTTTGAAGATTTTAATATGTGTTCTTTATGTTTTGAGTTCCATCACTGCATGCGAAAAGGACTTGAAAGTATCATATTTTTTTTATTTGGCTAATTTATTTACGGTTTTTATTCTTGACCGGTTTTTTTAAAATCTGTGTATCTCATAAGATACACAAATTTAAAAAACCGGTCAAGAGCGAGTCGGACTCGCGCACCGAGGGTTCCGTTCAGATTTCTGAAAAGTGTGCTATTTAGAGACATCGTTTTATTTTTCCTGTAATCTTTACATAAACCTCTAGAATAATTTCAGATTTTTATCTTTGCAAACTTCGGAGAAAAGGGGGGAACGGTATTTTTTTTACATTTTTCATCAAAAGTCGTAAACTATGCGGACCAAAAAAAAAAAAAAATAGTTTAAGAATGTGCAAGCAGCGCTCAAACATAATTATTTTTACTTCTTTCTTATTTGCAAAATAGTTGGGTAAACGTCATCTAAAACTGTTCCAAATTTCAAGTTGATAGCATTAGTAGTTCTTGAGATATCCAGCTGTGGCAGACAGACAGACAGACAGTCAGACTGAGTCACACCATAAGGGTTCCTTTTTTATCATTTTGGTACGGAACCCTAAAAACCACCTTTTTGACAGTTTTCAAGAAATCTCCGCCTTAAGGCGAGTAGTGCCGCCAACTAGCGCCGCCATTGAGAAAAAAATCATAAGTCTGGAGGTATGGAACATTTGGAAATGTCCTAGAGCCAAAAAATCGAAGACAACCCGCACTGGGCCCTCGTGGTGGATTACAGCCAACTCCCTCTCATAGAGATGAGGCCTGTGTCCCAGCTGTGGGACGCTATAGGCTGATTATGATGAGAAACGAAAATGTTATAGAGGTTCATTAATTTAAAAGAGTGTCCATCATTAGAAGGTCAATAAGTTTTTAATATTTCCCGTAGCTAAATTCGTTTCCCAATCCACGTGTATCCAACATCTGTACAAAGTAAACACATCACAAGCGTGAAACCTATGAAACAGTGTGAAAACAATCAAAAGTTGCGTCCCCCCTCCCCGTGTCCCCCGCGGCCTAAGACCAACTTCCTTCATTATTCAACAACACTTGGATTGACCATGCGTTGTGTCACAGTAAATATACAGACAGTAGGGAAATTACGTACAAACGGTTGAAGCACCACACTGATGCCGGGGCTACTTTATTCGGACATCGCCGTTGATCATTGTGTTGAAGGGCGATAACCGTAGGTGTAGCCACCACTGCACGATAATTTGACAACGGCATTCACATTGCCGATGGACGAGGGGTGTGAATTCAATAGTTCTTGACATTGACCGTTCAAGTGTGGCCACTCAATAGCGCCCTCCACACGTACAGTTCGGAGCGCGGGAAACAGCACGCGCCGTTCCATCCCTCGCTCCGAACTGTACGTGTGGAGGGCGCTATTGACGAAATAAGTGAAATCAATTTACACCGAAACACTGTAACTGTGACCGGGTTTGGAACGCAGTCCAAGATGCGCGGTCCGAACTGTACGTGTGGAGGGCACTAATACATCGCGTTGAACAACGGAACAATACCCGCGATGTTTAAAGCGTTTAAAGTCCCGGCATCACACAGACGCGCGTACCGACGAGGCCCCAAGCGATAGTCGCAGTGCTGTCAGTATATTTACTGTGGCTTAGCGGTCTCGTCGATTCGCGCGTCTGTGTGTATGCCGTTTCGTACGTTCGATCATGGTTTCCCTACTGTCCTTATTAATACTGTGGCTCTGTTGTGTGGTGATTGGAATCAGTAAGCATAACACTATACGCCACGATTTTCGCTCGGTAACCGTTTCAATGACTGTACATTTATTTGGTAGATAAGACTCCAACCATTTATTTTATTTTAGAGTCCAGCGTGCATTTTTTCGTCTATGGTTGCCTGTCAATAAATAAGGAACTTCATTGCCTCCATGAAGTGTTACATTTTTTCGTCTATGGTTGCCGGTCAATAAGGAACTTCATTGCCTCCATGAAGTGTTACATTTTTTCGTCTATGGTTGCCTGTCAATAAATAAGGAACTTCATTGCATCCATGAAGTGTTTGCATTTTTTCGTCTATGGTTGCCTGTCACTAAGGAAGTTCATAGCATTCATGAAGAATTGCAATTTTTCGTCTATGATTGATGGTTGTCTATCAGTAAATAAGAAACTTCATAGCGTCCATGAAGTATTGCATTTTTTCGTCTATGGTTGCCGTTGATGGTTGCCTGTCAATAAATTAGGAACTTCATAGCGTCCATAAAGCATTGCATTTTTTCGTCTGTGTTTTTTTTTTAAATTGAAGTATTTTAAATATTGTACGGTGGTTCGGAACCGCTTTGGCCGGTTTTTTTTTTACTTGTTTAAGTTTACCTATGTAATTCTATAACTGACACTTCAAACCTACCCATTTCCTGGGTAGTTATTCAAAAAGATTTACTGACACACCCACGAACATTGTACCACCTACCCTCAATAATTAAACGAATTATTTGTTTCTTCTTCCGCAGGTAAGCATCTTTGAGCAAGTACTTCGGTTTTTACCAGAGCACCCACCTACCCACTCGAAAATAATCGGCTTATGTTAACTGGTAATGAGAGTTTTTTATTATTATAAAATAGGTTTTTGTGAAGATTTCGCAGTTGCTAGCGGTGAAATGTGAAATTTAATTAATCTCCTTCTTAATAACATAACAAAAGGCATTTACGAGGCATATGTGAGTGGAAACGCCCTAGGAAGACATTATACAGGGTGTAGGTGTAAACAGTGGCAATATTTTAAGGGGTCATTGTACTCATCATTATGAACAACTTTTGCTATGGGACCAAACCTGAAATCGCGAAAAAAAATCAGCTGTTCCCTACATTTTGACGAATTATGCGAACATAAATGTACTGAACAGCTGATATTTTTTTCGCGATTTCAGGTTTGGTCCCACAGTAAAAGTTGTTCATAATGATGAGTACAATGACCCCTTAAAAGATTGCCACTGTTTACACTTGCACCCTGTAAGTAATACTATTTTAAATATTATGTAAAGTCTTAAATATTAATTTTCGAAAGCCCATCTTAGGCCCAAAGTCCTTTATAGAGCGACATCCTCTGAATTGTTAATGAGTAGTACTGAAAATCATGAAAGTCTTTTTTCATAAAGAAAATGTACAAAAGAAATAGATTTAGTCTGACTAACATGAACTCACTGTCTCCGCCAAATAAAATTACCTTAGAAATGATTTGGTACAGCGGCTGTCAAGGTTTTGGGCCTGTTCTAATTATTTATTACAAGTGTAATTAGTGTGGGCCTCAGACCAAATAAAAACTCAAGCATAGCGCTGCGAACAATACAGTCACAATACAACGTGTAACGCTAAATGCGCAAAACCTCTTAAGGGGTCATTGTACTCATCATTATGAACAACTTTTACTATGGTACCAAACCTGAAATCGCGAAAAAAATCAGCTGTTCAGTACATTTATGTTCGCATAATTCGTCAAAATGTACTGAACAGCTGATTTTTTTTTCGCGATTTCATGTTTGGTCCCATAGTAAAAGTTGTTCATAATGATGAGTACAATGACCCCCTAAGAGGTTTTGCGCATTTAACGTTACACGTTGTATAAATATGGACAATAGGGAAACTACGAACAAACGTACGAAATGGCACACATACAGACGCGCGCATCGACGAGACACAATCAATCTGCTTAGCCTTTTCCCAACTATGTTGGGGTCGGCTTCCAGTCTAACCGGATGCAGCTTAATCGCAGTATTTTATATGGAGCGACTGCCTATCTGACCTCCACAACCCAGTAACTGGGCAATGCCGATAACCCAGTAACTGGGTAATACACAACCCAGTAACTGGGTAAGATCGACGAGACATAATATAAGCCACAATGAATATCTGAGAGCACCGCGACTATCGCTTGGGGGCCTTCAATTACAACTTGTATGCTCTTTTCGGTAGGTACCTGATTGAGCAATTCAAACTTGAGGTTATGTTCATTTGTATTTAACCATTAGGTAATTAATCATAACTAATATTGTAAATGCGAAAGTCACTTTCGTTTGTTTGTTAAGCTTTCACGTTAAAAGGGCTGAACGGATTTGGATGAAATTTGGCACACGGGTAGACCATGACCTGCACCCTAATTGCGTAACACACTATCAATCGGAATCGGTTTTATTTTGACAGTTAGAACAACATTTACTGCGTTATTTACGTTGTTGAGCAGACAAATTTTTCGAACATATCATGAAGCAATCGATTAGCAATTTGCTTCAAAATAATTCAGATTCCGGGTGAGTTAAGCAATTAGTGTGCTGGATTAGGACATAGGATAGGTACTTTTTGTCCCGGTATTACTTTCTACGCGGGCGAAACCGCTGGCGAAAGCTAGTTAAACATACTTATTATTTTACTTCACTGTCAACAAGTCAAAGTTTGAGAATCGCTGCGTGGTAGGGGGCAGGGCACGTGGATGAAATTAGGGTACAAGAGAGTAGGGGGCAGGGAGGGGGGGTGTGAATTATGAATTTGTGAATAATTCACACGAACCATCAAAATACTAATGTTAGAAGATGACAGGGAAAGCCGAGGGCACACGGGTCGTCTTTTGTATCTACATATCTATATTTATTTTCATTATTTTTCATACATTATGTATATACTTTTATAACAATTGGATTTGTATTCATGATTTTTTTTTAGACTAGTCATGTAAAACATAATTTCCAAACTACTTTTATTTATTTTTCTCACCACAATCAATCTGCCTAACCTTTCCCCAACTATGCTGGGGTCGGCTTCCAGTCTAACCGGATGCTGGCTGAATAACAGTATTTTACATGGAGCGACTTATCTGACCTCCACAACCCAGTAACTGGGTAATACGATACCCCTTGGTAAGACTGGTTGTCGGACTTTCGTGCTTCTGACGGTGACGACCGGAACGACTGTCAAAGACCCACAAATGACAGCCGAGACGCGTATATAGAAATGCTAATTCGGTACGTCCCCTCAGGCGGAGACGAATACCTAGAGATAGCGCATTTCCAGGCGTTAAACACACGTAAATGCTAGTATTCAGTAGCAATTACGCGAAATTAGCATTTATGTGTGTATAACGCCTGGAAATGACTCTATCGTCTCCGCCTGAGGGGACGTACTGAAGTAGCATTTCTATATACGCATCCGGGACCAACGGCTTAACGTGCTTTCCGAGGCACGGAGGAGTCTCGAAGTCTCGATATATAAAGATGGTCAGCCATCCGCGGACCAACCCCGGCAATCGCAGCTTAACCTGATGGATCGACCCGTGTGGCTGTTATTACTTATTACTAGAATATAAGTGATTTGGTCGTAAGCACTGTATACTTATGTTTTGAATGAATAAATAAATAAATGAGCTCTTGAACATTATTAAGTTTTTCAATAATATTTTTCTCACCACAAAATAACAAAAAATAATACTGGCCAGTCATGGGCTACACATGCAACTTATTTGCTGTTGCTATTAAATAACCCTAAAAAAAGCAATTTATAAAATCAAAATCTTTTAGCTTACTCACAAAAATATATAATCATTATGACGTAGGCATACAAAAAAATATTCCGACGAAGAAAAGAGTAAAAATATATCGTAAAGACGTGTAATGAAATGACTACACTGTAGCCCAAAAAAGGTATACAACAATCAATCATACATTTGTGGCGCACACTGGACCTTTTATTGTGGCACCGAGTGTACAACAATGGTTTAAAAGTGGCTTTATGTGTAATGTCAAAAGGGCAATACAAGAAATCGGGAAAATCACTTTATTCATGACGTGATTCGGAAATATTTTTTCTGGGAGAAAATACTACACGTATACAGCTAATAGGTCAAGTATTGTAGTTATTCTCTAAACATCGCTTCGAAATTCGAATGGAGTCTCGTGAATTCGTTTTGATTAATTTTTAAAAACAAATAAGTTTGCTTTCAGATAGGCTATTTGACTGTTTTTAACTGACTTTTGAAAAAGGAGGAGGTTATCAATTCGGATATTTATATATTATATATATTTTGTTTTTTTTTTTTGTATGTATGTTCGGGCATAACTTCGTCATTATAGACGGATTTGTAAAATTCTTTTTTTGTTTGAAAGGGTATACTCTCGAGGTGGTCCCATTGTCACCAAGTCAGAATCTGATGAGGGGATCCCATTGAAATCGAGGGAAACCCTCAAATTTTATAGGCACCCCTATAGCTATACCGGATGACTTTTTTTACCGTCTCGAAAAAAATTGGGTATATTAGGTGAACAGAGTAGAAGCCCTATGGCATACCTAGTTTTTTTTTTTAATATCTGAGACAGAAAAAAAATATCAAAGTACCAATAAATACTACAAATTCGATGTAAACTTTTCATTTTTGTACCATAAAACAGAAATTTTGAAAAAAATAATAAATCGTTTAAAAATATCGAAATTCAAATCCTAAGCAGCCTGCATATGATTAGAATTTTTGTTTTTATTAAAAAAAAAAAAGAAAAAAAGTTAGGTACGCCATAGACTTCTACTCCGTTCACCTAGTATACCCAATTTTTTTCGAGACGGTAAAAAAAGTCATCCGGTATATAGGGTGACTGGTAATTAGTGACCGATACCTAAACACATGATTGTGCTCATGATAACAAACAACTTTTACTATGGGACCAAACCTGAAATCACGAAAAAAAAATCACTTGCCCCATACATTCATGTTCGCATAACTCGTCAAAAAATGTAGGGAGCAGCTGATTTTTTTTTCGCGATTTCAGGTTTGGTCCCATAGTAAAAGTTGTTTGTTATCACGAGCACAACGGTCACTAATTACCAGTCACCTTATATGTTTATGGACTTGTGTCTGAAATAAATAATGTCTTATTCTATTCTATAGCAATTTAGGTATTTTTTATAGTAACTCGTGCATTTGCTCTCGGAAAGCATCATTTGGTGAAGTGGAACTGATGATGAAGACCACAGATGGCCATCGGAACTACTCAATTATACCTAAGTATTTTACGGGTTGTGATTCGATTACTTTAATATGGTTGCTAAGTAATTTATGCTCGTAATGGTGATGATGACTTCACCAGTGAGCTCCAGTTCTCCTGGTTCTTACTAGGAGAACTCCTCAACAATTAACGTCCCCGCATCGGGAAAAGCAATTTTTTGTAAAAGGTGATGAGCAGTTGACATTGGGCTATTGTAATTTAAATAAATTACAAACTTACCCACTAAAAACTGAAAAATAAAAACTTTTTTACAAAAAAAAACAACCGACTTCCAAAAAAAACACTACAAAGTGAAAAATAACTTTATTTTTGGAAGTCGGTGGCAAAAAACTAAAATTTATATCCAAAGACTCCGACTTCTAAAATTAAAGTTATTTTTCACTTTGTAGTGTTTTTTTTGGAAGTCGGTTATTTTTTTTTGTAAAAAAGTTTTTTTGGGAAACATGATTGACTTTAAAAACAAATTAAAACAAGGTTGAAAATTATAATTTTATCAAAGAGAAGTCCTTGTTATTTTATAGGTACAACCGCGGACATGAATCACTTTTAAGGTTATAGGCTGAAAACTGGTTAACCGCACATGACCGCAATGGTACATTAGTATTTGCAGCTACTTTTTCTAACACACACACAATAAATAAAGGCCAAGTAATAATATAAATGTTTAATCGCGTAGTGGTATGTTGTATCATTAATCATTGGCGCGGGGGTGGGCAGAGAGCTGGGGTTCAATAATTTGATGCGGCGACATATTGTCGCTGGACACGGCTATGGTTTTGGGGTTCCGTGAGGAGTGAAGGAAATCGATGGAGTTTGTGTAGGTCGTGATTAAATTAGAGAGTGACATATTTTTCTATAAAAATATCCCAATACTTGTACCTATAGATCAGGGGCTTTTTTTTACGAAAATACGAACGTTTGTGTCCGTATGTCAATGCCCATACGATACAGAAGAAATCTTAGCGGGGGCCAAAAGAACCCCATGGTTGATGATAAACCTAAAAGAATAATAGCAAGACTGCCATTCTAGAAATACTTATAAAACAATTAAGAAGTCGTTTCAGATTCTTAAACAAATTCAATTAATAAAAAAAAAAAATTGTAATTTGTAAGAATGATGCGGAGGAATGAGGAAAATGTCGTGAGGTAAGTTTTGAGTATGAATGTGGTTGGCTATACGAGTAGGGGAAGACCAAAGAAACAATGGATGGACTGTGTGAGAGATGATATGGCTAGAAAGGGCGTGACTACCGAGATGACGACTAATAGAGAAGTATGGAAAAAAAGGTCATGTTGCGCCGACTCCACATATATTGGGACAAGGGCAGGAGAATGATGTAAGAATAGGCGGCGAACAGCAACATCTGTCCATTTTAACAAAAAAAATATATATATATATATAAAGAACCCCATCAAAATAAAACCAACAGGCATCCCAGCATCCTGATCTATAAACATAGAGGCATCCCTATTTACGTTGATGCGTGAGACATGCCATTACATCCCGGTATCCCCAAGGACACACTGAGGTACGGAACCCTCGCGTAAGAAAAATTACTACCTTTTTAAATAGTCGGGAAACACGACACGTTTCTTTATGAGGGAGACCTAAAAATTTAAGTGTTTTTTTCTTTCTTTCTTTTATTTGAGTATTTCTTCATTGTATACTAGCGACCCCCGCCCCTGCTTTGCACGGTTTTTACGACTTTGCAAAACATCGAGATTTATTTATTATATGTATTTTATTATTAATGTATTATACACATAAACCTTCCCGATTAAATTTTCTAAATGATGGTGAAAACCGTTTCAAAATCCGTTGCGTAGTTTAGAAGAACCATACAGACAGACAAGAAAAGCGACTTTAATTTATTATATTACTAGCAGCGCCCCGCGGTTTCACCCGCGTAAGTCTCGAACCCATAAGAATATCGGGATGAAAAGTATCCTATGTGTTATCCAGGTTATAAACTATCTGTGTGCCAAATTTCATCAAAATCCGTTCAGTAGTTTTTGCGTGAAAGAGTAACAAACATCCATCCATCCATTCTCACAAACTTTTCGTTTATAATAGTTTTGTCCGTGACTTGCACAGAAACCTACACCACAGTTTAGACTCTTCACCCCTCGAACTCTGCAGGCAGGGCTGCAGGTTCGTCCAGTGTAGTTTTTGTCTGAAAAGTTCACTTGGAACCACACTCAAGTGAGCGCACACAAATCGAAAGCGAACTCATTTGTTTTTAAAATAAATCATCGCGGATTCACAACAACACATCGTTCGAATTTCGAAGCTTCTTTTTTTTTCTTTGCAATGGGGAAGGTCGGGCTAAACTAATTGTAGATGGCGTGATCATAGCTGGGTCCCTAAGGCCTATATTAAATTTGACATTTCGTTCATTCATGAGTTTGGTTTTGTTTCACTATTTCGTTATCTATATCTATAAAAGGAAAGCGTTACTGACTGACTGACTGACTGACTGACTGACTGACTGACTGATCTATCAACATACAGCTGAAACCACTGAACGGATTGGGCTGAAATTTGGACCACAGGTAGCTATTATGACCTAGGCATCCGCTAAGAAAGGGTTTTTGGAAATTCGACCTTTAAGGGGGTAAAATGGGGGGATATTGTTTAATCTTATTCCTTGAGTTAATAAACTTGAAACTTGGCACGAATATTTGTCTAATTAAATTATGATTTTTGTGATTTTTTGTTTTTTTAAACTACCCCCTAAAGGGGAATTGGGGGGTCTCAAAGTTTGTATGGAAAATTTTTAACGCGCAATCCGATTAACTCAAAACTCAGTATTTTATACTTAAAACCAAAAATAAAGAATAATGTGTGTCAGGGTTTTTCGAAAATGTACCTGTAACGGGGTGAAAAGGGGTAGTCAATTTCACTGGGGAGGATTTTACTGCGTGGCTTGATTAACTCGAAAATTGGTGTAAATAATCTTTGAGTCAAGCTATGGAAATATCTCAAACCATTTTTTTAAATTCCACCCCTGTGGGTGTGAAAACAGGGAATACAATTTACAAGAAATATGTTATTCATTTGGTTTTAATTGACTTGAAACTTGGCACAAATATATGCCTAAGTTTGTCATTATTAGTTTTTAAAACTACTCCGGAGGGAGTGTTAGAGGGAGAGGGGAAAGGGAGGGGTGGTGAGGAGTGTGAGGGGGAGGATGATGGACGCAGGGAGAAAGGGCAGGAATTGGTGAGGAGAGGAGGAAGACATGGTGAAGGCTGAGGGGTGGGGAGGGGTTGGTGAGCCGGAGGTGGAGGAGAGTAGGAGAGGTAGGGGACGGGGTGGTGAGAGAGAGAGCGAAGGGGAAGTGATGAGGGGGGTGTGAGAGTGAGTGAGAGGGGGAGGGAGAGGTAGCGGAAGGGGATGTGGTAAAGGAACGAGCTAAACTCTGGAACTACCCTACCAGTCGGACTTTGAAAAATCTTTTTGCATTAATGACAGCCCAAATCTTATAGAAGGCATATTTAACATCACTCTAGGACCCTTAGGGGCCGAGCAAAAAGAAAAAAAGTCTGAAAGAACGCTAAGTGAAAACGAAGTAATAGCGCGGGTAGGCAATGCGATGCGACGGGGTGGGTCGAGCAAAAAATAAATTTTACGCGGACGAAGTCGCGGGCAGAAGCTAGTTTTCAATATTTTTAATCAAGTATTTGATATTAGAAAGTGGCTGAATTTAAAACCTTCAAAACGTTACGAGCACTATATTTTTATTTTTATTTTTACGAATAGCTTTAATACACAATCTTCTAATTTTAGGATCTCTCGGGAGATGGTGACCTCCAATTTCGGAGTATTAAGGAGCACAACAACGCGTCATTTTCGCAAAAATAAAATAAAACCACCTCACGCTTGCAATATTAGCTTGTGTTGGGAACTAGCTACAACAGCGCCATTTTGACAGTTGCCTTATTGCAGAAAAAATACGCAACAATAAAATCACATACGTCATCCTAGTACTTACCAACTGCTTTCGTTACAGCACTTACATACAATGAAAGTACATCGCAGGGTAATCGAACTGGGGACCCTTGCCGTCGAAAATTACATACAAGCCAAACAGCTCAATCAATTATCCGGCTAACTATTGTGACGGCGCGTTTTTGACCCCTTTCCACTATGTATTAGAAAACGTTGTTATTTTATTTGGTGGACGCACTGGGTTCTTGAAACGCCGCGTTTTTGAAGCGGTTTTTCTCTGTAGCTGAAGGAAAATTGTTCTGTTGTGCGTTAAGGCGAAAATACACATCCGTAAAATATACATGCTTGTAGCTGGTACAGTAGCTGGCATGCCGTGTTGTGCCATAACAACTTCTGATTAATGTCAAAATGGCGTTTGGGGAAGGGGATGTAGTGAGAGGGTGAGAGGGGAGTAGAGTGGGTGAGGGAGGGGGAGGGTTAAGAGGGGGCGTTGAGGGATGAGAGGTGAAAGGGAAGGGATGAGGGGGAGGCGGTGAGAAGGGGGGGCGGTGAGACCGGGCGTGGGTGAGATGGGGTTACAGGGGGAGGGGGAGAGAGGGGGTGTAATGAGGTGGAGGGGGACAGTGGCATGCCAGCTACTTGCATGTGTATTTTTATTATGTTTTACTGCTGGCAAAGAATATGCAAATTTCTTTCCTTCCTTGTATTTTGTTATAGGCGACAAATGTCAAAGGGATGACGTCTTCAGCACCTTCCTGTCGTGGGAGCGTTTACTGACATACCTACTGAAAGAGGAACTCAGTAATTAAAGTCAAATTAATAACTATCGCGTTTAATCAGGATAATCAAATTAAGATTAGGTATTGCACTCGCGAGACGGTTCGTCGGGATCTCAAATGACGTGCTCTAGCTCTGCATAGCGTTTCTAGACTGGTGGGACAGGGAGACGCAACGCACGCTCCTGGCGGCGCGGTTCCCCTCACCCCTCGCGCCTCGCGCTCGCGCAGCGTAGGAAACGTCAGCTCGCCCTTTCACTACCAATCTCTCAAACAAACTGGAATCTTGTGATTTACAAAAAAAAAAATTCGTTTGGGAACTGTGTAATCGACACGTAGCACAGCACCCAATCAAAGTTGTTGTTATTGGCTCAAAATACCTATGTTAAACTAGTAATTACTAATGCCAACTTGTGCAGGTGACAGTAAGGTGTATGCTGTATGACAAAGACTATTGTATCCGTGTTCAAAAAATAAAGTTCCTTCCTTCCGTCTTGGCAGTCGAGCACGTTCGTTTCATTTTATAAAACCTCGTAAATTATAATCAAATAATAACAAAAGTTACCGTTAATTAATCGCGAGCACCTACTGTATAAAAAAAAAACATACCTAGACAATGCAACACGTCACTTTAACATGTCGCGTGACGCGTGACGCGTGGTGATGCGTGACGCGAACTCATAAGATTTTCCCGTACCAAAAATCGCTCAACGCAGCTAAAAAACATATGCTAGTTTTTTTGATTGGCTATAATTACACAATTGCACTTAATCTTTGTAGCCGGAGATCACTTGCCATCTAGGACACAAACAGCGGCGTTTCTTGAACCCAGTGCGTTCCTGAGCTAGTTAGCGACACATGCAACATTGTGACCGCTCGTCCCCACAGTTTATTCCTAGCTACTCGCAAGTCATCTAATTGATTGACTATTTCTATGTTTGGCGGTTACAATAATGTTTAGATTTTCATGTTTTCGTTGAAATATTCGATAAACTGAACGCATTCGGCTTTTAGCTTCATCTTCTTCATTCTTCATGGTTGCGAATGACTAATCTCGTGCCCGATAGCAGTTGGGCTTGCAATATCTGCTTTTTTAAATTTGTTCACGTTTTTTACTAGTATCTCATTTCGTCGCTAATTTAACTAACTGACGTATCTGACATTTTGGACTAAGCCGATAGCCGACCTAACTATAGTAATTTGATAAATTTTCCAAGTCGAATCGATCTGTCTAATCTGCGAATCTGTACCTATACCTTACGGTCCCCATGATAATGCAAAAATCGAGACCGATAGATCTACAGTTTACAAAAAAAAGAAAAATAGCTTGCCCTGTAAAATTTTCTTCGAATCAGTTACGTCACTTAGTTAGATTAGCGACGATTTGATGGTAAGCGAAGATGCAGTTAATGACGATGGTGCGCGTTTATTTACAAGTAACTTCCTTACTCGTGACTTGAACATACCTACGAGAGAAACCGGCCAAGTGCGTGTCGGACCACGCACAATGAAGGGTTCCGTAGTTGAAAATAATTTATCCCAAAAGCAAACTTAACATTCCGAGGCAAGGAGGAATCTCGGTATGTACACATGGTCGCCCATCCACGAACAACCCCGGAAAGCGTAGCTTAACCTGATGGATCAACCCGTGCGGTTGTTATTACTTAGCCACGAGCTCCTCTTTTATTTCCCCAAAATGAAGATTATAAAAACTAGCGGTTCTTCAGATAGAAATTAAAATATGACTTAACGATATACATCACATTTATTTTTCTCCAAAAACGTTGTCAAGTAATAAACATTTATAATTATATCATGCAGCGGCACATCAAAGCCTAGGCGTGTTACGGTGAAACTCGTAAATCAGAGCTTCCGTTAAACGTCCGCCCCGCGAGTTGTGTCGATATAAATCTTTGCGCTGTTTATTCGTAAATCCTTTGCTTCATCGCGGAGAGATATTATTGTAGAAAATGCGGTTGGTGAAACAATTGCTTGTTTAATATTAAAATTTTGCAAAAAAAAACCGTCAGTGGAAATACTAAAAAATGTAGGTACCTAATAGGCTGAGAATCAGCAATTTTGAACGTCCTAATTACAAAAGAACAGTCTCCCAAAACGCCCACCACTTCCTAATGCTTTAGCTGGGAAGAAGAAGTGGCGCAACAAACTCCCCAGCAGCACAGCTGTCTGTTTAGTTAGAAGAACTTGATTCCGTACAATAGGCACGCAAAGTAATTAACATTACAAAACACAAATTAAATTACTTGCCATATTATGTCTGCTACCTAGCTCACGACAATGTACTAACAAAAACATTGAAAACTATACTCAAGATATTTTAAATTGCTTACAGGTCAGCTATTGCATAATCTGTGACTATGACAGTACATAATTATTGAGAATATACGTTAAGTGCGACATTTTATTGTTCGTTTTTATTAATTTTGTAAATGTATCACGTCATTTTTTATATTTTTTATGCATTTTGAAAATTAACTGAGGTTTGAAATACGATTAAAAATACAATAATTCACTTACTTGAGAACATTCTAACTAAAACATAAGTCAATTGAACTTACTTTTATTGTAACTACATAATTAATTTTAAACAATCACACACAAAACACACATAAAATTCATTTTCCGTTTCAAAAGAATGTCATGCATTATTAATGGCAGTAATATCGCTCTGGTTAGTAATATAAGAAGACTGCAGAAAAGTAAATTCCTTTTTTACATCCCCAGCAATCAAACTTAAAAGAGCGTGAACATGAAACACTTAAAATATATAATTTATTCACACATCAAAAGCTATCTTATGTCGTAGTGCAACTCATAAATCTGACTTTATACCAAACGTCCGGTTCCGTCGCTAAAATGGCGGGGTTCGCTGTTTTTGACGTTTTAACGTTAGTGACGTGACAGGGGTAAGTTATGGCTATTGTCTGCATTGGCCGGGTGTTTTAATTACTAGTAGTTCTACCACGCTTTATGGGTTAGATGCGACGAATTCAATTTAGGGATGTTTCTAGATTAATTGGAGGCCACAAGCTTGTCTGAGTAATGCTGCCAACATAACTATAGCAATATTTTTGTCTCTGATCATACTGTCATAATTATTTTGTGCTGCAGTTATAGAAAGAAAAAAAACCGGTCAAGAGCGAGTCGGTTTTTAGGGTTCCGTACCAAAACGGTAAAAAGGAACCACCTTTTTACCATTTTGGTACGGAACCCTAAAATAAGAAATCGCAAATTATTTGTCGCAAGTACTTACAGATCAATCCACCTCAACTACACCGCGTATGTTGACTATGTTCAACGCGCTAATAGAGACCAACTTTGGATTTGTTTGTTGATGAATGTAGGAAGTTAATGTTAGAATAATATAGCGGTTCTGTGAAAAGACAGTGTGGTAGGATTAACTTAATTTAGTATTAATTACTAATTTTAACTAACATCTCTCGAGGCTCTCGTTGGGTGGTTGGAACAAGGGCCAGATTCAGAAGACAGAACTTCTCGATACGGCTCGTATTGTGAGGAGGTTCCTGTTCCTGCTCCCGACACCGGCGGACCACTATTTTTGTATATTTTTAAATGTTTTTTTATATATTTTTAAGAAACATTATTTTAAAATAAAAAAGAATAATAAATAAATAAGTTAACACTAGATTTTCCTACAATTGAATACACTCGAATCCTGTGCTCCTATTATAAATCTAAACTTCCAAAGGATAATAAATTCAATTCATTAATTAAAAATAATTCGCTTTGAAGTCCCAATAAATGATATATCCTGAATGACTTTGAACTTTTGAGTGAACGAAACGAATGCATTCAGTCTGGTCGCACCAGATGTTAGTATCGTCGAGTCACTGTGTTTATTAGGGTTTTTTGTTTGACCGCGAATTAAATGTTTTTGAGCCATGGCGGCCGGGCAGTGATTTTGCATTTATAGCAGTTGTTGTTTTTTGGAGGGTTCGTGGCTAAATAATAACGGCCGCACGGGTCGATCGAAGGTTAAGCTACGGTTGCCGTGGTTGGTTCGTGGATGACTGATTATCCATTACATACATCGAGACTCCTCCGTGCCTCGGAAATGACGTTAGGATGTTGGTCCCGGTTGTCATTCGTAAATCCTTGACAATCGTTACGGGGAGTCAGAAGCCCAAAAGTCTGACAACCAGTCTTACCAATGGGTATCGTGTTACCCTGTAACTGGGTTTCGAAGGTCAGATAGGAAGTAGCTTCATGTAAAATACTGGTATCGGTTTACCCCAACAGTGTTAGGAAAAGGCTAGGCAGATTGATTGAGCAGCAATTGTTTTTTTTTATGGCAGTTTGGTAATCAGACGGATGCATCATCGCGTGAATACTGGTAACGCTTGCCGATGTCTTTCTTACACCGAGGATAATGCCGATTTATTGCTAACCTTAGATTTTAAATCACCCACTGCTGAGTATAACCAGCCAGAAAGGATAGGCCTAAAGCCTCGCCTTTCTTCTGCTATACAGTTTCCTGGTTTTGTTTTCTTTTATCCAGTTATTTCCCGCGCCTTTTTTTTTTACTTTTAGGGTTTCGTACCTCAAAAGGAAAAAACGGAACCCTTATACAGACGGACAGTCACGAGAGTGATCCACTCTCGTGTCTGTCCGTCTGTCACAGCCGATTTGCTCCGAATGAATGAAATTTGGTACACATACCCATTTCAGTGACCCAAACACGGACGTGTAATGAATTTTGAATATGGGGTTTACTGTTATAAAATAAGAAAATTTTAAAAAAATCCTTAAACATAAAATGTTAAGACATGTGACATCTACCAACCCGCACTGGGCCCGCGTGGTGGATTACGGGTTACAGCCCACTCATCCAGAGCGAGTGGGCCGTAATCCACCCCGAGAGGAGGCCTGTGTCCCAGCAGTGGGAACACTATAGGCTGATTCTGCATGATACTTTTTATCCCAATATTACGTTCCCGTGGGATAATTTCCGACTTCCAGTTGGGCGAAGCCGCGGGCAAAAGCTAGTCTACTATAAATCGTCCTTATCTACTTTATGATTCAATCAAAAGCTATGTAATTTAATACACTAAGTAATTACAATGTCTGAGATCGATCGCTAATTAGATTATAGTTAGATTTTATTACTAAGCTAGATTCCAAATTTTGGTAATTTATTTAATGGTAAAATATCAGATTTACGTTGAGTTGCACGAAACCAACATTAGTTTAATTTCATTTTTTATCAAAGAGAAAGTGACAGCATCAATTTAAAAGCTCCGTTGAACTAATGTTGGTTTCGTGCAACTCACCGTAACATACCAAGAACAGGCTTTCATGAAACTTAGGTATTCAGTTGGTATTATGGACGTAAAAAAATATTACCTATACGTATTTATACATAAACAAGAAACTAAAAATTCATAAGACAATTTGTCTAAAATATTTTAGCAAGCTGTCCTTGCCGAAAGGACACGGTTATTTGCCCTAAATACGACATAGGCCCAACGTGACTCATAAATAAAATTCCCAAATGATAATATCTAATATATCAAACGGTTATAAAATGCACTTCGCGTTACGTCACGTCACGTTACGGTGAAACTCGTAAACCGGGCGAATGCGAACACGTCCAAATAGTAAATTATAATATATGCCTGAAGGCTTTTTTATGGAACACCATTTGAAGATTGGCAAGAGGATATTGCTTGGTTGATACTGAACCGAGTACGAGTATGTATCTACTTGTTTTAAATGTCTAGAATGTTCTGTAAAATTCAACAGCATAGCTATTCACAACCATTTGATACGCTTCCCTGCCGAATTGAACATCAATCAATGTTATCGAAGGAGTCCGCTAAACGCTGTTCTTAAATTCAAAACCCGATAATTTTGTCAGTTTAAACCAAATAGGCCTGTGTCCAGCAGTGTACTGCTATTTACGATGATGATGATGAAACCAAATAGACGATCACTATTCTTCGGACGGCTTGAGAGAGACGCAGCTATATACTACCGATAGCGCCATCCTTTTTTCACAACGGAATCATGATGGCATTAAAGCAGCCCCTGGTAACTTCGAATGGTTGTGAATAGGTATCCAGGTCTCCTAAAATTAAAAAGTGAAATGTAAGGGAAGCTAGTCTGACACTCTGACGTTAGACGTCAGAGTGTCAGACTAGTGTCCCTAAGTCGCCAAAAATCAATCTGCCTTGCCTTTTCCCAACTATGTTGGGGTCAGCTTCCAGTCTAACCGGATGCATCCGAATACCAGTATTTTACATAGAGCGACTGCCTATCTGACCTTCATAGTCCAGTTACTGGGTACCCTTGAGTAAGACTGGTTGTCAGACTTTAAGTCTTCTGATGACACGTAACGACTGTCAAAGATCTAATAATGACAGCCGGGACCAACGGCTTAGCGTGCTTTCGTCGCCAAAGATGAGATATATTGTTTAGATTAAGTTAACTATAAAGTTGCGAAAAAGCGAATGTTCCTAGTAATTTTTTAAAACAAAAAAAAATCGCTCAACTCGTCTAAAGAAGTGTTTATTTAAAAAAAAAACTAAAATACTTACATGTTTTTGCCCATTTTTCCGGTGGTTCCTCTCTGCGGGATATTCTCCCCTCATTCAGTCAGACTGGTGCCAGACTGTTGAAAATGTAAAGTATGTATTTTAAAGGAACTATGTAACTCGTCTGCATTGCCCGACGAACACTACTCACTGGCCTCACATCCAACAGAACTATTGTCTTCAGTTACGACTAAAGCGCCGTTTACACGGGGCAAGTTTCTGGAACGTTCAAGAGCAATAATTGCATGCCATAAAGCACGTTCAAGTTTTTTGACATTCAAGAACTGCATGAAGTGTTTAGACGCGTGCGATTCCATAAAATGGCATGTGCAATAATTGAATGCAAGTTTTGCCATTCAATAAAATCGCATGCGACTTACACCAGGCAATAAAATTGACAGGCGATTATTGCATACAAGTTTTGCCTAGACATGATATTTCATTAAATTTTAATGAACGCTTCTCAAGATATTTTTCAAATTGTTCTTGATTTGATTTCTTGCCTCAAAATAGCAACAACGATTAGGTACCACACCCTCACTCACCGCACTCATATTTCAATGACAGCACGAATGTCAGATCATGCCAGAATTGAATGCGATTTTATTGTACGAGCAATTATTGTATGTACTGTTCGATTTTCTTGTACATGCTTATACCAGTTTTCAAAGTTGCCCGTATCGTGCAACAATATTGTACGTGTTGTTTAGACGGTGGCAGATATTTGCCTTTCAATTTTATGGTATGCCACAGGCAATAAACTGGCGCCGTGTAAATGGAGCTTTATGTTTAGGCGCAGATTTCCTGAAAACGACCAAAAAGGTGGTTTTTTAAAGCTGTGTATCTCATAAACCGTAAATAATTTTGACACGTAAAAAAATATGATATTTTCAAGTCCTTTTCGCATACAGTGATGGAAGCCAAAACATAATTAAACATACTTTAATGCACCAAAAAAATCTTTAAACATACCTCCTAATAATCTTTAAAAGCTGTTTATCCCTTCATTAGCAATTATAATTATAATTAAAAATATACCATGAAATGTCAAATTCCAAACTGCATCCAGTGATGGATTAGTTTTTATTAAATAGTTAATTTCTAATTTTATACGATTTTATTTGCACTTTTACGACATAATTCCGGTGCGCGTGAGAATCTTCTATCTCGTGCGACAAACTAGACAGCTATAAAGCCATTTCACTTACACACCGAGCTAAACCAAGCTTGGAACCAGGGCCTTAAAACTAGCTTTTGCCCGCGTAGTGATAGGAAATTATCCTACGAGAACGTGCTACCGGAATCATCATCTGCCTAGCCTTTTCACGACTATGTTAGGGTCGGCTTCCAGTCTAACCGGATGCAGCTGAATATCAGTATTTCACATGGAGCACTGCCTATCTGACCTCCACAACCCAGGGACTGGGTAATACGATACCCCTCGGGCTTCTGATGACCCGTAACGACTGTCAAAGATCCAAGAGTGACAGCTGGGACAAACTGCTTAACGTACTACCGGAATCAAAGGCCTAAAACCCAGGTCTTTTTGACTCCTGAGCTTGTTTCGCCATTTCTTCTCAGGGGTAGGCGTTCATTAATTACGTGAGGTGATTATGGCGATTTTTCGACCCCCTTGGTGAGATGTCGTGAGGTTTGGCTCGACCCCTCCCTTCCCCCACTAATCTCACGATAAACTCAAAAACTACTGAACGGATTTTCAGGGTTTTCTCTAATGGAGTTCCAATGGAGTGATTCATGAGGAAGGTTTAGCTGTATAATTCATTATGGTTTTGTGTAAATTGGCTGAAATATTACGATGACTGTTGAAGATGTCGGAAAAAATCATGGCGATTGATGGGAGCTTTACTGGCGAGCGCCTCGTAAACCAATAAGAATTATGAAAGCAATGTATCACGGTGTTTACCTGGATTAACACATAGGGTACTTTTAATCCCGGTACTTCCACACGGGCGAAGCTGCGGCAAAAAGCTAGTATCCAATAAAACTGACTCAACACAACTAAGGTAGACACTATTTAAAACCCCTGACTGTAGTCGTTCCGCTAAATGCAGCACAATATCCTACCCTCGAATCGCTTGAAAAAACATTTGTATGCAAAAATGTTAGTATCTGGCCGACCATAAAAGGCGATGGTGCTCAGCAAAATATACAAATTCTCTTCGGTTCATATTTGTATGAGGACTCTTAGTTTATTTTCCGTTTATTTGTTTTTAAATTAATTTCTGATTCGTCGCTTGGCAACATCTGAACTATGAACCGAGGTGTGTCAGTGAGGTTGACTAGAGATTTATCTCCCTTTTGAAAGGAGACCATTTGTAATAAATAAATATATTCTGATAGATAAGTAGATGGTTCTAAATAAGTCGGACTGGTTGAATATCCTTCTAAGAACAGACCATTTCGTTCAAATGATGTATCCTTTTTGAATGCATTAAGCCTATCCGGAATTCCATGGACAAGACTTCGGTATACCATTCATGGAACAAAAACAGGAAGAAATCAAGCATGAATATGTGTATAACTCCACTTAAATGTCCTTAACATCACAACAAAAACCGCCCGTCTTGTAGTGCGGTCGATGCGAATCCCGCACCCCGGGATTAAAGCATTAAACGCGGGACCGTGTCGATACAATCTACCACAATGGCGCTCGCCAACTGCGTTTGTGATCAACAACAAAGCGTTGCTTAAATAAATAAAATTGTGACCAAAAGATTTGGGAATTTGTACAGGGAAAAGATATTTTGGTAATAAGTAAGTTGAGTGAGAAAAATCTTATTATTTGTTCGAGGAAGCTTAGAAGACAGTTGAACTCTAATACTTATCGGAGAAAATGACACAATGCGGGACTTCGCAATCTTTTTTTTTTTGTGTTATCTTTCGATCGTATAATATTCCAAAATACTGAGAATGTCAACAGATGGGATTTTATCGAGATGTTTAGTTTATATTTACCTAGCCTTTGTAAAGATAACTAATTATTTATTTAGAAAAAGAT
Organism: Cosmia trapezina; assembly: GCA_905163495.3. Taxonomy (NCBI): domain Eukaryota; kingdom Metazoa; phylum Arthropoda; class Insecta; order Lepidoptera; family Noctuidae; genus Cosmia; species Cosmia trapezina. Next base: position 8,928,024 of record LR991049.1, read on the forward strand.
TGATGCAGCCATACCTATAAGTAATTCAAGAACATAAATTAATACCAACCCACGGACCGTCTAAATATAGCAGATCCTCTTTCGTAAATCACTCAGATCAATAAGATATGCCGTGACAATCGAAAAGCCAGCCCAATTCCGACCAAAACCACGGAAATAAACAAATGACAAACTAATTCGCAAATTAAACATGAATCCGACTGTCCCCTGGCAAACACTAATTTGTCTCGAAAGATAACTGAATCCCGTAACCGCGGCGACCCGGTCTAATCCCGGGGCAGTGCGTGCGACCGCATATAATCCCGGGATTATATCGATAAATATTTCACTTCACTAGTCGTAAATGATTTTGGACGACGAATTAGCTCTCGAGCCAGGTTTTGAACTGGAGGACACTTAGCAAAACAATGAGATGGAAGATTGTTTACATAATCAGCCTATAATGTTCCCACTGCTGGGATACAGACACAGGCCTCCTCTCTGTGAGAGAGAATGGGCCGTAATCCACCACGCGGGCTCAGTGCGGGTTGGTAGATGTCACATATCTTCGAATTTTTGTTTCTAGGACATGCCGGTTTCCTCACGATGTTTTCCTTCACCGTTTTGAGAGCAGTGGTGATGAAATAATTTACTCAAAGTAAAGTGCCTGCTTGGGTTCGAACCCACGACCTAAAACTCGGAAGATTTTGTGATCTTACAGTGTTTAACGTTTTGCAGAAGTATTTGACAATATTTCAGAGGTTTAAAAGAAAAACTTTGATGAATTTAAGTACTTATTTTCTTTATTGTATTCGTACACCAAAATCTTTTAAATGATGTATCGCTTTTTAACAGGCGAAATCGAGGATTGGGATTTAAATTGAGAAAGAAAAGAAATTTGCGAGATAAAATAGGAAACTTAAAGGAAATGATAAATGCTTTTTCTTGGTCCCCATTTGATTGTCAGTGTCTATCTTTTATTAGTCCTTTGTACAGTCGGGTAAATCAATTGTTAAGCAAATTCACACCCTTCCCCAGTTTGCCATGTCATACAACTGTCAAAGAATGACGGTAGTAATTTGAGTATACTGACAATTTAAGATAGTGCCTCGGAAAGCACGTTAAGCCGTTGCGCGTTGGTACCTACTGTCATTTGTAGATCTATGACAGTTGTTACAGGTCGTCAGAAGCCCGAGTGTCTGACAGCTAGTCTTACCAAGGTCGTATTACCAACAGTATCTTGAGTTTGTTCTCAGATAGGTGGGAGTCTCCAATGCTGCGTCATTGGATGAAACTCCACGCTCAATAATTTTGTAAGTCTATTAACACTAGTTTTTTAAGACCTTTGTTACTAACATTATGGGCGTATGCCTGAAATAAATAAATATAATAATAATAATAATTACCCAGTAACTGGGTTGTGGACGTCAGATAGGCAGTCACTTTGGCACGGGCTGGGGCTGCTTTGAGGCGGCTCCTGCCCAATCTGGGGGGTCCAAACGCCTCCTGCCGGAGGCTCTACGCGGGGGTCGTGCGGTCCATGGCCCTTTACGGAGCACCGATGTGGGCGCGTTCCCTAAGGCTGCGGCCAGCCCAAAGGTTGAACGCGTCCCAGAGGGTCATGGCCATCCGGCTAGTCCGGGGATACCGCACGGTCTCCCGGGAGGCGGCGAGCCTCCTTGCCGGATTGCCGCCGTGGGATTTGGAGGCAAAGGTCCTCGCGCACGTGTGGGAGTGGCGCGAGGAGGCGAAGCGCCGGGGCGTAACTCCGCTGCCGCGAGAAATCACGGTACAGCGGACAGAGCTCCGGCGGGATCTCATGGCGGCATGGAGAGCGCGACTGTCGCAACCCAGCGCTGGGCACGCCACAATTGCGGCGATAAGTCACCTCTTTGAGGAGTGGTTAGAGAGGCGCCACGGCGTCCTCACCTTCCGCCTGACGCAGGTCCTCACCGGACACGGTTGTTTCGGGAGGTTCCTGTTTCGCATAAGGCGGGAGGAAACGCCCGGGTGTTACCATTGTGTGGATCGCCCGGAGGACACGGTGGAGCATACATCAGTGGAGGTCTGCCCGGCTTGGGCAGAGCACCGCCGTGTTCTCACGGAGGCGACCGGCGGCGGCGATCTCTCGCGTCCGAGCCTGGGGGCCTACTCCCTAAGCACGAAGCCCGTAGTTTCGGCCTTCGTTACGGGCTTTTCTTACTCCGTATCACCTACGGATGCGTGATTGGTTCAGGGCCCGAACGAAGTATGAATGACAACATGATTTCCAGTTGTCCCTACTCCCGATGTGTTATTGCCCGTCCGAAAAATTTTACTTTTACACTTGTTTTAATGGATCGTAATGTCAGACGGACGGATAAACGGACGGACGGACTTAGGGAGTAGGCCCCCTGGTCCATGCCATGGTGCGGAGCGAGAGTGCATGGGAGGCCGTCACCTCCTTCTGCGAAGCAGTGATGCTCGCAAAGGAGGAGGCGGAACGCGTGAGGGAGAGGCAGCCTCACGGCCTCAATCGCCGCAGGAGACGCCCTGGGCGGCGGGAATCGCGGTGCGATTTCCGGCCACCGTAGGCGCGGGCCTGAGGACGGTGAGCAGCGGGTAGCTCGCCGTCGGGTAAGGACCAGGGGGCCTACTCCCTAAGCACGAAGCCCGTAGTTTCGGCCTTCGTTACGGGCATTTCCTACTCCGTATCACATACGGGTGGATGATTGGTTCGGGGCCCGAACGAAGTATGAATGACAACATGATTTGACAGTTGTCCCTACTCCCGATGTGTTTTTGTCCGTCCGAAAAATTTAACTTTTACAGTTGTTTTGATGGATCGTAATGTCAGACGGACGGACGAACGGACGGAAGGAAAGACGTACGGACTTAGGGAGTAGGGCCCCAGGCCCGAGTCGGCGGCGCGTTGTGTTCCACGCGCGCCTCAAAGAGATGTCAGCAAGTGATAGGGTCCAATAGGGCCGACGCCGCTGGGGTCGCGGGTTGTTTGAAGAAGATACCGCGGCCCTGGCATAGGCAACTGAAGGAACACGGGTGGGTTTTAGTCAGTAAAAGTCTGACACGCCCTTCCGCTCCACCCAGAGCGGGAGAAGTTATTTGATGATTTCCCACCCTCAAAAAAAAAAAAAAAGATAGGCAGTCACTTCATGTATTCATTCTACTGGTATTCAGCTACTGGAAGCCGACCCCAACATAGTTGGAAAATGGCTAGGCAGATGATGGTGACAACTTAAGATGATACTCAATTAATTTTCCTGACTTAACTTCTTACTAGAAAAAAAAAATTGGTAAATAGAAAATAAAGAAAAATAGTTTATTTCTTAGGGCGATAGCAAAATAAATTGGGGGCTTTTTCGTAACCATTTATTTCATTATTACAGCATGTATGGATTTTTAGATATATGTTTATTGACTATTTGATTAATACTCTGACTGAAGGAAAACACAATTGTGTTAAATTTCGTCGATAAAATTTAATTCCGAAAGGACCTTCACTTTTTTATATTTTGTTTCTGTAATTCTAAAATCCTAAGTAATTTCACTGCAAAATTGCATTCAAAATGTGCGTATTACGTAATTGAAAAGTCTGGCTGAAAATCTTTTTTATAGATCTAAGCTTAATTTATTTTTATTTGATTTGGCGCATTTATTTTGCTTCGAGCTCATTGTTGCGCTCTCTTTTGTTCACATGTAGAGGTAATTTGTCACTTTCTTATTCCCGCCCAGTTCGCTTTTTACGTCTCACTTCTTAACTTTCTTAATTTTCTTTTACACGTCAACATCAAAACCGGCTCACCCAATGCGTAATCCTCAGAAAATAAACTCTATCCAAAGCAAATTAAAATATAACCAATATTGGATGGTGTCACTATCAATAAAATATGAAATATTACGATCCTAAGAGATTAATATTTTCTGCGGTGCATCTGTGCCCTAGGCTAGCACTAAATATTTGTTATTGGACATTTTATAGATAGCTACAGAAGATAGATAGATGAATTGATCGAGATGAATTGTTGTAATTATTGGACGGGATCGGTATTAAAAACTTAAAAAAAAAAAAAAAAACAATATCTGGCCAAGAGCGAGTCGGACTCGCGCACGCAATGACAGAACACTGGTAATTTATTGCAAAATTATGAAGCAATTATCTATTTACAAAAAAATTATTGATTGGACTGAAAAAGTAATGACATGAAATAATTTGTTATTTATATTTATTTATTATTTCTTATTATTTTGTAGAGAACTGAATAAAATTGTAGGAGTAATATGGCAAAAACTAGCAAAAATAGACCTGAATTTAGTTTTTTTTTTCTTTAGTTCTATAAACTAAAATAGATTTCATGACAAATGAAATCACTTTTTATGTATTGTAGATTGCTGTGTATTTTTTCCTATCAAAAAGGTGCTAAAATAGTTACTGTAAAAGATGGACACAAAGTTACTTAGTTTCGCCGTATTTTACGGAGGACGAGCCTTAAAAACGTATCCTACTAATATTATAAATTTTAAGCGACAGTTTGGATGAATGGATGTTAGTAACTCAATCACGCCAGAATGGCTCAACGGATCTGGATGAAATTTGGCACTGAGATAGATAGTCTGGAATAGCACCAATCAATCTGTCTAGCCTTTTTCCAACTATGTTGGGGTCGGCTTCCAGTCTAACCGGATGCAGCTGAATACCAGTATTTTACATAGAGCGACTGCCTATCTGACCTCCACAACCCAGTAACTGGGTAATACTGTACCCCTTGGTAAGACTGGTTTTCGGGCTTCTGACGACCCGTAACGACTGTCAAAGATCCACGAATGACAGCCGGGACCAACGGCTTAACGTGCTTTCCGAGACACGGCAGAGTCTCGGTAAGTCAAGATGGTCACCCATCCACTGACCAACCCCGGCAAGTGTAGCTAAACCTGATGGATCGACCCGTGCGGCTGTTATTACTTAGCCACGAGCTCCTCTGTGGTCTGGAATAGCATAATAGTCTACATTTTTTTTATCCCGGTAGTACTTTTCCGTTGGATAATTTCCGACATCCATACGGACGAAGCCGCTGGAAAGAGCTAGTAGAAAATAAAACACTGACGAAGTTTCGAGTTTTACGAAAGCTATAGCAATCGAAAAACGCGCTACTGACACTACGATAATATTTCGTAGGTTAGGTACTTGCCTACTCCTAGGGGAAAAATGCGTGTTTTCAAACGATTTTTTATGTACGCTTGTAGATATGTCTCTCCCATAACCCTATGACTGCTCAGCTGCAGTCCCCACAGTAATTCATGCATGTTTAACCCGCCACTCGCCGCTCGTCTAGACTCAAGACGTTTTTATAGTTTTTGGGGACGTACACCAATTGGGAAAGTGTCGCAAATATAAATATAACTCACGTTTAAAAGCTTGGGGTGAGAAGCAAATGTTTTGAATTTATATTGAAGTGGTTTCCATGTAGGTTTCATTAATCTCTAAATGTCAAATTCGAAATTCGAACGGTGACTCGTTGTGAATCCGTGATGATTTACTTTAAAAACAAAAGGTTGGGGTGAGAAGCAAATGTTTTGAATTTATATTGAAATGATTTCCATGTAAGTGATGTAGGTTTCATTTATCTCTAAACGTCAACTTCGAAAGTCGAACGGTGACTCGTTGTGAATCCGTGATGATTTACTTTAAAAACAAAAGGTTGGGGTGAGAAGCAAATGTTTTGAATTTATATTGAAGTGGTTTCCATGTAGGTTTCATTAATCTCTAAATGTCAAATTCGAAATTCGAACGGTGACTCGTTGAGAATCGGCGACGATTTACTTTAAAAACAAAAGCTTGGGGTGAGAAGCAAATGTTTTGAATTTATATTGAAATGATTTCCATGTAGGTGATGTAGGTTTCATTTATCTCTAAACGTCAACTTCGAAATTCGAACGCTGTCTCGTTGTGAATCGGCGACGATTTACTTTAAAAACAAAAGCTTGGGGTGAGAAGCAAATGTTTTGAATTTATATTGAAATGGTTTCCATGTAGGTGATGTAGGTTTCATTTATCTCTAAACGTCAACTTCGAAATTCCAACGGTGACTCGTTGAGAATCGGCGACGATTTACTTTAAAAACAAAAGCTTGGGGTGAGAAGCAAATGTTTTGAATTTATATTGAAATGGTTTCCATGTTAGTCCGGTCAATTTAGACATTCGAGGTTACATAAAGTCCCAACAAGCTGAATTTCTGGGTCAAAACCAAAATTTTGGATCATTTCATCTGTGTTATTTTTATGTCACAATAACATAAAAGTAACATAAAGGAAAATAAGGGCTGTGTTCATGATGTAAGAGAAAAACAGTCAAGTATTTTATAATTATTTTTATTCATGATAAAAATGTAACAATCTGAAAGATTGACATAACAAAAGTCTCACTTCGACGCCTAAAAGAATAACTACAATGCCGTTAAAAAAACATTTAAGTTTTTGGTCTAAGCTTTTACGTGATCTTAATTTTAAAATAACAGGTAGTCACTTCAATGTGGGCTACCGATGGTAGTACCGATTAATCTTTTCATTTTCTTTGGTTAATTTTCTGTATTTCTTCTGATATTTTCTTTGGTATTTTTTCGAGGTTCACACTTTCTACTTCTTGCTTGTTGTCAGTATTTTTTTTAATTCCTCCAGTACTTTCGTCTGGTCTCCTTCTCTTTGTCTGATAGCTCTACTATATTTTTTTTTTGTAGAATTTTTTGCTCTGGTCAAAATTTTTCTCCTGCATTCGATTCTATTTTTCGGGATCGTTATTTTTTAGCCGCTCTAGATACATTTTCTGCCTTTCTGCAACCGATAAAGGCATATTATATTATCTGTAAACCAAACACTTTGAGTTTAGCAGGTTTCGATAAATCCGATATTTCTGATAAACTAGCTGACCCGACCAACAAGACAAATCCAATCGGTCCAGCGGTTCTTAAGTTATAAATGTGAAACTGAACCGAATTTGTTTTATATACTTACAATGTGTTTGGTTAACGGTTACCGATACTAAAAGGGCATATTATATACAATTTTTTTATCGACAAATCTAATTTTATAAAAAATCCTAACCCAACACCCCGCTAATGGCGGCCATTTTTAACGGCTGCATTAGGGAATGTGCAATAAAATGCTTATATCTTTGAATCTAGAAAACCTACAGACGTCCAAATGACTTAATTGTAAAGGTAGACGTTGAGGCTATGGAAAAACTAAATAAAATAAAAAAATAGTCAAAAAACATACAAAAACACGAAACTTTACACAAAAATAACTTTTTTTTTACATTTTTTACTTTTTCGCAAAAACAACCCTTGAATTTTGCATGTGAAATTATGTTTAACCAAAAGTATTTGAGTCAGTCTACAAAATGATATCAAAATAATGACAACATAACAATTATTGATAACATAAGTAGGGAATATAAATCTTTATATAAAAATCAAATTTTACTTAATTAACTTAACTGATTCCGTGCAGATTCCTCGAACGAACGAAATCTAACGAATCTGCACGAAATCTAACTTAGAGAGATGTATTGATGATTTTTATGGTTAAAATGATGGAAATACATAATTATGTTTTATTGCCGCGTATCATATTTTGATCAAGACACAACCTGACACGGACCTGCAAATTCCAAAAAACCCAAAAAAAAAAAAATTTCGCGGGCTACCACTGCGCATCCTCCTTAGTTTAAAGGTACCTATTTAGTTAATTTTCACTAAGTTTTCATTAGTTGCCACTTTGCCAGAGGTTTTCTTAAAATAAATGCATTAAGTATTATAAAATAAATGTTGTTAGTATCGGTAACCGGTAACCAAACATATTGTAAAGATAAAAATATTTATTAACCGTTCTTACAAAAAGTACATGCCTGTGTTTGTGAATACACCTTAATGCAGTTTTTAAATAACGTGACATAAAAATGTAACATAAAGGAAACATGGACGATGTTTTTGAAGTGTTTCATTTCAATTCAAGACACACTATTCACTTAATGATTACAGCTCCTAAGCGACTGAATAGCACAAACAAAATAGTTTTCAGATAATAAGATTAAGATCAAACATATTACATGTTATTTTTTTATGAATTTTCAAGAGAAACCACTAAATGTTTATTTGTCACTCCACACGCACAACACCTTTCGACTTTCTTGACACAAGATTATGACTGCCGCGCAGAAATTGGTGGTGTAAATGGCGTGACATTTCCGTCAATGTTCCCAGTAGTAAGTTTAAAAAAAAGTATTTTATTGGAAAATAACGCGTTACTTAAAGGAATAACATAAATGAACTCTTTTTGAGACGCATTGTTTTTATTTTTTTTAATTATTACATATAATTGTTAGTACATATAAGTTGCCTAGATATTGAGTGATTTACGCACACTTCGTTATGCTGGATACTATGTTCAATAAATAAAACCCTTTTCGAAGTTTTTGCGGTTTCAAACATTGAAATCGATAGTTGGACACAGGTTTTTTGAGGGAGAATAATATGGTATTTTCCATTCCGTTTTATTATTTTCATAATATTTCGTAAAGTATAACTGAACCACCAACTAATAAATTAAATATGAATTTAAGGTAGTATTCCGCTATGAAATCCATTTTTTAAAATAACATTACCATTACAGAATTTTTTGAGGAATAAGGAAAAGTCGGTGGACATGAAATTGTTATGAAATTGTACAAAATTTTGGTTTTGACCCTTCTGTGAAATTGTTCAAAACATAATTATAAACAATGTCTAGAAGTTCCCCATCATTCCCCTGTTAGGAAAAAAATTTATTCAAGGTCAAAGGTAAAAAAAAAAAACGAGTTTTTCGCGATTTTCAGCAAAACGGTAAGTTTTATCATAAAAGTACCTCAGACAAAAATTGTAGATCATAAAATTATCAATAAAAATGTATTAATACTTTTTTTCTTACGAGCCACCGTTTCTGAGATATAACGATTCAAAAAGTTATAAAAGTTGTTATCGTCATAATATGCACACGTTTCCACGCCACCTATGAGGTAGTGTACTTAGCGCGTTTTTTTAACGTGGTTTCCCCAGTGGCCTACTCCACGGGTCAGTTGTGATCCTGTTTAATGTAAAACTATTGCATAATAACGGAAATGTTCAAAGATTGGGAAAGATAAAAGCGATGTAAATTAAAAAAAAGTGTTGAAATTTATTCGTCTTATTCGTAAGTTTCAAATTCTTGTTCTTCTTCTTGATCTTCTTCTTGTTCTTCTTCTCCTGCTTCTTCTTCATCTTCATTTTGGATGCAAGTAAATTGCGTCAATAGCGATGTATCGCATGATACTTCGTCTTAGTCAAACGAATCCTCCATTGTTTGTGATTCAATATTAGGAGCACGACCGGCCTTTACAATTTGTGCATGACAAAGAACAAGACAGTCCGACTTTTTTGCAACCACATTTAGCACTGAATCCCTTTTTGCAGTTGCAAAAAATAGTGTTCAGCAGTTTTCCGGCGCAGGTGGAAGTAAAGTTTGAAGTGGCTCTAATATATTGTTGACCAACTTCCAACCCCAGTCTGTAGGGTCTAGCTGATAACCAAGCCACACTTGAACTTGGTAATATACTCGAAAAAGATGTTGGTGAGCAGCAACTGAGGTTGGAGGAAGACAAGCTAATTGAACTTGTTTTTTATTTTTAGTATTTTTAACGAAACATGCATATCGATGCTTATCTAAACAGGTAGTTTTTTTAGGAGCTCCGTACATAGAAAGAAGAAAGCGGATGCCGTTGGTAATAACTTCTTGTTGAGTTGAATTACTCTTTTTAAAAACTTCAGCTTCTTTTTTTTTTTTTTTTTAATATAACAATTCTAGATGTATATACGTGGCGTAATCATGTATATTATGACGATAACAACTTTTATAACTTTATGAATCGTTATATCTCAGAAACAGTGGCTCGTAAGAAAAAAAGTATTATATGATGATGATGATAATTTTATGATCTACAATTTTTGTCTTAGGTACTTTTATGATAAAACTTACCGTTTTGCTGAAAATCGCGAAAAACTCATTTTTTTGACCTTTGACCTTGAATATTTTTTTTTTCCTTACAGGGGAATGATGGGGAACTTCTAGACATTGTTTATAATTATATTTTGAACAATTTCACTGAAATTCAGCTTGTTGGGACTTTATGTAACTTCACTCTCATTTTTTGGTCTAAATTGACCGGACTATGTAGGTGATGTAGGTTTCATTTATCTCTAAACGTCAACTTCGAAATTCGAACAGCGTCTCGTTGTGAACCTGCGATGATTTACTTTAAAAACAAATGAGTCCGCTTTCGAATTGTGTGCGCTCACTTGAATGAGGTTCCAAGTGAACTTTACAGAATAGCAAACTAGCCCCTTTTTTATCGAAGTCCCTTGTGATTGGCGATAGGCTAAAACGACCCTTAAGCAGTCGTCGGCAATTACTATAATAACCGGCCAAGTGCGTGTCGGATCACGCACAGTGAAGGGTTCCGTAGATGGGATTTATGATGGATGCACAGTATTGATTTTATTCACAGCAAAAATAAGTTAGTTTCTCATATTAACAATTAAAGAAACTTAAAACAATGTTATTTCTGTGGTTGTAATCGAAAACGAACTATTGACTTAAATAAAAAGTCTTCTATAGACACATCATAATCTTTTTAATTGTGGGATCCAATAATACCCCACGGTTAATATATTGAATGTCTTTTTTCATCCTTCGAGGAGCTCGTGGCTAAGTTATAACAGCCGCACTGGTCGATCCATCAGGTTAAGCTACGCCTGCCGGGGTTGGTCGGTGGATGGGTAACCTTTACATACCGAGACTCCTCCGTGCCTCGGAAAGCACGTTAAGCCGTTGGTCCTGGATTCGTGGATCTTTAGACAGTCAGAAGCCCGAAAGTCTGACAACCAGTCTTACCAAGGGGTATCGTATTACCCAGTTACTGGGTTGTGGAGGTCGGATAGGCAGTCGCTCCATGTAAAATACTGGTACTCAGCTGCATCCGGTTAGATTGGAACCCGACCCCAACATAGTTGGGAAAAGGCTAGGCAGGTTGATTACATCTATGGGAAATGCCACCTCTACTAGTATTTTTTTCGTAACGGTAGCACGGCGCACAGAATAAACCTTTCAAATCATCGATATAGTGCTAATAAATAGTCTCCGATTAAAATGGCCGTGTGTCATGTGGATGGACGGACTGATGGACGTGACAAAATTATAACGGCTCCGTTTTTCCATTGGCTACGGAACACTAATAAAACGTCTTGTGTCTAGACTGCTGGCGAGTTAGACACGCATGAATTATTTAGTGGTACTGACCGTATGGCGTGCTGGACGGGGTGAGTTAAGATATGGGGTCAAATAGGTAAGAAGGAAGCAAGTTTTAAAATAACATCACTCGTGTAATCCCAAAGGGGTAAGCAGAGGTATACCTATAGTACAGCCACATTTTGGCAGTTATGTTAAAAGTCCCATGTAACGTTCAGGGGCAAAATGTCAAATTCTCAAAATGTCCAGCGGTGTCAAAATGTCCAATCTTTGAGAATGTGGTTAATGTGTTCAATAACTCATCAAAGCGCTTTTTTACGACTTATGAATGATAAACAATAAAAACAAAATACTGAAAGAACTTCGTAAAGGTAAATAAGCTATGTTGTCATATATCTATAACATATATTTACCTTAACAAACTTTTCTTTCAGTATTTGATGAGTTATTGAACACATTAACCACATTCTCAAAGATTGGAAATTTTGACACCGCTGGACAATTTGAGAATTGGACAATTTGCCACTGAAGGCCATGTAATTCTATTGCCATCAATCAATCTGCCTAGCCTTTTCCCAACTATGTTGGGGTCGGCTTCCAGTCTAACCGGATACAGCTGAATACCAGTATTTTACATGGAGCGACTGCATATCTGACTTCCACAACCCAATTACTGGGTAATACGATACCCCTTGGTAAGACTGGTTGTCAGTCTAAAAATTACAATTTCATAATTTGTAAATTAAAATTATTAATTTCTTATTATAAATTAAAATATTTAGATGCTTTCACTTCTGGCCAAGCATAACACGTCATATGCATAGCTACAGATATAGGTACTGTTAACATTAGCATGTCGGTGATGCGAAGCCATAAGATTTTCCCCTACAAAAAGTCGCTCAACGCGCCATAAAGGCTCCCGCAGACGGGCGCGACGTGACTTCGGTAGAACAATTTTAAAGAAGTTATTCATAGAAATTGTTCCACCACAGTCGCGTCACGCCTATCTGCGGGAAACATTAGGAAGTTTTCATTTCAATCAAACCCGACTCGTCTCGAAGCAATGAAATTGAACTTTTAGCAAAACATTTACTAGAGGAATTTTCATGTATGGAGCAAAATTGCGTTTATATAGTTTTTTATTCAGAATACAAAAATACTGGCCACTTACAAATTATTTAAACCCGATACTAAGTGCGGCTTAAATCTAATTACTGTAAACAGATAGTGCTTTTAATTAAAACATTGCAGAAAATACATTAAAACAATTAAGAAAGAGATACCTTTAAAACCATTTTACATTAAAAAGGATCGATTTCTCTTAGACCCTTCTGTTTTTAATTTGTAATCTTAGAAGTTTTCGTTAATTTAAAATTTAAATTCGCTAAGACGAAATTATTTTGATGCGAAGGACGCGAGGTGATCGGTTTGAGCCTAGATTTCTGAGAATATTATTACAGATTTAGGTATTTATTTAATTTTACTAATAATGACGAGGTTTTGATTGTAGTACGACACTTATGTATACAAAAGTCAAATTGACTGGTGAAACTTCACACACTTGTGCTCCATTCAATGAGAAATGAGAAAAAACTGGCCAAGTGCGTGTCGGACCACGCACAATGAAGGGTTCCGTAGTTGAAAAGAATTTATCACAAAAACAAAGTTAACATTTTAATCCCAAAAAAAAGTGATTTTGCTTTTTGACAAATTTCATGTTTCTAGGACAACGGGAAGTGATTTTTTTGTGACTCCAAAAGAACCATAAATCTACGTATTTGATATTAATTTCAATTTGATACCTCCATGCGTTCCTGAGAAAAAGGGTCTTGACACACTGACAGACTTGAAAATATTTTTTTATGTGTTACAGTGACAAATTAACAATTTTCGCACATTTTCCTTTACTTTTGCTATGAGACCTTGCTTCTTGCTAAATTTCATTAATCTAGGTCATAGGGAAGTACCCTATAGGTTTTGATTTACTTGCGAGTATCAAAATATGTCGCATAAACTCGTATTTTTTTATTGCGTTGACTTAGAAGCTTGATGTTTTTAGAACTCTAAGGGACTATCATCTTACGTATGACATTAATTTCAACTTGATACCTCCACGCGTTCCTGAGAAAAAGGGTCTTGACAGACGGACATACTGAAAACATTTTTTTATGTGATAAAATGACAAATTAACAATTTTCGGACTTTTCCCTTTACTTGTAAAGATGAAATTTGGCAAAAAGCAAGGTCTTATAGACCTTGCTTTTTGCCAAATTTCATGTTTCTAGGACAAAGGGAAGTACCCTATAGGTTTTGATTTACTTGCGAGTATCAAAATATGTCACATAAATGGCTGTATTTTTTTATTGCGTTGACTTAGAAGGTTCATTTTTTTAGGACACCAAGGGACCATAGATCTACATATTCGATGTTAATTTCAACTTGATACCTCCACGCATTCCTGAGAAAAAGGGTCTTGACAGACAGACAGATGGATAACGAAGTGATCTTATAAGGGTTCCGTTTTTTCCTTCGGAAAAAAGTTCGGAGGAAAACCGAAATAAACCGGTATCAACCGGTATTTTTGAAACCGGTTCCGAGCCGTGCTTTAGGGACAAACCATACTCCTTTCGCTTCTACATTATCTTGTATGATCTATCATTAACATCAGCCATTCGAATGTAAGACGAACATTTTCCAGTCTAGCTCTCCAGACTGACTGACAGAGACAAATTCCTAGATCAGCGTCGTAACAGACTTGTAAGTGCTTACGACTAGAAATGTAGCTTTAAAGCACTTAAAGTTTCAAGAAATTAGGTTTAATCGATGTTCTTATAAGAGTACTAACTGTTGGCCGGGACGGAGGAGCTCGTGGCTAAGTAATAACATCCCCACGGGTCGATCCGTCAGGCTAAGCTACGTTTGTGCCGGGGTTGGTCCGTGGATGGGTGACCATCTTTACATACCGAGATTCCTCCGTGCCTCGGAAAGCACGGTAAGCCGGTGGTCCCGGCTGTTTTTCGTGGATCTTTCTCAGTCGTTACGGGTCGTCAGAATCCCGAAAGTCTGACAACCAGTCTTACCAAGGGGTATCGTATTACCCAGTTACTGGGTTGTGGAGGTCAGATAGGCAGTCGCTCCATGTAAAATATTGGTATTCAGCTGCATACGGTTAGACTGGATGCCGACCCCAACATAGTTGGGAAAAGGCTAGCCAGATTGATTGTATGACACACGTAAAAACACTATAATTAAATTCATTGGTTCAACAAAGCACGAATCGGAATCACGTCGCTTGTCTATACACTCATATTTTTATTATTTCTGCCTACCCCCTAAGTGCATTGTATTGTTCAGAATTATATGTGACCACTGAAGCGGGTTTTCATTAAGGGTTTATTATTATAAAAATGTAGGGGAGCCATGTTTTTTTAACCGATTTTGAATAAAAAATGGTTTTGTTTTTTTATTGGGGATTCGTTTTGGATATTGTGCGTATTTTTTAGTTTCGTTAGAATAATAGAACGATCGTAGGAATATAACGCTGTTTTCTTTGTCACCGTCTTTCCCAGAAACGCTTAGCTTATTCAGTACTAGCTTTCGCCCGCGGCTTCGTTCGCGTTAATTTAGATTTTGACAATCAATTCGGGTTGTACTCTGCTTGTAACAATATAATTCAATCATGATTCGAAAGACACGTGGCGCCATCTGATATCATAAGAACGTTGTTGTTTTCCTCGGGAACAGTATTTTTTTTCGGGATGAAAGGTGCCCTGTGTCCGTTTCTGTACACCTGACAACGTATATGCAAAATTTCAGGATGATCGGGTCATTAGTTTAGGCGTGAAAAGGTAACAAACAAACAGACTTACTTTCGCATTATAATATAAGTTAGGATTCTGTAAAGTTCACTTGGAGTCTCACTCAAGTGAGCGCACACATTTCGAAAGCGAACTCATTTGTTTTTAAAGTAAAACAACGCGAATTCATAACGAGATACCATTCGAATTTCGAAGTGATATTTAAAAATAAAACTACACTACCATTTCAGAGGGCAATTGATTGATGTGCCATGTAAAATGCTGTACCCTCTCTGAATTAATGACGGCAAATCAAAGTGTCAGTTAAAAGTTGCACTTCTTATAGCAAAAAATCGCTGACACTTAGCATTATAATCACTTTTCGTCTAATATTGACCTGTTTTATGAGTTTATGATAAGAATTATACCCATTTCTATATTTCCTCACTCCTGTATAACAGCGTCCACCAATAACTTGTATTCTCCCGTACAGCCCCGAGCGCAAGTCTCGCTGACAGCTCAATTTGTTTGCTCAACAATAGATGCACAATTTAGTGGCTCGGTGTACTGAGCTGGATGCCTTGCTAATTTTAATTACCGATGTATTTGTGCGAGATGGTTAGTCAAACCAAGTTTGCCGTTTTAATGTTATAGAAGCCTGCTTTTGTCACTTTGCAGAGCAAAGGTTTTTTTTTTTATTATAAAAGAAACTTGGTTTTATAACTCCACTTGAGGTAGTGCTATTTTGTAGAGTTCAATCGGAACCTCACACAAGTGAGCGCACAGAATTCGAACGCGAACTCATTTGTTTTTAAAGTAAATCAAAACAACGAGACACCGTTCGAATTTCGAAGTGATGTTTAGAGAAGTTTTTTCAAAACTAATCAATATCACCGTAATCATGTCGCTATTGACATATACAGGGTTACAGGTTAAGTCGACCGAAATCCTTTAAGAGGTGGTAGTTTCCATCATTCCTGACTGATTTGACTATGGAACCCCATACCCCAAACTTAACCGTTCTCAAGTTATGGGACTTTGAAGTTTTTTTTATAAAAATCCAGATTTTTTGTCTTTTGTCCCCTTTTTTGTGTTTTGTACCTCTAATGTTTTTGTTTTTGTATTTTTTGTGTAGCAGATTAGTTGCTTCATTATTTTAAATACAAAAACTGCAAGTAACTGTACCAACTGAGTCATATTAGACGATTGATTGTTAAAAAAAGAAATAAATTTGTGGAAAGTTTTTTATTCTTTGTAAGATATTTAAAAAAAAGTCTATGACAGTTATGCTGCAGATGTGCTTAAAAATATCTACGGTTCTTCAGCTTTCCGATAAGGTATAATACAACAGGGTATTATTGGATTTTTTTAACAAAAACATTGATGATATGCTACCAGGTAGTAGTAAAAAATAACGATACTTAAGCATCAAATTTAACTTTAGTCAGAAAACAAAATAAAACAATCCAAATAGGTAACAATTGAAGTTTATTATTCCTTTTACAGTACATGTTCCACATCTCCGCCCCTATTTCGCAGGACCTCAGAATGCAGGACAATAGGCGCTGCGAGCAACTTTACGAAATACCGTTATTTTTGCTATTACCCGGGAGTCTTTCATCGATGATTTTTCCGAGAATCCTGATAACACCGTAGCAAATTATACCTTATCGAAAAGCTGAAGAACCGTAGATATTTTTAAGCACATCTGCAGCATAACTGTCATAGACTTTTTTTTAAATATCTTACAAAGAATAAAAAACTTTCCACAAATTTATTTCTTTTTTTAACAATCAATCGTCTAATATGACTCAGTTGGTACAGTTACTTGCAGTTTTTGTATTTAAAATAATGAAGCAACTAATCTGCTACACAAAAAGTATAAAAACAAAAACATTAGAGGTACAAAACACAAAAAAAGGGGACAAAAGACAAAAAATCTGGATTTTTATAAAAAAAACTTCAAAGTCCCATAACTTGAGAACGGTTAAGTTTGGGGTATGGGGTTCCATAGTCAAATCAGTCAGGAATGATGGAAACTACCACCTCTTAAAGGATTTCGGTCGACTTAACCTGTAACCCTGTATACACATATATACACATATTATTGTGATATTCGAGATATAAAAACAATGGAAGTTGAAGCTTTTGGAAAGTATAAAAAGTTCTTCCAACTACTTACGTGTTTGTTATTCTACCGTTTTTGTGCCAGCCTGAAGCCAGGTTTTGTACCTAAAGAAACAAGCACTCATTAGCGAACTTTTGAACAGCGTCCTTGTTCACGGTTTGATACTTTTTTAGTTGTCTTTGTAAGCTACACTGCTACTCTACAATAAAGACAGACTATAAATAACAAAAAAATAATGTTACGTACGAGATAAATAGTTTATTGTAAGCCAAACTGAAGTGCTACTCTCTAAACATCGCTTCGAAATTCGAACGGTGACTCGTTGTTTTGATTTACTTTAAAAATAAATGAGTTCGTTTTCAAATTGTGTGCGCTCACTTGAGTGAGGTTGACGACCTGAAGAAAGTGTCTGGGACAGACTGGATGCGGAAGGCGGAGGACTGGGTGTTGCGGCGCAGACTGGGAGGGGCCTATGTCCAGCAGTGGGCTGCGATAGGCTGAGTTGATTGATTGACTTGAGTGAGGTTCCAAGTGAAAACAGGAATAGAGTTGCTGTATCGAAGGATTGAAATCAAAACAAGGGTTGGCATGTTAGATATTGTTTCGTTTCACACACAAATCTTAACATTTGATTCTATTCCTCTTCTTGTACGTTTCTTGTTTTATGTAAGTAGGTATAACCTAACTGTAACGTGTATATTGTTGGCAGACAGACTGGGAATAAATATCTAGTATTGTTTCATATTTTAAGTTTATAAACGCTGCCAAGATACCGACTGGTCTTCATAGAAATATGGTTAACGACGATTTTCTTCATAAATGTTAGATCTATTATTCTAAAGTAACATAAAATATTCTGTTAGGGTTGCATATCCGATTTGGGATTTTTCAGTTCTAAGAAAATTATATTTAATGTTTTGTCTGGAATTTGAGGAGCCCGTGGCTAAGTAATAACAGCCGCCCGGGTCGATCTACCAGGTTAAGCTACGCTTGCGCGCGGTGCGTGGATGAGTGACCATCTTTACATACCGAGACTCCTCCGTGCCTCTGAAAGCACGTTATGCCGTTGGTCCCGGCTGTCATTCGTGGATTTTTGACAGTCGTTACGGGTCGTCAGAAGCCCGACAGTCTGAAAACCAGTCTTACCAAGCGGTAAGTATCGTATTACCCAGTAGGTAACTGGGATGTGGTTGGAGGTTGGAGGTTAGATAGGCAATCGCTCCTTGTAAAATACTGGTATTCAACTACATTCGGTTAGACTGGTAGCCTTTTCCAAATTCATTGTAATGCTAAGTTCAAATCAAGCGTGAAAATGGTAGGTAGCACAAAAATGTGATAAAAAAATAAATAAAATGAAAGATACGATATAAAGTTCTCATAAACAAACGAGATCCAATCGTCTGAAGTAATAGAATTACAAACATATTTCATGATTGGTAGGCTCCATCGGCATTTAATTATCACGCGCGAGCAGAACGGAGGGGACAGTGAAAAATTCTTTACTAATAAAAACGAGTTGAGTCGTCAGTGCGTCGTTAGTTTTTGGGGGTGAGATTCGATGCTTATTTATTTACTAACTGATCTGACAGACGTTGTCCTGTCCAAATTTCGATAATTCATACAAAATTCCTATAGAAAATGCTTTTTCAGTTTTCCCGAATTTTCCAATTTTCCCGCCAATTTATTAAAAATTTTCTTTCAGATATTTTGACGTCTCAATCAATGGTGGCATTTTCTTAAATCTTCTATCTATCTATCTATCTATATAAATAAAAAGAGAAGTCCTGACTGACTGATTGACTCATCAACGCCCAGCCCAAACCCTTGGACCTAGAAAGCTGCAATTTTGCACAGAGGTTCCCTTTATAATGTAGACAAGGAATAAGGAAGGAATTCCCGGTAGCACGTTCCTGTGGGTCCGTCATCCACGCAGGCGAAGCCGCGCGGGAAGTGCTAGTATTAAAATAAACCAAGACTGAAGGCAATTGAATATTGAATGATAGATTCACAACGATAAAGGCTGATTTCAGGGTCATTAGCTGACTCTAAACTCGAACCAAGTCAGCTTCATGCTTCATGTAAATTGATTTGGAAGTCAGTAGTACGACTGACTGCATGTAAACAGTGAAAGTCAGTTGTCGGCGCCAGCACTGACTTCATTTGGAGTCAGCTACTGACCCTAAATCAGCCTTTACACACTGAGTTATCTAAACTACTATTGTTGGTATTTAAAAAAAAAATCTGGTATAATATAACGTTTTACAACTTTTTTCACAAAACAACTAAGTAAAACAACTTGTTTTTTTTTCGGATAAGTATATCTCACTAATATTATAATGGCGAAAGTTTGTGAGTCTGTGTGTGTCTGTGTTTGTATGTTTGTTACTTCTTCAAGCTCAAACGGCTGGACCGATTTGAATGAAATTTGGTATGTAGATAGTTTATACACTGGATTAACACATAGGCTACTTTTTATCACGGTCTACGCGAGTGAAACCGCGGGGCGCAGCTAGTAAATGTAAGAAACTGAACAACTAAACTTCAATCTGTCAATTCTGTCAAAATGTTTGAAGATCTCATACTGTCTTCTGTTTCACTCACTTTTTTTATTAAGGAGATTTTTTAACCAAAACTTTTCATTTTTCCGTAAAATTTTTCAAACATTTTCTTTCATACAAACCTTCTCCCGACAATTACAAACACAACAACAACAAAAAAATTGCCAAATATTAGGTCTTTACCTATGAAATTGCCGTTCTGCAGTACTGGCCATTTCAAATCAAAATAATTTTTGTTTGGCTAAGAATTCTAATTTCAAATTAATTTTATTTTAAAAACATGGATTTTTTTTTCCAAAAGTAGTCATTTGTTTATTGATTAGTGTTACATTTTCATCGCATTTCAATCTTTTTCGTCATCATGGATACGTTAAAAATTCGAGTAATTATGGAATATGAGTACCGTCGTGGCAGCAACGCGGCACAAGCGGCACGCAACATCAACGACGTTTACGGAGCTAACACTACAAACCAACGCACCACCTGTTATTGGTTTGCTCACTTCCGTTCTGGAAATTTCGACCTGAAAAATGAACCTCGCGGTCGTCCGAAGACTTTGGTCGACAATTACGAATTAAAGGCGATTGTGGAAGCTGATGATACACAATCTACGGCTGAATTAGCAGCAGCTTTCTGTTGAAAAAGTAAACGGAATGCAATCATCTGTCAGCTGTCACATTGACATTCTGTCATGTCTTTGTTCACTCTGTGGTTCACCTGCTAATCTATGTATTCTGTCGAAGTATTTGTCGTAATTAAAATCCCATTTAACTGTTTTCAATCTTTTATTATTTCCATAAAACCATCAGGTTATGGGCCCAGATTGCTTTCCTACGGTTAAATTAGTGATTATTTTTGAGTTCAGACAGATTGTCACAGTTTTTCCCCAGTATAAAATTCATTACCTCCAAGCCTCATGGCCGACCCAAAGACGACCATTGAAAAACTACGTGGTGTCGATAATTACGGCACTTGGAAGTTCGTAACCAAGATGTTACTTATACATGAGGAACTGTGGGATGCTGTGGAAGAAAAGAAGGGAAAAGACGACAAAATACAGAAAAAGGCATTAGCACGCATTTGTCTCCTTGTCCAGCCATGTGTCTATCCACACATCAGAAGCGCAGAGACGGCACACGAAGCATGGTGCAACCTTGAAAATGTTTATGAAGGTAAGGGCCTGAGCAGGCGCCTGTCATTATTACGCACGTTGTTCGGGATGAAACTTGATTCTTTCAAAAATATGGAAACATATCTCACAAAGGTGGCTGAGATAGGCCAGCAGCTTAATGATATAGGTGCCGGCGTGGAAGACAACTTTTTAGCTATCGTGATGCTGAGCGGGCTTACATCAGACTACGACCCACTCATCATGACTTTGGAGAATTCCACATTGAAACTCACAACAGAGTTTGTGAGATCAAGATTGACTCAGGAATATCAGCGCAGACAGGAACGAGACGATGCAGGTACTGCACTGAGTGTGAAGAAGCAGTCGAAAGTGTTCCGTTGTTTCAGATGCAAGAAACCGGGGCACAGTATCAAGGATTGTCCTCGCAGAGCCAAGGATGATGGTCATTCAAAGGAAAAGAACTCAGATAAGGCCTTATTATCTGCGTTATCAGTTGAACTTTCAAGTAATGATTGGTATGTGGACTCGGGAGCTACTAGTCACATGTGTAATGACAAAAATATTTTACATAATTTTGTGTGTGACACACCAGTCGCAGTGAGTGTTGCAAATGGTGAGAAACTGATGTCATCCGGCAGAGGAAATGTGAAAATTCCTTTACAGAACACTTTAAGAACTGTAAGTGAAGTGTTATATGTACCTAAGTTAGCGACAAACTTGCTTTCAGTCAGTGCAATGACACGTAAAGGTTTTAATGTAACATTTCAGGGTAAATTGTGTAAAATTTATGATGGCAAGGTGGTAGTTGCCACAGCTAGGTGCCAGAATGGTATTTATATACTTAATACCAAAGGTGAAGCTTCTTTTGTGACTGAAGAGAGGCCATGTACTGTGTCTGTGTGTCGGGAAGGGAAAGGTTTTGTTTTACCATTAGAGCAGGTTGCAGAGGTGGCCGTGCCAGTATCTCAGGCTGCGCCCAGCGAGTCGCAGGAGGTTTGGCATAGAAGGCTTGGACATCTCAATGTGCGGAGTATGCAACTTTTAAAAGGTATGTCTACTGGCATGGATTTTGATAACTCTACTTTCAAATCATGTACTGCTTGCATTGAAGGTAAACAAACTAAGTTACCTTTTCCGAAAAAGTCAAAGAATAGGGCAAAAGCCTCGTTAGGGCTTGTGCACAGTGATCTTTGTGGGCCATTTTCAAAGAATTCATTTAGTGGATCGAAATACTTTCTAACATTTATTGATGATTTTACCAGGAAAACTTATGTTTATTTTCTAAAGTCAAAAAACCAAGTTTTTGAGAAATTCAAGGAGTTTAAGGCTATGGTTGAAAATCAAACAGGCAACAAAATAAAAGTATTTCGAACAGACAATGGTGGTGAATATGTAAATAAATGTTTACAGGATTTCCTGAAAAGCTGTGGGATCCGTCACCAGACCACTGTGCCCCACTCGCCGCAGCAAAACGGAGTTGCTGAACGAGCCAACCGTACCATAGTGGAGAAGGCCAGGTGCATGCTTCTCGATGCAGGCCTTGATCAGCGGTTCTGGGCAGAGGCAGTAAACACTGCTGTTTATCTAAAGAACAGGACGCCAACCAAAGCTGTTTTGGGTACTACTCCTGAGGAAAAATGGTCAAATAAAAAGGTAAATATTACTCACCTTAGAACTTTTGGCTGTTTAGCTTATGCATTAACAGAAAAACGTAAAAAATTTGATTCAAAATGTAAGAAATACATTTTTGTGGGCTACTGTGAAGAGACAAAAGGATATAGATTGTTAGACCCTTCACGTCCGTCAGATTGCATAAAGGCAAGAAATGTAACATTCATAGAAAATGAATTTTATTCATCAAGAAGTGAAAGTGATGACTTCACAGAGCTAATTTTAAATTCTCACAATCAAAACTCTTCTTCAACCTCTCATGAAATTAAAGGTGATATTGGCAATAAAGCTGCTTCAGAGTCACTAGGGCAGTCCAATTCAGAGCAGTCACCAGAACAGTCTGGACCAAATCAGTCCTTAATAGATTCAAATGATGAGACAGGGATACTCAGTAATGCGAGATCTGATGAATCTAATTTAAGGCCCCGGAATAGTATTGTATCAGTGAGTAGCTATGAATCAGATGATTCGCGCGATGAAACTTACATTCCAGGTGACACATCGATGGATACTTCAGCAGAGTACAGCGAGGCTGTGAACTTGGCATCGCAGTCCGCATACTTGTCTGAAACCAGATGCTTTGACGACGAACCAGAAACAGTGATGGAAGCTTTGCAAGGAACGGAATCCAAGAAATGGAGTGATGCTATGTCAGATGAGTATAAATCATTTTTGGATAACAAATGCTGGACCATGACTGACTTGCCAGAAGGGCAGAGACCTGTCAAGTGCAAGTGGGTTTATAAAAAGAAGAGAGGATTGAATGGCGAAATATTGAAATATAAAGCACGATTAGTAGCAAAAGGTTATACACAAAAATATGGTGTAAATTACTACGAAACATTCTCACCAGTGGTGAGGTATTCAACCATTAGAATGCTGCTTGCTCTGGCTGCTGAGATGAACATGGAGATAGATCACCTTGATGTGAAAACTGCATTTTTGAATGGAGACCTCAAGGAGACCGTCTACATGGAACAGCCGGAGGGTTTTGAGGACAAAAAGGACCCAGGGAAAGTCTATCGCCTGAATAAAGCAATTTATGGTCTCAAACAAGCATCTAAGAGTTGGTATGAAAAGATAAATACAGTTTTAATAGAGAAACTGAGCTTTAGAAAGTTTTCTTCAGAACCATGTGTTTTTATGAAGAATCATGATGGCACTATGACCATTATAGCACTGTATGTCGATGACATAATCTTGTTTTCAAACAACAAACAGGAAAAATTGAAGATTAAAGAGAAACTCATGACTCAATTCGAGATGAAGGATCTAGGGCCAGCTCATCACGTCCTTGGCATGAAACTATGCAGAAGGGATGGCAAGTTGACTTTGGATCAGTCTAGTTATATCCAAAGAGTATTAGAGCGTTTTCAGATGTCAGATTGCAAGCCAGCGTGCACTCCTATGGAAACTGGGCTGAAGCTTGTAAAACCAGATTGTGAAGCTAATAATTTTCCTTATAGAGAATTGGTTGGATGTTTGATGTACATTGCAGTCTGCACAAGACCAGACATTGCTCACTCAGTCAGCATACTCAGTCAGTTCAACGATTGTCATGCTGAACAGCACTGGAAGGCAGCAAAACGGGTGCTTCGATATCTGAAAGGTACAGTTAATCTTTGTCTTACTTATGAAAAGAGTAGCATAGCTGTCAGCGCCTATGTTGATGCAGATTGGGCCGCCAATGAGATGGATCGGAGATCATTCACTGGGTATGTTTTTAAAATAGGTAATTCCACAGTTTCGTGGGAAAGTAGAAAACAAAAGACAGTTGCTCTTTCCAGCACGGAGGCGGAGTATATGGCACTCTCTGATGCATCAAAAGAGGCTTTGTTTATCAGAACTTTCTTGTATGAATGTTTAGGTACAAGTTGTAAAATTTCTATGTATAGCGATAGTCAATCAGCACAAAAACTTTGTGTTAATCCTATGTATCATGCTAGAACCAAGCATATTGATGTACGACATCATTTCATTCGGGGAATTGTAAACAAAGGTATTATTGATATAAATTATTTGTCTACTGATCAAATGACTGCTGATGTTTTGACTAAACCTTTAACTAAAGAGAAAACTGTAAAATTTGTTAGTCAACTTGGTTTAACAGAGATAATTTAAATAATATATTGTAAGATAAATCACTAAGGACCTATTTCACGATGTCCGAATAGCAACTACTCTCTGAATAAATTCAAAAATGGAACAGAATTTGTATGAAATTATCTGACAAGTAAGTTAATAGGAACTTATGTAACTACAGTTTTAAAGGTCAGATAAATCACTAAGTATTTTAAGTACTATTGTAAGATTGTATTTGAGTTGTAAATTTAATTTGAAACTTGTGTAACTACAGCGTTAAGGGCCAGATAATTAATGATTGCAATGTTTAAGGGCCAGTGTTGAAAAAGTAAACGGAATGCAATCATCTGTCAGCTGTCACATTGACATTCTGTCATGTCTTTGTTCACTCTGTGGTTCACCTGCTAATCTATGTATTCTGCCGAAGTATTTGTCGTAATTAAAATCCCATTTAACTGTTTTCAATCTTTTATTATTTCCATAAAACCATCACTTTCGACGTTAGCGTCAAAACAATATTGGTCCATTTGCGTCAAATTGGCAAGGTAAAAAAGCTTGACAAATGGGTGCCCCACGAACTCAATGATCGCCAGCGCGAAGTACGCGTCGAGACGTGCCTTGCACTGCTCAACAAACACACAAATGAAGGAATTTTGAACCGCATTGTTACCTGCGATGAAAAATGGATTCTGTTTGATAACCGTAAGCGCTCAGCAAGTTGGTTGGATCCTGGTTCAGCACCTAAACAATGCCCTAAACGAAAACTTACCCCTAGAAAAGTGATGGTCACTGTTTGGTAGTCTAGCGCCGGTGTGATTCATCACAGCTTCTTACCAGACGGGGTGAGCATTACTGCAGATGTGTACTGTGAAGAACTGAACACAATGATGGAGAAGCTAGCACATCTCCAACCAGCATTGGTCAATCGCTCGTCTCCGCTGCTCCTGCACGACAACGCGCGACCTCATACTGCACAGCAGACGGTCTCCAAGTTGCAAGAACTGGGGTTGGAAGCTCTCCGTCATCCGCCCTACTCACCAGACCTTGCGCCTACAGACTACTACTTTTTCCAGAATTTGGATAACTTCTTGGCGGGAAAAAAATTCAATACCCGAGAGGCAGTACAAAATGCCTTTGAAGAATTTGTTGCCTCCCGACCAGCTGATTTCTTTAAGAAGGGCATCAATAAACTGCCACTGCGTTGGCAAAGATGCATTGATTGCATGGGTGATTACTTCGATTAATACAAATAAAAAATACATGAAAAAAATTCGTTTAAATTTTTTCATACAAAACAGCAATTTCATAGGTAAAGACCTATTATTTGCATCCGTTCTGAAGTGTTGCGCGTAGGTAACGTACATACATTCGGAAATTGATTTTTATTTATATTATAGATTTATTCACAAAAAGGCCAAGGCAAAGAGTAGGGCATAGAAAAGATATCAGAAAGAAAACATCTACTTTCTAATTAACTTTACAATAAACTTATTCCCATTTACTCCTGAGTTCATTTGCAATCCAGGTCGAATCGACCGGCCGTGTCGGGAATACTCAGCGAACGGAGGGTTGAGATATTTTAATTTATAACTAATCAGAACCCAGCGGTGCTGCCAATGTTTATATGAACGTGAACATTGGAGGGTTAAAATCTAATAAATTGGCTTTTAGTGTTTTTACACAATTAGGTTAGGTAGGGTTATAATAATGACTTTACAGCCGGGACCAACAGTTTAACGTGCTTTCCGAGGCACGGAGGGTCTCGGTATGTAAAGATGGTCACCCATCCACGGACCGACCGCGGCAAGCGTAGCTTTACCTGATCTATCGACCCGTGAGGCTGTTATTACTTAGCCACGAGGCCCGCAAAGGACTCTACTATAATTAAAGGAAGAACACAGTAAAAAACTCAATACTTTAAAAACCCAACAAATAGCCTAACAGATATTAAAACCATTACCAAATTCAGTCAAGCAATTTCTGATCAAATTCAAAAATACAATATAACCACCTGTATTGAACAATTTCCCGCTCCTATTGGATAATGGCCGACGGAAATGGCGTCGCGATGACGTCACAGCACTTCCGGGAGACACAGCCTACCCAGGCAATCTGGAGTTCAGTCTGCCATATGTTGCTATGTTAGTGGGAAATTATGAGGTATTGCTTGAAGTATTTGTAGGTTGTGTTGTGTGGAAATGTTTTATAGGTTCATTTTGTAATGAATCAGTTAAAGTATAACCTGTTATGATTGAACAGAATTTTGCCCGGTTTTTGAAACTTTAACGCGGCTAGCGTTAATCGTAAACTAGTAGAAATCGTCACGTACCGAAAAAGCGTTTTACGACTTTCTCTCTCTTTGTGTTTAGAATTTGGTCAAAATGAAAATCCATGATGGCGGCTGCGAAAATTTTAAAATTATTCATCATGGCTGTCGTTTTCATGGTTTTCGAGGTTGCTAAAACCGAATAGTGACGTAAAACGAAGATTTTTTTTTTGTTAACGTTAGGTATGATTGAACAGTATATTTACTGAACTGTTTTTTTTTTGTTTTGGTGACTAAAAATCATTATGAATTTTACCAGCTAATTTTTTTTTTCTCTTTTTCAGGTAAGTTCGTAACTACAAAAATACGAGTTGAAGACAAAGGTATTAAGCTTATTTTAAGACAACCGTTATACTATTTATTTAATTGAAGTCTGAAATCGGTGGCAAAAGAAAATCAAATAAAATTAAAGACTTCTAGAAACAGTCTGTGTTACCGCGGTAACTACACATAGATTTCAGTAAAATGATTTCAGTGTTTTTCTATTGTTTTTTGAACCACTTTTTTATATTCATTACAGCTGAAATACTTATACCCCTAATCGTATTTTAGGTTGCACATCCAGTAGACGCGATGTAGTCCTAGCCATTGTATATCTTGAAAGCGAATTTGTGACTTGGACCGTCTTAATGTTAATGTAAAGGCTGCTTGTTCACTGCGGTGTCACAAGTATAATTTTTTACTTTAGGTTGGTTCCTTTTTCGTATCGGCACGAGCTTTACAAGAAGGGGTCTAAAACGGTCACAAACTGACAATATGTTATGAATTGTCAGTTTGTGACCGTTTTACGATTTCAAATATTATTCATAATATTATCCTATTATGATTCTGCCAAAGTGGCTGTTTTAGTTAGGGAAACATTTCAATTCTGTAAAGTTCACTTGGAACCTCACTCAAGTGAGCGCACAAAATTCGAAAGCGAACTCATTTGTTTTTAAAATAAACTAGCTGACCCGACAGACGTTGCCCTGTCTTAGCTATGAATATTCTAATGTAAACGCGTGAAGTTAAAATAGTCGTTAAGTTTTCTGAAATTTTACAATTTTCTGCGAAATTTTCTTAATTTTTTCTGTCATAAGAACCTTCTCCTGACAATAATAAACACAACAAGAAAATAATTAGCGAAATTGTTCCATCCGTTCACGCGCGATGCGAAGACCAAGGGAAATAGGGATTAATTTTTATATATATAAGATATAGTAATAGATAGATAATGGCGGATTCACAACGAGACACCGTTCGAGTTTCGAAGTGATATTTCGCGGAAAAAACAACAAACGAGCATCATTTATTTATCAATGTCATAATTAGAGGAGCTCGTGGCTAAGTAATAACAGCCGCACGGGTCGATCCATCAGGTTGCTACGCTTGCCGGGGTTGGTCAGTGGATGAGTGACCATCTTTACATACCGAGACTCCTCCGTGCCTCGCCGTTGGTCCCGGCTGTCATTCGTGGATCTTGCCAGTCGTTACGGGTCGTCAGAAGCCCGAAAGTCTGACAACCAGTCTTACCAAGGGGTATCGTATTACCCAGTTACTGGGTTGTGGAGGTCAGATAGGCACTCGCTCCATGTAAAATACTGGTATTCAGCTGCATCCGGTTGGACTGGAAGCCGACCCCAACATAGTTGGGAAAAGGCTAGGCAGATTGATTTTCAGAGTTGCATCTCATGTTTTGACCGAACCACGTTACACCCCAGTGGTTAGCCACACTAACCGGTCACTATTCTCGTTGGCAGTGTTTCAGGGCATAAATTGGCACACGCGATAAAACTGGTGGCTCGGTCAGCGACACGACTGGCTAGAATTGTGTAAGATTGTGCCTTCTTATTTTATTAGAGGTCGTGTATGCTTTGGTTGGGTTGCGACGTTATTTTTGTGAGTGAATCAGACAGTTAGGGAGGAGGAGGAGGGGTTTTCGCGTGTGAAAATGGGTATGGTCCATTCCTAAAGTGTCTGATGAAAATGTAAACAGATGGATCAGAAAACGTAGCTGAGTATGAAAATTTGTGCCACTTCACATTGAGTGCTTTGATTTCTAAACTCGTTTTTTTTTTATCACCTTATTAACGTCCAATAGTATCTGATGAAAATGTTCCAGGTTAAATTGTTACCTACACAATCTGGCACTAAATTGTAATTGAAAGTTCATTGACGAAAATTGAGATTATAAGAGTAAGTTTGAAAACTAAAACCCGACTACTGAAAAATCATTTCAGACGAGAATATTTTCTTGTTTCATACTTTTTAGAGTGTGATTTTTCAACTTAGTTTTTAAACTTACTTTTTGTTTAAATAGTTTTGGGGTTATAATTTCGTGATAAAGTATTTGCAGAGCCACTTTACATTTTTAAAGAAGAATAATTAATTATGTATTTTGGGTAGTTTTTGAGTGAAAATATGTTTGGCTCATATCTGAGGCGTGAATTTAGAAATTATTCCCAATTATCGGGTGCATGCAAGAGAAGCCACAAGCAATAGCTAAATATATGTACAATATATTTTTGAAATGTGCTAATTCAGCCCTTTCATTTGGGTATCAAACACGGCATCATTTTTAGGGTTCCGTACCAAAATGATAAAAAAGGAACCCTTATGGTGTCACTCAGTCTGTCTGTCTGTCTGTCTGTCACAGCTGGATATCTCAAGAACTACTAATGCTATCAACTTGAAATTTAAAATAGTTTTAGATGACGTTGACCCAACTATTTTTCAAATAAGAAAAAAATTAAAATATTTATATTTTTTTGCAACATGGACTGAAAGGGGGTCTTAAAAAATCAAAGTGGAGCTACTAGGGCATGTGGGGTATCATATGAAAGAGCGCTGTTTGCACGTTCTCAATCATTTTTTTTTCTTTTTTTTAGGCCGCATAGTTTTCGACTTCTGATGAAAAATGTAAAAAAAAATACCGTCCCCCCCCTTATCTCCGAAGTTTGCAAAGAGAAAAATCTGAAATTATTCTATGTGATAGAAGTTTATGATAGTTTATGTTTATGGTTTATGGATTACAGGAAAAATAAAACAATGTCTTTAAATAGCACACTTTTTCTGAAATCGGAACGAAACCCTCGGTGCGCGAGTCCGACTCGCTCTTGATCGGTTTTTTTTTTTAGTTCATGAGTCTCGGTTTTTTATTAGCACGCAGCTAACACACTCAGTTTTTTATCCGCGTTAACATAACTTTTCAAATTGAATTACACATGTAAGTAAACATAATCTAAAATTTTCACCTAATAAGTTATTAAGAAAATGCTCTAACCAAATCATTAACACTTTTGGTTTAGACGTGATATTCAGTTTAAAATCATTAAAAGTCGGTAATCGTCGCCCCGTCGCATTTCGTCGCCTCTCGGGACCAAACTTTTAAGAATGTTAAATGAAAAAATGTTTTTTTTTGAAAAATGTAATCAATTAGCGGACTAGTAAATAATATTAATTTAATAGGTACCTACCTAATTATAAAAAAACACATTTTTATTGTGGCATTTATTTAACTCATCTCTAAAACAGATAATACTTTTTAAACTGAGTTTATTAAATAACACAATAGTTTTTAATAATTAGGTACCTATTAAATTAATATTATTTACTAGACCTTTAATTGATTACATTTTTCAAAAAATCATCTTTTTATTTAACATTCTTAAAAATTTGGTCCCGTTTGAGCGTGTAGCAACCCCATTGTGTCGCCCTATGAACCCCATAGGTTCATGGCAATATGTGCTCGAATGGCAACTGAACCCCATACCCCATAGGTTCACAACTACTGTAAGTCCGTGCGAGCCATCGGATGATGATATTTTACGTTTATATCTATACTTAGGATAATTATACGTTTCTATACAATCAATCTGCCTGGCCTTTTCCCAACTATGATGAATACCAGTATTTCACACGGATCGACTGCCTATCTGACCTCCACAACCCAGTAACTGGGTAATACGATACCCCTTGGTAAGACTGGTTGTCAGACTTTCGGGCTTCTGACGACCCGTAACGACTGTCAAAGATCCACGAATGACAGCCGGCACCAAGGGCTTAACGTGCTTTCCGAGGCACGGAGCAGTGTCGGTATGTAAAGATGGTCACCCATCCACTTACAAACCCCGGCAAGCATAGCTTAACCTGATGGATCGTCTCGTGCGGCTGTTATTACTTAGCCACGGGCTCCTCATACCATATACGTATACTAGCTTTTGCCCGCGGCTTCGCCCGCGTGGATGTCGGAAAATAACCCATGGGAACGTTCATGTGGAAAGCATAGGGCATGGAAAGCATATCCCTAACTTAAGAAATGCTGGGTTTCCCATACAAACTTTCATCCCTTTTATCACTCCTTGTAGGATTATGTTTTAAGACAAAAAGTAGCCCATGTCCTTTCCCAGTTTTATCGAAATCCGTGCAGTTTTGTAAATTTTAAAATCAACCCCTATTTTACCCACTTAGGGGATGATTTTTAAAAAACGCTGACCCGCATATTTCTTAACTTCTTACCAATAGCATAAATTTGTTATCCCTAACTTAAGAAATACTGGGTTTCCCTTACAAACTTTCATCCCCTATAGTATTGTTTTTGAAAGTATCCTATGTCCTTTCCCAGGATGCTATATAAAGCCTTGCCAAATTTTGTCGAAATCCGTGCAGTTTTGTAAATTTTAAAATCAACCCCGGTTTTACCCCCTTAGGGGATATCCTATGTCCTTTCCCAGGATGCTATATAAAGCCTTGCCAAATTTTGTCGAAATCCGTGCAGTTTTGTAATTAAAATCAACCTCTATTTTACCCCCCTAGGGGATGATTTTTCAAAAACGCTGAACCGCATATTTCTTTATTTCCTATCAAAAGCATACATTCTAATTTTCACATCCCTAACTTAAGAAATACTGAGTTTCCCATACAAACTTTCATCCCCTATATCACCCCCTGTAGGATTATTTTTTAAGACCAAAAGCAGCCTGTGTCCCTCCCCAGGATGCTATATAAAGCATTGCCAAATTTTATCGAAATCCGTGCAGTTTTGTAAATTTTAAAATCAACCCCTATTTTACCCCCTTAGGGGATGATTTTTAAAAAACGCTGAACCGCATATTTCTTAACTTCCTACCAATAGCATAAATTTGTTATCCCTAACTTAAGAAATACTGGGTTTCCCTTACAAACTTTCATCCCCTATATCACCCCCTGTAGTATTATTTTTGAAAAAAATAGTATCCTATGGCCTTCCCCAGGATGCTATATAAAGCCTTGACAAATTTTGTCGAAATCCATGCAGTTTTGTAAATTTTAAAATCAACCCCTATTTTACCCCCTTAGGAGATGATTTTTCAAAAACGCTGAACCGCATATTTCTTTATTTCCTATCAAAAGCATACATTTTAATTTTCACATCCCTAACTTAAGAAATACTGAGTTTCCCATACAAACTTTCATCCCCTATATCACCCCCTGTAGGATTATTTTTTAAGACCAAAAGCAGCCTGTGTCCCTCCCCAGGATGCTATATAAAGCATTGCCAAATTTTATCGAAATCCGTGCAGTTTTGTAAATTTTAAAATCAACCCCTATTTTACCCCCTTAGGGGATGATTTTTCAAAAACGCTGAACCGCATATTTCTTAATTTCCTACCAATAGCATAAATTTGTTATCCCTAACTTAAGAAATACTGGGTTTCCCTTACAAACTTTCATCCCCTATATCACCCCCTGTAGTATTATTTTTGAAAAAAATAGTATCCTATGGCCTTCCCCAGGATGCTATATAAAGCCTTGCCAAATTTTGTCGAAATCCATGCAGTTTTGTAAATTTTAAAATCAACCCCTATTTTACCCCCTTAGGGGATGATTTTTCAAAAACGCTGAACCGCATATTTCTTTATTTCCTA
This sequence comes from Cosmia trapezina, assembly GCA_905163495.3. Classification (NCBI taxonomy): domain Eukaryota; kingdom Metazoa; phylum Arthropoda; class Insecta; order Lepidoptera; family Noctuidae; genus Cosmia; species Cosmia trapezina. Next base: position 8,960,892 of record LR991049.1, read on the forward strand.
TCAAAAGCATACATTTTAATTTTCACATCCCTTTTTTTTTTTTTTTTTTTTTTTTGAGGGTGGGAAATCATCAAATAACTTCTCCCGCTCTGGGTGGAGCGGGAGGGCGTGTCAGACTTTTACTGACTAAAACCCACCCGTGTTCCTTCAGTTGCCTATGCCAGGGCCGCGGTAACCCTTTCAGACAACCCGCGACCCCAGCGGCGTCGGCCCTATTGGGCCCCGTCACTTGCTGACATCTCTTTGAGGCGCGCGTGGAACACGACGCGCCGTCGACTCGGGCCTGGTCCTTACCGGACGGCGAGCTACCCGCTGCTCACCGTCCGCAGGCCCGCGCCTACGGTGGCCGGAAATCGCCCCGCGATTCCCGCCGCCCAGGGCGTCTCCTGCGGCGACTGAGGGCGTGAGGCTGCCTCTCCCTCACGCGTTCCGCCTCCTCCTTCGCGAGCATCACTGCTTCGCAGAAGGAGGTGACGGCCTCCCATGCACTCTCGCTCCGCACCATGGCCTGGACCAGGCTCGGACGCGAGAGATCGCCGCCGCCGATCGCCTCCGTGAGAACACGGCGGTGCTCTGCCCAAGCCGGGCAGACCTCCACTGTATGCTCCACCGTGTCCTCCGGGCGATCTACACAATGGAAACACCCGGGCGTTTCCTCCCGCCTTATGCGAAACAGGAACCTCCCGAAACAACCGTGTCCGGTGAGGACCTGCGTCAGGCGGAAGGTGAGGACGCCGTGGCGCCTCTCTAACCACTCCTCAAAGAGGGGACTTATCGCCGCTATTGTGGCGTGCCCAGCGCTGGGTTGCGACAGTCGCGATCTCCATGCCGCCATGAGATCCCGCCGGAGCTCTGTCCGCTGTACCGTGATTTCTCGCGGCAGCGGAGTTACGCCCCGGCGCTTCGCCTCCTCGCGCCACTCCCACACGTGCGCGAGGACCTTTGCCTCCAGATCCCACGGCGGCAATCCGGCAAGGAGGCTCGCCGCCTCCCGGGAGACCGTGCGGTATCCCCGGACTAGCCGGATGGCCATGACCCTCTGGGACGCGTTCAACCTGCCGGCTGGTCCCAGCCTTAGGGAACGCGCCCACACCGGTGCTCCGTAAAGGGCCATGGACCGCACGACCCCCGCGTAGAGCCTCCGGCAAGAGGCGTTTGGACCCCCCAGATTGGGCAGGAGCCGCCTCAAGGCAGCCCCAGCCCGTGCCAGTCTGGGAGCCAAACGTCGGAAGTGCTCCACGAAGTTCCACCGGCTGTCGAGGACGAGTCCCAGGTACTTCATCGTCGACCCGACTCCGATGTGAACCCCTCCCACCGTTATTTCGGAACCCGACGGTGGCGCATTCCGAGGACCATGAAAACACATGGCCTCGGACTTGTGCAAGGCCACCTCGAGTCCCAACTGCCGGATCCTCTCCACGACTATCGCAACCCCGCGTGTCGCTAGTTCAGCCGCCGCCTGGTGCGACCTCCCCTGCGCCAGGACCAGCGTGTCGTCAGCGTAACATACTACGCTGACGCCGCTTGGGAGGTCGGTGCGCAGCACCCAGTCGTAACCGATGTCCCACAGATGCGGCCCCAAGACCGATCCCTGTGGGACACCGCACGACATAATTTTCACATCCCTAACTTAAGAAATACTGAGTTTCCCATACAAACTTTCACCCCCTATAATCACCCCCTGTAGGATTATTTTTGAAAAAAAAAGTAGCCTATGTCCGTCCCCAGGATACCATCTATAGCCTTGCCAAATTTTATCGAAATCCGTTCAGTGGTTTAGCCGTGAAAAGGTAACAGACAGACAGACAGACAGACAGACAGACAGACAGACAGACAGAGTTACTTTCGAATTTATAATATTAGTATGGATAAATAAAAAGAGAAGTTCTGACTGACTGACTGATTGACTCATCAATCAACGCCCAGCCCAAACCCTTGGACCTACAAAGCTGAAATTTTGCACAGACACCCTTTATAATGAGAGATAAGACAAGGAACAAGGAAGGAATTCCCGGTAGTACGTTCCCATGGGATATTTTGCGACATCCACGCGGGCGAAGCCGCGGGCAAAAGCTAGAAATTTATAAAGGGTTCTTTTTAGTTTCTCGATACGCACACATGGGGTGCGTCTGGCATTTGTTGTTGGTCCGCTGTGGTAGCCCGCGAAATTCATTTTTTTTTTGGGTTTTTTTGCAATTTGCAGGTCCGAGTCAGGTTGTATCTTGATCAAAATATGATACGCGGCAATAAAACATGTATTTACATAATTTTAACTATAAAAATCATCAATACATCTCTCTAAGTTAGATTTCGTGCAGATTCGTCAAACGAACGAAATGTAACGACTCTGCACGAAATCTAACTTAGAGAGTTGTATTGATAATTTTTATGGTTAAAATTATATAAATACATGTTTTATTGCCGCGTAAAAATGAGTTAAGACCTAGCAAACATACATCCGTACTGCTCTCTCACAGACTTAGCCCAGCTAACTGTTAGATACCTTTACGCAAAGTTTCAGTAAGTTAGTTTCAAGTTCAGTGAGCAGTAGCACGGTTACAATAACCGTTGTTATTATCTATTCAGACAGGGTCGGGCCAGTTAATTTGTTTTGTTCGAGGCGCGGATCGATGGCAGTGCGCGCGTGATGCCAGGCTACATTGTTGTACGGTACGGGTTTTCTGTGAAGTAAAATAGACTTAGATAATATACATCTAGATCGAGCCACCGCGTGGCCGGTCGTGAGACAGCAATATAGATAGATAGAAGATAGAATACTCTTTATTATTCACACCATAAAAGTTACAGATATAAATGTTGAAATTTTATATAGGGTGACACAATGGGCGGTCTTATCGCTAAAAGCGATCTTTTACAGACCTTTGGATGGATTATGTGCAATATAATACTTTTTCTAGCTTACGTGGTATGAGAAATGAAGTTTAACGTAAGAAATCTTCCATATTTTAGACCGAAACCCATGTCAATACATTGGCACAATGCAAAAACTGTCCGAAAAAGTTAAATTAATCGACGCAAGATTTTTATAATAGTGAAAGCACTTTGTTTGGCTAACATTCAAAAGTTCGCCAAGCAAAAATATGGCACGCCGTAAGAGACAGAAGATACGATGCTTTGTCTCAATTTTCCTACTAATTTCGGATATATGTGTCTCACTTCCACACTTCACACTGTAGTCATGGCAACGTCTAGAGGTTTAATGTCATTGAAAATAGATGAGAAAGATGGAATACTCTTTACTATATAGTGGGCTGCATCAATTGGGTACCACAGTTGTATTAACATTTTGATACAACTGGGGTACCCAATTGATGCAGCCCACTGTACACTAGGGATGATGCCAAACAAATTTTTTTTTGTCCGTCATTTAAAAAAATTTGGACACGTATTTTTTAATTTTTTACGTAAGTAATCAAAAGCTTACGGCGATACATTGAATTAAAATGTAACCGTTGTTACTATCTATTCAAAAGTTCGCCAAGCAAAAATACGGCACGCCGTAAGAGACACAAGATACGATGATTTGTCTCAATTTTCCTACTAATTTCGGATATATATGTGTCTCACTTCCACACTTCAAACTGTTATCATGGCAACAACGTCTAGAGGTTTAATGTCATTGAAAATAGATGAGAAAGTTGGAATACTCTTTATTGTGTACAGTGGGCTGCATCAGTTGGGTACCCCAGTTGTATTAAAATTTTAATACAACAGGGGTACCCAATTGATGCAACCCACCGTACACTAGGGATGATGGCAAAAAAATTTTTTTGTTAGTCATTTAAAAAATTTTGGACACGTATTTTTTGTTTTTTAAGTAATCAAAAGCTTACGGCGATACATTGAGTTCAAATGTAGCATGACGTCACGTCTTGATAGATTTTATACGTAGTAGTGACGTATCGAGCCCCCCACTCCTCAACTATAATGCGTGTTATCTAATTAGTTTTTTTAATTGTATGATAAAGCAAAAAATACGTGTCTAATTTTTTTTTTATTATCTGACGGACGGACTAAATAGAATTTCTTTTTTTTTACCCAGTCATCATTCCTATTGTACACTATTGAAACAAAGTGTAACTTAAATAACGCACAACCTCATTGTACTCATCGTTATGAACAACTTTTACTATGGGACCAAACCTGAAATCGCGAAAAAAAATCTGCTGTCCTGCTGGAACAGCTGATTTTTTTTAAGAGGTTATGAAATTTTTAAAAAGAAGAAAATTAGGCAGGAGTTGTGCATCGTTTCATCCTTCTTCGAATCTACAGTGTGTAAGTGTAAACAATGGCAAGCTTTTAAGGGGTTCTTGTACTCATCATTATGAACAACTTTTACTATGGTACCAAATCTGAAATCTCGAAAAAAAATCAGCTGTTTCCTGCATTTTGACCAATTACGCGAACATAATTGTAGGGAACAGCGGTTTTTTTTCGCGATTTCAGATTTGGTCCCATATTAAAAGTTGTTTATAATAATAAGTAGGTGACAATGACCCCTTAAGGGGTTTTGCGTTATTTAAGTTACACCTTGTATAAATTTTAAAAAGAAGAAAATTTCCTCCTTCTTCCAATCTATAAATGGATGTTAGTGTATCGGTTTGTTTGAGATTTTAATAAACTTCGACACCGTTTGATCGATCACCATGAAATGTGGTGTTATTTTCATGGAGAAGGTTTTTAGATATATATAGGTTTTCCAACCTCTACGCAGGAAAAGCTAGTACATAATATCATTTCCTGAAGATTCGTGTGACTTATCGGATTTATTTCTTTAGCTTGATCCCTTCAAAGACAGGTACTGAGGTAAAACTTTATCCGACTGATCCCCACGAATATTTATGTGAAATGATTTAAGTTTAGGGAAACCATATTTTTGCTAAAACTTCGTAAACGTGTTAGCGAGAACTCGTATAATCCTTTCATTTTTATTTACGAAAACACGAAAAATTAAATCACCCATTTCAGTGCACACGCGGTACAAATAAAAAAAAAATACTTTTCGCACAAAAAAACATCCCCCTTTACAAATTAACCCCCCAGCTCGTCCCGTGCTACAACGCGACCCAACCCTAGCGTGTCTACGTGTCCTTAACCCTAACGCTTGTAATTCAGAACGCCGCGCAATTGTGTTACCGAACACTGTTTCATCTACTGCGGACACCCCTTATTGGCACTCCGCGTTTTGGGGTTCCGTGGGGCGAAAAATGTAATGATAAGAGGTGTGTGATTGTTTTATTTGGTGATAAGTAATTGATATATGGACTGGAAGTAGAAGTGTGAGAGGAGCTCGTGGCTAAGTAATTACAGCCGCACTGGTCGATCCATCAGGTTAAGCTACGCTTGCCGGGGTTGGACAGTGGATGTTTTTCCATCTTTACATACCGAGACTCCTCCGTGCCTCGGAAAGCACGTTAAGCCGTTGGTCCCGGCTGTCATTCGTGGATCTTTGACAGTCGTTACGGGTCATCAGAAGCCCGAAAGCCTTGACAACCAGTCTTACCAAGGGGTATCGTATTACCCAGTTACTGGGTTGTGGAGGTCAAACAGGCCGTCGCTCCATGTAAAATACTGGTATTCAGCTGCATTCGGTTAGACCGGAAGCCGACCCCAACGTAGTTGGGAAAAGGCTGGGCAGATTGACTGATTGACTGGAAGTAGAAGTGTCGGTCGACTAAATAGGCAGACGACATTTTTGTCGTCACGGGTTACACATGGATAAAATTGGCACTAGCAAAGAGAGGGCTATGTGGCCCAGCAGTGGGTAAAGTCAAGCTGTGGTTGATGATGAAGATGATACATTTACCCAGAACAGTAGAGTAGACCAGTTCGGGTTGCGAATACTAGATCAAAATGGCAGAAGTAATTATTAGATTAAATTAAAATCCTATTGTTGGTACCCATAGTTGTTCTAATAAATGCTGGGGCTGCCGCGCTTCTGTAGCGCGTCGGGGATGTTCGCGGACGCACGCGTTCTAGATTTTGGCTCGCTGCTGCGTCTGCGAATCGCGTCACTGATGCGCGACAGCCCCAACAGCCTCGTGGCTACTGTGGCCGGCAGGGTGGGTTGCCAAATTTAATGTCGCTGACGCTGGATGGCGGCTCACAGACCGTCATTCAGAAATTATAGTTAAGTTTTATGTATAATGTGTTTTAGTTAGTGAGTGTCAAATTGTTTCGCATCCTAAGGATCTCTGGTCTAATAATAAAGATTTATTTATTTATTTTCTATCCAGTGTTACTGGTAATAATGTCGGCAACCAAATGACCCCATGATGACACAATAATCATTTCGACTTTTTTCTATAAATTTTGAAAGTTGTATGGCAGATAAATATTTCTTCAAAAAAATATTAAATGTAAAATTACTCGAAAATGGTTACTTAAATGTGAAATTACCTAATCTAAAATGGTTGACATTTGCATACGAGTCATAAGGGGTCACTTGGTTGCAAATTACCTCTCCTACATCCCCATTAAATTGCTGACATGTTACCCATAGCCCCGCATATGCGTATATGCAGGGTTATTGGTAAAACACCTACAAAATCTTAAGGGGTCATTGTACTCATCATTATGAACAACTTTTACTATGGGACCAAGCTTGAAATCGCGAAAAAAAAACAGCTTTTCAGTACATTTATCTACATCAAACTCGTCAAAATGTAACAACTGATTTTTTTTTCGCGATTTCAGGTTGGTCCTTTAGTAAAAGTTGTTCATAATGATGAGTACAATGATCCCTTAAAGGTTGCTGGCGTTTTACCAATAACCCTATTTTAGTTTGTGAATAACTGAGAACACAGCAGCTAACGTTAGGCAGTATTCTAGGTAAGTGCTAAGCTTTTAATCCTCTTCAACCATTGTAGTCTATATTATTATTATGCAACAGTCTGTTCTAACCTGTTAGTATTAATCTCTAAACATCACTTCGAAATTCGAACGGTGTCTCGTTAGCAATCCAGGATGACTTACTTAAAAAAAAAAAAAACTTTAAAAAAGTAAAAACCGACTTCAAAAACCTAAAACGTATAAAATAACTTTCATAAAAAAAACTTAACAGCTTCTGAAGCAGTGCCAAGCTAAGGTGCATTAAAGAATTGCAGACGCCAATTTCAGAAGCTGTTAAGTTTTTTATAAAAATATTTTTTTTCGTTTTAGGTTTTTGAAGTCGGTTTTCAAAGCAAATTACATAATTGTGCCCAGGATAAAAGAAAAGAGAATCATCAAAATCCGCTTAGAAATGCCAGAGATACAGCGTAGTGCTGTATCTATTTATACCTAAAACTTCGTTTTTAAGAATAGTTACCTAATGTATTATATACTGAAACCTTCCTGAAAGTAAAAGAATAATCAAAACTGATCCATTAGTTTTTGAGAAAATCGCGGACATACAAACATACTTACATAGATACGGGTCGAATACAGAACCTCCTTTTTTGAAGTCGGTTAATAAATGAGTTCGCTTTTGAATTATGTGCGTTCACTTGAGTGAGGTTCCAAGTGAACTTTACAAAATACCGACAATGACATGACACACATTATACGATGTACTGGTTACTCGATATTTAGCGATAACAACAAAACTATAAGTAATATTACTATACTTACTTACTATGAAAGTTACCCTACCAACTCTCAAGGTACACGCCAAAAATTCGCCAAATTACAAACGCATTGAATGAAGCACCTCTCCAGCTCTCGATTAACTGTTTCATCCTACGGAAACCCCTCTTTTATCCTCTTTCGGAGTTCCGTGTTGAAAAACCCCAGTTTTAGAGCATTGATTGTGTCCATCTGAGTGAAAGGGGAGGTGTGGCGTGAAAAATCGAGATCTGTTCGTTTGTAGACTCAAAAGTGTGTGATGGAGAGGAATTTTGATGAAATGGTATTGTTTTTGACTGGCTGTGTAGGGTTAAATTCGTTTTGTAGCACTGTCTGGGTATTTGCTGTTACAAATGGGTTGACCTATGTTGCGTGTTCTGTTGGGGTAGGTTGGCTCAGCAGGAACTTAAAACCACACCTATCCTCCAAGAGGTAGTCAGATACAAAAAAAATCAGCTGGTCAGTACATTTTGACGAGTTTGGTGTAGATAAATGTACTGAACAGCTGATTTTTTTTTTGCGATTTCAGGTTTGGTCCCATAGTAAAAGTTGTTCAAAATGATGAGTACAATGACCCCTTAGGAGGTTTATTATAAACAAAAATAATGTTGTATAAAAAACATTTAAAAATATAAAAAATAGTGGTCCGCCGGTGTCGCGAGCAGGGTCCAAGCTACCGGTGGTTAGGGCTGCAGAGATAGGAACCTCCTCACAATACAAGCCGTATCGAGGAGTACTGCCTTCTGAATCTGGCCCTTGATCCAACCGCCTAGCGAGAGCCTCGACCAACATCTCTCGAGGCTCTCGCTCCTTCACAAATAAATCTTTTACGAGTCCTCGAAACGATCAATTGCAATTGTTAATTTTTACGTGATTGATACACATTGACGCGCAAATTGATCGTCTTCTAAATGCAATTGAAGCTATTGACAATATTACTACAATAGAAACTGTGGAAATTGATCAATTGCATTGCAATGGATCTTTTCGGGGAACCTTTACAACTCTCAGTGAAGGAGTTGCATCCTAATTGCGTAACACATTATTAATCGGAATCGGCTTCATTTTGACAGTTCAACAACATTCATTGCGTTATTTACGTTGCCGAGCAGACAAATCTTTCGAACATATGAAGCAATGGATTAGCAATTTCTTTCAAAATGATTCAAACTCCGATTGATAATGTATTATGCAAATAGGGTGCTGTTCCGTGTAAGTACCTAATAACAACAAACCTATACCGTATTCACAATAAGATGAGATATTGAATTTGAAACAAACCTTTTTTACAGTGCGTTCAACCGATTTTGACTTCTATTACGTAGACGGCATGACAAATGGCAGTTGCAGTAAACAGTTGGTATTTGTAACCATTATTTTGCCTTTAATGCCATCCTTAAGCCTACGAAATAGAAGTCAAAATCGGTCGAACGGGCTGTAAAAAAGGTTTGTTTCAATGTCTCACTTATTTTGAATACAGTATAATTCTGCCACTAACTACCAGTAGTAGTAGTTACACAGTAGTTAACTTCCTCATCTGTTCAGAAGCTGTTCCTCCAATTATCTTAGTTCTCCACTCACCGCTAAACACAGAAACAGCGTGAATATAAGTAAAGGCAAACACGTAATGACGTCAGCGTGGGCGGAGGGCACACGATTGTTCCCATGGCGACACTAAACTCCAGCCTTGTGTACTCGGCCTAATGATATTGTGGCTTTGCAAATATTGTGCGGAAAAAATACTTTGTCGATGTATGTTTTTAGTAGTTCATGTTTGGTTGGAAACGTCCTTGTGAAGGAGCTTTTCCGGGAAAGTCCACCATACTTGGTTACTACGTCACCAAGCTTTTCTGTGATAAATATGTATAACTTTTTGGGGTTGCCCATTTATTCCAATCCAGTGTTAGCGTGGCCAGACTCTAGCTGTCTAGTCCATGAAAAATTGCATTTTTTCTTCTATGGTTGCCTGTCAATAAATAAGGAACTTCATAAGCATGCTTAATTATGTCAAAAGTAAAATAAATGGTTATGTATCTAGTAGCGACTATATGTAAGTGTAAACAGTGGCAATCTTTAAAGAGGAAATGCGGGTGCTCTTTCCTCCATACAAACGCTCTCGCCTGTTTTCTTTCTGGTTAATGACCATAAAGTTATGATTTTTTACAGAAATATATATATTAGCTACTTTTATGCCCCTATGTTTTCCTTTTTGATTATGCATTATTTTTATAAGAACTAGAACCCTCAAAAAATGCTCAAAATTGACTATTCAAATCGCTGTCAAATTTGACAACTTTTAACGAAAAAAGAAAAACATAGGGGCATAGTATCTATCCTTCTTATTCAGTTTATGAAATATCTTTTAAATTGGTCCAATATTGGAGGAGGAAATAGGCGAGAGCCAAACCTCGAAATGTGACTTTTTACATAGGCTATTTAGTCGAATCTGCAGTTGTCCTTATCGCACGAATTAGAGGGTGGAGCGCTCGCAGAGCGACAGCAATAGTTTCTTCAAATACCTAATGTTCGAAAGTCTGGCCGCCCGCATTTCGTCTTAAGAGGTCATTGTACTCATAATTATGAACAACTTTTGTCTCGGGACCAAACATGAAATCGCGAAAAAAAAATCTGCTGTTCCTTACTAATCCCTACATTTTGACGAATTATGCGAACATAAATGTAATGAACAGCTCATATTTTTTTCGCGATTTCAGGTTTGGTCCCATAGTAAAAGTTGTTCATAATGATGAGTACAATGACCTCTTAAAATATTGCCACTTTACACTTACACCCTGTATTTTCAAACAGGTTCTCCAAGTGTTCGAAAAATCTTTATCTACCCGCAAATAAAATCTCCGTGGTTGCACTAGACACAAGTAGGTCGCCGAGCTTGCCTGACTGCGCCCTACCCTCACATTTATTGCTGACTACCCGCCGTCTACAAATATGAACGTAGGTGCTGACGCTTGCTTATCTTTTCATATATCTTTCTTCCTGTCATTACCTTTGTGCATTCGTGTGTTGTTTGCAAAAAGATCTGCAATTGCTGCATCTTGGGGCAACGTTTTACAACGGCATTCACATTGCCGATTGACGTGGCGATAATTCGGTGGTTCAAGTGGGCCCACTCAATTTATCGCGATAGTTATCGGAATAATTACCGCGATGTTTATGGCGATGATGGGCATTGACGTTGACGTTGCTGTGGCCCCGACATTAGTGGGCAACCCATTCGGGCACAAGGTACCGTGGCCTACTTGGAAAACTAGGGTGCAGGTCGCACCCTAATTACGTAACACACTATCAATCGGAATCTCAATCATTTAGAAGCAAATTGCTAATCCATTGCTTCATATGTTCGAAAGATTTGTCTGCTCGACAACGTAAATAACGCAATGAAGTTTCAGCATACTTATGTGTGTCTGTTATCACAATATATTACATAAAAAACAAAGCCCCCGCCGCGTCTGTCTGTCTGTCTGAACGCGATAAACTCAAAAACTATCGATTGGATTTTCAAACCGTTTTCACCAATGGACAGAATGATCCATGAGGAAGGTTTAAGTTTATGTAAATTGGCTGAAATATATGACGATATAATTGTTGAAGATGTCGGAAAAAATCATGCCGACTGGGAGCTTTACTGGCATGCCCCGCGTAAACCAATAGAGTTATATGAAAACAATGTATTTCGGAATGAATTCATTGTTTACCGGTATTAACACATACGACAGGTACCTTTAATCCCGGTAGTACGTTTCAGTGGTATAATTTTCCGACATCCACGCGGGCGAAGCCGCGGGCAAAAGCTAGTACCTACATAACAAATAATTGTAACCAGCACCCTAATTGCGTAACACATTATCGATGGTAATCTGAATCATTTTGAAGCAAATTGCTAATCCATTGCTTCACATGTTTGAACAATATGTCTTCTCAAAACACCATAAATAACGCAATGAATGTTGTAGAACTGTCAAAATGAAACCGATTCCGATTGGTAGTGTTTTACGCAAATTTATTTTTTGTCCGTCATAGAGATTATTAAAAAAATATTGGACACGTATTTTTTCTTTTTTTACGTAATCAAAAACTTACGGCGATACATTGAGTTAAAATATGGCATGACGTCACGCGTAGCCAGGTTTTATACGTACAAGTGACGTAGCGAGCCCCCACTCCCCAACTTTAATGCGTGACAGCTAAGTATTTTTTAGGGTTCCGTACCAAAATGGTAAAAAAGGAACCCTTATGGTGTGACTCAGTCTGTCTGTCTGTCTGTCTGTCACAGCTGGATATCTCAGGAACTACTGATGCTAACTTGAAATTTGGAATAGTTTTAGACGACGTTTACCCAACTATTTTGCAAATAAGAAATAAATAAAAATATTTATATTATTTTTGCAACGGGGACTGAAAGGGGGTCTTAAAAATTTAAAGTGGTAGGGGTATCATATGAAAGAGCGCTGTTTGCACATTCTCAAACTATTTTTAATTTTTTTTAGGCCGCATAGTTTTCGACTTTTGATGAAAAATGTAAAAAAAAATTCCGTTCGCCCTCCCTTATCTTTGAAGTTTGCAAAGAGAAAAATCTGAAAATCTGACTGACGGACTAAATAGAATTTCTTTTTTTTTTACCCAGGCATCATCCCTATTAGGGTGCTGTAGCTCCGTACAAAATGTTTCATTCTTTATCAAATAAAACCACAATAGAATTGGTCGGTGTCGGTGACAGATGTGGAACACGCTGACTGTGTTCCTCACTGGTTTTATTGCTAAAATCTACCGGCTAGAGATAAGGACGGCAGGTGTTAGGTTTTGGAACATGCTAACCTTTGTAACATTTAGGGTGGCTTGCACCATCTTACTTTAACAATAACAACCAACGCACCTTCAGTTCGATGTTTGTTACAGTTAAAGTAAGATGGTGCAACTCACGCTGGTTAAAGTTCCAGTTAGACAAAAAATGCGTTGTTCCATTTGACAATTTGTTAGCTGACGTCATAACTTTAACTGTAACTTTAACCGCCCACGCTTGGCTGGTTAAAGTTATTGTTAAATATCTGTCACTTCTGTCAGACGCGTCGAATGTCATGTCCCTGCTCCGAACTTTATCTTTTACATTTGACATGACGGTGCAACAGCTGGTAGTCATTCTATGATATATTATTAGGTCTTTACCTATGAAATTGCCGTTCTGCAGTACTGGCCATTTCAAATCAAAATAATTTTTGTTTGGCTAAGAATTCTAATTTCAAATTAATTTTATTTTAAAAACATGGTTTTTTTTCCAAAAGTATTCATTTGTTTATTGATTAGTGTTACATTTTCATCGCATTTCAATCTTTTTCGTCATCATGGATACGTTAAAAATTCGAGTAATTATGGAATATGAGTACCGTCGTGGCAGCAACGCGGCACAAGCGGCACGCAACATCAACGACGTTTACGGAGCTAACACTACAAACCAACGCACCACCTGTTATTGGTTTGCTCGCTTCCGTTCTGGAAATTTCGACCTGAAAAATGAACCTCGCGGTCGTCCGAAGACTTTGTTCGCCAATTACGAATTAAAGGCGATTGTGGAAGCTGATGATACACAATCTACGGCTGAATTAGCAGCAGCTTTCGACGTTAGCGTCAAAACAATATTGGTCCGTTTGCGTCAAATTGGCAAGGTAAAAAAGCTTGACAAATGGGTGCCCCACGAACTCAATGATCGCCAGCGCGAAGTACGCGTCGAGACGTGCCTTGCACTGCTCAACAGACACACAAATGAAGGAATTTTGAACCGCATTGTTACCTGCGATGAAAAATGGATTCTGTTTGATAACCGCAAGCGCTCAGCAAGTTGGTTGGATCCTGGTTCAGCACCTAAACAATGCCCTAAACGAAAACTTACCCCTAGAAAAGTGATGGTCACTGTTTAGTGGTCTAGCGCCGGTGTGATTCATCACAGCTTCTTACCAAACGGGGTGAGCATTACTGCAAATGTGTACTGTGAAGAACTGAACACAATGATGGAGAAGCTGGCACATCTCCAACCAGCATTGGTCAATCGCTCGTCTCCGCTGCTCCTGCACGACAACGCGCGACCTCATACTGCACAGCAGACGGTCTCCAAGTTGCAAGAACTGGGGTTGGAAGCTCTCCGTCATCCGCCCTACTCACCAGACCTTGCGCCTACAGACTACTACTTTTTCCAGAATTTGGATAACTTCTTGGCGGGAAAAAAATTCAATACCCGAGAGGCAGTAGAAAATGCCTTTGAAGAATTTGTTGCCTCCCGACCAGCTGATTTCTTTAAGAAGGGCATCAATAAACTGCCACTGCGTTGGCAAAGATGCATTGATTGCATGGGTGATTACTTCGATTAATACAAATAAAAAATACATGAAAAAAATTCGTTTAAATTTTTTCATACAAAACGGCAATTTCATAGGTAAAGACCTATTATCTATATGTATGTGTAATTTTAACTTTGACGAAAACTATAACCCAGCAACCCACCCTTAGAGATTTATTTGAAACTATAACCTCTTTTACAATAAGATTAATTTAAACAAAACTTTTTTACAGAACGCTCAATCGATTCCGGCCGGTCTTAAAATAACATGGTAACTCTCTCAATAATGTGAGTACAAACTTACATTTACAGTTGGAATGTATGGCAGAACATGCTTTCCAACTACAATGTTAAGTTTGTTCTTAGGATAAATTCATCTCAACCACGGAACCCTTCATTGTGCGTGGTCCGATACGCACTTGGCCGGTTTTTTTTTTAAATACAGAGCTAGGCTTTGTATTAACTTTTGACACTTGATACTGACGGCATAATTTTTGTTACGGCACATTTTCTGCCAGTTTATTACTACCACGAGTAGCGCTGGAGAAAATGGTTCCAAAAATTGTTGCTCTTTGGTACATTGCCTGATGTGCTCTAGATGAACTATTATATTTGGTTAATCGTAAAGCTAGCAAAGATGAAACATCAAACAAACAAATACAAAATACTAAAAAAAAAAAAAAACTTGAGAGGTGTCAAGGGACACCCGGATGGAACGAAGTTCCTTTCGATTAATTAGTGAAGGAATTGTAATAAAATTTTATTTTTATACTCATCATCATCATCATCATCATCATCATCATCATCATCATCATCATCATCATCATCATCATCATCACCATCATCATCATCACCATCATCATCACCATCATCATCATCATCATCATCATCATCACCATCATCATCGCGACACCACACTGTTCAATGCGAAATAGAAATGAAAATATCTGGCTTGCTTTCTATAAGAGAGAGAGAGAGAGAGAGACAGACAGAGAAACATGCGCACGCCGCACGGCTTACAATACATACATACATAGCTTACTATAGCAAAAAGTGTCGTGACAACTTTTCGTTCCCATTTTTTCCGTCTAGCCTCCTTTCACAACGCGCGATAAGGAACTTCGTTCCAAAAAAATAAGTATTAAAAACTCTGCTCAACACTTCTCCCACACTCACACTCACTCTTCTCACTTCTTCTTCTCTCTCTCTCTACTAAATACTTTTGCATTTACAATATTAGAAGAACTATGAATGTTTATCGGGAGGGGACGCCCTAGGAAGACGTATAGTGACCTTATTGGTGCTGTTCTTCAGAAAGGTCAGGTGCGTAGTACTCGCTACCGGCGCGTGTATGACCAGATGTGTGAACGTAAACGAGGCCAAAGCAGTATGTAAGGATCGTAGCAGGTGGCGGTCCCGAATGTTTACTATCACAAAGTTATTTTCATCACTTGCGAATATAACTCGAGTCAAATAGTATGTTAGGTAAAACGGTTCATAGTTAATTCAACTCCTAAAGGAGCCAGTTGACATACATAAGATGGCCATGTGACCCAGATGCGTCAAGTACCAGGTACGACAATTTTATGGCCAATCTATTTACGTATCGACGTTTGAGGCTAAACTTCCAAGTTCTTAATGCGATATACGCTTACAACTTATATTATAGTTGTGCTATTCTGTAAAGTTCACTTAGAACCTCATTCAAGTGAGCGCATACAAAGTGAACTCATTTGTTTTTAATAGTTATTTATGGAACTGACGTATAATAAGGGGTATTAAAACATGAATGTGGGTGTATCACACGAGGCGAAGCCGAGTGTGATAATAGTATCACATGAGTGTTTTAATACCTAATTATAGCGGATTCACAACGAGACACCGTTCTAATTTCGAAGTGATGTTTAGAGAGACCAATGATTACGCCAGTAATTTAGAAGTCAATGAAAGAGACAGAGAACCTTAGAACCTTACATAAAGGTCACTTTGACATTCTTGAGCCACACAGTGACCGCTATTCTATTGCCATTTATTACATGACATATTATGAAATTCTATTGGACATCACTAGAATTTCATGTCATGTAATATTTTATTCAGCCTACACTTCATACCTGGAGCTACTAGACAGAAGGACAAATGCTCGAGATGGACGGAAGGAGAATAAGTAGGTGACAATATTTTTGTCTACTGATGATGTTCACTAAGATATTTTATACTAGCAGTTGACCTACATTACGATAGGACTTGAGTTTCCATCGTTTATCTTCGGAAAAACCGAAATATAACGAATTAAATGTGATTATCGACCAATAGAAATTGTTTCATCATTATCTGCCTAGCCTTTTCCCAACTATGTTGGGGTACCGTGGGGCTATTATTACTTAACCACGAGCCCCTCTCACCGCCGTACCACTCTCGCCACTCTTGACGTAAGTACCATTCAAATCGAGGTGGCAGAAATAGGCAGTGTTTTTTGGACGAGCTTCTACGCAAAAAGCTCTACTTCATAACACCACGCCTGTAGTCCGCGAAGGGTTAGGCAGAGGTACACCCACACCCACATTTCGCCATAGGTGGCGAGCCTATTGTCATCAACCTGGCACATCCAGCCTCCGGACTGTTACTGAGGAATTCCAGATGGAAAAACCCAGTAACAGTTTACCTGAACGGGCGGGTTAATTGCGTAACACACTTACCTGGCCACGACCGGCGACCTAGCAGTAGCGATGGCTTCATTTTGACAGTCCAACAACTTCCATTGCGTTATTTACGTTGTTGAGCAGACAAATTTTTCGAACATATGAAGCAATGGATTAGCAATATCCTCCAGATTGTGATTGAAAGTGTTACGCAATGGGGTCTACTTTTATAAGGGCCACCAGTTGGCGCCACTAGCACGGAAGGTATCTGTCAAACAATGAAACAAAAGTTTGTAGGTACTTAAAAGTTCTTTAGATTACATTATGTGTATTCATTCGCGCAGAGGTTCAATTGTCAGTACCTGAACCATTGCTGTATGGTTCACATACTGAGCAACCGAGATTTATAATTTCCGTTGTCATGTTAATTTTATGATGTGCTTTATTTTATTTCTTTTGTTTAATTTTTAATTTTTGCATTGTTTGAGCCTATGATCCTTTGTTGGTCGAAATAAACGCTTTCTATTCTATTCTATTATTGTATCTGTCATAATCTTGAAGCCTGCAATTAAAAAACATGTTTATAAGTTTCCTTAGAACTGGTTTTCAAATAGTTTTTTGAGATATCTTACCTTTGGACAAGTTTTTCTTCTGTTCCACTGGTTCTAGCGTCTCTTTTTAGGGTTCCGTACCAAAATGGTAAAAAGGAACCCTTCTGGTGCGATTCAGTCTGTCTGTCTGTCTGAACTAATAATGCTATCATAAACATTTTTTATTTTTTTAGGCCGTATAGTTTTCGACTTTTGATGACAAATATAAAAAAAAAATACCGTTTCCCCCCTAATCTTCGAAGTTTGCGTTTCGAGAAAAATCTGAAATTCTTTTATGTGATAGAAGTTTATGTAAAGCTTACAGGAAAAATAAAACGATAGGTATCTCTAAATAGCACACTTTTCAGAAATCATCAACAAAAATTACATGGTACGGAACCCTCGGTGCGCGAGTCCGACTCGCTCTTGACCGGTTTTTTTTTTAAGTTCTAATCTTCTATATAAATAAAAAGAGAAGTCCTGACTGACTGACTGACTGACTGACTGACTCATCAATGCCCAGCCCAAACCTTTGGACCTAGAAAGCTGAAATTTTGCACAGAGGTTCCCTTTATAATGTAGACAAGAAAAGGAATAAGGAAGGAATTCCCGATAGTATGTTCCCGTGAGATATATTCCGACATCCACGCGGGCGAAGTCCCGGGCAAAAGCTAGTACCTAATTCATAAACTTTCAATACACCGTACCTTGAATCGTCCATAGTAAGGTTGACCTGACGTCGATTTTTACTGTGGTATCCCTCATTAGGGTGCTGGGCATCGAACCCCGAACCTCATGCTCAGTACTAGCGCTTGCATCCACGAAACCAAAGAGGCAGTCAAGCGAACGAAGCTTTACTTCATCACTACTTATCAACTTCTTACTCTTCTATATTCTGATACGAGTAAATAGATGTTCGCTATACAATTCCTAAAGGAATCCCTGCATTATGGTCACAGCACACTGACCCAGATGTGTCACGAGCCAGGCATCGACCATTTTATGGTGAAATTATTTACGTACCAGGTTGGGAGGCACAGAGCTCAGTGCATGCGATCGTTCTAAGCAAATACTGCAAAAATATTATTGGAACTTGTGCATAATATAGCATCCTGCTTGTAGAGTAGGAAAAATATAAAACACAGTCGAAAATTTTATTTTTAAAATAACCATCTTGCCTTGACCACTGAGTATTTCACCTGGAAACCAATTCTGTAAAGCTCACCTCACTCAAATGGGCTCACACAAATCCACGACAAATTAATTTTAAAACAAATGAGTTCATTTGTTTTTAAAGTAAATCATCGCGGATTCACAACCAGACACCGTTTGAATTTCGAACCGATGTTTAAGGAACAGCAGCACTACTGAATGAAAAGTCATTTGCACTAATTGCACTGCAGTAAATGATAATACAAGTTGGTATTATAAAACATTAGTTTGAATTCAAATAGCTACTGTACCTAACCACAGAAATTATCCCCATACATATAATTTAAGGTAATTCTCCCCTTGTTAAACCCGTGCCGCGTATTTCGCTCAACCCACTTGTTTATTAAGGTATAAACACAATGAGAGCTACGCTTGCGGAATGTTAACACGGCCCTAATCATTTGCTACGTGATACTAAAGTACATGTAATTGATTTTGAATATGAATATTATGTTGTAATGATGGTTCGTTTGTCGCTGTTGTGGGGTCTGATTAGAGACTGAATTGGTTGTTTGTAGCTGCTGTTACATATTACACTAGCTTTTTGCTAGCGGCTTCGCCCGCGTGAATGTCTGTAAATCCCATGGGAACGTACTACCGGGAATTCCTTGTCTACATTATAAAGGGAACCTTTGTGCAAAATTTCAGCTTTCTAGGCTCAAGGGTTTGGGCTGGGCGTTGATGAGTCAGTCAATCAGTCAGTCAGGACTTCTCTTTTTAAATAGATAGATTATGCTATGCTGTCAGAATTAGCATGGAATTTGCTTCTGAGGTGCAATGAAAGAGTCTTCAGTATTTTTATCTCACGAAGTAATGCGCGTTTACTTGTGCTTACCAAGTGTACAAACACGCTGTGAATGTGTGTGTAAGTGCAAGAGCTCTCGGTACCGTCCGAGACACGGGCGAAGTCGGGAGTGTGCAATGATATTATATAAATAAAGAGGTAGTTATGGCACTAGCGCGCGCAAATTGTTGCAGACAAATTCAGACAATTGTTGTAATTTGATTTAGTCGGCTAATAGCAGCGAGCGAAACAAAGCGTGTCCGTGGCATGACAATATAATCTAAAATGCCAAGCAATCCCTTTCTGCATCATACGTTCCGTATTAGCTATCGCAGTCGTAATTGAAAACTATTAAACACCTATAATATGAAAGTACATTTGTAATAACAACGCAACTATAATATCCGAACGCCGCTCAATATGAACGTAGCGTATCTTTCCTTTATAATATCATTGGGAGTGTGTGTATTATGTACTGTCGCTACTCGTTTACACGCACACAATCACAGCGTGTTTGTTAACTTGGTTACCACAAGTAAAGCGCGTGTCGGTTCCTGAGATAAAAATACTAATTGGTAACTAACATTTTTGGCAATTTTTATCAATCTTATGGTTGTTGGAAATTGCTCGGTGTTTCCAAAACCGGTCAAAACGTCATATTCAAGCATAGTTACCACGCAATTAATTGCTCGTGCGTTTGCCTGACGCAGAGTGGACAGTCAACTTCGCTACCTTGGTGATACCTATTACCACGGAATGATCTATTCTAATATGCACAGTTCGTGCTGATACAACGAAGAATAGACCAGTCTAATCAATTTTTGTAACTTCTTGAGTTCGGTGAGCCTTTTCCAATTTTCTGAAAAGAAACATCGAAACAAACTCCAAAGGTCAAGGTCTTTCAAAGTCTTATGCTAGTGTACCTACTACCTATACCTACTCGATGGTTTGAGGCATTCGAAATTCGAAAGGTGTCCCGTTGTGAATCCGCGATGATTTACTTTAAAAACAAATGAGTTCGCTTTCGAATTATGAGCGCTCACTTGAGTGAGGTCCCAAGTGAACTTTACAGAACTATGACAATGTTCAAAGCAAGTCTGACTTCTCGGTACAAACTTTAAGGTCAAGTTCTCTTTCAGAGTCCTTTAATATTGTGCATACCTGCTCGATAGTAAGAGGCTTGGTCTCTGTTGGATCTATGCTGTAAGTACATAATGTACGACCGATGTTAGGCACTGTTTACACGGTTTTACTGCTGCCCATACATTGGATCCCTTACCTTAGGGATCGAGGGCTGGCAGAGCGATAACCTTTAACAAGGATCGTTTGAGGAGACACATTCAATATAGATTCTTAAATGCACTTTTGTACTATTTTGTAGAAATCACTTGGAACCTCATTCAAGTGAGCGCACACAATTCGACTCATTTTGGGTGTTTTTCTATCTATAATATGATGTATTTACAAAAAAAAAATATGTATATAAGTAGTTTATCAGCCATCTCGTTACCATAACACAAGCATTAGGTTGCTTAGCTTGGGACTAGATGGCGTTGTGTGAAATGTCCAAGGATATTTATTTATTTATTTATTTGTTTTTAAAGTAAATCATCGCGGATTTTCATCGAGACAGAGTTCGAATTTCGAAGTGATGTTTAGAGAACAGCAGTGCGATTCTGTAACCATCTCACCGTGAAAACTTAGGTGAAGTGAGCGTGGAGTAAGCTGTCAATAGTGTCAATTCCTAGCAAAAACAAACTTACTTCACCTAAGTTTTCACGGTGAGATTTTTACAGAATCGACCGGCAGCACTGCTGATGAGCCATATTGACATTAATCAAATCTTACATAATTATATCCTCTTGATAATTATGTAGGTTATACACTTCTTAGACAGACAGGAGAATAATCTTGGTTATTCCTTACCTAGAACCACACGGCACTTAGTCCAGCTCAATCTCACCCTCCCAGACTACCCACATCTAATAAAAGCAACAAAAAGCCGCCTCACATGTAAGACAAACCGCAAATGTAGTTAAAGGCCTTTCAGACGCGACTGGTGCGTCGCCGCTGCGGTTTGCGCCGAGTGGTCCTCTATTGATGCCTTATTGAATGTTAGGTCACGTTCATATTGGATTTCTTGTCGCTGTGATGGTGGTTGTGATTTTATTATGTACTTAGGTAGGTCTACAACACGATCTTGGCAAGGTAGCCTGTTATAATTAATGAATTTGTAATAGTTCGTACCTTGGCAATAATTAAAAAGCACTTTTTACTAATTTCTTTTACCAACAACACGATCACTGGGTTCCAGGGACCGTACAACCCCGTTTAAGAGTTAATTCTTTCGAAGGGGTAAGCTGTTTATGAGGATACCTTTATCACATGTAAGTCCTTGCATGGATTTTAGGCCAACCGGCTTCCAACCCAATAAAAGGGAACCCTTCAATATGGATAACCCAGTGAAAGGGTTACCCCTTCATTAAGATGGAAGTATTTTTTGGCAAATCAAATCAGGTTCTAAAAAAACTAATGCAGTTTTAGTTTGCTCTAATCGAGGACCTCGTCGATCCTTTAGCCACTTTGCTCTATTTATCACAGTTTTAATTATCGCTCAAAAGTCCTAGTTCTAAAATTCATGCTGTAAGGTCTGGAACCTCACAGCCAGAACTAGGAAGAGGTAGTGAGGTAAACCAGGGATAAGTATTTACTAAATCCAACAACTTTTCCAACAATCACTTCGGCCCGTAGCCGCCTGTCACTTATTTTAAAATCCTAGTTTGCCTCATAAACTATTTAAACATCCACTGAGGTTGCATGCAAAACGCATAAGGTTCAAAGGCTCTACCATTATGAGACGAAGAATCCACAAAATAACCGCCCCATCTGCCGTCGCCCTTACAAGTAATGCCACTGGCTTGCGACTAACCCAATCACAGCAGTTCCATTTGTACGCGACAGTACTCAATGCGCTACTCACGAGAATTACCAGCGGTACAGTCTGCACGCTGAATTATAAAATAGTTTTGAGAGATTTTGTAATACGCAGTTACGCAATAAATAATTCTTATTCTTATTCTTATTCTTATAGAAAAGTTAAAAAACTCCGTGCCTCGGAAAGCACGTTAAGCCGTTGGTCCCGGCTGTTATTCGTGGATCTTTGACAGTCGTTACGGGTCGTCAGAAGCCCGAAAGTCTGACAACCAGTCTTACCAAGGGGTATCGTATTACCCAGTTACTTTACTGGGTTGTGGAGGTCAGATAGGCAGTCGCTTCACGTAAAATACTGGTATTCAGCTGCATCCGGTTAGACTGGAAGCCGACCCCAACATAGTTGGGAAAAGGCTAGGCAGATAGATATAGAAAAGTTAAAAAACTTATCTATGAATTAAAGAAAAAGTTGCATGAATCAGACTGGACTCAAGTTAAAAGCGCACGTTAAGAGGAATGTGCTAAGATAGCCCGCCTCAAACCTCATGATTTCGAAATTATGAGATTTCAGGTCAATTCTAACTTATGGAGTTGTATTGCTGATTCTTATGATTATAATTCTGTAAAGCCATATTAGTCGGGCGGGACCTGCAAATTGCAAAAAAACGTAAGAAAAATTTTAATTTCGCTGGCTACCCTAGCGCATCCCCCATACCATAAGAGACGACAAGGGCTCCTTCCAGTTTTACCATTGGTCACGTTTCTGCGCTACGTCTTGCCAATTTTCAAAGAAAAATTAGTTAAGAGGAATTAGGAAGAATTAGAAGTCCTTTCATCTCCCTCGTAGCCAAGTAACATGGGATAAGGACAGGTAGATGATTGAAGTCCTTTCGTCTCCCTCATAGTCTTTGGGCACCATTCCTGTCTTCTACGAGCCAGCAGCTCGTTTGGTATTTAGTTGATATGTCCAATTGTCCTGTCTAGCTCCCATTTATAGGCAGCGTTTTGAGCCACGTTCTAGAAGAAACGATGGAAACGTCTAGAACTAGACGTTTTCCATCAGGCGAGATGGAGGTCAAGAGCAGGGCCATTTAAAAAAAAAATACTTTCTTGACTTAACAATGATTACGAATAAAGCAATTTGTCTCCAGACCTATTCTTTTGCACCAGTAGATCCTATGCACCATCGCACACTTTTCTAAAACACAATTGAATTTGTTAAGTGTATAATATATCGTTAGTTGCGCCATTTTGGGGAAATCGTCAACATAATGGTTTTCGTCTAAGGGGAGATCCCTCTCCCTTCTGTGCTTGTCCGATACAAACTATTAGCGAATGAGACTGTTGATTTACAGTCCTTACTGGCAAATTCGATAGATTACAAGTTTTTGGCAGAGTTTTTTTGTCAATGCCACTTATGCTGGAACTTTCTTCACTATTTTTTATTGGTGTAGTCGAGCAAGTCCCTTCTTTAGAATGCATTGCGTCTCTACATTACATTGCTTTTCTTCTATAGAAACAGTATTACAATGCTGTAAAGTTCACTTGGAACCTCACTCAAGTGAGCGTATACAATTCCAAAGAGAACTCATTTGTTTTTATATCATCGCGGATTCAGAACGAGACACCGTTCAAACACATCATAGCATACGTGGTTTCATTTAATGTCTTACCAACAAGGACTCAGTTTTTTCCTACTCGTTTTTCCGGACATGTAACACACAGGCATAATTATATTACATTGCGTCTATTCAATGGAATCAGTATTGCTATTCTGTAAAGTTCACTTGTAACCTCTCTCAAGTGTGCGCTCACAATTCGAAAGTGAACTCATTTGTTTTTAAAGTAAATCATCGCGGATTCACAACGAGATTCGATTCGACTTCGAAGTGATATTTAGAGAATAACAATGCCGTAATGTCTTTGTGTAACCAGTTTATTATTTACTAGTGACCTGCAACTCTACTCTGTCGCACGGTTTTTACGACTTGATAAAACAACGAAATTTCTTTTTATCTAAGTTTAATATTATCGTATTTTACACGGTTTCATACGTGGTTTCATTTAATGTCCAACAAGGCCACATTTTTTGTTACTCGTTTTTCCGGACATGTAACCCAAAGGCAAAGCTGACATATGACTGTAATATAAACCAACAATTGACTTTTCTCTTTGATAAATAGTCCGTCCACATGTTTCCTCCTCCGCTAAACAAAACGTTACCTACTTATTCTCCTTCCGTCCATCTCGAGCATTTGTCCTTCTGTGTAGTATATAGCTCCAGGGATGTCGTGTAGGCTGAATAAAACAGGACATTACCAGAATTTCATATGTCATGTAATAAATGGCAAAAGAATAGCGGTCACTGTGTGGCTCGAGAATTTCAAAGTGATGTTTTGAGTACGGTTCTCTGTCTCTATAAACATCACTTCGAAATTCGAACGCTGTCTCGTTGTGAATCCACGATGATTTACCTTAAAAACAAATGAGTTCGCTTTCGAATTGTGTGCGCTCACTTGAGTGAGGTTCCAAGTGAACTTTCAGAATAGCATTTACTGATGTTTTTTTTTTTATTTGTGTCAAGATAATTCCGCATAATTCCCGGCAAATAGCAGCCCTAACATAGACTTATAAAAAAAGATGGACTCCGCGCCACGCATATCGAAAGTGAAGCACCCTACCGATCTATGTGTGCGTGATTTGAGTACGTGCAAAGACGCCGTCGCTCGTGTCACGTAATGGCGGCCGGTCGGCATACTATGATGTAAATGTGTGCGCGAGGCGTGTTTGTACAAACGGTGCCGGCATACTTACTGTGCTTCACTTTCGATATGCGCAGCGCGGAGTCCATCTTTTTTTATAAGTCTATGAGCCCTAACTACATTTAAGTAGCCTCGAGTACAAATGAAAGAGCTTGCTCAGTTGAAAATTACGCCTGGATAGCATAGTTGAACTCCGATACGATAGTTACAGGTTTCTATTATGTTCTTGCAATTTCTGATACCCAATTTTCTATTCTTGCAATTTCCGAGGTAATGTCCCCGATATGTAGATATCTATCTGCCTAGCCTTTTCCCAACTGTGTTGGGGTCGGCTTCCAGTCTAACCGGATACAGCTGAATACCAGTATTTTACATGGAGCGACTGCCTATCTGACCTCCACAACCCAGTAACTGGGTAATACGGTATCCATTGGTAAGACTGGTTGTCAGATTTTCGGGCTTCTGACAACCCGTAACGACTGTCAAAGATCCAGGAATGACAGCCGGGACCAACGGCTTACCGTGCTTTCCGAGGCACGGGGTTCTTGGTATGTAAAGATTGGTCACCCATCCACGGACCAACCGCGGCAAGCATAGCTTGTCCTTTTGTTGATGGGGTTTCTTATTATTTAAAGATGTCCACTGCTAAAAGTGAACTCATAAAGTGCAGAAAGCTGTACCTACTATACAAGCCTGTAAATATTTTTGGGTGATAACTAGATAGTAAGTCTTATCAACCAGTCTTACCAAGGGGTAACCAGTAAGTGGGTTGTGGAGGTCAGGTAGGCAGTCGCTCCATGTAAAATTCAGCTGCATCCGGCTAGACTGGAAGCCGACTCCAACATAGTTGTGAAAAGGCTGAACAGATAAGGTGTAGAAAAAAACCAACATATTTAAATGCAATACAGTTGAGAATTTGAGATATTACTCCAATATAAATGGCCTATACATACACCACATCTACCATTTGTCGTGCCGACTCCCAATGAATAGTCCGCGCACCGCTGGGCTCATACTAATGCTGGACTAATGTTGTTCTCTGTGACAAGAATACGGATCGCCAGTGGCCTAATATATTTACAGGGTGGGGGCTGGATGAGGTATAAGCTTGCAGCGTATAAAGACTAAAATCATGAACGAATTAACACTGGACCCGACATAAAATACAAATGTATGAAAACTCGTTCAACCACATTACATTTGATTAATTTTTTTGATAAATAACAATAAATGTAATAAAATAATGTACTTACAAGTGAAAAGAAATAGTGCTGCTTCCGCCGCTATAGTTTTTACACCATTTAACTGAACATTTAGTCATTTATGGGGGATGTTTTGTTGACAAGTAAGCGCTTGAGACTGACGCAAAAACAAACGACCAAGGCTAGAATTTCCTGGTTACTGACAAGACCGGTAAAGGTACGTCCGCTTATATGTCGGGTCCAGTGGTTAATTCGTTCATGATTAAAATGTATGAAATCAAACCTATCCATTCGAAAATACACTTGGGCAAAAAAGGAATTACAGTTCGTCGCTGCCATTGGGCACCATTAAGACAAGCAGCATTGCCATTCTATAAGCATTCAAAGATATTGGGATACCTACACTATACTCAACCTCTGCTACTCTTTAAGCCAGGATCAACAGTAGCGAGCAACCAGAAAAGCACAGGATAATGAAGTTCGTCCTGTTCCAGAAAAGTGATTCAATTTGTCTTAGAACAAACCATGAAATTCTTCAGAAAACAGTGGTGAAGTTTTGGGAAATGTATGTAAAACAAGGAGACACAAAAACTAGGCTACAGACCAGATCCGACCAGTTCCGAACTGTCTCCAATCAGATCAGTTCCAATACGTCCGAAAACCGCTAATTTTCTTCACTTGAACCATGCTCAAGTATAATAAGAAGTCGAGTGGTCTGTAAGGGTGAAGGTTACCGCCTGAACGGACATACATAGTAACCTGGGCCCTAATTCTCTATGACCACTTAAGGGTTCCTCGCTTCGAAACCACGTCAATTCCTTGAGCTAATCACGACATCTGCTAATAATGTATTCTCTATGACACAATACACGAAACCGCCTATATACAGGGTGACTGGATCGGGACCATAGCAAATTCGCATATAGAGGAGGTCATTTACTAATTATTTAATCTTACTTTCCCTATACCGCCTAATTACAAAACAAGGTTCATCTTCAAACCCAGGTTTAAACCATGGACCCTTTTTTGAATTTTGAACTTTTATTCCGACACATTCAGTTGTCTGAAAAACTGACAACTTGGTACCGGACTAAGTTGTCAGTTTTGTATAAAGAACTGTATTTCTATCACATCTAGGTTCTTATTACAAAAACTGGCTCGATGGTTTAATAAACCATGACAGAAGAAAAACCTGGTTTTGTATTAAGACCGATATAGTTTGGGAGATATGTAAACTTTTATACTTTATTGAGATTTTTTCAAAATTTGACCTTCAAGCATTCATAATTACTTTTTTTTTTGCACTATTTTAGTAGTTTTTTTTTTAATTATTTGTTGGTATATAAACATTGATGATAAAAATACCTCGGAACTTCCCTCAAACTGGGATTAAAAAATAAGATAGTACCTACGCTTTTTTTAAAGTGATATTGTGTTTAATGGCTACATTTGGATTTATACAGGGGTTATCAGAAAGGTGTGGTAAAATTTAAGGGTCCATGGGACCAACATCGTAATCGGAAAACATTATCAGCCGTCCCATACATTTAGTTCGAGTAGGTAGTGGAGGTTTGTATGGGACGGCTGATAATTTTTTCTCGATTACGATGTTGGTCCCATGGAGAAAGTTGTTCAGTTTGATGGTCTGTACCTCAAATTTGACCACACCTTTCAGTTGCGAGGTGTGATTTTTGTGAGAGACAAGCCGGTCTTAACTTACATCAATAAAGTAAAAATGAATTTGGTAACTTTACTGAATTTAAGACCATGTATCGTCAAATAACAGAACCAAAAAGATGTTATCTCTACACAAACAAAACTTTGAATGTTATATTTAGAGAATTAAACTCAGTTAAATTAAGTACTATCATTCTAAAATTATTATAGTAATATATAAAGAATCGAATACAGTACAGTTGAATAGGTGAAAACTAAATAAAATGTGCAATATTTCTCCATCTTGTTCTCGCTGACGCATTTTTTCTATAGCTGTCTCTATCGTAACCCGTTGTATAGCGGCTTGCTCTCGTCCATTATCAAGCGGTGCCACGTGACCCAAAGTGACTTCATGACGGGATCGCTATTGGTATGAATTTTTAGTTCCCGATTATGACGTTGTGGCGCCGGGTTATTGTAGAACATTTTTTGTTGTTGTTGTTGTAATTCTAAGCTAATAGGCGTTTTTGTTGTTTGAATGTTATGGTGAATTAAATACCCGTAGTGTAACTATATTTTTTGGCAATAGTAGACAATATTGACTGTGCCATTTTTCAATAGCGGTATAGAGTTGCTGATGCGAAATTCCGAAGGGAATCCGGTAGGAATCGTGTTGTAAGGTGCTTTCGCCACTGACACCTTTAAGCCTCAATTATTGCTATTTTAGTGGGTAATATAGTAAACTTCATTATAGTCAGTCAATGTTTCAAGAAAAATCATCTGCAACTGACTATAGAAGATAATCCTCTAACAAATAACACCATTTACCGCCCCATTCTTTACCCGGACAGTTAAAGAATACCCACATTTATCCGCAACTAACCGCACGTGATCGCCCGAGACACAGTCAATACAGAAATAAAACATTAAACTATTCTCACAACTCTTGACAACGCCTAACAGTAAACAAAGTTAAAAATGATGAGTTACAGTGAAAACCTCTTACTGAGTGCAAGTTTATGCGAATGTTAGCAGTTTTTGTCGCCTGTCGCTTATTGTTTGCGGAGAAGTGTAAGTTGGCTTTAAGAAATATGTCCGGGTCAAACTTTTGAGCGGGTATACTCTGGTGAACGCGGCCATAGAGTAATCATTTATACAACGGGCTGATACCAGTGATACTATAGAGGAAAGATACGCTACGTTCATAGTGAGCGGCGATCGTTGCGTTGTTATTACAAATGATGTACTTACATAAAGGTGTATAGTAGTTTTCAACTACGACTGCGATAGGTACTAAGGAACGTATGATACGATACAGAAAGAGATAGCTTGTCATTTTAGATAAAATTATCACTGTCACGCCGACACGCTTTGTTTCGCTCGCTGCTATTATCCGACTAAATCAAATTACAACAATTGTCTGAATTTGTCTGCAACAATTTGCGAGCGCTAGTGCTACATCTACCTCTTTATTTATATAATATTATAGGCTGATTCACACTCCTTCCGAACGCATTCCATAATTTCGCGGCATTAGAAAGAAAGGTTCAACGTATGACGAAGACGTGAAAAAATATCATGGATCCATCATGGTTCCGTTATGAAAAAGGATGGTGCTGTAGGTCGTGTAGCTCCGTCTCTCTCTCTCTCTCTCTCTCTCTCTCTCTCTCTCTCTCTCTCTCTCTCGCTCTCTCGCTCTCTCTCACTTTAACCATGATGGATCCTGATTTTTTTTCACGTCATATAACGGCCCCAGGTCCGCGTTCAGCTTTCGGTTTTCCACAAAATTTACATTCCTGCACCCTAGCTCCTTCCATTTTAACAAATCGACAATGTCCATTGTGTTCTTTTTGTATTCAAGCAGACTTTTTCAAAATATCAATCTGCTCAGCTTTCTGGCCATCTATGTTGGGGTCGGCTTCCAGACTAACCGGATGCAGCTGTACTTTACATGGAGGGACTGCCCACAACCCAGTTACTGGGTAACACGATACCGCTTGGTAAGACTGGTTGTCAGACTTGGGCTTCTGACTACTTGAACGACTGTCAAAGATCTAAGAATGACAGCTGGGACCAACGAGGCACGGAGGGGTCTAGTAAAGGACGGTCACCCAGCCAGGGACCGACGTGGATTTCGTCGGAATAAAGTTCAAAATACAATCTAACTCGATGGTTTGGTCCTGGACTAAAGTAAGAACTCGTTTTGTAATGAGACGGTCAGAGTTTCCTATCTATACAAATTTCTTAGTCTACGGTAGTGGTTCTTAGTTGTATTGTTTTGCGACTGTCTGAGAATTTTGTCGTGCGGTCCCAGTGTGGATAGAGTACGTTTTATTTGTTGAACGATGAATTAATAAATGTGTGAATGGTTTATTACTTGAAGGGGATATGTTTTTTTTTTTTAGGTTGGTACTTTCTCATGCTTTCTCACAAGTTTTATATGGATTCGTCACACCCGTTACTGCAGAACTCCACACCGCAGCAAGAGGTGCCCACCGGTGGTTGTGGCCGGAGGCTGGTGTGTACTTACCTGAAAATGTTGGACAACTTTTAATTAAATCCTAAACTTAAATTGTTAAACATATTCTAAGGGCACGTCTTCGGTCTTCCCTATCATTACCGCGCCCCCTGGTCTACTCCTTGATATGCAATGGTCTCTGTTGCACCATGTAACAATATGAGGCAACAGGGGCTAGTGTGAATCTTTGGATTCATTCGAGTAATCCAGTCTGGTCAAACCATGCTGGGGGGCAATTTAACTTTGACTCAATGAATTTAAAAAAAAATGATGTTCAAAAAAGTATATCGCAGAGTTTAAATCATTACTTATACTAAAAACCACAGAAGCCTTTGATGGCTTATGTACCGAGCATTTCATTCATTCAAAGTTAAATTGTTAAACATCTATGAAACGGTATTTTTTTAGTAAGCAGATAACTTAATTATGACAATGTTTTAAAAAAAAATAATTCATCACAAAATTCACAACAGAATGATGTGTTGATCAAACTTAAACAAATTAAATTAAAAATAACTATATTTTTAGGCATTCATGTATAAAATAAACAATTCATAAAAATAGGGTGGATAAAGAAAATAGTATAAGTACCTACTATAAAATATCTATACATATATATATCTATTTATACATCAAAACATTAGTCTTTAAATTGTACGAAATACATTTGCATACAACTTAGTGTCCGATAATTGAATGTAGGTACTTACTTATTCAAAACAATTACTTAATATTTCTGTTTCAGTAACTCGGTCAAAGCCGAGGTGAAGGTTTAGAAGGTTTTCCTTGTAATATTAATGTTAACTACGATAATATCGAAAATGTACTTCCCTTCCGTAGAACTTGAGTCGTTTGGAGGGTAGGCAAACATTTTTGTTGTTTGTATTAATAATATCAGCCTGTATTAGTAAATTATTCCTATTCTGTAAAGTTCACTTGGGACCTCATTCAAGTGAGCGCACATAATTCGAAAGCGAACTCATTCGTTTTTAAAGTAAATCATCGCGGATTCACAATGAGACAGATTCGAATTTCGAAGAGCTCGTGGCTAAGTAATAACAGCCGCACTGGTCGATCCATCAGGTTAAGCTACGTTTGCCGGGGTTCGTCAGTGGATGGGTGACCATCTTTACATATCGAGACTCCTCCGTGCCTCGGAAAGCACGTTAAGCCGTAGGTCCCGGCTGTCATTCGTGGATTTTTTACAGTCGTAACGGGTCGTCAGAAGCCCAAAAGTCTGACAACCAGTATTACCAAGGGGTATCGTGTTACCCAGTAACTGGGTTGTGGAGGTCAGATAGGCAGTCGCTCTATGTAAAATACTGGTACTCAGCTGCATCCAGTTAGACTGGAAGCCGACCCACACATAGCTGGGAAAAGGCTAGGCAGAACAATGCCGTAATGTTTTTGTGTAACCAGTTTATAACATCGAGATTTCTTTATAATATGTAAGTTTAATATTAATGTAATAAACACATAAACTTTCTGGAATAAATTCTCTAACTGTTAGTGAAAACCGCATCAAAATCCGTTGCGTTGTTTATAAGAAAAACGCTGTCAGGCAGCCAGACACGAAAAACGACTAATTAAAACATGTTATATATTTTTAATAATTTTATTGTTTTCTTTTTCAGGTAAGTCCCAGCCTAAACAAACTTTCGCGGAAGATAAAGGTATCAAATTATACTTTTTTGAACGGATCGCTTTCCAAGGGACGTTCAATCAATCATTCGCCATCTTGCGAGCAGAAATAGCACAAACAGTTTAGGTACAAAACAAAAGAGTATTATTAATATTTTTGAACTTTTGAAAAAAGGGAACCACTGTACAATCGCACCCGGCGCTTTTATATAGTAGCTATTTTTTTTTGGGTAGAATAGACCCTTTTTAGTGTATTTTTGAAAACCCCAAAGTGCGCAAAATAATAGACGCCGAGAAAAAAAAAAACCTTTTTACAGTACCAGTACAGTAGTACTCAACTAATATGGCTTATCGATGTTCCTGCGCAGAAGATGAATTTTCAAAGCGCGGGAAATGCTATTGACCAATCGGCACGCTCCACGCTTTTTCCTGTACCGCTATTGGTCGGTAGCTGCCGCCATGTTAGCGCGCGCCGCTTGACGGGCGCCATACTTGCGAGTGAGACGGAACTAACAGCTGCAGTGTATTATGAACCTTATAGTAGTGATCTAAGGTTGATTGTAAGTTTTAAGTATTCTCGTTAATCGTCGGGGCCATACTTTCTTTTCTGTGCGAACGAAGATTCACGACGCGCCTTATTACTTGGGTACTACTGTACCATTCACTGCCTCATCTAACCCAAATGATTCACCAACAATAGAGGCATCTGGCGCTCGGCGGCCGCTGCCGCCGCTTCGCGGCGCACGCTCGCTTCGCTCGCTCGCCTTCGCGCGGTAATGGTCACTGTTCTAACCTAACCTAACCCAAATGATTCGAGGTAATGGTCACTATTCTAACCTAACCCAAATCATTCACCAATGTGAATTTTCGGACGCGCGGGTGTGATAGTACAGTGGAGCCGAAAAAAGAATTGCTCCTTTTCCGCAAACGGTGTTTGGTGGAATTGTGAACATTCGTATGTAATCGTTAAATATCGTAACCTCTCAAAACGTTTCAAAGCCCTGCTGGCTTACATTATGAAACTAGTCGGTGAATCAGATAAGTCAGATACTCCTTGGTAAGACTGGTTGTCAGACTTTCGAGCTTCTGACGACCCGTAACGACTGTCAAAGAATCACGAATGACAGCCGGGAACAACGGCTTAACGTGCTTTCTGAGTCACGGAGGAGTCTTGACTGTTTTGTTTCGGGTTAGCTAACTAATACCCGGTTTATAAAAAGCTGATAAATTCAACTAGCACGTATATCTCACGTGTTAAGGCGAGTAGTGCCGCCAAGTAACGCCACCATTGAGAAAAGAAAAAAAAAAAAAAGAGAGAAATCATAAGTCTGAGATATGGAACATTTTGAAATTTCCTATGCTCACATTTTTAGTCAGATAATGTAAAATTTTTTGGTCCTCTCCTGACCTGCAACAATAAACATCCAACATGTTGATGATGATGCATGCAACATGAAATAAGAAGTTTACACGTGAAATTATTAAACTTTTTTAAAAAGTTAAAAGGAATATCGCGATAAGACCCGTTCTCGATAATATTTTATAATGAAATTATTGTCAAGAAAATAATTTTATGTCACTAATTTCGAAATATAAATTCGGCTTTAGCTATAGCCCGAAACAAAACAGCCAAGCTATTGATTTTCGACACTAGTTTCATAATGTATACCCCGCTTTATTAGGGCTCCTACAAACAGAACACCGCTCCTCGCGCGTCACGAAGAAGCCTTTAACTTTAGCATCAAGCTACAAAACTGACAGTTACTCTTAACGATCAGTTAAACCACGTCAATTTTAGCGACACTCGTACTTGGCGACACATGTCTGCTCCTTGCAAGTAATTGTGTCCGAATGAGTAATATAACAACGAGTCGTTACCAGCAGCGTTTGTGCGATGAAGATATAAATAGAGAGCTATGGTGTGGAATAGAAATGTTTGGAGTTACGTCAGTGTAGAATCCGTTCAATTCCGTACTAGGGCTGATTATTGTGTGTTATTAGAACTCATAGACGGATGCAGCTGAATACCAGTATTTTACATGGAGTGACTGCCTGTCTGACCTCCACAACCCATTAACTGGGTAATACGATACCCCTTGGTAAGACTGGTTGTCAGACTTTCGGGCTTCTGACGACAAGCCAAGCCATTGCAACTAATGGCACCGGAATTAGCAACATTGTCGTTACAGCGACGTATTTAGACGCACCCGTTTACCAGCTAGCTATCAAATGTAGGGACGGTCCCTGTTGATTCAGTTTTAGTGGCACTGGGCTATGGATTCTCTATGATTCAAACTCTTTAGCGTCATTCTGTGAACATCACTTCGAAATTCGAACGGTGTCTCATTGTGAATACGCGATGAGTTACTTTAAAAACTAATGAGTTCGCTTTCGAATTGTGTGCGCTCACTTGAGTGAGGTTCCAAGTGAACTTTACAGAATGTGCTATTCTGTAAAGTTCCCTTTGTCTTGCTGAAGTAAGAAGTTTTGGGTTTGACGCAGAACGTGCACTTCGCAAAATGTGCACTTGATGCAAAATGTGCACTTCGCAAAATGCGCACTTGACGCTAAATGTGCACTTCGCATAATGTGCACTTCGCAAAATGTGCACTTCTCAAAATAGCACTTCTCAAAATGAGCACTTCGCAAAATGAGCACCTTTGAGCAGTTTCTTTGTAAAAAGTACCCCTTGTGATAAAATTCATACTCATTTTGAGATGTGTTTTTATTTTGACCCATTGTGATAAAATTCACATTCATTGTAAGATGTGCTCATTTTGAGAAGTGCTCATTTTGCGAAGTGCTATTTTGAGAAGTGCACTTTTTGCGAAGTGTACATTATGCGCAGTGCACATTTTGCGTCAAGTGCACATTTTGCGAAGTGCACATTCTGCTTCAAACCCAGCTCCTTAGAGTCGTAACTTGATGTTAAACAACCTATAACTTTCGTCAAGAATTGGGCTATCAAATTCAAAAGAATTTTTCAAATCCGACTGGATAATTCCAGAGATTAGCGCGTTCAAACAAACAAACTCTTCAGCTTGTTTATTAGTATAGATATAGCTAGATCATTTAGTATCATGTATAGTATTATGTCTTCCCAGTTGACTCGATCCCAACAGTATTCTCCCATACTCACTGCACTTAACCTCATTGTTGAACATGATAAATGACATCTGTCGGTCTGTCCCCGTGATTCAATACTACCCACCGTATTGGTAAATGGTACTCTTTAGCAATCTTCGAGTTCCGGGTTGTGATTATTGATTTAAACTAGCTGGTAACCGTGACTTCGTTTGCATTCAAACTTCAAGTCGTGTGACTCGCCGGAGATTCGCAAAATCCTTTCCTAGGCCACATACTACAGGAATTTCATTTTTCTATCACTCGATTTTGTTGTGCGTTGTCTCCTAGTTAGGCATGGAACTGTTTTTAGGGTTCCGTACCAAAATGGTAAAAAGGAACCCTTATGGTGTGACTCAGTTTATCTGTCTGTCTGTCTGTCTGTCCACAGCTGGATATCTCAAGAACTACTAATGTGATAGTATTGAAATAAGAAAGAAACAAAAATACATGTATATGTTTTTTTTTGCAACAGAGACTGAAAGGGGGTCTTAAAATATCGAAGTGGGGTTACTAGGGCTGTGGGGTATCATATTATTATGAAAGAGCGTTGCTTGCACATTCCCAAACATTTTTTTCTTTTTTTTAGGCCGCATAGTTTTGGACTTTTGATGAAAAAAAAAATACCCTGTGCTCCCCCCACCCTTATCTCCGAAGTTTGCATAGAGAAAAATCTGAAATTATTCTATGTGATAGAAGTTTATGTATAAATTACAGGAAAAATAAAACGATGTCTCTAAATAGCACTGTTTTTCAGAAACCATTAACAAAAATTACATATAAATGATGATACGGTACCCTCGGTGCGCGAGTCCGACTCTCTCTTGATCGGTTTTTTTTATGTGAAGATGAAGAGATAGATGATGATGAGTCGAGGGTCCTTGGGAAGAACCAATATGACTGTCAATTTCATAACTCGCTGATGATTTAGAATAAAGGCTCTCCTACAATAAAGTTTAAAAACTCTAACCCGACTACGGAAAAATAAAATTGATCTAGAAAGTTCAAAATATTTATTTACTTAAACAATAATGACATAGGTATATGCATATTTGTAATGGTCTCGTCAAGACCTTTCTTTTGATACCAAACATGTCATGATTATCTCAATTTAATTTATTTCGAGGTCAGAAATTTACGTGTAAAGTCCACCATATTAAATTTAGGAAGAATTTATGTAGCCTATGTCACCCGGACCATTATTACGAATCTATCGATACCTTATTCATCAAAATCGGTTCAGTAATTTAGGCGCTACGGTGGAACACACGTAAATACATACTTATATACATACATACACAAGTAGACTGCTAAAATCATAACCCTTCCTTTTGGCTTTGCCGTAGTCGGGTAAAAAAGTGCGTCATGCGACACGATTCGCACGCAACCATAATCACTGAAACTCCCCACAAAAGCAGCACAAAACTAAGAAGAACTCCAATTCATCACAACCATCTACTTATCCCTCAAATGACTATACAACGTGTAACGTTAAATGCGCAAAACCTCTGAAGGGGTCATTGTACTCATTATTATGAACAACTTTTAGTATGGGACCAAACCTGAAATCGCGAAAAAAAAATCAGCTGTTCAGTACATTTTGACGAATTATGCGAACAGAAATGTACTGAACAGCTGATTTTTTTTTCGCGATTTCAGTTTTGGTCCCATAGTAAAAGTTGTTCATAATGATGAGTACAATGACCCCTTAAGAGGTTTTGCGCATTTAACGTTACACGTTGTATATTATGAATATTTTTAACACAATCCGAGGCCCAAAACCTGTAAAAACAGACGCTGTCAAGGTTGTGGGCAAACGGGTTGTCCCAGGGGTCCAGGCCACTCCCATATAAATGGAAAGGCCTTGTTCTGAGGCCCCAGGAGGCCTTAACGGCGTGTGTTAAAAAATGGACACTGCTCCGTCGTTGGCTTTCGTAAAATTAGAATATGTAAAATAGTAAATGGATATTTTTGTGTTCTGAAAGAGAAAAATGCTGTGTCGTGTTGGTATTTTGAGAATATGAAGTGCTTATGGAAGTATTGAATAGCCTTTGTCTAATTTTTCTTCGAAAATGTTGCTTAATCTCCAATGTCGACCCATCTCTTTTAAGTTACAGCAACGTGTTGTTTTGCATCCTCTTCAAAGAAGGACGGCCAAATCGTACCTGGCTACGAGGCGGTGGTGTACAGATATGCCATATACAGGGTGTTCGGCGCATGGACCGACACAATTTTTTGGGGGTTGGGGGGGGTCATTTGCTAGGTTTCACCTAAAGACCTCCATGTCCTAAGTGTGACGGTAATTGAGATATGTTTTTTTTTTGTTCTTTCTTTGAATTACCCAAAATCTCGCCTTTGAATCGATATATTTTTTTTGTTTATGGTTGCAATAGAACAAAATAAATTTTATAATAGTCTGCAATGTATTTTTATTCTAAATAAATTATTATTTGATGTAATTGATCAGTAGAAAATGACTTATGTGCTTCCAAAGTCTTAAAAATGTTTAAATGTATGAAAAATTACTACTCTTAAATTCATTTTTTTTTTTAAATGAAGCCATTTTGACCTTATTTTTATCTCAAAAAGTTCTTTAGCTTGTACCCTTTCTAAGGGTATGCTACACGCTATGAAAAACAATTCAAATGTAGTCAAAATACTAGTTAGAGAGTCAGTTATGGAGTGTTTTAAGAAAAGACTTATTACGGTAATTATATTTTTTTATTTTATTTCGAATAATAATACATTGTAGACTATAATAAAAATTATTTTATTCTTTTACAACCATAAACAAAAAAATATATCGATTCAAAGGCGATATTTTGGGTAATTCAAAGAAAGAACCAAAAAAAAACATATCTCAATTACCGTCACACTTAGGACATGGAGGTCTTTAGGTGAAACCTAGCAAATGACCCCCCCCCCAAATCATTGTGTCGGTCCATGCGCCGAACACCCTGTATATGAAAAAATCTAGTATTTTTTAAGGTCTTAAAAAACATAAGAAATAGATATTTAAGTCGCCGGAAAAAAAAGCACAAACACATTTTTTTTAATAGCATAATTTGCAAATTATTTAGAATAACATGTTCAGAACGCACCTTTGACGATTCATTTTGCTTAAGAAATGATTTAGTACTCAAAGATTATAATTATTCACGTTTTTCTGAATAGTTATTAGATGTAATTCAATTCTATATACCTACTTGTGTATCAAACCAACTAGTGCAGTTTTTATTATGTATTGGATTCTCGTCATAAAAATAATTATGTGGGTTCATAGTAAGTATCAGCATTTTGTTCAATTGTTTACAACGGAACGTCATAATATGTCATCGGGGTAAATCTTCGAGCGTTTCAACCGCCGTCATTACCGAATATATTTAATTAAATATTTCAGGAATTATTAGATTCTGGTTCTATAGCAGATTCTGGGAATTGCTGAAATATTTAATAAAATATATTATCTTTCATCAACTTTTGGGGGAGGGTAATGACGGCGGTTGAAACGCCGAAGAATTACCCATCGACGAGCGCCATGGATTGACAGTGTCAATACTGTCAATTACAACGGGTGTCAATTTGACACTAATATACTGTAGTGTGTAGTCTTTGCACCCGGCGATCTCGCATTGCCGCTACTACTAGGTACCGCTTGTGACGATTATTCTGTGCTTTTGATTTCCGGACACCGATAACCTCAAAAGTATTTTTTGCATTATTGAAATATCTTGGCTATTTAGATATTATTTTCGAAAGGGATGGTGTTTACTACATAAAACAATCAAATCTCACTATAATTTGCTTCTGTACACTGAAAATAAAACTCAGGTCCAGCTTCTATAGAAATTTGGCCGATGTTATTTCAGGGTATGATCCACAACATCAAACCGAACAACTTTCTCCATGGGACCAACATCGTATTCGCGAAAAAAATTTCAACTGTGAGAGTGTGCTGACATACAGACAGGTACACCTAGTTCAGGAGTCAGAGGCTTCAAACAAGTTTCTGTAACCATTATGTCAATTATGAATTACCAGCTGACCCGACAGACGTTGTCCTGTCCCAATTTCAATATTCCCATATAAAATCCACTTTCAGTTTTCCAGAATTTTCCAATTTTCCCGGCAACTTTTCTTATCGTTTAAACCTTCCCTGGACTACGTCAAACATTTCAAAACCAAATCAGCTAAATCGGCCCAGCAGCAGTTCTTGAGTTATAAAATTACAACGAAAAGTGGCATTGATTTTTATTAGATGATCTATGTAAAACTTGTCAAAGAAATATATTTTTTTGTCTTACAACAGTACTGCTTCTCATAGTCTGTAAACAAAGTATAATTTGTGTCAAACCTCGGATCACGTTTGACATACATACGTTGGGGTAAAAGTTAATTGAATACGAGTGCCTCGTGAACTCGTGATAGGTTGCGAGCCAGTAAACGTGTCGCCTACTATTGACAAAGGAAATCCTTTCTTTAGATCCAACTCTTCTTTTTATTATAAATAGCTTAGCCAAGTATTCATTTGCTTACCGATACAATCAATCAATCTGCCCAGCCTTTTCCCAACTATGTTGGGGTCGGCTTCCAGTCTAACCGGATGCAGCTGAATACCAGCAGTGCGATTCTGTAACCATCTCACCGTGAAAACTTAGGTGAAGTGAGCGTGGACTGAGCTGTCAATAGTGTCAATTCCTAGCAAAAACAAACTCACTTCACCTATGTTCTCACGGTGAGATTTTTACAGAATCGACCGGCTGTATTTTACATGGAGCGACTGCCTATCTGACCACAACCCAGTAACTGGGTAATACGATACCCCTTGGTAAGACTGGTTGTCAGACTTTCGGGCTTCTGACGACCCGTAACGACTGTCAAAGATCCACGATTGACAGCCGGGACCAACCAACGTCTTAATGTGCTTTCCGAGGCTCGGAGGAGTCTCGGTATGTAAAGATGGTCACCCATCCACTGACTAACCCTGGCAAGCGCAGCTTAACCTGACGGATCGACCCGTGCGGCTGTTATTACTTAGCCACGAGCTCCTCGTGCCTCCGATACCTCCTGCTTACCGATTCATCAGGTGAGGATCATCATTGGCTTATAGCGGTACCTGATCACACTTATCCATTTGAACGGCATTGAACTGGTTTCTGCCGTTCTCATCCATCTGTTTCCAAGCCACTATATGAAAATCCGCTTAGTTTTCAACTTTTGATGAAAAATGTAAAACAAAATACCGTTCCGAAATTTGCATCTGAAATTATTCTATGTGATAGAAGTTTATGTAAAGATTAAAGGAAAAATAAAACGATGTCTCTAAATAGCACACTTTTTCAGAAATCGGAACGGAACCCTCGGTGCGTGAGTCCAACTCGCACTTGGCCGGTTTTTTATTTAATCTGAGATTGCAGTATGAATAGATTTGTTAATTTTCTCGACATCAGTCGCTTTATTAGCATCAGCAGTAAGAAAAAACTCAACCCCTTTTTGTTCCTTACATAATTTCTGCCATAATATTTTACTTATCCATATCGTAAATATAATTCGGCACAAAGAAACGCCAACAAATAATATCGGCGGCTAATATTATTTACGTGGGCACGCGCAACGGGAAGCGGATGTGACCGAATTCGCGACTGAAGGAGCTTCGGCCGCCCGGTAAAGCGATTTGTCAATACGCGGCTGTGCGACGTGCGAAACGTTTTGATACTTGCTGGTATTTTTTATTTTTCAATAAAATAGAATGTATAGAACTACTGAAAGTGACGAAGTATTTAAAGTAGACTTCTTAGCGTGTCGATGGCAAAGTATTATACTAAAACAGAACAGAACATTTTTTTTTTACTATCCTACGCTTTCCCACTTCTGGGCAAAGATCTCCCTCCACTCGTTCCATTTTTGGTGATCCCGCGAGTCCTCTTTCCAGTTTTGACGGAACAATCAATTCATAAAATAAACGTCTTGTCTTTCAAAATAGAAAGAAAGAAGTGTAATTCGAGTCAAGAGAAGAGACCAAATAAGAAAGAAAGAAATAAAACATATTATAACAAATTGTGTGCCGAATCCAATCAAATGACTAAGTTTAGAGTTGCGAAAAGCATGTAAAACCCTTTAATGGCGATAGACAGGACATTTTGATAAGAGAGGAAAAAGAAAAATGGACCATATTAATAACAGAGTGGTACGCACGGCTACAGATCAAGCTATACATTTCCAGTATAAGCTGATCTCGCATTGTATAGGATTTCCTTACAATGAGAGGTCAGTGTAAACTGGAAATGTATAGCTTGATGTGTAGCCGTGTTTATCCCAAGGGATGGAAAAAGGAGCAAAGGGCGATAAGCGTAACTCTCTTTTGTCGTAGTCTTCCCAACGTTTCTCCCTCTAAATTCACTCTGGACCAGTTAGGTCCAAAGTAGATTTAGAGGGCGAGACCCAGAGAGAGATGGAAATCTTTAGAGGCCTTTGTCGAAGGACAAGCTGTTTAAAAAGAGTGCCCCGAACGTCAACATTTAAAGAAAAAAATGTTGAGTAGGTATACTTGATGTAGAAAAATCTTTCGTAGAACCAGCAATAAAGTCTTATTTTATGTTTATTTATTTATTTTATTACTAAAACATAGCCATAGAACTTCTATGGATATTTCTATGAATAAATAAATAATAACGTACCTTTAATGAGATAATTAGTGTTTGATATAAATAAGGCACATTGACAGAGAGTTAATATTTGTATGTAACGATAAGGAATACGGATTTGAAAGTTTGTGAAGATGTTTCGATGTTTTTTACTCGGTCGCGGCTTGACGGCTTTTGATGATTTGCTCACAGATAGACCACATCCTGGATTAACACAACGTACCCAACTGGACAAAGATTTCATTTTTATCCAGGATTTGTTCCGAGATGCGAGAAAAAGCGCGAGCAAGAGCTAGTATCACGGAAAATATCAAGTTAGTGACAATGTAAGTATACTTGTACAACCTAATTTCTTTTACCACCCACGAGACAACGAAAAATAATGTAACGAATGATTTGAATCAACAATTTCCACTTATGATTCAGAAACTCGTTTTTTTCTATAATTTGTACATTAACATACAAATTATATTACGTAAAATATGGAATAATTTTTGTGTATAAAGACTTCTAGGCATAAGAAGGGCTTCTACTAAAGGAAAGTAATTTCTGAATAAATGGAATATGTAAAACCGTATAATAATTACATTACCAGTTTCTTATAATTGACATGGAGTACCTGAAATTAATGATAAATACAATTTAATTTAATTTGTTTTCCTAACCTTTTCATAAATGTGATGAGATTTTTCTGGGGTTTGTGTTTCCACAAAAATCTTGTTACCAAGTTAAAATTATTCTTGTATTCTCCCTTTTTTCTGCTTTTCTTACTACTACGGGCCACCATTTAGGGGCTAATATTGACAAGTGTGGTTAAGCTAGTCTTCATAATTATTTCTACAACTCTAAAGCCGGTTGCAGACCAAGAGCTAAGCTAAGTTAGTTTAACTTAGCTCGTATAGCTGGTGTATATTTTCATAATATGTTCATAGTTTGCACACAAGTATGAAAAACTACCCCACCTATGTGAGCTAAGATTTGAATGACATTACAAACCGATTTTTCATTTTTATTTATTTGTAGGTATGTATGTATACATACATAATTGAAAGTATCAAAATCAGCTAATCGCGCTACAATTCATTGGCCAGCAAGTTTTGATCGTCGCGGCATCGCAATCGTTAAGTGATTGGCTCTTACGGTCCACAGATCGACTGAATGATTTTATATACAAACTGTATTGTGTATCATTTTTTGGATATATTTTTGTGAATATCTGAAAGGAGGCGCTATGTATGGCGTTTTTCATTGTTCGCCATTGTAGATTATGGCTTACGGGTGTTGCAGTAGAATAGCCCAACAAGCAGCGTTATTTATATCTATATATCGCAGTAAAATGGTTGTAGTCGTGATATAGTTATATTCCTAGGGATATAGCTATCTACCGGTATATAGTTATATGAAAGCGGTTCATAACTATCTTACTAGGAACATAAGTATTAGGGCAGTTCGACCAAATAGGTTAGTTTAGAACTGTGACCAACTACGAGCGAGCGAAGCGAGCCATCGTCAGCGGCCGGCTAGCGCTGCCTCGAATTTCTTGTCTAATTAATTACTGTATCACATAATTATACTTTACAGATTTTAAATTAAAGTCGCTTTTCGCATCTGTCTGTGTCCGCGTTGTTCTTATAAACTACGCAACGGATTTTAATGCGGTTTTCACCATCATTTAGATAATGTTGTTCCGGAAGGTTTATGTGTAAAACCACATTCAATATTGTATTAACAAATTATAAAGAAATGTCAATGTTTTGTCAAGCCGTAAAAACCGTGCAAAGCAGGGGCGGGTTGCTAGTTTATTAAATTTAAAACAAAACAACACAGTGTTGCAAAATTATTTACCACATTAACACCTCTCAGTGCCCTCCATTTAAAAACACGCCCTATTCATTAAAAAAACAAAAGAAAGACTTTTAATAAAATATTATTAAACACAACAGAAGCTTTTCAAGAAATACGACTCGGACCTTCATTGCTATAATTACCTCGAGTCAGGCGTTGATTTATGGAGTGAAAATAATATTTGACAGTAGTTTTAGGGCTCCGTACCTCAAAAGGAAAAAACGGAACCCTTATAGGATCACTCGTGTGTCTGTCTGTCTGTCCGCCTGTCCAGCCAATTTGCTCCGAATCTAATGAACCGATTAAGTTGAAATTTGGTACACATATGGATTTCTGTGACCCAAACACGTACGGCTAAAGTAAATAAATGCAGTTTGAATATGGGGGTCACTTTTAGGTGGCAAATAAGATAATTTAAAAAAGTGGTTTTGCTGAAAGGACTTACTGTAAGGGTCTCAAATATATTTTTTGTATAATTTTAAAATAAATTGTTTTAAAGTTGTTTAAGAAAATAGAAGAAAATTGACCATTCACCCCCCTTATCTCCGAAACTACTAAGCCTAAAATTTAAGTTAAGTTTGTTCTTGGGATAATTTCATCCCAACTACGGAACCCTCCATTGTGCGTAGTCCGACACGCACTTGGCCGGTTTTTTA
This sequence comes from Cosmia trapezina, assembly GCA_905163495.3. NCBI lineage: Eukaryota > Metazoa > Arthropoda > Insecta > Lepidoptera > Noctuidae > Cosmia > Cosmia trapezina. Next base: position 9,005,070 of record LR991049.1, read on the forward strand.
AAGATACTGACAAAACATCTGACTACGACTGAAATCTAGCAAATCATGCTTGTAGTTGTAAAGGATGATGAAACCGTCATACTCATTATTATCTTTAACGTCACCCACAGGACAAAGTTACTAGACTACTTATTCATCTCAGATATTCAAACCCAAACTCAAAGCATTTATTTCAATTAAACCAATTACAGGCACTTTTGAATTGTCAAAGAGTCGGTCAGTTAGTCAGAAAGTTGAAGCTAGTTGCCCATTCCAAAACGTAGATCTCTATGGAGAAGAACGGGCAAGAAACTCCACGGACACTCTTTTAAATCAAGATAAGTAATACAACATCCTGGGTACATTATATTTGTTGCTTCTACATGTGAGAACAATGTAAAAAAACTCACTGACGGCGCCCGTTCACGAACATAACGCGTGGATCAGCACCATCCAGCTCAACCATTTTGTAGGGAACCGAATGATCCAACACACGCGCCACCATCAGCGAGACATTTAAGTGAGAATGACAAACTCTCAACTGCCAAGCTCTTTCAAGTCAAACTTACCTAAGTCATAATATAAACGGCCCCATGGTACCTACTAACATTCACAAAATTTTAAAGAAAATATTCAAACCACAAATAGTTTATGCGTAATAATGCGTATGTATGTATTCAGTCCTTAACCAAATCACATGAACTACAATCCTGAATATCCTGATCATGATATATCTACAACCCTTAATAGAAAAATATGGACGCTTACCTGACGAATGGCGGCATTACGTGTGAAGCCGAAAATAAAACAAATATCCATCATTATAATGTATATTCATTTACACAAATCTTGATATACAGGGTGTTTGGAAGCTGGGTACAAACAAAGCCTGAGGGGGGTGATAGTTGATACCATTTAGAGCATTTTGAGACATAGATGTCTTAGCCGAAGTATGTTTTTTTTGTTTTAACTGCAAACTTTTACTATTTTAATGGTTACGTACCTCAAAAGGAAAAAACGGATGCCTTAAAGGATCTCTCGTGTGTCTGTCTGTCCGTCCGTCTGCAACAACCAATTTATTCCGAATCTAATGGCTCGATTTAGTTGTTTGGTACACATTATTATGACTAATTTGATTTTTGTGACCCAAACACGGACGTGTAACGTAAATAAATGAATTTTGAATATAGGGGTCACTTTGGGGGGGCAAATAAGAAAATTTAAAAAAAAGTTTTGTAAACTATACCGTGTGATATACAACGTGTAACGTTAAATGCGCAAAACCTCTTAAGGGGTCATTGTACTCATCATTATGAACAACTTTTACCATAGTAAAAGCCAAACCACCAAACCAAACCTGAAATCACGAAAAAAAAATCAGCTGTTCAGTACATTTATGTGCGCATAATTCGTCAAAATGTACTGAACAGCTGATTTTCTTTTCGCGATTTCAGGTTTGGTCCCATAGTAAAAGTTGTTCATAATGATGAGTACAATGACCCCTTAAGAGGTTTTGCGCATTAAACGTTACACGTTGTATAATATATCAAATGAAAGGGCTTACTTAAGTACTGTGAGGGTCTCAAATACTTTATATTTTTTAATAACTTTAAAATAATAGTTTTGACCACTCCGAAAGTACTGAACCTAAAATTTTGAAAAAAAAATACAGAAAATGGTTCCATAATTATCATTTATAGATTAGGTACTTACAGGAAAATTGATAAGAAGTCTGTGATCTTAAAATAACATAGTAAACCTCTCAAGTTTGTTACAAACTTACATTTGCAGTTGGAATGTATGGGAGAACCTGTTTTTCAACTACAATGTTAAGTTTGTTTTTGGGATAAATTCAGTAATCCGACACGCACTTGGCCGGTTTTTTTTTTTAAATAACCAAACTGTTTTTCAAGTTTTTTAAAATTTTAAAAGTTTTCTGTGACCTTAAAAGTACCCAGATTTAACATACTTACCAACTTTAACTGGGGCACTGTTAGCAATTAACTGTGAGAAATTGGGTTATTTAAAAAACTAAAATTATCAGTTAAAAATAAAAAACTTCGTTTAAGACATGTATGTCTCAAAATGCTCTAAATGGTGTCAACTATCACCCCCTTATAGCTCTGCACTCAACTTCCAAACATCCTGTACATTTCGTAGATGATCTAAAAGGTAATGTCGAAGATTTTGGATGTAATAAGAGTGATCGCCATATTCGCAAAGATACGAGAAAATATATATAAATTATCTTTTACGTTGTTGTTTTTAGGGTTCCGTACCAAAATGGTAAAAAAGGAACACTTATGGTGTGACTCAGTCTGTCTGTCTGTCACAGCTAGATATCTCAAGAACTACTAATGCTATCAACTTGAAATTTGGAACAGTTTTAGATAACGTTTACCAACAATTTTGCAAATAAGAAAGAAATAAAAATATTTATGTTTTTTTTTTGCAACAGATACTGAAAGGGGGACTTAAAAATTTAAAGTGGGGCTACTAGGGCATGTGGGGTATCATATGAAAGAGCGCTGTTTGCACATTCTCAATTTTTTTTTAATTTTTTTTTAGGCCGCATAGTTTTCGACTTTTGATGAAAAATGTAAAAAAAAATACCGTTCCCCCTACCCTTATCTCCGAAGTTTGCAAAGAGAAAAATCTGAAATTATTCTATGTGGTAGAAATTTATGTAAAGATTACAGGAAAAATAAAACGATGTCTCTAAATAGCACACTTTTTCAGGAATCGGAACGGAACCCTCGGTGCGCGAGTCCGACTCGGTCTTGACCGGTTTTTTCTTTTATGAATAACCTTGATGTGACAAGCCTCAGGTTTTCGAAGATTTCTCAAGACAGATCGAACTGCCATGTCGGGTTACGTCTGATTACTGTATCTGTATAAAAGAAAGAAAGAAAGAAAAACTATTTATTCACGTATATTACGTTATTGTGATTTGATATTTTTTTTATATCTGCATATTATGCAAAATCTCTCAATATATCCGTTAGTGTGTTTCTCAGACTAAATAAAAAACCATGACAGCGCTGTCAACAGTGACGTGAGGCCTCACATTTCGAGTTTCGTGAACATGTGTGCACGTAATGAGGTGTAGTTTAGTTGTAGTTTGGTGTAAATGTGTGCGTGTGAGCGTGTATGCACAGAGCGAGGTGTGGTTTTGCGTATGCTTCACTGTATTGTTCCCAGCGCTATGTCTGGATTTTTTATTTAGTCTGAGGTGCGTTCATATAAAAAAAAAAAAACATTAGAGCCAGCTGGTTTATTCTGTAAAAATCACACTGAAAATTTTGGTGAAGTGAGGTGTCATTCCACCTGATGCTAGATTGACATTATTGATGACTTATGAAGTTATGACTCACTTCACCAAAGTTTTCACAGTGAAATTTTACAGACAAAAAATACGTAAATCTACGCACTAAAAGGGTCTATCCCTTTTAGTGCGTAGATTTACGTATTTTTTGTTATTATAACGCAACAATATAAAAACTGAAAAATATTCAATGTTACGGTAGCAAAAAATAAACAAAGACATATTTTTTAGAGCTCGTGGCTAAGTAATAACAGCCGTACGGGTCGAACCATCAGGTTAAGCTACGCTTGCCGGGATTGGTCCGTGATGGGTGACCCTCTTTACATATCGAGACTCCTCCCGTGCCTCGGAAAGCACGTTAAGCCGTTGGTCACGGCTGTCATTCGTGGATCTTTGACAGTCGTTACGGGTCGTCAGAAGCCCGAAAGTCTGACAACCAGTTTTACCAATGGGTATCGTATTACCCAGTTACTGTATTGTGGAGGTCAGATAGGCAGTCGCTCCATGTAAAATACTGGTATTCAGCTGCATCCGGTTAGACTGGAAGCCGACCCCAACATAGTAGGGAAAAAGCTAGGTAGATTGATACTTTTGAGTTCAAAAAAAAAAAATCAGGGGGCTATTTTATTAACATTTTTATACCTAGGATAGCCTAGGTATAGGCCTAGCCTCTACTATATTATACAGTAGATACTACATTATACAGGGTGTAAGTGTAAACAGTGACAATCTTTTAAGGGGTCACTGTACTCATCATTTTGAACAACTTTTAGTATGGGACCAAACCTGAAATCTCGAAAAAAAATCAGCTGTTCCCTAAATGTTGACGAGTTTTGTTATGCGAACATAAATGTAGGGAACAGCTGAATTTACAAAAAAAAATCTATCGAAAAATTTTCAAGTACTTAAGTAATCTTGTTTCGGTTTTAGTACAGCGCTAGACAATATAGACAAATAACACATTTACAAGAAAATCCAAATGATTTAACCATATCTGCTGTTCAGTACATTTTATGTTCGCATAATTCGTCAAAATGTAGGGAACAGCTGATTTTTTTTTTCGCGATTTCAGGTTTGGTCCCATAGTAAAAGTTGTTCATAATAATGAGTACAATTCCCCCTTAAGAGGTTTTGCGCATTTAACGTTACACGTTGTATATTCCGTTCCTATTGTTAGGTTTTAAGATTTATTATCCTCCAGCAATCATATTATATCAATCCGCGCGCCGCTCCTCGGCGCTCGGGTACTATAAGCAGTGCGAGAAGACATTGTTTACCTGGATTAACACTTAGGGTACTTTTAATCCCAGTAGTACGTCCCGGTGGGATATTTTCCGACATCCACGCGGGCGAAGCCGCGTGCAAAAGCTAGTTTCTTTTATAACCTCTTTGAGTAAGTAATAGCACTACGTTTTGATAAGTAAATCAAACTATATTTATTGTAGTTTATTTGTCTGCTTGTACCGCGACTGGCACGGGTGACGCGGACGGTATTGAGTAGACCTTTGGAAGTATGTAGGTATCTTGATGTGAACGTTTTATTGGTGTAGGTAGGTACAGCACTGCGATTCTGTAACCATCTCACCGTGAAAACTTAGGTGAAGTGAGCATGGAGTGAGCTGACAATAGTGTCAATTTCTAACAAAAACAAACTCACTAAACTCACTTCAACTAAGTTTTCACGGTGAGATTTTTACAGAATCGACCGGCCTGGAGGCCAATTCCGGTGGCATGGAAATGCTATTCTAACGATCTCCATTCATAAATTTTTCGATCGCAAACCAGCGAGATATCACGGCTGGTCCTAAGGTATGGAGATATGAAATCTCCGTTGGAACATCTGTCAAAAACATTCGTAGGTTTATAATCGTATTTTTTTTTTTTTTGGTACCTATATGTAGAGGTTTAGGGGTTTATGAGTTTCATAAAGGGGGGCCAATTTTTCATTATTTTTGCGATAGGACACACCGTTTTCGAGATATAAGCAAAAAAAAAAAAAAAATACAGTACTGTTTTTGCACTTGAAGTCAAGGAGTTGGTGTGAATGTGTTCATGACAACTAATTTTATTCCACACCTTTATAATCGCGATTAAAAATAGTTTTATTTACTTTGAAAATTAAAACCTACCTACGCCAGAAAAAGGACACAAATCACAGAGCACTAACTACACAAATCATGCGAAATGCGTTTCGGATCACGCTACTTTGCAATTACTATTTTCAGTAAGTAATTATAAAAAAAACACAGTTATAGAAACACAATATACTAAAATTATCTTTTATAATGTGTTTGCTTGGATTTAATAAATTAAACATACGTTATTAATACTAAAAAAGAAAAACGTAGCATAATCGATTATAATCAAAGTGAATCGATAAAAATGGAACGTCTTTTAGACGAGATTATTTTCTCCGGTGTAAATCTTTCTCCATGGTCTACCAGAATAAGGTTTTTTGATAGTATCGAGATTTGGACCGGACATTGATGCGGAGATTTGAAACAGAGATTTATCTCCATGGTCGTGACATCTAGCTCGAGCCCGGTATTGGGTTTCTGGTCCGATTTTTGACGACACGGTTGGCGCAGTGGTTGAACGATTGACTGCTGCGCAGCATGTCGCGGGTTCGATTCCCGCACGGAACAAATATTTGTATGACCTACAAGTATTTGTTCCGGGTCTGGGTGTTTTTCTATCTACAAGGTGTAACTAAATAACCCACAACCTCTTAAGGGGTCATTGTACTCATCATTATGAACAACTTTTACTATGGGACCAAACCTGAAATCGCGAAAAAAAATCAGCTGACCAGTACATTTATCTACATCAAACTCGTCAAAATGTAGGGAGCAGCTGATTTTTATTTCGCGATTCCAGGTTTGGTCCCATAGTAAAAGTTGTTCATAATGATGAGTACAATGACCCCTTAAGAGGTTGTGGGTTATTTATGTTACACCTTGTATACGTAATATGTATGTATTTACAAAAAAAAAAAAATGTATATAAGTAGTTTATCAGCCATCTCGTTGCCATAACACAAGCATTAGGTTGCTTAGCTTGGGACTAAATGGCGTTGTGTGAAATGTCCAAGGATATTAAATTATTATACTTATCCTTTGGAAGTATGTATGTATGTATCTATAGGTGAACGTTTTATTAGTCCGTGGTCCGACTTAGCTGCGAAATTCAAATTTTCTTACGTTTTTTGCAATTTGCTTGTCAGTATTAGGTTGTATGTTGATAAAAATATGTTACGCGGTTGTTACAAATATTTACATAACTTTTAGCCATAACAATTATCAATACATCTTTCTTAGTTAGATTTGTTCCAAAATGTCATGATTTCCAAAATCAAACTTAACCCTAAGGGCCCTCGCTCACGGCGACTTTTTGTAGCGATGCAGTAGCGATGTCGTCGCGCGTTTGCATCGATACAGTCGCGATGCGGTGCTAGCTGTTTGCCCTCGCCTACACCACGATTCGATTCGAGTAGCGATGCTGTCGCGCGTTTACGAAACGCGCGACAGGATCGCTACAAAAAGTCGCCGTGAGTGAGGTCCCTAAGACGGGTTAAGTTACAAAACAAGGATCATCTTCAAACCCAGGTTTAAACCGTGGACCCTTTTTTGAATTTCGAACTTTATTCCGACACTAAGATGTCAGCTTTACAAAACTGACAATTTAGTACCGGACTAAGTTAAGTCAGTTTTGTATAAAGAACTGTATTTCTGTCACAGCTAGGTTCTTATTACAAAAACTGGCTCGATGGTTTCCACTATGACAGAAGAAAAACCTCGTTTTGTAATAACACTGAATAGGTTCGGTTCACATGGACATGAACCTATGTGGCTTATGGCGACGCTGAAGGGGAGGAGAAATGTGTGATTTTATCTGCCCTGCAAATGATTAATGGTATGGTCCTTTCTCTAGTAGTGTGATTTCCTAAACATCACTTTGAAATTCGAACGGTGCGGTGTCTCGTTGCGAATCCGCGATGAATAAAGTTTAAAAAACTGTAACCCGACTTACGGAAAAATAATATTCATCTAAGAAGTTCAAAATATTTATTTACTTAAACAATAATGACATAGGTATATACATATATTTTGTAATGTGCTCGTGAAGACCTTTCTTTTGATACCAAACATGTCATGATTATCTCAATTTTTTTTTTCGAGGTCAGAAATTTACGTGTAAAGTAAGTTTAGGAAGAATTTATCCATTATTACGAATCTATCGATACCTTATTCATCAAAATCGGTACAGTAATTTAGGCGCTACGGTGGAACACACGTAAATACATACTTATATTATGTACATACATACTTACATACATACATAGACTGATAAAATCATAACCCTTCCTTTTGGCTTTGCCGTAGTCGGGTAATGAGTTCGCTTTCGAATTTTGTGCGCTCATTTGAGTGAGATTCTAAGTGAACTTTACAGAGTATCACAACAGTGGTACTGTTCTATGAGATTCACTTCGAAAGGACTCCTTCTAAGGGGGCCGCGAGCGAGAGAATCGCGACGATATTATCGTCGTGCCACGTATTTCTATACACTCTCTTAGAACGTGTCTCCACAGCCACACGGCGATATCATCGCGGCGATAATTTGTAGGCACAGCGTGAACATCGCCGCGATTCTCTCGCTCGTGGAGGCGGCCCCAAAACGCCCCATACCTGCGACAATCTTACCTGAGACGAGCCTATTCTTTTCATAGCGCATATTCCGGTAAAATAACATTGTTTTGTAGTATGTCTGTATGTTAGATGGTTCTCGTGAATAAATAAGTGGGGTCCCGTGTTCGTGTCTCTATAACAGTGGGCTGTCACGCGAAGTTAGACTAAGATATACCGGGGAATTGCTTGCGAAATATTATTTTGCAGATCTTGTTAGGTGACTAAGTATTTAGGGGCGCTCGTGGCAAAATAATAATGGCTGCAGGCTTCGATCGAAGGTTAAAAGCTACGCTTGCCGAGGTTGTTCCGTGGATGGGTGACCATCGAGACCCCTCCGTGATTCGGAAAGTACGTTAAACAACGATAATTTTGTGTTTTTAAAATTCCTATAAAACCAAACCTAAGTGTAAACAGTGGCAATATTTTAAGGGGTCGTTGTACTTGTACTCATCATTATGATCAACTTTTACTATGGGACCAAACCTGAAATCGCGAAAAAAAAAATTCAGCTGTTCCCTACATTTGTGTGCGCATAATAACTCGTCAAAATTTAGGGAACAGCTGTTTTCTTTCGAGATTTCAGGATTGGTCCCATAGTAAAAGTTGTTCATAATGATGAGTACAACGACCTCTTAAAATATTGCCACTGTTTACACTTACACCCTGTATATGGTTAAATCATTTGGATTTTCTTATAAATGTGTTATTTGTCTATATTGTCTTACTTACTTGAAAATTTTTCGATAGATTTTTTTTTTGTAAATCCAGCTTTTCCCTACATTTATGTTTGCATAACAAAACTCGTCAATATTTAGGGAACAGCTGATTTTTTTTCGAGATTTCAGGTTTGGTCCCATAATAAAAGTTGTTCATAATGATGAGTACAATGACCCCTTAAGAGGTTATCCATTAATTACGGGACACCCTGTCTGTATACGTACGGGCATTGCTGACTTAAAACCATACGACCGGACACAGCAAATAAAAAATACATAAAGACACACAAACGCACAAATAAGTAAGACTTATTATTAGCTATTGCCAAATATTATCGACACATAAAACTGGAGAACATACCGTCTTCCAGAGTTATGTAACTCGCGTGTCGAACGAAAAACTACCTTGAGGTCATAAAATTAGGGTTCATGTTGAGATTGCAAGCAGTTATTGATGGTACCGCAGTCGGTGATGTAACGAATGTCTGTTTGAACAGTTGAAGGTACTTTTTTTTTGGGTTATTTTTATTTAGCAAAGAAATCATTCTTGCTAAAATGTGAATGTGAGTTTGTCTTTCTGAAGTCTTAAGGCCACGTCCGCACAGACAGGCGGCTAGCTTAGCGCCTAGTGCCTAGCAGCTAGCATTCTGGCTATTTGCTTGGATATACGGTGTCCGCACTAGAGGTGGTTTGAGTGGTAGGGCGCTAGGTGCCTTGGGCTGTCGGCACGTTGACGAGATTTCACTTTCAAAAATAGCTCTTAAACTACTACTCACAGAAAATTCATCTTTAAAATATAGGTATCAGTTCACGGCCTTATCCATCATGTTGGGTTCAGGATATAAATTAAGATTACTAAATTTTTATAGAGTTCATGAGCTGGATTTCACAAAGGTTCTCTTTTAAAAACTGAAGAAATTAATATTTCATCCATTGTTTTCTTCTAAAAAACTTTTTAACAAAAAAAAAACCGACTTCCAAAAATCACTACAAAGTGAAAAATAACTTTGATTTCGGAAGTCGGTGTCTTTCGTTTTTTATTTTTTACTTTCTTTTTTTTTGCCACCGACTTCCGAAATCAAAGTTATTTTTCACTTTGTAGTGAATTTTTTAAGTCGGTTTTTTTTTTTGTTAAAAAGTTTTTATTTCTCGCTTTTTAGTGGGTCTGTTTATAATTTGTATAAGTTACAATAGTCTAATGTCAATTGCTCATCACATGTTACAAAATATTGCTTTTCCCGATGCTGGGACGTTAATTGTTGAGGAGTTCTGCTGGTAAGAACCAGGAGAACTCCTCAACAACCACTCACCACACGCATTGTTTGACGAGCGGAAATTGCTTAGCAACCATATTAAAGTAATCGAATCGCAACCCGTGAAATATTTATCATTGAGTAGTTCCGGTAGCCATCTGTGGTCTTCATCATCAGTTCCACTTCACCAAGTGGTGCTTTCCGAGAGCAAATGCACAAGCTACTATAAAAAATACCCAAATCGCTATAGGTGTGCCTATAATATTTGAAGAGTTCCTTCGATTTCTCCAGGATCCCATCATCAGAACTGGATTTTGAAAAAATGGGACCATTTGGGAAGTATACCCTTTCCAACAAAAAAATAATTTTTCAAATCGGTTGGCAAACGACGGAGTTATGCGCGAACAAACATAAAAAAAAAAAAAAAAAAAAAAAAAAAAAAAAAAAAAAAAAAAAAAAAAAAAAATACAAACATCCGAATTGAGAACCTCCTCCTTTTTTAGAAGTCGGTTAAAAATACCTCGCGCCTCGCAATAAAAAACCAACACGTTTGTTTACATGGATGCACGCTAAGCGACTAGCTAGGCGCTAAGCGCGCAGTGCAGCCGGTCTCGTTCATTCTAGAACGTTCGTTTTACTAAGCTACTCGCTAGGTGACGCGCTAGGCTCTAGGCGCTAAGCAAGCCACCTGTCTGTGCGGACGTGGCCTTATAGCTACTTCATTCTTAGAAACAAAAGCTCGGTTCATTGTCGATTCAAATCTAATGTATTCGTTTTGGAATGGGCAACTAGCTTCAACTTTCTGACTTACCTACTGACCGACTCTTTGACAATTGAAAAGTGCCTGTAATTGGTTTAATTGAAATAAATGCTTTGAGTTTGAGTTTGAGTTTGAGTTTGTACTAACCATAAAGCTGAAGTTTGTTTTTAGGGTTCCGTACCAAAATGGTAAAAAAGGAACCCTTATTGTGTGACTCAGTCTGTCTGTCACAGCTGGATATCTCAAGAACTACTAATGCTATCAACTTGAAATTTGGAACAATTTTAGATGATATTTACCCAACTATTTTGCAAACAAGAAAGAAGTAAAAATATTTATATTTTTTTTGTAACAGGGACTGAAAGAGTCTTCAAAATGCAAAGCGGGGCTACTAGGGCATGTGGGGTATCATCATATGAAAGAACGCTGTTTGCATATTCTCAAATATTTTTTCAGATTTTTATCTTTGCAAACTTCGGAGTTAAGTGGGGGGGGGGAACGGTAATTATTCTATGTGATAGAAGCTTATGTAAAGATTACAGGAAAAATAAAACGATGTCTCTAAATAGCACACTTTTTCAGAAATCGGGACGGAACCCTCGGTGCACGAGTCCGACTCGCTCTTGACCGGTTTTTTTGTATGTTTGAACGCGCTAATCTCTGGAATTACCAGTAGGAGAAAAAGCTTTTTGCATTTGATAGCCCAATTGAGGAAGATTATATACTATATATTAATATAATTTCAATCCTTAATATAATTTCAAAGGATTGAAATTAGAAAAAAACTTTTTTCCAAAAAAATACAACCGGTGTCTGGTTTAATTTATTTTATGTCTTTTGCCACCGACGTCCGAAATTAAAGTTATTTTTCACTTTGTAGTGTTGTTTTTGGAAGTCGGTTGTATTTTTTTGTAAAAAAGTTTTTATTTTTCACTTTTTACTTGTTTGTTGTTGTCTTTTTGTTGTTGTGTGTTGTTGTTGTGTTAGAATTTGTGTGGGGGATGTTCTCTACAACATTATTTTTTGTTTACACTAAACCTCTTAAGGGGCCACAAGTACTCATCATTTTGAACAACTTTTACTATGGGACCAAACCTGAAATCGCGAAAAAAAATCAGCTGTTCAGTACATTTATCTACATCAAACTCGTCAAAATGTACTAAACAGCAGATTTTTTTTTTCGATTTCAGGTTTGGTCCCATAGTAAAAGTTGTTCAAAATCCAAGCAAAGTTAATATATTTTGTACCAACTTTGAGGTATACCCTCTCGAAACAAAACAATTTTTTTTTAAATCGGACTACTTTGTAAAAAGTTTTGCGTGGTCATACAAAAAAATTATATAAATATTTGTGTCGAATTGAGAACCTCCTCCTTTTATATCGTCGGTTAAAAAATACTGCTCGATGTCTCACACAGTTTTCCTAGCACATAATGTCCACTCGGATAGTCAAATACCCATTCTGTGACCACATACCATCACGAACAGAGTCGGAGGGGATATTCCGTTATTTATATTACTACACCCCTGATGAGGCCAGGAATTTATTGCCATCTTCACGATTTTCGTATAGCAGTGGGCTGGAAGTATAAGCGTTATTAAATAGAGGAGGATAATTTATTGGTCTTAAGTATCGGAAGTAGTGGCACAGAGGCATAGATTTAAATCGTTAGATTGGTCCTCACCATACTTAGGTCACGTGAAAGTGTCCATACGAGAAGAATTAGCTCGCACATCCTGCTTAGATACGATTTTTAATAGGTATAAGTGACAAAAAAAATCTGCCTAACCTTCTCCCAACTATGTTGGTGTCGGCTTCCAGTCTAACCGGATGCAGCTGAATACCAGTATTTTTCATGGAACGACTGCCTATCTGACCTCCACAACCCAGTACCTAGGTAATACTATACCCCTTGGTAAGACTGGTTGTCAGACTTTCGGGCTTCTGACGACCCGTAACGACTGTCAAAGATCCACGAATGATAGCCGAGACCAACGGCTTAACGTGCTTTCCGAGGCACGGAGGAGTCTCGGTATGTAAAGATAGTCACCCATCCACGGACCAACCCCGGCAGGCGTAGCGAGTAGGTTTATGTGACAAAACTATTCAAATGTCATTGTAATCTATCCAGGGCCCCAAGTCTGCTATTTTTTAGAAAATTGTCATTCCAACACGATCCCATTGTCAGTGCATTGTCATTTTGCTAAAAGTTCGTAATCTGCTAAATTCATAATTTCTTACAATGGTGTGTCAGTGATTGACCATTGGAAAATCATAATGACTCCATTATGACGCCATTATATTAGTAGATTACCAAACTTTGAAATCAATGATGGACCATTCTGACACTATTGTAATAGCAGACTTGAGGCCCAGAAACGTGACCATCTTTTGACGGACGATTCAAACGATTTAAATCTTTAGCCAGAGGTAAAGCCTGCTTCTGAAGAACGAGGTTTGGTGCTCACACCTGTCTGAACCAAGTTAGCTTTTTCAATTTTATAATATGTAGGTATTAAGGCCGGTATCGGCAAACCCCTTGGTTTTGCAGAGGGCCTACACAAAGTGACATTAGCGGTAACGTCGATGGAAAAGTCGAAAATGTACGGGACTGACATAAGCTCCCGAAAACCAGTTAATCCTGTTGAAAGTCGTTGTAGAAATACGAAACACACTTCTAGTAGGAATGGGTTTCATTTTGACGGTTCAACAACATTTATTGCGTTATTTACGTTTTCGAGCAGACAGGTTTTTCGAACATATGAAGCAATGAAGCAGCAATATGCTTAAGAGCCCATACTACCTCAGCTTTTTATCTCGCTCGCACGATACTGCTCGCGGTCTGAGTGAGAGCGAGACTGAGTGCGGTGCTGGGCGCTGATAGTTTAGGTAATTGCTTTAAAAATAATGGTTATTTGACAAAAAATAAAAACATTAAACCTGCTTTATAGTAAGTTCAGTTAGTATGCAAAGTTTCATGATCTAATTTGAACAGCGGTTTATTGTTCGGTTTGGAGGTAACTTTGGAATTTTTTTCTATCGAGAAAATTTTATGGAATCGTGTTTTCGTCAAACATACCTTACCTTAATCCTCAACTTTACCATATCGCACACCTAGATCTAAACTGAGACAACTCAAAAATCGTTAATTTGAGTTATGTTTGATAAACAGTGATTATCGATAAAAATTATTGAATTTTAGCCCCAGTTTGTATACAGTGATATTTTACAAGCTATTTATTATCTAGAATCAAATTAAATTGTATAACTTCCCTAACAAAAATGCAGATATAAGTACCTTCGTTTTTATCGTCTCCTGAAAAATGACCTTTTTTGAGTTGTCTCAGTTTAGATCTATGTGTGCGATATATTTATTTCAAAACTAATGCTGCAGCATTTTTGATATAACGGAGAATCATGCTAAGCCATTTGAGGTATATATATGTATAAGCATGTATGAGGTATATATATGTATAAGCTCTTAATAATCATTCAGATTCTGATTGATACTGTATTACGCAATTGGAAGGAGAGAAAAGAGGAGCTCGTGGCTAAGTATTAACAGCCGCACGGGTCGATCCGTCAGGTTAAGTTACTCTTGCCGGGGTTGGTCAGTGGATGAGTGACCATCTTTACATACCGAGATTCCTCCGTACCTCGGAAAGCACGTTAAGCCGTTGGTCCCGGCTGTTATTCGTGGATCTTTGACAGTCGTTACGGGTCGTCAGAAGCCCGAAAGTCTGACAACCAGTCTTACGAAGGGGTATCGTATTACCCAGTAACTGGGTTGTGGAGGTCAGATAGGCAGTCGCTCCATGTAAAATACTGGTATTCAGCTGCATCCGGTTAGACTGGAAGCCGACCCCAACATAGTTGGGAAAAGGCTAGGCAGATTGTGAGTGTATTACGCAATTAATGCTGGTATCTATAAACGATGTTAATTACTTATCATCACTGGTTGCCAACCTAAAATATAAAAAAGGCTCTAAGGTTCATTATCAACCCTCCAAAATGGGCACACATTTTGTCAATTTAAAAAACGCCCCTACATAAATGTAATGTTTATTTAATAGCCCAAATAAATGATTATCCAAATGAGTCTACATTTTAGCCACATACGACCTTTTTTCAAACGCGACATATGTTTGATTTAAAGATAAAGTTATTATTGTAATAAAAATAATGTTTTTATGAACTATTAATTCGTGTGTTCGTAACGATGTGGGCTGTGTGGGCGTCATAATGATGTTTATTATTATTAGGGTTCCGTATTAAAATGGTAAAAAAGGAACCCTTATGGTGTGACTCAGTCTGTCTGTCTGTCTGTCTGTCACAGCTGGATATCTCAAGAACTACTAATCCTATCAACTTTAAATTTGGAACAGTTTTAGATGACGTTTGTCCAACTATTTTGCAAATAAGAAAGAAAAAAAAGTACATATTATATATTTTTTGTAACAGGGACTGAAAGGGGGTTTAAAAATTTCGTTCCCCCTCCCCCTTTTTTTTCTTTATGTTAAGTTAGTATAGTAAGCATAAGTATAGATTACACGAAAAATAAAACGATGTCTCTAAATAGCACAGTTTTTAGGGTTCAGTACCAAAATGGTAAAAAAGGAACCCTTATGGTGTGACTCAGTCTGTCTGTCTGTCGGTCTGTCTGTCTGTCATCATACCGTTCCCCCCCCCCCTCCCCTTATCTCCGAAGTTTGCAAAGAGAAAAAACTGAAATTATTCTGTGTGATAGAAGTTTAAATATGTAAAAAATACAGGAAAAATAAAACGATGTCTCTAAATAGTACACTTTTTTAAAAATCGGAACGGAACCCTCGGTGTGCGAGTCCGACTCGCTCTTGACCAGTTTTTTTAAAATCATTAAACAAAAATTACATAGAAATGATGGTACGGACCTTCGGTGCACGAGTCCGACTCGCTCTTGACCGGTTTTTTTTTTTGAATCAACTGGGTTTTCATATGCAATGGAGGGGTTGGATCTGAGCATGTCGTCAGAAATGCAAGTTGTCAAATCCGCATTTCGTCATCTCTCAGGATATACTCGCAATTTGTCAGA
This sequence comes from Cosmia trapezina, assembly GCA_905163495.3. Classification (NCBI taxonomy): domain Eukaryota; kingdom Metazoa; phylum Arthropoda; class Insecta; order Lepidoptera; family Noctuidae; genus Cosmia; species Cosmia trapezina. The sequence goes on from LR991049.1 coordinate 9,020,859, forward strand.
AACTTAACACGACAGATACGACGATATAATTATTTGACATGGAATACAGTATCATCTCGCCGGTCTTTACAAGTGGCCAGTTTAGGTGTGCCAATCTGTAAAGTTCACTTTGAACCTCATTCATATGTTTTAAGGCGCGGACTGACTACGATTTTAAACGGTACACAACCGCGTAATCTATTGTCACCATTACCTGGCTTGAAAATTTAAAATAATATTTGTGTGTGCCGAGATGTGACTAAGCTGCGAATGTGCATTTATTTTCCCGGTTTTCTTTAGATTATTCAGAATATACACAATAAATTAAATAATTGTCCGGTTAAAGTTTTAACAAAATGCTAATTCTATTAAATTCTTAAAAAAAGAATGCAGTTATCGCTGAAAATACAGAGATGTTCGACGCCAAAGTTTTTGTGGAGCAACTTCCAAATTTTTTATTGGGAATATCAAACAATTTTTTACTATTCTATTCGGTTGAAATTTTTCCTTAAACCCTTCTGTGTCCACTGTATTTTTTGCGTCGGATAGTTTCATTGCGTTACGTCATACTCGACAATCCAAGAAACCATTTTTTCTGAATATTGAGCTAATACCGCGCCTTAAGGACGCATTTACGAGTGGGTAGTCAAATCATTACTTTTTTAAACAAAAGTATGTTTATTAAATAAAATGCTTTGTATTTTTAAAATGTTTTTGCGACGAATTGTAGGTAGATGTGCAAGGTACGATTCTGAACTACAAATATTTCTGTACATAATTCCGGGTTCTCAATAAACAAACAAACTGGACATATCTAAAATTATATTTATAGTTAAAAATTGTATCTTGCACATCTACCTACAATTCGTCGCAAAAACATTTTAAAAATACAAAGCATTTTATTTAATAAACATACCTACTTTTGTTTAAAAAAGTAATGATTTGACTATCCATCGTAAATGCGTCCTTTAAGTAAATTATCGCGGATTCACAACGAGACAACGTTCTAATTTCAAAGTGATTATTTAGTTAAGAGCGTTGTTGCATTTTTCATACGTAAATCGAGAACTTGGGAGATTTTGAAGTGATTTTGGTCACATAATTTATTTTTTTAGCTTCTTTTGACTTCAATCATAGTAATTATCATATATTTTTATTTAAAGTCTATTAAAAAAAACTTGTTCAAATTGAATTATTGACTACGAAAACAGTCGATTTCGAAGGCGCGATTTCCAGATGACGCGTGAAGGCTCAACTTTGAAGTAATCTTACACCAATTATTACTACTAATTAAGAAGGTAAAGTGGTATTCATTCAAAGAGGCATATCCTGAAATTTAAAATGCATTGAGAAAAGTTTGATTTTTAATTCATTAACTTGTATTTTAATCACGTCTAAGATAATCAAAAATCGAGAAATCGACTACAAAAAAACACGTCATTTCTCAGAATCTAAAAGTCATTTGGCAACACAAATCATTTTATACGTAAGAAGAAAGATTGTACTATATATGTGTAAAAAATAAAACATATCTGTCTTCAATCATTTACGAAAATATTTTTTTAAAGTGAGTATAAAATCGGGTGCATCGAACGGCCTAAGTCAGTCGCGCTCTGGCGCTCTTCGACGCAGGACCCACGTCGGTTGACCTCCCGCCGCCGCGCATGCGCCTCGCGTGATATATAGTCAATTGTAGTGCGACTAAATATTTTAATCCTTTCATTTAAGTAATATTTTAAGAAGCTAACGTGGTAGGCACACTTACTTTAGGAGAATTATGTTACAATTCTTGAATTATGTTGTATTACTTGTAATATTGATATTGTAATTACAATATCAATAATACAATATAATTTGGTCAAAATGTAAATCCAAGATGGTGGCTGCGAAAATTTTTAAATTTTTCGTCATGGGGATCGTTCCCATTGTTCTCGAGGATGCTAAAGCCGATAGTGACGTTAAAATGTAAATCCAAGATGGCGGCTGCGAACATTTTCAAATTTTTCATCATGGGTATCGTTTTCATGGTTCTTGTGGGTGCTAACGTCGATAGTGTAGTCAAAATGTAAATCCAAGATGGCTACAAGAATTTTGGAGGATGAATATGGAGAAAAAATTTATATCAGATTTTTATTTGAAAACTCTACTGCCACAATCTCTATTGTGGATCCGTGACAAAGGAGACGGAAACCATGTCATATAAACTTGGGCCTGGGCCTGGGTTGTAAAAAGATGAAATTGGTGTCAATTTATAGCTACTATATTATCAAACCATCACTGAACATTTTGCGGATTTTCGTGGTCTGAGCTCCGAGTTAAAAGAGATGTAATAAAAGTGAGGTTACATAACGATCTACATATAGGTACTTAACAGCTGATTTTTGAAGTTCTTCAGCTCGACGACCACGTAAACTACAGCCTCTAGTCACTTTGCCAAAATTTACACAACGATCCATGGTGCCAATATGAAATCAGTAGGCTGGTCGTAATATACAAAATAACAAGTTCAAGTCCAACGTTTATGCGGGGTTCTCCGTACCGTGTCCGGTATGGTAGCAAGGTTCGTACAAGAAACAAGATCAGAAGTCCGCAGAAAGAAAACAGGGGTCGAGGAAAACATCAATAAAACTATGGGAAATACACTCAAATCGCGACCGCACTAAACGATACGAAACGAGTGAGGCATAGATAAAGGCACTATATAAAGGTGTGTCCAAATATAGAGCGGCATTTGAGCGCGGCTGCCACGCGCGGCTAGCCGCGCTCTGATCGGACAAGGGCCGCGCGCGGCGGTTTTGAGCGTAATATATCTTTTCGTCTCACATCAGTGATGACCTCTGGCACTGAAACGTGCTCGCTCACAACATAATGGGTCTCAATCATAATCAGCCTATAATGTTCCCACTGCTGGGACACAGGGCTCCTCTCGGTGAGAGGGAGTGGGCCGTAATACACCACGAGGACCCAGTGCGGGTTGGGAGATGTCACATGTCTTCGAATTCTTGGTTCTAGGCGGTTTCCTCACGATATTTTCCTTCACTGATTTGAGAGTAGTGGTGATGAAATTATTTATACAAAGTGCCTGCCTGAGTTCGAAACCATGACCTACTCGTATGTCGGGATCGTTACCATTGGGCCACCATTGCATTGCTCTCTTGGGCCGCATAGTGCAGTCAATCATCCCTTCTAGGATGATTGACTTCACTATCGGCTTCATCCTCGAGAACTATGAAAACGACATCCATGACGAAAAATTTTAAAATTTTCGCAGCCGCCATCTTGGATTTTAATTTTGACTTCACTATTGGCTATAGTCGAAATCGAAAACTATGAAAACGATACCTATACAAATCCTTATCACTTACCACTGACGTGCGACGTGTGGTCGACTGTATAGTCATTAGATCGACTGGACACGTACAATACCTGCCTAGGCTAATAAACATTATGAAACCAACCCCACACGAACGCAGCAGTACTAATATTTATTCTGTGGCAGCGGGGTGACCTACCTATTTGAAATTTGAAAACAGTAAACCAAACATTTGCGCATGAGGCGGCTTTATGTATTTATGTATTATTGTTGGTTCAAATTCAACTGTTTTATGAACTTGATGCGGTTGCTAAACCTATAATGCCGCAAGAAAAATAAATAATTATAGCTAGCGCGTGGCGTCTTTGTCTACATTGAAATAGGGCTTAAATTGAACTGTTTTACATAAAAAAACGATGATTTTGGACAAAAGATGGCTCCGCTGTTAACAAAATTTTATTCTGATTGTGTTCTCCTAGAAATTATAGATCCAAGGAAAAGTCGATCAATTCCCTTAGACAAATAAATAATAAATAAATATCCTTGGACATTTCACACAACGCCATCTAGTCCCAAGCTAAGCAACCTAATGCTTGTGTTATGGTAACGAGATGGCTGATAAACTTCTTATATACATTTTTTTTTGTAAATACATACATATTATAGATAGAAAAACACCCAGACTCGGAAACAAATAAGTACTTGTAGGTCGTACAAATATTTGTTCCGTGCGGGAATCGAACCCACAACATGCTGCGCAGCAGTCAATTGCTCAGCCACTGCGCCAACCGTGTCGTCAAATACAAATACTTTTATAAAACTTCAATTACTTATAAGTATAAGCAAATAAGTAAAATGAGTTTAGTTTTTATAAGTACCTACATAATATTATTTTCTTCATCCATTTTTGTATAAATTTAATTAAAATACACTAATAATGTATTGTGGACAGTCTTTTTATTTTCTCCGTAAACCTCTAGCTTTTACTTCAAAAAAATATATGTACGCCATAGCTACAGATCAAGATCGTTTAGTCGTCGCAGCATCGCAACTGTGTGCCGTACATGAGGAAAAACGCACACACGCGCACTCGCTACGCGGCTTCGAGCGTCAGATGTTTAAAATCCGAGCGCGAAAATATGCGACCACAGTCTTAATAAGCCCTATATTTTTGCTGGATATTTTAATACGTGCTGAGTTCCCAATGAATGCAAAATGAATTACTGACCAGATACCTGACCAGCCCGTAGGTAGCTCGTATGTATTAATATATGCTTGTATATACAACATTAGTTTCTGTTTACACTAAACCCGAAAAGGGGTCATTGTACTCATCATTTTGAACAACTTTTTCTATGGGACCAACCTCGAAATCGCAAAAAAAAAATCAGCTATTCCATACATTTGTATTCACTTAAATCGACAAAATGTATGGGACAGCTGATTTTTGTTCACGATTTCAAGGTTGGTCCCATAGAAAAAATTGTTCAAAATGATGAGTACAATGACCCCTTTTCGGCATTTAGGGTAAACAAAAACAGACTAATGTTGTGTACTACCATCAAGAAAAACTATTTCATCCAAAAACATTCACCGCTTAGCCTGTCATCCAAACAGCTTGAGAGCTCAGAAGCAATTTGTTCTTGTCACTCGACTGGTCTGTCCGATACGTCCGATATGTTGGACGCTTGCATCCGATGACGTTCCATTCGCACGCGGACGTTTGATGAAGAGTTCAGCGATGGATATGCCAATGAAAAAGGACTCGGAAAAACGGACGGATTTTCGGTATTTGTTGTCTTGTTTTTGGACGAATATTTCCTGATTGAAATTACATTGTGCAGTTTTTACTGGTTCAAAATGGTATTATGGTATTTTTGTTTACATTTTTCATCAAAAGTCGAAAACTATGCGGCCTACAAAAAAAGAAAAATGTTTAAGAATGTGCAAATAGCGCTCTTTCATATAGTAGCCCCACTTCGAATTTCGACACCCTTTCAGCCGCTGTTGCAAAAAAAAAATCTTTCTTATTTGCAAAATAGTTGGGCAAATGTCATCTAAAACTGTTCCAAATTTCAAGTTGATAGCATTGGTAGTTCTTGAGATAGCCAATGTTGTGCATGTTTTTACCAAATAAAATAAAAAAATCCAGCTGTGACAGACGGACAGACAGACAGACTGAGTCGCACCATAAGGGTTCCTTTTTACAATAATATAATTGTATCAAGCAATGTGTTTTATCAATTTTTTTTTACAAGTTTTAATCTAATTTTGTTCAATTTTATTTTATTTCATCAAATTTTTGCTAGTTTTATGTAATAATGTTAATGTATGTTGTAATGTTTTATAATGTTAATGTTTTATGACTTAATCTAATTTTATGATTGTATGTGTATTAACACCTATTGACCAATGACTTGTATGTGTGGTGAAAGCTGTTAGTATAAGTTGGTTATTATTAAATAAATAAATAAAAATAAATAAACAATTTTGATACGGAACCCTAAAAACTGGTCATATCCAGGATGCACCAACATAGCCTCCTCGAATATCGATAGAGCGCTCTTCTCAGTACACACTCCTTCAAGAGTAAAAGGCGTAAAGTTTCCATATACTTAAACTGTAGTTTTCCATTTAAACTGGTCGTATTGTCCATCCATTTGTTACAAAGGTATATGATAAGCAGTCGTCTTTGACATCGTATAGTGCCCTGTTTAGCATACCTTTGACGGAGATTGTGTCTTTATAATACAGATTGACCTTTCTATGTGTTTATTGATCTAGCTAGTTCTCTTTTCCCGTATCGACACGTCCTAAAACCTAAAAATCTGCCAAGTGTGTGTTTGAGTTGGACTTTGACCACGCACAATGATGGGTTCCGTAGCTGAAAAGAATTTGTCCCAAAAACAAACTTAATATTGTAATACCAAAAAAAATATATTTGTGATAAAATTACAAATTTACAATTTTCGGACTTTTTCCTGTACTTGTGCTGTGAGACCTTGGTTCTTGCCAAATTTCATGGTTCTAGGTCAACGGGAAGTATCCTATAGGTTTTAATTTACTTGGGAGTATCAAAATATGTCGCATAAATAGCTGTATTTTTTTATTGTGTTGACTTAGAAGCTTGAGTTTTTTAGAGCTCCAAGGGACGATAGACCTACGTATTTGGTATTAATTTCAATTTGATACCTCCCCGGCTCCCCGCGTTCCTGAGAAAAAGGCTCTTAGACAGACAACGAAGTGATATGTTGGGGTTGGCTTCCAGTCTAACCGGATACAGCTGAATACCAGTATTTCACATGGAGCGGCTGCCTATCTGACCTCCACAACCCAGTTACTGAGTAATACGATACCTTGGTAAGACTGGTTGTCAGACTTTCGGGCTTCTGATGACCCGTAACGACTGTCAAAGATTCACGAATGACAGCCGGGACCAACGGCTTAACGTGCTTTCCGAGGCACGGAGGAGTCTCGGTATGTGAAGATGGTCACCGATCCACTGACCAACCCCGACAAGTGTAGCTTAACCTGATAGATCGACCCGTGCGGTTGTTATTACTTAGCCACGAGCTCCTCCTCCAACTAAGGTTCCTAAAAAGATGTCTGCGGGCCCATCCTTCTTTTAAATAAGGAGGGTAATAATTGCCCCCCCTTCCTAATTCTACAGCACATCTCCACCTAATTGTCAACTGTTTATAACGGCCATCAAATTATTTTATCGACAAAATGTCTCCGAATTACAAAGACGGCCCTTTGGCCCATTAGTTTAAGGAACAACGCACACAGGGATGCCGGGCCTGGGGGAGAATTGATGTATCGTCGCTAATTTAGCTAACTGACGTATCTGACATTTTGGACTAAGCCGATAGCCGACCTAACTATAGTAATTTGATACATTTTCCAAGTCGAATCGATCTGTCTAATCGGCGTATCTGTACCTATGCCTTACGGTCTCCACGATAATGAAAAAATCGAGACCGATATATCTACAGTTTACAAAAAAAAAAGAAAAACAGCTTGCCTTGTAAAATTTTCTTCGAATCAGTTACGTAACTTAGTTAGATTAGCGACGATATTTGTATGTTATATGTGTTTTTGTGACAATCGCACCTATTTTTTTTCTTTATTTCGAAGTATTGCCGCTAATCTGTGTATTGTATTTATTAAGATATACGAATAGAACATTTACAGATTTAAATAAATCTATAGCGCTATACAGCAAAATTTAACAAAACATAATAAAAAATAAAATAAAAATAGAACACGAGAAATCATAGCGGATTCACAACGAGACACCGTTCAATTTTCGAAGTAACGTTTAAATTAGTGTTTTTTAGTGTGAAAATTGTAAAGGGCTGCCTTTTTCAGCAAATATTTTAAAACATAATAACCTACCCCATCCCAGTATGCGGTGTACCTTAACTTAAAGTTACAATTGTAAGGGATACCAAGTTTTCAAGTTAAATTAACTTGTTTATACAATTCCTCGACCATTAGAGCCTCAACAATTGGGCAATTTTCTTAGAAATACGATATTTATTCAACATGGCGAGTACTTTATCTAAAAAGGTGAATTGGGTTGCAAAGTGACAAGTTATACTTGACGTTTTGTCCGGCACTTAGTTCCGAAAGTGTTGCCTTATTTTATTTAAGTTTGTAGTTTTTATTTAATTTCTTTGTTTTTTTGTTTAGGGAAGTGTAGTTAGTTATATATTTGATCTTTTGACTTTCCAAGAAAAAACTAAGATTTTTTAATCTCTGGTGAATGGCACTAGAGTATGAAAGTCTTAGAGAATATGTATACATCTAGAAGGAGTCACCGCGTGGCCGGTCATGAGACAGCAATACAGGGTGGCCGGAACATTGACGTCCAAAAATAAAATTTCGGTCCCTCGTATCGTGGGGTATTCGAATCACCCCCATGTATGTTCCGCGACTTTTCATAGTTTTCGAGTTATGAATTTTTTTCTGAATGTTTGAAAATTTTCGACCTGACCAACCTAAAAAAATTCTAAAAAAAAAAGTAGAGGGTTTTATCGAGTTTCTTTTTTTGCAACTGAATTTTCATAAGTAGTACTTTTATGCATAAAATAATCAGCTTCGTAACTGTGATGAAAGTTATGAAAATGTTGATCTAAAGTGAAAAATTTACGTTCGGTAAATTATGACTCAAATTTTCAACTTTAAATTAAAAATCTTAACAGGTGACTTCATAATTCCTAAGTAGGCTTCAAGAATGCGCCAGACTCTCAGCTTTCATAATCATAAAAAAATGAAGTACTTAATAGGGCTACTTTGTTTAAAATCGGCCTTCAAAGACAGCGAGGTGGAAAAATTCTTAACATTACCCATCTGAGTAATTATTTTTTTTTGGCTATTTTCTCGTTCCTAAGGTTAATTAATGATAAGAATACTGAAAACTAACCAACAAATAGTTTCAGAGTTGGGTAAGAAAAGTTTTACGTAAAAAGTGGTTTTGAATAAAACACAGATGATAATGTGAAAAAAGTACTTAATTTATTTTTAACATTTACAAAAGGTTTTCAAAGTGGCCACCACCAGCAGCAATACACATTCTACACCTACGTAAGAAATTGTCTGGCAATCGTCTAAAAGCGTCTCTGTTCTCTCTCACAACACGTTCAGCTTCTGCAATCAACTGCCTCAGCTCTTGTTCACTTGAACAGTCTCGGGCGTATGCTATTTCCTTGTAATAGCCTCAAATAAAGAAATCGATGGGGTTGAGATCAGGTGAGCGTGGAGGCCACCTAATTGGTCCGCTGCGTCCGATCCATCTGTTGGGGTATGTTTCATCTAAGTAATTTCGGACCTGGGTTGCATAGTGACACGGGGCGCCGTCATTTTGCAACACCATGGTTCGTCTGAGTTCGAGATTCACATCTGCCAGCAACAATGGAAGTTCATTTTCCAAAAAGTTTTTGTATGTTTCTCCATCAAGTCTGGACGGCAGTTCAAACGGACCAATTAGTTCGCCATTGAGGATACCAGACCACAAGTTAACGCTGAAGCGATGTTGAAATGTCGAAGCTCTCACTTCGAGTGGATTTTCATTCGCCCACGTGTGGTAATTATGAATATTGAATATAATGTGGTTAGTTTTCAGTATTCTTATCATTAATTAACCTTAGGAACGAGAAAATAGCCAAAAAAAAATAATTACTCAGATGGGTAATTTTAAGAATTTTTCCACATCGCTGTCTTTGAAGGCCGATTTTAAACAAAGTAGCCCTATTAAGTACTTCATTTTTTTTATGATTATGAAAGCTGAGAGTCTGGCGCATTCTTGAAGCCTACTTAGGAATTATGAAGTCACCTGTTAAGATTTTTAATTTAAAGTTGAAAATTTGAGTCATAATTTACCGAACGTAAATTTTTCACTTTAGATCAACATTTTCATAACTTTCATCACAGTTACGAAGCTGATTATTTTATGCATAAAAGTACTACTTATGAAAATTCAGTTGCAAAAAAAGAAACTCGATAAAACCCTCTACTTTTTTTTTTAGAATTTTTTTAGGTTGGTCAGGTCGAAAATTTTCAAACATTCAGAAAAAAATTCATAACTCGAAAACTATGAAAAGTCGCGGAACATACATGGGGGTGATTCGAATACCCCACGATACGAGGGACCGAAATTTTATTTTTGGACGTCAATGTTCCGGCCACCCTGTATAATACTGTTTTTTTTTTACAAGTTTTAATCTAATTTTGTTCAATTTTATTTTATTTCATCAAAGTTTGACTAGTTTTATGTAATAATGTTAAAGGCTCTTACAGACAGAGGCGATATCGCGTCGCGACGCGATATTTTTCTATGGATATAATATCGAAATATCGCGTCGCGACCGCGATATCGCCTCTGTCTGTAAGAGCCTTAATGTATGTTGTAATGTTTTATAATGTTAATGTTTTATGACTTAATCTCATTTTATGATTGTATGTGTATTAACACCTATTGACCAATGACTTGTATGTGTGGTGAAAGCTGTTAGTATAAGTTGGTTATTATTAAATAAATAAATAAATACTTTTTCTAGGTTAAGTGGTATGAGAAATGCAGTTTATCGTAAGAAATCTTCCATATTTTGGACTGATACATACGCACAATGCAAAGACTGTCCAAAAAAGTTAAATTAATCGACGCAAGATAATTTTTTTAACAGTGAAAGCACTTGGTTTGGCTAACATTCAAAAGTTCGCCAAGCAAAAATACGGCACGCCGTAAGAGACAGAAGATACGATGGTTTGTCTCAATTTTCCTACTAATTTCGTATATATGTATCTCACTTCCACACTTCTTACTGTAATCATGGCAACGTCTAGAGGTTCAATATCATTCATTGATTGACTGCCTAGCCTTTTCCCAACTACGTTGGTGTCGGCTTCCAGTCTAATCGGATGCAGCTGAATACGAGTACACCCGGGACGAACGGCTTAACGTGCTTTCCGAGGCACGATGGGGCCTCGGTTTGTAAAGACGATCACCCATCCACAGACCAACCGAGGCAAGCGTAGCTTAACCTGATCGATCGACCCGTGCGTCTGTTATTACTTAGCCACGAGCCCCTTATTAACATATCAAGCAAGTACACCAAATAAAACCTACCTCTATTTGACTACTCTAACATTTATTATCCTCTTTGCTATTGTGTTCATATCACGTTATTCTAAAAGAAAATGCTCAAGATATCAATAAAAAGCATGTAAGTAAAGCAAGCAATTTTCCGAGATATGTTTAAAATCTGTGCACCCGGGCCCGGGATGCTGGGTTGTCTCGACTGTCCCGTTGTGTAGTAAAAACAATATTTGTCATACTTTGACTGATATTTTATGATTAGGGATGGGAACGTGGCTTGTCGATATCGATAAGTTGGTTTTATTACCTTTACTTGGTGAACAATTTATAGGAAGAACAAACTTTTAAGTTTATTTATCATGTAGCGTCAAAGCGAGTTGATAATTCTTTAAAATAATAAATTATTGAATTATTTACGTTATTTTACAGCTCTTAAATGCTCATTAAACTTGTGTTTATATCCAGTCATCTTAAAATAAAGAGAGTACGTATGCCGTCAAGCCGTCTGTTTGTTTAAGGTGTTATTAAAATAAACAATCAAAATTAAATAACAATTCCACCATGTTGCTAGTTTCTGCTTAAATAACAATTGAAACGGGAAGCAGTAATCTGGGTTAGCGATTCTCATTAAGTATTACATTTCCAATAATGCCAGTAATGACCAATACAGCAATAATACTGGAATTATACCAGCGTGATTGCGGTTATGTTAATCTTATCGTGTACCTACTGTTTACGAGAATGTTTGACTTTATTAAACACTATTGTAATACGTCCCTTTGTTTTCTTTGAAATTACTTATTAATATGCAATTTTAACAACAGTATACGTCGTAGAATGCGGTTTTACTTCTTTATCACTCAATTAAAATACTCATTTTGGCTAGTGGATTACTAATCCGTGTTAACATAAATGTTAGTTAAAATCAGAGTTTAAAAAATCATCGATATATCGATAAGCAAAATAGAGAGTGTCCCATCCCTACGCAGCAATGGCACCACGGGACCTGAGACAAGAAAAACGTCTTTATAACACACCTGAGCTGGGCGGACACTACTGCGACCCACCTTCTTGGTACTTTACGATATTCCCATAAAAACATTAAATTACAATGTCTTTTTACTTGCGGTTATTAAATCTGGTACTTAATAGAGATAAGATAATTTCATACAAATTCTGTTCCATTTTTGAATTTATTCGGTAAGTATTATCTATTCGGACATCGTGAAATAGGCCGTTAGAATAACTTCGGTATGATTATGTTTACTTTTCGGTACGTTATGAATTAATAACAAGTTAACGTTCATCGATGCTCGTTAAACGTTGAATCGGTTATTTACAATTCAGTGCTAGGTATGAGCTTCTCCAAATCATTCTACAGGACCCCAATTCTGTATGATTCCCTGCTTATTATCTTACCACGTGCAAACCACGTCAATATCGTGTCTTTTAAAACCTGAGTAACGATATCTAACCGCAGCACAGTGACACTGCAATTGATAAAATAAAAGGACAGCGGATCATTGGGTAACGACGCAGCTGACGAACTAGCTAGGGGATCACCCAGCACGTCAGTCTGTGGACTTGAACCAATCGTACCCATCCAATTCAACCAGCTACGCAGGTGGCTACAGTAGTTCACCCATATACGTACCCATCAGAGTTGGTGGTCCTCGACACCGGGCTGCAGGCAGTCTAGAGAAGCTATGCCATTTCTAGATGGTAGGCTAACCATACGTTTATTACGGCTGGACATGAACGGCCTGTGCCTGGTGACGGGGACCATCACAGACCACTGCTCACTAAACAAACACTTCCACACAACAGGAATAACGGACAGTCCTCTGTACAGGTCTTGCATGGAGGCTGAAGAAACCGTTACGCACGTGAATGCACAGGCGTCACCCAGATAAGAACAGAAACCCTCGGAACACCCGGATCTTTCTCAGATGTTCTTAACAGACCTGGAGACTTGATCAACTTCTGGAGAGAGGTCCACATAAAAAGACTAAGTGCGGAAACCAAATTCTCTAACATTTAACTTCTTTTTATATATTAGGAGGATGTCGTGATTAGATTAAGGAATTGACGTGGTTTCGAAGTAAGGAATTGTTAAGTGGTCATAGAGAATTAGGGCCCAGTACCGTTTGGTACCAAAACACTGGACATTGGTCAGCGTGGTGGTGATAGTATGAATCTCTTTAAACTAGCCACATCCACAGACCTCTAAACTGAACGAAACATGGTCAGTCAATATTGACATAGTCGAAATAATTTACAAAAAATATCTGAACCTTTCCTCATTCGCGTACCTGTATAAAATGAGAAACGTATATTATTGTTATAAATTCTTTCAGAAAGTGTGTTGAAGCGTGCACAATTGACGGCTCGGGTGAAGTCGGGTCAGAACGAGCTCTTTACCTGATTAACGAACCGTGTGGGTCCGTTCTATTCTGAAGTTAATTTTACAAATGAAACTAACACTGAAGAGTTTCTCGATTGGCTGTTATTCAAAGTATCTGCTTTTGTAGATAAATTATGAGCGTTTGATCTGAAAAAATAATTTATCGAAGTAGAAATTTATTGCTTTGATAGGTATGAAAATTGTTTATGAATTGAGAACGTGTTAGACAATGCCTTAAGTACGAGTTTCAGCAACGTATGTCATAGTTTAGCTTTATATCAAAATGTCAGTGGTCTAAATGTTAATTAAGTTCCAACGCACGCGCTGCACAATAATATTCTTGGCATTTTGAATATGTGGTCAAAAGAAACCCCTTTTCTCTACTCCCATACAACAAATGCTGTTCGTCGTTAAAAATCTTATAGCCTTACTAGACTTTGCCCGCGACATCGTCCGCGTGATTTTTTTTTTCGGCTCTTATGGATCATAGCGTAATGTTAAATAGCCTACTTATAACCTTCCTCAAGAATTGGGCTATCAAATGCAAAAAGAATTTTTCAAATCGGACTGGTAATTTCAGAGATTAGTCTCTACATACAAACAAATTTTACCTCTTTATAATATTAGTACAGATGTAGACGCAATAAAGCAGTCTTAAATCAAAGCTTAACCTAATAAATCTTTCTAAATCAAATTCAAGTATTTAACACAAATTCAATCCTAGCTTAATATTATTCTAATGCGAAAGTAAGTTTGTTTGTTTGTTACGCTTTCACGTTAAAACGGCTAAACGGATTTGGATGAAATTTGGCAAATGGGTAGACGATGACCTGGAAAAGGACATAGGCTACTTCTCATCCTGGATCGCAGACGAAGTCAAGGGCAACAGCTATTTCATAAATAAATATCCCTCTCAGCCGCAAGTATCAAGACTGTCTCGTCCGCCTCAGCGCCAGGTGCGGCCTGAGATACAATTACGTACATTATAATTTTTTTACGGAGGGATTTGTTTTATTTCGCAAGGAACCCTGAATGTTAAGGGCGTTGCTAAGATATGTACCTACTATAGTCTATTGATTTTGTTCAAGTTTTCTTTTGAGCAAATTATTTTAGCGTGTTTGTAATGCGGTTTTGCACTATGGTCTGTGGTTTCTTTTGACTTTCGAAATTAAACTTATTGTTCACTTTGTAGTGTTGTTTTTGGAAGTCGGTTGTATTTTTTTGTAAAAAAGTTATTATTTTTCACTTTTTAGTTGTAGTACCTTCCCCACACAAATTCCCCACGCAAAAGAAACTAGAACATCATCGATATAAAAAGTGGGGAAAAAATACGTATCATTGAAGCTAACTCAAAAACTACTCAAGCAAAGTTAATCAATTTTAAATGAGACCAACTCTGAACCCTCTAGAATAAACCAAAAAAATTCAAATCGGACTACTCAGTAAAAAGTTATGAATAAATAAAAAAAATATATATATATATATATAAATATCGTCGGTTAAAACTAACAAAACTCTAGGAAAGGTCAACGACGCAAGAATAGAGGACCTAAATTAGTCATAAAGTTTGTTCGGCCCAGACAAACATGTATAATGGCCGATTAGCGTCAGATAGCCGTTGATAGCCGTCTATAAACACATAAATTGACTGTATCGGGTGTGCCTTTCTGTGGAAGTGACCTTCGCTTTGATGTAGAGGCTTTTAGTTATTATATTGTGTTAGACTCCCTGTTACAAATAACACCCACTAGTTATAATTTAAACTCAAATATATTCAGTTACTTTCACTTGCAGCACTTTTCACTTCAAAGGCTGAACGACAACAAATATCTGGTAACGGCCTGTTACCAGATATTTGTTGTCGTTCAGCTTCTACACTGAATACCATACGAAAGCTACTAATTTATAAATTCATAGTACCTACTAGGCCACTTCTACCATAAATACCAAACTGAACTAACGAAGGTTACAATTGATAACAATTTTGCTTTAGTGTTTAAATAACACTAGCTACGCCCCGCGGTTTTACCCGCGTACACGGGAATAAAAGTCTATGTGTCAATCCAGGGAATAAGCTATCTACAGGGTGTTAGTGTAAACACCGTTATCCTCTTAAGGGGTCATTGTACTCATCATTATGAACAACTTTTACTATGGGACCAAACCTGAAATCGCGAAAAAAAAATCAGCTGTTCAATACATTTATGTTCGCATAATTCGTCAAAATGTACTGAACAGCAGATTTTTTTTTCGCGATTTCAGGTTTGGTCCCATAGTAAAAGTTGTTCATAATGATGAGTACAATGACCCCTTAAGAGGATAACGGTGTTTACACTAACACCCTGTATATACCAAATGTTATCCAAATCGGTCCAGGCGTTTGAGGGTGAAGAAGTAACTAACATACAAACAGAAACACACACACACTCACTCACAAACTTAAGCCTTTATAATATTAGTGTGATGTGATAACATGACACCCCGAAGGGTTGAGCAGAGGTGTACAGTAACAGCCAGAAGTCGACTAGCAATCTCACAAAATCTTGACATAGCACTATTAGTTTACTTCTTCGGCGCCGCCGCAACCCGTATAGCGCAGGCGATAATGGTCATTGCGGTGTAAGTGGACTTCTGGCCGTTGACTGTACATACAGGGTCAAATTAAATTAGCTAGCGGAACTCCGTAGACGTGATGGGTCAAATTAGATTTGATTTTTTTGAGGGTTCAATCGACCGCAGTTGGTGGGGTCATTTGAAATCAATAAATCTGCCTAGCCTTTTCCTATGTTGGGGTCGGCTTCCAGTCTAACCGGATGCAGCTGAATACTAGTATTTTACATGAAGCGACTGCCTATCTGACCTCCACAACCCAGTTACTGGGTAATACGATACCCCTTGGTAAGAGTGGTTGTCAGACTTTCGGGCTTCTGACGACCCGTAACGACTGTCAAAGATCCACGAATGACTGCCGGGACCAACGGCTTAACGTGCTTTCCGAGGCACGGAGGAGTCTCGGTATTTATTTATTTTAAATAGAACGGTCGAAACCAATTACACTATTTAAACATATTACATATATATAATTTATTTAACACAGTCATGCATTCTTCTCACAAAAATTCAAACATTCTGACAGTATCATCTTCCATTCAGTCACAAACACATCAAGATCTGTGTTTGAGTTCAGGAGAGCGTTAATAGCGACTAATGTCCTAGGAATAGGTGACTTGGAGCGTGCAGCAGTACGGCAAGTTGGAACAGCCAGTAAGCGGTCTTTTCTGCTACGACAATAATTGTCTGGGACAAACAGATTACAGATTTCATTATGAAGATAAGGCACATCAATAATCCTAAATAATCCTAATAAGTATGCAAGCGTAGCTTAACCAGATGGATCGACCAGTGCGGCTGTTATTACTTAGCCATTCTATCAGCGACAACGGTGATGGAAAAAAAACACGAAACGAAAGCCAACAAAACGAGCTCAGTCATAATTACAAGAACAAACAACCAGTAATATTTAGAGTAGTACCAAGAAGCACCAAGCTTCCAAGGGGGTAACCACATCGTGACGCTGACTGTACCCTTTCTCAAGTAAACACTCTATAACTATAACCTCGTTAATTCGATACTGCTCTCTCGATAATTATATCGGTAATCGGTTTAATCTCGATCCATTATCGTAATCGGTACAATTGTAAACATCGAGTGGTTTGCGATGTAAGTATATAACTATGTGATCGACTCAACCAGTCTCGAGTGTCGGCGCAGAATATGCGATGGAATACAAGGTGTTTGAATTTGTTTATTGGTTTAAACATTATTCTAATACTGTCTTCAGCCCGCGATTTCGTCCTAGTGTAATTTCTTACTACCCCGACTCACCAATATTACTTCGTTTTCGCTTAGCATTATTTCTAACTTTTTTTTCTTGTTGCTCGGCTCCTAAGTGTCCTAGCGTAATGATAAATAGCCTATAGCCTTCCTCAATAACTGGGCTATCAAATGCTAAAAGAATTTTTCAAATCCGACTGGTTGTTTCAGAGATTAGCGCGTTCAAACAAAAAGAAACTGTTTAGCTTTATTATTAGTATCCTACCTAACTAGTAGTAGAAATGCTAAAGTGTGTTTCAGTGAACGGATTTTGGTGAAATTTGGTGCACGGGTATACCTGGAATAGGACATAGGATACTTTTTAACCCGGTAGTATGTTCCCGTGGGATAACTTCCGAAATGCACGCGGGCAAAGCCGCTGGCGAAAGCTAGTTTTAAAATAATTTTAAACCCTTCTCTTTTTGATGCTTTTTACTCGTCTTGATATCGCTATGAGGTATATTGTTTTTTTTTACATAGAATTTTGTCTCTGTTTTTCAAGTACAATTCATAAGTTTTCAACTTGTAACTTGTATTATACTCTCTCATGAGCAATAATAGTTATTTATGCAACTGACGTATAATAAGGGGGATTAAAACACGAATGTGCGATGTGTGTGATAGTATCACATGAGTGTTTTAATACCTAATTATGTACAGTTGCATACAAGACTTTATCTACATCCATGTTATGAATTCTCTATAAAAGTTTCTGAAACAGTTTTTGCAATACTAATACTCGTATCGAACATGGCGGCCGGCGTCATAGTATACAACGTGAATTCGAATAAGTTCTTTTTTTAAATTACGGCGCTGTTGTAGTGAAACGCGCGTGCATTACAATGTTCTTTTTTTGAAAACGAGTTGCATTATGAAATTCAGTACAACATTAAAACACCCGTTTGGATGCTATTATGTTTACCATGGTTACTATGACACTGGCTGTTTTAATGTTGGCAATAAGCTGTTTCAGAAACTTTTATAGAGAATTTATAGCATGGGTGTAGATAAATGTTATTGTGTTTACTTTACATACTAATTAATCTATATAAATAAAAAGAGAAGTCCTGACTGATTGACTGGCTCATCAACGCCCAGCCCAAACCCTTAAATCTAGAAAGCTGAAATTTTGCAAAGAGGTTCCCTTTATAATGTAGACAAGGACTAAGGAAGAATTTCCCGGTAGCACGTTCCTATGGGATATTTTCCGACATCGCGGGCGAAGTCGCGAGCAACAGCTAGTAAATCTTAAAATTAATTTGTAATTGTTGCCTTGGAACTTATAACCTAACTATAATTTTCATAGCTCATTTTCACAATTTATAAAATAACTCAATATTATGTTATTGAAACAGCATGTATTCTCGAAGAGGGCGGGACGAGTGGCATCATTGAACAATTGATACTGTCAAATACAATTGTGTATGTTATAATATGATCCTTCGGGTGGTTTGGGGACGAGATTGACAATCTTTAGCCAGTATTATTATAATAGGAGACGTCCAATATCAAACCACAATCTTTGTTTCAAATTCGGCAAAAAATCTGGTTTTTATACAAAGGGCATTTGTTGAGCATAATTTCCTGTCCTTTTCTTCCATAATAAACTTAGATAGGAGCTCGTGGCTAAGTAATAACAGACGCACGGGTCGATCCATCAGGTAAATCTACTCTTGCAGGGGCTGTTCCGTGGATCATCTTTACATGCTGAGACGCCTCCGTGCCCCGGACAGCACGTTCAACCGTTGGTCTCGGCTGTCATTCGTGGATCTTTGACAGTCGTTACGGGTCGCAAGAAGCCCTAAAGTCTGACAATCATTCTTATCAAGGGGTATCGTTTTTATCGTTTGGTTGGAGGTCAGATAGGCACTCGCTCCATGTAAAATACTGGTATTCAGCTGCAGCCGGTTAGACTGGAAGCTGACCCCAACATAATTGAGAAAAGGCTAGGCAGATTGATTGTTTACTTCTCTGTTAGTTGTCATCTCGGTAGTTCACACACAGTCCATCCATCGTTTCTTTGGTCTGATCCACATTCATACTCAAAATTATTTCTTCACCACTTCCTAGTGTTTAATAAAAGCTGTCAATTGCATGCAGCTGAGATGAGAATGCTAAGAGGGATGTGTGGTGTGGTGTTACACGAATGGATAGAATAAGAAATGATTACATAAGAGAAGCTAAATGTTTTCCTTACGATATTTTCCTTCGCTTTCAAGAGATTATCATGTGTCACTCAAGAGATTTTTTTATACAAGCAACACAATATTAAACAATACATCAATTAAAAATAAGACATCCAACAATAAATATCCCTTAACATATTTATCAAAATGTAATATTAATTAGACCTTAATTGCGTAATTAAAAAAACTGGTGAAAAAAATACTCAATTAATTAATTAGCAAACACAAAACACTGGGATATTTTTGCCGCGCTTTTCATTAGCCACCATTTTCCAATATGGCGGCTTTGTTTACGTCAACCGAGCGTCGAAATGGCTGACTATTTTTGCGCGCGAAAATAGCTTGTTTACTTTACGTTCTTGTTTTCTAGTCATTTAACTAATTGAGCTGGTTTGAATTGATTGAGTTTTGTTATGAACACTATTTTCATGAGATGCAAATAGTAGACTCACTGTCGTTAATTTAAACTGTTTAAGTACATAAACAAAACTTCGTTTTTTTTTGTTTCGTTTTTTTGTTTGTTTAGGTTTTGTTTTGTTTTGTTGTTTTTACATAAACATGTCGATTTAGCCTTTTCTCCTCTACAGGGTGACTTTGAAAACATGCGACAAAATTTAAAGGGGTGTTCTACCCATCATTATGAACAACTTTTACTATGGGACCAAACCTGAAATCGCGAAAAAAAAATCAGCTGTTCAGTACATTTATGTTCGCATAATTCGTCAAAATGTACTGAACAGCTGATTTTTTTTACCGCGATTTCAGGTTTGGTCCCGTAGTAAAAGTTGTTCATAATGATGGGTAGAACACCCCTTTAAATTTTGTCGCATGTTTTCAAAGTCACCCTGTATATCGAGTACACACGGCTACATCAAGCTATACAAAACCAGTTTACACTGACCTCTCATTGTAAGGAAATCTTATACAATGCGAGATCAGCGTATACTGGAAATGTATAGCTTGATCTGTAGCCGTGCGTACCTAGTTTCCAAACTGAGCAGATGCTACCGAATTTTCATCCAAGTTCAATGTTCTTCTATTCATGTCTTCTATTCAATTTTCATCCAAGTTCAATGTTCTTCTATTGATGTCGGAAAATATCCCACGGGAACATACCTCCGGGAATTCCTTCCTTATTCCTTGTCTACGTTATAAAGGGGACCTCTATGCAAAATTTCAGCTTTCTAGGTCCAAGGGTTTGGGCTGGGCGTTGATGAGTCAGTCAGTCAGTCAGTCAGGACTTTTTCCAACAATGGTTGGCTCGCTTTCCAGTATAACCGGATGCAGCTGAGTACCAGTGTTTTACATGAAGCTACTGTCTATCTATCTGACCTCCACAATCCACAACCCAGTTACTGGGTAACACGATACTCCTTGGTAAGACCACAAAACATTGTCTTTATCATATTTCTTACGAAAACCGAGCGAAATCGAGAACGATAATAATAGAACAACCAATAAACAAGGAAGACCTCACGAAAATTAATTACAAACCCATTCAAAATAACAATTAACCAAATGAAAGCACTAAAATAACCGAGCATATTATTAGTTTTCTATTTAATACGCCATTCAGGAACTTGCTCACATGTTCTATACAAAATTAATTAAAACCTTATGCAATAAAGAGAATGGTTCCTGTGAGATGAAATCACTCATTCGTGAAGTGTGCAGACAAACTTGCAGCTGTCTCATTCTAACGTATGTGTTTGTGAACATGTGTGAGAGGGATGGAGCAGAGGCGGGTAAATGAGCGAAGTTCATTAGGCATTCGGAAAATGAAACTCAATCACATTTCTGTCGCGTTTAGAGAGGATAGCGTTATGCTAGAGTGAATAATGCAGTTTGGTTGAATTTTCTTTGGGAGTTTCGTAATTGGTAGGAAGTTTTAAATAGGATTAAGTTAGTGGAGAATATTATTTTCGTGTTTGAGAGTCTACGGAAAATGTTCTTATTTCAGAACTACCTAGTATATGGACGCGATCTTATACGATTATTTTTGTTACACAAGCTTTTACACAATATTTGAAAACTAAACTGATTTTTAATTCGACGGAATTCAGCCGTCATTTTTTGACACTTCAGATATCAAACCTTTTTGTCTTGTTCTTTTTTATAAGTAAGTTATTTATTATGACTAGAATTTTTTTAATGTAAAATAACAAAAAAATATGAAAGAGAATGAGATCAAGTAAACTATATGACAATGCAAATAGTGTTTGTTCTGTGCATTCAATGCACACTAACTTAAATACTTATTAATTTTAAATGGCTAAATGGAAAAAAATAGTAAAAGAACATATTTTTAAAATTTAAATATTTATTTAGGTGTCATTATGACTAATATCATCATCGTTGTCTGTCTGTCTGTAGTAACAAGAAGCTAAGATTTTACAAAAATCTGAGTATCATTTTAAAATTATCAGTCAATTTTCAAGTTTTAGTTTTCCTAATTGAAACCTTAAATTCAAGAAAGATGTTTTTAATTTTTTTCCGTTTTTAGTAGGACCGTTTTATTGTTGACAACACTTCTGAGATGTCAGAATTCCGTCAAATTAAAAATCAGACTGTAGTTAGCGTCAGGGAGTACTTCACAAAGATGTTATTGATACAATCAATAGTAGTAAGACAGGAAAAACGAAATCTGTAACTGACAAGCATATTTTAGTTCTAAACAACTGGTTTTTTTTTCTGCAAACAAATACTGAACTGTATAATTGCACCAAATAATATCTTGCCCATAGGAAACAAATCATGGAAAGGAAGCTTGTGCGGTAAATTAAAACACAGGGCACTTTTTCGCTATTTCGCCCATAACTGGAATGAAAAGCTCACCCTGCTGAAAAGAATAGGGATTAAGCCTGTGTAAAAAAAAAGAAATTCTATTTAGTCCGTCAGTCAGATAATAAAAAAAATATTAAACATGTATTTTTTTATTTATCTTATTACTAAAAAAAATACTTGGATAACACGCATTAAACTTGGGGAGTGGGGCTCGTTACGTCACTTCTACGTATAAAATCTAGCTAGGCGTGACGTCATGCCATATTTTAACTCAATGTATCGCCGTAATCTTTTGATTACGTAAAAAAGTAAAAAATACGTGTCGAATATTTTTTATTATCAACAAGATGGACAAAAAAAAATAGTCTTCATCCCTATTGCTCTATAATGACATTTCCTATTCACCTATTTCCATCGCGACCCTTTCCTCACCGAACCATCACAGATCTACAACACCTGACTAATTCAGGTTACTTCTCCACTCTAGCATAATGCTGTCCGCTCCAGTAACGTACGGAACGCGATTAAGAAAGCTTTGACGAGCGATGCATACTCGATTATGACTCGCTGTAATTAAATCATAAAATATGTACACGTTTTATTAGTTATTATAGAAATTAATGTTCGAAGTAATGAAATTAATTACCTTGGTATGGAATTCTCATTATTATGTAAAGTTCACTTGGAACCTTACTCAAGTGAGCGCACACAATTCGAAAGCGAACTATTTGTTTTTCCGTTTAGTCCACTCTCGGCATCTCGACCCCCAATAAATAATGTGTCCACTGGACCCCTAAATATAGTTTAGTCTCGCACGTAACTGACTGTACTTTGGGGGTCGAGAGTGGATTTTATTTTCCAGGTAAGTTTTAGTTTCCTCTCGACCCCCAAAGTACAGTCAGTTACGATGATAAATCATCAGTCTACCCTATAGTTGCATACTATTTAACTAAAATACCATCAATATAATATATATTTTTAATATCAATTCCTGAATTTTGCTTGCTGTACCTAGCTTACTGTACCAAAATATAAATTTTAGGTACTTACCGAACACAGAACATCTGTTCTGTGTTACCGAACTAGGTGTCGAAAGTGGACGAAGTATGCCTGTCCTTGTATGAAAATTCAGTCTCACCCCCTGGGGGTCAAGTGTGAACTATGTTTAAGGGTTGAGAGGAAACAAATAAACAAATCTTTTTTTAGGGTTCGAGGGGGCGAGAGTGGACTAAACGCGAATTTCGAAGTGATCACAGACAGCAGAACTTCTGCTCAATTGGTTGTTTCGGACAACCAATTGAGCAGAAGAAGAAGAAGATCTGCTGGCATGTCTCATATTAACTGATTGTGATTGGGTTGAACAAAATAATAACAGGGAATCAAACTTACGACTTTATTCTTTATAGGGTTCCGTACCAAAATGGTAAAAAAGGAACCCTTATGGTGTGACTAAATCTGTCTGTCTGTCTGTCACAGCTGGATATCTCAAGAACTACTAATGCTATCAACTTGAAATTTGGAACAGTTTTAGATGACGTTTACCCAACTTTTTTGCAAATAAGAAAGAAATAAAAATATTTATGTTTTTTTTGCAACAGGGACTGAAAGGGGGTCTTAAAAATTCAAAGTGGGGATACTAGGGCATGTGTGGTATCTTTTGATGAAAAATGTAAAAAAAAATACCGTTCCCGCCCTTACCTCCGAAGTTTGCAAAGATAAAAATCTGAAATTATTCTATGTGATAGAAGTTTATGTAAAGATTACAGGAAAAATAAAACGATGTCTCTAAAGTCTAAATAGCACACTTTTTCAGAAATCGGAACGGAACCCTTGGTGCGCGAGTCCGACTCGCTCTTGACCGGTTTTTATTTTACCATGTGATTGCTGTGTGATACTTACAGTAAGGCGAAAGCGCCAGGGTAGTCCGCGAAATTGAAATTTTCTTACGTTTTTTGCAATATGCAGGTCAGTGTCAGGTTGTATGTTGATTAAAATATGATTCGCGACCGTAATTAACATGGCTTTACAGAATAATCATTAGAATCAGCAATACAACTCTATAAGTTAGAATTGGCTTCAATCCCATGATTTCATGAAATAGTCATTGAATATGATGATAATATGAACTTAGAGAGTTGTATTGATGATTTTTATGATTATAATTCAATGGTTGGAAACCCATGAATATGAACAACTTTCACAATAGGACTTAATCTGAAATCACGAAAAAAAATCGGCTGTTCCCTACATTTTGACTAGTTATGTGAACATAAATGTGTGATAAATGTAGGGAACAGCTGATTTTTTTTCGCGATTTCAGAGTTGGGCCCATAGTGAAAGTTGCTCCTATTCATGGGTAGAACACCCTGAGAAAATATGAGTATCTACAGAGCTTTTTTCAGGAGAAACTTTATGTATTTTATTTTAAGGCGGTGAGAGCCGTAAAAACGTCGTTTTGTTTAGTGTTTTATTCGTAGATAACACGGATTTAAATTTTGAAAAAAATATATTACTTAGTTCAGACTTCCATCTACAAATTTCGGCCGTCCGATACACGATTACTTGCACTTTACTGCATCCAATTAAATCGCAAAGACAAGTCTAAATTATGATCTATATCTTATTTCATTTGATTTATATTAGGCTTTGAACAATAAAACTTATGCCATAATAAAGGTCGTAAAAAATGTAATTTATAACGGCTATCATAATTTGAAATATCAAAATATTTATATCACTAATTCCAATGTCAAGTGTTTTGCGCTCGCTCCGTGTCGTTTAGTCCCGAGCGGAACGTGATGGAGGTCGGACGTGTGCCAATTTTTCGAACCCGCCACCCCCGCTAACTTCTGTCACCGGCTGCGACCGGCACAAATTAACATGTGTTGAAAACAGTTGAATTTGAACGCTATGCCTATGTAAATAAAGACGTCACGCGCGCAAAAGCTTTATTGGTATTTATTTTTATCACGGCCTATGTTTACCAATCGCATCAAGTGTGTAAAACAGTTGAATTTGAACCCTACACTGGAGCTTATAAAGCCGCCTGACGCGCAAATTTTTGGTTCACTATTTTCAAATCTCAAATAGGTAGGTGCCACAGAATAAAGTTAGTACGGGTGGTTTTATAATGAATATCGGATAGGAAATGAGATTTCTTCATAACATCACGCCTGAATTCTTTCAAAGGGTTGGGCAGGGATGTTCAGAAAATAAGTAGGCCCTCAAATGTATTTTTCTGTATACCTACATAAATAAGTTTTTTTTTTTAAATTAAGTTTTTTTTCTAATTAGGTATCTTCTTATTTTTTTTTGTATTTCAAGGTCAAAATGAAAATCCAAGATGGCGGCTGCAAAAATTTCCAATTTTTCGTCATGGGTGTCGTTTTCGTGATATTTTAGGTCGCTGAAAACGATAGTGGGGTCAAAATGAAAATCCAAGATGGCGGCTGCGAAAATTTCCAAATTTTTCGTCATGGGTGTTATTTTCGTGATATTTTAGGTCGCTGGAAACGATAGTGGGGTCAAAATGAAAATCCAAGATGGCGGCTGCGAAAATTTCCTAATTTTCGGTCATGGATGTCATTTTCGTGATATTTGAGGTCGCTGAAAACGATAGTGGGGTCAAAATGAAAATCCAAGATGGCGGCTGCAAAAATTTCCAATTTTTCGTCATGGGTGTCGTTTTCGTGATATTTTAGGTCGCTGAAAACGATAGTGGGGTCAAAATGAAAATCCAAGATGGCGGCTGCGAAAATTTTCAAATTTTTCGACATGGGTGTCATATTCGTGATATTTGAGGTCGCTGAAAACGATAGTGGGGTCAAAATGAAAATCCAAGATGGCGGCTGCGAAAATTTCCTAATTTTCGGTCATGGATGTCATTTTCGTGATATTTGAGGTCGCTGAAAACGATAGTGGGGTCAAAATGAAAATCCAAGATGGCGGCTGCGAAAATTTCCTAATTTTTCGTCATGGGTGTCGTTTTCGTGATATTTTAGGTCGCTGAAAACGATAGTGGGGTCAAAATGAAAATCCAAGATGGCGGCTGCGAAAATTTCCTAATTTTCGGTCATGGATGTCATTTTCGAGATATTTGAGGTCGCTGAAAACGATAGTGGGGTCAAAATGAAAATCCAAGATGGCGGCTGCGAAAATTTCCAAATTTTTCGTCATGGGTGTCATTTTCGTGATATTTTAGGTCGCTGAAAACGATAGCGGGGTCAAAATGAAAATCCAAGATAGCGGCTACGAAAATTTCCTAACTTTTCATCATGGGTGTCATTTTCGTGATATTTTAGATCGCTGAAAACGATAGTCATTCATTTTGACCCCACTATCGTTTGCAGCGACCTCAAATATCACGAAAATGACACCCATGTCGAAAAATTTGAAAATTTTCGCAGCCGCCATCTTGGATTTTCATTTTGACCCCACTATCGTTTTCAGCGACCTCAAATATCACGAAAATGACACCCATGACGAAAAATTACGAAATTTTCGCAGCCGCCATCTTGGATTTTCATTTTGACCCCACTATCGCTTTCAGTGACCTAAAATATCACGAAAATGACACCCATGACGAAAAATTAGGAAATTTTCGCAGCCGCCATCTTGGATTCTCATTTTGACCCCACTATCGTTTTCAGCGACCTCAAATATCACGAAAATGATACCCATGACCGAAAATTAGGAAATTTTCGCAGCCGCCATCTTGGATTTTCATATTGGCCCCACTATCGTTTTCAGCGACCTCAAATATCACGAAAATGACACCCATGTTGAAAAATTTAAAAATTTTCGCAGCCGCCATCTTGGATTTTCATTTTGACCCCACTATCGTTTTCAGCGACCTCAAATATCACGAAAATGACACCCATGACGAAAAATTAGAAAATTTTCGCAGCCGCCATCTTGGATTTTCATTTTGACCCCATTATCGTTTTCAGAGACCTCAAATATCACGAAATTGACGCCCATGTCGAAAAATTCGAAAATTTTTGCAGCCGCCATCTTGGATTTTCATTTTGACCGTAATCACATCCTCTCAAGAAAAAAAAAACTAGAGCGTAAGAAGTTATGCCCCTCCGTTTTTTTTTTTTGTGTTGACATAACGAATAAAATAAAAAAAGTACTTTCCAAATCGGCTTCTAAATGACGGAGTAACAAACATAAAAGAAAAAAAATACAACTGAATTGATATTCTCCTCCGTTTTTGAAGTCGTTTAAAAATAACACATCATTGTTACGTTTAAAAATTAGCTGGACATCACTCACAATGCAGTCATTGGTGTCGTGGGGAATACTAGTTTCTGTCATTCCCGACGACACCACCAGTGGTGTCGTGGGGAATGAACGGTCATTTCGTGGTATTTAAGTTCGCTGAAAACGATAAAGGTCTCAAGCTAATTTCGACCTTATTGACATTTTACAAACCCTTTGTTTTTTTGGTCCAGAATACTCGGTAAATGATCTGGAAGCTGAATTTAACAAAAAAACATGAATGTCAATAAGGTCTAAATTCGCTTGACACCTCAGAAAGTGTCTAGATTATTATGCACATCATTTTTAGGGTGTCAAGCTAATTTCGACCTTATTGATATTTTACAAACCCTTTGTTTTTTTGGCCCAAGATACTTGGTAAATGATCTGGAAGCTGAATTTAACAAAAAAACATGAATGTCAATAAGGTCTAAATTCGCTTGACACCTCAGAAAGTGTCTAGATTATTATGCACATCATTTCTAGGGTGTCAAGCTAATTTCGACCTTATAGACATTTTACAAACCATTTGTTTTTTTGGTCCAAGATACTTGGTAAATGGTCTGGAAGCTAAATTTAACAAAAAAACATGAATGTCAATAAGGTCTAAATTGTTATGTAACACATCATTGTTATGTAGCTGGACATCACTAACAGCACAATACAGTCGGTGGTGTCGCATGGCGTGGGGAATAGTAGTTTCTGTCATTCCCCACGACAGCGACACCACTGAAAACGATACCACTGGTGTGGTATCGTGGGGAATGACAGAAACTACTATTCCCCACGCCATGCGACACCTTCGTAAAGTAAAATGGTGCGCAGCGCGTAGTTTTGAATCGTACGGGTAAAGGTCTTCTTGTCAGTCAGATTTTAAATCCACCTTATTCACGAAAATAAATATGTATAAGTAGTTATTTTTATTTATTTTAACTGTTCAAGTTTACAATGCATACCTAATCTGTCTAAAACTTTAAAAAATACTTACTAGAAAAATAAAACAAAATAAACTTGTATACTAATCAGTTCAAGTTTATCTACTGCATTGCTCTATTCTGTGACGCAACATAGTACCTACTCAAGTTCATGAACTCATGAGCGGTGCGCTTGGCGCGCGTTTCCCGCGCATCGTAATTTATTACGTATCGCTACTCCTTGCGGGGGCTGCGGTAAGCATTTAATACCTACGGCGCTTGCTTTCACCCCGCCTTAACCCTGTGTTATTTCATATTCAGCGCCTCATCACAGCTAAAACAAAGCCTTTAGTTGAACTAAAAACAATATTCCTCACTGAAAACTGTCAAAAAGCCATAATTCACAATTAAACAGGCTGACAAAAGATAAAAGATAGATATAGCAGCATTCATAACTCAATTGTGTATCTGTCTGTCACCGAAATTGTTTTTGGCGGGTGCAATCTCGAAAACTAATTGTTCGCCATTTTATAATTGAATATATTTGTTTACCTGCCGAGTGGCCCTTGGCGCTATCTTGCGGGGGGAAGCGTAATTAATTTGATAATAAATTGCCGAATACCAGTGAGAAATTAAAATATTTTTGCGGTGAGGGTAGAATTTAAATCGGTGGGCAGTAATATAAATTGTTTTGGTATTCCGATAGTGATTGAGATGACGTGTGGAATTTTGATATTTAGCGTTATAATTTGATTGGAGATTTGAGCTGACTTCTATTGGTCGGTGGATGGGTGATCATCTTTACAGACCGAGACTCCTCCGTGCCTCGGAAAGTATGTTAAGCCGTTGGTCCCGGCTGTCATTCGTGGATCTTTGGCAGTCGTTACGGGGCGTCAGAAGGCCGAAAGTTTTTTTTTTTTGTGGATGGGAAAGAATCAAATGACTTCTCCTAGTTCTCCTGCTCTGGGCGGAGCGGGAGGGCGTGTCAGACTTTTACTGAGTAAAACCCACCCGTGTTCCTTCTATCTGTATCTCTTCGCGACTTGGGCGGCAAGCCCGAAAGTCTGACAACCAGTCTTACCAAGGGGTATCGTATATATCGTATATTTAATTGAAACGTTCATTTAAATGTAGATTTTTAGCTTAGTAAGTTCTTAACATATTTAAATACCTTCGCTTTAAAGCAAATTTTATAGAAAATTGTATAGAACAGAAAATAGACGTAATCATGTTTCGTTTTTAGTTCAGCAGTAGTCAATATAGTCAAATAACACCTAATGTAAAATCCAAATGATTTAACGTTTGGTTTTTAAGAATTTTAAAAACATAAAATTAGTTTTTAACCGTAGTTGGCTTTCTAGTGAACTATACTGTATTTTTATTTTAATCTCGCGAGACAAAGTTGACAAGTGCAAATGTCAAACTGGCTTGCATTACATTATCATACAGTCCTACCAACTTATATGTGAACTGAAAGAGGGCGGCACCGTCGATTCAACAATACAATCAAATAATTGTATGTTCGATAATCGAATGACATTTCAACATAACGGCCGTAGTTCCAATTTTCGCCATTTCACAGATAAGTTGGTAGGAGAGTATAGGTCACTTTAACATTTTCACCTGTCAATTTAGTCTCCGAGATTAAAAAACAACCCATAAAATATTATTGTATTATTGTATTGTAGCAACTTGGCAAGTATTGATAAATACTCCCAATTTGTGAAGATAAAAACGTACTAAAACTGAACTAAAACTGAACTGGCTATTCAATTCAGTTGGACCACAGATTAATACAGATGGGACACTCCGCAGTTTAGGTATGAAGCTACAAGTACACGGCGGGCCCCGTCCGCGGGGCTAATTCAGTAGGCCAGAATGTATAAGAGTTAAGCCTCGTCCCCACTAGGAACATTTGTCGAGCGACATGTGATGAAGTTGAATATGTAATAATGTAATATAACATAATAATAATATATATTATTATTACAATAATAATAATAATAACTATGTTTATTATGAAGTTAGAATATAAGTTTAATAATTTAATAATGTTAGTTAATTTAATTTAACACATTAGACTTACACATGTCGCTCGACAAATGTTCCTAGTGGGGACGAGGCTTTACGCGATAGAAAGAGAGGCAACTTGTAGGTGAATATAACTGTAGGTAATAAGCGTTGTGCGACCTGAATTGCACTTTATTGTGTCGTAGCAAGAGTCGCTTTTTATTTAAATGATTTTGAGGGGTGTCCCATCTGTATTAATCTGTGGCTGGACTGTTGGATACGTAAAAGTTTCCTGGAAGTTTGATAATCTTTTGTGTAGATTTTGTAGGTAAGGTTTATTTCTATGGATATTTGTTAGGAACGGAACAAAAGGAACTATACAGGTAGACACAGCTGATATGTTGTACGGGTTTTACCTAGGTAACATACCTAACATCACGCTTGTAGTCCCCGAAGGTGGGTTAGGCAGAGGTGTACCTATAGTATAGATAGTGCAATCCACGAAGACGCGCCCCACTACTCCTAACCGTTGCACGCATCACTGTCACTACATAGTATAAAACAAAGTCGCTTTCTGCTGTCTGTCTGTCCCTATGTATGCTTAGATCTTTAAAACTACGCAACGGATTTTGATGCGGTTTTTTTTAATAGATAGAGTGATTCAAGAGGAAGGTTTATACAGTATGGAGCTCACATCTATGCAATAAATCCAACCACATACTTGATATCGCCTTTGCTGACGATTTACAAAAAAATAACGAAATCGGTCCAGTAATTAGGTGACAAAGTAGAGTTATAATTTTGAGTAAACATCACTCTATAGAATTGGATCACTAGGTCAGTGAGTTAGTGAACTTGAATCCTTGAACATGTGTTCAAACAAACAAAACCATGTTCGGCAAACAATGGATTGGGCACTGTGGTGCACCGCAGGTGGCCAGCTCGGTTGTCTAAACAGAGTGATTGACTTTTACTGAATTAATTTTAATATTTATTTTGTTTGAAAAATAACTTTTTTTTTTAATTTACGGTTTTTAATTTATCATTTAATTTGGTTATACTTCTGTGGACGAGTATTTCCAGTAGTTTAATTCATTGCACATGGTGTTGGTTCCATACTGTATGTATAATAAACGCGGGTGAAGCCGCAGGCAAAAGCTTATACTATAAACGGTTAGGAGGAGTAGTGGGGCGCGTCTTCGTGGATTGCAGTATCTATACCTACACCCTCATTTCACCAGTAATGTATAAGTCCCATGTACCTAATAGGGGGTGAGCCTATTGCCATCAGCCGGGCACAAATCCAGACTCCTAGCTGCTACTGAGAAATTCTTGATAAAAAAACCCAATACCTACTTAACACTTTGCCTGACCAGGGAATCGATCTCAGAGCCCAGACCAACGAGGGAGTCCTAGGAGACCTAGGTATGATAAAAATCTTCCATTTAAGGCGGAGATTTCTTGAAAACGGTAAAAAAAGTGTTTTTTTAAAGCAGTGTATGTCATAAACCGTAAATAATTTTGACAAATAAAAAAAATGTGATATTTTCAAGTCCTTTTCGCATACAGTGATGGAACTCAAAACATAATTAGGTATGATTATGTATTCAAATTCGAAAGGTATGGTTGCGTATTCTGTGCTGAGCTCACGCAACGCGTCGTACGTCCAGCCAGTAATAGGACTCGCCAATCCAGGAGCGCTGTCCCAAATTAGACGCATTATTAATTTATTAAACACTAGCTGTTGCCCGCGGCTTCGCCCGCGTAGATGTCGGAAAATATCCCATGGGAACGTTCATGTGGAAAACATAGGGCATATCCCTAACTTAAGAAATGCTGGGTTTCCCATAAAAACTTTCATCCCTTTTATCACCCCTTGTAGGATTATGTTTTAAGACAAAAAGTAGCCCATGTCCTTTCCCAGGATGCTATCTATAGCCTTGCCAAATTTTATCCAAATCCGTACAGTTTTGTAAATTTTAAAATCAACCCCTATTTTACCTACTTAGGAGATGATTTTTAAAAAAACGCTGACTCGCATATTTCTTAACTTCTTACCAATAGCATAAATTTGTTATGCCTAACTTAAGAAATACTGGGTTTCCCTTACAAACTTTCATCCCCTATATCACCCCCTGTAGTATTGTTTTTGAAAGTATCCTATGTCCTTTCCCAGGATGCTATATAAAGCCTTGCCAAATTTTGTCGAAATCCGTGCAGTTTTGTAAATTTTAAAATCAACCCCGATTTTACCCCCTTTGGGGATGATTTTTCAAAAACGCTGAACCGCATATTTTTTTATTTCCTATCAAAAGCATACATTTTAATTTTCACATCCCTAACTTAAGAAATACTAAGTTTCCCATACAAACTTTCATCCCCTATATCACCCCCTGTAGGATTATTTTTAAGACCAAAAGTAGCCTGTGTCCTTCCCCAGGATGCTATACAGGGTGTCCCGTAAATAATGGATCAAACGTAACGGGTAGGTAGCTTACCTAATTTCCAACAACTAATTTGAATATTTAAAAAAAAACCGTTACAGTAACCAGGATATTAATTTTTTTTCGAATTTTACGATTTTGTCTTCCAGAATTAAGCTTTTTTAATGCTGTCGCTGCAAATGATGACATTTTTAGGTATGATTTTTATTTAACATTTCTGAATAGCTTACTAATGTTATAAGATACCATTTTTTTGAATACCGTTTTATTTGCCTTAGAAAAAAAATCTTGAGTTGAAAAGTTTTTTCTTTACGATGTTAGGACCAAAATTGAAAAAATTCTCCTGTAAAAAAAATGTATGACACCGAAGACCACCATTATTTTAAAAACTTGTACATTTAATAAGGTTTGCAAATTGGTATAAAACTTACGTCTAGTCCTTATCGTTACAAAGATATTGCTATGAATGTGATGAAGAAGACAGAAAATAAATTAAATTGGTACTATTCCATTTTTCCTTTTCGTAATGGCTTATGCTTGAATGCTTGTAATCGAAGCAGGTAGTTAAGCGGATAGCATAATTCCGACCCGATGACGTCATCTGTCCGGAATTTGGGACCGCTACCTGTGGCGGAGTTGCACCTCAGTCAGTGTGAAAGGGATAGATAGCGCCGCTTTTTGGTAAATCGGTTAAATCGGTATGAAGTTGCGCAGGTTCTTTTGTTCTTTCCTGCGCCCTTCACTCGTACAGGCTTCATTGTTGCTTGATTTTATTAGTTTAGTTGTAACTAGTCTCTCTTCGAGTTGCTACGTCAGACAACTTTCGCTCCCGGTCAGTGGCTCGGTGTTTTCTTCTGTAAAATTTGACTTGTGCTGTGTTTTTGGACTTTGCTTTGCCTATCGATTTGGAACTCTTTGCGTATTGGACAAACGACTTGGCGATCCTACGGACTCCGAAAACATTCGTTTGTGTGTGCTTGTACGTGTGTGCAGTAGCGCTGAAACCTTATTCAGCCCAATGCCTCGTTATGAGTACACGCCACGGCAGTACGCCGAAATGCATTTTATCTACGGAGAAGCAAGAGGTAATGCCAGGGCGGCTGCAAGATTGTACCGTGAAAGATACCCGAACCTGGTTCGTTATCCCGATTATCGCGTCTTTATTAGAGTGCATAACGCGCTTCTTGAGGGAAGAATTCTTGGCACCGGAGTTGGTGGTACCCGTGAAGGACGACCGCGACAAGTTAATGACGAAGTCATTCTTCGAGAAATCGAGGAAGATCCGTCAGTCTCCGTTCGCGTCATAGCGCGACGCGTAGGAATTTCTAGATCGACGGTGCATCGAGTGCTACAACGGTGCCGATTGCACCCATATCACGTGCAACGTGTTCAAACGCTGACGTCGCGTGATTACCAGCCAAGAATAGAATTTTGCCAAAGGATGCTTAGAATGATTCGGGCGGACCCGCAGTTTTTTAACAAGATTTTATGGAGTGACGAGTCTTCATGCCGCCGAGATGGATATTTAAATTTGCATAATTTGCACAGTTGGCAGCTGATAAACCCACATTTGATGCGAGAGGACAGGAGCCAACATCAATTTAAAATAAATTTATGGGCGGGAATAATCAATGGGCAAATAATAGGGCCCTTTGAACTACCAGCTACTCTAAACGCCGAATATTATCTCCATTTTTTAAGGAATGAGTTGCCAAGGTTATTAGAAAACGTTCCAGAAGACGTACGGCAAGCAATGTGGTTGCAAAATGATGGGTGCCCCGCTCACTATGCGACGGCAGTAAGGGCGCACCTTGATGAAAGTTATCCGGACAGATGGATCGGCCGATTAGGACCAATTTTGTGGCCTCCGCGATCTCCGGATTTAAATCCCCTAGATTTTTTTTACTGGGGATGTTTAAAAGACAGGGTCTACAAGAATCCAATAACGTCGGAAGAAGAATTACGACAGCGCATCCAATCTGCTGCATCAGAAATAAACCAAAGCCGTTTTGTCCGTCGGATAAGAGCTTCCTTTATTAGGAGATGCAGACTTTGCATTCTTGTAGAGGGAAGGCAATTCGAACATTTATTGTAAAAACCAAATAAAACGATTTATTTGAACTAACTGTTTTTTTTAGTACGGCCTCCTAATTCTTTTCATACGCCTCAATAATTCAATGAACATTGCCTCTGAAATGCTACAGTTACACATTTTAAAGAAAAAGTTTAAATGTACACATTTTTTTATTTTTTTTATTAACGTTGATTTGGAGCACCTCTCAGATTCATAGCAATTATCTTTGTAACGACAAGGACTAGAATGTACAACTTCATACCAATTTACCAAAAATACAAAAGCGGCGCTATCTATCCCCTTCACGCTGACTGAGGTGCAACTCCGCCACAGGTAGCGGTCCCAAATTCCGGACAGATGACGTCATCGGGTCGGAATATGCTAGCCGCTTAACTACCTGCTTCGATTACAAGCATTCAAGCATAAGCCATTACGAAAATGAAAAAATGGAATAGTACCAATTTAATTTATTTTCTGTCTTCATCACATTCATAGCAATATCTTTGTAACGATAAAGACTAGACGTAAGTTTTATACCAATTTGCAAACCTTATTAAATGTACAAGTTTTTAAAATAATGGTGGTTTTCGGTGTCATACATTTTTTTTACAGGAGAATTTTTTCAATTTTGGTCCTAACATCGTAAAGAAAAAACTTTTCAACTCAAGATTTTTTTTCTAAGGCAAATAAAACGGTATTCAAAAAAATGGTATCTTATAATATTAGTAAGCTATTCAGAAATGTTAAATAAAAATCATACCTAAAAATGTCATCATTTGCAGCGATAGCATTAAAAAAGCTTAATTCTGGAAGACAAAATCGTAAAATTCGAAAAAAAATTAATATCCTGGTTACTGTAACGGTTTTTTTTTTAATATTCAAATTAGTTGTTGGAAATTAGGTAAGCTACCTACCCCTTACGTTTGATCCATTATTTACGGGACACCCTGTATAAAGCCTTGCCAAATTTCATCAAAATCCGTACAGTTTTGTAAATTTTAAAGTCAACCCCTATTTTACGCCCTTAGGGGATGATTTTTCAAAAATGCTGAACCGCATATTTCTTAATTTCCTACCAATAGAATAAATTTGTTATCCCTAACTTAAGAAATACTGGGTTTCCCTTACAAACTTTCATCCCCTATATCACCCCCTGTAGTATTGTTTTTGAAAGTATTCTATGTCCGTCCCCAGGACACCATCTATAGTCTTGCCAAATTTTATCGAAATCCGTGCAGTTTTGTAAATTTTAAAATCAACCCCTATTTTACCCCCTTAGGGTATGATTTTTCAAAAACGCTGAACCGCATATTTCTTAATTTCCTACCAATAGCATAAATTTGTTATCCCTAACTTAAGAAATACTGGGATTCCCTTACAAACTTTCATCCCCTATATCACCCCCTGTAGTATTATTTTTGAAAAAAAAAGTAGCCTATGTCCGTCCCCAGGATACCATCTATAGCCTTGCCAAATTTTATCGAAATCCGTTCAGTGGTTTAGGCGTGAAAAGGTAACAGACAGACAGACAGACAGAGTTACTTTCGAATTTATAATATTAGTATGGATAAAACAAAAGGTATTATATTATATTAAAACACGTAACTAACTAGAATACAAATAATTAAATTATTTTTATAATTGACCAGAGGGCTGGCTCGTTCTTTGGCCAAAGAATTAGCATTGCCATTCAGCGTGGCAATGCTGCCAGTCTTCTGGGCACGTTTCCGGATGACATCGATGCGGACGAGTACTTCGACGCCTAAGTGTCCTTTTGTTTTTGTATTTATTTCTTATTATATTAGGTTTCATAAAAATACGCTTGATTGTTTTTGCGTGATTCTCAGTTTTTTATCCGCGGTAGACGTAACTTTGCAAATTAATTACATTATGTTAGGCGCGTTAGACGCGTTATACGTAACTTTACAAATTATTAACATAATCTAAAATATTCACATTATTTAGTCATTAAGAAAATGCTGTAATTTAACATACATTTTTTCCCAATCATTAAAACTACTCGTTTAGACGGGGTCTTCAGTTTAAAATAATTAAAATTCGGTTGTCTTCGCCTTAAATAGAGCGCTTTTTCACTGGGTGAAGATTGCAGGATCTTCCGAGCCTCGGAAAGCACGTTAAGTTGTTGATCCCGGCTGTCATTCTTGGATTTTTGACAGTCGATTGGATTGGTTGGTTGGATTTTTTACGGGTGGTCAGAAGCCCGAGTCTGACAACCAGTCTTATCTTACCAAGAGTGTTACCCAGTAACTGGGTTGTGGAGGTCAGGGGCCTAAAACGGCCACTTTGGCCGAATCATTATAGGATAATCTGGTATTATGAATCATATTTGAAATCGTAAAATGGTCACAAACTAAATCATAATTTATCTCCGTACAATTCATAGCACGCAATTCATCTGTTTGACAGTTTTGTATGGAGATTCGTAAAATGGTCCACAAATTATGAATTGCTTTATTGAAGTTTAATGTCAAATACGTCAATCATAATAAATTGCTGGGAATTCAGGAAATGAATCGCTTCTAGAGGAATTGCTTAATGTGGCCGTTTTAGGCCCCCTGATAGGCATCCGAAAAAGCAAGGGAAAAGGCGAGGCAGATGGTGTCAGAAATCAGAATTGCAGTACAATATCGTTAAATTTATTTCATACCGTAACAATGGCAGGATGCAGTCCTGAAGAATAAATTCATTTTTAATAACTGAACGAGTTTTGTTTTTTTAATATTGTGCTCGTTTTTGCAGGGTTCCGTATGATTTTTTTTTTGTTTTCACCTCGTTCAAAGAAGCTGTAGTGAATTAGTGATTCTCTAAACATCATTTTGAAATTCGAAAGGTGTCTCGTTGTGAATCCGCCATGATTTACTTTAAAAATATAAATTTATATAAACTGTAAATTATATATTATGTATGTTGAAAGTGTTTGCACTCCCCGTTTAGAAAACCAGCGTCAGGCAGCATCTGTATAGCATTAATGCTGAAATGGACCTTTTTGGCGCAGCCGTGAGCCACACACTATTGTTGTTAAAATATTATTTTATATAAACTATAAATTATATATTATGTATGTTGAAAGTGTTTGCACTCCCTGTTTAGAAAACCAGCGTCAGGCAGCATCTGTATAGCATTAATAAATAAAATAAATAAATAAATAATCATTTATTTCAGATTCATCGAATTGTTTACACGATTACATCCATATTTGTTAGTATTGCGAGCTTACAAACTAGTGTTAGTAATAATTAATAATTGATTTTAATGCTGAAATGGACCTTTTTGGCGCAGCCGTGAGCCACACACTATTGTTGTTAAAATATTATTTTCACATTGTTTTTTTTTCTTTTGTATTTTTGTGTTTCCCGAACTGTGTCCAAATAAACGTTTTTCTTTCTTTCTAAAAAAAAAAATTTGCTGACCCGACACACGCTGTCCTATCCAGATTTAACCGTCAAAGTCAAACTGAAAAAGAAAAAGTGTTTTTCTAGCTCACCTTAGATATTGACATCGTCTTTGTTTGCCATTTATTGAAAACTAGCTGCACCCCGCGGTTTCACCCGCGTAGACCGGGATAAAAAGTAGCCTATGTGTTAATCCAGGGTATAAGCTATCTACATACCAAATTTCATCCAAATCGGTCCAGCCGTTTGAGCGTGAAGAAGTAACAAACATGCAAACACAAACCCAGAAACTTTCGCCTTTACTGTGAAAAATAATTAATAATAAAAATAAAATAATATAAAGTTAGGATTTACAGAAACAAATATCATACACTCGTTTACTCGTTTTAAATCCATACGGAACCCTAAAGCCTAGCATCCGTCATCGCAGGAACACCTGGATTCAAACCGTGGCGTGTAAAACAAAGGGCAGGACAATGGCGGCAAATGTTTTATACATTGGCTCCGCGTGCTGTGGTGTGAGGGAGGAGAGACCAGCGGGATTGGTGATATGACAGTACAATTATTAGTCGCGGGAGCGGTGAATGCACAAGTATCTCCCGGGCTCAAGGCAGTAGAAGGGACAGTGGGGTTTTAGCTGATACGACATAACCCTTCGTTTTATCCAGACGGAGAGTATCCATGAGGATAAAAAAAAATAAGACGTCGCGGAACGCCTGGCAGACGTGAAACATGGAAACTACGAGTATAATGTATAGAAAATATGCATGAGTGTATGGTTAATTAGAGGAAATAAATAAGGCTTTCATATGATACCCGACATGCTCTAGTAGCCCCACTTCGAATTTTTAATACCCCCTTTCAGTCCCTGTAGCAAAAAAAACATATATATTTATATTTCTTTCTTATTTGCAAAATAGTTGGGCAAATGTCATCTAAATCTGTTCCAAATTTCAAGTTGATAGCATTAGTAGTTCTTGAGATATCCAGTTGTGACAGACAGACCGAGTCGCACCATATGGGTTTCCTTTTTACCATTTACCATTTTGTATAGAAATTATGCATGAATTTAGGTAGTCAATTAAGTAAAGGAGGCATATTCAAAACCAAAATATTTATTTATTTATTTTTATTCATTAACACATACATTTGTTTTAACAGGTAATACCCAAGTTAACAAAAGTAGTATATATAATAATAATATACCGATTTAAAAAAAAAATCGTAATCCGCTTGTATTTCTTCACTTAGACCAAACCACAATCGATTGAATTCTTCACAGCTGTAAATTAGGCTTTACAAAAATAAGAACAAAGCCTATTGGGGCCTAGCCTAGCTATGAATGCTAGACTAAAACCTATTGTGCCTAGAACTTTTGTTTTAGCCCTCGACTTACTATTATTATGACAAATAGGGTAGTTTTAATTGCAGTCAGTGACGTAATAATAATAATAATAAAAATGGGGTTGGTATTACCTATTAGGGTTAGTAGCGGTTGGCGACGTTTTTGTAAGGTTGAGGGATACTCGTCCATAAAAGGGCCGATTTATAAACGATTACCGATCCATTTGTAAGGACTGAGCGTGGATGAAGCAAAAGAATTGCCTAGCATGTGAAAATCTAGCACGAAATGACAATCTTCTAGAACGAAAGCGAATCACCAAGTACCTAAGGTCGGATTTATAATTTTATTAGGTGCAGTAAAATAACACTTCTAC
Source organism: Cosmia trapezina (assembly GCA_905163495.3). NCBI lineage: Eukaryota > Metazoa > Arthropoda > Insecta > Lepidoptera > Noctuidae > Cosmia > Cosmia trapezina. Next base: position 9,060,833 of record LR991049.1, read on the forward strand.
TGTCATTTCGTTATAAAATGGGAAGATTTTTTAATGGAATGACATTTAAGAAGTAATATTTTACTGCAGCTAATAGGGTATTACACCCATTTTTGAAAAGTGTCTCAATTAGATTCTATAGTGCTAATAAGCCACTAAAAAAAACACGAAATTTTTATTCAATCGATAAGTGCCATAAAAATGCATTTAAATTTTACATTTTCAAATTTCGCGCGAAAACGCTGAACGCAGTGGACGCACTATTATTTAATTGCTATGTGGTCATGACGTCAGTTAGTCGGTAAACAAACACTTTTTATAAGCTGATCAGTTGACAGTTGACACCTTTAAATTTATACTACCGTAATGACGTAATAACATGGCGGCTACTTTCATGGTGTTAGAAAACAGATTAAAAAACTGAAAAATTTGAATTGAATTTTAAAATTTATATTGTTATTTTACGAACTAAAGCTAACATTTTCCGACTGCTTTTTGCCTAAGCTATCTAAATAATATATTTTTAGATTTTTTCTCCTATAGAGTAAAATACCGTATTAAAACTCCGAACATAGTCGCTTCTGTAGAACTACTCTATAAACATTACTTCGAAATTCGAACGGTGTCAGTAGTGAACCCGCGATGATTTACTTTAAAAACAAATGAGTTCGCTTTCGAATTTTATGCGCTCAAGTGAATGAGGTTGCAAGTGAATTTATCAATCGGTCTTCCCTTTCGCAAACCGTATTCCCGCTTCCAAGAACTCATACCATTTTTACGCTCAATTTACCATGAATTCAGTACCTGATTCTAGACAACCAGTGTTGAAATTTTTCGTCGGTTATTCTTACGCCGTGAAGATTTTCATTTTCGCCGGTTTTCACTGTTATTTTTAATTTTGAAGAAGAGTGTGACCATTCTACATCTTATGAGTCCGCCATTAACTAACTCCTCTCCTCTCTCTTTCCAGGAGGCGGCTGCAATTTCCCAGAAGGCTGGACGGGCGGCTGGTTCCAGTCGGGCATCCCTGGACTCATCTACATCAACTCCACCACCATGCAGGGCAAGGGGGAGTGCGCGGAGACAGATGCCAACGACAAGTTCCTGGTCTACGACAGGTTTGTTTATGACCGTTATTTTTTACACGAATTTGAACAGGAGAATAGGATAGCCCTAAGGACAAGGCGATAGCTCCACCAATGGTACGTAATCCAGCCTCGACTAAATAGGACACATTTAATTATTTTTCGTGAATCTCTTAAGGCGAAAGCGCCAGTTTTTTGCAATTTGTAGGTCAGTGTGAGCTTATATGTTGATTAAAATATGATTCGCGGCCGTAGCTAATATGGCTTTACAGAATTATAATCATTAGAATCAACAATAGAGCTCCTAAAGTTAGCATTTACCTAAAACCTCATGATTTCATGAAATCGCCAGATTTGAGGTAAATGCTAACTTATGGAGTTGTTTTGCTGATTCTAATGCTTATAATTCTGTAAAGCCATATTAGCTACGGCCGCGAATCATATTTTAATCAACATACAAGTTCACACTAACCTACAAATTGCAAAAAACGTAAGAAATTTTGAATTTCGCGGGCTACCGTGGCGCATCAACCTTAAGGGTTTTTGATAGGTTACTAATCTATCTGCAGCATGTATGGATTAAATTTTTGGATATATGTTTATTGACTATTTGATTAATACTCTGACTGGGAAAACACAATTGGGTTATTCCTCAATAGAATTTAATTCCGAAAAGATCTCAACTTTTTTATGTTTTTTTTTCTGCAGTTCTTTCTAAAATCCCAAAAAATTCATTGCAAAATTGCATTCAAAATGTGCGTATTAGGTAATTGAAAACTCTGGCTACAAATGTTTTTGATAGATTCTATAGCTTAATTTATTTTTTATCTGATTTCGCGCTTTTATTATATTTTGGTCCCAGCGAATTGTTGCGCTCTCTTTTTTTCGCATGTGGAAGTAATTGACTCTGTCACTTTCTTATTGCCGCCCAGTTCGCTTTTTACATATATCATCTACTGATGTTCACACATCATTTTAATGTTTCAGGAACGAAGACTGCTACAGATGCCTGGTCATACATGAAAAGCACAAATATGTGTTACAATATAAAGAAAGTGAGTATACAGTTACACCTGTTAATTCTACTACACAATCTAGTACTTATAGATAGATTAATATTATAAAGCTCAAGAGTTGGTGTGTTTAGTTGAACGCGCTAATCTAAGGAACTACTAGTTCGAATTGATAAATTCTTTTAGTGTTAGATACCCCATTTTTCGAGGAAGGCTACAGGCTATATAACATCTCGCAATAGAGGAAAATGTGGTGAGGAAAGTTTTGAGTATGAATGTCGATGGCTATAAGAGTAGGGGAAGACCAAAGAAACGATGGATGGACTGTGTGAAAGATGACATGGCTAGAAAGGGTGTGACTACCGAGATGACGAAAAATAGAGAAGTATGGAAAAAAAGGACATGTTGCGCCGACCCCAAATAAATTGGGATAAGGGCAGGAGAATGATGAATAGGAGCTCAGTATCAATGAGAAATTTTGCAAAAACGGCGATTTATTCCTTTTGAGAGCTTCCGTTGCGTGCGCTGCGTAAACGGTTATACGAGATATGTAGTTAGGCAACAATCATGTTCGACGGAAATGTGCCTCTTAAATAGTTCTAAAAAAAAAGTCCGTGGTAGCATGTCTAAGTTTTTTTTTTTTTTTCTTTTTTTTTTCATTGGTAACTAACATAGCTTATAAGTAGTGTGTATTACTAACATCATATGGATGAAGGTCCGAAATAAAGTATTTTTATTTTATTTTTTTATAATCTTTGTAATGTTTGTATGTTTTAACACGCTAATCTCTGGAACTGCCAGCCGGATGGATTAAAAAATTTTTTTGTGTATTTTGATGCGACGGGGGGCAAGTCGCGGGCATTAGCTAGCTCTTCTCTACAGAAATCTATGCTTTTAAACGATCAATTTGAAACTACTTCAACTTTCAGACTTACTGATCGACTTTTACATTTCAAATGTAAATAAAATAAATGCTACATCGAGATAAAATTTGCTTTCATAAATATTAATGTATAAAAACTGCACTGGAATTTGAAGATCCCCCCCCCCCCCCCTACCCCCTCCTCTCTTCATGTAAATGTTACGGAAGCTAAAAAAGGGACTTCTATTTCGTGGTTAGACGATTGACCGTAACAATTGACAATGGCGCACAGCACTGGCTGGATGAAATGGTGGCAGGGGCCGTATTATGACGTTATAAAAAGATGTTCGTTTCAACCGCGCGGCCATGGCGTTAAAAAAAAAAAAAAACTATTCCAACATTTTGTAACAATTTGTAAAAGTTGACTCCCAAAACCACAAATTTGTCAAAGCTATGGTTAAAAAGTTAGAAGGGTTTGAACGTGGCCGCGCCATCGAAACGCGGAGAACCGCGCGGCCACGGAGATCTCAGAAACTAAGCGTTGCACAGACCTGAAATTTTGGTAAATAACAGATTCAATTTGTAAACAATTTGTAAAAATATAGAAAAAAATCCTAGGTTAATATTTTAGGAGCTGTGAGACTAAAACCCCGTGGCCGCGCCATCGAAACGGTGACAAAAACGTGATAGCCGATATCTCGCTGAAAAAGCATCGCAGACGTCTAGAGTTTTTTGTAAAACCCAGATTTGAATTTGTCAAAACTTACAAAAATGCAACAAAAAATACTAGGTTAATATTTTAGGAGCTGTGAGACTAAAACCTCGTGGCCGCGCCATCGAAACGGTGACAAAAACGTTATCACCGATATCTCGCTGAAAAAGCATCACAGAGGTCTGAAGTTTTTTGTAAAACCTAGATTTGAATTTGTCAAAACTTGTAAAAATACAACAAAAAATCCTAGTTTTATATTTCAGGAGCTGTAAGACTAAAACCCCGTGGCCGCGCCATCGAAACGGTGACAAAAACGTGATAGCCGATATCTCGCTGAAAAAGCATCGCAGACGTCTAGAGTTTTTTGTAAAACCCAGATTTGAATTTGTCAAAACTTACAAAAATGCAACAAAAAATACTAGGTTAATATTTTAGGAGCTGTGAGACTAAAACCCCGTGGCCGCGCCATCGAAACGGTGACAAAAACGTTATCACCGATATCTCGCTGAAAAAGCATCGCAGAGGTCTGAAGTTTTTTGTAAAACCTAGATTTGAATTTGTCAAAACTTGTAAAAATACAACAATAAATCCTAGGTTTATATTTCAGGACCCGCGCCATAGAAACGGTGAAAAAAACGTTATCACCGATATCTCACTGAAAAAGCATCGCAGAGGTCTGAAATTATTTGTTAAACCTAGATTTGAATTTGTCAAAATTTGTAAAAATATAACAAAATATCCCAGGTTTATATTTCAGGAGCCGCGCCATTGAAACGGTGAAAAACACGTTATCGCCGATATCTGACTGAAAAAGCATCGCAGAGGTCTGAAGTTTTTTGTAAAACCTGGATTTGAATTTGTCAAAATTTGTAAAAATACAACAAAAAATCCTAGGTTTATATTTCAGGAGCTGTAAGACTAGAACCTCATGGCCGCGCCATTCAAACGGTGAAAAATATGTTATCGCCGATATCTCACTGAAAAAGCATCGCAGAGGTCTGAAGTTTTTTGTAAAACCTAGATTTGAATTTGTCAAAACTTGTAAAAATACAACAAAAAATCCTAGGTTTATAGTTCAGGAGCTGTAAGACTAGAACCCCATGGCCGCGCCATTCAAACGGTGGAAAATATGTTATCGCCGATATCTCACTGAAAAAGCATCGCAGAGGTCTGAAGTTTTTTGTAAAACCTAGATTTGAATTTGTCAAAACTTGTAAAAATATAACGAAAAATCCTAGGTTTATATTTCAGGAGCTGTAAGACAAAAACCTCGTGGCCGCGCCATCGAAACGGTGACAAAAACGTGATAGCCGATATCTCGCTGAAAAAGCATCGCAGACGTCTAGAGTTTTTTGTAAAACCCAGATTTGAATTTGTCAAAACTTACAAAAATGCAACAAAAAATACTAGGTTTATATTTTAGGAGCTGTGAGACTAAAACCCCGTGGCCGCGCCATCGAAACGGTGACAAAAACGTTATCACCGATATCTCGCTGAAAAAGCATCGAAGAGGTCTGAAGTTTTTTGTAAAACCTAGATTTGAATTTGTCAAAACTTGTAAAAATACAACGAAAAATCCTAGGTTTATATTTCAGGAGACGCGCCATTGAAACGGTGAAAAACACGTTATCGCCGATATCTCACTGAAAAAGTGTCGCAAAGGTCTGAAGTTTTTTGTAAAACCTAGATGTGAATTTGTCAAAATTTGTAAAAAATACAAAAAAAATCCTAGGTTTACATTTCAGGAGCCGCGCCATTGAAACGGTGAAATACGGTTTTTTGTAAACCTAGGATTTTTGTTGTATTTGTAAAAAATTTAACTAATTCAAATCTAGGTTTTACAAAAAACTTCAGACCTCTGCTATGCTTTTTCAGTGAGATATCGGCGATAACGTGTTTTTCTCTGTTTCAATGGCGCGGCTCCTGAAATTAAACCTAGGATTTTTTTTTGTATTTTTACAAATTTTGACAAATTCACATCTAGGTTTTACAAAAAACTTCAGACCTTTGCGACATTTTTTCAGTGAGATATCGGCGATAACGTGTTTTTCACCGTTTCAATGGCGCGTCTCCTGAAATATAAACCTAGGATTTTTCGTTGTATTTTTACAAGTTTTGACAAATTCAAATCTAGGTTTTACAAAAAACTTCAGACCTCTGCGATGCTTTTTCAGCGAGATATCGGTGACAACGTTTTTGTCACCGTTTCGATGGCGCGGCCACGGGGTTTTAGTCTCACAGCTCCTAAAATATTAACCTAGTATTTTTTGTTGCATTTTTGTAAGTTTTGACAAATTCAAATCTGGGTTTTACAAAAAACTCTAGACGTCTGCGATGCTTTTTCAGCGAGATATCGGCTATCACGTTTTTGTCACCGTTTCGATGGCGCGGCCACGGGGTGTTAGTCTTACAGCTCCTGAAATACAAACCTAGGATTTTTTGTTGTGTTTTTACAAGTTTTGACAAATTCAAATCTAGGTTTTACAAAAAACTTCAGACCTCTGCGATGCTTTTTCAGCGAGATATCGGCGATAAAATAATTTTCACCGTTTGAATGGCGCGGCCATGGGGTTCTAGTCTTACAGCTCTTGAAATATAAACCTAGGATTTTTTGTTGTATTTTTACAAATTTTGACAAATTCAAATCTAGGTTTTACAAAAAACTTCAGACCTCTGGGATGCTTTTTCAGTCAGATATCGGCGATAACGTGTTTTTCACCGTTTCAATGGCGCGGCTCCTGAAATATAAACCTAGGATTTTTTGTTATATTTTTACAAATTTTGACAAATTCAAATCTAGGTTTTACATATAATTTCAGACCTCTGCGATGCTTTTTCAGTGAGATATCGGTGAAAACGTGTTTTTCACCGTTTCTACGGCGCGGGTCCTGAAATATAAACCTAGGGTTTTTTGTTGTATTTTTACAAGTTTTGACAAATTCAAATCTAGGTTTTACAAAAAACTTCAGACCTCTGCGATGCTTTTTCAGCGAGCTATCGGTGATAACGTTTTTGTCACCGTTTCGATGGCGCGGCCACGGGGTTTTAGTCTCACAGCTCCTAAAATATTAACCTAGTATTTTTTGTTGCATTTTTGTAAGTTTTGACAAATTCAAATCTGGGTTTTACAAAAAACTCTAGACGTCTGCGATGCTTTTTCAGCGAGATATCGGCTATCACGTTTTTGTCACCGTTTCGATGGCGCGGCCACGGGGTTTTAGTCTCACAGCTCCTAAAATATTAACCTAGGATTTTTTTCTATATTTTTACAAATTGTTTACAAATTGAATCTGTTATTTTCCAAAATTTCAGGTCTGTGCAACGCTAAGTTTCTGAGATCTCCGTGGCCGCGCGGTTCTCCGCGTTTCGATGGCGCGGCCACGTTCAAACCCTTCTAACTTTTTAACCATAGCTTTGACAAATTTGTGGTTTTGGGAGTCAACTTTTACAAATTGTTACAAAATGTTGGCATAGTTTTTTTTTTTTTTTAACGCCATGGCCGCGCGGTTGAAACGAACATATAAAAAGGGGACTTCTATTTCGTGGTTAGACGATTGCCCGTAACAATTGACAATGGCGCACAGCACTGGCTGGATGAAATGGTGGCAGGGGCCGTATTATGACGTTATAAAAAAGGGACTTCTATTTCGTGGTTAGACGATTGCCCGTAACAATTGACAATGGCGCACAGCACTGGCTGGATGAAATGGTGGCAGGGGCCGTATTATGACGTTATAAAAAAGGGACTTCTATTTCGTGGTTAGACGATTGCCCGTAACAATTGACAATGGCGCACAGCACTGGCTGGATGAAATGGTGGCAGGGGCCGTATTATGACGTTATAAAGCCATCATTGTTCCAGTGTGAGAGATAGACGGAGCTATATACGACCGATAGCACCGTCCTTTTTTCTCAACGGAATCATGATGGCATTAACATGTCATAATACGGCCCCAGGTCACGGGAACAATCTGCGACTCCCGCATTCCCCTTAAACTTATGGGGCAGATTATAAAACAATGGTTAGACCTGCTGTCTTGTATGGATCAGAACGTGGGGACACAAAAGGAATGAATGAAAGGCAATTGCTTGCAGCTGAGATGAGAATGCTAAGAGAGATGTGTGGTGTTCACACGAAGGGATAGAATAAGAGGAAGGCCGAAAGTGACACCGGTGAGTGGTGACTGATAGATAAGGTGTGCGGAAATCGGTTGTCATGGTATGAACATGTGATGCGGTGGAATGAGGAAAATGTCGTCAGGAAAGTTTTGAGTATGAATGTGGATGGCTTTACGAGTAGGGGAAGACCAAAGAAACGATGGATGGACTGTGTGAAAGATGATATGGCGAGAAACGGGGTGACTCCCGAGATGTCGACTAATGGAGAAGTATGGAAGAAAAAAAAGACATGTTGATGCGACCCCAAATAAATTGGGACAAGGGCAGGGGACTGATGATGACTGCCGAGTTCATATCCACTTGACAACAACACATGAGCCAAGTTACTTGATTTCTTTATCTTTTTCGAATTTCTTGTAATAAAATTGAGTATCTCTTTTCTACAGCATACTGCGGCCAGAGAGACTCACTGTCCACAATGTGTGAGTCAATAACTGGCGATGCGGCCCTCTACTCCATGTTCAGGAAGGAGCCTAGGCCATTGCCTGAGCCGTGCCCCTTCCATCCAGCGCCGTTCACATTCACTTATAGTCGGTAAGTGTTCAATAACTGGCGATGCGGCCCTCTACTCCATGTTCAGGGAGGAGCCCAGACCGCTGCCTGAACCCTGCCCGTTCCATCCTGGCCGTTTACTTATACTTATAGTCGGTAAGTGTTCAATAACTGGTGAATGGTGATGCAGCTCTTTACTCTATGTTCAGAAAGGAGCCCAGGCCGCTGCCTGAACACTGCCCGTTAAATCCAGTGCCTTTCACGTTAACTTATAGTCGATAATTAGGATATGCACTAGGGGAAGATTTGGGCTAGTGGTCTTCTGTAAAGTTCACTTGGAACCTCACTCAAGTGAGCGCACACAATTCGAAAGCGAACTCATTTGTTTTTAAAGTAAATCATCGCGGATTCACAAAGAGACAGCGTTCGATTTTCGCAGTGAGAGAATAGCTCAAAGACGTTTCTGGGAGATGACGCATTTGCGATCTGGTAATAGTATTGCAGATGAAACCCACCTACCTTCAGGTAGGAAGTCTGGTTGAAAGGCATCACTGATCGAGTTAGATTTATTGTTGTCACCATAATGGGAGAAGGCACTGGCTTCTGTCTTTGAAGTTTGAACGTCGATTAGCAGGGATTTCTTTCAAGGCCTACGCATACCGGGACGGAATGGTAGAGGATTTAAATTTTTACCAAAGAACATTCAAACTTATCTAGTAGGAATACGGCATAAATTCCAATGTTTTAAATTGATTCTGTGGCATCGAAAGGGATTTCATGACCGCGTTGGAGAGCGCGCTAAGGTATGCCGAAGCGCACTGCGGTATGCAACGGCACATGCCGCGGGCTGAGGCATTGGAAGCGGGAGTACATGCACACCACATTTGCGCCCGCGCCACTACCCACTTCGCATTCCTAGGCACGTCGCGGGATGTCTTGGTAAGGTGCCGGAATGCTACAGTATCTAAGCGGCTAGTGTGCGCTGACCGATGGCAAAATCCTCTGCCATTCCGTCCCGGTGTACGTAGGCCTTTAGTTCTATTGTAATTTTTATGTTAATAAAATATTATTTTATCGCTATTTCCAGTGGTTCCGGCGACTGCGCGAACCCTCCGTCGCGCGCTGAGTCTTGCACGGACGACTCGCGTCTGCTGCTGCGGTACATGGCCTGCCCTGATGTGCCGGGCACAGAGAGCAACGGTATGTAACCATATGCATGATACAGGGTCAAATTGAATTAGCTAGCGAAACTTCGCGGGTAACATCAGCTATCTGCCAGTGAAAGTCCCGTAGAAATCGGTCCAGCCGTTTTGGAGGTTCGCCGGAACAAACAAACAGACGGACAAAAATTTTAAAAACTTTTTTTTTAGAATTACCGTAAAAAATCAGCTGTTCAGTACATTTATGTTCGCATAATTCGTCAAAATATATTGAACAGCTGATTTTTTTTGCGCGATTTCAGGTTTGGTCCCATAGTAAAAGTTGTTCATGATGATGAGTAAATTGACCCGTTAAAATTTGCCACTGTGTACACTTACACCCTGTATATAAAAATGAATCCCTATTTCCCGTAACTTGAGAACGGCTTGACTGATTTGAATATTTTTTTTTTGTTTTATTCTATAAAAAATTTTTTTTTATACTTATGTATCGTATGAATGAATGAATGAATGAATGCTTTATTTCTAAACATAGGTCAATGTACAATATTGTGCGTAGCATTCATTCATTCGTATTTCATTCATTTCATAAGCATTTAGTAAAAAGCTGTTATTTTGATATTACAAACAGGACACTTAAGTAAATTTTATTTATGTATTTGTATGAAAAAATATAAGTAGTTAAACGTTTTTCTGCCCATATTTCCAGTTGAGGAGTTAATCTGCCTGGCGACATGGAAGGAGGGCTCCACGCGCTACCTCGTGGGGCTCATCTCACAGGTTCAGAGGAGGAACTCCATCTCCACTGATGAGGATATGTACAGGTATGGACTTTAACAGATTATCATCATCTGCCTAGCCTTTTCCCAACTATGGGGTCGGCTTCCAGTCTAACCGGAGGCAGCTGACCTCCACAACCCAGTTACTGGGTAACACGATACCCCTTGGCAAGACTGGTTGTCGGAGTTTCGGGTTTCTGACTACCCGTAACGATTGTCAAAGATAATCGAATGAGAGCCGGGACCAATGGGGAAGGAAACTGTCAAATCTGCACCCTAATTGCGTAACACATTAGCGATCGGAGTTGGTTTCATTTTGAAACAAATTGCTAATCTATTGCTTCGTATGTTCGAAAAATTTGTCTGCCCGACAACGTAAATAACGCAATGAATGTTGTTGAACTGTCAAAATGAAACCAACACCGATTGATAATGTGTTACGCAATTAGGGTGCAGTTCCGCGTAGATGGCGCTGTGTGTGTTTATTACATTAATTCGACTGTTAATGGCTTTCATTCCGGTATCTTGTTAAAAACTGCCGCGAGATGGCGCTAAGTGTTTTTGCTTTTCGCCGAATTGATCGCTTTGTCTTCAAGATGACTTTGACAAGTGACAAACAGACAGCGCCCTCTCGCGGCGAAGCTTCCGGTACACAACCCCATCCATTGATTGATTGATTTTAAACTGAAGATCACGTCTAAATGAGTAGTGTTAATGATTTCGAAAATATATATGTTAAATTAGAGCATTTTCTTAATAACTTAATATGTGAATATTTTGGATTATGTTCATATTACGTAGTGTAATTAATTTGTAAAGTTATGTCAAAACACAGATAAAAACTGAGAATCACGCAAAAACTATCAAGCGTATTAAGAAAACTTATGAAAAAAAAAAAAAAAAAAAAAAACTTCCCCATTTTAAAGATAATTTAATTATTTATATTTTAGTAATACGTTTTTTAATATAATACCTTTTGTTTTATGTTTAATAAATTAATAATGCGTCTCGTTTGGGACAGCGCTCCTTGATGGGCGAGTCCTATTACTGGCTGCACGTACGACGCGTTGCGTGAGCGCAGCACAGAACACGCAAGCTAACCACTCAAGGCCATTGGCACTTATCTGCGTCTTATGCCGGGGCTACACTATACGGACATCGCCGTTGATCGTCGCGTTGAAGGGCGATAACCGTAGGTGTAGCCACCACTACGCGATAATTTGACAACGGCATTCACATTGCCGATGGACGAGGGATGTGAATTCAATGAGCATTGACGTTGACCGTTCAAGTGTGGCCACTCAATACATCGCGTTTAACTTAAGAACAATTACCGCGATGTTTAAAGCGTTTAAAGCGTATAGTGTAGCCCCGGCATCAACGTTGCTTTCCAAGGCACGGAAGAATCTCAAGTTATTACTTTAGACGACACGGTTGGCGCAATGGTTAAGCGATTGACTGCTTGCTGCACAGCATGTCACGGGTTCGATTCCCGCACGGAACAAATATTTGTACGACCTACAAGTATTTGTTCCGAGTCTGGGTGTTTTTCTATCTATAATATGTAAAAAAAAAATGTATGTAAGTAGTTTATCAGCCATCTCGTTACCATAACACAAGCATTAGGTTGCTTAGCTTGGGACTAGATGGCGTTGTATGAAATGTCCAAGGATATTTTTTTTTAATTTTTTTTTTTTATTAACATCACCTTTTCTTCAATACTTCCAGATGCTTCGTGTACAAGGGCCAACACGCCGACAAGACAGTGACGTACAACATCGCCCAGTCAGGTGACGCCACGTGCAACGGTCTGACGTCACCCGTCGACGGCAGTCGCACCATGAAGCTCACCAATAGTACGTATGACGAGCTCACTTGTAATGCGTTTGAGATTTATTAGGTACAAGTAAACCAGAAAAATTATGCGCTTCGGTAATCTTCGTGTTTCCGAATTAGCACAAACACGATCGGTGCGTCACAGGTCCAACAGCCAATACAATAAACTGCCAGATGTAATGAAAAATGATACAATTAAAAACGTTAAAAAGAAATTAGTAGCCTTCCTAATAGAAAAATGTTATTACTCGATTAATGATTTTTTAGTGGACAAAACTTTTTAATCAGCAATGTGTATAATAAATATAAAATTTTATTTTGAACATATGGACCTAGTATACCTAGTATATGTATTTTTTTATTTTTTTTTTATTTTATTAATATTTATTTTAAGTGACATTTTGATTTGACGTTTTTTAATATTAATTTACTGTACCTATGTATATTGTAATAATTCTAACTGTGACATTTTAATTTGTAATTTTATTTTTTAAATACCAAATTTTCATAAATTTTATTTATTTATTTATTTATTTAACACTTCAAGCACAAATGTACAGAGGCGGACTTAATGCCATAGGCATTTTCTACCAGTCAACCTTTGGGTGATGCAGAGACAAGCAGTGGCAGGTGCATTTTCGAAAAATTAAGGAATAAATATTTATTTAAATATAAAGATACACATAATACCTATTACAAACTATAAATATAATAATATATACCTAATTATACATAAATAAAAAATAAAAAAAATAAAGAAATAATAATAAATAAATTTTGCGTGCCTATTTCCAGGCAGAATGTACATGGCTCACTCTTATCTACTCCACCTGTATTTTAATGTAACCTACATTCGTTGTCGCGCTATGCCGTCGGGTTACCTATTCTGGTTGCAAATTGTCATTTAGAATAGAATATAATAGAATGTTTCTTTATTCGAGTAACCAAGTCTCACAAGATTGTTAGTAAAACTTACGATAAACACAGACACTAAACAAAAACAAAACAAGAAATAACGGTTGGTCACTGTTGCGACATCCCATGAGAGACGGCACAACAGTGACCCACGTACGTACAGTCCAGGCGACTCGCAACCATGCTTAAGACACGGTTGGAGCCGCCCCGCACCCTGCGCACCAGGGAAGCGCACCTTTTACTCATTGTTGCGTAAAAGCAATCTACATGCGCATCTGCAAACATCCCTGACGCACTACAGAAACACACTACATTTGACACTCAGTTTTTTTTAATTGCATAGAGTTGTTAATCTATAATTTTGTAATAATGGTATATACAAAATACTACTAATACTTACATGGTCGTAAAGCCCGCTACAGATAGCTGCGTACATCTATGTATCACACGCTTAGCTTTGTTTAATACAAGCTGCCATACTTATCAACAAATAAATCAAATCAAATCAAATAATCTTTATTGCAATCCATAATGTGGTACATACAGGTGGTAAATAATACTTTTTGAAACAATTATGGACCCTGTCGGGCACAGCAAGCTTATAAGTAAGAGAGAGAGGAAGAGCGCTTTTATTATTTTCCTTTATTTGTTAATGATTTTAGTTATTTAAATTTAAATTATAGCAGATCACGAGCACGCTACGCATGGCTGCGTGGCTATATGACGTCAGAGGTACACGCGTGGGTTGCTGCGGATGCGTTGCCCGAGCGAAGCGTAGACACGTTTTAAACGGCAGCCATTTTTTCTCCACGCTACGCGTTCGTTCACGCCCTTCTCTCTCCAAAACTGAGAGAGCAAAATTGGCGTTGGCGTGGCGTAGGTCAGCTATCAGTGTGTGGCCGTGGAGCCACGTAGCTCAAATACCAATCGTGGACGTGTATCATCGTGTGTAGCTAGTGTGGCTGGTTTAAAGCTTGTCTGCCGTAAAAAGCGCGGTCACTGTCGGACTGCATAGAAAAGAAAGAGAAGCGCGATGACACAACGCTTGCAAAATATGAAGTAATTACCGATTTACAAAAAATCTAGGGATTGGACTAAAAAAGTAATCACATGAAATCATTCCTTATTATTTTGTAAAGAACTGTATAAATTTATGAACACTTTTAATGAAAACTGTAGGAGTAATACGGTAAAAACTCGAAAAAATTGACAGAAATAGACCTGGGTTTAGCCTTTTCTTTCTTTAGTTCTACAAACTAAAATAGATTTCAGGACACATGAAATCACTTCTTGTGTGTTCTAGATTATCGTGTATCTTTTTTCTATCAAAAAGGTGCTATAGTTACTGTAAAAAATGGAAAAAAAGTTACTTATTTTCGCCGTACTTTAGGGAGGACAAGCTTAATAGCTCTATATTAGATCTCATAATCGTGCGTTCGTATTTCCGAAGTTAGACGATGATTCCCGAAGCGCATACATTTACTTACCGATCTGTAGTTATATTTATTTATTAGTGTTGGGGTCTTGTATTGTCTAATTAATATTATCTTTTCTTTCTTTCTTATATTTTTAAGATGTTATTGAGTGTACTTATATTTTATTTTTCTATGTTGTTTTTTAATATGGTGGCGGGAAATAAATGTTTTATTTACTATGGTTTTTAGTTTCTTGCTTTTTAATGTATTTATGTCTTGAGAGAATTAATACTATACTTATTATTAAAATGATAACCTTTCAAAAGTCGCTAAATTGGCAACATTGTCGCCGGCCTATTACCTGTTTACTCGATTTGGCCTTGAGATCACGGACTGTCCGGCCGATACCTGGCAACGCAGGCCTGCGCCGGCAACAGGCCACACACAGGGATCGTATTGGCTGGCATTGGTCGTCAATCCAAAACCTTAAAAGGAATTATGAGTCTGTGATCTATTGCGATTAACTGACAGGCTGATATCCGCCGGCGGACTGTAAATGTATGGGGCCCTTAAGTTGATCGAAAGAGTTGACTGTCTAACAATAAGTGACTGGCAGGAAAAAAACTTATTCTCGAACTTAAAATTAGGCATAATAGCTTATTCTGTGACACATTAACGACACTGTTTCCGCAGAAGTATTAATTTAAGAGCCCATACTACCTCAGCTTTTTATCTCGCTCGCACATACTGCTCGCGGACTGAGTGAGAGCGAGACTGAGTGCGGTGCTGAGCGCCGATAGTTTAGTAATTTGAAAAAAATAAAAAAACATATGACCTGCTTTATAGTTAGTTCAGTTAGTATGCAAAGTTTCATTATCTAATTTGAAGTACTTTTTGAATACCAGCGGTTTATTGTTCGGTTTGGAGGTAACTTTGGATTTTTTCTATCGAGAAATCGTGTTTTCGTCGTGTGTGTACTTAACCTGAATCCTCAAATTTACCATATATTTATTTCAAAATGAATGCTGCAGTATTTTCGACATAACGGAGGATCATGCTGAGCCATTTGAGGTAGTATAGGCTCCTAAGCAATTGCACGGCTCGCCAGTGTCTATCAATTCAAGTTTGTGTGGTCTAGACTACGATAGATATATTAGTAAGTACTCTTTTTGTTATGGGTATCATTAACAACGATGTGAGGGGTTCTGTAAGTTCTGATGCCATTGCTAAATCTAAGATGGCTGCCATACAAATTCAGGGTGGCATCAACACGCAAATTATTACCATTTTTTTTTTTGTTCATGGGAAATCATCAAATGTCTTCTCCCGCTCTGGGTGGAGCTGAGGGGCGAGTCAGACTTTTACTGACTAAAACCAGTCCAGTCCTTCAGTTGTCTGTGTCAGGGTCACGGTATCTCTTTCGAACAACCCGCGACCACGTCGACAACCTATTACCATGGATTAAGAGGAAATGCGGGTGGCCAGACTTTTGAAAATTAGGTATTTTAAGAAGGTATTGCTGTCGCTCTGCGAGCGCTCCGCCCTCGAATTCGTGCGATAAGGACAACTGCAGATCCGACTAAATAGCCTATGTAAAAAGTCACATTTCGAGGTTTGGCTCTCGCCTATTTCCTCCAATATTGGACCAATTTAAAAGATATTTCATAAACTGAATAAGAAGGATATATACTATGTCCCTATGTTTTTCTTTTTTCGTTAATAGTTGTCAAATCGGTACACTAGGCGTCTGTTGACAGCATAGACTACTATTATATATACTGAGATAGACTGGCAACTTAGGCTTTTCTTAGGCAACGCCATCTAGTTACGCGGACATACACTATTCAATGTCACGTGGTACGTTACCATAGCTACATAAATAATATTGTACCAAGTAGAATTAGCTTTACCGAGTTGTATAATCGAGAATTGTTGAAAATTCTACAAACTGGATTTTAAATTTTTAGGTTTAGTTTTACTACAACAGAATTTTCAACCATTCTACATTATTCAATTCGGTAACGCTAATTCGACACTAAACTTGTTGTTTCGAGGATAATGAAATAAATACCAATTTTGTTGTTATAATTATGTAAAACAATGTTTATATTTATTATGTAAAACAAAACATTACACTCAAACTCAAACCAGCAATACATTGTGTAGATAGAAAAAGAACATCATATTTACCGTCATCTTTGATGACTTGGCAGCCAGGTAGGCAATAGGTACACAACATTGTTTCGAGACATGGTTATTCAAGTATAAACACAAAACACTTGGTCAGTGGGTCGTCTGGGCGGAGTTAAACACTTAAATAATACGGTCCAAACTCCTATTTACGGTGGGCCCACAGAGCACTTGGAGGGCCTAAGCATTTAAATCACCGAGGAGCACGGGGGGCTCAAGTCGTGGTGATTTAGAAAGTAGACATTCGATGGGAACGTTTATCTTCCAAGATTTTTACTAAATACGGAGCAACGAACTAAACTTGACGTAAATTACACTGAAAATTGGCAAGCAAACGAAATATTTACAAAAATATTCGCAACGCAACCGCAGAATTTTTTTGCAATGAAATGTCAACATCAGCCTGTCACCTTGTGGCTGTATAGTCATTTCATATTTATAAATTCTACTAATAGTTTCTTTTTTGATCAATAAGAGCAAAACATTAATACAATACTATGATCGGAGACCTTTCACAAATGCAAAAAAAAAATACGAAAAATAATAACTAACTCAAAAATATCAAAATCAAAGATTATACGCGTACACTTCTACTTTATTGTACTAAAAATTGCTTCATGGATGTACGCTGGCAACACTGTTCATTTTTAATTTATGTTCTCGTAGATAGACGGCGCTGAATAGGAAGAAATTAAAATGTATAGCATTTGCCACCCTGTGGTTGACAGCGGTCTGAATAGGCAATTTTGAGCATTTTTGGAGGGTTCTAGTTCTTATAAAAATAATATATCATCAAAAAGGAAAACATAGGGGCATACAAGTAACTGTTATTTATATTTCTGTAAAAAATCATAGCTTTGTGGGCATTAACCAGAAAGAAAACAGGCGAGAGCGTTTGTATCTTTTTGTATGGAGAAAAGAGCACCCACGTTTCCTCTTAATCAACGTACACGTACTGAATCTGTGGTAATAGGTTGTGCTTCCGATGTCCCTGCTACCCTGTATAGTTTTTTTTCATGGGTATCATTTTCATGGTTCTTTGCAAGTGCTTAGGTAGAAAATAAGGTCCATTGCTTTGCGCCATAGTTATAATTTGATTTTCCAAATTACTTACAATTAATCATCGACTTTTGCTATGAACTACCCAACACCCATATTTTCATATTGATGGTGAAAATTAATATACTTAATCACTAACGGGACCGGCCCCGCGCGTGGCGTCATCACGATTGTTCGAGACTATTTGTCGGCGCGCGACGTGGTGCTTGTACACAAAATATTTCTATGAAAGGAGAAGAAACTGATGACTGTTTCTTAAAGTGGATAGACTATACCAGAAAGGTTTAGTGAAAACTATAATATTTATTTAGTGAAATAAATGTAAACAATCTTGATGTGACTTTGTACACAAACAAATATTAATCAAATAAACTACTGCTTAAACTAATGGTTCAATTGATTTAGTAATCATTGTTGTTGTATTTACATTGGTTTTTAGTTGCAAATTACTTTTAAACTGAGGTTTAAAAAAAATTATAAAAGACACATCAAGATTGTTTATCTTTATTTCACCACCTAAACCTTTCTGGTATAGGCTAGATTACGAATTTTGTTTTAGAACAACAGATGACATAATTTTTTTTCAATAAAAAAATAAAAAACAGTTTGTAATTCATATTATAATGCAATTATGTAGCTTTTGCCCGCGGCTTCGCCCGCGTGGACTTCCTAAATAATCCCACGGCATGATTTTTTCAGACATCTTCAACAATCATCGTCATATTTCAGCCTATTTATAAAAAAAAAAACTGTAATGAATTATACACCTAAACCTTCCTCATGAATCACTCCGTCCATTTGTGAAAATCGTGTGACATACATACATACAGACAGACGCGGCGGGGGCTTTGTTTGATAATAAATGTAGTGATTCGGTGTTGCTGATTACCCGATTAGTTTTAGACGATAACAGAGTCATTGTGGTATCATCAAATCCTAATCCCAAACAAAACTCTTCAACCATAACAAAATGAATGGGAAAATAGTAAAGATTACGTAATCAGTTATCGTAACTAACGTATTTTCCAACATTTTCCAGTCGATGATGAGCACAACCGCTGCCACTTCCCCAGCTGGGTGGTGGAACACCACAAGTGGTTCAGTCTAGACCACACGCACCAGTACCACTTCACCACCAAGAACGCCACACTCAAGGTAACCAGTTTATGCATCATCATCATCACTCTTCTGTCCTTATCCCAATATATTTGGGGTCGGCGCAACATGACTTTTTCTTCCATACTTCTCTATTAGAGGAGCTCGTGGCTAAGTAATAACAGCCGTACGGGTCGATCCATCAGGTTAAGCTACGCTTGCCGGGGTTGGTCAGTGGATGGGTGACCATCTTTACATACCGAGACTCCTCCGTGCTTCGGAAAGCACGTTAAGCCGTTGGTCCCGGCTGTCATTCGTGGATCTTTGACAGTCGTTACGGGTCGTCAGAAGCCTGAAAGTCTGACAACCAGTCTTACCAAGTGTTATCGTATTACCCAGTTACTGGGTTGTGGAGGTCAGACAGGCAGTCGCTCCATGTAAAATACTGGTATTCAGCTGCATCCGGTTAGACTGGAAGCCGACCCCAACATAGTTGGGAAAAAGGCCAGGCAGATTGATTGACTTCTCTATTAGTCGTTATCTCGGTAGTCACTCCCTTTCTAGCCACATCATCTTTCACACAGTCCATCCATCGTTTCTTTGGTCTTGCCCTACTCGTATAGCCATCCACATTCATACTCAAAACTCTCCTCACGACATTTTCATCATTCTTCCGCATCACATGGTGATGGAATCACATCAAAGTTGTGTGAAAATTGCTTGATAACAACTTTTACTATGGGACCAAATCTGAAATCACGAAAAAAATAACAACTGTTCCCTACATTTTGTCGAGCTCTGCGAACATAAATGTAGGGAATAGCTGATTTTTTTTCGCGATGACCCTTTAAAAGGATAACGGAGGAGTAGGCAGCAGCCGACGATTATCCCTGTAATCGTCGTCGTCGTCGTCGTCGTGTGTGTGTTTGTGTGTGTGTGTGTGTTTGTGTGTGTGTGTGTGTGTGTGTGTGTGTGTGTGTGTATCTATGCAAGTGCACCCAAGGACAACCCCCAGTTAATCTAGGATTATTGCAAAACATGGAAACAAAACATATTGGGCTATGGGTTTGGGTGGCTATAGTGGATCGGGTACCTTGAACTATGATAGAACTATGTCCCCTACCTGACCAATGTTATATAATATACAAAGTTAAAATGCCAGGGGATGACTTGCACACTCAATAATGGGCCCCCGGAAACATTCGCTAGCACATAGTGACGTAGCGACAAGGGGGCAACATGTCCTGAGGTGCTTGAGGAGTGGAGAGGTATTCCACGTCTCTCAGAACAATCCCAGAGCCTGGAAGATGGTCAAGATCCCTACAAGCACTTACTCGAATACTTCCTTCCAGCACGTTTGCTCTTGCGAATCTCCACTCAAGCC
Source organism: Cosmia trapezina (assembly GCA_905163495.3). Classification (NCBI taxonomy): domain Eukaryota; kingdom Metazoa; phylum Arthropoda; class Insecta; order Lepidoptera; family Noctuidae; genus Cosmia; species Cosmia trapezina. The sequence continues at coordinate 9,080,988 of LR991049.1, forward strand.
GGCCAATAAAGGCAAGAATGAGGTGGGAGCACTGTTCTCGTCAGTGTTCACTCCAGCCGGCCAATAAAGGCAAGCGAGAGGTGAGGAACAACACTTCTCCCGGGAGATAGGGTCCGTGGGGGTACTGCCTAACAGCTCGCCACATGCTGCCCTGCGGGGTCATGTATGTCTCTTGGTCTGGCTCCTCACCCTACACCTGCTTCGGCAAAGTAAACTCCACCGGCACAGACCCAGAGTTCGGAGCGCGCAACGTAGAGATAGTAGTGGTTATTATTATTAATTGGCGTGCGACGGGTTACTAAAATGTCGGAAACGCGACCTCATCTAGTTTTTAAAACTTATGAATGACGTATAAAAGTGTTTGTATAAACCTACTTACAGAAATAAAATAATTTATCATAGAAAATATTAATGTGTTCACTGTAAATTTTCAGATAATGAACGAGGACGGCTCGTTCGAGGAGAAGCGGCTGGTGTGCCACTCGATACTGGAGCACAAGGACAACAAGCTGGTCAAGCTGGTCGCGCACCTCACCAGGGGATGGTGAGTCCAAAGCTAATCATCCGCCTAGCCTTTTCCCAACTATGTTGGGGTCGGCTTTCAGTCTAACCAGTTGCAGCTGAATACCAGTATTTTACACGGAGCGACTGCCTATCTGACCTCCACAACCCAGTTACCGGGTAATACGATACCCCTTGGTAAGAGTGTTTGTCAGACTTTCGGGCTTCTGATGACCCGTAACGACTGTCAAAGATCCACGAATAACTTAACGTGCTTTCTGAGGCACGCAGGAGTCTCGGTATGTAAAGATGGTCATGCCATCCACGGACCAATCGCGGCAAGCGTAGCTTAACCTGATGGATCGACCCGTGCGGCTGTTATTACTTTTTACTTAGCCACGAGCTCCTCCTCCCATACATAATAAACAATAGGTAAAAAATAAACATTCTGGTTTCTGTGCTACTTATGGAGCCAGTGCATTCACAGTTCGACCTATTCTGTGCTGCCCGCATCCAGCGGTTGAACGTAAAGCGCTTGCCTAGTAGCGTAGGCATAATAAGGATGGCATTAAAAGCAAAAAAGTGGTTACAATACCAACTGTTTACCGCTATTTGTCATGCCACCAACGCAATAGAAGTCAAAATCGGTTAAACGGACTGTAAAAAAGGTTTATTTAAACTAATCTTATTTCAAATGGAGTATATAGGGTGACTGGTAATTAGTGACCGATACCTACACACATGATTTTGCTCATGATAACAAACAACTTTTACTATGGGACCAAACTTGAAATCGCGAAAAAAAAAATCAGCTGCCCCATACATTCGTGTTCGTCGCATAACTCGTCAAAATGTAGGGAGCAGCTCATTTTTTTTTTCGCGATTTCAGGTTTGGTCCCACAGTAAAAGTTGTTTGTTATCATGAGCACAATCATGTGTTTAGGTATCGGTCACTAATTACCAGTCACCCTATACAGGGTGATTTTTTAATGACCAGCCAAATTTTCACAGGGTGTTCTACCCATGAATATGAACAACTTTTACTATGGGACCAACTTTGAAATCGCAAAAAAAATATCAGCTGTTTCATACATTTTGATCGAGTAGGTATTGAACTTTAGTAGGAAACCGCTGGTTTTTTTTTTCGTGATTTCAATGACCAACATTGAAATCACGAAAAAAAAAACCAGCGGTCCCATAGTGAAAGTTGTTCATATTCATGGGTAGAACACCCTGTGAAAATTTGGCTGGTCATTAAAAAATCACCCTGTATAATACGTAAAGATATAAGTAAAGTATTTACTAAGTATATTCTCTATTATTTCCAGTGAGTCCGGGCACGTGTGCGTCCGGCTGGCGCGCCGCGAGGGCGCCGTGCTGGAGCTGCAGCTGGGCGCCTCTCTGCACGACGCGCCGCACCACGCGTGTGCCGACCAGCTGTACACGCCCCACGTCACGCTCATCAGTAAGTTCAACATTATACATAAATTCAAGGTTTTTATACAAGGATTTTAATAACTGGCACTCTTAAACCCTTCTTTTTTTTGTGGATGGGAAATCATCAAATGACTTCTCCCGCTCTGGGCGGAGCGGAAGGGCGTGTCAGACTTTTACTGACTAAAACCCAACCGTGTTCCTTCAGTTGCCTATGCCAGGGCCGCGGTATCTCTTTCGAACAGCCCGCGACCCCGGCGGCACACCCTTATACCCTGGATTAACACATAGGCTACTTTTTATGGGAGCGTTTGTGCACAAATCGGAGAGTCTGTTACTGGTTGGGAGGGGTAGTTAATAGGTATGCGGTGAGTTTGATGAACTCTGTATCTAGACAGAAAGGGAACAGCTGATTTCACGCGTCGTTCGTTAGAGTATTTCAACATCCATTGCTGGTTTTTTTTGCTGTTTTTTTTTTACATAAATGGAGTGCTGCGAACACACAATGTAATTTGACATTTAAATAAAGAAAATGTAACTGCAAAAAATATTTAAAAAATTAAAACTTTCCTGAGAAATTTTCCGGTGATTCAAAATGAGGAGCTAAATGCACCCTGTTAGTTGGCGGAGGGGTGTCCCTTACACCCCGTATATCTATTTGCTTAAAAAAAGGTGGCAACCCTTTTCTCCATCTAATGTCAATAAACGTTTTTTATTTGGTTTGATCTTTTTTATAACACTTTATTTATAGATATGTTAATATTTCCAGCGACGTCCCTGTACCCGGTGCGGTGTCCGATGCTGGGTCGCTACACGGTGCTGGACTCGCTGGCGGACAGGCGCAGGAGACGACAGCAACTTACTATTGGTAACACACGCTATAATACTTCTTGTGACGTCCCTCTACCCGGTGCGGTGTCCGCTGCTGGTCGCGCTGGCGGACAAAAAATCTGCTGTTCCTTACATCTTGACGAGTTATGCGAATATAAATGTAGTGGACTGCTGATTTTTTTTCCGCGAATTCAGGTTTCGTTCCATAGTAAAAGTTGTTTGATATCATGAGTACAATCGGCCTCTCACCCTACATATATTGAGGAATAGGCTGTCTTGGGGGACTGTTGACAAAACTTGACAGCTTAACACGTCGCATTAACAAGTCGCGTGACGCGAACTGATAAGATTTTATCCTATTTAACGAAAATCGCTCAACGCGCTTAAAGAAGACTTCACTTGATTATCAAGGAAACGCTTTTTAATAATGTGTGAGCTCAATCTTCTCGGTATGGACATTTTTCTTGTGACTAAGTACGGTGAGGGCAAATCTAGCGATTTAAATCTTTGGGGGCGGGGTTTGCCTTAATGACAATTACTGGTGAAGATTTTCATTATTTACGGCCGCTTTCCTAGGAAAACAAAGCTTTACCCCCAAAGCGCGCCACTAGATGTTCCACATCAAAAATGTAACCTACACGAGGCGGGCTGCTAATATTTTCGAGCTCGCTTCGATCGTTCTTGGATCCTAATTTATTTCTCAAGCTTTTATGCATAAGTCGACAAAGAAATCTCCCAAGGTACAAGATATTTCTAGTTCGAGGGCAGGGTATGTTGTATACAATCTATGTATAATTCTACTTATATAAGAAGGTTATTTACTGTATACTTAGTGTCAAAGTTAATGTGTTTTTGAATAAAAATTATTATTTATTAAAAAAAGACTTGAAACTCTCTTGAAATTAGCCCATCTCAGACATCTGAGGAGTTAAGCATGAAGCCTAAAAGTAGTACGTGCAAGTGTTTTTTTTTTTGCAAAACTACCCCCCATTACTTACAGACGAGTCGACTGGTGAAGAAGTAGCAGAGAAGCCAGTAGAGTGCGTGATGGGCCAGTACGACAGCGCCAGCATCGGATGCGGCGCCTCCCAGGATACTATCGAGTTCCAGTCTGCTTGCACCAGCACAGGTATACTTACTATACAACGTGTGGCCGCTATAGCGACATTAACTAAAGACGCAGGTAGTGCTAGTGGCCAGTAATCATAAAAATTATAATAAGATAAAATAATTAGTAAATTGAAAAAAAATATATATTTCTAACAAACTAAATAATATAATTTTAATAATAACCAAAATTAGGATCACTCTATGCAAAGGACTCATTCATGAAGCTATTGTCAGCTGGTAAGGTATTTGCCTTTGACCCTTATTTTTTGTTCAACGTTTGTCTATTGTTCTGACCTAGCTGTGAGTAGCTTCATGAATTTTTTTTTGCACAACCCCCAGAAAAAAACTCGAGTGGCGTGACCATGTTTATCTCGTTCGTTTTAATTTCATCTCTGCGCTACAGGTTGCTCCAAGATGCTATTTTAGAAAATTGTAAATAAATCAATCAATAAATAATAACGTTTAATGAATTTAAAATATCTTTACAAAACGAAAACGTGGAACCCTATACGCGTGTCAAGTTAATGTCGTCAAAGCAGCGGCACGTTGTATACCCAAGGCAGTAGAGTTCGTGATGGGTCAGTACGACAGCGCTCAAATTAAATTAGCTAGCGAAACTCCACAAACGTGATGGGGTATCGGTATTTAAATATGATAAAATGAAAAAGAAGTTACTTTATTCGATGAGTTTTTTTGGGATCATCAACCGCAGGTCATTACTTCACCACTACTAATTATTACTACTACTACTACTTGCTCAGTCACTCACTCAATACTACATACTACTACACTACTACTAATACACTTAACTTACTAATGTATACAGTAGTAAGTGTAAGTAATTAAAAATCTGATTATTTTCTGACTATTTTTTCTGGTTTAGCTATATTTAGTTAGGCAATTTAAAATAAATTGCCTAACTAAACTTCGCAGACGCGATGAGTATCGCTATCTAAACAAAATAAAACAAACAATAACACACACACCGAGACACAATAACGTTCACAGAGTGACGTGATGGGTATCGAATTATCGATATCTAAACACGATAAAACATAAAAAAAAAACATTTTTTCTCAACTTCACATAGGCTTCCAGTAGCAACACTAACAACAGTCGACAACCTCCCAAAAAAGAAAACAACAAATCTTTTTATTTTTTATTTTATCGTGTTTCGTGTGGGGTTTACCTAGCCAATTTAAAATAACCCTTATAACGCGAACCCTTTTCTAACCGCTACCGCCACAATCCGCTCGGACAATATGGCCGAGTCGAACCTTCTAGAAGGTTCTAGAAGCTTCCATTAAATCGATGCACAGTCTTATCGTTGACTTGTGAGAGTCGTATGTCAACCGTCAACTAGGCTGTGCACATTTTTAGATAGATTTACAAAACTTGATCTTCGCCCCGAACCCAAATGGTCTTATTACAAAACGAGGTTTTTCTTCTATCATGGTTTAAGGCCCTGGTTCCAAGCTTGGTTTAGCTCGGTGTGTAAGTGAAATGGCTTTAGGGCTGTCTAGTTTGACGCACGAGAGAGAAGATTCTCACGCGCACCGGAATTATGCCGTAAAAGTGCAAATAAAATCGTATAAAATTAGAAATGAACTATTTAATAAAAAGTAATCCATCACTGGATGCAGTTTGGGATTTGACATTTCATGGTATATTGTTAATTATAATTATAATTGCTAATGAAGGGATAAACTGCTTTTAAAGATTATTAGGATTGTTTAAAGATTTTTTTGGTGCATTAAAGTATGTTGAATTATGTTTTGGCTTCCATCACTGTATGCGAAAAGGACTTGAAAATATCATATTATTTTAACATGACAAAATTATTTACGGTTTATGAGATAAACAGCTTTAAAAAACCACCTTTTTGATTGTTTTCAGGAAATCTGCGCCTTAAACCATCGAGCCAGTTTTTGTAATAAGAACCTAGTTGTCGCTACAGTTCTCTATACAAAAACTAGCTTACCCGACAGACGTTGTCCTGTCCCAATTTCAATATTCCCATATAAAATCCACTTTCAGTTTTCCAGAATTTTCCAATTTTCCCGGCAACTTTTCCAATTTTTCTCATCGTTTAAACCTTCCCTGGACTATGTCAAACATTTCAAAACCAAAATCAGCTAAATCGGCCCAGCCGTTCTTGAGCTATAAAATTACAACGAAAAGTGGCATTGATTTTTATAGATATACAATAGATAACAACTTAGTCCGGTACTAAGTTGTCAGTTTTTTAAAACTGACAACTTAATGTGTCGGAATAAAGTTCAAAATTTAAAAACCGGGCAACAGCGAGTCGGACTCGCGCACCGAGGGTTCCGTTCCGATTTCTGAAAAAGTGTGCTATTTAGAGACATCGTTTTATTTTTCCTGTAATCTTTACATAAACTTCTATCACATAGAATATTTTCAGATTTTTCTCTTTGCAAACTTCGGAGATAAGGGGGGGGGGGGGGGGGGTAACGGTATTTTTTTTACATTTTTCATCAAAAGTCGAACACTGTGCGGTCTAAAAAAAAATAAAAATATGTTTGAGAATGTGCAAACAGCGCTCTTTCATATGATACCCCACATGACCTAGTAGCTCCACTTTGAATTTTTAAGACCCCCTTTCACCCCATGTTGCAAAAAAAATACATATATTTTTATTTCTTTCTTATTTGCAAAATAGTTGGGTAAACGTCATCTAAAACTGTTCCAAATTTCAAGTTGATAGCACTAGTAGTTCTTGAGATATCCAGCAGTGACAGACAGACAGACAGACAGACTGAGTCACACCATAAGGGTTCCTTTTTTACCATTTTGGTACGGAACCTTAAAAATGGGTTCATAAACCATGGACCCTTTTTTGAATTTTGAACCTGGGTTTGAAGATGAACCTTGTTTTGTAATAAGACGGAAACTGTTTATATTGAAGCACTTACCTAGATAATGTGTTAATGTTAAACCCTGTATTTTTACTGTAATGTAATTAAGTTAAACCCTGTATTTTTACTGTAATGTAATTAAGTTAAACCCTGTATTTTTACTGTAATGTAATTAAGTTAAACCCTGTATTTTTACTGTAATGTAATTAAGTACTTAATCGTATCCTTGTATTTCCAGTGTACACCTGCTACGGCAGCTGGCGCGAGGGTGCGTTAGGCCTGGTAGTGGCCGGGCCAGCACGGCCAGCGTCCAGGCCACACGCGCTGTGCTTCATATACACTACATACGTCAGGAATGGTCAGTACTCACTGTGGTGTCTTGGTTTAGGTTAGGTCATATGTACAACTAGCTTCTGCCAGTGGCTTCAACCGCGTGGATGTCGGCAAATATCCCACGGGAACGTACTACCGGGAATTCCTTCCTTATTCCTTGTCTACATTATAAAGGGAACCTCTGTGCAAAATTTCAGCTTTCTAGGTCCAAGGGCTTGGGTTGGGCGTTGATGAGCCAGTCAATCAGTCAGTCAGTCAGGACTTCTCTTTTTAATAGATAGTTAGAACACTGTTTCCTATTTTAGTGCGTTAGGAGTGCTGTCGTTACGGCTGCTCGTACCAGTGTAATACCCGGTTCCTGAGGTTTTTATTTTTTTTTTTGCTATAATTCTATTTAACACTAGCTTTTGCCAGCGGCTTCGCCCGCGTGGATGTCGGAAAATATCCCACGGGAACGTACTTCCGGGAATTCCTTCCTTATTATTTGTCTACATAATAAAGGGAACCTCTGTGCAAAATTTTAGCTTTCTAGGTCTATTTAGGTTTAGGCTGGGCGTTGATGAGTCAGTCAATCAGTCAGTCAGTCAGGACTTCTCTTTTTATATTTAATAACATCTTGTGTACCCACCGTATTTCAGGCAAATAAATGATTTGTGATTATGAGGTTTTTAAACGGAGTTTATCTATTCGATAGTGATTATTGGTTTCGATATCGTGTTTCTGAACACTTCGTTATGGAAGAATTTAGCTTAAAACTCCAGTGAATTACTGTGGAGGGTTTGTCTGAGGACCTCAAAAAAAATATAAATAAATAAATAAATATCCTTGGACATTTCACACAACGCCATCTAGTCCCAAGCTAAGCAACCTAATGCTTGTGTTATGGTAACGAGATGGCTGATAAACTACTTATATACAATTTTTTTTTGTAAATACATACATATTATACAGGGTGTAATTTTAATCACCGTTATCCTCTTAAGGGGTCATTGTACTAATCATTATGAACAACTTTTACTATGGGATCAAACCTGAAATCGTGAAAAAAAATCAGCTGTTCAGTACATTTATGTTCGCATAATTCGTCAAAATGTACTGAACAGCTGATTTTTTGTTCGCGATTTCAGGTTTTGGTCCCATACTAAAAGTTGTTCATAATGATGAGTACAATGACCCCTTAAGAGGATAACGGTGATTAAAATTACACCCTGTATATAGAAAAACACCCAGACTCGGAACAAATACTTGTAGGTCGTACAAATAGTTGTTCCGTGCGGGAATCGAACCCGCGACATGCTGCGCAGCAGTCAATCGCTCAACCACTGCGCCAACCGTGTCGTCTCCAAAAACCGAGCCTATGGAAGGAATTCGCTTAAGGGGGAATGCGCTGTGGTAGCCCGCGAAATTTAAATATTTCTTTAGTTTTATGCAATTTGCAGGTCCGCGTCAGGTTGTGTTGCCTCTCTTGGTTACTATATAGTTATTTAATTTTGTGATGTTCCCAGACACGGGCGTGCCGGTGCAGTTCCTGGCGGTGTCGGCCGTGTCGCGCTCGTGCGACCGCGCCGTGCTGCCGGGCGTGGCGGGGGATAAGGCCTACAACCTCACTATCAATGGTATATTATTATGTTACTTGTTTTTATACGGTATGGAACCAGCACCATGTGCAATTAATTAAAATACTAGTATAAATATAGCAATTCTACAGTGTTCTAATTTACTCAAAATTAATACTCTACTTTTTGACCTAATTACTCGACCGATTTCGTAATTTTTTTGTTTATAGTCTTCAAAGACGATAACAACTATGTGGTCGGATTTATTGCATAGATGTGGGTTCCATACCATATACATAATTATTGATACAACATGTCCCGGAATAGGGATGATGACTTAATTTTTTTTTTTGTTCGTCACGTCTTTTTTTACATAATCAAAGGATTACGGCGATACATTGAGTTAAAACATGCCATGACATAAATTTGGCAATTTATTTTTATTTATTTAGATATATCAGTACTAGCTTTTGCCCGCGGCTTCGCCCGCGTGGATGTCGGAAAATATCCCATGGGAACGTTCATGTGGAAAACATAGGGCCGTCCGATATAACTGTGCAAACTCAAATCGCTACGATATATCGCTACCGTGTATAGTAGGCATAAAGCTACCAGTCGGCATGATTTTTTCCGACATCTTCAACAGTCGTCGTCATATTTCAGCCAATTTACACAAAACGATAATGAATTACTCTGAATCACTCCGTTCATTGGAGAAAACCGTATGAAAATCCGTACCGGTACTTGTTGACATTATCGCATTCAAACAGACAGAATTACGTGGCGGGGGGACTTTGTTAATCCCGCCACGCTCTAATAACAAATAACTTTTGTTCGAATGTCCACTCGTTCAAATAATTTCCTCGAAAAAATGTCGAATGAAATAAAGACTAAATGTTACCTCAAGATTCGAACTATGACTACATTTCCAATCCCTAAAATCTCTTAAAAATAGGTAGGTACACAAACATTTGTCAACTCCTATTGTACCCCTTAGGGGACGATTTTTCAAAAACGCTGTACCATATATTTCTTTATTTCCTACCAAAAGCATACATTTGAATTTTCATATCCCTAACTTAAGAAATACTGGGATTCCCTTACAAACTTTCATCCCCTATATCACCCCCTGTAGTATTGTTTTTGAAAGTATCCTATGTCCTTTCTCAGTATGCTATATACAGCCTTGCAAAATTTTGTCGAAATCCGTGCAGTTTTGTAAATTTTAAAATCAACCCCTATTTTACCCCCTTAGGGGATGATTTTTCAAAAACGCTGAACCGTATATTTCTTTATTTCCTATCAAAAGCATACATTTTAATTTTCACATTCCTAACTTTAGAAATACTGAGTTCCCATACAAACTTTCATCCCCTATTCACCCCCTGTAGGATTATTTTTTAAGACAAAAAGTAGCCTATGTCCTTCCCCAGGATGCTATATAAAGCCTTGCCAAATTTTATCGAAATCCGTGCAGTTTTGTAAATTTTAAAATCAACCCCTATTTTACCCCCTTAGGGGATGATTTTTCAAAAACCCTGAACCGCATATTTCTTTGTTTCCTATCAAAAACATACATTTTAATTTTCACATCCCTAACTTAAGAAATACTGAGTTTCCCATACAAACTTTCATCCCCTATATCACCCCCCCTAGGATTATTTTTGAAAAAAAAAGTAGCCTATGTCCGTCCCCTGGATACCATCTATAGCCTTGCCAAATTTTATCGAAATCCGTTCAGTGGTTTAGGCGTGAAAAGGTAACAGACAGACAGACAGACAGACAGACAGACAGACAGACAGACAGACAGACAGACAGACAGACAGACAGACAGACAGACAGACAGACAGACAGACAGACAGACAGACAGACAGACAGACAGACAGAGTTACTTTCGAATTTATAATATTAGTATGGATAGATAATCTAGTCAAAACTTATGGTCGTTACAGGTACGTGCGAGCAGAGCAGCAAGTATAACAGCCTGGCGCAGCGGCTGTGTCCCGCGCTGGCGCTGCTGGCGGCGCTGCTGCTGCTGGGCGCCCGGTGATACACTGCGGCGTGCCGTTGATGCAGCCCAGGGTTTGGACACCATAGGGTCTAGAGTTCACGAGGTTATGGAGTAGCTTTAAGAGTGTAACTTTTATATTGACGATCTTTTTTTCGAGATAGACATCAAATGAATCTGTATAGGCTTCCAGGCTAATCGGATGCAGCTGAATACCAGTATTTTACATAGAGCGACTGACTATCTGACCTCCATAACCCAGTTACTCGGTAATACTGTAAGACCCCCCCAACCCCCTTGGCCCCCTTGATAAGACTGGTTGTCAGACTTCCGGGCTTCTGACGGTAACGGCTGTCAAAGATACACGAATGCCAGCCAGGACCAACTTTTTAACGTGCTTTCCGAGGCACGGAGGAATCTTGGTCTGTAAAGATGGTCACTCGTCCACGGACCCATCGCGGCAAGAGTAGCTTAACCTGACACGTGCTCCCCTCAAGTTTTGTAGACTGTGTCGCTCTATTACTATCAGATCATTAAGTCGAGGTTTGTTCACGATGATTTCATTTGTAGTTAGTCAGTCGTATCAAAAGGGAAAATATAAAAAAAGCTAGTCTCATTTAATTACATAACTTGGATTTCCTGAAATTGATGCTTATATCTCGAGAACACAAGATGGCCTATACATATTGTCTTAGACAAAAATGTATATCCTTATTGCTACTCCAAACTCAAGTTTGCTAATTTTTACCTTTATTTTTTAATCAAAAGTACATCCAAACCCTGCTGCATATGTATAGCGAATAGTGTTGCTTTTTAATGTGATAAGTGCAAGATACGGCAAGAACACTAAGTAGTACCAGTGGTAGAAAAAGTACCGAACACGTACCAACCTCCTTTGTGAGCTCGGCAGCTTTTAGTAGGATTTAAAGGTTATTGTAATGGCAACACTGAAATTGAACTGTCAAAGTGCTAATAATGTTGCCATTTGACGGTGAATTATTTTATAGAGTTGTTTTTCTTTTAGAAAATTTTCGGTTGTTATTTTTTTTGTGTTTTGTAAAAATTGTTTTTTTTTCCTGAACTCTGTGAAATAATTGAATCGTGTGCTATAGGTTAGAAGAGAACGAAACAATGTTAAAAGAAACGAAGCAACGTGATCGATAATGTAAATATTAAAAGGTATAAAGTTGGATAACTGAAGAGAATATGACGATTTTTAAATAACTGTTACTTATGTAATTTAATTATGGTATATTATAAACATAATCTACCGTGGGGAATGGATATAGAACTGTCGTAATGATAATCATGAAATTATTTTCAGAATAATTGAAAATAAATATGTAAAAATTCATTAGACAAAAGTTCTATACCATTTAGACCACGAACAGATATTTGATATTTTTATTTTTTAAACATACTTAGGTAGTATATTAATGTAGTCAGTGCCATATTTGTTAAACCTTCCTACATACCGACGATTTGTCGCTGCTATTAGTCGCACGATTATTAGACTTAGTTTCAATTAAATAGACGTAACGCTGTTTTTAAGGCTGCAGTCGTAAGTGCATGCGACAAATCGCTGCGATTTTTCTTTATACGCAAACGCAAACCTGCTTTTAAGTATTTTCAACGCGTAGGCAAATTGCAGCTACGACTTAAAAAAAAATTGCTCAAAAATCGCACGACAAAATTGTCGTATGCGACTTTTTCTTCACAAATATGGCACAGATTAAATCTGTACAATATAACGATGATATAATATAGAAAAAAAACGCTTTCAAAGTATACATTGTATGCAGATTATACATAACATAAATACATGGTTGGAGCCACTGCTGAACGAATCCTTCCAGTCTAACCGGATGCAGCTAAAAACCAAGGAATGGTATTAGGAATTCGGTAAAATACTTTTTAAAATGATTATACTTACGGCTGTAATTCTACCGTTTCATTTGCCCATACAACTTTTTTTAATCGGTACCTACTTTATTTATTTAAAATCCCATTAAAATATATAAGGTGCTAAAAAAATTACTTTAAAAACTATATGGAGTGCTTTAGACCATCGTCGAACTGAATAACTTTTACAATGGGACCAAGTTTGATTTGACATTTTGACGAGTTATAAGATCGAACATAATTTTTTTTTCGCATTTACAAAGTTGGTCCCTTAGTAAAAGTTATCCATAAAGCTTTTAGAGTAATTAATTAAAAATTAACTCTAAAAACTATGGATAACCATAAAGTTTTTAGAGTAAATTTTTTACCATCATAGATATTTTTATTTTAAATAGAAACAAAATATCTTAGGACCGATTTTTCAATCATCAGATAAATTTTATTTAGGTAATATGTTTGACGTTTTGACAGCTTTTGTATAGAAAATATTTCAAACCGCCATATTTACTCCTCAGTTAAAAGTTGTCTGACGGTAAGCACGGCTGAATGAATTTAGGAACCTATCTCACAAGGGCAAGAGTGGCGGCGCAACCATGGTCGCACTGCCAAAAATATGTATGCTTGGTTGCGCAAATATCCACCATAACACTGGGTATATATTGCTGGCTGTGCGACCATGGTGTCCTAGTGAGATATAAGATACTTTTTATCCGAGTAAGTACATGAAAGTTTTCTCATGTCGGGGTCACCTACGTCAACGTCAATGCCCATCATTGGCATAAACGACGCAGTAATTATTCCGATAATTATCGCGATAAATTGAGTGATCACACTTGAACGCCGCCACCGAGTTATCGCCACGTCAATCGGCAATGTGAATGCCGTTGTAAAATTATCGCGATAAGTTGTGGCTACGCCCATCATCGCGATAATCAACGGCATTTCCCGTTGGTGTAGCCCGGATATCAGAATGCGAGCAAAACCACAGACAAAAGTTAGTAATTTATAAAATTAAAAGAAAAATATGTTAGTCCTACGTTCAGCAATGGTGTCGGTAAGATATACAGAATATAATGAATAAGACTAATTTAGATAGAACTAAATGTAGATAACTAAACTATGCTCAGCCGATTTTGATTAGTTTACGAAAAACGTCCATCTTTTTATTATGCTCATTTTTTTTTGTTTTTTGTAAGAATTGCAGCTACAGTGCGAAATAAGAGCTTAAGCTAGTCATTTTTTAAAGCGGTTTTTTTTTATAAGTAACTTTTCATGGAAAAATTAAAAAATTAAAACTTTTTTTTATAATTCATCATTGAAAAATTAAAAAATTAAAACTTTTTTTATAATTCATCATGGAAAATTTAAAAAAAAACTTACTTTGTTTATTTAAATCTAGCAAAATAAAAAGACATTTATCACGGTATAACCGGATGCAGCTGAATACCAGATCTATCTGACCACCACAACCCAGTTACTGGGTGGGGCGAGACTCTAAAATAGTAATAATTGTATTTTATTATTTTAACCACATTATAAACAGACTAAACGATATTTAATTTTACAATAAGTCTGATTTTTAAAGCGCAGTATTATTTAAAGCAGCTATTTATACGTATTACATATAATTCTCAATAATTATAAAAAAGGCTCTTATTCCGTACTAAATGAGTGTATACCAACATTATTTATGAACTTAATTTAAAATAACAGTACTTTTAATTTTGTAAAATTGATTTGTAGTGGGACCATCACTAGTCTTTTTAAAAATATTGAAATTGTATAAAAAATAAAATGTTTCTGAAAAGAAAAAAATGTCAGAACTTCGACCATATTTATATAAATAAGCATTTTATGATGGTCCCCTTATAATATAATTTCCAATATACTCAGTTTGCTTTCGATGCTAAAAATCAATAATGACCAACAGTAGTTATATAAATATACATTTGCTCATACGAAATAGTTGATTTTTATTTAGTATGTGATAAAATTAACTTAAGTATTGTAAACCTGTGTACACGGATTTTTCTTGCTTATAAAAAATATTTAAACGACTTAAAAATCGCAAAAAAATATCATTATGATTATTAAAATCAGTCACGATTATTTTGTCGCAAGTTCCATCCGTGTGCAAAGGGCCTAAATGATGTAAATATATTCAAGTTCCTGTATGCTTTTAGTTGAACTCAAGTTTTATCATTTGTGATAATATTCTGATTCAGAATGTCAATGCTTGCCTAAACTTTGTTTTTATAAAGAAATATTATGTAGCCCAGAAGACTATTGTACATACTTTAGCTGGATAATTTATTAAATTAATGTTGCATTGTGGCGATTTGGTCGCGCGACAGATTTTTTGTTGTGATTGTAAATTAAATATTTATGTTGAAGTAGTCGCACTATCAAAACCAGTGTTTATGTGATACAGAAAAAGTAACCATAAGTTACTTTTCAAAACAGGACTTTAATAAAATCGTGCAACCAGTCGCCAGTGTGCAAACGACCTAAGTATAAACGCATTTTTAAAAAGTTACAGGACGAAAGTATTAATTTATATAAATAACCGAAGATAATAAATAGCTAATAATTATATTGAAAATTATAAACGAAAAAGTTTCATACGATCATTTTTATCAAAAAAAAAAAAAACTTTTTTTTTTAAAGAATAATTTAATAAAAACGTGTTTAATGCACTAAAATGTTAAAAAATTAAATTCACTTAGATTTAAGAGCTTTGTTTTATTTTTAATTTATTGTATTTTTAAATTAAGGCGAAAAAAATCTTCACGTTGTGAATAATCTGCACATTCATGGTTTTTGTAAAAAAAAAAATGTAATACTCTATTGGATATGTACTTTCGCGTGTAAATATTTTTATTTGGCTGAAGGTTTTTGTGATATCAAAATGGTTTTTTTTTTCGTGTATAAAATAAGCGTTTATTGTTGTTTTGTGGCGTTTCCATTTTGATTTCGATTTGGCCACAGGATACGATTTGTAACTATTAACGTATAAGCCTATTATTATATTTTGATTACTGAAATATATTTGAAAAATAATTTAGTGTTTTTATTTTTTTGGTAACACTACTAAACTATCTACACTATAAAGCTAAGTGCACATCCGCAACACAACGGATTTTCATGCGAAAAAGTGCGGTATGGCCCGCCGGTAAACTGTTATGGTTATGCCAACGCCACCTAAAGAAAATATCAGGAATTTCATTGGCTTTCTGTCAATTCAAGAACGACAGCTGTTGGTGCATTCAAAACATTCCAACAAAATATTAACACTTCGCTCAGCGCCACTAGAGTGGCTTGGGGGTCAGTTTAGTGGACAGAAAAGTGTAACTGACACTGGCATGAACAGCATCAGGAATTTTAATTTTGATAACACAAAAAATGAGTAGCTAATTAGTCGAAATTTGGCGCCAAACATCAAAATTTGTCGGTCACTGGTTCAAAAGTTATAAGGGTTCATAGGTGGCCGATCTGGAGAGCAGCTTGGCCACCAATTGGCCACATTTTTATAGCTCAAAAAATAGGCTACCTAGCGAAGATCTGTTTTCTCCCAAATTTAGTCGCTCATTAGTCGCGATTTTTCGCCAAGTCACAGATTTAGTCGGGTCTTAGTTTAGGCACAGATTAATACCGATGCGGGACACTCCGTAAAATCATTTAAATAAAAAGCGACCCTTGCTACGACACAATAAAGTGCAATTCAGGTCGCACAACGCTTATTACCTACAGTTATATTCAACTACAAGTTGCCTCTCTTTCTATCGCGTAACTCTTATACCTTCTGACCTACTGAATTAGCCCCGCGGACGGGGCCCGCCGCGTACTTGTAGCTTCATACATAAACTGCGGAGTGTCACATCTGTATTAATCTGTGCCTAAACTAAGACCAAACATCCATACGTGAAACGGGTTGGTATCAGAATGACTGGATCGCAAATTGACCACGTCGCCGTCGCTGTTAGTCCAAATCTCAAAATGTCTAAATCTCAAAATACCCAAGTCGCAAAATGACTACATCGCTTTTAGTCCACAACTCATAATGTCTAAATCTCAAAATACCTAACTCGCAAAATGTCTACATCGCAAAAAGTCCGAACAGTTGAGGCACCTATACAGGGTTGATATCAGAATGGTACCTTTTCCCAGCTATGTTGGAGTCGGCTTCCAGTCCAACCGGATGCAGCTGAATACCAGTATTCTATATGGAGCGACTGCCTATCTAACCTCCAGAACCCAGTTACTGGGAGACACGATACCCCTTGGTAAGACTGGTTGTCAGACTTACGTGCTTCTGACGACCCGTAACGACTGTCAAAGATCCACGAATGACAGCCTGGACCAACGGCTTAATATGCTTTCCGAAGCACGGAGGGGTCTTGGTATTTAAAGATGGTCACCCATCCACAGACCAACCGCGGCAAGCGTAGCTTAACCTGATCCATTGACCCGTCCGGCTGTTACTTAGCCCTTTATTTTTTTTTTAAAGTTATATTATTAGAATACATAATTATATTACCGAAAATAGGTGATTTTAACATTTTTGTCTGTTTGTAGGTTTGTCTGTTTATTCACATCAAAATGGACCGATTTGGTTCAAGTTTCGTGTAAAGAGTGAATTTTGGAGAAGCACATAGTCTAGGGAAAGTAAGAAAAAAGTCACATTAAGAACCAAAGAAATTAATGTATAGGTGCCTACACAACTGTTCGGACTTTTTGCGATGTAGTCATTTTGCGAGTTAGGTATTTTGAGATTTAGACATTATGAGATGTGGACTAAAAGCGATGTAGTCATTTTGCGACTTAGGTATTTTGAGATTTAGACATTTTGAGATTTGGACTAACAGCGACGTGGTCAATTTGCGATCCAGTCATTCTGATACCAAACCCGTGAAACGTTCTATCGACGAATCTCAAAAACGAAACGTCCTGTCGGTGAACAGTCCAAAGGAGAAACGACTGTCGGAGAACGCTTGCAGAATCCAGGCACGTTACTTTGTGTAAATTATTTCTTCACCACTGCTCTCAAAACGGTGAAAGAAAACATCGTGACGAAGACGGCATGTCCTAGAAGACATGAGACATCTACCAACCCTCAACATCCAGCAGTGGGAACATTATAGTCTGATTATGCGCGATTTGAATGATTCAACTGCACAGTCTGGCGACAACAACCGAGCGCAAGCGGCCGCAGTCGAACGAAGCCGGTCAAACGCGACGCCAGCAGTAGGTACCTATGCTTTATAGTAAGAAAGGCTACTTTCAGCTGTTGTCATTGATATAAAATAATATATAAGGCAATGGCTGTTGTTATAAAATTCCACTCCCTTTGTCTGCGCTGACCCTCCTACCCTTACCTACTCGCACAATGGAAACAGATGAGTGTTTTGGCGCGCGAGTGAATCAGATGTACTAGCTAACAGGTAGGTAGTCTTTGTTTTGTTCGCAGAAGATGGCGTTAAAATCGAAATAAACAGAAAAAACTTATTATTTTAGTATTATTCCTACCTTTATGGTAGGTATACGACAGTAATTCTATGTATTGTTATAATTATGATCTGCAGCTTAAGGATATTTACAAAGTTTTCCTTCAAAGTGAATAACACAGCGATACCACTAGTGTGACCATAAATGCGGAATGTCCTAGGACAATTTAAATGAATGATGTTTGTGCTAATTGTCGAAGCAATTTCTAAACACGATCAATTTTATTTTATATGTACATCTCCTAATTCAACTCTGTTGAAAGACAGAAATAAGTAGAAACTTGGTACCTACTAACTGAAATGGTCCTGGCCAGGCCATGTAGAGATAAACCATTCTAAAAATGAACGCCGCTCCACAGCGCTCATTGCTAATACAAATAGAAATAGTTTATTGTCCAGGTAATACAGTAAGCAGGTTTACTTGGTAACAAAAGTTGAGACGACATGAGTAGCTTAAAATATTACTTATAGCTAGGTTACAAAATATTATTTGCCAGTGAGCCCCAAAAGACAGTTAGTCTGTATTTTGGGGCTCAGCAAAGGTGTATAGGCGCAATACACATAAATTGGTCTTTGTCATTGGTTGCTCAGTCACCGGCGAGTACGATCAACAACTAAACTAAATAAATACTTTACAGACTAACATACATAAAAGTATACACAATAAAATCGGTGTTAGTGTGTACCCGACTTGTCCAAACGTCAAACAGTCGGATTTGTCGGGCGACTAGTGTATAAATGACACGAACGCGCGACAGAGCGAACGTGTCGTTCCATGCAAAACGCATGATCCCCGCCTACAATTTTGATACCTGGACTGATCGCAGGATTGGTTGAACTCTAAGTGCGGCGACGAGTCCATGTTGACAGTAAAGTCGCCGCGCGCACAAGTAACGTGTTGCAATAAGTATTTTCCTCTCACACATTAAAATAATCACGTTTTGTGAATGATATGATAATTTTTAGAATGGTTCATCTCTACCTACTCATGTGGAGTGCCAAACGATGGCTGCACTACAGTCAGCAAACTGATAGTGCAGCTGGAGCTGCTAGCTCTGTCAATAATAGGGATGATGACAAACATTTTTTTCCTCAGTCATGTAGATTATTAAAAAATATTAGACACGTATTTTTTCTTTTTTACGTTATCAAAAAGATTACGGCAATACATTAAGTTATAATGTGGCATGACGACACTCCTAGCAAGATTTTATACGCAGTTTGTTATAGTTGTGACGTAGCGAGTCCCCACTCCCCAATTTTATTTTATTACAGCAAAAATACGTGTCTATAGAATTCTTTATTTTTTCCCAGGCATCATACCTATTCTTCCATACAGACTATCCTACGGTGCAAAAGTGTCTACGTCTGATTGTTACTTTTGTCACGGTTATACCACTAAGAAGATTTTGACGAAAATTGGTAAAAAAAAACAACCTCAAAAATAGTTGAAATGAGTTGTTGAAGTTTGTGTAGTTACAGTCTGTGTGGCATTTCATTGTATTTTTTTTTGTTTTACTTTTCTGTCATATTATTTTTGTTACTTATTATTTTTAAATTGTGTGTTTTTTAAGGACCGTCAGTGGTTTGCAATGAAGTTTATTATTATTATTATTGTCTTTTATGGTCCAGGACCTTTGGAAGGCGTACGAGGGCCGAAGCTAACTCGCAGAGGCCCATTAGACAATTTTAATTTATGGATTATTATAATATGGGAAACACAAATATCGCGCGAACGGAGTTGCGCGAACAGGAAAAAGTTGCGTCAATTGTCCTTAAAATAAATTAAATAATGGTCACTGTATTTCAGTAGTAAATCAGTGGTGTGAAGTATTTGGTTGTTTCATTAAACATAGGTATGTTTTAATTAGTATTGAGTGTTAATTAAAATACTTCAAAATGTTTCGTTTAGTATGTTTATGTTTTGTTTTTATGATATTGAGTGCTGAAGCAAATTTTCCTGAAACTGGTAAGTCCTTTTTTTACTGAGCTTATTCTATACAAGTGACTGTTAATACATGAAAGCTGTGGCAGCTGATAATTCCTCCACCATAATAAGGCATTTTGTGAGAAGACTTCGAATAGAATAGAATAGACATTTATTTTGCAAATATGGGTAAAGTCAAAGTCCTTTATTTGTTATAAATAAATAATAATAATAAAATAATAAAATTATGTTTATTTATCCCCACAAATTACATTCTTATTTCTTAAAATACTAACAACATAGTAAGCGCACATAGCAAGCGAGCATAGTAAATGCGGTAATACAAAAGTGATAATAAATATTTTTGTGCGATGACACATTTTGCCATAGTTATTTTGGCATGCAAATATTAATGGTAGGTAAAGTGCTTATTTATATAAGCAATATCTATACCAACAGTTGAAAAAAAAAACATACCTAATAGGTTTTAAGATACATTAAAGCACAGCCATATTTCACCATTCGTCATGCAAAGTTTTTTATTATAAAATAACAAGATTAATTTATTATTAACAGGATTATTGACAAGATACCGTAGTACCATAGTTACCATTTCTTGCGAGGTCTTCTCATTAATTCGTATTTAGTTTAAGTTACTAACAATAGTGTTTTAGGCATATAATTAATTACTCTAAGGTTTTAGGTGCAAATCTGATCTAAACAATTTATGGATCTATTAGTTGTCCGAAATAGGAGGAGCTAAGCCGTTGGTCCCTGCTGTCATTCGTGGATCTTTGACAGTCGTTACGGGTCGTCAGAAGCCCGAAAGTCTGACAACTAGTATTAGTATAACCAAGGGGTATCGTATTACCCAGGTACTGGGTTGTAGAGGTCAGATAGGTAGTCGCTCCATGTAAAATAGTGGTATTTTAGCTGTATCCGGTTAGATTGGAAGCCGACCCCAACGTAAGGGAAAAGGCTAGGCAGATTGATTGAGCGGCTACAGAGTACATACCTACTCTGTAGGTTCAAAGATACAGCCCTGTGATAGACGGACGGACGGACCTAGGGGTGGACAGCGAAACCTTATGAACAGGTCCCGTTATCGACATTTGGGTATGAACCCATTTTTTTTTGTGCATGGGAAATCATGAAAGAATTCTCCCGCTCTAGGCGGAGCGGGAGGGCGTGTCAGACTTTTACTGACTAAAAGGCACCCGTGTTCCTTCAGTTGCCTGTGCCAGGGCCACGGTATCTCTTTCGAACAACCCGCGACCCTGGCGGCCCTATCGGACCCCACCACTGCTAACATCTCTGTGGCGCGCGTGGAACACGACGCGCCGTCGACCTGGGCCTGGTCCTTACCGGATGGAGAGCTACCCTTGCTCGCCTTCCGCAAGCCCGCGCATATGGTGGCCGGGAATCGGCTACTGATTCCCGCCGCCCAGGGCGTCCCATATAAAACCCACTTTCAGTTTTCCAGAATTTTCCCAGCAACTTTTCCAATTTTTCCCATCGTTTAAACCTTCCCTGGACTACGTCAAACATTTCAAAACCAAAATCAGCTAAATCGGCCCAGCCGTTCTTGAGTTATAAAATTACAACGAAAAGTGGCATTGATTTTTATAGATATAAATTGGTTACATCGTTCATGTTGAAAATATACATGTGAGAACAATGTAGAAAGACGTGCACATTAAAAACGTCCATATTAGAAAGATAAAAAATAAAAACAACTAAATTTAAATTTAAAATAACCCGTGGCAGCTAAGAGACGACCAGTCCCGACTTTGGGTTTGGCACATCACGTCTGTTTCGTCTAGGATTCATATAGCCGTCATATAAATAAAAAGAGAAGTCCTGACTGACTGACTCATCAGCGCCCAGCCCAAAGCCTTGGACCTAGAAAGCTGAAATTTTTCACAGAGGTTCCCTAGGAATTCCCGGTATTACGTTCCTGTGGTATATTTTCCGAAATCCACGCGGCCGCGCGGGAAGTGCTAGTCTCAGTATATTTTGTACAATCTATCCACTCAAATAATGTCGCACGCGCCTCGCGGTACTTTTCTGAGCGGCACTATTTGAGCGGATGGATTTTACTTGACATACTTTCAGTCATTGTTACCCAATAATTGTTAAATCATTCTTAGTGTACCTATTAATTTGATTTCCTGTTATATTTACTTATAGAATAGCGTTTTAAATTCCGTCTGCAATGATGCAATCATAAAATAAATAAATAATTTACACTGCCTTTATATAACCCGTATTAGTCTCGATCCCGTGAGAATATCGGGATAAAAAGTATTCTATGTCCTAACCCAGGTTATGGTCTACCCATGTGATAAATTTCACCCAAATCCGTTCAGCTGTGTTAGCGTGAAAGCGTAACAAACAAACAAACTCACTTTCGCATTTATAATATTAGTTCGGATTACAATGAACACACAAACACTAGGTATAAAAAGCATCTGTGAGTGCACTAGCCTTTTCCCGACTATGTTGGGGTCGGCTTCCAGTCTAAGCGGATGCAGCTGAATACCAGTACCTAGTACTACCTGACCTCCACAACCCAGTAACTGGGTAATACGATACCCCTTGGTAAGACTGGTTGTCAGACTTTCGGGATTCTGACGACCCGTAACGACTGTCAAAGACCCACGAATGACAGCCGGGACCAACGGCTTAACGTGCTTTCCGAGGCACGGAGTAGTCTCGGTATGTAAAGATATACCCATCCACGGAGCAACCCCGGCAAGCGTACCTTAACCTGATGGATCGATCCGTGTGGCTGTTATTACTTAGCCACAATCTCCGCAAATAGGATGAGTATCATCAGCAAAACAAAGGATGGTGGGCCAACATTCTAATCGTGAAAAAATTATCTCCTGTCCCATACAAAACTCGACCCAAATGTATTAGACGCCTGATTATTTCTAAGCATAGCCGGCTTCCTTGCCCTAACTCGGCTTCTGCGGGAAGCTAGTGTGCGTACGCGCAGCGGAATGTTGTTGAATTTAAAGATTTTAATTATGCAGATATTTAGTGTATGACGTCGTATAATTGTGTATGGTAAAAAAAAAATTGTGCACGCAACCATTGTGGAGAAATTCACCAAAAACTGATTCCGCTGGGCGAACGTTGTCCTGGCGGAACTTTTTTTAATCCATAGACTTTAGAAGAAAAGAGATGTGTCCAAAAATTAGTGTGTATTTGTGTGTAATTGTGTATGTATGAATAAAACTAGTGCATGCATAAACTTCGGAGAAATTCAAGTTTCCGCTACGCGAACGTTTGGCCATTAGCTAGTTTTCATATAAAGCGCTTACATAGAGAACTGTAGATTTTTACATACGTTGTTTTGAATTTGTTTATATTTGTTTAAAAATTTATTTGCATAATATCTTCTCGTCTCACCACTCACCGCATTGTCCAAAGACCACAGTCTTTGACCAGTGCGTGTTGACGTACAGTCGGCGAGGTTTAAACTGAGCTTTGCATTTGTATGAGTGCACATACATAGATAGTGTAGGTGTGACGTCCGGCATTGAGCGCGACTCGTCCTTTGCTTGGTTTAAAACCGGTTTATACTGCTTTTTGGCAATCGGCTTTTGTTCTTTTAGTACGAGAGGCCATGAACAAAACCATGTCTCATCGTTGTAAAACCAGGCCTCTTGCACCGGTACATTCCGCTCGAGATAAGTACCTACAGCTCGCGGCAACTCTGGGTTTCAAGTCAGTCAGGGTGTATTACGCGCTCAGCGAGCGAGACACGTACGGCCGCCCATGAAAAAATTAAATTAATTAATTTAAGTATACTATTCATATTATCACTATACTATATATAAATTAGTGATATAGTTACTTTTTTAATGACGAAAATCCATTACGAAATGTCGAGTCTTGTTGCTAACTTTTTTTACCTACCTACCTACTTACTATAGTTGCCGACATTTAACTTGAGCTCTCGGCGGAGTGGTGGGGGTTTGTGTGCGAGTAAGGTCCAAAATCGCTTAAAGTAATTAAGGATTAATTTAGGATTAACAAGCAACTGTACCTACCCGCGATCGTACGATCGCACAAACTTAGCCACTGGTGCGTTGAGACATCTTTAGTTGTTTTATGACCATGTTCAGGCGACTAAAGTGGCCCAAATGTCACTTTCAATTTAAGACGTGTTTGTACCTTGTTTACTTTAGAACACTTCTAAATATTATACGAGATGATGGTGTAGGTATTAAAAATAATTGATGATTGAATGATGATCATGATTTAATAATGATTGTTTGATTGATTAATATAAAATAAAAAAATAACGTTTGAAAATTATAAGACATTACATTAAAGTGAAACAACTCTAGATAGACTACTCATAAATACAATAACAGTATAAAAAGGTACCATATACCCACCCCAAAAAAATCTTTAAACATACCTCCTAAAAATCTTTAAAAGCTGTTTATCCCTTCATTAGCAATTATAATTATAATTAAAAATATACCATCAAATGTCAAATTCCAAACTGCATCCAGTGATGGATTACTTTTTATTAAATAGTTAATTTCTAATTTTATACGATTTTATTTGCACTTTTACGACATAATTCCGCTGCGCGTGAGAATCTTCTATCTCGTGCGTCAAACTAGACAGCCATAAAGCCATTTCACTTACACACCGAGCTAAACCAAGCTTGGAACCAGGGCCTTAAGACGATTGAAGATTTTGTCTTACGTAAAACGATAAGACAAAAATGTTAGTCACTCACACCAATGCAAAGCTCATCTTACGCCTCGTGGACTGTACATGCGTGTACGTAATGACTTATAGCACTGAAACGTGGCCGCTGACAATATGCCTTATTAGATGGCTTTTCAAGTGAAAGACGGAAAATTTAAGGCCAAAATACCTCAGTGTTCTATGCATATAGGACAAGACATCAGACAGACATCAGCCGCTCGCAGAAAAGGTCTGAATATTAAGATTTAATTAAATCAACAGCGGGGTGGTCTCAGAGGTCTAAAAATTTTGGCATTTTCAATATCTACCTCTTGAAACAAGTGATAATTTTAGGGAATATATTCTTAACAGTAACAATAATTAATGTTCATGGTAAAATTCTGTACTTGTTTTTGACCTAATACGTAAATTTCCTATAATTCTCTTACAAACATATAATTTACATTTTTAAATATTTTTATAAAAAATAAAATAAAAAACATTTTAAAATATTAAAAAAATAGTAGCCCACCGGTATCGGGAACTGGGTCCACGCTCGGTCAGGGCTCCAGAGAGAGGAACCTCCTAACAATGCGCGCCGTGTCCAG
This sequence comes from Cosmia trapezina, assembly GCA_905163495.3. Lineage (NCBI taxonomy): Eukaryota > Metazoa > Arthropoda > Insecta > Lepidoptera > Noctuidae > Cosmia > Cosmia trapezina. The sequence goes on from LR991049.1 coordinate 9,106,297, forward strand.
AAGCACCGCTTTCTGAATCAAGCTCTTGATCCAGCTGCCCAACGAGAGCCTCCTTAGGTGTTGGTCGAGGCTCTTGGCAATTAAGCCATTGGCTGATACGACTATCGGCACAATGATTGCTGAGTCCACATCCCACATGTCAACAACCTCGCGAGCCAAGTCAAGATACTTGATTTGTTTATCTTTCTCGGCTTTCACGAGGTTCCCGTCATGCGGGACTGTTATGTCAACAATCATTGCGCGCCGCTCTGTTCGATCCACCACCACTATATCAGGCTTATTGGCAACAATAGTCCTGTCAGTGATGATGGATCGGTCCTAGTACAATGTGATATTTCCATTTTCGAGAACTGGGTCGGGCATATACCTGTAGCACGGCACCTAGTAGTACCTGTAGTGTGACCTAACACGTAAATTATTATTAAATTATATGGTTAATTATTTCATTATTTCGCCACATCTGTGCCTTTCATTGAACTTCGATCACTATTATACGCAGCTATCGCTTCGTCTGAGGCTCCCGTTCAATAATTTCCCAACCTGCCAATGATTTCAAAAGTAAGGATACGCCCGTCGGAACATTTCACCTAAACCTTCTTCATACAAGCAAAAAGTAGCGCCATCTGTGACATCTGTCATAACTAGAGATCGGATAATCGGATGCATATTAACCTAAAGTTAATATTTCGCTAACAAAGTATGGAAGCGGCTTCTTAGCATTTTTTTTCTTAGTATAAATCCCGGGATTCCAGAAAATGTGGGAATGCACAACTAATCGGATACATGGTATGGAAACGACTTCATAAATAACGTGGTTTTATTTATTTGGAAATACCGGGAAATCGGGATCACATAAATATTCCGTTTGTTACACGTGATCCCCGCGAGAAATACAAAGCTGCCGAATTAAAATGGTTGTCACTGGAAGGTACCGTCACTATATCGGTGGGGTTGTTTTCATGGGTTTCGAGAATGTTAAAGCCGATAGTGACGTTAAAATGTAAATCCAAGATGGCGGCTGCGAACATTTTCGAATTTTTCGTCATAGGTGTCGTTTTCATGGTTTTCGAGGGTTTTAAAGCCGATAGTGATGTTAAAATGTAAATCCAAGATGGCGGCTGCGAACATTTTCAAATTTTTCGTCATGGGTGTCGTTTTCATGGTTTTCGAGGGTTTTAAAGCCGATAGTGATGTTAAAATGTAAATCCAAGATGGCGGCTGCGAACATTTTCAAATTTTTCGTCATGGGTGTCGTTTTCATGCTTTTCGAGGGAGTTAAAGCCGATAGTGATGTTAAAATGTAAATCCAAAATGGCGGCTGCCAAATTTTAAAATTTTTCGTCATGGGTGTCGTTTTCATGCTTTTCGAGGGTGTTAAAGCCGAAAGTGATGTTAAAATGTAAATCCAAGATGGCGGCTGCCAACATTTTAAATTTTTATCATGGGTGACGTTTTCATGGTTTTTGAGGGTTGTAAAACCGATAGTGGCGTTAAAATGTAAATCCAAGATGGCGTCTGCGAAAATTTTCAAATTTTTCGTCATGGGTGTCGTTTTATTGGTTTTTGAGGGTGTTAAAGCCGATAGTGACACTAAAATGTAAATCCAAGATGGCGGATGCGAATATTTTTAAAATTTTTCGTCATGGGTGTCGTTTTCATGGTTTTTGAGAGTTTTAAAGCCGATAATGGCGTTAAAATGTAAATCCAAGATGGCGGCTGTGAAAATTTTCTAACTTTTCGTCATGGGTGTCGTTTTATTGTTTAGAGGCATGAGGAACAGGGTGTAATGTTCACTCATCTTCCATAGAAAAGGGAGGATCCTCCACCTGTCGTGTCTGGTGGGCTACTGTCCCACGGTTGATGTCAAGACGTTGTATATATGCTAATCGCGTGGTAAACTTGTGCGATGCAGGTTTGCGTGACGTCATGTCATTGATGCGTAGTTCATATGTGGTGATGTAGATGCCGCCACAATTAGTTTTTGAGGGTGTTAAAGCCGATAGTGACACTAAAATGTAAATCCAAGATGGCGAATGCAAATATTTTTTAATTTTTCGTCATGGGTGTCGTTTTCATGGTTTTCGGGGGTGTTAAAGCTGATAGTGACATTAAAATGTAAATCCAAGATGGCGACTGCAAAAGATTTCAAACTTTTTGTCATGGGTGCCGTTTTCATGGTTTTCGAGGGTTTAAAGCCGATAGTGGCGTTAAAATGTAAATTGAAGATGGTGGCTGCGAAAATTTAAAAAAAATTGTGATGGGTGTCGTTTTCATGGTTTTCGATGGGTACTAAAGCTGATAGTGACATTAAAATGTAAATCCAAGATGGCGGCTGCAAAAATTTCGGTCGGTTTTACAACCCTCGAAAACCATGAAAACGACACCCATGACGAAAAATTTAAAAATACTCGCAGTCGCCATCTTGGATTTACATTTTAATGTTACTATTGGCTTTAAAACCCTCAGAAACCATGAAAACGACACCCATGACGAAAAATTAGAAAATAATCGCAGCCGCCATCTTTGATTTACATTTTAATGTCACTGTCAGCTTTAGTACCCCCCAAAACCATGAAAACGACACCCATGACGAAAAACAAAAAAATATTTGCATCCGCCATCTTGGATTTACAATATAGTGTCACTATCGGCTTTAACACCCTCGAAAACCAATAAAACGACACCCATGACGAAAATTAGAAAATGTTCGCAGCCGCCATCTTGGATTTACATTTTAATGTTACTATCAGCTTCAACACCCTCGAAAACCAATAAAACGACACCCATGACGAAAAATTAGAAAATGTTCGCAGCCGCCATCTTGGATTTACATTTTAATGTAACTATCAGCTTTAACACCCCCGAAAACCAGGAAATCGACACCCATGACGAAAAATTAAAAAATATTCGCATCCGCCATCTTGGATTTACATTTTAATGTCACTACCGGCTTTAACACCCTCGAAAAGCATGAAAACGACACCCATGACGAAAATTAGAAAATGTTCGCAGCCGCCATCTTGGATTTACATTTTAATGTCACTATCAGCTTTAACACCCTCGAAAACTAATAAAACGACACCCATGACGAAAAATTCGAAAATGTTCGCAGCCGCCATCTTGGATTTACATTTTAGTGTCACTATCGGCTTTAACACCCTCAAAAACCAATAAAACGACACCCATGACGAAAAATTAGAAAATTTTCGCAGCCGCCATCTCGGATTTACATTTTAATGTCACTATCAGCTTTAACACCCTCGAAAACCAATAAAACGACACCCATGACGAAAAATTCGAAAATGTTCGCAGCCGCCATCTTGGATTTACATTTTAGTGTCACTATCGGCTTTAACACCCTCAAAAACCAATAAAACGACACCCATGACGAAAAATTAGAAAATTTTCGCAGCCGCCATCTTGGATTTACATTTTAATGTCATCTTGGATTTACATTTTAATGTCACTATCAGCTGTAACAGCCTCGAAAACCATGAATAGTACCCATGACGAAAAATTTGAAAATATTTGAAGCCGCCATATTGGATTTACATTTTCAGAAGTTTTCACTATGGGACCAACTCTGAAATCACAAAAAAACTACTCGACCAAAATGTAAGAAACAGCTGACCTATGTTTCGTGATTTACGGGTTGATCCCATAGTGAAAGTTGCTCATGAGTACCCTATGAAAATTTAGTGGTAAAAAAGTTACCCTTTAAAAAAATACTTAATTTATCAATTCCGGAATCGCGATATTTTGACGATCGACACAAAAGTGCATTCCTTAATAGCCAAAACCTAAACGTAAGTAAATATACATTCGATTCTATAATCAGAACTATAAATTTGTGAATCCCGGTATTTTTTTAATACAAAAGTACAATGCATATTAGCCAACACCTGAACGCAAGTACCTAACTAAAACATTCGATTCCAAAATCAGAACTTAAAAATTTTCGTTCCAGAATCCCGGGTTTCTTTTTTTTTTAAGTGCAATCCATATTAACTAACATCTGAACTTAAGTAAATTATACATTCGATTCTATAATCAGAAGTCAAAATTGGCCGATACCGGAATTCTGGGATTTTTTAATCCAAAAGCCCACTCCATACTTAGCCAACACCTCAACTTTAGGTTAATATGCATCCGATTATCCGATCTCTAGTCATAACTCATACGAACTACTGCTTACTTCGTTAACTACGTGCGCGATGACAGCAGCGCGCGCACGGCCGCCATTGTGGATTTCGGTACTAAAATTATCACTTTAAAGATGTGTTTATTTAATAATTAAATTGCAACAAAAGCAATATAAGGTTACCTACTGATGATACGATATCCCATGTTGCTTTTTAATCTTAGTATCGTAATTTTTGCAGCCTTACAATGCAGCTTGGCATTTTTTTGACAGAGTGATTTCTCCGCACGCGGACCGCGGCCAACTGAGTCACGTTGGCCCTAAACTTTCATTTTAGGGCCAGCGCGCTGGTGCCATTTCTTCGTGCGGTGGGCCCGGTCCTTACTAAGTCAATAACTTACACTTGTCTTTATAAGTCAATGCATCCTGCTCAATAATGAAAACATAAACCCGTATCCCTCTTTTTGTGCGTAGTCGGGTACCTAATGTGAATACTATCTGTCAGTGTTGCCACAGCGGGCAGGGTGGTAACTACATTTATTTTAAAATTTGGTATTTTTTTACCAAATTCTTTAAACGCGTGTTTGTTGATACGAATAGTACATAATAATATACTACAAATTAATAATTAATAAACCATTGTGACCTTTAAAAATAACAATTTTGTAATTTCAGAAAATCCTGTAATTCGTCTGTCTCTTAACTATGATAGAAAAGAGAATTATAAAGTTTTTAAAGACAAACCAATGAAAATGGTTATAGAAAAAGTTTACGCACGATACGCATGGTAAGTTTGTTAAAAAGAGCTGAGATGTTTTTTAGCTATTCCTAATTAAAATTCCAGGATAACTTTTTGGCTTAGGGCGGAGATTTTTTGTAGCGATTCTATTGCGCGTTTCGTGTCAGGGGGCCTACTCCCTAAGTCCGTCCGTCCGTTCATCCGTCCGTCTGACATTACGATCCATCAAAACAAGTGTAAAAGTTAAATTTTTCGGACGGGAAAATACACATCCGGAGTAGGGACAACTGGCAAATCATGTTGTCATTCATACTTCGTTCAGGCCCTGAACCAATCATCCATCCGTAGGTGATGCGGAGTAGGAAACGCCCGTAACGAAGGCCAAAACTACGGGATTCCTGCTTAGGGAGTAGGCCCCAAGAATCGTGATTACGCGGTCGAAGGTATACGAACAGGAACTGCATCGCGACTGTGTCGCGGTCTTTCTGCAATTGTATCGCTAACTGCAAAAAGTCGCCATTTTAAATATGAACTGTTAACTTTCATAAGAAAAATTTTCTAATGGCGGTATCAATATTTTTTTACTTTACATTAAATTCCCCATTCAAAAATCAAATCATCGACGCGTAATGTAGTAAAAAATTATAAAAATAATTACTATAAAATTTTGATCTTGATGCATGACACTTTTTGGTACCACTTTTGGTCATTCTCCTTTTTCTCTGAAACCCATGAATTGTATGTTTTTGTATTGGAAAGTATTTTTATTTATTTAATTTTTTCGTAAAATTTCCTATGTTTTTAATAGTTACTCTGCTATTCGGGACGGAGAAAAATACAACAAATCAAAAACCATGAAAATCGGTCCAGCCGTTCTCGAGTTATAAGTGTTCGATCAAACCCGACTTCGTTTTGTATACATATATGTATAGAACTTAAAAAAAACTGTCAAAAAAAATGATTTTAATAATGATTTGACTCATAATTTTTTTGGTTTGATTTTTTGATTTTTGATACTTAGATGTTTTTTTTTTATATTTACAACATTTATTTAATAGACAAATCATACTTACAATATACAAGCTAACACTAAAATGTATATATATTATGTACAAGTATATAATAAAAATTAAAAAGGGGAAGAGCTCATAGAACATCAAAGCATTGATGATTATTTTTCTTAATGTTTTTTTCGGTTAATCGTATGAATTTCACGAGCTACCTTGAAGTATCTCCCTACCTGTTCACGATATATGATTGGGTTGAAGGAGTAAGAGTTCGTATAAAACAAGCCGTTCATTGTAAAACACATATCGTAAAAACCCTTTGTAGGAACTCTATCGAAAAACAGTTCAACGTTTAACAATACCCGATTTTGTTTGACTCGCATATAATTCTTATTATGTCTGGATTTTAATAAAAGAGTCCAGGGGGCCTAAAACGGTCACATTAAGCAATTCCTCTAAAAGTGATTCATTTCCTGAATTCAGCAATTTATTATGATTGTGCTATTTGACATTAAACTTCAATAAAGCAATTCATAATTTTGTGGACCATGTAACGAATCTCCATACAAAACTGTCAAACAGATGAATTTCGTGCTATGAATTGTACGCAGATAATTATGAATTGTCAGTTTGTGACCGTTTTACGATTTCAAATATGATTCATTATCCTATTATGATTCTGCGAAAGTGGCCGTTTTAGCCCCCTGCTTCTTAGTTTTTTTCGCCATTTTTTCTTAGAGATTGTCAGTGAGAAAATTCAGGAGCCACATTAAAAAAAAGACACAGTCTCAAGTTACCAGAAATAAACATAATATTTTCATGCATCTGATTTCAGGTGTGCCGATAAATACGGACGACCTGCAAACTCAAGTAATGGCATAAAAGTACAAACAAGTGCAAGTTATGAACAATTTGTACCAGAAACCGAATTTAACAACGATAGTGTCGATATCTTATATGTGAGTGTTTAATACTGTCTCCACATCATTAATTAGGGAAATAAGGCATGTTGTTGTGGTATTATAAAAGTTATAATTCTGATTTTAGATCACAAACGTTACGGGTGCAATGAGTACTAGGTGGGGATGCGTAGTTTTACAGGAGTACCATGGTCCGCCGATATATCCATATAGGAATCGTAATTATACTGCAAACAATTTACATTTTAATCTTCATGTCAAAGGAGCAAGTAAGTGTGTTTTGACCTCATTAGCACTTTGCCTTTGAATTCATCCGCCTCACATTCTTGATCTCGTGGGAATATCGAAAAATCTTGCCCTACTTCATAATGGAAACGTCCCAGGAAGAGAAGGTCCAAAGGTTTGGGCTGGACGTTGATGAGCCAGTCAGTGAGTCAGTCAGACAGGACTTTTCTTTTCATATGCATGATTATAATAGGTAAATTATAATAGGGGTAAGTATGAAAACTTCGAATTGACATAGAACCTTCATGGTTTGAGATTTTTGAGTGAAACTTTTTTCACATGGTACCTATGAAGTTCTTCTTTTAAAAAATGTGCAACATTCGATTATCGACTTTCAGTTGTTTTTTTATTCAGCTTAGACAAGAAAGATGAATACTCCGAAAATTCGAGTTAATTTTCAAATACGAGTTCCGACGCGGAACTAACGCGGCAGAAACAGCTCGCAATATCAATGTTGCGTTTGGAGAGGGGACTGCTAATGAATGCCTTGCGATTTGGTTTAAACGCTTTCGTGATGGAAACTTTAATTTGAAGAACGAACCACGTGGAAGACCTGTGTGGGCACACAGGTGAATAACAATGAATTGAAAGAGATGGTGGAAGCCGATCCGAGCCTTTATATCCATATTATTCCTGGTACCAATGTTTTGTTTTAAAAGATTGTTTTGCTGTCGTTGCTACGTTCGTTGTTACGTTGTTTCGAGGCCGCGTAATTCAGTGTGAAGTTTTTCGTTGTAACGTGCATTCGTTGTTCCGTGATTCGTTATCAAATGTTTTCGTTGTAATGATATTCGTTGCTGCGTGCTTTCGTCATTATGTTATTCGTTACTACAAACTTTCGGCACTGCGTTATTCGCCGTAGCACTTTTCGAGGTCACGTAGCGGACTCGTTTTAACTCTACAGGAACTGCAATTAGAAACCATTCGTCACTTTCCGTATTCGCCAGACCTTGCTCCAACGGACTACCATTTTTTTCGTCATTTGGACAATTTTCTACGTGATAAAAAGCTTTCTTCTCAGGAGGCAGTACAAAATGCTTTCACACAGTTTGTCGAATCTAGATCACGAGAGTTCTATCGCAAAGGCATTAATGACTTTTCTATTCGATGGCAGCAATGTATAGATAATAATGGTAATTATTTTGATGTAATAAATATGTTAAATTAAAAAAAAAAAACGAATTTCAATTTTTCAGTAAAAATCGGCAATTTCACACTTTAACCCCTAATATTAATCTGCCTGCGAACAGCGTTCCCGGGACAGTTTGTTAATCCGCAGTATTGGAAGCCTTTTTAGGAATATTGTGGTAAGAACACAACACAAAACTATGATAACGATGCGGGCGCTTCGTGAAACAACTCCTCACTCCCGAGACTTGGTGACAGGAGGAAAAACGGGGGATTTAGTTGGTAAAAGTCTGGCATAATCTTAACTTGCGAATTTACTATTTGAGCCGTCAATAACAGTTCAATAATATTTTGCGGACGGCGAGTAATGGGTAGCTCGCCGCCGGGTAAGGACGGCCCGGGTCCACGGCGCGTTGTGTTCCACGCGGGCCTAAAAGAGATGTCGGCAGTGATGGGGTCCGACAGGACCGATGCTGCCTGGCACAGGCAACTGACGGAACACGGGTGGGTTTTAGTCATTAAAAGTCTAACACTCCGCCCAGAGCGGGAGAAGTCATTTGATGATTTCCCATCAACAAAAAAAAGGGGGTCAATAATACACACACAGACACACACTACACTGACAGAGGGACTCCGGTGTATGCTGCTTTTTTGGACCTCTCCAAGGCGTTTGACCTGGTTAACTACAAGATCCTATGGTCAAAGTTGCGGGAGAAAGCCATAGCTCATGAGCTAGTTAACCTCCTCGAGTATTGGTACGATTGGTCGGGTGCATTATCTGGTGAGTATAGACTGGAGTGTGGTGTGAGGCAGGGAGGTTTGACTTCCCCGGCGCTCTTCAGTTTATACATCAATCAGCTAGTTGAGGAACTTAGTAGCACTGGTGTCGGATGCTCTATTGGGGGTAAAACTATCAATAGTATAAGCTATGCTGATGACATGGTGCTGCTGAGTCCCTCAATTGATGCGCTCAGACAATTACTTGGAGTGTGTGAGCGATACGCCACGGCCCATGGTCTCCTGTACAATGTCAGAAAGAGTGAGGTTATGGTGTTTCGTGCGGGTTCTAGAAAACTGACGACACACACATACACACACATACACATACACACACACACACACACATGTACATGTGTGTATGTTTACATGTATGGGCTGGCACTTAAGAGGGTGTCTCGTTTTAAATACCTTGGGCACGTTTTGACTGAGAACCTTTTTGATGACGAGGATGTAGAGAGAGAACGAAGGGCGTTGTCGGTTCGATGTAATATGCTGGCCCGCAGGTTTGCTAGGTGTAGTAAAGAAGTGAAAATTACGCTGTTTAAGGCATACTGTCAGACGTTTTACACCTGCAGCCTGTGGGTCAGGTATACGCAGAGGGCCTACAGCGCCCTTCGTGTTCAGTATAATAATGCTTTTCGGGTGTTGCTGGGGCTTCCGCGGTTCTGTAGTGCGTCGGGTATGTTTGCCGAGGCAGGCATAGATAGTTTTGAGGCTATCATGCGCAAAAGAACGGCATCCCTAATGCGTAGAATACGTGGAAGCTCCAACAGCATCCTGAAGGTCATTGTGGAGAGGCCAGACTGCCCTTTTCTGATGCACTGGTCCCGTAGACATAGCTGCGGGCCCGGTGCTGATGAAAGATATTTAAATTAATGTTTTATGTTTTATGTAGAGGATAAGTAATAGGGTCATGTTTTTGTTTATTTTAATTTTAATTGTTTTATGTTTGATTGTCATTTTATTTTAAATTCATTGCCTAGTAACATAGTTTATAAGCTCCTATTGTTACTAACCATAATGGATCATGTTATCTGACAAATATATGAATGAATGAATGAATGAATGAATAATATTATCAGAAGTCTCCAAAGTTGTGAGTGCGAATAAGAACTTCTTGCCTCATTTCTTCGATCTTAAGTTCCCTAGTCTTAATTAATAATTTTGTGAAAAGTTTTATAACATATTCGAAAAATAATTACAGTAATTAAGCTGAGAAACAACAAATAACGCCCACTGTCCAACACTAGAGTTGTTTCAAGGAGCTCGTGGCTAAGTAATAACAGCCGCACGGGTCGACCGCATCAGGCTAAGCTACGCTTGCCGGGGTTGCTGTCATTCGTGGATCTTTGACAGTCGTTACAGGTCGTCAGAAGCCCGAAAGACTGACGACAACCAGTCTTACCAAGAGGTACCTATCGTATTACCCAGTTACTGGGTTGTGGAGGTCAGATAGGTAGTCACTCCATGTAAAATACTGGTATTCAGCTGCATCCGGTTAGACTGGAAGATGACCCCAACATAGTTGGGAAAAGGATAGGCAGATTGATTGATATTGTCCAACACTTAGGTACTAGTATTAAACGTGGGAGGGACAATTGGTGCAAACAAACAGATGATTTGCTGTGCGTCTGAATAAAATTAAAAGACTGAGTACCTACCTATGCAGAGTGTAAAAAGACACATCACAAAGCCGTCAACTACGCATACTGTACAATCAATCTGCCTAGCCTTTTCCCAACTATGTTGGGGTCGGCTTCCAGTCTAACTGGATGCAGCTGAACACCAGTATTTTACATGGAGTGACTGCCTATCTGATCCCCACAACCCAGTTACTGAGTAACACAATACACCTTGGTAAGACTGGTTGTCAGACTTTCGGGCTTCTGACGACCCCTAACGACTGACAAAGATCTACGAATGACAGCCAAGACCCAACGGCTTAGCGTGCTTTCCGAGGCACGGAGGAGTCTCGGTGTGTAAAGATGGTCATCCATCCACGGAACAATCCCGCCAAGCGTAGCTTAACCTGATGGATCGATCCTTGCGGCTGTTATTACTTAGCCACGAGCTCCTACGTATACTGTACATCTAACTAAAAAAAAAAATTCCCAGGTCTACTGGAAAAAAACGATCCAAATAATGGGTAGAATATGTGGTTTTCGGCTTCGGAAGGTGTCTTTTTACACCCGGTACATAGGTAGGAGTGCAAACACAGGGTTTGACAACGTGTACGATATCGCTTTACATAAGACGATAAAGGTAGTCAAAATTCGTGCTTTCTAACCTAAAAACTGTTGTTTATGCGATTTCTGTTGGATCTTATTGAGAAAATTAACATAGCCCTGAAAATATTTGAACTTTATAATTTAATATTAACCTACATAAATTATGTTTTTTTTTCACCAGGAAAAGTCATTTTAATGGCAAACGACCAAAGTCTGCCTTACGTAACGACGAACTTGTCAGTTAACTATGATGGAGAGGCGAACTACACTTATGAAGACAGCGAGGACTTTTCGTTGAAAGTTTCGTGCAGAAAAGCAAAAGATAATAATAATCAGGACACTCTGCGTTTGGAATATTACAATGCAGAAGGTATTTCACATGAAGAATATAATTAAGCAACACCATCCACTCCATTCGAAGTAAGCAGCGTGGCGATTTAGTCCTCTGCATCCGTCAAGAGGGTGATTCTACTTGACATACTAAACAACTTTCCGTATGAAACCCATATCCGATGTAGATTACTTTTTACGTTTTGAAAAATTCGTGCCTTGCAACAGAAAAGACGTGCAAAATCCAACTATTTGCAATAAAATCGATCCGCCATCAATCTTGCTCTTTATTGCAGATTGATCGTTAAAAAGTAAAAATATTATATTTGGTTGTCAATTGATAGACTAGCACATTGATTATCCATCGATGTATCACAAGACGTTTCGCCTTTTACTAAAGATTTCCGTGGAGGGGGACACTCAAATGAGTCTATAGTATTTTTATAGCATATATATTATATAGTATATGCATGTTTATATATTTTAGCTTTATGTATTTATTTAAGTATATGTTAATTTTTTGTTTTGCGTTATATGTGTAGGTATATTTAATATTTTAGTTTAAGACTTCGCATCATATTTTTCTCTTCTTGTTCTCACACACTATTGTCTACATTTCTTTTTCATTTCTCCTTTCGCAGGTCTGCTGGAAGAAATTTCTAAAGAAATAAGCAGTACCTTTGTACTCCTAATTTTAAGTATTATGTATCTCTTTGTATTTTTCTGTGTGTACATAAATTATAAAATAACTAAATAAGACGTAATAATTTATCGCTTTATATTATTACACAAAGGGGATTAAAATTGATAAAGACATCTATGAGACGGGGCTCTTTAGGTGTTATAAAACTTATAACGCTCGAAAACACACAGAGCAAGAATCGCCGCACCGGCAGCGACTACAGACGCCATTAGTCCAACCGGCGCTCCATCTTCCGTTTTTTGTTGTTCTGAGGTCCACGCAATAAGCGCTGAGCACAAAGTAGAAACGTGGTCGTTCACAATGGACCTTATTAGAAGGCTAAAAGTCACCCAAAGGGCAATGGCGAGGGCTATGCTTGTTGTTTCCCTACATGATCGAATCAGTAATGAAGAGATCTACAGGAGAACCAAGTTAACTGACATAGCCCGAAGAATTGCCAAATTTAAGTGGCAGTGGGCAGGACACATTGCTCGCTCAACAGATGGCCGATGGGGCCGAAACGTTCTGGAGTGGTGACCACGTACCGGAAGAAGTAGGTAACGCCTCCCACAAGGGGGACCAATGACCTTGTGAAGGCTCCTGACAAAACCAGTCGAAGTGGCGGTATTTGGGGGAGGCTTAGGTCCAGCAGTTTTTAGTTTCAGCTGAAATGATGATGACAAAGTAGACTGTCACAGACCTGGACGGAATAGTCACGGGTCGTCAGTTACTATGTAATGAGTGACACCCACTGCTAGGCTTGGTTTCTATGGATAGTGTTGACAATACCGTCTCTAGCAGCGCCCGCAAAGGCGTTTCCGTGCTAAAAAAGCTCATACATGGCCTCTGACTCCACAAACGCAGTAGATAATAACGTCGATATCGATAGCGCTGACAAACTAATAAATATGTGTCTTTTCAGGGATTCTTCTATTTAAAACTAAGCCTCAAGTAACATCACATATTATATTCCGTTCTGTCTTGAAATCGAACAATGATAAGTATTATTTGGAGTGTATACGCGCTGCCAGAAACCCCGAAAGACAATATCGCTATAGAACTACGTTCTTGAAAAGAGATTTACATACTGGTAAGTAGTGGTGCTGTACTAGTTACTAAATGGTGAAGTAAATTACAATATGGAGGATTTGAAAAAGCCATTCTAACACGCAGTTTCCGAAAGCGGGTGTGACGTGCAATATAAGCATGTTTGTGTTTTTAAACCATATTCCTTGCCAGGTGAACACTGGTGATTGAAAAGTTGTGAGAAAATCGTTTGTCATGGTATGGACATGTTATGCGGAGGAATGAGGAAAATTTCCTCAGGAAAGTTTTGATTGTGGATGGCTATACGAGTAGGGGAAGACCAAATAAACGATGGATGGACTGTGTGAAAGTTGTTATGGCTAGAAAGGGAGTGACTACCGAGATGACGACTAATAGAGAAGTATGGAAGAAAAACACATGTTGCGCCGACCCCAAAAAAATTGAGATAAGGGTAGGAGAATGAAGATTCCTTGCAAGGTGAAAGGATGTTATTGAAATACTTAGATTTTTTTTTTACAGATGCAGTGCAACATGCAGTGATATTGTCCGTCAATGGCCAAAAAATAACAACATTTTTAAGTATCGAAAAGTCATATGACGATTATTTATTCAAGTTTATTGATGGAGAGGTATTGAATGTTACGTGTCGAAAAATGGACGTTAATATGAGAGGCACTCTAAGTTTCTATTCTGATCCAAAAATTACGAGACAGAGTAAGTAGATATCAATATAAGCAGACTCCAACAAAGTTATAAAAAACCAAGGCTTAGATGATGATGAGTTTGAATGGATTAGAATTATCAGGAGTTCATTTCGGTTAGCCACTTCTTTAAGCGGCTAAACCCTTAACTTAAAGAAAGGGGTTTTAAAAGAGTTTTTTAGGAGCTTACTAATTATTACATGGGATTAGAGTTAGTGATCAAGTCGGATTCAAGCTAGGCTGAACGCGTCATGTTGTGATGCATCATTAGGTTCATCAGAAGCGTATCGGAGCCATACATTTTGCTCTGATGTCGCATGGCATCAAATAGTACATTATTGCAAAGGCCGTGAAATAGGCAATTGCAGGTCGAGTATGAGTTTGAAGGCCGAGCCGTAGGCGAGGACTTCACTAATACGAGACAGGCAATTGCTATTTCCGCCGAGGCATATATAGTGCTTTTCTCAAAAGAATGCAGGGAAATAAAAGTAGGTAGTTAAGTTTCCATAATTTTTCAAGTTAGTGCCGTTTTTAATATGAACTGTACATTTCAGCATGGAATAAATTGTCCATAATGTAGATGGGTTTTTAGTTTTAGCAATCTCATTAAAATACGACAAAAATACTGTTTCAGAGAAAATGTTCACTTTTTTCTCGTTTTTCCAAATCATAAAATTATCAAATACTTACCTAGTTTCATGTATTTTTCTTTTGACTTCGCTGGAAGCAGGTTTTCCATTGCCAATTTGGCTTCTGATCTTAAATCTGTGGAGTACCTACAATCAATCTTCATTTCACTTTATATTTATTATGAATGTAAATTTGTTATTTACATACATAATACTTAAATATAAATTTTCAAATCAAGATGAATTTTCAGCTTTGCCGCCAATTTTCTATCTAACATCTGTGCCGAAAAGCATTTGTGGCTATCTATACAGCCACGTGAACGCAATTTATACTAAGCAAAGAGACTGCCATTGGTATGCCAAGAATGATAAAAGAGATCCAATGAAAGAGTATTTAACCCAGCACGCCGTTTCATACAACATTGCTGGAGCGCTCCAGCAATGTTGACATTGCTGGAGCGCTGTAATGTTCCAAATTCAAAAAACGCTCCTGCAATGGATTTGATTTTCTTTGACCGTAAATTCGATACTTCGCGTGTTCTTTATTCGAAAATAATGACAACATTTCCATGCATGTTTGAGAAAATTCTTTTAAATGGCTAATCGGAATAATTCCTGCTTAAAATTTGGAGGACAATCCATGTAGATCTAGAAATGTAATTATGTTTATTCCAAGGTTCTAATGTAGCTCAGGTACAGTCATTTTTTTTTTAAATGTTAATGTCACTCGTGTAGTCTTTAGACTAGCGTCACTCAAAAACTTAAAAAAATAATGCACTTCGTATTCAGGATGCTGTTGGGGCTACCACGCTTTTGTATTGCCTTGGGATTATGTTTGCGCACGCGCAAACTGACGGCTTCGCTTCGATCAGACGCAAGCGTGAGCATCCCTGTTGCACAGAGTGCGTGCCAGCTCCAATAGTCACCTGGGTGTCATTGCTAACAAACTGTATTGTTCTATCTTGCACTATTTAATCCAGCTATTTGTACCTGCTAATGAGTATGTTGTGCCACAATGTTTTATAAAAATGTTTTGTGTCAACGCTGTGGGTCCGTTACTTGAAAATATTTATTATTAAAAAAAAAACCGATACGATGCCTCAAAAGTAATAGAGTAAAGTCCACGAGGTTTAAGCTGAGCTTTGCATTTGTGTGAGTGCACATAGATAGTGTAGGTGTGACGACCGGCATAGAGCGCGATTCGTCCTTTGCTTGGTTTAAAAACGGTTTATACTCGTTCTGCCAATCGGCTTTTGTTCTTTTAGTACGAGAGGCCATGACCAAAACCATGTCGCATCGTTGTAAAACATAAAACGATAAGACGATTGAAGATTTTATCTTACGTAAAACGATAAGACAAACATTTTGGTCAGGGGCTCTCGTACCATTTTGGTGATCACCCACACAAATGAAAAGCTCAGCTTACGCCTCGCGGACTTACCTGTTGTATTTACAGCACTCAGGAGTCCGTCGGGAGGAGTTATTTCAATAAATGTACCTACATCAGACTTTCAAAATAAATCTCTATCTTGTGGTATCAATAACACGGATGAAGAAACGCCAAACGCGAGGCTGTTATTCTTGTCTGATGTTCCTGACTATGGTATGGAAATATCATCTGTTTTTTTTTCTCCTTCGTATTATACATACAATCTATATATATATATACTAGCTTTTGCCCGCGGCTTCGCCGGGTGGATGTCGGAAAATATCCCATGGGAACGTTCATGTGGAAAACATAGGGCATATCCCTAACTTAAGAAATGCTGGGTTTCCCATACAAACTTTCATCCCTTTTATCACACCTTGTAGGATTATGTTTTAAGACAAAAAGTAGGCCATATCCTTTCCCAGGATGCTATCTATAACCTTGCCAAATTTTATCGAAATCCGTGCAGTTTTGTAAATTTTAAAATCAACCCCTATTTTACCCACTTAAGGGATGATTTTTAAAAAACGCTGACCCGCATATTTTTTAACTTCTTACCAATAGCATAAATTTGTTATCCCTAACTTAAGAAATACTGGGTTTCCCTTACAAACTTTCATCCCCTATATCACCCCCTGTAGTACTATTTAAAAAAAAATAGTACCCTATGTCCTTTCCCAGGATGCTAGATAAAGCCTTGTTAAATTTTGTCGAAATCCGTGCAGTTTTGTAAATTTTAAAATCAACCCCTATTTTACCCCCTTAGGGGATGATTTTTCAAAAACGCTGAACCGCATATTTCTTTATTGCTTATCAAAAGCATACATTTTAATTTTCACATCCCTAACTTAAGAAATGCTGGGTTTCCCATACAAACTTTCATCCCTTTTATCACCCCTTGTAGGATTATGTTTTAAGACAAAAAGTAGCCCATATCCTTTCCCAGGATGCTATCTATAACCTTGCCAAATTTTAACGAAATCCGTGCAGTTTTGTAAATTTTAAAATCAACCCCTATTTTACCCACTTAGGGGATGATTTTTAAAAAACGCTGACCCGCATATTTTTTAACTTCTTACCAATAGCATAAATTTGTTATCCCTAACTTAAGAAATACTGGGTTTCCCTTACAAACTTTCATCCCCTATATCACCCCCCGTAGTATTATTTAAAAAAAAAATAGTACCCTATGTCCTTTCCCAGGATTCTAGATAAAGCCTTGTTAAATTTTGTCGAAATCCGTGCAGTTTTGTAAATTTTAAAATCAACCCCTATTTTACCCCCTTAGGGGATGATTTTTCAAAAACGCTGAACCGCATATTTCTTTATTGCTTATCAAAAGCATACATTTTAATTTTCACATCCCTAACTTAAGAAATACTGAGTTTCCCATACAAAATTTCATTCCCTATATCGCCCCCTGTAGGATTATTTTTTAAGACCAAAAGTAGCCTGTGTCCATCAGGATGCTATAAAGCCTTGCCAAATATTATCGAAATCCGTGCAGTTTTGTAAATTTTAAAATCAACCCCTATTTAACCCCCTTAGAGGATGATTTTTCAAAAATGCTGAACCGCATATTTCTTAATTTCCTACCAATAGCATAAATTTGTTATCCCTAACTTAAGAAATACTGGGTTTCCCTTACAAACTTTCATCCCCTATATCACCCCCTGTAGTATTGTTTTTGAAAGTAGCCTGTGTCTTTCCCCAGGATACTATATAAAGCCTTGCCAATTTTTTTCGAAATCCGTGCAGTTTTGTAAATTTTAAAATCAACCCCTGTTTTACCCCCTTAGGGGATGATTTTTCAAAAACGCTGAACCGCATATTTATTAATTTCCTACCAATAGCATAAATTTGTTATCACTAACTTAAGAAATACTGGGTTTCTCTTACAAACTTTCATCCCCTATATCACCCCCTGTAGTATTATTTTTGAAAAAAATAGTATCCTTTGGCCTTCCCCGGGATGCTATATAAAGCCTTGCCAAATTTTGTCGAAATCCATGCAGTTTTGTAAATTTTAAAATCAACCCCTATTTTACCCCCTTAGGGGATGATTTTTCAAAAACGCTGAATCGCATATTTCTTTATTACTTTCGAATTTATAATATTAGTATGGATGTTCTATATTTGGAAAAAATATTTTTGCATTTGATATCTTGAGGAAGGTTATAGGTTATTTAACATCACGCTACACTCGATGTTTGAGCACCACATAACTGACTATTAAGGCTTGTCCGCCGTAAAAAGCGTGGTCACTGTCGGACTGCATACAAAAGAAAGAGAAGCGCGATGACACAACGCTTGCAAAATATGAAGTAATTACCGATTTACAAAAAATCTGGGGATTGGACTAAAAAGTAATCACATGAAATCATTCCTTATTATTTTGTAAAGAACTGTATTTTATGAACACTTTTAATGAAAGCTGTAGGAGTAATATGGTAAAAACTCGAAAAAATAGACAGAAATAGACCTGGGTTTAGCCTTTTCCTTCTTTAGTTCTACAAACTAAAATAGATTTCAGGACACATAAAATCACTTCTTATGTATTCTAGATTATTGTGTATTTTCTTCTATCAAAAAGGTGCTGTAGTTACTGTAAAAAATGGAAACAAAGTTACTTATTTTTGCCGTAGGACAAGCCTTAAGATAATATTATTGTATAAGTAGCTGCGCCCGCGACTTAGTTCACGGAAAACTGCCACGTTCACAATTTCTTGGAAATATAAATAAATAAATATCCTTGGACACTTCACACAACGCCATCTAGTCCCAAGCTAAGCAACCTAATGCTTGTGTTATGGTAACGAGATGGCTGATAAACTACTTATACAGGGTGATTTTTTAATGACCAGCCAAATTTTCACAGGGTGTTCTACCCATGAATATGAACAACTTTCACTATGGGACCAACTTTGAAATCGCAAAAAAATATCAGCTGTTTCATACATTTTGATCGAGTAGGTATTGAACTTTTGTAGGAAACCGCTGGTTTTTTTTTCGTGATTTCAAAGTTGGTCCCATAGTGAAAGTTGTTCATATTCATGGGTAGAACACCCTGTGAAAATTTGGCTGGTCATTAAAAAAATCACCCAGTATACATTTTTTTTTTTTTTTTTGTAAATACATACATATTATAGATAGAAATATATTGTGTACCTTACTTAATTTGGGTCAAATAAGTTTATTTTCTTTGTTTCTTTTTTTTTGTGGGTATTAATTTTTTTGCGCGAATCCCTAATTCTTTTTTCAAAACTAAAGTAGCCTAAGTTACTTCTTAAAACATCAGCCATCTGCCAGTAAAGTCCCGTAAAAATCGGTCTAACCGTTTCGGAGACTAGCCGGAACAAACAGACAGAAAGACATACATACTAATTGTTTTTGAAGTGAAAACTTTTTTAGGCGCGTCGAGCGATTTTTGCTAGGGGGAAAAATTACGGGTTCCCGTTACTGCGACATGCAATACATAGCTTCTGTTGGTAGAGCCCATGCATGGACTGCCAATCTATACCAATATTATAAAGAGGAAAGATTTTTTTATTTGTTTGTTTGTTTGTACCGAATAGGCTCCGAAACTACTGGACCGATTTCAACCATTTTTTCACCAATAGAAAGCTAAATTATCAGGAAGTAACATAGGCTATAATTTATTTTCAAAAAATTTACAGATCCTTAAGAAAATTGCAATAATGTAATACAAAGTAGCAAAATTTTGCCAATAAAATTCTTGATTTGGCGTGCGCAGAGAAAACTATTGATGATACATAAAAAGTATGTACTACATGATTAAAGTACTCCGAAATAATAGCGCGGGCAGGCCATGCGATGCGACGGGGTGGGTCGTAGGAATAAGAAATTTCACGCGGACGAAGTCGCGGGCAGCAGCTAGTGTTTTATATTATAATGAGTACCGTATATTTGTATACTTTTATATACTTTTATACATTTAGTAAAAAGCTGTTATTTTGTCATTGCAAAGAGACAATTCAATTTTATTGATTTGTATGTAAGTGTATCTATGTAAATTTGTATATGTATATAAGTTTTGATATAAACATGACTATCTTATAAAAATATAATAATTTTCAGATGTTCGTATACGCGGCCTGTCCAGAACTAACGTCCTGTACCAGTACACGAATGATGAAGATCAATGGACTACTGAATATCAATACTCTGTGAACGATACTCTTAACTTAACTTGTGTATGGAAGGATGCATTTTACACTCAAAGTCGGATCAGTCCATATGAAAATCTGTTTCAATGGAAATTCGAAAGTATGCCTGTTGTATTAATTTTTTTAATATAATTATTACAAGAGTAGTATCCTCAGAGGTGAGGATTGTGACCCTCCCTGGATCTTGCATATGTTTTGTCCCGTTTTGTCACCAAATATATCAGTCCTGAGAATGCTAAGAGGGATGTGTGGTGTTACGCGAATGGATAGAATAAGAAATGAGTGCATAAGAGGAAGTTTGAAAGTGGCACCGGTGACTGAAAAGTTGTGCAGAAATCGGTTGTCATGGTATGGGCATGTGATGCGGAAGAATGAGGAAAATGTCGTGAGGAAAGTTTTGAGTATGAATGTCGATGGCTATAAGAGTAGGGGAAGTCCAAAGAAACGATGGATGGACTATGTGAAAGATGACATGGCTTGAAAGGGGGTGACTACCGAGATGACGACTAATAGAGAAGTATGGAAAAAAGGGACATGTTGCGCCGACCCCAAATAGATTGGGATAAGCGCAGGAGAATGATGATGATATATCAGTCCTGAGCCATTCTTGAGGCTTTCAGAAAAGATAGTCCCAAGGGCTATTGGTTCGATAAACCGTTTTGCTCATAGATCCCTTGGTCTTTCCCAAATTTTAGATTACAGACACACGATGACACTGACATAATTCCAAAATGGAAAAAACACTTTCCGCGTCGGTTTGTTGGACAAATAGTAACTTAGGAGTAAAGAGTCTGGCTTGCCTTTTCTGTGCCTCTTATGGTTTTAACCACTCCACTCCAGAAACTAATTACTTTCTTAATTTTTTAGATCAATTAATGTCTAATTCAGCAGCGATTAAGATGCTAACTAGCCCGCTATCATATTATTCCGAAAAACCATTTACGAAGATATTGGATGCAACCGCCAACGGAACTAAAATACAATGTATTTATTTTCCAAAAGTGGATCTTTCTCATAGAATGAACAAATCAGCTGAGATCATCCTCCGTTTGAAACCGGTATTGGTTACAGAAGCAAAGAGGGACGAAGATACTTCAGGTGAGTGATAGTAATTTATTTTAACGATGTATAAAATGGAAAGGGGTCACGCTTTCTCAAAAGTTACCTCATTCCATTTTATACATCGTTGGAATGAGGTAACTTTTGAGCAAGCGTGACCCCTTTCCGACCGCATCATCGTTTAGAATCTAAGCACATTGGCTTTACTGCACACCAAACAGAGGTAAAACAAAAACATCATCTAACAGGAGGGACGAACAGGGGTAACGTTGTCTGTTTTTATTTATGTATGAAGTAATATCTGAAAACACTGATCCGATTAGAAAGAAGAAAGAAAGAAAAAGTATTTATTGTGACTCGCACATAACTAAAACTAAAACACAAAATTAAAGTTGAAAACAAACAAAATATATAAATAAAATGAAAATAAGTAAATAAAAAACAAAAAAGTCCTGTACGAGGCCAAAAGGTCCCTATCTCAGCATGATGCTGCGGCACTTAACATGAGTGAGAGAGACATTACGAAAATTCTTTCATTGATAGTGAGATGCACTATGTCTTAGTGACATAGCATACTTTTTATCCCGATAAAGGTGACGGTTTCTTTGGAAATCGTATGTACCTATATCATATGGGTCAAACCGGGGCCCTTGCAGCTAGATAAAGAATGAGGGCTAAACTATCTGCTGATGAGATAGTGGACAAACGAGAGTCTACTCCATGTGGGTTAAACCGGGACTCTTGATGAAATAGTAGAAAAACGAGAGTCAGAAACAAGAATAGGAAAGGACCTGAAGAGTTATGACCGGTGTCACCCCATCTGCAGACAAATTACGATTAACATAATTAATTGACAGATAATTTCAATCAAATTCTGTTCGATTTTTAATAGGCCCTACTTTTCATAAAATCACTTTAAAATTCAAATCAACTAAATCTGACATATTTTATGACGGTACCTAAGCGTCAATCGATTGCGATTTGGTTACAACCATAAGAAAATCCTCGATGATTTTCTTTAAAACCAAATGAGTTCACTTTTGGATTTTTTTTTTTTTTTTAAATTTATTTCAACAAAAGTTACACAAGAGTATTTTACAGATCTTCTGCCAAACTGCAGGACAGTTTGTCGGCAGTACAGGACAGTTTGTCGGCAGCGGATTGTGTGCGGTGTGAGAGATGTTACAACTGAACTTTACAGAACAGAATTAAGTTTTAATAAGCATATTATAGTGTTAATTCCAGATGATCCAAAGCATATGATAGTTTATATTGCTATTGGTGTTGGAGTAGCTATTGCCATCACGATGGTATGCCTAGTTTCCTGGCGCAAAAGGACGAAACGGGCTAATCTTATTGAGGTACGTACAGTTAGGTATTAACTTTTGTTTTTAGAGGATGTAGTATAAATAGTACAACTGACGAAAAGCTCATTAGTTATTTTAAGTCCCGCTTCATCAGGAGATGAGCCTATTTCCACAGGTATAAATTCAGACTCCGGCCTGATACAGAGAATTTTCAATTCGAAAAGTTAGGCTTTGAAATACACAAAATGGAATTGGTTGAACCCAGCATCATATGTTCGGCAGACATGTTTGTGACCATTGGATCAACGAGCAAGTCCAAAGTAATAAATGTTTATTTTAATTCCAGAACGAGTATGATAATCTCTCAAATCAAAACGATAGTCCAATACCAGCATTCCCCAACCAATGGGAACCTAATTACAACGATTCAATTTACGCTAAAATTGATGAAGAAGTTGTGCAAGAGAATTACAACTACTCAACAGCCAAATTAAATGGCATGACATATAAAAGACAGAGTAACACCAGTGAGAATCATTATACTGAAATAGACGATTATTTCAAGCCTAAACCTGATGGACTAGCAGCCAATTGGAACACTGCTCAATCTTCCGACTACAACAATCAAACAGATACACTTAAAGCTACAGCATCCCACAGTTCGAATAATGCATGTTATAACAATGTTAGTGATTCAAAATCAGGCACTTATGATAGATTAAGACACAACAACTTACCTAACAATAACGGTACTGAAAATTGCAGCAATGTACAAAAACCGAGTAAAAGTAAAAGTGTCACTTTTAGACAAATGAGCAATGAGTTAAGACCGGGACATAATTACAATGAAAGAAACACCAGGCAAGACGGTAGGAATAACGAGTGTAAATTAAAACCAAACAATGATAGTTGTTACGCTAATACGGGCCAAGATATCTACATGCAACCTGGGGATATGCCTAAGAAACCTAACTATGAAAATAATTTTCTTCACAATGAGAAAACTGATAATCCATTAGATTCAGACTATGCTGAACCATATGGTGAGTTTGAAGTAAGTTGCAAAAATGACTTTTATGGATAAACTGAGGAACGAATTAATTTTATACAGAAAACTTATAGCAAAAGTCTGTTTGCATGAGTTTTCCCAAGCAACTTACCTAATAAAATTACCAACAAAAAAGGAAACACCGACTACAAAGAGAAAAAAATGTAATATAAGAAGAAAATAAAAAGAAAGATATGTGGTGTGTGTGTGGTATGATATGTGTAATCAGTTTTAGGAAGTATACTTGGACTTTTAATCGTATTCAGGTACGGCCCATTTATCTTGGCAAGTCCGAACTTCACGCATAACATTTTTTGAACCAAATGGTGACATGAGGCGAGTATGAATGAACACGCGCGAAAGTTTATAGTGTCTATATTCAGTGTTACCAAGATATTTCAGCCGTACAGTAACTTGACAGTTAAAGGGATAAGTTCATGACAATAAAAAGAAAATAAGGTGAAAAAAAAAAACAATTAGCGAAACTACCTTGATGCGCTTATAGTTAATTGAAACACACACGTTATATTCGTATATAACCGATAAGTAAATTAAAAACGAAAATTGTTTTGTTCTAGAATACGGTTAAAAGTTCAGCTTTAGGATGATTTGTATTAAATAGAAAAATGGCCTATTATAAATAATTTCAGGAGCGCAATAGTATACGAGTACTCGTACTTACAGCCAGTTTCTTCATCAAAAGTAACAGCCAAAGTAACGTTACAAAGTCAAAGTAACGGTTAATATTGTTTCTTCATAATTTTAGCTGTTGCTTTTAGTGTTACTTTTGCCTCTAACTTTTACTGACTACTTTAGTTGTTGTTGAAAAAACAACAACTGAAGTAATAAAATAATAAAAAAAATAATAATAATAATACAGGGATAATTATTGTCGGTTGGTGCCTCCTCATAGTTTGAAATTTTTTAAGGGGCCTCTGCGAGTTGGCTTCGGCCCCTT
Organism: Cosmia trapezina; assembly: GCA_905163495.3. NCBI lineage: Eukaryota > Metazoa > Arthropoda > Insecta > Lepidoptera > Noctuidae > Cosmia > Cosmia trapezina. The sequence goes on from LR991049.1 coordinate 9,130,902, forward strand.
GTATGCTTTCCGAGGGTCCGGGACCCCAGGGTCCCGAGATATGTAGAGATATGTAGATAATAATAATAATAACCCCACCTCCGTATCTCTACTTTGACGTCGTGGTGGGGCTTGCGCGCTCCGAACTCTAGGTCTGTCCCGGTAGAGTTTACTTTGCCGAAACAGGTCTAGGGTGAGGAGCAAGACCAAGAGAGATACAGAAACCCGCAGGGCAGCATGTGGCGAGCTGTTGGGCAGTAGCGACCCCACGGACCCTATCTCCCGGGAGAAGTTTTGTTCCTCACCTCTGGCTTGCCTTTATTGGCCGGCTGGAGTGAGCACTGATGAGGAACAGAGCTCCCACCTCATTCTTGCCTTTATTGGCCGGCTTGAGTGGAGATTCGCAAGAGCAAACATGCTCGGAGGAAGGAAGTATTCCAGTAAGTGTTTGTAGGGATCTTGACCATCTTCCGGGCTCTGGGATTGTTCTGAGAACCGTGGAATACCTCTCCACTCCTCAAGCACCTCAGGACATGTTGCCCCCTTGCCGCTACGACACTTTGTGCTAGCGACCGTTTTCGGGGGCCCATTATTGAGTGTACAAGTCATCCCCTGCCATTTTATCTGTGTGTATTATATAACATTGGTCAGGCAAGGGGTTGTCCTTGGGTGCACTTGCATAGTAAATACAGGGATAGTCGTCGTCTGGTGCCGCCTCGTCATTTAAAATTGTCTAATGGGCCTCTGCGAGTTGGCTTCGGCCTCTCGTACGCCCTCCAAAGGGACCCCAGGGTCCTGAGATATGTCAAAGATAATAATAAAAAGGGGGCTACTGGATATCTCCGCCTTATGAGATCCGATTTCGATGGTTCTTTTTTATGTGAAAGGTAGTAATTTTAAATTGGTCTCAGAAACATTTGATGAAGATCTGATGAGGGTCATCGGCGTGATGAGCAGAATAGGTCCTCAAAATGATGTAAATTGCTCACTTTTAGATTACTACCACTAAAATCGGCCCTTAGAAATTCTGAAAACAATTATCAGAATTCTGTAAAACGAGGCTTTAAACCCAATATTAATGTTAGTTTTACAACAAGGCCACTAGATGGCGCTACTGTTAGACTTAGCACTACTTACAGTCCGCAAGGTGTAAGCTGAGCTTTGCATTTGAATGAGTGCACATAGATAGTGTAGGCGTGACGCCGTTTGCTTGGTTTAAACCGGTTTATACTGCTTTTTGGCAATCGGCTTTTGTTCTTTTAGTACGAGAGGCCATGACCAAAACCATGTCGTATCGATGTAAAACGTAAAACGATAAGATGATTGAAGATTTTGTCTTACGTAAAACGATAAGACAAACATTTTGCTCATGGGCTCTCGTACCATTTTGGTGATCACTCACACAAATGTATAGCTCGTCTTATGCCTCGCGGACTGTATGGGTTTATTTTATGTTTTATATGTAACCTACACCCGCAGTTGGATATTTTTTAAGTTATCTAGGTATTATAATTATAGGATTTTAAACTGACATGGTTTTAACTACTAAAGTTATTTAAAACGAGATATTAACCATGTTTTTTTAAAACAAAACAAAAATATGGTACTCGTAAATATCCCGTTTTAAATAACTTTATTTGTATGTTAATTCTTATTACAAACAAATACTGGCGAGGTTTACTATTCGCAGAACTGCTAGTAAATAAGAAAATTATTAAAATAAAATTACGTAGGACTAGACTTATACTGCTTTCTCTTAAGAGAAATTGTGAACTAAACTACCTACTAATAATTTAGGAATCTAAGATACTCATAAATGTACGTAAAATTCATTAATAAGTAAATATAATGTTGAAGAAGTTTTAATTGATTATTATTTCCGACGCCTATGTAAATACAAATTATATTGCAGCCGTGGACGATTTTCCCCAACGATTTATTATTTTTATATCATTTTTATTATTTATTTTACAAATAATAAAAATTATAGAGAAATAATAAATGTAAAGTAGTGAAGATATAAGTTACCCGAAGTTTGAAATGTTTGGATCACTACCAGCGGGTTCAGTACCATGTGAGCAGCAGGGGCCGTAACTATTAAGAGGAAATGCGGGCGACCAGACTTTTGAAAATTAGGTATTTGAAGAAACTATTGCTGTCGCTCTGCGAGCGCTACGCCCTCAAATTCGTGCGATAAGGACAACTGCAAATCCGACTAAATAAAAACAAAAACAAAAACAAACACACACAACACTCACATTCACAACAAAAACAAAAAACTCGCATTTCGAGGTTTGGCTCTCGCCTATTTCCTCCTCCAATATTGGACCAATTTAAAAGATATTTCATAAACTGAATAAGAAGGATATATACTATACCCCTATGTTTTTCTTTTTTTGTTAAAAGTTGTCAAATTTGTACACTAGGCCTCTATTGACAGCGTTCTGAACAGGCAATTTTGAGCATTTTTTGAGGGTTCTAGTTCTGTTAAAAATAATATATCATCAAAAAGGAAAACATAGGGGCATACAAGTAGCTAATATTTATATTTCTGTAAAAAATCATTGCTTTATGGTCATGGACCAGAAAGAAAACAGGCGAGAGCGTTTGTATGGAGAAAAGAGCACCCGCATTTCCTCTTAAGACGTGAAAAAAGATCATGAATCCATCATGGTTCCGTTGAGAAAAAAGGATGGTGCAATAGGCCGTTATACCTCCGTCTCTCTCTCTCTCTCACACTGGATCCATGATCTATTTTCACGTAATAGTACGGCCCCTGATTTAATTTATGAACCGCCTAGAAGATGACAAAGCCGCATAACTGTTACGAGTGATATATAATTTGCCCCTTCATTACCAATACCTAGATTTTAGAACAAAGTTCCTTATCACAGTTATACTTTGTACACTTGGCGAATTATACAGGGTGAAATTTTAATGGTTGTTTTCTTTTTGAAGGGTCATTGTACTCATCATTATGAACAACTTTTACTATGGGACCACCCCTGAAATCGCGAAAAAAAAATCTGCTGCTCCCTACATTTTGACGAGTTTGATGTAGATAAATAAATAAATATCCTTGGACATTTCACACAACGCCATCTAGTCCCAAGCTAAGCAACCTAATGCTTGTGTTATGGCAGGCCTCTTGCACTGGTACATTCCACTCGAGATAAGTACCTACAGCTCGCGGCAACTCTGGGTTTCAAGTCAGTCAAGGTGTATTACGCGCTCAGCGAGCAAGACACGTACGGCCGCCCATGAAAAAATTAAATCTTAGATTTTAAATTTAAGTATACTATTCACATTATCACTATACTATATATAAATTAGTGATATAGTTACTTTTTGAATGACGAAAATCCATTACGAAATGTCGAGTCTTGTTGCTACCTTTTTTTTACCTACCTACCTACTTACTATAGTTGCCGACATTTAACTTGACCTCTCGGCGGAGTGGTGGGGGTTTGTATGCGCGTCGTATTGTTTCAGGAGTAAGGTCCAAAATCGCTTAAAGTAATTAAAGATTAACTTAGGATTAACAACCAATTGTAACTACCCGCGATCGTACGATCGCACAAACTTAGCCACTGGTGCGTTGAGGCATCTTTAGTTGTTTTATGACCATGTTCAGGCGACTAAAGTGGCCCAAATGTCACTTTCAATTTTAAGACGTGTTTGTACCTTGTTTACTTTAGAACACTTCTAAATATTATACGAGATGATGGTGTATTAAAAATAATTGATGATTGTTTGATTGATTAATAAAAAATAACGTTTGAAAATTATAAGACATTACATTAAAGTGAAACAACTCTAGATAGACTACTCATAAATACAATAAAAGTATAAAAAGGTACCTACCATATACCCCACCACCACCACCACCATACCTTAAGGTATGTATGGTATGGTATGGTGGTATGGTACCATATTTTATTTTTCTTTGCGGACAGCCCTAGTACTCAGCTAAGCGGCGTAGGTATGTTACGGACGAGTAACGACACAAAGTAATAACAACTCTCAAGCGCGGCGATTAAGAGCAATTTAGCTTGCGCATGGAGGGGAAAAGATTTTGTAGGCTATTATAAAAGCGGCTTTCTTCAAGATCAAAGGAGTGCAACTTCTGTACGTTAGTACTATTATTTATTCTGTGGTTATGGTAACGAGATGGCTGATAAACTACTTATATACATTTTTTTTTTTTTTTTTTGTAAATACATACATATTATAGATAGAAAAACACCCAGACTCGGAACAAATACTTGTAGGTCGTACAAATATTTGTTCCGTGCGGGAATCAAACCCGCGACATGCTGCGCAGAAGTCAATCGCTTAACCACTGCGCCAACCGTGTCGTCAAAAAATGTACTGAACAGCTGATTTTTTTTCGCGATTTCAGGTTTGGTCCCATAGTAAAAGTTGTTCATAATGATGAGTACAATGACCCTTTAACAGGAAAACAACCATTAAAATTGCACCCTGTATAGCTAGACGGAAAAAAGAAAGTGTGACTGACACTGGCTTGACCACCATCAGGGATTTTAATTTTGATAACATAAAAAAATTGTCGCTAATTAGTCAAAATTTGTCGCCAAATATCAGAATTTGTCAGTCACTTGGTTCAAAAGTTATAAGGGTTCATAGGTGGCCGATCTGGAGAGCATCTCCGCAGCTTGGCCACATTTTTATCTCAAAAACTAGGCCACCTAGCGAAAATCTAGTCGCTAATTAGTCACAATTTTTCGCCAAGTCACAGATTTAGTCGGGTCTTAGTTTAGAAGATAATAATGAGTAAAATTTTTAAGTATCCAAGCGAAGAGTTTACGATAAAATCTTTGACTATACTAATCTCTTGGACTATACTATTTTTTTGTGGCAATGCCAGTGTCAGTCACACAAAAAGAAAAGCGAAAAGAACTTCGTTCTCCAACCGGGAGTGCAACGACACCTAATTTTTTTTTGTATTTTTTCTTATTTAATTCTTTTTTATTTTTTCCGCTTAATGCCTTCTCTAGGTTGTTCTCAGTTACATTTTTACTCATAATATCTACACATGTACTCGTAACATTTAGGTACTCATTGTAAAACAGACCCCGTAATCATATTACGGGGTCAACGGCCGCGTGCATCGCGCCACTGAAGTTTCACTTTAGCTTTGTACTATTGTTTAAAATAAAACCAATGTTTTTTATTTATAAGTTTTATATTCTTACTTAACAATGAATTATTATTATATTGTTCTTTCATTTATAACAATAAAATAGTTAATACAGTTTTTATAATTATTATGATTTTATTTTATTAAAATTTTTATTCAAAAAATAATATGTAACTAACATTTATTTTAAAAAAAATCACACATCCGATACTTTTACTGTATTAATGTCATCAAAAGAGAGTGTAAATTCTTTATTTTGTACGTCTTATAGCAAAATGGGCTTAGGCTGGCGTAACACTTTAATAATATTTATACTTACTTATATTTTAAAATGTTCTTAATCACGTAAAGCTATGTAGGACGGTTTTATAAAAAAATACTAGCTGCGCCCTGCGGTTTCACCCGCGTAGACCGGTATAAAAAGTAGCCTATGTTTTAATACAGGATATAAGCTATCTACATACCAAATTTCATCCTAATTGGTCCAGCCGTTTGAGCGTGAAGAAGTAACAAACATACGAACACACCCCCCCACACACACACTCACACACCCCAACACACTCACAAACTTGCGCCTTTATAATATTAGTGTGATGATTAGTGTGATTATTATTTAATTAAAAAATCATTTTGTACTTAAAAAAAATCTATCTAGTTATACCTACCTATTACTTATTTATTTTTTATACAATTACTTCCTCGTTGGTCGTATGTTCGCAAGTGACTGCTGAGGTCTTGGGTTCGACTCCCAAGTCCAGATTTAATGGGTTTTTCCCATTACCAGGCCGAAGTGAGCCCGTTTGAAGGCAATAGGTTTGGGTAGCTACGGATGCACTGTGAGGTGTTTCAAAATTAACCCGACAAACTTTTAGGGAGTGGTTTAGTTAGACCATCTTTTACTACGGGACCAACTTTGTAATTGCGAATCAAAAAATCTGCTCTTTCTTAACTGGACACCTGTTTTTTTTTCGCGATTTCAAAGTCGGTCGCAAGTTCCCACTGTTGGGATAAAGGCCTCTCAGTGAGAGGGAGTGGGCTGTAATCCACCACGCGGGCCCAGTGCGGGTTGGTAGATGTCACATGTCTTCGAATTTTTAGTTCTAGGACATGCCGGTTTCCTCACGATGTTTTCCTTCACCGTTTTGAGAGCAGTGGTGATGAAGTAATTTACACAAAGTAAAACGCCTGTCTGGGTTTGAACCTATGACGACTCGTAAGTCGTGTCTGTTACCACTGGGCCACCGCTGCTCTCAAAGTTGGTCCCATAGTAAAAGTTATTCAGTTTCAGTTTGTTGGGTTAATTTTGAAACACCTTAGTCTAGTACGGGAACTATTTATCGCACACCAGAAAAATATTCTTACATCAAATACTTTACATCTAATAATCTACATGATCACCAAATCAAATATATTATGAAAACTTGTACAAATAATAATCAATAAAAAAGGCAAAAAAAAAATCAATATACATACATTTTTGTCTAAAGTCACAACAAAAATATTAATTATATATCAAAAATACTAACTGTTCATCAAAAATAACGAATGCGCATCTAATAAACTTATTATTGCACTAATACTTAACTAATTGAATATCAAAACTTGTACAAATTATAATTATTGGGCACCCCCAGGTTCGCTTTGGCGAGATTCTTGCTGATAGAAATAGGAGCCCCGCGCAGCGGGACTTCGTGGACCTGACGTTAAGTTTAATTTATTTAGACATGCAAATGATGTGCATTTAAATACTATCCTAATTATAATACGGGCTTGATATTATTATAATATATTTTCTATACGCTACAATAATTGGCAGCCTTCTTCCATCCACTGATGGGTTAAAAGCATCCTTTCTTTTCTGCCATGCTTCCTTGGTTTTACGAGTGTCATCCAAAGGCCTAGATTTAATGCCAGCTAAAAACACAATGGCACACCAGTAGGTACCCAGTCGCCACTACTAAATGCCCGATCATGACAGGAAAGCCAATTTTGAAGAACTGCATGAAGCTGATCTTGTAACCATGCTGTTCAGCCAACCCGACGCAGACGACATTGGAGCTGGCACCTATTAAAGTGCCGTTACCTGTCAAATAAATAAAAATAAATTTAGTATTATGTAAGTATCATATTTGAAATCGTAAAACGGTCACAAACTGACAATTCATAATTTACCTGCGTACAACTCATAGCACGCAATTCATCTGTTTTGTATGGAGATTCGTAAAATGGTCCACAAATTATGAATTGCTTTATTGACGTTTAATGTCAAATAGCACAATCATAATAAATTACTGGGAATTCAGGAAATCGCTTTTAGAGGAGTTGCTTAATGTGGCCGTTTTAGGCCCGCTGTATTGATAGCGTTGCGTTGCGTTGATGCGTTTATATACTTTGTGGAGCAGACGAATTATTCAAACATAGAGACCAATAATAAATTATGAATTTCTTTCAAAATCATGTGGATTGCTATAAAAAGTGTGTTAGACAATGGGGCAATACATATTTTCGCTCTTACCTCCCAAACATACTCCGAAAGATAAAGCCCATATCAACGGCGCCATCGGCAGGTTGAGCGTTGGATGGGTACCCAGTGACGTCACGACTCGGACCATCATGGTCGTTAAGGGTACGTTGTCCACAAACGCTGATGTTATGCCCGACACCTGCAAGTAGAGATGTCTTAAGGTGGATGCATGAATTAAAATTTTCTTAGGTTTCTGCAATTTGCAGGTCAAATCAATAATAACTCGACAAGTGTTCAGAGTTGTCCCTATGCTATATATAGATGGCGTTGGCGTCGAGTTAGATCTCGCTATCATTTGAGATCGATCGGGGTTTGATTTCGTTTAAGATGTTTTTTTTTTGTTTTGAGTGAGCCTTTGTAATTTGTTGCATTATTTTGTTACTTACGCCGATTATTGTGCTATATTATTTATTCCTACGGATGGACCCTCGGTAAAAATAAATGGTCCTTCGAACCGGATAACCAAACGATAGCGAGATTTAACTCGACGCCAACACCATAGAAGGGGCAAAAGGGCGCTATATCTCCGCCTTATGAGATCCAATTTCGATTATTTTTTTTTATTTGAAAGGTAGTAAGTTTAAGTTGGTCAAATAAAAATTTGGTAAATATCCCGTTTTAAATAACTTTACTGGTATAATAATTGTTGCAAAAAAAGTTTGTGCTCGCGAGTTCTAATGTCCACACTTCTCGTCTATCGGTGTTCACAATAAACAAGCAGTACTTACCCACACCATAAGTACTAAAGCCACAGATAAGCGATCGCTCTCATCCACCCTCAGGATAAGAGCCTCCGTCCACCCACCGATGTAGCCAATCAAACCCAGTTTAGATAGAGCCTGTAATGAATATACAAAAGGTTTATTAGTGAAACGAAACACAAAGTACACCAGAAAAAGTGCGAGTCGGATTCGCACAAGAAGGGTTCCGTACCACAGAACAATATATTTTAACAGTTTTTAGGGTTCCGTACCACAAAAGGAAAAAACGGTACCCTTAGGCCTCATTTACGGAAACGCGGGGCGTCGAGCGGCGCGGTGCGCGGGGTGGGCTGCGGGCCGTCAAGTGTAAGTAATCTGAATCGCTTCTCCGTAAACGCTCTCATAGAACGCCCTACGTTTGAATTTAGTGCGGGCCGCGCCGCACAACGCGACGCGCGACGCCGCCGCCTCGCGTCTCCGTAAATGAGGCCTTATAGGATCACTAGTGTGTCTGTCTGTCTGTCCGGCTGTCACAGCCAATTTGCTCCGAATCTATTTGGCACACATATGAATTTCTGTAACACAAACACGGACGTGTAACGTAAATAAATGAATTTTGAATTACGGGATCACTTTTGGGGGACAAATAAGAAAATTTAAAAAAAAAAAGTTTTGCAAACTGTGCCGTGTGACATATCAAATGAAAGGGTTTACTGTGAGGGTCTCAAATTAGATTTTTTTTACATAAATTATTTTAAAGTTGGAAATAAGTGTTGGATCATTGTCTACCTCCATAAGCACAAAGAGTGCAGCGAAGAAGAGAAGCGTGGACCACTCGATCCTGTGCAGCACTGGCTCCAGGTCCTCGCGGTCTGCCAGCGTCAGCAGCAGAAGAGCGCCCAGCAGAGCCGTCCAGCCCAGAGACACGCGGTCTGCGAGAAGGAAGATATGATAAAGAAGCAAAAAGAATTTATTTGGACTCGGATAGGAAGAACACAAACCCCCTTTAAATTGCAGCCATTGCCATTCGCGCTGCCGGAAATATTTCCCTAAATATTGCTGTGGCAACGTCATGTCAAGGGAAATGGGGCCCCGTCACATGTCTTTCCATCAATGGAGAACGTACAAATTCGATAGCAAGCGAGCGAGAGAGCAATACCTACATAAACAGTTATTCGCGCTCGCGTTGCTGTCCTTTTGCTGTCCGCCAAAAAACAGGCAATTTGGGGATCGCCAGGCAAGGCAAGCGGCAACGTCAACGACAAGGGAAGCGATCTGTTTACGCATTCGCGTTGCCCATTTTATTTCCTATTTCCTTGCAAGTTGCCGTGGAAATGGGCTGAGGTATAGAATGATGCAACTTACACAAAGAGTGAATTGGATTTGGAATATCTGGGCCACTGATTGACCACCACCCACCCACCACCACCACTGATTGTGCAGCCTATGATTGATTGTGATTGTACTTCACTCAGCGGGCACACAGCGCCTTAAACATTAAATATAATAATGCACTAGAAGTACTGATGCGGCTGCCTAAGGAGGAGCTTGTGGCTAAGTAATAACAGCTGCGAGGGTCGATCCATCAGGTAAAGCTGCACTTGCCGGGGTTGATCCGTGGATGGCTTCCTGACCTGACCTGACCATCTTTACATACCGAGACTCCTCCGTGCCTCGGAAAGCATGTTAAGCCGTTGGTCCCGGCTGTCATTCATGGATCTTTGACAGTCGTTATGGGTCGTCAGAAGCCCGAAAATCTGACAATCAGTCTTACCACGGGGTATCGTATTACCCCTTAAACTGGGTTGTGGAAGTCAGATAGGCAGTCGCTCCATGTAAAATACTGGTATTCAGCTGCATCCAGTTAGACTGGAAGCCGATCCCAACATAGTTGGGAAAGGGCTGGGCAGATTGAAGTACTGATTGCGGCTGCCGTGGCATTGTTATGTTCGCGGCAGCATCAACAATATTCTCAGTGGTGGGATTCCCCGATGTTGCGGAGGTGGATGCAGGTCTACGTTGAATTTTAATCGTACAGTGGTACCCAACTGATAGACGCGTCGTGAATCTTCGTTCGCACAGAAAATAAAGTATGGCCCCGAAGATTAACGAAAGAATGCTTAAAACTTACAATCAAGATAGCTACTATAAGGTTCATAATACACTGCAGGTGTTAGTTCCGTCTCACTCGCAAGTATGGCGGCTGACTAACATGCCATACGCGGCGTGCGCTAACATGGCGGCAGCTGTCGACCAATAGCGGTACAGGAAAAAAAGAAGTGTGGTGCGTGGAGAGTGGCGATTGGTCAATAGCATTTCCCGCGCTTTGAAAATTCATCTTTTGCGCGCGCATGTGAATCTGTGTCTGTACAATGCGTGCCACGAAAGATAAGACTAATTGATTGACGCACCATAGTTTGACTTGCGCAGTAGATTATAATTCTCTCTCTCTTTAGTGGTATGAGATCTGAGACGGGAAGGGATCGGGGCGGTGGAAAGAGCGCGGGAGGCGCGGTACGGCGCTCGTCAAGTCTCATTTTTCGTGGTACGCATTGTACTTTCTAACTCTAAATAGGTTATAAGTTAAATTGTTTCTAATAATATGGACTCTGTCTGATTATATTATAGTTTATTCTATTAGGAGTTTCTTTACGCACTTTTAAAATCACTTACTGAACTCTGGAATGGAGTGTAGAAAGAACACGATGACCACAAAGAAAATGGCGACGGTGCACTTCATTAGTAACACCTTGTCTCTTATCTTGTACTGAAAACAACAAAATAAATGGCTGAAAGTCCCTTTTACTAAATATAATTATACAAATACATATCACGCATTCTTTCCCCGAAGTGTTGGGCAGCGATGAGGTACGGAACCCTAATAGGATCATTTCGCTGTCCATCTGTTTGTTTGTCAAGACCCTTTTTCTCAGGAACGCTTGGTGGTATCAAGTTGTAATTAGTATAAAAATGTAGGTCTATAGTCCCTTGGAGCTCTAAAAAAATCAAGCTTCTAAGTCAGCGCATTAAAAAAATACGGCCATTTAAGCAACATATTTTGATACTCGCAAATAAATCAAAACCTATCCTTTCCCGTTGACTTAGAATCATGAAATTTGGCAAGAAGCAAGGTCTTACAGCACAAGTAAAGGAAAAAGTCTGAACATAGTTAATGTGTAGTTTTATAACATAAATAACCTACATTTACAGTTGGAGAATTTACCGTAACGTACGAGTATATCGATGTATAGGAGAACATTTATTTTTCAACTACAATGATAAGTTTGCTCTTGGGATAAAATCACGGAACCCTTCATTGTGCGTGGCCCGACACGCACTTGGCCGGTTTTTTTTTATTTACCGCGAAAATTAGTTCACAAAATAGCACTCATTGTAATCCTCTTGCCCCTATTGCGCGCAGTTTGGACTCGCCAAAATACGTCGGTCGTATTGTATTTACCTAGCCTCAAGCGTGTACTGTCCAACTGTAGGGCAAAGGCCTATCTCTCCATACTCCTCCTCCCTCCTCCCTCCTGGACCTGTTCCTCCTGGTCCTGTTGGGGCTTCTTGTGTTTACACACAAGAAAACCTCAGCCTTAGCTAACTAGGTTCCATTTAATGCTATGCGAAATCGTGGCAGATCAAGACGAAGCATTTGCCCGTGGCTTCTCCCGCGTGTTGTGTCCTAACCTAGTTCACGGTCTACCTATGTGGTGTGTGCCTCATCGAAATCCGTTCAGTCATGTGAAAAGGTAACAAACATACCTTCTCCCTCATATCAGCCAGTGTCGCTTCGAAGCTTTCTTCAGAGCAAGTCTTGACCCTCGCCTCCTTAACCAACTCATTGAGCTTAACCGTCAGCTTACTAATCTTCCTCTCCAACTGCTGTTTGACTATCAGCTGGTCGCCGCTCAGGTGCGGGAGGGAGTCGGCTGCACGGCGCCATATTGAAATCTGACGTCGGACATCTATAAATATTAAAGATTAATTTAGTGGGCTGAAATTTAATTTTAATGTAAGTAAATTAACTGTCTAAAAGAACGTTTATAGTGTATCAGGTCACAAATAAGCTATGAAACAATGAAAAATAAATTAAGATGAATCATCAGGTACATCTACGCTTGCCGGAGTTGGTCAGTGGATGGTTGACTATCTTTACATACCGAGATCTTTACATACCGTTAAGCCGTTGGACCCGGCTGTCATTCGTGGATCTTTGACAGTCGTTACGGGTCTTCAAAAGCCCGAAAGTCTGACAACCAGTCTTACCAAAGGGTATCGTATTACCCAGTTACTAGGTTGTGGAAGTCAGATAGGCAGTCGCTCCATGTAAAATACTGGTACTCAGCTGCATCCAGTTAGACTAGAAGCCGAGCCCAACATAGTTGGGAAAAGGCTAGGCAGATGAAGATGATGATGACAAATAAGAAACAGGTTTTCGAAATCTGACCTTGGACGTCCTTGGACTCGTGTAACTTGAGCTTGTTAATATCCCTGAAGATGAACCTCAGCTGGAAGTAAGTCTGAACAGCCACCAGCAGAATACCGAAGGTCATGTGGAGTGTGAAGTTCGGGAAGTTGATACCCTGATAAAGAGAGGTTTTTAGGGTTATTATGTGACAATCAAGCATGCGGCTCCTGTGATGGTAAGAGGTCACCGCAGCGTATACAGAGTGGCGACTAGGTTATCACATTAATGAAACCACGTATACGGCAAATATTCTAGCATAATTAGCCCATGACGTTCCCACTGCTGGGCCACAGGCCTCCTCTCTGTGAGAGGCAGTAGGCCATAATCTACCACGCGGGCCTAGTGCGGGTTATGAAATATTCTACCAAATAAATGATTTTGAATTTGAATTTCGGTACGTGATTTTTTTAACCCCTCAAATGCCGTTTAACGATAACGTTAACGTTTTAACCGACGAACAATTTATACGCAGGTGGGTCCAGATTCCAGAATCATGTTCTGCAAACGTGGTTTCAATTAATGTGATAAGCTAATCGCCGCTCTGTATACAGGGTATAAACAGTGGCAATCTCTTAAGGGGTCATTGTACTCATCATTATGAACAACTTTTACTATTGGACCAAACCTGAAATCGCGAAAAAAAATATCAGCTGTTAATCAAAACAACAGAAGATCAATGGGCTGAAACTTACGACCCAGTGGGTCCCGCTTGCCGCCAGGGTCGCGGGTTGTTCGAAAGAGATACCGAGGCCCTGGCATAGGCAACTGAAGGAACACGGGTGGGTTTTAGTCAGTAAAAGTCTGACACGCCCCTCATTCATTCCACGTCATTTGATGATTGCTCATCCACAAAAAAAAAGTGGGTCTCGCTTAACGGCAAACGAAATCGCGGCAGGCCCAGACGGAGATGGCGGGATGAGCTGGGCTCCTTTGATAAAGATTGGTCCTTGGCAGCTCTGGACAGAGAGAGGTGGAAAGAGAGTAGTGAGGCCTTTGCCCAGAAGTGGGTCAGTTATGGCTACAAAAAAATCAAAACAACGAAATTTTTCCAACGTGGCTAACTTTCAGAATACATAGACTTAGATCTTATTCACTTACAGCTTGCACGACTTGCTTGTTGGAAGCTATGATGACATTCGGTGGGTCACCGACAGGGGTCGCAGTGCCTCCGAGGTTGCAGAACAACACCATCGACAGCAGAACTGGTACAGGATCCAGTTCCATCACCTCACATAGTCTGGAAATAAAATAAAGTACAGTACCCGGGTTTATAGGCACATTGTCGTTTAGTAAGAGGCTGTTTCACAAAGGTGTAAGAGGCAGAGAAGACGGTCCACAAAACCGTCCTTTTTGATAAACTTAACATAACCAGCCTACAATGTTCCCACTGCTGGGACACAGGCCTCCTCTCAGTAAGAGGGAGTGGGTTGTAATCCACCACGCGGGTCCAGTGCGGGTTGCTAGACGTCACATGTCTTCGAATTTTTGGTTCTAGGACATGCCGGTTTCCTCACGATGTTTTCCTTCACCGTTTTGAGAGAAGTGGTGATTAAATAATTTACACAAAGTAAAAGCGCCTGGCTGAGTTCGAACCCACGACCTAGAACTCGTAAGTCGGGGCCGTTACCACTGGGCCACCACTGCTCTTTGATTAACTTGTTTTGCCGTATTTAATAACCAGATATTTTTTTAGCAGATCTTTAATTTCTATTAGGAAAATCAACAAAAACTGATATAGATAAGTAAGTATATCTAACAAGAATAAAACACAATATTCAATAGTCACTTTTACACTGGGACCCTATATTATATTTTTATAGCGTTGTAAGAAAGAAAAATGATTATTTGGCATAGTATCATATTTAAAAAAATAAATTAAAAATTTAGGATTATTGTGTGCCTCACGACCACGGCAAATGGTTCATTTGAAAATAAAAACACGTATTTTTTGTTATTAATATTTACATTATCTGTTATTGAGACACCCTTTGCTATTAAGTACTGTCTAAAACTAGAGGATTGAACAGTTCAATAAAAAACACATCGCTTGTATGTATCAACTTACCGTATGGTAACTGGAGTCATGAGCAGCACCGTCGTGACGTTATCGAGCAGTAAGGATACAACAGCGGTGATCCCGCACAGCAGTGTTATCAACGGCCAGATCTTGCCTTTTGCCAGCTGGAAGAGAAATGATGCAAAATTTTATATAATAAAAAAGAAAAAAAAACCGTACTTAAGTAAACAAAACTTAAAACTACTAGTAGTAGTACCTACTGTTTATATATACTTTTAGGTTTCTACAAGTTTTATAGTCTTTTGGAGACTTTATAGTCTTGTCTCGTGATTCTTGTGGTCGTGACTGATGAGCGTGGCTTCTGGGAACGTTCCACAGCTCGGAAAAGGTGATATTTGGTTACCAGCTCGAAGTTGGAATTCGTGCCTAGTTTGTGGTAATTATTGGGCTCTCCTGCAAGACCCGCAGTCCCCAAAAGAGAGAAGTGTACTGCAGCTACTAAACCCACATCAATCCAAAGTAATAAGATCATGTAGCGGCATCTACAACTCCACATGACGTGACGTCACGCAAATCCTGCATTGCGCAAGTAGAGTTTACTGCGCGACTGGCATATACACGGTGTAATCTAAGTGTAAACAGTAGCAACCTTTTAAGAGGTCATTGTACTCATCGTTAGGAACAACTTTTACTATGGGACCAAACCAGAAATCGCGAAAAAAAACAGCTTTTTTCGCGATCTTAGGTTTGGTCCCATAGTAAAAGTGAACCTTTTCCTAGCTAGGGAAGCGGATCCCAAATCCAATACTCAGTATCCAGTATTTCACATGGAGCGACTGCCTATCTGACGTCTACAACCCACTTACTTAGTGGTTGTTAGACTTTTAGGCTTCTGACTACGCTTAACGATTGTCAAACGAACAACCAGTAACCAGTTATCTTCGCAACACTGCTGCAGCACTCACTATCGCAACAACGGTGATGATACAGGGAAACGACCCGATGTAATGGGTGATTCATTTAGAGGTACTTTTTTCATAATTAAAAGAAAAGTGAAAACACAAATTTTATCTGATTATCTTTATTATCATACAAAAGAACCATTCATGACATGTATTTTTTAAAGATTATTTCTTTAAAATGTTGGCGATAACTGCGGCTAACATGGTCCGTTCTGAAGTCCCAATTTTCTAGACGCGTCCGAGCATTTCGAGTGGTATTTGGCGAAAATCGCGAGTAATGTTGGCTTTCTATTCCTCAATCATACCCGAGTTATCCATGTAGACTTTGGACTTTACATAGCCCCAAAGGAAAAGTCTAGAGGTGAGATATCACACGATCTAGGCTGCCAATTCAACGGTCCGAAGCGAAAAATTAACTGTGCACCGAATTTTTCTCGCTATTGGAACTTCAGAACGGACCATTTTAGCCGCAGTTATCGCCAACATTTTAAAGAAATAATCTTTAAAAAATAAATGTCATGAATGGTTCTTTTGTATGATAATAAAGATAATCAGATAAAATTTGTGTTTTCACTTTTCTTTTAATTATGAAAAAAGTACCTCTAAATGAATCACCCGTTACTTGTTGAATAATTGAATGTAGGTTTAATGAGCTCTTTTTTTTAACCTCACATAGAAAACCCCATCTATCGGCACAAAAGTTAACAATTTTTCTCAAACATTCCGCCCACCATGGACATATTCAAAAATTTCTCAAACATTCCGCCCACCATGGATATATTCAAAAATTTCTCAAACATTCCGCCCACCATGGACATATTCAAAAATTTGACCTTCAATTAACACTTTTTTTTTACCTCAAATGATTCCAGAACAGTTTCTATTTCAGTCTTACGCTGAATGTAGTCTTCTTCGATTACATCATAAATATCTTTTTCGAATATTCGAATACGAATGACAGCCGTGACCAACGGGCGGCGTGTCGTGCTTTCCGAGGCACGGAGGGTGTGGCTGGTATGATTAAGCCATGAGAATTTAGAAGGGTCTAAATAAAAGCCATTCATTGATACTCCGGACTGCTAAAATTTTTGCTAGAACAACCAGATATCACTTTTCCTCGACCCTGAACCGTGATTGTGACCTTAGGTTAACAAGACGTGAATAAGCAATTATTTTCATTTACATTCATCATAGAAACACATCTAAACATAACATATCTTCACAGTAAACACATACATCATAACCTTGACATGTCTGTCCGTCAGTCTGTCATTAAACATATCAGCGAATAGATTAACTATGGACTTTATCTTATCTGAATGTTCTAATGTGAATCGTATGTCTTTAGATGTGAGATTCGCACGTCCAATGTCAATCGGTATTATATCCAACAAGTTGTGATTCTGTGAGTAATAATCATTATAATCTTGCCATCATTATTATAATCTTCATCATCATCATCAGTAAATAAACTGCGGAAGCAAATGTTGATAACTAGCAGTAGGACTTAGTGTCTAAACACACTATGCCGAAGTTACGCGACCGAAGTTCGGCATGATTACGCCTGCAATGCTATTTCAATTACTGACGACACACTATGCCGAAATTACGTTGCGTTCTAGCGTACATCCGAACTTCGGTCGGGCGTAAGTTCAGCGGCAATTCGGTGGCAACGTATTCTGTAGAGCACACATTATCCTCGACCGAAGTTCGGTTCGATTGCCGAAGAAGTTCCGGGGCGGGGACGGGGGGGACAAGACACTGAAGTTCCGCAGCTGAATTTCCGCCCCGTAAGTTCGGCACTTATGGTGTGTAATATCAGCCGAACACGTCGGAACGTAACATCAGCCGAGGAACTTCGGTCGCGTAACTTCGGCATAGTGTGTTTAGACACTTAGAGTATATATTTACAGTAGACACTCTAAGCAGCAGACTAATTGCGTGACACACTCCTAATGACAATCACTGTCAATCTCACTCACATTGCACTAATCTAACTCAAGGTTTTTAAAGAGAAGTGAGTCAATGATATCGTGACGGTTGACAGGGGAGAATGGAAGAAGAAAACGTGTTGCGCTGCCCCCACATACCATGGAACAAGGGCAGGAAGATGATGATGATAATGACTCACCTGAAAAGTCAATACAGCGAAGTAATCGAAGACGCCAGTCTCTGCCAGGATAGCAACGAGCAGCATCATGCTGAACAGCAGCAGCAGAGTCTCCACATCCAGCCAGGAGATCAGCTCCGGCAGTGACGGCCTCTCGCCAGCAATAGCTAATGCTGCCAAAGATGTGGTGGACAGGAGAACTGCTGCCATTGTTCTGTTTATCACCTGAAGAAGGTAGTGAAAGATGATTCATATTAAAGACCAAGACTTAATTTCTCAACCAAAGCCCATAAGAGTGTCTGTGCGAATTCTGCGAAACGGCTAAGCCATACATTTGCACCAAGATCTAAGATTTGTACAGTTAGGGGCTTGGCTCTACATTAGATCTGATAAATTATTAAGAGTGAAAGCGTTATGTGAGTCTTTTTTTTTTGTGGATGGGAAATCATCAAATGACTTCTCCCGCTCTGGGCGGAGCAGGAGGGCGTGTCAGACTTTTACCGACTAAAACCCACCCGTGTTCCTTCAGTTGCCTGTGCCAGGGCCACGGTATCTCTTTCGAACAACCCGCGACCCTGGCGGCATCGGCCCTATCGGACCCCATCAGTTATGTGAGTCATAGCAACCTACTTTACATTAAATGTTTTTGGTGGGTAGGAATTTCTCGGTAAGGACAGCCATGTAACCTTCCACTTCCTAGTAATTCAAGTACCTACTGGGAAAAAATGTCTAGCAATCATAACAATATTCTGGTTATCATACCTCAAAAACGATCAAGGCATACAACGCGAAAAGCAGTATACAGGCATAAATGATCCCTGTAGTACCATCCAAAGGGTCCAGGGTATAACTCAAGGTGAAAGGAGTCGTCACACCAGCTGTGGTGGTCATTCGAACAGATAGCACGCTGTGGTTGGTGGTGAAGGGTGGTAGTTGGAGCACGGAAGAACGGGTCTGGCTTTCGTGAAAATCTTCGGCTTGATTTTCTAGGATTATTGTCCAGTGATCTGAGGTCTGTGGGAAAAAATGAATGTGTTTAAAATTTTGCTTCTTCATTGCACTATTGGTCGCTCAGCGTGAAATAAAAAAAAAAGAAAACAGAACACAGAACAGGTTCTTGTATCGAATCTAGGGTCAGGTAAAATGGTTTAGATTTTTGGGACGAAGTTCTTTAACGCGGTTTGCGGTAGGAGTTGACTGGTAGAAATCGTCACATAGTGAAAAAGTGCCTTATGCCTTTAGTACCTTCGTAAACCATGAAAACGACACCCAAGAAAACAATAATTAAAAAATTTCACAGCCGCCCCGTTGAATTTACATTTTAACATAGAATCTAGTATTGACTTTAATACCCTCGAAAACCATGAAAATTACACCCATGATGAAAAAAAAAAAAAAAATCACAGTCACCATCTTGGATTTTCCATTCCATTTAACCAAGATAAAGCCAATTTAATGGATATTAAAATATTTTTGTATATTTTATTTAATTTTAAAATTCTCCGCCTTTAAAACAATCATCCTCTATTATAGTACAAAATGTAGGTACAATATTTCACTGCCTACATCTACAGACTTCATGATTATAATATTATTACAGTATGCTTCCAACAACTTTATCTTACCTGTACAGCATCATAATCTGCAATCCCATCAATATCTTTGAAATCTCTCTTTACAACCCACTTCTCTAGCCAGATCTCCATTTTTGTAATGTTCATCATTTCACTAGAGTTCAACTTCTTCTCGTATTGTTCTGATAAGAATGGTCCAGTTAACTTCAATAGCACTGACAGCTTATTTTCATCGTTCCGGATTAAGTAATCTTGAAAAGAAGAATCAAATTGGAAAGCTAGAACTGCTGAAGTAGGTAGTACGCTGGTATTTTTAGAAATACAAAACTGCAAAAATATAATAAACTTGAATTTGTACTCAAACTGAATAAGCGCCGTCTGGTGACTATAATGGGAACCACAATTATTCCATACAAATTGACGTAAGGTAACGTTAACGTAAACGCGATCGAGTAAGTATAAAAAATCGTAATAAGCCCTCAGAGGGCTTTTTATTAATTTATTTCTTTATAAAATATGGCGTTTACGTTAACGTGATCGAATAAGTATAAAGACTCGCACTAAGGCCACAGATCAACATATAAGTATATAACCTGATGACTGACCTGCAAATTGCAAAAAACGTAAGAAAATTTGAATTTCGCGGCCTACCTTGAGGTTTCGCCTTAACACGAAATGGTAACCAAGGTTGGTACCAAGTCTTTGTTCATGGTGTCTAAATATTGGGTACAGTGGAGTTCATTAATAGAATTATTGGCCCTTTCAGTCTTCAAAAAGATATGAACATCAAAAAAGTTCATAATATGGTGACAACTATAAGCATCATTAAATTGTGGTCAAGATTTAGATTCAATAATATGTGACTGCTATCCTGTACTTCCTCCTTATTCTCAGCATATATTATTGAACCGTTCCCATGAGGATATATTTTTAGTCTATGGTTCTGTAGAATTTATTGAGCTTTTCCAACGCTAACAATAATTTGAATCCTTGACAGTGCCAATATATTAATGAACTCGACTGTACCTAAATGATGAGGTACTCACCCTTGATTTGTCCGGGGGCTACTGAAGAATGTCTAATCACTTCTTCTTTCTCATTGTGCATTAAAAAGGCAATTGTGAAGAATATCCACACTCCTACTAGGAGAGTTATTTTGAATGTCTGTTGAGCTTGCGCCATCTATTGGTGGAAATAGAAAGTTTTAAATTAAATTTATATAAAAATACTAGCTTCCGCCCACGGCTTCGCCCGCGTGGTATCTCAATAAAAAGTAGTCTATGTCCTTTTCCAGGCCATGGCCTACCCGTGTGCCAAATTCCATCCAAATCCGTTCAGCCGTTTAAGCTTGAAATGGTTACAAACAAACAAACTCACTTTCGCATTTATAATATTAGTTAGGATGTCGCAGCCACCTGGTTTAGTTAACTGCCTCGCCTTTTCATTAAACGACTTTCAACCGGTTTCAACTAGTAGCCTGAAAGCCATCAACCATTCAATCAGCCATTCAATTATACAGCTAGGCAAATTACTTGGATCTTTAACGTTTAACTACTTGCATTCAAATTTAGTTCCATTTTCTGCCAGTTGGCGCTGAAATCCACACTGTCATTAAGAGGGGAGGTGTCCTACGAGGAATTTAAAAAATAAGTATTTGAAGAAACTATTGCCGTCGCGCTATGCGCGAACAGTGATAAGAGAGTGCGATAGGGACAACAACAGCTCAGACTGACGAGATCGACATTTCGTATTCCCCTTTTTTCTCCTCGAAAACTGAGCTGATTCAACTATTTTTTTCATTAAAATTTTAAGAAAGGGAAGGTCGATCTAGGTTCCTATCAGTTTCTTTTATTTTAAAAAGTTTTAGAATTTGGCTGGTAGTCCTCTAATCACGGCGGTAAAAATGGGGCATTTTTTGTAATTTTTGGAGGGTCATATTTTCTTTTACTTTATTAGTTCCCGAAAAAAACGAAATGACAGGGACGTGTCTACAGCAGACTTAGATTTTATTTATACAATATAAAAAAAAATGCTCTGGAGGCATTATTCAGAAAGAAAAACGGGGAATACTTTTGTATGGAGAATCGTAGGCCACCTCCCCTCTTTTTCTGGTGTTTCTCACAGTTTAAATGCTTTTACGCAAAACAAAATCGGGGCGCCTCGACTGCACGTGGTCTTTTAGCTGCTACTCCTAGAGTGTATAATAACAATCCCGAAGGGAGGGCAGACCCCGCCCACTGTAAGCCGACGTTTGCACGGACGTAAAAATATCGCGGCGGGATTTTATCGCGCACTGGATTTTCAACTCTCAGTGTTGAGCCGAGTTTCGAGAATCCAACCTAACAACAACAGAGTGCATCCCAGCGCATCAAAAAAACACACTGTTGGATTTTCAACTCTCGCCGCTAAGCAGAGCGTTGAAAATCCAGTGCGCGAAAAAAAATCGCCTCGATATTTTTACGTCCGTGCGAACGTCGGCTAGCCCTGCAGCTTAGGCTGCCGAGCCAACCACCAAGCCAAGCGACCTCAGCCACTACGGCTCTCACGGGTGCTTAAGCTTTGTTACGTAGGTTCGAAGTGGTTGCACTTCCCGCAGCGCCAGAGACGTTGCAGAAGCAGATGGCCCTGTTGTTTAATGGCCTAAGCATTAGCCAGCCAGTTTATTAAATGCTGTATTAGACGTATCGGCTGATAATTCAGGCCCCTAATTGAACAGCGCCATTTAGTGAAAAGGATAGGCGGTTGACTAAACGCTAATCAAACCCGCTGCAACATATACATAATATAATTCTTCTGTATGTCACTGAACTCAACGCCTGGACCAATTTTGATGATTTTTTTCTGTGTATTTGAGTGCCTGCATGGTTTAGTAGATTCACAATTTATTGAATCCGGTATGTGGCACTGTTCGTGCAGGACAACGTCTGCCAGATCCGCTAGTTCATTTATATTTTTTGTAATTAGTCACAGAAACATCAGAGGGCCTAGGCAAGGCCATGTGGTAATCCCTTTCAAAGCGTTTCGTATTTCTACAACGACTTTCAACAGGACGACATAAGCTTTGCAGTACCATTTTCATCATCGTTATCATCAGCTAATAGGATGTCACTTTGTACTAAGGTCCACGACCAGCTACAATCGTATCCTTACCTTGGACTTTTTCTTAGATACTGGCTTTTCATCAGGTCTGGAAATAAAATGATCATTAATCAGCTTATTGTTATTATAATCTTATTCTTATATTATTATCATCTCCTTTATTTCCTAAGTAAACTATGAATTATTAATTAATTATAAATTATGTAATAGACTGGTATTCAGCTGCATCCGGATAGACTGGAAGCCGACCCCAACATAGTTGGGAAAAGGCTAGGCAGATTGATTGAGAGATGAACCGACCCGTGCCGCTGTTATTACTTAGCTCATCGCATAATTGGCTAATAATTCATAGCAAATTATGCGAGGAGCTCGTCGATCCATCAGGTTAAGCTGCACTTTCCGGGGTTGTTCCGTGGATGGGTGACCATCTTTACATACAGAGACTCGCCGGGAACCGTTGGACACAGGTGTCATTCTTGGATCTTTGACAGTCAAAATCCCGATAGTCTGACAACCAGTCTTACCATGGGGTATCGTATTACCCAGTAATTGGGTTGTGGAGGTCAGATAGGCAAAATAAATAAAATACTGGTATTCAGCCGCATCCGGTAAGACTGGAAGCCGACCCCAAAATAGTTGGGATAACGCTAGGCAGATTATGGTCCCTCATGAGTACATACCCGGAGTACAATGACCCCAAAAAAATGTTTTTAGTTATCACACTCTTGTTTACTTCTTACATTTTCTCCTGTCTCGTCTGACTGACAGGACTCTTCTCAGCTCCATTGGAGAACGTGATGTCATCTTCCTGACTTCTACAGTTGTCGTACAGATGAGGGGCTGAGCTGGCTGACGGCAGACGTTTGGTTGACCCGTTCTTTGATAGCGGCTGTGTGGTTTCTATTTTACCTGTCAATTTAAAGGTCTTATAAAACACTAGGAAGGACACAATACGGGGCAAATTAAATTAGTTATAGAAACTCTGAAGACGTAAGGGCTAACTAACGTAACTACCAAAAAAATATTATCATCAAGTAATTTTTTATTTGTTTTATCTTGATTAAAATCGATGGGGTATTCCTCAAAGCGCAACCATCAGTTGGGTTGGACTGTACGTAAACCTTCGGGACCCGGAGGGATGTGGGAGTAATTGGGTGGGGGAACACCATGGGATACCTCAAGGGCATTGACCTTGAGGTCAAGGTCAAAATTACGAAAGTCAAGATCCGCGATTCTCTGAAGGTCACTGACCTAGACCTCAGGATCTGATCTGGACAGGACGAATCACGGATCTTGATTTACGGAATTTTGACCTAGACCTTAAGTTCAATGACCCTGAGGTCAAGGCCAGTGACCTTAGGGGAATCCCGGATCTTGACTGTAAGAATTTTGACCTTGACCTTAAGTTCAATGACCCTGTGGTCGAGGTCAATGCCCTTGAGTTGTCCCATGGTGTTCCCCCACCCTATCATTCCCACATCCCACCGGGTCCCGAAGGTACAGTCCAACCCAACGAATAGTTGCGCTTTGAGAAATACCCCGAACCCATCACGTCTGCGGAGTTTCGCTAGCTAATTTAATTTGACCCTGTAAATCGTATCTGCAAAGTAAGTTATTTCGTTATTTACACTGCAGAGGTCCTGCAGCCATTGCGTAACATACAACTAAATAGATCCATACAATAATTGATAGTAACACAGAAATGCGTACGAGAAACTACACAAATTATAAGCA
Organism: Cosmia trapezina; assembly: GCA_905163495.3. Lineage (NCBI taxonomy): Eukaryota > Metazoa > Arthropoda > Insecta > Lepidoptera > Noctuidae > Cosmia > Cosmia trapezina. The sequence continues at coordinate 9,155,234 of LR991049.1, forward strand.
GCAAACAAACAGTGTGTGTGTTGTGTTTTTTTGTGTCAGTTTGTTTGTTTATTGTTGTTGTTTATGTTCTGGTTGATTTTTGTTGTTTGTATTTTGTGGTAGTCCTGACATCCATTATAATTAAGCTGGATACAATAAAGCACAAATAGCTGGGGTGTTTCTATCTTTAATAGTAAAGAATGATGGCATGATTTGTACAAAAAATAAAGATTTGTAGAGAAGTTGGAATTAAATTTTTATACTCTTGGGTGCCTAAAGAGTATCTTCTGGCATCTACAATATTTGATAACCAGCCCCCCTTCCCCCCTCCCCCTTCCTTCCTTCTTCTTCCTTGTGGGGCAGATATTTGTATATTTTTTTATTTGATTTGTTGAACTCTTCTATTTTCCATTCTAATTTAATAATACGAAACACTGTTCTTTGTATAAAATAACTTTATTAAACACACTGTATTCTAATTACAACGACAACCGACTTACTTCGTGGTTCTATGATCACTGCCCTGCACTCCGTTTTACAATTTTAAAACGACTTTTCCCCACCCAGAAACAACGATAATATCCCGCCATAATTTCTAAGTGTTGCCAAACTAAAAATAATACATTCTTAAATTAAATCCTAACTTCCGTAATAATCTATTGGTTCAGTACAATTAGGAAATGCACACTATTTATTTGAAATTAAAACATGAATTTTGAAAGAAGCTAACAATTCGTCCATCTTGAAATAATACATCCTTAAATTAAATCCGAACTTCCGTAATAATCGATAAGTTTAGTACAAAACACAACTTATTTATTAAAATGAGGCAATTTTATAAAGAAAATGTGCACTAGTTATTTGAAATTAAAACATAAATTTGAAACAAGCTAACACAAACAAACAACAAACAAATCAGAAGCAGGGATAACACCAGGGAATTCTGGTGTAGCTATTGCTACCACCCTGGTGTGATCATACGTCCACAATAAGGTATGGTAATAGTTAATTGATTATTCAATATGATTTTTGTTTGTGTAATTTTTATTGTAAGTATGGTACCATCGACAAAAGCCTTTCTAATTTAAAAAAAATGTTGCTTGCAAATGTTTTGTGTCGTTCCGATTTTCTATTATTGGACGAGACCAAGTGATCATAGAACCACGAAGCAAGTCGGTTGTCGTAATTAGAATACAGTGTGTTTAATAAAGTTATTTTATACAAAGAACAGTGTTTCGTATTATTAAATTAGAATGGAAAATAGAAGAGTTCAACAAATAAACACACTGTGTGCAGAGTTATACAAATAAACTGTATTTTATTACAAATAATAAAAATTTAAATTAAAATCATAATGCTTGATGAATGATTTGAATTTGACGACACGGTTGGCGCAGTGACAGTGTTGACAAATATTTGTACGACCTACAAGTATTTGTTCCGAGTCTGGGTGTTTTTCTATCTATAATATGTATGTATTTACAAAAAAAAAAAAAAAATGTATATAAGTAGTTTATCAGCCATCTAGTTACCATAACACAAGCATTAGGTTGCTTAGCTTGGGACTAGATGGCGTTGTGTGAAATGTCCAAGGATATTTATTTATTTATTTATTATTATTTATTTATTTCAATATTTTTTAGCAATTTATTAATTTTTTTCGTGTTTTTGTTGTTCTAAAGAAATATTTTTTTGAGTTTAAAATAAAAAAATGTCATCATACTTAATTGCGTATCATATATATTATTAAATTAACAAAATGGAAGGGATTGTTATTGTTGTACAGTTTATTTTTATTTTTTTTTTAATATTAAAAAAAAATAAAAAAAAAACTAGGTAAGTATGCCATATAGGCTTCTACACCTTTCAACTATTATAGCCTATTCTTTTATGACGGTAAAAAGTCATCCAGTTTAACAGTGTTTTTAGAACTATGTTATCTCCTTTATAGATAGACTTATGTACTTAAAATCTCAATGTCACGCAAATTACGTAATCTAGACTGTATTAGGGTTCCGTACCAAAATGGTAAAAAAGGAACCCTTATGGTGTGACTCAGTCTGTCTGTCTGTCTGTCACAGCTGGATATCTCAAGAACTACTCATGCTATCAACTTAAAATTTAGAATAGTTTTAGATGACGTTTACCCAACTATTTTGCAAATAAGAAAGAAATAAAAATATTTATATTTTTTTTGCAACAGGGACTGAAAGGGGGTCTTAAAAATTTAAAGTGGGGCTACTAGGGCATGTGGGGTATCATATGAAAGAACGCTCTTTGCACATTCTCAAACTATTTTTTATTTTTTTTTATTCCGCATAGTTTTCAACTTTTGATGAAAAATGTAAAAAAAAATACTGTTCCCCCCCTTATCTCCGAAGTTTGCAAAGAGAAAAATCTGAAATTATTCTATGTGATAGAAGTTTATGTAAAGATTACAGGAAAAATAAAACGATGTCTCTAAGTGGCACACTTTTTCAGAAATCGGAACGGAACCCTCGGTGCGCGAGTCCGACTCGCTCTTGACCGGTTTTTATTTATACATATTGTTTACATCCATTTTAACACTTACTCGACAAAACGGAGTTGACATATCCTTAAACGTATATGTGGTAAATATCTTATAGGTCTCGACAAATATCTCTTTATGGACTTGATATTTTTTAAGAGCCATTTCACGTTTTCGGGCGGATATCTAAGATTTTAGTCGCCTAATTTACCATTTTAGGTAAAACTCTGACATTGTTGAATACATTTAAAAGAAAGACCAATCTTTCGTATTGAATGTTAATGTAACACATTTACAAAAACTTATTTGTTTACTTTGTGGCGATTAATCTCCCACAACTAGTTTGCAGAAAAATCATCGCAGAGTCAATTTCAGACTCCTAAATCTATCATTAATACTCATAAATTTTACTTTTAACCCCTCAAGTGTCGAATGCACCCCATGTGTGCATAAGAAAAACCCTTTTTTTGTTCGGTACATAAGCTTATATCACATATATATAAATGTAAAAAAACATCATCCGATGGAAAACCAATCAAATCATTAGTTGTGAACTTATGGAGTTCGCAGCTAACCTCCCCTCCCCCCCCGCGTGTCAAATGCACCCCAAGTGTGCAAAAGGACAAAACTTTACATAATAGGTATATAAGCTTAGATCACGTATATATAAACGTAAAAAAACATCATCCGATGGAAAACATATCATTATCAGTAGTTGTGAACCTATGGGGTTCGCAACTAACCCCCAACCCTCCCCACTCGCTGGTGTTTTGGGTCTAAAATCAGCCAAACTCAGACACTTGAGGGGTTAAAAATACATAAAGCATCAGACATATAATTTTGTTGACTTTTAATGTACTAGAATATCGATTATTTATAACATTAATTAGTAAAAAAATAAAGTCTCGCGGAAATTTTTACGTTTTATACCGCTATTTAATCGCGATTTTTTGGTTTGAATAACGCGTAATTAAATTAAAAAAAATATGTCAAAATAAACTATGTTCTTTAACAAAACTAATTCTAAAGTTTTATTAAAATCCCTTCATTTATTTAGACGTAATAACGTTATTAACATCACTCTAAATTAGAATAAATTACGTTGCTTAAGCGGGCACCGATTATTACAGCGCGAGCGCCCATCGAGGAAGGACCTTTGCCATTTTTTCCGGCCTCCTGATGTCCGAGCTTACTTATCGTGAACGCATTATTTTACTACGACTGCAATATTAAAAATTCGTTAAAATTTGGTGAAATGGCTCTTAAGAAGCTTTGTCAATTGTGTTAAAAAATGTTAGGTCAAATGGTTTTTTTGTGAAGTCGGTAAATTTTCTTTTTACCGACTTCACAAAAAGGAGGAGGTACTATGTTCGGTTTTTTTTTTTGTATGTTTGTTCATCGAATACTCCGCCAATTGTCGACGGATTTTCAAAATTCTTTTTTTGTTTGAAAGTAGATAGTTCTGAGGTGGTCCCATTGTCACCAAGTCTCAAGAAAGTGTCAAGAATCTGATGAGGGGATCCCGTGGAAATTGAGGGAAATCCTCAAATTTTATTGGCACACCTACAGCGATTTTGGTATTTTTTATAGTAACTCGTGCATTTGCTCCCGAAAAGCACCATTTGGTGAAGTGGAACTAATGAGGAAGACCACAGATGGCCATCGGAACTACTCAATAATACGTATTTCACTTGGGTTGCGATTCGATTAGGTACTTACATGGTTGCTAAGCAATTTATGCTCGTCACAATGCATATGGTGAAGTGTAGTTCATGGTGGCTTCACCATCAGTTCCAGTTCTCCTGGTTCCTTATTAGGAGAACTCCTCAACAATTAACGTCCTTGTATCGGGAAAAACAATATTTTGTAAAGGTGATGAGCAGTTGGCATTAGGCTATTGTAAAGGTGATGAGCAGTTGGCATTAGGCTATTGTAACTTAGTTAGATTACAAAGTGACCCACTAAAAAGAGAAAAAAAAACTTTTTTACAAAAAAATACAACCGACTTCCAAAAAAAATGCTACAAAGTGAAAAATAACTTTAATTTCGGAAGTCAGTGGCAAAAAACGAAAATACAGACCCAAAGACACCGACTTCCGTAATTAAAGTTATTTTTCACTTTGTAGCATTTTTTTTAAATGGGTTTTTACGACTTCATAAATTCTCCCCCGTCCCCCCGACAGAATCATTTTGCCCCTATGGGGGGAAAAAGAGGGGGTCTTTGAGCAAAACCTAGATCCAGGCCTTGAAACATTTTGTAACAAAATTCAACTCAGCAATTAATCTAGAAATAGACTCCAAGGTCCAATATAAACTAGAAAGACGTGGGAAGACCTAGCATTAGTAATTATAATTTAATACTAATCTAAATTCCGTTAGAGTTTGTCACAAGTCCAATTATTACAAAGCTATTTTTAGTTCATCGTACTCGTAGTTTCACACGATAGTTTAGGGACATTTTAACACATACATAATGTCGTAGCCCAGATCTTAGAATTGATCATTTCTGGAATAAAAACGGACTAGCGCACCGCGGCCGCGAGGGTTCCGTTCCGATTTCTGAAAAAGTGTGCTATTTAGAGACATCGTTTTATTTTTCCTGTAATCTTTACATACATTTCTATCACAAAGAATAATTTCAGATTTTTCTCTATGCAAACTTCGGAGATAAGGGCCGAGAACAGTATTTTTTTTTTATATTTTTCATCAAAAGTCGAATAATATGCGGCCTAAAAAAAATGTTTGAGAGTGTGCAAACAGCGCTCTTTCATATGATACCTACATGCCCTAGTAGCCGCACTCCGAACTTTTAAGACCCCCTTTTAGTCCCTGTTGCAAAATAAAAAATATTTTAATTTCTTTCTTATTTGCAAAATAGATGGGCAAACGTCATTTAAAACTGTTCCCAATTTAAAGTTGATATCATTAGTAGTTCTTGAGATATCCAGCTGTGACTGACTAAGTCACACCATAAGGGTTCCTTTTTACCATTTTGGTATGGAACTTTAAAAATAATAGCAGCATAGTACTGTCCCACAGCTGGGCAAAGGCTCATACAGAGAAGGCACGAGCATTCATCACCACGCTTGCTCAAGACGGGTTAGGAACTTATGTTAATGTTTTATATAATAATTATTCATCACAGAGCCTATACCTAGACCTATATACATAATCAGCCCCCTCTATTCCCCCCACCCCCTCATGTATATGCTTATATACAGGGTATTTCTTTTAAGGTGTCAAGCCAGTGCGAGCTGATAGCAGAGTACCGTAACTATCGATTTAACCCCCATGTATGTTCTACGATTTTTTGTAGTTTTCGAGTTATTTTGGATCCCTCATTTCATATCAATGGTAGTGGTTAAGGACAGTAGTAGGTATAAAATTTATGTTTTTATTATCAACTGAGCTCTGCTTAAACGTAGAGGAATTTATATCAGGATTGACAAAAATATGCAAAGATAATAATAAAATATGGTAATCACAAGATTTCAGATACACCACTTTCAACGACCGATTTCAGCATATAATGCCCTATTTAGTACATTCTGGTTCAAAGTTGACCCCAAGAAAAGATATAATTTTTTAAAGCCATCAATCTCGTTGAATCAGGAAAAATATCGAAAATTTATGTAGTGATAGATAGAAGATTATAATTGCAGATAATCACATGAATTCTTATCGATGTAAATATATGTCACAAATGGATTGTCGTATTCGCTGTTTTACATAACCCCTAGCTGTTTTACAAAACAGCCCCGTTATGTAAAACAACTGCACGACGTTCAGCTAGAATATAGTTACGTTTAACAAAACTGCTACCCACTTTAAGATGTACAATGCGATTTAAATAAGAATAGGAGTAGGATATTATTGGGCACGCTACTCCACATTCGCTTCGCTCGTGGAGTTGCGTGCTCCAATAATATAAATGAAAGGGACTGAGCATGAAATCCTACATAATGCAGTAAAATACTGGTTCGGCGCGTATTCCACACGATGAAACAGAAATATTTTTCAGTGTGGTTTGGGCGCTACTCCGCATTTTGAATCTTGCATAAATGAAATCTTACATAGTACAGTAAAATACTGGTTTAGCGCCTATTCCACCGATCGGAAGGTGAAATATGAAATCCTGAATCATATGGAGGTAAAATAATGGAACGGCGCCTACTCCACTTCGGCCTATTCCTCGCGATGAAACAGAAATATTTTTCAGTGTGGTTTGCATGTAATACATTAATTGACTCATTATTATTAGCAGGGAAGGTGTTATAAATAATTGATCGCAGTAATTTAACGCTACATTCGATCTTTACTACTGTAGTGAGAAGGTTGAATTATCACGAAACTAAATACACCTGTCATAACTAAGTTAACTACAATGCATGACTCAGTGAAATCTGATTTAGAAGATATTTGTAATAAACTTATTATCAAGAATTCTAGTGGCGAGGTTATATTTATTCAAGATTTGCAAATTGGTCAGAAAAATACAGATAACTGTTCTTCAAAACACCAGAACAGCTATACAGCCCAAATAGAAGATTTGTTCCACCGACAGATACAAGATTCGGTTAAATCTAATTTAGAAAACACTCACTATCTTATATTGAAAGAAAGAAAGAAAGAAAGAAAAACACATTTATTTAGCACAGACTAAATTAAAGAGGCAAAACAAAAAAATAAAATAAAAATAATAAATTAAAAAATCTACATTTGCGAACAACCGAACCGATTGAAGGACAACCGTGGTAAGGTTGTTCGTACATTTGCTCGAGTTAGCGACAATGAGTTATAAATGTCAACGTAATACAATAATTAACTCATTATTAATATAACCGTTCAAGCAGTCGTCATGAAATTTGTAAAACAACCACAATCGTTACACGTAAATAAGCTTTGTGTTCATTCTCAGGAGACTGGTTTACGTCATGGAGAATTATTACCTAAATCGGTACGATGCATCATTTGTGGACCGTCAAATTGTGGAAAAACTAATTTATTAATTGGTCTTCTTATACACGAGAATGGCTTAAGATTTCAAAATGTTTATGTTTATTCGAAAACCTTGCAACAACCCAAGTACGTTTTTTTAGAAAAAGTCTTGCAACGAGTACCAGGCATTTCATTTCATAAATATCATGAAAATGAGCAAGTACTGAGTGTTCAGACCGCAAAACCGAATTCAGTAATTGTATTTGATGATGTTGCTTGTGAAAATCAAAGTAGTATGCGTGATTATTTTGCTATGGGGAGACACAAGTTCATCGATTGTTTTTATCTAAATCAGACGTATAGTAAAATCCCTAAGCAGTTAATAAGAGACAACGCAAATCTAATCGTACTGTTTAAGCAAGATGAAAGAAATATGAGACATGTTTATGAAGAACACGTCAACACTGACATGACATGGATTGAATTTCGTGAAATGTGTTCTAAAATATGGAGTATACCTTTCAATTATGTTGTAATTAATAAAGATTGTTCCAAAAACAAAGGATGTTACAGAAGTAAATTTGACACGTTTGTAGTCTTTGACTAAGAACACGAATACATATAAAAGGCTGTTACCTGCTTGACATTATTATTCAACTTACGACACTACATCAATAACACACAACCACAATCATTACAACCTATTTTACCAATATGGAAAAATCCTTGAAACGACAAATTGTTGATGCGGCAAAAGCTGTAAAGATAAAAGTACGAAAAATGAGAGATGCCGAGATTAACAATAAACTAGCACTGGAGTCTGTTTTCAAACCTGTAACAGAACCTCTAAATCTAATTGCTAATGCTAGTAAGCAAACTCCTCTACTGCGTGCTAGTGATGATTTTGCTGATGTTCCGTTTATTAACGAAACTGTGCAGAAAGAAGGAACCGGTAGCGCAGAAAGTAACGATAATAATGGTGATGAAGACAAATATGAATCCGATATCAGCAGTGCCTCTTCTTATGAATCAGTAGTTGACAGGAATCAAGATTGTGATACGTCATCCTGGTCATTATCTTCAGAAGCGTTGGTAGATATTCCATTTGGGGTTAGAGCAGAGCGCGGGAAACTGATGTTAGGTTCTGCTTTCATAACGATCAACGATCAATACATCACCGTGGCTGGATGTAAATACCGAAATACACCTGGTTTAAAACAGTTATTGCTTAAGAAAGATGTAGACTTAAGTTTGGTTACAGATAGTGATATGCAAAATTATAAGTCGATGCTAATTGATACAAATGCACATCGTCGAGACTATGAGCCAAGTAAGCCAATAAAAAGTAATAAAGGTCAAAAATATTTGCAAGTTATTAAACCTCTTTTTCAATTGAAGAATGCAGTTCAGGGAAAGGGTCTACCGTTACTAAAAAAGTGGAGAAAAAACGTTGATTTAGTGTACTGGGATGATCCTAATGAATTAGTGGAAAGGTTGAAATTATTAATTGCATCTAGAGATGCTGGCAACACAGGATTAGATAATGAAATTATATCTATCATTGAAGAATTGCGTGAAAGTAAAGTTATAAATAAATAAAAAAATAAAAAATGTGTTTATTTTACTATCAGCCTCTCGATACAATACACCTTAAACATGAACGTAGACAAATTCGGACACTACATTCACAAAAGACTGCGTTTATCAGAGATATTTGAGTTTAATGAGAATGCATTGTTAAAATCCGAAAATGGAGATTTTGATTTAAAAACATCAAGACTGAGAGGAATTAGATCTCCAGTAGAAGCAGACGATGCTGTGAACAAGGATTATGTAGATCGAATGATTGCTAACACGTTAAAAGAATTTAATAATCTGGCTGTGAGCAAGGATTATGTAGATCGATTGAATGCTAATACGATTAAAGAACGTAATAATCTGATTGGTGCATTGCGTTCTCAAATCATAAAAGATGCAAAGACGACAGTTCAAGCTACTTTAAAAGATAAGATACCTGAGGTTTTAACTCATTTGCAAGATAAGTTTTATACTAAAGCAGAGTTACATAAATTACCTCAAAAAACCCCGTAATGGTAAAACAGCAAATTGTAAATGAAATACACAAAGCTGCACGAAGAAATTTCTTTCGACGTTCTGTTATTCTGAAAGGAATCCACGACTTATGGCAAGCAGATTTGATGGATATGCAAAACCTGAAAAAGTATAACAAAGGTTACAGTTTCATCTTAGTTGTGATTGACTGCTTCTCAAAATATGCCTGGGCTGAGCCGTTAAAATCAAAAAATAAATTTGATGTTACTCGTGCATTCAAACATATACTGCTTAGTAGTCGTAATAATCCTGTTAACTTACAAACTGATATGGGGACAGAATTTTATAACATAACTTTTCAAACACTTATGAAAAAGCACAACATTAACCATTACTCGACGTTTTCTACTAAAAAAGCATCAATTGTAGAGAGACTTATTAGAACGGTAAAAAATAAATTATATAAACATTTTAGTCTCATTGGAAACTATAAGTGGTTAGGTCTACCATTGAAAGATACATTGAAGAGATATAACAACACAAAACATCGTACTATTCAATTTAAACCGGTTGATGTGAATAAATGTAATGAACAAGTAATCAAAGAAAATATAAAAAAAGTAAAAAAACATGATTTAGTACAGTGGAAGCCTAAATTCAAAGTTGGTGATTGTGTTCGTATAAGTAAATACAAACATAGTTTTGAGAAAGGTTACACTCCTAATTGGTCAACTGAATTATTTATTATAAAAAAAGTAAATAAAACTATACCAGTAACATATCACATAGAAGATCAACGAAAACAAATCATATTAGGAGCTTTTTACGAACAAGAACTGCAAAGATCTAACTATCCTGATGTTTATTTGATAGAAAAGGTTTTGAAAAAGAAAGGAAATAAATTGTATGTCAAATGGTTAGGTCTAAACAGTGCAGAAAACAGTTGGATTGAAAAAACTGCAATAATGGACTAAGATATTATATAACCATTTTTCATTTGAAATGCTATCATTATAATTTGAATTATGCAAGGAGGTGGACTAGTTAACAGCATAATTAATAATCTACCATTCGAAGTTCATTTGCCAGGATACAATTATTGCGGACCGGGAACCAAACTGCACAAACGCTTAGCGCGAGGTGATCCAGGTGTAAATAAGCTAGACGAAGCTTGCAAGCAACACGACATTGCGTATACAAACCATACAGACTTAGCAAATCGTCACAAAGCCGATTTACAACTACTTAACATGGCTAAACAAAGACTTAAATCAAAAGATGCCGGGAAAGGTGAAAAACTAAGCTCTTGGCTAGTGAACAAAGTTATGAAAGCGAAACTAAAGTCTGGATTAGGCATCAAAACATTTAAAACCTTAGTTTCAAAAATAAAATCAAAAATTAAGAAACTCAAACGCAAAGATAATAAGACTTTAATAAAAGCAGCTTATTTAACCGCAAAAAAGTTATTTTCAAACACTCATCATCGAATCCGAGTACCCCGAGTAATACCCCTACCAAAGACTGGAGGAATTCTACCTTTAATTCCAATTTTCGCTGGTTTATCGGCTTTAGGAACTTTAGCTGGTGGTGCAGCTGGCATTGCAAAAACCGTCAATGATTACAAAGCAAGCAAACAAAATTTGCAAGAAACAGAACGACATAATAAAGCTATGGAGGCTTTAGTGTTGGGCAAGGGTTTATACATTAAGCCATATAAAAGTGGTAAAGGATTGTTTATAACATCTTCAAAAAACTGAATAATATGCTACCCAATCGCCCTCTAACTAATATAGACATCCGAAAGTATTCAAGAGACATCCCATATTTTCGTGGGGTCTACATGAAGGATCAACTACCTCGGAAGCCGAAATGTATTGAATGTGGTATCGTTAACTTAGACGATTCTAAGAACGAAGGAACGCATTGGGTAGCTTATGCTAAAGTTTACAATCACTGTGAATACTTTGATAGCTATGGAAATTTAAAACCTCCAATGGAATTGATGCAATATTTCAAAAATTGTAATGTGTTTTATAACTACACAAGATATCAAAAATTTAACGCAATCAATTGTGGTCATTTATGTTTAAATTATTTGTCAACTTGTTGGAATAAAAATGTATTATAAAATATATGATTTTCTTTAATTTCAATCATTTGCAAGATGTCGCTCACTTTGTCTATAACTGGAGACTCGTCAGTGTTAACTACATACTATCCTAATACGTTGCAACTAGATGGAGAGTATGAGTGTGCTTTATTGCACTTTTCAACTTTTAATTCTATTCCAAACATTGATAAAAGTAATAATAAGTTCTATTATGGTTTTAATGAAGTTATTGAAATACCGGAAGGCACTTATGAATTGCAAGATATCAGCGATTATTTAAAATCCGAAATAAAAGATGCAGCGATCAAACTACGGTGCAATAATAATACTTTAAAAACTACAATATTCTGTACAAAAGACATTAATTTTATCAAAGAAGACTCTTTTAGAAGACTATTAGGATTTAACAAACAAATCTTGAAAGCAAATAAATGGCATGTGTCACAGTCTCCAGTCAACATTCTACCTACGACCGTAGTCAGGATTGAATGTGATATTGTAAGCGGTTCATATGTAAAACGCAATATACTTTCCAATCAATCAAAAAAACATAAGCTGCATACACATCAGGCTGATAGATATAAACAACAGATTAATTAATTTACGTGGTGAAGAAGTGCAGGTATATCTGCATCTCAGAAGAAAAAAATGATTGATTTCAATAAAAATGTGTCTCAACAAGTAAAGAATATCAGTTCTGTTCGAGCTACTTATCAAATAAGACCTGCCTCTAAGAAGAAAATAAAATTAACTAAAGACAATAAAGCATTCCTTAGAGCGATCGGATTGTTAAAATGAATATCTTAGACGTTTTATCCGCTCCGAATTACGATAATACTATAGAAGGAATCGAATTTCATTCCTACAAGCCCTATATAACGAGTTTCAACAGGAACGATGAAATCCGCATACCTATCAATCAACAGGACTTGTACATATTACCATCAGCTAGCACCCTATATCTGGAAGGAACTGTTATCGTTAGCAAAAAAGATTCGAAGGACCCAGCTACTAGTGTCAATTTCACGAACAATGCTCTACTCTACTTGTTCCAAGACATTAGGTATGAGCTAAATGGAGTGGAGATTGATAAAATAAAAAATGCAGGTATAACAACAACCATGAAATCACTAATTTCAATGACCGAAAGTGAATCAAAAATGTCTAATGCCTGGGGTTGGAATATTGATGGCATAAAAAATATCCATGGAGGAAGATTTTCTGTCTCTATACCACTTCGTAACCTCCTCGGTTTTGCAGAAGATTTTAAAAAAGTTGTGATAAATAGTAGACATGAACTGATATTATTACGAAGTAACACTAATTTGAACGCTGTAAAACTTAATACTGGCGAAGTAGTGGATGATGTTCAGATCAACAAAATCATATGGCGCGTACCGCATGTTAAAGTATCAGACAAAGAAAAAATTGGTTTGTTAAAAGTATTAGAGAAAGATCGCCCACTTCAAATGATATACAGAAATTGGGATCTGTACGAATATCCAGCCTTGCCTAAAACTACAAAACATACCTGGTCTATCAAAACTTCATCTCAAATAGAAAAACCAAGATACATTATTATTGGTCTACAGACAAATAGAAAAAACAATGCAAGTTCTGACATGTCTCAATTCGATCACTGTTATATTCGAGACGTTAGAGTGTATCTCAATTCAACCTATTTTCCTTATGAAAACTTAAATGTGAGTTTTGCTAATAACAGAATCGCTTTATTATACGAGCAATACACCAGATTTCAACAGTCGTATTACGGACGTCGCTCGGAGCCCATACTAAGCGAGAAACAATTTAGGGATTTAGCACCGCTGTTTGTAGTCGATTGCTCTAGACAAGCTGATAATCTAAAGACTGGACCTGTTGTGGATGTGAGGGTAGAAATTGAGAGTGATTCAGAGATACCAGATCAAACTTCAGCATACTGTCTCATTCTGAACGATTGCATTGTTGAATACAAACCATTAAGTAACATTGTGAAGAAGATATCATGAACGCGGACCTCATCATTGTCGAACTCCAAGGATTCAAAGATTTAGACAATAATTTTATCGTCAAGGAAGTGGCCATAGTAAGTAATGAGCACACACAGACGTTCTTGGTTAAACCACCGCATTCGTTTTATTATTTAACTCAAGAAGAAAAGAAGCAAGTGCGATGGTTGGAAAGAAATCGTGGAATTTTCTGGAGTGAGGGCTATATAGACTACAGAGAGTTCCAACACGTCATCGTACCGTATTTAAAAAATAAAAAAATTATTACAAAGGGTTTGGAAAAAATAAAGTGGATTAAAGACATGTGTGCAAACTGTGAAGTGATCGACATAGGTGAGAAGGGATGTCCTAATTTTGCAACATTAAAGAAAAAGTTCTGTAGAAATAAAAGTGATTTTAACTGTGTGAACCATAAAATGAATTGTGCATTAAATAATGCGGTGTGTATTAGAAAATGGTATGTTGATAATAATATGTCTGTATTTAATCTATTTTAATGTATTTTGTCATACCTATGCAGTTAATAAAAGTGATTAATTAATTTACTTATGGTTGTTTTATTTAAATGTTTTCAGGGTAACTTAATCATCAAACTTTAAATTAGCTGCAGCAAAATGATATTACTTACAAAATTTGAAATACCTACATCATGATTTAAAACGATTTATTGTAATAAAAAAACTGTTAGCAAATAAAAACTTATCATTAGACTAGAGCTAATTTAGAGTTCGAGTATAAATAAGGACCTAATACAAAATAAAACATAATTTAAATTATAAAAGAATATAATTTTATTTACTTTTTCATATTATTTACAATTATTAGAAACTAATTATAACTACCTACCCATTAATAATAACAACTGCCACTACATAGTTTATTTAATGTTCGCTTTGTGTATACCTACGTACATTCTTAACTTACAAACTTGTGATGTATGAACATTATTCCGGTTGTATAAAAGAAATTAATAGTATCTACATACAAAAGTTAATTACGATAAAACTTAAATATTTGATATTTTAATAATTTATACATTTAAAACCTAAGATGAATAAACACTAAAGAATAAGAAAGCAAATAAATGTCAAAACTTTTGCTGTACCAACTAGATTATACAAAGCAATTATTATTATCTACATTACATTTTTTTTTTTTTTTTTTTTTTTTTTTTTAACTTACCTACTTACCTACCTACTAAGTTAACTACAATAAAACTTACATATTTGATATTTTAATAATTTATACATTCAAAACTTACTCAACATAAAAACCTAATATGTATAAACACTAAAGAATAAGAAAGCAAATAAATGTTACATACCTAATAATATTACTACAAATCTTACACATTATCTTATGAAGTAGGTACTTACAAAATAATGACACATGTTAATAATAACAACTGTCCCCACAAAGTTTTCTCGATATTTTGTTAATTAACGATTGCGTTTCCTCCATTACATGGTCCACCAATTCAGTCACTACATACTGCGCACTTAACATTACCACACCCTGATTGTCACTTGCAGGTTCTTGCTGTTCACTGATATCCAACACTTGTACCTGGATCAGTCGTAAACCTTTTTTCTTCTCATTGTTTATAACGTATGATTCACATGTAGGCGGTGTAAGAGATGACTTCTGTTTTAGACACTCCCTTCTGGCTCTAGGTCTCTTGTTGGCGGGTCCGTAGTCTCGTCTTCTAGGTTCCATATTAGCAGGTGTTTGTTGTTCTGGCAAATCTGGGATATGCCAGCTTAAACTCGGAGTCGGAAAACCTTGAGCGTATTGTGAGAAGTCGATAATATCTGGAGAATCACACATTATCAATGATCTGAAACAAATGAAATAATAATTAATTATAATTACATAATCAACATGATGCAATAATGTTATAAATACATGGGTACTTGTACAATACTTACAATTCGTTTCGTTTTTATTCAACGTGATATGACTGCTCCGGCTAACTGCCTTGTGATGTATGATCAAGTAGTTATATTAATAAGAAATGCAAACTCCTAACATTGCACTGTAATCAATTTCATGTTTTATCACGTTCAACCTGATGGGCAACATGAAGCGACAAGTGTGCGAACGGTATTGTATTACACAAACCAGTCATCGCAATGCGCTTTGTCAGCGGGAGTGGAAATGAAACAGATTTATGAACTAAAATATTATATTTATTTAAGTACATGTTTAGTAGGTACATACATTTTTTACAGTTCGTTCAAGCGATTTTGACTTGTATTGCGTTGGTTGCGTGAAAAATTACAGCTGCAGTGAACGGTAACCACGGTTTTTTGCTTTTAATACCATCCTTATGCCTACTGAATAGAAGTCAAAATCGGTTGAACAGACTGTAAAAAGTTTAAATTAATTTATGTCTAATCATATTTCAAATAGAATATACACTTAAAATTATGGTAATGCATTACATAAATATATTTGCATTACCCCAAGCTAAAGTAGATACTTTATCAAATGATAGCAACCGTTTGTCATCATTGCTTGAAAGTGCAATTTTATTTACGTCCTGAGTGAATATTTCATGTTTTATTGACCTAAACAATACATTTTTTTTTGCGAATAACATTGCAATTATTGTACAAAACATTTTTATAATCTAACATATTAAAATTTTTGGTTATACATTTTTTTGTACCTTTTGCCTTTTTAATAGTTTTGTTTAACGTTTTAATACAATAAAGCTTTGAGCGCAGTCCTACGAATTCTTTGATAATGTTACCACCCATTTCATCCTTAAACAGTCCTGGAACCTTCTTATTAATAATTGGTAAGTTATAGTCATTGTTACAGTCATAATTACTGGTATCAAAATATTTCAGAAAATGGAGCTTGAAGTCTTTATAAACGTCATTGCTCTGTACATCATATACTAGACTATCTGTATCAGTATAGCACAATTCAATTCGGTTACCATAAAAAGGTTTTATGATAGAGTAGTGAAAGTCATACATGTGAGTCTTAGATAATTCTAATACTGCAAACCCTATGTATATTGGTTTATTAAGTATAATACGCACAGGTTTCATTTGGATTGCCACTAGATCATCAGAAAATACAGAGGCGCTATGAAAATATGGGCTGGCTATCAATTTTTCAGCACAAGTAGTCTTTTTTGTTTTATTGGTCGAGTCACACCACTTGTTTACTAACTTAACGTCTATTCGATGTTCATTATTTTCCAGCGTCTTTCCAAAAATACTATTGTTCAATAATTTGAAAAAGTCTTGTTCAAACGTTGACTCTGCTTTTTGCCGTAACTGAGTGTTAATATCAATATATTGCTTTAAAAAACAACTTTGCTTAAATGTAATAGCGCGATGAATCCTTCTCAATACTAAACCGTGCTGTAAACATTTTTTTAAATGTATGTAATGAATAACATAGTGATATTTATCGTACAAATTTGGTATTAACTTTTTATTCTTACCACCAGGTGGCAAGCATTTTTCTGGACAAAAGGGAAAGTCATTGTGTTCCATGTGTAAATTCTCCGGATATATTAAATCAACTTCAAGAATGTATCCGTTTTCTGCAGTATCACTGATATCTGCTAAGTTCAATTGTAAAAAATCAATTTCTTGTCTATTCATAAATCTAAAATCGGAATAAGGTAGGGATTGACACATGCTATAACCATATAAATTGTTACAATCTAAATAAATGATAAATGAATTTGGACGAGTTGGATCGTAAGTATCTAAATATTTATGATTGGCTTTGACATGTCTTTTGGAACACATACAAACTCCTCCTCGAATACCTTTTTGTATCATTCTAAAAATTTCAACATCACTAATCAATTCTAATTGAACTCCTGTCTTTAAAAGCATTGCATCAAAAGATAGACTTGGTGCTGTAAGATAGAACGCGGGATCGAGATTGTAATGCAGTTTACAAGTTTTTCGAAAATTTTCAAATACATCTGTTAGCAACAGAACATCTGTTTTGAGATATAAATCTGTGTACATACCCATGTTTTGAATATTAAACACTGACCAAACAGACCGAGCGTGCTCATAGTCTTCGTCGGTAATTGTCTCATTAGTTAAGGAGTTGAAAAAATATTTTTTAGAGGGTAAACACGTATCTTCATAACGTTCCCATTGAGACATATAGTCATATGGATACACTCCTTTACGAGTGAGTAGGTTAAATTGTTTTTTATTAGGAAAATGAGATTTCAATTGCTTAAAGTCTTGGTTTTTCATTGTACTA
The DNA here is from genome assembly GCA_905163495.3 of Cosmia trapezina. Classification (NCBI taxonomy): domain Eukaryota; kingdom Metazoa; phylum Arthropoda; class Insecta; order Lepidoptera; family Noctuidae; genus Cosmia; species Cosmia trapezina. Next base: position 9,173,082 of record LR991049.1, read on the forward strand.
GCCAACTTTTCTAAGCTAGTTCCTAAAAACTTGAAAGAGTCTACAAACCGAACCTGAATGCTTTCCCCAGTAGAAATCGGAATAAACTTAGTGAATGAAATATAGTTTTCTTTTGTTTTAGGTATCACTTTAATAGATCCAGGAGCTTCACCTAATTCTTTTATGAAAAGGTGGCAATCGTAACCGGACAAATTATGAAAAAATACTGGCAAAAATGTTGGTATTTTGTATTGTAAGTTACAGTAACTATGAGCTGCGCCACGATATTTACCAGTCAAGTGACAATGATCGCGAACCCTGTCGCCGAACAAGAAGTGTTCACAAATATGACATGTTATCGCGTTTTCAAAGTCACGAGCATTATCATTTGAATAAATCATAGGAACACTATTTTGTAAAACATCGTAAATTTTTTGTGCATCTTTATAGATAGACTTTACAAAATTTGATACACAATCCGAACCGCGATAAGAAAAGTAACGATTGTGGCATTCATCTAGCGTACACGTTATATGATAAGCGTAAGCTACAGGCACATGTCGCTGTCGTGTTACAGTACTCGCCTTAGTGGGGTCAGGGTCACAAGATTCATACCGTTCTAGCATTGTTTCAAAATCTGCGTATATAACAAATGGTACGAATTGCTTTCTATTATAATTTTTAAACTGTATGAAAGAACCCTTTGGAGGTAGTTCAGTGGCGACACCTCCACAACTATGTGAATTAAGATTATCACATGAATTAAAAAACATTAAACAAACGTCACAAAAGTACAGTTTACTGTGGTGTTTTGTTATTTGATTCTTAACAAGTCGCGACAGGTCTTTAATGAGACAGTAATGTGACAAATCATTTCTTTCTAAATAAAGTAAATGAATCACCTTTCCGTTCAAAGCTTTTGGTTTGTAAAGCGGTCCTATGATAGTATTGTTTTTTAAACCATAAATGTAAATGCAAATTTCGGGGTTATTCACTTCGAACCGCGCAATATCTGAGAAATTCACTGGAAATGACATGCCCTTTACATTTAACACGTTACGAAAATCAGGGTAAGAAGATACTCTTTCAGAATGAGTCTTAGCTGGATATAAAGCAGCTACAACAGACCATAAAAAACAATAGTCATCATTATTGCGGATATTAACACATGCTTTTTTAGATTTTATTGCAGAAGGCAATTCGATAAAGCCTGAACCACGCAAAGGTTGATATTTGTTAACATTGACTTCCAAATGAGAACTGCTCAAGAACGTCCATCCACTGTCTCGATCCTGAAATTCTTCTATCTTTTTTTTAAAAGTATTTTTGACTTGAGACAATAGTGAATCAAATTCATAATTCTGATGTAGAGTTACGTTTTTTGTGGCAAATGATTTCATCTCCTGAGAATCATTTTTAAACATTAAAAACAAAGCAAAATATTCGAAATTAACTTTTATACAAGTATGTTCTTTAAGAGACATGTCAATTAAAGTTTTAATTCTGTCCAAATTATTATTAAGAAATGGTTCCAGAGAACAATTCTCAGACGGATCGGTAATTCTATAAGAAGCTATACGATTACGAAATGCAGAATGTATTATTTCAACACCTTCACAAAAATGCGAAATGTTTTTGTTTTTATGATTAGTACTACGTAAATGACCTATCCAGTGACTGCGCTCAACTGATGTGTTACAAACGGTACAGAAAGGCATTTTAGATTATAATTACGTCAACTAATTTTGTACGCTTAATTAGGATTAGATTAACAATACTAGTAGATTCTGCAATAATCAATACAATTAATTTGGTGTCCCCATCAATTTAAAGCCAACTTATTTTAAATTCACACTATCCCTATAAAAGACAGGCTCGGAATTGTCAAATAATTCGTGAGTTCGTCTCATAAACCTTTGCAGCCCGTCCCACTGGGGAGTGTTGCGATCTAGTTGTACTTTTAACGCGACCTGGGCTTTCTTCCATCGTTCTTCCATGGGGGTAGACAGGTAGGGGTAGGGGGACAACTTCGTCTTTCGAAAATACCTTGATTTCCACGTAGAACTCTCCTGTAAGGTCTGCCGCTCGCCGTACTTTGCCGTTGGCAACACGGGTGATGAGCGATGAACCGAAGTCCCCGCTTGAGGTCTTCGTCTTTTGATCGTCCTCCAAACCAAAGAGGTCCGTGCTCAAGATGCCTCTTTTGCTGTAAACAATTACACATTTTATTTATAATAATTTGCATTTATTTCTTAAATAACGAAATTAAGGAGTATTATACACCTCTGTTGAATTCTATGGGGAATTAATAGCGTAATACACATTGGGATATAATAATTTCATGTAACTGTCATCATTCCTGCATTGAATATGATCGGAAATTGATTTACAGTTCTAAATTCACTAACCATCATGTACCAGTGCGTATATCATTTTAAATTACCACAAACACCTAAACATAGAAGCAGCAATATAAATTACCTTGACTTAGAGTCTGATGAGTAGTCGACGCTTTCAGGTGCTTGGCGCTTCACCACATTTTTCTTAGGCTGTTTTTTCGTCACCTTGGCTACTGCAGCAGTAGGCCTTTGTGATTGGTATTCTGATTTCGTGTCAGACCTTAAATAGAACACACTAAGATTAATTTTTTAACTGTAACCAACCTCAATAATTATGGAGAGGAGAATGTTAATGGGATATAGATTACTAGAAGATGGCATGGATGGTATGATGGGGATAGTTACGTCAGCCAGCAGGTAAGAACCAGGTCCGTAGCTGACTAGCGATTAATCACATTATCAAATTAATTTGATGATAGTTAGACCAGCCGGCAGGCAAGAACCAGGTCCGTAGCTGACTAGCGATTAATCACATTATCAAATTAATTTGATGATAGTTAGACCAGCCGGCAGGCAAGAACCAGGTCCGTAGCTGACAACTATGTTAAACTTAGTAGGTAGTACTTACTCACATTGTATAGTTGTAGGATGATGTAGATCACTGGAAGATACTGGAGCGAATGTAATTTTATGATTAAAATTCGTTGGTTTTATACATAAAAAATACCATTTCAGCAATATTTACCTCATAACAAAATTAAACCTTAACTACAATATTCACAGTTGTATGACTAATTTATGATACTTACGTCTAATTAATCCGTAGTGATTGAAAACCTTTCTGTCAAATTGCAATTTTCGTGAGAAATGAAATACAAAACTAGCTTCTTACCTCGCCGACAAAGGTGAAGCCGATACCATGCTGTTACAATAGGTATTATTATAAAGTATGTATGTTTGTTTAATTAACCTTGATATAAAATTTTGAATGACATCACACTCATGAAAATAATAAAATGGCATTTTTGAGAGCCAGAAATCAGGATATACATAAGTATGTAAAATCCTTACAAAATTTGTTGTATGCAGAACAATCAACGTGAGCAAACTCGCGTTAAAAACTTAGTTAATTTTATGTTGCAGTTAAACTCAAAGCGAGTGTAAAATCGTCATACTACTAAAAGACTAAAACTAACAAACTTTAATAAATCCTTTCATGCAAAGGATGTCGGTTTCTAAATTCAGCAATGGGAATGGGATGGGCTTTTCAAAGATTTCCTAGACTATAACCAGCTAATTACAAAAAAAAAAAAAAAAAAAAAAAAAAAAAAAAAAAAAATAAGGAAAGAATCACTCATTTATAATAAGCTAGCGGAATTGGTAATATTCTTATTTAAGAAACACCCCCCCTTTGACGAAAATCATTAGGTATAGGAAGTTCGCGCAAACTCGAATTTTAATTACGGACTACAACATGTACAGCGATCGTCTTACAATACAATAAAGTTCGACTAAGCAAATTAATGCATGATGCAATGTTGCTGACTTCGACATTGTAAATGATAATGTATACACACACAACGGCTGCCTGATACGTTTATCGTCAGGCGGTTCACGAATGAGTACAGTGCAGCGGCGAACCGTTGAACGGCGCAACACCGTTTTGACATTGGCTATACGGCAGTTTAGACGGGAAACGGCAAGTGTATAAGTATGCGAAGCCAGCAGTATGCTCCGACAGCAGAATGTGAGAGAACTACTCAATACATTATTTGTATGTACGGGTAAGGTTGTATCGTCTGTTTGAATTTAATTTTAAATTAAAATTTGGATGTCCTCGAGCCAATCTGGTCACTAAAATAGAATGTGCGTGCGTGGATGCCTGTGCGCTATTTCTTACTTTCGTGGAGAGACGTGAGACAAACTGTCCCATATTTTAGTTTAATGTTTACGGTATCCTAAAGTTCAGATATCCTTGGTACCCCAATCTGGGGTCATAGAAATAGAATGTGTGTATGCCTGTAGGTGTATGCTTATTCTTGCTTTATGAAGAGACATGAGGCAATCTGTCCTGAATTTTAGCTTACTATTTTCATATAGTTCGATTAGTTAACAAACTGTGTGTGAAACTTCTTGTTATAAAACTTGACAACCAAAGTAGTGGCTTGGTGCTCAATCCGAGAATCTGCTGTAGTTGATCGAGGTAAAACATCGGTATTCATTAGTCACTATAAACAAATAGTTCACTTTATTAAACTTTCAGACCAACAGCTAAAAGAGTTTAACTTTTAGTTACATAACGGTAAACGGTAGATTCGCAGGGATCGACCTAATGCAACCAAATAAGATTTTAAAAGTGGAATAGGGCTTAAACCGCAAAGTTTGTAGATCCATTATTTATGTTATTAGCTATTTCTAAACCACTTTCGTTCCATTCGCAACCAAAAGTGATTAAAAAAGTGGAGTAGCGCCCAAACCACACTGACAAATGTTTCTGTTTCATCGCGACGAATAGGCCGAAGTGGAGTAGGCGCCGTTCCATTATTTTACCTCCATATGATGCAGGATTTCATATTTCACCTTCCGATCGGTGGAATAGGCGCTAAACCACATTAGTTTCATTTATATTAGTGGGCATTCTAGCCCACGGAGAGTGACGAGGCGAACGGAGAGAGCCGCGGAACCGGGGGCTAGAATGCCCACTAATATCCTACTAATAGGAACGTCAATGACCTCTATCTGTCAAATGTTGATTGAAAAGTACGGTTTGCAAAGAAAACTTATTTGCGTATCAATAACGTTTTTTTTTTTGTTTAAGTAGTCTTAGCTTTTTTTTTTATTTATTTTATTATAACATTTTACAAATAAATCTTAAGCTAAGAACGCCCCGCAAAACCGTTATCACGGTTTGTCTGTGGGAACGGTACAAACGGTATTACAAAAGGTTTAGTCCGGACACTTAATTTTCATTGAATATACCAAATTACTCATTTGCCCTCCCCTCAAAAATCTGCAAATCTAAAGCTCTGCTTAAAGCTGCAAATCTAAGCTAAATAAGTAATAAGTGAAAAAAAAAACACCAAAAAATCTGTCATAATTAGTTTTTTTTAAATTGTACTTTATGTAATTAAAAATTCTTCGTTCATGATTCGTAAATAAGTGTTATTTAAAAATATATTGTTTTGCTCACTCTACACAATTTTTTAGATTTGACAGCTATGACGTCACAACATGGCGCTAAGTTGATCCTATTCTTATTTGAAACGCATTGTAATGCATAATGGCTTATCTACAGTCTTAAATTCACAATGTGTGGCTTCTAATACCGAATCGGTCGCAGTAACTAAGCTAAGGCACCCTGACTAATTGATTTAGATTAGGTTAGAACTGGGACCAATCGCTACTTCCAAGTTATTTGATTATTTCATATTTTTAAGACTGACCTTCATCACAGATTAACAGATGGGACACTCCGCAGTTTAGGTATGAAGCTACAAGTACGCGGCGGGCCCCGTCCGCGGGGCTAATTCAGTAGGCGAGAAGGTATAAGAGTTACGCGATAGAAAGAGAGGCAACTTGTAGTTGAGTATAACTGTAGGTAATAAGCGTTGTGCGACCTGAATTGCACTTTACTGAATTGCGCTTTTTATTTAAATGTTTTTGCGGATTGTACCATCTGTATTAATCTGTGCCTTCATAAAACTCAGAAAACTTTATATTAAAACTAGCTGCGCCCCGCGGTTTCTGGTAGACCGGGATAAAAAGTAGCCTATGTGTTAATCTAGGGTATCTACATACCAAATTTCATCTCAATCAGTTTAGCCGTTTGAGCGTGAAGAAGTAACAAACATGCAAACACACACACTCACTCACAAACTTTCGCCTTTTGTAATATTAGATATTTAGTGTGATTCTATTTAAAATCGTATACCTAAGGGCGAACCCCTTATAAGGGTTTTGTTTTTAGGGTTCCGTACCTCGAAAGGAAAAACGGATCTCTTATAGGATCACTTGTGTATCTGTCTATCTGTCCGTCCGTCTGTCACAGCCAATTTGCTGGACCGATTAAGTTGAAATTTGTTACACATATTTTATGTATTTCTGAGACCCAAACACGGACGTGTAACGTAAATAATGAATTTTGACCAAGGGGTCACTTATGGGGGGCAAATAAGAAAATTTAAAAATAAGTTTTGCAAACTGTACCGTGTTACATTCAAATGAAGGGAATTACTGTGAGGGTTTCATTTTTTTTTAAGTTATCTAAGAAAATGATGAAAAATTACCATTCCCCCATAATTAACCTCTTATCTCCGAAACTACTAAGCCTAAAACAGTAAAAAAAAAATACAGAAAATAGTTCTTTACCTATAGATTATAGGAAAACCTATAAGAAGTCGTGGTCTTAAAATAACGTGGTAAATCACTCAATATTGTGCGTTACATTTGCAGTTAAAATGTTTGGGAGAACATGTTTATCAACTACAATGCATTATTTTCTGCATTTTCATTCTAAAATAAAAGAAATAACCAAACAAACGATGAGGGCGCCACTGCGCGCTCGGTAGCCTCTTAAGTCTCTCTCCTACGACGCAGCTGTACATCTCGCGCCTATTTCACTCCACAAGGGTTGAGGAAGTCGTGCAGTATTTGAAGGTGAAGACCGACTGGACTCTGAGGGTCGAAAGGTTGGAGTCGCGCCACAACATCAACTTTACGTCGTTCGTGGTACGAGTTCCGACCCAACATCTACAGACCTTCTTAAAAGAGGACTTTTGGCCGAAAGGTGTCATATTTCGACGTTTCCGAGGACGGTTACGCGACACCACGCAGCGGAACACGACGCCGACAACGTTACGTGTATAGTTATAGTTTTTTTAATAAGATTTATTCATATGTATTAGTTTATTATTGTTTAAGATATTTTGTGTATTTTATCTATGGGCCTAGTTGCCTGATAATAAAATGATTATTATTATTATTTTTTGTCTTTGACATATCTCGGGACCCTGGGGTCCCGGACCTTTGGAAGGCGTATGAGGGGCCGAAGCCAACTCGCAGAGGCCCCTTAGACAATTTTAAATGACGAGGCGGCACCAGCCGGCGATTATCCCTGTATGCACTATGCATGTGCACCCAAGGACAACCCCCGGTTGGTGCAGGACTATTGCAGAACATGGATACAAAACATATTGGGCTATGGATTTGGGTGGTTGTGGACTGGTTACCTAAAACTATGAACTGACTATGGCCCCTGCCGGATCAATGTTTTATAATACACGGATAAAATGGCAGGGGGTGACTTGCACACTCAATAATGGGCCCCCGAAGACGGTCGCTAGCACATAGTGTCGTAGCGGCAAGGGGGCAACATGTCCTGAGGTGCTTGTGAGGAGTGGAGAGGTATCCCACGGTTCTCAGAATAATCCCAGAGCCCGGAAGATGGTCAAGATCCCTACAAACACTTACTGGAATACTTCCTTCCTCCGAGCACGTTTGCTCTTGCGAATCTCCACTCAAGCCAGCCAATAAAGGCAAGAATGAGGTGGGAGCTCTGTTCCCGTCAGTGTTCACTCCAGCCGGCCAATAAAGGCAAGCCAGAGATGAGGAACAAGACTACTCCCGGGAGATAGGGTCCGTGGGGTCGCTACTGCCCAACAGCTCGCCACATGCTGCCCTGCGGGTTTCTGTATCTCTCTTGGTCTGGCTCCTCACCCTAGACCTGTGTCGGCAAAGTGAACTCTACTGGCACAGGCCCAGAGTTCGGAGCGCGCAAGCCCCACCACGACGTCAACGTAGAGATACGGCGGTGGGGTTATTATTATTATTATTAAGTTTGTTCTTGGAATAAATTCATCTCTACTTGTGCGTGGTCTGAGCACGTGGTACGGAACCCTAAAAACACCAATCTATCCTTACCATGTCCTTTCTCGTAGTGCTGCCTAAACTTCTCCCAAGCGGCATCGTCCTTGATTTCATCAGGTAAGTCCATCCACAGTCGAACAGCATCCTCAGTCAGATCGGTGGAAACCAGGGAGTACTCGCTCCGAGACAGTTCCTTATTCGGTGGAGAACGCTTGAACGTCTTTAGTAACTTCTCCATGGCTTAATTGATCATGACGAGGCTGGTGAAGAGTTGACGGTTCTGTGGGAAGAGAATTTTGGTTAGTAGTCCGTGAGGCGTAAGCTGAGCTTTGCATTTCTGTGAGTGATCACCAAAATGGTACGACCGTACGAGAGCCCATGACCAAAATGTTTGTCTTATCGTTTTACGTTTTAGAACGATGTGACATGGTTTTGGTCATGGCCTCTCGTACTAAAAGAACAAAAGCCGATTGCTAAAAAGCAGAATAGTATAGACCGATTTTAAACCAAGCAAAGGACGAATCGCGCTCAATGCCGGACGTCACACCTACACTATCTATGTGCACTCACACAAATGAAAAGCACAGCTTAAACCTCGCGGACTGTAGTAAGTTTAGACAGCGTGCTGGCCCAGTGTTTAAGGCCTCGCCTTTCAGGCATGAGGTTGTGGGTTCAAATTCAGGCAAGTACCAATGTGACTTTTTCATTTCATAAATGTTCTTTCTGAGTTTAACTTGGAGTTGGATTTTCACTTTCACGCTAGTAAACAGTTTTTAACCGACTTCCAAAAAAGGAGGAGGTTCTCAATTCGGTTGTATGTTTTTTTTTTGTATGTTTGTTACATTTATGAACCGATTCGGAAAATTATTTTTTTATTTGAAAGGGTATACTTCCAGATTGGTCCCATTTTTATCAAAACTCAGTTCTGATGATGGGATCCATGAGGAATCGAGGGAACTCCTCAAATATTATAGGCATACATATAGTGATTATGGTATTTTCATCAACAAATCAAGCGTCTGCATTCAGAAAGTATCATCTGGTGAAGTGGAACTGATGAAGAAGACCACAGATGGCCACGGAAACTCCTCAACGATGATAAGTATTTCACGGATAGCGATAAGATTAAAATAGTTAAGCGACTATGACGAAGAAAGAAAGAAAAGAAAAGAAAAACTATTTATTCCCGCGAAAAATGACGCACATACTTCAAATAAATGGTTCTGATGAAAATGGTACCATCGAACCGATCTGATGAAGAAGCCGGAAGGTAGGCATCGGAACTCAGTAATAAAACAATGTATCCTAGCCGTGTTTGGGCTTATTGGAATTGTCATGAGGTGCACTCTGGCTATAAATGCTTTAATGGTAATTATATGCCGCTTCAATGATGCTCTAATTTATTTTGCAGAGTGGTATTCAGATTTGTGTGGGGTAGGTAGGCACCACTAAAAAGTGAAAAATAAAAACTTTTTACAAAAAAAAAAACAACCGACTCCCAAAAAAACACTACAAAGTGAAAAATAACTTTAATTTCGGAAGTCGGTGGCAAAACAAAACGAAAGTAAATAAAAAACCAAAGACACCGACTTCCGAAATTAAAGTTATTTTTCACTTTGTAGTGTTTTTTTGGGAGTCGGTTGTTTTTTTTTTTGTAATTCTTTCTTTTCTTTTATTACCGAAATCGGTGAAGGAAAACATCGTGAGGAAACCTACACTTATAGTTAACTAGCCGTTGCCCGCGGCATAGCCCGCGTGGATGTCGGAAATTATCCCACGTGAACCTACTACGGGGATAAAAAGTATTCAAACTAAAACTCAAAGCATTTATTTCAAATAAACCAATTAAAGGCACTTTTGAATTGTCAAGGGCACGGTCAGTCAGAAAGATGAAGCTAGTTGCTCATTCCAAAGCGTAGTAGGTCCCTATGGAGAAGGACGGGCAAGAAACTCCACGGACACTCTTTTAGATCAAAATATTGGTTACATCGTTTATATTGAAAATATAGGTACATGTGTACAATGTAGAAAGACGTGCTCGTTAAAAGCGTCCGTAATAAAAAAGATAAAAACTTAAAACAACTAAATAAAAAATAAGCCGTGGCAGCTAAGAGACGGCCAGTCCCAACTGACAGCGCCTGTTCACGAACATGACGCATGGATCAGCATAAATTAGCTCAACCATTTTGAAGGGTAACATAACCATTATATGTGTTAATCCAGGTTATAAACACTATCTGTGTGCCATATTTCATCCAAATTCGTTCAGCCGTTTTTGCGTGATTGAGTAACAAACATCCAAACATCTTCACAAACTTTCACATTAATTGTAGGTAATATTAGTAGGATACAAGTCTGAAATCACCAACCCGTCTTGAGCAAGCGTGGTGACGAATGCTCGTGCCTTCTCTGTATGAGAAGATGCCTTTGCCCAGCAGTGGGACAGTAATAGGCTGGTACAGTTCGCGAGGTTTAAGCTGAGCTTTGCATTTGTGTGAGTGCACATAGATAGAGTAGGTGTGACGTCCGGCATAGAGCGCGATTCGTCCTTTGCTTGGTTTAAAACCGGTTTATACTGCTTTTTGACAATCGGCTTTTGTTCTTTTTGTACGAGAGGCCATGACCAAAACCATGTCGCATCGTTGTAAAACGTAAAACGATAAGACAAAAATTTTGGTCATGGGCTCTCGTACCATTTTGGTGATCACTCACACAAATTAAAAGCTCATCTTAGGCCTCGCGGACTGTATTATTTTTTATTTGAATACATGCTGGTTCAAATAGTGGCGTCAAAAAGAAAAAAATCACTTCCTCATACCTAGAGGTTCTCGAAAATACCCCATGTATGTTCCGCGATTTTTCAGATATTTTTTTTGTGACATGAAAGTAACATTCAAGTTTTATTTTACAGATTACAGTACCCAAGTCCGGTCTACAGTGGGCACTACTGGCAGCTTCGATGTGGCGGCCGGCTTACACCAGGGGTCTGCACTGAGCCCTTACCTCTTCGTGCTGATAATGGATGCTCTTTCTTCGGACATCCAGGAAGAGGCTCCCTGGTGTATGCTGTTCGCCGATAATATTGTGCTGGTTGCCGAGAGCGGCCTAGAGGTCCAGAGTAGATTGGAGGTGTGGTGGAAAAGACTGGAAACAGTTGGCCTGAGAGTAAGTCGGACCAAAACGGAGTATCTGTTTTGTGATTTTGGCGGCCTCTCGGGTCCTGTGCCCATGTCTCTTGCCGGAACGCCCTTACCGATCTGCTCCGATTTTCGGTACCTCGGGTCGCTTGTCCAAGAAGATGGCGAAGTAGACCGAGACGTAACGCACCGGATCAACTCAGGATGGATGAAATGGCGACAAGTTACAGGAACAACTTGCGACCCACGGATGCCCCCCAAGTTAAAGGGAAAAATTTAAGTCCGTGATAAGGCCTGTCGTACTTTAAAGATCGGAATGCTGGGCAGTGAAGAAGACGGATGAAAAAAGATTGCATGCAGCGGAGATGAGAATGTTGAGATGGATGTGTGGAGTGACGAAAATGGATAAAGTAAGAAATGAGTTTATAGGGTGTTTGGAAGGTGGGTGCAAAGCCTTAAAGGGGAGTTAATACAGACCATCTAGAACATTTTGAGCCATATTTGTCCTAACCAAAGTCTGATATTTATTTTTTTAGAGAACTTTTACGATTTTGGTACCAAAATCCCAAAATTTTCCAATTAAGGCCTAATAACGCAAAGATTGAGTGAAAATTTCTATTTTTTTTAATTTACTTTATTGGCCTAATGTGTGTTTAATGGTATGAAATCATTTCGAAGCACCGTATTTACTAAAAAAATAACTTTCAGACTATTTAAAATAAAAAGAAAAAAAAATTAAAGAAAAAAAATGGATTTTAATTGACATTTAAAAAATAAATAAAATAGCTACGGTGTTCAAATAATTTTAAAAACATGCTGAGTTATTGCTCTTTTTTTTAAGGTATCATTTACTTAGATAGCTTTACAATTTTTGAAGTTAGGGTGCCTGAACCAGTTAAAGTCGATTTTAAGGAGTAAAAAAAAAGACAGTTTTTGATTTGATTTTTTAATTTTGATGTTCAAAATGGCTTCCGCCACAGCGTATACATTTACGACAGCGATTTCTAACTTCTGTCGTGGTGATTTTAAGCTGCATTTCTTCTTTCATTGTTCTGAAAGCTGCTTCTATTCTTTGAATTAGTTCTTCTCTTGTTGAAATCTCAGTTGTGTATACGAGCTCCTTTGGCCGTCCCCAGACAAAAAAATCTAACGGCGTCAGGTCGGGCGATCGCGATTAAAAGGTGAAAATTATCTGAATTTTCTACAAAACGATCTCCCAACACTCCTGGATGATGCGGAAGTACCCATTTTAAATACGGACAGGCCAATAATTTTCCAACAAGATGGATGTCCATCTCATTGGACATTGATTGTCAGAGAACATCTTGATAACTGTTTTCCAGACAGCTGGATAGGTAGAGATGGGCCCATTCCTTGGCCCGCGCGATCGCCCGACCTGACGCCGTTACATTTTTTTGTCTGGGGACGGGCAAAGGAGCTCGTATATACAACTGAGATTTCAACAAGAGAAGAACTAATTCAAAGAATAGAAGCAGCTTTCAGAACAATGAAAGAAGAAATGCAGCTTAAAATCACCACGACAGAAGTTAGAAATCGCTGTCGTAAATGTATACGCTGTGGCGGAAGCCATTTTGAACATCAAAATTAAAAAATCAAATCAAAAACTGTCTTTTTTTTACTCCTTAAAATCGACTTTAACTGGTTCAGGCACCCTAACTTCAAAAATTGTAAAGCTATCTAAGTAAATGATACCTTAAAAAAAAGAGCAATAACTCAGCATGTTTTTAAAATTATTTGAACACCTGTAGCTATTTTATTTATTTTTTAAATGTCAATTAAAATCCATTTTTTTTCTTTAATTTTTTTTTCTTTTTATTTTAAATAGTCTGAAAGTTATTTTTTTAGTAAATACGGTGCTTCGAAATGATTTCATACCATTAAACACACATTAGGCCAATAAAGTAAATTAAAAAAAATAGAAATTTTCACTCAATCTTTGCGTTATTAGGCCTTAATTGGAAAATTTTGGGATTATGGTACCAAAATCGTAAAAGTTCTCTAAAAAAATAAATATCAGACTTTGGTTAGGACAAATATGGCTCAAAATGTTCTAGATGGTCTGTATTAACTCCCCTTTAAGGCTTTGCACCCACCTTCCAAACACCCTGTATAAGAGGAAGTTTGATAGTGGCGCCAGTGACAGAAAAGTTAAAAGGAAATCGTTTGGGTTGGTATGGGCATGTGATGAGGAGAGACGAAGCGCATGTGACTAAAAGAGTGATGAATATATATGTTGATGGATGGAGAGGCAGAGGAAGGCCAAAGAAAAGATGGATGGATTGTGTGAGGAATGATATGAAAGAGAAGGGAGTGAATGATAGCGTGACGGTTGACAGGGGAGAATGGAAGAAGAAAACGTGTTGCGTTGACCCCAAGTAACATAGGATAAGGGCAGGAAGATGGTGATGAAAGTGACATTCAAGACGACAGTGTCACAAAAAGAAATCTCACAAATACCTACTACAAAAAACGATATGAATTTTTGAAGCTCCACCGGCAGAAAACTCATCATCGTGGTAATATGGTTAGGTTTATATTTAGGTTTATGGTTAGGATTTTCGGTCAGGTTCGGAATAATCCGCACCAGTCTGCAGGAGCCTTCAAGTAACACGCATAGACTATACACTAATGTAACCCGCGTGCTCATCATTTGTTTCAGTCCGTTGTTCCGCAAGTCGCGTCGCGGTGACACGTGACAACTTCTTTCATATGTTCACTGCGTAGTCGCTGTCGCAAGACAGATAATATACATCTAGATCGAGTCACCGCGTGGCCGGTCATGAGACAGCAATATAATACTTTTTCTAGGTTATGTAATATGAGAAACGAAGTTTAACGTAAGAAATCTTGCATATTTTGAACTGAAACCCATGTCAATACATTCGCACAATGCAAAAACTGTCCGAAAAAGTTAAATTAATCGACGCAAGATAAACTTTGTATCAGTGAAAGCAGTTTGCTTGGCTAACATTCAAAAGTTCGCCAAGCAAAAATACGGCACGCCGTAAGAGACAGAAGATACTATGTTTTGTCTCAATTTTCCTACTAATTTCGTATATATACATATATGTCTCACTTTCACACTTCACACTGTAATCATGGCAACGTCTAGAGGTTTAATGTCATTGCACGTGTAGCTTGAACGTGTAGCACTTGGCTACGGAATTAGTCTTAGATGTCTAATAATATATCTGTCACTTATTAATAGGAGCAGTTCGTGGCTAAGTAATAACAGCCGCACTGGTCGATCCATCAGGTTAAGCTACGCTTGCCGGGGTTGGTCAGTGGATGGGTGACCATCTTTACATACCGAGACTCCTCCGTGCCTCGGAAAGCACGTTAAGCCGTTGGTCCCGGCTGTCATTCGTGGTTCTTTGACAGTCGTTACGGGTCGTCAGAAGCCCGAAAGTCTGACAACCAGTCTTACCAAGGGGTATCGTATTACCCAGTTACTGGGTTGTGCAGGTCAGATAGGCAGTCGCTCCATGTAAAATACTGGTATCCGGTTAAAAATAAAATATGTTTTAAAACTACATCAGTTTGGTGATTCCTATAAACTCTGAAAAGAAAGACCAAAACAAAATCAGAGGTCACAGTCTCCTAAAAGACCAGAAATTAATAATCTTGGTCAGATCATGTGAGGACCATGACTGTATTCTTTATAATAGGGTAACGTAACGAAGGGTTTACCCCTTTCACTGTGAAAGGGTTATCTCTCATTGCCTCGTAACTTAATCTAGCTTATCAATAGTAAGTAATGTTATTACCAACAAGTTGCAATCATTTTTACATTTACACAATTTGTAACAACTGATAACTTAGGCATTTACTTGAGTAAGGTACTTTATACTTATGATAAAGCAAAAAAAAATAAATGAAAAAATTGGGGTCATCAACCGCAGTGTAGTTGAAATATCAGTTTAAAAAGTTGTTTTTTTTTGTGTACACTTCACAGACGTGATGGATACACTCACCATGATAAAACAAAAAAAAAACCGGCCATTTGCGTGTCGGACCACGCACAATGAAGGGTTCCGTAGTTGAAAAGAATTTATCCCTTGTGATATTTATCAATTGAGATAAAATTACAAATTTACAATTTTCGGACTTTTTCCTTTACTTGTGCTGTGAGACCTTGCTACTTGCCAAATTTCATAATTCTAGGACCACGGGAAGTATATTAGGTTTTGATTTACTTGCGAATATCAAAATATGTCGCACAAATGGCCGTATTTTTTTATTGCGTTGACTTAGAAGCTTGATTTTTTTAGAACTCTAAGGCACCATAAACTTACGTCTGTGATATTAATTTGAACTTGATATCTCCACGCGTCCTTGAGAAAAAGGGTCTTGACAGACTGACAGACTTGATTTTTTTTATGTGATAGAGTTACAAATTAACAATTTTCGGACTTTTTCCTTATTTGTGCTGACCTTGCTTCTTGCCCAATTTTATGATTCTAGGACAACGGGAAGTACCTTAAAGGTTTTGGTTTACTTGCGAGTATCAAAATATGTCGCACAAATGGCCGTATTAGGGTTCCGTACCAAAATGGTAAAAAAGGAACCCTCATGGTGTGACTCAGTCTGTCTGCCTGTCTGTCACAACTGGATATCTCAAGAACTACTAATGCTATCAACTTGAAATTTGGGGGTCTTAAAAATTCAAAGTGGGGCTACTACTAGGGCATGTGGGGTATCACAATGAAAGAACGCTGTTTGCACATTCTCAAAAATTTTTTTAGTTTTTTTTAGGTCACATACATCAACCAACTTTTACATCACTCACACTCACACTGTCACACACTCACACTCCCATTCAATCCACACAAACACTCCTTTCTAAATGTAGAATAGAAATTATTGTCTAGTTTTAGTTTACGTGAAACCATACTTTGTACCTGGGGTGGAGACCTGGTGGCCTGAAATACAGGCTTCGGCTTAGCTTAGGCACCAGTCTCCCACAATACTGTTCTTTAAGCCAATGACTGGACAATATTGATTTTTTGTTATTATTTTGTAAGGACATTGTGGTGAGAAAATAAATAAATATTATATTATTATATGTCAATGACATTGATAGTGAAACAAAATAATAAAAATCAGTAATAACTTCTAAGACATAGTTTTAGACTTTTGACGAAAAATGTAAAAAAAATAATCTTTTTTTTTCATTACCTACGTTGAATTAGAAGCTTGATTTTTTTAGGACTCTAAGGACCATAGACCTACGTATTTGATATTAACTTCAACTTGATACCTCCACGCGTTCCTGAGAAAAAGGATCTTGACAGACAGACGGACAAATAAGGGTTCCGTTTTTTCCTTTTGAGGTACGGAACCCTGAAAATCGTCAAATCATTATTTTGTCTTGTTTAGATCGTTCCATCACATCTGCGGAGTTTCTCTATCTAATTTAATTTGACCCTATTTATGTAAATGGAGTTGATGACACCACCAACGTTTTTATTTTGTATCTCTGCTTCACAAGACGTATTATATTTTTCCTGTATTGTGGTCGCGTCTGACATCAATATTGCATGAAGAAGTATTCGACTTGTAAACAATCTGGAGGCTATTTGATTCTTAGGCAGGACTCACACATCCGGAATTCCTCTGAATTCAAAGTCGGAATTCATAATTTGAATTCCGGGAAGCTGCCTCACACATTATCTTAAAAAAACAGATAAATCAGTAGTCTCGTGTTCCTCGCAAACGTCTTGGATATGGAAGAGGAATTAATATTCATCGCACTATTTTTAGCTTTAAATAATAATAATTAAAAAAAAAAATTAATTGTACAACCAAGGTGGCCGCGACTTACGAATTGTAGGTCGTAGGTTCGAACCCTGATAGGTGCTTTACTTTGTGTAAATAATTTCATCACTACAGCTCTCAAAACGGTGAAGGAAAACGTCGTCATCGCCATCGAGGAGGCCAGTGTCCCAGCAGTGGGAACTATGCTGATATTTCCAACCACGCTATATCTTTTTAGGGTTCCTTGCCCAAAGCGTAAAACGGGACCCTATTACTAAGACTCTGTCTGCTGTCCATCTGTCACCAGGCTGTATCTCATGAACTGTACATAGTTAGACAGTTGAAATTTTCACAGATGATGTATTTCTGTTGCCGCTAAAACAACAAATATTAAACAGAACAGAATAAAATAAATATTTCAGGGCTCGTTTTTGCTCGATATTTAACGGCAACAGTATTCACAGAATATTTAGTTATAATATTCACTTTAAAATTAAATAATTAGATTAAAATAAAACAAATGTTTAAGGGGGCTCCCATACAACAAACGTGATTTTTTGCCGTTTTTGTAGATAATGGTATGGAACCCTTCGCACTTGGCTGGTTTTTTTTTCCCTGTCATGATAATCCTCAATGGAAATGTCCCTTAAACAAGAGTGGCTTTCGACGCACAATATTAAATTTTCCGTTAAACTTAGTAGGCAACTGAACAGGTACAGTTGGCCCCACGTCTGTGGTAACAAAACCAGTACTGGTCGGCCTCTTTGAAACTCCATACTTCGCTAGGCTAGCTCAAGTTCAAAATGTTACCACAGACGTGCAGTCATCCATACTAATATTATAAATTCGAAAGTAACTCTGTCTGTCTGTCTGTCTGTCTGTCTGTCTGTCTGTCTGTCTGTCTGTCTGTCTGTCTGTCTGTTACCTTTTCACGCCTAAACCACTGAACGGATTTCGATAAAATTTGGCAAGCCTATAGATGGTATCCTGGGGACGGACATAGGCTACTTTTTTTTTCAAAAATAATCCTACGGGGGGTAATATAGGGGATGAAAGTTTGTATGGGAAACTCAGTATTTCTTAAGTTAGGGATGTGAAAATTAAAATTTATGTTTTTGATAGAAAATAAAGAAATATGCGGTTCAGCGTTTTTGAAAAATCATCCCCTAAGGGGGTAAAATATAGTAAAATAGGGGTTGATTTTAAAATTTACAAAACTGCATGGATTTCGACAAAATTTGGCAAGGCTTTATATAGCATCCTGGGGAAGGACATAGGATACTATTTTTTTCAAAAATAATACTACAGGGGGTGATATGGGGGATGAAAGTTTGTAAGGGAAACCCAGTATTTCTGAAGTTAGGGATAACAAATTTATGCTATTGGTAGGAAATTAAGAAATATGCGGTGTAGCGTTTTTGAAAAATCATCCCCTAAGGGGGTAAAATAGGCGTTGATTTTAAAATTTACAAAACTGCACGGATTTCGATAAAATTTGGCAAGGCTTTATATAGCATCCTGGGGTGGGAAATAGGCTACTTTTTTTTTCAAAAATAATCCTACGGGGCGTAATATAGGGGATGAAAGTTTGTATGGGAAACTCAGTATTTCTTAAGTTAGGGATGTGAAAATTAAAATATATGCTTTTGATAGGAAATAAAGAAATATGCGGTTCAGCGTTTTTGAAAAATCATCCCTTAAGGGGGTAAAATAGGGGTTGATTTTAAAATTTACAAAACTGCACGGATTTCGACAAAATTTGGCAAGGCTATATATAGCATCCTGGGAAAGGACATAGGATACTTTCAAAAACAATACTACAGGTGGTGATATAGGGGATGAAAGTTTGTAAGGGAAACCCAGTATTTCTTAAGTTAGGGATAACAAATTTCCCTCTTTGAGGAGTGGTTAGAGAGGCGCCATGGCGTCCTCACCTTCCGCCTGACGCAGGTCCTCACCGGACACGGTTGTTTCGGGAGGTTCCTGTTTCGCATAAGGCGGGAGGAAACGCCCGGGTGTTACCATTGTGCGGATCGCCCGGAGGACACGGTGGAGCATACAGTGGAGGTCTGCCCGGCTTGGGCAGAGCACCGCCGTGTTCTCACGGAGGCGATCGGCGGCGGCGATCTGTCGCGTCCGAGCCTGGTCCAGGCCATGGTGCGGAGCGAGAGTGCATGGGAGGCCGTCACCTCCTTCTGCGAAGCAGTGATGCTCGCGAAGGAGGAGGCGTAACGCGTGAGGGAGAGGCAGCCTCACGCCCTCAGTCGCCGCAGGAGACGCCCTGGGCGGCGGGAATCGCGGGGCGATTTCCGGCCACCGTAGGCGCGGGCCTGCGGACGGTGAGCAGCGGGTAGCTCGCCGTCCGGTAAGGACCAGGCCCGAGTCGACGGCGCGTTGTGTTCCACGCGCGCCTCAAAGAGATGTCAGCAAGTGACGGGCTCCAATAGGGCCGACGCCGCTGGGGTCGCGGATTGTCCGAAGGGGTTACCGCGGCCCTGGCATAGGCAACTGAAGGAACACGGGTGGGTTTTAGTCAGTAAAAGTCTGACACGCCCTTCCGCTCCACCCAGAGCGGGAGAAGTTATTTGATAATTTCCCACCCTCAAAAAAAAAAAAAAAAAAAAAAGGGATAACAAATTTATGCTATTGGTAGGAAATTAAGAAATATGTGTTCAGCGTTTTTTAAAAATCATCCCCTAAGGGGGTAAAATAGGGGTTGATTTTAAAATTTACAAAACTGCACGGATTTCGACAAAATTTGGCAAGGCATCCTAATCCTAATCCTAATTTGGCATAGATAGCATCCTGGGAAACGACATGAGCTACTTTTTGTCTTAAAACATAATCGTACAAGGGATGAAAATTTGTATGGGAAACCCAACATTTCTTAAGTTAGGGATATGAAAATTCAAATTTATGCTTTTGGTAGGAAATAAAGAAATATATGGTACAGCGTTTTTGAGGGGGTACAATAGGGGTTGACAAATGTTTGTGTACCTACCTCTTTTTAAGAGATTTAAGGGATTGGAAATGTAGTCATAGTTCGAATCTTGAGGTAACATTTAGTCTTTATTTCATTCGGCGTTTTTACGAGGAAATTATTTGAACGAGTGGACACTCGGACAAAAGTTATTTGTTATTAGAGCGTGACTGGCATAATAAATTTTAAGTAATTAACAAAGTCCCCCCGCCGCGTAAGTCTGTTTGTTTGAATGCGATAATGTCAAAAAGTACCGAACGGATTTTCATACGGTTTTCTCCAATGAACGGAGTGATTCAGGGTAATTCATTATAGTTTTGTGTAAATTGGCTGAAATATGACGACGACTGTTGAAGATGTCGGAAAAAGTCATGCCGACTGGTAGCTTTATGCCTACTATACACGGTAACGATATATCGTAGCGATTTGAGTTTGCACAGTTATATCGGACGGCCCTATGTTTTCCACATGAACATTCCCATGAGATATTTTCCGACATCCACGCGGGCGAAGCCGCGGGCAAAAGCTAGTATGTACTATATTTGAAATTGATTGCCTGGTAAAAAAATGTCATTGGCACAGAGTACATTATACTGTCATTGGATCGCCACTCTTGTATTGATAAGGAAGGTAGGTTTATAATAATAATAAATAAATATGTAGGTAAAGAGTACAGCATATCAGGTAATACCAAACTGTCAAATTTCTCCAAATGATTTTAAACTTTAAAATGTTGTTGGTTATGTTCAAAATCGAATGAGAAAATTTTGACAGTTTGTAGTAACTTGATTGCTGTGTGTACCTACAAAAGTGAAATATACAAGGAATATTTACTGTGAAAAATTAATTAACATAGTCACTGTTAGTGTTCTATGTAACCTCTAAATGTGTGTAACATTCTTTGTTCTAACTAACCTAACTAATCATAAGTCTAATGATAGAAGAATGGCAATAACAGTTCACAAAGTAACTCGTAAATAATTCGTAAAATATAACAAAGTCTACACATACGACTAAAACAATTAATTAAAAAAAAAAAAAAAAAATAAATAAATATCTTTGGACATTTCACACAACGCCATCTAGTCCCAAGCTAAGCAACCTAATGCTTGTGTTATGGTAACGAGATGGCTGATAAACTACTTATATACATTTTTTTTTTTTTTTTTTTTGTAAATACATACATATTATTGATAGAAATACACCCAGACTCGGAACAAATACTTGTAGGCCGTACAAATATTTGTTCCGTGCGGGAATCGAACCCGCGACATGCTGCGCAGCAGTCAATCGCTCAACCACTGCGCCAACCGTGTCGTCAATTATGTACACAAACTTGTAATATCAGGTGGAGATTGGCAAACTCCCAAACGGCAGGCAACACACAAAACAACGAAGGATTTTCCAATAAAATTGTCAGTTCAATACGAAAGTGGCGGGAATTCACTATGGTACGTTTCGCGCATGGGACGTGCGCATTCAGCCGCGCGCGGTGTCTAACTGCCTTTATAAATAACACATACCTACACACACATAATGTATTTTTATCAGTGGCATTATTATTATTGTTCGAATTGAGCCAGTAGTTTGTTTGTTTATAATATTATTGAAGTGTTAATGACCTTTGAATTAATATTCCGGCCTTCACCTTGCGCCATATTTTTTTGCACAATATTTTGTTACAAGAAACCGATAAGGTTACGTAATTCAAATAGTAGGTATGTGTGTGTGAATTGAAAAAAAAAACATAGACCCGCTTAGGGTGCTATTAGGGTTCCGTACCAAAATGATAAAAAGGAACCCTTATGGTGTGACTCTGTCTGTCTGTCTGTCTGTCTGTCTGTCTGTCTGTCTGTCAGTCTGTCTGTCTGTCTGTCTGTCACAGCTGGATATCTCAAGAACTACTAATGCTATCAACTTGAAATTTGGAACAGTTTTAGATGACGGTTACCCAACTATTTTGCAAATAAGAAAGAAATAACAATGTTTATATTTTTTTTGCAACATGGACTGAAAGGGGGTCTTAAAAATTAAAAGTGGAGCAACTATGTGGGGTATCATGAAAGAGCTGTTTGCACATTCTCAATTTTTTTTTAATTTTTTTTTAGGCCGCATTATTTTCGACTTTTCATGAAAAATGTAAAAAAAAATACCGTTCCCCCCCTTATCTCCGAAGTTTGCAAAGAGAAAAATCTGAAATTATTCTATGTGATAGAAGATTATGTAAAGATTACAGGAAAAATAAAATGATGACTCTAAATAGCACATTTTTTCAGAAATCGGAACGGAACCCTCGGTTCGCGAGTCCGACTCGCTCTTGACTAGTTTTTTTTAAGTACTGGTTTAGTTACAAATGAGGTGCGGTCGACTGTTTAAGTAGTAGAATTTATAAATGATTCAAATCCAAAATCTATTTGCTTGAATATGGTTAAATACATGGTATATTATGAATAAAAATTCTATAAAGGTAAGTACCATAAATTACATCCTACGTGTGTGTGCCAATATCTACTGCAATTAAAATATTTCTTACATCATCATTCGTTTATCTTTTACAATACTTAATTAAAATTAGAGAAAATTAGAGTATTTATAAAAAAACCGGCTAAGTGCGTGTCGGACCCACGCACAATGAAGGGTTCCATAGTTGAAAAGAACTTATCCGAAAAACAAACTTAATCATTTTAATCCGAAAAAAATTTTTTTTTAAGTAGGTATGTCATAAAATTACGAATTAACAATTTTCGGACTTTTTCCTTTAGTTGTGCTGAAGAACTTATTAAATCTCACTTAACATCGTGATCCCAAAAAAAACAATTTTTATGAGATAAAATTACAAATTCACAATTTTCGGACTTTTTCCTTTAATTGTGCTGTGAGACCTTGCTTCTTGCCAGTTCTATTCTTATTTTGGTTTGCATAGTGAATACATACTTCTGTTTTGTGTGCTAGATTAGTTTTATTTCACAGTTAAGGTAATTAAAATTATGACTTTGTGAGTGTGACGTCAACCATTTTTACTGAAAAAGGAGGAGGTTATCAATTCGGATGTTTATATATATATTTTTTTTTATGTATGTTGGGCATAACTTCGTCATATATACCGGATGACTTTTTTTACCGTCTCAAAAAAAATTGGGTATATTAGGTGAAAAGAGTAGAAGCCTAGTTTTACCTATCCCTAGTTTTTTTTTTTTTTAATAGCTTAGGCAGAAATAAATAGGTACTACAAATTCGATAAAAACTTTTCATTATTGTACCATAAAAACAGTAATTTTGAAAAAAAATAATAAATCGTTTAATAATATCGAAATTCAAATCATATGCAGCCTGCTTATGATTTGAATTTTTGGTTTTTTTGATTTTTTTTTGAAAAAAAAAAAAAAAAAAGTTAGGTATGCCATAGGCTTCTACTCCGTTCACCTAATATACCCAATTTTTTTCGAGCCGGTAAAAAAAGTCATCCGGTATAGACGGATTTGCAAAATTCTTTTTTTGTTTGAAAGGGTATACTTTCGAAATGGTCCCATTGTCACCAAGTCAGAATGTAATGAAGGCATCCCATGGAAATCGAGGGAAACCCTCAAATTTTATAGGCATACCTATAGCGATTTGGGTATTTTTTATAGTAACTCGTGCATTTGCTTTCGGAAAGCACCATTTGGTGAAGTGGAACTGATGATGAAGACCACAGATAGCCATCGGAACTACTCAATTATAGCAAATTATTTCACGGGTTGCGATTCGATTACTTTAATATGGTTGCTAAGTAATTTTTGCTCGTCAAAATGCATAATAGTTATGATGACTTCACCGTGGACCTCCGGTTCTCCAGGTTCTTACTAGGAGAACTCCTGAACAATTAACGTCCCTGCATCGGGAAAAGCAATATTTTGTAAAAAGGTGATGAGCAGTTGACATTACGCTATTGTAACTTAGATAGATTAGGTACAAACTGACACACTAGAAAGTGAAAAATAAAAACTTTTTACAAAAAAAAAAAGTTTGTTTTTTTTGGAAGTCGGTTGGACTTCCAAAAAAAAACACTCTATAAAGTGAAAAATAACTTTAACTTCGGAAGTCGGTGGCAAAAAACTAAAACAGATACAAAGACATCGACTTCCAAAATTAAAGTTATTTTTCACTTTAGTGTTTTTTTTGGAAGTCGTTTGTTTTTTTTTAGAAAAAAGTTTTTATTATTTACACATTATCTACCTTGAGTGTGGCCTTATATCAGCCTTGAATCTAAACCCCATATGATCTAACTTAAACTAAATTTCTAAAATAATAAATTGATTTGATTTTCAAGGTTTTTATTAATACACAAGTTATTATAATGCTGTTTATATACATACATAAGTTCACGACTTCTTCCCATGGGGGTAGGCAGAAACTACAGAACGCCTCCTCATGCTACGATCCTTACATAGGTACTCCCTTTGCTTCAAATATACATACTATGCTGTTTACAAAAATAGTCTTGTTCTATTTAAAAAAATAATATTGTAAGTATGTAATTACTATCAAGAACCAGATCCAAGGACACCGACTTCCGAAATTAAGTTTTTTTTTTTATAAAACTTTTTTCAGAAAAAGTATTCTCGCTTCCTTTATATTACTTGGTCTACTGTTTTGTATATAGTTATCTATTAATTATTGAAAATATACAAATACCAGTATTTTTTTTTAAATAATTTTATTTCCTAAAATTCCTGATTTCAAACTAAAAATACATAATCAGCAAAAAAATTAATACTTTTTTAATTGAAATGAAGGTACTTAGTTAATGTTGGGAAAGGGAAAAGAAAAATGCAAAAGAATAATTACTCCAAAAAATACTTCATAAAATACATGATTTATTATAGGCACAAACTAAAAAAAATAAACTTAGGTATTATTACCTATTATTACAACTCGTACATACTAAAAATATCGTTCAGGGTCAAAATGTCCAATTCTTAAAATTGTCCAACGGTGTAAAAATGTCCAAATCCCATCCCATCTACATTCTCAAAGATTGGTAATTTTGAGAAGTGGACATTTTGACCCTGAACGCAATATATAGACCCCGTTTCTGATGATGGCTTGATCAAGTCACTGACCAGTAAAACCTGCGCGAGCTTTCGTCCCGCATCGGGCCTCGCGCGAGATTCGAAAGGCTTTCAGAAATCTGGAGGATAGACTACCATACAATAACAAAATAGGTACTAATATTAAAATAAATCACTATGTAGACCGAAGTAGTGCACCAGCTTGATGCAGACCCACCAGAAGATGAAGGCGTAGAAGATAACCTGGATGGTCTGGTCTAGGATCATCATTCTGGAAATAGAAAGACAGTAAGAAATAGTTAGTCTTTGTCAGAGAAAAATAAATACTAGATATGTACTTCAAATGTAATGGAAGCGAAACTGAGGCCGCGTCCTAATCGAAAGCGCTTATCACCCGAGTGCGCGATCATCGCGCCCATTTATACATTATGGAACCAACACGATGTGCAATGAATTAAACTACTAGTAATACTCGTCTACAGAAGTGTAGCAAAATTAAATGTTAATTTAAAACCCGTAAATTTAAAAAGTTATTATTTCAAACAAAATAAATATCAAAATAAATTCAGTCAAATTAATCACTCTGTTTAGACAACCGAGCTAGCCACCTGCGGTGCACCACAATGCCCAATCCATTGTTTGCCGAACATGTTTTTTTGTTTGCACAAAAATGTTCAAGGATTCAAGTTCATTGACTCACTGACCTAGTGACCCAATTCTACAGTGTTCAAATTTACTCAAAATTATGATTCTACTTTTTGACCGTTACTGGACCGATTTCGTTAATTTTTATTTTGTATCTCGTCAGCAAAGGCGATATCAAGTACGAGTATGTGGTTGGATTTATTGCATAGATGTGAGTTCCATACTGTATGAATACGATGTACGATGCGCGATCAATGAAGTCGTATTTGTAGTCATAAACTGACCAAGTCAAGTCAAGTCATAGACATACCTAGCTCAATGCCCTGTGCGAAAATGGTAAATGGTCCAAAGCCGCCACTACAGTGGTCCTGAAAAATTTTTCGGACAGCGACCTCTTTGTTATTTTATTGGATTGTTTTGAATGTACTACAGCTGTCGTGCTTCTATTGACAGAAAGCTAATGAAATTTCTGATATTTTCGTTAGATGGCGTTGGTTGCAAGAGGTTTATTAAAATATTCTTTTGTATTCATTTGTTGTATGAATAATGGTAAATATTATGATGTCATTTGATTCAAACAGAATTGGGCTATATCTTAGGTTAAAAATAGGGTTATCGCTTTAGATTTTGAAATAGGTAATAATTTAATTGTTTTTTATTTGGCATTAAAAAAAAACAAAGTGATTTAGAGTTACAAAACAAGTTGTGTAGTGTAGCCTGGTCTGTCCACTTGAGGAAACTATCATAAGTGTACTATCAGTTCATAGAAACTTTTTGTTTAAAAGCCGAGAACCACGCCGCGCGGCGAAAAAAATGTTCCGGGACAATTCACCCGGTTTTGCACGTGGGGCGAGACGCCTGAGTATTTATTTATTTATTTATTTATTTAAGGAAAAACAAACAGTAGCACAATAGGAAACAATTCAAATAATCTTAAATATTACATTTTAACAATTATGCTACCCACTACGTTCTCCACAGATTACAATTTAGAGTATTTAAAACTAGCTAGAAACACAGATAATAATATAAACCTCGAAACTTATACATATATTTTTAAATTTATAAAGGAAAGAAAAAAAAATGAAAAAGTTAATTTGTGCGCGTACATTATAAAACAGTACGATTAAGTATCATTAATTAAACATTAAACAATTTAACACACATTTCGCTAGTAATGTTTTATGTTCTATGTAATATGGGGTAAAATTCCGTGCACAAATCTAAACTTCAAGCTGTCAACTGACAATTTTCACACAGACATTTTAGGTCGGTCTACTTTAACCAGATTTTTCCGACCCAAGGTCGAACCGAGCGTAGGGTCCTAACGCTATGAATTACGCATGAAAACTTTTATTCAAACAAACAAATCAATCGATAACTTCGATCAAACTAAAAGTTTATTAATAGAAAGGCATCTTTCATACTTGGAGATAGGTAATAGGTAATAAGGGCTGGTATTCGCAACTCCACATGAATGCGCGTATTTTGCGTATGGATACTTGGAGATAATATTTATTGCAAATCAGTTTGGTAATTTCCACTGCAAGATAACGTAACAAACTAACATAAATGTACATACTCGTAAATATCTACATAGTCTCAGAATATGGAGTTCAAAACCATTCTTTTTGGCATAGTCGAAAAATATTGGCCAGCAAAATCACGTTACCTTTTACAATGCGCCCGAGCTTTCGGAATATCTTCATCCTTTTCCTTCAGCAGATACTTCCTGCCTCCTAAGCAGCATTTAGTGAAGTACCCAATGACGTCCATATTCTCAAGCTCATAGTAGAACTGTTTCTTATCAGTATTCTTGAGTACTGAGCGCAGTGCCGTGAAGTTTGCGTTGGCAAAGGTCCATTGCTGGGTGGTGTAGTAGCTGAGAGCGAGGTTCGCTATGAAGATGCGGCGTTGGATTTTGACTAGCCTGTGGAGGGTTAAAGTGTCTTTAAGAGGAGTTCAGGGAGGTTTTTGTCTTTAATTTTTATAAATTTATTTGTATGCTCTTTGCAAAAAAACAATGGTATCTTTCACAGTTTCCGAATAGCCTCTATCCAAATAAATTGAAAAATTTAACAGAAGGTGAAGACTACCAGAGGTTATCAGAAGGTGGTGAAAAATCTTGGCATATTTAAAATTTTCTGACATCTGACATACAGGTAGACACTGCAAGTGTTTACTTTTGCAATTTTGGCAAAAAGTATTGACAATTTCATCCGATCATTATGTAAGTTAGGTAAAATAAAAAAGAACTTACAGTGGTTTCTTGCCACACAACCAGAGCACGGAATCAACCAGCATAGCTGGCAGCAAATGTTGGATCAAAACCTAAAAAACATCATAAAATTAAACAATCCTCCTGTCAAAATTGAAAAAGATCAATTTATAGGCAAAGCCTTCTTCGTTCATATTATAATATATCATGCATATGAAAAAGAAGGAAATAAATAAAAAATAGGTTATTTGCCACAAAAACTCGTGTATAAAGATAATTAACTCGAGTCATCATCATCATTACAGCCGAAAGACGTCCACTGCTGGACATAGGCTTCCCCCAAGCACCATTAAAACTAACTGAGTGGGAAAAAAATAAACCAGAAAACCAAAAATTCAAAGACGTAACATCCACCAACCCGCACAGGGCCCGCGTAGTGGATATCCCACTCCCTCTTACAGAGAGGAGGCCTGTGGGAACGTTTATAGGCTGTGTATGCTTATATCTACGACAATTGAATACAATGAAACGGAAAACTGTTAGGACAACCTACCTTTACATAATGATACTTGGCATTAGTAGTGATGATCCCTCCCGTGTGCCACAGCATATTATCCACAGGGATCTCCTTGTGGACGTCTTTGGACATCTCTACCAGGTCCCCCATCAAAATGTTGTAAAGGTCGCCGGAACAGCAGTTGTAGATCGGTACGTCGTCTGTTGGCTCTATTCTGTAAGTAAAACAAAAGAATGAACATAACATCCTCCTAGCACTTATTAACACTACGCCTTTCTTTCCTGAAGTTTAAGTAGCAGTTTATGTAACGTTTAGGTTTAGGTACGGGTAGCAATTAGAGTCGATTAACACTTCAGATTTTAAATTTTTATTAATATTTTATTACAATTTTTATTTTCTTTTGTGGCGGCATCTACATCGCCACATATGAACTACGCATCAATGACATGACGTCACGCAAACCTGCATCGCGCAATTAGAGTTTACCACGCGACTAGCATATATACAACGACCCGAAATCAACCGTTGGGCAGTAGCCCACCAGACAGCCAGACAGAACACCCGTCTGGTCGGAGGATCCTCCCTTTTCTATGGAGGATGAGTGAACTTTACACCCTGTTCCTCATGCCTCTAAACTGGTGACCCCGAGCTAAAACGTCAGCGCAGTCTTCGTGCAACTCCTCCAGCGTGACGTCCTCAGCATCACTTCCTCAAGCTTTCGGGCGGCGAGTCACACAGCCAGCCAGCACCCACGGCTTCAACGGGTATCCTGACCACCAGCATGCAGCGGACGCGCATTCCTGGTCATCACGCTGTCACTCCGATTCACTGGAGCATAACGCAGCGCCACCCCGACTCACTGGGGTATCACCGCAGACAGTTTCGACTCACCGTGAACTATGCGGCACCCGGTTCCAACTCACTGGAACCACAACTGGCACTGGCAAGCATCGCAAGATACACGACTCAGCCCACTATCGACCTCCGGTCTCCGGAGGGGAGTGATGTGGCGGCATCTACATCGCCACATATGAACTACGCATCAATGACATGACGTCACGCAATCCTGCATCGCGCAATTAGAGTTTACCACGTGATTAGCATATATACAACGTCCCGACACGCATCAATGACATGACGTCACGCAATCCTGCATATTAGAGTTTACCACACGATTAGCATATACAGGGTGTTCGGCGCATGGACCGACACAATTTTTTGGGGGATTGGGGGGGTCATTTGCTAGGTTTCACATAAAGACCTCCATGTCCTAAGTGTGACGGTAATTGAGATATGTTTTTTTGGTTCTTTCTTTGAATTACCCAAAATCTCGCCTTTGAATCGATATATTTTTTTTGTTTATGGTTGTAAAAGAATAAAATAATTTTTATTATAGTCTACAATGTATTATTATTCGAAATAAAATAAAAAAATATAATTACCGTAATAAGTCTTTTCTTAAAACACTCCATAACTGACTCTCTAACTAGTATTTTGACTACATTTGAATTGTTTTTCATAGCGTGTAGCATACCCTTAGAAAGGGTACAAGCTAAAGAACTTTTTGAGATAAAAATAAGGTCAAAATGGCTTCATTAAAAAAAAATAATGAATTTAAGAGTAGTAATTTTTCATACATTTAAACATTTTTAAGACTTTGGAAGCACATAAGTCATTTTCTACTGATCAATTACATCAAATAATAATTTATTTAGAATAGAAATACATTGCAGACTATTATAAAATTTATTTTGTTCTATTGCAACCATAAACAAAAAAAAAAATATCGATTCAAAGGCGAGATTTTGGGTAATTCAAAGAAAGAACAAAAAAAAACATATCTCAATTACCGTCACACTTAGGACATGGAGGTCTTTAGGTGAAACCTAGCAAATGACCCCCCCAATCCCCCAAAAAATTGTGTCGGTCCATGCGCCGAACACCCTGTATACAACGTCCCGACATCAACCGTCGGGCAGTAGCCCACCAGACACAACACCCGTCTGGTCGGAGGATCCTCCCTTTTCAGTGAACTTTACACCCTGTTCCTCATGCCTCTATACTGGCTCATCCTCCATTGATCGATGAAGATGCCGCCACACTTAATTATATATTTTTTTTCATTTTATTTTTTTTTCTTTATTTTTTTTTCTTTTATTGTTATTTTTTGATATTTTTTTTTACTTCACTCAATACGAGTAATATTTACACAAACAAAGAGCTAGGACAGGGGTGACGGACATCCTCACTAAGATAGACCAAATGAAATAAAGATGGGCGGGACACATGTTACGGATCCACCAGGATAAATGGAGTAAAATTCTGACAGAATGGTACCATAAAAACGGTAATTGAAAAAGAGGTCGAGAACACAAAAGATGAGAGGACGAACTCAATCTGACAGCAGGTCCAAACTGGAGAAGAGTTGCAATGTAGAGGAAGCAATGAAAATCGTTAGAAGAGGTTCTAAATCTCTTACAGCATAAAATCACTAAACAGGTTTAGGTAGATTAATCCAAATTAAATAATAAAATTAAAAAGGTAGCTCATACATTCGATCTTAATTGAAATGATCTTTCATGTTGTGCATTAAAACTAGTTATAGAAATACATTATTATAACTGTAAAATTACGTAAATCGTCGAAATCAGCAAAATTTCGCGTAATACGGCCTCATTACACGTCACCTTACCTTAGCCCGAACTTGGCCACCCTTTGGGTTCAAACAATTATGACAATAACAAAGAAGAAGTACCATTGATATTAAAGAAGAACCCGAATTCATAAGAAGATGGTGCACCTGGCTCTGACAGATCTAAAACCCTTTGCAATGATATCAAGGTCAGGCCACCTATGCGTTGAAAAATTGTTTAAGTTTTAAAAGACCCAAACAATTTGAACTCAAGTCCTATTGATATCTGGCGTATCTAGCTAATCAAAAATAAATCCTATAAGTATACTTACTTCTTGGTCCCTCGGATCCATGAACCAGCAATTATGTTCTTAACGCAAGTATCCACGGGGATGAAGTCGCAAATAATGTCAGGTTTCGTGTGAATAGTTCTCATTATACCTAAAAAGATATTAATAACATTTTAGTTGATAAGCTAATGACACCATACCTTTTCAATTAATTATTTATTAATACTGATTATCCACGTTATGATATGTCAAGAGGCGGAGGCGTCTCTAGCGTATGTAGCGCCCGTGTGCAATCATTACCCTAGCGCCCTCTAGTAAGTGCACGGTCAAAATGGAATAGGTATAAAGGTACATTTTGGAACCCCACCCGTGTTCCTTCAGTTGCCTATGCCAGGGCCATGGTATCTCTTTCGAACAATCCGCGACCCCGGCAGCATCGGCCCTATCGGACCCCATCATTTTGCTGACATCTCTTTGAGGCGCGTGTGAAACACAACGCGCCGTCGACCCGGGCCTGCAGTGCGATTCTGTAACCATCTCACCGTGAAAACTTAGGTGAAGTGAGCTGTCAATAGTGTCAATTCCTAGCAAAAACAAACTCACTTCACCCAAGTTTTCACGGTGAGATTTCTACAGAATCGACCGGCTGGTCCTTACCGGACGGCGAGCTACCCACTACTCGCCGTCCGAAAGCCCGCGCCTACGGTGGCCGGGAATCAGCTCTCAATTTCCGCCACCTAGGGCGTCTCCTGCGGCGACTGAGGGCGTGAGGTTGTCTCTCCCTCACGCGTTCCACCTCCTCCTTCGCGAGCATTACTGCTTCGCAGAAGGAGGTGACGGCCTCCCATGCACTCTCGCTCCGCACCATGGTCTGGACCAGGGGGTCAGTCCGTAGTTTCGGCCTTCGTTACGGGCGTTTCCTACTCCGTATCACCTACGGACAGATGATTGGTTCGGGGCCCGAACGAAGTATGAATGACAAAACGATACGACAGTTGTCCCTACTCCCGATCTGTTTTTGCCCGTCCGAAAAATTTTACTTTTACACTTGTTTTGATGGACTTGAACCCATTTACGGAGACGCGGGCGCGGAGCGCGGTGCGGGCTGCGGGCCGCCAAGTGTATGAAATCTTCTCCGGCTTCTCCGTAAACGCTCTGATAGAACGCCCTATGTTTGAATTTAGTGCGGGCCGCCCCGCGCACCGCGCTGCACGACGCGACGTCCCGCGTCTCCGTAAATGAGCACTTAGGGAGTAGGCCCCCAGGTTCGGACGCGAGAGAACACCACCGCCGCGCCCCCTAGGTCGCGGCGCCCGCGTGCGCCGCACACCCTGCACTATAGGTAAAGCCGCCCCTGTCAAGAGGAATGGTTATTTGCTACTGCCAAATCTTCACAAGTACGACTCACAAACCAAACACTAGTAGGTAGGTTACAAACAACTAAGCTAAAAACAGCGCCATCTAGAATGGTTATACGACAACTCAACGCGTCGTAGACAAAAGCCCGCGTCGTAGACCTTTTTGGTGGATGCGCTGTGGTCGCCCGCGAATCAAATTTTCTCACGTTTTTTGCAATTTGCAGGTCAGTGTTAAGTTGTATGTTGATTAAAATGTGATTCGCGGCCGTAACTAACATGGCTTTACAGAATTATAATCATTACAATCTGCAATACAACTCCATAAGTTAGAGTTTACCTCAAACCTCATGATTTCATGAAATCGCTAGATTTGAGGTCAATTCTAACGTATGGAGTCCCTGGCGCTTTCGCCTTAAGGGCCGATAACTTTTACTTGAGGAATAAATATGGCAGTTTTAGACATATTTTCTGTACAAAAGCTGTCAAAACGTCAAACATATTCCCAGATAAAAGTTATCTGACAATTGAAAAATCGGCCCTAAATCTAATTAATTTCTTTAAAATCTATTTTCAGTCAACTACATCGTAATAGTGTACAATAAATATTTTACAATAACTATTGAGATCAGCGTCATCTATCGCGCACAAATGTACCTACTTACAATTAACAACTACATTAATCTGTTCACAAAGAGTACAGTAGTACCCAACTAATATGGCTTATCGATGTACCTGCGCAGAAGAAGAATTTTCAAAGCGCGGGAAATGCTATTGACCAATCGGCATGCTCCACGCTTTTTCCTGTACCGCTATTGGTCGGTAGCTGCCGCCATGTTAGCGCGCGTCGCTTGACAGCCGCCATATTTGCGAGTGAGACGGAACTAACAGCTGCAGTGTATTATGAACTTTATAGTAGTGATCTAAGGTTGATTGTAAGCATTCATTCTCGTAAATCTTCGGGGCCATACTTTCTTTTCTGTGCGAACGAAGATTCACGACGCGCCTTATTACTTGGGTACTACTGTAACATCGACATCAATATCATACAATTACAAAATGACCAGTGGATCAAGAATTTAGATTTTTATGAATAAAATTTATTTATTTTTACGTTAACTAGCATAAATCGAGTGTTCATAGTGATACATTTTAATGTTAACAGTTTTTGGTTTTAAATAAATTATTATTATTATTATTTATTTGGGTTCGATGTGGTCAGATCGAGCTAAAAAAATGTCCAAGCCTTAGTTTGCTTACCTAGAAATGTTCTTGAGATCTTACCTTTACCACAAGCGACAAATATTCCTACTGGACCGTTGAAGTTTTCAATCCAACCTGGTATTGGCTCTTCGATACTTGCTATCACTGAAAAATTTAATATTAATTTATATTTATTGGCTATCTCAGACATACTGAATAATACATTTACTTGTTTTCGAAAAGTCTTGTGAAAGACTTATCAAAAACATGTGGTTTATAAGGCTAGCTTCTGCCCGTGACTTCGTTCGCGTGAAATTTCTTTTACCCCCCATCACGTACAGTCAGCCACAACATTAGCTGACCCACCTTGCATAAATGGTTGAGATTTTTTAGAAAACGAATCGATAGAATTTTATAATTTTTTTTATATTTTATATATTAAAGGCATTTTATTCTGTCCCCCGATCCACCCCGTCGCATCGCATCGCCTGCTATTACATTAATTTGTGGATAACGGTACTGGTTGCGTGATTACTTAAGTGTTCTATAAAATATCTGTACCTAAATATTAAGCATTATTACGCAATTATTTGTTATCCTGAAGAAATAAAAATAAAATAAATATTTCTTCGTTTTTGCTTAGCGTTCTTTCCGACTTTTTTATTTTTGCTCGGCTCGTGTGAGTTTTAGCATATAGCCTTATAATTAGCTCGTGTGAGTTTTAGCATATAGCTAATAACCTTATTATTATTTATTTATTGTTAGTTAAAACGGTAACAGCAACTACATTAATTAACATAGAGATTGAACAGATATAGTAAACAAAAATATTTCAAATACTAACATATAATAGCGTACACGCCCTAGCATACTTTCTCTCACAAAACATCAGACATACACGTGTTAGATTTGATAAAATATATAACTATAACTACTATAAGTGTATATATAGATACTACACTCCATTCATGTACAAACATCACATTCAGGGATGACAGTCAGAAGGGCGCTAAGCATCTTCAAAGTACGACGATGATAGATTTGGATGACGGTTGCACAAACAGATTGTGCGGCTCTGACGGTGTCTGATGTAGGTATTTGTCGGGAAACGAAAACAGTAGACACAACATATAGAATATCTATTTTATGCTTTAGTGTAAATGCGGGGTTATGGGATATAAAGAAGGGCATCCTGACGATGCTGTCCATCACTTAGCAAAGACTGGACTGAGTGCTTACCTATGGACGGCCTGACGATGATGACGGCAGCTGTCCCTTGTACTCGTACACCACGTGCTCTGCGAGCTGCTTCGTGAAGGTATACGTGTTTGGAAGCTCTCCATCACTTAGCAAAGAGTAATCTGGACTGAGTGCTTACCTATGGACGGCCTGACGATGATGACGGCAGCTGTCCCTTGTACTCGTACACCACGTGCTCTGCGAGCTGCTTCGTGAAGGTATACGTGTTTGGAAGCTCTCCATCACTTAGCAAAGAGTAATCTGGACTGAGTGCTTACCTATGGACGGCCTGACGATGATGACGGCAGCTGTCCTTTGTACTCGTACACCACGTGCTCTGCGAGCTGCTTCGTGAAGGTATACGTGTTTGGAAGCTCTCCATCACTTAGCAAAGAGTAATCTGGACTGAGTGCTTACCTATGGACGGCCTGACGATGATGACCGGCAGCTGTCCCTTGTACTCGTACACCACGTGCTCTGCGAGCTGCTTCGTGAAGGTATACGTGTTTGGAAGCTCTCCATCACTTAGCAAAGAGTAATCTGGACTGAGTGCTTACCTATGGACGGCCTGACGATGATGACCGGCAGCTGTCCCTTGTACTCGTACACCACGTGCTCTGCGAGCTGCTTCGTGAAGGTAGGTATACGTGTTTGGAAGCTCTCCATCACTTAGCAAAGAGTAATCTGGACTGAGTGCTTACCTATGGACGGCCTGACGATGATGACCGGCAGCTGTCCCTTGTACTCGTACACCACGTGCTCTGCGAGCTGCTTCGTGAAGGTATACGTGTTTGGAAGCTCTCCATCACTTAGCAAAGAGTAATCTGGACTGAGTGCTTACCTATGGACGGCCTGACGATGATGACCGGCAGCTGTCCCTTGTACTCGTACACCACGTGCTCTGCGAGCTGCTTCGTGAAGGTATACGTGTTTGGAAGCTCTCCATCACTTAGCAAAGAGTAATCTGGACTGAGTGCTTACCTATGGACGGCCTGACGATGATGACCGGCAGCTGTCCCTTGTACTCGTACACCACGTGCTCTGCGAGCTGCTTCGTGAAGGTATACGTGTTTGGAAGCTCTCCTAGGTACCTGGGGATGATCAATAACTTATAAATGTAGGTAAACCACGATGCATTTTAGAGAACATTATGTAGGAAAAGATTCAAGGAAATATACAGGATGTTTATTTTAATGTGTCAAGCCAGTGCGAGGTGATAGGTACCATACCTATCGTGTTAACCCCTATGTATGTTCTACGATTTTTCGTAGTTTTCGAGTTATTTTGGATCGCGTCGTTTTTTTTTTTTTTTTTTATTATTTTTACTGAAATTACAATACAGCGGTGTTTCTTAAGTCTAAACTCGCCAAACTTTTACGTTTGATGGCGAGAGGCGCTCGTTTACATTTAAAACAATGAACCACCTTACGTACACACAGCAGCAGGTCAAGCTACAACAAACTCAAATTTTCTCATTCGATTTTGAATTTAACTATCAACATTTTAAGGTTTAAAATCATTTGGAGAAATTTGATGCCCGGCACAACCCGATGTGCTGCTGTCTGTACATACCTACTACTTATATAATGTATCGCTCATTATATGGATCGCTCATTTCATATCAGTAGTAGTGGGTAAGGATAGTAGTAGGTATAAAATTTATGTTTTTATTATCAACTGAGCTCTGCTTAAACGTAGAAGAATAGTAAATATCAGGATTGACAAAAATATGCAAAGATAATAAAAAAATATAAATTATGAAAATCACAAGATTTAAGATACACCACTTTCAACGACCGATTTCAGCAACTAATGCCCTATTTAGTACATTATTGTACAAAGTTGACCCAAAAAAAAGATATATTTTTTTAAAGCCATCTTCATCTCGTTGAATCAGGAAAAATATAAAAAAAAAATTATAACTCGAAAACTACAAAAAATTGTAGAAGATAATAATAGGCGGCACGAAACTTTAGCGCTGACCTTGAATTAGTTTAAGCGATTGTGGACCTTACTCCTTAGACAATACGTATTCTCAAACAACCCCCACTACCCCACCGAGCGCTAAAGAGACCCTGTATATATATTTTTGAAATATGCTAATTATACCCTTAACTAACCCCCCCCCCCCTTACATTTATTTTACCCTTAATATCCCCTTTCATTTGATACCCAACAGGGCATCATTAAAATATATTTTTTTTAGTTCATTCCCTTATGTGCTCTAGAGGTCGTTTCGGTCGTCGAGGAGTTATATCTGGCATGTACTTTCAATTTAACGCTTTGGCAAATGTTTTTGTTAGTAGGCTACCGGTCTAAATCAATCAATCAAGCATCAATAATATAATAATAATATTATAAAGAGGTAAAATTTGTATGTAAGTTTGTAAGTTTGTATGTAGGGGGTAATCTCTGGAACTAATGAACCAATTCTAAAAATTTTTTCACTGGTACAAAGCTACATTATTCTTGAGTGCTATAGGCTATAAATTATATTTATATATCATGCATATTAGCCGAGCTATCACAAGTTTTGTCTAACAAGTCGGAAAGAAATACCTCTCTAAACAGACTTTTTTGCATGCGCTGCCTAAACGTTTGTTTAAAATTGAGAACAATGTATGGCAGTCTGGTCTGTCTTAAATAATTCTACAAAAAAGTCCGCGACACCATATTTCTATCTTTTATATTTTATCTTTTATACATCTTTTATTGTTTTAAAAAAGTATTTTTTAGACATACTTACGTTTGGATGATTATTTAAACAACAAAACATTAATCCTTATCAAAATAAGTTATTTTATGATCACAAGGACATCATGGAGATAAGATTTGGCCTTTACAGTATGGCAATTGGTCATACAGTTTCGGAGATAATATAAAATTACTAAAACGCAAAGTTGCTCTTGAGCAAACATGTTTAGAGCGTACGTTTTATCAATTTACCCATAGATGGCGTTGTGCAAAATGTCGGTGGAATACAGCGGAAGATTTTGTTTTTTTGTTAGTTTGTTTGAACGCGCTATACTACCCCACCCACCCCAACTACCCCAGTCGGATTTGAAAAAATCTTTTTGCATTTTATAACCCACTTCTTGAGGAGGGCTATAGGCTATTTAACATCACGCTAGGGCCCTTAGGAGCCGAGCGCGAAGTAACAGCGTGGGCAGGCGATGCGGAAGGATATAGGCTATTTAACATCAAGCTAGGCCCCTTACGAGCCGAGCGCGAAGCGCGAAGTAATAGCGCGGGCAGGCGATGCGGAAGGATATAGTCTATTTAACATCACGCTAGGGCCCTTAGGAGCCGAGCGCGAAGTAACAGCGCGGGCAGGCGATGCGGAAGTACATAGGCTATTTAACATCACGCTAGGGCCCTTAGGAGCCGAGCGCAAAGTAATAGCGCGGGCAGGCGATGCGTTAGGATATAGTCTATTTAACATCACGCTAGGGCCAGTGGCGTAACTACAGGGTGGCAAGTCGGCAAAATGCTACGGGCCCCCAGCCGGAAGGGGCCCCCGGTCAGAGGAAAATCCCAACTCCCAAAATTTAATATTACACATTTAGTAAAAATCCGATGAATTTGCCACGGGCCTCGAACGGTATAGTTACGCCACTGGCTAGGGCCCTTAGGAGCCGAGCGCGAAGTAACAGCGCGGGCAGGCATTGCGATGCGATGCGTCGGGGTTGGTGGGTGGGGTGTAAGTACAAGAAATTTCACGCGGACGAAGTCGCGGGCAGAAGCTAGTCAATCAATAATTTTATTTAAATCATTATTATCATTTTTTTATTTTTTTTTCTCTCTTCTTTTATTTTTATCTAAAGTATAATAATACCAAGTTATTTCGGGTTCATAAGCACTGTAGATTATTGGAAGATTTTCAGTTTACGACCCGTTTGCCTGTTACAAAGGTGGAAGATTGCATTTTTGAGGGATTCGGTTTAATTTTTTTTTTTTTTTTTTTGTCAACTCAATATCTTTGAAACTTAGTAGGTAGGTAGTACGTCGTTACTAGTGAAGTTAGATTTGATTAAAAAGACGCAACGAAATAAAGGCAATAAATTAATCCCCTATTCCCAGTTGTTTATTTTTTTTATAGAATCTAGTCTCTTGAATGTTTGGACTTAGAATATGGATGTAAGACTTACTTAGGAGTAAGCACCTTCAAGGTATGCTCATCAGCCGTCTCGCAGATCTCCAGGGTCTCTCTCCAGTCAGCCAGTGGTGGGTAGAGCACCTCCTCAATAGGATTCCTGTTCGTGTTGGAGTATGATGTGGAAACGTGGACCAGTGCCTGTGAAGATAAACTTTATACAATATTGTAACTGAATTAGTGCACACTATGAAAGTAGTTTGTTCGGAATCGTTTATTGAATCGATTTCTGTAATTTTCAGTAACTATAGGTAATTTCTAATCCCAAAAATAATGTCCGTATGTATTATGATTTTATCATAATATTCTAATTGGGGTATATCGTTTTGGGTCGTCAGAAGCCCGAAAATCTGAAAACCAGTCTTACCATGGGGTATCGTATTACCTAGTTACTGGGTTGTGGAGGCCAGATTGGCAGGCGCTCCATTTAAGATACTGGTATTCAGCTGCATCTGGTTAGACTGGAAGCTGACCCCAACATAGTTGGGAAAAGGCTAGGCAAATTAATTGGTGAAGGAAAACATCGTAAGGAAACCTGAGGGCTTAGCTATAGTAACATTGTATCAGCGACAATGATGATGGAAAAAAAATCACGGAACGAAAGCCAACAAAACGGGCTCAGTCATAATTACAAGAACAAACAATCATTAAGGCTCTTACAGACAGAGGCGATATCGCGAGCGATATTGCGATATTATCGCGTCGCAACACCGCTACGCGACACGTCGCGACGCGATATCGCCTCTGTCTGTAAGAGCCTTTAATTGGGAAAAGGCTAGGCCGATTGATTGATTGATTCTAATTGGGTTGTTTGGTGGTGTGCGTTAATTCCGGGACATATTGTTTACTAGCTTTTGCTAGCGGCTTCACCCGCGTGGATGTCGGAAAATATCCCACGGGAACGTACTACCCGGAAATCCTTCCTTATTCCTTGTCCACATTATATGTCCTCTGTGCAAAATTTCAGCTTTCTAGGTCCAAGGGTTTGGGCTGGGCGTTGATGAGTCAGTCAGTCAGGACTTCTCTTTTTATTTATATAGATAATAATGTTGTTGTGTACTTTGTGTTGTTTTGTATGTAGGGTGTGTGTTGTTGTAACTTCTTCTCTTGTATCAGCACGAACTATTTAAAACAGCTCATGTCATGATGCCAAGAGCAGTGATGGCCCAGTAGTATCGTTCACGACACTGAGTTGTCGTGAACGATACTACGTGAGTCGGGGGTTCGAACATAACTCACACTTTGCTTTGTGTTTATTTCATCACCACTGCTCTCAAAACCCTGAAGGAATACATCGTCAAGAAACCGCCATATCCTAGAACCAAAAAATTTGAAGACATGTGACATCTACCAACCCGGCCTGGGCCCACCGGCGCTTTACGGCCTCCGGTACCCTCTCACAGAGAGGAGGCGTGTGTCCTAGCAGAGAGAACATTGTAGGCTGATTATACTTAACATGCCCGATAAGTGGTGAAATATTAGCCATTCATAAAGGTCATACTTAACATGTCCGATAAGTGGTGAAATATTAGCCATTCATAAAGGTCATACTTAACATGCCCGATAAGTGGTGAAATATTAGCCATTCATAAAGGTCATACTTAACATGTCCGATAAGTGGTGAAATATTAGCCATTCATAAAGGTCATACTTAACATGCCCGATAAGTGGTGAAATATTAGCCATTCATAAAGGTCATACTTAACATGCCCGATAAGTGGTGAAATATTAGCCATTCATATAGGTCATACTTAACATGCCCGATAAGTGGTCAAATATTAGCCATTCATAAAGGTCATACTTAACATGCCCGATAAGTGGTGAAATATTAGCCATTCATATAGGTCATACTTAACATGCCCGATAAGTGGTCAAATATTAGCCATTCATAAAGGTCATACTTAACATGCCCGATAAGTGGTGAAATATTAGCCATTCATAAAGGTCATACTTAACATGCCAGATAAGTGGTGAAATATTAGCCATTCATATAGGTCATACTTAACATGCCCGATAAGTGGTGAAATATTAGCCATTCATAAAGGTCATACTTAACATGCCCGATAAGTGGTGAAATATTAGCCATTCATAAAGGTCATACTTAATATGCCCGATAAGTGGTGAAATATTAGCCATTCATAAAGGTCATACTTAACATGCCCGATAAGTGGTGAAATATTATTTATTTATTTATTTATTATTTATTTATATATACTTTATTGTACACCAAAAAAATACAAAACAAAAGAAAACATGTACACTTCAAAACATACAATGGGCGACCTTATCGCTTTCCGCGATCTCTTCCAGGCAACCTTAGGATGGACAGTGATTTATCAGGATATGATATGGGGCTGTTGTTGGTGCAAATAGTAAATACCAACCTAAACAATATTAAACTAAAATAGATACATACATATCCTAAATAATAGATACATAAATACATACATACTAAATATTTAAGCAACGAAAATTAATGAAGACTAAAGATGTTTAATTTAACAGTTATGAGAACAAGATCACAACGACAAGTAATGTTCCTTTACGAGCCTTTTAAACATAGGTAACGACTGCGCGCGTTTAATTTGAACGGGCAATGCATTCCACAAACGAGCAGCCTGGACAGTAAAGGATTTGTCGAGGAAAGTTGTGGAATGCGTAGGCATTTTGAGCTTCAAGTTATCTGATGACCTTAAAAATTTCGTGTGGGAGTCGCAAAGAAAC
This sequence comes from Cosmia trapezina, assembly GCA_905163495.3. Taxonomy (NCBI): domain Eukaryota; kingdom Metazoa; phylum Arthropoda; class Insecta; order Lepidoptera; family Noctuidae; genus Cosmia; species Cosmia trapezina. Next base: position 9,215,187 of record LR991049.1, read on the forward strand.
TGGAAACGTTTCTTGAGATAGAGAGGGGTGGAAGGGGAAAAGAGCACATTATACAAAAGGGAAAGGATATGAGCATTCCGGCGAAGGCGAATTGGTAACCACTTGAGCTTGACACGATATTCAGAAACATGGTCATATTTGCGCAAACCGAATATGAACCTTATACACACATTTTGAAGCCGCTCAAGTTTATCGAGTTGGTCTTGTGTAAGGTCAAGATAGCTGGCGTCAGCATAGTCAAGGATGGGAAGAAGAAGCGATTGTGCAAGCGCAATCTTGGTGGCAGTCGGTAGAAAATTACGCAATCTCTTCAAAGATGCAGCAGATGCAAATAGCCTGCGGCTAACTTCCTGTAGCTGGGCAGTCCAAGAGAAGTTCTTATCTATGAATATCCCCAAGTTTTTAACTTTCTCACTGAAAGGAACAACTGAGTTGTCAAAAGAAACTTGGGGGAGAGTCGTCCAGTCGATCCTTGAGACCGTCCTAGAACTGCCCACCACCACAACCTGCGTCTTTATGGGGTTGACCACAAGTCCATACCTCTTGCTCCACTCGCATATACGGGCCAGATCACTATTAACCGTTAGGATAGCCTCAGACAGATTTCCAAGAGGAGCTCGCGAGTAAATTTGTAAATCATCTGCATAAAGATGGTAGGAAGAAATTAGTTCGTTGGAGATTGAGTTAATAAAAACTGCGAAAAGTAAAGGGGACAGAACGCCACCCTGAGGTACACCGGCAGAAGTATTACTCCAGGAAGACAAGATTTCTCCAATGCAAATACGTTGCCGGCGGCCGAACAGATAAGTACGAAACCAGTCAATTACCGATGGAGATATGTTAAGAGAGCGTAGAATGCCAAGCAAAACATCAAAATCAACAGTATTAAAGGCATTACTGAAATCTAGCAAAGCTAGAACCGTTAGATTACCTTTTTCCATAGCTGACCTTATATCATCCGTAATGTTCAGAAGCGCTGTGGTAGTGCTATGGCCAGGACGGAAGCCAGACTGGAAGGGGTTGAGGAGATTATTTTTAGAGAGGAAAGTACTTATTTGATTGTGAATTAACCGTTCAAGGACTTTGGATAGGAATGGCAAGACGGATATTGGACGGTATTCAGAAAAGGATGTGGGATTTGACTTTTTAGGTAAAGGAATTATTTGAGCATCTTTCCATGAGCATGGAAAGACACCACTAGATGCAGAGAAATTGAGGATGTGACAAATGACGGGAAGGATAACATCCAGCACAGGGACTAACATATTACGGCTGATACAGTCACTTCCAACTGCATTGGAGGTAATCGATAGTATGCTTTTCTTAACATCACATGCGGAGAACTGATCAAAAACAAATGGAGAATAACTAGGAGTCGGAAGTGAAGAGAGATAATTCAGTGTATTCAATTTTATTGTCCTATCATAATTGGACGAAGAAGTAAAGTGATTATTCATTGCATCAATGTCTATGTCTTTTGGGATTGTCTCTTGTCGGGTTTTACCGACCCCCAATGATCTAAGAAATTTCCAAACTTTGGATGCGTCCCCATTTTGGACAGAAGAATGGATGTGGTGGCGATTAGCATTCCTACACACCTTATTGCAGCGATTACGGATTGAGAGGTATCTTTCCCTGTTAGCGTCATTAGCCCTACGCTTGAACTTAGACTTTGCAGTAACTTTTTTGTGCATTAGCGTTTTGATCTCATTTGTGAGCCACGGCGCCGGCAAATGCCTAACCTTAACTGCTCGAACAGGTGCGTGATGATCGTATAGCTCGATAAGTTTAGCCGTAAAAATATTAACTTTCTCATCGACTGATGCAGAGGCAAACAAATCAGACCAATCTATATTGTTGGCATCCTTACAAAGATTGTCAAGGTTCATTCCACCAAAATTGCGTTGCATGAGAATCTTAGCCTTGGCCTTAGGTGGCCGAATTTTGTATGACAGAAAAATCAGGTCATGATAGGAAAAGGCATCGGCTGAACATTGGCCATGCTTAGCGACATGATCAAGAGAAGAGACAAAAATCAAGTCAAGTAGAGAGGGAGCAGAGTTAGGAATATTAGCTATTCATAAAGGTCATACTTAACATGCCCGATAAGTGGTGAAATATTAGCTATTCATAAAGGTCATATTTAACATGCCCGATAAGTGGTGAAATATTAGCTATTCATAAAGGTCATAGCGGGGCCAGTGTACCATGGCAATCTATCTATCTACAGGGTGGCCGGAACATTGACGTCCAAAAATAAAATTTCGGTCCCTCGTATCGTGGGGTATTCGAATCACCCCCATGTATGTTCCGCGACTTTTCATAGTTTTCGAGTTATGAATTTTTTTCTGAATGTTTGAAAATTTTCGACCTGACCAACCTAAAAAAATTCTAAAAAAAAAAGTAGAGGGTTTTATCGAGTTTCTTTTTTTGCAACTGAATTTTCATAAGTAGTACTTTTATGCATAAAATAATCAGCTTCGTAACTGTGATGAAAGTTATGAAAATGTTGATCTAAAGTGAAAAATTTACGTTCGGTAAATTATGACTCAAATTTTCAACTTTAAATTAAAAATCTTAACAGGTGACTTCATAATTCCTAAGTAGGCTTCAAGAATGCGCCAGACTCTCAGCTTTCATAATCATAAAAAAAATTAAGTACTTAATAGGGCTACTTTGTTTAAAATCGGCCTTCAAAGACAGCGAGGTGGAAAAATTCTTAAAATTACCCATCTGAGTAATTATTTTTTTTTGGCTATTTTCTCGTTCCTAAGGTTAATTAATGATAAGAATACTGAAAACTAACCACATTATATTCAATATTCATAATTACCACACGTGGGCGAATGAAAATCCACTCGAAGTGAGAGCTTCGACATTTCAACATCGCTTCAGCGTTAACTTGTGGTCTGGTATCCTCAATGGCGAACTAATTGGTCCGTTTGAACTGCCGTCCAGACTTGATGGAGAAACATACAAAAACTTTTTGGAAAATGAACTTCCATTGTTGCTGGCAGATGTGAATCTCGAACTCAGACGAACCATGGTGTTGCAAAATGACGGCGCCCGTGTCACTATGCAACCCAGGTCCGAAATTACTTAGATGAAACATACCCCAACAGATGGATCGGACGCAGCGGACCAATTAGGTGGCCTCCACGCTCACCTGATCTCAACCCCATTGATTTCTTTATTTGGGGTTATTACAAGGAAATAGCATACGCCCGAGACTGTTCAAGTGAACAAGAGCTGAGGCAGTTGATTGCAGAAGCTGAACGTGTTGTGAGAGAGAACAGAGACGCTTTTAGACGATTGCCAGACAATTTCTTACGTAGGTGTAGAATGTGTATTGCTGCTGGTGGTGGCCACTTTGAAAACCTTTTGTAAATGTTAAAAATAAATTAAGTACTTTTTTCACATTATCATCTGTGTTTTATTCAAAACCACTTTTTACGTAAAACTTTTCTTACCCAACTCTGAAACTATTTGTTGGTTAGTTTTCAGTATTCTTATCATTAATTAACCTTAGGAACGAGAAAATAGCCAAAAACAAATAATTACTCAGATGGGTAATTTTAAGAATTTTTCCACCTCGCTGTCTTTGAAGGCCGGTTTTAAACAAAGTAGCCCTATTAAGTACTTCATTTTTTTTATGATTATGAAAGCTGAGAGTCTGGCGCATTCTTGAAGCCTACTTAGGAATTATGAAGTCACCTGTTAAGATTTTTAATTTAAAGTTGAAAATTTGAGTCATAATTTACCGAACGTAAATTTTTCACTTTAGATCAACATTTTCATAACTTTCATCACAGTTACGAAGCTGATTATTTTATGCATAAAAGTACTACTTATGAAAATTCAGTTGCAAAAAAAGAAACTCGATAAAACCCTCTACTTTATTTTTTTAGAATTTTTTTAGGTTGGTCAGGTCGAAAATTTTCAAACATTCAGAAAAAAATTCATAACTCGAAAACTATGAAAAGTCGCGGAACATACATGGGGGTGATTCGAATACCTCACGATACGAATATGCGTGTGGTGTGAGGGCCACTTTATTGAAACTCTTTGAAAATATGCTTAGGATTTAGTGAACATTCCCAAACAATTGTGAAAGTTGGAATCAGATTTTGTGAAAGTCAACTTTGCGAGATATGGACTGTAAAGTGGGGCCCTCAGTTCTCACATAGAGGATTGAGGGCCCGCCTGTACCTGACAAACTATGGACACTACAGATAAAGTCTTTATGCCAAAATCTAAGCTTATACCAAACAAAATTTGTGAAAACAAGATATTATCGCAAAACACTGTCCTACTTGGTATATCTTCGTTCAAAATGGGCCCTCAATCCTCACACACGTAAAAGTTTATCACGCAAATACAATGAAACCATTAACTTATAGCTATTGTTTGTAATCCTATAAGATACTAAATAAATTGTGAAAATTTGTGAAAGCAAGAGCAGGTCACCATTTCTTGTTGTTTGAAAGTTATGACCTTGACAAAATCCGGGCCCTCAATCCTCCATTTATTTTGTTTTCCGTTTGAATACGCTTATCGTATGAAAGATTAGACAAATACAAAATAGTCTCTTTTTGTGAAAAAAATTGTGCAACAAATTCGATACTAGAAAACAATTAAAAGACCCTTTATTGTAAATAAAAATCGAGTTTTATTTTTGTTCCCTGAATTAGGAAATAGAGTGACCACGATACGGTATTTTACTCTATATGAGAAAAAATCTTAAAATATATTATTTAGATAGATTAGGCAAAAAGCAGTCGGAAAATATTAGTTTTAGTTCAATAACAATATAAATTTTAAAATTAAATTCAAAGTTTTCAGGTTTTTTTAATGTTTTCTCAAACCATGAAATAGTAGCCGCCATTTTGTGACGTCATTCGGCTGTGTGAATTAAAAAAGTGTCAACTATTAATTGATCAGTGTATCTCTTAGAGCAGGTATAGCTATAAAATCAAAATCTTTACCGTCCATACGTATTGTGTATAGAGTCATGAGGAACAGGGTGTAAAGTTCACTCATCCTTTATTGAAAAGGGAGGACCCTCCGATCAGATGGGTGTTGTCTCTGGTGGGCAACTGCCCCACGGTTAATGTGGGGTTGTTGTATACCTATATGCTAGTCGCGCGGTAAACTCTCATTGCGCGATGCAGGTTGCGGGACGTCATGTCCTTGTGATGCGTAGTTCGTATGTGGCGATGTAGATGCCGCCACATGTGTATTACAAGAAGTAACAGGCTAGAATGGAGATGTTACAAGCATTAAAACAACAAATGTGAAAATTAAACTTTTTATTCACTATTTATAAATTACCAGATAAAAAAAAAATCCTAAAACCCTAATAAAAAAAACAAAACTATTTTTGGGCACTCGTGGTAACACGTTAAGGTCAGTGTAAGGTTGTATCTTAGTCAAAATATGATTCGCGACATTAATAATTATGTATTTACATAATTTTAACAATAAAAATAATTAATTACCTACGTAACGCGGCCTTATATAATGTGTGTGAACGTGCACTTAAGCGCGGCAACGGGAGTATACACCCCCGCCCGCGCCCCCGCACTAGCCCGCCAGTGGACAAACTAACGCGGGAGCGTACGTCACGCTCGCTAAAGTTTAAATTTAGTCGCCTAATTTACCATCTTAGGTAAAACTCTGACATTGTTGAATACATTTAAAAGAAAGACCAATCTTTCGTATTGAATCTTATTGTAACACATTTACAAAAACTTATTTGTTTACTTTGTGGCGATTAATCTCCCACAACTAGTTTGCAGAAAAATCATCACAGAGTCAATTTCAGACTCATAAATCTATCATTAACATTCATAAATTTTACTTTTAAAAATACATAAAGCATCAGAAATACCTATAATTTTGTTGACTTTTAATGTACTTGAATATCGATTATTAATAACATTAATTAGTAAAAAAATAAAGTCTCGGGGCAATTTTTACGTTTTATACCGCTATTTAATCACGATTTTTTGGTTTGAATAACGCGTAATTACATATAAAAAAACATGTCAAAATAAACTATGTTGTACAAAACTAATTCTAAAGTTTTATTAAAATCCCTTCATTTATTTAGACATAATAACGTTATTAACATCACTCTAAATTAGAATAAATTACGTTGCATAAGCAAGTTACTTAAATGTGCTAGTTGTAACATTGTGATATGTGAGGTGTTGGCCTTTATCCAAAATAAACAGGATGTTATGGACGAGCAAAGCCTAGTGCAAATATGTGAGAGTGCTTTTAGTGCGGAAGACATTCAATCAGCGAAGTCGTTACTCTTTGAATCGCTGAGCAAGCGGCCGAAGACGCGAAAGCGGCAAGGAAGAACCTTACGAGACTTGGAGGATATCATCTGTTTACTTAAGGAGACAGATCCTGAAGAGATTCCGATTTTTGTGGCCAGAAAATTAGAAAAGTTGCCGCCCGTAACTTTCGATCACATCGATGTTACAGTGTTGCTTAAAAAAATAGTTTTACTTGAGAAGAGTATACAAGATTTTCAATATCAGTATGCTACCAAAAGTGAATTAAAGGATCGGATTAACGAATATTATAAAACTTCGTCTTTTACAAATCACGAGAGAAATGTTAACACGAAGAGAAGAGGAGGTAGATTTCAATTATTTGACAGTGGGCCGATGGCACTACCTACGTTATGCGGTGATGAATCAGAGGTCGAGCGCAACGTCTCCGCGAACTATCCATCTCTTTCCCCCGTGCGGCAACCGCTTCCTCCTGCGTCGTCACCGGCCTCGGCGAGCGAGTCTAAGGCGGGCATGACTGAGACAGATAGATGCGTACTATCAACTGATAACGAGCCGTCGCGTACCTACTATGCACCGCGATCGCCGGCGCCGGTTAGCGACATAGCTAATAAATGTAAACAAATGAATACAATTGAGAAACGTCCCTCGTTTTCTGAGGTTATTCAGAAGGACGGTGAATGGAAAGTACCGAACAATACTGAGGAATGGACCGTTGTACAGAAGCGGAGATATAAAAATCGGTTTATTAGTCAAAGAGGGAGTGCGGTAATTAATGTTGAGGAGAAGAGTGTACAGTTTAGAGCGGCGGACACAAAAGTACCGCTATTTATATCAAATGTGCATAAGGCGGTGTCAGAGCAGGCTATTGTAAACTATGTGTATGAGAAAACTCGAGAGCGAGTTACACTAATTAAAATTAAAATGAAACAGGAAAAAGACTATAATGCTTACAAGCTTTTTGTAACAAAGCATAAAATTGATACATTTTTGGATGCTAATCTGTGGCCATCTGGAGTATCATTTAGGCGTTTTGTGCACTTTCATGTGAGGCGAATAAACAATGATGTACGAGTAAGTGAACATATAGACAGCAAAAATGGAGAGTCTTAGTAAGATAGTGAGCTTCAATTGCAAATCGCTTAAGAGGTCTATGGAAGGAATAAGAGCGTTATGTCGGTCGGCGGACGTGGTAGCCCTTCAAGAGACGTGGTTGCTGCCACACGATCTGCCGTTGCTCAGCGTGGTTGACGACAGCTTCGGGTGTACCGGGACGTCTGCTGTGGATACTTCAGCGGGCCTTTTGAGCGGGAGGCCATACGGTGGCGTCGCCTTACTGTGGCGTAAAAGTGCGTTCGAGATAGTGTCACCAATAGAGTGTAATAATGTGCGAGTGTGCGCGGTCAAAATAACTGTAAGTACTAGATCTGTAGTAGTTTTCAGTGTCTACATGCCAACGAACTCGAGTGATAATCTTCCAGAGTTTACAGCCTGTCTTAGTACTATTCGCTCAATAATAGAAGTAGAGGAGAATAAAGGAGTTGAGGCTTTTTACATTGTAGGAGACTATAATGCACATCCGAATGAGTTGTTCTATAACGAAATGATACATTTTTGTTCAGATCAAAGTTGGGTCTGTGTAGATGTGAATATGTGTGACTGTAATACCTACACTTTCACAAGTGAGTCGCATGGCTGTAATAGATGGTTGGACCACTGCATCGTCACTGAGTCTGCGCAGCAAACAGTCGTTAGTGTGACAGTAATGTATGACTTGTATTGGTCCGACCATTTCCCGATTGTGATCGAATGTGACTTGAATAAAATAAATTGTAAAATTGTAGATAACATACGTAATTATAATCTTGATAATCGTGTTGTGTGGGGCGAAAGGACGTCGGAGCAGATTAGTGAGTACCACGACCTCTGTCACTCTAAGCTGAGACTTATGGATATTCCTCGGGAGCTGAGTGATTGTTGTGATAAGTTCTGTGATCACAGAGAACATTGTTCAGCTCTTGATGAAATGTATTTTAGTATTGTGAATACACTGGCACAGGCCGCTGTACAGACCTATAAGACGAAGTGTCGGAGGAAGGGCGGCTATGTCACGGGGTGGAACAAACATGTAGCAGACGCTCACCGCGAGGCGCGGCTGAAGTTTCAGGTGTGGACAATGGCCGATCGTCCGACCAGTGGTCGTGTATTTCATGATATGGCAGAGGCGAGGAGACATTTTAAGGCCAAACTCAAGTGGTGTCAGAACAGGCAGGATCAGCTAAAAATGGATCTCCTTGCTGTGAACCATGCGAACAAAGACTTTAAGCATTTTTGGAAAAACACAAATAAAATGAATGTGAGGCCGAGTCTCCCGGTGAGTGTCAGTGGTATTACTGACCACAAGAATATTGCTGACGCTTTTAGGGACCACTTTTCGGTGCGGTCACTCTTAGGCTCAGCGTCTAGTGGCGTGAACGGTGCTGAGAGCATTGTGACAGAGCGGAACGCGAAAGTACCAGCTAAGAGCGTGGCTGCAATTATTTCAGGAATGCAACGTGGGAAGTCGCCGGGTCACGATGGTCTCAGTATCGAACATTTTAAATATGCGGGAGTCCATCTGCCTAGAGTATTGTCCCTATTTTTCACGTTGTGTCTAGGTCACTCTTATTTGCCAGAACCGCTTATGCGGACGATAGTAGTCCCCATAGTTAAGAACAAAACTGGTGATACATCCGACATGAACAACTATCGACCCATCTCGCTAGCCACCACCATGGCCAAGGTGCTTGACGGTCTGATGAAAGGCTGCCTCTCAGAATATATTAAAGTGCACGATGCCCAGTTCGGGTTCAAGGCGGGAGTGTCCACGGAGAGTGCCATCCTCAGCCTGAAGCACACCGTCAAGTACTACACCGCGAGGAGGACGCCGGTGTACGCGTGTTTCCTTGATTTGTCGAAAGCTTTCGATCTCGTCTCTTATGATGTGTTATGGGACAAGTTGAGGGGCACGGGTGTACCGGCGGAGTACACAGCCCTCCTCAAATACTGGTATGCTCACCAGACAAATCGGGTGAGGTGGGTCGGTACTCTGTCGGATGAGTATCGAATGGAATGTGGTGTGAGGCAGGGGGGGTTAAGCTCACCCCTGTTATTTAATCTTTATATCGGTCAGCTTATCGAGCGGCTGAGCAGCACACATGTCGGCTGTCATATAGACAGTACATGTGTCAATAACATAAGTTACGCGGACGACATGGTGTTGCTCAGTCCATCGATGAGCGGACTGAGGAAGCTACTCACGATCTGCGAGACGTATGCGGAGGTGCACGGCCTTAAATATAACTCAAAAAAGAGTGAGGTCTTAGTGTTTTCGGCACCTAAACAACAGCCCCGTCGTGTACCTCCGGTATATCTCAACGGCGTAGTACTTAATGTAGTGACTAGCTTTAAGTACCTAGGTCACGTTGTCACCAGTGACCTGCGTGATGATGGCGACATAGAGCGCGAGCGCAGGGCGTTGGCGGTGAGGAGCAATATGCTTGCCCGTAGGTTCGCTCGCTGCACGGCAGACGTCAAAGTGAGTTTATTCAGGGCGTTCTGTCAGTCATTCTACTCGAGCGGCCTGTGGGTGTCATATACGAGCCGAGCCTACAACGTCCTGCGCGTACAGTACAACAACGCTTTCAGGATGCTGTTGCAGTTGCCGCGGCGTTGCAGTGCGTCGGGAATGTTTGCTGCAGCTCGCACGGATGGCTTTCACGCCATCATGCGTAAAAAAGCGGCTTCCTTACTGCAACGTTTGCGTAGCACTCGTAATGGCATCCTGAAAATGATTGCTGGCAGAGCGGACTGCCCCATCCAAGGCCACTGGGTAAAGTTAGTTATAGGATTGTAAGTAAATGGAAATTAATATGTACTAATAACACTAACATAGCATTTAAGCACAATCTGTTATTAACCACTAACAACTTATGGACTCCAGGTCTGAAATAAAGGTATTTTATTTATTTTATTTATAAGCGGACACCGATTATTACAGCGCGAGTGCCCATCGAGGAAGGACCTGTGTCATTTTTTCCCGCCTCCTGATGTCCGCGCTCACGAATCGTGAACGCATTATTTTACTACGACTGCAATATTAAAATTTTGTGAAATGGCTCTTAAACGCTTTTTCCGGAATTGAGTTCAGTTCTCACCGCGAATTCTCCTTTATTTATGTGTTCTACCGAACAAAACGGGTGCCACGAAGTGGTAATTTGAGTTTAGGAAAAAGAAAGAAGTCGGCTATCTGCGGGTGTGGCTATAGGGGTCAGTTATCTGGTGGATAAGGTATTTGCTCGATGGTATTTGTTGAGTTTTTGGTCAAAAATTCGTTCACCAATGGCCTTGTGCGAAGGCGCATTATCGTGGTGCAAAATCCAAGAATTTTCTTTCCAAAAATCTGGCCTTTTTCGTAGAATTTGCTGTCTTAAACGCCGCATAACGCTCAAATAATATTCTTTATTTACTGTTTGACCTTCCAACAAAAATTCCGAATGCACAACACTGCGATAAGCAATGAAAACGGTCAACATGACTTTGTCTTTTGATTGACTTTGGCGTGGTTTTTTCGGTTTCGGTTCAGTTGGATGGCGCCACTCCGAAGCTTGTTGACTAGTTTGCATGTCAAACTCGAAATCCCATGTCTCGTCACCAGTAACAATGCGTTTCGTGAATGCTGGGTCGGATTGGAATTGACTTGTTCTAGCATGCCCTCAGCGACTCTTATGCGATTGAGTTTTTGGAGAAAGTTCAGGACTTTTGGGACTATGCCGCTCGGTTAGTCCCAAAAGTCCTCAATTTTCTCCAAAAACTCAATCGCACAAGAGTCGCTGAGGACATGCTAGAACAAGTCAATTCCAATCCGACCCATGGTAAGACCCATGTTGCCGCTCGGCAACGTTGGTCATGCCAAGTGACATTCTACCATTAATTTCTCGAGACATTTCCATAAATATGGGATTCGGTTTAAAGACATTTATTTTCTCAAAGAACAAAACAGTTCACTTAAAGAGAAACTTAACTAAATTAACATAAAGTTTGTAATTTGCATTACGACGTTCAAGCTATCCAGGAAACTGAACACCATTATTTGATTTACAAAATATTGTACTACAGTAAATATAATTAAATACAAAAGTAATAATTAAATACAGTTCATGCTAGTTTAAGGAATTATATATTAGACACACAAGTTCTTATGTATCCAATATATAATCCCTTAGGCCTTTTTTAAATGTTAGTATGCTTGTACAGTCTCTTACTTTTTTAGTTAGTTTATTGTATAGCCGGACCCCCTCATACTGTATAGTTTTCCTGCCGTACAGGGTTCTCACTCTTGGTACTTGTAGGTCGTCTTGTTTACGGGTATTATAACTATGTGTCTTTTGTGTAAATGAAATATTTGTGTGTATGTTGGTCTTAAGGATCTTTCGGATAGTCATGCAAGTATGGTATGTATACAGTTGTTGTAGGTTAAATAATTTTGTTTTTTTGTAGAGTAATTCTGTAGGAGTATAGTAGTCGTAATTGAAGAGGACTTTGATGATTTTATTTTGTGTTCGTTGTAGGTGTTGTTGATTTGTTTTTGCAGCTTGTCCCCATACTTGGATCAGATATTCCAGATGTGGCTTGACTAGCGTGTTGTAAATGGTATGTCTTAGCTTATAGGGAGTATTCGAGATCTTACGTAGTCAATATGCGCTCTGAATGTTAACTTACTGTCAACAATTAGGCCCAAATACTTTTCATGTGTTGATTTTCGTAACGGTTGGTTACTTATTGTAAGATTTGGAAATGATGGTATCTTTTTATTCTTTGCTGCAAAAATTATGTAAGCGGTTTTACTAACATTCATAGTCAGAAGGTTTTGACTAAGCCATATATTCAAAACATCAAGATCTTTCTGTGCTTCTGAGACAATATCAGTAATGGAATCGCCAAAATAAAAAAGACATGTGTCGTCTGCATACAGTGATATGTGTCCAGTCAGTCCAGCGGTACTAATGTCGTTAATATATATGAGGAAAAGCAATGGACCCAAGACCGATCCCTGAGGTACTCCGCACTGTATATTGGCCGGGATACTTACAAATTTATCAAGTTTGACGATCTGTTGCCGATTAGTAAGATAAGACTCAAACATTTTGTAGGCTGTAGAAGTAATTCCTATGATTTTTAGCTTTTTCAGAAGGATAGAATGGCTAACAGTATCAAACGCTTTTTTTAAGTCAATAAAAACACCTAGAACTAATTGTTTTTTGTCTATATTATCTTTTATTTTAGTAATTAAATCAACAGTAGCCGAAAGTGTATTTGAGTGTGGACGAAAGCCATATTGGTGCGAGTAAAGAAAGTTGGTATTGATTAAATGTTTGGATAAGCGCGTGTATAAAACTTTTTCAAATATTTTGGAAATAACAGGCAACACTGAGATTGGTCGGTAGTTTCCGGGGTCAGTCCTAGTTCCAGACTTGTATATAGGGGTTACTTTAGCTATTTTAAGACTGTCCGGAAAGACGCCACTGTCAAAGCAACTGTTTATACAATTAGTTAGGTTAGTTAAAATTAGGTTCTTAATGCATTTAATAGATTTTGTTGTTATTCCATCAATTCCACAGCTGGTATCATTATCCAAATTATCTATTATTTTTGATATCTCGTCCTCAGTGCAATGTTCTAAAGTAGTAAGTTGAAGGTCTATATCTGGCGTATTTAATGTAATTTGTGGGTTAGGATTAGTTTGTATTATATTCTGGGCCAACAGAGATCCAATAGTAGCAAAATAGTTATTAAATGCATTACAGATTTCTGTGCCATTTGTTATTTCCTTGCCGTTAAGCGTGAGTTTAGGAAGAGCACAGACATCGTTTGGTTTGTTTTTAGCTAGGGTGTTTATCAATTTCCACATTTTTTTGGGGTTCTTACTACATCTTGAAAATGCGTCATAATAGTAATTCTTTTTATCTTCTTTTATTTTACATTCTACTCTTTTTCTAGCAGCTTTATATTTAGAATGCAGTTGTACATTTTCTTGATTTGTCAAACAACCATGCCATAATTGATTTCGTTCATTAATATAGTTAATTACTGTTTTATTGATCCAGTCCTTTTGTGGTAGGTTTAATATTTTGTATTTTATTATTTTCGAGTCATTTATATTCTTTATTATATATTCTTCAAGAATGGCATAGTGGTTTCCTACTTCTATCGAGTCGCACTTTAGCATGTTCTCATACAGAGCTTTGTAATCAATCGCATCATATTGAACTTTTTGTTTTAGGGTCTGTTTGTATTGTTTGAGTTCTAGGTAGATTTGCTTGTGGTCAGAAAGTGTTGACTCAATTATTGCCATGTGTACCTTAGCATTCCATACATTAGTACATGCATGGTCGATTATGCTTTTTGTGTTCTTGGTTTGTCGAGTACAGTAATTCTCGTGTATATTGTTTAGTATATAGTATCCTGATTCTTGTATAGTATCTGTGTAGTCGGTTGTTTTGCGCTCACTACTTAGTAAGTCTATATTAAAATCCCCAAAAATAATTGTCTTGCCTTTGCTCTTGTCCAAACTTTGTGTGTAAATGTTAAGAAAGTCGCTCAGGTTCGTATTTGGGGGTTTATAAATTAAGCCTATGGTCAGAGAGTGTTTTAATAAGTTTATCCATAAAAAATTGTTACCGCATTCATACTGCTCCTCCTTTATATCAAATTTTAAACTTTTGTGTATGTACATTGAAATACCCCCGCCTATACAATCTTTCCTTAAATTAAATACATGTGTGTAGTTGGGTATATCCAGCATAAGGGCATCAATTTTAGACTTTATCCACGTTTCAGTTAACAACACAATGTGTATGGTATGATCAAAACCTCGCAGGATACATTTTAATTCATCAAGTTTACCTGGTTTTACCAAACTACGCACATTAGCATAAAACATTCTTAATGAGGCTAGAGATGTACATATATTCTGGTAGGTATCTACATATTGATAGGTTACGTTATCTAATTCCGAAGTGTCGTAGTTACTTTGTTGAGGAATTTGTTTTGGGGGTAGTTTTTTGCTGCATTTTTAATTATCTTCGGTATACCGTTTATGTACCTTATCGTGAGATCCGATTCACCACTTTCCGTTCGTCGTAACAATTCCGCACGTTGATCCTTCATGTATTTTATTTGCATTGGTGTTTGATCCGATAATATGCGAACGTTATCATTTGTGAGACTCGATTTGTTACGTAGAATGTGTATAACTGTTTCTTGTTGTTGGAAAGTAACCTTAAGGTATCTAGTTTTTTCCGAGTTATACTTACCAAGACGTATGCATCTTATAGGGGAGGGACATTCCTTGTAAATTGTTTGAATTATGCTAAGCGCTTGATTTGTGTCATATTCACGCCTTGTTGTTGAGTTTTTGTCACTTAATTCACATATACCTCCAATTATGACATTATACTGTCGCCTTGCGCGGTCTTGGATTTCTAAGGCCATGTACTCACAATCAAACTGTGGCTGATTTTTGTTTACGTCGCACGATGTTTTATTATCGATAGATAATTCGGTTTTGAGAAGGGTTATCTCTTCTTGGAAAGTACAGTTTTGGTTTTTCAGCTTTTTCAGTTCTTCCTTAATGTCATTCTGCTCAGATGTAAGAATATCGGTTGCACTTTTTATGTTTTTAATTTCATTTTTAACCTCAACCATTTCTTGACATAGATTGCTCGAAATTTCATTTAGTTTTTCGCTGAAGGCTTGGAAATAGTTCTTCATTTCAGTTCGTAAGTCGGACATTTCTTGCATAACTTCGACCTCAAAATTCTGCTTTCTTTTTCGCTGTGTAGCTCTGCCATCTTCTTTTACTAACGTACGTAGGTCAGTAAGTGATCCACTTCCTTTGCTGCATAAATTCATATTTATTTCGGCCGACGATTGTTGTGTACTCATCTTTACAATATAGCAATGCCGTAGCACGTACACACAGGGGAAACGGTACGCGAGCGAGAGAGTTGAAAAATCGGTGCGTTATGGTCTCGTCTCTTTTCCCCCGAGGTGGTGAAGAGCGGTCGCGGCAACTGTTGCTCACGGTGGATTAAAGAATTAGCACGTAGCACTGTCACTCTAATTCACGCTATTTTGCTCGTTAGCGTTGTTGTTCTTAGTATCACTTTTGCTTGCACTTTAGAAGTATGAATCAGTAGTTAGTTAAGATACGGTGTACACGTCTGTTCTCTCCGATAGCCGAACGTCGAAAAAAAGGATTGTTATATTTAATGTCTATTTCCTGCAGGTCAGTGATATATTTTGTAAATAATGATATTTGTTCTTCTATAGGAACAAATGGTATACGTCCTCTTCGCATGGTTGTTGGGAAAAAAAATCTTTCTATTATGTTGTCGAATAAAATTTCCATCATCAATAGGTTGGAAGATCGTCATCATTTATTTCAATAGACAAACGTTATTAGATCATTCATGTCAATAAATGTTATGTAATAAATTACAATATATAAATACATATAATAGGTATTCTTGAACAGTTATCACATCGCTAATTTTATCACATCGATGTGGTAACCCGCAAAATTCAAATTTTCTAGCGTTTTTTGCAATTTGCAGTTGATCAAAGTATGATAAGCAACAATCCTGACCTGCAAACTGCACAAAAAATGCAAGTATTTCGATTTTGTAATTTGACTCAGTGCTATACAAAATGCAACTATAAGGTGTAAAGCACTCCCTCACCCTTTCACGCCACCTCTTTTTCCTCTAACTCCTCCCCCTCTTCCTCGAATCCCCCTCTCACCCCACCCCCTCTCCCTCTCACCCCACCACTTCTCCTTCAAACCCCTTTCACCCCCCTTCCCCTCCTTACCGTCACCCCGCCCCCTCTCATCCCCCTCACCACCCCACTCTCACATCCTCCCTCTCCCCTGTCAACCCCTTACCGCATACACTTACCGGTAACATCTCCCTCCCCCTTTCACCACTTCTCCCTTCCCTTCCCGCATCCCCCCTCCATAATTCCCTCCGGGGTAGTTATGAAAGACTATTGACAAACTTTATTACATACTTAAGCAAGTTTTTGTGCCAAGTTTCAAGTTAATTACCGAAATGAATAGATTTTTCATATAAACTATATTCCTTGTTTTCAGCCCCACAGGGCTAGAATTTTAAAAAAAACGTTTGGAATATTTCCTTTATTTGACTGAAAGATTATTTACACCAACTTTCGAGTTAATCAAGCCCCACAACACAGTTGCGACAGTTGCACTCTCCATGTCGCCATGATCCCGCCGGAGCTCTGTCCGCTGTGCCGTAATTTCTCGCGGCAGCGGAGTTACGCCCCGGCGTTTTGCCTCCTCGCGCCACTCCCACACGGCACGGGAGTGCGTGCAGGGCCTTACCGGTGTCTGCGGTAAAATTTAGGGTTTACCGACTGAATACCGGTAAAAGTCCGAAATTAAAGATAGTTTTAGAATAATTCGGGGTTTTACTGGTGAGATTTGGTAAATAATAGGATTTACCCGTAAATCCTAATATTTACCGCAGTTCGCGGTTTTACACTAACATATAGGTAGATGAGTATATATCAAAACAAACTTACATGTACTTATTTGTATGACTATAATAATATTTCCGTAGACAGAGAATTCTAGTAACTATTTTCGTAGTTTTCTCAATCAATTGACATGACATATATAATAAAAAGAACATCACTGTACTTTTTCTTTGTAGTAGTCGCATAGACAAGCTAATGAGGTTGAACTCCAAAACTCCTCGATTTTATGTGAAAATGTTTGGAACATAATAATCCTTAAATAAAATTAAATATCAACATTCACTACTCCAAGATAATTACCCATACAACTATGTGTATTATAATATACAGGGTGGAATTTTGTAATGACACCTGGAAGGAAGTACTCTTAATAATGCAGATAGAAAATTTTACTCAAAACATTCCTTTATTTTTGAATAGAAAGCAAACTGCATTCAAAGATTTTCGAAATTTCTCTTCTCCCACAACCGGGAATCGTACCGGCTAAAATCTGAAACAATTATACCCTGTACTTTTATTGCATCGATCGTTAGGGTCAATTATAAGGATGAAATCTCTCTAACAAACATGATAAATTAAATGAAAGGAAAACCAGGAAATCTTAAATTAATTTAATTTTTTACAAAAAATGGTAAACTAACTAATTAGTTGCTCGAAATGGGCTCCATTCTCTTGGATACACAAATTTATTCTTTTAACGAATTCATTTCTAGTAACCTTTAATAAAGTGTTGTGGTGAATATTATAAATCGTGTTCTGAACTTCAACTCTCAACTCGTTGTCATTCGCATAAGATTTCATGTAAATTTGATTTTTTACATATTCCCACAAAAAAAAATCTAATGGGGTGAGATCTGGCGATCTCGCAGGCCATCTGATTGTGCCGTTTGTACCAATCCAGGTATTAAAATGAAAGTATTGTCACCCTACCCTGCTACACACTTCAAAAATAGTTGATTTCGGTATCTATTAAGATTTTTAGTTTAATCGTTATTCTTATTAGTAACAAATAACATCAATTTGTTGCACAATTTTTTTCACAAAAAGAGACTATTTTGTATTTGTCTAATCTTTCATACGATAAGCGTATTCAAACGGAAAACAAAATAAATGGAGGATTGAGGGCCCGAATTTTGTCAAGGTCATAACTTTCATACAACAAGAAATGGTGACCTGCTCTTGCTTACACAAATTTTCACAATTTATTTAGTATCTTATAGGATTACAAACAATAGCTACAAGTTAATGGTTTCATTGTATTTGCGTGATAAACTTTTACGTGTGTGAGGATTGAGGGCCCATTTTGAACGAAGATATACCAAGTAGGACAGTGTTTTGCGATAATATCTTGTTTTCACAAATTTTGTTTGGTATAAGCTTAGATTTTGGCATAAAGACTTTATCTGTAGTGTCCATAGTTTGTCAGGTACAGGCGGGCCCTCAATCCTCTATGTGAGAACTGAGGGCCCCACTTTACAGTCCATATCTCGCAAAGTTGACTTTCACAAAATCTGATTCCAACTTTCACAATTGTTTGGGAATGTTCACTAAATCCTAAGCATATTTTCAAAGAGTTTCAATAAAGTGGCCCTCACACCACACGCATATCGATACGAGGGACCGAAATTTTATTTTAGGACGTCAATGTTCCGGCCACCCTGTATATAAATAAAAAGAGAAGTTGATGACTGACTGACCGATTGACTGACTCATCAACGCCCAGCCCAAACCCTTGGACCTAGAAAGCTGAAATTTTGCACAGAGGTTCCCTTTATAATGTAGACAAGGAATAGATATATAGATAGATAAAACATTTATTCGATGCACACAAAAGACAGCACAACACACAAAAGTACAATTAAATTATTACAATTCACATGAATAAATATAAAAATTTAAAAACAAGGTGCCAACATACAAAAAAAAAATAAAATAAAGAGAAACATACATAAAATATGGAAATGAAAGTGGCAACAGGACAGCTCAGCATGTGTCAGGCAAGTATACCTGACGCTGATATTCTGCTGGATCCATAGATAATATACATCTAGATCGAGCCACCGCGTGGCCGGTCATGAGACAGCAATATTAATAGTGAAAGTACTTTGTTTGGCAATATTTTTAAATTTTGCCATGCAAAGTACTTTGTTTGACAACATTTTAAAAGCAAAAATACGGCACCCCGTAAGGGACAGAAGATACGATGCTTTGTCTCAATTTTTCTAATTATTTCGTATATATGTGTCTCACTTCCACACTTCACACTGTAATCATGGCAACGTCTAGATGTATAATGTCATAGGCTGGATCCCTGCAGTGACGTACGGACGCTGAGCAGACATGATTATGTTGGTGTTGTGACAATAGTGTCATGCGCGAAGTCAAATTAAGTAAATATACCCGCAACTGTAATTGTATATTCAGTAACGTTTTGCATGTAGATTAGGTACTTGATTCGATATTATTTATTAAGTTTAAAGTATAATGTATAAAATAAATTAATAATCACAATTGTATAATAAATAAATAGTGGCGTAGGTGCGAATAAAATAAAATGATTTAAAAATGAAATCAGTGTGTTTACAATAAATAAATGTAGGTAAATAATATGTGTACGTATATTTACCATAATAATTATGTATTTAATCATTAGTATGCAACAAAAGATCCACGAATTATTCAATTACCAAGTGCCTATACCCTTTGTTCACAGGTTTTGACCAAGAGATACGCTAAATAGACAGACTGGCTCGGGAAGGACATGATAGCCAGTTCAATAATGGACGTGTTTGAAACAGTCATCCCCAGTTTTTTCTGCGAGGCGATAAGAAACTGCCGCAGTCGAACTCTGAAGGTTACAAGAGATGTAAGGAATAAGGAAGGAATTCCCGGTAGCAGGTTCCCTTGGGATATTTTCCGACATCCACGCGGCCAAAGTCGTGGGCAAAAGCTAGTAGGCTAGTAGTAATAAACTGGTTCCGTCGTATGATTGCAAGTTTGATTACTGATTGGAGTCCAATCTAGGTTTGGAAAAATACTATAGAGATTCTTCATTCCGAAATTGTCAGTAGCAACCCAGAGTCTTCATTGAAACTGGTTTAAGGAAATAAATTCAACCCCCCTTCAAAAAGAAAGTAGACAGGGGTAGTAGTACTTCCCCGAACTGACTGATTTACAAGGAACTGATGAATGGTATGGTTCTATTTGGATTCACTTACAGATAATTCCCGAACATTTTTAGCTAGCTCCATAACTTCCATGGTTCCTCTTAGGTTCATCTGTGCTGCAAATTTTAATGTGTCATCGAACCTGAAAGTAATTCATGTGTTTTAATAACAGAATGGACTGCCTCGATGTATGATCTAATCAATCTAGTACTCCTGTCTAGTCTAAGAAATAATTAATTGACTTTTATTAGGGTTCGGTACAAAAAGGGTAAAAAGGAACCCATATGGTGCGACTCAGTCTGTCTGTCTGTCTGTTACTGCTGGATATCTCAAGAACTACTAATACTAACAACTCGAAATTTGGAACAGTTTTAGATGACGTTTGCCCTACTATTTCGCAAATAAGAAAGAAAAAAAAAATTTTTTGTTTTGCAACAGTGACTGAAAGGGCGTATCATATGAAAGAACGCTGTTTACACATTCTCAAACATTTTTTGTAGGCCGCATAGTTTTCGACTTTTGAAAAAAAATGTAAAAAAAAAGTACCGTTCCTCCTCCCTTATATCCGAAGTTTGCATAGAGAAAAATCTAGAATTATTCTATGTGATAGAAGTTTATGTAAAGATTACAGGAAAAATAAAACACTGTCTCTAAATAGCACACTTTTTCAGAAATCGGAACGGAACCCTCGTTGCGCTAGTCCGACTCGCTCTTGATCGATTTTTTTTTGGTATGGAAATTCGCTGTTTGTGCGGTAGTGCGCAATATGTAATCCACGCAAAATATTGTGCTTATACAACGTGTAACGCTAAATGCGCAAAACCTTCTTAAAGGGTCATTGTACTCATCATTATGAACAACATTTACTATGGGACCAAACCTGAAATCGCGAAAAAAAAAATCAGCTGTTCAGAACATTTTATGTTCGCATAATTCGTCAAAATGTAGAGAACAGCTGATTTTTTTTTCGCGATTTCAGGTCTGGTATCATAGTAAAAGTTGTTCATGATGATGAGTACAATGACCCCTTAAGAGGTTTTGCGCATTTAACGTTACACGTTGTATATACCTATGTACCGGTACATAGGGATCGTGGGAGTATTTAAAGTTATATTTAAGGTGGTAGGTATGCAGTAGTAGCCCGCGAAATTATTTCCTTGTGTTTTGCAATTTGCAGGTCATTACTAGGTTGTATGTAGATAAAAATATGATTTTCGCCTTTAAGCTGAGCGTCCACTGGTCCGCGCCGGCCGCACCGCCCGCACGGCACGCAACGGATTGAACGGATTTGCCGATGGCATGCGTCCACTGTCCACCTGGTCCGCCCCGGCCGGCCGGAACGGATTTGCCGGTGTCATGCGTCCACCATTTTTATTTATTCTGAGTGTTTTTGTTGTTGTCAGTAGACGTCGCGCGTTGTCATGGACGTGTCATGTCAGATTGACGAAGATTATCAGTGTTGCTTGTTCACAAAAGATGACTGCAGTTGCCAGGGGGGTGAAACCATCATACATCTGACAGTAAATATTAAATGTATGGAAGGTGGCGACATCCATAGTTCACGTTTTGAAAACTTTTAATAAAAAGTATACTATTGCTTGATAGATGGAGCTTTTAATAATAATAACTTGCAATAACAAGATGACAGATTGGCACTTGACACAATTCAAATTTCAAAGTTTTTTGAAGTTTCCGTGCTGTCGTTCGTTCGTTACTGCTTATAACTATTTTCGGATTTCTCGAGATATTTGCATTGATTGTTGGATTTTGTGAGACCTGGCTTTACTGTTAACTCTGTTTTCGACCCTGATACTTTGTTCACCGATTGACCCATAGGCTGCTTCCGTCCCTGGACTTCGTGATACTTTCCTACTGATTGACCCCGCTTTCTCAACCTGCGGTTGTGTACTCGATTTGGATATTGTTGGTTACATGCAGACTAAAAACATGCAGAAAAACGCTATTTTGGATTTGAAAAAAAAAGAAAATATTGAAAAATAGTGGTTAAATTAATTAATTAAACCCTATGTAACCTCTTCTTTGAGGATCACTCATACTTCTCATGTTATATTGTTATTTGCTCCGAGTTCTTTTACTTCTTCTTCTTCTTCTTCTTCTTCTTTAGGGAATTGTTATTTTATTTAAAATAAATTCCTACCTAAATACAAATAAATACATGGCACCTACCTAGTACCTATATCCATTTGCAATTAAGTATACTGCCATCCAGCGGATAATAGAATTAATTGTCTAGTTGGTATCAGTGCCATCTATTTTTCACGTAATTTACATACCAGACCGGTATTTACTATTCCAGATATTAGTGTATAGTCTATGGCAGTTGCCTCTGCCGTTGACGCGTGCCGCTCATGTCTATGAGCACGAGACTAAACATTATTATTATTTTTTAATTTTGATAATAAAGCACAACAGAAATGCAGTCAGAAACCAGAAACTCAATTTTGTTTTTAATTTGTTTATACAACATTAGTTTTTGTTTATACTAAACCCGAAAAGGGGTAATTGTACTCATCATTGAAAAAAAAGATCTGCTGTTCATTACATTACATTTATCTACATCAAACTCGTCAAAATGTACTGAACAGCTGACTTTGACGAGTTTGATGTAGATAAATGTACTGAACAGCAGATTTTTGTTTCACGATTTCAAGGTTGGTCCCGTAGAAAAAATTGTTCAAAATGATGAGTAGAATGACCCCTTTTCGGGTTTAGTATAAACAAAAACTAATGTTGTATAGACTAGTCTTTATGCATATAAGGACTAGTCTAGATAAAAAAACATTGTAAATGTTATGCTTCGTCAATCCCTAGAATCAGTAGGATGACACTGACAGATACGATGAGTTCAAAAATGCGTTCCGTGCCGGTGACGTCACCGGCATTCCTTATGACGTCACCGGCACGCATCGCCTTTTTTGCTGATATATTTTCGGTGTTTCATATTTTATTCATATAGTTCGGTGCGGCCGGTAGCGATAGTGGACGCAGTGCTATATAAATTCATAGATAGCAAACCAAAATCCGTTGCGTGCCGTGCGTGCGGTGCGGCCGGCGCGGACCAATGGACGCTCACCTTTAACAAGTATGTATTTTCGCCTTTAACAAGTATGTATTTACATAATTTTAAAAATCATCAATACATCTCTCTAAGATTTAGTGCGTGTGAATTTGCATAATTTTAACCATAAAAATCAACAATACATTTAAGTTAAATATTTCGTGTGGATTCGTCGGATTTCCGAAATCAAACGAATCCACACGAAATATTTAACTTAAGTGTATTGTTGATTTTTATGGTTAAAATTATGTAAATTCATACTTGTTATACCGCTCCTTGCCTTGAAAAGCCATTGGTCCCGGCTATGATTGGCAGGCGTTACAGGTCGTCAATTGATATGTATTGGCCAGTAACTGGGTTGTAGAGATCTGGAATGGAAGCCGACCCATACATACATACAGAACATAGTTAGGAAAAGACTAGGCAGAGAGAGGGTCAACAAGAGAGCGTGTACAATCGCACCCGGCGCTTTTATATAGTAGCTATTTTATATAGTAGCTATTTTATATAGTAGCTATTTTATATAGTAGCTATTTTATATAGTAGCTATTTTATATAGTACCTATTTTATATAGTAGCTATTTTATATAGTAGCTATTTTATATAGTAGCTATTTTATATAGTAGCTATTTTATTTAGTAGCTATTTTATATAGTAGCTATTTTATATAGTAACTATTTTTATATAGTAGCTATTTTTTTTGGATAGACTAGACCCTTTTTAGTGTATTTTTGAAAACCCCAAAGTGCGCAAAATAATAGACGCCGTGAAAAAAAAATCGCCTTTTTACAGTACCAGTACCATTGACTTTCACCTCAAGGTCAATGACCCTGAGGTCACACTTTCATCGTCTAATCTACGAGACATTCACAGCCTCATGTAACCCAAATGATCCACCAATAATAGAGGCGATCTGGAGCTCGGCGGCCGCTATCGCAGCACGCTCGCCTTCGCGCGTTAATGGTCACTGTTCTAACCTAACCTAACCCAAATGATTCACCAGCAATAGAGGTCACTATTCTAACCTAACCCAAATGATTCACCAATGTGAAGTTTCGGACGCGCGGGTGTTATAGTACAGTGGAGCCGACATATGATGCCTCTCCCAGGCTGCACCACAACATCCTGTCCTCCACCTCCGGCATCCCAGTCCAGACCAGTCCGCAGTCTGTTCCACTTGCCGATACGCGGTCTCTGCTCCAGGACTCGTCTGCTCCACCGGCCATCAGTCCACATAGGATAGTGAAGTTATAATTCCACCATATCTTACCTAACACTGGCAGCAACGTGGAACATGATGTTCACTCGATTGACGAGAAGAGCTCGGTCTTCTTGTGACAACCCTGGAAGTAATGAAAGAATATTTTATAGAAATAATAGTTTTTGTCCACAATTTCACCCGCATGGATGTCGGCCGTCGGGTATTACCCCACGGGAACGTACTACCGAGATCAATTGTATGCTATCTCCTAACCTATGTCGTGGTCTACCTGTTCTGGCAAATTTCATCGAAACTCGATCAGCCGTTAAGGCATGAAGGGTAAGAGACAGATTTATAATATACATATTAGCATCCAGCTATCGATACCAACGGTAAAAATCGTCATTTCTAGAAACGAATAAACACTCTTTGACAATATTCCAACTGATTAAAAATAGGTTGAATTACAATGAAGTTAATTACCTATATTGTGTAACAAAGGTGCATTGTCATTGAAAATAATATACAATCAACCGTAGACAAAGCAATCAACGCCATGGACCTATTATACAAACTGGACTGAGCTCTCATACCAAAAACACGAGCAGAGAGAGATATGTCATATTGATGCAGTTTATCTCCTTCTAATAGGGTGACAAAACATTTTTATGACAAACAGGAAAATTCGTTTACACAGAGATAATTTGCGTCCGGTTGACCCTAAGTGATTTCAAATTATTGTTTGTATTAGGTACAAACATATTGTAATTAAATAATAGTGAAATGATAAAACTAGAAATAAAAAAAACTATACCTAGAGAAATGGACCTTTTTCGAAAGCTCCTTTATGAAACTGAACATTATTGTGTTCTATGTCGGTGTTGAATCGTGTACCTACCCATGTTTTTGAGGCAAAAAGGAAGAACTACAATATTGGTGAGACTCGTCTTGTAGCGAATCATCAAATGTGATCACGTAGGTATACGTGGCTTATAATGAAGTAGGCATGTAGAATCTCGTTCTGGGACCCTGGTACTTTCTTGCTCTTTTTTCGTTTACTCTACAGAGCTGGTTTGGGTAAGTATGTAATTGAAGCAAAGGGAAATAAAATGATTCTGGAATTACATCCAACCCTATTTGTTGAATTTGTTCTTTGGATGGAAAGCTGTAACCAACATAAAAATAATGCTATTTCAATCATGCGATACATAAGTACAAATTGTATTTATTATGCGCCTAATATTAATAGTTTTAATCAGAAATACACTACTTAAAGCTTTTGTAAATAGAAGACACTAAGTATTCTGTCTACAAAACGTCTAGAGCATGGTTACACTACTTATACAATTTTAAGTCTTTTATCGAGACTTATTTAAATCTTTGTCATTCCTTACAAGTTCCTTACCTGTGAAATTAAATGCCACAACCAGCATAACATTCACTTTTGCATTTCTTGATGCAACACTTTCTCACCATTTTCGCTATCTAAATTGAAAAAGAAAAAAACCGCCATGAAACCATTGATGTCAGATTTCAGTGTTACCAGACTAATTATATGATACCTACCAAACATTTATCAAAATTATATTATTTTGACTATTTTACTCATGGAGCTTACTTATATACCTATAAATAAAATTATTTAAAACTAATCTAAATGCTAAAAAAATATACGTAACTTATTTTACCTACTTGTAGTTGGTGAAATTTTTCTACCATCTTTATCATTTTTATCTGTTGGCAATTGAGCAAAAGGGACACACTACACAACTCGGGGCCTCTCTCTCGGCTCGTTTTGCCTCATCTAAGATATCCTATCAAAAGTAAACCTAAACTGCAGTCATTAAGGTTAATTTTTGTATGATACGATTTTTGGAGAGCTCAGTCCTGTTTATATGTATAGTATATTAGGTCCATGATCAACGCAATCCGCAACTCCGTTTTGACAGATAACAAAATATTTTAAATGTAGTGATGGGAAAAAAAATCGGTTGTTTTAAAAACCGATTCTCGAGACATATCGATTTATCATACTTAAAGTTTGGAAT
The DNA here is from genome assembly GCA_905163495.3 of Cosmia trapezina. Classification (NCBI taxonomy): domain Eukaryota; kingdom Metazoa; phylum Arthropoda; class Insecta; order Lepidoptera; family Noctuidae; genus Cosmia; species Cosmia trapezina. The sequence continues at coordinate 9,241,586 of LR991049.1, forward strand.
CGACAATTTATATACATTGCTTGAAACTGATTCTCGAGGCATGTCGTTTTAATACACGTACGAGTTTGTAATATTTAACAGTTATTACATAAATTACAACTAAGTTTAGATTTGGTTATAGTGTATGTTTAACATAGTAATTAATTAGCATTATGAATCTGACTTTTCATTTATTTAGTTGACGTTCATACAAAGTTATCGCGGCATGCATAATGAGAAACGTCAAAACGGACTTCTAAAGCGCCGTTTACACGGGGCGAGTTTCTGGAACGATCAAGAGCAATAATTGCATGCCATAAAACACGTTCAAGTTTTTTGACATTCAAGAACTGCATGAAGTATTTACACGCGTGCGATTCCATAAAATATTGAATGCAAGTTTTGCCATTCAATAAAATCGCATACGACTTAAGGCTCTTACAGACAGAGGCGATATCGCGTCGCGACGCGATATTTTTCTACGGATATAATATCGAAATATCGCGTCGCGACCGCGATATCGCCTCTGTCTGTAAGAGCCTTTACACTAGGCAATAAAATTGACAGGCGATTATTGCATGCAAGTTTGGCCTAGACATAATATTTCATTAAATTTTATTGAACGCTTCTCAAGATATTTTTCAAGTTGTTCTTGATTTGATTTCTTGCCTCAAAATAGCAACAACGATTACCACACCCTCACTTACCGCACTCATATTTCAATGACAGCACAAATGTCAGATCATGCCAGAATTGAATGCGACTTTATTGTACGAGCAATTATTGTACGTACTGTGCGATTTTTTTGTACAAGCTTATACCAGTTTTCAAAGTTGCCCGTATCGTGCAACAATATTGTACGTGTTGTTTAGACGATGCCAGATATTTGCCTTTCAATTTTATGGTATGCCACAGGCAATAAAATGGCGCCGTGTAAATGGAGCTTTAGATCGCGTTTATAGTTTGTCCCAATCCGTCTTATAAGCTGATATCAGACGCTTCAATCGAGTGAATGGATAAATGGCTCACTTGAGTGAATGTCAAAAAAAAATGATGTTAAAAAAGGAGGAGATCCTCAATTCGACACGTTTTTTTTTTTTAGTGTATTACCACGCGTAACTTTTTACGGAGTCGTTCCATTGGAAAAACTTTTAGAGAAGGTTATACCTCAAAGTTGGTCCCAAATAAAATTTAGTAACTTTGTTGGGATAGTTTTTGAGTTAACTTCAATAATATGTATTTTTTCCCCACTTTTTATGTGGAGGATGTAGTTCTAGGTTCTTTTGCAGGTAGTGGTATTAGAATTTTTTTGGGATAGACGTACAACCACAACTAAAAAGTCAAAAATATTTTTTTTTACAGAAAAATACAACCGACTTCCAAAAACAACACTACAAAGTGAAAAACAACTAATTTCCGAAGTCGGTGTCTGTTTTTCACTTTGTAGTGTTGTTTTTGGAAGTCGGTTGTATTTTTTTGTAAAAAAGTTTTTGTTTCATTTTACTACTAAGAACGACTCAGAGCAAATAATTAAAAAAAAATAAAAAAATATGACTGCTCTGCTAAAAAACGAACTAAAAAGTAAAAAACAAGTTTGTTTGTTTGTTTTTTTTTTGTTTATTCCCTGGCTAAACAAAATAAAATTGTCATTGCAGTCGGGGGACCATTTTGTGGAATACCTATCTGTTTAATTTAAGAGGTCCACCGACTGCAATGACAATTTTACTTATCTGTTTAGTCAGGGAATACAACTTGTTTTTTACATTTTAGTTCGTTTTTTGGCAGAGCAGTCGTGTTTTTTAATTATTTTAACTATTTACTTTTATTTTATACATTTTAGTGACAATTTAGACATTTTTTTTTCACTTTTTAAAATGGAACCATACTGCCGCCATATTGTTTTTTTTAAAAAAAAAAGATTGCCAGTGTCACTCGGGATGATATAAGGATTCTAACGATACATACATCAAAATCTGTTCAGACATTTAAAAGTTATGGTGGACTAAAGAAACTCACATACCTACAAAAATACATGAACCCTGAAAACATTACACTTCTTTGGGCAGTCGTGTAATATAATAACGTTAATTTGCTCCTTTCACTTAATTTTTCGATCATTTGGTAGGCAGTCATTTTATTTACATTATTTAAAATCTAACAGACTAAAAAAAATTAATATGTACAAGTATAATACAAAAAGCAGGGGAAATAATCATAGGGCATCGAAAAATTCATCCGCATCGCTGTCGAAAGGAAAGGTGCCTAAAAGGCTGCCAGCATTGCCACGTTGTATGGCAATGCTAATTCTTTGGCCAAAAGATATCAGTCCTTTGGTCACGTGTAGAGTCGACCAACCGCTTGGCGATGTCCCGAAAAACTAAAAGGGCACTCGGACCCCATGGCCCTAGTGTTTCAACCCCAAACGGCTCGAACATATAAGTCCCAATAAGATTGGAGTATTTGCGCAGTTTGAGGTTTTCCGCACCTGCAGCAGCTGGGGTATAGGCTAGAGAAAGATGAAGTCGGGTGTCGAAATCCAACATCATTGGATCGATTCACTAAAGAATTCACTTTTCATTTTTAATTCATTTTGTGTTCAGACAATATCACTTTGAGTGAAAGATGGCCGAATGGAAGACAAAAATGCGAAAAGTGAGGCCTCTGATTACCGCATCGTGTTGTTCTCAACTAGGGACCGTACAACCCCGGATAAGAGTTAAGTCTTTCGAAGGGGTAAGCCGTTTCTGAGGTTACCGTTATCATGTGTAACTCCTTGAATATTTGGCTCCTGAGACATAAGTATCTTTTTACTTAGTTGGGGAGCCAGCTGTTCAACCTGCTTTTAGGTCCGTATTTCAGAAGGAAACTCAAGCACTGATGTTTAAATTTAGTTTAAAACTAGTTTCAACCAATCAAATGGCTTGAATTTAGTTTTAAGATAATGCTTGAGTATTGAGTGACGTTCTGTAATACGGACCTTAGACTACCACTTTGTACTATCATGTTTAGTGGACGTGTTCTATGTTTTTCCTTGTACAATAAACTTATTATTTATTTATTTATTATTTAATGGGTTTTGGCCTTGAAACCCAGTAAAAGGGTTATCCCTTCATTATGGATAACCCATTGAATGGGTTCTATACTTGAAACCCAGTGAAAGGGTTACCCCTTCATTAAGATTACCTATGTAATATACCTAAGGGTTTTGTACGGGTAACCATATTAGCAATTTGCATCGTATGCCCCGAGAGATCATCACATTGCTCCGAGTCGGAAGTTTACGCTGTTTTCATTTTAAAGAGAGTTGTTATGAAAAGGATTACTCACATCGTATGGGTTTTTGTTTAACTGCTTAGAAAAACCCTATCGAAATCCCTTTCAATGGTTAGCCAAAATGTCCCTGTTCTGAACAGACCAATTGATTTTACACGAAGTAAAGAAAATCTTTTTCTCTGTGTATGGCTGCCCAGGATGTGCTTGAGGAGCTCACTTTATAGATTTATGATAGAAGAAACTCACCAAGTCCTGGTTCCAGAACATCTCCTGATACTACGAAGACTTTCGACTCGAAGGCAGCTGGTCTCTCCTTCTTAAGTCTCTCGAAACACTGGAATAAATGCTTTCAATTAGCATCACACTGTTTCAGAACAAAATCAATTCTTACGTTAGATAGCGGCGGCCAAAATTGATAGGATTGAGCCTTCATCACTTTTCATTAAAAAAAAATATGTCGTTAAGTTGTAAGCACGTCAAGCCGTTGCTCCTGGCTGTCATTTTTAGATCTTTGACAGTCGTTATGGGTAGTCTAAAGCCCGAAAATTTGACAGCCTATCTTACCAAGGGGTATCGTGTTACCCAGTAACATGATTGGGGAGATCAGCTATGCGGACGCTCCATGTAAAATAGTGGTATTTAATTCAGTTCCATCCGGTTAGACTGAAAGCGAACTCCAACAACGTTAGGAAACGGCTAGGCAGATGATGACGGATTTTCATTGATATGGGAACCACTGTACAAACGCACCCGGCGATTTTATATACTAGCTATTTTTTTTTGGGTACAATAGAGCTGTTTTAGTGTACTGAAAACAACAAAGTGCGCAAAATAATAGACGCCGAAAAAAAAAAAAATTTTACAGTACGAGTACCATTGACCTTGACCTCAAGGTCAATGACCCTGAGGCTTTCATCGTCTAATATACGAGACATTCACCGCCTCATCTAACCCAAAAGATTCACCAAAAATAGAGGGGACATGGCGCTCGGCGGCCGCTGCCGCGGCACCGCTCGCTTCGCTCGCTCGCCGTCGCGCGTTAAGGGTCACTGTTCTAACCTAACCTAACCTAACCCAAATGATTCACCAGCAATAGAGGTAATGGTCACCATTCTAACCTAACCCAAATGATTCACCAATGTGAAGTTTCGGACGCGCGGGTGTGATAGTACAGTGGAGCCTTGATATGTATATTAGAGGAAGATATGTTACGAGCTAACATCGCAATCAATAAACCTGGACTCTGCGCACGACTACATGCACCGAAACTCGCACATCATCTGTGATCACAGTCGCAAACCTACACTTACCGATAAACAAGGACAGAGATAGGAGCCGGAGCTTTGTGCAAGCGAAATCGCGTTAGCCGCCGAATGCTTACGATTATGAATGACATTGCATGTCTATCTCGCTCTCACAAACATGACGAAGCAAACATTAAATATTAATATAATTTTAAACCAATTAAAATTTTTGGCTGTACTTACGAGTGAAAAATAATCCCGTGGAACTTGTTTTTGGTTTCTGAACTATTTGTGCACATTTTGAAAGCACAGGAAGGCATTGTTGCTGCTTAATTAGACGATTACGATAATTTTACTTAACGTGCTACACAAACGCCAGTTCGGTTGTGACTAATGTCAATTGTGTGCGTTTAACACAAGTTATGCGGTCCACGTCGAAGAGCGCGAACCTTACCTTCCTAATTTATACATCAATGCGGATTTCAGTATAAAATGTCCTTGTGGTGGGCAACTTTTTTAGTAAAAATATTTGGAGAGGATACAGTCAGCCTCAAAAAGATGTCACTGACAAGAATTCACTAAATTGTCTACATCCTTTGTTATTTTTAGGGTTCCATACCTCAAAAGGAAAAAACGGAACCCTTATAGGGTTCCGTTCCTCACTCGTGTCTGTCTGTCTGTCTGTCCGTCTGTCACAGCCAATTTGCTCCGAATCTAATGGACCGATTCAGTTGAAATTTGGTACACATATGGATTTCTGTGACCCAAACACATACGGCTAAAGTAAAAAAATGAATTTTGAATATGGAGGTCACTTTTAGGGGGCAAATAAGAAAAATAAAAAAAAAGTTTTGCAAACTGTACCGTGTGACATATCAAATGAAAGGTTACATATCAATTTTTAAAATAAATAGTTTTAAAGTTATTTAAGAAAGTAGACGAAAATTGATTTTCCCCCCCTTTATCTCCGAAAATACTGAGCCTAAAATTTTGAAAAAAAAATACAGAAAATAGTTTTATACCTGTAGATTCCAGGAAAACCTATAAGAAGCCTGTGGTCTTAACATAACATGGTAAATCTCTCAATATTGTGAGTACAAACTTACATTTCCTGTTGGAATGTATGGGTGAACATGGTTTTCAACTACAATTTAAGTTTGTTCTTGGAATAATTTCATCCCAACTACGGAACCCTTCATTGTGGGTAGTCCGACACGCACTTGGCCGGTTTTTTTTTATTGAATCAATGCATTGCCACATCATACATTACACATTGGGTACGTAATACACATTGTTGAGGAACACATGAGGCTGACTGTACCTATGTAGGTACTTACAGGTGTAGCATACAGTTGAGCCAGTCGGTCTTCAGACTTGACGCCCTTCTTGTTCCTCATCAGCAGGTATATCCTGTCTAAACCTGAGCAGGAGTACAGCAGCTTCTCTATTAGGACTTTGCCTATGAAGCCTGCAAATTAAAAAAAAATATTTTAGGATCGGAGGTAGACACTCGAGAATACATAATCGAATTCTACGAGTGTCTGCTCTGGAGTGACTAAGCACCGTCTTCTCGAAGTATTCAAAAGTACAGTCAACGTGGAAAATAAGTGATGAATAAAAATTTTGTAATTTTTGGGAATGGAAAATGTAGGGAATATAGATATCATTTTGTCAGGTTATTTCGTATGTATAGGCATCGTTGCAGGTGGCTTTCTTTAGTTTCTAACTGCCACATGGTAAGAAGGCGTGAGCTTTTTTATGAATATAATTTCGCTGGAAAACGAAACGTAATGCGCAAAAAATACAATCTCAATACAATATGTACATCTAACTCTTAGCATAGGTAAACCGTATTATAATTATCGGTAATTTCTTTTAATATTATTATTACCTATTCACTTGCTGAGATACCAATAAGCACTAAAACTCAATATTACTCAATATTATAAAAAAAATAAATGAAATAAAAGTGAATAACAAAAAACTTTTTTACAAAAAAAAAACCGACTTCCAAAACTTTCTTTTATTTTTCACTTGGGCTGATTGTAATTTATCTAAGTTACAATAGCCGAATGTCAATACTGCTCATCATCTTTTACAAAATATTGCTTTTGTTGAGGAGTTCTCCTAGTAAGAACCAGGAGAACTGGGGCTGATGGTGAAGTCACTATCAGCTCCACTTCACCATATGCATTGTGACGGACGAGCATAAATTGGTAATCGAATCGCAACCCAAGTGAAATACGTATTATTGAGTAGTTCCGATGGCCATCTGTGGTCTTCCTCATCAGTTCTACTTCTCTAAATGGTGCTTTACGGGAGCAAATGCACGAGTTACTATAAAAAATATCCAAATCACTGTAGGAGTGCCTATAAAATTTGAGGGGTTTCCCTCGATTGCCACGGGATCCCCTTCAGATTCTGACTTGGTGGCAAGGGGACCACCTCGAAAGCACACCCTTTCAAACAAAAAAGAAAATCGCTCCACAATTGACGGAGAAATCGGTGTACATACATAAAAAAAAAATATATACGCGACGAATTGATAACCTCCTCCTTTTTGTTTTTGAAAAGTCGGTTAGAAATAGATTTATCTTACCTGAGCCTCCCGTTATGAATATAGTTTTTCCTTTATAAAACTCCGGAATGGTCGGTACATCCGATATATCTCTTTCTTCAAGAAAACCCATGGTTTTATTTCAATATTGTCTTTGGTTCAGTAATCACTTATCTGTAAATAAATTATTATAAAAATAGTTATAATTTATAATTTTTTTAAATTTTGAATCCGATAACTTGGGGTCCAATTTAGGTTAAAATTTTCGAGTTTTTGCTTTTTAATTGTTTCGGAAATTTTCCACCCGAAGCCACTTTAGACACTCAGATATCGGGTCAACATTGTTGCAAATTAGCTCTATTATACCTTATTTCAGGAAATGCACCCAATGGACAATTGGCCTGTAGATGTAGATTAATTGGGAGTGATATGTAGGTTCGAATGACGTTATTGCGAAGGTCGCCATTTCGAAAAATTTTGCGAGCAGTACGCCAGTTCGGAAGTCATGGTATCGAAGTTCGATGTTGAGTTAATTTGTCATTCTTTTTTTTTTCCCAAACAAATCAAAAGACCATGCTCTCTGTGTCTCGTCTCATTGGGGTCGTGAGTTCGATTCCCAGACAAATTAACTGAACATCGGACTTCGATACCCATGACTTTCGAACTGCCGTACTGCTCGCAAAAATTTTCGAAATGGCGACCTTCGCAAAAACGTCATTCGAACCTACATATCACTCCCAGATTAATAATTTATATGTAAGTATTCATTAAACAAACCTGATTGAACTAAGCACATGTATAACACACGGTGGACATTAAATAACTGAAAACATATTGTATTCAATGCAATTTTAATTTAATTAAATTACTTATGTATAATGGATTAAACGATTTCACTTACGTAACAATTCAAGGTTGGGTGTCATAGTTTGACGGTAAATTTTAATGAATATTAGGTAGGTATAACACCATATCAATCTGCCTAGCCTTTTCCCAACTATGTTGGGGTGGCTTACAGTCTAACCAGATGCAGCTGAATACCAGTATTTTACATGGAGCGACTCCCTATCTGACCTTCACAACCCCGTAACTGGGTAAAACGGTACCCCTTGGTAAGACCAGACTTTCCGGCTTGACGACCAGTAACGACTGTCAAACATCCACGAATGACAGCCGGGACCAACGGCTTAACGTGTTTTCCGAGGCACGGACTAGTCTCGTTAACACGTTGAATGCCATGTGAAAAATCGTGTATTTCCATTCAGGCCATGGGGCTCACCGGTGAGCCCTATCTTACTGAACAATTCGAGTCATAGGGGTCACCCGTGAGCCGCGTGGAAGGTACAGATGCCAGCAGGTCAAGCCACCCGAAACTGTCAAATTTTCCCAAGCAACCTTGAACCTTACCCCTTCCCCTGACCTTTTTCCTTTGCTTTAGCGATAAAGATGAAAATCTATTAAAGAAATTTGACAGATTGTAGTAGCTTGATGTGCTGGCGTCTGTACTACGGAAACGCTTCCTACAAACCACAGATTGCAGTTATCAAATCAAACAAAACGTATGGAAGTGAGCCGCGTGGCCCTGTAGCCGAACCAGACGGCCCTGTCATGTCATGTGTTATGTACCCTCTTACAAATAAACACAGAATAAAGTTATTCCAAATTTAAACCTATGAAAATGTATGGTTATTCCTTTGTTATCCCTGATATAACTTTATTCCGTGTTTTATTTGTAAGAGGGATAGTTTTTATCAAGGCAATGATGCTAGAGTTATTCAAAAATACAAATACAACAAAAATCTTTATTGCAACAATAAGTGTTAATTTCATGTGCAAGCCCTGTTTCCCAAACTAGCGTGAGTTGTATGTTGGGAACAACATACAACTTAAAATGTTCAATATCATCCATTTTTGGCGGGAAAAGCGTAATCAATCTTCACTTGTCAACGCAGCGCGCGATATTGATCGGCTGGAGTACTTATAAAATATCACTACGCCCGAAGCGCGTGCGCGCCGGGTAGGCCGTAGTGGGACCCCGCGGCTCCCGCCAACGAAAAAATACACAGTCCTTTGTACGAGGCCACGAGACCCACCTGTGAGCCTTTTACAATATCTTAAAAAATAGACGGTAGAAGTCGCAAATTTTTATTTTCCATACAAATTACCGCATTTTATAAACTTTGGAATGAAAATCTCAAGTTGATGAAAATTACCGATTTCCTGACTTTGGCGAACGGTGTACTACGCTAGGCCCACCGGTGGTCGTAAAGCATACAACGTGTTAAGTAAACGGTATTTTTTTACATTTTTCATCAAAAGTCGAAAACTATGGTGCCTAAAAAAAAGAAAAAAAATTTTTGAGAATGTGCAAAAAGCGCTCTTTCATATGATACCCCACATGCCCTAGTAGCCCCACTTCAAATTCTTGGAATTGGTGGAAACCGCATTTTTTTTCAGTCCCTGTTGCAAAAAAAAAAAAATTTTTTTATTTCTTTTTTGCAAAATGGTTGGGCAAACGTCATCTAAAAATGTTCCAAATTTCAAGTTGATAGCATTGTAGTTCTTGAGATATCCAGCTGTGACAGACAGACAGAGTCACACCATAAGGGTTCCTTTTTACCATTTTGGTTCGAAACTCTAAAAAATATTATATTTATTTGATCTTCATTGCAGAATCATTAACTTCATAATAGACACAAGGTACTATAACCACACTTGTCTATAGTACAAAAAGCATTGTTAAAGCCACCACTAACTTGTACAAAGATCCAGTTATTGTGAGTACCGTTACCAACATGAACAAAGAAGCAGTCGCTGTAAACACCGTCACTAAAATACAAAAGTAGTTATCACTAGATATTATAAAACAAAGTCCCCCGCTGCATCTGTCTGTATGTTCGCGATGATCTCAAAAATTACTGAACCGGTTTCATGGTTTTGACCAATGGATGGAGTGATTCATCAACACTTGCTGCATTCTCATTAATACAAAAAATAATGAAAATATTGACAAACGTAATAGAGTTGCTGCCATTTTCTTTGATATAAGTAAAGCATTCGATTTCGTAGATCACAAAATCTTGCTCAATACATGTGAGTTATATGGAATCCGAGGTAAAGCACTCGATTGGTTTAAAAGCTACTTAAGCAATAGAAAACAATGCGTCGAAACAAACCAATTAAATAATCAACTTGTGGCTACACCATCAAGGACTACTTGTTTAAGAAATAAGTTCCTCAGGGAAGCGTACTAGGACCTCTTCTCTTCCTTATTTCAATAAATGATATTCCTCAAGTGACAAAACGTCAGATTAATGCATTCTATTCGCGGACGATATTTCAGTTATAGTACCGGGAAATTCAGATAACAACTACGAACATTCATTAAACAACATTATAGAATCAATAATGAACTGGATAAAGGATACCAATCTAACAGCTAATGTATCAAAAACTTAAATTTAACAATTCTCTAACTAGCACAATTCTCAATTAAAACCCTTAGACTACAAAAACACTTAGCGTTCATTTGGAATAGCGTGATTCGGGATAGCGTTCATTGAGGATAGAGTTATTCGGGATAGCATTCATTGGGGATAGAGTTATTCGGGATAGCGTTCATTGGGGATAGAGTTATTCAGGATAGTTCAATATAATTAAGTTATCACTGTTAATTAAAAAATCTTAGGTATACTTTAAGGTGGCTTGGTGGTATTTGGCGTGGCTCCAATGATTAAGTCGAATCCAAAAAGCGATCGATTGATCGAGTGGAGCGATTGGGAATCCAGAGTTTTTGTTGTTGTTGTTGTTGTCACGACAACGGATTCAACGGATCATTTGGCTGTGTATTACGACATTTGACGCGATGGCGCTATTGTGAATACCCACTTTTAGGTATTTAAATTAACACCAATACACAATTAATAATCTCAAAATTCTACTAGTAATCTATATAACTTAATTTTTAAAATTTTGTTTTAGTTTATAATTTAAATTTAAAGGGTTTTTTTGCATTCTGAAAAAGTAAGCCAAAAGTGAGGCAAGTCAACAACACTAGCAGCATTCTCTCTTGTTAAGTCTATTACAGAAAATATTGATAAAAAACAACCCGTAACTGTTGTTTTCCTTGACATGAGTAAAGCGTTTGATTTAGTAAATTACGACAAGCTACTAGATAAATGCGAGCGCTATGGAATTCGGGGTCCGGCACTAGATTGGCTCCGAAGCTATCTCTGCGGTCGGACACAATGCGTAGAAGTGACTCGCATAAACAAAAATTTGACATCAACAACCTATAGATCTCACTTTAAGGTTAATCGGTCAGGAGTACAACATGGTAGTATTTTAGGACCGCCGCTATTCCTCCTGTACATATTATAAATGATTTACCGAATGCAATCATAAATGCGTGCTGTTTGCCGACGATGTGTCAGTGATAGTATCTAGCACTAATAACACTCAAAAACACGAGAAAGAAGTACACGAGACAATAAATGACATAGTTGGTTGGTTAACACTAAATGACCTTAGGGTGAATTTGTCCAAAACAAAATATGTACATTTTAGCAACTACAATCAAATTAAAAAACATAATTTCAACATTACATTCGAAGATGAAAAAATACATAGAGATGATAATATTAGATTTCTTGGTATTACCTTAGAAGAGCACTGCAATTGGAAACTACATGTAAATACAGTATGCAAGAAACTCAATAGACAAATCTATGTATTTACGCTTTGAGACAGTTAAGAAAAACAGTTAGTGAGACAGCAGCTCTTACTGCTTATCACGGCCATGTAAGCTCCATCTTAAGATATGGGGCAACTCTACACACATGTACAGAAAAAGTGTTTCCGAGCAATAAGTAACGTCGGGCCTTTTGAAACATGCGCCGCTTTTCAAAAAACTAGGAGTACTTACTCTTGTATCTATGTACATAATGGAAATTGGTATGTTTATTAGAAACCAATTACATTTATTTGCTGACAGTAATAAAAACCGTAAATATATTTCAAGAGACCCCACGAAATTGAACGTTCATAATTCTTGTAGAAGCGCATTACATAAAAAAAAAATATGATGTCCATCGAAGTATACAACCATATTCCACGACGGTTGAGAGAACTTCCCTTATATCAGTTTCAAAAGCAAATGAAACTATGGTTAACATAGAACTGTTTTATACCTTAGGTGATTTTTTTAACTTTAAGACTTAATTCCTACTACTAAACTATGTAATGACCTATGTATTGTATTTGTGAACTTTTGTATTTTGTATTTTATTTCTATTTTGACTGTAATACTTTGACTCTAAAGAATAATAATGTATGACTGATAGTAAATTTTCGCTTGCCTCCTAGAGGTGAGATGTGTAAAGCACTTCTTTATTGTAACACCAATTGTACCATATCTCTGGCGAAATAAAGATTTACGATTTATATGATTTATGAATGTTTAAAGATTTGGAGGCTTTGAAGAGTGCCAGAGCCGAGAAGGACGACATTAATTTTTATAATGTTATTTTCAAAAAAGTAATTTTCAAAAAAAATATTTAAAAAATTGAAATTCAAATCATAAACGATTTTTGTTTTCAAAATTTCTGTTTTTATTGTTGTAATATGAAGAGTTTACATCGGGTTGTAGTATTTATTGATACTTAGATACTTTTTTCTGTCTAAGATACTAAAAAAAAAACCTAGGCATGCCATAGGCTTCTACTCCGTTCACCTAATATACTATTTTTTTCAAGACTGTGAAAAAAGTCATCCGGTATAGATATATTTGTTAATTTTTTTATGCATCTGCAAAAGTTACTTTTCTGAGACATCCTTTAATACAGACTTGGTTTCGGTCTCTGACGAAGTTTGCCGTACTACTGAGCTTTGCGTAGGGCATCTCGTCGTATGACCGTGACTACTTAACCGATCAATCCTGTGGCTGCCTTAAGCGAACTCAAAGCCTCCAGCCAGGGCATTAAACTAACTTATAAACTAAGCGACTGCACGCTAAGGGCACCCCCTGTGGGGTACGATCCTCGGCTTTTTTTTTTTTTTTTTTTTTGAGGGTGGGAAATCATCAAATAACTTCTCCCGCTCTGGGTGGAGCGGGAGGGCGTGTCAGACTTTTACTGACTAAAACCCACCCGTGTTCCTTCAGTTGCCTATGCCAGGGCCGCGGTAACCCTTTCAGACAACCCGCGACCCCAGCGGCGTCGGCCCTATTGGGCCCCGTCACTTGCTGACATCTCTTTGAGGCGCGCGTGGAACACGACGCGCCGTCGACTCGGGCCTGCCGGTCGATTCTGTAAAAATCTCACCGTGAAAACTTAGGTGAAGTGAGTTTGTTTTTGCTAGGAATTGACACTTTTGACAGCTCATTCCACGCTCACTTCACCTAAGTTTTCACGGTGAGATGGTTACAGAATCGCACTGCTGGTCCTTACCGGACGGCGAGCTACCCGCTGCTCACCGTCCGCAGGCCCGCGCCTACGGTGGCAGGAAATCGCCCCGCGATTCCCGCCGCCCAGGGCGTCTCCTGCGGCGACTGAGGGCGTGAGGCTGCCTCTCCCTCACGCGTTCCGCCTCCTCCTTCGCGAGCATCACTGCTTCGCAGAAGGAGGTGACGGCCTCCCATGCACTCTCGCTCCGCACCATGGCCTGGACCAGGCTCGGACGCGAGAGACGATCCTCGGCTTAGGGCATCGCTGGGCAAGACAGCAAGAAGGGACAGGCTGGATAATTATTATTATCTGGGGAATTTAAAGCTACAGGCTCAGCTACGCCACCAGCTGGCACTTCTTCACCGAGACGTGACGCGATATTTCTGTGCTCAGTGCTACAGGTCGCTACTGCGTGTATAGGTCGCGCGCGATTCCTTAAGACCCTCTCCCTAAAATACGGCGAAAATAAGTAACTTTGTTTCTTTTTAGGGTTCCGTACCTCAAAAGGAAAAAACGGAACCCTTATAGGATCACTTTGTTGCCCGTCTGTCTGTCTGTCTGTCAGTCTGTCAATAGGGTACTTCCCGTTGTCCTAGAATCATGAAATTTGGCAAGAAGTGAGGTCTCACAGCACAAATAAAGGAAAAAGTCCAAAAATTGTTAATTTGTCATTCTATCACATAAAAAATACTTTTAAATCTGTCAGTCTGTCAAGACCCTTTTTCTTAAGAACGCATAAAGGTATTAAATTGAAATTAATATCAAATACGTAGGTCTATGGTCTCTTGGAGACCTAAAAAAATCAAGCTTCTATGTCAATGCAATAAAAAATACGGCCATTTAAAGCGACATAGTTAGATACTCGCAAGTAAATCAAAACCTATGGGGTACTTCCCGTTGACCTACAATAATGAAAGGCAAGAAGCGAGGTCTTACAGCATAAGTAAAGGAAAAAGTCCGAAAATTGGTAATTTGTAATTTGATCACATAAAAAAAAAAAATTTTGGGATTTAAATGTTAAGTTTGTTTTTGGGATAAATTCTTTTCAACTACGGAACCCTTCATTGTGCGTGATCCGACACGCACTTGGCCGTTTTTTTTACAGTAACTATAGCACCTTTTTGATAAAAAAAATACACAATAATCTAGAATACATAAGAAGTGATTTCGTGTCCTGAAATCTATTTTAGTTTGTAGAACTAAAGAAAAAAAATGCTAAACTCAGGTCTATTTTTTCTAGTTTTTACCATATTATTCCTACAGTTTTCATTAAAAGTGTTCATAAATTTATACGGTTCTTTACAAAATAATAAGGAATGATTTCATGTGATTACGTTTTTAGTCCAATCCCTAGATTTCTTGTAAATCGGTAATTACTTCATATTTTGCAAGCGTTGTGTCATCGCGCTTCTCTTTCTTTTCTATGTAGTCCGACAGTGACCGCGCTTTTTACGGCGGACAAGCCTTAAGGCCCGGCGCGCACTTTGCTATAACAGCGCGGTCAACCGCGTGGGGACCGTGATTTTTCGGCGCGAAGGAAGTCACGGACAAATAAACGCGCCTTTGAACTAAAATAAATCAATCAATGTTGTGTTTTCAGGTAAAACGCCTACGAACAGCTAAACTCTGATTTACTGTTTGACAGCAGCAGGAGTCAGTGTCATGATTTTATTGACAACATTATATTGGACTGTCAAAAAGCCTCGCTGCTGTGTAAGAGCGAGTTCGCGAGAACTGCCACCAGTACCAACGTCGAGACCATTTTTAGGGTTCCGTACCAAAATGGTAAAAAAGGAACCCTTATGGTGTGACTCAGTCTGTTTGTCTCTCTGTCTGTCACAGCTGGACATCTCAAGAACTATTAATGCTATCAACTTGAAATCTGGAACCGTTTTAGATGACGTTTACCCAACTATTTTGCAAATAAGAAAGAAATATGTGATATATTTGTAATAGTGGGTATGTGTAAAAGGCTTGGTACCTACGTTACAAGCCGCGCGCCAGTCTTGGAATATACGTTGTCAGTGAAGGTGTATGTTTCATTTGTGCTCCGATACCTTCAGCAGCTCCCATATTTCTCAGTGGCGACGAGGACAAACGATTCTACGCGTGATTAGTGCTACAGTAAAAGAAAAGGAACAGTACCAATCATCAAATTAAACAGAAATGTCGATCGGTAAAATTGCAGAGTTCAAAGTCCACAGTGATGATTGGCGGTTGTACGTGGAACGTTTAGAACAATATTTTGTAGTTAATAAGATACCAGACGAATTACAAGTGCCAACATTAATAACAGTGATGGGGGCGGAGTGTTATGAACTTCTGGTTAATTTGTGTACGCCGGTTAAACCGAAAAGCAAAACGTTAGCACAAATCATTGACGTCATGGAAAAACACTTGCAACCAAAGCCTAGTGAGTTGGCAGAACGATACAAGTTTCGACATAGGAAACAGAAAGAAGGTGAAAGCATATCGGAATACGCGGCTATCTTGAAGAAGATGTCCAAAACATGCGAATTTGGGTCCTGGCTGGAAGAAAGCTTGAGAGATCAGCTAGTGTGTGGCATAACAAATGAAACCATACGACAACGATTGTTTGCCGAAAGCAAATTGGATTACGGAAAGGCGTATATGTTAGCGGTTAGCATGGAGGCAGCAGAAAAAGACGCTGCGGCCGTTGAAGGACAGAGCGGGTCGAGAAGCGAGGGTGCATCCACGACGTCGGTGACGTGTCAAGCGATGTCGGCGGGCTCGCGGCGGAAGGGTACGGCGGCGGAGGCCACTCGTGACGTCCGTGGAGCGACAACACCGTTTGACAATACGACATCTAGCGGACGGGGGCGCGGCGCGCGCGCATCGGCGGCGTCCGCACCCATGAAGCTGGGTGAGCGTGCGCAGCAACAGCAGTGTCGAGTGTGCGGCGCGCGTCACGACGCAAGCAAGTGCAAGTTTAGCCGTTATGTTTGCCGAGTTTGTAATCAAGCAGGACATTTGCGACGAATGTGTCCGAATTTATCGGAACACCACAACGTGGATATGGACGCGCTTCAAATAATAAATGCCCATGAAAGTGATGGCGCGGAGAGCGATGAGGTAATATTTGTAGATGTTTGTAAATTAACAGCGACGCAGTGTAGTCCTATTTATGTCGAACTGAATGTAAATGGTATTGATATTAAAATGGAATGTGACACCGGCAGTGCGGTGTCATGCATAAGCTGGGAGTGTTATATTAGATTGTTTAATGATGTAAAACTTAAGCCTAGTACTTTAACACTAAAGTATTACACCGGCGAGTTAGTAAAACCCCTGGGAATTATACAGCCATTAGTGAAATATAAAAATAAGCATAAGCAATTAGATTTATATGTTGTAGAGAACGGCAAAACACTTCTATTAGGCCGTCAGTGGATGGCAGAACTGGAAATACAATTACCTACAGTAACCTATGATTGTAATAGTAATGATGTTGTGATGTACAAAAACAATGTATTCGATGTGGCTGCTTTCAGTACCAAATACTGTGAAGTGTTCGCGGACGGCCTGGGACGGTTCACCGGCGGCACGGTGAGCGTGTGCGTGCGCGAGGGGGCGCGGCCGGTGTTCATGCGCGCGCGCCCGCTGGCGTACGCGCTGCGCGAGCCGGTGGAGCGGGCGCTTGACCAACTGCAGCGGGACGGCATTCTCTCTCCTGTGGAGCGTTCAGACTGGGCAACACCCATTGTGCCGGTCGTTAAGAAGGACGGTAACATTAGAATTTGCGCAGATTACAAATTAACCTTAAACAAAGTTATAGAAGTTGACCGTTATCCGTTACCCAGAGTAGAGGAAGTACTACTTCGGTTGAAGGGTGGCCAGCATTTCAGTAAAATTGACCTTTCACAAGCATACGCTCAATTTGAGCTAGATGAAACAAAAAAATACACAGTGATTAACACTCATAAAGGGTTATTTAGGTATAATAGGCTAGTATACGGTTTAGCATCAAGTCCGGGCATTTTTCAAAGACATTTGGAGCAGTTGTTCGCAGATTTATCACACGTGGGGGTGTTCCTGGATGACATCATAATAACGGGACCCACAAATGAGACACACATGCATAACTTATGCAAGGTATTCGATCGCTTGAACAAATACGGGCTCAGAGTAAAAAAAAAAAAATGTGTATTTTTTGCAGAATCGGTAAACTATCTAGGTCACACGATTAGTAAAGAAGGGGTTCACACGTGCCCAGACAAGGTAAAAGCTATAGTTAAAACTCCAGCGCCCACCAATATTTCGGAACTAAGAGCTTTTATTGGTATGGTTATGTACTATGGAAAATTTATAAAAAATGTTAGTACAATTCTAGCGCCTTTATATAAGTTGCTTAAAGCAGGAACACCGTTTAGCTGGAATAGAGAATGTGAAGATGCGTTCAGTAAAGTGAAGCATTTATTAACATGTAGTCAAGTGCTAATGCACTACACACCGGAGTTACCTATTATTTTAACAACAGACGCGAGCAGTGTAGGTGTAGGAGCTGTGATATCGCACACAACGGCGCGAGGCGAGCGGCCCGTGGCGTACGCGTCGCGCGCGCTCACGCAAGCCGAGCGGGCCTACTCACAAATAGATCGAGAGGCACTCGCTATTGTGTTCGGAATTCGTAAATTTCATCAATACCTTTATGGTCGCAAATTTATATTAAGAACCGATCACAAGCCTCTCACTTATATTTTTGGTGATAAAGTGGGTATTCCGGTGATGGCTGCGTCTAGGTTACAGCGTTGGGCGGTGTTGTTAGCAGGGTATACCTATGACATTGAATATGTTTCTTCGAGTAAGAATTGTGCCGATGCATTATCACGACTGCCGTACAAAGATTGTAAAGAAAATGTAATATTACAAAAAGAAAATACTTATGTTAATTTTGTTGAAAATTTTTTACCAATTACTAGCCAAGACGTCAGGAAAGCGACGGCTGTAGATAAAGTGTTAAGTAGGGTTTTAGTTTACATACAATCCGGGTGGCCATCAACCTGTGCAGATGCAGAGAATATCAAACCATACTTTATGAGGCGTAATGAGTTATATACGGAGTGTGGTTGTATTATGTGGGGTTATCGTATGGTTATACCACTTTCGTTGCAGAATAGTGTTTTAAAACAACTACATAGCAGTCACATGGGGATCGTCAAAACAAAAGGCTTGGCACGCAGCTATGTATGGTGGCCTAATGTTGACGCGGCCGTGGAGGCATTATGTAAACAATGTGAGACTTGTGCAGCGGAGGCGGATGCGCCGCCGCGGGCTCCGATACAGCCGTGGCAGTATTATGCGCGCCCCTGGACTAGGATTCACGTCGATTTCCTAGGGCCATATAAAGGTCGTACCTTCATAGTTATTATTGATTCTTCTTCAAAATGGTTAGAAGTGTTTGAAATGACACGAACTAATGCAACAAATGTTATAAAGGTTTTGAGAGTTACATTTGCAAGGTTTGGGTTGCCGGAGGAATTAGTATCTGATCAAGGCCCACCATTCACTAGTATTGAGTTTAAAACTTTCTTAAAAAACAACGGCATTAAACAGTTTTTTTCACCAGCTTACCACCCATCATCAAACGGGGCAGCGGAGAATGCAGTCAAGCTATGCAAGCGGGCTATTAAGAAAGCGTATAGAGATTGTGTAGATGTCGACACCGCACTACAAACGTTTCTATTAGCATACCGGAACACCGTGCACAGCACTACCGGGGAAACCCCGGCTATGCTGTTACAGAGACGTCCTTTACGCTCCAGGCTTGATTTACTGCGTACAAACCAGGTCACCGAAGACAGAGTCCGTCAAGCCCAGAGACGGCAAATGGAAATTGCGGGGGGAACAGACCGCAGTTTCAGGGAGGGTGATTCAGTTTGGGCTCGCGAGTATGGTGTTAGTGATAAGTGGGTGAAAGGTACTGTGGAACGGGTAGACAGCGCCCGTAGATACTCAGTGGTAAAGGATAATGGTCAATCACTAAAAAGGCATGTAGATCAAATGCGCCGTAGGTCACGCTTATCTGATGTTACCAGTCCAGAGACTGAGGACAACACGGATCATGGGGGAGAGAGTGGGGTCGAGCCAGTTAGCGAGGGGCTAGAACGGGTAGTAAAGGTAGCCTCACCAGAGGCGACCACCACGAGTATGGGGGAAAGCTCAAAGCCGGACGTAAATACACCTAAAGATTCTATGGTTAAATTGAAACCGCAATCTCCGCCGCCGGAGAATCGTTACCCCCATAAGCGAATACGTAAGCCAGTAGTCAGATTTGAGATTGATTAATTAGTTTCGAGTTCACACAATTAAGGTTGATTTTGTTGTTATGATAGTGTTTTTGTTATGTATTATTGTTGAGTTATCTGTAATACATATGTACTGTTGTATTGTGGTGGAGGTGTGATATATTTGTAATAGTGGGTATGTGTAAAAGGCTTGGTACCTACGTTACAAGCCGCGCGCCAGTCTTGGAATATACGTTGTCAGTGAAGGTGTATGTTTCATTTGTGCTCCGATACCTTCAGCAGCTCCCATATTTCTCAAAATATATACTTATTTTTTTTTTTTTTGCAACAGGGACTAAAAGGGGGTCTTAAAAATTCAAAGTTACCAGGGCATGTGGGATATCATATTATGAAAGAACGCTGTTTGCACATTCTCAAACCTTGTTGTCTTTTTTTAGGCCGCATAGTTTTCGACTTTTGATGAAAAATGTTAAAAAAATACCATTCCCCCCCCTCCCCCCTTATTTCCGAAGTTTGCATCTTAGACAAAAATCTGAAATTATTCTATGAGATAGAAGTTAATGTATAGATTACAGGAAAAATAAAACGATGTCTCTAAATAGCACAGTTTCTCAGAAATCATGAAACAAAATGAACAGCTGGCTCCTGAACTAAGTAAAAATATACTTGTATCACAATGGTGACACCTGGGCGTTTCCTCCCGCCTTATTCGAAACAGGAACCTCCCGAAACAACCATGTCCGGTGAGGACCTGCGTCAGGCGGAAGATGAGGACGCCGTGGCGCCTCTCCAACCACTCCTCAAAAACGGGGGGACTTATTGCCGCAATTGTGGCGTGCCCAGCACTGGGTTGTGACAATCGCACTCGCCATGTCCATCTTGTTGTTTCTGTACATTTCACAAAACAATTGCACAATCAACGCCAACGTCATTCGAACACCAAAATTCCTTCTAGCAGTGTATTCCTGTTTGCAGACTATTGTGGCACATATTATATGCGAAAAGCTCACAGCACAGCAGAACCGGCTGCTGTATCTGGTACATGGTACAGCACTAGACCACCACCACCACCACCAGCTTCGGGAAAACATTTTCTTGTCTTTTTTTTTTGTTTTTCACATAAATAAATCATTCCATGTTTTGTTTTTCAGGTAAAACGTCTACCGACACTCTTGGATACTGTATGTCAGCTGTGGGCGGCGCATTCTTTATAATATTGGTTAAAATATTATATTTGTTAGTTAAGAAGCGACGCTGCTGTATAAGATCGAGTTCGCAGGAATTGCCATCAGTACCGAAGCCGAGAGTAGACGTAGGTAAGTTTTTTCTCTTTTGTACTTCCTATGTTATGTTAAGTACCTACTGTTTTTATTAAAAAAAAAAAAAAAAAAAACAAATTATTAAGTGTCGGTTTTTAACCTAATGTCAGGTGAAAGTGATTTTTTTAAATTACCTACTTAAGTAATATACTTTTAACCGGGAATTTTAAAGACACATAACAAGGAGATTGAATGTAGCATTTTAATATACTCGTAAATCAGTGGGGCAATTCCCGTAATTTTAACAACGTTCGCAATATCATCTCAAGACTCAATCTGTCAAAAATTGTATTAAACGCTCATAGACTTATAAAAAAAGATGGACTCCGCGTCACGAATATCGAAAGTGAAGCACCGTACCGAATCTATGTGTGCATGATTTGAGTACCTGCAAAGACGGCGTCGCTCGTGTCACGTAATGGCGGCCGGTCGGCATACTATGATGTAAATGTGTGCGCGAGGCGTGTTTGTACAAACGGTCCGGCATACTTACTGTGCTTCACTTTCGATATGCGTGGCGCGGAGTCCATCTTTTTTTATAAGTCTATGTAAACGCTATACAATTTTTGACAGATTGAGTCTTGAGATGATATTGCGAACGTTGTTAAAAATACGGGAATTGCCCCTCTGTTAATTGAATATCTGTTTTTACTTTCAGCCAGCTACCGTGTACTACGAAAACCTGTTGTCCGTGTTTCAAGAAACGAACGATCGGGAAGCGCAGCAATTACCCAATCATTATGAGGAGATTCTGTAGTCAAGTAATGGTCGACTCAACACCAACTCAACTCAAAGCAAAGCATGTCTGTGAGGTTTATATCGCGTCACGTACAGCAACATCTCTGGTGAACCACGACGCGTCGACAACTACTGTCACATAATTTTGGAAATGTCACTGTACGTGGCTTGATATTAGGTTCACATTCCAATGTTTTACTTTGAGTCGAGTTGGTGATAAGTTGTTTCAGTGCAGCGGCCATTCGCCAAACATATGACGTATTGCTGTCTATGTTTGTTTGACTGTATGAAGCAAATCATAATGATTCCAAATCAACTCTAGCGGCTTCTACTTCTACAATCGACGCGCAGGAGAGGAACAGGCGCGGGCGGCGAGGAAGACTCCGCGCAGTCTGGGTCGGGTCGGGTCACTCTGGGCGAGAGAGTTATAGAGAGATTTTAGTTAGTTTTTTGATTTGTCTTTAATGTAAAATAGATACCTATAAGTGTAAAGTCTAAAACATGCACCATTAATCAAATTCTTGATTTGTTGTAAAAATTGTAGCTGAATCAGTAGAGATTTGATAAATTTTAACGAAGATTAATAGTGTATGATTAAGTACCTAATTATCTACGTTTTGTTGCATAACTAGTATATGTTACATTAAGATTATCTGTTACTGACGTTATTGTATTTATTTAAATAATTTGGTGTGTATGAAGGAAATGTGAGAGGGCTCGTAAAATTCTGATTAGCTAATTGATAATTGATGTGTTATTATTACTCCACGACTAAATTTATGGAGCATAAAGACTGACATTTGGGCATTGTGTATAAGTAATTAAGTTAAATAAAATTGTATTGTGTAGTGAACTAATTTTGTAATGATACCTACATTGACAAATAAAAAGTAAATCATTTCTTTTCATTTTATTTGAGTGCACATGGCCCTTTTAATGAAGCATTTCCGTTTGAGCACCTATTTTCTGAGCACCGATTTTTAGAGCACCCAAGGTATTCCAAGGGGAACGGTATTTTTTTAACATTTTTCATCAAAAGTCGAAAACTATGCGGCCTAATACAAAGAAACAAAATGTTTGAGAATGTGCAAATAGCGTTCTTTCATATGATACTCCACATGCCCTAGTAACCCCACTTCGAATTTTTAAGGCGCCCTTTCAGTTCCTGTTGTAAAAAAAACATATGAATTTTCGTTTCGTTCTTATTTGAAAAATAGTTGGGAAAACGTCATCTAAAACTATTCCAAATTTCAAGTTGATAGCATCAGTAGTTCTTGAGATATCCAGCTGTGACAGACAGACAGACGGAGTTACACCATAAGGGTTCCTTTTTTACCGTTTTGGTACAGAACCCTAAAAATGGGGACTTAGGGACAGTAACCAAATACAAGACTATACTAGTTACTGTAATCTAAGATTAAAGCAGATTGACTTCCCATCCGAGTTTTGTAATTGCGCGGATGTAATGTGTAGTGATCTGAACCATTGATAAATGGGATGTATAATAATATTGTAAATATTTTGACTGAAGCCGCTAAGAGAAGCTGCATCGCTCCTAAGCGCAACAGTTTTAGGTATGTAACGGGTTGGAACAGGCATGTTAGTGACGCGCACCGCAGGGCCAGGCTTTGCTTTCAGACGTGGGTGTCTTATGGGTGCCCTAGGTCTGGCCATGATTATGATTAAAATAATAAATAAATTAAAGTACTGCCAGAATAATGAATGTCAAATAAAGATGGACATCATTACGGAACATCATGGGATTAAAAAGTTTCATGATTTTTGGAAAAATGCCCATAAACTGAATTCAGGGTCGGGCTCTCCGGCGAGTGTTTGTGGTGCGCTGAGCCGCGGGATATACCCTGCGCGGCATTTTGATGTGGTATCACCGCTCGGGTCCATGTCGACAGTTGCTCGCTGCCAATGGTCGCCCTGGGCATGTTAACATTAGATTCTCCGCCAAGGATGTGGCCCAATTGATCCCTTTTGATCTGGTGTGTTATGACAAGCTGTGGCAGAAGCTAAAATGTGAAACAGATGTGCCACATGAGATTTTTTCCTTGCTGCGGTACTGGTACTGTAAACAGCAGAATACTGTTAGGTGGGCGGGTGCGCAGTCGGACGTGTATGGGTTGGAATGTGAAGTAAGGCAAGGGGGTTTATCCTCCCCTCGCCTGTTTAACCTGCACATGAACCTTCTGATCGGAGAGCTCAGCAGCACTAATAACGGATGTTTCATAGACGGAGTTTGTATAAACAACATTAGTTACGCGGATGTTAAGGTGTTTCTGAGCCCATCGATCGGTGCGTTACGTAAACTATAGCGCATTATTTTGTGAGTCTTACACAGAGACCCATGGTCTCAGTTACAATGCTAAAAAGAGTGAATTCATGATCTTAAAAGCCGGTACCAAATGTTACTCAACTGTACGTCCAGTCACTCTTTGCGGCATTCCTTTAAAAAGAGTGCAGCATTTCAAGGGGTCACTGGGTCTCTGACGACTTGTGTGACAATTTGGACATTGAGAGGGAGTGCAGGGCGCTATCTGTCTGGTGTAATATGTTGGCTCGCAGGTTTGCGCGATGTACTAGACCTGTGAAGGTAACTTTATTTAAGGCATATTGTCAGTCGTTTTACACGTGCAGCCTTTGGACCAACTTTACGCACCGTGGAACAACAACAATGCTTTCAGGATACTGTTAGGGCTTCCGCGGTTTTGTAGTGCTTCGACTATGTTTGCTGAGGCGCGGCCCGATGATTTTTCGCGATCTTATGAAAGCGGAGCGCTCCACTATTTTAAGTCGTCTACGAAGCAGCTCGAACAGTCTGTGGCGGCATCTACATCGCCACATATGAACTACGCATCAATGACATGACGTCACGCAATCCTGCATCGCGCAATTAGAGTTTACTACGCAACTAACATATTTTATATACAACGTCCCGACATCAACCGTTGGGCAGTAGCCCACCAGACACAACACCCGTCTGGTCGGAGGATCCTCCGTTTTCAATGGAGGATGAGTGAACTTTACACCCTGTTCCTCATGCCTCTAAACTGGTGACCACCGACATTCGTTCCGGATTGAAGATTGAAGATCAAGCCTGGTAGCAACAGTCATGCCGGACAACACGGAGGAAGACAAGGATTTCTTCATGACATACCGAGTCGGGGTTAGGGCCCCAGCTTTTAATGCTGATGACCCCCAATTATGGTTCGCGCAGCTCGAGGGTCAGTTTGTTCTCTCCAACGTCACCACGGACAGCACGAAGTTTTACTACGTGCTGGCACAGCTTGAGCCCCAACACTCAGCACAAGTACGCGACCTCATAGTAAACCCCCCCACCTCCGGCAAGTACGAGAAACTTAAAGCAGAGCTTATCAAGCGGTTGTCCGCCTCACAGGAACGCAAGATTAAACAGCTACTCATGCACGAGGAGCTGGGAGACAGGAAGCCTACGCAATTTCTCCGCCACCTGCAGCAGCTAGCTGGACCCACTGTCCCGGCCGATTTCATCAGGTCCATCTAGTCGAGTAGACTGCCGGCAAACCTCCAGACTATAGTCGCAATGCAAGCAAGTTCCAGTTTAGAAGAAGTAGCAGAATTAGTGGACCGGATAAATGACATCGTTCCAGTAGCCACGCAAGTAGCTGCTACTAGCACGCCAGTGCCGGGCAAGTGGCTAGTTCACAGCCTACAACAGCTCAACAAAGCAGCGCAATAGAGGCGTTGACCCAGACTGTAGCTGAGCTGACAAGGAAGATGGAGATAATGGACGCACACCTACGTCAGAGGTCATCACGTTCCCGGTCAAGAGGCAGGTACGGCCAAAATCGCCGCCGATCGCAATCCCACCCCAAGGACCAGCGGTACTGCTACTACCACAACCGTTTCGGTGACAACGCCCGCAGATGCACAACACCGTGTGCCTACCCCAAAAAGCATTTAAACAACCAGGGCAGCCAATAAAGGCGGATAGCGACTGCCATGCAATTTCAAGCCGCCTGTTCATCACGGATCGCCGCACTAAGATTCAATATCTCATAGATACGGGTTCGGACCTGTGTGTCTATCCGCGATCCGCTGTGCGGGAGCCACGCTTGAAGACAAAGTACGACCTGTTTGCGGCGAACGGATCGGTAATAAGCACATACGGTATCCTACCACTCACTCTAGACCTTGGGCTTCGTCGTTCATTTTCATGGAGATTCGTTGTGGCAGATGTCACCAAGCCTATAATCGGGGTTGACTTTTTAAGTTACTATAACCTGATTGTCGACTGCCGAAATCAGCGGCTCATTGACAACCCCACGTCACTAACAACATACCACAGTGCAAATCAGCCAACGGCATATCATCCGTCCGCACTATAACAGAAGACAGCGGCTACCATCGCATCTTGAAGGAGTATCCTGACCTCACTCGTCCCACTGGAAAGCCAGGTGTTACAAACCACAACACGGTGCATCATATACGCACCACGCCTGGTCCACCGGTCTCCAGCCGTCCTCGCAGATTGGACCCACAACGCCTCAAGATAGCGAAGCAGGAGTTTGAGGAGATGCTGCAAAATGGAACAGCACGACCATCGGAAAGCGCCTGGTCCTCGCCACTGCATTTAGCACCCAAGAAAAACGACGGGTGGCGTCCATGTGGGGATTACCGATCTTTAAACGCTCGGACTATCCCAGACGTTTACCCTATCAGGCACCTGCAGGACTTTACTCACGAGTTGGCGGGCAGTACCATCTTCTCCACCATAGATTTGGTGAAGGCCTATAATCAAATTCCAGTTAATGGAGAAGACATACCTAAGACGGCGATAACAACACCATTTGGCCTATTTGAGTTTCCCGTCATGACCTTTGGACTGAGAAACGCTGCCCAAACTTTTCAGAGGTTCATGGATGAGGTTCTGCGAGATCTAACCTTCTGCTATGGTTATTTGGACGATATTTTATATCCTGCACGAGTATAAGGAATGGTAAAGCACAGTTTTTGGCGAAAATACACATACTATACAGAGTGTAAGGGACAGCCCTCCGCAAACTGATAGGGTGAATTCAGTATGTCATACTAAGATGACCGGTGCATGAAATTTTTTCAGGAACGTTAAGGCTACAATGGGGTCCTCATTTAATATCACTTGCAGGACGGCTAAGTTCAGCAGCTTATGCTGTCAGAAAAATCCGTCAATTTACTGATGTAGATACCGCGAGGCTAGTCTATTTTAGTTACTTTCATAGTATCATGTCTTACGGTATTCTACTTTGGGGACGGGCTGCAGATATCGAGTCCATTTTTATTCTGCAGAAACGAGCCATCAGAGCCATATATAATCTTCGCAGGCGCGATTCTCTAAGGGAACTGTTTAAGGATATTAACATCATGACGGTACCTTGTCAATATATCTACGAAAACATCATGTACGTAAGAAAAAATTTACATCTTTTTAATAAAAGAGGTGAAAGGCATAATTATAATACTAGAAATAAGGACCTATTAGCTCAACCAGGTTTCAGGCTGGCTAAAGTAGACTCATCGTTCATGGGGTACTGTTTAAAATGTTACAATAAAATACCTCCACACATACTACAACTAAATGAGACGAAATTTAAAACTTGTATAAAACGCACACTATGCAGGCAGGCATATTATACGTTGGGGGATTACATAAATGATAAAAATGCTTGGCTCCATGCTGGTCCTGCTCCACAACCTCAACTAATTAATTAACATTTGAACATACTGTTGGAACTGCTGAAGATTGTAAGAATAGCTTTGCATTGTGTAGACTCAATCACCATTGTATTGTATAATTGCTTAGCACATGTGTGAGTACTATGTACCTACTCTAAAGCTACCATTTACTGGGTACGTCTTTATTTGACTTGGATGTGCCCTGGCGGCTGAGAGTGTGTCATGCTCACTCTAATGCCTCGCTGATGGTGGCGCGTGTGGTTGGATCATTTAACGAATCCATACGTCAGGTTCGTCAACGGGCGCTGTTGGTGGAGGCTGGTCATACCTTAGCTGCCACGGCTTATTTTAATTTTAATTTTGAATTGTTTTTTTTTTTTTTTTTTTTTTAATACGGACGCTTTTAACGTTCATCGTTCTCACATGTATAATTTCAACATGAATGATGTAACCAATATTTTGTAACCATATTTTGATTTAAAAGAGTGTCCGTGGAGTTTCTTGCCCGTTCTTCTCCATAGATCTACGTTTTGGAATGGGCAACTAGCTTCAACTTTCTGACTTACCTACTGACCGACTCTTTGACAATTCAAAAGTGCCTGTAATTGGTTTAATTGAAATAAATGCTTTGAGTTTGAGTTTGAGTTTGAGTTTAAGGGAATCCAATAAACCTGATTTGTTTGTGTTTTTGTGCACAAATCGGAGCGTCTATTACTGGTTAGGGGTAGGTAATAGGTATGCGGTGAGTTCGATGAACTCTGTAGCTAGACAGAAAGTGAACAGCTGATTTCACGCGTCGTTGGTTAGAGTATTTCAACATCCATTGCTGGTTTTTTTTTTGCTGTTTTTTTTTTGCAGTTTTTTTTACATAAATGGAGTGCTGCGAACACACAATGCAATTTTACATTGAAATAATGAAAATGTAACTGAAAAAAAATTTGAAAAAATGAAAATTTTCCTGAGAAAATTTCCGGTG
Organism: Cosmia trapezina; assembly: GCA_905163495.3. NCBI lineage: Eukaryota > Metazoa > Arthropoda > Insecta > Lepidoptera > Noctuidae > Cosmia > Cosmia trapezina. The sequence continues at coordinate 9,270,084 of LR991049.1, forward strand.
GAATAAGATTCAAAATGAGGAGCTGAATGCACCCTGTTAGTTTGCGGAGGGATGTCCCTTACACCCTGTATTATGTCGTTTATTAATTTTCTTTCTTAGCTGTTTAAATTTTTAAACATTTCTTTAAAAAAAGGATATAAAAAAACATTTCAAAATATTAAAAATAATTATTACATATTAAATTAAAGTGTGTCCGAATTTATGTGTTTAATTGTGTCATTATCTACAAAGTATTTTTTAACAAAAATATTATTTAAGGTTCCGTACCTCAAAAGGAAAAAAACGGAACCTTTATAGGATCACTTCGATGTCCGTCTGTCTGTTTGTCTGTCTGTCGTCACCCTTTTTTTTCAAGAACGCGTAAAGGTATCAAGTTGAAATTAATATCAAATACGTAGGTCATGGTCCCTTGGAGTCCAAAAAAAAATCAAGTTTCTAAGTCAACGCAGTAAAAAATACGGCCATTAATTATGCGACATATTTTGATACTCGCAAGTAAATCAAAACCTATAGAGTACTTCCCGTTGACTTAATAAAGAAGCAAGGTCTCACAGCACAAGTAAAGGAATAAGTTCGAAAATTTTTAATTTGTAATTTTGTCTCATATAGTTTTTATTTATGTGACAATTTTTTTTTTGGGTTTTTGCAATTTGCAGGTCCGTGTCAGGTTGTATCTTGATCAAAATATGATATGCGGTAATAACACATATGTATTTACATAATTTTAACCATAAAAATCATTAATACATCTCTCTAAGTTAGATTTCGTGCAGATTCGTCAAACGATCGAAATCTAACGAATCTACACCAAATCTAATTTAGAGAAATGTATTGATGATTTTTATGGTAATTATATAAAAACATATGTTTTATTGCCGCGTATCATGCTTTGATCAAGATAAGTCCTGACACGGATCTGCAAATTGCAAAAAACTCAAAAAAAAAAAATTCGCGGCCTACCACTGCGCATCATCCTTAAGTTTGTTTTTGGGATAAATTCTTTTGATCTACGGAACCCTTCATTGTATGTGGTCCTACATGCACTTGGCCGGTTTTTTCTACCTGTCCAACCATTAATTTTGTCCCAATTTGTTTTTAGCTCACATAGCTGTCACTTCAAAACGAAAGACAAAAACAAAATTAAATGCAGTAAGCGCAGCTCTGGACTGTGACAGACCAAGCCTGGCTAAAATAAAACCGATAAAAAACTTTTTAACAAAAAAAAAACCGACTTCCAAAAATCACTACAAAGTGAAAAATAACTTTGATTTCGGAAGTCGGTGTCTTTCGTTTTTTATTTACTTTCTTTTTTTTTTGCCACCGACTTCCGAAATCCAAGTTATTTTTCACTTTGTAGTGATTTTTGGAAGGCGATTTTTTTTTTGTTAAAAAGTTTTTATTTCTCGCTTTTTAGTGGGTCTGTTTATAATTTGTATAAGTTACAATAGTCTAATGTCAATTGCTCATCACGTGTTACAAAATATTGCTTTTCCCGATGCTGGAACGTTAATTGTTGAGGAATTCTGCTGGTAAGAACCAGGAGAACTCCTCAACAACCACTCACCACACGCATTGTGTGACGAGCGGAAATTGCTTAGCAACCATATTAAAGTAATCGAATCGCAACCCGTGAAATATTTATCATTGAGTAGTTCCGGTAGCCATCTGTGGTCTTCATCATCAGTTCCACTTCACCAAGTGGTGCTTTCCGAGAGCAAATGCACGAGCTACTATAAAAAATACCCAAATCGCTATAGGTATGCCTATAATATTTGAAGAGTTCCTTCGATTTCTCCAGGATCCCATCATCAGAACTGGATTTTGACAAAAATCGGACCATTTGGGAAGTATACCCTTTCCAACAAAAAAAGTAATTTTTCAAATCGGTTGGTAAGCGACGGAGTTATGCGCGAACAAACATAAAACAAAAAAATACAAACATCCGAATTGAGAACCTCCTCCTTTTTTAGAAGTCGGTTAAAAACTTAAATCATACGAATATCCGCGCAGCATTATCACAATTCATTTATTCAGAGAAAATTAATGCCAGATTAGCACTGTGTTTCTTTTATTTACTTTTATTATACTTTTACAAACAATAACGTTTAAGGCCCCTTTTTGGTTGGTCTCTAACTCATAGAGGGAATGAGAAATTGTGAAAGCAATTATTAATAGATAAATAAAATCTTTATACTTAAACAATATTATACTCGGTGTAAAACAATATTGTAGGTACTCGGTGTGAAACAAGCAAATTAAAAGGGCCATGTATTCAAATCATTAGTTTTTATTAAATTTGTCAATGTAGGTATCAATTTACATAGTAGGTATTAATTAAATTAGTTCACTACGCAATATAAATTTTAAATAACTTAATTATTTTCAGTCAACATTCACCAAATCTCAGTCAAATACATGACTTTGGGCCTGTTTCATTAACTTACTTGGCAGATACAAAATCTGTTTCATTTTTTAATGTATTCGGTATGTAGTAGCTACTCGGACGTCGTGAAAGCCCTTACAGTCAATATTGCCCAAGTTTTAGTCTTTATCTTCCATAAATTCAGTCGTGCAGTAGTAACACTTATCAATTAACTAATCGGAACTTTACGAGTCTTCTTACATTTCGTTCGTACGCACTGAATTATTTAATATACATACAATAACGTCAGTAACAGATAATCTTAATGTAAAATAAACTAATTGTAGCAAAAGGTAGATTTACTTATTCATACTTACAGTATCAATCTTCGTTAACATTTGTCAATAACTCTACTGATTCAGCTATCTACTGTAGGTACAATTTTTACAACAAATCGAGAATTTCATTAACTGTGCATATTTTAGACTTCACACTTAAATTATTATTCTACTTTACAATTTTTAAACTAAACTCTAATTGAACTAACTAAAACTTGTCTATCTATCTCTCTCACCCAGTGACCAGCAATGCTATTCTGTGATCATCTCACCGTGAAAACTTAAGTGAAGTGAGCGTGGAGTGAGCTGTCAGTATCATTCCACCTAGCTAGGGATGGACCAAGCACATTTTTACAGTCATAATCGAGATTTTAATAACATATTTATGCTATTCTAGTGATCATTTTATATTATTTCAAAGCTAGTATTTAAGTGTCTAAATAATACTATTTAGTAAATTAAAGTTTTTAAATAAAATTGTAAAACAGAAATTGAGTTTTGTCTGAATTTCTATTTGACTATTTTATTTTAAAACCCCCTAAATAGTAATTTTTAGACACCCTGTAGCTTACAAATAATACAAAATGATTATGTTAAAAAATTAGCATATATCTAGATAAAATCTCGATTATGATTGTAAATTTTATGTAATTTGGTCAATCCCTAGTATCTGTGGGTTGACACTGACAGCTCACTCCACGCAAGCTTTCACGGTGAGATTTTTACAGAATCGACCAGCTGACCCGACCCAGACTGCGGGGAGTCTTCCTCGCCGCTCGCGCCTGTTCCTCTCCTGCGCCTCGATTGCAGAAGCAGAAGCCGCTAGAGTTGATTTGGAATCATTATGATTTGCTTCAGACAGTCAAACAAACATAGACAGCAATACGTCATATGTTTGGCGAATGGCCGCTGCACTGAAACAACTTATCACCAACTCGACTCAAAGTAAAACATTGGAATGTGAACCTAATATCAAGCCACATACAGTGACATTTCCAAAATTATGTGACAGTAGTTGTCGACGCGTCGTGGTTCACCAGAGATGTTGCTGTACGTGACGCGATATAAACCTCACAGACATGCTTTGCTTTGAGTTGAGTTGGTGTTGAGTCGACCATTACTTGACTACAGAATCTCCTCATAATGATTGGGTAATTGCTGCGCTTCCCGATCGTTCGTTTCTTGAAACACGGACAACAGGTTTTCGTAGTACACGGTAGCTGGCTGAAAGTAAAAACAGATATTCAATTAACTGATTTATATTAAAATGCTACATTCAATCTCCTTGTTATGTGTCTTTAAAATTCCCGGTTAAAAGTATATTACTTAAGTAGGTAATTTAAAAAAATCACTTCCACCTGACATTAGGGTAAAAACCGACACTTAATAATTTGTTTTTTTTTTAAATTAAAACAGTACTTAACATAACATAAGAAGTAAAAAAGAGAAAAAACTTACGTCTACTCTCGGCTTCGGTACTGATGGCAATTCCTGCGAACTCGATCTTATACAGCAGCGTCGCTTCTTAACTAACAAATATAATATTGTAACCAATATTATAAAGAATGCGCCGCCCACAGCTGACATACAGTATCCAAGAGTGTCGATAGACGTTTTTTTACCTGAAAAACAAAACATGGAATGATTTATTTATGTGAAAAACAAAAAAAAAGACAAGAAAATGTTTTCCCGAAGCTGGTGGTGGTGGTGGTGGTCTAGTGCTGTACCATGTACCAGATACAGCAGCCGGTTCTGCTGTGCTGTGAGCTTTTCGCATATAATATGTGCCACAATAGTCTGCAAACAGGAATACACTGCTAGAAGGAATTTTGGTGTTCGAATGACGTTGACGTTGATTGTGCAATTGTTTTGTGAAATGTACAGAAACAACAAGATGGACATGGCGAGTGCGATTGTCACAACCCAGTGCTGGGCACGCCACAATTGCGGCAATAAGTCCCCCCGTTTTTGAGGAGTGGTTGGAGAAGCGCCACGGCGTCCTCATCTTCCGCCTGACGCAGGTCCTCACCGGACATGGTTGTTTCGGGAGGTTCCTGTTTCGAATAAGGCGGGAGGAAACGCCCGGGTGTCACCATTGTGATACAAGTATATTTTTACTTAGTTCAGGAGTCAGCTGTTCATCCAGATTTTGACCACCGCTTGTACTATCATGTTGTTTTATTTGTTTCTCCTTATACAATGAACTTATTGATTATTTATTTATAGTGGAGGTCAGCCCGGCTTGGGCACCGCCGTGTCCTCGTGGAAGCGATCGGCGGTGGCGATCTCTCGCGTCCGCATCTGGTCCAGGCGATGGTACTGAACAAGAGTGCATGGGAGGCCGTCACCTCCTTCTGCAAAGCAGTAATGCTCACGAAGGAGGTGGTGGAATCTGTGAGGGAGAGGCAACCTATGCGCCTTAGTCGCCACAGGAGACGACCTGGGCGGCGGGAATCGATAGCCGATTCCCGCCGCCCCGGGCGTGCAATGGGTAGCTCGCCTTCCGGTAAGGACCAGGCCCGGGTCGATGGCACGTTGTGTTCCATGCGCGCCTTAAACATATGACAGTCCGATAGGGCCGATGGCGCCAGGGTCGCGGGTTATTCAAAAGAGATGCCGTGGCCCTGGCAAATGAAGGAACACGGGTGGGTTTTAGTTAGTAAATATCTGACACGAAGAGCGGGAGAAGTCGCTTGATGATTTCTTATCAATAAAAAAATAAAAACCAGTCCAGGGCGAGTCGGACTCGCGCACCGAGGGTCCCGTACCATCATTAATATGTAATTTTTGTTTAATGATTTCTGAGAAACTGTGCTATTTAGAGACATCGTTTTATTTTTCCTGTAATCTATACATTAACTTCTATCTCATAGAATAATTTCAGATTTTTGTCTAAGATGCAAACTTCGGAAATAAGAGGGGGGAGGGGGGGAATGGTATTTTTTTAACATTTTTCATCAAAAGTCGAAAACTATGCGGCCTAAAAAAAGAAAAAAAGGTTTGAGAATGTGCAAACAGCGCTCTTTCATAATATGATATCCCACATGCCCTGGTAACTTTGAATTTTTAAGACCCCCTTTTAGTCCCTGTTGCAAAAAAAAATATATAAGTATATATTTCTTTCTTATTTGCAAAATAGTTGGGTAAACGTCATCTAAAACGGTTCCAAATTTCAAGTTGATAGCATTAATAGTTCTTGAGATGTCCAGCTGTGACAGACAGAGAGACAGACAGACTGAGTCATAAGGGTTCCTTTTTTACCATTTTGGTACGGAACCCTAAAAATGGTCTCGACGTTGGTACTGGTGGCAGTTCTCGCGAACTCGCTCTTACACAGCAGCGAGGCTTTTTGACAGTCCAATATAATGTTGTCAATAAAATCATGACACTGACTCCTGCTGCTGTCAAACAGTAAATCAGAGTTTAGCTGTTCGTAGGCGTTTTACCTGAAAACACAACATTGATTGATTTATTTTAGTTCAAAGGCGCTTTTATTTGTCCGTGACTTCCTTCGCGCCGAAAAATCACGGTCCCCACGCGGTTGACCGCGCTGTTATAGCAAAGTGCGCGCCGGGCCTTAAGGCTTGTCCGCCGTAAAAAGCGCGGTCACTGTCGGACTACATAGAAAAGAAAGAGAAGCGCGATGACACAACGCTTGCAAAATATGAAGTAATTACCGATTTACAAAAAAATCTAGGGATTGGACTAAAAATGTAATCACATGAAATCAAATAAACCTGCAGAGTTTAGCATTTTTTTTCTTTAGTTCTACAAACTAAAATAGATTTTAGGACACGAAATCACTTCTTATGTATTCTAGATTATTGTGTATTTTTTTTTATCAAAAAGGTGCTATAGTTACTGTAAAAAAAACCGGCCAAGTGCGTGTTGGATCACGCACAATGAAGGGTTCCGTAGTTGAAGAGAATTTATCCCAAAAACAAACTTAACATTAAAATCCCAAAAATATTTTTTTTATGTGATCAAATTACAAATTACCAATTTTCGGACTTTTTCCTTTACTTATGCTGTAAGACGAATCGCTTCTTGCCGAATTTCATTATTGTAGGTCAACGGGAAGTACCCCATAGGTTTTGATTTACTTGCGAGTATCAAACTATGTCGCTTTAAATGGCCGTAGTTTTTATTGCATTGACATAGAAGCTTGATTTTTTTAGGTCTCCAAGAGACCATAGACCTACGTATTTGACATTAATTTCAATTTAATACCTTTATGCGTTCTTAAGAAAAAGGGTCTTGACAGACTGACAGATTTAAAAGTATTTTTTATGTGATAGAATGACAAATTAACAATTTTTGGACTTTTTCCTTTATTTGTGCTGTGACCTTGCTTCTTGCCAAATTTCATGATTGTAGGACAACGGGAAGTACCCTATAGGTTTTGATTTACTTGCGAGTGTCAAAATATATCGCATAATTGGCCGTATCTTTTTATTGCATTGACTTAGAAGCTTTAGTTTTTTATGACTACAAGGGACCACAGAGTTACCTATTTGATATTAATTTCAAATTGATACCTCTACGCGTTCCTGACAAAAAGGGTCTTGACAGACTGACAGACAGACAGACAGACGGACAACAAAGTGATCCTACAAAGGTTCCGTTTTTTCCTTTTGAGGTACGGAACCCTAAAAATGAAAACAAAGTTACTTATTTTCGCCGTATTTTGGGGAGGACAAGTCTTAAGGAATCGCGCGCGACCCATACACACAGTAGCGACCTGTAGCACTGAGCACAGAAATATCGCGTCACGTCTCGGTGAAGAAGTTGCAGCGGGTGACGTAGCTGAGCCTGTAGCTTTAAATTCCCCAGATGTGATCCAGCCTGTCCCTTCTTGCTGTCTCCCCTCAGCGACGCCCTAAGCCGAGGTTCTTACCCCACAGGGGTTAGTTTATAAGTTAGTTTTATGCCCTGGCTGGAGGCTTTGAGTTCGCTTAAGACAGCCACAGGATTGACCGGTTAAGTAGTCACGGCCTCTCATACGACGAGATGCCCTACGCAAAGCTCAGTAGTACGTCAGACTTCGTCAGAGAACGAAACCAAGTCTCTGATAAAGGATGTCTCAGAAAAGTAACTTTTGTAGATGCATAAAAAAATTAACAAATATATCTATACCGGATGACTTTTTTCACAGTCTTGAAAAAAATAGGGTATATTAGGTGAACGGAGTAGAAGCCTATGGCATGCCTAGTTTTTTTTTTAGTATCTTAGACAGAAAAAAGTATCTAAGTAACAATAAATACTACAACCCGATGTAAACTTTTCATATTACAACAATAAAAACAGAAATTTTGAAAACAAAAATCGTTTAAAAATATCGAAATTTAAATCATAATTATGCAACCTGCTTATGATTTGAATTTCAATTTTTTAAATATTTTTTTTGCAAATTACTTTTTTGAAAATAACATTATAAAAATTAATGTCGTCCTTCTCGGCTCGGCGAAAAATATCTAAGTATCAATAAATACTACAACCCGATGTAAACTCTTCGTATCTATACACATAATAAATCTGTAGACGAAGCGTTTCTGTACACTACAAATATTAAAAAAAAAAATAGTTGGGGTGTTAAAGAATGACCAACAGATGCCATTTCTACCATTTTTGTCATTTTTGTCTGTTTGTCTGTGAGAGTTCATTTTTTTGTTCAAGTATCACGTCAAAAGTACAAAACCAATATGGTTAAATGTTATACTCAAATATTGTGTGTAACTCAGAGTCATATTTAGTTTTTGTTTCATCGCAATCGCTTCAGTCTTTCAAAAGATATATGAATTTAAGTTGTTCAAGAAAAACTTTTCATTACGGTGTCTAAAGTTCATACGTACACGTAACGACATCTATTGATACCAAATGGTACTAACAAAATAAAATATTATAAACACGTGCTGTGTCTGTGTTATTTCAATAAAAATCACTCTCCACTGGTGGTTAACCTGATGGGTCGATCCAGCAGGATAAGCTACGCTTGCCGGGGTTGGTCAGTGGATAGGTGACCATCTTTACATACCGAAACTCCTCCGTGCCTCGGGAAGCACGGTAAGCCGTTGGTCCCGGCTATCATTCGTGGATCTTTGACAGTCGTTATGGGTCGTCAGAACCCCGAAAGTCTGACAACCAGTCGTAAGACTGGTTGTCAGACTTAAGTCTAAGTACTTAGTCTAAGTACTTAGTCTAAGTACTTAGTCAAGGGGTATCGTATTACCCAGTAACTGAGTTGTGGAGGTCAGATAGGCAATCGCTCCATCTAAAATACTGGTATTCAGCTGCATCCGGTTAGACTGGAAGCCGACCCCAACATAGTTGGGAAAAGGCTAGGCAGATTGATTCTATTGGTGGTTGATTAGTAACGCTAAAAGAATTTCAAATATAAAAAACCGGACAAGTGCGTGTTGGACCACGCTCAATGAAGGGTTCCGTAGTTGGGATGAATTTATCCCAAAAACAAACTTAACATTGTAGTTGGAAAACATATTCTCCCATACATTCCAACTGTAACTGGAAGTTTTTACTCACAATATTGAGAGATGTACCATGTTATTTTATGACCACAGACTTCTTATAGGTTTTCCTGTAATCAACAGGTAAAGAACTACATAAATCTGTATTCTTTTTTTCAAAATTTCAGGCTCAGTAGTTTTGGAGATTAGGGGATATATTGGTCAATTTTCATCTATTTTCTTAAATAACTTTTTTAAAAAATATTGTAAAATTATAAAAAAATACATATTTGAGACTCTTAAGCCCTTTCATCTGATAACACATGGTACAGTTTGCAAAACTTTTTTTTTCATTTTCTTATTTGCCCCACAAAAGTGACCCCCATATTCAAAATCTATTTATTTACTTTACCCGTCCGCATTTGGGTCACAGAAGTTCATAATTATGTGTACCAAATTTTAACTTAATGGGTCCAATAGATTCGGGCAAATTAGCTGTGACAGACGGACAGACAGACTGACACACGAGTGATATTTTATGGGTTCCGTTTTTTCCTTTTGAGGTACGGAACCCTAAAAATGGGGACATAATAGTAAGATGATAGTTAATACTAATAACTGATGTGGTGTTCTGAGTGCAAAAGAATGCAATGTCAGATAATAATCCTATCAACTTTTTACACATAGAGAAGGAGCGGGGGAGGGGTTGAGAGGGTAGGGGAGGGGGACGTGGTGAGGGGGAGGGGGAAGCAGTTAGGAGGTGTGAGGGGGAGGTAGGGGGAAGGGGATGCGGTGACGGGGAAATAGAGGGGAACGTGAGAGCGGGATGGGGAGGGTGACGGTAAGATGTGGGTGAGAGGAGAGTTAGAGGAGGAGGGTTGAGAGGTTGGGTGAGAGCGGGGGTAAGAGCGCCTTAACACCTTAATGTTGCTTTTTGTGTAGCACTGGATTCATTGAAGAAACCCGACAGAAATGACCGAAAAATAGAAAGTCGGGACAGTGAAGTTTTCCGTAGTTGGGATGAGTTTATCCCAAGAACAAACTTAACATTGTAGTTGAAACATGTTCTCCCATACATTCCAACTGTAAATGTAAGTTTGTACTCATAATATTGAGAGATTTACCATGTCATTTTAAGACCACAGCCTTCTTATAGGTTTTCCTGTAATCTACATTTAAAGAACTATTTTTTGTATTTTTTTCAAAATTTTAGGCTCAGTAGTTTCGGAGATAAGGTGGAGGAATGGCCAATGTTCGTCTATTTGCTTAAATAACTGTAAAACGATTTATTTTAAAATTGTAAAAAAAAATATAATTGAGACCCCTATATAATACATAATTATATAGTAAGCCCTTTCATTTGATATGTCACAGTACAGTTTGCAAAACATTTTTTTTAAATTTTCTTATTTGCCCCCTAAAAGTGACCCCCATATTCAAAATTCATTTATTTACTTTAGCCGTACGTGTTTGGGTCACAAAAATCTATATGTGTACCAAATTTCAACTTAATCGGTCGATTAGATTCGGAGCAAATTGGCTGTGACAGACGGACAGACAGACAGACACACGAGTGATCCTATAAGGGTTCCGTTTTTTTTCCTTTTGAGGTACGGAACCCTAAAAAGGAGTAAACGCCAGTCGTCGTCAGAGGTGACACACACACTTTTTTTAAAATGGGTTTCCCTTTGAAATATAGCAGTTTCGTATATGCTGTCCAGGAATTCCGGTCTCTGGACCTGGATTTCTCTAGAGGTCAAACTAGACAGCCATAAAGCCATTTCACTTACACACCGAGCTAAACCACGCTTGGAACCAGGGCCTTAAGGTATAAAAACAGTTTTCTATTAACCATAGTTTCATTTGCTTTTGAAACTGAATATGGGAAGTTCTCTCAACCGTCGTGGAATATGGTTGTATACTTCGATGGAAATCATAATTATAGCTATTCTTTTTATGTAATGCGCTTCTACAAGAATTATGAATGTTCAATTTCGTGGGGTCTCTTGAAATATATTTACGGTTTTTATTACTGTCAGCAAATAAATGTAATTGGTTTCTAATAAACATTCCAATTTCCATTATGTACATAGATACAAGAGTAAGTACTCCTAGTTTTTTGGAAAGCGGCGCATGTTTCAAAAGGCCCGACGTTACTTATTGCTCGGACACACTTTTTCTGTACAATGAAAGCTCTACTAATGTGTGTCGAGTTGCCCCATAACAATAACCCATATCTTGATGGAGCTTACATGGCCGTGATAAGCAGTAAGAGCTGCTGTCTCACTAACTGGTTTTTTTAACTGTCTCAAAGCGTAAACAAATTTACATGTAGTTTCCAATTGCAGTGCTCTTCTAAGGTAATACCGAGAAATCTAATATTATCATCTCTATTTATTTTTTCATCTTCGAATGCAATGTTGAAATTATGTTTTTTAATTTGATTGTAGTTGCTAAAATGTTCATATTTTGTTTTGGACAAATTCACCCTAAGGTCATTTAGTGTGAACCAACCAACTATGTCATTTATTGTCTCGTGTACTTCTTTCTCGTGGTTTTGAGTGTTATTAGTGCTAGGTACTATCACTGAGACATCGTCGGCAAACAGCACGCATTTATGATTGCATTGGGTAAATCATTTATGTACAGGAGGAATAGCAGCGGTCCTAAAATACTACCTTGTGGTACTCCTGACCGATTAACCTTAAAGTGAGATCTATAGGTTGTTGATGTCAAATTTTTGTTTATGCGAGTCACTTCTACGCACTGTGTCCGACCGCAGAGATAGCTTCGGAGCCAATCTAGTGCCGGACCCCGAATTCCATAGCGCTCGCATTTATCTAGTAGCTTGTCGTAATTTACTAAATCAAACGCTTTACTCATGTCAAGGAAAACAACAGTTACGGGTTGTTTTTTATCAATATTTTCTATAATAGACTTAACAAGAGAGAATGCTGCTAGTGTTGTTGACTTGCCTTTTTGAAAGAAAGCCGTTTTGCTCTTCTTTTATTATTTTGTTTTTGTTCAAGAACTCACGCAGTCTATGGTGCATGACTTTTTCATAAATTTTAGAGAGTATGGGTATAAGAGTGATAGGTCTATAATTATTAATATCCAGTGTACAGTCTTTCTTATGTAGAAGTTTGACTATGGAAATTTTTAACTTATCCGGGAAAACACCGTTTGCTAATGATGTATTTATTAAATGACATGGGAGAGATTTTATCACAATTGTAGAGATCTCATCATAACCTACTGATTTCTTATTATTTAGAGAATTAATTATTCTCATTATTTCAGACTCCGTGCAAGAACGCAAGAAAATACTACTACTGTTAATGTCTGGCTGAAACAAATGTTTTCCAGAAAAGCTTTGTTTTGAGTTATTATTATTCGAAACTGAAATGAACGCGTCATTGAAAGCGTTTGCGATTTTTGCAGGATCAGATATTAATTCAACATTAGATTTTAGTGCGTCTATTTGCGTATAAGTTTTGATTGTATCAGCTTTATTTAATTATATTCCAGGTAGCTTTTATTTTTAGAATTTTGGATGTATAATGATTTGTTAGGAAATCTCTGAAGCTTATAACTTATACAAATATAATAGTGTGTAGTCCAACTTATGTCTGCGGATCTCCTATATATAATCATAAGGTCGAGATATTCAATAACCTACTATTTAAGGAAATAAATAGGGGATCGTACGCATATTATTTTGACACAAATTCCTATTTAAGTTATGACATGTTTTCGAGTAACTCAGGTGCAATTAATAAAAGGGCACATATACACATTTATAGAAAAATTATGGAAAATATAAATATTGACATACTCTACTATCAAAACTTGACTACCCCCACTAATTCAAATGTAAATAATGAATGTACTGAATTTTTTCGTTAATAATGTTGATTGCAGATTAATTGATTCAAATGTTCCTCATTTGAATACTAAATGTCATAAATTACTATCAAATAAAAATGTTAGGATAATGCATCAAAATATTGCTGGGTTGATAAATAAATCTAATAATCTTACTGTATGTTTAAATGAACTATCTGAAAAACAAATTAATGTAGAAGTATTGTGCATCACGGAGCATTTTATTATGGAAGGTTTTCAAAACCAATTATATGTACCGAATTACCATTTAGTTTCTTGTTACTGTAGAAAGCTGCAAAGAAGAGGAGGGGCATGTATCCTAGTCAAAAATGGCATACAATCTAAGGATATATCTAACATATTGAAAATGTCAACTCCAGGTGTATTTGAATGCTGCGCCATAGAGCTTACTATGTATAAGATAATTGTAGTATGTATCTATAGGGTACCAAATGTAAACAATTTTGACTACAGCATGAATAAATTAGGAACAATTTTGCGAGAAATATCTCGCTTGCACCACAAGAATGTCATACTATGTGGCGACTTTAATGTAGATGTGCTCAAACAAAATAGTCACACTAATGAATTTGAATGTCTATTGAATAGTTACAATCTAAACATCATCATCTAGCATTAAAACAACCAACTCGTATGGCTGGATTGACATGTATAGATAATTTTGCCCATAATTTCAATAAAACATGTAAGACGGATGTTATAGAGTTTGCCTTGTCCGACCATACAGCACAGCTACTTCACTGTCCCGTACAGACACTATACGCCATAAACTACTGGTACACGACAAGAAGAGACTACAATACTGACAATTTAGCTAAATTTAAAAATTATATTAGTAGCCTTTCTTTTTCGGAAATTTATGAAACAAATGATCCTAATATAGCTTATGACAAATTCATTGACACATTCCAATTAATATACAATCTATGCTTTCCGAAAAAACTAGTTAAAATAGATATAATAAAAAACCAAAATGGCTGTCTAGTGGAATAAAATTGTGTAGTCGAAACAAGAGAAAACTTCTATGGCAGCATAGAATAAACCCTAATAGTCAAAATAAAACTTGTTTCAAGAGCTACTCCAAATTGCTTAAAAAGATAATACACCTAACACAAAAGGCACAAAACAACTATTTTATAAAAACATCAAAAAACAAATCTAAAAGCAGCTGGCAAATAATTAATCGTGCTAAACATAATTTACCAAATTGAACATTGACATTGACAGGTTGACTCATCGACATACGGTGAATTATTTCGAAATTAATTATTATCAACGTGGTTTCTTCTTCTTAATTTAGGTGTAAGTACATCGTACACACTGAAGAGTGCAGTCTTCCGTAGCACTATTATCTGAAAAACCCTTCATTTTCCTGGAGATTAAGAATAATAAAGAAACCGTGCTGTCAAAAAAAAATATAAGTCACATTCGTCGAATCAAAGAAAAGTGACACATACCTTGCATGAAAATCATTATAATCCAGTATATTTAACTCATATTCTGAAGCATCGGCTCTGCATAACACAAAGTGAGAAAATATCAATAATAATCTGCTGTCTTCGATAATAATAATAACAGGACGCGACGCCAGTCCGCCTGTCACCAGGCAACGGTTGCCAGGGCTGCGTTGAAATGTGTCGGCGGCGCGGCGCCCTAGGCCGCCAGCGCGACTGCGTCGCTCCCGTCACATTTGTCATCTCATCGGTGTCACATAGACATTTTAGTGTGTTTTATTGATAATTAGTTTTTATTGTTGTTATTTTTATTTAATTTAATTTATAAGTTTAAACTTTTATTATACAAATACATGTTTAGTGGCAGCGGCGATGTGGTGGATGTTAGTGTTAGTGCTAGTCAACCTTCGACATCACTGAGCATCCTGGAGAGATGTCCGCTATGTACCCAGGCACGGTTTTTTAAAGGTAAGCGGGGTCTGAATGTGCATATTGGAAAGGTGCACAGACCACTTAATACGCTCACATCAGACCCTGTCTCAACAGCTACACCTACAACACCAGGTACTTCTGCTTTTGACCCGTTTTGGCAAACTCTTTCAAAATTCAAAAACTCTATTCCCGTTTTGAAGCGAGTTCCCCGGGGCGCTAGACCTCTAGTGGCACAACACTTAGCAGGTTGCGTTCGTCTTGCCGCCCGGGAAAACTCGCAAAGTGCTTGGGAACAGCTGCTCACCTTCCCTTATAGAATTCTACATGTACAAAAGAATGGATCACTAGTATGTCGTCAGAAATGCAAGTGGTCAAATACGCATTTCGCCAGAAAACGCATGTTGACAGAAACGCATCTTGTCAGATTTGCACAACGTCAATGACGCAACTCGACAAACACGCAACTTGACAGATGCGCGTCTCGTCAGATACGCAACTCGACAGTCAATTAATAAATAAGATATAAAAGCAAAGTAATCTGATTAATAATTAATTAATCGTATTTTATGATTAAAAAACTAATATGATTAACTTTTTGACCGCCACGTCTTAAAAGCAAAAGCGTGCCCTCTGTGCCAATGCCAAGCTACAAATACCTACATCCAATAATACCGACAAATAAAAAACTTTTTTACAAAAAAAAAACAACCGACTTTCAAAAAAATACTACAAAGTGAAAAATAACTTTAATTTCAGTCTGTATAGGTCAGTTTGTAATTTATCTAAGTTATTCCATTCACATTGCACGTTTAGCCTAATGTCAACTGCTCATCATCTTTTACAAAATATTGCTTTTCCCTATATTCTTTTTAGGGACGTTAATTGTTGAGGAGTTCTCCTAGTAAGAACCAGGAGAACTGGAGCTGATGGTGAAGTCACCATCAATTCCACTTCACCATAGGTATGCATTGTGACGGACAAGCATAAATTGGTAATCGAATCACAACCCGTGAAATACTTATTATTGAGTAGTTCCGATAGCCACATTATTTGGTCTTCATCATCAGTTCCACTTCACCAAATGGTGCTTTTCGAGAGCAAACGCACAAGTTTTTATAAAAAATACCCAAATCTCTATGCGTGTGCCTATAAAATTTGAGGGTTTGAATTGATAACCTCCTCGGTTTTTTTTTTTTTTTTGAAAAGTGTAGTCGGAATTTTATGTAAAAAGATTTTTTTTTTCATTAGTAGTTCTTGAGATATCCAGCTGTGACAGGCAGACATACAGACTGAGTCGCACCATAAGGGTTCCTTTTTTACCATTTTGGTACGGAACCCTAATACTGATCAAGTGATCATTACTAACTCTTTTACTTGACTATTTCTTTTGTTTACATCAATCTGGGTGGATGGTTTCAAACATCTGACGAAATGAGTATCTGTCGTGTTGCGTGTCTGCCGAGCTGCGTATCTATCGAGTTCTGTTTCTGACAAGTTGCGAGTATATCCTGAGAGATGACGAAATGCGTATTTGACCACTTCCGTTTCTGACGACATACTAGTGATCCAAAAGAATTTGGCAACCAAAAAGACTTTAACTGCTCAAATTAAAGAAATTTATAAGTTTGTTTCAGTCATACAATCTTGCTAACCAATTTTTAGAGCCCACTAGAATAACTCCCACTAGTGCCACATGCCTAGATAACATTTATACAAATATTACACCAACCCACAAAGAAATTATTAATTTATTAGACTCAGATCATTGCGGACAATTGATTACCATTCCAAATCTAATAAAAAAAAATACTAAAAAGGATATCACTGTTAATCCAAAAACAGCTGATCGTTTGGAATCATTTAAAACTAAACTTTTGAGTAAATTACCACTTTTGTCAACTAATGATGACCCTAATGAACAATATAATGATTTTTTTAATATGTATTGCACACAATTTGATAACACTTTCATTCCAAAGGCATTCTCGGTTAATAATAACACTTGCTTCAGTGACTGGGCCACCATTGGTATACATAAAAGTAGAAAACGACTTTATGAGTTGTATGATGAACGGACTTGTATTAACACTGCTGAATTTAATTTATATGTTAAGAATTATTCTAAATTATTTAAAAAAGTTTGTTGTATGGCCAAGTCACGTTACTTGAGTACAAAAATTAAAAATAGTAGTAATGTAATAAAAATGACATGGAATATCATTAATAGCGAAACAGGAAGGTCAAGCAACCGAAGTAGTGACTACAGCCTTGCTATTGATGACAACATAATTAAATCAGATTCCCAAGTCGCCGCGGCCTTTGAAAAGTTCTTCGCTGAGATTCCCGTATCAACTACTAAATCTCTAAGGTCATCACCCACTGCTGCAGAGTCTTTACTTAAAGAAAACGTTTCAGTTTGTGATTCTGAGTTTAAATTCCAATATGTTACCTGTAGAGACATAATTAAAACCTTTCACACGTTAAATATTAAAAAGACTGCTGATCTATGGGGTAATTCTGTGGACGTTGCTAAATCAATTATAAACATTGTAGCACCTACTTTAGCAGTTATTTTTAACAATTGTATTGACCGTGGTGAGTTTCCTGATCTTATGAAATATAGTAAAATAATACCGTTGTTTAAATCGGGTAGTACATCTGACCCTACTAATTATAGACCTATTTCAGTGCTACCTACTTTTAGTAAAATTTTTGAAAAAGTTATTTTAGATCAACTGCAAAGATTTTTTAATAAACATAAATTATTACATAACAAACAGTTTGGTTTTACAAGGGGTCGTTCGACTACTGATGCCGGTGTTGAACTTTTAGGTCATGTTTATAATGCATGGGAGGATAAATGCGATGTTTTGGGCATTTTTTGTGATTTGTCCAAGGCATTCGACTGCGTTCTTCATGAAACATTAATCAGGAAACTGCATCACTACGGAATCCGGAACGCCTCTCTGGATCTTCTCACTTCTTACTTAAGTGATAGGATTCAAAGAGTTGATGTTAACGGGAAAAGATCACCCGGATCCGTAGTAACAATGGGGGTCCCCCAAGGCTCAATTCTTGGCCCGTTTTTGTTTCTTATTTATATTAATGACTTGCCTTACCTCATAAAGGATAATCATGATATAGTGTTGTTTGCAGATGACACTTCACTTTTATTTAAACTCAAACGTCGGCAGCTGGTTACTGACAATGTAAATAGCGCCCTCGCAAAAGTAGTTAACTGGTTTAATGTTAATAACCTACTTCTTAACGAGAAAAAAACTAAGTGTATTAAGTTCACTATACCTCATGTTAGACAAGTAAAAACTAGTGTTCTCATAAAGGGTGAAGAGTTGATTCCCGAAGATACCACAGTGTTCTTGGGCATAACTTTGGATGCCAAACTTCAATGGGGCCCCCATATAGATAAATTGTCGAAAAAGCTTAGCGCTGCAGCATACGCCGTTAGGAAAATTCGTGATTTAACTTGTTTAGAGACAGCCCGTTTAGTTTACTTTAGTTATTTTCATAGTGTGATGTCGTACGGTATTCTGTTGTGGGGAAATGCCGCCGATATTCAGACAATTTTTGTTTTACAAAAAAGGGCTATTCGTTCAATTTACAAATTAAGTCCCAGACACTCCCTCAGAGATAAATTTAAAGAAATTAATATAATGACTGTGCCTTCTCAGTATATCTATGAAAATCTTTTGTATGCTCATAAAAATATCAATTTGTTTAAAAAATACAGTGACGTCCATAATGTGAATACTAGAAACAAACACAAATTTGTTGTTCCTACAACCAGGCTGAAGAAAATAAGTGGTTCGTTTAGTTGCCAATGTATACGTTTTTATAATAAACTACCTAGCCACATTCAAGAACTAAGCCTTAATAAATTCAAAAATTGTATAAAGCGGAAACTTTGTCAGAAAGCCTTTTATACTGTCAAAGACTATATTGAGGACAAAAAGGCTTGGGTTTGAGCTGCTCCAATAAATTTACACTATTAATGTTGATTTAAATACCTTTTTACATATTCTATACAATGACATGAATATTTTGTTTGTTATACTATTTTTAATTATTGTGAATGTGAAGACTACGTGGATCATTGTTTTTTATTTATTTTATCCTTTTCTCAGTTTTAGTTATAGTCTGACAGTTTGAGTAATTTATGCGGCCTACCCAAATGTCTTTTCTTTGGTATTGTTCGTTGAATCGTTAAGCTCCTTAAGTTTTGAGTTGAGCTGCACGATTACTGACAAATGCGTGCACTGACTGGACAGGTCCACTCAATCTGTGTGGTTCTTTCATCAAAAGACCATTTCTGACTGCAATCTACATGGTCTTCACATGATCTGACCAAGATTATGTCTGGACTTTAAAAGAGACTGTGACCTCTGAGTTTGTTTCGGCGTTTCTTCTCAGAGTAGTCAGATAGGAAACGTCGATCTCTTCAATTTAAAAAAAAAAATATGTTTGACGTGTAAATGTGTTTGTACAAACCTACTTACAGAAAATAAATCATTTATCATTTATCATTTATCATTTAAAGAAAGAAAGAAAATAGATTTATTTAGCACAGACTAAAAGGCACACACCATAATAGGTATAACAATAGGTACCTACTTAATAAAAAATAAAATAAAAATAACAATAAAACAAAATAACACAGCGATGAGTGTGTGCCCGACGGCTGCGCCAAAAAGGCCCAGTTCAGCAAAAATGCCAGACAACTAGTGCCTGACGCTGGTTTTCAACTTGACCGAAGTGTGAGGTAACGGATGTAAATCAGTTTTAATAAATAAATAAATATACTGCAACGTGTGTAATAAAAAATAATAATAAGTTTGTGTCAGATAATAATAAATAATATCGTGTACGTACATAATATAGTAGTGTGATTTTGAGTAAAAAAATTTACAGGTCTCACATACGCAAATGGGACCCAGCGATGCCGCGGATATCGCAACAACAATCTTCGGGCTGAGCCTTATGAGACATGAGCCAGCGAGCCAAGCCGAGCGTTAACATGAGCGAGAGCAATTCCCAGAAACAGCAGCTATTTACATTTCCGTGCAACATTCACCGACAGAAACACTGATACATACATACATTATATAATTGACACATTTAGTGTGACCATATCCAGCTTCTGTTGCTCTTCTATGAGGTACTGCCGTAAGCGTCGTCTAAAAGCACCTATCGTGTTCATTTCTCTAATCGGTGGTGGCAGGTTATTCCATATTTTGGAAGCAGCATAACGAAAACTGCCCCTAAAAGCGGCTGTACCCTGAGACCGAGTCGTGAGTTGTTGCGAGCAATGCCTTCTCCCGCATTCCCGTCTACTCGCCACCCAACTTAGCTTGTTGTATAGATAGTCCGGTTTCTGATATTTAATCACACCGAACAGAAGGCAAGCCAAGTGCAGTTTGCGTCTGGACTTCATTTTTAGGGTAAAGTGCCTGTTCAGAAATGGTGTTACATGGCTTCAGCGAGGAATATTGTAACAAAACCGAGCACAGGCGTTTTGTACCCTTTGGATGAGGCGGTCTGTACGAGCTAATAGGCGCGGGCCGTAAACCGTGTCAGCATAGTTCAACCTAGACAGAACCAGGGTTTCCACTAGCTGTTCCCGTAGCCTTTCAGATAGATAAGGCCTCATATTGTACAAAATCTTTAGGCGATAAAAACAGTTCCTAACCGAGTCTGCTACGTGTTTCTCAAAACGAAGGTCTTTGTCCATAATAACACCCAGATTACGCGCTTCATACACTCGCTCAATTGGGTCGCCCATAAGTTCCAAGTCAAGAATCATAGGTATTCGAGCCAGCTGTTGTCTAGTGCCAACTACCATATATTTGGTTTTTGAAGGATTTAATGACAGGCAGTTCTCCTCTGACCAGGCAGTGATTCTCTTAAGATCGTCGTTTAGATCCTTAATGGCTATATCGTACTCGTCTGGTCTAAATGATATATAAAGTTGGACATCATCGGCGTAAATATGAAACTTGCATCTTTGGAGACATTTAATAATATCCGCACAATACAGAATAAAGAGAATCGGGCCCAATATAGAGCCCTGTGGGACTCCTCTTTCTACAGAAATAAGTGTCGACCTACGGGTAGTGCCGTCACCCAAACGCAAGTCAACTAGTTGCTCCCTATTACTAAGATAGCTGCGGAACCATTGCGTAGCGCTGGGGTCGAAACCATAATATTTTAACTTAGATAGTAATAGCGGGATATTTATTGCATCAAATGCACGCGAAAAATCGAGTAAAACCAGTATTGTGCACATTCCCCCATCTTGGGCAGATAATATATTATCAGTAACATCCAGTAAAGCAGTAGATGTACTGCGCTGTTTCCTGAAACCCGATTGTAAGTCAGGTAGAACGTTACTTTGTTCCAAAAATAATGTTAGCTGGCGGCTAACAATTTTTTCTAATACTTTGGATAGACATGGTAATATACTTATAGGGCGAAGGTCTTTAAAAGTAGATGGATTAGAATTTTTTGGCAAGGGCCTAACAGAGGCAATTTTCCATAGGTCAGGAAACGTAGACGTTACTATGGAGCGGTTTATTATGTCCGTTACAACATTTAGTGTGTGTGGCAGAGTCATGTTTATCATATCTAGAGTAATGTTGTCGTAACCTTCAGCGTTACTTTTAAGGGTCGAGATAACGCGAGAGACGTCGTTCTCCTCCACTGGAGTTATTACGAAAATGTCTTCACCATGTCTATGATTTTCATAATAGCTAATAAGAGATACACTTGCCACGGGGTTACCAGGGACAATTAAAAAGTTGTTATTAATTATGTCAGGATCTGTAAAGTGCGACGGAAGGTCTTGTCTAGGCTTATAGGGCGATAAGGTGGTTTTTAGATTTTTCCATAATAATTTAGGATTTTTTATTCTATGATTTATGTTGTGCTTAAAATACGCTACTTTTTCACTGTACAACGAAGTAATCACTAAATGTTTTAAATCTTTGTAATATATTTTTTTTGAATCGGCTAAATGTTTTAAATCTTTGTAATAATTGACTAAATGTTTTAAATCTTTGTAATATATTTTTTTTGAATGTTACAGACACCCTTCTAAATTACTGTACCGGGACAACCTTCTGGAATCGGCTGTTGGCTGTCAGCAAGGTGATCCCCTCGGGCCAGTGATTTTTAGTTTAGCCATTCACCCAATCATTCGACAGCTAAATTCCAAATTTAACGTTTGGTATCTTGATGATGGAACCTTGGGAGGCGATGTAGATACTGTTTTAAATGACCTACAATTCTTAAAAAATGAACTTCATTCCATTGGCCTTGATCTCAACCTTTCGAAATGTGAACTATTCTTAGCGGACGATACTGACAGACATCTAACACTTCCTAAATTAATAACGCAATAGCCCCAGAAATCAAAATTATTGAAAAGAACACTCTTCGTCTCCTTGGGTCTCCAATCTATGAAAATTCTTTTCCTGTTTTTATTGAAGAAAAAATTCAAAATTTTAATGACGTTTCGGAAAGATTGTTCCAAATTAACATGCATTCGGCCATAACATTAATCCGTTACTGCTGTTTCGGCCCTAAATTAATATATTTCCTTCGCGCTTCCCATTTATGGCAGCACACTCACCTTTTAGACAAAATGGACAAAATTATCGGGCATACTTTAACTTCAATCTTAAATGTGGCCATGGACGACCGTGCATGGGCGCAAGCTACTCTTCCCATCCGTATGGGAGGCCTCGGCGTCCGCAAAATTTCTAGTATTAGTTTACCGGCATTCATATCCTCGGTCCACGGCACAGAGAAGTTAATCAGGAAAATCCTAGCCTCCACACTGGTTAATTTTGATGTGCCTTGTTTCGCCGAGGCTATGGATGCCTGGAAACTCGCTTGCCCGAATTCAGATCCACCCGACAATCCATCTTCCCAGAGACGGTGGGATGAGCCGCTCTGCAGAGTAGTACAGAACAATTTACTTGACACGTCTGCTACTACTGCGGAGCGTGCGCGTCTGCTGGCTGTGGTTAAGTGGGAGTCGGGTCTGTGGCTTCACGCACTACCGTCGTCGAACATAGGCACTTTGTTCGACGACACTACTTTCCGCCTCGCTGCTTCACTGCGACTAGGAGCTCCATGTTGTTCTCCTCATCGCTGTCACTGTGGTGAAGTTGTCAACAGCCTCGGACACCACGGTCTGTCTTGCAGCCGAAGTGCGGGTCGCTTAGCACGGCACGCGAACATCAATGACATCATCCGACGAGCTCTTGTCACCGTCGGCGTTCCCGCTGTATTAGAACCCAATGGCTTGGCACGCGACGATGGCAAGAGACCGGACGGGATGTCTTTATTTCCATGGAAGGTGGGAAGGCCTTTAGTGTGGGACGCAACGTGTGTCGATACTCTTGCGCCATCCCATCTTCCTGGCTCGGCGTGCTGTGCTGGCACTGCTGCTGCGGCTGCGGAAAACCTCAAGCGGCGGAAATATAATAACCTTATCGGTAATTATATTTTCGAGCCGTTTGGGGTTGAAACCCTTGGGCCGTGGGGTCCAAGTGCTCTTGTTTTATTCAACGAAATCTCCAAACGGCTGGTTGACACTTCCCGTGACCCGAGGGCTGGCTTTTACTTTGGCCAGAGGATTAGCATTGCCATACAACGTGGCAATGCCGCCAGTCTCTTGGGTACTCTACCAGTCGACAGCGATGCGGAGGAATTTTTCGACGCCATATTTTAGTTTTTTAATAGTTTAGTTAGGATATAATTTTGTTGTTTATAGGTTATGTTTAAAAGTTCAAATAAAAACTGTTCTACTTTGTAATAATTAAATTTCCCATTTACCAAAACATAGCATACATAAAATCAAATTAGAAAATCGCTTAGTAACATGTCCCCAAAAAATTTCGGAAGCATTTAATGACTATTTCATTAATAGAATCCAGCCACAAATAAACGTTGCCAGTAATCCCAAATGTCTAAAATTGGATCGGAACAACAAATCTATGTTCATGGCACCCAGCGTACCACCAGACATACGAAAAATTATAATGTCATTAAACAATACAGGCAGCGTAGGCTATGATGAAATCTCCAGTAAAGTAATAAAACATGTATCAGCGGAAATATGTGGACATCTAAGTCACATCATAAATTTAAGTATAAGCGCGGGTGTCTATCCGTCTGCATTGAAAACTTCTATCATAAAACCTCTCTATAAGAAAGAAAATAGAGATCTAATGGAAAACTACCGGCCTATTGCTCTTATTCCAGTCATGTCAAAAATTTTTGAGAAGTTTATTTATAAAGAAATGTCTGAATTCGTTAAAAAAAATAATGTTTTATGTGATGAACAGAAGGGCTTTCGACAACAGAGGACTACCAATATGGCTATATATGACTTTTTGTATAATGTTATTGACAATGTGGACAAACAAAACCCAGTCTGTGGCATGTTCTGTGACATGACGCAGGCATTTGACCACGTGCATTATGCTATACTATTAAAAAAGTTGGAAGCATATGGCATTAGTGGCAATGTCCTTAATTTAATTGAATCATTTTTAAGACATAGAAATCAAATTACTGAAATTAGACATATCAATACTGTGAAGAAGAAAGAAGAGATTTATCGATCGTCAGGGCGTGAAGTAGAGCATGGGGTACCGCAGGGAACCGTGTTGGGACCATTTATTTTTATATTATACATTAATGACTTGCCTAAATGCATTGAAGAACCGCTGACCCTATTCGCGGACGATAGTACTTTGACAATACCTTGTAAAAGTGTAGAGACTTATGAGAATGACATTAATAATTCCTTAAAATCAGCTATACAATGGATGCTGGAAAACAATCTGAAAATAAACCTAAAGAAAACGAAGGCTATACATTTTACCCAACGGTTACCTAGCATGAACCTAAACATACATTACTGCAATGAAAGCATAGAATAAGTTAACTATACAAAATTTCTTGGCCTCCAGATTGATAAAAACCTTAACTGGAAAGCACATATTGAGATTTTTATGTAAAAAACTTAGTACATCCCCCTACGCTTTACGTACACTTTCATTCACATTATACACGGATGCTCTACTTACAGCGTACTATGGTTTAGTAGAATCCCATCTACGCTATGGGCTAATATTTTGGGGTAACTCGACGGAAAAAGAAACAGCATTCAAGTCTCAAAAGAGATGTTTACGGGCGATGTTTAAACTTGAGAAGACCGATAGCTGCGTGACTTATTTTAAAAATTACAAGATGTTACCTTTACCGTGCTTGTACATATTAGAAGTAGCTGTGTTTGTTAAGTCGAACCCACATTACTATAAGCATCTAGCCGACATATTCCCACGCAATAGACGTGACAATGGTCAACTTTGTCTCCAATCTGCTAAGACATCCCTAATGCGCAAAAGTGTATACTGTATGGCTCCAGTCATTTATAACCAAGTACCAAAAGCTTGGAGAGAACTACCTCAATCTATGTTTAAAAATAATCTTCGAACTTTTTTGACCGCCAGAGCATATTATAGCGTAACTGAGTTCCTTAATGGTAAGGAATTTATTTTGACATAGGTAATTAGATTAATTTGGAGCTGGATCTACTTTATAACTTTAATAACCCATAATAATTTAAGTAGGTATGACAACTTTTAATATTTTGTTAATTTGTTTTTTTTTTCTTTTTTGTTGTAAATTGTATAATTCCATTACTTTGCACGTCACGTAGTGGCAAACATGTTGGACTTCATTTAATTTATCATCTTGTATGCACTTTCTATGTATACACACACATGTTTAAGCAAATAAAAAAATCTTATCTTATCTTATCTTTGTCGATTTTTTAGATACGATAATCGTTTTAACATTCTATTGTATTTCATGTATGTGGTCTTTATATCCTTATTTCGTTTTCGAAAACATGATTTCTTAAGTTTTCTTTTACTTTTACAGCAAATTTTTATACCCTTCGTTATCCATTTAGGCGAAGTATTATTACTATGAATTTTGATTTTATATATAGGGAAACATAATTTATAAAGTAAGATAAAAATGTCCAGAAAATTATTGAATGTCCTATTAGCGTCATCGTCATTATAAATGTCAAACCACGATAAACTAGTCATTATCTCATTAAATTTCTTTATATTGTCAACAGAATAATCCCTTACATTCATGTACCAACATTTTGGCATTTTTAGTAACTGGCATGTGTTATGACCTGACAAGAAAAGTTCGTTAGTACTTCCTACAGATCTTTTTAAATTGCTAAAAATTTCATTAAAACACGCCTCAGAAGTTGAGTTGGCTGACTGTTGCGTATTTGGCACTTTCTGTCTAGGTCTTCAAGACGATTTTGTTTCGCGGTTAATAAAGCGGTCGCGACATTAGTTTGGTCTATCTTAAAAGCATAATAGGGCCTTAGACTAGAAGTACGATAGTGTTAAAGTTTGAATACTTACCATCGTTTGGGGGTACCGCAGTAGTACTGGTGTTAGTAGTAGTAGTGGTGGTAGTGGAGGTAGTAGTCAGAACTCTTTTGCGGAGGATCATTCTGATCTCTCCCACCACTTTGTCTTCTTTACTGTGACCTAACGGACCTTCTTGCTCTTTTAAATAACATATAATTGCAGTATTCTCATTTTTATGAGTTAACTGCATTGTTTTAGAAATGTAGCAGCCATTTGTGTTGCATTCATCTGAAAGTGCAAGAAGACTAACAGGTTATAACAAACTGCCTCACATTTGAGGATATATTAGTTTAAGCGGGCCGAGGAAGCGGACAGTAGCGAGGTACTAGTAGTGCAAAGTATTTTTTTCAGTTGAAAAGTATATTCGGCCTGATTTGCATTTTCTGCCGAAAACCGAAAACAAAAAATAGTTTATTTTTGGTTTTCGATAGAAATGAAATAGAGAATGGAATGAGATAGAAATGCAGTGTACCTTTTAATCATTTTATGTAACCGTTTCAACTTAAATCAAACGAAACTTTGTACTTTTCTCTAGGATAAATAATTATTAATAATCAAACAATCCGATATTATTTGTTGTGCCCGATCGGGTCCAAAAAATTTTAAGAATGCAATAAACCAATCAATTTGTGCAGCATGTTCTCAGATAATTTTTTTATTTGTGAAGCTTTAAGTATCCAATTTACTACAATGTAAGATATTGAAAATGCTCTTCTACAAAACGCTCGAAAACCAAGCAATTTACTATAGAATTACAAAAGTATTACAGTGGGCATAATGAAGCCAGTAAAAAGTTGGAATAGACAAGGGAAATAATTCAAATTGTAATCAAATTGTTAGACGACAATAATCCAACAATTTTTTTTGGGAAGACGACTAACAAATAAACAATACTTTCACGCAAAGAAATAAAATATCCTTGATAATATAATATCCTTGGACATTTCACACAACGCCATCTAAACCCAAGCTAAGCAACCTAATGCTTGTGTTATGGTAACGACATGGCTGATAAACTACTTATATACATTTTTTTGTAAATACATACATATTATAGATAGAAATACTTACATACAGGTCAAATACATAACCCTCCTTTTGGGCTTCGCCGCAGTCGGGTAAAAACACCCAGACTCGGAACAAATACTTGTAGGTCGTACAAACATTTGTTCCGTATGGGAATCGAACCCGCGACATGCTGCGCAGCAGTCAATCGCTCAACCACTGCGCCAACCGTGTCGTCAAAAAAAGATAGTGCACCCTGTCAGTAAGTGCTACATTCACAATGAAGCACTTACTGACAGTTTGACATGGATACATTATAAATTTATAAACTATCGAAATCACATCGCCTGCCCGTGCTATTACCTACTTCGTTTTTGCTAAGCGTTCTTTCTTTTTGCCCGGCTCCTAAGGGTCATAGCGTGATGATAAATATTTCAAAGCCTTCCTCAAGAATTGGGCTATCAAATGCAAAAAGATTTTTTCAAATCCGACTAGTAGTTCCAGAGATTAGCCCGTTCAAACATACAAACAAAATCTTCAGCTTTATTATTAGTATAGATATAAATAGACATAATAAAAATATTTAAAAAAACCGGTCAAGAGCGAGTCGGACTCGCGCACCGAGGGTTCCGTTCCGAAAGTGTGCGTGTGTGTGAAAAGTGTGCTATTTAGAGACATCGTTTTATTTTTCCTGTAATCTTTACATAAACTTCTATCACATAGAATAATTTCAGATTTTTCTCTTTGCAAACTTCGGAGATAAGGGTACCGGTAACGGTATTTTTTTTACATTTTTCATCAAAACACGAAAACTATGTAGCCTGAAAAAAAATAAAACAATGTTTGAGAATGTGCAAATAGCGTTCTTTCAAATGATACCCCACATGCCCTAGTAGCCCCACTTTGAATTTTTAAGACCCCCCTTTCAGTCCCTGTTACTAAAAAAATAAAAATATTTTTACTTTTTCTTATTTGTAAAATAGTTGGGTAAACGTCATCTAAAACTGTTCCAAATTTCAAGTTGATAGCATTGTGGCGGCATCTACATCGCCACATACGAACTACGCATCAATGACATGACGTCACGCAATCCTGCATAGCGCAATTAGAGTTTACCACGCGACTAGCATATATGCAACGTCCCGACATCGACCGTCGGGCAGTAGCCCACCAGACACGACACCCGTCTGGTCGGAGGATCCTCCCTTTTATATGGAGGATGAGTGAACTTTACACCCTGTTCCTCATACCTCTAAACTGGTGACCCCGAGCATGAACGTCAGCGCAGCCTTCGTGCAACTCCTTCAGCGTGACGTCATCAAGCATCACTTCCTCAAGCTTTCGAACGGCGAGTCACACAGCCAGCCGGCATCCACGGCTTCAACAGGTATCCTGACCACCAGCATGCAGCGGACGCGCATTCCTGGTCATCACCTTCAGCCTCAACCCAGCGCTGTACACTCCGACTCACTGGAGCATAACGCAGCGCCACCCCGACTCACTGGGGTATCACCGCAGACAGTTCCGACTCACCGTGAACTATGCGGCACCCGGTTCCGACTCACTTGAACCACAACTGGCACTGGCAAGCATCGCAAGATACACGACTCAGCCCACTATCGACCTCCGGTCTCCGGAGGGGAGTGATGTGGCGGCATCTACATCGCCACATACGAACTACGCATCAATGACATGACGTCACGCAATCCTGCATCGCGCAATTAGAGTTTACCACGCGACTAGCATATATACGACGTCCTGACATCGACCGTCGGGCAGTAGCCCACCAGACACGACACCCGTCTGGTCGGAGGATCCTCCCTTTTCTATGGAGGATGAGTGAACTTTACACCCTGTTCCTCATACCTCTAAACTGGTGACCCCGAGCATGAACGTCAGCGCAGCCTTCGTGCAACTCCTTCAGCGTGACGTCATCAAGCATCACTTCCTCAAGCTTTCGAGGATGAGTGAACTTTACACCCTGTTCCTCATACCTCTAAAGCATTAGCAGTTCTTGAGATATCCAGCTGTGACAGACAGACAGACAGACAGACAGACTGAGTCACATCATAAGTGTTCCTTTTTTACCATTTTGGTACGGAACCCTAAAAAGAGTTCAAGCGATGCAAACAAATTTGAAATCTTTTGACTTTGCTTAGTAAAGTCAAAGTGCGATCTGTGAATCTTGCCCTAAGTGTGTGTTATCTTATTTTTTTGTTTTCTTTACTTTGACGATACTTTGTGACTGTGTGTGAGTAGCTCAAGTAGGTATTGTAATAAACTAGTAACTTACCAGAATCTTTATATTGTAGGTATAGAACTGGTCCTGGAAGATGATTGACAAGAGGGCCACATTTTAACTGCAATTCCTCGCCATCTTCAAACTCATAGTAAATAACTTTGAGTTTGTTCTCATCATTATAAAGTTCCATCACTGTACCGTTTGATGGCAATAACTCCATGTGCAATGGAGCTTCATCTGAAAAGACATGTTGTGAGGTTTGCTGAGGTTATATGAACAGTGCGCAACGGCAGAAGAGCTTATTTTATATTTCATTTAGAATAGAACATAATGAGGTCTGTGTAAAAAAAAACTACTAGGAAAAGTGGTAAACACTACCTACAATACATATTTATATCAAGATATTTTTACATCGTTTAGTAAGATATTATTTGTCAACGGTGAATTCTTGAGATTCTTAAGGCTACCACGGACAGGCGCGACGCGACGGGGCGACGCGATCCTGGTAGAACAATTTCCATGAAGTATAGAACTTCTTCTACTAGAGTCGTATCACGCTGTCGCGTCACGCCTTTGTACGGGAGCCTTTATTCGCTAAAACCCCTAAATGTTACTTTGCCAATTTCACAAAAAAGTTTACCAACAATGCCCTGTCAATATCATTCGGTGCCAAAATATCCTTGTAGCATTCTACAGTCCATTCACAATATCAACCATAACGTAACGAAAAAAAAATAAAGATCAGTAGGTATAAATGTTCAAAAAAAAATTAAAATATGCGGGGTACAAAAATTGTCGAGCTCGTTCTACCATCCTCTATTCGTTCGAGGCTCTAGCTTTTGTATTGATGACAAAGTATCTCCTATTCCTGTATCTATTGTCAAAAGAAAACCTAACATTTTCGAGGCAACGCGTGCTAAATATTACGACGTTCATTCCTGGGCGAGGGGGCCCCATTTAGTTTTGCTGCCCTGAGCCCCCGATATCCCGATAGTCCGCCACTACTCCTTGTTCTAAGATTGCAGTTGGGTTGCTGCCACTGACAAGTGCGTCCAAATCACAATGATCTTTATTCTCGTTACTATAAGATTGATGTTGGGTTGCTGCTGTCACAGGTAAAATACATATTAGGTCTTTACCTATGAAATTGCCGTTCTGCAGTACTGGCCATTTCAAATCAAAATAATTTTTGTTTGGCTAAGAATTCTAATTTCAAATTAATTTTATTTTAAAAACATGGATTTTTTTTTCCAAAAGTAGTCATTTGTTTATTGATTAGTGTTACATTTTCATCTCATTTCAATCTTTTTCGTCATCATGGATACGTTAAAAATTCGAGTAATTATGGAATATGAGTACCGTCGTGGCAGCAACGCGGCACAAGCGGCACGTAACATCAACGACGTTTACGGAGCTAACACTACAAACCAACGCACCACCTGTTATTGGTTTGCTCGCTTCCGTTCTGGAAATTTCGACCTGAAAAATGAACCTCGCGGTCGTCCGAAGACTTTGGTCGACAATTACGAATTAAAGGCGATTGTGGAAGCTGATGATACACAATCTACGGCTGAATTAGCAGCAGCTTTCGACGTTAGCGTCAAAACAATATTGGTCCATTTGCGTCAAATTGGCAAGGTAAAAAAGCTTGACAAATGGGTGCCCCACGAACTCAATGATCGCCAGCGCGAAGTACGCGTCGAGACGTGCCTTGCACTGCTCAACAGACACACAAATGAAGGAATTTTGAACCGCATTGTTACCTGCGATGAAAAATGGATTCTGTTTGATAACCGCAAGCGCTCAGCAAGTTGGTTGGATCCTGGTTCAGCACCTAAACAATGCCCTAAACGAAAACTTACCCCTAGAAAAGTGATGGTCACTGTTTGGTGGTCTAGCGCCGGTGTGATTCATCACAGCTTCTTACCAAACGGGGTGAGCATTACTGCAGATGTGTACTGTGAAGAACTGAACACAATGATGGAGAAGCTGGCACATCTCCAACCAGCATTGGTCAATCGCTCGTCTCCGCTGCTCCTGCACGACAACGCGCGACCTCATACTGCACAGCAGACGGTCTTCAAGTTGCAAGAACTGGGGTTGGAAGCTCTCCGTCATCCGCCCTACTCACCAGACCTTGCGCCTACAGACTACTACTTTTTCCAGAATTTGGATAACTTCTTGGCGGGAAAAAAATTCAATACCCGAGAGGCAGTACAAAATGCTTTTGAAGAATTTGTTGCCTCCCGACCAGCTGATTTCTTTAAGAATTATTAATTAGAAGGCATCAATAAACTGCCACTGCGTTGGCAAAGATGCATTGATTGCATGGGTGATTACTTCGATTAATACAAATAAAAAATACATGAAAAAAATTCGTTTACATTTTTTCATACAAAACGGCAATTTCATAGGTAAAGACCTATTATATAGATACATAGATACAATATTTATTTATATTTTGCTTTAGGTACTGAACTGATACCCAAACTAAGCCAGGGCTTGTATTTTGGAAATCAGTCTTCAAACGCGAGCATTACGGGAGATTGTGTCAACGTGAACGTCGTGACGTACATTATTGTTATTAGGTATAGGTATAGGTGTAGGTGTAAGGATAATTTTTGGTTTGTTATTTATGACTTGTGAGTATGGGTGCGAGTGCGCGTTTACGTGTGAGGTGAGGGTGTGGGTGTGTGTGTGTGGTATGGTGAGTTGTCAGTGTGTGTTATTGTTAAAAGATATTATGCGATGTGTGCAAGTAAGTCTTCGGTATTTTGATAGTCTAGCTGCTGAAGCCAGCCAGCAACAATTTTTTTAGTTCTGTATCTGGAAAGTCCTACAATACTGAGCTTCTTGTTGATAGTGTCATACAGTCTATTACTTAGGGTGCCAAATTGTCTACTGGCGAAAGCAGTTTTACAGGGGGCACGAGGACAAACAGGCATTTTGCTGCGTCAGTTTGGGTCGGGTATGGGCACCGACGGGTGTTTCCTCAGTATAGATTTGAGCACAAAGAGCTGACGAACTGTTAGTACTTTACAGTCCGAGTACAGTTGTGCAGTAGAGTACATGTATGGTTTTTTTTTGTCATTACTTTCAAGATAGCTTTCTGTGCTCTCTCCAAACCAAGAAAAAGCGTTTTGGCAGCACCTCCCCATACGGTGGCGCAATATTGAATAACCGACTGACATAGGGCCAAGTAGACCAGCTTAATGACGACACGGTTGGCGCAGTGGTTGAGCGATTGACTGCTGCGCAGCATGTCGCGGGTTCGATTCCCGCACGGAACCAATATTTGTACGACCTACAAGTATTTGTTCCGAGTCTGGGCGTTTTTCTATCTATAATATGTATGTATTTACAAAAAAAAAAAAAAAAATGTATATAAGTAGTTTATCAGCCATCTCGTTACCATAACACAAGCATTAGGTTGCTTAGCTTGGGACTAGATGGCGTTGTGTGAAATGTCCAAGGATATTTATTTATTTATTATTTATTAAGTTTGTCTGGAGGTGCAGAGTCCCTCAGAGATTTAAATACGTGGATCAACAGCCTCGTTCTGGAGGTTACAACTTCTAAGTGCTTGCCCCACCTCAGCCCACTATCAATATACACACCCAAATATTTAACGTGTTCCGCACGGTTATGTTCTTGGCATGTGCAGTTAACCTGGGAATGGCAGATATGAGCTCGAATAGAGAAACCATGAGGTGGTTTTTTACCTTTGGTGATGGAAAAGGGCACATAGTTCGTTTTAGATACGTTGAGCGTTAATAGATTTTTTGTGAGCCAGTTCATGACCTGAGATAGGGAGTATTCAGCTCTTTCCTTAACAGTGTGCCAGTTCGGACCCCAGACGAAGATAGCAGTGTCATCTGCATAGGTGAATAGTTTGGTATATGGGAGAGACATTGAGCAGAGGTCGTTTATATACAGCAGAAAGAGAGTAGGGGCCAGGATGCTCCCTTGCGGAACGCCATAAGAGACTGTATTTTCGTCACTGATATGTTCATCTATTTTAAATCTTTGCTTTCTGTTTTTAAGGTAATTCTTAAAAATATTATGAGCGATACCTCGTATTCCAAGCTTTTCTAATTTCGCTAAGAGAATGGGGACAGAGACCGTGTCAAATGCCTTAGATAGGTCAAGAAATATACTTAAACAGCAATTTTTAGCATCTAGGTTTTCCACAACTGCGTTTGTTAGGTCCATCACTGCATCTTCCGTTGAAACACCAGAGCGAAAACCATATTGATTTTTGGCTAAAATGTTAAACTTCTCCAAGAATGATTTAAGCGCACTGTTTAATATATTTTCCAGGACTTTTGACAAGGAATATGGCTATGAGACGATAATTATTGACACA
Source organism: Cosmia trapezina (assembly GCA_905163495.3). Lineage (NCBI taxonomy): Eukaryota > Metazoa > Arthropoda > Insecta > Lepidoptera > Noctuidae > Cosmia > Cosmia trapezina. The sequence goes on from LR991049.1 coordinate 9,304,145, forward strand.
GTCTCTGTCCCCATGCTTGTAAAGGGGATGTATTATTGCCTTTTTAAAGGCATCGGGAAATACACCGGTGGTTATGGCACGATTGCAGATATGTGTGATAGAAGGGATCAGTACCTGTCGACATTGTTTGATCAACTTCGACGAGATACCGTCCCATCCCGTTGCGCAGTCGGAACGGAGCTGCATTATGATGGTATCAATATCGGAGTCACTCATCTCCATAATAACCAACGAGTTGGGCGGGCTGATTAAAGGTGAGGTTAGAGAGTTATCATTAGCACTGTTTGAGGAACAGTTACTAGAGGTAGCGGTTGAAGAAACAACTTTATCAGCCAAGTTTTTTCCGATTTCGGTAAAAAAACTGCAAACAATGTTGTCAGCCGTAATGGGGTTATCTGATGCTCTTAAAAGCTCAGAAGAACTGACTTTCACCTTATAAGTTTGTGTTATGGTTTTTATGGCTTTCCAAAGGGCTCTGGGATCACTGCCTGCTTCGTCTAATTGAGTTTTTTCATATGCGATTCTTAATTTTTGGAGAAGACGATTGCAGAAATTACGGTAGCGAGTGTAAGTTACTTTGAGGATTATATTATCTGGAGCTTTTTTGGATTTCACATGTAGTCTGTCGCGATTTTTAATACAGCGGAGTAGTCCAGGTGACATCCACGGCTTGAGAATTTTATTTTTCTTTTTTACAATAGTTGTTCGGGTGTGGTTGGTTATAACGCCCGCAATCATGGAAACAAGTTCATTTGCTGCTAAGTTGGTGTCAGTAGTTGCTAATACATTGGCAAAGTTTGTAGTTTCTAAATCTTTTATTACTAGTGAGTAATCCGTATATGAAGCAGTGGTGGAAAATTGTGTATTGGGATTAGATTTATCGATAGACAAAATTATTGGCATGTGATCTGTTATAAAGGATTCTAGAACTAATGTCGTGGAGGGTAGACATGTTTTTGTCAAATAGTGGTCTAAACAGGTGTTAATTCTCGTAGGATGGGTATGTGTTGGGAACAGGCCATGAGTTGCGTTAAATGTCAAATATTCCTCTCGAAAGAGGTCAGAGCTATTAGGGCATATGTCAATGTTCGTGTCACCTACAAGAACTACATTGCCAGATGGTATATCATTATATACGTCATTTAAGCTGTTTAGGAAATTATTAAATTTTTCTTTTGTTTTTGATGAAGGAGTACGGTATACAGCCACAACTCCAATGCTATTTTCAATTTGGCAAACTAGACAGCTTGCTTCTCTGAAAACTGGTTCACGGATTTTGCATGTTAGATTTATACTAGTATATATAATTATGCCGTCATTTTGGTTAAGGGTAGGCTTTGTGAAGTGAGCAGTATATCCTTCTAAGATGGGTGGGTTATTTAGCTTGCGGAGCCAGCACTCAGTCAAAACAATGATGTCAAGTTTAATGTTAGTCAGTGAAAGCAGTATTCGTAGTTGATCAAAGTTCTTGTTTACGCTCCGGATATTTATATGGAAAATCTTGATAGCTCGCTTAGTAGGTTTAAGGTAGTTATGACAGTCCTCTGGGCGGCACATATAAGTGTTTTGAACTTCCATTGTGTATAACTCAGTGTTTATTTTATTTAAGTTGGCCATTGATAATAATAAAATTCTAAAGTGACCATAACTTGCATACAGCGGATTTTTCGGTGTGGGTGTGAGATTGAGTGAGTGAGTTGAATGGAATTGTAAATTGGAGTGTGTGTGAATGTGATTGAATTGTGAGGTTGAGTTAAATGCGCAGATGGATTATAAGCTTAAATCTATTTATATATTTTTTTTTGTTATGGTTTGATAAACGATAAAGTTTGTAATAAACAAGCAAGGATTAATAAAAATAAGGTTGAATATAAACAGATCTGTAGTATAAGCAGTTAACGAATACAATGACAGTCACATATTCGTCTTAAGGTCTAGGAGGGATTGTTCTGAAGAGATAAGGATCTGTTTATCACCTAGTGCTTTACGGTGGAATATGTTTCCGTTAAATGGCCAGAAGAATTTATATCCATTTGGCATTGCTAATTCTCGTGATAGGTAGCACAGCCTCTTCTTGGCACTAGCTGGAAGATGCTCGGCAACATATACAGCCTGCCGCTTGCCAGGAATGTTAATTAGTTCCGTATTAAGTTTCTCTAAAATAATAGTTGTGAAAGGAAATTATTATAAAGTGGGTCACCTGTCAGCTGAGACTCCCACAGCCTACTTACCAATAGGGAACTTGCGTTCAGTAAAGTGAATAGCGACTAGTTCCGTACTTGTACCAGTAATATCATCAGATGCACACTCTAATTTCTTGTCATCCATAGGTTTGAGATAAAATGACATCACAGCCTTCTTTCCTATTATTGGATCTGTAATTAAAAAAAAAAAAGTCATTTTAACAGTTATAATCTCACCCAGTTATTAACGGAGTAAAGTTATGCCAAACTTATAACCTCGAAGAATGTATGGTTAAACTGAAAATGAAGTTGGTGTAACCCGTGTAACTTACCCATTGAGTTATATAACTAGAGAAGCAAACCTCATTAAAATGTGTAAAAAAAGTGTAACCACTATTTAAACGCGACGACGTAGCTTTGAAACCACTAAACATTTAAAAGTAAACATATATCTTTCTCACTTACACAAGTCGCAAGAACAATACTGACGCTTAGATTAGACAAAGATCGCAATATAAACATGCAATGGCGGGATGGGGTTGCCTACCCATGCGAAATTTTACCCAAGTTTTTAAACGTTGAAAAAAAAACGTAACGTATAAACGGTAAACGTTAAGTTATTTTTTAAATATGTGATTTATGTATTTCTTATTGGATGCGTATTAGAAGTTTATAACTAATGAAAATAATCAAGACATTTTCTTTTTGAACATTTTTTATTTCCTTTAGTTCATTTTCATATATATTATAATTTACATTTATAAATATTAGAATATGAAAACTTTTAAAAATATAAAAAATAGTAGCCTACCGGTATCGGGAACAGAGTCCAGGGTACCGGTGGTCTGGGCTGCTGACAGAGGAACCTCCTAACGATGAAGTACCGCTTTCTGGAGCAATCTTCCTTAATCCAGCTGCCTAACGAGAGCCTCTTCAGGTGTTGATCGAGGTTCTTGGCTATAATGCCATTGGCCATTACGAGTATCGCTGTATCCACATCCCACATGTCGACAACCTCGCGAGCCAGGTCAAGATACTTAATCTGCTTAACTTTTTCAGCTTTCACGAAGTTCTCGTCATGCGGGACCGCTATATCAATAATCATTGGGCGACGCTCTAATCGATCTATCACCACTATGTCTGTCTTATTGGCAACAAGAGTCCTGTCAGTGATGATAGATCGATCCCAATACAACGTGATATTGCCATTTTCGAGAACTAGGTCGGGCACATACCTATAGTACGGTACTTCCAATTCCACAAGACTGTATTTCAGAGCAAGTTACTGGTGGATAATCCTGGCTACAAGGTTGTACCTATGCAAGTAGTCTCCGTTAGCCAGACGAGAACAGCCAGAAATAATTGACGGATTGATTCCCCCGGACGGTGGAATGCCCGACAGATGTCAATCGCGCCGTCCTTCACAATATATTTCCAGTAGTTGTTCGTCAGCATAACTTCGTCCATAATCGCAAAGACAAAACCTTCGGTTTCCGCAAAGAGTCAGTTTTCTATAAGTCCTTTTCTTTTTGAAGGTTTTTTTAATTAATTCATGAATTGCACTGTTTTATCATTTACATTTAGCTGCATTTCGTCTTCTTCACTCGACTCCGTTCCTCTATAACATCTTTTATTTTTTTTATTCTTTTATTTGTTTGTGATATTTTTTTTTTCTTCTAGCCGATACATTTTTCAAACGGTGAATTATTTTCCTCATTTTGTGCTTTCAGGGCATTTAAGTTATTTCATCTATCTCTTCGTCGGTTTCCACAGCATCCACATCCATATTTTCTTCTTCTGCAAGCTCCACCTGCTCTTTAGAATAACGGTTGTCCTGAAAAATATACAATTTACTGTAGGCAAAACAGCTCTTTACAATCTAAAAACTTAGTTGAAAAAAACATTCAGTACACAATGTAGTTTGAGTCGAGATAAACTAATTTGTTGCTGTGGGAGTTTAATGAGAAGGCATTTTTTGTTGGCATTACCTATATTTTGACAGTGTTAATTGCCGCATAAAATCATTACTTACAATAAACATTAGAATTCCTTGATTGGACAAATAAACACGGCCACATTCGCTTTTTGGGCCTATTTTATCTTGATCACGGAAGTGCTTCGAACAAATGGCAGTAGATTTAGTAGGTAGCCAGTCAGTCTCTTTTCTCAGCAATCGGATTATTGATTGAGAAGCATCTTTAGGTACTCTGGAAGATTGTTAATTATTATTAAAAAATATTTAAAATCGCTAATTCCATAAATTAAAAACTCCCACAAATGTGGGAAACTAAAACATAGTCTTTAGTTGTAACACTGATCATAATTTAAAAAAAATCTATTTTATTTATTTTACCGCGTTTTTACGATGGTATAAACACAGAAACAATAAACTTACGTGTGGAAAGTAATTCCGGTAGTTTTTGTGATCTAGAATCGCATTCTTTCATTAGGTACGCATTTACCTATTTTGGCGATATTTTTTGTCGCGCGTCACTCGGTTCACTTCGGCTGCCGTCATACAGAGCACTGAACTGACGTTAGCTACGCATACGGCCGGGGCCGTATGTCACGAGAAGTGAAGGACAAAATGACAACGCTAGTAGGTAAATAATTAAAGCGTTAAAACCAATAAAATAATAATTATTCTAAACGATTGCTGTTATATAACTTAAAATAGCAATCGTTTAGAATAATAATAGTAGGCACTAAATTAGATTGATTTTGCAATAATTTTTATTATTTTTTTTCCCTGGGTTCCTTTTTAAATACTGAACTTACCCCATAAGCTATGGCATGCAATTACTTTAACACCCTGTATTCAGAAACGATTCAGATATGAGTAGGGTACTACTTCGATATTTGAAAAGTTCTGACAAAAAGCAGGACATTTGCAAAAAGTCTGGACATTTTATTTTTAAATCTTTGTTTTCACAGTATTTATATTCGACATTTTAAATTTATAAAAGATAACCCCATACAAAAAGCCCGGAAAAATGACAACCGGACGAGGGCCAAAAAGCTGGACATGTCCGGACAAATCCGGACGGATGGTAACCCTACTTATGAGAGTTCCGTTGATAGAACATTTCAACGGCAAACGAGTCGCCGACACAATGTTCGTATTATATTATTACCTTGCTTTGTGTAACTGCTTACTTTACCGGCGAAAGCGGTGTCCACCACCACCAACTCCATGTCTGGTCGCTGTACTTCGCACACCACGGTTATGAGTTCGTTACTTACATATTTGTATTTAATTTCATAAGAATGGCAGAGAGGATGCTTGAGTTGTGGTCGTAGAATCATGCCATTAATGTTGATACTTACAATATCTATAAAAACAAAATCATTATCAAATCATTAGTAAGAAGGATATTTATTCATTTCATAAACCGCTTTGTTTTGAAAGCTTTACTGTTGTGCTACGGTAGGTATATGTAATTATGTTACTTATTAAACATTTATCAGAAAGGTGTGGTGATATTTGGTACCTATAGATAGACCATCAAACCGACCAACTTTTTCCATGGGACCAACATCGTAATGGCGAAAAAATTATCAGCCGTCCCATACATTTGGGTCGAGTAGGTATTGAAGTTTTGTATGGGACTTGTCGCGAACTCGCGATTACGATTTTGTTCCCATTGAGGAAGTTGATCAGTTTTATGTTCTCTACGTTGCACCTTTAAGATACTTGCTGCACTGGTAAAACTAGATAGATAGATAGAATACTCGTTATATAGCTCTTTATTTTTGTATACTAGCTGTGCTTCTAAAGCTCCATCAATCAATCAATCAATCAGTTTATACTAGCTGTGCTTCTAAAGCTCCATCAATCAATCAATCAATCAGTTTATACTAGCTGTGCTTCTAAAGCTCCATCAATCAATCAATCAATCAGTTTATACTAGCTGTGCTTCTAAAGCTCCATCAATCAATCAATCAATCAGTTTATACTAGCTGTGCTTCTAAAGCTCCATCAATCAATCAATCAATCAGTTTATACTAGCTGTGCTTCTAAAGCTCCATCAATCAATCAATCAATCAGTTTATACTAGCTGTGCTTCTAAAGCTCCATCAATCAATCAATCAATCAGTTTATACTAGCTGTGCTTCTAAAGCTCCATCAATCAATCAATCAATCAGTTTATACTAGCTGTGCTTCTAAAGCTCCATCAATCAATCAATCAATCAGTTTATACTAGCTGTGCTTCTAAAGCTCCATCAATCAATCAATCAATCAGTTTATTTGTTCCATTGCGCTTGTGTGGACTAATATTAGGTACTGTTTGATTACATGATTGGTTGAAGCTCTCCTTCAACATAGCACTAAATAAATAAGAAACACATTCATAAAATATTCGCAAACGCGTTACACATAGGTTGGTACTATTAACAATGATATTATAATAAAGAGGTAGATATGGCACTAGCGCGCGCAAATTGTTGTAGACAAATGCAGACAATTGTAGTCATTTGATTCAGTCGGATAATAGCAGCGAGCGAAACAAAGCGTGTCCGTGGCGTGACAGTATATCTAAAATGCCAAGCTATCTGTTTATGTATCATACGTTCCGTATTATTTATCGCAGTCGTAGTTGAACACTACTGTACACGTATAATATGTAAGTACATTTGTTATAACAACTCAACAATATCCGAACGCCGCTCAGTATGAACGTAGCATATCTTTCCGCTATAATATCACTGACTAATAAGTAGGTGGCTGGCTCGGGAATGGCTCATCGTGGTTTAGAGATTTACACAAACGTGGAGGGATAGGGGAGAGGCGCACGCGACGACACTCCCAAAAATTGAGACTTTTCAATTTCAAAGCTAACCGCAGTCAGGTGCGACGCGAGTCTAGTAGATTTGTTTTAATGAAAACATCATGGAAATGCGGGATCCTTAACTCATACACTCAGTTTAAGACACCCAAGTAAAGTAGATGTCGCTACCCCTCAAGTGTCGAATGCACCCCATGTGTGCATAAGAAAAACGCTTTTTTATTAGGTATATAAGCTTATATCACATATATATAAACGTAAAAAAACATCATCCGATGGAAAACCAATCATCATCATTAGTTATGAACCTATGGACTTCGCAGCTAACACCCCCTCCCCCCCGCGTGTCAAATGCACCCCAAGTGTGCAAAAGGACAAAACTTTACATAATGGGTATATAAGCTTAGATCACCTAAATAAAAACGTAAAAAAACATCATCCGATGCAAAACATATCATCATCAGTAGTTGTGAACCTATGGGGTTCGCAACTAACCCCCAAACCTCCCCACTCGCTGGGGTTTTGGGTCTAAAATTACCCAAACTCAGACACTTGAGGGGTTAATTTAAGGTGTATGGTATCGGTAGCTGGGTCATATTCAAAATAATTGTAGTTTTACTACTGTCCTAATGTCCAACCCAATTATTTTTATAATGAGATACAACTGACTAAAATTTCATAAACAAACTGATTAAATGTTTATTTGAGCTTAATAAAAAACAATTAAACATTTGTTACGGCTAAACAATTCACAAAAAAAAAAAAAAAAACGACACATTGCCTAGGTTCTGCTTCATACAAGTATTCAATGTCCACGTCTTTGACGGTAAACTAAAAAAAAAATTTAACTATCAACCACAATACAAAGGCAAAAAAAAAGTATGTATTCAGCAAATATTGTTTAAACTTTATAACTTCGGTAAGCAAAGTATATATTGTTAGTATTTATTGTTGTTCTAATTTAATTTATTAAGCCTAAAGGCAACCGAACTCCTAGTATTGAAAACAAACCTAAGCCTATAAATACAAAAAGAATGCCGAACTCAATATATTTAGAACCAACAAAATGCATAGAAGTATTTAAGGCAACTATGGAATTACGCAATACAAATTCGGCCGGTTATGATCACATAACAACAAAAATTCTAAAACAAAACATATGTGCTGTAGCTAAACCCTTAACCTACGTTATAAATCTATCTCTTGAAAACGACATATTCTCTGGCAGTCTAAAATTTTCCATGGTAAAGCCAATTTACAAAAACAAATCTAGACTCGAAGCTGGTAATTACAGACCCATTACATTAATCCCAGTAATTTCAAAAATATTCGAAAAAATAACGAGCACTAGACTAATGAATTTCCTTATGAAAAATGATGTAATTAGTATCGAACAGAATGGATTTCTAAAAAATAAATCTACTACATTAGCATGTTTTAAATTAGTAAAAGAAATGCTAAGCGCACTAGACAAAAAAAAATCCAAGTGGCAGTGTATTTAGATATGAGCAAGGCGTTTGACATGGTAGACCACGATTGCTTATTTAAAAAAATAGAACAATATGGAATAAGAGGGCCTGCTTATAAATGGTTCGAAAGTTACTTGAGGGGTCGACAACAATGCACAGAAATAAAACAAAATTGTACAAATACGAATACCCAAAAAACCTTTACTTCAACATACGTGGTAAACCAGTATGGTGTACCACAAGGCAGCGTACTTGGTCCGTTACTATTTATAATATATATAAACGAATTGCCAAAATCCACTGATCAATTCACTGTCCTTTTTGCCGATGACACCACTATTTTGACTAAAAAAAACACAATAGACGATGCTATACGGGTAATAAATAAACCTCTGGTGGATATTGTTGACTGGTTGGACTCGAACAACCTGAAAATAAATCTGGCCAAAACTAAATATATGACATATACTACAGTTAATAAAAATAGGGAAAACTCAGACATAAATATAAAATACCAAAATCATGACATTGAAGAAGCTAATGACATTAAATTTTTAGGTATAGTTATTGACAGATTCTGTAATTCGAAACCACAAATAGATAATGTATGTAAAAAATTAAACAAATTCGTATTTGCACTTACAAAAATAAAAATTCTCACAAATATATAAACTGCTCTGATGGTTTACCACAGTCATGTTTGTTCTATTCTAAGATATGGATTAATAATATGGGATAACTCTACGGACGGCCAGAGAGTATTAATTGCTCAAAAAAAATGTATTAGATCAATTTTTAATCTTAAGTGGACTGATTCTTGTCGACCAATATTTATGCAGCAAAAACTGCTCACACTTCCGTCATTATACATATTTGAAGCATGTAAATTCGTAAGAAATAATGAATTACTTTTTAATAAGGACGAAAAACTCCGTTTAAAAGAAAAGTCGTTCAAAAACCATTTCTCATCCCAAAAATAAGTCGATTTTTTGGGATGAGAAATGGTTTTTGAACGACTTTTCTTTTAAACGGAGTTTTTCGTCCTTATTAAAAAGTAATTCATTATTTCTCGTAATTGTGTGATAAAAACTGTACACTATAGCAGTTACAATTTACAATAAACTACCTGTAAGCATAAGAAATTTATCAAGCTTAGAATTTAACAGGACTCTCTTTAATTGGCTTTCTGATAGATGTTTCTATTCAATAGACGAATTTATGAAATTAAAACATTCAATTTGTGTAATAATTTACTAACAAACTAGGAAAACTATATTTTTATACTTTATATTTTAATGTACATACACACGGCTGCACATCGAGCTGTGCATTTCCGGTTTACGCTGGCCTCTCACTGTAAGGAAATCCTATACAGTGCGAGGTCGGCTTATGCTGGAGATGTGTAGCTTGATCTGTAGCCGTGCGTACAACTGCGTGAAGATTTTAAATTATGTACTATGAATTTGTGATTATTATTTAAACTCTAGAATTTTAAATTTTAAATATTATAAGTTTATTTTGAACTAAATTAATATAAATCTATTTAAAATATTTAAGTATTGCAATTATTAATTGTTAGGAATTGACTGGATCTTGTAGGTAGACTCGACATTTATAACTAAATGATCTAATTGATTTTAATGACTTATTAAGCTATTGTTAATCAAGTATAAAATCAAATTTAATTCTAATTTGAAAATGTCAAAGTTTCTTATTATTATTATTTTTAAAGTGTCTTTGACATATCTCGGGACCCTGGGGTCCCGGACTTTTGGAAGGCGTACGAGGGGCCGAAGCCAACTCGCAGAGGCCCCTTAGACAATTTTAAATTATGAGGAGGCACCAACCGACGATTATCCCTGTATACACTATGCAAGTGTACCCAAAGACAACCCCCGGTTGGTGCAGGACTATTGCAGAATATAGAAACAAAACATATTGGGCTATGGGTTTGGGTGGTGCTTGGTGCTGGACTGGTTACCTAGAACTATGAAAGGACTATGGCCCCTGCCTGATCAATGTTTTATTATACACGGAAAAAAATGGCAGGGGGTGACTTGCACACTCAATAATGGGCCCCCGAAAACGGTCGCTAGCACATAGTGTCGTAGCGGCCAGGGAGCAACATATCCTGAGGTGCTTCTGAGGAGTGGAGAGGTATTCCACGGTTCTCAGAACAATCCCAGAGCCCGGAAGATGGTCAAGATCCCTACAAACACTTACTGGAATACTTCCTTCCTCCGAGCACGTTTGCTCTTGCGAATCTCCACTCAAGCCAGCCAATAAAGGCAAGAATGAGGTGGGAGCTCTGTTCCCGTCATTGTTCACTCCAGCCGGCCAATAAAGGCAAGCGAGAGGTGAGGAACAAGACTTCTCCCGGGAGATAGGGTCCGTGGGGTCGCTACTGCCCAACAGCTCGCCACATGCTGCGCTGCGGGTTTCTGTATCTCTCTTGGTCTGGCTCCTCATCCTAGACCCGTTCCGGCAGAGTAAACTCTACAGGCACAGACCTAGAATTCGGAGCACGCAAGCCCCACCACGACGTCAACGTAGAGATACTGCGGTGGGGTTATTATTATTATTATCAATATCTATAAAAGGAAAGCGTTACTGACTGACTGACTGATCTATCAACACACAGCTCAAACCACTGAACGGATTGGGCTGAAATTTGGAACACAGGTAGCTATTATGACCTAGGCATCCGCTAAGAAAGGGTTTTTGGAAATTCGACCTTTAAGGGGGTAAAAAGGGGGGATATTGTTTGTATGAAAAATCTTATTCCTTGAGTTAATAAACATGAAACTTGGCACGAATATTTATCTAAGTAAATTATGATTTTTGTGATTTTATGTTTTTCTAAACTACCCCCTAAAGGGAAATTGGGGAGTCTCAAAGTTTGTATGGAACAATTTTAACGCGCAATCCGATTAACTCAAAACTCAGTATTTATACTTAAAACCAAAAATAAAGAATAATGTGTGTCACAGTTTTTCGAAAATCTACCTCTAACGGGGTGAAAAGGGGTAGTAAATTTCACAGGGGAGGATTTTACTGCGTGGCTTGATTAACTCGAAAATTGAAGTAAATAATCTTTGATTCAAGCTATGGAAATATCTCAAACCATTTTTTTAAATTCCACCCCTGTGGGGGTGAAAACAGGGAATACAATTTACATGAAAAATGTTATTCAATTGGTTTTAATTGACTTGAAACTTGGCACAAATATTTGCCTAAGTTTGTCATTATTAGTTTTTTAAAACTACCCCGGAGGGAGGGTTAGAGGGGCAAGGGAGGGGTGGTGAGGAATGTGAGGGGGAGGATGATGGACGCAGGGAGAAAGGGCAGGAGAGGTGAGGAGAGGAGGAAGACATGGTGAAGGCTGAGGGGTGGGTAGGGGTTGGTGAGTTGGAGGTGGAGGAGAGGGGGAGAGGGAGGGGACGGGGTGGTGAGAGAGAGAGAGCGAAGGGGAAGTGGTGAAGGGGGTGTGAGAGTGAGTGAGAGGGGGAGGGAGAGGTAGCGGAAGGGGATGTGGTGAAGGAACGAGCTAAACTCTGGAACTACCCTACCAGTCGGACTTTAAAAAATCATTTTGCATTAATGATAGCCCAAATCTTATAAAAGGCATATTTAACATCACTCTAGGACCCTTAGGTGCCGAGCAAAAAGAAAAAAAGTCTGAAAGAAAAGTAAGTGAAAACGAAGTAATAGCGCGGGTAGGCAATGCTATGCGACGGGGTGGGTCGAGCAAAAAATAAATTTCACGCGGACGAAGTCGCGGGCTAAGCTAGTTACTTAATATTTGCACAACCGAAAGGTTGAATATAGTGTAACAAACATAACTACTGTATAACATCTAATGTACATCCTATATTCAAGCAAATAAAGATATCATTCATTAAAGGGTATCCAGATTTTACGCATATCTGTTATTCTTTTCCATTATGCTATTTTAACATTATTTCCTTGGCGATAAACAAAATTTGACATACTGGAAACATTAGTTCGCTAGCAGTCATGACGTAACAATAAATGCTGACTGCTGGATAAATTTGTTCAGTATAGTTTTTCGGATGTTTCGTTGCGTAAAGAAAATTAGACTTTTAAAAGATATTTGACTATGAGATGTACTACGCTACGTAGCGGTAAGTACTTACTGTTTTATTACTCACACTAGGAAATATCTTAGTATATTTGCTATGAATATAAAATATTCGTATATCATATGAATCGGTGTGGAAATAAATAGATTTGTAAGTTAGACACGTGCAATTAATTCATATTTGTTATATTATCTGTCACTTTTTTCTGTTACATAACAGATATGAACGATTAGGCGTTGTTCACATTGTCTCATGTATGAATTAATATATTAATACTTACTGCTTAAAATAATAGTACCTAATAGGTTTAATGTCATTTATGCTACATTTTATCGTTGTTCTCTATTAACATAGTCGCTATTTTTAAACGGTTAAACTTGGGATTACGAATTGTTCCATGATTTATGACAATTATACTAAAATATGATCACCGAAATGTTGTTTCATTATGTACCTACCTAGTGTCCCAACCCGGCTTCGCACTGGTAGCACTATGATACCTAATCTATGTAGACGAACTATAATAGGTGCTTATGAATAGGTAGTGATAGTGATGACGGTATTCTACTATTCCAGATGTTTTAATTTGATAAACGTCAATTATTTATTTAAAAAAACAAGTGCTATTTAAACTTGTCCTAATAATTCCATTCTGTTATTTTTCTGTTACAGTCAAATAATATTCATATCCGTTTCCTATCCGTTACTTACAATTATTTTGAATATGACCCAGCTACTCAGTTCGTCGCTAATTTAACTAAGTGACGTAACTGATTCGAAGCACATTTTACAGGGCAAGCTATTTTTCTTTTTTTTTTTTGTAAACTGTAGCTACATCGGTCTCGATTTTTACGCCGATTAGATAGATCTTGGAAAATGTATCAAATTACTATAGTAAGGTCGGCTATCGGCTTAGTCCAAAATGTCAGATACGTCAGTTCGACGATTACTGACAAATGCATGAAGACTGGACAACAGGTCCATTCAAATCTGTGTGGTTCTTTCCTCGAAATACTATTTCAGACACTAATTTACACGTCATTTACAAGATCTGACCAAGATTTGATCTGGACTTTAAAATAGACACCTGAGTTTGTTCCACCATTTCTTCTCAGGAGTAGTCAGTTAGTCACATAGGAAATGCAGGGTCCATCCAGCTTTTTTTTTTAATATGCCGTGTAAAAGTGATTCCTATATCCTATAATTTACAGAGTAAACCACTTCATTTCATTTTATTTTAATGAGGGTATTAAAGTGACAACGATGACTAAAATCGAGCCAATGTTTGCTTGTATTACCTAATAAAATCAAATCAAAACAAACTTACTGAATACTGTCCGCATAATAAATGTCAGCTTAACTTTGGTGTAGTCAGTCGACTCCTCACTAGTACATGTCATATAACTATTGTTGTGACCAGAATGCAATTTTGCACGGAAACTGATTGCTTTGTATGACGATAGGTCTTTCATGGTAGAATTATCTGAAATAAAACAATTGCAGATCATTATAGTTGACTGCTGACGTTGCTTGCTTGCGTGCTGGATGAACTAAAACGAATCTAAACACTTTTTGATTTGTACGTAAAATTAATCCGAGAATTCGATATTCACACCCATCTAGGTGATACCGATCTGGTGCCGAGCCTAATGTTAGTGTGCGATGACCTTTAGTATGAGGTCCTATCAAGATCTTTTTCTTTTCGAAAGGGAGGAAGAAAGTGTATTGTAAACTATTTATTAATAACAATAACATAGGTACTTACCATCGCAAATGTTCTCTATGGTACAAAGGGATATATAAAAAAACTCACCGCTCTTTGCTCCTGCCATCACATATTCCATCGTGAGCCACATTGGGTTCAAGAAGTTGATGCAAGTGACGTCGACTTTATCGCCGTCTGCGTATTGGTACTCGGCAGTGAAGTCGACGTCCTTCTCCGACAGGTCCGTGCGAACTGCTTGCAGTACCATGTTGTTCACGAGGATCGTCTGAGGCGACTCTATGGGATTACAAGATTCTTAGTCGACTGGGAATTATAAATAACTAGCTTTTGCCCGCGGCTTCGCCCGCGTGGATGTCGGAAAATATCCCACGGGAACGTACTACCGGGATTAAAAGTACCCCAAGGCCGACGTTCGCACGGACGTAAAAATATCGCGGTGGGATTTTATCGCGCTCTGGATTTTCAACTCTCGGTTTTGAGCCGATCTTTGAGAATCCAACCCTAACAACAACAGAGCGCATCCCAGCGCGACGAAAACACTGTTGGATTTTTAACTCTCAGCGCTAAGCAGAACGTTGAAAAGGCAGTGCGCTAAAAAAATCGCCGCGATATTTTTATGCCCGTGCGAACGTCGGCTAGACAATAATTATCTTCTCGCACTGCTTATATAGTACTCGAGAAGCGGCGCGCAGATTGATATCTGATTGCTGGAGGATAATAAATCTTAAAACCAAACAATAGTAAACGGAAAATTACCAACATGCATGCCTTTGAAAGCAACTTTAAAACGAAAATATAAATCCTCTTTATTCCCTATCCCGTGGGAATTAAAAAAATATTAAGACTAAATGTTACTTCAAGATACGAATTACCCAATCCCTTAAATATCTTAAAAAGAGGTAATTTTTCAAAATCAAACCCATAGAATTTTCATATCCCTAACTTAAGAAATGCTGGGATTCTCACAAAACTTTCACCCCCTGTAGGATTATTTTTTAAGACAAAAAGTAGGCTATGTCATTCCCCAGGATGCCATCATAGTCTTACCAAATTTTATCGATATCCATGCAGTTTTGTGAATTTTAAAATCATCCCCTATTTTACGCCCTTAGGGGATGATTTTTCAAAAACGCTGTACCACATATTTCTTTATTTCCTACCAAAAGCATAAATTTTAATTTTCATAGGCCTAACTTAAGAAATGCTGGGTTTCCCTTACAAAATTTCATCCCCCATATCACCCCCTGTAGGATAATTATTTAAGATAAAAAATAGGCTGTGTCCTTCCCCAGGATTATTGGAATATGGGTTTGGGAAACGAAAACAATGTATGTATTCTAATATTTCTTCTATTAATAAGATGCACATTACATTTGTTACTTTACCTAACATTCAGCAAGACCGGAAAAAGCACACATGACACAGATTACAAAACCAAACAGAAGGCGCCATCAGGTGGCAACAGAATAAATACTAATCAATAACTTTTGTGTGACCAGAGTTAAATTTTTCTAATTGTAACAAGGATGCCATCTGTAGCCTTGTCAAATTTTATCGATATCCGTGCAGTTTTGTAGATTTTAAAATAACTCCTATTTTACACCCTAGGGGATGATTTTCCAAAAACGCTGGACCACATATTTCTTTATTTCCTACCAAAAGCATAAATTTGAATTTTCATATCCCTAACTTAAGAAATGCTGGGTTTCCCATACAAACTTTCACGCCCTGTAGGGTTATTTTTGAGACAAAAAGTAGCATAAGTCCTTCCCTAGGATACCACCCTAAAGCCTTGCCAAATTTTATCAAAATCTGTTCGGTGGTTTAGCCGTGAAAAGGTAGACACAGACAAGTGGTACAGACAGACAGACAGAGTTACTTTCGAAATTATATTATCAGTATGGATAATTGTTATTTTCCTCGCTGGAGAGCTCCGATAAACGCGTGCGATCGCTGCTAATCATAGAAGTGCTATAGGGCGAAGCGCGGCCTTCAACGCGCTATATATGTGCCGCCGCCCGCTATGTCCCCGCATTTTTAACCGACTTCTAAAAAAGGAGGAGGTTCTCAATTCGGTTGTATTTTTTGTATGTTTTTTTCCTCATTACTCCGTCATTTATGAACTGATTCGGAAAATTCTTTTTTTATTTGAAAGGGTACCTCCAGATTAGTCCCATTTTTATCAAAATCCAATTCTGATGATGGGATCCATGAGGAATCAAGGGAACTCCTCAAATATTATAGGTATACAAATCAAGCGTTTGCATTCAGAAAGTATCATCTAGTGAAGTGGAACTGATGAAGAAGACGACAGATGGCCACGGGAACTCCTCAACGACGATAAGTACCTATTTCACGGGTAGCGATAAGATATCTCGACTAAAATAGTTAAGCCACTATGACGAAATGGTTCTGATGAAAATGGTACCATCGAACCGATCTGATGAAGAAGCCGGAAGGTAGGCATCGGAACTCAGTAATAAAATAATGTATCCTAGCCGTGTTTGGGCTTATAGGAATTGTCATGAGGTGCACTCTGGCTATAAATGATTTAATGGTAACTATATGCCGCTTCAAATTGCGCTACTTGAGTTGTATGTGTGTGGCCTTGATTGTCAGAAGGCAGATTTCGTAGCCTCGTTATCTCTGTCAACTAAAACTACGCCTACCAAACTTCTGACACTACTCTATCGCGACGTATTTGCCTTTTTGCAAAGTTTTTATTTGAAATGGTAGTTGAGACTGTCTCATAAAAAGATCTTCGAGTTCTGATGAGTGGCTTTTGAGTTAGATTCAATAATTTAATACGTATTTTTCCCATTTAGTCTATGTGGATGATGCTCTAATTTATTTTGCAGAGTGGTATTCAGATTTGTGTGGGATAGGTACCACTAAAAAGTGAAAAATAAAAACTTTTTACAAAAAAAAAAAACAACCGACTTCCACAAAACACTACAAAGTGAAAAATAATTATAATTTCAGAAGTCGGTGGCAAAAAAACGAAAATAAATAAAAAACCAAAGACACCGACTTCCGAAATTAAAGTTATTTTTCACTTTGTAGCGTTTTTTTGGAAGTCGGTTGTTTTTTTTTTTGTAAAAAGTTTTTAAATCTGTAATATCTTCGAAAATATTCATTTAAATTACATGCTGTAAATGGCCATATTGATCTATAGTAAATGCACAATGTATTTAAGGTACTTAATTGGATAAGGATTAATGCTGCATTGCTTAAAATCGCTTCGTAAATAAGCCATTATTTCTCGTAAAAAGTAAAGGATGAAAAATGGTTATTGTGGGTTATCCCTGAGAGATAGACATATACCATCGCGGACTTTTTTGCAGACCTTTTTAAGGTGTACAATACTGTAGTACATTATTTTGATCTATCTCGTAGGGTTCAGTCAGCGTTTGCAATGTAAGCGCAAAAAAATGTGTTTATTTACGACATCACATTAGAATCCTCTAAAATTATCAGTGTTTCTCTACTATATTATGCATGTATTATACATATAAACCTTCCTGTTGAATCACTCTATCTATTAAAAAAAACCGCATCAAAATCCGTTGCGTGGTTTTAAAGATCTAAGCATACATAGGGACAGACAGACAGCGGAGCGACTTTGTTTTATAATATGTAGTGAAGTATTTATTATGTTTTACTAGCTTTTGCCCACGGTTTCATTCGAGTCCTAAGAAACAACTTCATGTACAAAAGTAAGTATATTATTATTATAAGATCTACCTGTGCGCCAAACATTCAAACCCGTTCAGCCGTGATTAAGAGGAAATGTGGGTGCTCTTTTCTCCATACAAAAAGATACAAACGCTCTCGCCTGTTATCTTTCTGGTTAATGACCATAAAGCAATGATTTTTTACAGAAATATAAATATCAGCTACTTGTATGCCCCTATGTTTTCCTTTTTGATGATATATTATTTTTATAAGAACTAGAACCCCCCAAAAATGCTCAAAATTGCCTATTCAGACCGCTGTCAACAGACGCCTAGTGTACCAATTTGACAACTATTAACGAAAAAAGAAAAACATAGGGGCATAGTATACAGGGTGACTTTGAAAACATGTGACAAAATTTAAGGGGTTGTTCTACGCATCAATATGAACAACTTTTACTATGGGACCAAACCTGAAATCGCGAAAAAAAAATCAGCTGTTCAGTACATTTTATTATTGCACCTAACGAAATCCAAATATTATCTTGCAAAGCGTACCCGGTTTTGCATGTAAATATCTGACAGTAAAATTTTCTTGGCTGGCCTACGACATTTCACATCAACAGCACGCAAGTGGTTCCGTACAGTTTGTAATGTGACGTCATGTTTAGTCGCCATGGAACGAGTAGTGAGGAAGGGCTCAGCCATATTTATCACAGTGCCGCACATTGGTAAATCCAGCCTTTGGTCCCGGTCGGCGAGGATCAATGCTTCCCGAATCTGCATAACGATGGACCCACAATTGCACAGTTATTCTCTGTGAACAATAATAAAGTAATGTTACAATAAACAATAAATTAAACCTAAGTATTAATTAAACTTCAAAACATAATACCTAATAGCATTTTGTTACTCACCGATATCTTTAAACGCCTCGCAATTTTACCAATTGAAGGCTCTTACAGACAGAGGCGATATCGCGTCGCGACGCGATATTGCGATATTATATCCGTAGAACAATTTCTATGGAATCGCGCGCGACCATTCACACAGGAGCGATTATCGCCCCGCGACACAGATATATCGCGTCACGTGACGCGGACTAGGTTAGGTTAGGTTAGTTAGGTTAGATATCGCCGCGATATCGCCTGGCGATATTATCGCCACGCGATATCGCGGCGATATCTAACCTAACTAACCTAACCTAACCTAACCCAGGACAGTTTCATTCGACGGTTCGTCGAAAAAAAACCCAACCAACCAAAACTAAGTAAGTACCTACCTAATTGAACGCAATTTTTTCCTGCTGCGAATTTTTACATGCGTCCGTGGTCCGTAACGAACACCACACGATGGGGTGGTAGGGTGGTGGGTGGTGGTAGGTACCTAAACTTGACCACACAACACGGAAAAATAATAGTAGGTACTACGTTCGTAACACAGCAGTTCGGACTCTTCGAACGTGCTATTTATTACGAAGTATTTATTTAAAAATCAAGATTTTTTAAGTAACTTAGTTAAGTACCTTTAACCCCTCAAGTGTCGAATGCACCCCATGTGTGCATAAGGAAAACCCTTTGCATAATAGTAGATAAGCTTATGTCATATATATACGTAAAAAAATATCATCCGATGGAAAACTAATCATCATCAGTAGTTGTGAACCTATGGAGTTCGCAGCTAACCCCCCTCGCCCCGCGTGTCAAATGCACCCCATGTGTGCAAAAGGACAAAACTTAACATAATAGTTATATATAAGCTTATATCAGAGGAGCTTGTGGCTAAGTAATAACAGCCGCACGGGTCGATCCATCAGGTTAAGCTACGCTTGCCGGGGTTGGTCCGTGGATGGGTGACCATCTTTACATATCGGAACTCCTCCGTGACTCGGAAAGCACATTAAGCCGTTGGTCCCGGCTGTCATTCGTGGATCTTTGACAGTAGTTACGGGTCATCAGAAGCCCGAAAGTCTGACAACCAGGTATCGTATTACCCAGTAACTGGGTTGTGAAGGTCAGATAGGCAGTCGCTCCATGAAAAATACTGATATTCAGCTGCATCCGGTTAGACTGGAAGCCGACCCCAACATAGTTGGGAAAAGGCTAGGCAGATTGTTTTGATAAGCTTATATCACTTAAATACGTATAAACGTAAAAAAACAGACATATCAGTCTGAGGGCATAGACGTATAAAAAAAGATAGACTCCGCGCCGCGCATATCGAAAGTGAAGCACCGTACCGATCTATGTGTGCATGATTTGAGTACCTGCAAAGACGCCGTCGCGTCGCCATCGCGTCGCTCGTGTCTCGTAATGGCGGCCGGTCGGCATACTATGATGTAAATGTGTGCGCGAGGCGTATTTGTACAAACGGTCCGGCTACTTACTGTGCTTCACTTTCCGATATGCGTGGCGCGGAGTCCATCTTTTTTATAAGTCTATGTCTGAGGGGTTATTAATTAAATTTTATTTTTTACGGATTTCTTTAGTTTCGAATTTACATAGGTGATTTTGGAAAACTCAATTTAATTTCTACAGGTAAAAGCATTAAATTATGTAGTGTACACACGGCTACACATCAATCTAGTCATTTCCAGTTTACAATGAGCTCTTATTGTAAGGAAATCCTACACAATGCGAGATCAGCTTATACTGGAAATTATAGCTTGATCTTTAGCCGTGCGTGCGCCGGGCTGCAACAAGTTTATTCTGAATCTCCGTGAATTATTTTTTGGGTTCCGTACCAAAATGGTAAAAAAGGAACGCTTGTGGTGTGACTCTGTCTGTCTGTCTGTCACAGCTGGATATCTCAGTAACTACTGATGCTATCAACTTGAAATTTGGAATAGTTTTAGATGAGGTTTACCCAACTATTTTGCAATAAGACTAATTTTTTTTGCAACAGGGACTCAAAGGGGGTCTTAAAAATTTAAAGTGGGGCTACTAGGGCATGTGGGGTATCATATGAAAGAGCGTTTGCACATTCTCAAACTATTTTTTTTTTGGCCGCATAGTTTTCGACTTTTGATGAAAAATGTAAAAAAAAAAACCGTTCCGCACCCCCCCCCCCCCTTATCTCCGAAGTTTGCACAGAGAAAAATCTGAAATTATTCTATGTGATAGAAGTTTATGTAAAGATTTCACGAAAAATAAAACGATGTATCTAAGTAGCACACTTTTTCGAAAATCGGAACGGAACCCTCGGTGCGCGAGTCCGACTCGCTCTTGACCGGTTTTTTAAATAAAATTATGCTCAATGCAAAACTGTCGTAATGCGAGTACTTACCTACACCTCTGCCTAACCCTTTGGGGACTGCAGGCGTGATGTTATGTAATGTGTGTACTGTGTCGACATAGTTGGGAAAAGGGTAGGCAGATGATGATTTTTACGGACTTCTTAGTTTCCAATTTACCGTGATTATGGCCTTCCATGAGAAAGTACCTATCTACCTACTCATAAAAAGGGCTAATAAGATGATTTCAAAATGATAAATAAGTAGGTACGCTAATATTAGGTATTTATTTTATTAAATTTTTAAGCATTAATTGTTCGTAAAATAGTACAGCTGCCATTGCAACCTATTTCGGTACCTATGCGGTAGCAGAATCTATCAGTTCGAATATTTATTCGAACACCTACTAAAATTAACTAAAATAAGTAAGTACTATACTCGACTCAATGCGATATTCAGTCAATCGACATAAATCGATTCAGTTTTAGCTCGGCACTAAGTATTTGTGCAGAAAAGATGGCATAACGAGCGACTGTTTTTCCATAAAGTATTAGGTAGGTACTTACTCTTTAATTTCACATCAAAATCCCTGCTGAAAAATACTTACAATTTTTATTACTTACTGTGATTTATTATGACGAGAAATCTAAACAAGCCCGGACTCGCGCGATGTCGGCCGACAACGCCCGAGCTAAACTACTAGTCTAGGTCTGAGCGAGTGTACGCTAAATACTTTATTTACTCTTTTGCGAAACGTTGCGATTGACAGACGTAAAACTAAAAATGTTTAAACTTACACAAAATGAATGTGGAATTGTTAATTTATTGTGTATATATTTATATATATTTATTTAGTACAGGCGAGGCCTACCCTTTACGATGTGAAGTGTGCGTCCTACCTACCTAATTTTGCAACCCTATGCTGATCCCGTGAAGTACTGCAGTGCTTGTACTAGATATTATACCTAATTATTTTTAAGTGTGCGTTGTTGACCTTTCTGTTCAATACAATTATGCACAGCCGCTACTGTATCAATAGTTTTACGAATCAATCAAGCCAGTCTAAGCTGACCTCACATACAATACAAGTACCTACGATCGTTTTATCTTGGCGAGTTCGAACTTCGCGCAGAAGGCTGCGCAGTAACATTTGTTAGGAACCAAATGCGACATGAGGCGAGTGCGAGTGAGAGAACATGCGCGAAACGTCTTAGTGCCTATGTTCGGACTCGCCAAGATAAAACGTCCGTACTTGTACCTACTATTAGGCTTGCAGTAGTTGCAGTACAATAAGAGGTTAGGAGGTCAGGTGGTGTGGTACTGGAAATGTGTAGCTTGCTTGTAAGAAAAAAAACCTTTATCGTGAAATTGAAATAATAGGTAATACACAATATTCGAGTTTTGAGTCGAAATCCGCGATTAACATTAGGTACCTACATAGGGCAGTGGCGTGTGCGGCACAGAATAAATAATAGTAGGTACTAACTTAGTGCGGCGCGGGCGGCGCGGCGACGAGCCTCCGCTGTCGCGCTGGCTAGCGGCATCTTTAAAAGGATACCTACACACTATTGACCGCGCCGCGCGCCGGGCCCACCAAAACCATTATTAAGAGGAAACGTGGGTGCTCTTTTCTCCATACAAAAAGATACAAACGCTCTCGCCTGTCTTCTTTCTGGTTAAGGCGGGGAGAGTCGTAAAAACGTCGTTTAGTTTAGTGTTTTATTCGTAGATAACACGGATTTAAATTTTGAAAAAAATATACAGGGTGTAAGGGAAACGCTTCCGAAAACGAAGACAGGTGATAGGGCTAGTAATTCTCGATACGATACCATAAAAAATTCTGAAAAAAAAAATTGTCAATTTTACTAATTTTGGAACGAAGTTCCTTATCGCGCGTTGTGAAAGGGGGCTAGACGGAAAAAATGGGAACGAAAAGTTGTCACGACACTTTTTGCTATAGTAAGCTATGTATGTATGTATTGTAAGCCGTGCGGCGTGCGCATGTTTCTCTGTCTGTCTCTCTCTCTCTCTCTTATAGAAAGCAAGCCAGATATTTTCATTTCTATTTCGCATTGAACAGTGTGGTGTCGCGATGATGATGATGATGATGATGATGATGATGATGATTATGATGATGATGATGATGGTGATGATGATGATGATGGTGATGATGGTGATGATGATGATGATGATGACGATGAGTATAAAAATAAAATTTTATTACAATTCCTTCACTAATTAATCGAAAGGAACTTCGTTCCATCCGGGTGTCCCTTGACACCTCTCAAGTTTTTTTTTTAGCAATTTTCGTACACTATGCTGTGAGAACAGTCAAATGGAACCATTATTTGCGATTAAACACATTTTTTATTTAAAATTGTAGCATGCAATGTATTCGTAAATAAATTTCAGCTGACGCTCGCGCATACCCTCGAGGTCACAGTGCGCGCGAGCTGTCCGACCGCAGTGCGGCCGTCGACCCCGCGTCACAGATCCCCCCCCGCACCCGCACCCGCGTCCGCAAGACTCGCGAATTTCATTCATGCAAGGATCGTAAATCGTAATGATTTTCCCCTGAAACACGGTTACAATAATAATTTTGATCCGAATGTTCGCAAATTATGCTCACAAATCAGAAAAATCCAGTTTATTTTACTTAACCTTGAGACCCTTAACGAAGAAATACTTAGATATCTACTGTGATTGGAAAAGAAAAGTTTAAAAAGTTGGTTATGTACAAAGACATTGACTTTACAAGCAATTTTGTTAATTAGTTCATTACAATAATTTTGTACGTAGCACGTAGCAACAAAATTGAAATGTTTACACAACACGGTCACATTTTCTTTAGGCCTGGCGTCGATTACGTTATACCAAAAACAAAAAATAATAACAAGGCGACGTGCAACGCGACGGGGGGTGAAGGGGGAAGCGAGATGGCGGCGTCCGCGACTCCGCGCGCCGGTATCATTTGAATTCGTTTGTCGGCCGGCGCCGCCGCGCCGCACCGCGCACGCAGGCCGGCGGCGGCATGTTTGATCTTCTAGGAACGGGGAACCCAGTCAGTTAGTTCCGTTCCGACTTCGTGGGCGAACGCACGCAGCTATTCTACCGAATTTAATACTGTTTTGTTTATTTGTTAGTTTTCGTGTATCAATAATAACTAGTTATTATTGATAAGTTTTTAGTGCTGTTTTATTGTTTTTTACTTTTAAACAATGCCTGACGCATACGTGTACAGTGCTCGTTTTTTTTTGTGGGGGTCTCGTGGGGGTATGTGAAGAAAGAGTGTTTGATCGAGAATGTGACAGTGCTGATGAAATGCGGGGCAGAATAAGTGCAGAATGGGGTTGGATCTAGAATCGTTTGGCAGGAGGAGGGGGGTGAATGGGGTGAAAGTTGGTAGAGGTTGGGTCCCTGATTATAACGCTACCACTCTCATTACAAGGTAATGCATATTTTTTGAGAAATTAATAAAAAATATTTCTAACCTCAAATCAGATAAACAGTGAAATGAAATGTCAAAATGGGCGATTGACAACCAAATTTGTATCAATATATTGTCTGCGGTGTAAAATGTCGTGTAAAATACGTGAAACGAAACGCAAAAAGAAAAAAGTCAGTGTCATTCAACCTAGAAATTCTGCTCAGAAGGAAGTTAGTGTGCACCCCACTTTATAGTTAAAATAGGTGGAATCTGTCCCAAAACCGAATCGGGGCACCCCGACTTTACGTAGTCTTTTGGCTGGCATACTAGAGTGTATATAAAAACCCGGAGGCGCGGAGGGAGAGCAGCCCCCGCCCGCTGTAACAAAGGTTAGGCACCATGGGTGCCTGTCCTTTGTTACGTAAGGGCGAAGGGGCTGCACTTCCCGCAGCGCCGGAGACGTTGCAGAAGCAACTTAAGTGTGTAAAACAGTTGAATTTGAACCCTACACTGGAGCTTATAAAGCCGCCTGACGCGCAAATTTTTGGTTCACTATTTTCAAATCTCAAATAGGTAGGTGCCACAGAATAAAGTTACTACGGGTGGTTTTATAATGAATATCGGATAGGAAATGAGATTTCTTCATAACATCACGCCTGAATTATTTCAAAGGGTTGGGCAGGGATGTTCAGAATATAAGTAGGCCCTCAAATGTATTTTTCTGTATACCTACATAAATAAGTTTTTTTTTTAAATTAAGTTTTTTTTCTAATTAGGTATCTTCTTATTTTTTTTTTGTATTTGAGGACGCTGAAAACGATAGTGGGGTCAAAATGAAAATCCAAGATGGCGGCTGCGAAAATATTCAAATTTTTCGACATGGGTAATGGGTTTCGTGGTATTTGAGTTCGCTGAAAACGATAAAGGTCTCAAGCTAATTTCGACCTTATTGACATTTTACAAACCCTTTGTTTTTTGGTCCAGAATACTCGGTAAATGATCTGGAAGCTGAATTTAACAAAAAAATATGAATGTCAATAAGGTCTAAATTCGCTTGACACCTCAGAAAGTGTCTACATTATTATGCACATCATTTCTAGGGTGTCAAGCTAATTTCGACCTTATTGACATTTTCCAAACCATTTGTTTTTTGGTCCAAGATACTTGGTAAATGGTCTGGAAGCTAAATTTAACAAAAAAACATGAATGTCAATAAGGTCTAAATTGTTATGTAACACATCATTGTTATGTAGCTGGACATCACTAACAGCACATTCAGCACAATACAGTCGGTGGTGTCGCATGGCGTGGGGAATAGTAGTTTCTGTCATTCCCCACGATACCATGCCAGTGGTATCGTTTTTAGTGGTGTCGCTGTCGTGGGGAATGAACGTAAAGTAAAATGGTGCGCGGCGCGTAGTTTTGAATCGTACGGGTATATAAGGTCTTCGTGTCAGTCAGATTTTAAATCCACCTTATTCACAAAAATAAATAAGTCTAAGTAGTTATTTTTATTTATTTTAACTGTTCAAGTTTACAATGCATACCTAATCTGTCTAAAACTTTCAAAAATACTTACTAGAAAAATAAAACAAAATAAACTTAAGTATACTAATCAGTTCAAGTTTATCTACTGCATTGCTCTATTCTGTGACGCAACATAGTACCTACTCGAGTTCATGAACTCATGAGCGGTGCGCTTGGCGCGCGTTTCCCGCGCATCGTAATTTATTACGTATCGCTACTCCTTGCGGGGGCTGCGGTAAGCGTTTATTAATACCTACGGCGCTTGAAAGATCCTGGCCTTAATGACCATAAAGCAATGATTTTTTACAGAAATATAAATATCACATACTTACGCCTAGTGTACCAATTTGACAACTATTAACGAAAAAAGAAAAACATAGGGGCATAGTATATATCCTTTTTATTCAGTTTATGAAATATCTTTTAAATTGGTCCAATATTGGAGGAGGAAATAGGCGAGAGCCAAACCTCGAAATGTGACTTTTTACATAGGCTATTTAGTCGGATCTGCAGTTGTCCTTATCGCACGAATTCGAGGGCGGAGCGCTCGCAGAGCGACAGCAATACCTTCTTAAAATACCTAATTTTCAAAAGTCTGGCTGCCCCCATTTCCTCTTATTAATGTATCTCTTAAGAGTTCAGTGCAATAAGGTATGATGAATGATTAACATTTGTTAGGACATTTTAGTTTGAAATGGAGAAATTATTGTTTTTTAGTTAAGTAATTCAATTTACTTATTAAGAATCATCAAAACAAAAATCTAATCAACAAAATCATCAACATTGCATGACATAAGTACACAACTATTTTGCTTATGATTTTATTTAACTTTGGAATAAAACGTTAATTAAAACTAAGTAGGTACTTAGCACAGACGTACGGTCTACGTACAAAAT
This sequence comes from Cosmia trapezina, assembly GCA_905163495.3. Lineage (NCBI taxonomy): Eukaryota > Metazoa > Arthropoda > Insecta > Lepidoptera > Noctuidae > Cosmia > Cosmia trapezina. Next base: position 9,331,170 of record LR991049.1, read on the forward strand.
TGCGGCAGGAAAAAATTGCTTGCCGCGCTTTGAATGGAACAAATACAAAGTGGTACAATACGTACTTATATGTTGCACGGGCGCGATTTTCCCGACCCCGACGTGATTTTTTATTGCGCAGCTCACACATTTTGATTTGCAACCTAGGAGTTGAGCGCCGAATGAATGCGAATACGACGTTCTATAAGTACTTACTTGAGTTCGCACGGGCCCGTAAAAAAACCGGCCAAGTGCGTGTCGGACTACGCACAATGAAGGATTCCGTAGTTGGTCTTATGAAATTATCCCAAGGACAACCTTAACATTATAGCTGAAAAACATGTTCTCCCATATATTCCAACAGTAAACGTAAGTTTGTACTCACTATATTGAAAGATTTACCATGTTATTTTTCTACAGGTATGGAACTATTTTCTGTGTTTTTTTCTACATTTTAGGCTCAGTAGTTTTGGAGATAAGGGGGGGGGGAATGGTAAATTATTTTCTTAAATAACTTTAAAACGATTTATTTAAAAATTATAAAAAAAAAATTGATACCGTTAGCAAAACTTTTTTTTTTCTTTTTTGCCCCCTAAAAGTGACCCCCATATTCAAAATTCATTTATTTACTTTAGTCATACCTGTTTGGGTCACAGAAATCCATATGTGTACCAGATTCGGAGTAAATTGGCTGTGACAGACGGACAGACAGACAGACAAACAGACACACGAGTGATCCTATAAGGGTTCCGTTTTTTCCTTTTGAGGTACGGAACCCTAAAAATCGCCTGCTTTGGTCAGGACTCAGCAGGAATCAGGAACGCAGGCAGACGTGCGTGCCGCATGCTGAAGGCCGCGGCGCACGGTCCACAATATAAAGATGATCAGTATTGTATATTCAATGAGGGGATTAGGCGCACAATGCCACATTCGCAAAATGACCTAATGACGCAAAATGACATATTCGCAAGTAATATAATACTGTATATTCTATATATACAAACGGTCGGAACGTGAGTCATACATACCTGCGCACCTCGAGTTCGATTTAGCACTCGGTACCCATGTACCTCATACACCTTTCACACCAGCGCCGCGCGTCGTCGCGCGCGATATCGCGCCGCACACACGCATGCGCACTACACGAGCTCGCGCGGTCTTGTCGTAGAACAGGTATTTTCTTTATTCTAATCCCGAACAAGTTAAATTGAACCTTATAGTCATCATCATATGGTCGTATTCGAGCCGAACGCGGAAACTACGGAGCTAAAAACATCTGGCCGCTTGAACAATAGAAGCGCATTCCACAGCGATAAGAATTCATAGAAAAAACACCTCGTTCAAATGGATGTTATGTATAGTTATGAATATCTTTGCAACTAAGTAATTAGCGTATTATCACAGTCTAAAAATCATTGTGGTATTATTAAGATAACCAAGTTTTACGAACGTTTTTGTTTGAAGATTTCGTGTACAGTTAAAATATAAAATATACAACGTGTAACGTTAAATGCGCAAAACCTCTTAAGGGGTCATTGTACTCATCATTATGAACCACTTTTACTATGTGACCAAACCTGAAATCGCGAAAAAAAAAATCAGCTGTTCATTTATGTTCGCATAACTAGTCAAAATGTACTGAACAGCAGATTTTTTTTTCGCGATTTCAGGTTTGGTCCCATAGTAAAAGTTGTTCATAATGATGAGTACAATGACCCCTTAAGAGGTTTTGCGCATTTAACGTTACACGTTGTATATAGATTTTGTGTCATTGTTGAGTAAATTAAAATGATTTCAAAATTATGAGTAAGCGGTTAGTCCCGCTATGCTCTAGTCCCGCTATGCTCGACTCGTAAAATACCTACTAAAAAGTTTCGTTATGCACGAAATTCTTCGGTTCTACGTAAACAATGGAAGGTACAGTTGGAAAGAAAAGTGTTTGAATTCAAGTTAAATTTTTTATAGCGCTATTCGTATAGGAGCTCGTGGCTAAGTAATAACAGCCGCACGGGTCGATCCGTCAGGTTAAGCTACGCTTGCCGGGGTTGGTCAGTGGATGGGTGACCATCTTTACATATCGAGATTCCTCCGTGCCTCGGAAAGCACGTTAAGCCGTTGGTCCCGGCTGTTATTCGTGGATCTCTGACAGTCGTTACGGGTCGTCAGAAGTCCGAAAGTCTGACAACCAGTCTTACCAAGGGGTATCGTATTACCCAGTTACTGGGTTGTGGAGGTCAGATAGGCAGTCGCTCCATGTAAAATACTGGTATTCAGCTGCATCCGGTTAGACTGGAAGCCGACCCCAACATAGTTGGGAAAAGGCTAGGCAGATTGATTGATTCGTATAAGTGTAAGCGTCTGTACGTTAAAATTTGTTTTGTCTCGTTCTGACTATCAATGATAGATGAATTTCAGAGCGAAATGTTTATGAATAGAGCTGTAAGTCAATACTGGACCCACAAAATTTAAGGAACACACTAACAGTTTTCTTCATCACTGCCCGCGAATGTGATTTCGTGCATAGCGAAACTTTTTAGTAGGTATTTTACGAGTCGAGCATAGCGGGACTAGAGTATAGCGGGACTAACCGGGTAATTACCCGGTTAATCCCCAGTCATAAACATTTCGCTCTGAAATTCATCTATCATTGATAGTCAGAACGAGACAAAACAAATTTTAACTTACAGACGCTTACACTTATACGAATAGCGCTATAAAAAATTTAACTTGAATTCAAACACTTTTCATTCCAACTGTACCTTCCATTGTTTACGTAGAATCGAAGAATTTCGTGCATAGCGAAACTTTTTAGTAGGTATTTTTGAGTAAGTTACCTACTTACTTATAATTTTGAAATCATCTAGCCCTTTTTATGAGTAGGTAGTTACCTTCTCATACAAGGCCATAATGTACACTACATAATGTGCTTTTACAAGTACCTATACGTAAAATAAAGTTAACTTTTCCGAAATCACGGTAAATTGGAAACTAAGAAGTCCGTAAAAATCATCATCTGCCTACCCTTTTCCCAACTATGTCGACACAGTACACACTGTAGTGACCTACACAATCATTATTATCATACGAGCGCATCACACGTCTGCCCGCCGCCATAGCGCGCAGCGCACTGAGCGACCGAAAGGGAGCGCGCGCGGCGCGCGCGCCGCGTGCGTGTCCTCTCCGAATGATGATCAGATGATGTTTTTTTACGTTTATACGTATTTATGTGATATAAGCTTATCAAAACAATCTGCCTAGCCTTTTCCCAACTATGAGCATGTTGCGGTCGGCTTCCAGTCTAACCGGATGCAGCTGATGAAGACCAGTATTTTATATGGAGCGACTGCCTATCTGACCTCCACAACCCAGTTACTGGGTAATACGATACCCCTTGGTAAGACTGGTTGTCAGACTTTCGGGCTTCTGACGACCCGTAACGAAGATCCACGAACTGTCAAAGATCCACGAATGACAGCAAGGACCAACGGCTTAACGTGCTTTCCGAGTCACGGAGGAGTTTCGGTATGTAAAGATGGTCACCCATCCACGGACCAACCCCGGCAAGCGTAGCTTAACCTGATGGATCGACCCGTGCGGCTGTTATTACTTAGCCACGAGCTCCTCTGATATAAGCTTATATATAACTATTATGTTAAGTTTTGTCCTTTTGCACACATGGGGTGCATTTGACACGCGGGGCGAGGGGGGTTAGTTGCGAACTCCATAGGTTCACAACTAATGATGATGGTTTCCCATAGGATGATGTTTTTTTACGTTTATATTATATATGATATAATCTTATATACTATTATGTAAAGGGTTGTCCTTATGCACACATGGGATGCATTCAACACTTGAAGGGTTAAAGGTAACTAAGTTATTTAAAAAATCTTGATTTTTAAATGAATACTTCGTAATAAATATGTATATAAATAAATATCCTTGGACATTTCACACAACGCTAAGCAACCTAATGCTTGTGTTATGGTAACGAGATGGCTGATAAACTACTTACATACATTTTTTTTTTTTTTTTTTTGTAAATACATACATATTATAGATAGAAAAACACCCAGACTCGGAACAAATACTTGTAGGTCGTACAAATTATTTGTTCCGTGCGGGAATCGAACCCGCGACATGCTGCGCAGCAGTCAATCGCTCAACCACGGCGCCAACCGTGTCGTCAGAATAGTATAATAGCAATGACATTAAACATCTAGTAAATAGCACGTCCGAAGAGTCCGAACTGCTGTGTTACGAACGTAGTACCTACTATTATTTTTCCGTGTTGTGTGGTCAAGTTTAGGTACCTACCACCACCCACCACCCTACCACCCCATCGTGTGGTGTTCGTTACGGACCACGGACGCATGTAAAAATTCGCAGCAGGAAAAAATTGCGTTCAATTAGGTAGGTACTTACTTAGTTTTGGTTGGTTGGGTTTTTTTTCGACGAACCGTAGAATGAAACTGTCCTGGGTTAGGTTAGGTTAGGTTAGGTTAGGTTAGTTAGGTTAGATATCGCCGCGATATCGCCTGGCGATAATATCGCCACGCGATATCGCGCCGCGCTAGTGTGAAAGGTGTTGCGACGCGATAATATCGCAATATCGCGGCGCGACCGTCGCGACGCGATATCGCCTCTGTCTGTAGGAGCCTTGAAACGTTTTGCTCATGCAAAATAATTATCTCAGCTTTTAAAAGTGTAGTTATGTGATTCATAGTGATTCAAAAATAAAAGCACTTCTCAATCAAAACACGCTGGGTATAATGACTAAAAACGTAACGAAAGTCCGATTATATATTATGATATGTTTATTTTTTTATTTAGGGATCCGTAACTCAAAAGGAAAAAAACGGAACCCATAAAGGATCACTCGTGTGTATGTCTGTCTGTCTGTCCGTATGTCACAGCCAATTTGCTCCAAATCTAATGAACCAATTAAGTTGAAATTTGGTACACATATGACCCAAATATGGACGTGTAACATCAATAAATGGATTTTGAATATGGGGTTCACTTTTAGGGGCCAAATAAGATAATAAAAAAAATGTTATGCAAAGAAGAAGTAGCAAAAATGCCCCACTTCCGACTGCAAAGATTCGTCAAAATGTACTGAACAGCTGATTTTTTTTCGCGATTTCAGGTTTGGTCTCACAGTAAAAGTTGTTCAAAATTATGAGTACAATGACCCCTTAAAATCTCAAAAAATCGCTAAAAATGAGTATAAAAAAATGATATACCTACTTCCGGTTTTTTTTAATCCATACTAATATTATAAATTCGAAAGTAACTCTCTGTCTGTCTGTTACCTTTTCACGCCTAAACCACTGAACGGATTTCGATAAAATTTGGCAAGGCTATAGATGGTATCCTGGGGACGGACATAGGCTACTTTTTTTTTCAAAAATAATGCTACAGGGGGTGATATAGGGGATGAAAGTTTGTATGGGAAACTCAGTATTTCTTATGTTAGGGATGTGAAAATTAAAATGTATGCTTTTGATAGGAAATTAAGAAATATGCGGTTCAGCGTTTTTGAAAAATCATCCCTTAAGGGGTTAAAATAGGGGTTGGTTTTAAAATTTACAAAACTGCACGGATTTCGATAAAATTTGGCAAGGTTTTGTATAGCATCCTGGGGAAGGACATAGGCTACTTTTTGTCTTAAAAAAGAATCATACGGGGGGTGATATAGGGGATGAAAGTTTGTATGGGAAACTCAGTATGTCTTAAGTTAGGGATGTGAAAATTAAAATGTATGCTTTTGATAGGAAATAAAGAAATATGCGGTTCAGCGTTTTTGAAAAATCATCCCTTAAGGGGGTAAAATACAGTAAAATAGGGGTTGATTTAAAAATTTACAAAACTGCACGGATTTCGACAAAATTTGGCAAGGCTGTATATAGCATCCTGGGGAAAGACATAGGATACTATTTTTTCAAAAATAATATTACAGGGGGTGATATAGGGGATGAAAGTTTGTATGGGAAACTCAGTATTTCTTCAGTTAGGGATGTGAAAATTAAAATCTATGCTTTTTAATAGGAAATAAAGAAATATGCGGTTCAGCGTTTTTGAAAAATCATCCCCTAAGGGGTTAAAATAGGGGTTGGTTTTAAAATTTACAAAACTGCACGGATGTCGATAAAATTTGGCAAGGCTTTATATAGCATCCTGGGGAAGGACATAGACTACTTTGTATCTTAAAAATAATCCTACAGGGGGTGATATAGGGGATGTAAGTTTGTATGGAAACTCAGTATGTCTTAAGTTAGGGATGTCAAAATTAAAATGTATGCTTTTGATAGGAAACAAACAAATATGCGTTTCAGCGTTTTTGAAAATCATCCCCTAATTGGGTAAAATAGGGGTTGATTTTAAAATTTACAAAACTGCACGGATTTCGACAAAATTTGGCAAGGCTTTATGTAGCATCTTGGGAAAGGACACAGGATACTTTCAAAAACAATACTACAAAGGGTGATACAAGGGATGAAAGATGGGAAACCCAGCATTTCAGTTAGGGATATGAAAATTCAAATTTATGCTTTTGGTAGGAAATAAAGAAATATGTGGTACAGCGTTTTTGAGCGGGTACAATAGGGGTTGACAAATGTTTGTGTAATTACCTCTTTTTAAGAGATTTAAGGGATTGGAAATGTAGTCATAGCTCGAATCTTGAGGTAACATTTAATCTTTATTTCATTCGAAGTTTTTAAGAGGAAATTATTTGAACGAGTGGACACTCGGCCAAAAGTTATTTGTTATTAGAGCGTGACTGGCATAATAAATTTTAAGTAATTAACAAAGTCCCCCCGCCGCGTAAGTGTGTCTGTTTGAATGCGATAATGTCAAAAAGTACCGAACGGATTTTCATACGGTTTTCTCCAATGAACGGAGTGATTCAGTGTAATTCATTATGGTTTTGTGTAAATTGGCTGAAATATGACGACGACTGTTGAAGATGTCGGAAAAAATCATGCCGATTGGTAGCTTTGTGCCTACTATACACGGTAACGATATATCGTAGCGATTTGAGTTTGCACAGTTATATCGGACGGCCCTATGTTTTCCACAAGTACATTCCCATGGGATATTTTCCGACATCCACGCGGGCGAAGCCGCGGGCAAAAGCTAGTGTTACATAATTGTGCTTAGTATCATTATTATTTTAAGACTTCAATGATAAGTTGCTTTTTGGTACAAATTCATACCAGCTACGGAACCAAAAGTTACAACTAACAGTGTAACGCTGCCCAACACTTTGGGGAAAAGAGGTGTGATATTGTGTAGCAACAGAACTAATAATTCATTCCAATGGGCTATTTGAAGTCACAAATAAAAAGCTGATTAAATATTTCTTACCATTGTCCAGGCCCTTGGCGCCAGCTTTATATATTATAATTAGTAAAAAGATAAATAAACTGAACATTTTAAAAGATATTAATTAATATTATAATAAACTGTCGATGAGTAGGTACTAACTGATAGATTTCCTCTATAGTAATGACAAATAAAGGGCTGCGCATAATTTAAATTTATTTCTGAAATACGGTGACTATCGCTTTATTATTTTTAAGGAAAACTTTATATTATGTGTTTTCCTGTACACACGATTCCACCCGAGGGAATTTTGAATGTTGTCATACAAACTCCTTCAAAATTCTGCATATCACCTTGCTTAGGGTGCAAGTTATCATTATTGAGGTGTTGACACTGTTAAGACGGCAAACACATGATTTTTAGGTACAATTTTATCTATCAAAAACATAAGTGTGAAATGAGAGCCAAGTTCAAGTGCAATACATGCGTCGTTGTCGACTTCGCTGACGAAAGAATTGAAATCTATATGGGTGCCAAGTTCCCTGTAGAAAATCCTAAAATTTTAGTTAGGTACAAGAACATGCAACATTCTAAAATAAGTGGTTCCTTGGAATTAGCACAATATCTGCTATAAATTCTTAAATATAAACCAGTCACGCGACAAAAGCACGAAACGAAAAGCGAGGATTGTCCGAGTGATCGAAACTGGGGGTCAGCGGTCCTACTCCCTAAGCACGAAGCCCGTAGTTTCGGCCTTCGTTACGGGCTTTTCCTACTCCGTTTCACCTACGGACAGATGATTGGTTCGGGGGCCGAACGAAGTATTAATGACAACACGATTTGACAGATGTCCCTACACCCGGTGTGTTTTTGCTCGTCCGAAAAATTTAACTTTTACACTTGTTTTGATGGATCGTTGTGTCAGACGGACGGACGATGGACGGACTGACTTAGGGAGTAGGCCTCCTGCTCCCTCAAAAAAAAACCTACTGGGGGTGATATTATCACCCCCTGTAGGTTTTTTATTGAGGCAAAAGTAGCATATGTCCATTCTCAGGATGCCATCTAACCTTGCTAAATTTTATAGAAATCTGTGCAGTGGTTTAGGGGCGAAAAGGTAACAGACAGAACGGACTTTCGAATTTATAATATTAGTAAGTATGGATGGATGGATAATATGGATTAAAAAATATAACTAGACTCAACATTTTAATAAGTATCAATTAAAATTATAATAAATAGTTGATAAGTATTAACTGTTACAATTCCTCTTCAGTAACGCAAATGGCTGTTATACCTAGGACAGTCCCGTTTCCTGGTTCCAGGAGAGCGCTATCAGGAAAATTCGGTAAGTATGCTTGAGTTGAAAACTAATTAGGTAGATAATAATTTATAATTGGAACGTTGTTATTTGAAAGCTGAAATCGGGTTTTCGGTTTTCCTGTTTGCCCAACCTGTTTGTGTCTATGATACATGACTCAGCAGGGAGTTGGCTGAATGAATCGGTATATATGAACGTAATAAATAACACACTGCCACCTTTTAACTGCAACGTCTCACCATCTTCAGACTCATAGAAATACCTTGAGTTTGTCATTATTCAAATTCAAATTCATTTTGTTAATTTTGATTTTAATTTTGCTATTTTTAAATTTGATTTTAATTTAAATTTTTGATTTTGATTCTATTTTCAATTTTGTTTTTTTAATTTTGATTTTAATTCTGAGTTTCATTTTGTTTTTAATGTTGATTTTAATTGCGAGTTTAATTTTATTTTTTATGATACCTATGGATATTTATCTGAAATAAATGATTTGATTGATTGATTGAAATTCAAATTCAAAAATTTCATTTCGAGCAAAGACGCTTAAAGGGTTAGTAACATTGTCCCTTAAAACTAAGTGTTAGTAAACAACACGAAACGATGGCACATGTAACTGACAGCAGTGGATTATATACGGACAGTCCACTCTGTCAGCAATCATCTTCAGAACCCTGTTAGGGCTAGCTATGACTCGAGCTACTATCGATGCTGCGCGCTTGCGCAGTGTAAAAACAATCTACATGCGCCACCTCAAACATCCCTGATGCACTACAATGCCATGGCAGCCCCAACAGTTTTCTGAACGCGTTATTAAATTGGACACGAAGGGCTCCATACGATGCCCGCGAATACTTTTCTCACAAGCTGCACGTGTAGAAGGTTGTACAGAATGCTCTAAAGAGCGTCACCTTTACGTCTGCAGTACAACGTGCAAACCTGCGGGCCATCATATTCGCACGCACGGAAAGAGCCCTCCGCTCCCTTTCTATGTCAGCATTGTCTTCTAAGGTCAGTGGTTACCAAGTGACCAAGGTGCTTAAATTGTTCGACTCGCTCAAGATCGCTCGATTATTATAGAGTTCTATGACTGTACCGTTTGATGGCAATTCCATTTGCAATGCTAATTTATTATCTGAAAAGACATGTGAGGTTATGTGAACATGGCGTAACGGCAGACGTTGGAAAACGCTTGTAATGGTACGGTAACACCAAAACTGATTTTGTCGGCCAATGGCGGACAGAACTACTTGGACGAGTAACTCGGACGTGCATGTGCACACATGCATGCACTGTTACATATAATATTTTGTCCCTCTAGTGTAAAGGAACAAAAGCCCTGATGTAAGGTGGGTTGGTATCAGAAGAAAAGGAAACAACAAACTGTCTCAAACAATGTGTATATTTTTAACAATATAAAGTAAATACTAAATCAGCTAACAATAACGGTAACCTAAAGTATGCCAGCCAGCTTAAATTTCAGTTGGTAAGAACTGGGATGGTGTGGGGTTGGAGATAAACCGAGTACACATGCACGACATTGGAAGAAGGCTTTTGGCCACAGGACGTGGTGTTCCGTCGCTTCTGTGGACAAGTTCCACATGACAGCACAAAGAAAAGCTACTTAGTGCAAAGTGAAGTGCTAATAGCATAGCCTTATTTTAACACAAGTTTTGTTTATATTCAAATATGTATGTTTAGGTTAAGGTGATTGCTCTGTGTAGGCCGCGAAATTCGTTTTTTTTTGGGTTTTTTGCAATTTGCAGGTCCGTGTCAGGTTGTATCTTGATCAAAGTATGATACGCGGAAATAAAACATATGTATTTATATAATTTTAACCATAAAAATCATCAAATACATCTCTCTAAGTTAGATTTCGTGCAGATTCGTCAAACGAACGAAATCTAACGACTCTGCACGAAATCTAAGATAGAGAGATGTATTGATGATTTTTGTGGTTAAAATTATATAAATACATATGTTTTATTTCCGCGTATCATACATTGATCAAGATACAACCTGACACGGACCTGCAAATTGTAAAAAACCCATAAAAAATAATTTCGCGGGCTACCACTGCGCATCATCCTTTTAAGGTTATTCTATGGGCCTGTGTCACCTGAAATAAGTGGTTTATTTATTTTGTTTGTTTATTGGACGTTGCCGGTCTTCTGTAGTTGAATTTGCGGCTTAACAGAGTGTAAACTGAATTCGACGAAATGTATCTATAAGAAAATTTGTTCGTCAATTTAATACCGTCCGTTTCGTACCGGAATTTTTCAATATCCATAGTCGTTTAGGTAGATAACAACACTGGCAGAAACACAACAACTATAAATACGCTCAATTTGCGCTTTAGACTGGCGAGAAATCCCAACAAGTTCGGATTGATCGGCCGTTTTCGGGCGTCATCGGACGATGGCGCTTGTTGTAGTGTATGCGCTCCCTTTCATTTACATACGTTTGATTTGATCGGCCGAGATTGGTCGAATACGCCCGAGTAAAGATCGGCCGATAATGGTTTAGGTGTACGCGTACGGCAGAGTTGTATCTACAGTAAGTACACACCCACATTTTGCTAGATATAGATAAGTTTAAGTTCGATAGACGTGTCTTTTACCATCAGCCAGGTCTGGGTTCCGGGCTGCTACTGAGAAGTCTTTACTATAGTATATAATAATCTTTAATATAATTTATATAATATAATCTTTGTTTATATAAAATACTGATGGGAAGCCAATAAAATTTGTCCCATACGGGAATCGAAGCAGGGCATTATCAAAAAATACATCACGCGTAGCTACGTCGACACCCGAACGAGCTTACGCCGCAACTGCTGCCGTGAACAAACCAGCTGCGTCACAACCTATAAGCAGCAGAAAGGGATAAAGGGGGGGGGGGGGGGGGCAGAACTGTCGCTGTGAAACCCTTCCGAAGAAACCGATACAGCACTGTCCAGCAAAGCAAGAGTGTGATGAGGATGGCTTCACCAAAGTTCAGAAGAAGAAGAAGAAGCCTACTTGTCGCAATCAATGCGGTACTGGACTGGCAGGACCAAATATGCTGCTACGTCCAGCGACACCTACGACGACTGCATCACTCCACGAAGGTTAAGGAGATCGTGGAGTACATGAAGGTGAAGACCAAGTGGACCTTGAGGGTCGAGAAGTTGGAGCCGCGTCACAACACCAGCACAGGCAGGCTATCCGACACCGCGCAGCGTAACACGATGCCGTCACTTTGTTTCACCTACACTTACACATTACACACATGCTTCATCATAATCATAATTATGCACAAATATTTTTCAACACAAATCTGTTCAATTCTGTTTTCCACCATTAATGATAAAATTGTTAAAACCTAATTTCTTACATTTTTGTGGCTTTAAGGTGCTACGGAGAATCACTGACTCCGAAGTCACAGGGGCTTACACCTAGTTTAGGAGTCAGAGTATTTAAACTTTGAACTTTGTAATAAGCCTATTAAGTGTTAGGTAGTCTTAAAGATATTTGTTATGAGCTTTTGGTGAAATAAAGAATTTATTTATTTATTTAATTGCTGTTCAAAAAACGGCTCGACCGATTTGAATATATTTTTTTTGTTTTGTTGCTCTAATCTATCTATGAGTGATTTAACTCTTTGAACGTCGATTGCACACCCAAGTGTTCAGATAACAATAGAAAATCTATTGTGTCTGCTAATTGGCATGCGACTAGTTAAAAGAAAAAAAAAACAAATTGAAATTTTGACACTACAACGTCTGGCGGGAAGTTAATCATAAAACCCACTATAGGTACCACAAATCATACGTCTCAATCACGCACTAAATAACTACATCTATAATTATTATTGCAGTAATTAAACCAAAGGCCAGGTTTTTCATGGTTATTTTCCGTCTATTGAAGGTCATGAGTATTGCAATGTTGCCATAACCAGCCTGTTACAATAGAAGCGCTGGGAGCAACAAGGGCGTTCGGCACCCAATGCCCATTTTAATATTATTGCACCAAATGAAGCATTGCGCCATCTAGTTTCATATGACAAAAACTCATTTTAATTCATTGATTGTAGATGTCGCGGTAGGTATATAATGCAAATAATGAGGGTTTCGCTACGCCGCGCGCCGTTGTTGCATGGATTAGTTATATGCGTTTGAATTTTAAACAAGTTACGACTAGAGATGGGCGGGTGGGTAAAAAATGGGAAGGTAAAAATTGGAAGGAAAGGGTAAATTAGGTAAAATAGAATAAATACCTTTTTTTACCGGGTATTAATAAAAAATACCGGGTAAAAAAAAGTACTGTCTTTATATTACTTAAATGGCTCCGTCATGAAATGAATACTGTCATAATATTATTTAATTGGCTTTGTCATCAATACCTAATACGATCTACCATGTTAATTTTGATCTTGACCATTGAAGATAAAGTATTGATTTGAAATTAAATGAAGAAAACTTTAATCAACATAAATTTTCAAATAAAATAAACGGATTACAATAAAAACAAACATAGAATATTGTATTGATTGCACATGTTTTAAAGTTAACGAAATGCTGCACACTACTTTTAAGAATATATAAACTCCTTTGCAAAAAAAACGGGCACCTTACAGTCATTGGCTTTTCTTTGGATAATATTTATATTTTTAGTATGTCATTAGCATAAATGACTAGAAATTTCTTATTATCATTGAGAATATAGTTTTTAACCCTTAGATCCTGGAATCGGTGTTTTAGTCAAATAAACAGAGAGTCGTGTTAAAATGAAAATTTTTAGGGTATAATTAAATTATGACTACGAGTATTTTCATGGTATTTTAATAAAAAAAAGACATTAAAAAATAAAAATTAATAACGAGTATGACCTCCCCTTGCAGCGATTAAGGCATGTAATCGTCTTGGCATGCTTTCCACCAGGCTTTTGATGGTGTCCTGTGGAATGTGTTCCCACTCCGCCGAAATCACACGTTTAAGCTCCCTGATGTTTTGTGGAAGGGGTTGGACAGATCGTACTCGCTTTTTTAAGAGGTCCCAGACGTGCTCAATGGGGTTAAGGTCGGGGCTCCGCGCTAGGCAATCCAGGCGACGAATACCGACCTCTTGCATATAAGCATCTACGTCGCCAGAACGGTGGTACCGAGCATTATCGTCCATGTAAATGGCATCTTCACCAATTACAGTCAGTGCGGGCTGTGCATGTTGACAAATTATTCATGTTATGTACCTTTGCGAATTTAGTGAGCCATTTTCAATGAACACTATCTCGGTACGATAGCTGGAAGTTACGCCCGCCCAAAACATAACGGACCTTCCACCATAAGGGGTGATATCTTCAAAACACACGTCGGCATAGCGTTCCCCTGGTCTTCGTAACACTCGCCGACGTCGGTCCTCACCATTCAGACAAATTCGATCCTCATCTGAGAAGAGTACGCTACTCCAGTTACATAGTGTCCAAGATAGACAATTTCTAGTGAACCTCAGTCGAGCAATTCGGTGCTCACGGAGTAACTTGGGGGCCCGCGCTGGTCGTCGACTGCGTATATCAACCGCTAAAAGCCTCCTCCTCACTGTCCATAGGCTAACTTGTGCTCCTCGTACCTCTTCAAGGTTTCTTTTGAGGTCTATGTAACTGCATTTGCGGTTCCTCAGCGCCTGAGTCACTAAAAAGCGGTCGTCTCGTGGTTGTGTGCAACGTTTTCTCCCAGAACCTTGACTTCTTTGAACGGAACCTGTCTCTTGGTATCGAGTCCAGGTTCTTTGGACGGTGGAACGACCCACGTTTAACCGCTGTGAGCCGTAACATTGACTACACCCCACTTCCCGCAGCGCTATAATTTTACTAGCTCTTATTGCTTTTTCTGCCATTACAATCGATACAAAGATATCTGTTTTAAGTCACAATAAGGCAGGATTATGCGACAAACATAAATTATTCTAATAAAAATAACGAGAAGTTAGTTTTAGTTGCCTGATAACCTTTTAACCGCAAACCCGCGAATAGCAAGTAAAAAGTCATAAACTGAAAAAGGGATTATTATTTTTAAAAACAACAGTTTCGAATTTGAAATTAACTTTTTTTTTATACCAAGACTCTGTATAAAGTGCCAGTAATATAGTTTGGCTATTAAAACCTCTTTAGAACTGAATGATTACTAATAATGTAGAAAAATCCAAACCGCCCATTTTTTTTGCAAAGGAGTGTAGATAGCATAAGTATACAATATATTTCAAAACAAATCAATGAGTAACAATTACTTAGATTAATTATTTTTAATTATAATGATTATAATATAATAATTATAATGATAAAAAAATAATAACCAAATCAAAAATATTAAAATTGCACAATTAGTTTATTATTTAGTCTTAAATAATAAACTAATCATAATTATTAGTCTTTCATAATTTTAGTAATAACAACACATCAAAATCACATGTCTAAACTCTTTTGATTACCTTACTTAACACTAACGACGACGACGATGATGAGATGTTGTATCATCATTAAAATACCAAACTCCACTAAATTATAATCAACACTACAATACTAAAATTTAATAAACTTTTCTTTTAATTTGGTAGGTACTTATGGCACTGTGTGTGATTAGTTTTATTCCTCAATGTTATACATGATTGTAATTTTTACCCGGTATAAATTGAAAATGGGAAGGTAAAAATGGGTATAAATAGGTATTTACCCAAAGTCTGGGATTTTACCGGGTATGTTCCCATCTCTAGTTACGACCTCAGACTAAATAATTTAGTCTGAGGTTACGGCCTTCGAAAGTTTATTTTAATGTAAAAACATGTCCGAAATTAGTGAAATCAGTGATTTTAGTACAGATGATGATCAGACTGATTATGTTCCTCCAAAAAATGGTGGAAAAAAGAAGTTGAAGAATATAAAGTTAGAAATATTAAAACATATTGGTTGACATGTGTTTTACGCTAAGACTTTTTTTTATTAAATAAATAATTTCATAAAGGAAGAACAATACTATAAACTAATCTAAATGTAAAAATAAAACTAAAACTAGTCTGACAGACCGCTACCAGTAGGCAATGTTCCCAAAATGCTGGCAGCATTGCCTTGTTGTATATTCATGCTTAGCCTTTGGGCAAAATAAAGGCCAGCATTTTGGTCACATGTTGCGTCGACTAGGCCCAGTTAGTACTTTATAAATTCGATGGGCTCCTGGTCCCACGGCCCTAGCGTCTCGACCCCAAAAGGCTCAAATACATAAATTTACATAATACATAAATATGTTTAAACTTTAAATAATGAAACCAAATTAGTGCCGCGATTTAAGTACTTTTAAATAAAAACGATTCTTATAAGCACCCAAAGCTGTAATTTAAACCTTTAAAATCTTTTAAAATATGAACGCCCAATTAATTTACGGGTGGAATGCAACAATGGTGGGATAACATGTATTAAATAAATTAAAAGCAAAAAAACCTTTTTTTAAAAAAGCTTTTATTTAAATGCTCTGAAAAGAACAAAATAAAATTTTCTTTTAAAATTTTAACTATCAACTTATAACCTCATTATATACAATTTATATGATCTTTTAAGCTTGTCGCGCGATTTACTTGTGTAAATAAACTAGTACCTATTTAATTGAGTAACTTAAACTGCTATGTTTAATTTTTTTAGAGTTTCAGTTTAATTAAATACTTATAGGTACTTACGCAAACCTCGCGACAAGCTTTTATGATCATATAAATTGTGTATAATGAGGTTATAAGTTGATACTTAGTTAAAATTTTAAAAGAAAATTTTATTTTGTTCTTTTCAGAGCATTTAAATTAAAGTTTTTTTTAAAAAAGGGTTGTTTTGCTTTTAATTTATTTTTACTTTTTAGTTATCGCTGGCTAGGTTTCTGAGTCTGTTCATCTCATTCAACGAATCATTGTTTTTAAAACATCATATTACACCCCGATGCCACTCAGTCCTCGGCACAGCCTGAGCGTATGTTTCCAGTCGCCTCCGCGGGGATTTCCACCGGAGGCAAATGGGAATAAAAATTCCCAGTCGCCACCGGCGGTGACTGGGAAGTCATCGCCCCCACTTCAGTTTCGCTGTACATTGCTTTCTCCATCGTAGAGGAATAAAAGGATGAGGCAACAATGCTTGGTTTTAGAGGGTGCTGAAAACGATACTGAGGGCAAAATGAAAATCCAAGATGGCGGCTGCGAAAATTTACTTTTTTTTCGTCATGGGTGTCGATGGAGAAAGCAATGTACAGCGAATCTGAAGTGGGGGCAATGACTTCCCAGTCACTGCCGGTGGCGACTGGGTATTTTTACTGGCCTCCGGTGGCAATCCCCGCGGGGGCGACAAGGAGCATACGACCTTGACTTGGGTGTTTGGAAGAATGCGCCACTTATTTCAGCTTGGAGCTTACTTGTGCCTGACGAAACACAGTTCCGGGTTTGATTTTGGAGTTGTCTTTCTCCTAGGCAGGTTGCAGACCAATGTTGATGACGCCCATCTCGCCAAATCACACAAGCCAAAGTTAGTCAACCGATTACAGGCTCAAAAAATTCTACCTCAAGAATAATCGAGGTCTCTACAGCAAATTTCAGGTGGATTAGAGCAACGGAGCTTATAATCACCATCTTTTTTTAACCTGCATTTTTATTCTCAGCTAACCCTTTCATTTAATACCCATATTATAAGAAAGCATAAAAAACTTCAAAAGTCCGCCATATTGGATTAAGAGTGATGTCAGAATATTTTTCTAATTATTCTCGGCAAGCCCTTTCATTTGATACCCATATTGCAGAAGTGCTTATGAAATAACTATTCCGCCATCTTGGATGTTCCGCCATATTGGATTCAGAATGACGTCACATTATTTTTCGAGTTACTCTCAACAAGCCCTTTCATTTGATACCCATGTTGTAGAAATGCACTAAAAATAACTATTCCGCCATCTTGGATGGTCCGCGATATTGTATTTAGAATGACGTCACATCGCTTATCGTGTATTGTCATCCAAACTCAACGTGTATACAAAATTTCAGCTCAATCGGTTGAAGATATCTGCTTCAAAATTGAGTAGCAAGATTCCACGCGAACATACATACATACATACATTGCAAGTTAAATAAAAGCTTTTAATTAAAATTAAAAATATATCTATCTATATAAATAAAAAGAGAAGACGTGGTGATGGACAAAACGGCCTTACCCTTGAAACTGGAACACGGCTATGCTGGTTTGGCAGCAGACATAAAAGTATAGTGGCGATACTTACGCAGACGAACAGCAGAGGAGCTCGTGGCTAAGTAAGTAACAGCAGCACAGGTCAACCCATCAGGTTAAGCTACGCTTGCCGGGGTTGTTCAGTGGATGAGTGACCATTTTCACATACCGAGACTCCTCCGTGCCTCGGAAAGCACGTAAAGCCGTTGGTCCCGGCTGTCATTCGTGGCTCTTTGACAGTCGTTACGGGTCGTCAGAAGCCCGAAAGTCTGACAACCAGCGTCTTACCAAGGGTATCGCATTACCCAGTTACTGGGTTGTGGAGGTCAGATAGGCAGTCGCTCCATGTAAAATACTGGAGCTGCATCCGGTTAGACTGGAAGCCGTCCCCAACTTAGTTGGGAAAAGGATAGGCAGATTGACTTACGCAGACGAACACCTTCAACAATACCTCTACTCATCATCATCTGTCAAGCCTTGTTGCAACTATCTGCATGTTGGCATCAGAAACCAGTCTCACCGGATGCAGCTGAATATCCCTATTTTACATAAAGCGACTGCCTAATAGGTAATACGTAATACGGGCTGGTATCCGCAACTCCACGTCAATGCACGTATTTTGCGCATGGGTGGGAAAATCGATCATTCGATCCACCCCAGCTCCTCAAAGAAGGTCAGCAGTGCCTTGATGTTACTGACAACCTCACAGAGGGTACCGGGGTTACCGAAGTACTTTGCCCTGTATGCGGCGACTACCGGGCAGTTTAGAGGCACATGAGCTGCTGTCTCGTCGTCCTCCATGCAGGCCCTGTACAGTGGACTGTCTGTGACTCCTGTGACAAAGAGGTGTTTATTAAATGACCCATGGCCAGTTGTAGCCGCTGTAACTGTCTACACTCACCTTGGTCCGACTATAGTTTGTGATGCTGGTCCCTGGTACGTTTCCTTACCAGAGTGCGCAAGTACCCGAAGGAGAGCGGCACTATGGGTTCAGGTCCCACTGGTGCCATGCTCGACCCCCTTCTGGCAAGTTCGTCGGCTGCGTCGTTGCCTAGCGAGCCGCTGTGTCCCTTGATCCATTGAATGGTTATATTATTGAGTCTAAGCGACTGCCTATCAGGGGGCTTATTATGATCTCTTATAGCAGGGCAGAAGTTGAACGGTTCCAGTTTGAGAAAGCAGCATCCTTTTTGTCAACGGATCCATGATGGCTCCATTATGTTTTTTCACTTCATAGTACGGCCCCTGACCTCCTCAACACAATAACTGGGTTACACGATGCCCCATGGTTGTGAAAGTTTTTGGGTTCTGACTACCCGTGTTGACTGTCAAAGATCTACGAAATACAGCCACAAATTACTCTATAGCCGCATTCCCAAGACCCGTCAAGGCCCGTCGTCGTGGCCGGTATCTCTCAAGGCCTGTCGCGGCCCGTGCCGAGCATTCCACAGATCATGCCATATGTTCGATTGGACGGGCGATGACAGTCTACCGCAGACCAACTGTTCCCACGGTCTGTTGGCCTGGCCTGGCAAATTCTGGCCAGTGAGAAAGCGGGACGTGGGACCACGGCCCACGCGGTACTTTGACCTTTATATTGGCACGGATTATAATTCTAGACATTTGTAAATTATATACTACTCGTAATAGCAAATTAATTACGTAGTCCGCACTTCGACAAACTGCTGATTAACATTTAAGGGGAAGCGCTTAAATTATTGTATTTTAATTTTGTATTGTTTAGTTCTGAAAGTGATGACTGTCGCATTTATGTAATTTTTAAAGTGGTGCTACTCAAAAAGTCTAGAAACATCTATTTTTTTTTTGGGATTATTGGTTTAAAATGGGGGCTAGCCTATTTTTTGGACTAAAATCAGCATTGCAATACAAAGTGGCAATGTAAAAGTAAAAAATAAAGTTTTGCAAACTGTACCGTGTGGCATATCAAATAAAAGGGCTTAATAAGAGGGTATCAAATATTTTTTTTTATAATTTTAAAATAAACTGTTTTAAAGTTATTTAAGAAAATAGACGAAAATTTACCATTCCCCCCCTTTATCTCCGAAACTACTCAGCCTAAAATTTTCAAAAAAAATACAGTAAATAGTTCTTTACCTGTAGATTACAGGAAAACCTATAAAAAGTCTGTGATCTCAAAATAAAATGGTAAATCTCTCAATATTGTGAGTACAAACTTACATTTACAGTTGGCATGTATGGGAGAACATGTATTTCAACTACAATGTTAAGTTTGTTCTTGGGATAAATTCATCCCAACTACGGAACCCTTTATGTGCGTGATCCGACACGCACTTGGCCGGTTTTTTACATACTACCAGATACACCCCGCGGTTTAACTCACGTAGACCGTGATAAAAAGTAGCTTATGTGTTAATCCAGGGTATAAGCTGTCTACATACCAAATTTCATCCAAATCGGTCCAGCCGTTTGAGCGTGAAGAAGTAACAAACGTACAAACACACACAAATTTTCGCCTTTATAATATTAGTGTGATGCGATGTGTAATACTTACATACATACAAATAAAATAATTCAAATTAAAAAAAATAGTTAACCTCAAATACGGTCCAAATATTTGCTTAGTTTCTTCATTTTCAGCTCCTTTTTTCGTTGACTTTCGAGGATCTACTTCTGACAGTCTTCGATTTATCTCCGAATGCGGAATATGAGAAAAGTAAAGTCGCAATCACAGCCAGATTTGCAAGTAAACTTAATCTAACTCTAACTTGTAATTTTTTATGCAAAGAACTTTCTGGCTTTTCATGAACAATATTTGTATGTCACGATTGGCAAAACATTGTAGCTAAGTAGGTACATCCTTTTTTTGTAACTCTCCCAACACCTTATGTATTTTCCTGATCAGTCATGTTATTACAAGTAAATTATCTTTATCGTTCTTCGCCTTAATGAAATAAAGTACTCATCAAGGTATCGTTTTACTGAAGTCGACATTTCAACTCAGGCGCATTACATTGAAGCTGTTGTTTTTCTAGTGATTGGTTAAAAAAATGTTATCCTATCTGTTATTGGCTGAAATAAATCTGAAACCAACAATTTAAATAAATAATTTAAACATTTTCGAATTTGGAACAGTTAGGGATTGACAGTTGACGCTGACAGTGTTTTAATTGGAAGTATTGGAACACAATTTTGATTTTATAAAGTGTAGTGTTTCTAAAAAAGAGTTTTAGTTAATTAAATTAGTGCAAAAATGGGTTTCTTAGAAGATCGAGATTTAAGTGGCGTGCCAAATATACCTGAGTTTTACAAAGGAAAAACAATTTTCATTACTGGCGGTTCTGGTAAGTTCCTACAAGTCAAACATTTTAATGACGTCATCATCAACGTCAACAGAACTGTACAATATCTTTTCTTTCAAAAACTATTCTAGAAACTTGCAATGTGCGTGTAATTCTATGAGTAGGTATGAATATATTAACAGCGCTATAAATACTTGCAAAGTATTATATGTACCTATATTTTTACACGTGTTGGTTTCCGCAAATGAGTGGTTAAGATTGAATGATAATTTATTATTATTATCAATCATTATAATTATCATCATTACATTGTATCAGATACAATCAACTAAGTAGAATAAACCCTCTTCCTCTCTCCTACTGTTTGCTGTGTCCGACAGGATCTACAATGATCATGTTTTTTATAAAACCTACTACAGTAGTACCCAACTAATAAGGCGCGTCGTGAATCTTCGTTCGCGCAGAAAAGAAAGTATGGCCCCGAAGATTAACGAGAATGCTCAAAACTTACAATTAACCTTAGATCACTACTAATAAGGTTCATAATACACTACAGCTGTTAGTTCCGTCTCACTCGCAAGTACGGCGGCTGTCAAGCGGCGTGCACTAACATGGCGGCAGATACCGACCAATAGCGGTACAGGAAAAAGCGTGGAGCGTGTCGATTGGTCAATAGCATTTCCCGCGCTTAGAAAATTCATCTTCTGCGCAGGTACATCGATAAGCCATATTGGTTGGGTACTACTGTACCTACTTACCTAATTTCACATGTGGAAGCAATCAATATAATGAGTATTGAGTATGAGACCTCTTGCTAAGATTTTACTATTATTTTGTTATGTTTAGATTTTTTTGTGCATTCTTATGATAAAATCGAATAATTAATGGGTCCCGAAACGATCTATTCCAATTTATTGTAGCAATATAGTAAAAAGAAGAGCTCGTGGCTAAGTAATAACAGCCATACGGGTCGATCCCTCAGGTTAAGCTACGCTTGCCGGGGTTGGTCCTTGGATGGGTGACCATCTTTACATACCGAGACTCCTCCGTGCCTCGGAAAGCACGTTAAGCCGTTGGCCCCGGATGTCATTCGTAGATCTTTGACAGTCGTTACGGGTCGTCAGAAGTCCGAAAGTCTGACAACCAGTCTTACCAAGGGGTATCGTATTACCCAGTAATTGGGTTGTGGAGGTCAGGCAGTCGCTCCATATAAAATACTGGTATTCAGCTGCATCCGGTTAGACTGGAAGCCGACCACAATGCTGCTTGGCAGAAAAAAAATTGAGTAGGTGCTTAAGTTATAAAAAACCAGTCAAGTGTGTGCCGAACCACGCACAATAAAGTGTTCCGAAGTTGATAAGAATGACCTATCCCAAAAACAAACTTAACATTGTAGTTTAAATACATGTTCTCCCATACATTGATGTACGTCACGGTAATTTCTCCAACTGCAAATTTAAGTTTGTAATCCCAAAAAAAAAATGTGATAAAATTAACATTTTTCGGACTTTTTTCTTTACCTTTTTGTGTAGTTAGGACTTGCTTCTTGGCAAATTTAATGATTTGTGTTGATTTACTTTGATTTACTTGCGAGTATCATAATTATGTCGCATAAATGGCCGTATTTTTTTTTGTGTTTTTTTTTTAAGCATGTTTTGAGCTCCAAGTGTCCATAGACTTACTTACGTGGAGGATGATAAAAGATAAAACATATGTATTTATATAGTTTTATCCATAAAAATCATCAATACATCTCTCTAAGTTAGATTTCGTGCAGATTCGTTAGATTTCGTTCGTTCGATGAATCTGCACGAAATCTAACTTAGAGAGATGTATTATGATTTTTAAGGTTAAAATTATGTAAATATATACATATTATTATGTTTTATTGCCGCGTATCATATTTTGGTCAAGATACAACCTGACATGGACCTGCAAATTGCAAAAAACCAAAAAAAAAATAATTTCGCGGTACCCCTGATACCTCCACGCGTTCCTGAGAAAAAGGTCTCGGTCTTGAAAGACTAACATACAGACAGACAGACACACAGACACACAGACAGACAGGCGGACAACAAAATGATCCTATAAGGGTTGCGTTCTTTCCTTTTGAGGTACAAAACTAAACGCAGACTTCGCCGCTCTTCGTCGCTTGTCATGACCAGCACCCTAATTGCGTAACACACTATCGATAGGAATCTCTTTCATTTTGACAGCTCAACAACATTCATTGCGTTATTTACGTTGTCGATCAGACAAATCTTTCGAACATATGAAGCAATGGATTAGCAATTTGTTTCTAAATGATTCAAACTCCGATTGGTAGTGCGTTACGCAATTAGGGTGCGGATTTTAAACGACGATTACTATGAACGTAACATTTATCTTAATTAAATTAAAATTAATTTAAATTTTAAATTCATTTATTTCAGGTCATTGACCCATATAAAACACAAAAACACAATTAAAAATAATAACTGATTAAATATGTAATAAAATATGTCTAATAAATAATGTCACTAATAATAAATAAATGATGTCAAAGTTAATAATAATTAATTAAATATTACAATGAATTACATGATTTGTTGAAGTCTTCTATTTTCCATTCTAATTTAATAATACTAAACACTGTTCTTTGTATAAAATAACTTTAGTCGGTTGTCGTTGTAATTAGAATACAGTGTGCTTAACACTGTTTGACGACACGGTTGGCGCAGTGATTGAGCGATTGACTGCTGCGCAGCATGTCGCGGGTTCGATTCCCGCACGGAACAAATATTTGTACGTCCTACAAGTATTTGTTCCGAGTCTGGGTGTTTTTCTATCTATAATATGTATGTATTTACAAAAAAAAAATGTATATAAGTAGTTTATCAGCCATCTCGTTACCATAACACAAGCATTAGGTTGCTTAGCTTGGGACTAGATGGCGTTGTGTGAAATGTCCAAGGATATTTATTTATTTATTTTACTGTATTCTAATTACAACGACAACCGACTTGCTTCGTGATCATAGAACCACGAAGCAAGTCGGTTGTCGTTGTAATTAGAATACAGTGTGCTTAATAAAGTTATTTTATACAAAGAACAGTGTTTAGTATTATTAAATTTTAATTAGAATGGAAAATAGAAGAGTTCAACAAGTCAGAAGTGAGCGTGAGAAAGTGGGCGTGGGTTCGAATCCCACTTCTAATTAAATAATTAAATGTTTGTGTTGTGTTATGTGTTTGTGTTGTTATGTTAATTTAATAATTAAATGTGTTCGAATTAAATAATTAAATGAAAACAATGTCAAAAGCAAATATTAAGCAAATTATTATTTCCTTTATTTCATTAGTATAAACATATAAATTACATTTTTAAATGTTGAAATATAAAAAGTATAAAAACATTTAAAAATATAAAAAAATAGTAGCCCACCCACCGATATTGGGAACAGGGTCCAAGCTACCGGCGTCAGGGCTGCTGAGAGAGGAACCTCCTAACGATACGCGCCGTGTCCAGAAGTACCGCTTTCTGGATCAAGCCCTTGATCCAGCCGCCTAACGAGAGCCTCCTCAGGTGTTGATCGAGGCTCTTGGCTATTATGCCATTGGCCGTCACGACTATCGGCACAATGATTGCTGTATCCACGTGTGTTTTTCGGCTTTCACGAGGTTCTCGTCATGTGGGACCGCTATATCAACAATCACTGTGCGACGCTCTAATCGATCTATCACCACTATGTCAGGTTAAGCAAATCATTATTATGACTACATTATTACATATTTTACATTGAAGCATCAGCAATATGCTTGCCACAACAATGTCCAACGTAGGGACAATCCAGTCGCTGAGCAATCATCACCAGGACGGTTTTGGAGCTGGCCCGCACCCTGCGCACCAAGGACGCGCACCGCT
Organism: Cosmia trapezina; assembly: GCA_905163495.3. NCBI lineage: Eukaryota > Metazoa > Arthropoda > Insecta > Lepidoptera > Noctuidae > Cosmia > Cosmia trapezina. The sequence goes on from LR991049.1 coordinate 9,356,201, forward strand.
TGCGCATGGTGGCGTGGAAACAGTCGGTGCGCGCTTCCGCAAACATGCCCGAGGCGCTGCAGAAACGGGGCAGCCCCAACACCGCCCTGAATGCGTTGTTGAATTGGACACGAAGGGCACTGCATGTAGCTTGTGAGTAAGATGCCCATAGGCTGCACGTGTATAGGGAGGTGCAGAAAGCTTTAAAAAGTGCGATTTTAACCTGATTTGAACAACGCGCAAACCTACGGGCTATCATATTTGCTCTCTTAGACAGTGCCCTCCGCTCCCGCTCAATGTCGACATGGTCTTTCAGATCAACTGTTACCCAGTGCCCCAAGTATTTCAATTGTTTCACCCGTTCTAAAGGCATACCATTCAAGCGAATAGGGGGTACTTGTTCTGGGCATTTGGCGCCTCCCTGAAATACCATGTATTGACTTTGCACGACATTATACACAAGGCCATGGCTGCCAGCATACTCCTCACAAATTTTCAATAGCTCACGTAGTCCACAAACCGACGCGCTCAGCACCACCATGTCATCAGCATAACTCAGATTGTTTACACACACATCATCAACATGGCATCCAACATGGCGACTACTGAGCGCGACGATGAGTGCATCAATGTAGAGATTGAAAAGTGTGGGTGAAGTTAACCCACCTTGTCTCACTCCACATTCAAGCCTGTATGGCTCCGATAATGCACCCGCCCATCTGACATTGTTAACCTGATGTTCGTACCAATACCTGAAGATGTTAACAAGTTCATGCGGCATGTTTATGCCTTCAAGTTTTTGCCACAACACATCATACGATACCAGGTCAAAGGCCTTGGACAGGGGAATGGTTAGTTGTAATTCCCTTTCCTTCACAAAGAGCTCTGTTAAGAGGGGACAGGGCCTGCTAGGAATTTGAAAAATAGGTATTTGAAAAAACTATGCCGTCGAGCTGCGCCCGAACAGTGATAAGAGAGTATGATAGGGACAGCTGCAGCTCAGACCGATTATTTACAAAATTTTTGACATGACCGACGTTTCATAATCCCCTTTTTTTCTCCTCGAAAACTGAGCTGATTCAAATTATTTTAGTCATTAAAATTTAAAAAAGGAATAATCTAGGTTCCTATAATTTTCTTTTATGTTAAAAACTTTTAGTATATGTCTGGTAGTCTTCTAATCATGGCGGTAAAAATGGGGCATTTTTGTAATTTTTGGAGGGTAATATTTTCTTTACTAATTAGTTACTGAAAAAAAGGAATTAACAGGGACGTGTCCACAGCAGACTTAGATTTTATGAAAAAAAAATGATTGCTCTAGAGGCATTATTCAGGAAGAAAAACGAGGAATACATTTGTATGGAGAATCTCAGGCCACCTTCCCTCTTAACATCTAAACATAACAGAATGTCATCTGATTTCTGAAAAAAAACCTTAAAAGTAGCTTTTTCCATCTTTTCCAGGATTTATGGGCAAAGTCCTGATTGAGAAACTGCTCTACTCCTGCCAAGACCTTGACAGGATCTACCTACTTCTGAGGAACAAGAAGGGAGTGAAGTCAGAAGACAGACTAGATGCGTTGTTCTCTTCTGAAGTAAGTATTATTATTTTATCGTTACAAGGCTTGTTTAGGTACAGTGGGCTGCATCAATTGGGTACCCCAGTTGGATTTAAATTTTAATACAACTGGGGTACCCATTGATGCAGCCCACTGCACCTACATGAGAATAACTCGTATCATAATCATCAGCCTAACCTTTTCCAAACTATTTTGGGATGGCTTCCAGTCTTACCTGGGTGCAGCTGAATACCAGTATTTTACATGGATTGACTGCCTCCTCCGACGGAATGAATGAAAGGCAATTGCATGCAGCTGAGATGAGAGTGCTAAGAGGGATTTGGGGTGTTACGCGAATGGATAGAATAAGAAATAAGTATATACGAGGAAGTCTGAAAGTGACACCGGTGACTGAAAAGTTGTCATGGTATGGGCATGTGATGTGGAGGAATGAGGAAAATGACGGCAGGAAAATTTTGAGTTTGAATGTGGTTGGCTATACGGGTAGGGGGAGACTAAAGAAACGATGGATGGATGGACTGTGTGAAAGATGACATGGCTAGAAAGGGGGTGACTACCGAGATGACGACTAATAAAGAAGTATGGAAGAAAAAGACATGTTGCACCGACCCCAAATAAATTGGGGTAAGGGCAGGAGAATGATGACATGGAGCGACTGCCTATCTGACCTCCACAACCCGGTTATTTACAAAATAGCATATGCTGTGGTCAGTTCAGGAAGTAACAGGGCTGACGATCACGCAGGTTTATTGGTCTCTTGTGAAACAGTACAATTAAGGCCGACTTAGTTTTTTTTTTTAAGGAATATTAATGAAATATTGATGGAGGGTCAGGGATCGAAAAAAATGATGACTATGTTATCACACTGATACCGAAACAAGAATAAAGTTTAAAAAACTGTAACTCGACTACGGAAAAATAAAATTGATCTAAAAAGTTCAAAATATTTATTTACATAAACAATAATGACATAGGTATATGCATATTTGTAATTTGCTCCTGTGACCAAACATGTCATGATTATCTCAATTTTTTTTTCGAGGTCAGAAATTTACGTGTTAAGTCCACCATATTAAATTTAGGGAGAATTTATATAGCCTATGTCACCCGGACCATTATTTCAAATCTACTGATACCTCATTCATCAAAATCGATTCAGTAATTTAGGCGCTACGGTGAAACACACGTAAATACATACTTATATACATACATACACAAGTAGACTGCTAAAATCATAACCCTTCCTTTTGGTTATGCCGTAGTCGGGTAAAAATACATAATAATATACATACTTACATACATACATACATACATACATACATGCATAGACTGCTAAAATCATAACCCTTCCTTTTGGCTTTGCCGTAGTCGGGTAATTATGGAAAGGGGACTGAATGATATCGTGACATCTGACACGAATGGAAGAGAAAAACATTTTGCCGAACCTAAGTAATATTACGGGACAAGGGCAGATAAGAAGATGGTCTTCATAATAACTGCTGAAACTGAGAAATAGCTTATCATACTAATATTATAAAGGCGAAAGTTTGTGAGTGTGTGCATGTGTGTTTGTTACGTCTTCACGCTCAAACGGCTGGACCGATTTGGATAAAATTTGGTATGTAGATAGCTTATACCCTGGATTAACACATAGGCTACTTTTTATCCCGGTCTACGCGGCTGAAACCGCGGGGCGCAGCTAATAAAATAGTATATCATCGCATGGTTCAGCCAGAATCGTGCTTTGATGAATTGATGCCAAGAGGTACTAAATTAGCGCTGATTTACTTGAACAAAAATAAGTTTGCTTTCGAATTGTATGTGCTCACTTGAAAGAGGTTCCAAGTGAACTTAAATATAACAGCACTGGGTCGTACATACGTACATCTATTTAGTTAAATGACATGATACAATTTTTCACGGAGGAGCTCGTGGCTAAATAATAACAGCCGCACGGGTTGATTCATCAGGTTAAGCTACGCTGGATGGGTACATTTTTACGTACCGAGACTCCTCCGTGTCTCGGAAAGCACGTTAAGCCATTGGTCCCGGTTGTCATTCGTGGATCGTTAACAGTCGTTACGGGTCGTCAGAAGCCCGAAAGTCTGACGACCAGTCTTACCAAGGGGTATCGTATTACCCAGTAACTGGGTTGTGGAGGTCAGATAGGCAGTCGCTCCATGTAAAGTACTGATATTAAGCTGCATCCGGTTAGACTGAGGGCCGACGCCAACATAGTTGGGAAAAGACTAGGCAGATTGATTGACATGATACAATTTTTCTGAGAATCACTTTGTAATGTGTCTGTCACAGCCAACTAGTCTTAAATAGCCGTTTAGTTACCCGCCTAGCCTTTTAACTAAACCGCGTTCGTACATCTAGTGGCCTGAATGATCCTCGTAGAGCAAGTGAACGAAGCGAGTGGTTCCGCGGCAGCGGTTAATTATAGGACTGCCCGCGACATATCCAATGTAAATTTTAAACGGAGGCGAATGACTTTTAAAATAATTTAAGCAATTTACGTATATATTCCAAGTATACGTACATTGTTTAAATTATTATAAATATTCATATATGCATTCGTGGTAGATGTCAAATGTCAAAGTCGGCCTATTGTATACTTTTCAATTATGCTCCAAAAGTCGAGTTGTTAATCGATGACAAATAAATGGTGTCGAAAGAATATGAAGGTTGTCTGGTAAAATCAGCATACACAGCCAGTGACCCAGTGATAACGGCCGCAGCTTACCGAGTTAGGTCAGGGGTTCGATGCCAAGCAGCCACTATACTTTGTGTAAATTATTTCATCACCACTGCTCTCAAAACGGTGAAGGAAAACATCGTGAGGAAACCGGCATGTCTAGAACCAAAAATTCGAAGACATGTGACAAATGCCAACCCTCAGCGGGCACGCGTGGTGGATTACGGCCCACTCCCTCTCATAGAGAGGAGGCCTGTGTCCCAGCAGTGGGAACGTTATAGGCTATATCACACACTACAGTAACCTTTAGCACTTGAGTCATTTTGAGGTGACGTATCGTATCGTGAGGGGCTCGTGGCTAAGTAATAACAGCTGCATGGATCGATCGGTCAGGTTAAGCTATGCTTGCCGAGGACGGTCCGTGGATAGATGAACATAATCAAACCGTTGGTCACGGCTGTCATTTTGAGATATTTGACAGTCGTTACTAGTCACAAGCTGGTCACAAGCCTGAAAATCTGACAACCATCTACATCTGACGACACGGTTGGCACAGTGGTTGAGCGAATGACTGCTGCGCAGCATGTCGCGGGTTCGATTCCCGCACGGAACAAATACCGGATGACTTTTTTTACCGTCTCGAAAAAAATTGGGTATATTAGGTGATCGGAGTAGAAGCCTATGGCATACCTAACTTTAAAAAAATAAATAAAAATAAAAATAATCAAAAATTCAAATCATATGCAGGCTGCACATGATTTGAATTTCGATATTTTTAAACGATGTATTATTTTTTTTCGAAATTTCTGTTTTTCTGGTACAAAAATGAAAAGTTTACATCGAATTTGTTCTATTTATTGGTACTTAGATAAATTTCCTGTCTAAGCTATTAAAAAAAAAATAAATAGGTATGCCATAGACTTCTACTCTGTTCACCAAATATACCCAATTTTTTTCGAGACGGTAAAAAAAGTCATCCGGTATTTGTACGACCTACAAGTATTTGTTCCAAGTCTGGGTGTTTGTCTATCTATAATATGTATGTATTTACAAAAAATAATGTATATAAGTAGTTTATGAGCCATCTCGTTACCATAACACAAGCATTAGGTTGCTTAGCTTGGGACTAGATGGCGTTGTGTGAAATGTCCAAGGATATTTATTTATTTTATTTATTATCTACGTCTTTACATACCGAGACTCCTCCGTGCCTCGGAAAGCATGTAAAGCCGTTGGTCCCGTCTGTCATTCGTGGATCTTTAACAGTCGTTACGGGTCGTCAGAAGCCCGAAAGTCTGACGACCAGTCTTACCGTATCGTATTACCCAATATCTAGGTTATAGAAGTCAGATAGGCAGTCGCTCCAAGTAAAGTACTGGTATTCAGCTGCATCTGGTTTAGACTGGAATCTGACCTCAACATTGTAGTTCGGAAAAGATACATAGGTACCTGAAATCGCCAACCGATCTTGAACACTCGTGGTGAATAATCAAATGCTAGTGAATTCTGTGTATGAGAACAGTGTGTGTATGTTTGTTACTTCTTCACGCTCAAACGGCTGGACCGATTTGTATGAAATTTAGTGTGTAGATAGCTTATACCTTGGATTAACACATCAGCTACTTTTTATACCGGTCTACGTGGGTGAAACTGCGGGGCGCAGCTAGTGTTAAATAATTCTGTCCAATTTTGTTAACAGATTTGCTTATTGAAATTAGCATGCCAATTTACGGCGACATGTGTTTTTGTACTAAATATTTATATAAGTACCTACATACCATCTTTTGTACCACATTTACTGCTAATAAATGTTTTTGACGTAAAAATGTTTTAGTAAAAACAAAATATTCAGGATTCAAACATTCCAAAATCATTGATTTGTAAATATATTACTGCGTAAGGACTGGGCGGACCGCATGTTTCAATGACGCCTCAAACGTGGTCCCAGAATGGTCTTCCCTAAACCGAAGGAAACTAGTCCGCGATCGGCTCTCTTCGGGTGCGGTCGTAAATTTTAAAGACAAAAATGCCAAGTTGTGTCGTGAAGGGTTGCGTGACATAACTTTGCTTCTCGTTGTAGCCAATGAAATGAAGAGATTTAATTCAATTAATGTCCAAAATACATTTTTATATTCATTCTTGTGATTGCGTCAGTTTGATGTCGGCAAAAGCGACGCGGAGGAATTTTGCGACGCCATGATAATTTTCTTTCGAGAAACGTTCCCACTACTGGGATAAAGGCTTCCTCTCTGAAAGAAGAAAGTGGGCCGTAATCCACCACGTGGGCCCAGTGCGGGTTGGTGGATGTCACATATCTTCGAATTTTTTGTTCTTTTGATAGAATTAAGTCAATAAATCTGCCTAGCTTTTTCCCAACTTTGTTGGGGTCGGCTTCCAGTCTAACCGGATGCAGCTGAATACCAGTATTTTATATCGAGCGACTGCCTATCTGACCTCCACAACCCAGTAACTGGGTAATTGGTTAGACTGGTTGTCAGACTTTCGGGCTTCCGACGACCCGTACCGACTGTCAAAGATCCACTAATGACAGCCGTGACAGACCAACGGCTTAACGTGCTTTCCGACTTTTCCAAGGCACGGAGGAGTCTCGGTGTGTAAAGATGGTCACCCATCCACGGACCAACCCAGACAAGCGTAGCTTAACCTGATGGATCGACCCGAGCGGCTGTTATTACTTAGCCATGAGCTCCTAAGATAGAATTATGTAAGTATGGTAAGTTTAATTAATTTCATATTTTTTATTTCCAGTGTTTCGACAGACTTCGTAAGGAGAGGCCGAACTTCGAATCAAAAGTGTTTGTCATTGCAGGAGATGTTCTAGAAATTGGTTTAGGTAAGTTTGTATAAAAGTTGAATTTAAATCCTTCAAATCGTGAACAAGATGCATATATTACGAAAATAGTATTTATTTAACACTAGGTTTTGCTCGCGGCTTCGCTCGCGTGGACGTCAGAAATTATCCCACGGGAACATACTACCGGGATAAAAAGTATCTCATGTCCTAATCGAGATCATGGTCTACCCATGTGCCAAATTTCATCTAAATCCGTTCAGCCGTTTTATCGTGAAAGCGTAACAAACAAACGAACAAACTCACGTTCGCATTTTATGTAATACTAGCTTCCGCCCGCGGCTTCACCCGCGTGGTATGTCGATAAAAAGTAACCTATGTCCTTTTCCAAGTCATAGTCCAAGTGATAAATTTAATCCAAATCCGTTCAGCCGTTTGAGCGTGAAGAAGTAACAAACATACAAACACACACACACACTCTCAAACTTTCGCTTTTATATTAGTGTGATTAGTAGTTAGGATAACATAGGGGTTCTGTTTTTTCCTTTTGAGTTACGGAACCCTAAAAATCGGTAGCAGAAGTTAGTGAAAAGAACATTTTTTTATTCACAATAATACAGATTTTTATCTATACCAATATTATAAAGAGGAAAGATTTTTTTTGTTTGTTTGTACCAAATAGGCTCCGAAACTACTGGACTGATTTCAACCATATTTTTACCTGTATTTTACCATTTATTTTCAAAAAAATTAGAGATCCGTAAGAAAATTGCAATAATGTAACCCAAAAGTAGTCAAATTTTGCCTATAAAATTCATTATTTGGCGTGCGCTGACAAAACTATTGATGATACATGAAAATTATGTACTACATGATTTAATTACTCATTATTACCTTCACAAAAGTCCGCAAGACAATATATCTAACTATCATAAATAAGTCACAATAGCAGCTTTTGTGTTCTAAAATTTAATCAGATTGCCGTTAGAAACAAAAGTTGGTTACAATCGTATCGCAGTATTAATTCTTATTCAAATAAATAGCTTTATCATCAAGGGTACGGGTAGGGGTAGTACTTTTTAATTCATTCGAATCGGACTCAAACAAAACGCTAAACAAATAACAGCCAACGCCAAAAAAAAATTAATAGAAAAAAAAATAATAGCGAAAACGAAATAATAGCGCGGGCAGGCAATGCGATGCGACGGGGTGGGTCGGGGGAACAAGAAATTTCACGCGGACGAAGTCGCGGGCTAGTTGATGCAATAATTTTAATAATTAAGGCGCAGATTTCCTGAAAACGATCAAAAAGCTGGTTTTTTAAAGCTGTGTATCTCATAAACTGTAAATAATTTTGACATGTAAAAAAAATATGATATTTTCAAGTCCTTTTCGCATACAGTGATGGAAGCCAAAACATAATTAAACATACTTTAATGCATCAAAAAAAACTTTTAACATACCTCATAATAATCTTTAAAAGCTGTTTATCCCTTCATTAGCAATTATAATTATAATTAAAAATTTACCATGACATGTCAAATTCCAAACTGCATCCAGTGATGGATTACTTTATATTAAATAGTCAATTTCTAATTTTATACGATTTTATTTGCACTTTTACGACATAATTCCGGTGCGCGTGAGAATCTTCTATCACGCGCGTCAAACTAGACAGCCATAACGCCATTTCACTTACACACCGAGCTAAACCAAGCTTGGAACCAGGGCCTTAATTTTTCGTTTATTTCATTGTTCGATTTGTTTTATTTCTACTAATTACTGTATGTTTTCAGGATTATCTGAAGAAGATCGTGCTTTGATTGTCAACCGTGTGAATATCGTTTTCCACGTAGCTGCCAGTGTGAGGTAACTATTCTTTGCTTTGCCTTATCCAATGCACAGTGGCGGCCATTTTGAACGAAAATCGCGGATCTGCGGTGGTATCGCGCAGTATCGGCGCGTGTGCTTAAAATGACGATATCTCTAAAGTTTTGTATGGGAGCTTTATATAAAACTTGGTGTATATAAAAGTTGACAGACTATATTTATGAATGAACTAGCTTTTGCCCGCGGCTTCGCCCGCGTGGATGTCGGGAAATATCCCACAGGAACGTACTACCGGGAATTCCTTCCATAATCCTTGTCTACATTATAAAGGGAACCTCTGTGCAAAATTTCAGCTTTAAACCGGTCTACGCCTACCTCCATACCAAATTTTATCAAAATTGATCGAGCTGTTTGAGCGTGAAGAAGTAACAAATATACACACACACTCACAAAATTTCACCTTTATAATATTAATGTTACAATAAGGATAGACAATTCAAGTGCCTGCTAGATTTGTAAATGCCATAACAGACCTATAGCGATTAAGAGTCTGGTCCTTATAAACCTTCATGACAAGTGGACAACTCACTGACGAAATTACTTTTTATTTACAGATTTGACGATCCCCTAGAATATGCTGTGCGAATGAATCTTAGAGGCACCAAGGAGATGGTGGAACTCGCTACAGACATCAGGAATTTAAATGTAAGACTCCAATCTTCAATTCATTGTACACAAAGGTTCAGGCCCAAGCTCCAGTTTCAATATAATCCATGTGTTTTTAATTTAATTATGAAGGGGCAATAAAGGGGTAAATGAGTTTTAGTCTATACTGGGGCCCAGATACCGTGCCAGGGTCGCGGGTTGTTCGAAAGAGATACCGTGGCCCTGGCACAGGCAACTGAAGGAACACGGGTGGGTTTTAGTCAGTAAAAGTCTGACACGCCCTTCCGCTCCACCCAGAGCGGGAGAAGTCATTGATGTTTTCCCGTCCAAAAAAATAATAAATAAAAACCGGTCAAGAGCGAGTCGGACTCGCGTACCGAGGGTTCCGTTCCGATTTCTGAAAAAGTGTGGTAGTTACTTAGAGACATCGTTTTATTTTTCCTGTAATGTTTACATAAACTTCTATCACATAGAATAATTTCAGATTTTTCTCTTTGCAAACTTCGGAGATAAAGGGGGAACGGTATTTTTTTTTACATTTTTCATCAAAAGTCGAAAACTATGCGGTTTAAAAAAAATAAAAATAGTTTAAAAATGTGCAAACAGCGCTCTTTTATATGATACCCCACATGCCCTAGTAGCCCCACTTTAAATTTTTAAGACTTCAGTCCCTGTTGCAAAAAAAATATAAATAGTTTTATTTCTTTCTTATTTGCAAAATAGTTGGGTAAACGTCATCTAAAACTATTCTAAATTTCAAGTTGATAGCATTAGTGGTTCTTGAGATATGCAGCTGTGACAGACAGACAGACAGACAGACTGAGTCACACCATAAGGGTTCCTTTTTTACCATTTTGGTACGGAACCCTAAAAAGGGGCCAGATACACTTCGTCAAAACTTACCAATCGTTAACTAACTAGATTGGTAACTATAACAAACCGTTAATGGTTATAGGAATCCAGCCAAAATTACTGCCTAAAGCGCGGTCACTGTCGGACTGCATAGAAAAGAAAGAGAAGCGCGATGACACAACGCTTGCAAAATATGAAGTACCTAATTATCGATTTACAAAAAATCTATTGATTGCACTAAAAAATTACTATTTTGTAGAGAACTGTGTAAATTTATGAACACTTTCAATGAAAATTGTAGGAGTAATATGGTAACAACTAGAAAAAATAGACAGAAATGGATTTAGGTTTTTTTTTCGTTAGTTCTACAAACTAAAATAGATTTCAGTACACATGAAATCACTTCTTATGTATTGTAGATTGCTGTGTATTTTTTCCTATCAAAAAGATGCTATAGTTACTGTAAAAGATGGCTACAAAGTTACTTAGTTTCGCCGTATTTTAGGGAGAAAGAGCCTTAAGTAATAATAATTCTTCTAATTTCAGGTCTTCATCCACGTCTCAACATCTTACTCCAACACGAACAGAGACCCTATAGAGGAGGTGCTGTACCCACCTCATGCTGACTGGAGAGACACCTTAGAAGTCTGCGAGAGTATTGATCCTCATACCCTGAAGGTTCTGACTCCTAAGTAAGTGGCTAATACTTGACCCCTAATGTCACTGAGCTGGGATGATATTATTTTTGAAATAAAAGTTTATTTAGAAAAGGAGATATTTGAAGGAATTAATATTATTTATTTGTAAAAAAAACCGGCCAAGTTGAAAACAATTTATACCACAAAGAAACTTAACATTGTAGTTGAAACCCAAAAAAATAAATAAAAAATATACGATAAAATTACAAATTAACGATTTTCAGACTTTTTCCTTTACTTGTGCTGTAAGACCTTGCTTCCTGCTAAATTTCATGATGCTAGGACAATGGGAAGTACCCTATAGGTTTTGATTTACTTGCGAGTATCAAAATATGTCGCGAGTAAAAAAATACGGCCATTCATAGAATGGCCGTATTTTTTTACTGCGTTGACTTTTTTTAAAGCTCCAACTGTATACCTCCACGCGTTCCTGAGAAAAAGGGTCTTGACAGACTGACAGATAGACAGACAGACAAACGGACAACGAAGTGATCCTGTAAGGGTTCCGTTTTTTATAAAAAAACAAGGAAACTTAAAAAGGTTGGGTAAGGAGTTGCCTGCTATTTTGCTGGTCATTACACAGATTAACAGGCAATTGAAAATGTGATGGGTTGGTTTAAATTACTTTCACAATTCTTATACTACAAGGTAGGGCAAAAGTAATCACCCAATGTTGCTTTGTTGCTGTAATTTTTTTTAGGTATGAAAAATTATGAATAATTGTGGATATACCTATATGTGTAATAATTTATTTAAATGATTTTTTTTCCATCAAGTCGAGAAAATTATTTCGGTCAAGTGGCCGCCGTCGTCAGAATTAATGACCATAGAATGGGCTCGTTTGGCATTTCCATCACTTGTGTCAGAACTCCCGGCAATAGGATCTCGCATTCCTGTCGGATATAGAGTCTGAAGCTTCAAGTAACCCCACAAAAAAAAGTCTGGAGCGGTCAAATCGGGTGATCTGGCCGGCCAGTGCAAATCGCTAAAGTGAGAGATTAGACGACGCGGAAATGCTTCATCGACATTCTTGTGGAGTCTTGGGGGTATAGCGTTCCATGGCTTGTTTTCGTGTATTCTGCATTTGTTTACTTCAGAAATGTCAAAACAGAATTGACATTTGACTCCATTTGCAAAAGTTATAGCGTCTTCCATTATGGTGATTACTTTTGCCCCACCTCTTACAAAATACTACTTTCACGTTGAGTTGCACAAAACCAACATTAGTTTTTGCGATTTTTTTGTATCGAGCCAAATTGTGTCAATCGTGTTTTGGGCCCCATCATTTACTAAATAAAATCTTCAATATTTATAATTATGAAAAAAAAAGGCCAGTTTGTAGTTTTTGTGGACATTGATTTTTTGATTGAACTCGAAATGCGTCAAAACACCTTATTTTGGACACATTTCGCCTTAACGGAGACTGACATGAATTTAATCATGCCATCCCTAACATTTTGTATCAAAAAGAAAGTGACAGCATCAATTTTTTAGTCTCCGTTAAGCTAATGTTGGTTTCGTGCAACTCAGTGTCAGCCTTTAATCATCGGGTTCGTCGTAGTTATTATCCGCGATGTAGTGACTTATTGCTGGTTGACTTCCAGGTACCTAGGAGAGCTGCCGAATACATACACGTTTTCGAAGCAGCTGACTGAGAACGTAGTGGCCGAGTATAAGGGAATACTGCCGATTGTCATCATCAGACCTTCTATAGGTAAGATTTATTTATTGTTTTTATTTTGTTTTTTTTATTATTTATTTATATTTTTTTTTAAATTATTTTCACCAATTTATTTTTATTATTATTTTTTTTCTTACTGCAAATAACACCCAACTATCGCCATGTTTAGTTTACCCACCCTGTATATGACAGAATTATTAAAAAAGTCACAAAGTGGGTGCATCCACAAAATTGGCAATGTCGCAAATAGCTGTCATATTATTTCGCTGTTTTTATTCATTTGTGTGTAATTACTAAATTCAATTATGAAATATCGATCTGCAATGTACCTACTAGCAAGCTAAGCCGTTGGTCCCGGCTAGGGTCGCAGAAGTCCGAAAGTCTGACAACCAATCTTACCAAAGGGTATCGTGTTACCCAGTAACTGGGTTGTGTAGGTCAGATAGGCAGTCGCTAGACAGGCCTAAAATCATCTACTGCGCAAGTGCAACCACGTGGTCTGTCACGTCTCATCTTTCGTGGTGCGTACTGTACAGTCAGAACCAAAAGTCGATTAACACACTCACTAGATTAGTCACTTCAGTTTTTGAAATATTAGGTCTTTACCTATGAAATTGCCGTTATGCAGTACTGGCCATTTCAAATCAAAATAATTTTTGTTTGGCTAAGAATTCTAATTTCAAATTAATTTTATTTTAAAAACATGGATTTTTTTTCCCAAAAGTAGTCATTTGTTTATTGATTAGTGTTACATTTTCATCGCATTTCAATCTTTTTCGTCATCATGGATACGTTAAAAATTCGAGTAATTATGGAATATGAGTACCGTCGTGGCAGCAACGCGGCACAAGCGGCACGCAACATCAACGACGTTTACGGAGCTAACACTACAAACCAACGCACCACCTGTTATTGGTTTGCTCGCTTCCGTTCTGGAAATTTCGACCTGAAAAATGAACCTCGCGGTCGTCCGAAGACTTTGGTCGACAATTACGAATTAAAGGCGATTGTGGAAGCTGATGATACACAATCTACGGCTGAATTAGCAGCAGCTTTCGACGTTAGCGTCAAAACAATATTGGTTCATTTGCGTCAAATTGGCAAGGTAAAAAAGCTTGACAAATGGGTGCCCCACGAACTCAATGATCGCCAGCGCGATTACGCGTCGAGACGTGCCTTGCACTGCTCAACAGACACACAAATGAAGGAATTTTGAACCGCATTGTTACCTGCGATGAAAAATGGATTCTGTTTGATAACCGCAAGCGCTCAGCAAGTTGGTTGGATCCTGGTTCACACCTAAACAATGCCCTAAACGAAAACTTACCCCTAGAAAAGTGATGGTCACTGTTTGGTGGTCTAGCGCCGGTGTGATTCATCACAGCTTCTTACCAAACGGGGTGAGCATTACTGCAGATGTGTACTGTGAAGAACTGAACACAATGATGGAGAAGCTGGCACATCTCCAACCAGCATTGGTCAATCGCTCGTCTCCGCTGCCCCTGCACGACAACGCGCGACCTCATACTGCACAGCAGACGGTCTCCAAGTTGCAAGAACTGGGGTTGTAAGCTCTCCGTCATCCACCCTACTCACCAGACCTTGCGCCTACAGACTACTACTTTTTCCAGAATTTGGATAACTTCTTGGCGGGAAAAAAATTCAATACCCGAGAGGCAGTACAAAATGCCTTTGAAGAATTTGTTGCCTCCCGACCAGCTGATTTCTTTAAGGAGGGCATCAATAAACTGCCACTGCGTTGGCGAAGATGCATTGATTGCATGGGTGATTACTTCGATTAATACAAATAAAAAATACATGAAAAAAATTCGTTTAAATTTTTTCATACAAAACGGCAATTTCATAGGTAAAGACCTATTATTAATTATTGAGAAAACATAATTCATAGAAATCGAAACAGATGTAAATTTTAAAGAAAATTAAAGCTTATTTATTAAATGTTAAAAAACAGGTTATCGTATTATTTTGTATTAATTTAAATAATGTCAGAAAGTAGCAGTGTTAACCGACTTCTGTTGCTGACCGTACCTAAAATATTGTTTCTTCATTGTTTTCAGTGATATCAAGCGTAGAAGAGCCAGTTCCAGGTTGGATAGAAAACTTCAACGGTCCAGCTGCCTTGTTGATTGCTTCTGGAAAAGGTTTGTCGCTTCGATTTTCTTTGAAAATTTACGGACTGAACCGTTCCATACCACGGATGTATAAATTAGGAAGATAATATTATGGTTCGCATTCCTCGACGTGGACCGCATAAATTGTGTTAAACGCACACAATTGACCTTAGACATACGAACCGGCGTTTGTGGCGCACATGTGTATCACGTAAAGTAAAATTACCAAGCTGATGAAATAATTTATACAAAGTAAAGTGCCTGTCTGGGTTCAAACCGGGGAGGTCTGAAGTTTATTTATTTATTTATTTAGGGAAAACAAACAATTGTACAGTATAAGTTACAGTAAATATTACAACGTATTAGAAGCTAAAGTACAATCCACGACGTTTCCACATATTACTAAGCTACTACAGTGTAGACACAATATTTAAAATTACAATGGCGCTAATAAGCAGACAAAAATGAGAGGAAGTTACATAAAAGTATTACATTATTATTATTGATTTCAGGGATCATGCGCAGTTTGTACACCGATCCAGATCTGATTGCAGACTACATGCCAGTAGATATATCTATCAAGAGCTTCATAGTAGCATCTTGGTTGCGAGGGACTAAGGAGTAAGTGTTTAGTCCTCGGCTTCACCCCCGTCGAGGACAGACATTATCTTTGACCACAACGACCACGATCACACTTGATTAAATGCGTACTTGCCTTTAGTTTCCTATTTATTTGTCTAAGTTTTTTGGTGCGGCCTACAGCTGGATACCATAAGTCTAAACTGCCATCAATCAGGACTTGTCTGTATAGCAACAATTTATTTTGCACGGACAGCATGGAGTTTCTTCCAAGCAGCCAATACATTCTTTTGAATCGGTGGTCAAGTTCATCTTTTTTCTTCTTGACGTGGGCTTTCCAGCGTAACTTTGCGTCAAGGGTCATACCGAGATACTTGGCTGTATTCTCGTATGGGACTTGTTTATTGTCAATGTAAACTGGAGAATACTGGTGTTTTTTGTAGGAAAAGTCTATGTGAACAGATTTGGATTCATTCAGTTTAATCCTTCATTTTTTGGTCCAGTCATAAACTTGATTTACAGCCATTTGAACCTTTTCTACTGCTTCTTCGTGGCTGTTTCCTACAGCCATTATGTCATTACTTTACTCTATGGGCTGTATCATCAGCAAAGGTCCCAATCGTGTTTTGCCCTAATTCAGGAATATCGCAACTGTATAGTAGGTACAGGACCGGACCTAACACACTTCCTTGCGGTACGCCAGCGTTAATTTGCTTTAGTGCTGAGTAGGCGTCTTCTTGTCTTATTCTAAAGACTCTGTTCAAAATGTAGGACTCTAATATATCTGCAAACTGCTTCGGTAACAGGCTCTTCAATTTATGTATAAGGTCTTCATGCCATACTTTGTCAAACGCATAATAAATAAAGAGAATTTATCTGTATAAATAAAAAGAGAACTCCTGCATAGCTGACTCATCATCGCCCAGTCCAAACCCTTGGACCTAGAATGCTGAAATTTTGCACAGAGGTTGCCTTTATAATGTATATAATGTAGACAAGGAATAAGGGTTTGCCAGTAGTATCTTCTCGTGGTATATTTTCCGACATCCACGCGGGCGAAGCAGCGGGCAAAACATTTGTAATACCTTTATTACAAACTAACTTTTGCCCGCGGCTTCGGTCAGTGTTTTTTTTTTTTTTTAGAATTTATTTGTATGAATGTAGTGTTTCTTTTCAACTTTTATAAACTTCTTATAACTTTTCTCATCCGTCTTCTCTTCAACAGACTATCCCCTGCAGACGACGTCCCTATCTATAACTGTTGTGCTGGCAAGCTAAACAACATAACTATGGGTGAGATGCTCGACATGGGAAGAGAGATAATCGCTTCTGTGCCCCTCAATAATAGCCTGTGGCATGTTGGAGGAGATCTTACTACTTGGAAGACTGTGCATTATATTAAAGTAAGATAAACATCAAACTGGGATCATGGTGGCCCAGAGGTCGCCGCCCCAGGAAACCCCGTGGCCACAAGCTATACGCTTAACCCCTCAAGTGTCTGAGTTTGGCTAATTTTAGACCTAAAACACCAGCGAGTGGGGAGGGTTGGGGGTTAGTTGCGAACCCCATAGGTTCACAACTACTGATGATGATATGTTTTCCACCGGATGATGTTTTTTTGCGTTTATATATATGTGACATAAGCTTATATACCTAACAAAAAAAGGGTTTTTCTT
Source organism: Cosmia trapezina (assembly GCA_905163495.3). NCBI lineage: Eukaryota > Metazoa > Arthropoda > Insecta > Lepidoptera > Noctuidae > Cosmia > Cosmia trapezina. The sequence goes on from LR991049.1 coordinate 9,373,386, forward strand.
ATGCACACATGGGGTGCATTCGACACTTGAGGGGTTAAGAGCCAATACTACCTTAGTTTTTTATTTCGCTCGCACAATACTGCTCGCGGACTGAGTGTGAGCGAGACTGAGCTAGCCAAACCTTATTTTGTTTTCAGGTCATACTCCTGCATTTACTGCCTGCAATCTTGGTGGACACGATTCTTTGGGCGTTAGGCAGAAAACCCATGTAAGAAACTTTTGCTTTAAGCTTCAGCACTGCACGATACATCATCATTCAATTTAAGGCCCTGGTTCCAAGCTTGGTTTAGCTCGGTGTGTAAGTGAAATGGCGTTATGGCTGTCTAGTTTGACGCACGAGATAGAAGATTCTCACGCGCACCGGAATTATGTCGTAAAAGTGCAAATAAAATCGTATAAAATTAGAAATTAACTATTTAATAAAAAGTAATCCATCACTGGATGCAGTTTGGAATTTGACATTTCATGGTATATTTTTAATTATAATTGTAATTGCTAATGAAGGGATAAACAGCTTTTAAAGATTATTAGGAGGTATGTTTAAAGATTTTTTTGGTGCATTAAAGTATGTTTAATTATGTTTTGGCTTCCATCACCGTATGCGAAAAGGACTTGAAAATATCATATTTTTTTAAAATATCAAAATTATTTACGGTTTATGAGATACACAGCTTTAAAAAACCACCTTTTTGATCGTTTTCAGGAAATCTGCGCCTTAATACCGACAATTTTGAAGTGAAAACTTCTTTAGGCGCGTTGTGCAATTTTTGGTAGGGGGAAATCTTGGCTATTTAGTATTTTTAGATCCCCAAAATAGGAATTATTAGAGGTTCACAAAAAGAGGAGCAATCATTAGTGTTCCATAACATTTTTAGGAGCACAAAATGAGAATTATTAGAGAGAGTCTATGAAACTTGCAATATTATTATTAATTCATTTATTTCAGATAGTTAAAATCCATACAATACATTAAATTAAATTAAAATCAATTGGCACATAATATTATACACTATCATTACACAATATTTCATTAAAATCGAATTACACAATATTATCATTACATTAAATTAAATCATTTATAATGACATCAAAATCGTGTTAGTAACATGGCCAGAGATCACACAAGACAGGGAGGTTTGGAAAGAAACAGGAGAGGCCTTTTCCTAGCATTGGACACAATGTAGGCTAATAATAATAATAAAAAAAAACATAATGACGTAAACACTGCGATATTGAATGCCCAAAACAATGCGCATCCATTTGTTTTGGATAGGGCAACCCGCACGAGATATCTGCAGGGAAGCTACCCTTTTGCACACAATATAGTTATTAAAATTCTATAAATGTTTACAATCTCGGCACTCTGGAGTCCCGGAACCTTAGAAGGCGTACAAGGGGCCGAAGCAAACTCGCAGAGGCCCGTTAGACGCTTCCAATGAAATGAGGCACCAACCGACGGTTATCCCTGTACGCACTATGCAAGTGCACCCAAGGACAACCCCCGGTTGGTGTAGGACTATTGTAGGATATTGAAACCATGATATTGGACTATCAATTTGGGTGGCTAAAGTGTACCTAGAACTATGAAAGGACTATGATGGCGCCTGCCTGATCAATGTTTTATTACAATGCGATTCAAATAATAATAGGATCGTCAATTACCTCTACCTGTCAAATGTTGATTGAAAAGTACGGTTTTCAAAGAAAAGTTATTTGCGTATCAATAGGTAACGTTTTTTTTTTTTTTGTTTAACCGAGTCTTAGTTAAATCAGTGAAAGAAAACATAAAAAAATTAGTCATAATTAGATTTAAAAAATTATATCACTTTCTTTCATATTTTCATTGTTGGCAACATTTTTTTTCATTTTTTCTAAATTCTTCGTTCATAATTCGTAAATAAATGTTATATTTCAAAAATATCTTGTTTTGCTCACCCTACCCAATTTATTCGATTTGACAGCTATGACGTCACAACATGGCGCTAAGTCGATCTTATTCTTATTTGAAACGCATAATATTGTAATAAAACATTGATCAGGCAGGGGCCACAGTCCTTTCATAGTTCGGGGTCCACTTTATTAGCCACCCAAATTGATAGTCCAATATCATTATTTCAGTATCCTACAATAGTCCTAATCGTCGGTTGGGGTCTCATTTCATTGAAAGCGTCTAACTCATGATTATTATTATTATTTTCAGGCTGATCAAAATCCAACGTCGCATCTACATAGCGAATCTTGCCCTTCAGTACTACATAACACAACAGTGGTCTTTCGACAACAAAAATTTCGTGTTACTCCGTTCACGAATCTTAGAAGTTGACAGGAAACAATTCTACTATGAAATGGAGAATATTGACAAATACCAGTATTTCTTAAACTCAGCGATTGGAGGAAGGAAGTTTTTGCTGAAGGAAAAGGATGAAGATCTTCCGAAGGCTAAGATTCATTATAAAAGGTGAGATTTAAGATGAACGTCCATCGCACACGGCACGCAACGGATTTTGGTTTGCTTTGTATGAATTCTTATAGCACTGCGTCCACCGCACCTCCCGCATTTTCATTTAATACATACAAACAAACCAAAAACCGCCGCATGCCTTGCGTGCATTGCGTCCGCTGTGGACCGGTAGACGCTCACCTTTAGACGATATATCAATAATAAATAAATAAATAAATATCCTTGGACATTTCACACAACGCCATCTAGTCCCAAGCTAAGCAACCTAATGCTTGTGTTATGGTAACGAGATGGCTGATAAACTACTTATATACATTTTTTTTGTAAATACATACCTACATATTTTAAATAGAAAAACACCCAACTCTATAATCAATGAATCTATCTGCCTAGCCTTTTCCCAACTATGTTGGGGTCGGCTTCCAATCTAACTGAATGCAGCTGAATACCAGTATTTTACATGGAGCGACTGCCTATCTGGCCTCTACAACCGAGTAACTGGGTAACACGATACCCATTGGTAAGACTGGTTGTCAGACTTTCAGGCTTTTGACGACCCGTAACAACTGTCAAAGATCTCCGAATGACAGCCAGGCTTAACGTGATTTCCGAGGCACGGAGGGGTCTCGATATGTAATGGCTCCACGTAATCCACGAAGTGACCGCGTCAAGCATTGCTTAACCCTCGATCTACCCTTGCGACTGTTTTTATTTCGCCACGAGACCCTCATTTAGAAGACGTAGCAGCATTCCCCGAAGGAGAAGATACAGTTGTCCAGTGATCTTTATATAATTCTTCTGTACGTTTGTTTGTCACCTCCCTGTCCTCCGCCTTTCGCATCCAGTCTGTCCCAGCCACTTTCTTCAGGTCGTCGGTCCATCTAGCTGAGGAGCGTCCCACACTACGCTTACCGATACGCGGTCTCCACCTAAGTCCTCCTAAACGGCTGGATCGATTTAGATGAAATTTTGTCTGTATATTTCTATGGGTTCCTGGATGGTTTGAAAACACAATTGGAACCTGTAGGAGGCGCTGCAGTCGGGTTATAGGATCGCTCAGACAGGACAACGTCTGTCGGGTCACACTTGTTAAAGTACCTGTTAGACAAAAATGGGTGGTTCCATTTGACAATTTCTTAGCTGACGTTTATAACTTTAACTGCCCACTCTTCGCTGGTTAATATTATCGTGACGGCTGATTCTCAGCCTAATTTTTATTTATATACTAACAGTTAAATACTACACATACAAGTTCGTCGTTCGTTAGGTCATTCATATAAGTTATAAACTATAGGGGCCTGTTTAACTTAATCGTAGGTGGTGACCTACGATTAAGTTCCTATGAACTTATTTGGCAGATAATAGTGCCGATTCTGTTGTGCACAAACTAAACTTAATTTAGGCTATTGCTAACTTTTTCTTTCTAATAAAACTAGAAAGAGATGGTCGTAAATTAGAACTGTCAAATTAAACACGTAAAAACATATCGACTAAAAATACGGTGAAGAGCAAGGCGTAAACTAATTTGACATCTCTAACTTAGTTCATAGCTTAGCCGTCCTTTTCTCGCGCTGCCTGTTAGTAAAAGTTAGAGATTCTCTCATTTTATTTTAGTTCTATTTATTCGGGTAAGTAGTGGCTATTCGGACATCGTGAAATAGGCGGTTGAGGGTATCAACCTGAACGAATTCAAGCTGGGATGTATTTATTATTTTATACTTTATTTGTTTCTTTACCTTTATTAATAGGATTTTTTTTATACTTTCAAGGAAATAAATTGTATAACATATATATATTTTTTAATTTTAATTTAAATATTTATATACAGGGTGTAAGGGCCAGCCCTCCGCAAACTGATAGGGTGAATTCAGTATGTCTTACTAAGATGACTGATACATGAATTTTTTTCAGGAACGTTAAGTGAATCCAATAAACCTGATTTGTTTGTGTTTTTGTGCACAAATCGGAACGTCTATTACTGGTTGGGAGGGGTAGGTAATAGGTAGGCGGTGAGTTCGATGAACTCTGTAGCTAGACAGAAAGTGAACAGCTGATTACTCGCGTTGTTGGTTAGAGTGTTTCAACATCCATTGCTGGTTTTTTTTTGCAGTTTTTTTTTACATAAATAGAATGCTGCGAACACACAATGCAATTTTACATTGAAATAATGAAAATGTAACTGAAAAAAAAATTGAAAAAAATGAAAATTTTCCTGAGAAAATTTCCGGTAGAATATGATTCAAAATGAGGAGCTGAATGCACCCTGTTAGTTTGCGGAGGGCTGTCCCTTACACCCTTTATTATATTTTTCTATAATTTTAGCTCAGGTAACATTGTATGAATGACTTTTGATTTTGATTTAATTCTTTTCTTTTCTAGAATGCTGATCCTTGATACGGTGGTACAAATCCTCTTCTACGGCTACTTATTCTGGTGGTTCCTAAACCTGTCTTTCGTGCAGAACATATTTTCATCCATTCCTAGTATATTCTAAATCTTTTGCGTGTTTCACACAATTCTGTTTGTGTATATGGTTTAAATAAACAAAAATAAATAACGTTTTATGTGAGTTTGCTGTTTTACTTTTACCCACTAGGTACAGTCAGCCACAGCATTAGCTGACCCACCCTTACATAAATGGTTGAGATTTTTTAGAATACGAGTCGATATAATTTTATCATTCTTTTATATTTTATTTATTATAGGTATTTAAATCACACACACAACACACACACACAACACAGTCACACACACACAGTCAACGCATAGTATGTGTAACTAGACGTCTAAATGTGGAAGCTTGTCATTAGCAATTTTTCTGACCTACGAAATATTGTAAATTTTAGGTATTAGTCTGTAAGCTTTCTGTAAAATAAATTAAATAAATAAATAAATAAAATATAAAAGAATTATAAAATTCTATCGATTCGTATTCTAAAAAATATCAACCATTTATGCAAGAGTGGGTCAGCTAATGCTGTGGCTGACTGTACTATCGAGAAAATCTGAATGTGACCAATTTGAAAACAAAATCCCTTGCACACGATGACCACCTCTGTTACCAAGTGTTACTATAGCGGCCGAGCGCTGCAAGCAAGAATAGTCCTTACGGTGTATAAGTAAGATGTAAGTTTCCTCGATAGTACTCAAATACAAAGTTGAGGACCCGATCACATGAACCACAATCACACCACAACGACAACTCTCCACAACTCTCGACAACTCTCGGAGCTCGTCCACGTGTTGTAGTTGTGTTAATTTGTGTGAAAATGAATAGTTTAATCCAGGGACCGTACAACCCTTGTTAAAAGTTAAGTCTTTCGAAGGGGTAAGCCGTTTATGAGGTTACCTTAATACTTGAATGGGTCATAGGCTTGACACCCACTAAGGGGTTATCCCTTCAATATGGATAACACCTTGAATGGGTTCTATACATTGACTTATATATTACTGCGTAAGGACTGGGCGGACGGCATGTTAAAATGACGCCACGAACGTGGTCCGAGAATGATCCTCCCCTAAACCCAAGTGGACTAGTCCGCGATCGGCTATCTTCGGGTGCGGTCGTAAATTTTAAAGGCAAAAAAGCCAAATTATGTCGTGACGGGTTGCGTGAACTACGACAAAAAACATAACAAAAAAAATTATAACATTTCATATCACCTGTAACTCTGTAAGTCAAAAATATGTCCATAAATCAACTTCTAACATTATTTAAAACAATTTTCTTTTCTAGACACAAGACCGTACCGCTGTGCGACATAACTTTGCAGCGGCGTGCGTTGTAACCGATGAAATAAAGATTTAATTATATTACAATAAAATTTAATTTTATACAAACTCTCACTCAATGGAACAACCTGTGTTATTAATCATAAATTACATTTATGAAAGGTCAATAATTGAAAGATATACAATGTCAGAAAGCACCACGAATCCAAAATGGAAAATAAAAGGCCAATGAAAATTTTATTATTTATACAAACAAACTGCAATAAATATAATTTTTGAAAAATAAAATTTATATCAATGGTTCTGTACTTGAAACCCAGTGAAAGGGTTACCCCTTCAAATATAATGTAAGGGTTTTGTTCGGGTTACCATATTAGCTAGTTGCAACGTATGCCCATCTCCGAGTCGGAATATTACGCTGTTTCCTTTTTATGAGAGTTGAAGTGAAAGCCTTTTTTAATCCCTTTTGAACGGCTTAATTTAAGCCGTTTAAAAGGGTTACCCACATCGTATGGGTTTTTGTTTAATCGCTTAGAATAACACAATCGGAAACCCTTTCAATGGATAATCAAAATTGTCCCTAGATTCACACGGGCCACATTAATTGGCTATCGGATACCGACCACATCAAGGCCACACAGCAGGGCTCGGATACCGGTAAAATTTTCAAACCGTTATTATGTACTTGACGCAAAACCTTTACATTCTGTTTCGTTCACATAAACCGGTTTTTTAAAACCGGTATTTGAAAGAGCTATACATAAAGGTTTTTTCAGATTAAACGGTTTAGAGCAATAAAAACAGGTTAATACGGACACACGATAAGCAAACGTCACGTGCTGTTCAGTTTTTATTCAGTATGCTATCCGCGGCATCCTTACAAGTAGTCACAAGTTGCAAATCACGTTTATCGACATGCCGCTCGTCCGGTTCATTTAGGTTAAAATAAGGTTCTTGAAACTTTCACGTTCTTAAGAAAAGTTCGCAGGAAAACCAAAAAAACCGGTAATAACCGGTAATTTTTAAACCGGTTCCGAGCCTTCACCGCCAGCGAGACCGCGCAGTAGCGGCCGGCCACATCGCAAACACAACGATCTGTCAGTCTGCAAACACTAGCCACAACGTAACCACATCAAAATTTTTTAGTTACCACGACGCAACTGTAAGAAGCTGCAGCATTAGCCGTAAAAAAATCGCGGCGGGATTTTATCGCGCACTGGATTTTCAACTCTCGGTGTTAAGCCGAGCTTAGAGAATCCAACCTAACAAAAACAGAGTGCGTCCCAGCGCGACGAAAAACACACTGTTGGATTTTCAACTCCCGGCGCTAAGCAGAGCGTTGAAAATGCAGTGCGATTTGTTTGTGCGAACGTCGGCTTAGGGCCCTCGCTCACGGCGACTTTTTGTAGCGATGCAGTAGCGATGTCGTTGCGCGTTTGCATCGATACAGTCGCGATGCGGTGCTAGCTGTTTGCCCTCGCCTACACCACGATTCGATTCGAGTAGCGAAGGCCAAATGTCCCCTATTTTGCGAAAGGGACATTTTGCGAAAGGGACATTCTGCGAAAGGGACATTTTGCTACCAGTAGTCATTTTGAGAAGTGGTCATTTTGCGACTGAGCCCGCAAACCTAGTGCATATCAGCGATAATAGGCCACACAAGATAAACTTGGTACTGAGAGCGTTTGAGGAGGTGGTCATGAGGAGCTGATATCTAATAACCTCAAAACCATCACCATTTTTTCCTTATTAGGTACCATCATCTGCCTAGCCTTTTCCCAACTATGTTGGGGTCGGCTTCCAGTCTAACTGGATGCAGCTGAATACCAGTATTTTACATGGAGCGACTGCCTGTCTGACCTCCACAACCTAGTAACTGGGTAATACGATACCCCTTGGTAAGACTGGTTGTCAGACTTTCGGGCTTCTGACGACCCGTAACGACTGTCAAAGATCCACGAATGACAGCCGGGACAACGGCTTAACGTGCTTTCCGAGGCACGGAGGAGTCTCGGTATGTAAAGATGGTCACCCATCCACTGACCAACCCCGGCAAGCGTAGCTTAACCCGATGGATCGACCCGTGCGGCTGTAATTACTTAGCCACGAGCTCCTCAAATACAATCGGAAACAATTCTACAATTATTATCTTCTATTTATCTATCTATCTAAATAAAAAGAGAAGTCCGACTCCGGACTGACTGACTGACTGATTGACTGACTCGTCAACGCCCAGCCCAAACCCTTGGACCTAGAGAGCTGAAATTTTGCACAGAGGTTCCCTTTATAATGTAGACAAGGAATAAGGGAGGATTTCCCGGTAGTACGTTCCCGTGGGATAATTCCCGATACCCACGCGGGCGAAGCCGCGGGCAAAAGCTAGTTTCAAATAAGACTAAACAACATACAGGAATTAATTGAAACATAACTATAAATGTTAATCCTAAGAAAAAACGGATACTAAACACACTACATGTAACGCCATCTAGTAGTATTAGATGGCAGTCATATCCAACGTAAATAACGCCATCTAGTAGTATTAGATGACAGTCTTATCCAACGTAAACAACGCCATCTAGTAGTATTAGATGACAGTCACATCCAACGTAAATAACGCCATCTAGTAGTATTAGATGACAGTCATATCCAACGTAAATAACGCCATCTAGTAGTATTAGATGACAGTCATATCCAACGTAAATAACGCCATCTAGTAGTATTAGATGACAGTCATAACCAACGCAAAAATATGACTGTCAGAATACCAACACAACAATAATTATTACATTAATACCTTAGATAATATACATCTAGATCGAGACACCGCGTGGCCGGTCATGAGACAGCAATATTATACTTTTTCTAGGTTATGTGGTATGAGAAATGAGGTTTAACGTAAGAAATCTTCCATATTTTGGACTGAAACCCATGTCAATACATTCGCACAATGCAAAAACTGTCCAAAAATGTTAAATTAATCGACGCAAGATAAATTTTGTAACAGTGAAAGTACTTTGTTTGGCAACATTTTTAAATTTTGCCATGCAAAAATACGACACGCCGTAAGGGACAGAAGCGTATCTTCTGTCCCTTACGGCGTGTCGTATTTTTGCATTCTTTTGTAGTCGGTTTTTTTTTGTAAAAAAGTTTTTAACACTCGATTAACGATGACTTTAAAAGCCAAAAAAATATGGTGTTGATCATGTCAATGTCATTTTGAAGTTGTAGCGATTGTAGAAATAGAATCGCTCCATTTGTCTATGTCCTCAGATATGTAAAGTTGGTCACCCATCCATGGAAAAATCGCGGCAAGGTCAGTTTAACCTGATCGACCGACACATGTGGCTGTTATAAGGTACTAGCCATAAGCCCCTCTTACTTACTTACATATACCTACATATTGGGTATTTTGAGTATACAGGGTGTTAAAGTAGTGGCGTGCCATAGCTTAGAGTTAGTTTCAGAATCGAAAAAGGAAACCCAGGAAAAAAAATTAAAATAAGAACAAAAAAAAAAATTAATGCAAGATCAACCTAATTCTACTAAGTTTAGAATTAAAATTATTTCATTTGTTTAAATGCTATTACACACTTACCTTATCTACTACTATCGAACGCGTTGTCATTTTGTCCTTCACTTCTCGCGTCCGAATACTAAAATGATTTTGATTGCTATTTTAAGTTAGTTTTACTAAATTAGGTTGATCTTGCAATAATATTTTTTTTTTTTTTTTTTTTTTTTTTTTTTGAATTTTTCTTTCTTTCCTTTATCGATACTGAACCTACCTATAAGCTATGGCACGCAACACGCTGTATTTAACTGCAATAGAATATTGTTTGGCCATAAGTGAATCAAATGTAAGAACAAAGTAAACCTAATCGGCCTATAATGTTCCCACTGCTGGGACGATAGAAATATATTTATATGGTCCCAGCATTGCAGGTAAGATAAAGCTTACAGCTATTGCTGAGACAGAGGCCTCCTCTCTGTGAGAGGGAGTGAGCCGTATGCAGATTGGTAGAAATCACAGTCATGTATTCAAACAAATATCAATTAGTCTTTAATTAAATAGGTGACTATTAACGGTCAATGGAACTGCTGTTTGTGATGACAATACAAGTAATACAGGGTCAGATTAAATTAGCTAGAGAGACTCCGGTGACAGACGTGATGGGTATCAATATCTAAACATGATCATAAAACAAAAAAAAATAATTTGATGATGTTTTTTTTTGGAGTTACTGAAAATATCGTGTATTTGTGTCTATTTATTTGTGCTTATATTAATATATATTATTATATTTATATTTATTACACAATATAAATATAATAATATATACCTAATTATAGGTCAATTAATCAATCTTCCTGGCCTTTTCCCAACTATGTTGGGGTCGGCTTCCAGTCTAACCGGATGCAGCTGAATACCAGTATTTTACATGGAGCGACTGCCTATCTGACCTCCACAACCCAGTTACTGATGGGTAACACGATACCCCTTGGTAAGACTGGTTGTCAGACTTTCGGGCTTCTGACGACCCGTAACGACTGTCAAAGATCCACGAATGACAGCCGGGACCAACGGCTTAACGTGCTTTCTGACTTTTCCGAGGCACGGAGGAGTCTCGGTGTGTAAAGATGGAGGCGAAACGCCGGGGCGTAACTCCGCTGCCGCGAGAAATCACGGTACAGCGGACAGAGCTCCGGCGGGATCTCATGGCGACATGGAGAGCGCGACTGTCGCAACCCAGCGCTGGGCACGCCACAATTGCGGCGATAAGTCCCCTCTTTGAGGAGTGGTTAGAGAGGCGCCACGGCGTCCTCACCTTCCGCCTGACGCAGGTCCTCACCGGACACGGCTGTTTCGGGAGGTACCTGTTTCGCATAAGGCGGGAGGAAACGCCCGGGTGTCACCATTGTGTGGATCGCCCGGAGGACACGGTGGAGCATACAGTGGAGGTCTGCCCGGCTTGGGCAGAGCACCGCCGTGTTCTCACGGAGGCGATCGGCGGCGGCGATCTCTCGCGTCAGAGCCTGGTTCAGGCCATGGTGCGGAGCGAGAGTGCATGGGAGGCCGTCACCTCCTTCTGCGAAGCAGTGATGCTCGCGAAGGAGGAGGCGGAACGCGTGAGGGAGAGGCAGCCTCACGCCCTCAGTCGCCGCAGGAGACGCCCTGGGCGGCGGGAATTGCGTGGCGATTTCCGGCCACCGTTGGTGCGGGCCTGCGGACGGTGAGTAGCGGGTAGCTCGCCGTCCGGTAAGGACCAGAGGGCCTACTCCCTAAGTCCGTCCGTCTTTCCGTCCGTCCGTTTGTCCGTCCGTCTGACATTACTATCCATTAAAACAAGTGTAAAAGTTAAATTTTTCGGACGGGCAACAACACATCGGGAGTAGGGACAACTGGCATTTCATGTTGTCATTCATACTTCGTTCGGGCCCCAAACCAATCATCCATGCGTAGGTGATACGGAGTAAGAAACGCCCGTAACGAAGGCCGAAGCTACGGGCTTCGTGCTTAGGGAGTAGGGCCCCAGGCCCGAGTCGACGGCGCGTTGTGTTCCACGCGCGCCTCAAAGAGATGTCAGCGAGTGATGGGGTCCAATAGGGCCGACGCCGCTGGGGTCGCGGGAAGATACCGTGGCCCTGGCATAGGCAACTGAAGGAACACGGGTGGGTTTTAGTCAGTAAAAGTCTGACACGCCCTTCCGCTCCACCCAGAGCGGGAGAAGTTATTTGATGATTTCCCACCCTCAAAAAAAAAAAAAAAAAACATGTTTCCGAGGCACGGAGGAGTCTCGATATGTTAAAATGGTCACTCGTCCACGGACCAACCCCGGCAAGCGTAGCTTAACCTGATGGATCGAACCGTGCGGCTGTTATTTCTTAGCCACGAGCTCCTCCTACCTATTTTGTAATAGGTATATTTGAATAAATATTTATTCCTTAATTTTTCGAATAAAGCACGGTCTGCCACTGTTTGTCTCTGCATCACCCAAAGGTTGTCTGGTAGAAAATACCTATGGCATTAAGTCCGCCTCTGTACATCTGTCCTTGAAATGTTCATTGACGATGACGATTGTGATAATGCAAAGAAGAAGAAAAAACCGGCCAAACAGACGGACGGACGGACGGACAGCTGAGGCTTAGTAAGTCTGTAAGCACAATATTGAGAGACTAGCTAGACTGCCCGCGGCTTCGCCCGCGTGGATGTCTGATTTCATGGGTTTTAATTTTCTAATTATTGTTTATTTTACATCAAAATTATAAATACTGAGTTTCTAGTTAATCGGACTGCGCTTTAAAATTCTTCCATACAAACTTTAACATCCCTAAACCTACTTTGAGGGGTAGTTTTGAAAAACTAATTATGACAAACTTTATTACTTACATAAGCAAGTATTTGTGCTAAGTTTCAAGTTCATTAACCAAATTATTAAGATTTTTCTTAAAAACTGTAAACAAAAAAAATATATCGATTCAAAGGCGAGATTTTGGGTAATTCAAAGAAAGAACAAAAAAAAACATATCTCAATTACCGTCACACTTAGGACATGGAGGTCTTTAGGTGAAACCTAGCAAATGACCCCCCCAATCCCCCAAAAAATTGTGTCGGTCCATGCGCCGAACACCCTGTATAGTTTTACTAGACCATAACTTCTTATAGGTTTTCCTGTAAACTATAGGTAAAAATTAAAAAAAATATATAATACCTACATAAATATAATATTATTATTATAATAAATAAATATTATAGAATAAATTGTATTTGGGAAATTGGACTCTAAAAAATTGAAAAATAAATTATAGTTAAAAAAAACTAAAAAACACGCTTTTATACATTACACTGAACTAAAAAGTAAAGAACTATTTTCTGTATTTTTTTTCAAAATTTTAGACTCAGTAGTTTCGGAGATAAGGGGGGGGAGGGAAGGGTCAATTTTCGTCTATTTTCTTAAATAACTTCAAAGTAATTTATTTCAAAATTATAAAAAAAATATATTTGAGACCGTCACAGTAAGACCTTTCATTTGATATGTCAACGGTACAGTTTGCAAAACTTTTTTTTTAATTGTATTTATTTTCCCCCCAAAAGGGACCCCCATATTCAAAATTCATTTATTTACGTTACATGTCCGTGTTTGGGTTACCAAAATACATATGTGTACTAAGTTTTAATTTAATCGGTTCATTATATTCGGAGAAAATTGGCTGTGACAGACGGACAGACGGACAGAGAGACAGACACACGAGTGATCTTATAAGGGTTCCGTTTTTTCCTTTTGAGGTACGGAACCCTAAAAACATCAAAATCTTTTTATTTACTTATTATTAACACGCTTTTTATAAGCTTCACCTGTATGTTTGTAAGTAACGGAATCTTTGAACTCGATTTTTAATATGGTCAGATTAATTCGAAATTTTGCACACTCACCAGGGCCCTGTGACAATACAATAATTTAAAATTAAAATAATAAAATATACTTAAAAATATATATAATACCTACATAAATATAATATTATTATAGAATAAATTGTATTTGGGAAATTGGACTCTAAAAAATTGAAAAATAAATTATAGTTAAAAAAAACTAAAAAACACGCTTTTATACATTACACTGAACTAAAAAGTAAAGAATAAAATTTTCAATATAAGAATATAGTCATTATCGAGAAAAACGTGGGGTGCTTTGTACGACATTCTTACACTAACTCTGTACTAATTCGGCAGCACCCCACGCTTTTTTCTACAATGACACAATAATATTTTAATTTTCTCGTTATTCACTTTATTCTTATATTGAAAAATATATTTTTTACTTTTTAGTTCAGTTTAATGGTATTAAAGCGTGTTTTTTTATTTTTTTTAAACAATTTTTATTTTATCGTGTTTTTTTTTAGATATCGACCCATCGCGTCTGCGAAGTTTAGCTACACAATTTAAATTAACACTCTAAGCATAGATTATAATGTTAACGACTTGTGTCGGACTGTCGAACTCGTACTTATTAATATACAGACTACCACAATATACCTTTTCTTTGTTCATTAAAACGTTGTTAAAATTTAAGGAGACATGCTATTCGCAGTTTAGATCTTTATAGTCGGCTTTGCTACGAGAAACTTTATTTTATATCATTACTAGCTACTGCCCGCGACTTCTTCTGCGTAAAATTTATTGTTTTAACATAATTTTTTTTCATAAAATTTTAATTTTTTTTTTTTCTTTTACTCGGCTTCTAAGGATAGTAGCGTAATGTTAAATCTTCTTTAATATATAGTAAGAGAAGTCCTGACTGACTGTCTGGGTGACTGACTCATCAACGCCCAGCCCCAAAGTATTGGATCTAGAAAGATGAAATTTTGCACAGAGGTTCCCTTTATAATATAGGTAGACAAGGATTAGGAAAGGAGTTTTGTTCCCGTGGGATATTTTCCGACATCCACGCGGGCAAAGCCACGCGGGAAGTGCTAGTAACCTAATATAATAATATCCTTCCTCAAGAAATGGGCTATCAATTTTATTACAAAAACAGTCGACTGGTAGTACAGTCAGCGTCAATAATATCGGGACGAACAGACTGTTCAAAATGATCTAAACAACTATGAAAATGAAATATTAATCCAATGACAGAAGGAATGTTTCAGAATGAAGACAGTACACGACAACTGTCATTCTGACAAGAACTTTATCCAATTGAGATAAAGTTTAATTTTCTTATTTGTCGAGATCATTTTGAACCGTCTGTCTATCCCGATATCGTCGCTAATCTAAGTGACGTAACTGATTCGATTAAAATTTTACAGGGCAAGCTATTTTTCTTTTTTTTTTGTAAACTGTAGATAATTATATCGGTCTCGATTTTTGCATTATCATGGGGACCGTAAGGCATAGGTACAGATACGCCGATTAGACAGATCGATTCGACTTGGAAAATGTATCAAATTACTATAGTTAGGTCGGCTATCGGCTTAGTCCAAAATGTCAGATACGTCAGTTAGTTAAATTAGCGACGATATGACTGACTTTACCAGGGATAAGGTCGTTCAAACATGTTCTCCCATACGTCACGGTCAAATCACCAACTGCAAAATGTATTTATTTATTTATTTATTAACACAGTACACACAAAAAAATAATAAGGCAGAGTAATCCATACTAATATTATAAATTCGAAAGTAACTCTGTCTGTCTGTCTGTCTGTCTGTCTGTCTGTCTGTCTGTCTGTCTGTCTGTCTGTCTGTCTGTTACCTTTTCACGCCTAAACCACTGAACGGATTTCGATAAAATTTGGCAAGGCTATAGATGGTATCCTGGGGACGGACATAGGCTACTTTTTTTTTCAAAAATAATCCTACAGGGGGTGATATAGGGGATGAAAGTTTGTATGGGAAACTCAGTATTTCTTAAGTTAGGGATGTGAAAATTAAAATGTATGCTTTTGATAGGAAATAAAGAAATATGCGGTTCAGCGTTTTTGAAAAATCATCCCCTAAGGGTGTAAAATATAGTAAAATAGGGGTTGATTTTAAAATTTACAAAACTGCACGGATTTCGACAAAATTTGGCAAGGCTGTATATAGCATCCTGGGGAATGACATAGCATACTATTTTTTTCAAAAATAATATTACAGGGGGTGATATAGGGGATGAAAGTTTGTATGGGAAACTCAGTATTTCTTCAGTTAGGGATGTGAAAGTTAAAATGTATGCTTTTGGTAGGAAATAAAGAAATATGCGGTTCAGCGTTTTTGAAAAATCATCCCCTAAGGGGTTAAAGTAGGGGTTGGTTTTAAAATTTACAAAACTGCACGGATTTCGATAAAATTTGGCAAGGCTTTATATAGCATCTTGGGGAAGGACATGGGCTACTTTTTGTCTTAAAAAATAATCCTACGGGGGGTGATATAGGGGATGAAAGTTTGTATGAGAAAATCAGTATGTCTTAAGTTAGGGATGTGAAAATTAAAATGTATGCTTTTGATAGGAAATAAAGAAATATGCGGTTCAGCGTTTTTGAAAAATCATCCACTAAGGGGGTAAAATAGGGGTTGATTTTAAAATTTACAAAACTGCACGGATTTCAACAAAATTTGGCAAGGCTTTATATAGCATCCTGGGAAAGGAAATAGGATACTTTCAAAAACAATACTACAGGGGGTGATATAGGGGATGAAAGTTTGTAAGGGAAACCCAGTATTTCTAAAGTTAGGGATAATAAATTCATGCTATTGGTAGGAAATTTAGAAATATGCGGTTCAGCGTTTTTGAAATATTATCCCCTAAGGGGGTAAAATAGGGGTTGATTTTAAAATTTACAAAACTGCACGGACGTCGATAAAATTTGGCAAGGCTTTATATAGCATCCTGGGGAAGGACATGAACTACTTTTTGTCTTAAAAATAATCCTACAGGGGGTGATATAGGGGATGAAAGTTTGTATGGAAACTCAGTATTTCTTAAGTTAGGGATGTGAAAATTAAAATGTATGCTTTTGATAGGAAACAAAGAAATATGCGGTTCAGCGTTTTTGAAAAATCATCCCCTTAGGGGGTAAAATAGGGGTTGATTTTAAAATTTACAAAACTGCACGGATTTCGACAAAATTTGGCAAGGCTTTATATAGCATCTTGGGAAAGGACACAGGAAACTTTCAAAAACAATACTACAAGGGGTGATATAAGGGATGAAAGATGGGAAACCCAGCATTTCTTAAGGTAGGGATATGAAAATTCAAATTTATTTGGTAGGAAATAAAGAAATATGTGGTACAGCGTTTTTGAGGGGGTACAATAGGGGTTGACAAATGTTTGTGTAACTACCTCTTTCTAAGAGATTTAAGGGATTGGAAATGTAGTCATAGTTCGAATCTTGAGGTAACATTTAGTCTTTATTTCATTCGAAGTTTTTACGAGGAAATTATTTGAACGAGTGGACACTCGGACAAAAGTTATTTGTTATTAGAGCGTGACTGGCATAATAAATTTTAAGTAATTAACTAAGTCCCCCCGCCGCGTAAGTGTGTCTGTTTGAATGCGATAATGTCAAAAAGTACCGAACGGATTTTCATACGGTTTTCTCCAATGAACGGAGTGATTCAGTGTAATTCATTATGGTTTTGTGTAAATTGGCTGAAATATGACGACGACTGTTGAAGATGTCGGAAAAAATCATGCCGACTGGTAGCTTTATGCCTACTAAACACGGTAACGATATATCGTAGCGATTTGAGTTTGTACAGTTATATCGGACGGCCCTATCTTTTCCACATGTACGTTCCCATGTCATATTTTCCGACATCCACGCGGGCGAAGCCGCGGGCAAAAGCTAGTATATAATAAAAGTACTGGCATTTATGCCTATTACAGGTATACACAGCATTCACTAAAAACAACAACGTAATTAACTTAAAAATAAAAACTTATGAACATATAAAATAAAATAAATTTTGAATTCGAAATTCAAAATTGTGAACATTTACATTAAAAAAAGAAAAATATAAAATGTTAAAACACGGAAGGTGCTTGAGTGGAATAAACTAAGATTTATTAAGAACATGAATTACAATAAAATAAAATATATTATTAATTTATTGGTTAGTTTATGCACTCGCATATCTCAGAGACTGATCTTCTAAACTTGTTAAATGTAAGTTAGTAATAGCAATTTTTTTTATGTGATAAATCTACAAATTAACGGTTTTCGGGATTCTGCTGTGGGGACCTAGCTTCTTGTCAAATTTCATGATTCTAGGTCAACGGGAAGTACCTTATAGGTTTTGATTTACTTGCAAGTATCAAAAAATGTCGTATAAATGGCCGTATTTTTTTATTGCGTTGACTTAGAAGTTTGATTTTTTAGAGCTCCATGGGACCGGTGATAAATTTTTCGCGTTTACGATGTTGGTCCTTATAGGAAGTTGTTCAATTATCACAGCCTTAAATGTGACATTTCTGATACACACTGTATTATCTATTATATAAAATGGAGAAGGTAAAACAGGAGTTAACTCCAGTCGTGCGTTGGAGCTGACACACACTTTTTTTGTTTGTTTTAACGCGCTAATCTCTGGAATTACCAGTTGGACTTTAAACATTCTTTTTGCATTTGATAGCCCAATTCTTAAGAAAGGCTATAGGCATATTTAAGGCTACTCTTTCGAAAAAAGCTTAAAAACAGCGTGCAGATGAAGCAGTTTTTCGCCGGAACCTAAAAAAATTGTTAGTAATCTACATGATATGAATCGTAATTTGGTTTAGCCATAATTTTTCTATCGGTATCACATAATAAGAAAAAAAACCCCAAATCACCTCCAAATCGTTAAGATGAAACCATTTTACTCCTTCATTTTTTATCAAAAGAATATAAAAAAATATCTACTAGGTACTTTGCAATACAAACGAAAATGATTTGTTTTTGTTACTTTTTAAAAACATGTATATTTTTTATTATAATAAATTAAAAATGCGTCTAATTTGGGACAGCGCTCCTTGATGGGCGAGTCCTATTACTGGCTGGACGTACGACGCGTTGCGTGAGCTCAGGCCAGAATGCGCAAGCTAACCACTCAAGGTCATTGGCGTATAGTTCGGCCTTAACATCACTCTAGGACTCTTAGCTGGCAAACAAGAAGAAAAAAATCAGAAAGAACGCTAAGTGAAAACGAAGTAATAGCGCGGTATGTAAGCTTCGCCTTAACTCACAACTTAATTCAACTAAATCGCGACATTTGAACCGAAGTCCCACTACGTCCATTTCTCTCATTTGCAATTCAAACGATAAAAAATTTAGTAAATGATGTTCACTTGCGCGTTAAACTCGGTCGGTGAAAGTGAGTTCGAATTTTGATTTTGGATCTTGTTTTTTTTACTTATACTTTACCATTGTTTATTTACTTATGTGAGTTATAAAAAGTTTTTATTTTTGTTTTTTTTTTATAATAATGTTAGCTATGATAATAATTAATTCAAAAACAAAGTAAAGCTAGGACATTTTTAATATAAAAATAATAACTATAACAGAGTAATTTCATAAAGTTTAATAATTTAAAAAAACCGGTCAAGAGCGAGTCGGACTCGCGCACCGAGGGTTCCGTACTAACATTTATGCATATTTTTTGTTGATGATTTCTGAAAAATTGTGGTATTTAGAGATATCGTTTTATTTTTCCTGTAATTTGTATATAAACTTCTATCATATATAATAATTTCTGATTTTTCTCTATGCAAACTTCGCAGATAAGGGGGGAACGCTATTTTTTTTTACATTTTTCATCAAAAGTCGAAAGCTATGCGGCCTACTAAAATTTATTTATTTTTTTGATTGTGCAAACAGCGCTCTTTCTATGATACCCCACATGCCCTAGTAACCCCACTTTGAATTTTTAAGACCCCCTTTCAGTTCCTGTTGCAAAAAAAGCATACCTATATATTTTTGTTTCTATCTTATTTTCAAAATAGTTGGACAAACGTCATCTAAAACTGTTCTAAATTTTAAGTTGATAGCATTAGTAGTTCTTGAGATAACCAGCTGTGACAGACAAGCAGGCAGACAGACTGAGTCGCACCATAAAGGTTCCTTTTTACCATTTTTGTACGGAACCCTAAAAAGATAACATTTGAAACATTTTTTAATCAAATAATTTATTTACAGATAAGTGATTTCTGAACCAAAGAGAATATTGAAATAAAGCCATGGGTTTTCTTGAAGAAAGAGATATATCGGATGTACCGACCATTCCGGAGTTTTATAAAGGAAAAACTATATTCATAACGGGAGGCTCAGGTAAGAGTTCTAGTGCTTATTAGTTGTGGACAATCGGGCTGGTCCACAAGTTCAAGATCGCTCAGCGCGGGCTATGCTCGGAGTTTCTTTGAAGGATAAAATCAGGAATTAAGTTATCCGGAAAAGAACCGGAGTAACCGACATAGCTTGCAGAGTAAGCAAACTGAAGTGGCAGTGGGCTGGCCATGTTTGTCGAAGGACCGATGGCCGGTGGAGCAGACGGGTCCTGGAGTGGAGACCGCGTATCGGTAAGCGAAGTGTGGGACGCCCCCAGCTAGATGGGCCGACGACCTGAAGAAAGTGGCTGGGACAGACTGGATGCGGAAGGTGGAGGACAGGGTGTTGTGGCGCAGCCTGGGAGAGGCCTATGTCCAGCAGTGGACCTGAGTTGATTGATTGTTTGATTGCTTATTAGCAAGTGAATAGGTACTATACTAAAAACAATTACAGGCAAAATACGGTCACTATATAATACTGACAAAATAATGTAGGTACTCTCTACATTTTTTTCATTTTAACTATTTCCATTTACAAAACCTTATTTTATCATTATTTTTCATGTTGACTGTCATTTTTAATATTTCGAGAAGACGATGTTCAGTCAATCCAGACACTCGTAGAATTCGATTACCTATTCTCGAGTGTCTACCTCCGATCCTAAAAAAACTACTTTTAATTTTCAGGCTTCATAGGCAAAGTCCTAATAGAGAAGCTGCTGTACTCCTGCTCAGGTTTAGACAGGATATACCTGCTGATGAGGAACAAGAAGGGCGTGAAGTCTGAAGACCGACTGGCTCAACTGTATGCTACACCTGTAAGTACCTACATAGGTACAGTCAGCCTCATTCTGTCAGAGTTAATTTGTTTCTTTACAATAATTTGTGTTCCACAATACTGAATCAATGTGTAGCTAAACTTACGTACTCAATGTTTAATGTATGAAATAACAGACGTACGGGTTGACCAGCTTTACATACCGAGACTCCTCCGTGCCTCGGAAAGCACGTTATGCCGTTGGTCCCGGCTGTCATTCGTGGATCTTTGACAGTCGATACGGGTCGTCAGAAGCCCGAAAGTCTTACCAAGGGGTATCGTATTATCCAGTTACTGGGTTGTGGAGGTCAGATAGGCAGTCGCTCCATGTAAAATACTGGTATTCAGCTGCATCCCGTTAGACTGGAAGCCGACCCCAACTTAGTTTGGAAAAGGCTAGGCAGATTGATTTTGTAGACAATACAATGAATTCTTGTCGATGATATCTTTTTGAAGCTGACTGTATCCTTACCAAATTTTTTTTTTTGAAAGCGTTGCCGCACCACAAGGACATTTTATTTATTTTATACCTACTGAAAGAAAGAAAAGAAAGAATTTTTTTTCATTTGTGACACGCACAGGAAGTACAGTTTAGAAGGAGCATAAAAAAGTAACAAAGCAAACATCACAAAATAAAAAAAGTAAAAAAATAAACAATAAATACAAACTAAAAAGACCTGTGCGAGGCCAAAAAGGCTCCCATCTCAGCATAAAGCTGCGATATTTAAAAAATAAATACCGCAACGCAATACTGGAACCCATCATCGTCATCGCTTTTAGCGATAAGACCGCCCATTGTGTCACCCTATGTAAAATTTCAACATTTATATCTGTAATTTTTATGGTGTGCATAATAAAGAGTATCTATCTATCTATCTATCATTTATCTGCCTAGCCGTTTCCAAACGTTGTTGGAGTTTGCTTCCAGTCTAACCGGATGCAGATGAATTGAATACCAGTATTTTACATTTAGAGCAGTGGTGACCCAATGGTAACGGTCCAAACTTCCATGTTGTAGGTCGTGAGTTCGAACCCAGACAGGCGCTTTACTTTGTGTAACTATTATCATCACCACTGCTCTCAAAACGGTGAAGGAAAACATCGTGAGGAAACCGGCATGTCCTAGAACTAAACAATTCGAAGACATGTGACATCTATCAACCCGCACTGGGCCTGCGTGGTGGATTACGGTCCACTCCCTCTTGAAGAGTGGAGGCCTGTGTCCCAGCAGTGGGAACATTATAGGCTGTTTATGTATTTTACATGGAGCGACTGCCTTTCTGATCGCCACAACCCTTTTACTGGGTAACTCGATAACCCTTGGTAAGACTGGTTGTCAGATATTCGGGTTTCTAACTATCCGTAACGACTGTCAAAGATCTACAAATGACAGCCGGGAAGCGACGTCTTGACGTGCTTAGAACCTAAAGACATAATTTTTTAAACGACGAAAAAAAGAGGTCCTCAAAGTCGACACGTATACAGGGTGAAAGAGACATCGACGCGCAAACGGTTACCACGTAAGTAAAGTTTTATTTACGTGGTAAATGTCTATGTCTATGTGAATGATGCTCCAATTTATTTTGCAGAGTGGTATTCAGATTTGTGTGCGGTAGGAACCACTAAAAAGTGAAAAATAAAAACTTTTTACAAAAAGAAACAACCGACTTCCAAAAAAACACTACAAAGTGAAAAATAACTTTAATTTCGGAAGTCGGTGGCAAAAAAAAACGAAAATAAATAAAAAACCAAAGACACCGACTTCCGAAATTTAAGTTATTTTTAACTTTATAGTGTTGTTTTTGAAAGTTGGTTGTATTTTTTCGTAAAAAAGTTTTTTTTTTTGAAGATTATGATAAAAAAAAATAAAAACTTTTTACAAAAAAAAACAACCGACTTCCAAAAAAACACTACAAAGTGAAAAATAACTTTAATTTCGGAAGTCGGTGGCAAAAAAAAACGAAAATAAATAAAAAACCAAAGACACCGACTTCCGAAATTAAAGTTATTTTTAACTTTATAGTGTTGTTTTTGAAAGTTGGTTGTATTTTTTCGTAAAAAAGTTTTTTTTTTTGAAGATTATGATAAAAAAAAATAAAAACTTTTTACAAAAAAAAAACAACCGACTTCCAAAAAAACACTACAAAGTGAAAAATAACTTTAATTTCGGAAGTCGGTGTCTTTGGTTTTTTATTTATTTTCGTTTTTTTTTGCCACCGACTTCCGAAATTAAAGTTATTTTTCACTTTGTAGTGTTTTTTTGGAAGTCGGTTGTTTCTTTTTGTAAAAAGTTTTTATTTTTCACTTTTTAGTGGTTCCTACCGCACACAAATCTGAATACCACTCTGCAAAATAAATTGGAGCATCATTCACATAGACTAAATGTCACGTATTAAATTATTGAATCTAACTCAAAAGCCACTCATCAGAACTTGAAGATATTTTTATGAGACAATCTCAGGGGCCGTAATATGACGTGTTAAAGCCATCATTGTTCCAGTGTGAGAGATAGACGGAGCTATATACGACCGATAGCACCGTCCTTTTTTCTCAACAAAATTACGTCATAATAAGGCCCGGAGTGTACCATTTCAAATAAAAACTTTGCAAAAAGGCAAATACGTCGCGATAGAGTAGTGTCAGAAGTTTGGTGGGCGTAGTTTTAGTTGACGGAGATAACGAGGCTAAGAAATCTGCGTTCTGACAATCAAGGCCACACATAACATACAACTCAAGTAGCGCAATTTGAAGCGGCCTATAGTTACCATTAAATCGTTTACAGCCAGAGTGCATGACAATTCCAATAACCCCAAACACGGCTAGGATACATTGTTTTATTACTGAGTTCCGATGCCTACCTTCCGGCTTCTTCATCAGATCGGTTCGATGGTACTATTTTCATCAGAACCATTTCGTCATAGTCACTTGACTATTTTAATCGAGATATCGCCACCCGTGAAATAGGTACATAACGTCGTTGAGGAGTTCCCGTGGCCATCTGTGGTCTTTTTCATCAGTTCCACTTCACTAGATGATACTTTCTGCATGCAAACGCTTGATTTGTTGATGAAAATACCAAAATCGCTATATGTATACCTATAATATTTGAGGAGTTTCCTCGACTCCTCATGGATCCCATCATCAGAATTGGATTTTGATAAAAATGGGATCAATCTGCAAGTATACACTTTCAAATAAAAAAAGAATTTTCCGAAGAATTTTTTAAATGACGGAGTACTGAGGTAACAAACATACAAAAAAAAAAAACAAAATACAGCCGAATTGAGAACCTCCTCCTTTTTTTGAAGTAGGTTAAAAATAAATAAAAATATTTATTTGACACTAGGAAATACATGTTACAAACCAGTTATAATAATAGCACACGAATGTATTGTCACAAATCAGATCCTAACCCCCAAACTAGGCCTGGACCTGTATGATGAAAGTGATGAAGGCACTTCCTCTCAATTTTTGCCGCCGCTATGTAACGTAAGAATTGATTTTGTTCTGAAACAGTACGATGCTAATTGAAAGCATTTATTCCAGTGTTTCGAGAGACTTAAGAAGGAGCGACCAGCTGCCTTCGAGTCGAAGGTCTTCGTAGTATCAGGAGATGTTCTGGAACCTGGACTTGGTGAGTTTCTTCTATTATCTATCTAGAAAATGAGCTCCTCAAGCACACCCATGGGCAGCCACAGACAGATTTCTCTGTGTGTGGCTGCCCATGGGAGTGCTTAAAAAACCTTTATTTTCAGACCACAGGAATCCAAAAACTAAACAAAACCTAAAACTAAATGTTAGGATCCTCATCATAATCTTATACTAAAGCCTGGAGTCGAACCTCACACTCTCCATCTGCCTAGCCTTTTCCCAACGATGTTGGGGTTGGCTTCCAGTCTAACCGGATGAAGCTGAATTCCAGTATTTTACATGGAGCGAGTGCCTATTTGACCTCCACAACCCACTTACTGGGTAATATTGGGTTGTCAGACTTTCGGGCTTCTGACGACCCGTAACGACTGTTGTCCACGAATGACAGCCGGGACCAACGGCTTAACGTGCTTTCCGAGGCACGGAAGGGTCTTGGTATGTAAAGATGGTCACCCATCCACGGACCAACCGCGGCAATTGTAGCGTAACCTGATCGATCGACCTGTGTGGCTGATATAACTTAGCCACAAGCCCCTTGCCTACCGAATGATCGAAAAATGAAATGAATGGAGCGGATGAATTTCATTCTTATGTAATTTTGTAGGTGTCGTGTGGACGTAGAGTGAAACAAAAATGGACATTCACGTGAGTGACCCATTCATCCATTCATTCGATTGAAGCTTCTGATATCAGTTTATGTCATTGGGTCTCAATGACAATGCACTTTTGTTTAAAATTGAATTAACCTCATTAAAATTCAACCTATTTTGAATTGTTTGGATTATTATCAAAAGCACATTGACCGTCTAGACGTTGCCATGATTACAGTATGAAGTGTGGAAATGAGACACTTATATACGAAATTAGTAGAAAAATTGAGACAAAGCATCGTATCTTCTGTCTCTTACGGCGTGCCGTATTTTTGCTTGGCGAACTTTTGAATTTTACCCAAACAAAGTGCTTTCACTGTTACAAAATTTATCTTGCGTCGATTAATTTAACTTTTTTGGACAGTTTTTGCATAGTGCGTATGTATTGACATGGGTTTCAGTCCAAAATATGTAATATTTCTTACGTTAAACTTCTTTTCTCATACCACATAAGCTAGAAAAAGTGTTATATTGCTATATAAATCTAAGATTAAAAGTGTTTATTCGTTTCTAAAAACGAAAGAGTTTAGCATCCAGCCATCTAGAAGTTACGATTTTTACCACTGGTATCGATGGCTGGATGCTAAACTCTTTCCGTATCCATACTTATATTATTAATTATGTCTCTTACCCTTCATGCCTTAACGGCAGATCGAATTTAGATGAAATTTGGCAGAGCAGGTCGACCACGACATGGGTTAGGAGATAGGATACAATTGATCTCGGTAGTACGTTCCCGTGGGAATACCCGACGGCCGACTTCCATGCGGGTGAAATTGTGGACAAAAACTATTATTTCTTTTACATATTCTTTCATTATTTCCAGGGTTGTCACAAGAAGACCGAGCTCTTCTCGTCAATCGAGTGAACATCATGTTCCACGTTGCTGCCAGTGTTAGGTAAGATATGGTGGAATTATAACTTCACTATCCTATGTGGACAGATGGCCGGTGAAGCAGACGAGTCCTGGAGAGGCCTATGTCCAGCAGTAGACTGTGATAGGCTTGGTTAATTTTTAGCCTATTGGACAAATCCTGCCAAAAGATTCACTGGTGAAGCTAGTGGACTTAAAAGAACTTGGCGTCGACGTTGTTAAAAGAGCCCATTATGACCCGTCTCTCATAATTTCATTGCTTAATATAGGGTGCATACTCGGTAGACTCTATAATCCTTATCCATAATATCCTAAGGGCACGTCTTCTCTACCATTATCTCGACCCCCGATCTACTCCTTGTTATGCAATGGTCTCTGTTGATCGAGGCAGTCCATCATGTTATTAAAACACATGAATTACTTTCAGGTTCGATGACACATTAAAATTTGCAGCACAGATGAACTTAAGAGGAACCATGGAAGTTATGGAGCTGGCTAAAGATGTTCGGGAATTATCTGTAAGTGAATCCAAAAGTAGAACCATACCCTTCACCAATTCCTTGTATAAAAACAGTCAATTCTGACCGTTTCCAAATTCATCTTAGTTTTGAGTCTTAATTTTTATATAATGATACCAGTAAGTATATAAAAATTAAGACGACGTCAGATTTAAAGAAGTTAAGACGAAGTAAGATGACGTCATTTTTTGCGAGCGTCTGGCGAAAAAAAACCGCCGACGGGAAGTGTCTGACAGTATTGATTAAGTTAAAATAATAAAAATCAGCAGTCAGACTTTAAAAAAGGGAGTAATATTTTTACGTAACTTTAGTACAGTCTGAAATCTGAAAATCTCTGGCCTGAACCTGGTTATTGGTACCTGAAAATTGGCCGTCGGCCCAAGCTGTCAGGTATGCGGTACGTTCAAAGTACACTACTCTATTCCATACACTTAAAGATAAAGATAAAGATATATTTATTGCATAACTGTGTACATTAAGTTCTTATACATGTTTAGTTTCAACAGTCTACTCAAGTCGGATATGCAATAGTATTTTAGTATTTTAGGTAGGTACTTACAAATATTATTTTTTATCAAAAAACTCATGCAGATTATAAAACATATTATCAATTAACATTTTTTTCAATTTATTTTTAAACATATTGCCATTTAATTGTTTAATGGCTGGCGGTAAGTGATTGTACACACAAAGTAACATAGGTACTTTTATAATACATCATGTTGTAAATGAATGTCATATTTATATTGTTTCCGAATGTTTCTTTTTGAATTTGCTTTGAAATTAAAATATTCCATATTATTTTTAACAAATAAACACAATTCGAGTATATAAATACCAGTCAGTGTCAAGAAACCCTCCTTTCTAACTAAAGACATCTCTTAGTGATTCGGTACTGTACATGTTATATACTGTCCTAAGACATTTCTTCTGGAGAATGAACGTGGATTGTACGTTTATTTATTTATTTATTTATATATACTTTATTGTACACCTCAAAAATACATAACAAAAGAAAACATAATATACACTACAAAACATACAATGGGCGGCCTTATCGCTTTCCGCGATCTCTTCCAGGCAACCTTAGGATGGACAGTGATTTATTACGATATAAAATGAGGCTGTTGTTGGTGCAAATAGTAAATACCAACTTATACAATACTAAACTAAAATAGATACATACATATCCTAAATAATAGATACATAAATACATACATACTAAATATTTAAGCAACGAAAATTAATGAAGACTAAAGATGTTTAATTTAACAGTTATGAGAACAAGATCACAACGACAAGTAATGTTCCTTTACGAGCCTTTTAAACATAGGTAACGACTGCGCGCGTTTAATTTGAACGGGCAATGCATTCCACAAACGAGCGGCCGGACAGTAAAGGATTTGTCGAGGAAAGTTGTGGCATGCATAGGCATTTTGAGCTTCAAGTTATCTGATGACCTTAAAAATTTCGCGTGGGAGTCGCAAAGAAACTGGAAACGTTTCTTGAGATAGAGAGGGGTGGAAGGGGAAAAGAGCACATTATACAAAAGGGAAAGGATATGAGCATTCCGGCGAAGGCGAATTGGTAACCACTTGAGCTTGACACGATATTCAGAAACATGGTCATATTTGCGCAAACCGAATATGAACCTTAAACACACATTTTGAAGCCGCTCCAGTTTATCGAGTTGGTCTTGTGTAAGGTCAAGATAGCTGGCGTCAGCATAGTCAAGGATGGGAAGAAGAAGCAATTGTGCAAGCGCAATCTTGGTGGCAGTCGGTAGAAAATTACGCAATCTTTTCAAAGATGCAGCGGATGCAAATAGCCTGCGGCTAACTTCCTGTAGCTGGGCAGTCCAGGAGAAGTTCTTATTTATTTATTTATTTATCATGTGGAAAACCAACAGCTTTACATAAAAACAATAAATATACTGCAATAAGAAACATGAAGCCAATTACAGGTTTTCACGGCTAGCTATACACTAATTATAATAAGAGATCTTAAACTCGACAAGACATCAAAAAAAGATGAGCACCAATCGTCACATCGGTACCACCAAACATAAGGAATAGACTACAGTGAAATAAAATAAAATAAGAAACAGAACTGCTTACTATTAACACTAAGAATTAATTTTGAAAAATTCCAGGTTCAGCCTATTGCGTACGCTAGAGCCTTTGGTTGAAAACAAATCAAAAGAGAACTGCTTGCTTAGGGCATTAAAGTCTTTACTCGCTCGCACTAAATATGAGTTTTGCCTGTAGTTGGAAGAATACAACGGAATAGCTATAGGAGGATTAAATCTGAGTGTTCGCTGGGGAACATTAAAGTACAGCTTACGCAGAAGCTGCGGACAGTCCACCTCATTTGATATAATTTTGAGCAAAAATGTACAATCTGCTAATCGACGACGGTTAGTAAGTGGTTGTAGGTGAAATTTCCTGCAGAGATCCAAATAATCACAACTGTGATATGGTATGCGCAAACGATAGCACAGAAACCGAACAAATCTTTTTTGCAAACCCTCTATGCGATCAATGTGCACGCCATAACGCGGGTTCCAAATTTGAGAAGCATATTCTAAATGACTCCTCACAAATGAGCAATACAAAATCTTGATAGTCTTCACTTTCTTAAAACACGCTGCTAGTCTCATAACAAAACCTAATGCTTTGGATGCTTTAGCCACTATTTGCTCCACGTGAACATTAAACTGCAGTTTAGAGTCATGATATACGCCCAGGTCACGAACACCGTCACATCTCTGTAGTAGCTGACCTTTCAGCGTATAGGCGGTATGAAGTGGAAAGCGTTTTCTGCTAAACGAAATTACGGAGCATTTAGTAGGGTTTAGGTCTAGTTTATTGACGCGACAGTATTCATCGAGTCTTGTTAGGTCAGATTGGAGAGCATCCATGTCACTAAGTGATGATATAGAAGAAAATATCTTCATATCATCAGCAAAACAAAGAAGATTAGAGTTATGGAAACACGTGTCAATATCATTAACGTAAATGATGAAGAGTAACGGCCCCATCAAGGAACCTTGGGGAACACCACTGGGAACCGAAACCCAGCTCGAAATGTAGTTGCTGACCACTACAGCTTGAGACCTGTTATCCAAGTAAGACGAAAACCAGCGAAGTAGGTCACCTCTAATACCGATGTTAAATAGTTTAGTTTTAAGTAAGTTATGATCAATTCTGTCAAACGCTTTGCTATAGTCCGTATAAACGACGTCGACCTGCGCCCCTTTGTCCATACTAAGAGTTACAAAGTCATTTAGCAAAGCTAGGTTGGAGACTGTTGAACGACCCTTTAAAAATCCGTGCTGTGAAGGACTAAAAGATGATCTAAGCGCTGCGTAAACCTGATCATAGACCAATCGTTTAAAAATTTTAGCCAGTATACACAGTTTGGAAATCGGTCTATAATTAACTATTTCGTTTTTGCGGCCTTTTTTATGGACTGGTGTTATAAAGGCAGCCTTCCAAATATGAGGCACCGTACAAGTTAATAAGGATTTTTTAAATAACAACGATATCGGTAAGGCAATAGTTTTAGAACAACCAATCAGGAACACAGGTGATAAATGGTCAGGGCCTGCTGATTTTGAGGGATCTAGCTTACTAAGTAGCTTACCTACATCGTCAATATTAATTTCAATGGAATGAATATCAGAGAGTATATTAGGATTGGAAGTAGTTTGGGAAGAACAATTACCATGGGTTGGGTCAGAGTAGCTGCCAGGGTTGAGAAACGTAGAATAAAAGTGAGAAGAAAAAGCATTGCAAATGGACTCAGGGGAAGATACTGTCGCGTCACTATATTTAAAATAGCTTGGTAAGACATTAGACTTTGATCGCTGCTTAACAAATCTCCAAAAAGATTTCGGGTTCTTTTCAATTGAGGTTTCCGTAGCTGCGATGTAATTAGAGTAGCAAACCTGTTCAAGATTTTTTACCCTTTCACGCAAATGTTTGAAAGTCGCTTCGTCAGAGAGTCTACCATACAACTTAAATTTACGAAGATATTTAGCCTTCTCTTTCAACAAACGCTTAAGTGAAGGGGTATACCAGGTTGGATAAGAGCTATGAGAGACTGATATTGTAGGGACTAACTTACCTCGAATATCAGCAATAGTGTCATAAAAATATTTTATAGCGTCATTAAGGGATTTGTCAGCAAAAATATTATGCCAATCAATTGCTGATATTTCCCTGTTGATGGCTACAAAGTCTGCTTTATTAAACAAGTACCGGGTATAGGGCGCGGGCTTTAGGTACTGATATTCCACAAAATTTACGTCAACACAAAGAGGTGGGTGATATTTATCAACAGGAGATAGCGGCGTTAAACATTCACACACTGAAACAAAATCATTACACAGAACCAAATCCAAAGTCTTCCCATATTCATTTAATATTGCATTGTATTGATTAAGCCCTAACACTCGCAAATCATCCGTTAGCATTAACTCATCACCACCACTTGGGTTCGTAGGAACTAACATGTTACTATCAAGTTGCCACAAGAATTATCTATGAATATCCCCAAGTTTTTAACTTCCTCACTGAAAGGAACAACTGAGTTGTCAAAAGAAACTTGGGGGAGAGTCGTCCAGTCGATCCTTGAGACCGTCCTAGAACTGCCTACCACTACAACCTGCGTCTTTATGGGGTTGACCACAAGTCCATACCTCTTGCTCCACTCGCATATACGGCCCAGATCACTATTAACCGTTAGGATAACCTCAGACAAATTTCCAAGAGGAACTGTAAATCATCTGCATAAAGATCGTAGGAAGAAATTAGTTCGTTGGAGATTGAGTTAATAAAAACTGCGAAAAGTAAACGTGTACGTTTGTCGAGTTCCCCCAATAAATGACACCATAAGTTAACAGTGGGTACACATTTCCAAAATAAGCATTTCTAGTAACACTTGGATTTGTAGTTTCTGCCAGAACTGACAATGCGTAGCAAGCACTGGATAGGAAGCACTTTGTTAATCAGAAAACAAGTTACGCCTGGCGGCCTTGTGATCTTGATAAGAAAGAAAGAAAGAAAGAAAGAAAGAAAGAAAGAAAGAAAGAAAGAAAAGTATTTATTGTGACTCGCACAGGAAGATCACCGACTAAAACTAAAAACACAATGATAAAAGTTAAAAAAAATAAAGAAACAAAATTATAGGTATAAAAAAAATAAAAATAAAATAAAAAACAGAAAGTCCTGTACGAGGCCAAAAGGTCCCTATCTCAGCATGATCTATCTATGTTTCCCTTCACAGGCACTGGTCCACGTTTCCACATCATACTCCAACACGAACAGGAATCCTATTGAAGAGGTGCTCTACCCACCACTGGCTGACTGGAGAGAGACCCTGGAGGTCTGCGAGACGGCTGATGAGCATACCTTGAGGGTGCTTACTCCTAAGTAAGTCTTACATCCGTATTATAAGTCCAAACGTCCAAGAGTCGAGTAAGTATATCTTTGACAACAACTCACTCTAAAAATATGATACCTCTTTAAAAAAATAAAGTCTAACTTAACTCTTTAAAGTCTAACTTAACTAGTAACGACGTACTACCTATACCTACTTAGTCCACTCAACGAATAACCAAAAATCCTTCCTATATCCTATTTTGCTGTGCCCGACAACCCTCCACAATGATCTGAAATTATATTTATATTTTATAATATGTATGTATTTACAAAAAAAAAAAAAAAAATGTATATAAGTAGTTTATCAGCCATCTCGTTACCATAACACAAGCATTAGGTTGCTTAGCTTGGGACTAGATGGCGTTGTGTGAAATGTCCAAGGATATTTATTTATTATTTATTTATTTTATAATGTACCTACCACCTATGCTAAAATTGTGGAATACAAATAAATGTATAATGAGTATTGAAGTATTGAAAAAGGGAGTGTAGAGTGCGTAAGCTGGGACGTAAGCGATTTCAGTTGTTCAGGGTGCTTAGGGAGTAAACATACTAAAAGCCCCAGCGTCTAGGAGCTGAGCCGGAATGGGGGGTGGGCATAAAAGTTCCCACTTTTGAGTTTTTCGCTAAAATCTGTAAAACGGTGCGTCGTAGAGAAAAAATATTTTCTATGTACTGAAAGGTCACAAAATTTTTTACAACTTTTAGCTTGCATACCTTTTCGAATTCCTACCCATTTTCGAAGTATACGTTCTGGAAAAGTGAAAATTATCGAAAAAACGACTTTTATTAAACACTACTGTTGCCTGTTACTTCGTTCGTGCTACTACTGGATAAAAAGTAGCCTATATGTTAATCCAGGTCTTAATCTAGCTAAAAAGCGTCCAAAGTAGCAAACAGAAACAAAAAAAAGAGTAATGAGCTAGAGATCGGATAATCGGATGCATATTAACCTAAACTTAATATTTCGCTAACAAAGTATGGAAGCGGCTTCTTAGCATTTTTTTTCTTACTATAAATCCCGGGATTCTAGAAAATGTGGGAATGCACAACTAATCGGATACATGGTATGGAAACGACTTCATAAATAACGTGGTTTTATTTATTTGGAAATACCGGGAAATCGGGATCACATAAATATTCCGTTTGTTACACGTGATCCCCGCGAGAAATACAAAGCTGCCGAATTAAAATAGTTGTCACTGGAAGGTACCGTCACTATATCGGTGGGGTTGTTTTTATGGGTTTCGAGAATGTTAAAGCTGATACTGACGTTAAAATGTAAATCCAAGATGGCGGCTGCGAACATTTTCGAATTTTTCGTCATGGGTGTCGTTTTCATGGTTTTCGAGGGTTTTAAAGCCGATAGTGATGTTAAAATGTAAATCCAAAATGGCGGCTGCGAACATTTTAAAATTTTTCGTCATGGGTGTCGTTTTCATGCTTTTCGAGGGAGTTAAAGCCGATAGTGATGTTAAAATGTAAATCCAAGATGGCGGCTGCAAAATTTTAAAATTTTTCGTCATGGGTGTCGTTTTCATGCCTTTCGAGGCTGTTAAAGCTGATAGTGATGTTAAAATGTAAATCCAAGATGGCGGCTGCCAACATTTTAATTTTTTTTATCATGGGTGACGTTTTCATGGTTTTCGAGGGTTGTAAAACCGATAGTGGCGTTAAAATGTAAATCCAAGATGGCGGCTGCTAAATTTTCTAACTTTTCGTCATGGGTGTCGTTTTCATAGTTTTTGAGAGTTTTAAAGTCCATAGTGGCGTTAAAATGTAAGTCCAAGATGGCGGCTGCGAAAATTTTCTAATTTTTCGTCATGGGTGTCGTTTTATTGGTTTTCGAGGGTGTTAAAGCTGATAGTGACACTAAAATGTAAATCCAAGATGGCGGATGCGAATATTTTTAAAATTTTTTGTCATGGGTGTCGTTTTCATGGTTTTTGAGAGTTTTAAAGCCGATAATGGCGTTAAAATGTAAATCCAAGATGGCGGCTGTGAAAATTTTCTAACTTTTTGTCATGGGTGTCGTTTTATTGTTTAGAGGCATGAGGAACAGGGTGTAAAGTTCACTCATCCTCCATATAAAAGGGAGGATCCTCCGACCAGACGGGTGTCGTGTCTGGTGGGCTACTGCCCCACGGTTGATGTCAAGACATTGTATATATGCTAATCGCGTGGTAAACTCGTAATTACGCGATGCAGGTTTGCGTGACGTCATGTCATTGATGCGTAGTTCATATGTGGCGATGTAGATGCCGCCACATCACTCCCCTCCGGAGACCGGAGGTCGATAGTGGGCTGAGTAGTGTATCTTGCGATGCTTGCCAGTGCCAGTTATGGTTCCAGTGAGTCGGAACCGGGTGCCGCATAGTTCACAGTGAGTCGGAACTGTCTGCCGTGATACCCCAGTGAGTAGGGGTGGCGCTGCGTTTATGCTCCAGTGAGTTGGAGTGTACAGCGCTGGGTTGAGGTTGAGGCTGAAGGTGATGACCAGGAATGCGCGTCCGCTGCATGCTGGTGGTCAGGATACCCGTTGAAGCCGTGGATGCTGGCTGGCTTTGTGACTCGCCGCTCGAAAGCTTGAGGAAGTGATGCTGATGACGTCACGCTGAAGGAGTTGCACGAAGGCTGCGTTGACGTTCATGCTCGAGGTCACCAGTTTAGAGGCATGAGGAACAGGGTGTAAAGTTCACTCATCCTCCATAGAAAAGGGACCAGACGGGTGTCGTGTCTGGTGGGCTACTGCCCGACGGTTGATGTCGGGACGTTGTATACAGGGTGTAAGGGACAGCCCTCCGCAGATTGGTAGGGTGAATTCAGTACATCATACTAAGATGACCGGTACATGAAATTATTTCAGGAACGTTATGGGAATCCAATAAACCTGATTTGTTTTATTACCTCGCACGCAATGTATTGCTTCCGTGGCAAAACGCACGTAGCGAACGGTAGCGCAGTGAGTGTTCGGCTGCCCCACCCGCCACGGGGTCAATTCTCGCGCCACTTGGCTTAAACTAGCGACAGCGTAGTGCACAAGTTAGTTGAGTAGGTAGATACTTACGCGCAGGTACAGTAAAAGCGACAATAATTTAGCCTTCATTTAATTATTTTTATAACTGAAAGATGTTTAAAGTGGTGTATGGTACCTACTTATTGGTCAGTTTGTCAAGTACGGGTAGGGTTCAATGAAAAATAAAATAAGTAGGTTTTATGAAATAAGGAATAATGTTTTTATTTTGTATTTACGATGATGGCTGTATTCCCTCAAAAACCTTTATCTTTTCTGGCTTGCCTACGTAAAACGTTGTATCGTCTGCGAGGCATTTTTAAACAAATTAATACAAAAGTATTTTCCGCTCAACCAACAACAGTCTAAAACTTAACGAAAATAACCAGCAGATGAAACAAACAGTCAATAAAAATAAAAAAATACTAAGTACTTGCAAACATGCATTCAGGCTTCTCATTAGCTGCCCTTTCACACAGCGGGAATTCCGCTTTGGTAAAGCGAGTAAAGATAACAAAATAATAAGCACTAGAGTTAATTTTGTGCCAAACAATAGCTACAACTAACGTTGAAGTGGTTTTCGTTTTTTTACCCGACTGCGGCAAGTTAAAAAAGGAGCGTTATGTGTTTTTACCATAAGTACAATGCTTATTACATAGAAAAATAATGTAAATCAATCAGTCTTATTTCAATAGGTATCAAAAATTAATCCTACCTTAGAATCGCTCCGGTCGTATGAGATACGGCTCGAAATGACCTCCACCGAGACCTTCACACACATTGGCACGGCGCAGGGTCTCCCCGTGCAAGCGGGTCAGCAAGTTGGGATCTTCGTTGCAGCTGTAGCGCAGCTGCTGGAATGTGTCTGTGATTCAATCTCGCATTTCTTCCTCACTCGCACATGCACTAACAAACACTTTTTCCTTTACGTAGCCCCACAAAAAGAAGTCTAAAAGTGTGAGACGCGGGCTCCATGATTCCGGCGCAATAGTCGAGCTGCAGTGCGTGTGCCTAGGCGTGGATTTTGACGGACCAGGTCTAAAACTCTTTCTACAGTTGCACCGCGAAGTGGTCTTCCGGCGCCTTCTTGATTGGGAACTATGGGCTGGTTATCTAGCACTCGTTCATAGACATTGGTAATTATCCGGGAGTCTGATGGATGCCGACGGTCAGGATACCTATCGATGTAATTTCTGAGCGCTTCCCTGGCATTTCCCCGAGCTTCCCCGTAGCACATTATCATTTCGCCATATTCACGAGCTTAGTGCTCGTGTAGCCATTTCTCACAGACAACAACACAAATGGGTAAGTACGTAAACTTCACGACGCGACTGCGCGAACAACAGCGAGCGATACTGCGCAGGACACAGTCGCAGGACAACTAAACTGTACTAATGACTACACGAAAAATCACACACAAAAACAGTGTTGTCAACTACTCAAAAAATTTTGCATGTTTCTTGCAAAAATGTTGTACAAAAATACCACTATTTTTAAGCTTGACTAAATGTTAGAGCTGTTATTTTTTTTGGAGAAATGAAACGATAAATTTGTCAATTTAATTCAAAGTTTATGTTAAGCAAATTAATAGTAGTGATAGCCCAGCGTGATAGAAGACTGGGCTTCCATTGCAGAGGGCTTACGTTCGATTCGCGACTCGACTACCAGTCGGTAGCTGCCGTAAAGCCATGAAAAGGCCCTTGGGTGGCTTGGAAACTGGATCCAGTGATCGCTTGAAAAGTAGAATTCATTAAGTAATTAGGTATGTACCTACCACGAATACTCAAGGGCTCATTATGTGCGTTTTTCCTTTAGAAATTAAGTGCACTAAAAGATTTGCATTTAACATTAGAGGAGTTCTTATGTGAACCAAGTTTGATCTAACATTTTCGTTCACAAATTGAGGTTTATTAAGTTGGCAATACTGTTGCGACTCGGTAAATCGGAGCGTCTCGCTTGTCTCTATTGTATTGTATGCAAGTAGTATGCGGTGAGTTTGATGAACTCTGAAGCTATGCAGAAAGTGAACAGCTGATTTCGCGCGTAGTACGTTAGAGTATTTCGACATACATTGCTGTTTTTTGGATTTTAGCTGTTTTATTTACATAAATGGAGTGCTGCAAACAGAGAATGTAATTTTACATTGAAATAAAGGAATATTAGCCAAAAAAACGTTAAAAAAAATGAAACTTTTCCTGAGAAAATTTCCGGTGGAATATGATTCACAATAAGGAGCTGAATGCACCCTGTTAATTTGTGGAGGGCTGTCCCTTACACCCTGTATATGCTAATCGCCTGGTAAACTCTAATTGCGCGATGCAGGTTTGCGTGACATCATGTCATTGATGCGTAGTTCATATGTGGTGATGTAGATGCCGCCACAATTAGTTTTCGAGGGTGTTAAAGCCGATAGTGACACTAAAATGTAAATCCAAGATGGCGGTTGCAAATATTTTTCAATTTTTCGTCATGGGTGTCATTTTCATGGTTTTCGGGGGTGTTAAAGCTGATAGTGACATTAAAATGTAAATCCAAGATGGCGACTGCAAAAAATTTCAAACTTTTTGTGATGGGTGCCGTTTTCATGGTTTCCGAGGGTTTAAAGCCGATAGTGGCGTTAAAATGTAAATTCAAGATGGCGGCTGCGAAAATTAAAAAAAAATTGTGATGGGTGTCGTTTTCATGGTTTTCGATGGGTACTAAAGCTGCTAGTGACATTAAAATGTAAATCTAAGATGGCGGCTGCAAAAATTTCGGTCGGTTTTACAACCCTCGAAAACCATGAAAACGACACCCATGACGAAAAATAAAAAAATATTTGCATCCGCCATCTTGGATTTACAATTTAGTGTCACTATCGGCTTTAACACCCTCGAAAACCAATAAAACGACACTAATGACGAAAAATTAGAAAATGTTCGCAGCCGCCATCTTGGATTTATATTTTAATGTCACTATCAGCTTTAACACCCCCGAAAACCATGAAATCGACACCCATGACGAAAAATTAAAAAATATTCGCATCCGCCATCTTGGATTTACATTTTAGTGTCACTATCGGCTTTAGCACCCTCGAAAACCAATAAAACGACACCCATGACGAAAAGTTAGAAAATGTTCGCAGCCACCATCTTGGATTTACATTTTAATGTCACTATCAGCTTTAACACCCCCCAAAACCATGAAATCAACACCCATGACGAAAAATTAAAAAATATTCGCATCCGCCATCTTGGATTTACATTTTGGTGTCACTATCGGCTTTAGCACCCTCGAAAACCAATAAAACGACACCCATGACGAAAATTAGAAAATGTTCGCAGCCGCCATCTTGGATTTACATTTTAATGTCACTATCAGCTTTAACACCCTCGAAAACCAATAAAACGACACCCATGACGAAAAATTAGAAAATGTTCGCAGCCGCCATCTTGGATTTACATTTTAATGTCACTATCAGCTTTAACACCCCCGAAAACCATGAAATCGACACCCATGACGAAAAATTAAAAATATTCGCATCCGCCATCTTGGATTTACATTTTAGTGTCACTATCGGCTTTAACACCCTCAAAAACCAATAAAATGACACCCATGACGAAAAATTAGAAAATTTTCGCAGCCGCCATCTTGGATTTACATTTTAATGTCACTAACAGCCTCGAAAACCATAAATAGTACCCATTACGAAAAATCTGAAAATATTTGAAGCCGCCATCTTGGATTTACATTTTCAGAAGTTTTCACTATGGGACCAACTCTGAAATCACAAAAAAACTACTCGACCAAAATGTAAGAAACAGCTGACTTATGTTTCGTGATTTACGGGTTGATCCCATAGTGAAAGTTGCTCATGAGTAGAACACCCTATGAAAATTTTGTGATAAAAAAGTTACCCTTTCAAAAAATACTTAATTTATCAATTCCGGAATCGCGATATTTTGACGATCGACACAAAAGTGCATTCCTTAATAGCCAAAACCTAAAGTAAATATACATTCGATTCTATTCCCGGAATCCTGGTATTTTTTTTAATACAAAAGTACAATCCATATTAGCCAACACCTGAACGCAAGTACTTAACTAAAACATTCGATTCCAAAATCAGAACTTAAAAATTTTCTTTCCAGAATCCCGGGTTTCTTTTTATTTTAAGTGCAATCCATATTAACTAACATCTGAACTTAAGTAGGTATATTATACATTCGATTCTATAATCAGAAGTCAAAATTGGCCGATACCGGAATTCTGGGATTTTTTAATCCAAAAGCCCACTCCATACTTAGCCAACACCTCAACTTTAGGTTAATATGCATCCGATTATCCGATCTCTAGTAATGACCCACGCACGCGCCAATCTTTCGTGCGACAACCCCTGACCCCCTCACACGCACCCGGACAAAAAAATTTTTTCAACCACAGATTAGCTTTGTTTGTAATGCTGATACAACCTCACGGCTTTTGACAAAAATATACCGTACCTAACCACCTTTCCAAAGAACCTGGAACGCAAAGGGTAGGTCCACAAACAAAATTACAAAAAATAAAACAATAACACGCGGACTGCATCCTTACTGGCACGTTTGGGGCAAATGGGCGCGTTAGTGGTAGTAACTCGACTGCTGGAAACGCAGATCTACGCGAGACACAGTGACTTTTTAAATGTTTCTGTAATTAGGAAAGGTTAACAATAACATCGTGGTTTACCTATCTTTATATTAAGTTTTTGATCATCCCCAGGTACTTAGGAGAGCTTCCAAACACGTATACCTTCACGAAGCAGCTCGCAGAGCACGTGGTGTACGAGTACAAGGGACAGCTGCCGGTCATCATCGTCAGGCCGTCCATAGGTAAGCACTCAGTCCATGATTACTCTTTGCTAAGTGATGGAGAGCTTCCAAACACGTATACCTTCACGAAGCAGCTCGCAGAGCACGTGGTGTACGAGTACAAGGGACAGCTGCCGGTCATCATCGTCAGGCCGTCCATAGGTAAGCACTCAGTCCATGATTACTCTTTGCTAAGTGATGGAGAGCTTCCAAACACGTATACCTTCACGAAGCAGCTCGCAGAGCACGTGGTGTACGAGTACAAGGGACAGCTGCCGGTCATCATCGTCAGGCCGTCCATAGGTAAGCACTCAGTCCATGATTACTCTTTGCTAAGTGATGGAGAGCTTCCAAACACGTATACCTTCACGAAGCAGCTCGCAGAGCACGTGGTGTACGAGTACAAGGGACAGCTGCCGGTCATCATCGTCAGGCCGTCCATAGGTAAGCACTCAGTCCACGATTACTCTTTGCTAAGTGATGGAGAGCTTCCAAACACGTATACCTTCACGAAGCAGCTCGCAGAGCACGTGGTGTACGAGTACAAGGGACAGCTGCCGGTCATCATCGTCAGGCCGTCCATAGGTAAGCACTCAGTCCATGATTACTCTTTGCTAAGTGATGGAGAGCTTCCAAACACGTATACCTTCACGAAGCAGCTCGCAGAGCACGTGGTGTACGAGTACAAGGGACAGCTGCCGGTCATCATCGTCAGGCCGTCCATATTACTCTTTGCTAAGTGATGGACAGCATCGTCAGGATGCCCTTCTTTATCCCATAACTCCGCATTTACACCAAAGTATAAAAAATGTATTCTACAGAGTGTATCAGAAAGATGTGGTCTAAGTGGTACCTAAGTGGTAACTAATATACCCGTAGATGTATGTTTATCTCCGAACACAATCAGATTGGAGAGTGTCGGCTATAGATATTGTTCCTCTTGTTAAGACCTTTTAAACGACACTACAATCATATCTATTGGAGCCGGGTACCACTTTGCCCATTCTTCTTTATGGGTGTTGCTTGATAACGATGTTGTTCCCACGGAGAAAGTTGTTCAGTTTGATGGTTTGTACCACATATTTAAATTTTAGCACACCTTTCTGATACACCATGCATATTTATGTTTTGTCTAATGTTTTCGTTTTTCTCTAACGTTGTCTGATGTATCATTGCAAAATAAATAGTGTACATTTGTGCTCGACAAATAAGTAATAGGACATCAGGGGGTCTACTCCCTAAGCACGAAGTCCGTAGTTTCGGCCTTCGTTACGGGCGTTATCTACTCCGTATCACATACGGACAGATGATTGGTTCGGAGCCGAACGAAGTATGAATAACAACACGATTTGACAGTAGTCTCTACTCCCGATGTGTTTTTGCCAGACCGAAAAATTTAACTTTTACACTTGTTTTGTTGGAGCGTTATGTCAGACGGACGGACTGACGGACGGACGGATGGACTTAGGGAGTAGACCCCCCCACACCGCCCGTCAGAGCCACCATCTGTTTGTGAAACCGTCATACAAAACTATCGCCAGAGCCAAATGCCCAGTTTGTCGTACTTTGAAGATGTCAACGTCTTTCTGACAGCCAACTCTGAATGTTATGTCATTGTGTTTGCGGATGACATACACATTGAAAGAAAAGAAAAAGAAAGAAAGACAATACGTGTATTTGCGGTAAACATGACGCAAACAACAACAAAATAAAATAAATTTATACAAAACAAGTTGGGGGAAAATATGCGTCACATCTACGCAAAACGGCCATCGCTCAGCATAATATATAGGTAGGTACAGAGGCGGATTTACAGTCTTGGCCGCCCGGGGCCGCAGGCCATGAAGTAAGTAGGTACCAGCCGCCCCTTTCTCAACACCCATCATATACAACCAATGATTATACAACATAATGAATTTACTTTAGAGCCAACTTTTATCTAAATAATTCAGAAATTTTGGTTTTTTTTTTTCGCGATTTCAGGTTTGGTCCCATAGTAAAAGTCGTTCATAATGATGAGTAGGCACAGTCATCGCTTAAGAGGATATTGGTAAATAACCAGTAACCCTGTATATTTATATGTATGTACAAAAGTGATTTAGGAAGATTATTGTTATACGATGTGGTGCAGTGCGGCCCGGCATAATGTGCGCGAGCCTTTAGAATATTTAGGTAGGTACTTTCAGTTATTTCTTGTTATCATCAGTGAATTTTGTGTCAGACTGACCGCCTCTAATATCGGGGGGCCGTAGGCCCGGGCCTACTAGGCCTTAGGGCAAATCCGCCACTGCATAGGTACCTACATAGATGCATAAACTCACGCCGTCCTCCTATGGGGGTAGGCAAAAACTACAGAAACATGGGGGTAGGCAAAAACTACAGAAACCACCTACTACGATCCTTTCATACTACTTTTGCATCGTTTACGATCATACCTACCTACATCTGTGGCCTTAGAGCGAGCGCGCACTGCGGTGCGTTTCCGGTAGTCATGCCGCACTGGGGACAGTAACAAAACGCATGACCGCAGTGCGCGCACTTCAAAGACATTCCATACTTCACAGATTATGCGGTAGAAAAACGCACCGCAATGCGCGCTCGCCCTTAGTGCGAGTTTTTATACTTAGGGGCGGTTGACTCAAACGGTTGGTTAACATAACATACATACGTACGTCAAATAATGACGAACGTAAGATGTTTAACATTCGTTAAATACAAAGCGAAACACACTACAAAAAAACCAATTGTCTGTGAAACAACGCTTTTTTTGGTTTGACGATAGTTAGCGCCATTTTTGACGTATACTCGTGCGTTAAGTGGACGTGAAACAACCCACCCTTACTCGATCGCGTTTACGTTAACGTTGACGTATGTTAATTCGTATGGAATAATTGTGTTTCCCATTATAGTCACCAGGCAGCGCTTATTCATTTTCAGTACAAACTGACGTTTACGTTAACGTGATCGAGTAAGTATAAAAACTCGCACTAAGGCCACTGGTATTAAAAGCACACCGGTTGCGAGAACTACTCACCTGACCTTTTTGAAGAACATCTTTTTGAGAAAGCCAAATTAATATGAATGAATATTAAATTTTTCAGTGATATCAAGTCTCGAAGAGCCAATACCGGGCTGGATTGAGAACTTCAACGGTCCAGTAGGAATATTTGTCGCTTGTGGTAAAGGTAAGATCTCACATTAAACATTTCTTTTGGTTTTAATATTTTATTAAACACAAAAAGGACAGTTTAGCTCGAT
The DNA here is from genome assembly GCA_905163495.3 of Cosmia trapezina. Lineage (NCBI taxonomy): Eukaryota > Metazoa > Arthropoda > Insecta > Lepidoptera > Noctuidae > Cosmia > Cosmia trapezina. The sequence goes on from LR991049.1 coordinate 9,416,412, forward strand.
ACGGCCACATCATACACAAATAATTCAATGATAATTTTGTGATTGGATGTTATTGATGTCAGCGTTACGCTTTGTGAACAAATTAGTTGCTATATGTAAGTACATTTGTACGGGATAGATGGCGCTGATCTCAATATGTTTAAACTTTTTGGAAGAGTGAAAACTTAGGGAGAGTTGAATATTGGAAATATTGTGCAATGTAGGTATAAACTGAAAATATATTTTTGTTTGTAGAAATTAATTCGATTTAAAAATCTTTGTAATCTTTCTACGACGCGTTGAGTTGCTCTATAACCGTTCTAGATGGCGCTATTTTCAGCTTAGTTATTTATAACCCTTATAATGTGTTTGGTTTACTGTGAGTCGTACATTTGCGCATTAAATTAGCAAATAACTATTACTTTTGTTATAACATTCATAATTTATAAATGACCATAATTCAATATAACCAATCAATTAATTAAAAAAGTATGGTGCCATTATCCAACTAAACGTATATTTCATTAATGACTTCCAAGTCTTCGGTAGTATAGTGGTAAGTATCCCCGCCTGTCACGCGGGAGACCGGGGTTCGATTCCCCGCCGGAGAGTTTCTTTTTGAATTTTTATTTATATTTTTATATTACAATGTCTTTATTCCTGATAATTTTTCATGGGTTTTTACGTCTTTCAACCACTTTTACCATATTATCTTGACTATAATAAATTACTTTTCATCCCAGAAGCATCATACCTACCTAATGTTATATCTTTCTAGGTATAATGAGAACTATTCACATGAAACCTGACATCATTTGCGACTTCATCCCTGTGGATATGTGCGTTAAGAACATTATTGCTGGTTCATGGATCCGAGGGACCAGGAAGTAAGTATAAGTATTTATATTACTTACTTATTTTTGAATAGCCCTGTTAAGACAGCTAGTATCGACAGGAGTCGAGTATAAATTGTCAGGGTCTTATAAAATTAAAACAATTTGTCAACCCATAGGCGCCTGATCTGAATATCATTGCAAAGAGTTCTAGAAGTGCTAGTGCCTCCACTAGTAGTAGTAGTGAGTAGTGTAGACCTTTTTAAAAATTCGGGCGCTTAATTTTTTTTTCGTGTCGATGGTACTCTTCTTTGTTGTTTTCATATTGTTTGAGACCAATGGGTGGCCACGTTCGGAACATCATGCGAGTCAGTTGTATGGAACTACTGCGGTTTTGCTGCTATGGTTTCGCGGAAATGTGATACCCACTTAAGTTAATACATGGGACTTCCCTAAACAGATCTAGCGAAATTTAGGTGTAGGCGTCACTGTTTCTTTAGGGCTTGTCGGTAAGTAATAACAGCCGCACGGGTTGATCAGGTACGGTTGCCGCGGTTGGTCCATGAATGGGTGACCATCTTTACATACCGAGACCCCTACGTGCCTCGGAAAGCACGCTAAGCCGTTGGTACCAGCTGTCATTCGTGGATCTTTGACAGTCGTTACGGTTTGTCAGAAGCCCGACAGTCTGACAACCAGTCTTGTCAAGGGGTATCGTGTTACGCAATAACTGGGTTTTGAAGGTCAGATAGACAGTCAAAATACTGGTTAGACTGGAAGCCGATGCCAACATAGTTGGGAAAAGGCTAGGCAAATGATGATGAGATAAATCATCTAAATTGATACAAAGTGATTCGATACTCATTTCAGCATAATATAATGTCATAGTTAAAGAGTTAATAACACCTCTTTTGTTTTATTTACAGAACAGAACCAACAGACGACGTAACAATCTACAACTGCTGTTCGGGCAACCTTAACAACATGCTGATGGGGGACCTGGTAGAGATGTCCAAACACGTCGGCAAGGAGATCCCTCTGAATGACATGCTGTGGCACACGGGAGGGACCATCACTACTAATGCCAAGTATCATTATGTAAAGGTAGGTTAATCTGGACAGTTTTCCTTTTCAAGGTATTGTCGTAGCATGAGTACGAGTATAAGCATAATCAGCCTATAAACGTTCCCACAGGCCTCCTCTCTGTAGCAGGAGTGGGGTGTTATCCACTACGCAGGCCCAGTGCGGGTTGGTGGATGTCACATGTCTTTGAATTTTTGGTTTTCTGGTTTTGGTTTTGTACTTAAAAAGGCAGACCAAAGAAAAGATCGATGGATTGTGTTTGTGATAGATAATATTACGAAGTTAACAGAGATGATGTGAGATGACGGCTACCTTTAAATTTATGAATATGATAAAGGAAGAAAAGGAAAAGAAAGGGCTCATCGACATATTTCGTCAACTCTATAACTATGCCATTTGATTTGTTATAAAAGGGTCTTTCATTTGGTTTATTCAGAACAGTATAAAAAGAAACCATTGTAAAGATTAACCACAAACAAAAAAAAATCTAAAAACTACTAAAAGAACAAACTTGACTCTAAGGTGCACATTGCTTGAAAAACCGGTAAAAAAGGTCTATATTAAATTCCATTAAGTGGCCATCTTAGATAACCTGTCATACGTCAGTTACATGTTGAACATTTATTTAGCCATTACCTATCTCTGAATATTTTTTGGTTAATGAGCCCCTTCTGTTCCTGTGCCTTTAATTTGCATTACAGTTATAGTTACTGGGTAATACGATACCCCCTGGTACTGACTGTCAGATTTTCTTGCTTCTGACGACCCGTAACAACTGTCAAATATCAAATAATGACAACCGAGACTATCGGCTTAACGTACTTTCGTCCTTCTTAATGCATGATTATATTAGGTCTTTACCTATGAAATTGCCGTTCTGCAGTACTGCCCATTTCAAATCAAAATAATTTTTGTTTGCCTAAGAATTCTAATTTCAAATTAATTTTATTTTAAAAACATGCATTTTTTTTTCCAAAACTAGTCATTTGTTTATTGATTAGTGTTACATTTTCATCGCATTTCAATCTTTTTCGTCATCATGGATACGTTAAAAATTCGAGTAATTATGGAATATGAGTACCGTCGTGGCAGCAACGCGGCACAAGCGGCACGCAACATCAACGACGTTTACGGAGCTAACACTACAAACCAACGCACCACGTGTTATTGGTTTGCTCGGTTCCGTTCTGGAAATTTCGACCTGAAAAATGAACCTCGCGGTCGTCCGAAGACTTTGGTCGACAATTACGAATTAAAGGCGATTTTGGAAGCTGATGATACACGATCTACGTCTGAATTAGCAGCAGCTTTCGACGTTAGCGTCAAAACAATATTGGTCCATTTGCGTTAAATTGGCAAGGTAAAAAAGCTTGACAAATGGGTGCCCCACGAACACCACGATCGCCAGCGCGAAGTACGCGTCGAGACGTGCCTTGCACTGCTCAACAGACACACAAATGAAGGAATTTTGAACCGCATTGTTACCTGCGATGAAAAATGGATTCTGTTTGATAACCGCAAGCGCTCAGCAAGTTGGTTGGATCCTGGTTCAGCACCTAAACAATGCCCTAAACGAAAACTTACCCCTAGAAAAGTGATGGTCACTGTTTGGTGGTCTAGCGCCGGTGTGATTCATCACAGCTTCTTACCAAACGGGGTGAGCATTACTGCAGATGTGTACTGTGAAGAACTGAACACAATGATGGAGAAGCTGGCACATCTCCAACCAGCATTGGTCAATCGCTCGTCTCCGCTGCACGACAACGCGCGACCACATACTGCACAGCAGACGGTCTCCAAGTTGCAAGAACTGGGGTTGGAAGCTCTACGTCATCCGCCCTACTCACCAGACCTTGCGCCTACAGACTACTACTTTTTCCAGAATTTGGATAACTTCTTGGCGGGAAAAAAATTCAATACCCGAGAGGCAGTACAAAATGCCTTTGAAGAATTTGTTGCCTCCCGACCAGCTGATTTCTTTAAGAAGGGCATCAATAAACTGCCACTGCGTTGGCAAAGATGCATTGATTGCATGGGTGATTACTTCGATTAATACAAATAAAAAATACATGAAAAAAATTCGTTTAAATTTTTCATACAAAACGGCAATTTCATAGGTAAAGACCTATTATTATTATTTTTGAAAGAAGAAGACGGGCAGCACATATAAAGGGGAAAGAGGCTTAATTAGGTTTTAAAGTTAATCATTTTATCTTATTTTTAGGTTTTGATCCAACATTTGCTGCCAGCTATGCTGGTTGATTCTCTGCTCTGGTTGTTTGGCAAGAAACCACTGTAAGTCCTTTTTTATTTTACATAACTTACCTACAATTAAACGATCAGATAAAAATTCTCAGTACCTACTTCTTTAGCAAAATTGGAAAAAATAAACACTTGCGGAATCATAACAGTGCAAGTGTCTGCCAAAAAGCCAATCAGAATGCAATTGACATAAGATTTGAAACACGTCAAGATTTTTGGAATTTACTCCGAATTTGAATCGATTTTAATATAAGGCTCGGGAGGTATGGGAATTATATGAGGAGTGAATTACAAGCGTTATCTCAAAAGCGTTATTCGGTTTTTCTGCGCAACGTAAAACAAAACGAACGCCTTTACACCTTAAAGTTGCTTTTTGTATAGCACTGATTAATTGAAGAAACCCTGCCCGTATGGTCCTTTGTTTTCGTTTAACAATAAAAAGTTGGAACGCCACAAAAATCAGGAGTAAACTCCTGTAGTGGTTGGAGCTGACACACACACTTTTTTTATCACCTCCGATTATCTTCGTCTTCTGTTCAATTTTTCAATTAATTGTGAAGCTGGATCAACCAACCTGGCGGTGCGTTGACGTCGTTTAAAAGATGCCCGCCCATACATAGATAAATATCACCCGTCTCTCCACAATTCCATTGCCTACTGTAGGATGCATCATATCTGGTACGGCTCTAATAATCCTTCCATATCCTAAGGACACGTCTTCCCTACCATTATCGTGCCCCTCGGTCTACTCCTTGATATGCAATGGTCACTGCAGCCCCATGAAATATGAGGCACCAAGGGCAAGTGCAAATCTTTGGGTTCATTCGAGTAATCTGGTCAAACCACGCTGGGCTCGATGCATTTCATTCATTTATTATTTGGATAGAGGCTATCCGGAGACTGTGAAAGATGCCAAACTTTTTGCAAAGAGCATACAAATAAATTTATAAAAAGTAAAGATTAAACCCTCCCTGAACTCCTCTTAACGACACTTTAACCCTCCACAGGCTAGTCAAAATCCAACGCCGCATCTTCATAGCGAACCTCGCTCTCAGCTACTACACCACCCAACAATGGACCTTCGACAACACAAACTTCACGGCACTGCGCTCAGTACTCAAGAATACTGATAAGAAACAGTTCTACTATGATCTTGAGAATATGGACGTCATTGGGTTCTTCACTAAATGCTGCTTAGGAGGCAGGAAGTATCTGCTGAAGGAAAAGGATGAAGATATTCCGAAAGCTCGGGCGCATTGTAAAAGGTATCGTGATTTTTCTGACCAATATTTTTATAACCGACTATAATATGGCAAAGCCAAATAATGGTTTTGAACCCCATATTCTGAGAGTGTGTATATGTCGTAGCCAGATCTTAGAAGAAATTGATGATTTCACGAAGTGTTCGGTGATTTCATGAAATGGTTGTGTTTCATGAAATGGCTAGCCAAAATTGACCATATCGTTTAAGGCGAGTAGTGCCGCCAACTAGGCATTGAGAAAAAATCATAAGTCTGGATCTATGGAACATTTTGAACATAAGCTCTCATTTTTAGTCAGATGAGGTCAAAAAATTCTACCTCATCTAACTAAAAATGTGAGCATAGGAAAACTTCGAACCTAGGAGGTTCATCGTTGATTTTGTTGATACAAAAAATTCTACCTCATATGACTAAAAATGTGAGCATAGGAAATTTCAAAATGTTCTATATCTCCAGACTTATGATTTTTTTATCAATGGTGGCCAAAAAATGGTGAGGTCAAAAAATTCTACCTCGTGTGTCTACAGTTCTTTGGCCACATCATGAAGTAAAGTGCGTTTTACGAAACAAATCCCTTTTTGGTAATGTTAGCACCATTGCTTTTCATTGAAGTAGTTATTTTTCTATGTTAAAGACTATATTTCTTACTGACTTTCTGTTTCCAGAATGCTGATCCTAGACCAGACCATCCAGGTTGTCTTCTACGCCTTCATCTTCTGGTGGGTCTGCATCAAGCTGGTGCACTACTTCGGTCTACATAGTAATTTCTTTTAATATTAGCCCCTATTTTGTTATTGTATGGTAGTGTATCTTCCTGATTTCTGAAAGCCTTTTGAATCTCGCGGGAGGCCCGATGGGAAACAAAATTTGCTCGCGCAGGTTTTACTGGTCAGTGACTTGATCAAGCAATCAGAAACTGGGATTATATTTTTGTAGTGTGTACGAGCCGTAAGAATAATACCTAGATACCTAAGTTTTATTTTTTAGTTTGAGTTTTAATAAATCATGTATTTTACGAAGTATTTTTGGAGTCATTATTTTTACCTGTAGTTAAATTCAGATTTGTAATAAATTTTGGTAGGTATGTATTTTTCCTTTGAAATTAAGAATTTTTAAGTGGTTATTTTGAGGAAATAAAAAAAAATGTATTTTTCAAAAAATATTTGTTTATTTTCAATAATTAATAGAAAACTATTTACAAAATAGTAGACCAAGTACCAAACGTAGAGACTTTTTCTGCGTATAATTATTAAAAATGATAATTATAATTATTACAATTTAAAATTATTTTGCTTATTATTTTGCTGATTATCAAATTATCAACTAAGTTACTGTTGAAACATAGAAATTCTTTATTATTACTTCTCCTATTTTGTTAATCAGCAAAAAATAACAATAACATAACAAGAAGTTCGATTAATTAATTATAAATACAATAATTACATTTTAAATATCACAACATGAGTTGGTAATTCTTCAGGCCTCGGCCTAGAAACCTACACGGCATTTGGCCATAAATACTAAGACCTAACTTGTACCTTTAATTCTTACCAATACATGACCTTACTAAGGTCTAATAAACTTAATTTACTTAAACAATAGAACTTCTAAAAGGCCATTTTAATCTGAGCCTGGCCTAGGCTTAGGCAATGCCCTGTTCCATCACTTGTTAAATAGAATAAATAGCTAAGATAATTATTATTGTGGAAAAAATAAAATGGAATATGGACTCATTCTTTGGCCTCGGAACGTAAAATTGAAGATTCCTAATTATAAACCATCTTTAAAGTCTTTTCATTATATTCTACTAAATGTTTATTTTCATGTGAGACATTTTTGCACTAGGGTTGTTATAGCTTCCACAATTTAAAAATAATGAAACAGTCACATACATTTGCTTATTCTACATTTCTTATTTCTACCTTAAACTAGTTGTCTATAATGAATAACAGGTAGATATGGTTTTGTTTATGAATATAGAGGAATGTACTTGAGCAATATGTTATCTTTTGTACAGGAATTGAACTGGAAAAGGCCTCCGATTAGAGATTATTAGCAAGAAAAGTGAATAAGAACTTAAATCTAAAAGAAAAAAAAAACCTTGGCCTCAGATTGGTAGACCTGGAACTCAAGCATTTGTTGGTATACTGTTCGAGGCCTAAGTTTTGTACCTTGAGGCCTATTTGCATTGTGCAAGGTTTAAGTCCCGTCATACACAGATTTAGCACTATAACTTTACCTACCAAACGATTGCTTTAAAAAAGCCTCCTAGAAAATAGTCTTTCAAAGCAAAATTATTATGTTTGTACTAATAATACACTTTTTTACTAGAGAGCACTGTCCCAGTTTTTTATTAACTTAAAATATAATGTCATATTTATTTAGCAGAAACTTTAAAATAATATGGAATGTAGATTAATTTTAATTATTTTTTGTCTTTTATGAGCTGAAATAAATTTTGAATTTAACTTCGTGTAAATATTTTCCAAAATATTTAAAACAAAAAATATTGAGTTAAGACAAATTATTACGAACTAAAATGAGCAGTGTGGAAAAAAATTACGTTTCTAAAATTTCTTTCCACGTTTAGAATGCCGCGTCCTAAACGAAAGCGATTTACGCGCGAATACGCAAGCGTCACGTTCATATTTCACTTTTTCACGTTCATATACACCCCAACAGAGGGCGCCTTCCAGTTTTCCGAACAAAAAGTGACATTTGAATGAGGCAATCGCGTATTCGTTGTTACTTTCGCTTTCTATTAGGACGCGGGGTAATTGTTTTTTGGCAATTACAATGGCAAGATATTTTAGACGGACTAATGTTTGTTCCGCTGTAGCCCGCAAAATTCAAAATATGATTCATGACACTAAGAAAAAGTATCTATAAGTTAGGTTTCCCCCGGATTGGTCTGATTTCGAAAATCAGACGAATCCGGGGCAAATCTAACTGAGTGAGATGTATCGATGATTCTTATTGTTATAATTATGTAAATACCTAATTGTTACTATTGGGAATCATATTTTGTTCTAGATACAACCTTGACCTGAAAATTACAAAAAACGCAAGAAAATTTGAATTCCGCGGGCTACGTTAGGGCATCCCCCTTATGTAGACATTATAATAAGGAGATTATTTCACATTAAAAACGAATAATAAAATAAGGTAATTTAAATAACAACATACTATTAAAAATAATTTCAGAAATGCATTAGATTTTATAATAATTATTATTGAGCAAAGAGCACTCATTCTTCTTTATGGGATCATAAAGTCAAACAAAATTTTGTTTTTCATTAAGCTAAAAATAAAAAAAACTTGTGAAGAGACAGAGAGAGTTATATCTTTCTTCTCTCTCATAATTTATTTATCCTTTATTTCTTTCTTCCTTATTATTTATTTATTCCTTATTTCAGGCAACTAAGGCCTTAGTTTCACGTCAAAAATCACCGGCAATCGAGGTGTTTTCAAGGACATTTTTACATGACAATTAGCAAAATGAAAACCAAAAACATTATTATTACTTAATAGATAAAACAGAATCTCAAGTACGTAAATCCCATGTTGTAGTAAAAATGTGGACTAAAGTAGTGGCAAATCACATACCTGTCCATTTAGTCTCAAAAATTTAAATAATCCAGTCCCAAAAATTAAACTAGAACAATATTCGCGAACTATGAGTTTTAACTCGACCCTACCCTTTTACAATATTCATAATTCATTACCTAATAGAAAATGTTATGCTTGCATTATTACATATTTCAAGTAAAAAGGTCTAAATTTGGAAATTCTGAGCAAAGCGGAAAAGTTGAGAAAAAATGCTCCGATAAGCAACTAAAAATTATCAGTCGTAAATCATGGCAAGATCTAATCTTCATACCATATCTTAGTTGGTATAAAGATCTTTAGAACTTCAATAATTGAAGTTACATAACTTCAAACTTAAACTCTTAACCTTCCAAGTTTGTTCACTTATCTCCTATCATCCGAATCTAAATCCTTTAATTTCTCAGACCTTTCAGTTTCATATGTTGTTGTAACTAAATCAGATCCATCATCTAGAATTTCCAAATACTTATACTCGTCTTCAGAATCACTCTGTTTTATAGCTGAATATTCATTATCATGCTTCAAATCATGACTTACTTCGTGTCCGATATTCTTTGAGCCTCTCCTTTCAAAAACGTTCTTAACATGATTCAATTCCTCCACCACCTTATCCTTTACACTTCCTACAGTATCATACATTTTATCACTTAGCTTAGAACTTAGATCCTTTAGTTTTTCTGAATGAATTTTAAGTACTGAATGCTTACTATCAGATTCATTGTCGGTATCATGGAGAGGTATTTCACAGGGCGCGTAGATGTCCTTTTCCTTCCAATGGTCGAAAGCTTTTTGTTTTCTGAACATGACTTTGAACGTGAGGATATAGACGGTGGACAGAATAAAGATGGTTCCGGTGATAAAGAGTAGGTACATGGCTCCTTGTTCTACGATTGGGAGGATGTTCAGGTAGAGGTTGAATCGTTGTTTTAGAGAGGGTGGAAGGACGTACATTCTCTGTGAACAAAGAAACAGGTGTGATTAGTATTTGGAAGGTAAGTAACTAGTATTTTTTCTTTTAGAATAGCTCACAACTTTATATTGGGCATAAAATAGATATAATCTCGACTGTTAGAGCTAAGTTTGAAAATAAAATTCGTAATTTCCTCTACACAAATTAGGAGACTTTAAAATACTATTAAAACCATTAGCAATCCACTGCCTAGCCATCATGTAAGTAATTATTTAAAGAATCATCATCATCATCAGCCTAACCTTTTATATTGGGGTATCCCCCCAGATACATGGGGGTAGGCTTCCAGTCTAACCGGATGCAGCTGAATACCAGTATTTTACATGGAGCGACTGCCTATCTGACCTCCCAACAATCATCTGTACCTATAAAAATGAATCCCTATTTCCCTCGGTCATCGCATCACGCGTGAACGGATCGATGAATTTCGCTAATTCTTTTTTTGTTGTGTTTATTATTGTCAGGAGAAGATTCTTATGAAAGAAAAAATAAGAAAATTTCGCAGAAAATTGGAAAATTATTCATAGCTAAGACAGGACAACGTCTGTCGGGTCAGCTAGTTATAATCTAAAGAATAACTTTATGAATTACTAGCTTTCGCCAGCGGCTTCGCCCGCGTGGTTGTCGGAAAATATCCCACAGGAACGTACTACCTGGAATTCCTTCATTATTCCTTGTCTAAATTATAAAGGGAACCTCTGTGCAAAATTTCAGCTTTCTAGGTCCAAGGGTTTGGGCTGGGCGTTGATGAGTCAGTCAGTCAGTCAGTCTGTCAGTCTGTCAGTCAGGACTTCTCTTTTTATTTATATAAATATACTTACAATATCGAACCACAACATCGGAAGGTACATATTGGAGAATTTTTCAGCGTTCGTGATTTTGGAGATGTCTCCTAAAGCCATGTTGATCTGGAACTTGGAACTGACATCTAGAGGTAGACCTGAATAAGGCTCGATCCAGAAACTGTAAGGAAAAAGATTTGGTTAGGTACAAGGATTCTTGCCAACAGTTAGGAGGCAGATGAGGGAAGATAATGTTTTAGAAAGATTTTCTTTTTTAAATGTTCACCTTTGCCCAACCTCTAGAGGAATACAGGCATAATAATTTATGATATGACAGTGTAAAATTTAACCAGTCGTCGAACATGTTTGACAAGCTTAGCATACAAAACACCTACTTGAAACTACAGGTCCTATGTCTGTGTATGTGTGTGTATGTATAAGGGGGTGTGTGTGGTGTGTGTGAATGTATATGGTGTATGTGTATTTGAGGCTGTAAATTTTGTAAATAATGTACTTACGCAGTCTCATGCTGTTCCTGGCTAGGGGTAAGGCCCTCAACTTTGCTGAAGAGGATATCATCTCCCTTCCAAAAATGAGGATATGAGAGTGCGATGGGGAAGCCGTAGTAGCAGTCTGAGACGTCGATCAGGCCCTCTGGTAGACAGTTACCTATAACAAAGGAGGTTGGTGTTATTTTGAGGACTGATTAGCAGTTCGGTTATCTTTGTAGATTTTGTCGTGTAATTTTTTGGCAATTATGACGGTATAGTGATCGCAACTGCGACTAAATGTCACGAGCGACATGAGTAAACGTGTATCGCACCCAGTATGTTTTCATTGCACGAAACCCACCTTCTGCCCACATGATGTCTGAATTTGACTGAGTAAATCCTGACGATCCATATACAACATTAGTTTTTGTTTACACTAAGCCCGAAAAGGGGTCATTGTACTCATCATTTTGAACAACTTTTACTAACGGACCAAACATGAAATCGCGAAAAAAAATCAAATACATTTATTTACATCAAACTCATCGAAATGTACTGAACAGCTGATTTTTTTTCGCGGTTTCAAGGTTGATCCCATAGAAAAAGTTGTTCAAAATGATGAGTACAACGACCCCTTTCCGGGTTTAGTGTAAACAAAAACTGATTTTTTTTATTATTGACTTTTATTAACTTGCATGTATATCTATCTTTTTTAAGAAAAAAAGAAAAATTGATTTATTTGTCACAGAAAACGTGCACGTTGCACGCTAAGTTAGTTCTGACCCAGCGCAGTATCCGCGTGTTGGAATATGTCCCACTCCCTCTCACAGAGAGGAGGCCTGTGTGTCTCAGTAGTGGGAACATTTTATCATTATTATCATTATGAACTCACCAAGTCTGCAGAAGCACTCATTCTCCTTGATATATTTGCCGTTGTCCATCATGTTCTCAGGGAAGGTGTACTTGTAACCTTTCAGACCACTCTTCTCGCCTTCGTCCACGGGAATCTGTTGAACAAAGACAATAGAAGAAGGTTAATTTTGGTGTCTACGGTTTAGAATTTTAAACACCATTGGATTTGGCACCGATTTCCGAAATTATTATTATGTATGTATTTTTGAAAGCAACTTTAACTATTTTTAAATTATTTTTCTATTCGAATTGGTGATTTTGCTATCATTCATTGAAGCATTCTGTACATTGGAGGCCTTACTTACTTCTTCGTCCAAATATTAAAATAATGAGAATTTCATAATTATTTTTTACCTAGTTATGTATTTATGTAATGTGGCAACGCTTTTTTTTTTTTTTTGTTAAAATTTCCGAACCAATGGTTTTCGTTATATTGAAGCAGTTCATCCACAAAACATTCTTGGAATATCGAAGATATCTGACGCAATGGCGCTGTTTACCGGAAGCTACACCACGAAAGTGTGCTGTTTGTCACCTCTCAAAGTCATCTTGAAGACAAAGTGATCAATCGGCGACAAGAAAAAACACTTAGCGCCATCTCGCGGCAAAGTTTTCAGCAAGGAAATCCATTGACAGCTAAATGAAAGTAACAAAGATTTAGCGCCATCTACGGGGAACTAATTTGGTAGTTTTCTTCCCCGTTAACAACATTATTGAATGTTTTGTGGGTACATTTTGGAATAACTGGGTATCTAAGCTCGGTTTCAATGCTACAAGGTTCTTTTAGCACGTGGCTAAAATTGGAACCAAAGACATTTAACCTCTAGACGTTTCCATGATTACAGTGTGAAGTGTTGAAGTGAGACACATATATACGAAATTAATAGGAAAATTGAGACAAAGCATCGTATCTTCTGTCTCTTACGGCGTGCCGTATTTTTGCTTGGCGAACTTTTAAATGTTAGCCAAACAAAGTACTTTCACTGCTACAAAATTTATCTTGCGTTGATTAATTTAACTTTTTTGGACAGTTTTTGCATTGTGCGTATGTATTGACGTTTTTGCATTGTGCGTATGTATTGATTTGCATTGTGCGTATGTATTGTATTGGTTTCAGTCCAAAATATGGAAGATTTCTTACGTTAAACTTCATTTCTCATACCACATAATAACCTAGAAAAAGTATTATATTGCTGTCTCATGACCGGCCACGCGGTGGCTCGATCTAGGTGTATATTAACTAAGATTGGAACTAACGCCGCCATCTTGTTTTGCTCAATGCTCAATCAACGTCATCAACAATGTCAATGTCATTCAGGCACCAAAAGATATTTGTAGCAATATAAAAATAAAGTTTGACTTACCAAAGGAGCTGCCCTGCACAAACTCTTCCTATAGAACAGAATGCTCTCGTTCTTGGTAACTCCTCCCCTGAACTTCGTGCCATCGGAGGCATACTGCACGTTGGAGCAATGCTTGCCATTCCACTGGGGCAGGTCGGTGGACCCACGGTAAGTGTCGAGTAGACCCGAGTTTCTGACGTCATCAGCGCCCGTGAACACTGTCTCGTAGTCACCTTCGAAGTCGTACATCTGGTGGAGGAGCATGAGGTTAATTTTTGGGCTGTGTTAGGGAATGATTTGGGTGTCGTGATTGAATTGCATTGCAACGATGAATGCATTGAATCTAGTAGATGTAATCGTCCTGTTCTAGCTTGTTATAGTGAGAAACTTGGAAATCGAATCGAAACTCAGGGACTCACAGAGTTCATACATTCATGCTTATAATGGCTAAATAATTGCTATATGCTATTATTGACGCATGGTGTTGTTTGTAGATATGTGTTTGATTGTTCAACCATTTTTGTTCAATATACACGGCGTTTATGCAAAATATTTCTATGAACCGATGGTAGACTAATGACTGTTTCTTAAAGTGGATACTCTTTATTTATTTAAATTTTTAAACTTTCTGTAGTTCCTTTGTGGAAGGCAACAAAATACAAACAGAAATAAAATATTTACTGATAATTCGCAAAACCGATACTTAAACACCACTACTTTTTAATTAAGTAGTACAAATACTATAATATACTTAAATACTATAGGCTTATTAGAGTAGGTCTTGTTATTAAGTATGTAAATTCTCAATAAATAATATTCATAAACAGCAGAGTTATTAGCGTTTGTTTATATCCCAAAATGTCACTCAATTTATGGAAATATTGTACATAATCATAGTAGTATTCATTAATCATATTCTCTCACTCTCGCGTTCGCGTGCTCTCGCTCGACCTTGCCTCCAACAGCTGATATCGTATCATAACCATGAATTTACCAATTAAGACAAATTTTTGTGGACAATTTTGGTATTTCGTTTTTTTTTACTTTTGACTACACAAATATGATCGGTAACGGGTACGGAAACAGCCCCATTTTTTTTTTGTACTAATTAAAAATAGTGGTGTACGCAAAATCCATTAATTCCTAATTAAAAATCATATTTAAAAGAGACTTACCCGATCAATCAACCCCAGCTTATCGAAGGTAATCCAGCCTGGCAGGAAGGTGTTGCCCAGGGTCATCAGCTCCGACTTGTACCCCATCATGAACTCCCTAGCCGTCATCTGGGCGAGAGGCTTTGAGTTCGTCACTGAGATCAGGCTGTTCAGCCCTGCGCGAGTAAACCATGGCTTTTGGGAGACCACGTTGGCAATGCTCTGTGGAGAAATTTGGTTATGGTTAGTTTTGGTCATATTTAAACATGATGGCGGAATTCAAAAGGGTTAGGGGAAGATGTTTAAAGCACCTATATTTTGCCAGTTACCTATTATAGGTGTAACTATGTTCTTAATTAGGTGTATAATACTGTAAATAAGTAAATAAAAAGGGCGGATCTGAGGCAATAGAATGGGAAAAAAATAGCCTTACTGGATGCGCCATGATAGTTTTGTTCTCTTTACAAAAAGAGAACGAATCTGATTTCCCGCAATCAGATCAAAAGATTTTCCTTTCTTTTTTAGAGAAAATCTAACTTAAAGAGATGTATAAAAATATGATTCGCGAGTTTCGCGACTATAACAAATATGTATTTAAGTAATTATAACTATAAGAATCATCATCTTATGGTTATAATTATATAAATATATATTTGTTATAATCGCGAATCATATTTTGATCAAGATAGAACCTAACGCTGAGCTGCAAATTGCAAAAAACGCAAGAAAATTTGAATTTCCCGGGCTACCACAAGGACCACCTTAAGAAATTCATAGTGAAGTTATAAGTAGATATTTGTTTTAGCTTATGTCTTTACTAAATAACTATGTAAACACCTAACATTTAAACACTGGTGACTGCTTGTATAAATATTAATTTGCAATTTGTATACCTAAAAGTAAATATTGGGATACGCTTGACACGAATATCGTATTCATGTTTGCAATATTTGCAATTGCCCTTTTTGGATGTACGAAAATGTTAGGGTTGATTCCTAGCGGAAAGAAAAAGGATTGAATATTAGTATTTTTGTGACTGCTGATTTAAGAATTTGAATGCATTCGGAATAACTGTTTAGATTAACTTTTAGTTAAGAGCGAAATAAAAGATATAAACTTATATTTTTTATTACAATTTCATTAACTATTAGTCTTGGACAATTTGATCCTCGTCTTCATATTTTGAAAACACTGGAATACAATTTTCCATACTTACATATTTTTAGCAGTATTTTACATGGAGCGACTGCCTATCTGACCTCCACAACCCAGTGTCTGGGCAATACACATATACGATGTCGAATAAATTTAAAGTAATAAAAAAAGGTAGGTAACAAAGGATTTTATTGAGTAATTTTACAATGATTCTAAAAATTGGTGAAATACTTAATACCAGATTTTTGTTAAAAAAAAAAAACACCTTAATTCTCAATTGAGGCCGGTTTTTTTTCTTTAATTTGAATTATTTTGTGAGGACGCCCTGTTATTTCCAATCATTAAACTGAGTTTGGTTCATCGTGATAGATCGTTTAGTTTAAAAGTTATACCGTTTTGTTTACACAGGGGTCACGGCAGCGAACAATAATTTAAAAAATGCTATAATTTTTTTTTTTTTTTTTTTTTTTTTTTTTCCGTCGATAAAATTAAGCATAATTTCCCAGATTGCGTTCTGTAGTTTCTGCCTAACCCGATGGGAAGGTGTGAGCTGTTTATGTATTTAAAAGGAAGTAGAAACATCCAGAAGGAACTGATGTCCGATTTTAGATAATCAGCGTATATATAATGTATGTATATTGGCAACTCGTGTCCACATTTCGACACACAAATGCCTAGCCGAAGGATTGCACCACCCTGCAATCCTTGAATGTTGCAATATAGCCTGTCCTTTGCATTAGCAACTAACTTACTACTGGTGGAAGTATTCACGTTCTTCGACTATTTTGTCAAGCTTAATGTCCTTCCGATTTAGAGCAGGGAAAGATTGAGTAAATTATTGCTAATGAAATATCTGGTAGGATAATAATAAAATTATATTGGTGGAATACTTCCGATTTGGAGTAGGTAAATGAATATTTTGAGCCCATACTACCTCAGGTTTATACCTCGCTCGCACGATACTGCTTGAGGACTGAGTGAGAGAGTGACTGAGCGCGGTGCTGGGGGCCGATAGTTTAGGTAACTGCTTTTTACATAATTACTCTAATTTGAAAAAAACATAAGACCTGCTTTCTATTTCGTTCAGTTCAGTTCAATATGCAAAGTTTCATGATCTAATTTGAAGTATTTCTTGAATACCAGCGGTTTATTGTTCGGATTGGAGGTGACTTTGGATTTTTTTGTCTATCGAGAAAATTTTATAGAATCGTGTTTTCGTCAAACATAGTCCTTAACATTAATCCTCAACTTTACCATAATATATTTATTTCAAAATGAATGCCGCAGTATTTGCGACATAACGGAGGATCATGCTAAGCCATTTGAGGTAGTATAGGCTCTTAATGAAATATTTAGGCTTTCCATTGACAAACCATGACGCCGTAATCCCCAAAGGGTTAGGCAGAAGTGTTCCCGTAGTACACCCAAGTTACGTTTAATAGGGCACTTCCCTTTATTATGTTATTGTTTATCAAGATTATTTTAGCTGTAACCTATACAACGTGTAACGTTAAATGCGCAAAACATCTTAAGGGGTCATTGTACTCATCATTATGAACAACTTTTACTGTGGGACCAAACCTGAAATCGCGAAAAAAAAATCAGCTGTTCGGTACATTTATGTTCGCATAATTCGTCAAAATGTACTGAACAGCTGATTGTTTTTTCGCGATTTCAGGTTTGGTCCCACAGTAAAATGAGTAATTCATCAGCTCGTCCCACGTGCCTACGGCCCATTTGGGACGACTTGACGAAAATCAAAATAAATAATATTTTCATTCTGCAAGTCGTCCCATGTTGCTGTCAAAATGAGAAAAGGTACAATCAGTAGCAAAAGTGTTAGTGTGGAAATAAAAAAAAAAAGAATTTGTTATAAAATATTTAATCATCACAACATTGTCACATACAGAAAAGATTAAATCACCAACACCGTTAACCATTAAAACTTTTGTATTTTAATTGAATATATTTTGTCTGCCTATAACATAGTTTCACCAATAGAAAGAGTCTTTTCTTTAATTAATAAATTGTGAACGTCTGAAAAAACACATTTACAGGTTCCGCTCCTTAGGGCGATGTTGATAATTATTACTAAGGTTAATATTTAAAAAAAATGCCAAGACTTGTATTCATAATTAAAATCATCACCAGCTGTATTAAAACAATTTTTTTGCTGACAAATATTAAAATTACCTACTGAAAATTTATCTTGCAACTTTTCTTTGTATTAAATAATTTTGTAAATAAAATAAAACCATATTTAAATTTTTTTTTTTTTTTCATTGAGAACTTGAAAATTCCTGATTCTCAAAATTGAGTTTCCTTTATGAATCGGCCCTAGTAATTGAGAAAATGTCCCGTTTTGAGCCAGTAAATAAATGGTCACGTTAGGTATGTATGACCCAACCCAGTTCTTGAGAATGGTCACGCCACATTGTACTGGGATCGATCTATCATCACTAGGATCGGATAATCGGATGCATATTATTAACCTAAAGTTGAGGTGTTGGCTAAGTATGGAGTGGGCTTTTGGATTTAAAAAATCCAGAATTCCGGTATCGGCCAATTTTGACTTCTGATTATAGAATCGAATGTATAATTTACTTAAGTTCAGATGTTAGTTAATATGGATTGCACTTAAAAAAAAAAAACCGGGATTCCGGAACGATAATTTTTAAGTTCTGATTTTGGCATCGAATGTTTTAGTTAGGTACTTGCGTTTAGGTGTTGGCTAATATGGATTGTAATTTTGTATTAAAAAAATCCCGGGATTCCGGGATTCACAAATTAATAGTTCTGATTATAGAATCGAATGTATATTTACTTACGTTTAGGTTTTGGCTACTATGGAATGCACTTTTGTGTCGATCGTCAAAATGTCGCGATTCCGGAATTGATAAATTAAGTGTTTTTTGAAAGAGTAACTTTTATCACTAAATTTTCATAGGGTGTTCTACTCATGAGCAACTTTCATTATGGGATCAACACGTAAATCACGAAACAAAAGTCAGCTGATTCATACATTTTGGTCGAGTAGGTATTGAACTTTTGTTTCAAACATCGTAATTTTTTTTTGTGATTTCAGAGTTGGTCCCATAGCTGCTGAAAATGTAAATCCAAGATGGCAGCATCAAATATTTTCAAATTTTTTGTCACGGGTACTATTCGTGGTTTTCGAGGCTGTTACAGCTGATAGTGACATTAAAATGTAAATCCAAGATGGCAGCATCAAATATTTTCAAATTTTTTGTCACGGGTACTATTCGTGGTTTTCGAGGCTGTTACAGCTGATAGTGACATTAAAATGTAAATCCAAGATGGCGGGTGCGAACATTTTCTTATTTGTCGTCATGGGTGTCGTTTTATTGGTTTTTGGGGGTGTTAAAGCTGATAGTGACATTAAAATGTAAATCCAAGATGGCGGGTGCGAACATTTTCTAATTTTCGTCATGGTGTCGTTTTATTGGTTTTCGAGGGTGTTAAAGCTGATAGTGACATTAAAATGTAAATCCAAGATGGCGGCTGCGAACATTTTCTAATTTTCGTCATGGGTGTCGTTTTATTGATTTTCGAGGGTTGTAAAACCGACCGAAATGTTCGCAGCCGTCATCTTGGATTTACATTTTAATGTCCCTATCAGCTTTAATACCCCTTAAAAAAACCATGAAAACGATATCCATTACAATTTTTTTAAATTTTCGCAGCCGCCATCTTGAATTTACATTTTAATGTCACTATTAGCTTTAACACCCCCGAAAACCATGAAAACGACACCCATGACGAAAAATTTAAAAATATTTGCATCCGCCATCTTGGATTTACATTTTAGTGTCACTATCGGCTTTAAAACTCTCAAAAACCATGAAAACAATACCCATGACGAAGAATTAAAAAAAACATTCGCATCCGTCATCTTGGATCTACATTTTAGTGTCACTATCGGTTTCACAACCCTCGAAAACCATGAAAACGTCACCCATGACAAAAAATTTAAAATGTTGGCAGCCGCCATCTTCGATTTACATTTTAAGATCACTATCGGCTTTAACACCCTCGAAAAGCATGAAAACGACACCCATGACGAAAAATTTGAAAATGTTTGCAGCCGCCATCTTGGATTTACATTTTAATGTCACTATCAGCTTTAACATTCTCGAAACCCATGAAAACAATCCCACCGATATAGTGACGGTACCTTCCAGATACAACCGTTTTCATTCGGCAGCTTTGTATTTCTCGCGGGGATCACGTGTAACAAACGGAATATTTATGTGATCCTGATTTCCCGGTATTTCCAAATAAATAAAACCACGTTATTTATGAAGTCGTTTCCATACCATGTATCCAATTAGTTGTGCATTCCCACATTTTCTTGAATCTCGGGATTTATATTAAGAAAAAAAATGCTAAGAAGCCTAAAAATGCTAAATATCTGCTCTAAAAATCGGTGCTCAGTAAATAGGTGCTCAAATGGGAATGCTTCCGATAAACAGCCTAATATGAAAAATAGAAAATTCAAATATTTTTGTGTTTAGAACACAAATAAATGTTAATTTGTTCATAAACGTTTTTTTATTGTAATAATCATGGTTGTTGATAATATTCTATATAGAAACATTATTCAAATATTCAAAAAATATTAACGCCTTAGAGCGAGCGTGCACTGCGCTGCGTTTCCGTTAGTTCTGCCGCACTGGGCGGGGCCTACAGTAACAAAACGCATGACCGCAGTGCGCGCACTTCAAAGATATTCCATACTTCACAGATTATGCGGGAGAAAAACGCACCGCAATGCGCGCTCGCCCTTAAAGACGCATATCTCTTTGCCGAGATTAAAAAAAACATTCACCTCCGAATAGAGAGTTGTGAATAGAGGCATTGAACCAATTTGGACTAACTATAGGTATAAATTATCTGTGGAATTCCCGCACACGTGCGGGAAAATAGAAAATCGCACGCGTGCGACATACATTGCATTGTGAACCTAATCGTAGTGCGATATGAACCAGTTTTCGAGGAAGTGTATTGAAAAATATTTTTTTGTACCTTCATTCTATTGATAGGGTGTCCTGTCATCATTTACTTCAAAAGCAACCACTGTTTTTTACTTCTATGCACGTAACGATTGTTTATGAACCTGATAATAACCGAAACTTAACATGTCTACCATTCGCATATAACACTTGAACTTGTGCGTTTGCGTGTAAAATTAAACATATCTAGAAAAAAATATTTTACTTGGTACTGACTTTTTTAATAGGTACCTATTAAATAATCTATGAACAAAACGAAAGTAAAAAAAAAAGAAAAAAAAAACTTTATTCAGTTCAGAAAAAAAAACACGGTACCATAATTAAAAAAAAAAAAAAAAAGTAAAGTATATACCTACTAAAAATTCTTAAAAAAATATTGTTATATCTTTTCTTAATAACTGTACCAAACGTTGATAAAGTTTAAATTTCCACACAAAAAGAAACGTGGGACGACTTGCAGAATGAAAATATTATTTATTTTGATTTTCGTCAAGTCGTCTCAAATGGGCCGTAAACATGTGGGACGAGTTGATGAATTACTCGTAAAATGAGTAATTCATCAGCTCGTCCCACGTGCCTACGGCCCATTTGGGACGACTTGACGAAAATCAAAATAAATAATATTTTCATTCTGCAAGTCGTCCCATGTTGCTGTCAAAATGAGAAAAGGTACAATCAGTAGCAAAAGTGTTAGTGTGGAAATAAAAAAAAAAAGAATTTGTTATAAAATATTTAATCATCACAACATTGTCACATACAGAAAAGATTAAATCACCAACACCGTTAACCATTAAAACTTTTGTATTTTAATTGAATATATTTTGTCTGCCTATAACATAGTTTCACCAATAGAAAGAGTCTTTTCTTTAATTAATAAATTGTGAACGTCTGAAAAAACACATTTACAGGTTCCGCTCCTTAGGGCGATGTTGATAATTATTACTAAGGTTAATATTTAAAAAAAATGCCAAGACTTGTATTCATAATTAAAATCATCACCAGCTGTATTAAAACAATTTTTTTGCTGACAAATATTAAAATTACCTACTGAAAATTTATCTTGCAACTTTTCTTTGTATTAAATAATTTTGTAAATAAAATAAAACCATATTTAAAATTTTTTTTTTTTTTCATTGAGAACTTGAAAATTCCTGATTCTCAAAATTGAGTTTCCTTTATGAATCGGCCCTAGTAATTGAGAAAATGTCCCGTTTTGAGCCAGTAAATAAATGGTCACGTTAGGTATGTATGACCCAACCCAGTTCTTGAGAATGGTCACGCCACATTGTACTGGGATCGATCTATCATCACTAGGATCGGATAATCGGATGCATATTATTAACCTAAAGTTGAGGTGTTGGCTAAGTATGGAGTGGGCTTTTGGATTTAAAAAATCCAGAATTCCGGTATCGGCCAATTTTGACTTCTGATTATAGAATCGAATGTATAATTTACTTAAGTTCAGATGTTAGTTAATATGGATTGCACTTAAAAAAAAAAAACCGGGATTCCGGAACGATAATTTTTAAGTTCTGATTTTGGCATCGAATGTTTTAGTTAGGTACTTGCGTTTAGGTGTTGGCTAATATGGATTGTAATTTTGTATTAAAAAAATCCCGGGATTCCGGGATTCACAAATTAATAGTTCTGATTATAGAATCGAATGTATATTTACTTACGTTTAGGTTTTGGCTACTATGGAATGCACTTTTGTGTCGATCGTCAAAATGTCGCGATTCCGGAATTGATAAATTAAGTGTTTTTTGAAAGAGTAACTTTTATCACTAAATTTTCATAGGGTGTTCTACTCATGAGCAACTTTCATTATGGGATCAACACGTAAATCACGAAACAAAAGTCAGCTGATTCATACATTTTGGTCGAGTAGGTATTGAACTTTTGTTTCAAACATCGTAATTTTTTTTTGTGATTTCAGAGTTGGTCCCATAGCTGCTGAAAATGTAAATCCAAGATGGCAGCATCAAATATTTTCAAATTTTTTGTCACGGGTACTATTCGTGGTTTTCGAGGCTGTTACAGCTGATAGTGACATTAAAATGTAAATCCAAGATGGCAGCATCAAATATTTTCAAATTTTTTGTCACGGGTACTATTCGTGGTTTTCGAGGCTGTTACAGCTGATAGTGACATTAAAATGTAAATCCAAGATGGCGGGTGCGAACATTTTCTTATTTGTCGTCATGGGTGTCGTTTTATTGGTTTTTGGGGGTGTTAAAGCTGATAGTGACATTAAAATGTAAATCCAAGATGGCGGGTGCGAACATTTTCTAATTTTCGTCATGGTGTCGTTTTATTGGTTTTCGAGGGTGTTAAAGCTGATAGTGACATTAAAATGTAAATCCAAGATGGCGGCTGCGAACATTTTCTAATTTTCGTCATGGGTGTCGTTTTATTGATTTTCGAGGGTTGTAAAACCGACCGAAATGTTCGCAGCCGTCATCTTGGATTTACATTTTAATGTCCCTATCAGCTTTAATACCCCTTAAAAAAACCATGAAAACGATATCCATTACAATTTTTTTAAATTTTCGCAGCCGCCATCTTGAATTTACATTTTAATGTCACTATTAGCTTTAACACCCCCGAAAACCATGAAAACGACACCCATGACGAAAAATTTAAAAATATTTGCATCCGCCATCTTGGATTTACATTTTAGTGTCACTATCGGCTTTAAAACTCTCAAAAACCATGAAAACAATACCCATGACGAAGAATTAAAAAAAACATTCGCATCCGTCATCTTGGATCTACATTTTAGTGTCACTATCGGTTTCACAACCCTCGAAAACCATGAAAACGTCACCCATGACAAAAAATTTAAAATGTTGGCAGCCGCCATCTTCGATTTACATTTTAAGATCACTATCGGCTTTAACACCCTCGAAAAGCATGAAAACGACACCCATGACGAAAAATTTGAAAATGTTTGCAGCCGCCATCTTGGATTTACATTTTAATGTCACTATCAGCTTTAACATTCTCGAAACCCATGAAAACAATCCCACCGATATAGTGACGGTACCTTCCAGATACAACCGTTTTCATTCGGCAGCTTTGTATTTCTCGCGGGGATCACGTGTAACAAACGGAATATTTATGTGATCCTGATTTCCCGGTATTTCCAAATAAATAAAACCACGTTATTTATGAAGTCGTTTCCATACCATGTATCCAATTAGTTGTGCATTCCCACATTTTCTTGAATCTCGGGATTTATATTAAGAAAAAAAATGCTAAGAAGCCTAAAAATGCTAAATATCTGCTCTAAAAATCGGTGCTCAGAAAATAGGTGCTCAAATGGGAATGCTTCCGATAAACAGCCTAATATGAAAAATAGAAAATTCAAATATTTTTGTGTTTAGAACACAAATAAATGTTAATTTGTTCATAAACGTTTTTTTATTGTAATAATCATGGTTGTTGATAATATTCTATATAGAAACATTATTCAAATATTCAAAAAATATTAACGCCTTAGAGCGAGCGTGCACTGCGCTGCGTTTCCGTTAGTTCTGCCGCACTGGGCGGGGCCTACAGTAACAAAACGCATGACCGCAGTGCGCGCACTTCAAAGATATTCCATACTTCACAGATTATGCGGGAGAAAAACGCACCGCAATGCGCGCTCGCCCTTAAAGACGCATATCTCTTTGCCGAGATTAAAAAAAACATTCACCTCCGAATAGAGAGTTGTGAATAGAGGCATTGAACCAATTTGGACTAACTATAGGTATAAATTATCTGTGGAATTCCCGCACACGTGCGGGAAAATAGAAAATCGCACGCGTGCGACATACATTGCATTGTGAACCTAATCGTAGTGCGATATGAACCAGTTTTCGAGGAAGTGTATTGAAAAATATTTTTTTGTACCTTCATTCTATTGATAGGGTGTCCTGTCATCATTTACTTCAAAAGCAACCACTGTTTTTTACTTCTATGCACGTAACGATTGTTTATGAACCTGATAATAACCGAAACTTAACATGTCTACCATTCGCATATAACACTTGAACTTGTGCGTTTGCGTGTAAAATTAAACATATCTAGAAAAAAATATTTTACTTGGTACTGACTTTTTTAATAGGTACCTATTAAATAATCTATGAACAAAACGAAAGTAAAAAAAAAAGAAAAAAAAAACTTTATTCAGTTCAGAAAAAAAAACACGGTACCATAATTAAAAAAAAAAAAAAAAAGTAAAGTATATACCTACTAAAAATTCTTAAAAAAATATTGTTATATCTTTTCTTAATAACTGTACCAAACGTTGATAAAGTTTAAATTTCCACACAAAAAGAAACGTGGGACGACTTGCAGAATGAAAATATTATTTATTTTGATTTTCGTCAAGTCGTCTCAAATGGGCCGTAAACATGTGGGACGAGTTGATGAATTACTCGTAAAATGAGTAATTCATCAGCTCGTCCCACGTGCCTACGGCCCATTTGGGACGACTTGACGAAAATCAAAATAAATAATATTTTCATTCTGCAAGTCGTCCCATGTTGCTGTCAAAATGAGAAAAGGTACAATCAGTAGCAAAAGTGTTAGTGTGGAAATAAAAAAAAAAAGAATTTGTTATAAAATATTTAATCATCACAACATTGTCACATACAGAAAAGATTAAATCACCAACACCGTTAACCATTAAAACTTTTGTATTTTAATTGAATATATTTTGTCTGCCTATAACATAGTTTCACCAATAGAAAGAGTCTTTTCTTTAATTAATAAATTGTGAACGTCTGAAAAAACACATTTACAGGTTCCGCTCCTTAGGGCGATGTTGATAATTATTACTAAGGTTAATATTTAAAAAAAATGCCAAGACTTGTATTCATAATTAAAATCATCACCAGCTGTATTAAAACAATTTTTTTGCTGACAAATATTAAAATTACCTACTGAAAATTTATCTTGCAACTTTTCTTTGTATTAAATAATTTTGTAAATAAAATAAAACCATATTTAAAATTTTTTTTTTTTTTCATTGAGAACTTGAAAATTCCTGATTCTCAAAATTGAGTTTCCTTTATGAATCGGCCCTAGTAATTGAGAAAATGTCCCGTTTTGAGCCAGTAAATAAATGGTCACGTTAGGTATGTATGACCCAACCCAGTTCTTGAGAATGGTCACGCCACATTGTACTGGGATCGATCTATCATCACTAGGATCGGATAATCGGATGCATATTATTAACCTAAAGTTGAGGTGTTGGCTAAGTATGGAGTGGGCTTTTGGATTTAAAAAATCCAGAATTCCGGTATCGGCCAATTTTGACTTCTGATTATAGAATCGAATGTATAATTTACTTAAGTTCAGATGTTAGTTAATATGGATTGCACTTAAAAAAAAAAAACCGGGATTCCGGAACGATAATTTTTAAGTTCTGATTTTGGCATCGAATGTTTTAGTTAGGTACTTGCGTTTAGGTGTTGGCTAATATGGATTGTAATTTTGTATTAAAAAAATCCCGGGATTCCGGGATTCACAAATTAATAGTTCTGATTATAGAATCGAATGTATATTTACTTACGTTTAGGTTTTGGCTACTATGGAATGCACTTTTGTGTCGATCGTCAAAATGTCGCGATTCCGGAATTGATAAATTAAGTGTTTTTTGAAAGAGTAACTTTTATCACTAAATTTTCATAGGGTGTTCTACTCATGAGCAACTTTCATTATGGGATCAACACGTAAATCACGAAACAAAAGTCAGCTGATTCATACATTTTGGTCGAGTAGGTATTGAACTTTTGTTTCAAACATCGTAATTTTTTTTTGTGATTTCAGAGTTGGTCCCATAGCTGCTGAAAATGTAAATCCAAGATGGCAGCATCAAATATTTTCAAATTTTTTGTCACGGGTACTATTCGTGGTTTTCGAGGCTGTTACAGCTGATAGTGACATTAAAATGTAAATCCAAGATGGCAGCATCAAATATTTTCAAATTTTTTGTCACGGGTACTATTCGTGGTTTTCGAGGCTGTTACAGCTGATAGTGACATTAAAATGTAAATCCAAGATGGCGGGTGCGAACATTTTCTTATTTGTCGTCATGGGTGTCGTTTTATTGGTTTTTGGGGGTGTTAAAGCTGATAGTGACATTAAAATGTAAATCCAAGATGGCGGGTGCGAACATTTTCTAATTTTCGTCATGGTGTCGTTTTATTGGTTTTCGAGGGTGTTAAAGCTGATAGTGACATTAAAATGTAAATCCAAGATGGCGGCTGCGAACATTTTCTAATTTTCGTCATGGGTGTCGTTTTATTGATTTTCGAGGGTTGTAAAACCGACCGAAATGTTCGCAGCCGTCATCTTGGATTTACATTTTAATGTCCCTATCAGCTTTAATACCCCTTAAAAAAACCATGAAAACGATATCCATTACAATTTTTTTAAATTTTCGCAGCCGCCATCTTGAATTTACATTTTAATGTCACTATTAGCTTTAACACCCCCGAAAACCATGAAAACGACACCCATGACGAAAAATTTAAAAATATTTGCATCCGCCATCTTGGATTTACATTTTAGTGTCACTATCGGCTTTAAAACTCTCAAAAACCATGAAAACAATACCCATGACGAAGAATTAAAAAAAACATTCGCATCCGTCATCTTGGATCTACATTTTAGTGTCACTATCGGTTTCACAACCCTCGAAAACCATGAAAACGTCACCCATGACAAAAAATTTAAAATGTTGGCAGCCGCCATCTTCGATTTACATTTTAAGATCACTATCGGCTTTAACACCCTCGAAAAGCATGAAAACGACACCCATGACGAAAAATTTGAAAATGTTTGCAGCCGCCATCTTGGATTTACATTTTAATGTCACTATCAGCTTTAACATTCTCGAAACCCATGAAAACAATCCCACCGATATAGTGACGGTACCTTCCAGATACAACCGTTTTCATTCGGCAGCTTTGTATTTCTCGCGGGGATCACGTGTAACAAACGGAATATTTATGTGATCCTGATTTCCCGGTATTTCCAAATAAATAAAACCACGTTATTTATGAAGTCGTTTCCATACCATGTATCCAATTAGTTGTGCATTCCCACATTTTCTTGAATCTCGGGATTTATATTAAGAAAAAAAATGCTAAGAAGCCTAAAAATGCTAAATATCTGCTCTAAAAATCGGTGCTCAGAAAATAGGTGCTCAAATGGGAATGCTTCCGATAAACAGCCTAATATGAAAAATAGAAAATTCAAATATTTTTGTGTTTAGAACACAAATAAATGTTAATTTGTTCATAAACGTTTTTTTATTGTAATAATCATGGTTGTTGATAATATTCTATATAGAAACATTATTCAAATATTCAAAAAATATTAACGCCTTAGAGCGAGCGTGCACTGCGCTGCGTTTCCGTTAGTTCTGCCGCACTGGGCGGGGCCTACAGTAACAAAACGCATGACCGCAGTGCGCGCACTTCAAAGATATTCCATACTTCACAGATTATGCGGGAGAAAAACGCACCGCAATGCGCGCTCGCCCTTAAAGACGCATATCTCTTTGCCGAGATTAAAAAAAACATTCACCTCCGAATAGAGAGTTGTGAATAGAGGCATTGAACCAATTTGGACTAACTATAGGTATAAATTATCTGTGGAATTCCCGCACACGTGCGGGAAAATAGAAAATCGCACGCGTGCGACATACATTGCATTGTGAACCTAATCGTAGTGCGATATGAACCAGTTTTCGAGGAAGTGTATTGAAAAATATTTTTTTGTACCTTCATTCTATTGATAGGGTGTCCTGTCATCATTTACTTCAAAAGCAACCACTGTTTTTTACTTCTATGCACGTAACGATTGTTTATGAACCTGATAATAACCGAAACTTAACATGTCTACCATTCGCATATAACACTTGAACTTGTGCGTTTGCGTGTAAAATTAAACATATCTAGAAAAAAATATTTTACTTGGTACTGACTTTTTTAATAGGTACCTATTAAATAATCTATGAACAAAACGAAAGTAAAAAAAAAAGAAAAAAAAAACTTTATTCAGTTCAGAAAAAAAAACACGGTACCATAATTAAAAAAAAAAAAAAAAAGTAAAGTATATACCTACTAAAAATTCTTAAAAAAATATTGTTATATCTTTTCTTAATAACTGTACCAAACGTTGATAAAGTTTAAATTTCCACACAAAAAGAAACGTGGGACGACTTGCAGAATGAAAATATTATTTATTTTGATTTTCGTCAAGTCGTCTCAAATGGGCCGTAAACATGTGGGACGAGTTGATGAATTACTCAGTAAAATGTGTGGATGAGACCACAAAAAAAGGGGGGTACCTACTAATAAAATTTTGTGAAAAGTAAGTCACTAGACTCTCTCTACAACATTGCTGCCATCGCGGACAAAACCTGGATGAGGCTGGCACAGGAGAGTGGGGATAGGCACAAGAAAAGAGATGTAGTTGGACTGTGGATGATGATGATGATGTAGTCTCTAGTATGTTCCACAGCGAATTCCAAACCAGTTTCAGAATTAAAACGGTTAATATATTCATAATTTGTCTAAATTGCTAATTAAATATTCATAAATATATGAAACCCATAGGTAAAAAACGGCTTGATTTGATGTTATTCGCCATTTAGAGCGAATAAAAATTAAAGACCATTTTGAATGAGTGTAATAAATCTTGATATTCTTTTATTTCGGTACAAACTATTATATTTGATTTATAGTTTTCAATGTTTTTGTTAGTATATTGGTGCTAGATGACATAATTCAATAAATCTGCCTAACCTTTTCCCAACTATGTTGGGGTCGGCTTCCAGTCTAACCGGATGCAGCTGAATACCAGTATTTTTATGGAGCGACTGCCTATCTGACTTCCACAACCCAGTAACTGGGTAATACGATACCCCTTGGTAAGACTGGTTGTCAGACTGTCGGGCTTCTGACGACACGTAATGATATAATTATGGCAATTTTTTTTGTGATTCCTTGTTTTGTAATGTTAATTACTTTGCATAACATTGTCTATAATCAAGTTCTTCTAACTGAACAGACAGCTGTGCTGCTGGGGAGTTTGTTGCGCTACTTCTTCTTCCCAGCTAAAGCACTAGGAAGTGGTGAAGGGCGGGCGTTTTGTCATTTGTCATTCATGGATCTTCGACACTCGTTACGGGTAGACCGAAGCCCGAAAGTCTGACCACAAATGAATGAACCATATACATATAGAATGTAATGAAACTTAAATAATGATAATATTAATTAATGTTAGTCCTAAATATTTATATTTTTGCTTATTGTTATTTTGTTAGGTATGTCTTTTGATTCCATTTGTCTAGCTCAATTTGTTTTTGTTCCAAATAAAAAACTTTTTACTTTTTTGATTAATTTTATTGCGCATTTAGTGGCACTCTTTACCATATTTGTTTTGTAATATGTGCATAATGTAGTGGACCACAATATTGTTACCACTCCTTATATATTTTTTTTCAACACGTCATGTTTTATATTCTGTTCATTATCCCTCACTAAAATAAAACCAGTCCTACTAAGGCGTATCGTATTACCCAGTAACTGGGTTGTGGATCTCAGAGGGCAGTCGCTCCATGTAAAATACCTACTGACACTTATTCAGTGGCAACCGGTTAGACTGGAAGCCGACCTCAAAATAGTTGGGAAAATGATTGTTTGTATGAAGCCTTATGTTGATTGACGGAAAATGAGCATGAAGTTTATATTACGATAGGTTCAAGTAACCTTTTGCCACAGGCCGCTGATGAAGCAATCATTGGAAGCTCTGGAATCCATCAAGACGTGATACTACGCGATTTAGAAAAGATTACACAAGTTTGAGGTTTGGTTTATAATCATTCACTTACAAGAGAATAGTTAAAACTATAGTCATTATTTTATGGCATAATCCGCCTATGCATTAGAACAGTGGAACAATAGGCTAATGATACTGTTAAGACTAAGGGCCTGTTTCACCACCTACGATTAAGTTACTATTAACTTACATGGTAGATAATTTCATACAAATTCTGTTCCATTCTTGAATTAATTCAGTAAGCTCGGACTTTTTATTAGCAGCAGTAAAATGACACTTCTAATGTCGTTTTTACTGTCATTTCGCTATCAAATGGGCACATTTTTACTGTCATTTCGCTATCAAATGGGAACATTTTTACTGTCAATTCGCTATCAAATGGGCACATTTTTACTGTCATTTCGCTATCAAATGGGAACATTTTTACTGTCATTTCGCTATCAAATGGGCACATTTTTACTGTCATTTCGCTATCAAATGGGAACATTTTTACTGTCAATTCGCTATCAAATGGGCAACTTTTTACTGTCAATTCGCTATCAAATGGGAACATTTTTACTGTCAATTCGCTATCAAATGGGCACATTTTTACTGTCAATTCGCTATCAAATGGGAACATTTTTACTGTCAATTCGCTATCAAATGGGCACATTTTTACTGTCATTTCGCTATCAAATGGGAACATTTTTACCGTCAATTCGCTATCAAATGGGAACATTTTTACTGTCATTTCGCTATGAAATGGGAACATTTTTACTGTAATTTCGCTATCAAATGGGAACATTTTTTAACAAAATAACAGTTAAGAAGTGTCATTTTACTGCAGCTAATTAAAAGTCCGAGCGTAGTGGCTATTCGGACGTCGTGAAATAGGCCCTAAGCCCGTTTAATTGAATTCGTCAGTTTATTAAATAAATTATAACTTATTTCAGACCAAATTACAAGATCCATGTATTGTTGTTGTAGTATTGTTGGTAGATATATTAAGAGTTATTTGATCAACGAATCTTAACTTACACCTAGTATGAATTTCAAAACAGATTTATCAATGAGGCTTTCAGAAAAAGCCGTCTGCCATATTGCTACGATTGGAGGCCCAGAGCGAATTTGAAGTAAAGATTACTGTCATTATCATCTAATCTAATGTAAGTTTTTTAAGCCTGTATTATCTCAATGCAGGTAAAGGACTTCTTCCGTCCACATAAAATAATTGTCAGTTTTATACTATACATACTCCAAAAATGAAGATTTATTACTTACAAGCGTAAAAAAAATTGAGTCAAAAGACTACTCATTTATAATTGGTGTCGTGTGATATTGGAGTGCAACTGGCAAATTAAGAAAATAATTTATACTTAATTGGACAAACTATGTACTTACATGTTTTCATTGAAAACAACTTGCGAGTTCTAATAATAGATTGATTAATTATTGATCATACCAAAGTGATGATTGCATTTAATATGTAGTCATCCATCATTTTATAACTAGGCTATAATAGTTCAGTAATTTGTACAATATTATTGCAATAATGTCAGAACTTAAGTGGCTTTATTAGTCCTACCATTAATTCTATTGTCTCAATTATTATGGTTCACACTAATTGGTAATTATACCCTAATTATACAAAACTTATATGCAATAATATGCATAGCTTAATCAGCCTCTAAAGTTCCCACTGCTGGGACACAGGCCTCCTCTTTGTGACAGGGAACGCTGAAATGGGGTAAACCAGCACGCGGGCCCAGTGCGGGTTGGTGGATATCACATGTCTTCAAATTTTTGGTTCCAAGACATGCCGGTTTCCTCAAAATGTTTTCCTTTACCGTTTTTGAGAGCAGTGGTGGTGAAATATTTATTAATATTTTTGGTTAAAACCGAAAATGAAACTCGTAAGTCGCGGAGGCCTTCACTGCTCTAACTTATATGGCAGGACATAAAATCTAAAATTAATATAATATCACGCCCAGTATTCTCCGCATGGATAAGCAGAGGCATATACGGCTGACAACATCGCATTTCTAGAGGTTTTTCGTGATTATTTAATTAAATTTAAATAAAAGGTCAATTTCTTCTGACATATCCTTAGATCGATGGTATTTATAAGTATTTATGCTATTTTTTGACAGTTATTTTGGAATTTACTCCTAAAAATGACATTTGTTGATTGTATTTTTATTTTCTGGCCTCAGGCTATAATGTGTGGTGCCCGGCGGCAAGGCTGGCGGCACAGCTACCGGCTGCTGTGTGAATCCACCTTAAGATTGGTCAGACGATGCACGACGTCTGGGCCATGACCTGCTAATTTACCATAAACAACATAGATTTTAAAAACTCACCAGTAAAGCGATATTTGGTAGGTAGAGAGTGTCGTTCTCCTGGTTTCCTTCAGACAACTCCTCAACCCAGGACAGGGGATGCTTAGGAATCGCAGACAACGTCGCATTGTCGTTGAATTTCACCACTTTATGTTCCAAAGATTCTCTGTAAAAGAAAAATAATATTTAAAATCACAATTGTATTTCTCGACGAAATAAGGAAGGTAGGGTATACGAAATTCTTTCCAGTTAAGTTGTACGTCCCCTACAGGGTTATTTTAAATTACCTAGCTAAACTCCGCAGACGCAATGAAAAATAAAGAAAACAAAAAATAAATAAATTTAATGATTTTTTGTGGGGCCATCGACCGCAGATATTATAGGCGATATCGACGATGGAAATGTCAAATATACCGGATGATTTTTATTTACCATCTTGAAAAAAATTGGGTATTTAGGTAAACGGAGTAGAAGCCTATGGCATAAGTACCTAGTTTTTTTTAAATATCTTAGACAAAAAAAATATCTATGTATCGGATCAATAAATACTACAGATTCGATTTAAACTTTTCGTATTAGAAAAATAAAAAGAGAAAAAAAAAATCGTAATTCAAATCATTATGCAACCTGCATATGATTTGAATTTTGATTTTTTTATTTAAAAAAAAAAACAGGTACCTATGCCATTATAGGCTTCTACTCAGCTCACCTAATATACCCTATTTTTTCAAGACCGTAAAAAAGTCATCCGGTATATATTGGACTAACATAAGCTAGTGAAAAACTCATGTCAATCCTGTTGAAAGCCGTTATAGAAATACGAAACGCTTTCAAAGCGATTGTCAGCCACCACGACTCTTGCGCAAGCCAGCCCACAACGCTAAGCCCGTAGCTTTAATTTCGTTCCTTATCAATAATAATCCGATCCAGCCTCTCCCTTGTAGTCCTCCGCCCAGCGACGCCCTAAACCGAGGCCCGCAGTACCGTAAGGGCAAATCGAGATAGATGTTTATTGTCATTAACCCCTCAAGTGTCTGAGTTTGGCTAATTTTAGACCCAAAACCCCAGCGAGTGGGGAGGGTTGGGGGTTAGTTGCGAACCCCATAGGTTCACAACTACTGATAATGATATTTTTTCCATCGGTTGATGTTTTTTTACGTTTATATATATGTGATCTAAGCTTATATACCTATTATGTAAAGTTTTGTCCTTTTGCACACTTTGGGTGCATTTGACACGCGGGGGGAGAGGGGGGGTTAGCTACGAACTCGATAGGTTCACAACTAATGATGATGATTGGTTTTCCATCGGATGATGTTTTTTTACATTTATATATATGTGATATAAGCTTATGTACCTAACAAAAAAAGAGTTTTTCTTATGCACACATGGGGTGCATTCGACACTTGAGGGGTTAAATCCATACAAAGTTCCACAAGTACGCGTATATATCGCCGTCTATTAGTTACCGAACGACATACGATGTTCGGTTCTGTGGTCGCGACACTTCGGGCAGTTTAAACAGTTGTTTCGATTTGAGCCAAAGTTAAGCCCTAGAGTAAAAGTAACCCACCCTTACGGCAATCGCTTAGTTTATAAGTTTTTATGCCCTAGCTGGAGGCCCCATTTTATTGAGGGACCTCAATAAAATAGGGCCTCCAGCCAGGGCCAAACAACAGGAAGGTCTGGTAAAGCAGTCGATAAAATCCTAGGTTGAACTGCGAGTAGCCAATTACAAAAAAAAAGCGATTGTCACTAATGTTTGTCAGATTGCGTCAGACACGTTCATAATTAATTTAATTAGTATTTATTTAGTTACTAACGTAATAAGTTTCTGAATAGGAAATAATTAAAAGTATGAGAATAAAAATGGTTTTATGATGAATATATAATTAAGGATCATCTTTTTAATTGCTAAGTACTAGAAATGTTTATTTTTTTAAATTATTGAGTATACGAGTCGTTGAGAAAAAAAAGAAAACATCAGTAATTCTTATTGCCTAGAAAGTGGAGCTCGTGGCTAAGTAATAACAGCCGCACGGGTCGATCCGTCAGGTTAAGCTACGCTTGCCGGGGTTGGTCAGTGGATGAGTGACCATCTTTACATACCAAGACCCCTCCGTGCCTCGGAAAGCACGTTAAGCCATTGGTCCCATTCGTGGATCTTTGACAGTTAGAAGCCCGAAAGTCTGACACTCAGTCTTACCAAGGGGTATCGTATTACCCAGTTACTGGGTTGTGGAGGTCAGATAGGCAGTCGATCCATGCAAAATACTGGTATTCAGCTCTGCATTAGGTTAGACTGGAAGCCGACCCCAACATAGTTGGGAAAAGGCCAGGCAGATAGATTTTTTTATTGCCTAGAAACTATTCGTAATAAAATAAAACAGTAGATTTTCCGCTCTCTCGATAGATTTAGAAATTGCTACCGTTTGTGGACTACTACTTGGAACCTCAGTCAAGTGAGCGCACACAATTCGCAAGTAAACTCATTTGTTTTAAGAGTAAATCATCGCGTATTCACAACGAGACACCGTTCAAATTTCAAAGTATACGTATTGTTTATAGAATCAGACTACAGTCCGCGAGGTGTAAGCTGAGCTTTGCATTTGTGTGAGTGCACATAGATAGTGTAGGTGTGACGTCCGGCATTGAGCGCGCTTGGTTTGAAACCAGTTTATACTGCTTTTTGGCAATCGGCTATTGTTCGTTTAGTACGAGAGGCCATGACCAAAACCATGTCGCATCGTTGTAAAACGTAAAACGATAAGACGATTGATGATTTTGTCTTGCGTAAAACGATAAGACGGAAATTTTGGTCATGGGCTGTCGTACCATTTTGATGATCACTCACACAAATGCAAAGCTCATCTTAGGCCTCGCGGACTGTATTATTTTTTATTTATACAGGGTTATTTGTAAAACACCAGTAACCTCTTAAGGGGTCATTATACTCATCATTATGAACAACTTTTACTATGGGATCAAACATGAAATCGCGAATAAAATCAGCATTTCCCTACATTTTTACGAGTTATGCGAACATTAATGTAGGGAACGTCTGATTTTTTTTGTAGATAATGCTACGGAACCCTTCGTGCGCGAGTCCGACTCGCACTTGGCCGGTTTTTTTTCTAGTCCGTTTCGCTATTTCAGGTTTGGTCCCATAGTAAAAGTTGTTCATAATGATGAGTATAATGACCCCTTAAGAGGTTACTGGTGTTTTACAAATAACGCTGTATACAGGCTGGTTCAAATAGTGGCGTCAAAAAGAAAAAATTGAATTCCTCATACCCAGGGGTATTCGAAAATACTCCATGCATGTTCCGCAACTTTTCAGGTATTTTTTGTGACATGAAAGTAACATTCAAAACGACAATGTCACAAAAAAATATGGCCATCAGCTGTCGTACCATTTTGGTGATCACTGACACAAATGCAAAGCTCAGCTTAGACCTCGCAAACTGTACCTCCTTGAATGACAACCAATTTTTTTTTTTTTTTTACTTTTTAGCCACGTTTTAAAAGGACTGCCTCGTTGGTCGTAAGCGCTTCTGTTAAGCATGAGGTCCTGGATTCGATTCCCAGGTTGAGTAAAGTTGTATTGGGTTTTCCATCTGGAAATTCTCAGTAGTAATTTTGAGTCTAGATTTGTGACCCTACTACTAGAGTTACACCTCTGCTTAAGGCGCGGACTGACTACGATTTTAAACGGCACACAACCGCGTAATCTATTGTCACCATTAGCTGGTTTGTAATAAAGTTGAAAATTGAAAATAATTTTTGTGTTGCCGAGATGTGAATAAGCTGCGAATGTGCATTTATTTTCCAGGTTTTCTTTGAATTATTCAGAATATACACAATGAATTAAATAATTGTCCGGTTAAAGTTTAAAAAAAAATGCTAATTCTATTAAATTCTTAATAAAAAGAAGTCTAGTCGTTATCACTGAAAATACAGAGACGAGTTCGACGCCAAAGTTTATTTTTGTGAAGCAACTTCCAATTTTTTTTATTGGGAATAACAAACTATTTTTACTCGGTTAAAATTTTTCTTTAATTTATTTATTTATATCAGATTCAATTATCCATATTTTTGTTAGTAGTATACTTAAGAATTATGTTAGTAACCAAAGATTCAAATTCACCCACATTTATACTATATTCTAAAATTAAAAATTATGAATTATAAAACTTTAAACCCTTCTCTGTATACTGTACTGTTTTGCGTCGGATAGTTTCATTGCGTTACGTCATACTCGACAATCCAAGAAACCAATTTTTGTGAATATTGAGCTAATACCGTGCCTTAACCCTTCGAGGATTACATACATGATGTTATGTTATGTTAGGACATACCTGTAAACATATGGTCCGACCTCTTTGACCTTAATTTTGTCATCTATGCCAGCCATGTATTCCTCAGCATTTGTGACGTTGAATAGAAATACTTTGGTATATAGCTCCACTTCTGGTTTTCTCCACATTTCAAAGATTTCGCCGCCATCGGATAATATCGCTTTCTGAAATTGTAAATTGAATAATTATTAGGATTTTTATGCTAGTCAAAAAGTAACCTAGTGAATTTTAAAAACTCAGTGAATTTCAAAATTAATAATTATATTAAAAACCTAGTGTAACTAAGACCAAAAACTTTGGGTTTTAAATAGCAGCAGCAGCAGGGAAGTGTATCGTTCTGTATTTTCTGCCTACCCCCTTTATGTTTAAAGTCTTTGGCCCACTTCTCAGAAGCAGAATAGAGAAGTGGGCCACAGACGTCACTGAATAGTACCCGAGAGAGGGGAGGAGAAAACGGTGAAGGCCGGTTCGTAGATGGGAGAATGATGTCAGCTCGACGGCAGGCGCCGCGTGCAGGTGAAAAGCACAAGATCATGTACTTTAGAAGGGTCTGGGGATGCTGGTGAGCAGTATAAACCAACCGATGTCTGATATTTACAGCAATATATAAAATTAGTTTTAAGTTTGTTAATATAGGCTATTTGAACTTGAATTTGATGTTTAAAATCACCCAATCTGAAAGCTTGGTGGGTTGCCAAAAAAATTGTGACCCCCAAAACTTAGTGAACTTCAAAAACTCAGTGAAAATTAAAATGAATAAGAACAAACCTGCTTGAAAAAAAAGTCGTATGGCTTCATGAACAGTATGAAACACCCAGCTGATAGTGCGAAGAATCCCAGCATCAGCAGAATGAAAAGACCTGAAACAAAGAAAAATATTATTAGAAAACTCGTCAAATCATCAGCCATCATAATTATATCAAATGGGGTTACTTTGATACTACGGGTTTACTTTGATAACCACTTTCGACCACGGACTAGAAAAAAAACCGGGCAAGTGCGAGTTTCACTCGCGCACGAAGGGTTCCGTAGCATTATCTACAAAAAAATCAGCCGTTCCCTACATTAATGTTCGCATAACTCGTAAAAATTTAGCGAAATGCTGATTTTTTTTCACGATTTCAGGTTTGTTCCCACAGTAAAAGTTGTTCTTAATGATGAGTACAATGAACCCTTCGTATATGAATAGATAGACCTTATACAAGATTTGAATACTTATCTGTTTACTATTAATCTCATTTTGTTTTAATATTTTAGCAATTGTTTTTAAATTTTTACATTTTAAAAGGTCAAGCTTAAAATTAGCATTTCATTATAATTAATGTTTTCTAGCATTTCTGGTTCTAACTTTTTAGGATTGCGTACCAAAATGGTAAAAAGGAACCCTTATGTTGTGACTTTGTGTGTCTGTCTGTCTGTCTGTCACAGCTATCTCAAGAACTACTAATGCTATCAGCTTGAAATTTGGAACAGTTTTAGATGACGTTTGCCCAACTATTTTGCAAATAAGAAAAACATAAAAATTTGATAGGTATGTTTTTTTTGCAACAAAAAAAAACGTTAAAAAAACTTTGGAGAAAAGGGGGGGGCCTTATCTCCGAAGTTTGCATAGATAAATATCTGAAAGTATTCTACAAATGTTATAGAAGTTTATTTGTATATTACAGGAAAAATAAAACGATGTCTCTAAATAGCACAGTTTTTCAGAAATCATCAACAAAAATTACATATATATGATGGTACAGAACCCTTGACCGGTTTTTTTATTCAAGTTCCTCAAAACTTGTATTTCTGTCTTTTGGGTTATTTTTAAAATCACGAATTAATGAAACACGATTGGCGCAAAATACAAATGTAACATCAAATAATTTATATAGGTACTTAGATACTAAATGTATTAAATTTATGCTGTTTTAATGTGAGTCACCTTGAAATAATACAGGGTCCCCCTTAAATATTTATTTTATTACTTAGAACTTAAGTAGTTAATAGGTTTTGATTTACTTGCGAGTATTAAAATTATGTCGCTTAAATGGCCGTATTTTTCTATTGCAAGCCGGGGGAAAAACCTAGTAATGTTATAATGGGACGTTTCTAGTATCTTACACGTACATAATTACATAATACAATAGTATTATTATGTTATGTCATAATGTCACGTTGCTATAATGTTTGTATTGCAAATTATGTGAAGTTAGCAATTATCAGGTTAAGGTGACATTGCTTCGAAAGCAAAGCTATAAAATACAGGTTGTTATAGTAATTGCGTGCCGTAGCTTAGGGGTAGGTTCAGTATCTAAAAAAAAAAAACAAAAAAAAAAAATGCAAGATCAACCTAATTTAGTACCTAATAACTTAAATTAGCAATGGAATTAAAATTATCGCGCGCCGTTTTCAGTAGCAAATAATGCGCTGACCGGCCCTAAGGTATATTCGGACGCGGGAAGTGAAGGACAAAATGACAACGCGTTTGATCGATAGTAGGTAAGTAATTAAAGCATTTAAATAAAATAATAATAAAAAAAATAGTAAAAAATAAAATAATAATAATAAATAAATAAATAATAATAAAAAAAATATAATAATAAATAAAATAATTTTAATTCTAAACGATCGCTATTTTAAGTTCGTAGGTACGAAATTAGGTTGATCTTGCAATATTTTTTTTATGTTTTTTTTTCCTGTGTTTCTTTAACCTACTTTAACACCCTGTATATCATTGCCAAAGATGATTCTATACAACCCCTTAGGGGATGATTTTTCAAAAACGCTGAACCGCATATTTCTTTATTTCCTATCAAAAGCATACATTTTAATTTTCACATCCCTAACTTAAGAAATACTGAGTTTCCCATAGAAATTTTCATCCCCTATATCACCCCCTGTCGGATTATTTTTTAAGACAAAAAGTAGCCTATGTCTTTCCCCAGGAGGCTATATAAAGCCTTGCCAAATTTTATCGACAACCGTGCAGTTTTGTAAATTTTAAAATCAACCCCTATTTTACCCCTTTAGAAGATGATTTTTCAAAAACGCTGAACAGCATATTTCTTAATTTCCTATCAATAGCTTAAATTTGTTATCCCTAACTTAAGAAATACTGGGTTTCACTTACAAACTTTCATCCCCTATATCACCCCCGATGCTATATAAAGCCTTGCCAAATACAAAGCCTTGCCAAATTTTGTCGAAATCCGTGCAGTTTTGTAAATTTTAAAATCAACCCCTATTTTACCCCCTTAGGGGATGATTTTTCAAAAACGCTGAACCGCATATTTCTTTACTTCCTACAAAAGCATACATTTTATAAATACTGAGTTTCCCATACAAACTTTCATCCCCTATATCACCCCCTGAGGATTATTTTTTAAGACAAAAAGTAGCCTATGTCCTTCCCCAGGATGCTACATAGCCTTGCCAAATTTTATCGAAATCCGTGCAGTTTTGTAAATTTTAAAATCAACCCCTATTTTAACCCCTTAGGGGATGATTTTTCAAAAACGCTGAACCTCATATTTCTTAATTTCCTACCAATAGCATAAATTTGTTATCCCTAACTTAAGAAATACTGCGTTTTCCTTACAAACTTTCATCCCCTATATCCCCTATTTCCCTGTAGTATTATTTTTGAAAAAAATAGTATCCTATGTCCCTCCCCAGGATGCTATATAAAGCCTTGCCAAATTTTGTCGAAATCCGTGCAGTTTTGTAAATTTTAAAATCAACCCCTATTTACTATATTTTACCCCCTTAGGGGATGATTTTTCAAAAACGCTGAACCGCATATTTCTTTATTTCCTATCAAAAGCATACATTTTAATTTTCACATCCCTAACTTAAGAAATACTGAGTTTCCCATACAAACTTTCATCCCCTATATCACCCCCTATAGGATTATTTTTGAAAAAAAAAGTAGCCTATGTCCGTCCCCAGGATACCATCTATAGCCTTGCCAAATTTTATCGAAATCCGTTCAGTGGTTTAGGCGTGAAAAGGTAACAGACAGACAGACAGACAGAGTTACTTTCGAATTTATAATATTAGTATGGATTTCTTAATTTCCTACCAATAGCATAAATTTGTTATCCCTAACTTAAGAAATACTGCGTTTTCCGTACAAACTTTCATCCCCTATATCACACCCCGTAGTATTATTTTTGAAAAAAATAGTATCCTATGTCCCTCCCCAGGATGCTATATAAAGCCTTGCCAAATTTTGTCGAAATCCGTGCAGTTTTGTAAATTTTAAAATCAACCCCTATTTACTATATTTTACCCCCTTAGGGGATGATTTTTCAAAAACGCTGAACCGCATATTTCCGCATATTCCGCATAAAGCATACATTTTTATTTTCACATCCCTAACTTAAGAAATACTGAGTTTCCCATACAAACTTTCATCCCCTATATCACCCCCTGTAGGATTATTTTTGAAAAAAAAAGTAGCCTATGTCCGTCCCCAGGATACCATCTATAGCCTTGCCAAATTTTATCGAAATCCGTTCAGTGGTTTAGGCGTGAAAAGGTAACAGACAGACAGACAGACAGACAGACAGACAGACAGACAGACAGACAGACAGAGTTACTTTCGAATTTATAATATTAGTATGGATAATGCTTGAATTTTATTATGACTAGAGATTTTTGACATCCGTGTTCAGCATACACATTGTTCCAGTGCATTATTGCGCTCTCTTTTTTTCGCATGTGGAAGTAATTGACTCTGTCACTTTCTTATTCTTGCCCGGGGGGGCTAAAACGGCCGCTTTGGCAGAATTATATATTAGGATAATCTAGGTATTAGGAATCTTAATTGAAATCGTAAAACGGTCACAAACTGACAATTCGTAATTTATATGCGTACAAAATTCATAGCACGCAATTCATCTGTTTGACAGTTTTGTGTGGAGATTCGTAAAATAGTCCACAAGTTAGAAATTGCTTTATTGAAGTTTAATGTCAAATAGCACAATCATAATAAATTGCTGGGAATTCAGGAAATGAATCACTTTTAGAAGGATTGCTTAATGTGTCCGTTATAGACACAGCCCACGAAATTCAAATTTTCTTACGTTTTTTGCAATTTGCAGGTCAGTGTCAGGTTCTAACTATGTTGATTAAAATATAATTTGCGGCCGTAACTAATATGGCTTTAATCTTCAAATCCACTGTCTTCCTAAAATAGCTGTTATTAAATTAATAAATACGGTTTTAATGATTATTTAATCGGTTCGCGGACGGTAAATGAAAAACAATAGAAGTTTTATTGTTATGACGTCTACACAAGGCAACGATAATAGACTTTTAATTATTTTAAATTGAAGATTACGATCTAAACGAGTAGTGTTAATGATTTGTTGAAAATATATGTTAATTAGAGCATTTTCTTAATAACTTAATATGTGAATATTTTAGATTATGTTTATATTACTTAATGTAATTAATTTGTAAAGTTATGTCAAAAAAACTGAGAATCACGCAAAAACTAACAAGCGTATTTTTATGAAACCTTCACCATTTCAAAGATAATTGAATTATTTATCTTTTCATCATTTTATTTTACACCAGCATTTGCCAGCGGCTTTGCCCGCGTGGATGTCGGAAAATATCCCACAGGAACGTACTACCGGGAATTCCATCCTTATTCCTACATTATAAAGGGAACCTCTGTGCAAAATTTCAGCTTTCTAGATCCAAGGGTTTGGGCTGGGCGTTGATGAGTCAGTCAATCAGTCAGGACTTCTCTTTTTATTTATATACGTAGATAGATAGATTATAGTAGGCGGCACGAAACTTTAGTGCTGACCTTGAATTAGTTTAAGTGATTTTGGACCTTACTCC
This sequence comes from Cosmia trapezina, assembly GCA_905163495.3. Classification (NCBI taxonomy): domain Eukaryota; kingdom Metazoa; phylum Arthropoda; class Insecta; order Lepidoptera; family Noctuidae; genus Cosmia; species Cosmia trapezina. Next base: position 9,459,640 of record LR991049.1, read on the forward strand.
TTAGACAATACGTATTCTCAAACAAGCCCCACTACTCCACCGAGCGCTAAAGATTCGTGCCGGAGTTATAATTGTCGAAATGGAAGACCTCTTATCAAAGTGGCGCCCATTGGTGGCTTGAATTTTCATAGGGAAAGAACGAACAAACGTACGAAACGGCGCACACACAGACGCGCGCATCGACAAGACTCCTAAGCCGTAATAAATATACTGAGAGCACCGCGACTATCGCTTGGGTCGTCGTCGGTACGCGCGACTGTATGCCGTTTGGACTGTTTGTACAGTGGGCTGCATCAATTGGGTAACCCAATTGAATTAAAATTTTAATACTACTGGTGTAGGTACCTAATGGATGCAGCCCACTGTACATAGACTTTTCTTTACTGTCCATATACCGGATGACTTTTTTTACCGTCTCGAAAAAAATTGGGTATATTAGGTGAACGGAGTAGAAGCCTATGGTATAGCTAACTTTTTTTTTTTTTTTTTCGAAAATAAAATAAAAAAATCAGAAATTCAAATCATATGCAGGCTGCATATTCGAAATTTTAAACGATTTTTTTTTTTCGAAATTTATTTTTTTATGGTACAAAAATGAAAATTTTACATGGAATTTGTAGTATTTCTTGGTACTTAGATAATTTTTTCTGTCTAAGCTATTAAAAAAAACCAAAAAAACTAGGTATGCCATAGGCTTCTACTCTGTTCACCTAGTAAACCCAATTTTTTTCGAGACGGTAAAAAAAGTTATCCGGTATATAGGGTGACTGGTAATTAGTGACCGATACCTAAACCCATGATTGTGCTCGTGATAACAAACAACTTTTACTATGGGACCAAATCTGAAATCGCGAAAAAAAAATCAGCGGCTCCTACATTTTGACGAGTTATGCGAACATGAATGGGGTAGGTGTTTTTTTTTTCGCGATTTCAGGTTTGGTCCCATAGTAAAAGTTGTTTGTTATCATGAGCACAATCATGTGTTTAGGTATCGGTCACTAATTACCAGTCAACCTATATAACGTGTAACGCTAAATGCGCAAAACCTTAAGAGGTTTTGCGCATTTAGTGTTACACGTTGTAACAACTGCACACGTTGAACACGTTGTTGCAACTTTTACTGTGGGACCAAACCTGAAATCGCGAAAAAAAAATCAGCTGTTCAGTACATTTATGTTCGCATAATTCGTCAAAATGTACTGAACAGCTGATTTTTTTTTCGCGATTTCAGGTTTGGTCCCATAGTAAAAGTTGTTCATAATGATGAGTACAATGACCCCTTAAGAGGTTTTGAGCATTTAACGTTACACGTTGTATAATGTGCTCGTGTTTAAGAACATACTGCATCGGATGAGCTCCTTCATGAAGAGTTCTACTGCTCCATAATTATGAAGTTCTGTCTAGTAATTAACTTAATTACTTAATTCAGTATAAGAAGGAGCCTTTGCCCTGCCTGGGACAATTAAAGGCTCATTATTTTAAGTAGGTATACGTAACTCATAATTGTAATCTCTTCACCTCTCACTGTATACAGGGTCAAATTAAAACTAACTAGCGAAACTTCAGACGTGATGGGTATTGATATCTGAATATGATAAAACAAAAAACAAATAAATTTGATGATGTTTTTTTGTTTTGGGGTCATCAACCAAAAAGTAGTGTAGTCACTAAAATAAACTTTGTGTAAACTTCAGAAGTGATGGGTACTGATATCTCAACACGATAAAACAGATTTTATCAACTCACATTTCAAGTATCAACACTACCACCAGCATTTAACCAAAAAAAAAAATCATCATCAATTTTTTTTTTATCTAAATCATTTTGAAGCATATTTCAAAATGATTTAGATTCCAATCTAGTGCTAAGCAATTATGGTGCTGGTTTGAACGAAGTTCCTCTCTAGACAAAATATTAAAACTGAATAGGCTTTCGAAAACTGAAGGCCATCTATCTATCTTATACAGGGCTATTTTTAAATGACTAGCTAAATTTTCACAGGGTGTTCTACCCATGAATATGAAACTTTCACTATGGGACCAACTTTGAAATCGCAAAAAAAATATCAGCTGTTTCATACATTTTGATCGAGTAGGTATTGAACTATTGTAGGAAACCGCTGGTTTTTTTTTCGTGATTTCAAAGTTGGTCCCATAGTGAAAGTTGTTCATATTCATGGGTAGAACACCCTGTGAAAATTTAGCTAGTCATTTAAAAATAGCCCTGTATAAATAAAAAGAGAAGTCCTGACTGACTGACTGATTGACTGGCTCATCAACGGCCAGCTCTTAGACCCAGAAAGCTAAAATTTTGCACAGAGGTTTCTTTATAATGTAGACAAGGAATAAGGAAGGAATTCCCAGCGGTACGGTCAGCAATAGAAGCCGGTTAACGCAGCCACTCAAACACTTCACACTCACTCACTTCACTTTCACATCACACTTTTTGACAGCATATAAATGATAAAACAATATCTAAAACGGGTCTTATCGCGATATTCTTTTTAACGAGGTAAACAGGTACATACCTACTTGTTTCCCGACAGTGACATTTATAAAAATTGTGAAGACCAAGTGAGGGTAGATGCACATACCCGCACTTTACGAAGACGTCGCTGAGATGTCATCAGTCCTCCCGTGACAGCGACCGCTGCAAGGCGGTCGAAACTTCGGGAAACAAGTAGGTACCTATTTACCTCGTTAAAAAGAATATCGCGATAAGACCCGTTTTAGATATTGTTTTATAATGTGTACAAATCGCGAAAGTTTAAAAAGTTTAATCATATAAATTAACACAAAATGATCCGCTAAACTGTTTTTTTTTCGTTTAACTGTTAAGAGTTAATGTTCCTAAAATTTTAAGCACTTCTGTTACGATTTGAATTAAATATTTCGCTTCGTAATAAAGATTTAAAAACTGCAAGTGTGCGACTTTTGTTGTTGACTGTACGTTCCCGTGGGATATCTTCCGACATCCACGCGGGCGCAGCCGCGTGCAAAAGCTAGTAAAACATACAGATGTTATATGGCCCTCAGTTTTCGAAAGCCTAATCAATTTTTTTTCCGTTCTTGATGTCTCCGTTCGTCTTAATGATTCAATATTTCTACGCCTACAAGTATCATCCGTTCAACGTCAATGACCTTCGCTATATACTTATATATCGATTCTAAATATACGCCTAAAAAGTTCCATTGAATAGATACAAAAAAATAATCGGTAAGTAAGTATGCGAATTCGTTAAGATTATGCGTAAAATAGCTGAGGTCACTTCTAAATCTATGTTAACATAAAATCAGGCCCCCGAATTCTCCGAAGGCGTACCCCTTCTTCTTCCCAGAGGTGCACATATACAGAGTGTAAGTGTAAACAGTGGCAATATTTTAAGGGGTCATTGTACTCAACATTATGAATAACTTTTACTATGGGACCAAGCCTGAAATCGCGAAAAAAAATCCAAGAGTTAATTACAAAATCTACTTCTCACCAGCAATTTCTGTACAATTCCCACAAATTGTCATTAGGTATTCGTATTATTATTTTATATGAAGTATTATTATGTATCAATCGGTGTAATCTATGTTTCCTTTATAGATATATGCATTAACCTCATTTATTGATACAAGAACGCAATATAATTATTGCGCCATTATAATTGAGATACCTACGACCTACGTCTTGATTTTAGTTTGAATACGTAATATGCCTAAAATCTATATCTATATCATAGACTTATAAAAAAAGATGGACTCCGCGCCACGCATATCGAAAGTGAAGCACCGTACCGATCTATGTGTGCATGATTTGAGTACCTGCAAGTACGTCGTCGCTCGTGTCACGTAATGGCGGCCGGTTGGCATACTATGATGTAAATGTGTGCGTGAGGCGTGTTTGTACAAACGGTCCGGCATACTTACTGTGCTTCACTTTCGATATGCGTGGCGCGGAGTCCATCTTTTTTTATAAGTCTATGATCTATATGTACTAATAATAAAACTGAAGAATTTGTTTCTTTGAACGCGATAATCTCTGCAATTACCAGGAGTTTGATTTTGCATTTGATAGCCGAATTCTTGAGAAATATTATAGGCGATTTAACATCGAGTAGCCGAGCAAAAATAAAAAGGTCAGAAAGAACGCTAAGCTAAAACGAAATAACGAGGAGGTATAAAAGGTCCCATTAAAATAGGTGGACAAATCATAGGGTGTTCTAACCATGAATATGAACAACTTTTAATATGAGAACAAACCTTAAATCGCGAAAAAAAAATCAGCTGCTTCCTACATTTTGACGAGTTTAGTGTAGGTAGATAAAAAATCTACTGAACAGCAGATTTTTTTTTCGCGATTTCAGAGTTATTCTCATAGTGAAAGTTGTTCATATTCATAGGTAGAACACCTTGTTAAAAGTCCATCTATTTTAATGGGACTTTACCTTTAAATTTTATATTTAAACAAGAAATTTTACGTGGACGCTGTCGCGGGCAGTAGCTAGTTTTGAATATTTAGTAGGTAAAGCCTTTAAGGGCTATATCCATTGATATGGGTCAGTAAAAAACTTATGTATGACAAAGGACTCGCCCTTAAAAAATTGTTCTCAAGCAGTGCGTCCATATTCCGTATTTTTTGTTTTGTCTTCAGTCGTTTAATAAGAGTGTGAGTTGTCTGTCCGTTATTCACGGAACGGTTTTATGTAATAAGGTTTTAATGACAATGATCATCTCTGTCAGTCCCTTCATAACTGTAGCGTGAAGGTAAGACCTTGCTCTCAAGTTCTTGGTCAATTTGAAATAAGTAATTCTGACCTTCCTCTATCTATACTAAAATTATAAAGAGGAAAGATTTGATTGTTTGTGTGTTTGCATTGAATAGGCTCCGAAACTACGGGGCCGATTTAGAAAATTCTTTCACTGTTGGGAAGCTACACTATCACCGGGTGACATAGGTTATATTATATTTTCAAAAAAAAATAGGTATACTAACTAAAACACCAATGATGTAACCCGAGGTGTAAAAAAATTACCTAATAAATTCCTTACATCGCGTGCGCTGCGAATACTATTGATGATAGATTAAAATAATGTACTATGACTTTGTAGAACATATCATTATCTACAAAAAGTGTCGCTACAGCATATGTCTAGTTATTATAGTTATGTCACAATAAGTGTTCTTTTATTTAAAAAAATTAAAGTTCACTTGGAACCTCACTCAATTGAGCGACACAATTCGAAAGCGAACTCATTTGTTTTTAAAGTAAATCATCGCGGATTCTCAATAAGACACCGTTCGAAAGTCGAAGTGATGTTCACTTGTTTATAAATAATCTCCAAACAAATTATGTCAGCAGATTTTGTACCAAATTATACCAATAATATAAAGTTCATTTTCCCTTGAAGATTATCTCCAATAGTTCAAAAGTTAAGCTTTTCAATGAAAATTATGTCATACTACGTAATAGTTACAGTGTATATTTCAATACAGCGTCATTTTCAAGTTCAGGGTAAACCGGCCTAGTTTTAAATACATAGGAAATAATTTAAATAGTGAGGAAGATAAAATATGAGTAGTTTGTTTCATTAACATGTTGACTTATTCACTTTCCGGGTAAGTAGAGTTGCAAGTCATTGACATCAACTGAGTAACTGTATCAATATTGACTTCATGAATTAATGAATGAAATGCACTGACCCCAGTGTGGTTTAACACGCTCTGCGCCGGTGTATCCTTAATGATACACCATAGAATGTTTTGTCACAGGCCAGTGTATCCTTAATGATACATTATAGAATGTTTTGTCCCAGGCCAGTGTATACTTAATGATACACCATAGAATGTTTTGTCACAGGCCAGTGTATCCTTAATGATACATTATAGAATGTTTTGTCCCAGGCCAGTGTATCCTTAATGATACACCATAGAATGTTTTGTCACAGGCCAGTGTATCCTTAATGATACACCATAGAATGTTTTGTCACAGGCCAGTGTATCCTTAATGATACATTATAGAATGTTTTGTCCCAGGCCAGTGTATCCTTAATGATACACCATAGAATGTTTTGTCACAGGCCAGTGTATCCTTAATGATACATTATAGAATGTTTTGTCCCAGGCCAGTGTATCCTTAATGATACACCATAGACTGTTTTGTCACAGGCCAGTGTATCCTTAATGATACATTATAGAATGTTTTGTCCCAGGCCAGTTTATCCTTAATGATACACCATAGAATGTTTTGTCACAGGCCAGTGTATCCTTAATGATACATTATAGAATGTTTTGTCCCAGGCCAGTGTATCCTTAATGATACACCATATAATATTTTGTCACAGGCCAGTTTATCCTTAATGATATATTATAGAATGTTTTGTCCCAGGCCAGTGTATCCTTAATGATACACCATAGGATGTTTTATCACAGGCCAGTGTATCCTTAATGATACACAACTCTGCCCGAATTCGGAGGCCGGTGTATCACTGAATATACACCGGTTTATACATTTTAGTAGGGCGTTCAAAAGCGTTGGCCCTGGAGAATGTGCTTTTGGGGTGTAAATATCTTAAAAAAATTACTTCAATAAAACATTTTAAGAAATACAGCAAAACAAATTTTGTTTCTGTATTTCTTATTTTTTTTTTTCCTGACGTATATTTTTCACAGTAATCTGGAAAGTGGAAAAAAACTACTATTGCAAAGGAAAATTAAAGAAAACAGGAAAAACAAGGTGTATACTAAATGATACACCTGGCCCAGGGAATGCGACTCTTGCAATTCTACGTTCCCAGGCCAGTGTATCATAAATCATACACCTCAAAAACAGGGGTCAAGTAAAAGAAAAAAAAGAAAATATTTTTTTTTGTAGTAAATGATACCAGTACAATTAGATTCTGCAATAAAAAAAAACGCAATTTTAGGCAGATTATCTAGGTAATGAAATATTAATTTTGACAGTTCGTTGACATTTCGACAAAAGCTCCAGTTACAGAATTGAATATTGCATTCGGTGTCAAAATATTACATGGCTTTCGATTACTTCCTGTCATAACTCATTTGACATTGACATTGACATTGTCAAAACTAATAAAAACATTAGTTGTTTATGTGTCTATGGTTTGAAAGTAATGAATTGGGCTTCTAAACATCACTTTGAAATTCGAACGATGTCTCATTGTGAATCCGCGATGAGTTATTTTAAAAACAAATGAGTTTGGTTTCGAATTGTGAGTGCTCACTTGCGTGAGGTTCCAAGAAGACTTTACTTTAGGAGGTGGAATGTGGATGCATGTTCTTCATAATTATATTGCAGGATGTTTTGACAGAGTTTGATTTACAGTAGGTAGGTACTTGTATATATATATATCGTACCCGTACTTAGGTACGGGTTCGATTCCCGCACGGAACAAATATTTGTACGACCTACAAGTATTTGTTCCGAGTCTGGGTGTTTTTCTATCTATAATATGTATGTATTTACAAAAAAAAATGTATATAAGTAGTTTATCAGCCATCTCGTTACCATAACACAAGCATTAGGTTGCTTAGCTTGGTACTAGATGGCGTTGTGTGAAATGTCCAAGGATATTTATTTATTTATTTATTTACTTATTTGATTTGAGGACCGCCTCTTTAATAATATATCATCTTTTTAATTATTTTAATTTGACCCCGTGTACAATCCAGTGTAATTAATAACACTAACGTCATTTTTCCATCCGGGTCAAATTTTAGATGGGCCGTCATAAGCAAAAAATAAATAAAAAAATCTGCACGAATCTTTGTCCATGATTATAGAGGCATTAGAGGTTACCGCCCCAGTTGGCTGATTTACGAGTTTTTGAAGCTTACACAAAAAAAAAATAGGTAATATTTCGAGTGACCACACACACTACCTGTGGTCGGTGAAAAGTTGTTGCATATTCATGGGTAGAATCATGTGAAAATTTGTCCACCTACATTAATGGGACCTTATTTAAATTCTTGCCGATTTGAGAACCTTCTCCTTTTTTTTCACTGCTTAAAAATATACATATCTCTTCCCTTCTCTTCAATTTAGTAGTGTAGCTACTCCCCCCGTAAGAGAGTTCTCACAGTACCTATATTTCCGACTTATTTTCAATTTCGAGGAGGCGGACTAATCCCAAGGTTCTCGTATTAGCCTTATTTGAACTTAACGATTTGGCAATTAATAATAAATTTGCAATTTACTAATAAGGTGACCAGGAAACAAAACTGTATTAATAACTTAACGACCTTAACTTAATAACCTTTGATATAAAATCCACAAAGATTAGATATACTTCCGATTTATTTTCATTTGCGTTTATCCCAAGGTTTTCGTAACAACCTTAATTGAACTTAACGATATGTGTGAATAATAATTATTAGCAATGTACTAATAAGGTGACCAGGAAACAAAAATTTATTGAGAAGGTTCACTGAAAACACTTTTTTTTTCCATTTGGCGAATTTTTGACGGATAAAATTTAAATTGATAATATGACATCTCTATTTTCCTGACTTGTTTTTATTCATTTATATTTTTAATTAAAATATATTGACCTCGAACTTGATAAATTTATAATCCCATTTTATTAAAGTTGACTATATGTATTGCCTATTTCAAATTATTTCAGTCAGTTTGTTACGCAATTACACCCAAGGGTACATTTACGGTATGCTCCTTCTTACAGAGTGAAGGCCTGTGCCCCAACAGTGGAAATATATAGGTTGATTATGCTGGCAGAGTAAGCAAGCAACAATGGCAGTGGGCTGGCCATGTCAGGCGTAGTGTGGTGCACCTCTAGATGGACCGACGACTTTACAGCGGCTGGGACAGACTGGATGCGGAAGGCCGAGAACTGGGTGCTGTGGCATAGCTTGAAAGGGGCCTATATCCAGCAGTGGACAGTGAAAAGCGGAATTGGTGAGCTATTTTCGTTTTGTCAATACAAGAAGAACTACTTAAGAAGAACTACTAAGAAGAAGAAAGAAGAAGAAGTACTTTTCGAAAACTTTGCCATCTGTTTTCATTGTAATATTCTTGCGTGAAGTGAACCTTTTGATTAAAACCTGTTTGGTGAACATTACCTTGATCACACCATTTTAGAAAATAACTTATTTAGTCTATTGAAAAAGTGAATACATCTTCAAATACAAACAAAGTCAACAATAAATTGATTTTGGGAAACGGAAGTTTATTTTATTTTATTTTTCGGGCAGTTTGAATTGATTAAAAGTACGATATTATTATGATTAATTCGAAACTCAAACTTTTGAATTGTCAAGGGGTCTCTCAGTCAGAAAGATGAAGCTAGTTGGCCATTCCAAAGCGTAGTAGGTTCCTATGGAGAATAACTGGCAAGAAACTCCATGAATACTGTTTTAAATTCTATTGTTACAACATACTTAGTGTTTTGTAGTTACAAAATGAGCTTTCATTGGCATTTTTCATTAATATTTTAAGTGAATTAGAAACCGTTTACTGTATACTAAGTCGTTTAATTCCATGTTTTCCCTCATGTAGATTTATCTATACAAATTGCTGACTTTCCAAGTGATTAATGCATCGTGATTGATGCAATTTTCTGAAAGATAATACCGTTCAATGTATGAAATTGCAGTCTATAAATAAATGCAAATATGGCTTAGATGATATTCTCTGATTGTTTTCCAATTAACACGAAATGTGATAATCTATAAAGTTCACTTGGAATCTCACTCAAGTGAGCGCATACAATTCAAAAAGCGAACTCATTTTAAGCTCGCAAAACTCGTTTCTAAAGCAAATCATCGTGGATTCACAACGAGATATCGTTCGAATTTCGAAATGATGTATAAAGAATCAGCATCACGAGTCTTTGTAAAATATCAATTTGCAATTTCAAGTGTAATTTCTTGTGTTTTATCAGCAAACAAAGCCATTTTAAACTAATAGGATAGTTGAGAACTGTTTTAAATGTATTTCTCTGTTTTTAAGATAGTTTATATTTTTACAAGGTCTTTGGCCGTGCTTCATACAGTTTAGAACACCTTTGCTTTCGAAGAATATAGGTATTATTATTTTTATGCTAAAAAATAATAGCCACATGGTCAGATTTGATGACACGTGCGACTCAGATCCTTTGCAATCATTAAAAAAACACGCATTTTTTTACGTGACAAAAAATATAATTTATTATCTATGACCTAATCCACAGATTAATACCTAATTAACTATAAGATTTGTTCCTGGTACAAAATCATATAGCTCATGACCATGACATTCGTTCTAAAATAAATAATAACATTATAATAAATTTTACTCAAAAACCGGTTATCGATCTAATTTGCCACACATTTTTTGTTTCAAATATCAATTAATACTTGTCGGTTTTTATGCTAAAGGAATATACGTATCTAGTCACCTAAATGATTAAGTACATTAGAATTATGACAGACGATCTTATTAAAAAATGGCATGTAATTATATTATTTCACGCGTCATTGTTTTGTTTTGCTATTCGTAAGAGTCATAAACCCATCATAGAAATCCGGCTGAACCAAAGAAAAAAAAACATTGCCTTAATCTTTTTATCAAAATGTAACTTCAATCGGGCTTCGAAAATCATTATCTGGCTAGCCTTTTCCCAACTATGTCGGTGTCGGCTTCCAGTCTAACCGAATACAGCTGAATTTAACATGGAGCGACTGCCTATCTGACCTCCACAACCCAGTCACAAGAACAGGGCAACACAGTTTATACCCCTTGGTAAGACTGGTTGTCAATCTTTCGGGCTTCTGACTATAACGACTGCCAAAGATCTATGAATTAAATAAGACAGGATTATTTATTTATTTAAACCGTATTGTGTGCTCAAAACTACAAGATACCACGTTTACCGATAGATCAGTACCTAGGTAATAAAATATAAAATTGAGGACAATACGCGTTTATTGGATAGATAAACATTATTTAAATAAACGTGTACAAATATTAACGGGCTTTCAAGGTGTGTGCGACCCACTCAGCAGCGCATATACAGCTTAATACTGGAAATGTACAGCTTGATAATGTAGCCATGTGTGTGCAGTAAAATAGTCTACCTACCATCATACTAATAAATACAAAATCTTTAGACTAGCAAAAAAATTGCTTAAAAGTCGTCTCGATCTAGATAAACAAGATAAAAATCGGTAGATATTATAGTATTTTTATCCTATGACTTATCAATCTGTCTAGCTTTTTCCCAACTATGTTGGGCGCGGCTTCCAGTCTAACCGGATGCATGCCAGTATTTTACGTGGAGCGACTGCCTATCTGACCTCCACAACACATTTACTGGATAACACGATACCTCTTGGTAAGACTCGAAACTCAATATATTTATTGCTTCCATATGTGAACTTAGTACTTTCATATTTTTGTAAAACCTACCCCATTTTACAAAAATATGATCAATGTAGACCTTGTCTGGTTTAGGTTTTACAAAAATATGATCATTGTGGACCCTGCCTAGTTTAGGTTTTACAAAAATATGATCATCGTGGACTCTGTCTGGTTTAGGTTTTACAAAAATATGATCATTGTGGACCGTGTCAGACTTAAGTAAACCTCAAAGTAAACCATTGATATGTGAGATTTATGTCAGTAAAGTAGTTATTATCAATTTCTGACAACTCTAATACAAAAATTTTAACACACCTTTCAAAACATTTTGCAGAAAAATAAAACAAACGTACAGACGTGAGTAAGGTCCGTCAGGTACGTGTGTTTAAGGGGATACATCGATAATAATTTAATGTTTTTAAAATTCCTATAAAACCAAATGCTAGAAAGTTAAATCATTTGGATTTTCCATATATGCTATTTGACTATATTGTCTACAGCTGTACTAAAACCGAGACACGATTGCTTGAAATTTTTCAATAGAAAAAAAATCCAAAGTAGCACCGTCTATTTTCTGTTGTATACGATTATACGTAAACAATTCCTTACTGTGCAGTAAAATTTACTTTAAATGGAAGCCCTTTAAATATGTTAAGAACTTACTAAGCTAAAAATTGATTTAAGTATAGCATTTTGTCACAAATCTACATTTAAACGAAGCGCGTTTAAATTCGGGTGTGCACGAAAGTCTTCTACCTCGCGCGTCAAACTAGACAGCCATAACGCCATTTCAATTACATACACCGAGCTAAACCACGCTTCGACATATCCCCTTAACCCCCTTTATCCAAAGTTGGCAAAACGTATCAATCACGACCGTTTAAAATTGGGTCGCGGTCAGCATTGTTTACAATACAAATAAGTAAGTACTCAAGTATTATGTGTGAATAATTGTTTACTAAAATATCACGAAATTAGGTCATCTGGTATTTGGATTGGATTAACTTCGAATTTGTCAATGAAAGAGTGTCAATGCAATGATAATATTTCATACAAGCAGATGCCCGCGTCTTTGTGTGTATTTTGTTTCATCATTTGGATGAAAAGTAGCCTATTTATTTATCCAGGTCCCAGGTCACCAATCTTACCATAACTTTCGATTCATAATGGACTAAATATACTTATTCAGCTAAATTCAGCGTTAATGTCTGTAGAAAAAAAAAACTGTTTTTTATGGAGAAGCTTACGTAAATCCTTTCAGCTCGCGTTTCCAAGTCGTTCAACCAATAGCTTGATTTAAAAGAGTGTCCGTGGAGTTTCTTGCCCGTTCTTCTCCATAGGGATCGACTACGCTTTGGAATGGGCAACTAGCTTCATCTTTCTGACTGACCGACCCCTTGACAATTCAAAAGTGCCTGTAATTGATTTAATTGTAATAAATGCTTTGAGTTTGTAGTTCCATACAAAACTGTTTTGTTTTTATGGACAAAAGCTGAATTTAGCTTAATATTAAGGATGATGCGCAGTGGTAGCCCGCGAAATTCATTTTTTTTTTAGTTTTTTGCAATTTGCAGGTCCGTGTCAGGTTGTATGTTGATCAAAGTATGATACGCGGCAGTAAAACATATGTATTTATATAATTTTAACCATAAAAAACATTAAAAAGTACATCTTTCTAAGTTGCGTGCAGATTCGTTCGTTTGAGGAATCTGCACGAAATCTAACTTAGAGAGATATATTGATGATTTTTATGTTTAAAATTATGTAAATACATATTTATTATGTTTCACTGCCGCGTATCATACTTTGATCAAGATACAACCTTACACGGACCGGCAAATTGCAAAAAAACCCAAAAAAAAAAAAATATTTTCGCGGGCTACACAGCGCAATCACCTTAAGCTGAAAAACTGTAGTTAGTCCCTTAGATGTAGACAGACAGACAGTTACTTTTGCATTGATATATTAGTTTGGATTAATCAATTGAAGAGAACTTTACATAACCTATGTTAAGTAAATAAATAGGTAACATTTAATTTTACAAGTACATTATTATGTATTAATTCTACGATGTGCGATTGTTGAGGGTTCATTATCCTATAGCTCAATTTTCAAGTTGAGTAAATTATTATTGTTTTTTTTACATTAGGAATTAAATTCTCAGTAACAAAAAATGAGCAATGCTCATAAAATGAGCTTTTGTCTTCTTTCAAAACTTTCGACCCCCAAGATACAGACAATAATGCCTAGTTTGGGGGTCACCATCCGATCAGTTCTTGTACAATCTGATTAAATAAATTCTATTTTGAAATTTCTTAGCATTTCCACGATTTTTTACGCTTTCACGGCTAAACAACTGAACCGATGTTGATGAAATTTGGTATAAGGATACTTTGAACCCTGAGGAAGGACATAGGCTACTTTTTATCGACATACCACGTGGGCCAAATCGAGTGCGGAAGCTAAGTACTAAATAAAATAAAATATTGGTAATATTAATCAAATAGTTTTTTACGTGTCGGTTCTTAGACATGATGTTTTGTTCCAAAGCTATTTTGTAAACCATTAATCAACAATTCAATATTAATTTATATTGAATTTGTATAATAAACTGTTGGACTTTTAATACAAGAAAATTGAACTTTGATCCTATTGTATAACTCATTCTTTATGAATGACGTTTTGAATGAATGATTCAGCAGGATTTAATATTTTCTTTCTAGAAATAGCCCGTTTATTATAATACCTGTTTTTGATTGAAAAAAAATAGACTAGAGAATTAGAATAAGGATGTGTTAAAAATATTATCTACTAGCTTTTTCCCGCTTTTCTGATAGCAGAGTACCGTACCTATCGATTTAACCCCCATGTATGTTCTACGATTTTTTGTAGTTTTCGAGTTATTTTGAATCCCTCATTTCATATCAATGGCAGTGGTTAAGGATAGTAGTAGGTATAAAATTTATGTTTTTATTATCAACTGAGATCTGCTTGAACGTAGAGGAATAGTAAATATCAGGATTGAAAAAAATATGCAAAGATAATAATAAATTATGAAAATGACAGGATTTCAGATACACCACTTTCAACGACCGATTTCAGCAAATAATGCCATATTTAGTACATTCTAGTTTATAGTTGACCCAAAAAAAAGATATAATTGTTTAAAGCCATCATTTCGTTAAATCAGGAAAAATTTTAACTCGAAAACTACAAAAAATCGTAGAACATACATGGGGGTTAAATCTATAGGTATGGTACTCTGCTATCAGCTCGCACTGGCTTGACACCTTAAAAGAAACACCCTGTATAACAGAGATAGATATGCAATGATTTGCTAAAATTTGCTATTCATCAATCAATTTACGATGATTTTAAAAGTAAATGCTACGTCATGATGACGGAAACAAATCTTTTGTTAGCATGTTTTTATGGTTAAATATTACATTATTCTAAATATATCCGTATATACAGTAACTTGGAATTTTATATTGCACAGGTCAATGAACTGCTTTTGTTTTACTTTTTAACCGACTTCCAAAAGGAGGAGGTTCTCAATTCGTCGGAATATTTTTTTTTACTAAACGACAGCGGCCATACTTCGTCGCTAAGTGACATAACTGATTTGAAGAAAATTTTACAGGGCAAGCTATTTTTTTTTTTTTTTGTAAACTGTAGATATATCGGTCTCGATTTTTGCACTATCATGGGGACCGTAAGGTATAGGTACAGATTCGCAGATTAGACAGATCGATTCGACTTGGAAAATGTATCAAATTACTATAGTTAGGTCGGCTATCGGCTTAGTCCAAAATGTCAGATACGTCAGTTAGTTAAATTAGCGACGACTTATCAAAAAAAATGTCGATAATGCAGTGTCTATGTGTATGTTTATATATGTTTGTGTGTAAAATTGTTTAAAATAAACAATTTTGTCCGTCGTCAAAAATGGAAGGTTTTGTATGCCGTTTGTATGTCTGTGATTTACGCAATAACTACTTACTGAAACAGTTTATTTACTAACGTGACCTACCTACTAATTTTCAGAAAGGTTTTCTATTCATGTTTATTGTACCAACGAGTATTATATCTATATACTTAAGTTATCCTGTTGGTCCCGGTTGTCATTTGTTTCTTCGACAGTCGTTACGATTAGTCAGTCTTCTGACACCAGTCTTACCAAGCGGTATCGTGTTACCCAATAACTGGTTGTGGAGGTCAGATAGGTAGTCGCTCCATGTAAAATACTTGTATTCAGCTACATCCGGTTAGACTGGAATCTCACCACAACATAATGTCATCATTTGCCTAGCCTTTTCCCATCTATCTTGGGGCCGGCTTCCAGTCTAACCGGATGCAGCTGAATACCAGTATTTTACATGGAGCACAACCCAGTTACTGGGTAATACGATACCCCTTGGTAAGACTAGTTGTCAGACTTTCGGGTTTCTGACGACCCGTAACGACTGACAAAGACCCACGAATGACAGCCGGGACCAACGGCTTAACGTTCTTTCCGAGGCACGGAGGGGTCTTGGTATGTAAAGATGGTCACCCGGCCACGGACCAGCCGCGGCACGTGTAGCTTAACCTGATGGATCGACCCGTGCGGCTGTTATTACTTAGCCACGAGCTCCTGCCAACATAATGTAATGTTGATAATGTTGCCATCTTAAAATGCAAGTAGGTAATCAATCCACTTCTCCAAGGTAATCAAATAATATGTTTAATTAGACAGTAATCATCAGAACTGTTAATTATCATCCGATTAACAAAATTGATCAGGAAGAGAAATAACATTTCAAACAGCTGCCGATTTCAAGGCTACATGCAAATAAAAAATTTGCGGAATTTTATGAATGTTTTATACAAGTTTTGCGAGCAATATGTCCGGCACGTTACTCGCAAAACAGGGGGCCTACTCCCTAAGTCCGTCCGTCCATCCGTCCGTCTGTCGGTTCATCCGTCCGTCTGACTTATAGATCCATCAAAACAAGTGTAAAAGTTAAATTTTTTGGACGGTCAAAAACACACATCGGGTGGAACTGTCAAATCGTGTTGTCATTCATACTTCGTTCGGGGGCCGTGAACCAATCATACATCCGTTGGTGATACGGAGTAGGAAACGCCCGTAACGAAGGCCGAAACTATGGACTTCGTGCTTAGGGAGTAGACCAACAGATGGCCGATGGGGCCGAAAGGTTCTGGAGTGGCGGTCACGTACTGGAAGCCGTAACGTTGACCCAAGGTGGACTGATGACCTTGTAAAGGCTGCAGAAATCCGCTGGATGCGGGAAGCATAGAACCGGTCGAAGTGGCGGTGCTTGGCGGAGACCTATGTACAGCAGTGAACGTCTTTTGGCTGAAAAAGTTCTAAAACGGTAAAACTGATTTTGATGCGGTTAAGGTTAAGCTACGCTTGCCGCGGTTGGTACGTGGATGGGTGACCATCTATACATACCGAGACTCCTCCGAGCCTCGGAACAGCACGTTAAGCCGTTAGTCTCGGCTGTCATTTGTGGATCTTTGACAGTCGTTACGGGTTCTCAGAAGCCCGAAAGTCTGACAACCAGTCTTATCAAGGGGTATCGTATTACCCAGTTACTGGGTTGTGGAGGTCAGATAGGCAGTGGCTCCATTTAAAATGCTGGTATTCAGCTGCATCCGGTTAGACTGGAAGTCGACCCCAACATAGTTGGGAAAAGCCTAGGTAGGTTGATTGACTACCCGTAACGACTGTCAAAAATGTAGGAACCAACGACTTAATATAATAATAGTCCTAGTGACCGAATTTCGGCCGTGGCCCCCCATGGAGAGCAGCCTTCGGCGCAGGAGTTATTATAGTGCCACTGCGCTCTGAAGTCGCGCTAATCAACGACTTAAAACGTGCTTTCCGAGGCATGGAAAAATATCAAACCATGAAGGTTCTATGTCAATTCGAAATACACTAATACAATAAAATGGCAATTTCATACTTTAACTCCTATTACTAACATACATATCACCTTACTTCCTTGTCTAAATTATATCATATTATATAATATTTATAAGAAGTGTTATTGACTGAAAGATTTAAAAATAGATCTGTTATGAACGATATAAAAAGTTCAGTAAAAACCGTTTGACTGGCATTGATCATAACCAGTAGAATTCCTCTGGTCAACGGCTTCTTTCAAAACAATTGCGTATAGATTTATGAATAAATCAATCAAATAAACTTGCTGAAGTGTGATTCTCATTTTTTTTTTGTAACTTTCCGAAATAATGGCTTTGTGATAAATAATGATAAAACTGTCTCTAGACAATTTTAGAGACTTTAATATTGACAGCCTATAAAACAAGATGGCTGACCGCCGAACGTAAGCATAAACGGTAAACTATTGCTATTTTTAACCTACTTCAAAAAAGGAGGAGATTCTCAGTTCGTCAGAATATTTTTTTTTAATGTAAGTAAGTATGTTCCCCGATTACTCGAAGACGGGCGGACTGATTTGGAAAATTATATTTTCACTTGAAAGGGTATATTCCTAGGTGGTCCCGTATAAATTTTATTAACTTTGCTCGGGTAGTATTTTAGTTAGGTTCAATTTAGCGTATTTTTCCCACTTAGTCTATGTGGATAATGTTATAATAACTTCCTACTGTAATTATATACAAAGTGGTATTCTAATTTATGTGGTGTAGGCTAGGTACCACAATTAAAAAGTGAAAAATAACTTTAACTTCGGAAGTCGGTGGCAAAAACGAAAATACAAAACCAAAGACACGGACTTCCGTTTTAGTTCCAAAATATTTTTCACTTTGTATTGTTTTTTTTTAAGTCAGTTGTTGTTTTTTGGTAAATTCCTACCTCAATAATATCATTCTGCCTAGCCTTTTCCCAGTTCTGTTGGGTATTGGGTTCCAGTCTAACCGGATGCAGCTGCATACCAGTAATTTACATGGAGCGACTGCCTATCTGACCTCCACAACCCAGTTAATAGGTAACTTGATACCCTTTGGTAAGACCATATTATAGTTGTCAGATTTTTAGGCTTCTGACTACCCGTAGCGATCGACGAGGAGCTCGTGGCTAAGTAATAACAGCCGCACGGGTCGATCCATCAGGTGAAGCTACGCTTGCCGGGGTTTGTCAGTGGATGGGTGACCATCTTTACATACCGAGACTCCTCCGTACCTTGGAAAGCACGTTAAGCCGTTGGTCCCGGCTGTCATTCGTGGATCTTTGACAATCGTTACGGGTCGTCAGGAGCCCGAAAGTCTGACAACCGTCTTACCAAGGGGCATCGTATAACCCAGTTACTGGGTTGTGGAGGTCAGATAGGCAGTGCCTCCATGTAAAATACTGGTATTCAGCTGTATCCGGTTACACTGGAAGCCGACCCCAACCTAGTTGGGAAAAGCCTAGGTAGGTTGATTGACTACCCGTAACGACTGTCAAAAATCTAGGAACCGACGACTTAATATAATAATAGTCCTAGTGACCGAATTTCGGCCGTGGCCCCCATGGAGACCAGCCTTCGGCGCAGGAGTTATTATAGTGCGACTGCGCTCTGAAGTCGCGCTAATCAACGACTGAAAACGTGCTTTCCGAGGCATGGAAAAATACCTACATCAACAGCGGCTATAGTAATTAGAAAAATATCTAAATGTGTTAATAGACAAAAACAAAATTGCAAGTCATTGAATTAAGCGGATGAACAAAAATAGATTATAAATCTTTGTTTTGATTTAGTCTGGGTATTATCCAAAACCAAAAAACTATAATGTTTTCAACCTTTGTCGATATTGCAAATTAATGGAAATGTACCATAATTTTATAAAAACTGTTAGATAAAAATAATTCAGTTATTTTTTACGATGCAATTTTAATAACATGACGCACGCTTGTGTTTCCTGAATTGGCAGAAGTGCAAAGCAGGTATACCTACATTTTGTTATTAGATTAAATTCGGGGTGAGAGCGAGCGGAGTGTGATCTGTCACACAGGGTATCATAATATGGACCCCAGTCTCTCACAAAGAATCATATTTTTGATTTTGTAACAACGTTATTATTCTTGTCGCTAAGTATAAAATAAAACTAAGTGAACCTTTGTGAAGAGAAAAATAAATAAAGATTACTGTTACTATTTTCACACCGATTTTGTTAATATAATATAATTTCTTTGTTCTGGGATGAGGTCTTTTGCCATTACGACGAAAGCACCACGAAAGCGCCACGGTTGCCCGTGTAAGTCAAATTTTCAGATCAGTGTCGGGTTGTATGTTGATCAAAATATGATTTGCGATCGTAACGTTCCTACATGTATTTATAGAATTAAAATCATCAATATATCTATCTCTCTAAGTTCAACACATGAGAACCTTATAGAATAAGTTCCTATTCTGTAAGACCTAGTTACAAAAATTATACCCACCCCGACCCTTGCCGCTGAGCCTGAGCCTATAATAATAATAATCCGATCCAGCCTGTCCCCTGCTGTGCTCCCCCAGCGACGCCCTGATCCGAGGCCCGTACCCCACAGGGGGTGCCCTTATAGCGAGTAGTCGCTTTGTTTATAAGTTTATATGCACTGGCTGGAGGTCTTAATTGCACCCACAGGTAAGATCGGTTCAGCAGCCGACAACCTCCTTCAGGTTGACCTGCGAGATGCCATTTAAACAAAAAAAAAAAAATTGTCAACGACACATCAACCTCTAAAGTAAAATAAACCTACTTAAAGAATTAATTGATTATTGAATAACAAATTACATAATAGTTTCCAAGTAATTCAATAAATTATCAAACATACATTAATAAAAACGCTAAATAAAGAACAGACTGGTTTTATTTCGTCGACAAATAGTCGAGAAAATTCTGTGATAAAAATAATAATTATGTCGGTATAAGATTTGTTTAGAAGGTCCAGTTAGAATAAGGACCAGTTTTAAGGTATGGTACCTAAGAAAGTTGTGAAAATTCTAATAATAAGTTTAGCCCAAAATTCTGCCAAAACTCCGTTCCTACTGACGCAGTCATAAGATCCAGAATATGCAGCGCAAGATGGAAGGTGCATTGTCTAATTTGTCTACAAAGACACACTTTTTTTTTTGTGAATGGGAAATTATCAAATGACTTCTCCCGCTCTGGGCGGAACAGGCGGAGACACACCTGGAACCAATTCAAGAAAAACTACTAAGTATATATATTGCAATAGAGTTACGAACTGGAAAATAAATCTAGCGTACTCTTTCTAGATATTTACGTGTGATGCTCAATTGCCCACAGCTAGCGTGTTTTTATAGGTTCACTAGCTTTTGCCCGCTGCTTCGCGCGCATTTATTATACATATAAACCTTCCTCTTGAATTGCTCTATCTATTAATAAAAACCCCATCAAAATCCGTTGCGTAGTTTTAAAGATCTAAGCATACATAGGGACAGACAGCGGGAAGCGACTTTGTTTTATACTGTGTGCACGAGGTATACCGCTTTTCACTTCTTCTCTTATTTTGGCACGTGGATGGCACCTTAGACTGTCGGCGCCAATGATATTATATTAAAAAGAACTTTAATAATATGAGAATCACCCATGCGGTGGTAAACATGGCTCATGCCGTTGCAAAAATGCTTATGCCGTTGTAAAAATGCTCATGACGTTGTAGAAATGCTCATGACGTTTTAGAAATGCTCATGCCGTAGGTACTAAAATGCTCATGACGTTGTAAAAATGCTCATGACGTTGTAATAATACTCTTACGTTGTAAAAATGCTCATGCCGTAGTAAAAACGCTCATGCCGTTGTAAAAATGCTCATGCCACCATTGTAAAATGCTCATGCCGTTGTAAAACGTGCTCATGGCGTAGTAAAAATATTATCCAGTCAGAAAGATGGTAGCGGGGCTGCCGTGACCGGCCAGGGTGTGCACTTTTTACCGCGACTTATATTTTAGCCAATTAGCTACTTCGATTGCATGTTATGTAAACGGTGCTTCTGAGCATTTTATTTTGATGTTGGCAGGTATAGTTATGACAATAAAAATATCATGTTCATCTTCACTGGATGCCATTTTTTGTCGCCGATAAAATTTAGGTAAGTGTTAAAGTGTTTTTGTGAGTATATAACGTTTAACAGTTTAGTTCCGTTTTTATTTGGGAAGTTTTTTAATTTATTTTTACGGTATATGCACCATCTTTGACTACAGTTTTTTCGGAGGTAATTTTTGTTTTCTTTTTTTTTTGTAGAAGGGGAACGAACATTCTTTTTCTACGCGTTATATGGCTATTTGAAATAATAATAATAATAATTCCTTTATTGTCAGGCAACTAAGGCCCTTAGATAAAATACACAAATTATTGCTAAAAAATAATAAAATAATACATATTAAAACATTAACAAACTTAAAAACTCAGAAAACGTCAGACCAGAAATAACTAAGTTTTGCACTGTTATTAAAACTTTCATAAGTTCTGCTTACGGCATTAGGGCAATCAGAATGATAGTATTTGTGTCCTACAGTTTGCCCACACGGGGAACAAGCACCGCAACTATCTTCGATCATTAATAGAATCAAAAATCAAATATAAATGTGTACGTGTGTGCGTTTGTCTATATTCAAATATAAAATAAAAAAAAATAAAAATTTGGTTAAGGCCTAAAATATTTTATTTTTAAATTTATTTAATAGTGCTACCATAGAATTTGTTTCTAATAACTACATAAACGTTTTACGAACACTGTAGTAGCAATAGTCATGTTCGAAAACCGGACAATACCTTGGAGCAACGACCATACGGTTGTTACCTCTGTACTATCTCAAGATCAAGGTGTTACATAAAATATAAAGTCATTATTAATGACTAAACCATAAAAACGACAAGTTGGAGAGGACCAATAAGAGGGAGAAATGTCGGCAGACCAGCTAGACGATGGGCTGATGATATCATTGCAAAACTAGATGGCCCTAGGCAAAGATAGAGAGTTATAGAAGAAGAAGGAGGAAGCCTTTACCCAAGAGGGATCCACATCCAAGAAAAATAGCTAACCATACTAACACTAGATTTATAAGTTAAATGTAGGTACTAACACGACTAACAAACAAATATTTGATGTGAAAATCAAAGGCTTTTTATTATTATTATTTATGATTAAAAGCGGAACAATGAAAATACACAAGAGAACATTGCCTATTGAAAAACTGAAGATTATTTGCTATCATGAGGTCAAGAGCAAGACTTTCTTTGTGTGTTACAATCTAGTTAGTGCAGTAATAGTGATTATTTTAAGACCAATAAACAGAGAGGTTATTGATAGTTTTTATATGCCTTTATGCCTAGTCTTTTGCCAACTCTGTTGGGGTCGGTTTCCAGTCTAACAGGAGGCAGCTGAATACCAGTTTTTTATATGGAGCGACTGCCCAATCTCACCCAGATACTGGGTGACACGATAAATACCCCGTTTACATTCAGCAATTGCCATTGTCATTTGCGCTGCCGGAAATGTTTCCCTAAATATTGCTGTGGCAACGTCAAGGGAAATGAATGCTTACATTGCTTCGTCACATGTCCTTCCAACAATGGAGAACGTAGAAATTTGATACCAAGCGAGCGAGAGAGCAATACTCTACATATACAGTCATTCGCGCTCGCGTTGCCGGCTCTTTGATGTCCGCCAAAAAATCCGCCAATTTGGGTATTGCCAGGCAAGGCAAGCAGCAACGTCAACGGCAAGGGAAGCGACCTGTGCATACATTCGCGTTGCCCATTTTATTTCCTATTTCCTTGCAAGTTGCCGTGGAAATGGGTTGAATGTAAACGGGGAAAAAAAGACTGGTTGTCAGACTTTCGGGCTTACGACTACCCGTTACTAACTGTCAAAGACCTACAAATGTCAGCCACGAAACTATTTATATTTATCAAGAAATTTACGTATAGAAAGTAGGTGAGGAGCTCGTGGCTAAGTAATAACGGCCACACGGGTCGATCCATCAGGTTAAGCTCCGCTTGCCGTGGTTGGTCCGTGGATCATCTTTACATACCGAGACTCCTCGGTGCCTCGGAAAGCACGTTAATCCGTTGGTTCCGACTGTCATACGTGGATCTTTGACAGTCGTTACGGGTCGTCAGAAGCTCGAAAGTCTGACAAATAGTCTTACCAAGGGGTATCGTGTTACCCAGTTACTGGATTGTGGAGGTCAGATAGGCAGTCGCTCCATGTAAAATACTGGTATTCAGCTGCATTCGGTTAGACTGAAAGCCGACCCCAACATAGTTGGGAAAAGGCTAGGCAGATTGATTGCCGTATTATAGTAAGTAGGTATCTACCGATATCCTATGTAAATCATAAACAATTACTAATATCAGGTGTTATTCAAAATCAATTAATAAATACTTATGTAACCGCAAACATTTATTATCAATATTTACGATTGATAAACAGAAAATAAATCATTTATGTATTCACTGATTCAGATTTCAATAAATAAATACGTTTACAGTATGATAGGGAGGCCGTCTTTGTAGCTATTTATTTTATTGTTATAGTTTTTACAATGAAAGTTCAAAGACTTCTGTTTGATAACCCTGGAGCATCACGTGACAAGGAACGTGACAAAATAATGTTGTAACATTATCTCACGCCGAATGTGGATCTTTGACAGTTGTTACAGGTCGTCAGAAGCCCAAAAATCTGACAACCAGTCGTCAGAAGCTCGAAAGTCTGACAAATAGTCTTACCAAGGGGTATCGTATTACCCAGTAACTGGGTTGTGGAGGTCAGATAGGCAGTCGCTCCATGTAATACTGGTATTCAGCTGCAATCGGCTAGATTTAAAGCCGATCCCAACATAGTTGGGAAAATACTAGGCATATGATGCATTGTAGATGGAAATTTGTTTTTAATAAAAGTTACAGTCAAATTACAAAATACATATCAAGCTATACATTTCCATTATAGGCTGATCTCGTATTGTATACGATTTCCGTACAGTGAGAGGTCAGCTTATATTAGAAATGTATAGCTTGATGTAGACGTGTGTACAAATCGTCAAAAAAATGTGTTAGGTATTAGACTAGGCAATTTTAAATAAAAATCCAGTCTAGTCTTAGTCTGTCCTAAGTATCAATGCTTACCCGACTGCGAAAGGGTAGTAAATAATAAAATCTAAGGAATAATATGTAAGGTATAATATGTAAGGAACAATGATTAGCACAATTCTTCACCCATAGTTATCATTTTTTTTTATCTACAATATGAACAACACTTTTTTGCGTCTTTAGCAAAAACATAAAACTTTATATTGAAATCAATTTCACGCTTAGTTTGGCACGAAATTTTTTAATTACTTACGTTTTTTTTTTAATTTGAACATTATCATATCACATGTCAATCACAGCCCCCGTCTCACCGCTCTACATACCTCTTGATTGGTGGTGATTATTTTTTTTCCATGAGAGGTCGAGACTACTTAACCAGACAACCCCTCACTACAGTAGCCACTTTTTATTAACCGACGAAAAAAAAGGAAGTTCTCAATTCGACACGTATATTTTTATTTTCGTTAGATTCTATTCATATTCAGGATTCGGGTTGTTTAGGGTAAGTAGTACAAGTTCAAGCGAACTCAAAGCCTCCATCCAGCCAGGGTATAAAACTAACTTATAAACTAAGCGACTGCACGCTAAGGGCACCCCCTGTGGGGTACGGACCTCGGCTTAGGGCGTCGCTGTGTGAGGACAGCAAGGGGGACAGGCTGGATCATATCTGGATAATTATTATTATCTGGGGAATTTAAAGCTACAGGCTCAGCTACGCCACCAGCTGGCACTTCTTCACCGAGCAAGGTGGTGACTAGTACTAGCGAGTCGAGTGACATCCTTAGGACATGTTTTATAGTACATTTTAGTACCACGCGCGCGAAATCGCGAGCAGAAGCTAATCATAAATAAAAAACAAAGCTAAAACCTAAATATGAGCTACTTTTTAAGTAAATAAAACAAAGGATTGATTGATTCTGCCTAACCTTTTCCCAACAATGTTGGGGTCGGCTTCCAGCCTAACCAGATGCAGCTGAATACCAGTATTTTACATGGAGCGACTGTCTATCTGACCTCCACAACCCAGTTACTGGATAATACGATACCCTTTGGTAAGACTGGTTGTCAGACTTTCGGGCTTCTGGCGACCCGTAACGAATGTCAAAGATCCAAGAATGCCAGCCGAGACCAAAGGTTTAACGTGCTTTCCAAGGCACGAAGGAGTCTCGGTATGTAAAGATGGTCACCCATCCGCGGACAACCCCGGCAAGCGTAGCTTAACCTGATGGATCGACCCGTGTGGCTGTTATTACTTAGCCACAAAGGATGGCAGATTAAAAAAAAGCTATAAAATGTTAATCCTATTTTATTCATGATAGTTAGACACGTCAATTAACGTTCTTACATCAAATCCGGGTTCATGATAAGTCTTTAAAAACCAACAAAAAAATAATTTAATCAACTCCTAGTCGGCTTATAGAGACAATTTGCGAATTAAGTATCGTGGAATCTTTTCGTTTTTAGGGTTCCGTATCTTGGTGTGTGACAAGAAATGATGGTTTAAATACGTTTAGCGCTAAATACATTTAGTGATTTGTTTTTTGACTCGTTCACTAAAATGTTTAAACTTTCCGCTGGCCATGGATTAAAAATTTGCTACGGAGAGAGTTTAAAGTGTAAGTAAATTATAAATCTATATAAACAAAAATGAATGGCTAAATGTTTTGCTAAGCGCAGAACTCGAGAACCGCTGGACCAATTGGACATTTTTTTTTTAAATATATTTATTGGAGTCCGAGGAAGGTTCTTATGAAGAGAAAAATTGGAAAAGTTGCACGGAAAAACTTAAAAAGCACATTTTTCTTTTTCTCATACAAACTGTTCCTATAATAGCTGTTAAATCTAGGGATGGCAATCTGTTGACTCTTTCTACGTTAAAGGTACAGTTTGACTTTGACAGTTAAATTTGAACAGGACAACGTCTGTCGGATCAGCTAGTTGCTTAAAAAAAAGACATGTCATACTTTTGAAAAAGTACGGGACCCAAAGAAAGCGAACACAACTCACACTTGACCACCTTTTTTTATGAGTGGGCTTTAATAATAACTGATAATTTCAGGTTATGAATAGAATTTTATTCACGTTATAAAATAATGACTTTGCAAAAAGCCTAAATTGTTTTCTGCATGGTGTAATTTGTACAAAAAAAAACCTAGCGAAGGTTGCTGATCGCGTATTTATGCTAATCTCAGATACTACTGCAAAGTTTTTGATGGGATTTTTAGCAATGTTCATACAACAATGATACTGGGAAAAAAAATTAAATTGCTAAAGCAACTTTTTATCTTCCTTTTCTTAGCTAACACTAGAACTTGGTTCTGTACAGTAAAGGCTCCTTCAAACAGGCGCGAAACGCGATATAATCGCGCACGACACAAAGGTACTGATAAGCGCGCCTGTTTGTATGAGCCCTAACGGAGTACCGAGCATGTTATACACACAAACACATTTTTATAGCCGTTGCTTGTTTGAAGAAATAAACAATTAAATTAAAATTTAGGGAAATATATTGGTATTATTGACTGACTGACTCATCAACGCTCAGCCCAAACCCTTGAACCTAGAAAGCTGAAATTTTGCACAGAGGTTCCCTTTATAATGTAGACAAGGAATAAGGAAGGATCTCCTGGTAGCACGTTCCCGTGGGATACTTTCCGACAACCATGCAGACGAAGCCGCGGGCAACAGCTAGTCTCACATAAATAAATGCAATGTTATTATGTAGGTTTAGATTAATGTTAAGAGTGTTGTTGAGTGTGTTGTTGTTGTTGTGTGGGGGTGTGTGTGTGTGTGTGTATAATGCTTAGCTAAAAAAAGTTCATCCGTTAGTTAAAAAAAAAGTACAAAATCTTTAATCGACCGATCTTCGTGCGTCATATTCGTAAGATATATTTTTGAACGCAAAAAAACATGTTATCTAATCACGAGAAATCATTATTATGACTTTTTGCGATAGATTTCTAGCTGCCATAACCAATCATTATTATTGATTAGCTTTTGCCCGCGGTTTCACCCGCGTATAGGTCGGAAATTATAAAGCAGATACGTAAAAAATATACTTTGTCTTTGATGACACCTATGACATTATCTTTTAACATAAAAACAACCATGAAAATAATTTTAAATAAAAAACCAGTTAATCTATTCCTAGTCCCTTTGCCAAAAGTTGTTTACTCGTATTTAACCGGTTTTTTTAATTTTACACAAATAATAAATATACATTCGCATACCAATATGTTATTAATAACATCTTTAGAATAATTAAAACCGTATTAACAGTAACATTTATATAAGTTTAATTTTAAAGTGACATAAAAAAATATTGAACAAAAAAAAATGTTCATGATTAAATAAAACCTTAAAATATTCGCACTATATGGTAAAATCTACGGCGAGTTTATGGATCTTCGTAACATCGTTTCGTTAAAGGCTCTTACAGACAGAGGCGATATCGCGTCGCGACGTGTCGCGTAGCGGTGTTGCAACGCGATAATATCGTAATATCGCTCGCGATATCGCCTCTATCTGTAAGAACCTTAAGGGCCTATTTTACGATGTCCGAGTAGCCACTACTTACCGAATAAACACAGGGTCCACGATTGTTACTACAAATGTCTACTTACCACCTAAGCATAAACATTGTGGAATGCAATCAATGATTGAGTATTGAGTATTGAGTTAAATTCAAAAATGAAACAGATTTTGTATGAAATTATCTGCCAAGTACTAACATAATCGTGGGCGGTGAAACAGGCCCTAAGTATTAGTATAGTGCGTCTCCATATCTATTTCCAAACATTCTAATTCCAAATACAACAAATATATTTCCTCGTTTTTTTTTCCAATCAGGCCTTTAATACCTAAAACTACGAACAAAAAAAAAACTGCACGACGCTTACCAAAAGCATTGATACCAGCGCAGTTTATTTTTATTAATACACAGGAGGACCCGGCTACTTATTTGATCCGGTCCAGTCTGTCCCTTGCATCTCCCCCAGCGACACCCTAAGCCGAGGTCAAGTTAGGTTAGTACAATAAATATGGACAGTAGGGAAACAAACGTACGAAGCAGCACATACACAGACGCACGCATCGACAAGACCCCTAAGCCACAATAAATGTACTGAGAGCACCGCGACTATCGCTTGGGGCCTCGTCGGTATGCGCGTCTGTTTGAGTGTGCTGTTTCGACCGTTTGTAGCATGTGGTTTCCTTACTGCCCATATATTTCACTGTGCCCTAAGCGGGTGACGCTTAGTTTTTAAATTGTATGCCTTGGCTGGAGGCCTTAATTTTTTAAGGCATCCACAGGGTAGTCCGGTTAAGCAGCCGAAAACCTCCTGCTTATCCTATTGACATAATCTACTTTTAGCTTGACAGGTGGTCTATCTGTCAATGTACTTCGTTAGTTTATAATCTATCGGTTTTTATTGTCCGAACTGTCGAAAAATTGTGAACTGCAAGAAACCATTTACAATTTAGCGCATTATTTTCGATAGTTTATAATATATCCATGGGAAACCGACAAATTGTGAACTAGAATCAAACCTACTTGCGACATAACGCACCTTGCGCTAATACTCTAATACTAAATAGCCTGCCCAGCTGCGAGCAACTTTAAAGTAGCGCTCGCTTGGCTCGCGCGCGTTTTGTCACAGTTCTAACCTAATCCAACCCGTTTCACCCACAATTTTTTGACAGCTGCCGATAGATTCTAAACTAACGGGTCTCACAATCTCACGTGACATTATTTATCCATTAATTAAATATATTTTTTCCATACCGGATCTATTCCTAAAGCGTCATTTAAAAGTTAATTAATAAAACTTACGTCAATCTATGTGTTATTCATCAAAACTAGATTAGAAGCAAAACAATTAAGAAACCGGCCCATTGTGAGTCGGACTCGCACACGAAGGGAGAAAATTCTACAATATTTAACACTAAGATAGTATTAAAAAAAAATACTTCAGTTTAAAAAAACGAGAGTATGTATGTATTTATGAATTTAAATGTATTTCTTCTTCTTTGACACACTCTCTAGCCGGATTGATGGATTTTAACATATGAGGTGTCGTTAGAGTGACACCCAATAAGTCTTTGCCCGACCTTCGAATGCACCAACCACCAAAAGCCAAAAGACAAAAAGCTTATGCTCAACTGAAGCGCTGGAGACCACTAGATCAACTAGGCAGTGATTAAGAAAAAGGTTTTTGTGTGTGGGGGTGTGTGTGTGTGTGGGGGTGTGTGTGAGGGTGTGTGGTTGGGAGGGTGTGTGTTGTGTTAATACTAAAGACCAGTCGTACAAAGTCAGGGTAGGCCTTTTACCTTGCTAAAAAACCGGGCAAGTGCATGTTGGGCCACGCACAATGAAGAGTTCCGTAGTTGAAAAGGATTTATCCCAAAAACAAACTTAACATTGTAGTTGAAAAACCTGTTCTCCTATACGTTACGGTCAATTCTCCATTTGCAAATTTAAGTTAGTAGTCGCAAAAAAATATTTTATATGTGATTAAATTACAAATTAACTACTTTCGGACTTTTTCCTTTACTTGCGCTGTGAGACCTTGCTTCTTGCTAAATTTCATAATTCGAGGTCAACGGGAAGTACCCTTTAGGTTTTGATTTACTTGAGAGTATCAAATTATGTCATAATGGCCATATTTTTTATTGCTTTCACTTCTTGATTTCTTAAAGCACCAAAAGGTTGTAGAGCGTATTTGATATTAATTTCAACTGGATATCTGCACGCGTTACTGAGAAAAAGGGTCTTGACAGACTGATGACGAAGTGATCCTATAAGTATAAGGGCTCCTTTTTTCATTATGAAGTACGGAACGCAAAAAAATTTAAATGGATCAATTAATTTGTAAATGATACAATTTTTTTATAGATTTCACCGAATCTTCTAGAGATTGAATGGTTGCTAGCCGTAACCCAGTTGTTTTGGCTAACCTTGCATTAAGTACTGTTATGAAACATATTAAAAAGGTAGAAAGGACCATTCTTTTATTTTTTAACTGGTTTTTTCCAATTTTTGTCTGACCGTGAACCTTGTCTGAACGAGCAAAGATGTTACATAAAGATAATTATTTTTTTAAGAATGGTAATTGCGGTATTAGTGCTTCGAACCTTATTCTTGATTCCAAATAACGATTATATTCGTATGAAACTGAAGTAAATTCAAAGTGCGATCTGTGTATGTTGCCCTAAGATAGCCGGCTTAAATACAGTAGAACTACTGTTGAAACTCATTTAGAGTTGTAGGCAGAAATAACAGTATTCATAACGCCTCATGTGCCGTTTTTTTTTTTACTTGCGGACTAATGATCTTCAATTATAGGTTAGGTTGGAACTGTGACCAACCACGCGCGAGCCAAATTGGTCGCATAACTATGTCAGGGGACCCCAACCAAAAGGTTAGGTTAGAACAGTGACCATCCGCGTGTGAGACCAGCGAGCGCCGGCGAGCACTACTTCCAAATTTTAATTTGATATAATTTTGATATAATTTGACATGATTTTGATTTAATTTGATTTAATGTATTTTCTGTATTTTTGTGTGTTGTTTGTTGTAATTGTGTACCTAAATAATGAGTCTTACTAGTCTAGTTGTTACTTGATAATTAATAAATGAATATTAAAAAAAAAATAATAAGTCAGGAGATATGGAACATTTTTAAATTTCCTAGTTAATACCAAAAACGGCCGTTTTGTCTGAAAAACCAGTCTTACCACGTGGTATCGTGTTACCAAGTAACTGGGTTGTAGAGGTCAGACCGGCAGTCGCTACTTTTAAAATACTGGTACGCAGCTGCATCCGATTAGACTGGAAGCCAACCCCAACGTAACTAATTTTTAGAAAAGGCTAAAAAGATGATGATATTGTAACAATAATTGTAAATGTATGTGATTGAAAGGCTTTAACGTGTTGGTTTATAAGTGATTTAAATATTCCCAGTTTAAAAACGTAGCTGTCGTAGCAAAGGGACATTTTGGGAAAGGGACATTTTGAGACAAGGACATTTCGGGAGACATTTTGGAAAAGAGACATTCTGGAAAAGGGACATTTCGGGAAAGGGACGTTTTGAAACCAAGGGACATTTTGGGAAAGGGACATTCTGAGCCTAATCGATTTATTACACCTCAGTATAAAATCTTTCTAGGCACTTTGAATCAAGACAAGTCCAAGTACGTATGTGATTATAATTACTGTGTATTTCCACTACATGGACGTTTGACGGAATATTCTATTATACATACAAGTAGTCATGTCATATAAACAAGCATTTATTATTACGTAAGGTCTACAATTATTATAAAATTGTCTTGAATATCAAGGTTCTATGACATTTTTTTATTATATAAGTTGAAGTAAAATAGTACGGGGAAGAACTTATAATATCATCATGCTTAGCCTTTTCCCAAATATTGTCGCTAATTTAACTAACTGACGTATCTGACATTTTGGACTAAGCCGATAGCCGACCTAACTATAGTAATTTGATACATTTTCCAAGTCGAATCGATCTGTCTAATCGGCGTATCTGTACCTATGCCTTACGGTCCCCATGATAATGCAAAAATTGAGATCGATAGGTACCTATATCTACAGTTTACAAAAAAAGAAGAAAAATAGCTTGCCCTGAAAAATGTGCTTCGAATCAGTTACGTCACTTAGTTAGATTAGCGACGATATGTTGGGGTCGTATACAAGTATTTTACATGGAGCGACTGCCTATCTGATCTCCACAACCCAGTTACTGGCTAACACGATACCCCTTGGTGAGACTGGTTGTCAGATTTTCGGCTTCTGACGACTCGCAAGGACTGTCAAAGATCCAAGAATGACAGCCGGCACCAACGACTTAACGTGCTTTCTGAGACACGGAGGGATCTTGGTATGTAACCGCGGCTAGATCGAACTGGTGCGCCTGTTATTACTTAGCCACGAGCCAATCAATTTCGCCAACCAAAAAAGAATGCCCCACAAAATAACATGGTAAATCCAGGCCTTTTACGCCTTCAGTTTAAACTGTGATGAAAAAACCTGACCTAAAGATGAGCCGTATAATTAAATCATTATTACATTATAAAAATAAAAACCACTTTCAGAATTTAGAACCCGTTACTCCAATCTATGAATAACTGTTCCTATATATCAGTTACCCGTTCATAGACCAGTTCCTGAGCAAAAACTACGAGTATTTGACAGACAGATTGGATACTATGACCTAGGCCAAAACAGTCAAATTATCTCACAGAGAACACGTTTCATACAATCGTTTTTAAGGTTCCGTACCCGAAGCGTGTTTTTTTTTTTGTATGGCATCTCGCAGGTCAACGAGGAGGTTATCGACCGCTTAACCGGACTTTCCTTAGGGTGCCTCAATAAATTAAGGCCTCAAGCCAGGGCATAAAAACTTATAAACTAAGCATCTATATACTCGCGGGCCTCGGCTTAGGGCGTCGCTGGGGGAGGACAACAGGGGTGTTGTCCTCCCCCAGCGACGCCCTAAGCCAGCTGGCTTGAGGGTCGGGGCGGAATCAAAGCGTGCCAAACTTACTTGATCGAATTTTCGCCCCCGTAAACCCCTAGGTATAGTATAAATATGCCCAACTTTCACCGAAATCGTTAGAGCCATTTTCGAGAACGTTTACAAATTAAATAACATATATATACATAATATACAAATATTGCTTAGGATATTATATTATAATTCAAGGAGTATAATTTCAAAGTTTATATGTCACCTCACCTATAAACTATGCAATTATAGTTTTTTTTTATTCCGCCACCAAACTTATTGAATCCAGTATACCTATATTACAGTATAATAATATTACACTAGTTTATCTTCATAGAAAACGGGCGAAACAGTTTATATCAGTACGCAACAGTTCGAGTGCCCGTCCGTCTTTGACCGTCCTTCACTGCCCAGATAATACTACTGTATATTTATGAATCTCTGTGCCTCCGAAAGCACGCTAAGCCGTTGGTTTCGTTATTTGTAAATCTTTGACAGTCGTTACGGGTAGTCAGAAGCCAGAAAGTCTGACATCCAGTCTTAATAACGAGTTGAATGCCGTAATTACAGACACAATGAAAAAGCCATTGTGTCTCGCGTGGATCCACGTTCCGCCATACGAAGGGTTAAGGGTATCGTGTTCCTCAGTAACTGGGTTGTGGAGGTCAGATAGGCAGTTCCTCCATGTCAAATACTGTATCTGGTTAGACTGGAAGCCGACCCCAACATAGTTGGGAAAAGGCTAGGCAGATCATTACATCAAACAGGATGTCGAAAATAATTAAAACACAGTTAAGTAGTCATAAAAATAAAATACTTAACTAAGAATATTTATTACTTGAGAAACTTGTACATTTTTC
Organism: Cosmia trapezina; assembly: GCA_905163495.3. NCBI lineage: Eukaryota > Metazoa > Arthropoda > Insecta > Lepidoptera > Noctuidae > Cosmia > Cosmia trapezina. The sequence continues at coordinate 9,493,466 of LR991049.1, forward strand.
TAACTACAAAATAATTATACATTTTCTAAGAATGCTATTAACATAGTTTTCAGTTTTCCTGCTTTTGAACCAATTATTTAGCTGATCATAGTTCTCCTTATTGTTGATGTCAAATTAAGGAAAAAAAAATCATCATAAAAACAAAAAAACAACATCATCTTGTCATCGATAGATTTTGTGTTTTTAAAATTCCATTAAAACCAAATGCATAATAGTTAAATCATTTGGATTTTGCATAATGTGTTATTTGACTATTATTGTTTAGGTACTGCTATAGTAAAATCAAAACATGATGAGAAAACTAGAAATTTTTTTGACAGAAAATAATTCCAAAGTAGCCGTTTATTTTCTGTTTAATACGATTATACGTAAACAGTTCCATAATGTGCCGTAAAATTTACTTTATTTAAATATGTTAGGAAATTACAAAGCTAAAAATAAAATTTTGACATAAATCTACATTTAAACGAAGCGCGTTTAGTTCCGGTGCGCGTGAGAGTCTTTTATCTCGCGTGCCAAACTAGACCGACATAACACCATTTCATTTCCAAGAACGCAATCTATTTGTAATATAATGCATTTCCAAAATGTTACAAATAAATATAGGTACAGGGTGGCGGGGACATCGACGCACAACCAGGGGGCCTACTCCCTAAGTCCGTCCGTCTTTCCGTCCGTCCGTTCATCCGCCCGTCTGACATTACGATCCATCAAAACAAGTGTAAAAGTTAAATTTTTTGGACGGGCAAAAACACATCGGGAGTAGGGACAACTGGCAAATCATGTTGTCATTCATACTTCGTTCGGGCCCCGAACCAATCATCCATCCGTAGGTGATACGGAGTATGTAACGCCTGTAACGAAGGCCGAAACTACGGGCTTCGTGCTTAGGGAGTAGGCCCACCGTGAATTCTAAATATGATTCAGGACCACTCTGCGTTGAAATTTTTCGTTGGTTATTAAAAAAAACTTTTTAAATAACTGACGCAAATTTTCAATTCAAGGAGGCTCCAGAATCATGTACCGAATACGTGGTAATAAGTTGCGCGTCGATAAAATGTTGTTAAAATATTGAACACATCCTACTTCTGGGTTTTTGTTTCAAAAAATGTCATAAAAAGCTCTTGATATTATACATATCATATACCTATGCAAATTTCTGATTTAAGTATTAATTTTATTTAAATTTTATACGCATAACATTGACCAAAATAGTTCAACTCACTAAATTTTAAATTCTACAGCCACTAAGGCTCGTATTTATAATCAAAGTAATTACTTGAGTAATTACTTGCTACTAAGTAATTTCATACTTGAGGGTAGAATTCTTAAAATAATGAAAATGGTGACTATTACTTGGCTAAGAATTCTAAGCTTTGACAGTTCTAACTAAACTATAGAAAGAAAATCATTGCGTGAGTAATTACTTTTACTTAAGTAATTACTTTTACTTGACTATAAATACGAGTGTTAAAATATTGTGCAAACTACATACAAATACATAAACGTTTCTGTTTCCATCCATACAAAGTTTCTGTTTCCCCCCATACAAAGGAGGTGTGAGCCTCCTTTGTATGGGGGGAAACAGAAACTACAGAACGCCTCCTGTTACGATCCCTACTCCTTTTGCCTCGTTTACGCACGCCGCTTCTGACTTTTCTGAAGAACATCTTTTTTCTTTTTTTTTGAGAATGGCAGGTCAACCTAGAGGTTGTCGGCTGCTTAATCAGATTTTCCTGAGGGTTCATAGTTCCTGAGGGGCATAAAACTTATAAAACTAAGCGACTGAGCTCGCTAAGGGCATCCCCTGTGGGGCACGGGCCTCGGCTTAGGTCGTCGCTGGGGGGAGGACAGCAGGGGACAGGCTGGATTGGATTATTCTGAAGAACATCACCAATAATCAAAGACGTTACAAAATAAAACTTATTATCAGTTTTTTTTTTGGTGCAAACGATGGCAAAATAGAGAACAAAAGTTTTCCCAAAAACAAAATAAATTCTGCTTAGTAATAAAAATGCAGAATGACAGCGCATAATTTAAATTAATATATTGCACTAAAAGCGCTAATTATTTACAAGCTAATATAATAGATGTAGTAGAGTTTAAAAGTTAATATTTATTTAGCCATTAAATATTTAATGAGGTATTACATAATACTTAACTTTGGTACCTAAGTAGATAATATTCTAGAATTTTTATATCAACCTACCTACAAATGTTTTACCTACTGCTTTATTCCAATATTTTTTGTATTTTTTGGTTTTTTTAATGACATAGAGCTGAAGTAGGATTGAAACAATCTGCCTAGCCTTTTTCCAACTATGTTGGGGTCGGCTTCCAGTCTAAGAGATGCAGCTGAGTACTATTATTTTACATGGAACAACTTTACTGTCTTTCTGACCTTCACAACCCAGTTACTGGGTAATACGAATACCCCTTCGTAAGTCTGTAACGGGTCTTCGTAAGACCCGAAACGACTGTCAATAAAGATCCACGAATGACAGCTGGTACCAACGGCTTAACGTGTCAATCAACTAAATTACTTACGTCAAAAAGATTGACATTAGCGTCCCCCTGTCTGCTACTAACAAAACAATATGATTACAAATCAGTCTGCCAAGCGTTTGTCATGAACTCATGAATAATATAATCATCACATTGAGCATTATGGTTGTCATTAAGAGGCCTATAAGTACTTGAATCATCATCTGTCTAGGCTTTTCCCAATGTTGGGGTCGGCTTCTAACCGGATGCAGCTGAATAGGTACCACTATTTTATATGGAGCGACTGTCTATCTGACCTCCACAGTTACTGAGTAATACGACTTGGTAAGATTAGTTGTCAGACTTTCGGGTTTCTGACAATCCGTAACGACTGTCAAAGATCCACGAATGACAGCCGGGGCCTACGGCTTAAGAGGATTCATGGAAGCGTGGTTTAGCTCGGTGTGTATGTGAAATGGCGTTATGGCTGTCTAGTTTGGCGCGCGAGATAGAAGACTCTCACGCGCACCGAAACTAAACGCGCTTCGTTTAAATGTAGATTTATGACAAAATGCTATACTTAAATCAATTTTTAGCTTAGTAAGTTTTTAACATACTTAAATACCTTCAATTTAAAGCAAATTTTACTGCACGATAAGGAACTGTTTACGAATAATCGTATACAACAGAAATTAGACAGTGCTACTTTGGATTTTTTTTTTATCGAAAAACTTTTAAGTAATCTTGTTTCGGTTTTTGTACAGCAGTAGACAATATTTAAATAACACATTATGGTAAATCCAAATGATTTAACCATATACATTTGGTTTTATAGGAATTTTATAACCACAAAATTTATCGATGTATCCCTTTAACGACCAATTGCAATCCAACCTCTGTGTCGCCCTTTTTTTTCTTTCGTTGGGAAATTAATGGCTTCTCCCGCTCTGGGTGGAGCGGGTGTCAGACTTTTACTGACTAAAACCCACCCGTGTTCCTTCAGTTAGTAGGCTACTTGCCTATCTATGCATATATATATATTTTATGCATGCTGTGGTCTCCTGTAAGTGAAGAAGTACACCTACGTGATACTTTTATCGTTATTACTTTTTTCTTGTGTTTGTGTACATCCTTTGTTGGAGATCCTAATTAAAGAAATAAATAAATAATAAATAAATCTCTTTCGAAAAACCCGCGACCCTGGCAGGCATCGACCCTATTGGACCCCATTACTGCTACCCCTTCGTGGAATACAAACGTGGTGATTAATTATTTATGGAATACCATCAGAATTCATAGAATCAAACAGTGACTTGTATTAAGATTTTTCCTAGCACTTGATTCAATTGAAGTCACTGTAATGACAGATGACACATACAAGTAGCACAGTAAAGCTAGATAAGGTACCTTTTTAGGGTTCTCTACCCAAAAAGGATCCCCAAAATAACCCTATTACTAAAGCACGCGTGGCACGCAACGAATTTTAGTTTCGTTTGTATGAAGAAATGAAAATGCGCGCGGTACCGGTAGTAGACGCAGTGATATTATGAATTAATACAAATCAATCCGCCTAGCCTTTTCCCAACTATGTTGGGGTCGGCTTCCAGTCTAACCGGATGTAGCTGAATACCAGTATTTTACATGGAGCGACTGTCTATCTGACCTCCACAACCCAGTAACTGGGTAATACGATACCCCTTGGTAAGACTTTCGGGCTTCTGACGACCCGTAACGACTGTCAAAGATCCACGAATGACAGCCGGGACCAACGGCTTAGCGGGCTTTCCGAGGCACGGAGGAGTCTCGATATGTAAAGATGGTCACCCATCCACGGACCAACCAAGCGTAGCTTAACCTGATGGATCGACCCGTGAGGCTATTATTACTTAGTCACGAGCTGCTCATGAATTCATACATATCAAACCGAAATTCGTTGCGTGCCGTGCGTGCCTTACGGCTGGCGCGGACCAGTGGGCTCATGTGTCTGTCCGTCTGTCTGACACAGGGCTGTATATTTTGAACTTTTCGCGATAACAAAAAAAAAAAAAAGTTAAAAATTAATTGAAAAAAAAAGTAGTGTTCTATACCTATAGTATGGTGGTACGGAACCATTCGTGTACAAGTCCGACTTGCGCTTGGTCACTTTAATACCTCTTTTAATGACTAAACCTAACCAGTTTTACAAGAATAACATTTTCCACGTGTACTGCTGACCGCAAGTACTTGAATAAGTACCTATAGTATGTCCTATTTTCCATACAAATACAGGGTCAAATTAAATTTGATAGCGAAACTTCGAAGGCGTGATGGATATCTAAACATGTTAAAAAAAATTGATGATTTTTTTTTTGGTGTAGGTATGTCAAAATGAATTTAACAGTTGATTTTCTTTTCGCGATTTGGCAAGAAGCAAGGTCTCACAGCACAAGTAAAGAAAAAGCCCGAAAATTGTTAATTTGTAATTCTAAAGTATTTCACGGGTTGCGATTCGATTAGTTACTTTAATATGGTTGCTAAGTAATTTATGCTCGTCAAAATGCATAATGGTGATGATGACTTCACCAGTGAGCTCTAGTTCTGCAAGTTCTTACTAGGAGAACTCCTCGACAATTAACGTCCCTACATCGGGAAAAGCAATATTTTGTAAAACTGATGAGCAGTTGACATTGGGTTATTGTAAATTAGATAAATTACAAACTGACCCACTAAAACGTGAAAATTAAAAACTTTTTTACAAAAAAAAAAAAAAACAACAAATTGAAAAATAAATTAAATTTTGGAAGTCGGTGCCAAAAAACTAAAATACAGATCCAAAGACACCGACTTCCAAAATTAAAGTTATTTTTCACTTTGTAGTGTTTTTTTTTGGAAGTCGGTTGTTTTTTTTTTGTAAAAAAGTTTTTATTTTTGGTATGAATTATTTTCATCTGCGGAACCTTTCAGTTGGCTGGTTTTCTTAATCATCCCGTACTTATGAAGCCATAAACAAAGTAAGTATCATAACATATCGCCTGTATTCCTCAAAGGGATAAGCAGAGTACCTATTAACAGTACCCCCACATTTCGCCAGTTATATTAAAATCCCATGTAGGTAATAGGGGGCGAACCTATTGTCATCAATGGGGCACAAATTCAGCTAAAGAAAAGTCAATCTGTCTAGCCTTTTAATCAACTGCGTTGGGATCAGCTTCCAGTCTAACCGGAACCAGCTGAATACCAGTATTTTACATGGAGCTACTGCCTATCTGACTTCCACAACCTAGTTACTGGGTTACACGATACCCCTTGGTTGTCATGTATATTTTCAATATGAACGATGTAACCAATATTTTGTAAAATATTTGATTTAAAAGAGTGTCCGTGGAGTTTCTTGCCCGTTCTTCTCCATAGAGATCTACTACGCTTTGGAATGGGCAACTAGCTTCATCTTTCTGACTGACCGACCCCTTGACAATTCAAAAGTGCCTGTAATTGGTTTATTTCAAATAAATGCTTTGAGTTTGAGTTTGCCAGATTTTTAGTACGATCGGCTATTTGTAACGACTGTCAAAAATCTAAAAATGATAGCCGGGACCAACGGCTTATCGTGCCGAGGCACGGAGGGGTTTTGATATATAATGGATGATCACCCATCCACGGACAGACCTCTGCAAGCGTAGCTTAACCTTCAAACGACCCGTGCGGCTGTTATAACTTAGCCACGAGCCCATTAGAACAAACAAAGTAATGATAAGTATCATCAATTAAATAAAATACAAGGTATCGTATCACAAGGAAATTTTCCAGCTGTCTTACGCGATTTCCACGCGGAAAGCAAGATCGTCATCGAGAATAATATGCATGTCACTGTCATTTAAAAACTGCTGACAGTTTGCAAATTGTATAGAATAAAAAAAAAAATTGGAAAATCCAAAAGTGCAAGCCTCACACGCTTATTGCAGGTATTACAAATTGAAATTAACTGGCTAGAAGGGAAAGTTATAAAAAAAATAAAATTGAAAAAAAAAACATAATATAATAGGTATTCAGCTGTATCTGGAAGCCGACCTCAACAAGGTTGGGAAAAGACTAGGCAGATGACGAGTATTTCTATTGTCTCTACTACTCACTTTAAATCCATCCAAAAATATTGCTTTCAGTGTTAAGACCGCCCATTGTGTCACCCCATGTAAAAATTATACATTCTCTGTAATTTTTAGGGTGTACTAGAGTATTCTATTCTATTCTATTAGGCTGTGCGATCCCTCTATTAGTCACTCACTATAAGGAACTGTTAAATATGCATTAAATTCGAGAAATTACGACTAACATAAAAGCTATTGTGCATGCTCATTAGGATGTAGTCGGGAATCACCGGCGGGTAATTCGTAGTAGAAATGACGCATGGGAAGTAGGCTGACTTTGTCTGATCAAACTGAATAATAATTCTAACGGTCCTAACAAAGAATAGGTGCTTAATGTTTTGGGTATCATTTAAAAGTAATAAATTATTAATTATTGACACATGGCTTCCGACTGACGCAGACAGACTATGGAAACTGTGCCTAGATGTATTAACATAATGTCATATTTTTATGACATAACATTTGACCAGAATGTCAATGACTTTAAGGTTTAAATTGAAATGATTAGCACATATATAGCAATGACACAATGAGGGTTTTCTGAATATATTTTCTTTAGTCATGATTGATACGAATGATGAACGTCGTTGTATTTTATATTCATTGTCGAAATGGAAGAACTTTTGCCAAGTGGCGCCAACATTTTTATGAAAACCCCCATTATGTCACCAGTATTAGGAAGAGTAACACTAAAGGTGATTTTGCAAAATCGCCTACCAGAAAAGTACCTATTTTACTACCAAAAAATTCGAAATACCTGCCAGAATTGATAAATGCTCACCAAAATTAAAACCATTTTATTGTGAAATTATCATAACTTTAGAAAACGGACAGCAGGTCGACAGAGCCCCGCATCGGGGGCTCCTATTTCTGTCTGCAGGGTTTAAAGGAACCTAACCAACCAAACCTCGGGGTGCCCCTGACGTCGACCGTCGTTAGGGTTTTCGTCAGCAGGTTGACGCAAATTTGGTGAGCATTTAATTTTTTTGGCAATAATTGTATTGAATCCCTTTTTTTTTTAATAAAATGTTAAGTAAGTATGCATTTTTAATATTTTGTTTTTAATTCCGCCATGATTATCAACCTGAACTTATGTTTTTTAAGTGACAAAAAGCTAATTGTTTCAGTAAATAAACAAATTCAAATTCGAAATATTTTATTTAAACCTACATGGGGACTTAAGAAACGTCAGAAGCTAGGTGCACGGTTCCAATTGGTCGTTTCCTACGGAGAAGAGCCGGCAAGAAACGCCACCCCAAAAACTTAGGAACTTTTAAAATTCATCATCTAAGTACCTATGCTAGCCTTTTCTCAACTCCCAGTCTAACCGAATGCAGATGAATACCATTTAGTATTTTATATGCATAATAGTATTACATGGAGCGACTGCCTATCTGACCTCCACAACCCAGACTGGGTAACACGATACGATACACCTGGGTAAAACTGGTTGTCAGACTTTTCGGGCTTTCGACTACCCGTATCGACTGTCAAAGATCTACAAATGACAGCCGGGAGCGACGGCTTAACTTGCGTAGGAACGTTTAAAATTCACCGATTTTAAATTCTGCCTGCGACTATTGTAGCGACAAAGAGAGTGCACTGCACAGGTTTACATACTGATCATACCACACAGAGGTCGAGGTTTGTTTCCACGGTATTATTTATTCAACATCCGATAAGAAGAAGAAGAAGATGAAGTGTACCATAAATAACGCACAACCTCTTAAGGGGTCATAGTACTCATAATTATGAACTACTTTTACTATGGCAACAAACTTGAAATCACGAAAAAAAATCAGCTGACCAGTGTCTACTTTATCTACAACAAACTCGTCAAAAAGTAGGGGGCAGCTGATTTTTTTTCATGATTTCAGATTTGGTCCCACAGTAAAACTTGTTCATAATGGTGAGTAGGGGGGGTACTATGACCCCTTAAGATTTTTTTATCCTAGTGGAAGAGCGGAGTCTCCTAACACAAGCAACTCTTGCATAAAAGGAGATCTCCAGCACATTTATAACAAAGCACTTTGTAATTGAAATAAACATTTTTTAAAGAGGTTGTGCGTTTTTTATGTTACACCTTGTATATGTATAATAAGAAAAAAAATGTTAACTACAACATTTATGTGATAAAACCATCGGGATTTTAAATAAATATCTTGGACATAGAATTAATCAATCAGCCTTCAACGTTCCCACTACTGGGTCTCCTCTCTTCAAGAGGGAATGAGCTATAATAATAATCCACCACGAGGGCCCAATGCGGGGTTGGTATAATATCGCCACTAATCTAAGTGACGTAACTGATTCGAAGCATATTTTAGGCCAAGCTATTTGCAGTTGAGAGTTACCTATGATTGAGGGTAGCTTGCCTTGTCTCGATTTTTGCATTATCAGGGGAACGGTAAGGCATACAGATACGCCGATTAGACAGATCGATTCGACTTGGAAAATGTATCAAATTACTATAGTTAGGTCGGTTTAGTCCAAAATGTCAGATACGTCAGTTAGTTAGATTAGTGACGATATGTCAAATGTCTTCGCCATGACATACAATGTTTTGCGTCACCGTTTTGAGAGCAGTGGTGATGAAATTATTTACCTACACAAAATAAAGCGCCTAACTAGGTCCGAACCCATGACCAACTCGAAAGTCAGGGCCATTATCAATGTGCACTGTACTGCTCTTCAAAATCACACTACTTTTATCTAATAGTAACTATGCTTTGTAAAACCAACAGTTCAGAACAAAATTCAATCACCTTCTGTTTTTTTACCTCATGCCGTATAACAATGTGAACAGTACCGATGAAACTACACAACAGCAAATTATCTGATGACGCTCGATATCTTACTACTGGATCTCGCTGACCGTGTCCATAATACTAGGTAGAAGTCGTACGTCACAATATTGTTGACATTGTTTGATATGGGTGTATAATTGAACTATAATAGCTTTGTAACACACAAATAAAGAAAAATATAGAAAGAAAAAGTATTTTTGTGACTCGCACAGGAATATCAACAACTAAACTAAAAGTACAATGATCAATCTGCCTAGTAAAACTCAAACTCAAAGCATTTATTATTAGTTTTTTAAAACTACTCCGGAGGGAGGGTTAGAGGTGGAGGGGCAAAGGAGGGGTGGTGAGGAGTGTGAGGGGGAGGATGATGGACGCAGGGAGAAAGGGCAGGAATTGGTGAGGAGAGGAGGAAGACATGGTAAAGGCTGAGGGGTGGGGAGGAGTTGGTGAGCCGGAGGTGGAGGAGAGGGGGAGAGGGAGGGGATGGGGTGGTGAGAGAGATAGAGCGAAGGGGAAGTGATGAGGGGGGTGTGAGAGTGAGTGAGGGGGGTGTGAGAGTGAGTGAGGGGGGAGGGAGAGGTAGCGGAAGGGGATGTGGTGAAGGAACGAGCTAAACTCTGGAACTACCATTCGGACTTTAAAAAATCTTTTTGCATTAATGATAGCCCAAATCTTATAGAAGGCATATTTAACATCACTCTAGGACCCTTAAGTGCCGAGCAAAAAGAAAAAAAGTCTGAAAGAACGCTAAGTGAAAACGAAGTAATAGCGCGGGTAGGCAATGCGATGCGACGGGGTGGGTCGAGCAAAAAAGAAATTTTACGCGGACGAAGTCGCGGGCAGAAGCTAGTCTATATCTATAAAAGGAAAGCGTTACTGACTGACTGACTGACTGATCTATCAACACACAGCTGAAACCACTGAACGGATTGGGCTGAAATTTGGAACACAGGTAGCTATTATGACCTAGGCATCCGCTAAGAAAGGGTTTTTGGAAATTCGACCTTCAAGGGGGTAAAAAGGGGGGATATTGTTTGTATGAAAAATCTTATTCCTTGAGTTAATAAACTTGAAACTTGGCACGAATATTTATCTAAGTAAATTATGATTTTTGTGATTTTTTGTTTTTCTAAACTACCCCTTAAAGGGGAATTGGGGGGTCTCAAAGTTTGTATGGAAAAATTTTAACGCGCAATCCAATTAATTCAAAACTCAGTATTTATACTAAAAACCAAAAATAAAGAATAATGTGTATCAGGGTTTTTTGAAAATCTACCTCTAAAGGGGTGAAAAGGGGTAGTCAATTTCACAGGGGAGGATTTTACTGCGTGGCTTGATTAACTCAAAAATTGGTGTAAATAATCTTTCAGTCAAGTTGTGGAAATATCTCAAACCATTTTTTTAAATTCCACCCCCGTGGGGGTGAAAACAGGGATACAATTTACATGAAAAATGTTATTCATTTGGTTTTAATTGACTTGAAACTTGGCACAAATATTTGCCGAAGTTTGTCATTATTAGTTTTTTAAAACTACCCCGGCGGGAGGGTTAGAGGGGGAAAGGGAAGGGGAGGAGTGGTGAGGCGGGTGAGGGGGAGGATGATGGACGCAGGGAGAAAGGGGCAGGACTTGGTGAGGAGAGGAGGAAGACGTGGTGAAGGCTGAGGGGGAGGGTAGGGGTTGGTGAGCCGGAGGTGGAGGGTAGGGGGCGAGGGAGGGGACGGCGTGGTGAGGGAGAGAGAGGGAAGGGGAAGTGGTGAAGGAGGTGTGAGAGTGAGTGAGAGGGGGAGGGAGAGGTAGCGGAAGGGGATATGGTGAAGGAACGAGCTAATCTCTGGAACTACTCTACCAGTCGGACTTTAAAAAATCTTTTTGCATTAATGATAGCCCAAATCTTATAGAAGGCATATTTAACATCACTCTAGGACCCTTAGGTGCCGAGCAAAAAGAAAAAAAGTCTGAAAGAACGCTAAGTGAAAACGAAGTAATAGCGCGGGTGGGCAATGCGATGCGACGGGGTGGGTCGAGCAAAAAATAAATTTCACGCGGACGAAGTCGCGGGCAGAAGCTAGTTTCAAATAAACCAATTACAGGCACTTTTGAATTGTCAAAGGGTCGGTCTTGGGTCGGTCAGTCAGAAAAATGAAGCTAGCTGCCCATTCCAAAGCGTAGATCCTGGAGAAGAACGGGCAAGAAACTCCACGGACACTCTTTTAAATCAAATATTTTACATAATATTGGTTACATCGTTCATATTGAAAATAGAAAATATAGATGTGAGAACAATGTAGAAAGACGTGCACGTTAAAAGCGTCCGTAATGAAAAAGATAAAAACTAAAAACAACTAAATTAAAAATAAGCCGTGGCAGCTAAGAGACGACCAGTCCCAACTGACGGCGCCCGGTCACGAACATGACGCAGTCTTTTCCCAGCTATGTTGGGGCGGCTTCCAGTCTAAACGGATGCAGCTGAATACCAGTATTTTAAATGGAACGACTGCCTATCTGACCTCCACAAACCAGTAACTGGGTAACACGATACCACTTGGTAAGACTGGTTGTCAGACTTTCGGGCCTTTGACGACCCGTAACGACCGTTAAAGATCCACGAATGTCAGCCGGGACCAACGGCTTAACGTGCTTTCCGAGACACGGAGTAGTCTCGTTATGTAAAGATGGTCACCTATTCACGGACAACCCCGGCAAGCGTAGCTTAACCTGATGGATCGACCCGTGCGGCTGTTATTACTTAGCCACGTATTGAAGCTTTGTACGGGACAGCTGATAACTTTTCCTTGATTACGATGTTGGTCCTATGGAGAAAGTTGTTCAGTTTGATGGTCTGTACCACACTCACACCGTTCTGATACACATTTCGCTAGAAATGTTTAAGTCCCATGTAATAGGGGGCAAGCCTATTGAATCCGAAATTGAAATTTTCACGTACGTAATCGTAGGTGGTGAAACAGTACCTTAGGGCCTATTTCACGGTGTCCGAATAGCCACTACTCACCGAATAAATTCAAAAATGGATAGGAATTTGTATGAAATTATCAAGTTATTAGGAATTTAATCATAGGCGGTGAAACAGTCCCTTAGGGCCTATTTCACGGTGTCCGAATAGCCACTACTCACCGAATAAATTCAAAAATGGATAGGAATTTGTATGAAATTATCAAGTTATTAGGAATTTAATCATAGGCGGTGAAACAGTCCCTTAGGGCCTATTTCACGATGTCCGAATAGCCACTACTCACCGAATAAATTCAAAAATGGAACAGAATTTTGTACGAAATTATCGAGTTAATAGAAACTTAATCGTAGGTGGTGAAACAGTGCCTTATGGCCTATTTCACGATGTCCGAATAGCCACTACTCACCGAATAAATTCAAAAATGGAACAGAATTTTGTACGAAATTATCAAGTTAATAGAAACTTAATCGTAGGTGGTGAAACAGTCCCTTATGGCCTATTCCACGATGTCCGAATAGCCACTACTCACCGAATAAATTCAAAAATGGAACAGAATTTGCATGAAACTATCAAGTTATTAGGAATTTAATCGTAGGTGGTGAAACAGGCCCTTAATCACTAAAAAGAACCAGTATAGGTACAGTTTTTTTATTTATATTTAGAACACACGCAGTTGAAGGGACAAGGAACCGGAAATCTAAGCAATGGTTTATAAAAACACATAAATAAATATTCAAATGTCTTTAATTTTATACAATTGCGACGCGACGACATTTAAATTGTTATTATTTTATTTTATTTGTGCGACTTTGTTTGTATCACATCACACTAATAAAGGCGAAAGTTTGTGTCTGTGTGTGTTTGTTACTTCGTCACGCTCAAACGAATGGATCGATTTGTATGAAATTTGGTATGCAGATAGCTTATACCCTGGATTAACACATAGGTTACTTTTTATGCCCGTCTACGTGGGTATAATATAATATAATATATAATATAATATAATATAATATTAATATATTATATAATATATTAATATTATATTATATTATATAAGGTCCTGCGGTATAACCGCAGGACGCAATAATAATTTATAATATTTATTATGTGGGATTTGTTATTATTATATTTAATTTTTATTTGGGGCCTAAGTCAAAGTGACTTGCTGTTTAGTGAAAACATCATCAAAGTCAAATAAAAAAGTGAAATGCAACAAACAGATTCATATCGGTTTCTAGAATATACTTAATATTTACATTGTATGTAGGTATATAAGCTAACTATAATAATATGAACTTGTACCCTGCCCGTTTGATTATGCTCTTGACCATCATCTTCAATGGTGCCATGAGTAATAATATCTTTATAAATTTTAATAGCAGTCTCGACTCCAAGTGGTCACACTGCGAGATGCCATACAAAAAAAAAAAAAAAAAAAATATGAACTTGTATATAAAATTAATAATCTTGTTGTTTGTGATTGTTTTCTGTCATCAATTGCCAAAAACGTACAGACAGACACAAAATTTCATAAACCATACTGAAAACTACCGGATCTCTATGGATAGTCAAACGAGTTTTACGAAATTAATGTATAACATTACTTGATAGGCCTAATATAGCTAATATCCATCAGAATGACCCCATAAGTTCACAATAAACCTACCACCAAACCAGTTTTGTGAAATTAATTTATAACATTACTTGATAGGCTTAATATAGCTAATATCCATCAGAATGACTCCATGAGCTCACAATAATACGTCGTACACTAATTAACGAAATAGTTTAGAGCGAAATATACTAATTTTAAATTATTTTTCGATAAAAACGAGTTTGGAACTGAAATAGAATAAGGCAACTTTTGAGAGTTGACTACGCTGTATAGGTAAGATGCGTACCTATACGAATATTTAGGGCCTGTTTCACCACTTACGATTAAGTTCCTAATAACTTACTTGGCAGAAAATTTCATACAAATTCTGTTCCATTTTTGAATTTATTCGGTGAGCAGTGGCTATTCGGACATCGTGAAATAGGTCCTTATTTTAATCCATGGTAGGTTGGTTTACATGGAGGAGCTCGTGGCTAAGTAATAACAGCCACACTGGTCGATCCATCAGGTTAAGCTACGCTTGCCGGGGTTGGTCCGTGGATGGGTGACCTATCTTTACATACCGAGACTTCTCCGTGCCTCGGAAAGCACGTTAAGCCGTTGGTCCCGGCTGTCATTCGTGGATCTTTGACAGTCGTTACGGGTCGTCAGAAGCCCGAAAGTCTGACAACCAGTCTTACCAAGGGGTATCGTATTACCCAGTTACTGGGTTGTGGAGGTCAGATAGGCAGTCGCTCCATGTAAAATACTGGTATTCAGCTGCATCCGGTTAGACCGTTGGAAGCCGACCCCAACATAGTTGGGAAAAGGCTAGGCAGATTGATTGACCTACTAAAAATTTTGATTGTAGGGGTTAAGGCAGTTCTCACTGTAGATTATGTAGGTAGGTGTAGTGGTCAGGATGGCGAGCGTGTGTGTTAAGGCTTGTCCGCCGTGAAAAGCGCGGTCACTGTCGGACTGCATAGAAAAGAAAGAGAAGCGCGATGACACAACGCTAGCAAAATATGAAGTAATTATCGATTTATAAAAAATCTATTGATTGGACTAAAAAAGTAATGACATGAAATCATTCCTTATTATTTTGTAAAGAACTGTATAATTTTATGAACAGTTTTAATGAAAATTGTATGTCTATTTTTTCTAGTTTTTACCATATTAGGTACTCCACCTAATATGGTAAAAACTAGAAAAAATAGACATAAATAGACCTGGGATTAGTTCTTTCTTTTTTTCCTTAGTTCTACAAACTAAAATAAGATTTCAGGACAGATGAAATCACTTCTTAATGTATTGTAGTATGCTATAGTTACTGTAAAAGATGGTCACAAAGTTACTTAGTTTCGCCGTATTTTAGCGAGGAGTCGCGCGCGGGCTGGCAACACCGCATTTCTAGAGGTTTTTCGTGATTATTTCATTAAATTTATATCGGAGGACAATTTTGTCTGACAAATTCTTAGATCGTTGATATTTATAAGTATGTATGCTATTTTTTGACAGTTATTTTGGTAATTACTCTTAGAAAATAGAAAATAATTGACAATAATTATGTCATTTTTCACAAATATTGGTTTCTTGGATTGTCGAGTATGACGTACCGCAATGAAACTATCCGACGCAAAAAATACAGTGGACAGAGAAGGGTTTAAAGAAAAACTTTAACCGATTAGAATAGTAAAAAATAGTTTGTTATTCCCAATAAAAAATTTGAAATTTGCTCCACAAAAATAAACTTTGGCGTCGAACATCTCTGTATTTTCAGCGATAACGCAATACTTTTTTTTTAATTTAATAGAATTAGCATTCTTTTAAAACTTAAACCGGACAATTATTTAATTTATTGTGTATATTCTAAATAATCTAAAGAAAACCGGCAAAATAAATGCACATTCGCAGATTAGTCACATCTCGGCAAGACAAATATTATTTTCAAATTTCAACCTTATTTCAAGCCAGCTAATGGTGACAGTAGATTACGCGGTTGTGTGACGTTTAAAATCGTAGTCAGACCGCGTCTTAAGTGCTTACTTATAAATACCAACGATCTAAGAATTTGTCAGAGGAAATTATTTTCCTTTGATTTTTAGTCAAATAGTTAAGGAAAACCTCTAGCCCGCAATAACCATGTTGTAACAAGGGTTCACGTACAAAAACTGACAGTAATACATATATATAAATAAAATGTGTTATGTGCATGAGAGCAAATAAATAAAATACCCATAGTTGAATCGGGTTAAATCTTTCTCGATGTTTTTTACATTCTAAAAACAAATGTATTCAAAAGAAAGTAGGTATTTCCCCATGATATTATCCTATCCTAAATATTATAAATGCGAAAGTGAGTTTGTTTATTTGTTACGCTTTCACGCTAAAACGCCTAAACGGATTTGGATGAAATTTGGCACATGGGTAGACCAAGACCTGAAAAAGGATATAGGTTACTTTTTATCAATATACTACTCGGGTGAAGCCGCGGGTGATGTATAAAGAAAAAAAAAAAAAAAAAAAAAAAAAAAAACCGGTCAAGAGCGAGTCAGACTCCCGCACCGAGGATTCCATCCGATTTCTGAAAAAGTGTGCTATTTAGAGACATCGTTTTATTTTTCATGTAATCTTTACATAAACTTCTATTACATTACATAATTTCAGATTTTTTTCTATCCAAACTTCGGAGATAAGGGGGAGGAGGGGAAAGTATTTTTTTTTTACGTGAAATGTGAAAGCTAAGCTACGAAACTATGTGACCGTTTCCACTGATGCTAAGCTGTGTAGCGGAGCGAGTAGATGTGCTGTGAAGATGCGCCGCCGCGAGGGAGCTGTGCGAGGAAGATGCGCAGCTCGCGCTATGCGCCGTATCGACGACGAAGCTACACCAGGGGGCCTACTCCCTAAGTCCGTCCGTCTTTCCGACCGTCCGTTCATCCGTCCGTCTGACATTACGATCCATCAAAACAAGTGTAAAAGTTAAATTTTTCGGACGGGAAAGTACACATCGGGAGTAGGGACAACTGGCAAATCATGTTGTCATTCATACTTCGTTCGGGCCCCGAACCAATCATCCATCCGTAGGTGATACGGAGTAGGAAACGCCCGTAACGACGGCTGAAACTACGGACTTCGTGCTTAGGGAGTAGGACCCCAGATATTGAATTAAAATCGGAACAGAAGTAAAATAATTTAAACATCTACTAGACTCTTAGGTATTTTAGGAAAAAAGGAGATAAACAAATCATTTTGTATTAAATTACATGATGTGTAAAAGTAGCAGTGTTAACCAACTTATGTTGCTGACTGTACCTTCACATATCTTCACGTAGGAGACGCGTCGAAGCACACTGTTTAATATGCATATCTTTAGATCTTCACAAGAATGCACGTTTGCTTTCATTGGCAGAACATTTTTTCATTCGCTAAAGATATTGAAATCCAATAAAATACTGATGTTTCGTTTTTTAAGAGGATACATCCAAGCGTGGTTTATCTCGGTGTGTAAGTGAAATGGCGTTAATGGTTGTCTAGTTTGGCGCGCGAGATAGAAGACTCTCACGCGCACCGGAACTAAACGCACTTCGTTTAACTGTAGGTAGATTTAAAAATGCGAAATGAAGTTAAATACCTTCGATTTAAAGCAAACTTTACTGCGAAATAAGGAACTATTTACGTATTAAGGCTCTTACAGACAGAGGCGATATCGCGTCGCGACGCGATATTTTTCTACGGATATAATATCGAAATATCGCGTCGCGACCGCGATATCGCCTCTGTCTGTAAAGGCTCTTAATCGTATAAAACAGGAAATAGACGGTGCTACTTTGGAATTTTTTTGTATCGAAAAAATTCAAGTAGGTAGGTAATCATGATTCGGCGGTGTTAGTACGGCAGTAGACAATATACTCAAATAACACATAATGGAAATCCAAATGATTTAACCATATAAATTTGGTTATAAAGGAAAATTTTAAAACCACAAAATTTATCGATGTATCCTTATAAAACCTCGGTAATAAATTTCTTAAATAATGATGAAAACCGCATCAAAATCCGTTGCTTAGTTTAGAAGTACAATGCGGTCACACAGACAGACACGAAAAGCGACTTCATTATAATTTATAAAATTTACTTAGCTTATAAAAGTCTAATCGGTTATTTATTTTTCGACTTACGCTTACTGTACGTATACCTAATGTATGTATACAAGTCAAACTATTCTTATGTCCGTATGTACGGAGTAGGAAACGCCCGTAACTTCGGCCAAAACTATGGATTTCGTGCTTAACCCTATAGACCCCAGGTTTCATCGCCATTAGTACAATAATTATCGGTGAACTTAGAAAGAAAGAAAATAGTTTATTGTCCAGGTAATACAGTAAGCAGGTTTACATGTTAAAAATAAGTTGAGACGACATGAGTAGCTTAAAATATTACTTATAGCTAGGTTACATAATATTATTTGCCAGTGAGCCCCAAACTAGACAGTTAGTCTGTATCTTGGGGCTCGGGGTACGGATTCCAGAGTGTAGACTAGAGAGGGGATTTCAGTTGTATGTTGTTAAATGTGATATTATGTAAATGTTTGTGTAAATGTGATGTGTGTGTGGTGTGAGTGGGGGTGTGTGTGTGTGTGTGTGGTGTGAGTGGGGGTGTGTGTGTGTGTGTGGTGTGAGTGGGTGTGTGTGTGTGTGCGTGCCTATTCGTTCCCATTGTGCGTCATTTGACGTTTGATTCAGTCTCATTATCTACTTAGAAAGCAGATAACCTACCTACTCTTTTAAGTATTATAATTTACATCAGCGATTGATCAGTTCATCGATTATAATAACTGTAACTAAAAGCAAACCATTTCTTTTAGAACGCCTTTGTATCGCCGCGCGGAAAAACCCATAACCCACTACACTAATAGTTTAAGTTTTTTTTTTCTGTAGAGCCACAGTATAATAATATTACAGTAGTTTATCTTCATAGAAAACGGCCGAAACGAAGCGCTTCCAAATCTCAGTCTAAGTACAAGTACGCAACAGTTCGAGTGCGCGGCAGTTAACTACGCATGGACGGACGCGTATTTGGCTCAGGCGCAAAACGTCTCTTAAGCATAATGTCGCTTTCGCAGAATGACTCCTTCTCAAAAGGTCGATGCCTCTTTCGCAGAATATCTCTTTCGCAAAATGTCGCATGACGTAGAAAAAAATTTTGCCAAGTTTAAAAAAAATGTTTTTTTTTTCCAATTTCTTATTAAATGTTTACAAGTTTTACAACATATAAGCTATATTTTGAGTTTCCTAATGCGAAATTTTGCGAAAGAGGCATCGACCGTTTTGAGAAAGAGATTCCGCGAAGGAAAGAAAAGAAGGAAAGATTCCGCGAAAGCGACATTATGAGAAAGCGACATTATGCGAAAGAGACGTTTTGCGCCTGAGCCGCGTATTTATCTACCGAGCGGATTATCTACTGTAGTTTTATTATTCTATGCCAATAATTTAAGTTTTTTTTTTGTAAATAAATAGCTTTATAATCGGTTGTTCAAGAGTATTTTTGACGTAGGGTAATCTTACCTAAACATTATAATAATAATATAAAATTACAGTGTTATATACTCAATGGCCCCCTAACTACCATAAAACTTCTAGAATCGACGACCAACAAAAATGTCTTGCAAAAAAAAACAATATTGTTTATTATCCCAAACTATTTGGGGTCGGCGCTTCATGTAGGTATTGTCTTCTTCCTTAATTCTCTATTAGTCGTCATATCAGTAATCACTCCCCTAGCCATATCATCTTTCAAAGAAAATGAGATGTTGCGCGTGCGCCGACCCCAATAAATTGGTATAAGGACAGGATAATGATGATTACTTTTGACAGAACGTTAAGTTTATTTTTATTTTTAAAAGAAACGGGTGCAAATTCTATATTCAAATGTCATATTACTTACAACAGTTTTACGACAATAATTGGGTGTTTAGAGATCACACAAAAAATATCGTAACTCATAAATATTCAACTTTAAAAAAACAACTATAACTCGACATAACAGCAGATTATAAGTGGTTTATTAATTCTGACAATTAGAACATAATTAATGCGAAATATTTTATTACAGTTGTAAAAATTATTTTTTGCTGGAAAGTCCACTTTGACTGTGTTTTTTTTTTCACGAAATGGACGCGCCTAAACTTTGTCCGCACCAACCTTTTATACTATGATACCTATTAACAAACTTTTTAGGGTTCCGTACCCAAACCACGGGACCCTATAGGCTGCGATATTCGTCCGTCCATCTGTCACAGGGGGTCTACTCCCTAAGTCCGTTCGCACCTCCGTCTGTCCGTCAGTCCACCCGTTTGAAATAACGATCCATCAAAACAAGTGTAAAAGTTAAATTTTTCGGACGGGCAAAAACACATCGGGAGTAGGGACAACTGTCAAATCGTGTGGTCATTCATAATTCGTTCGGGCCCCGGACGTATCATCCATCCGTAGGTGATTCGGAGTAGGAAACGCCCGTAACGAAGGCTTACACTACGGGCTTCGTGCTTAGGGAGTAGACCCCCTGGGCTGCATCTTTTGAACCGTAATAGGTAGACATTTGAAATTTGCGCTTTAACAAAAAAAATGTGTTTTTTTTGCGTGTTTATAAAACATTTTTAAATATTGTACGGTGGTAACGAAACCCTTCGTATGTGAGTCCGATTCCCACTTGACCACTTTTTTATACCTCTAATTATGAACTCTACCAAAAGTTAGAAGACAAAATCTTCCAATGAACATTGAATTAAACAAGTATTGTATTAAATTAGAAACTTTAATGACCCTGTATAATCTAAAATTTGCGTATGAAACGAGTTTATTAGTTAAAAAACCCAAGTTTCCTGATATTCCACACAGCATTTTTATTATCGTTATAGATTTCTGTAGAAACGTAAATAAAAATAAATTAATTAAATAGTCTCTCAGCGTGCTAAATTAGATTAAAATTATTCGCGAAATTATACAAAACATACAAACAAAACTAAAGGTCAAATTAAACGTGGTCACGAACGCAATTTAAAATAAATTAAAAAAAATATTTGCCTCCTTTGTCATTGGATTTTTACAAAAAAATAAATAAAAATAAAGCTAAATGAAAAAAGCGTAGTAGTACGTACCTATGTAAGGGTCGCAGTAGGTATGTGGCGTTCTATAGTTTCTGCCTACCACCATGAGGAGAATGCGTGAGTTTATTGAAGCTAGACTAGTTACTGGATAATATTTATACTTAATAAAGAAAAATATATAATGCGATAAAAACTATGAACCGTTTGTATGTAAATTATCATATTTTCCCACGGAATAAAATATTTTATTTTAATTCTATTTTCAAAACATTAATTGCTCTAGGTAGCAATTAAAATATTTTTTGGGAACAACTAGGTAATTATAATTTTGCACAAAAGGAGATAAAAAAAATTGTAAAAATATTTTTTTCTAACTTGGAGTTTTTCCTTTTTTTTCGGCTATAAGTACTAAAATTAACTTACATTATTACCAAATTCCGGCGCCATCTAATTTTAAAATATTAACCAAAAAATTGACCTGTAAAAGTTTCTTAAAAGATCTACTTACAGACATAAACATAATTTCATTTGTTTCTGTTCATTAAACATAATCATAATTAAAATAGCGGGAAGGTTGGTATCGAAAAATAAAACACTTACATTTCGGCTGCCTCGCGACCTGCCCCTGCTTTCTTGTTTCAAACAAACGATTAATAATCGCGTTCTTCCTGTTATTGAACTCCAAATCATCGTTAAATTTATGGTTCAGTACTTCACACTCGGCGAAATTCGCCTCGAAATTATCGATTTCCGATCTCCTGTGACGATTACTCGGCAAATCTTTCAATTCACTTGTGTTCACAGAAGAATACCTCCTATTCGCCACATTGTTCCAAATTTGCATTAGATCCTTCATTTTTAAACAAAAAACACGTCTTTACACTACAAGTATATCAAACAACCGATGTTTCTGTCAACTAATTGACATATAATTTGTATTTAATAGCACTAGAGTTTAATTCCGTAAATAATAAGTTCGAATTTGGAACGTCAGCTCAATGTCACTCGATCAATAAACAAATTCAGTTTTTAAAACATATAAACTGATTTTTATATCAATCAAAATAAGTAAAAAATATACATTAGAGTCACATCTCTAGCTTTCTCGATAACACACTATTTAGAATTTTGCAATTCTAAAATTCGAATGCAGTACGATTTTCGAATTTTGAAATCGCGCGCGCTATTAAATAAAGTTCGGCATGCACGATGCACCGCGTTCTGCAGTAAACTTGTGTCTAACAAGATCTGAGGTACAACTCACGCTTATATAAATTTCGCAAGCTCGCCGCTACGGAGCGATGACGTATATAAACCAGTTTTTTAATATATAATAACATCTTATCTAGTCTTTTGTCTTAATATGCTTCTGGTGCCAATCAAACGAATAGGAGGTCATAGGCCATGTAGGTACTAAGTGCATAGGACGCGGTAAAAATGCACTATTATTGCATTAGGCATCTGTACGGGTTTTGTTTTAGCTGTGCAGGTTTTGCAAAACAAAGAAATATAAGTAAACAAAATATCTTTAAAAATAAATTTTGACATTTGCATCTTGCAATATTTTAAATGCTGCAGTAAAATGACACTTATACTGTCATTTCTATTGTCATTTCGTTTTATAATGGGAACATTTTTATAAACAAATGATAGATAAGAAGTGTCATTTTAGCAGAGCGAATTAAAAGTCCGAGCTAATTAAAAAATTTAAACTAGATTTGCTAAAATATATTATTGACATCAATTTAGTCCAAAAATAATTATAACGAGTAACGACTATAAAACAAAATAAAAAAAAAACTTACTAAGTACCTTATTTTTGTTAAAACATAAATAAATAAGAAAAGACGTAAAACATATTTTACAACAATTAGAGTAAAATGAAAAAATTTTGTCGGAAAAACGAGAAGAAAAATCTTTTAAACAAAAAAAAAATAAAAATGTAAAGATCTCAAACGTTTCCAAAACAGAAAAAATTCTGTTTATTTTTACAACCTATGAGAAATCCATTAAAAAAAAATTTTTTTTTCAAAACCCATTTACGTTCGCGAAGAAAACGATTGCTTTACAAAATGTCAATGTCACGCATTCTTGACACCACATTTCCATAACGTAACAGCGATTAGGTATTGAGTGAGACCGTGGTGATTGTGACTCATTGATGACTTGGCGTATTAAAAGTATAGATATACCTACTTATTGCGTACGTTCTGCTTAAGCACCCATTACATTATCCAATTTGTAGAGCGCTAGATGAGCTAGTAGCGTGCTAAATTTGTATTGTGTAAAAGACGTATAGTCGAGTCACCAAATTGTGTGGAATGCAACTTGATTGAAGATGTTTATCATATTATCATGGAGTGTGTCCGGAACGAGCCGGAAAGACGAGACTTATTAATAGTATTTAATAATAAATGTGCGAGACTGGGGTATGTAATAGCATCCTTGCTGCTCCTGCTTCGGAAGCAGCCAGGATGCTTCTACAGGCTCGTAAACATTGGCATTAGTCGCAGAGGCAGTATGAGATCATTTTTTCTATTTTTTTTTTGTTGAGTAGTAATTTAAAAAGTCGATTTGTAAAGATGACGGTGGCATAATCTGTCTAGATTAAAACCCTCTCTAAATAAATAAAGAATTTGAAAAAAAAAAGCAGTTAGACAGGTAGTGATCCAATCTAGTGCGATAGCATGGGTTCTGCCGCGCTAGCTCAGCTCGTACACTAGTTAGCGCCCTAAATTGCATGGTGTAAAGTGTTCTAGCGTGCTAAACACTAGCTATGCTCGTCAGACAGTCAGCGTGCGCTCTAACAGGAGGACGTATTTTTGGTTTAAGATCAAAATGACCCAAACATTGACTAAGGAAAGGGAAGTGCTCTTAAATATGTGTATATGTGTACAAAGACATGTAATTTCTTTGGGATAAAAAACATAAGTAAGGATTATAAAAACAAAGATAAATTTAAGAAACGATGAAATTTCATATTGATAGGTATTTGACAGTTTTTGTCTCAGCAATAAATATTCTTTGACCAAACACTTTCTGCGTCTTTTTATTCATTACTAGCACTTCCCGCGCGGCTTCGCCCGCGTGGATGTCGGATAATATCCCACGGGAACGTACTACCGGGAATTCCTTTCTTAATCCTTGTCTACATTATAAAGGGAACCTCTGTGCAAAATTTCAGCTTTCTAGGTCCAAGGGTTTGGGCTGGGCGTTGATGAGTCAGTCAATCAGTCAGTCAGTCAGTCAGGACGTCTCTTTTTATTTATATAGAAGATAGTTCATTAAACTCGATACCATTGCTAAAGTAATGCCAACTTTCTGGTGTTTTTGATGGTGCCATATTCGTTTAGCGCTCTTCGAACGATGCGGTTTGGGCGACGATCACTAGGTACCGAAATGAAGGGAAGTTGAACTAATAGCTTCGCTAGCTAGTCTAGTGTAATGAGTGAACCAAATCTCACCCTGAGATGTTTGAAAAACTGGGAAATAAATATAATTTCAATACTAGATATCCTAATAGATTAATTAATCCCAGAATTAAAACGGAACTCTAAAGGCGAAGTTGCTATCCTATGTGTGTTCAGATCTACAACAAGATTCCTAACCAAATTAAAGAACTTCCAATGGTCCCCTTCAGAAGGGTTTTACGCAGGTGGTTCATTGAAAATTCATTCTATAGGTACAATAAAAGAATTCCTTGTGTTTAAATTTAAATAATCTAATTGTTTAATTACCAAAAATTTGCACGTCATTATGTTATGATTAAATATGTTAAGCTTAAAAGTTCTTACAATACTATATTACTATTTTAAGAACTTTTGTAACCATATTTATCTGCAAATAAATCTTTGACTTTGACTTTGAGCTCTTTTTATATCGCACTGCAGCACTAAATCTAGCGCTCTGCAAATTGGATAATGTAATGGGACCTTTATTAATTGTATTATCAATCGGTTTAGAAAAATATTTACGAATAGTGTAAACAATTCAGTTTGTGGTTTCTTTAGAAAAACTTTCCTTAAAAACCTGGCGACCATAGGTCGCCAGGTTTTTTATGGAGAAACTGTCAAATTTATTCGAAGGGGAAGACTTATACTGGGTATAAAAGTTTGGTCGAATCCACCTTTCAATTTAGACGTTTCCGGTCTTATTACAAAACAAGGTTTTTTTCAGTCATGGTTTAAACCCTCGAGCCATTTTTTGTAATAAGAACCAAGCTGTGATAGAAATACAGTTCTTTATACAAAACTGACAACTTAGTCCGTTACTAAGTTGTCAGTTTTATAAAACTGACAACTTAATGTGTCGGAATAAAGTTCGAAATTCAAAAAAAATGGGTCCATAGTTTAAAACTGGGTTTGAAGATGAACCTTGTTTTGTAATAAGACGGCTAGTGTCGCACCGCTGCGGTGCCAAAGCGGTGCGTTTGTCGTATTGCGCACGACTGTCGTTTGTTTTCATGCCGCATTGATGCCGCACCGGCAACAGTGCGGCATCGATATCGCGAACGCTCGACAACAGGACGGCAACGTCTCAAACTCCACGTGTATGAAAAGAAACGACCGTCCGTGCGCAATACGACCAACGCACCACCGCTTCGGGACTGCAGATGGTGGCGGTCCGACACGAAACGTCTAAATTGAAAGCGCCCTCAGTGTGTTAAAGAGTAGTTGGATATAGTTAGTGCAATCCACGAAGCGCCCCTCTGACATCACCCTTCTTTTTACCGCTTACAGTACAAGTATGGAACATTGTACAAGTGTACGCACTAATTACCTATACCTGCAGTTAATTTTAATTACCTGCAATTAGTGTGCATCAACAAAACTAAAACACTAGCGGAATGGTGCACACTTGCACTGAGGAAACGTGGGTGCTCTTTTCTCCATACAAAAAGATACAAACGCTCTCGCCTGTTTTCTTTCTGGTTAATGACCATAAAGCAATGATTTTTTACAGAAATATAAATATCAGCTACTTGTATGCCCCTATGTTTTCCTTTTTGATGATATATTATTTTTATAAGAACTAGAACCCTCAAAAAATGCTCAAAATTAGCTATTCAGACCGCTGTCAACAGACGCCTAGTGTACCAATTTGACAACTATTAACGAAAAAAGAAAAACATAGGGGCATAGTATATATCCTTCATATTCAGTTTATGAAATATCTTTTAAATTGGTCCAATATTGGAGGAGGAAATAGGCGAGAGCCAAACCTCGAAATGTGACTTTTTACATAGGCAATTTAGTCAGATCTGCAGTTGTCCTTATCGCACGAATTCGAGGGCGGAGCGCTCGCAGAGCGACAGCAATACCTTCTTAAAATACCTAATTTTCAAAAGTCTGGCTGCCCCCTTTTCTTCTCTAACTATAGTGTTGGTTTTAGTGGTTGATATTTGCATAGGGGATGCTCCGACATACACTGGTCCGGTTTTTTTTTAGTACATACTGTATGTTAGGATTGATAAGACAAAAAAACTGGTCAAGAGCGAGTTGGACTCTCGCATCGAGGGTTCCGTTTTGATTTCTGAAAAAGTGTGCTATATAAAGACATCGTTTTATTTTTCCTGTAATCTTTACATAAACTTCTATCACATAGAATAATTTCAGATTTTTCTCTATGCAAACTTCGGAGATAGGGGGCTAAATATACAGTCCCCCGTATATCTTTTACATTTTTCATCAAAAGTCGAAAACTACATGCGGTCTAAAAAAATATGCAGACAGCGCTCTTTCATATGATACCCCACATGCCCTAGTAGCCCTACTTTGAATTTTTATGACCCCCTTTCAATCCCTGTTGCAAAAAAAAAAAAAAATTTCTTTCTCATTTGCAAAATAGTTAAGTAAACGTCATCTAAAACTGTTCCAAATTTCAAGTTGATAGCATTAGTAGTTCTTGATATATCCAGCTGTGACAGACAGACAGACTGAGTCGCACCTCATGGGTTCCTTAATTATTACCATATTTTATTACGGAACCCTAAAAAAGTTTATTAAAAAAGTAATTATATCCAAAACTCGTACAAGGAAAGTTGTTTGTGTGTATGAAGTACCTCAAGGCTTGGAATAAACTAAGGCCGGTGTTGCTCCGGTTTATACGTCATTTTACAAAAACCGGAGGCACGTTATTCCGGTTCATAACCTTGGCCCAAATTCCTTATTTCTCAAAGAAAGAAAAAGTACCTACTTATTTATAGGGACGCGCATAGGAAGAAAACGTAATAAATCCAACCTTTGTTCAAAGGCATACTATTCTATCAACGACTACTCAAGGCGCGATGTTAGCTCAATATTCACAAAAATTGGTTTCTTGGATTGTCGAGTATGACGTAACGCAATGAAACTATCAGACACAAAAAATACAGTGGACAGAGAAGGGTTTAAAGAATATGTTAACCGAATAGAATAGTAAAAAATAGTTTGATATTCCCAATAAAAAAATTGGAATTTGCTTCACAAAAATAAACTTTGGCGTTGAAAATTTCTGTATTTTCAGGGATAACGACATTCATTTTTTAAAGAAATTAATAGAATTAGCATTTTTTTAAAAACTTTAACCGGATAATTATTTAATTTATTGTGTATATTCTGAATAATCTAAAGGAAACCCGGAAAATAAATGCACATTCGCAAATTAGTCACATCTCGGCAACACAAATATTGTTTTCAATTTTCAACCTTATTTCAAGCCAGCTAATGGTGACAATAGATTACGCGGTTGTGTTCCGTTTAAAATCGTAGTCAGTCCGCGCATAAGAATAGTTGGTCGCTGTCATTAACTCAAGACAATGTTTATATGTATGTATATATGTTCTTTCTCCAGAATTAGCTTAAATACTGATAGGTTATCATCATTATCTGCCTAGCCTTTTCCCAACTGTCTTGAGGTCGGCTTCCAGTCTGACCGGATGCAGCTGAATACCTACCAGTATTTTACATGGAGTATTTTATCTGACCTCCACAACCCAGTTACGGGGTAATACGATACCCCTTGAACTATGTTAGGGTCAGCTTCCAGTCTAAGCGGATGCAGCTGAATACCAGTATTTTATATGGAGCGACTGCCTATCTGACCTCCACAACCCAGCAACTGGGTAATACTGGTTGTCAGAATCCTTTGGTAATCCTTTGGAAAACTAGTTGTCAGACTTTCGGGCTTCTGACGAACCGAATGACTGTAAAGATCCAGGTATGACAGCCGGGACGTATCTGACATTTTGGACTAAGCCGATAGCCGACCTAACTATATATAATTTCATACATTTTCCAAGTCGAATCGATCTGTCTAATCGGCGTATAGACCTATGCCTTACGGTCTCCATGATAATGCAAACATTGAGACCGATTCAGTGCTGCGATGCAGATCTATGCTACAGTTTACAAAAAAAAAAAGAAAATAGCTTGCCCTGTAAAATGTGCTTCGAATCAGTTATGTTACTTAGTTAGCCTCCACTACTCAGTACCGGAAAATACGGATATTGTAAGGAGTCGGCGTTAATAATATCGGGACGAATAAAATATAATACCACTCTCAAAGGGAAACTATTCTAGATGGGAATGCTGTATAAATAATGTTGTATCGAACGATTGCAGAAAATATTCTTAAGGCATCTTACTTTTCACTGTGGTATGGGTAAAAGGTTGAAATCGCACCGGGAAAGGTTAAAATAATTTAGGATTGTCTCGTTAGAGAAAAGAAGAGATATGTTGGATTTAATTTTCCATAAAAGACTAGTAACAGGCTCTTTGAACTGTCCCGAGTTGCTTAGTAGGATATCCTTCCATGTGCCACGAAATCTACCAAGAAAATCGAATAAGAAACTGTTTTGCATGCCAAAATGCAATACAAATTTAAGGCAACATTGCTCATTATATAGAATGTATGCTGTATACAAAGAACATGATGAAGAAATTGACTTATGTCATACATCTGTACCTACTATCAGAAAAATGTTTAAATATAACTCGCAGAATAATTAAGTTTAATTCTGTTTTGCCTAATTAACTTAATATTATCGACAGTTAAGTTGTTTTCAGTATTTAATTGTATTTTTATTTCATCTTTTTCATTGTATAATTAGTTATAAGCGCATAATGTAGTGCATGCAGTGCTCTTCTTTAAGTAATGGGGCACTTAGACCTAAGTTTGAAATGTTTTACTATACAGGGTGTAAGGGACAGCCCTCCGCAAACTAACAGGGTGCATTCAGCTCCTCATTTTGAATCATATTGCACCGGAAATTTTCTCAGGAAAATTTTCATTTTTTTAATATTTTTTTTCAGTTACATTTTCTTTATTTCAATGTAAAATTACATTGTGTGTTCGCAGCACTCCATTTATGTAAAAAAAAACAGC
The DNA here is from genome assembly GCA_905163495.3 of Cosmia trapezina. NCBI lineage: Eukaryota > Metazoa > Arthropoda > Insecta > Lepidoptera > Noctuidae > Cosmia > Cosmia trapezina. Next base: position 9,522,920 of record LR991049.1, read on the forward strand.
AAAAAAACAAAAATGAAAACAAAAAAAAACAGCAATGGATGTAGAAATACTCTAACGAACGACGCGTGAAATCAGCTGTTCACTTTCTGTCCAGCTACAGAGTTCATTGAACTCACCGCATACCTATTACCTACGCCTCCCAACTAATACCTAGACGCTCCGATTTGTGCACAAAAACACAAACAAATCAGGTTTATTGGATTCCCATAACGTTCCTGAAAAAATTTCATGTACCGGTCATCTTAGTATGACATACTGAATTCACCCCATCAGTCTGCGGAGGGCTGTCCCTTACACCCTGTATACATGTAATAGTGTACTCATTGTTGAAGAGGCAAATAAAATAAATAAACACAAACTCAAAGTCTGACAATGTCAAACTTGTTACAATTATTACTGTTGAGAACTAATTCTCATCGAATGTCGCAACTGTTCAAAATGATCTAAACACGCAAACAAACACAACGTAGGTACCTACAATCCTGTCAACTCGTCACCGATACCATATCGGTACCGCACGTACGATAGATACCTACATAAAAAGGGATTCCCCGCGAAATCAAACCGTCTGCCGACGTTTGCACGGACGTAAAAATATCGCGGTGATTTTTTTTTCCGCACTGCATTTTCAACGCTCTGCTTAGCGCCGGGAGTTGAAAATCCAACAGTGTGTTTTTGGGAAATCGTCGTTTGACAGGAATAAACTAAATCCAAATTTTTTTTAGCATTAGTAATAATAGGAACTTAATCGCAGGTAGTGAAACTGGCCCTAAAGCCGGCGCCAGATACAGCAATGCTATTCTGTAAACATCTCACCGTGATAACTTAAGTGAAGTGAGCGTGAAGTGAGCTGTCATTCCACCCGATGCTAGGGATTGACACTACCTATTGACAGCTCACTTTAAGATCACTTCACCTAAGTTTTCACGGTGAGATATTTACAGAATAGCACTACAGCTCAAACATTTGAACACTTCTTTGAAGACTTACATTTGAACACAACAGAAATACTTTGCAAACATTTTTCTCCACATTATGCTGATAGACGACAAACAAGATGGACAAAGATTTTGTGGACGCGATGTGCCTAAGTGCTTGTAATTATTTATTACACGTGCAAAATCTACCAAAACGTCCGAGAAGGCGCGAATGGATGTGTGAAATGCAACGACATTAAATGACGTTGCCATGATTACAGTCATGTGGAAGTGAGACCCTTAATGTATACGAAATTAGTAGGAAAATTGAGGCAAAGCATCGTATGTTCTGTCTCTTACGGCGTGCCGTATTTTTGCTTGGCGAACTTTCAAATGTTAGCCAAACAAAGTGCTTTCACTGTTACAAAATTTATCTGGCGTCGATTAATTTAACTTTTTTGGACAGTTTTTGCATTGTGCTAATGTATTGACATGGGTTTTAGTCCAAAATATGGAAGATTTCTAACGTTAAACCTCATTTCTAATACCACATAACCTAGAAAAAGTATTATATTGCTGTCTCATGACCGGCCACGCGGTGGCTCGATCTAGATGTAGGTATTAGCGAACATGAAATGTATCGTAATAGAAAGAAATGCAGTCATAAACAAAACTTCCTACCGCGCACGACCTTTCGCCACAGCAACGGTCGCGCAACTGAACTTTGCTCTAGTGTGGCAGGCTACGCAAACATTTGAACACATTCCAACTTTGAACGCTTTGATGTGCGCTAAAAAACCGATACCGCATGGCAATTTGCAAATATTTGTTCAACACACATTCAAAGTCCCGTGCCACACGTAACAATCAAAGAAAATCAACAACAACAACATAACAACAATCATAGATCTACTTATCCGTAACATCTCGCACACTATTGTAATTTGACTAAAAATGCACTCAAAAAGTCCTTATGTAATGTCCATTAAAGTATATAATAAACTACCCGGATCAATAAAAAACGAAGAAAAAACTCACACATTTCTAAAAAAACTAAGAGAATTTTTGTTAAAGAAAAGCTACTACTCATTAAATGAATATTTAACTGATATACATACAAGGTTGTTTTTAAAACACCAGTAACCTCTTAAGGGGTCATTGTACTCATCATTATGAACAACTTTTACTATGGGACCAAACCTGAAATCGCGAAAAAAAAATCAGCTGTTCAGTACATTTATCTACATCAAACTCGTCGAAGTTGTTCATAATGATGAGTAAAATAATCAAAGGATGAGTACAATGACCCCTTAAGAGGTTACAGGTGTTTTAAAAATAACCCTGTATAAAGTCATAATTTTAGTAGTCAAAATTAAATATTATATTATACTTATTAATTATTACAAGATCTCCCAATAGATACCTATTTATATTCAATATTATAATTTATACCTACTATTAGTTTATCTCAGAAATTACCTACCTACTGTGTAATAATTATAATTTACAAGTGCTTCCTCTCTCCTAACTCACTTATTTTGCTGTGCCCGACATGGTCCATGTGATCTAATTTTAAGTTTTATCACCTAAGTACTACATGTGGAATGCAATAAAGTATTGAGTATTGACCTATATTTACAAATAAAGCATTCATTCATTAATTCATTCAAAGAAGTCTTCAAATGTTTGAAGCTGTACCTGGCGCCGGCTTTAGACTTACACAGAAATTCATATGAAAACCGGGATCGAATTTTTTTCACGTTGTGTTAAAACTGGTTCCCCATTCATTGACTGAACGCGTTGCAAGCGCAGCCTAACCCCGATTAGGCAATCCTTACGGCTGTTATTAAGCAATCGTTGTTCGCAACCGTTAACCAAACTAAATGGTCACGGTCAATGTCGTTACATAAGTTAATGTCAAAGTCAATTGTAGCATAATGCTGCGGTCATTGTTCGCCTAATGCTACGAGTGGTCAAGTGGCAGTAAAGATATCTTTACTGTGGTGTGGTACAGGATGTGAAATAATATTTTAATATCTAGTTACAATAATTGTAGTACTTACTTAATTTTTATTTTTTTTATTTTACTAAATAAGTTATTTTTTTTTTTTGGAAATTTTAGTTTTCAATGTAACATCTTGTAACATGGCTTTAGAAAAATAATAAAAATTTAAGTAAGTACATAATGTAAACTTACCTACATACTTTAAAAAAAAGCACCCACAAATACCTAAATGCTTTTTTACACGACTGCCCAAGAAAAGGAGTGTTATGTTTTCAGGGTTCATTGTATGTTTGTGAGTTTCTTTATTCCACCATAACTTTTAAATGCCTGGACAGATTTTGATGTATGGGGTATCGTTAGAATCCTTACATCATCCCGCGTGATACTATATATATATATATATATATATAAACACCCTTTCCCACACTTAGTTGATCCAGCAGTGAGCCAATGCATTATTGACTCCACCTTTAGAGCAGAATAACTTGACTCCGGTTTCATATTTTTCGAGCGGAGTGGCAACGTCGCCTTCCCCTTGGCGATGTTGCCAAATATATTTGCAGAAATATATTTATACTCAACATTTTTTTTACTCTAGCATCTAAACAAAAGTGGATCCGTAACGGTAAATTTTTTTATACTCAACAACACTTTTTGGCTCCGAATTTTATCTGAAGACCAATACTTATTGGCTCCATATACAGTGAATTTCAGATACTTCTAACATTCTTTTTTTTTGATTTACACACTCCTTGCATAAAAATGATAATAATTTTCTACCTACATAAGTTGATCCACTCGATATTCTATACGCAATGTTTCATACATTGTTAGATCCACCTCTACTAAGAGGTGCGGCATCACGCACAGCATACTATGTGGTTCCGTTTTATACTCTCCTTGCGGAAATGCATACATACGTTGATCTACTCGATTTTATATTCTCATTGCTTCATACGTTGTTAGATCCACTTCGAAAATAAGGTTATAAGTACTATGTGGTTCCGTTTTATACTGTCCTTGCAGAAATGCATACAAACGTTGATCCACTCGATTTTATATTCTCATTGCTTCATACATTGTTAGATCCACTTCGAACATGAGGTTATAAGTACTATGTGGTTCCGTTTTAAACTCTCCTCGCAGAAATGCATACATACGTTGATCCACTCGATTAATTATATTCGCATTGCTTCATACATTGTCAAATCCACCTCGATTGGTTATAAGTACTATGTGGTTCCGTATTATACTCTCCTTGAAGAAATGCATACGTACGTTGATCTAGTATATTTTATATTCGTAATGCTTCGTACATTGTAAGATCCACCTCGAGTATGGTGGCGGATCCAACAATGTATGAAGTAATGCGAATATAAAATCGAGTGGATCAACATAAGTATGCATTACTGCAAGGAGTTTTTTCAGTTCTCTACATTTAGCGGTCGAAAACGCTACTACGTCAGTCCGGCTCCAGGACCGTACCTCCAAACCTATCCTTCTGCAGCGAGGGGGACAGGGAGACGTTATCTCTCCGAAACGGTTCGCCGCTGCACTGGAGGATGCCTTCAAGGTTCTGGACTGGAAAGGGCTAGACATCAGTATCAATGGCGAGTACGTCAGTCAACTTCGGTTTACGGACGATTTTGTAGGCATGGCTGAGACTACGGAGGACTTTAGTACAATGCTCGATAACCTCAGTAGAGCTTTCGAAAGAGTGGGTCTTAAAATGAACATGGATAAGACATGGATGGAGCACCCACTCTCATGAAGATCGGAGACACTACACTCGAAGTTGTGGACGAGTATGTTGCTTAGGACAAACTGTCCAGTTAGGTAGGTCCAATTTCGAGAAAGCGGTCAATCGTCGAATACGACTCGGCTGGGCAGCGTTCGGGAAGACATAGTCCAAAGAATTGCCGAACTTAAGTGGCAGTGGGCAGGGCATATTGCTTACAGAACAGATGGCCAATCGAGCCGAAAGGTTCTGGAGAGGCGGCCGCGTACCGGAAGACGTAACGTTGGAAGGCCTCCCACAAGGTGGACCGATGACCTTGTAAAGATCGCAAGAAGGAATCCGCTGGATGCGGGAACCACAGTACCGGTCGAAGTGGCGGTGCTTGGGAGAGGCCTATGTCCAGCAGTTGATGTCTTTCAACTGAAATGATGATGATGAGGTATAGAAGATAATAGAGAAGCTTTTGTGCGCTTTTGTGACCTGATGTTACATGTGACAACACCATTAACAGTGAAGCATTCTGACAGTGACAGGCCACAATGGCGTATTTGGTTAAAATACCACCTATCATGCCGCAGGTCGTGGGTTCGATGCCATACCATCACATCCCATCCAGGACAAGTATTTGTGTGCAAGCACATGTCTGTATGTCCTCAGTCTGGGTGTAGTTAGCTATAAAAGTATGCATTTACAAAAAAAAGTGTGTGTGTTAGCTCCGACGCACGACTGGAGTTAACTTCTGTTTTTTGTGCCGTTTCGACTTTCTATTTTTCATCATGTCACTTCTGTCATGCAGGGTTTCTTCAATGAATCAGTGCTATACAAAAATCAACTTTAACGTGTAAAGGCGCTCGTCCGTCTCACTCCACATCTAACCCCTTCCCTATGTCCCCTCTCTGCCCACCTCTCACCAACCCCCTCCCCTCCCTATCTCACCCCTCCCTCTACCCTCTCACACCCCCACATCTCCCTCTCACTCACTCCTCACGCATCCCCTTTCCCAAAACATCCCCCTCCTCCACATCCTCCCCTTCATTACTCTATCCCTCCTACCACTCCTCACCCCTCCCCTCTCACAATCCCCTCTCCTCCTCACCCTCACCTTGCTCACCACCATCTCCCGTTCCCCCGTCCTCTTCCCTCTCACCAGTACTCACCACACCCTCCCCTTCTCCCCCTCCCCTCTCGCCCCCTTCCCTTCCTTATCTCTCCTTTAATACCCCTTCCCCTGACGCATCCCCTTTCCCCAACCTCCCCCTCTGCCTTTCACAGTGGTGCCTCCTATCCCTCTCCCCCTCAACATGCCCCTCGATCTCTCCTTTTACTACTGCCTTCCCTCCCTCTCCCCCTCAACATCCTCCCCCTCATTACTCTATCCCTCTCACAACTCCTCCCCCTATCCCCCTTACCACCCCCTCCACTCCTCACTCCCCCCTTCCTCACCACCCTCTCTCGTTCCCCCCTCACCAGTACTCACCAAACCCCCCGAAAACGAAAACGCGGAACCATGTTCGCGTCTGAAGTTAATGTCGCGATAGCGGCGGCACGCTGTATAATGCAAGAATTAATTTGCTTGAATACCATCCATGTTCTATCTATCTGTAGTAGCCAATGACAAAGCTCGTGAAAAATGGTGTGCTCTGATTGGCCCATTTGAATCGGATCAAATAGTGCTCAAATGCAAAAAAGGTGGATTTGTATAAAAATGTCTTAATTATTATTATTACTCGCGTTAACACTTGTGGCTCCAATCAGAGCCACTTACGTATGGTTTGACTGGCATTGGATCAACAAATACCACCCGGATCAACAAGTGAAAACGGATCAACAAATTACTACCTATATGGCACGATGGAGCCACGAAGTGCCCGTGGGTATATCTATATATATATATATATATATATATATATTTCAAAGAAAATAGTATGGCGGCAGTATGACTACATTTTGAAATCTAAAAAAAATATTCTTCAATTATTACAATATGGGTATCAAATGGAAGGTCACAATGAGTACACTCCAAAAAAAGCTAAGTATATAATTTATTGGCCTAAATTTTACATAGGTAGGGTGTTCATGTAAAACAAACAATTCATCTTGGGTTGCAAACGATTTAATCAGACTTCGTAATGCTGCGAGTGTCTGAATTGCCACTACAATGTATAAAATAAACATAAATAATTAAATAAATTAAAAAACACGACTGCCACGCCAAAAGCGAACTAAAAAATAGAAAATAAGTTGTATTCCTGACTAAACAGATAAATAAAATTATCATTGCAGTCGGGGGACCTCTTAGATTTAAAAGAGTTCCACAGAACAGTCCCCCGACAGCAATGACAATTTTATTTACCTGTTTAGTCAGGAATACAACTTATTTTTTACTTTTTAGTTCGCTTTTGGCGTGGCAGTCGTGCTTTTTATTTTTTTTAATTATTTATGTTTTTATCATCAAATAAGTAGGTAAGTACCTACCTAAGTTAACTTTTAAGAAAACATTGACTACTTTATTTGTATTAGATTATAGCGGAAAATCTCAACAAAAAAATTTCAACTCGTTATTGTCTTTAGCGCTAGTAAAAAAAAAAAAAAAAAGTTTTTACTATTGTCTATGACTTGAGCTTGAGACCAATGAATTTTTAATCAGGCATTACATAATTTAGTTATAATTACCGGAGTAAAAATAGACTGCATTGTTAACTTTGAAGTGGCATTGAATTAGGTACTTATGTTTTTTTTCTACAATTAAATTATTTTAGAGAAACTGGGTTTTTCACGAAATATGTATTTGTGTTTACTTTAATACTGATTAAGATTTTTTGCAAAGAAAATTGTATGTAGGTAAGTACTTAATGGGGAGAGACACTACCAATTTATCCCGCTAGGGGTCGCATCGTCGCTGGTGTTGTGTACTTGTCAAATACCATACATTTTTAGGGTTATGTACCTCAAAAGGAATAAACGGAACCCTTATAGGAACTCGTGTGTCTGTCTGTCTGTCCGTCTGTCACAGCCAATTTGCTCCGAATCTAATGGATCGATTAAATTGAATTAATTTGGTACACATATGAATTTCTATGACCCAAACACGGACGGGTAAAGAAAATAAATGAATTTTGAATATGGGTGTCACTTTTGAGGGCAAATACGAAAATTAAAAAAAAAGTTTTGCAAACTGTACCGTGTGACATATCAAATGAAATGGCTTACTATGAAGGTGTCAAATATATTATTGTTATAATTTTAAAATAAAGTGTTTTAAAGTTATTTAAGAAAATAGACGAGAATTGACCACTCCGGCCCTTATCTCCGAAACTACTGAGACTAAAACTTTGAAAAAATACAGAAAATAGTTCTTTCTCTGTAGATTACAGGAAAACCTATAAGAAGTCTGTGGTCTCAAAATAACATGGTAAATCAACCAATATTGTGAGTGCAAACTTACATTTCCAGTTGGAGTAGGGAAAACATGTATATTTCAACTACAATGTTAAGTTTGTTCTTGGGATAAATTCATGCCAACTACGGAACCCTTCATTGTGCGTGGTCCGACATGCACTAGGCTGGTTTTTTTTTACGTATTATTTAATTAACTAGCTTTTTTTTATCGCAAATGTTTTTTTTTTATTTATTTACTTTTTATTGTTGCTATTTTAATAATATGCTGTTATTACTTTGTGCGCCTCTTTAATTTAGTCTGTGCTAAATAAATGTATTTTCTTTATTTCTTTCTTTCTTTCTTTCTTTTGCCCGCGACTTTTGTCCGCGTAAAATTTCTTGTTTCCCCGACCGCATCGCATCACCTTCCCATGCTATTAATACGTTTTTGCTTAGCGTTCTTGAGACTTTTTTTACTTTTTGCTCGACTCCTAAGGGTCCTAGCGTGATCTTAAATAGCCTATAGCCTTCCTCAAGAATTAGTAGCCGGCGAAATGGTTTTTTTTCCATCAATAGTTTTCTCAGCGCACACCAATTAATGAATTTTATAGGAAAAATTTTGCTATTTTCGGTTACATTACTGCAATTTTCCTAAGGATCTCTAATTTTTGTGAAAATAAATTATAGCTTATGTTACTTCCTGATAATTAAGTTATATATAGGTGAAAAAATAGTTAAAATTGGTCCAGCAGTTTCGGAGCTTATGCGGTACAAACAAACAAACAAAAATTTTTTTTTATAATAATTAGTATAGATTAATAGCGGTCACCGAAACGATCATTCGCAATTGATCAATTGCCATCAATTTCTACTGTAGTAATATTGTCAATCGCTTCAGGGACTTGATAGACGATCAATTTACGCATCAATGTGTATCAATAAAAATTTACAATTGCAATTGATCGTATCGGAGACCCTTTGGTCGCGGGTTGTTCGAAAGAGATACCGCGGCCCTGGCACAGGCAACTGGAGGAACACGGGTGGGTTTTAGTCAGTAAAAGTCTGACACGCCCTCCCGCTCCACCCAGAGCGGGAGAAGACATTATTTTGATGATTTCCCACACACAAAAAAAAAAAAGAAAAAAAAAAGACCCTTTACGGAAAACAAATTAAGTATAGACAATTAAATTATTTCTTGTCATCTTTTTGAGGCCGACTTTACCTGCAGTAAAAACACCTTATTTTGATGATTTCCCACACACAAAAAAAAAAAAGAAAAAAAAAGACCCTTTACGGAAAACAAATTAAGTATAGACAATTAAATTAATTCTTGTCATCTTTTTGAGGCCGACTTTACCTGCAGTAAAAACACATTATTTTGATGATTTCCCACACACAAAAAAAAAAGAAAAAAAAAGACCCTTTACGGAAAACAAATTAAGTATAGACAATTAAATTAATTCTTGTCATCTTTTTGAGGCCGACTTTACCTGCAGTAAAAACAACTTATTTTGATGATTTCCCACACACACAAAAAAAAAAGAAAAAAAAAGACCCTTTACGGAAAACAAATTAAGTATAGACAATTAAATTAATTCTTGTCATCTTTTTGAGGCCGACTTTACCTGCAGTAAAAACACCTTATTTTGATGATTTCCCACACACAAAAAAAAAAAGAAAAAAAAAGACCCTTTACGGAAAACAAATTAAGTATAGACAATTAAATTAATTCTTGTCATCTTTTTGAGGCCGACTTTACCTGCAGTAAAAACACAAACATTATATTGTGTGTTTATTTGTGTTTTACTGTTACTTTTTTTTAGTCCCGATTTAGATTTGGGTTTTTAAATTGGGGTATTTACACAGCAGCAGGTACCTAAGTACCTACAGACTTGTTATTGTAACTTAGCTTTAACGTATTTTTTTTACTTTGTGGTTTACCGAACAGTTCTTTTATTTTACAACTACCTGCAGTAGACCGTAATAAAACGTAGCCTATGTGTTAATCCAGGGTGTTAAGTAACTCCATACCAAAGGAGAATGGACGCTTTTGTATGGGCTCCGTCCCCAGACTGTTTCAAGACTGTATCAAATTGAGCGATACGTCATTTTAAAGCTTATTAGAATGGCTTTATTTTATTCTATGACACCAATCATCGCACTATTGCAGGGAAAGACCTACGAATGATTACATTTTTTTTCAAAACAATGTGATTTTCACTTATTTTACCATCGTCCACCTGTTTTGTCTTGCAGATATCCTGGAGTATGCCTAGACTATTCTATCTATTCAAAGTGTGAAGGAGCGAGATATGATCGAAGTCTTAACATATTTATGTTTCCTTGAGGTTATGACAGTTAGCTTATGCCATCAACAACGAAACTCGTGCAAAGATACTTGAATCTTTTTTTTTTTTCTTAATGATATTATGTTTAGCATTAACAGTTTTTCGTATATACCTATTATTTTATGTAGCGTTCTTTGCGGTGCAGCTACTAGTCTTGTGTTGCGCCTTTATCGCCACACCTGCACACTTGACTTTTCAACTTTTCCCCACCTCCGTATCTCTACGTTAACGTCATGGTGAGGCTTGCGCGCTCCAAACTCCAAGTCTGTGCCGGTAGAATTTACTTTACCGAAACAAGTCTAGGGTGAGGATCCAGAGCAAGAGAGATACAGAAAACCGCAGGGCAGCATGTGGCAAGCTGTTGGGAAGTAGCGACCCCACGGACTGACGTTATTCACCCTGATGCGATGACGCCTCTAGCATTTTGTGCACATGGTTATACTTGCTACGTTACTGTAGAAGTTAGAAATAATATTATTAAAAAATAAAATTAAAATTATTCATGGTTCCTTCCCTGCACGAGTTTTGTTGTTGGTGTCATACAAGAAAATAAAGCTATTGTTACGATCTTTAAAATGACGTATATCACATCTTGATACACCACTGGGGACGGACCCGCCCATTCTCCTTTTATCAAAATTGGTCCAGCCGTTTGAGCGTGAAGAAGTAACAAATATACACACACACACAAACTTTCGCCTTTATAAGTAATAGTGTGAGTATTAGTGTGTATTAGTGTGATAAGATGCTGCGGTTGCGGAAAACCTCAAGCGGCGGAAGTATAACCTTATCGGTAATTATATTTTCAAGCCGTTTGGGGTTGAAACCCTTGGGCCATGGGGTCCGAGTGCTCATAGTTTGTTCTATGAAATCTCCAAACGGCTCACTTCCCGTGACCCAAGGGCTTTTTTCTTTCCCTAAAAACCTTATTCGGACTCATCTGCCTAACCTTTTCCAAATGATGTTGGGGTCGGCTTCCAGTCTAACCGTATGCTATTGAATACAGTACCTATTTTACATGGAGCGACTAGAGCGACTACCTATCCTGATCTCCACAACCCAATTACTGTGTAAATTGGCAACCCAATTACTGGGTAAATTGGCAACCCAATTACTGGGTAAATTGACAACCCAATTACTGGGTAAATTGGCAACCCAATTATGATATCCCTTGGTAAGACTGGTTGTCAAACTTTCGGGGTTCTGACGACCCATTACGACTGTCAAAAATCCACGACTGACAGCGCGCTTTTCGATGCACGGAGGCCTCTCGGTATGTAAAGATGGTCCATCCACTGACCAACCCCGGCAAGCATAGCTTAAGGCTTGTCCTCCCAAAATACGGCGAAACTAAGTAACTTTGTGTCCATTTTTTACAGTAACTAAGTATAGCATATTTTTTATTGAAAAAAAACCGGCCGGTAAAAAAAATAAAAATAGTTTGAGAATGTACAAACAGCGTTCTTTCATATGATACCCCACATGCCCTAGTACCACTACTTTAAATTTTTAAGACCCCCTTTCAGTCCCTGTTGCAAAAAAAATAAAAATATTTTTATTTCTTTCTTATTTGCAAAATAGAAATATATAGATATTTGCGTTTATTTGTAAACGTCATCTAAAACTATTCTAAATTTCAAGTTGATAGCATCAGTAGTTCTTGAGATATCCAGCTGTGACAGACAGACAGACAGACAGACAGACTTAGTCACACCATAAGGGTTCCTTTTTTACCATTTTGGTACGAAACCCTAAAAATACACAGTAATCTACAATACATAACAAGTGATTTAATTTGTCCTGAAATTGTATTTTAGTTTGTAGAACTAAGGAAAAAAAATACTAAACCCAGGTCTATTTCTGTCTATTTTTTCGAATTTTTACCACATTACTCCTACAGTTTTCATTAAAACTGTTCATAAATTTATACAGTTCTTCACAAAATAATAAGGAATGATTTCATGTGATTACTTTTTTAGTTCAATCAATTGATTATTTGTAAATCGGTAGTCACTTCATATTTTGCAAGCATTGTGTCATCGCACTTCTCTTTCTTTTCTATGCAGTCCGACTGTGACCGCGCTTTTTACGGCGGACAAGCCTTAACATGATGGATCGACCCTGCGGCTGTTATTACTTAGCCACGAGCCCCCGAGCCCAGACGTACTACTGTTTACTTTATTATGTGCTACTCATACCTATATACCTACTATTTACTGGCGAGTTGAAGGCCCCTATGGCTATGTATTGATTTTTTCAGGCTGAAACTAGGTCATGTTTATTAAGGTTGTCTATTATAGCCTGTAACATATGGACCGTGTGGGCTAATGGATAAGGCGTCGGACTTCGAATCCGAAGACTGCAGGTTCGAGTCCTGTCACGGTCGAATTGTTTCTTTTATTTGGTTTCTTAGTTTAATAAAATAAATAATTTAAAAAAAAAAATACTAACAAAACAAAATTTAAAAAAAAAATAATTTTTAATTATTGATAGGTTAATTTTGGTTTTGGTTTTTTTTTTGTTTTTATTGTTTATTTTGTTTGGTTTGGTTTTCTCAGCAGTGTGACCGTTTCTAATTCTAAAAACCTAACTACATATTTTTCTTTTCAGCTGTTCTCAGGTATATTCAAAAAAAAAATCCATGGCAATTGAAATTGTACCAATATTATACCGATATTTAGTCTACTAAAAATATGCTGTCGTCATTCTTCGGAGTATCAAATATATACCAATTTAGTGGATACAACCCGGATCACTACATCTCTAGAATAATTATTAAAAAATGAATACCTTCCCTTGGCCATCGCATCACGCGTGAACAGATGGAACAATATTGCGCTAATTCTTTTTTTGTTGTATTTATTATTGTCAGAATCTTAAGAAAGAAAAGATTAAGAAAATTTCACAGAAAATTGGAAATTTCAGAAAACTTAACGACTATTTTAACTTCGCGCGTTTACATTAGAATATTCATAGCTAAGACAGGACAACGTCTGTCGGGTCAGCAAGTTTTTTATAACAACTTGTACATTACCTACATTCTATGCGAATAAATGATTTGATTTGATTTTTTGATAATGTTTTGTTGTTATGTTTATAAATAGAAAACGAGGCTCTCAGTGAAGGATATTCTTGTGCCTATTGCCGTGAGAAAAGACCGGGTTTTATGCATTTAGTACATCTACTTCATGCATCTGCTGGGGAGTTTGTTGCGCCATTCCTTCCCAGCTAAAAACTTGTGTTAATAAAATAATAAGGCTTATGACTATGTTAGTAATACTACTACTTGTGTGCTTTACTTAGTGTAAATTATTTCTTCGCCACTGATCTCAAAACGGTGAAGGAAAACATCGTGAGGAAACCGGCATGTCCTGGAACCAAAAATTCGAAGACATGTGACATCTACCAACCCGCACTACAGCCCACTACTTCTCATAGAGAGGAGGCCTGTGTCCCAGCAGTGGGAACTTTATAGGCTAATATACTTGTGCTTATACCTACAGTTTATCTTTTAAGGGGTCATTGTACTCATCATTATGAACAACTTTTACTGAGAGACCAAACATTAAATCGCGAAAAAAAAAACAGCTGTTTCCTACATTTTGACGAATTATGACCTTGTATGTACTGAACAGCTGATTTTTTTTTTCGCGATTTAAGGTTTGGTCCCTTAGTAAAAGTTGTTCATAATGATGAGTACCCCTTAAAATATTGTCACTGTTTACACTTACAACTTGTTTAATGTTGTTTGTCTTACCAAACAAATAAATATCTCAAAAACATTGAGAGAGTGTAATAATCTTGAAAGGTATGATTCATGATATGACTTGCGATCTTAAAAGTGCTAATTTTATTTACTCACCTAAGTACTTAAGTGTATTAGTGATTTTTCTTTATACCTGAGTAAATATGACACCTGTTTACCTCGATAAGGTAAGCAGGATAAATATTACACCCACATTTCGTCAGATATTTAATAGGGAGTCAAGCTGAGGTATCAAATATAGGTAGTGTCCTATGTACCAAACAAAAAATGTGATAATGCCTCGAGGAGCTCGTGGCTAAGTAATAACAGCCGCACGGGTCGATCCATCAAGTTAAGCTACACTTGCCGGGGTTGATCCGTGGATGGTTGACCATCTTTACATACCGAGACTCCTCCGTGCCTCGGAAAGCACGTTAAGCCGTTGTGGTCCCGGGCTCCCGGCTGTCATTCGTGGATCTTTACGGGTCGTCAGAAGCCAGAAAGTCCATGACAACCAGTCTATCCAACGGGTATCGTATTTACCAAGTTACCAAGTTAAGTTGTGGAGGTCAGATAGGCAGTCGCTCCATGTAAAATACTGGTACTCAGCTGCATCCGGTTAGACTGGAAGGCCATCCAAACATAGTTGGGTAAATGCTAAGCAGAATGATGATGAAATATTTTTTTTTCTCTCTTTATTTATTATTAGGGACTTTTATACAATTGTACATTCCAGTCCCATCGGAACTTATGATGTAAAACGTAATAACACAGACTTAAATGTCGTGCTCACTCAAATGTCTCGCTGGTGGTGGCGTGTGTGTTGGATCATTATGATTAAGTTCCCTTCAAAATGGTTGAGCTAATTGGTGCTGATCCATGCGTCATGTTCGTGAACGGGCGCCGTCAGTTGGGACTGGTCGTCTCTTAGCTGCCACGCCTTATTTTAATTTTTTAATTTAGTTGTTTTTAGTTTTTATCTTTTTTTTTTTTATTACGGACGCTTTTAACGTGCACGTCTTTCTACATTGTTCTCACATGTATATTTTCAATATGAACGATGTAACCAATATTTTGTAAAATATTTGATTTTAAAAGAGTGTCCGTGGAGTTTCTTGCCCGTTCTTCTCCAGGATCTACGCTTTGGAATGGGCAGGTAGCTTCATTTTTCTGACTGACCGACCCAAGACCGACCCTTTGACAATTCAAAAGTGCCTGTAATTGGTTTATTTGAAATAAATGCTTTGAGTTTGAGTTTGAGTTTAATTAAACTGTAAGCAGCTCCGGAGTTAGGTGACAACAAAATATGATGGGACATGCAAACATCGTACATATTTACCTCAAGCTCTCTAAGTAAATCTTCTCTTGCAGACTGAAATCTGACACACTCCGTCAATAAATGTATAACATCTTCCAGCTTGCCACATACCTCACAATTAGGTGAATCAATTTTTAGGGTTCTGTACCAAAATGGTAAAAAAGGAACGCTTATGGTGTCAATCAGTCTGTCTGTCTGTCACAGCTGGATATCTCAAGAACTACTAATGCTATCAACTTGAAATTTAGAATAGTTTTAGATGACATTGACCCAACTATTTTGCAAATATGAATGAAATTAAAATATTTATATTTTTTTTTGCAACAGGGACTGAAAGGGGGTCTTAAAAAACAAAGTGGGGCTACTAGGGCATGTGGGGTATCATATGAAAGAGCGCTGTTTGCACATTCTCAAACATTTTTTTTCTTTTTTTTAGGCCGCATAGTTTTCGACTTCTGAGAAAAATGTAAAAAAAAATACCGTTTCAATTTATCTCCAAAGTTTGCAAAGACAAAAATCTGAAATTATTTCTATGTGGTAGAAGTTTATGTAAAGATTACAGGAAAAATAAAACGATGTCTCCAAATGGCACACTTATTCAGAAATCGGAACGGAACCCTCGGTGCGCGAGTCTGACTCGCTCTTGACCGGTTTTTTTTTCGGCTCTATCTCAGAATACCAGATTCTCAAAATACCAGATTCTCAATATAACAGATTCTCAAAATACCAGATTCGCAATATACCAGAAGTACAGTTAAACACAAAATTTGTTTCAGGCAATTATGTACATCGCATAGGTACTAAAAATAAAGAAAAAAAACATCAAATTATGTGTAGCTGTATTTATTTTACACAATAAATCGTGAAAAACAGTAAGTTAAGATGTCATTTGATTCAAAACAAATAGTGGTCAACCAAAAAAAAAAAATAACGATGCGTTCTGGCAATCTCAAGTCCTTTGAATTTGCACACGAGATGTTCGGTATAAAAGTATTTGTTTCATGCCTCGTCCATGCAGCCACAGTAAAGATGCAGCCGTCTATTAACTAGAATACTATCAGGTTTACGTATGTGTATGACTGGCACCCCTTAATATTTTGTTATTCGCATCCAAAAGGATCGCATTCCTTTTGTCTGAAACAACGCCAATTCGTAACGGGAATAATACTGATAGATTATAAACTAACGGTTCTCACAAAAGTTTTTGATTTAATAATAACTAGCTTTTGCCCTCGGCTTCGCTCGCGTGGATATCGGAAAATATCCCACGGGAACGAACTACCGGGAAATCCTTTCTTATTATATTAAAAAGGGAACCTCTGTGCAAAATTTCAGCTTTCTAGGTTGAAGAGTTTGGGCTGAGCGTTGATGAGTCAGTCAGTCAGGACTTCTCTTTTTATTTATATAGATAGATATACTATTGCTATATCTCTACGTTGACTTCGTGGTGGGGCTTGCGCGCTTTGAACTATGGGTCTGTGCCGGCAAAGTTTATTTTGCCAGAACTGGTCTAGGATGAGGATTCAGACTAAGAGATACAGAAACCCGCAGGACAGCATGTGGCGATCTGTTGGGCAGTAGTGACCCCACGGACCCTATCTCCCGGGAGAAGTCTTGTTCCTCACTTCTGGCCTGCCTTTATTGGCCGGCTGGAGTGAACATTGACGAGGAATAGTGCTCCTACGGCTTTTTTGCCTGTAATGGCTGGCTTGAGTGGAGATTTGCAAAAGCAAAAGTGGTCGGAGGAAGTTAGTATTCCAGTAATATGCTGGTAAGGATCTTGACACTCACTTAATTCCGGGATTGTCCTGATAGCTCAAACTGAAACTCAATTAAATAATTCAATTTATATCAATTAAACACGCACTTTTGAACTGTCAAAGAGTCGGTCAGCTAGTCAGAAAGTTGAAGCTAGTTGCCCATTCCAAAACGTAGATCTCTATGGAGAAGAATGGACAAGAAACTCCACGGACACTCTTTTAAATCAAGATAAAGTAATACAACCCCAGCCAGCACAAACCTTCTGAGTAAGTTTTGTTTAACAGCAGTCATAGAAACTAATTGCTGAATAAGACTACTGTAATTAGCTGATTTGGCGCTTACTCAGACGTTATTCAAGCAATTTGGGCACAAATTATACTGCTAATAGCTGTGTAATAGCAACGTAACAGATGAATAAGTTTTGAATAATTGTACGACAAGCTGAGTATCTTTTGCATAAAAGCATTTTGTTCTTTTGTACAAGTATTACAGCTCTGTTAGCCAGATGATGAATGAATGGTGAGTGAACTATGGTTAAGTCCCTCAAACCTCAGATATTCAGAGGATACACAGCGTTTAGCTTATTTCAGTATATATTATCAAGAAGTTAATCAAATTAAATTGAAATTGACAAATCCCAACACCCGCGGTATGCGTTTGTTGGTGAACTGCGACATTGAAATATAATATGGCCAAATTATATTGCCTATCGTCAGTAAATTTTACCCTTATTTATGCTTAGAGAAGGAATTTGTTGGTGCGCATGCAACTTTACTGTGTATACATATATACATTTCGTATAAAATTTTCACGCGCTACCTGATAAGCCGGGTTTTGGAGAAATAAACAATATTTCGTCTAATGGTTTGTTTTTACGTGTGAAATATTTTTTATGTTTTATGCAGTTTATGGGTTCAAAAATAACCTTGTAATACTTTTATAAGAATATTATACCGATTTCGTTATTAAAATTGAGTATTTGAGTATAAAATTCCATAAAATTGTAATAGGTTATGTTATTCGATATGGCGACGCTTATTCTGAATAAAATCTGATTGCACAGCGGCTTATCATCTTATGTCTGCTTAACAGACCTTACGTGTCCACTTATTCAGTTGTTCTCTGGTTAAAAGAGGTCTGCACTCAACATATTTTCTATAACGTTTCTATAATCACACACATTCGTACTGTAAATCAAACAATTAGGATTCAGTCTTATAGTAATGAAAACCCACACTATAGGTATATTACCTATTTGTTATTTTTAGCTCTTATCAAATTCAGATAATTATTTAATAATCAATATAAAAAAGCTTTTTAACAAAAATACTTATCGATGAAGTCGTTAGGTATTTTTGTTCTACAATCTAATCATATAAATAATATCTGATGAGTTTTAGTATCTACCAAACACAGCTCTTCATTCCAGTTTTTGGCTTACCATTGTTTAGGAACAATTTGGCAATGTAAAATCTAAGAAGTAGTGAAGTATCATACTATTAATCATTATGTTATCAATTCGTAAAGTTAACATTAATAAACATTAGTCTTGATTACTGTTGGCGACGACAACACAAAGAACTACCTAATTAACTGATTGTAAACGTATAATTAAGTTTGATTGAAATACCTAAATAAATAACAATAAAAGTAGTCATAGATATAAGTAAATTGTACCTACTGAAGCATAGGATTAGTTTAATTACCTATCCTATACACCTTACATACTTTAGTACATAACATATACACACATACATATCTCAGTAAACTTGATGGAAGAATGTCTACTTTTCGTGATTACCCAGCAAACTTCTGCATAAAAATCTGTTACTATTGTTGTTACCACACTTAGCTGCACATGACGGTAATTTCCTACTTAAAGTGGCATAAAGCAGTTATAACAGCTATCTTAATTTCTTTTAAGTTACTATATGCTTCATAACAGAAACAGCGCCTATTTTATACAGCAGCTGAATAACTATGAAAATGTGGTGTTTAATAGAACTAAAAGAGAACAGAATATAAATTATCCAGTATCATGCTTGCTAATGGAATTTTATACCAATGTTATACAAAAGGTTACACAAACTCTTGAGTAACAGGTCTTTTTATGATGATTATTCAGTTTTAAGAAATAAAATCGGCAAATTACAAAACTTACTCAGCTAATAGCATTATTATAGCAAAAAAAATAATTAATACAGAACTTCGTAATACACACAGCTTCTATACATATGTAATAAAGCTTAACCTTGCATAAGGTTACATTGTTGGCCAGTTATATGACTTGTGTGCTGCCTGGGACATCCTGGGTACATTATTTTTGTTGCTTCTACATGTGAGAACAATGTAAAAAAATAAATAAAAATACTTAAAAACAAGTCAAAATATAAAATTAAGTAAAACTAAGCCCTGGCAGAAAAGAGACGACCATACGCCGAATCCCTCTCTACTCCTCATAAGCACCTCGGGACATGTTGCCCTCTTGTCACGAAACTGTGCTAGCGACCGTTTGCGGGGCCCATTATTGAGTGTGCAAGTCACTTCCTGCCATTTTATCTGTGTATTTTATATAAAACATTGGTCAGGCAGGGGCCACAGTCTTTCCATAGTTCTAGGGTAACCAATTTTGTTTCCATGTTCTGCAATAGTCCTCACCAAGCGGGGGTTGTCCTTGGATGCGCTTGCATAGTGCATACAGGGAAAATCGTCGGTTGGTGTCTCCTCCTAATTTAAAATTGTCTAAGGGGCATCTGCGAGTTGGCTTCGGTCCCTCGTACGCCTGCCAAAGGTCCAGTACCCCAGGACCAGGGTTACTTACTTATTAAGATTAATATTTTGATTTCGACTGTACGAAATCTAATATATTGCGAATCTGGTATTTTGAGAATCTGTTATATTGAGAATCTGGTATTTTGAGAATCTGGTATTCTGAGATTGAGCCTTTTTTTCATTAAAAATCCAAAACTATTGAGCGGCATATGTCCAGCTCTCAGTCTGTGAGTTGTAACTATAATTTTTCTGCTAAACCTGAATATGTAATTTGGACAAGCCTGTTTTCATCAACCGGGCAAAAAACATAGTGTTGCTACTGAGAAACCCCCAATAAAAAAATCTAATAACACATTAGTTGACCGACCCAAGGATTGATTTTTTTATTTTGATGGCACACACAGGCTTTAAAACGATCATGTTGTTTTAAAACTTTTTGCAGACGAATTTTTGTTATTTTATTGATTGTTAGGGTTCCGTACCTCAAAAGGAAAAAACGGAACCCTTATAGGATCACTTCGTTGTCTATCTGTCTGTCTGTCAGCCTGTCAAGTATCTTTTTCTCAGGATCGCGTGGAGGTATCAAGTTGAAATTAATATCAAATCTATGGACCTTGGAGCTCTAAAAAAATCAACCTCATAAGCCAACGCAATAAAAAAATATGCGACATATTTTGATACTCGCAAGTAAAGTAACGGTAAACGGTAAGTACCTATAGACCTGTACTTACCGTTGACCTAGAATCATGAAATTAGGCAAGAAGCAAGGTCGCACAGCACATGTAAAGGAAAAAGTCGGGAAATAGTAAATTAATAATTTTATAACACATTTGCTCGTAAAGGGTCTCTTATTTCACCAATTTCAATATCGTAATGTATGTCATTACGTAGGTACTCGTGCGTTATCGTAAAGTAAAATGCACGAGTTTCTTTTTAGTAAGGTAACTACTGTTTATCATGATGCACCGTCTAAAACGAACGGTACTTTTTTAAATCATAGCAAAGAGGTTTTATGTCAGAAAAGTGGTCAACATTTTATGAATAAAATTAACTTTGGGATAAAATAAAATTAAAGAATTAAAAGATAAACATTTAATTCTTAAATTAATTAAATTAAATAATTAATTTTGACAATAACTTACAACCATTTAACTGTAACAAAAACAAAAAAAATATTAATTTACTTTAATAATACTGGCTGTTTATGTGCCTTTGCCTTAAAAAAAGTGCTGATGCGTGCGCATCGCTAATTTGTGAACAAGTAAAAACTATTCCGCGCGTTTTTTCTATTCGCTGTATTGTTTTTATTTGAAAATGTCGTCAAGTAATGATGAATTTATTCATTCGACACCGCCAGAAGTCTCAGAGGCAGCGAGAAAGCTTAATCTAAGCTTCTTGCCCGAAAAATCGACCGATAGATATACTTACAAGCGTATCAAAATTTCATCGTATGGAAAACAAGCAAAGATGCAAATTCATTTTCAGAAAGTGTGTTTTTAAAGATTTATTCGTTTAAGAAAGTCCGAGTTTTATTTATTTCCTCGCAAATATGTTATAAAACGTCGTATGACATACGTGCGCTTTGATAATTACAGCCTCTGCTTTCTTGTAGCCCTCGCCTACGGCTCGGGCTAGCAATATCGCCTCGGCTGTAATTTTCAACTTACCGCTCTTATATCATAATCATAATGTACTATTATCACTTAATAATTTTTTTTTGGAATAACAATCTTAAATTTGCAGTTGGAGAATTGACCGTGACGTATATCAATGTATGGGAGAACATGTGTTTCAACTAAAATGCTATGTTAGGGTTCCGTAGTTGAATACAATTTTTCTCAAACACAAGTTTGAGAAAAATTGTATTCAACTACGGAACCCTTCATTATGCGTGGTTCAACACGCACTTGGCCGGTTTTTTTATTGAAATATGCACAAGGATTCCTTTGTCCATAATACTTAAATTTAAATAAATAAATATTTTATCGCGCTGTTAGAATATGTTATTTCTTGATTTAATTTTATTACGAGTTGTTCTAACCTAAAAAGATTTGCAACCTTTGAAATATCCTTCAAATAACAATAAAATCTATTCAAACCTGATGCATCGATCATGACTCAGATACACCCATCTCCTTCTTATAATGTAAAATTCGGAAGTGCGAGAGGGATGGACATAGGTTGGAAATCCAGAAGGCTATTGCGGTTTTTACTATATCAGAAATGTTATTAATTTGTATATTGTAATTAGGGTTGCCAACTTTTTCTAGAAGAAGTAGAGTATATTTGATTTTAGAGAGGGTCAATAAAGAGTACAGATTATTAAAAAGAGTACCTACCATTTATTGCACCCTAAGACGACCCACTGGCCAATAAAATAAAAATGTAATTTTTAGCACTTTACATAACAATTTTTTACTAGGTATTGTTTTTTAAGTTTACTTAGGTTGTTTTTAAAAGAATTTTATGACTCCAAACATCCCAATTCTAAGTTAATATAGGATCAGGAGCTCATTTTTAATCAATTTTAATGAAGCCCTTGTTCAACTCTTCTTGCCACTTCACTTTCATGGCTGGCATCAGTGAAGATTATGCCAAAAATTTCAATTTATGTTAAAAAAGTATTTTAGCGTACTCTATTAGTGTTATAGATTCTAGAGTACACCTACAAGAAAAAGAGTACAATACTCTATTTTAGAGTACGGTTGGCAACCCTAACTGTAATGGAAATCTACATCAACGGCTGTGCCGTTAGAGATGGTCAGAAAATAAGGAATGTCTTGGAAAAGACCTTTGAGTCATGGTTTTTCCAACCTATGTTGGGGTCGGCCTCCATCGGCTTCCAATCTCATAGATTGCAGCTGAATACCAGTATTAGGGTTCCGTACCAAAATGGTACTTAAAAAAAGAATCTTTATGCGCACCTTACTCAGACTGTCTATCTGTCACAGCCGGATATCTCAAGAACTATTAATGCTATCAACTTGAAATTTTGAACAGTGTTCACGTTGATAACGTTCGCCCAACTATTTTGCAAATAAGAAATAAATAAATATTTTTTTTTTTTTCAACAGGGAGTGAAAGGTGTTCTTAAAAATTCGAAGTCGGTTTACTAGGGCATGTGGGATATTTTAAGAAAGAACGCTGTTTGCGCATTCAAACATTTTTTTTAGGCCCCAGTTTTCGTCTTTTGTTGAAAAATGTAAAAAAAAATACCGTTCCCCCCTCTTGTCTCCGAAGTTTGCATAGAGAAAAATCTGAAATTATTCTATAAGATAGAAGTAAAGGAAAAATAAAACGATTGTCTCTAAATAGCACTCTTTTAAAAAAATTGAAACAGAACCCTCGGTGCGCGAGTCCGACTCGCTCTTGACCGGTTTTTTACAAGGAGCTACTGTCTATCTAACCTGGGTAACATGATACCCCTTGGTAAGACTGGTTGTCAGACTTCCGGGCTTCCGATTACGAGTAAGAACTGTAAAGATCTACGAATGACAGCCGGTACCCCGAGGCACGGAAGTGTCTCAGTAATATCTAATGGATGGTCACCCATCCATAGACCTTCGTTCCTTTCATTACAGAGAAATGATGAGCATTGATGACCTTGCTTGCTCAACTCAGCCTATCGCAGACCACTGCTGGACATAGGCCTCTCCCAGTCTGCGCCACAACACCCTGTCCTCCGCCTTCCACATCCAGTCTGTCCCAGCCACTTTCTTCAGGTCGTCGGCCCATCTAGCTGGGGGGCGTCCCACACTACGCTTACCGATACGCGGTCTCCACTCCAGGACTCGTCTGCTCCACCGGCCATCGGTCCTTCGACAAACATGGCCAGCCCACTGCCACTTCAGTTTGCTGACTCTGCAAGCTATGTCGGTTACTCCATAACACTTTTCTCAAGATTCCTCTCAAAGATTTGAAACTTTTTAGGTTTCCTCTTGAATTATTTTCTTCCAATGTTTTAATAATAGCTCGTGGCTAAGTAATAAATAAAATAAATAAATAAATAAAACTTTAATTCAGACTAGGTCCATAACTATGTTAGTTTTTTGATGTAAGTATTGTTAGTTTCAAACAGTAAGTAATGATTTATTATTATTATTATTTTTAAGTGTCTTGACAATTCTCGGGACCCTCGGGGTCCCGGACCTTTAGAAGGCATACGAGGGGCCAAAGCCAACTCGCAGAGGCCCGTTAGACGCTTGCAATGAAATGAGGCACCAACCGAGGATTATCCCTGTACGCACCATGCAAGTGCACCCAAGGACAACCCCCGGTTGGTGTAGGACTATTGCAGTATATGGAAACAAAGACATTGGACTATGGATTTGAGTGGCTAAAGTGGACTGGTTGCCTAGAACTATGAAAGGACTATGGCCCCTGCCGGATCAATGTTTTATATTATTATTAACTCAGACCTAGGACTGTCCCCACCCAGTGTCTCTGAAAGGGACAATCCGCTCTGGCAGCGATCATTTTTAGAATGCTGTTGTTACTACCATGCAGACGCTGCAGTAAGGAGGCCGCTTTCTTTCGCATAATGGCATGGAATCCATCTGTGCGAGCCTCTGCGAACATGCCCGAAGCACTACAAATACAGCTACACTAGTAATAACAGCCGCACGGGTCGATCCATCAAGTTAAGCTACGCTTGCCAGGGTTCCTCCGTGCCTCGGAAAGTACGTTAAGCCGTTAGCCCCGGCTGTCATTCTTGGATCTTTGACAGTCGTTACGGGTCGTCAGAACCCCGAAAGTCTGACAACCAGTCTTACCAAGGGTTATATCCTATTATCCAGCTACTGAGGCATTTGCTCCATATAAAATACTGGTATTCAGCTGCATCTGGCTAGACTGGAAGCCGACCCCAACATAGTCGGGAAAAAGCTATAGCTATATGCCTATCTGACCTCTGGGTAATACGATACCCCTTGGTAAGACTGGTTGTCCGACTCTCTGGGGTTCTGACGACCCGTAACGACTGTCAAAGATCCACGAATGACAGCTGGGACCAACGGTATGACGTGCTTTCCGAGGCACGGAGGAGTCTCGGTATCTAAAGATGGTCACCCATCCACGGAACAACTCAGGCAAGCGTAGCTTAACATGATGGATCGACCCGTGCGGCTGTTATTACTTAGCCACGAGCTCCTCGTTTGATTTAGTATTTTGATAAAAAACCCGTGTTACAGCTTATCAGGGCCCCACCATGGTTAAAAAAGTTATTTGATTATTACCGTCCGTGTGAGAGCAATGCGACTAACAAAATAGATCGAAATTGTCTAAAAAAAACCGAAAAAAAATAAAATAAAAACACTAAATAGTTAGGTGTTTGCAGGTTGTAATCACTCTTAAAAATCAGAGCTTTGTAGGTCGGTACTCATTAATAGAGGATTTACAGGTGTCTGATGACTTCATGACGTTTGTACTAATTATATTTTTATCTTAATTGGGTGCATTAGATGTGTGTCCGCAAATGACGACTTTTAAGTACCTAGGTAGTACCTACGTCCTATGAACCTTAATAGGGATGACGCCTAGGTAAAAAAAAAAATATATATATTTAAAAAAATATATATTTATTAAAAAAATATTGGACACGTATTTTTTGATTTATCATATTAATTTTAAAAAAATACTTAGATGAAACGCATTAAAATTGGGGAGTGAGGGCTCGCTACGTCACAACTATAACAAACTAAGTATACAATCTAGCAAGGAGTGACGTCATGCCACATTTAACTCAATGAATCGCCGTATCTTTTGATTACCTACGTAAAAAAAGAAAAATTACTATGCTCAATATTTTTTTAACTTAACGGAAAAAAAAAGCGGCCAAGTGCGTGTCGGACTACGCACAATGAAGGGTTTCGTAGTTGGTATAAAATTATCAATTACAGTTGAAAAGCATATTCTCCCATACATTCCAACAGTACTTAAATGTAAGTTTGTACTCAGAATATTGAGAGAGTTACCATGTTATTTTAAGACTACAAACTTCTTATAGGTTTTTCTGTAATCTACAGGTATATACCTATTTTCTGTATTATTTTCAAAATTTTAGGTTAGGAGATAAGGGAATGGTCAATTTTCGTCTATTTTCTTAAATAACTTTAAAACTATTTATTTTTAAATTATAAAAAAAAAAAAAATTAAAACCCTCATAGTAAGCCCTTTCATTTGATATGTCACACGGTACATTTTGCAATTTTTTTTTTTTAATTTTCTTATTTGCCCCCTAAAAGTGACCCCCATATTCAAAATTCATTTATTTACTTTAGCTGTACGTGTTTGGGTCACAGAAATCCATATGTGTACCAAATTTCAACTTAATTGGTCCATTAAATTCGGAGCAAATTGGCTGTGACAGACGGACAGACAGACAGAGAGACACACGAGTGATCCTATAAGGGTTCCGTTTTTTCCTCTTGAGGTATGGAACCATAAAAACAATTTAGTCATCAAATGGTTAATCATCTGAATCATTTTGAAGCTTATTGTTAATCCATTGCTTTATATGTTCGAAAAATTTGTCTGCTCGGCAACGAAAATAAAGCAATGAATGTTATTGAACTATCAAAATGGAGCCGATTCCTACTGTCAGTGTGTTATGCAATTACCCCGCAAGCCACACAGCCTCGCTACCACCTTGCAGTCTGAATACCAGTATTTTCCATGGAGCGACTGCCTATATCACCTCCACAACCCAGTTACTGGGTAACACGATACCCCAGGCAAGACTGGTTATCAGATTGTCAAAGATAATCGTATGACAGCTGGGACCAATGGGGAAGAAAACTGTCAAATTAGTTCCGCGTAGATGGCGCTAAGTGTTTATTACTTTCATTTTATTATTTTACGCTGGATGTGGAGGTCAGATAGACAGTCGCTCCATGTAAAATACTGGTATTCAGCTGCATCTGGTTAGACTGGAAGCCAACCCTAACAGACTAGAATATTCTTTATTACACTACGACAGGAAGAACTCAACTCAATTTCGTGTATCTTCGGAAAAACCGAAACATAGCGGACGAAATCTGATTGTTGACCAATAGAAATTGATTTATAAATATTTCCACATAAATCATTATAGATTGACGCACTAATTCTTCACTCCATTATTGGACCACACATATAATTCGGCAAAGTTCGGTTTTTCCGAAGATAACCGATGGAACCTCTGAGTCCTGTTGTACTATACGTAGGTACAGGTCAAGTAACCACAAAATGTCAAATTTTCTCCTTTGATTTTGAGCTTAACCATCAACATTTTAAGGTTTAAGATCATTTGGAGAAATTTGACAGTTTGACCTGATGTGCTGTTGTCTGTACACAACACGAATAGGGAAGGCAATTGTCAAAATGGCGCTGTCGTAGCTAGTTCCCAACACAAACTAATAACACAAGGCGTGAGGTGGTTTTATTTTATTTTTGCGAAAAAGACGCGTTGTTGTGTTCCTAAATACTTCGAAATTGGAGTCCACCATTTCCCGAAAGACTCTAAAATTAAAAGATTGTGGATTAAAGCTCGTAAAGATTTAAAAAAAATAAACGGAGTTCGAAACATTTTGAAGCAAGTGATGACGAGGAAATATTTAAGGTTTTAAATTCCGATACTTTGATTCCGATTAAAAATATTGAAATAACCGAAAATAACGAAATAGTGAAGTAGAACCAAATTCATGAATTAACGAAATGTCAAATTTATTAGAGACCTTAGGGACCTAGCTATGCTCACGCCATCTACAATTAGTTTTGCCCGACCTTCCCCTTTACAGTAATTAAAAATATAGAAATTGTACATAACTTGACACAATGGACAGTCTTATTGCTAAAAGCGATTTTTTAAAGACAACCTTTGGATGGATTCAAACAACATACACTGGCCTGCAAAAATAAGTATTACACTTTTAAAATTGCAATATTTTTTTAAATACACAAGATATACTTTCGAAACAAAAAGGACTCGAAAAAGAGTTCAATTTTGTACATAAAAACTGGCACGCCTGAGCTAGGGAGGCTAGTCAGAAGCCGCAGACCACCACCTACCACCCTCAGGGCACTAACACAGGCCCTGATAGAAGAATGGGAGAATATTCCCCAACATCGGCTCCGAAACCTCGTGTTCAGTAGCCGAATCGACTCGAAGCTGT
The DNA here is from genome assembly GCA_905163495.3 of Cosmia trapezina. NCBI lineage: Eukaryota > Metazoa > Arthropoda > Insecta > Lepidoptera > Noctuidae > Cosmia > Cosmia trapezina. The sequence continues at coordinate 9,551,052 of LR991049.1, forward strand.
AAACAGAGCCCGAGGAGGCAATACCAGTTATAAAAAAATAAATAACATATAAATCATACTTGTAAAATATGTTAATTGAGTTTTATGACACTATAAGCTAAAAATGGCTATTTTTATTGTTTTATCTTTTTTTAGACTTAAAAATGTTACTATAAAACGTTTTTTTATTTTAAATCTCTAACTTCTATATTTTAGAAAAAAAAAAAAATCTTAAAAGTGTAGTAGGTACTTAGTTTTGCCAGTGTAGTTGGAACATTGTTTGAACAAGATACGCGCAATAAACATAACCCTTCCTTGGCATTCGGGTAAAAATACTAGGCTGAGGATAAATCGACTGGAGTGATGAGCATCCTAATTGCGGAACACACTATCAATCGGAATTGGTTTCATTTTGACGGTTCAACAACATTCATTGCGTTGCGAGCATACAAATTTTTCGAACTAAGAAGCAATGGATTAGCAATTTGCTTCCAAATGATTCAAATTCCGATTGATAGTGTGTTACAGTCCGCGAGGCGTAAGCTGAGCTTTGCATTTGTGTGAGTGATCACCAAAATGGCACGAGAGTCCATGACAAAAAATTTTGCTTATCGTTTTACGTTTTACAACAATGCGACATAGTTTTGGTCATGGCCTCTCGTACTAAAAAAAAAAACAAAAACTGATTGCCAAAAGGCAATATAAACCGGTTTTTTAAACAAACAAAGAACGCGTCGCGCTCTATGCCGGACGTCACACCTACACAAATTCCGACAAAAATATCAGACAAAAATTCCACTGATTTTTCCATTCCAAGAGCATATTATCTAAGAGATCCCGACAAAAATTCCACTAATATCCGACAAAAATTCCACTAATTTTTCCATTCCAAGAGCGTATTTCTAAGAGGCCGTTCCTTCAAAATAATTGGACCATGACAATATAGAAAACGCTACGAGAACATATTTATTACATGTATTAGTACATTTCGTCACGGTATCTGAGTCTACGTAAATTTCCACCGCCTTCTCGATGTTAATAAGTATGAAATTAAACCTTAAGGTAGGGTCACAGTTGTGTATTTAGAATAACCAATATTTATTTGTGGTGACCAGTAACACAGGTCACCACAAACCTATATTTCCCAAAAACCTATATCGGGCACCAGTCTCTCACAAAGGTGGAATACAGCTGACTCATTTTTAGGGTTCCGTACCTCAAAAGGAAAAAACGGAACCATTATAGGATCACTACTTGTTTGTTCGTCTGTCTGTCTGTCTGTCTGTCAGTCTGTCAAGACCCTTTTTCTCAGGAACGCGTGGAGGTATCAAGTTGAAATTAATATCACATACGTAAGTCTGTGAAGGGGCCACAGACTTGCGTATGTGAAAAGAATTTATCCCAAAAATGGTTTATGGCAAGAAGCAAGGTCTCCCAGCGCAAGTAAAGGAAAAAGTCCGAAAATTGAGAATTTGTAATTTTATGACATATTTTTTTTTTTTTTTGGGATCCAATGTTAAGTTTGTTTTTGGGATAAATTCTTTTCAACTACGGAACCCTTCATTGTGCGTGGTCCGACACGCACTTGGCCGGTTTTTTTTTTGTACACATTTACAATAAGTCTGCTTTGTGAAGAGAGAATAAATGTCATTTGATTTGATTTTGATTATTGTTTACCTAGGTATTTTTGATGTAAAGATAATAATAATATAATAATAATAATATAATCATTTTATTATCAGGCAACTAGGCCCATAGATAAAATACACAAAATATCTTAAGCAATAATAAACTAATACATATGAATAAATCTTATTAAAAAACTATAACTATACACGTAACGTTGTCAGCGTCGTGTTCCGCTGCGCGGTGGTGGTGGTGCATAATAAAATTAATGGCTACAACTAGGCCAGGCGCACTCTAAAAATCTATATAAATAAAAAGAGAAGTCCTGACTGACTGACTGACTCATCAACGCCCAGCCCAAACCCTTTTTTTTTTGTGGATGGGAAATCATCAAATTACTTCTCGCGCTCTGGGTGGAGCGGAAGGGCGTGTCAGACTTTTACTGACTGAAACCGTGTTCCTTCAGTTGCCTATGCCAGGGCCACGGTATCTCTTTCGAACAACCCGCGACCCCGGTGGCAATCCCTTCAACCTGAAATCTGAAATTTTGTACAAAGGTTCTCTTTATAATGTAGACAAGGAATAAGGATGAATTTCCCGATAGTATATACGTTGCCGTGGGATATTTTCCGATATGTACGCGGGCGAAGCCGCGGGCAATAGCTAGTTCCTAGTAATGTTATTTATTGGATAAACTGCAATTCTTTTTTAACTGTCTTCTAAAAAAGGAGAAGGTTATGTAGGTATTTGGAGTTTTTTTTTACTAGAAAATTACCAGTTCATATTTCAGATTATATTATATATATAACTTTTCTGGTATAGGTATTATTCTATGAACACATCCTAACTTTAACTATACCTACAATGATTTGGAAATCCCAGTAATTACACTAAGATTACTGAGAGCATTGTTTACTTCTTGCTTATGAATATTTCCATAATTTTCACACTAGTTTCAGTCGAGGGCACTTGCCCAGTTCTTCTTCAGTCGTCAGCTGCCAAGGTCCGGCCTGTCAGTTTAGAGTCTAACGAATATGTGTTTTGCGAATTTGATCCTTAAAGTTACTAGAAATTTTCCAAGTGTCGAGAATGCATTCTCTCGCGGTCGGACTGTAGTCTTTTCCCAAAGACTTAGAGTAGGCTAGATACCGCAAGCCATCCGACTAAACATGACGCGCTAAGTACTACTTTATTTTGTGTTCGATCGCGCCAGTGGCGAGTTGTGACGTCGAGGATATAAAAAAAATCTGTTAGCTTCGTTAGAAGTTAGAATCGTTTCAATCGCTAAGCGTCAGTGAGCTAACATGGAGCTCACTGACGCTTAGCGATTAAAACGATTCTGTTTACGTTGAGCACATCAATAAATGGCTGTAGTCAAGTTATAGTTATAAAAAAGATGACACGCTCGGTTTTCATACTATCTAATGAACAGGCGGTATCTAGCCTACTCTAAATCTGTGTCTTTTCCCAACTATGTTGAGCTCGACCGGATGCAGCTGAATACCAGAATGTTACATGGAGCAACTGTCTGTCTGCCTTCCAGAACCCGCAGTTACTGGGTAACACGATACCTCTTGGTAAGACTGGATTCACACATACAAAATTAATTCGAACAACTATCGAATGATACCTAGTCAAGTTGGATGTTGATAATTATAATAATATGGCTAACTTTTTTTTTTAAATTAAGTACTATAATTTGTATTTCGACGGGTTCTGTGCTTCCCGCATCCAGCGGATTCCTGCGGCCTTCACAAGCTCGTCGGTCCCCCTTGTGGCAGGACTTCTAACGTTACGTCTTCCGGTACGCGGTCGCCACTCCAGTACCTTTCGGTCCCATCGGGCATCTGTTCAGCGAGCAATGTGCCCTGCCCACTGCCACTTAAGTTTGGCAATTCTGGGGGCTATGTCGGTTACCTTGATTCTCCTACGTTTCTCTTAATTTCTGATTCGATCACGTAGGGAAACTCCACGCATAGCCCTCTCCATTGACCTTTGGGTGACTTTGAGCTTTCTAATAAGGGCCATTGTGTTGAAGTTTGTTGAAGTGGCTGTGCTTGGGTGAGGCCTATGAAATGATGATGATGATAAATGATAAAGATAAGATAAGATTTATATTTTTTTTTCTTGTTTTTTTTTTATTTTTTTTTTAATGTTTTTTTTTTTTGAGGTTTGTACAATCACTTTTACACGTCAATCATATTTTGATGATGATTTTATCTACATAACACCACGGCTGTATTGTTCGAAGGGTTAGGCAGAAAAAGCACGTACAGTACCCCCACATTTCGCCACCCGTTATGTTTAAGTCCCAAGTAACAGGGGCCGAGCCTATTGCCATCAACCGGGCACAAACCCAGACTGAGAAATTCCAGAGGAACACTTTGCTCGACGCGGGAATGGAACCCAGTAGGTACCTCGTGCTCAGCAGTAGCAACCACTAGATCAACGAGGCAATCATAATAATTTATCTACGTTGCAGTTAATTATGCTCGAGCAAGGCTAGATCCACAGTGATAGTACGCACGGCTACAGATCAAGCTATAAATTTCCAGTATAAGCTGATCTCGCATTGTATAGGATTTCTTTACAATGAGAGGTCAGTGTAAACTGGATCTGTATAGCTTGATGTGTAGCCGTGTGTACACCGGATGGTGTTTGAACTCACGACCTCATGCTCGCCAATACTCGACAGTTACTTAACCCCTGAAGCGTCAACTGTACACCCGTGTGTACATAAGGAAAAACCTTTACATAATGTGGGAATGTAAATTGAAAAGTATGGTAACACGAGATGAAGGATGGCAACACTGGGAGAATGGCAGAACGACGGATACATGAACGACGGTGTATGCGTTAAAAGTGTACTTTGGTTAAAATAAACCAGTCAAAGTACAAATTGGCTGTTTACTTTACCCTCGATCCCACATAATAGGTATATATATGTGATATAAGCTTATATCATATACGTAAAAAAACATCATCCGATGGAAAACCAATCATCATCAGTAGTTGTGAAGCTATGGGGTTCGCAACTAAGCCCCCCCTCCACCCCCTGGGTTTTTGGGTTTATAAATTAGTACATAGCTTACAGGCTAAGGGTTAAGGGGATACATCGGTAGTAGTAGTAGTAGCGGTAATATATTCAGCGCAAGTCACAATTTTTAAAGCCTAAAAAAAAGTAAAACTTAGTGTGGCAACTCTGTTTACCTGTCATTACGTTTAAAGTTAGGGTTTATGAACAATCCCTTTAGTGGGATTATACTTGGTAAGTTTAAATGGGAGGGTTTTAGGGACTGTCGCCGTCTCGGACAAAGAGCTTCGTATAAGTAAAATAGAACTTCACTTCAGGTAAGTTCGTTTATAATATAATCTTATAATTATACTCACTCTTTGTCCGAGACGGGATAACGAGTAGATGTTCAAAGCAGGATTGTGAATAAACACTAATTTGTTAATTAGACATGAGAATTTTTTTTTTTTTCACGAACGACTGCCGGGACCAACGGCTTAACGTGCTTTCGGAGGCACGGAGGGGTTTTGGTATGTAAAGATGGTCAACCATCGACGGACCAACCCTGGCACTGGCAGGCAACCTGATGGATCAACCCTTGCGGCTGTTATTACTTAGCAACGAGCTCCTCCAAAACTGGAAAGAGGGTGATAATTAGGCCCATTTATAATTCTTTTACATTGTGTTCTTTCCATAACCACAGATTAATACAGATGAGACACTCCGCAAAATCATTTAAATAAAAAGCGACTCTTGCTACGACACAATAAAGTGCAATTCAGGTCGCACAACGCTTATTACCTACAGTTATATTCAACTACAAGTGGCCTCCCTTTCTATCGCGTAACTCTTATAGCTTCTGACCTACTGAATTAGCCCCGCGGACGGGGCCCGCCGCGTACTTGTAGCTTCATACCTAATCTGCGGAGTGTCCCATCTGTATTAATCTGTGACATAACATCGACGTACTTAAAACATTGCATTCCGGAGCCTGTGCCGCGTAAAATAAGTTAAGTAAATAAGTTAATTAATTTGTTCTTCTCTTACATAACATTTAACAAGTTACTACATACTAGTGTTGCTAATTAAAAAAGCAATCTTCACACATTTTCTACTTAACTACTTAATGGAAGAAAAACATTGGGTTGGTCTTAATTTGTTTTAATAACAAGAAAAATAAACCAACGTTCAATGTAAAAAGAAATAAAAAAAAATCATGCAATTTCAGAAGAACTTGAAGACGTCAAACGTCCGCCATTTTGAATTTTCTGTTATGTCAAATATGAAATCATTGAAATGTATCAAATAGAGAGTTTAAAACTCATTCTATATCAAGAAAAGCTAAGGGTCAGTTCATACCGAGACGCGACGCGACGTAACGCGGCGCGCACTTTTATACAAAATATAACTGTTAACATAAACACATTATATTAGGTAGGTAAGTGCTTTAATATAAACAGTTGGGGTTCGGGGCGAAGATCAAGTTTTGTAAATCTATCTAAAAATGTGCACAGCCTAGTTGACGGTTGACATACGTCTCTCACAAGTCAACGACAAGACTGCTCATCAATTGTTTTAATGGACGCGTCTAGAACCTTCTAGAAGCTTCGACTCGACCTTATTGCCCGAGCGGATTATGGCGGGAGCGGTTAGAAAAGGATTCGCGTTATAAACTTTATTTAGATAGGTACTTACTACCCTAAAATATACACATCTAAATGTGTTTAAACGCACATACAATCTTTTGTGTAGTAACTATACTTATATTTTGTATAAAAGTGCGCGCCGCATTGCGTCGCATCGCGTCTCGATGTGTACTGACCCTTAGCTTCCATTTCTTGAAAGAAGGCCCCTTCACCCTTCTTTTACCTCTGATCTTGCGGATATTGCTATTAGTACATAGCTACGAATTTTTCATAAGTATGAGTCATGAAAAACGAGCGGACCCGACAGACGTTGTCCTGTCTGAACGATCCTAGTACCCGACTGCAGCGCCACCTACTGGGTCTAATTGTGTTTTCAAACCATCCAGGAACCCATTCAAATATACACACAAAATTGCATCTAAATCGGTCCAGTCGTTGATATAACACGTTTTATCCGTTTTTTTTTTAAAGTATCCCATGTCCGTCTCCTGGTTCTAAGCTACCTCCTCACCAATTTTCAGCCAAATCGGTTCACCCGTTCTTGAGTTATAAATAGTGTAACTAACACAACTTTCTTTTATCTAATACATTCGTGTGCTCAACAACGTACCTAAATAACGCAATGAGCGTGGGTGAAAATGTCATAAATAGTCAAAATGAAACCCATTGCGATTGATTGGCATTTCAATTGGTTGGATTGGTTGGTTGGTTGGTTTCAATTGATTGTTTGGATTTGGATTTGTCTGGCATTTTTGCAGAACTGGGCCTTTTTGGCACAGCCGTGAGGCACACATTCCTGCATTGTATTTTTTTGTTGTTGTTGCATCGCAAATGTAGATTTTTTAATTTATTATTTTGTTTTATTTTTTTGTTTTGCCTCTTTAATTTAGTCTGTGCTAAATAAATGTGTTTTTCTTTCTTTTTCTTTCTTTCATGTGTGCCACGCAATTAATTACCCAGCAATTCAGTAGTTTAGATTGCCCGAATTCAGAACCTGTTTCACAATATTGTACATTCATTTAGGTGCCTAAGTGAGTTCCAATACTTTTTACTCGACTGCCCAAAAACGAGTGTAATGTATTCAGGGTTGATGTATGTTTGTATGTATGTGAGTTTCTCTAATCAACCATAACTTTTAAATGCCTGAACAGATTTGGATGTATATACCCCATACATCCAAATCTGTTCAGGCATTTAAAAGTTATGTTACTTTAGAATCCTTACATCATCCCGAGTGACACTGCATTTTTTTTTTAATCTAAGAGGTCCTCCGACTGCAATGACAATTTTATTTGTCCATTTAGTCAGGGAATATAACTTGTTTTTTTATTTACTTTTTAGTTCGATTTTTGGCAAGGCAGTCGTGTTTTTTAATTTTTTTAATTATTTATTTTTATTATATTTAATTTTAGAACTGTTTGGCACCAAGATAATATGAGGTCAACAATTATTACCTTCAATAACGATAAAATGCACATAGTATATTAATCTATAATAAAATATAGTATGTGCATTTTATGGTGATTAAAATGACAGATGACACATGCTCGATCGTAAAGTTATTAACCCTAAAACGCGATACAGTAAAATTCCACTCCTTTTTATGGGAATTTCTTAATCTCAGGAAAAACCCTGATACAGTCTTGAGTGAGACTGATTATTGTGATAATTGTTCATAAGCCAGTTTGAAATAAATATTAACATCATTGTCTTTTTCCATTCATTGTATAGAAAATTTTCATAAAATACTTGAAAGGTTTCATCGCTAACACACAACCCGGCCGGGCCCGGCGGACCCGGCCTGCACCCTAATTGCGTAACGCATTATCGATCGGAGTTGGTTTAATTTTGAAACAAATTGCTAATCCATTGCTTCATATGTTTGGAAAATTGTCTGCTCGACAACGTAAATAACGCAATGAATGTTGTTGAACTGTCAAAATGAAACCAACTCCGATTGATAATGTGTTACGCAATTAGGGTGCTGGTTGGCGACGAATGCAACCGGGCCCGGCTGAGTTGAGAAACATACCGGGTTTGCAATCTCTAGTCAGAAGCTAGGTGCTCGGTTCCAATTGGTCGTTTCCTATGGAGAAGACCCGACAAGAAACTCCATGGTTACTCTTTTAAAAATAATTGACTTTTACAATATTTACAAATATCGGTGTTAATAGGTACGGGAGGACAATTTAGGCCTTTCAACAAGTAAAAATCCAAGATGGCATGTAATTACTTAATCCAAGATGGCTGTCATTCGTGGATCTTTGACAGTCGTTACGGGTCGTCAGAAGCCCGAAAGTCTGACAACCAATCTTACCAAGGGGTATCGTATTGTCCAGTTACTGGGTTGTGGAGGTCAGATAGGCAGTCGCTCCATGTAAAATACTGGTATTCAGCTGCACCGGTTACACTGGAAACCGACCGCCAACATAGTTGGGAAAAGGCTAGGCAGATTGAAATGTTAAAATTAATTACATACTTAGTTATGAATGACATTTGGATATTTGTTCACGATAATATATTTTGTGGTAGAATTAGGTATTATACTTAAAAAATATTAACACCAATACTACGTTTATGTAAAACTACATTTTGACAAATAAATAAATTCTGATTCTAATTCTAAAGTTAATAACCCTCAAACGCGGTAAATTTCCACTTCTTTGTATGGGAATTTCTTAAACTCAGCGAAAAACATGATACAACTTAGATTATTCACTTATTAGTCACCAAGTATATTTATAGGTCTTATAATAGTGCTTATTTATGATCAAATCAAGACCTAACCAGTTTTCTTACTGTCCATATATATACTGTGGAACTATACTGATCTGATACCTACAAGTATTTGTTCCGAGTCTGGGTGTTTTTCTATCTATAATATGTATGTATTTACAAAAAAAATTGTATATTAGTAGTTTATCAGCCATCTCGTTACCATAACACAAGCATTAGGTTGCTTAGCTTGGGACTAGATGGCGTTGTGTGAAATGTCCAAGGATATTTATTTATTTTATTTTATTCCGGAAACTCTTTCAATAATAGAAAGTTACAGTACGAGTATTGCCGAATGTCACAGGATATATTCAATGTTAAAGCGACGATATCCGACTTTAACTGAGATGATTTGGATAAAATATAAATGTTATTTTCTCAATAACTTAATATGTGAATATTTTTGTTTTGATTAGCTTTTGCCAGCGGCTTCCCCCTGCGTGGATGTCGGGAAATATCCCCCAGGAACTTACTACCAGGACATCCTTTCTTATTCCTTGTCTACATTATAAAGGAAACCTCTGTGCAAAATTTCAGCTTTCTAGGTCCAAGGGTTTGGACTGGGCCTTGATGAGTCAGTCAGTCAGTCAGGACTTCTCTTTTTATTTAGATAGATAGATAGTGTAATTAATTAAGGTACGTCTAACAATCTGCCTAGCCTTTTCCCAACTATGTTGGGGTCGGCTTCCAGTCTAACCGGATGAAGCTGAATACCAGTATTTTACATGGAGCGACCTATCTGACCTCCACAACCCAGTAACTGGGTAACACGATACCCCTTGGAAGACTGATTGTCAGACTTTCGGGCTTCTGACGACCAGTAACGACTGTCAAAGATCCACGAATGACAGCCGGGACCAACGGCTTAACGTGCTTTCCGAGGCACTTAGGAGTCTCGGTGTATAAAGATGGTCACCCATCCACGGACCAACCCCGGCAAGCGTAGCTTAACCTGATGGATCGACCGACGATAGATGAATTAATCGACGATAGACGCAATAAGGTACGTCGCTGATAAAAAACTGAGAATTACGCAAAAACTATCAAGAGTATTATTATGAAACCTTCACAATTTTAAAGATCATTTAATTATTTATCTTTTAGTGTGACAATAGTAGATTATTAACCAAGGGGATAAAGCAGTGCCTTCTGTCGCGTGTGACGAAGGACTCGAGGTTTACTCCCGAGCGTAGCGAGGGTGTTAAAAACTTAAATCACGAGCGAAGCGAGGGATTTAAGACGAGTCCTGAGTGTAGCGAGGGATTTAAGTTCACCCAAGACTAAGACAGCTTTATCACCGAGGAAAATACTGTACTTTTCGTACCATTTGCGAAAAAATTAACACAATAATAATATGAGATAAGCATTTTAGAACATTAACTTATTTATAAAAATAAATTAAAATAAACTTAACGTTTATATATTTGAAGAAAACAAAAATGCGGCAAATTCCTAGACTAATATTTTTTTGTCGGAAAAGCAAAGGCATCAAGCTCATACGGCCTCGTCGGTTTTCGTAATTTTATTTAATAATCATAACTGCTTAATAAATGCGTATTCCTGTTTCAAAAAATATATTCCAAATTTAAATCACATTCTCCTCCTAGAGGATGAATGAAATTCAGTACAAATTTCTTTCCCTGTTTTTAACAGATTAAAAATGACTATTGTTATGTTCGCTGTTTTTACGAAAATTAATTTTAATGCGTCTAATTTGGGACAGCGCTTTTGATGGGCGAGTTCTGTTACTGGGTGGACGTACAGAACACGCAAGCTCTGCATATTATCCACTCCCGCGCCAAAACGATCATATTTACGTGCCCCTGACACTAATTAATTCAAACTCAAACTCAAACTCAAAGCATTTATTTCAATTAAACCAATTACAGGCACTTTTGAATTGTCAAAGAGTCGGTCAGTAGGTAAGTCAGAAAGTTGAAGCTAGTTGCCCATTCCAAAACGTAGATCTATGGAGAAGAGCGGGCAAGAAACTCCACGGACACTCTTTTAACCCCTCAAGTGTCGAATGCACCCCATGTGTGCATAAGAAAAACTCTTTTTTTGTTAGGTATATAAGCTTATATCACATATATATAAATGTAAAAAAACATCATCCGATGGAAAACCAATCATCATCATTAGTTGTGAACCTATGGAGTTCGTAGCTAACCCCCCCTTTCCCCCCGCGTGTCAAATGCACCCAAAGTGTGCAAAAGGACAAAACTTTACATAATAGGTATATAAGCTTAGATCACATATATATAAACGTAAAAAAACATCATCCGATAGAAAAAATATCATTATCAGTAGTTGTGAACCTATGGGGTACGCAACTACCCCCCAACCCTCCCCACTCGCTGGGGTTTTGGGTCTAAAATTAGCCAAACTCAGACACTTGAGGGGTTAAATCAAAATATGGTTACAAAATATTGGTTACATCATTCATATTGAAATTATACATGTGAGAACGATGAACGTTAAAAGCGTCCGGAATAAAAAAATAAAAAAACAATTCAAAATTAAAATTAAAATAAGCCGTGGCAGCTAAGGTATGACCAGCCTCCACCAACAGCGCCCGTTCACGAACCTGACGTATGGATTCGTTAAATGATCCAACACACGCGCCACCATCAGCGAGGCATTAGAGTGAGCATGACACACTCTCAGCCGCCAGGGCACATCCAAGTCAAATAAAGACGTACCCAGTAAATGGTAGCTTTAGAGTAGGTACATAGTACTCACACATGTGCTAAGCAATTATACAATACAAGGTGATTGAGTCTACACAATGCAAAGCTATTCTTACAATCTTCAGCAGTTCCAACAGTATCTTCAAATGTTAATTAATTAGTTGAGGTTGTGGAGCAGGACCAGCATGGAGCCAAGCATTTTTATCATTTATGTAATCCCCCAATTTATAATATGCCTGCCTGCATAGTGTGCGTTTTATACAAGTTTTAAATTTCGTCTCATTTAGTTGAAGTATGTGTGGAGGTATTTTATTGTAACATTTTAAACAGTACCCCATGAACGATGAGTCTACTTTAGCCAGCCTAAAACCTGGTTGAGCTAATAGGTCCTTATTTCTAGTATTATAATTATGCCTTTCACCTCTTTTATTAAAAAGATGTAAATTTTTTCTTACGTACATGATGTTTTCGTAGATATATTGACAAGGTACCGTCATGATGTTAATATCCTTAAACAGTTCCCTTAGAGAATCGCGCCTGCGAAGATTATATATGGCTCTGATGGCTCGTTTCTGCAGAATAAAAATGGACTCGATATCTGCAGCCCGTCCCCAAAGTAAAATACCGTAAGACATGATACTATGAAAGTAACTAAAATAGACTAGCCTCGCGGTATCTACATCAGTAAATTGACGGATTTTTCTGACAGCATAAGCTGCTGAACTTAGCCGTCCTGCAAGTGATATTAAATGAGGACCCCATTGTAGCCTTGAGTCGAGCGTAATCCCCAGGAAAACGGTTTTATCGACGAATTCTAGTTTCTCTTGATTCAATACTATCTCACAATCACTACTTTTGACATTTGGTAAAGAAAATCTGATGCACTTAGTTTTTTTCCCATTTAATACTAAATTATTAGCAGTGAACCAATTTTGGATCTGCAGTAGGGCGTTATTAACGTCGTCAAAATTTGTAGCACGTCTATCTACCTTAAAAATTAATGAAGTATCATCAGCAAATAGCACCATTTGTGGTTGATTTTTTAATAAATGGAGTAAATCATTAATATACACTAAAAAGAGGAAAGGACCCAATATCGAGCCTTGTGGAACACCCATTTTAACTTTTAAACAGAGTGAATTGACACCATTTATTTGAACTTGCTGTTGTCTATCATTTAAATAAGATTTTACTAAACTGAGGGCAAGTTTTCCAAGTCCGTAATGCTCAAGTTTCAAGAGTAAGGTTTCATGGTCGACGCAATCAAATGCCTTGGAGAGGTCACAAAAAATGCCTATGGCGTCTTGTGCCTCTTCCCACGCGTTAAAAATGTGTTTTAATAAGGTTACACCGGCGTCGGTCGTACAACGTCCTTTGGTGAAACCAAACTGTTGATCGTGAAGTATTTTATTCGTGTTAAAGTGATTGAGCATTTGATTAAGCATTACCTTTTCAAACACCTTGCTGAAAACCGGCAACACGGATACTGGTCTATAATTATTTTTGTCTTTACTGTCTCCGGATTTAAAAAGTGGAATTACCTTACTGTATTTCATTAAATCCGGGAAAACTCCTTGATCTACACAAAAATTAAATATTAAGGCTAAGTAAGGCGCTATAGTCTCAATTATGGAGGTACAGACTTTAATGGACATTCCCCAAAGATCTTCGGTCAGTTTGATCTTAATTTGCTTAAAAGCTTTTATTACTGTTATGGGGTTAATATGCTTAAAGTTAAATTCAATCGGGCAGGCCGAAACGTTTGCCCTTACTAAATCAAAAGAGAGCGAGGGCGAGGAGTTTAAGACCTCAGTAGTTTTAAGTGGGATACTGGTAAAGAAATTTACAAATTCTTGAGCAACTTCTTTGCTATCGGAAATGAGACCACATGACGACTCCAGTGTGTAATCAATATTATGCTTTCTGTTCCTGTTCGTTTCATTGTTGATAATTTTCCAAACTGTCTTTATTTTATTATCTGCTGATTTAACCTTGTTGCTAATGTATAAGGCTTTAGCTGCCTTACAAGTGTTCTTAAAAATTCTAGAGTAAGTAGCAACATACTTATTAAAAGTTTCCGTGTTAATATAAGGCTTAAGGCCATACAGCTCGAAAAGTCTTTCCCTACTTTTCCTGAGTCCTTTAGTTGCCCAGTCACTAAATAGAAACTTAGGGCTGATGGTTTTTGTGATCTTCTTAAATGAATTATCGAACTCTGTTTGGACTACCGAAAAGAATTCTTTATACAAAATATTAACATTGTTCATTTTCAGTTCTTGATCATTTAACTTACAAATTAAAGTGTTATTAAATTTATTTAAATTAACAGATGTTATTGGTCTGGATTGTATCTGCACTTTTTGCATAGGTATGTTGGACTCAAAAGTTACGGTTTGACCACTGTGATCAGAAGGGAGATAATTAACAATGGATTTATCTAAATAGTCACAACAACAGAAAACATTATCAATACATGTGGCAGTAGTCGTGGTTATTCGGGTAGGTTCTACAAACACATTTGATAAATTAAATGATTTAAACAAATTTAATAATCTACTGGTATTTGAATTATTTTCTAAAATATTAATATTGAAGTCGCCACAGATAATTACAGACTTATTACCAGCTGCAAGTCTTGACATAACTTCCTCCATTACTGACTCGAATATAGAGTAGTTTTGATAATTTGGGGGTCTGTAAACGCACACTATGACATGCTTATCTAGCTCAACACAGGAAAGTTCAATACTATGTTCAAACGATAGATCAACTATGTCTTTACGATTTTTCGATTTAATACAATTTTTAATTAGGATTAATGAACCACCACGCGCCATTGATGTTCGATTAAAACAACTGGCCACACTATAATTCTCATAATTAATTAACATTTCGTAATCTTTTAACCAATGCTCGGTTAAACAAATAATGTCCAACATTGTTTTTTCTAAAAACAATTCAATTTCCAATTGTTTGGATGAAAAACCTTGAATATTTTGATGAAATAATTTCAAGGATTTCTGCTTAGCCCCTTTTCTACAGTTAACTATTTTAGAGCTAGAAAATACCTTTTTGTTATTAAGTGTAACTATACTGTTAGTGGTACTTTCTGTTGTCTTACAAACTAGTTTAAATTAATAACCACCTTAACATTAGTACTATTACTAACTGTGGTGCTAATTAAAGATGACTTCGACATACTAATTATGTCTGGGTTAATATTAAAAGCTAATAGCCTAGCTATTTGATGTCTAAAACTACTGGGCAGATACACCGTATCCCTAGTCGAGCTTAGCTTATCAACAAAAATGTTGGTGTCAAAAAATATAAACTTGTCACTATGGTGACTAACTAAGAATTGCATGTAATTATTTAACATGTGAATGTAGTTGTTTTGTCTGTTTGACAAGTACTTAAAGTATGGAAAAGCACACAAAATTATTTTCTTACAATTTAACTTCAATAGCTCGGTGACACTATCAGTAATATCATCTTTTTTAACATTAAGGCTGCTACCTATAAGTATAGTAATAATGGCATTAGGATCATATTCATTCTTAGTTATTGAAGCCATTATTTGTTTGTAGGAAGACTGAGGCATACAATAGTTTAGAGAAGAATGACTCAGGTTGTTGCTAAGTAATTTTCCTAACCCTTTTCCAAAACTATCAGAAAACATAATGGAATTATAACATACTTTACTACTACAAGGAACAGCACTAGCATCTGTCTGAACTACTTGCAATGGACCTAGTTCAATATCTGGTGTATCTTGACAAGACATAGATACCTGAGCACTTCCTGACTGGGACGGGTCCTCCGTTACCTCGGGTTGAAAAGTGCCAAGATTGGATTTTCTATGCAATGAACATTGAGGGCTGCTAAGAGTCAGCGGGTCCACTTTGTCTGCATTAGCGTTGCACATGTCCACTAACTCCCTTGTAGCAAGTATGTGCTCCTGAATTTGTTTTTCAGACTTCACATACTTATTATACAGTGAATGAATTGACTCTTCTAGTACCTGAATTTCAGACTGTAATCGTTGAGTGTCAATCTCATAAATGTTCTTACTGTCTTCTAATTTAATTTGATAGTTTTTTAATTTATTTATAAGAAAAACACGCTCTTTCCTTAGTTTAATATTATTGGAACTGTGTTTTTGTTGTTTCCTAAATTTAATGCACTTATTTACCATTCTATTTAGTTTTGCATATTTTTTTATTTTATTTTGACTTACTTTAAAACTACTATTATTATGTGTCAATATTGACTCTTCAGTAAGGTCTATTGTTACTAAGGAATGATGGTTGCAATTAATGTTTAATAACTCATCATGCAAGCTAATATTACTCTGCTTAGCCTGAGTACATTCTTTTTGTTTTAGTAATTTAGTAATCTGTACATTTGCTAGAATTAATTCTTCTTCCAGGTCCCTAACCTTACACAAAGCCTCCTCATATATGTTACTGCAGTTGTTGAAACCATCCGTGACCACCCGCAGTTTGTCCCGTTCATCAATAACATCCAGGTATTGTTGATGTAGGTCTGTTAGCTCCTTTTTTAAGCATGTGTTTTTGAAAACGACCTTCTCTACTTCCTTCTCACTTTCATCTATCTCCTGTAACAGCTGTTGACATTTGCTGTTTGAAGCGTTAAGATCCTGGATGGCCGTTCTTAATTTGAGCTCCAACTCCTGAGCAGCAGTCTTACGGGTCATCACAGGCATGGTTTCAGGAACAAGAACTGAAAGTAGAATTAAAAGAAAAGTGAGAAGTAATTAGTTAGACAGATAAACAAAAAAAAAAAAAACAAAGCTTGAAATGAAAGGACAAAAAAAAAAAAAAAAAGGGAAAAGTTAGAGAAATGAGGTAGGCCGGTGAGTCAAATTGAAATGTGACTAGATTAGATTAAGTACCAAGTTACAATGATTTTATTGTCATAAGATTTTACTTTTCCTCACGTGGGTAGGACATAAAAAAAATAAATAAAATTAAAATAGTTTACTATAAGTACTTAAAGATAACAATCCAAAAAAAAAATAAAAAGAAAAAACCAACTTTCTTATTGTAGTGTATTCTAATATTGTATTATAGATTTTAAGTACCAAGTATTCAGAGAGTTTACTACATATAAGCATTACCTACTAGGTTTCGTTGAACTTTAAGTAGGCACGTACTGATTATTATAACAATCCAACCATATTATTGGTTACATACATGAATAAATGACAATCAATAAGCTATAATGAGCCTAATTTTTTGTGGAGTAAATTTTGTAGTGTTTATTGTCTGAGCGAATGTTTTCGTCATCAATTTTGCTTCCACTAGTTGTCAAGCAAAAAGAGACATAAACCGTGCCAATGTGTGATGGACGTAGCTCAGAGGCTGAGCAGTATTTTGTGATGTTCAGTGGTGTGTTATTATTGTGATAAAATAAAACAAAATACTCCCCGGGTTTTATGATATTTTGAAATCCGTCACCGTTGAGTTGACAGCCGAGGCCGGTTTAGTATCCTTTTTGTGCGAAGTTCTCGCGACAAAAAACACTGTATAATCGCTGGGTATACTACTTAATAACTAGATCCGACTATAGAACACTAATTTAACATAAATAAAACACTTTTTATTAATTTTCTAAACTAATTAACCTAGAGATCGTTTTTTTGACGACCGGCTGCCAGTGTTGCCAGCGTCAAAAAAAAAAAAAAAAAAAAAAAAAAAAAAAAAAAAAAAAAAAAAAAAAATTGTTTCATAAAGTGGATAGACTAAGGTAGATTAGGTCAATGACGGATTAGGTACGTTTTTTTTTTCGTTTAAGTTACTTAGTTTTTTAACGATCTAAAACAAAATACGTAATCTTGTTTTTTATGACGTCATTTTAAAAACATTAATGTAATTATTTCAAAATCCAAAGCGGTAACCCTATTTTTTTTTTGCACGCGGGCGAAGTCGCAGGCAGAAGGTAGTTAAATAATCGTTCATGTAATGTTGGAAGTATGACGCACTCTGAGACGTAAAATACGCCAATTATTTCTCAGTTCCGTATTTTATTAGGGTTCCGTACCAAAATAGTAAAAAGGAACCCTTATGGCGTGGCTCAGTCTGTCTGTGTGTCCGTCTGTCACAGCAGGATATCTCAAGAACTACTTACTAATCCTATGAACTTGTTTGGAACAGTTTTAGATGAATTTATTTTTTTTGCAACAGGGATTAAAAGGGGTTCTTAAAAATTCGAAGTGGGGCTACTAGGGCATGTAGGGAATATCATTATGAAAAAACGTTGTTTGCACATTTTCAAACATTTTTTTTTTTTTCTTTTTTTAGGCCGCATAGTTTTCGACTTGAAAAATGTAAAAAAAATACCCTTATCTCCGAAGTTTGCATAGAGAAAAATCTGAAATTATTCTACGTGTTAGGTGTTTATGTAAAGATTACAGGAATAATAAAACGATGTCTCTAAATAGCACACTTTTTCAGAAATGGAAACGGAACCCTCAGTGCGCGAGTCTGGCTCGCTCTTGACCGGTTTTTTTAAATAAAAATATTGATTTATTAACTTTCAGTTCCTTTCCGCATGCATTTAGTGCTTTCCAACTATCTGTTTTTGACTTTGTAACGGATATATTCAGAGTGACCTTGGTAGTAGGTACGATTTTTTACTACCGAATAAATTAAGAATGGTTATTCTGGTAAATCACTTATTTTCATTTCCTGAAAAAGTACATTCATATACAGGGTGTTTAACCACTATGTATGTTCTACGATTTTTTGTAGTTTTACCTTCGATCAAATTATTGATCGAAGAGTTTTACAGTTATTTTGGATCCCTCATTTCATATCAATGGTAGTGGTTAAGGATAGTAGGTAGTAGGTATAAAATGTATGTTTTTAGTATCAACTGAACTCTGCTTATACGTAGAGGAATAGTAAATATCAGGATTGACAAAAATATGCAAAGATTATAAATTATAAAATATGAAAATCACAGGATTTCAGATACACCACTTTCAACCACCGATTTCAGCAAATAATGTCCTATTTAGTACATTCTTTTTCAAAGTTGACCCAAAAAAAGACATAATTTTTTAAAGCCATCTCGTTGAATCAGGAAAAATATCGAAAAAAAATTATAACTCGAAAACTACAAAAAATCGTAGTACATGGGGGTTAAATCGATAGGTATGGTACTCTGCTATCAGGTCGCACTGGCTTGACACCTTAAAAGAAACACCCTGTATACCTAACATATTGTAAATATTCATTATTTAAATAAATAAATATGAAATGAAATGTTTATTTCTGTAAGTAGATCTTATAAGACACTTTTACACGTCAATATTTTGGTCATTATTTTAAAACCAGATAGCGCCAGCATTAAACTGCTCCTTTCGTCTTTTTGCGTAAACATAACCTAACCTAAGTTTAAGTTTAGTTTTAACTTTTAGGTTAGGCTAACCTGCATTAAACTTTAATGCAGGTTAGCCTAACCTAAAAGTTAAATGAGATGATGAATCGACCGCGCCGAACGAAACGAAGATAATTCTTCCGGCGATTCGTTCGATTCGGCGCGGATAAGTGTGTGATGTTTTATAGGATTTTATACACGTAAGTAATTCTAAAATTCGATTTTTTGCCTGCTTACTTCGTTCGGCTCTGATAAGACAGTGTGCGTTTACCTTTAAGAGGGAAGGCGGTCACGTGGTCGTTGGTGTTCATTAAATATATAGGGTGACTGGTAATTAGTGACCGATACCTAAACACATGATTGTGCTCATGATAACAAACAACTTTTACTATGGGACCAAACCTGAAATCACGAAAAAAAAAATCAGCTGCTCCCTACATTTTGACGAGTAATGCGAACATGAATGTATGCGGCAGCAGATTTTTTTTTTTCACAATTTCAGGTTTGGTCCCATAGTAAAAGTTGTTTGTTATCATGAGCACAATCATGTGTTTAGGTATCGGTCACTAATTACCAGTCACCCCATTTATGCTAACGTATTATACTGTCTTCTCCCTGGTTAATGATACTATTCCAAATATTTTATACGATATTGATTTGTTTTTTGACGTACTTAAGTAATTATCCCCTCAAGTGTCGAATGCACCCCATGTGTGCATAAGAAAAACCTTTTTTTTATTAGGTATATAAGCTTAGATCACATATATATAAACGTAAAAAAACATCATCCGATGGAAAACATATCATCATCAATAGTTGTGAACCTATGGGGTTCGCAACTAACCCCCAACCCTCCCCACTCGCTGGTGTTTTAGGTCTAAAATTAGCCAAACTCAGACACTTGAGGGGTTACCTATATTAATTTTAGAAAAAAAAATATATGTATACGGTATTACGCCAAAAAATAAATATTTGGACGACGAGGTAGTGTCGTTTGTTTGTATTTCATTAGCTGACCCCCGACGCGACGACACTGTGATCAAAATAACCTACAACTTAGTATTTAAAGATATAGAGACAAGGGACAATACTTTTTTTAGGGTTCCGTACCTCAAAAGTTAAAAACGGAACCCTTATAGGATCACTTGTTTGTCCGTCTGTCTGTCTGTCTGTCTGACAGTCTGTCAAGACCGTTTTTCTCAGAATCGCGTGGAGGTACTATAAGTTGAAATTAATGTCAAATACGTAGGTCTGTGGTCTCTTGATCCTAAAGAACTCAAGCATCTAAGTCAAAGCAATAAAAACATACGGCCATTTATGCGACATATTTTGATACTCGCAACTGTCGCAAGTAAATCAAAACCTATAGGGTACTTCCCGTTGACCTAGAATAATGAAATTTGGCAAGAAGCAAGGTTTTCCAGCACAAATAAAGGAAAAAGTCCGAAAATTGAGAATTTATAATTTTTTGACATAAAAAAATTTTTTTTGGGATCCAATGTTAAGTTTGTTTCTGGGATAAATTCTTTTCAACTACGGAACCCTTCATTGTGCGTGGTCCGACACGCATTTTTTTTTTTTTTTTTACAGGTATTTTACGTAGAAACCATTTTATGTCCTTCATCTTAAGGATTAGAAAAAGAAAACAACCCAAGTCGAAAAACCCATAAAAAATAATAAAAAATAATTTTAAAATTTGGGTTGTTTCCATTAAAAATATCTGCCATATTCATTGACTTTTTTCAATCTGGCTGGCAGTGGCTGGTAGCAGAGCTTATTGACCGACTTTTGCAAAAACAAAAATTTCCATTCTAAAACTGACGTTTATTTTCTGATACAAAAATAAATGACCGCTTAGCTAAGCTTAATCTGGATTAATCGACCATTATAATTTGAATATCTTTACTCCAAATATCTACTTTTAAAGAGGTCAATATAATTTGGTTTGCACTACCTACTATGACCATTATAGGTTGATCTCTCTGTTCACACAATTTATTCTAAAAGAGGGGTCAATTAAAGGTTGACTTAATGCATGGCTTTGTTGACCGGTTTCTTCACAAAAAGTTATTATTGTATCGGTGCAATTTAAAAATAATCGTCTGAACTTTAAATATTCCATAACTGTAAGAATCTTAGCGTGCGTCATTTGGAATTATCCAGACTTTTTTGCGAATTCGAATTTATGATCGTCATGATTACTCAAGAATATGATCTTTTAGATTTTATTCGAGATGATGCTTTGAGTGAGGTTCTAGTATACAGGTTATTTATTTCTTTTAAGGTGTCAAGCCAGTGCGAGCTGATATCAGAGTACCATACCTATCGATTTAACCCCATGGGTACGTTCTACAATTTTTTGTAGTTTTCGAGTTATTTTGGATCCCTCATTTCATATTATCAATGATAGTAGTTATGGGTAGTAGTAGGTATAAAATTAATGTTTTTATTATCAACTGAGCTCTGCTTATAAGTAGAAGAATAGTAAATATCAGGATTGACAAAAATATGCAAATATACCTACTAATAAATTATAAAATGTGATAATCACAAGATTTCAGATAAGCCACCACCTACACCACTTTCAACGACCGATTTCAGCAAATAATGCCCTATTTAGTACATTCTTGTTCAAAGTTGACCCAAAAAATAATTTTTTTTTTAAAGTCATGATAAATCGTTGAATCAGGAAATATATCGAAAAAAAATTATAACTCGAAAACTACACAATCGCAGAACATACATGGGGGTTAAATCGATAGGTATACCTTAAAAGAAACACCCTGTATAATCCACTCATATTAGTCTACTTATAACGTTTCCACGGCTGGGATTTTGCCCACCTCTCTTGTGTCATTGAGATAGAATGTACTACGTACCTACTAAAGAACGAAAAGCTATCAAAATCAAAGGTATTCTTTACATTTTTGGTAAGTTTAAAGCTAAAGTTCGCTGTAGCGTTAAAACAATAATTGTGTCGTCTAACCAAACTATTAAAACATGAAGCGCAAAATCGCTTAAAAACTATAGTTTTCTCGCGACCAAAAGGCAATATGGCGTCTTCTAAATATTTTTCAATAAATTTCCTCGAAAACTGGTTCATATCGCACTACGATTAGGTTCACAATGCAATGTATATCACACGCGTGCGATTTTTCATTTTCCAACACGTGTGCGGTAATAAAAATTGCCATAGATAACTTACATACCTATATTTAGTCCAAATTGGTTCAATGCCTCTATTCACAACCGTCTCGCGCCAGTTTCATTTTGGCACTTGCCGGTGCCAAGTGCCAGAATCAAACTGGCGTGAGACGGTCCTCTCTATTCGGAGGTGAATGTTTTTTTTTTAATTTCGTCAAACAGTTATGCGTCTTTACGGGCGTTAATATTATTTAAATATTGTTTATAAATAGAATAGCATCAAAAACTATGATTATTACAATAAAAAAAAACGTTTATGAGCAAATTAACATTTATTTGTATTCTAAAGTCAAAAATATTTGTTTCTATTTTTCATACATACCTTAGGCTGTTTATCGGCTACCTACTTAATCCGGTACTAAGTTGTCAGTTTTGTAAAACTGACTACTTAATGTGTCGGAATAAAGTTCGAAATTCAAAAAAGGGTCCATGGTTTAAACCTGGGTTTGAAGATGAACCTTGTTTTGTAATAACACGGAAGTTGTTTTACCACGGTGCTGATAATTGCATAGCAGTGTAGAAAATACTTCAAATAAAAAGTAGTACTTACGGTTAAATGTGTACATCATGATGACGCCCCTATTTTCTTCTTATTTTATATTTAAAATATATTTAATAAGTAACAAAATGTATAACTTAAGTATAGAAAAAATATTAAGTAATTAGAAAAGAAAAATTATTGTTTAAAAAGATTCTCTTTAATTTGGTTCTTATAATTTTATTTATGTATTATAATTTTTATCAGTATTATTTTTCATGTAGGTATGCTATTCCAATTAAAAGTTTCAACACTATTTTCCGCGGTCTGCGTGGAATTC
The DNA here is from genome assembly GCA_905163495.3 of Cosmia trapezina. Lineage (NCBI taxonomy): Eukaryota > Metazoa > Arthropoda > Insecta > Lepidoptera > Noctuidae > Cosmia > Cosmia trapezina. The sequence goes on from LR991049.1 coordinate 9,574,207, forward strand.
CTGAAACAAAACAAAAAAAAAACGTTATTTTTTTTTAAATTACGAACACAAAAATAATTTAAAAAATACTAGGAACCTACAATAACTATCTGTCGCGATTACAAAAGGGTTAGGTTAACGAAACGATTAATCGCAATTGATCAATTGCCATCAATTTCTATTGTATTGTCAATCGCTTTAATTGCACTTGATAGACGATCAATTTGCGCATCAATGTTTTTGCAATCACGTAAAAATTGACAATTGCAATTGATCGTTTCGGGGACCCTTAATTCTTCATAAGTAGGTACCATCGCGGACATTTATTTATTTATGGATTACCAACGAGATAAATAGGGGAGAGGGTGGCAAGATGAGGTACTTAAGGTTTAAAGATCAATAAAAGAAAAAATGACGAGGAGGAGCTCGTGGCTAAGTAATAACAGCCGCACGGGTCGATCCGTCAGGTTAAGCTACGCTTGCCGGGGTTGGTCAGTGGATGGGTGACCATCTTTACATATCGAGATTCCTCCGTGCCTCGGAAAGCACGTTAAGCCGTTGGTCCCGGCTGTTATTCGTGGATCTTTGACAGTCGTTACGGGTCGTCAGAAGCCCGAAAGTCTGACAACCAGTCTTACCAAGGGGTATCGTATTACCCAGTTACTGGGTTGTGGAGGTCAGATAGGCAGTCGCTCCATGTAAAATACTGGTATTCAGCTGCATCCGGTTAGACTGGAAGCCGACCCCAACATAGTTGGGAAAAGGCTAGGCAGATTGAAAAGAAAAAATGACATAGTGAGACAATCATATTTATTTTTTAATTAACAACTAGTTATTAGTCTTCTAATATTTGGTGTCATTAGGAGCTTTTAGCTATCCATTTTAGAAAAAAAAATCAAAATATAAAAAAGGTGTTTTGCCCCGTCTTGCCCCATGGTGCTGGTAAGATGGGGTACCCCCCTGAGGTAAGATGGGGTGATGAGAATTATCAGAGAGAAAGATGATTATTTGGACTGGCAGAACACGCAGACGTGGATGGCTTCGTCATCATCATCCTACATTCCTGCACAGCTATTATGTGACCATCTTCCACAATGTGAGCATGATATCCACTCTTCAATGGAAGCGGATTATACTGGAGTAATCATTACCCCATCTTGCCTGCCAAGCCATTTTCTACCAATAATCAAAGAAATAAAAAACAGTCGGCCATCTCAAGGCAATACAATGCCTACCTTATTATAGGTTAGTTTAAGCGTCAATCACAGCCACACCTCACCATCTAGCATTATTTAACAAACCACAGTCACGTGTCAAACCAGAAGAAGATATGATAATCAATTTGCATTAAAACAGTTCTTTAAGATTTTTTCGACATGCGTGCACTTGCTATTTTTTTTTTTCACAATAATGTCCTATTTAGTACATTCTTTTTCAAAGTTGACCCAAAAAAAGACATAATTTTTTAAAGCCATCTCGTTGAATCAGGAAAAATATCGAAAAAAAATTATAACTCGAAAACTACAAAAAATCGTAGTACATGGGGGTTAAATCGATAGGTATGGTACTCTGCTATCAGGTCGCACTGGCTTGACACCTTAAAAGAAACACCCTGTATACCTAACATATTGTAAATATTCATTATTTAAATAAATAAATATGAAATGAAATGTTTATTTCTGTAAGTAGATCTTATAAGACACTTTTACACGTCAATATTTTGGTCATTATTTTAAAACCAGATAGCGCCAGCATTAAACTGCTCCTTTCGTCTTTTTGCGTAAACATAACCTAACCTAAGTTTAAGTTTAGTTTTAACTTTTAGGTTAGGCTAACCTGCATTAAACTTTAATGCAGGTTAGCCTAACCTAAAAGTTAAATGAGATGATGAATCGACCGCGCCGAACGAAACGAAGATAATTCTTCCGGCGATTCGTTCGATTCGGCGCGGATAAGTGTGTGATGTTTTATAGGATTTTATACACGTAAGTAATTCTAAAATTCGATTTTTTGCCTGCTTACTTCGTTCGGCTCTGATAAGACAGTGTGCGTTTACCTTTAAGAGGGAAGGCGGTCACGTGGTCGTTGGTGTTCATTAAATATATAGGGTGACTGGTAATTAGTGACCGATACCTAAACACATGATTGTGCTCATGATAACAAACAACTTTTACTATGGGACCAAACCTGAAATCACGAAAAAAAAAATCAGCTGCTCCCTACATTTTGACGAGTAATGCGAACATGAATGTATGCGGCAGCAGATTTTTTTTTTTCACAATTTCAGGTTTGGTCCCATAGTAAAAGTTGTTTGTTATCATGAGCACAATCATGTGTTTAGGTATCGGTCACTAATTACCAGTCACCCCATTTATGCTAACGTATTATACTGTCTTCTCCCTGGTTAATGATACTATTCCAAATATTTTATACGATATTGATTTGTTTTTTGACGTACTTAAGTAATTATCCCCTCAAGTGTCGAATGCACCCCATGTGTGCATAAGAAAAACCTTTTTTTTATTAGGTATATAAGCTTAGATCACATATATATAAACGTAAAAAAACATCATCCGATGGAAAACATATCATCATCAATAGTTGTGAACCTATGGGGTTCGCAACTAACCCCCAACCCTCCCCACTCGCTGGTGTTTTAGGTCTAAAATTAGCCAAACTCAGACACTTGAGGGGTTACCTATATTAATTTTAGAAAAAAAAATATATGTATACGGTATTACGCCAAAAAATAAATATTTGGACGACGAGGTAGTGTCGTTTGTTTGTATTTCATTAGCTGACCCCCGACGCGACGACACTGTGATCAAAATAACCTACAACTTAGTATTTAAAGATATAGAGACAAGGGACAATACTTTTTTTAGGGTTCCGTACCTCAAAAGTTAAAAACGGAACCCTTATAGGATCACTTGTTTGTCCGTCTGTCTGTCTGTCTGTCTGACAGTCTGTCAAGACCGTTTTTCTCAGAATCGCGTGGAGGTACTATAAGTTGAAATTAATGTCAAATACGTAGGTCTGTGGTCTCTTGATCCTAAAGAACTCAAGCATCTAAGTCAAAGCAATAAAAACATACGGCCATTTATGCGACATATTTTGATACTCGCAACTGTCGCAAGTAAATCAAAACCTATAGGGTACTTCCCGTTGACCTAGAATAATGAAATTTGGCAAGAAGCAAGGTTTTCCAGCACAAATAAAGGAAAAAGTCCGAAAATTGAGAATTTATAATTTTTTGACATAAAAAAATTTTTTTTGGGATCCAATGTTAAGTTTGTTTCTGGGATAAATTCTTTTCAACTACGGAACCCTTCATTGTGCGTGGTCCGACACGCATTTTTTTTTTTTTTTTTACAGGTATTTTACGTAGAAACCATTTTATGTCCTTCATCTTAAGGATTAGAAAAAGAAAACAACCCAAGTCGAAAAACCCATAAAAAATAATAAAAAATAATTTTAAAATTTGGGTTGTTTCCATTAAAAATATCTGCCATATTCATTGACTTTTTTCAATCTGGCTGGCAGTGGCTGGTAGCAGAGCTTATTGACCGACTTTTGCAAAAACAAAAATTTCCATTCTAAAACTGACGTTTATTTTCTGATACAAAAATAAATGACCGCTTAGCTAAGCTTAATCTGGATTAATCGACCATTATAATTTGAATATCTTTACTCCAAATATCTACTTTTAAAGAGGTCAATATAATTTGGTTTGCACTACCTACTATGACCATTATAGGTTGATCTCTCTGTTCACACAATTTATTCTAAAAGAGGGGTCAATTAAAGGTTGACTTAATGCATGGCTTTGTTGACCGGTTTCTTCACAAAAAGTTATTATTGTATCGGTGCAATTTAAAAATAATCGTCTGAACTTTAAATATTCCATAACTGTAAGAATCTTAGCGTGCGTCATTTGGAATTATCCAGACTTTTTTGCGAATTCGAATTTATGATCGTCATGATTACTCAAGAATATGATCTTTTAGATTTTATTCGAGATGATGCTTTGAGTGAGGTTCTAGTATACAGGTTATTTATTTCTTTTAAGGTGTCAAGCCAGTGCGAGCTGATATCAGAGTACCATACCTATCGATTTAACCCCATGGGTACGTTCTACAATTTTTTGTAGTTTTCGAGTTATTTTGGATCCCTCATTTCATATTATCAATGATAGTAGTTATGGGTAGTAGTAGGTATAAAATTAATGTTTTTATTATCAACTGAGCTCTGCTTATAAGTAGAAGAATAGTAAATATCAGGATTGACAAAAATATGCAAATATACCTACTAATAAATTATAAAATGTGATAATCACAAGATTTCAGATAAGCCACCACCTACACCACTTTCAACGACCGATTTCAGCAAATAATGCCCTATTTAGTACATTCTTGTTCAAAGTTGACCCAAAAAATAATTTTTTTTTTAAAGTCATGATAAATCGTTGAATCAGGAAATATATCGAAAAAAAATTATAACTCGAAAACTACACAATCGCAGAACATACATGGGGGTTAAATCGATAGGTATACCTTAAAAGAAACACCCTGTATAATCCACTCATATTAGTCTACTTATAACGTTTCCACGGCTGGGATTTTGCCCACCTCTCTTGTGTCATTGAGATAGAATGTACTACGTACCTACTAAAGAACGAAAAGCTATCAAAATCAAAGGTATTCTTTACATTTTTGGTAAGTTTAAAGCTAAAGTTCGCTGTAGCGTTAAAACAATAATTGTGTCGTCTAACCAAACTATTAAAACATGAAGCGCAAAATCGCTTAAAAACTATAGTTTTCTCGCGACCAAAAGGCAATATGGCGTCTTCTAAATATTTTTCAATAAATTTCCTCGAAAACTGGTTCATATCGCACTACGATTAGGTTCACAATGCAATGTATATCACACGCGTGCGATTTTTCATTTTCCAACACGTGTGCGGTAATAAAAATTGCCATAGATAACTTACATACCTATATTTAGTCCAAATTGGTTCAATGCCTCTATTCACAACCGTCTCGCGCCAGTTTCATTTTGGCACTTGCCGGTGCCAAGTGCCAGAATCAAACTGGCGTGAGACGGTCCTCTCTATTCGGAGGTGAATGTTTTTTTTTTAATTTCGTCAAACAGTTATGCGTCTTTACGGGCGTTAATATTATTTAAATATTGTTTATAAATAGAATAGCATCAAAAACTATGATTATTACAATAAAAAAAAACGTTTATGAGCAAATTAACATTTATTTGTATTCTAAAGTCAAAAATATTTGTTTCTATTTTTCATACATACCTTAGGCTGTTTATCGGCTACCTACTTAATCCGGTACTAAGTTGTCAGTTTTGTAAAACTGACTACTTAATGTGTCGGAATAAAGTTCGAAATTCAAAAAAGGGTCCATGGTTTAAACCTGGGTTTGAAGATGAACCTTGTTTTGTAATAACACGGAAGTTGTTTTACCACGGTGCTGATAATTGCATAGCAGTGTAGAAAATACTTCAAATAAAAAGTAGTACTTACGGTTAAATGTGTACATCATGATGACGCCCCTATTTTCTTCTTATTTTATATTTAAAATATATTTAATAAGTAACAAAATGTATAACTTAAGTATAGAAAAAATATTAAGTAATTAGAAAAGAAAAATTATTGTTTAAAAAGATTCTCTTTAATTTGGTTCTTATAATTTTATTTATGTATTATAATTTTTATCAGTATTATTTTTCATGTAGGTATGCTATTCCAATTAAAAGTTTCAACACTATTTTCCGCGGTCTGCGTGGAATTCCTGAAACAAAACAAAAAAAAAACGTTATTTTTTTTTAAATTACGAACACAAAAATAATTTAAAAAATACTAGGAACCTACAATAACTATCTGTCGCGATTACAAAAGGGTTAGGTTAACGAAACGATTAATCGCAATTGATCAATTGCCATCAATTTCTATTGTATTGTCAATCGCTTTAATTGCACTTGATAGACGATCAATTTGCGCATCAATGTTTTTGCAATCACGTAAAAATTGACAATTGCAATTGATCGTTTCGGGGACCCTTAATTCTTCATAAGTAGGTACCATCGCGGACATTTATTTATTTATGGATTACCAACGAGATAAATAGGGGAGAGGGTGGCAAGATGAGGTACTTAAGGTTTAAAGATCAATAAAAGAAAAAATGACGAGGAGGAGCTCGTGGCTAAGTAATAACAGCCGCACGGGTCGATCCGTCAGGTTAAGCTACGCTTGCCGGGGTTGGTCAGTGGATGGGTGACCATCTTTACATATCGAGATTCCTCCGTGCCTCGGAAAGCACGTTAAGCCGTTGGTCCCGGCTGTTATTCGTGGATCTTTGACAGTCGTTACGGGTCGTCAGAAGCCCGAAAGTCTGACAACCAGTCTTACCAAGGGGTATCGTATTACCCAGTTACTGGGTTGTGGAGGTCAGATAGGCAGTCGCTCCATGTAAAATACTGGTATTCAGCTGCATCCGGTTAGACTGGAAGCCGACCCCAACATAGTTGGGAAAAGGCTAGGCAGATTGAAAAGAAAAAATGACATAGTGAGACAATCATATTTATTTTTTAATTAACAACTAGTTATTAGTCTTCTAATATTTGGTGTCATTAGGAGCTTTTAGCTATCCATTTTAGAAAAAAAAATCAAAATATAAAAAAGGTGTTTTGCCCCGTCTTGCCCCATGGTGCTGGTAAGATGGGGTACCCCCCTGAGGTAAGATGGGGTGATGAGAATTATCAGAGAGAAAGATGATTATTTGGACTGGCAGAACACGCAGACGTGGATGGCTTCGTCATCATCATCCTACATTCCTGCACAGCTATTATGTGACCATCTTCCACAATGTGAGCATGATATCCACTCTTCAATGGAAGCGGATTATACTGGAGTAATCATTACCCCATCTTGCCTGCCAAGCCATTTTCTACCAATAATCAAAGAAATAAAAAACAGTCGGCCATCTCAAGGCAATACAATGCCTACCTTATTATAGGTTAGTTTAAGCGTCAATCACAGCCACACCTCACCATCTAGCATTATTTAACAAACCACAGTCACGTGTCAAACCAGAAGAAGATATGATAATCAATTTGCATTAAAACAGTTCTTTAAGATTTTTTCAACAAGTGTCATGGCATCGAATGATGCATGAACGACCGTGATTAGTCAGTTTAAACAGTGAATTTTGCTGGGTACCCAGTTTACCCGCTACCCCGTCTTACCTCCGTCTCAGCTACCTACATTACAATTATCTTCTACAGTAATAAACTTGCGTAATAAATACGTTATCCTGTAATGCTTACTCACTTACAGGTAACCACAGCTTACACATTATCGAGTACACATGCTCTGAATACATAAAAAAGACAATATACATGTGATTATAAAGATTTACATAGGTACATAATACAAAAAATAAATAAAATTGCATTCATACAATACAATAAAACCAATTTCAATATTATGTCTGAATTATTAATTGTGGGAATACAAAATAATAGTTCACAATAATTGAATTATAAATTAAATTACACACATTTATATTTTTTCATTCATTTCATTTGATTTTTTCTTTTTCATTATTTTGACATTAGTGGTGAACCACTTTTCAATGTTATTACCTTTACCAATTTCCTTTATTAAAGTTAGTTTCCACGTAAAGGCTCCTACAAACAGGCACACAACGGCACCGCGTGTCGTTCGTGATTCGCGTCCCGAGTAGCATCTATTTGAAGAAGGCAAAGCGATGTGCATAACTCCAGCTTCCTCATAGGTGATAGAATAATTCTACCTATGCCAATATTTAAAGCATAATAGCTGCCATCGAAGTACCCAGTCTTAATTTAGCTGCCGCAAAAACTTCGTCAATATGAGTCGTTTAGTGTGTGTTAGCTAGAGTGACGTCACCCCAGCTTCCTCATTCAGAACAGCCAAACCAGTGAGGTTAGAGTTTTGGAGTAAAGTCAGAAAATTAAAGCATAATTGCTGCCATCGGCAGCAAAATTTTCAAATCTCTGGTCATAATACTCTATGAGTTATTAAACTTTTAAACATGTGTAAGCTGAAGTGACGTCACTCCAGCTGCTCAGTCATATCTTCTGAACGACAGAAGATATGATTATGTATTATAGCTCAAAAATTAAAGCATAATAGCTGCCGAAGGCAGCAAAATTTTCAAATCTCTGGTCAAAATACTCTCTGAGTTATTAAACTTATAAACATGTGTTAGCTGACGTGACGCCACCCCAGCTGCTCAATCATATCTTCCGAACGAAAGAACATAGGATAATGTTTTGCAGCTCAAAAGCTAGGTCATAATAGCTGCCGTAGGCAGCAAAATTTTCAAATCTCTAGGTCTCGTAGTTTCTACGTAATAACCAAAAATAGTTTCCGCGCCAAAAAATTCAAATTATTGCCTCGGAGCAGGTAAGGAGCGGCGTTGGCGTTCCGTGCGCTACGTTATCAGTTTGTTGTAGTTTGAACTAGATTATAGACTGGGAGCCGACTACACACTTTAATATTGTACTATGTACGGACGCCGGTACAATTTAAGATTTTTCCGTCACGACCCCTGTCTAATATTAAAACATGTAACATGTGTAAAATGAATTACTTAAAGGAAATAATAATAATGACATGGACCTGTCATTTTAATGGTTTTTGAGTTCAAGATGGCGGATTCAAACTAACAGTTTCAAATTTTTCGTCATGGACACCCCTTATTCGTCATGTGTGTCATTTTCATAGTTCTTGAGGTCGCTGAAAACGATGATGAGGTCAAAATAAAAATCCAAAATGGCGGCAACGAAAATTTTCAAACTTTTCGACATGGGTGTCATTTTCATGATTTTTGATGTCACTGAAAACGATAGTGGTGTCAAAATGAAAACCTAAGATGGCGGCTGCAAACATTTTGAAATTTTTAGCCATGGGTGTCATTTTCATGATATTTGAGGTCAAACAAAACGATAGTGGGGTCAAAATGAAAATCCAAGATGGCGGCTGTGAAAATTTTAAAATTTTTTGTCATGGGTGTCATTTTCATGATTTTTGTGGTCGCTGAAAACGATAATGAGGTCAAAATGAAAATCCAAGATGGCGGCTGCGAAAATTTTCAAATTTTTCGTCATGGGTGTCATTTACATGGTGTTTGAGGTCGCTGAAGACGATAGTTGGGTCAAAATGAAAATCTAAGATGGCGGCTGTAAAAATTTTGCATCCGCCATCTTGGATTTTCACCTCAGTATCGTTTTCATTGACCTCAAATACCATGAAAATGACACCAATTGCCAAAAATTTCAAAATTTTTGCAGCCGCCATCTTAGATTTTAATTTTGACCCAACTATCGTCTTCAGCGACCACAAACACCATGAAAATGACATCCATGACGAAAAATTTGAAAACCTCTTAAGGGGTCATTGTACTCATTATTATGAACAACTTTTAGTATGGGACCAAAACCTGAAATCGCGAAAAAAAAATCCGCTGTTCAGTACATTTTGACGAATTATGCGAACAGAAATGTACTGAACAGCTGATTTTTTTTTCGCGATTTCAGTTTTGGTCCCATAGTAAAAGTTGTTCATAATGATGAGTACAATGACCCCTTAAGAGGTTTTGCGCATTTGACGTTACACGTTGTATAGGTATATAGATTATTAGTTCCACTATAGTTCAGTCGGCTCTCAGTCTAAGATCTTCAATATTCAAAATTAAAATTGTTTTGAGCGCAAGCTATAATGACTTCTAATACAATTTCTGCTAAGTACAAACTTGATTGCAATAATGTAGCGCACGGAACGGCAACGCCGCTCCTTACATGCTCCGAGGTAATAACTTGAATTTTTTGGCGCGGAAACTATTTTTAGTTATTACGTAGAAATTACGAGACCTAGAGATTTGAAAATTTTGCTGCCTAGGGCAGCTATTATGACCTAGCTTTTGAGCTGTAAAACATTATCCTATGTTCTTTCGTTCGGAAGATATGACTGAGCAGCTGGGGTGGCGTCACGTCAGCTAACACATGTTTATATGTTTAATAACTCAGAGAGTATTTTGACCAGAGATTTGAAAATTTTGCTGCCTTCGGCAGCTATTATGCTTTAATTTTTGAGCTGTAATACATAATCATATCTTCTGTCGTTTGGAAGATATGACTGAGCAGCTGGGGTGACGTCACTTCAGCTTACACATGTTTAAAAGTTTAATAACTCATAGAGTATTATGACCAGAGATTTGAAAATTTTGCTGCCGATGGCAGCAATTATGCTTTAATTTTCTGACTTTACTTCAAAACTCTAACCTCACTGGTTTGGCTGTTCTGAATGAGGAAGCTGGGGTGACGTCACTCTAGCTAACACACACTAAACGACTCATATTGACGAGGTTTTTGCGGCAGCTAAATTAAGACTGGGTACTTCGATGGCAGCTATTATGCTTTAAATATTGGCATAGGTAGAATTATTCTATCTCCTATGAGGAAGCTGGAGTTATGCACATGGCAAAGCGATACGAAAGGTTAGTCCCGCCAAAGAATTTGCTCTGATTTATACGTTTTTTTTAGTAGAAAATAACCGGGAACGTTACTAAGAAACATTTCCGCTGGCAACGGATTAATTCTCCATTTTTGCAACAATTTGCTGAATCAAATATAAAGATAGCACAGTTTTTACAGGCGCTCAGTGTAAATAATATTATCGGGAAGGTCGTAAACTTCTTTTGTAACAATTTAGGGAAAGAAATAACATTATCAGCTTCACAATAATGCGTAACACATTGTCAATGATATTCCGAAAGATTTTGACGGAAATTCACAATCCATTGCTTCTTATGTTCGAAAAATTCATATGCTCGACATCGCAAATAACGCAATGAATGTAGTTGAATTGATGTGCTACTCTAGAGTAATTGCCAACCGTCCTGTTTTCCCAGGACATGGCCTGCTTTTTAGGACATCCTGGGTTGTACTGGATAGTTTTTAAGTAGCGTCCTGGATTTTTTAAAGTATCCTGGAAACGTCCTGTATTCTAAATTTCTCTTTCTCTAAGTATTTCAGAATTTATTAAACAGTCAGACAGGTCGACCTGGGGGGATAAAACGGCCACTTTGGCAGAATCATAATAGGATAATATTATGAATAATATTTGAAATCGTAAAACGTTCACAAACTGACAATTCATAATATATTGTCAGTTTACGACCGTTGCTCTGCTTGGGTGAAAGAAGAAAAACAATTTTTGAATGACGAATTTTTTTTTTGAAAATCGATTTCATTACGGTTAATAAAATCTGTTCAGTAAAAATATGTGGGATATTTTTAGCTTGGTTTTTACCAAGCTAAATATATCCCACATATTTTGAGCCTGATAAATTTCGGCAACCCAAAAAAAAAAGAAAATGTTGAAAAGGGTCAGTGGATGTACGTCAGTGTCTTAGTTTTGCGTCATCATTGCGTCAGAGCCCTAAACCGTTCAAGTCGTTGTACAAAATGCCTAACAACAAAATAAATGTTAATATACCTTTTATAAAATAAGCTCAGTTATTTGTCTCGTATTCGTACGAATATGATGAGAATTAAAAAGCTGAAGGTAAGATAAATATCAGGTAATATTTTTACCATAGTAAAATTATTAGCGCGCCAGGCCCGAGAGGACATAATTACAGCCACTGAAGACGAGTGTACCTATCAGGTAATATTTTTGCCATAGTAAAATGATTAGCGCGCCAGGCTGGAGAGGACATAATTACAGCCAGTGAAGACGAGTGCCTATCGGGTAATATTTTTACCATATTGAAATGATAAGAGCGCCAAGCCCGAGAGGACATACAGCCACTGAAGACGAGTAGTATCAGGTAATATTTTTACCATATTAAAATGATAAGAGCGCCAAGCCCGAGAGGACATACAGCCACTGAAGACGAGTAGTATCAGGTAATATTTTTACCATATTAAAATGATAAGAGCGCCAAGCCCGAGAGGACATAGGTACAGCCACTGAAGACGAGTAGTAGCAGGTAATATTTTTACTATATTAAAATGATAAGAGCGCCAATCCCGAGAGGACATACAGCCACTGAAGACGAGTAGTATCAGGTAATATTTTACCATATTAAAATGATAAGAGCGCCAAGCCCGAGAGGACATACAGCCACTGAAGACGAGTAGTATCAGGTAATATTTTTACTATATTAAAATGATAAGAGCGCCAAGCCCCAGAGGACATACAGCCACTGAAGACGAGTAGTATCAGGTAATATTTTTACCATATTAAAATGATAAGAGCGCCAAGCCCGAGAGGACATACAGCCACTGAAGACGAGTAGTATCAGGTAATATTTTTACCATATTAAAATGATAAGAGCGCCAAGCCCCAGAGGACATACAGCCACTGAAGACGAGTAGTATCAGGTAATATTTTTACCATATTAAAATGATAAGAGCGCCAAGCCCGAGAGAACATACAGCCACTGAAGACGAGTAGTATCAGGTAATATTTTTACCATATTAAAATGATAAGAGCGCCAAGCCCCAGAGGACATACAACCACTGAAGACGAGTAGTATCAGGTAATATTTTTACTATATTAAAATGATAAGAGCGCCAAGCCCGAGAGGACATACAGCCACTGAAGACGAGTAGTATCAGGTAATATTTTTACTATATTAAAATGATAAGAGCGCCAAGCCCGAGCGGACATACAGCCACTGAAGACGAGTAGTATCAAGTAATATTTTTACCATATTAAAATTATTAGCGCGCCAGGCCCGAGAGGACATAGAGCCAAGGTATGAAAGAAATGTTCCTTAGAAGGTGTAACTTAGATGAACAAAGAAAATATTATTGTTGAAACCACAGAACAGATAAACTGACTCCCTAAGCAAGTCGAACGGGGGTTGTAGTTAATTTGCGAATGAACTCAGGAGTGCACATTGTATTTGTTCGGCATATTCGATTCGGCAGTAACTCGCCGCCCAGTGCTCGAATGGCCAACCGACCATTTTTTGGGAAAATGACTTTTTAGTGTCTATAACTATAAGCACTAGGGCAACGATTTGTTAAACAACAAAGCCAACCAGAAGCAATTACAGTAGTACCCAAGTAATAAGGCGCGTCGTGAATCTTCGTTCGCTCAGAAAAGAAAGTATGGCCCCGAAGATTAACGAGAATACTTAAAACTTACAATCAACCTTAGATCACTACTATAAAGTTCATAATACACTGCAGCTGTTAGTTCCGTCTCACTCGCAAGTATGGCGGCTGTCAAGCGGCGCGCGCTAACATGGCGGCAGCTACCGACCAATAGCGGTACAGGAAAAAGCGTGGAGCGTGCCGATTGGTCAATAGCATTTCCCGCGCTTTGAAAATTCATCTTCTGCGCAGGTACATCGATAAGCCATATTAGTTGAGTACTACTGTACTACACTTAATCAGCTTTCATTCGACTAGTACCGATTCGGGTTGGGTCGGCTCGGCACAATGCAAGCTTATCCGAGCGGTTTTTACCGGAATATTACAGCATAATAATATCATATACAACGTGTAACGTTAAATGCGCAAAACCTCTTAAGGGGTCATTTTACTCATCATTATGAACAACTTTTACTATGAGACCAAAACTGAAATCGCGAAAAAAAAATCAGCTGTTCAGTACATTTTGACGAATTATGCGAACATAAATGTACTGAACAGCTGATTTTTTTTTTCGTTTGAAGAGGTTTTGCGCATTTAACGTTACACGTTGTATATGTGTGGTCATATCTAAACTTATGGTACAGACCATGACACTGAACAACTTTCTCCATGGGACCAACATCGTAGGTAGTTATTGGTACAGTTGATATTTTTTTCGCGATTACGATTTTGTCGAACCCTTCAGACGCATCTTTAGCTGTGTTCGTTTATGATAATCATATTTTGTTTATACAGGACCAAAGATGTGGTCCAAATCACAAATGGCAAAACAATTTTAACTAAAAAGATTGGTCAATAATAAAATCTGGTATTAACAAACTAATATTAATAAAGGCGAAAGTTTGTGTGTGTGTGTATGTTTGTTACTTCTTCATGCTCAAACGGCTGGACCGATTTGGATGAAATTTGGTATGTAGATAGCTTATACCTTGGACTAACACATAGGCTACTTTTTAGCCCGGTCTACGCGGGTGAAACCGCGGGGCGCAGCTAGTTGCTCAATAAATGTAAACTCAACAGTGCTAGGTCGCAGTTTTCGGCTAAGACACTGAACTTGGATTAAAAAACGGTCAAAAATCGGTTACCGGCTCAAAGAACTCGTTTGCGTCCTTGCTTTCAAACATTTACATAAATATCTTACTTTAATATTATAAATGTGAAAGTTTGTATGTTTTAGATGTTTGGATGTTTGTTACTCAATCACATAAAAACGACTAAACCGATTTGGATGAAATTTGGCACACAGATAGTTTTTCTTATCAGAATGACGGTTGTCGTGTAGGTACTGTGTCTTCATTCTGAAACATTCCTTGTGTCATTGAGTTAATATTTCATTTTCATAGTTGTTTAGATCATTTTGAACAGTCTGATAACGTCCCGATATTATTGGCACTGTAATACTGGAGACAATAAATGTTATTCTATTCTATTCTATTCTATTCATAGGTACTTATGTTGTACGTAATTACAGCAAAAATCCTATGATTGAATAATAATTCTAAGTTTATTATAGAAATATTAAATCAAACATTGCACAAAAACTCGAATATTGATTTAATAAAATAACTGCATCAGTTTTTGAGTTGCTCCCAGACATATAAGCAAACAATTTGGAATTAATGGGTGCTTAATATTGACTGACATAATAAAAGAACATACGATTTTAAAATTGGATTTAAGTTTTTTTTTTGTTATTGGGTGGCAAGCCTCCAAAATCCAATATTAATTACTAAAAAATCAATCAATCTGCCTAGCCTTTTCCCAACTATGTTGGGGTCGGCTTTCAGTCTAACCGGATGCAGCTGAATACCAGTATTTTACATGGAGCGACTGCCCATCTGACCTCCACAACCCAGTAACTGGGTAATACGATACCCCTTGGTAAGACTGGTTGTCAGACTTTCGGTCTTCTGACGACCCTTCGTCTTCTTTCGTGTGTCAAAGATACACGAAATGACAGCCGGGACCAACGTCTTAACGTACTTTCCGAGGCACGGAGGAGTCTCGGTATGTAAAGATGGTCACTCATCCACTGACCAACCCTGGCAAGCGTTGCTTAACCTGATGGATCGACCCGTGTGGCTGTTATTACTTAGCCACGAGCTCCTCACTTTAATTATATGGATTATATTGTAATACTAGCTTTTGCCCGCGGCTTCGCTCGCGTGGATGTCGGAAAATATACCATGGGAACGTTCATGTGGAAAACATAGGGCCGTCCGAAATAACTGTGCAAACTCAAATCGCTACGATATATCGTTACCGTGTATAGTAGGCATAAAGCTACCAATCGGCATGATTTTTTCCGACATCTTCAACAGTCGTCGTCATATTTCAGCCAATTTACACAAAACCATAATGAATTATACTGAATCACTCCGTTCATTGGAGAAAACCGTATGAAAATCCGTTCGGTACTTTTTGACATTATCGCATTCAAACAGACAGACTTACGCGGCGGGGGGACTTTGTTAATAACTTAAAATTTATTATGCCAGTCACGCTCTAATAACAAATAACTTTTGTCCGAGTGTCCACTCGTTCAAATAATTTCCTCGTAAAAACATCGAATGAAATAAAGATTAAGGGCCCTCGCTCACGGCGACTTTTTGTAGCGATGCTGTCGCGCGTCCGCATCGATACAGTCGCGAAGCGGTCGCTAGCTGTGTGCCCTCGCCCACGGGCCAAGATTGAGTCGCGATGCAAACGCGATACTGGTGCGCTTCTGTCGCGATGCAAACGCGATTCAGTAACGGCACAAAAATACCTGCGATCGCTACAGTTGCAAGATGGACTCTGTTGAGGCAACATTAGTCACGTTGTCTTTGGTGCTGCTTTTACGTAAGCAGCCGAAGCGTAGGCAACGAAAGCTCGGTTCTCCACTCACGCGCCACCATCCCTCCGTTCCCTCCCCGATGTCGTCCGACACGGTCGCGCGTTTGCATCGATACAGTCGCGATACTGTAGCGCGTTAGCAGCGCGTTGGCATCGCTTCTGTAGCGCGTTGCAAATGCGAGCGATGCAGTCGCGCATTTCGTTAGCGCGCGACAGCATCGCTACAATAAGTCGCCATGGGCGAGGGCCCTTAATGTTAGGTACCTCAAGATTCGAACTATGACTACATTTCCAATCCCTTAAATCTCTTCAAAAGAGGTAGGTACACAAACATTTGTCAACCCCTATTGTACCCCTTAGGGGACGATTTTTAAAAAACGCTGTACCATATATTTCTTTATTTCCTACCAAAAGCATACATTTGAATAATCATATCCCTAACTTAAGAAATGCTAGGTTTCCCATACAAACTCATCCCTTATATCACCCCTTGTAGGATTATGTTTTAAGACAAAAAGTAGCCCATGTCCTTTTTCAGGATGCTATCTATAGCCTTGCCAAATTTTATCGAAATCCGTGCAGTTTTGTAAATTTTAAAATAAACCCCCATTTTACCCACTTAGGGGATGATTTTTAAAAAACAATGAACTGCATATTTCTTAATTTTCTACCAATAGCATAAATTTGTTATCCCTAACTTAAGAAATACTGGGTTTCCTTACAAACTTTCATCCCCTATATCACCCCCTGTAGTATTGTTTTTGAAAGTATCCTATGTCCTTTCCCAGGATGCTATATAATGCCTTGCCAAATTTTGTTGAAATCCGAGCAGTTTTGTAAATTTTAAAATCAACCCCTATTTTACCCCCTTAGGGGATGATTTTTCAAAAACGTTGAACCGCATATTTCTTTATTTCCTATCAAAAGCATACATTTTAATTTTCACATCCCTAACTTAAGAAATACTGAGTTTCCCATACAAATTTTCATCCCCTATATCACCCCCCGTAGGATTATTTTTTAAGACAAAAAGTAGAATATGTCTTTCCACAGGATGCTATATAAAGCCTTGCCAAATTTTATCGAAATCCGTGCAGTTTTGTAAATTTTAAAATCAACCCCTATTTTACCCCCTTAGGGTATGATTTTTCAAAAACGCTGAACCGCATATTTTTTAATTTCCTACCAATAGCATAAATTTGTTATCCTTAACTTAAGAAATACTGGGTTTCCCTTACAAACTTTCATCCCCTATATCACCCCCTGTAGTATTGTTTTTGAAAGTATCCTATGTCCTTTCCCAGGATGCTATATGAAGCCTTGCCAAATTTTGTAGAAATCCGTCCAGTTTTGTAAATTTTAAAATTAACCCCTACTTTACCCCCTTAGGGGATGATTTTTCAAAAACGCTGAACGGCATATTTTCTTATTTCCTATCAAAAGCCTACATTTTAATTTTCACATCCCTAACTTAAGAAATACTGAGTTTCCCATACAAATTTTCATCCCCTATATCACCCCCGTAGGATTATTTTTTAAGACAAAAAGTAGAATATGTCCTTCCACAGGATGCTATATAAAGCCTTGCCAAATTTTATCGAAATCCGTGCAGTTTTGTAAATTTTAAAATCAACCCCTATTTTACCCCCTTAGGGTATGATTTTTCAAAAACGCTGAACCGCATATTTCTTAATTTCCTACCAATAGCATAAATTTGTTATCCCTAACTTAAGAAATACTGGGTTTCCCTTACAAACTTTCATCCAATATATCACCCCCTGTAGTATTGTTTTTGAAAGTATTCTATGTCCTTTCCCAGGATGCTATATGAAGCCTTGCCAAATTTTGTAGAAATCCGTCCAGTTTTGTAAATTTTAAAATTAACCCCTACTTTACCCCCTTATGGGATGATTTTTCAAAAACGCTGAACGGCATATTTCCTTATTTCCTATCAAAAGCATACATTTTAATTTTCACATCCCTAACTTAAGAAATACTGAGTTTCCCATACAAACTTTCATCCCCTATATCACCCCCTGTAGGATTATTTTTGAAAAAAAAAAGTAGCCTATGTCCGTCCCCAGGATACCATCTATAACCTTGCCAAATTTTATCGAAATCCGTTCAGTGGTTTAGGCGTGAAAAGGTAACAGACAGACAGACAGACAGACAGAGTTACTTTCGAATTTATAATATTAGTATGGATAATGACATTAACAGCCCTATCACAAAATTGTGTTTTGAAAGTTTAGATGTATGGCGACGCATCACATATTTATGTAGCAATTTGGCAGTTGTATTGTGTGTTGTCTTATAATATTTTTTTTAAATTTATAGTATGAAATTTTAATTTCTAATGAACTAACGTTTATTCTGGATAAGGAGGAATTTACAGTTAATTCTGAGCGTTTTTTTAGTAGTTTTAAGGCTTTAAATGGGATTTTTTTATAGATATTCCATTCCATATTTTAAAATGTTGAGGCCAAAAGACTTAGTATATACAGGGTGTAAGGGACAGCCCTCCGCAAACTGATAGGGTGAAATCAGTATGTCATACTAAGATGACCGGTACATGAAATTTTTTCAGGAACTTTATGGGACTCCAATAAACCTGATTTGTTTGCGTTTTTGTGCATAAATCGGAGCGTCTATTATTGGTTGGGAGGGGTAGGTAATAGGTATGCGGTGAGTTCGATGAACTCTGTAGCTAGACAGAAAGTGAACACCTGATTTCACGCGTCGTTGGTTAGAGTATTTCAACATCCATTGTTGGTTTTTTTTTTTGCTGTTTTTTTTGCAGTTTTTTTTACATAAATGCAGTGCTGCGAACACACAATGCAATTTTACATTGAAATAATGAAAATGTAACTGAAAAAAAATTTGAAAAAATTAAAATTTTCCTGAGAAAATTTCCGGTGGAATATGATTCAGAATTAGGAGCTGAATGCACCCTGTTAGTTTGCGGAGGGCTGTCCCTTACACCCTGTATGTTGTGGTTGTTTATTATCCCTTAATAAATAAAAATAAAATAAAATATACCTACGTAGATAAGAAAAAATTGCGGAAGGCGAGTTCGCTATGAAATAGACTAATAACTATTCTCCACCACTCAATAAGTCAAAGTTGTCGAAGTCTTTCAGTTTCTCAGAATAAGAACGCAAAATCACGATTGAAATATACTAATTTATTAGCGTTTATTACTATGTAAGTTAACTTTTTGATTGCCTATGTGGTGTTTGCCTTTATGTAATTGTTGCACTGTAAGACTGTTTTAAGCATGTAATTTTTGTTACAACTAGTAAGTAAACAATTGTTGGTGAACCTAATAAAATAAAATAAAAATAAAATATATAGTCCTCTTAAATCAAAAATCATAAAGACCTCTTAAATCGAAAATCCATGAAAATAATAGTGTTTAAGAAGATTGAAAAGTTCATTAGCCACTTACTTACTTACGTACTTTGACATAGGTATTTAACTTTTTCACCTTTATTAACACAAGTTAGCAACAATAAAAAAACAATACACAAACTTCTAAAGAACATTCCATCACTTTTCTAATTTAGCAAGCAATGGTTAATTAATTTTTAAATAAAATAATAACAGATAAGTTTTGACACAATGATTCGGTTTAATATTGAAATGCATACACAATACTACTTAATCTGTGGCATACACTATCCACAATTCAATTAAATAATTTATAGCTGACGGTAGATTGAAAACATAATAGATTACTCTGTTACACGAAACTAAAGTATGAGTATGTTTTATAGGAATACTTACCTTTGATCAATAAGAAGTCAAAACGATACTTTCTTAGCTAAATGATAACTAGTTAAACATTATTTTTATTCTGTAACTAGGACTAGTATATAAGGAGAAAGAAAGTGGCGCCAGTATGTGTATGTGATGAGGCGGGAAGAAACGCATATGACTAAAAGAGTGATGAATATATAATTATGTTGATGGATGGAGAGCCAAAGAAAACATGAGAGGATTGTGTGAGGAATAAAAAAAAACCGGCCAAGAGCGAGTCGGACTCGCGCACCGAGGGTTCCGTTCCGATTTCTGAAAAAGTGTGCTACTGAAAAAGTGTGCTATTTAGAGACATCGTTTTATTTTTCCTGTAATATTTACATAAACTTCTATCACAGAGAATAATTTCAGATTTTTCTCTTTGCAAACTTCGAAGATAAGGGGGGGGGGGGGGGGGACGGTATTTTTTTTTTACTTTTTTCATCAGAAGTCGAAAACTATGCAACCTACAAAAAAGAAAAAAAATGTTTGAGAATGTCCAATCAGCGCTCTTTCATATGATACCCCATATGCCCTAGTAGCCCCACTTTGATTTTTTAAGACCCCCTTTCAGTCCCTGTTACAAAAAAAATATAAATATTTTAATTTGTTTCTTATTTGCAAAATAGTTGGGTCAACGTCATCTAAAACTGTTCCAAAGATAGCATCAGAAGTTCCTGAGATATCCAGCTGTGACAGACAGACATACAGACAGACAGACTGAGTCACACCATAAGGGTTCCTTTTTTACCATTTTGGTACGGAACCCTAAAACACGTTATCGTCGTAGGTGGGTAGGTTAGGGTGTGTCGTGGTAAAGGTTATGTCACCCAACTGTGTAGAATGTGGAGTAATCGAAGATGTGCAACATGTTTTGATGGAGTGTGTGCGGAATGAGGCTTTGCGATGTGATCTACTTGGTGCAACAAATAGATTCTATATTGGAGAGTGTAATGTTATCCTAGCTTGTCCTTTATCGGAACAAGCTAGGATTCTGTACAAACTTGCTTTGTTTGTTTAAAAATAAGATTTAATTGTTTTTTGGTTTACTTAATTGTAAGTACTGTTCTATCTATGTTAAGGATTTGGTTTCCGCACTTAGTCCTTCATGTGGACCATTGTGCGTGAGCCATGGCGGCCTTCGGGGGTTATTCCAACCAGCCCACCTCCCTCCAGAAGTTAATCAAATCTCTGGGTCTGTTAATAACATCTGTGAAAGATCGGGGTATTCCAAGAGTTTCTGTTCTAATCTGGGCAACGCCTATGCATTCAAAGAGCACATGCGCAACGGTCTCCTCAGCCTCCATGCAGGCCCTGCACAGAGGACTGTCCGTTATTCCTATTGTGTGGAAGTGTTTGTTTAATGAGCAGTGTCCTGTGATGGTCCCCGTCACCAGGCGCAGCTCGTTTCTGTCCAGACGCAATAACCGCCTGGTAAGCGTACCGTCCAGGGATGGCATAGCCTCCCTGGATTGCCTGCAGCCTGGTGTCGAGGACCACCAACTCTCTGCTTGTGTGTGGGTGAACTCCTTTAGCCACCTGCGTAACTGGTTGAAGGGAATGGGCGCGATTGGCTCAGCTCCACAGACGGACGTGCTGGATGCTCTCCTAGCTAGTTCGTCAGCTGCGCCGTTACCCAGTGATCCACTGTGTCCTTTTATCCATTGCAGTGTCACTGTGTTCCGGTTAGCAACCGTTACTCGTTCGAGTGCGTCGTGACATTCTAGTATTAATCTCGAGGTAATGTAACTTTTCCGTAATGATTGGAGCACCGAGGCACTGTCTGAGAGTATACGTATATTCGTATCCGTGACTCTCCTGGCTTCTATGGCATTACACGCTTGTATGATGCCTACACACTCCGCCTGGTAGACAGTGTTAAATTCCCCAAGCGGGCTGGATATGTTAATGTTAAGATCGTGTGAGAAGACTCCGACCCCGGTTCCGGAGTCAGTCTTTGATCCATCGGTGTATACTCTCAACTCTTGCGGGCCTGAGTAATCACACCGTTCTTCTGTGAGTATTATATCATAATGCTTCAGAAAGTAGTGCTGTTTCGGGGCTCTGTCGCATGGTGATGCCATCATTGGGTGTCGTCTGATCGCATCCTCTTTTATGCGAGTGTGCTTAACTCTAGAGTCCTTGCTCAGGGTTCCTTGCAGATTGAGCCTAAAGGCGGCTAGGGCCGCCTCTTCACGTACTAAGAGGTGTAGTGGCGGCAGTCCAAGCATTGCCTGTAGAGCAGCAGTAGGCGTAGTTTTCATGCAGCTAGTTACCGCTACACAAAGCGAACCGTTGCAGTTTCTCGAGATTAAGTAAGTACTGTTATTACAGGGCGACGTTATCGCTCAGCGATAACGCCCTTAAAAAAAAAAAATAAAAAAAAAAGAGGACTGAATGATTTCGTGACGGTTGACAGGGGACAGTGGAAGAAGAAAACGTGGTGCGCCAGCCCCACGTAATATGGGAGATGATGATAACGGTACATCTAGGACTACATGCGTTCGCTAATCCCACAAACAATCTGCCTAGCCTTTTCCCAACTATGTTGGGGTCGGCTTCCAGTCTAACCGGATGCAAGTGAATACCAGAACCTGTGTATTAAAAGTTGGTAAACAACACAATAATAATATCTATACTTAGTCTCGGGTTTAACAGCGATAAATTGAATAAAATTAATTCCTTTTTTTGGTATCCTCTAATAAATCTAAATTATTAATGAAAAAGATCACAAATCATTATTATTGATGTGGTTTTTCCTCATACAGAGGTCAGACAGGTCATTAGTGACGTAAATGAAATAGCCGTATGAGCCAATTATCATTATTCTCCTACCCTTACCCCAATTTACTTGGGGTCTTTTTCTTCCATATTTCTCTATTAGTCGTGGCTAAGTAATAACAGCCGCACGGGTCGCTCCATCAAGTTAAACTACACTTGCCGGGGTTGGTCAGTGGATGGGTGACCATCTTTACATACCGAGACTCCTCCGTGCCTCGGAAAGCACGTTAAGCCGTTGGTCCCGGCTGTCATTCGTGGATCTTTGACAGTCGTTACTGGTCGACAGAAGCCCGAAAGTCTGACAACTAGTCTTTCAGTGATAGACAGTCGCTCCATGTAAAATACTGGTATTCAGCTGCATCTGATTATAACGTAACGACTGTCAAAGATCCACGAATGACAGCCGGGAGGCACGGAGGAGTCTCGATATGTAAAGATGGTCACCCATCTACTAACCAACCCCGGCAAGCGTAGCTTAACCTGATGGATCGACCCGTGCAGCTGTTATTACTTAGCTACGAGCTCCTCTTGTTGATTGTACTCATGATAATAAACAACTTTTACTATGGGACCAAACCTGAAATCGCGAACTCGTGAAAATGTAGGGAACAGCTGATTTTTTTCGCGATTTCAGGGTTGGTCCCATATTACAAGTTGTTCGTTATCATGAGTACAATCATTCTACACACATGGGAAGAAGGTGTGGGTTTATGTATGTACTTATATTGATATTTTTATGTACTTCTTTGAACGAGATTTAAGATATTGGAAATATGGCCATAATCCTATAGATTAAGCTAACATTAAGGGCGAATTTCACCAATGAAAGTGAAAAAAGAAATTAATACCATGGCCATGATTTTGGGTTAGCAAATAGGATACTTTTATCCCGGTGGTAATACGTTTCCATGGGATGGTTCCCATGGTTCATACGGGCGACGCCGCGGCCAAAAGCTAAAGCTAACGTGTAATATTATCACCTATACTACATTTTCAATAAATAAAATAAATAAATTTCCTTGGACATTTCACACAACGCCATCTAGTCCCAAGCTAAGCAACCTAATGCTTGTGTTATGGTAACCAGATGGCTGATAAACTACTTATATACATTTTTTTTTTTTTTGTAAATACATACATATAAACAAACCAAGAAAGAAGAAACGAATAATAATAAGAAGAAGAAAAAAAGAAGAAGAAGATAATAATAAGATTATACATGTAAACAAACCTTTTTTACAGCCCATTCAACCGATTTTGACTTCTATTCCGTGGGCTTAAGGATGGCACTAAAGGCAGAAAAGTGGTTACAATACCGACTGTTTACTGCAGCTGCCATTTGTCATGCCACCAACGCAATAGAAGTCAAAATTGGTTAAACGGACTGTATTTAAGAATTGTTTAAATGAATGATAATATTGTAAATGGAGTATAGTTATTTTTATACGAGTAGTATGTAATGTCAATGTCGTCTAATTTAAAAACACAAATAAAAAAATAGATAATGTTATATTAATAGTTCAAGTTCAAGAAATGGCACTAGCCTTTGTTTATTTATTACTTAAAGATAACTAGTATATAATAGAGGATGACTGATAATATTAGTGACCGATACTTAAACACGTGATTGTACTCATGATAACAAATAACTTCTAGTATGGGACCAAACCTGAAATCGCGAAAAAAAATCAGCTGTTCCCTACATTTTGGCGAGTTATGCAACTAAAAATGTAAATGCGCAATAGACAGAATTTCGTGTACGGCCTCTTAAGGCTATGAATGTCCTACGATTTAAATCGTTGCGATTTTTAAACTGCGAAATAAAATAGCAAGCGAAAAATAACTTTTCAATACACTTCCTCGAAAACTGGTTCATATCGCACTACGATTAGGTTCACAATGGAATGTATTTCACACGCGTGCGATTTTTTATTTTCCACGCACGTGTGCGGGAATAAAAATTGCCACAGATAACTTATACCTATACTTAGTCCAAATTGGTTCAATGTTGTTATTGTTCTGAGGTTCAATGCCTCTATTCACAACTCTCTATTCGGAGGTGAATGTTTTTTTTTTAATCTCGGCAAAGAGATATGCGTCTTTACGGCGTTAAATTTAATATTTTTTCTGAATATTTATATATTGAATATCATCAAAAACTATGATTATTACAATAAAAGAAACGTTTATGAACAAATTAACATTCATTTGTGTTTTAAACTCAAAAATATTTGAATTTTCTATTTTTCATATTAGGCTGTTTATCGTCTATATACCGTTGCTTCTCCTTCAACCTGGCGAAAGCAAAGCGCGGAAAAAAAAGAAAATTTAAATCATAGTTTCATAATAATTCATGACAAAAATATTGTTCGTTATTTTATTTTATTTCTACAAAAGTGTATTGAAAAACGTCGTTTGATACTCGTGGACATTTGTTAT
Source organism: Cosmia trapezina (assembly GCA_905163495.3). Taxonomy (NCBI): domain Eukaryota; kingdom Metazoa; phylum Arthropoda; class Insecta; order Lepidoptera; family Noctuidae; genus Cosmia; species Cosmia trapezina. The sequence goes on from LR991049.1 coordinate 9,599,269, forward strand.
TGCAGTTCTCGGCTCAAAACAACCTCGTCTACGACTCCTCGAACGCAATAACAAACGTTCTCCACTTGTATCAAAATGTACTATTTGAAGCTAATTCTCAAGCGATTTTTTTACTGCAGTGCACGGGCTAGTATATTTTTATTGTTAAATAGATTTGCGATTATTATCCGCAACTATTCTAATCAGTAAAGTGCGCTTAGATACTGAGAGCACCGCGACTATCGCTTGGGGACGTTTCGACCGTTTGTACCTACGACGTAGTTTCCTTCCTGTCCATATATTTATTGTGACGTAGCGTAATAACAAACTTATAACTCTTAGTGGCCCTCTACAGTACAATTTGCAGTTGTTACTCCACTCAGTATTCATCCGTTCTGTGCCCATAATGGCCGACCAAACGGTTACCACATCAATTTATACCACCACATATATTGTTCCAGTCTATCCAGTTCAACGTCGTAGAATAAAGTACATTATTCAATGTGTGTGTGTGTGTGTGTGTGTTTGTGAACGTTTAGGCACAGTATAATAAAGTAAGCAGTATTACATCTTCATAGAAAACGGCCGAAACGACGCGCTTCAAATCTCAGTATACAAGGTGTTAAATAAATAACCCACAACCTCTTAAGCGGTCATTGTACTCATCATTATGAACAACTTTTACTATGGCACCAAACCTGAAATCGCGAAAAAAAATCAGCTGACCAGTACATTTATCTACATCAAACTCGTCAAAATGTAGGGAGCAGCTGATTTTTTTTTCGCGATTCCAGGTTTGATCCCATAGTAAAAGTTGTTCATAATGATGAGTACAATGACCCCTTAAGAGGTTTTGGGTTATTTCATTAACACGTTGTATACCAGTAGGCTACAGTTCGAGCGCGCGTCAGTAACGCACGGACGGACGCGGATTTATCTACCGAGCGGCCGTAGGTAATTAATTAAAAGGTGACTGCTCAGATTTAAACTATTGTATCTTTATTATACTGTGGTAGTATCTAGACCACATCTCAGTAACGATCTCACGCCGACATGGAATAGAAAAACGGTCACTCTCGATGCGGTGCAGTATGCTTGCGCGCAGATTTTTTGTACATTTCAAGTAACAACACTACCAGCGGTCATTAACCCCCAAATAAATGATCAAATATTTTTATTTCTGTGGAGTTTTGTTAGCTAATTTAATATGACCTTGTATTAATAAACGAGCAATGTTGTCATAGCTAGTAGACTTAATAAAGGTAAGATTACCACTTGCGACCCCTTATCATTTGCTAGCCCACTATTAAGATAGACTTTTAAGTCAAAGGTTAAGGACCTTTGACCTAAAATCTCATTCACAGAGGATGCGATAGTTTAAATCATAAGCACTAGTATTGTCAGTGTTGTCATTTATTGTAGGTTACTATGATCGTTTCCTTATTAAGAATAAATGAATTAATCCTACTAATTAATCAATCTGCCTAGCCTCTTCCCAACTATGTTGAAGTTGGCTTCCAGTCTAACCGGATGCAGCTGAATACCAGTATTTTACAGGGAGCGACTGCCTGACGTGCTTTTCGAGGCACGGAGAAGTCTGGGTATATAAAGATGGTCACCCATCCACGGACCAACTCCGGCAAGCGTGGTTTAACCTGATGGATCGATCCGTGCGACTGTTATTACTTAGCCACGAGCTCCTCGTAATATTATAAATAATCCTACTAATATTATAAACGCAAAAATTTGTGAGAATGGATGGATGTTTGTTGTAACTCTTTCACGCAAAAACTACTGAATGGATTTTAATTAAATTTGTCACGCAGATAGTTTATAACCTGGAATAACACTTTAAAATACTTTTATCCCGATATTCTTACAGGTTCGAGACTAACGAGGGTGAAATATTATAAATGCGAAAGTAGTTTGTTTGTTTGTTACGCTTTCACGGTAAAACTGCTGTACGGATTTGGATGAAATTTGGCGCATGGGTAGACCATTACCTGGAATAGAATATAGGATACTTTTTATCCCGGTGGTATGTTCTCGTGGGATAAGCCGCGTGCAAAAGCTAGTACAAAAATAAAATAAAAATTTAATACTTACACTTCTCCAAAATAATTAAAATCCAAGTAACCACAATTAACGCTCATTGTCTGCAAGAACTAACACTCAATCTTACACGAATAATTAAAATAATTATTTAAAAATAATTAGTTATAATTATAATTATTCCAACAACGTATGTTTGGTCTTTATAGTTTTGACACGTCACACGGCACGTTTTGACTCAAGCGCTTCGAGTTGTTTAATACGTTATCAGGACTGCGAAACTTAATGCAATGTATTGATAATAGTTATTAATGTAATTATTTTATTATAATAATGTACTTGTATGTCTGTCCGTTGACGTTTTTTTCGGACCGGCAAAAACACATCGGGAGTAGGGACAACTGTCAAATCGTGTTGTCATTCAGACTTCGTTCGGCCCCCGAACCAATCATCCATCCGTAGGTGATACGGAGTAGGAAACGCCCGTAACGAAGGCCGAAACTACGGGCTTCGTGCTTACGGAGTAGACGGCCAGGTAAAGTGGTTGCGCGAGCGACTGGTGTAGGCCTGGCATAACTCACGAACGCTTAAAAAACTTAACTGTAAGGCTACTTTCCACCAGAGATGTGCTATGCTGCGTTGCTATGGATGCGTTTGATATCCACCAATCATATTCATTGGTCCACATAGCATAGCACTGGTGGAAACAGGTTCAACTAAGATAAGTTTCATATATGGAAGGATGCGTGCTGTGGATGGTCGCGAGTGGTGTAGCTTCCCTACTGTCGATGCATCGCATAGCTCGAGCTGCGCCTCTTCCTCGCACAGCTAAGTACCTCGCGGCGGCGGATCTTCACAGCACATCTTACTCGCTCCGCTACACAGCTTAGCATCAGTGGAAACGGTCACATAGTTTCGTAGCTTAGCTTTCACATCCTCGCAGCATAGCTGCATAGCACATCTATTTTTCAAAATCAACCTAATGCGAATGAATTTTGCGAAAGAGCGCGAAATAATTAGAAATACTCGTTCCGCAAATGACATTTATTAAAATTGATGACTTTAATATGGATATTACAAATTCTGCTTGTCGAATTTGAACCAAAATACTATAGAAAAGTTGTATTTTCGATTCAAACAGTCGATCAGAATGTAAACGTTACGTTAAGAATACAAGAAAGCAGGTCATTGTTTTATAAATCTTAATGTAGACTTTTATTTTTGTATTTATTGTATCGATCATACCTATCATGTACTTAATAGTCTTCAGTCTAGAACAAAAAATTCTAACTCATCTGACTAAAAATACATAGCAAATTTCAAAATGCGTTCCATATCTCCAGACTTATTAATGTTTCAATGGTGGCTAATACTAGAAAAAATACCGATGTTTTTACATTGTACTTACATTTATTGTAATACCTTTTGTTTATTTATTTTTTTTTAAAACCGGCCAAGTACGTGTCGGACCACGCACAATGGGGTTCCGTAGTTGAAAAGAATTTATCCCAAAACAAACTTAACATTGGATATCAAAAAAAAAAAATAAAAAAAATACGTCGTAAAATTACAAATTCACAATTTTCGGACTTTTTCCTTTACTTGTGCTGGGAGACCTTTCTTGTTGCCAAATTTCATTATTCTAGGTCAACGGGAAGTACCCTATGGGTTTTGATTAACTTGCGACAGTTGCGAGTATAATGGCTGTATTTTTTTATTGCGTTGACTTAGAAGCTTGAGTTTTTTAGGATTTCAAGAGATCATTAACCTACGTATCTGATATTAATTTCAACTTGATAACTCTATCTCCTCATAAAAAGGGTCTGGACACACTGACAACTTTGAAAATATTTTTTTATGTGATAGAATTACAAATTAACGATTTTCGGACGTTTTCCTATATTTATGTTGTGAGACCTTGCTTCTTGCCAAATTTCATGATTCTAGAACGACGGGAAGTACCCTATAGGTTTTGATTTACTTGCGAGTGTCAAAAAATGTCGCATAAATGGCCGTATTTTTTTATTTCATTGACTTAGCAGTTTGATCTTTTTAGAACTCCAAGGGACCATAGACTTGGTCTTGATATTAATTTCAGCTGGATACCTTCACGCGTTCCTGAGAAAAACGGTCTTGACAGACTGACAGACAGACAGACAAACAAGTGATCCTATAAGGGTTCTGTTTTTTCCTTTTGAGGTACGGAACCCTAAAAATAATGAGTTAAAAGATAACAAAAAAAAAATCGCAACAACACGTCAAATAACCCCCCCTAGCTGTTCTGGCGCGAAGGTGCCCATAACGCTTGCAGCATTGCCACGTTGGATGGCATTAGCTAACCTTTGCACCAAGAACGAGCCGGAGCGGGAGTCACCCGTTTTCTCACGGAGTTTATGCCCTATCTCACCAATGAGCTTCTTGGCCTTAGTGCCCCAACAACCCATGGTCTCAACTGCATCATCATCTGTCTAGCCTTTTCCCATTTGGGAAAAGACTGGAAACCGACCCCAACATAGTTATGTTGGGGTCGGATGCAGCTGAATACCAGTATTTTACATGAAGCTACTGCCTATCTGACCTTCACAACCCAGTTACTGGGCAATACAATACGCTTTGGTAAGACTGGTTGTGAGACTTTCGGGTTTCTGATGATCCGTACCGACTGTCAAAGATCCACGAATGACAGCCGGGACCTACAGCTTAACGTGCACGGAGGCACGGAGGGGTCTCGCAATTTAAAGAGGGTCACCCATCCACGGACCTACCGCGGCAAGCGTAAGTAGCCTGATCGATCGAACCATGCGGCTGTTATTACTTAGCCACGAGCCCATGGTCTCAACTTCAATGGGTATACAAAATGGTAAACGGTCGCCAACGGAGTGTACTTCACCCTCTTCCTTTCAGCGGCATCTTCCGCTGCTGCAGACGGCGAGAGGAGCGTGCGACCAAGGTGGCTGGCCAGTGGCGTAACTATACCGTTCGAGGCCCGTGGCAAATTCATCGGATTTTTACTAAATGTGTAATATTAAATGTTGGGAGTTGGGATTCTCTTCTGACCGGGGGCCCCTTCCGGCTGGGGGCCCGTGGCATTTTGCCGACTTGCCACCCTGTAGTTACGCCACTGTGGCTGGCGGCAACAGTGCTGACGCAAGTTGCGTCCCAAATTAGGCAGTTGCCGTTCTTTCAAGGCACCAGGGTCAGCCCATCTGGCCACCTGCACTGTCCCGGAGGCTCCAGCACGCAGGGGACATCGGCCGATACGAATGCCCTCGCAATATCATTATCATTATACATTACATAACATACTTAGATCTACCTACGTGGAATACAACATGTCATATGTTTTATCAAAACAATATTGTTGTTTTAATGAAACTGGAGAAATGTAAATGATAACAGAATGTTCTAGAACTCTTAAATGTATATGTCGCAGTCAAATTGTATAATACGGCGAAATACAAAACGTCTAGCCAAAATAAATAAAGGCGCTGTATTCTGTCGTCTTTACCGGACGGCGAGCTACCCACTACTCGCCGTCCGCAAGCCCGCGCCTACGGTGGCCGGATATCGACTCCCGCCGCCCAGGGCGTCTATTGCGGTGACTGAGGGCGTGAGGTTGCCTCTCCCTCACGCTCCTCTTTCGCGAGCATTACTGCTTCGCAGAAGGAGGTGACGGCCTCCCATGCACTCTCACTCCGTACCATGGCCTGGACTAAGTTCGGACCCGAGAGATCGCCGCCGCCGATCGCCTTCGTGAGAACACGGCGGTGCTCTGTCCAAGCCGGGCAGACCTACACTGTATGCTCTACCGTGTCCTCCGGGCGGAACAGGATCCTCCCGAAACAACCGTGTCCGGTGAGGACCTGCGTCAGGCGGAAGGTGAGGACGCCGTGGCGCCTCTCCAACCACTCCTCAAAGAGGGGACTTATCGCCGCAATTCTGGCGTGCCCAAGTTTGCTACCTCTGACCTGCTGTCTACCTACCGTACGGACATTAACCAATGCAAACTACTTGTTACGCATATACAGGGTGTAAGGGACAGCCCTCCGCAAACTAACAGGGTGCATTCAGCTCTTCATTTTGAATTATATTCCACCGGAAATTTTCTCAGGAAAATTTTAATTTTTTAAATATTTATTTCAGTTACATTTTCTTTATTTCAATGTAAAATTACATTGTGCGTACGCAGCACTCCATTTATGTAAAAAAAAACAGCAAAAAAACAAAACTGAAAACAAAAAAACCAGCAATGGATAGATAAATATACTCTAACGAACGACGCGTCAAATCAGCTGTTCACTTTCTGTTTATCTACAGAGTTCATCGAACTCACCGCATAGCTATTACCTACCCCTCCCAACCAGTAATAGACGCTCCGATTTGTGCACAAAAACACAAACAAATCTGGTTTATTGGATTTGTAGTGTAAATACTTCTTGCTATTGTTTATGTTTACCATAGACTTTTACCAAAAGAAGGTAGACAATTATTCTCTGTCACATCTGTCATACCATCTGTAATTTTTATGCAATAAAACCATATATATCTCAAATGGTTTCTTATTATATCTCGTATCAATTTATTGCATAAATAAAAACACAGTAATGGCTTCTATTGCACGACTTCTCAGACCTGAGAAGTTCGACGTGGATCCGGGGGCTCCAACCGCCGAGCTAAAATATCGGCATTGGAAAGAAACATTTTTGAACTATCTTTCAGAAGAAACAGAGGCTGAGACAGTCAAGATTCCAGATGGAACAAAACTAAAAATTCTTTTTAATAATGTGTCTCCTAATGTTTACTCGTTCATCAGAGAGACAAAAGAATATGCGAACGCTTTTCGCCTCTTAGATAAAATTTACCTGAAATCGAAGAATGAAATCCACGCTCGGTATGTACTATCTTCAACCAAACAAAAGCCTGAAGAAACAGTGGCAGACTATGTACGCACGTTACAACAACTAGCATTTGATTGCTCTTTCAAATCCGTTACTGCTGAAGAATATCGAAATGAATATGTCCGTGACACTTTCATTGCTGGCTTAAGTTCTCAAAAAATTCGTCAAAGGCTACTTGAAAATTTAGAAATAAGCCTGGAAGAAGCGTGCAACCAGGCCATGTCGCTCGAAATGGCTGAAAAAAATTCTAGTGAGTACCAAACTGTAAAAGAACTCTACCAAATCGAAAACACAGATGACGCGGGAAATAATTCCAATCTTGCCGCGGCCCCATCACGTAGACGCTGCTTCTTCTGCGGGGGCAATGTTCATCAGAGAATAAAATGCCCGGCTTTTCGCTCAACTTGTCAAAACTGCGGAAAGAAAGGCCATTTTGCCAAAGTATGCAGGGGCGGAAACGCAGATATTCCCGTTAGCAACGCTGTAGCGCAACCAAAGGAGCCAGATGTGTCAGCAATATCAGCAGCATCTCCAGCAAGTTTACATAGGACTACAGTTTCAATCACCGTCAACAACCATAAAGCTGATGCCTTGATTGACAGTGGAAGTTCTACAAGCTTTATTAACAAGAAATTTGCTCTATTGCTAAACTTGAAACGCCATCCATGGAAAGAAACGGTAACACTGGCTTCAAGTAAACGGACTTCACTCATAGATGGATTTTACTACGCTACAATCAAGCTAAGCGAGCACATCTACAAAGCGAAGCCTCTGTACGCCTTGGAAGATCTTTGCGCTGATGTGATAATTGGTCATGACATTCTAAGCGACCATTCATCAGTAGAAATCAAATTCGGAGGTACGGCAAAACCCCTTAAGATATGTAACGTCATGGAAGCTACGGTGCCTCCTGTGTCACTCTTCAGTAACCTTTCAAATAATCTAAAACCCATCGCTATAAAGTCGAGAAAACATTCTGAAGCTGATAATCAATTCATAAGAGATGAAATCAGTAAACTCTTAAAAGATGGGGTTGTCGAACCTAGTAACTCGCCATGGCGAGCTCAAGTCTTGATCACTGGAGGCACAACGCACCGCAAACGTCTCGTCATTGATTACTCGTTAACGATCAATAAATTTACTGAACTGGATGCTTACCCTTTGCCAAACATAGAATCGATCGTATCGAATGTAGCACAGAACAACTTCTTCAGCCAAATTGATTTACGAAGTGCATATCATCAAGTACCTATCTTGCCAACTGAGAAAAAGTATACAGCTTTTGAAGCTTGCGGTAATTTATATCAATTTACACGTATACCATTTGGAGTCACAAACGGGGTAGCTGCATTCCAAAGAACACTTCATTATATTATCATTAAAGAAAAACTGACAGGTACTTATTCGTATTTGGATGACGTCACAATTTGCGGCAAAACAGCAGCGGAACATGATCAGAATTTGTCTCGATTCAGGGAGGTTGTAGCAAAATACAGTCTCACTCTTAATGAGGAAAAGTGTGCATATGGACAAGAGTCTATAAAATTGTTGGGTTACAAAATTGAAAAGAATACCATTCGACCAGATGATGATCGCCTTAGTCCTCTATTGAACTTGCCTATTCCAACTGACTCGCGATCACTTAAAAGGACATTAGGCATGTTCGCCCATTATTCAAAATGGATTAGAAATTTTTCTGAAAAGATCAGCCCCTTGACTAAAGTTTCTGAATTTCCACTCGAAAAGGACGCTGTCGATTGTTTTCAACAACTAAAAGCAGATATAATGAAATCAGCCTTAACTATCATCAATCGGAACGAGATATTCACAGTTGAAACTGATGCTTCGGAACACTCTATTGCAGCTTCCCTGTCTCAGAACGGCCGCCCAGTAGCTTTTTTCTCACGATCACTTAACATTTCCGAACGCCGACATTCCTCAATAGAAAAAGAAGCAAGCGCTATTGTTGAATCCTTGAGAAAATGGCGGCACTACCTCATTGGTAGACATTTTTTAGTAATAACTGACCAACGATCTATCTCTTTCATGTTCAACCAATCCCATAACAGTAAGATCAAAAATGAGAAGATAGAGAGGTGGCGTCTTGAGCTATCAAATTATAAATACGATATAATTTACCGTCCGGGTAAAGATAATGTTACTGCTGATACCCTCTCCCGTGTGTGCTCAAGTATGAACACGGACAGACTAAATGAGTTACACAATATCTTGGGACATCCCGGCATCGTACGAATGTTTCACTGGGTACGGTCTAAAAATCTGCCTTACTCTGTAGATGATATCAAGAAGATGACATCCGAGTGTCGTATTTGCGCAGAAATCAAACCTAGGTTTGTTAAAAAGCAGGGAACGCTCATAAAAGCAACCACTCCATTCGAAAGACTCAACATCGACTTTAAAGGACCTCTACCTACCAACACTCAAAATCGCTACATCTTGACAATAATAGATGAATATTCAAGATTCCCATTTGCCTACCCAACCAAAGATCTGTCTGCTGGCTCCGTTATTAAATGCTTGAAGGACTTATTCTACACTTATGGTGTTCCACAATATATCCATTCAGATCGTGGAGCAGCCTTCATGTCTAACGAATTACGGAACTATTTGGTAACAAATGGAATTGCATGTAGTCGAACCACGCCATATAATCCACAAGGAAATGGTCAAGTAGAGCGTCTAAACGGTACTTTATGGAAAACAATAAAGCTATGCTTGAGAACCAAAGATCTTGAAACAGCTAGCTGGGAGCAAGTCTTACCATATGCTCTCCATGCAATCCGCTCTTTGCTTTGCACGGCCACTAACGCCACACCTCATGAAAATTTTTTTAATCTGCAAATGGGGAATCGATGCCAACGTGGCTTTTGGAGCCAGGACCTATACTGACGCGAAACAATCACAGAACATCAAAATACGATTCTGAGGTGGAAGAAGTAGAACTTTTGGAAGCTAATCCATCTTATTCTCACGTAAGGTTACCGGATGGCCGTGAAACTACCATATCAAACAGACAGCTAGCACCTCTTCCGCTGCCGTCACAAGAGAGTGACCAATCTGATTCCGAAGATCACTATGAGGATGCCGAGGGTGAAGCGGAGATACCTGCTGCTCAGGTTCAAGATTGGACAACAGCGGAGAACTCTCATCAAATCGAAAATACAGCAACTCGGCGCTCCTCAAGAGAGAAGAGAGTTCCAACCCGTCTTCAAGATTACGTCCTCTGACGCGGGGGTGAATGTAGTGTAAATACTTCTTGCTATTGTTTATGTTTACCATAGACTTTTACCCAAAGAAGGTAGACAATTATTCTCTGTCACATCTGTCATACCATCTGTAATTTTTATGCAATAAAACCATATATCTCAAATGGTTTCTTATTATATCTCGTATCAGGATTCCCATAACCTTCCTGAAAAAATTTCATGTACCAGTCACTTTAGTATGACATACTGAATTCACCCTATCAGTTTGCGGAGGGCTGTCCCTTACACCCTGTATACGCCAACGGTCTTGAGTGGTTGGGGCATAGCTTGGTTATTCTACCCAGTACCTATCTATAGTACCCACCAATAGGACTCGCCCATCAAGGAGCGCTTTTCCAAATTATTCGCATTATTAATTTATTATACATAAAACAAATGGTATTTGTTTAAAACATGTACCGATACTAAAAGATAAACAATTACCTAAGTTATCTTTAAAATGGTGAAGGTTTCATAAAAATACGCTTGATAGTTTTTGCGTGATTCTCAGTTTTTTTGACATAACTTTACAAATTAATTACACTATGTAATTTAAACATAATCTAAAAGATTCACTTAAAAAGTTTTTAGGAAAATGCTCTAATTTGACATATATTTTTTCCAAATCATTAACACGACTCGTATAAACTTGATTTTCAGTTTAAAATCACTATAAGCCGTTTATCAGGCGATTTATGAAAAAAAACCGCCAAGTGCATGTCGGACCACGCACAATGAAGGGTTCCGTAGTTGAAAAGAATTTATCCCAAAAACAAACTTAACATTGGATATCAAAAAAAAAAAAAAAATGTCATAAAATTACAAATTCACAATTTTCGGACTTTTTCCTTTATTAGTACTGGGCGACCTTGCTTCTTGCCAAATTTCATTATTCTAGGCCAACGGGAAGTACCCTATCCCTATAGGTTTTGATTTACTTGCGACAGTTGCGAGTATCAAAATGTGTCGCAAACTGGGCGTATTTTTTTATTACCTTGACTCGGAAACTTGAGTTTTTTAGGACTTCAAGAGACCATAGAACTACGTATTTGATATTAATTTCAACTTGATACCTCTGTGCGCTCCTCAGAAAAAGGGTCTTGACATACTGACAATTTTGAAAATATTTTTTTATGTGATATAATTACAAATTAACAATTTTCGGACTTTTTCCTATATTAGTGTTGTGAGACCTTGCTTTTTGCAAAATTTCATGATTCTAGGACGACGGGAAGTACCCTATAGGTTTTGATTTAATTGCGAGTACCAAAAAATGTCGCTTAAAGAGCCGTATTTTTTTATTGCGTTGACTTAGAAGTTTGAACTTTTTAGAACTCCAAGGGACCATATGATAGACCTACGTATTTGATATTAATTTCAGCTGGATACCTTCACGCGTTCCTAAGAAAAACGGTCTTGACAGACTGACAGACAGACAGACAGACAGACCGACAGACAGACAGACGGACAAACAAGTGATCCTATAAGTGTTCCGTTTTTTCCTTTTGAGGTACGGAACCCTAAAAACATGTTCATTAAAAATTATTGATTTAAATGTTATTTATAGAAGTTCAGTCACTTTCGCGGGTGGTTGACGAATGGACGTCATAACAATAAAGCTTCTATTATGTTACCGTCCGCAAACCGATTAAAAACATATTTCTTAATCTTTCTTTCTATATATAGAGGACCATGTCATATTTTCGTAACAGTAAGCTAATCTTTCGTAGAAAGAGTATGTCATGCTCACTCAAATGTCTCACTGATAGTGGCGTAAGTATGTGTAGAATCAGTAAGTTCCCTTCAAAACGGTTGAGCTGAATGGTGCTGATCCATGCGTCATGTTCGTGAACGGGCGCCGTCAGTTGGGACTGGTCATTTCTTAGCTGCCACGGCTTATTTTAATTTAGTTGTTTTTATCTTTTTAATACTACTTTTAATTTAGTTGTTTTTCTTTCTCTTTTTATAACGGACGCTTTTAACATGCACGTCTTTCTACATTGTTCTCACATGTATATTTTCAATATGAATTAACCAATATTTTGTAACAATATTTTGACTTTTAAAAGAGTGTCAGTGGAGTTTCCTGCCCGTTATTCTCCATAGGAACCTACTACGCTATGGAATGGCTAACTTCATCTTTCTGACTGATCGACCCCTTGAAAATTCAAAAGTGCCTGTAATTGGTTTATTAGAAATAAATGCTTTCAGCTTGAAAGCGACATCGTCCGCTCATATTATCATGAATGATATGATAATATGGGTGGCAATACGCTACGTAGAGTAGTTACGTTTTGAAGATTACTAACTTCACTACGTTTTCGTAAATTACGCTATGGTTTAGACTTTAGATTTAGAGGCTACGAACATTGCTACGCTTTCGTAGACACGCAAAGCTTTGAGATTACGAACTTTGCTACGCTTTCGTAAAGTACGCTATGGTTTAACTTTAAAGTTCATGAAAAAGAATATGTTTAATTAAATATTTCAGGAATTCTTAGATTCTGGTTCTTTAGCAGATTCTGGGAATTGCTAAAATATTTCATTAAATATATTATCTTTCATCAACTTTTGGGGGAGGGTAATGACGGCGGTTGAAACGCTCGAAGATTTACCCTGCTACGCTTTCGTAGACAAGCAAAGCTTTGAGATTATGAAATTTGATACGCTTTTGTAAACTACGCTATGGTTTAGACTTTAGAGGCTACAAACATTGCTACGCTTTCGTAGACACGCAAAACTTTGAGTTTACGAACTTTGCTATTTTTTCGTAAACTAAGCTACGCTTTGGACTTTAGAGGCTACGAACATTGCTACGCTTTCGTAGACACGGAAAGCTTTGAGTTTACGAACTTCGCTACGTTTTCGTAAACTAAGTTACGCTTTGGACTTTAGAGGCTACGAACATTGCTACGCTTTCGAAGACACGCAAAGCTTTGAGATTACGAAATTTGCTACGCTTTCGTAAACTACGCTACGCTTTAGACTTTACAACCTACGTAGGCTACGAACATTGCTGTACGCTTTCGTAGACACGCATAGCTTTGAGATTACGAACTTGCTACGCTTTCGTATAAGATTACGCTACGCTTTAGACTTTAGAGGCTACGAACATTGCTATACGCTTTCGTAGATACGCAAAGCTTTGAGTTTACCAACTTCGCTACGTTTTCGTAAACTACGCTACACTTTAGACTTTAGAGGCTACGAACATTGTTACGCTTTCTTAGACACGCAAAGCTTTAAGATTACAAACTTTGCTACGCTTTCGTAAATTATGCTATGGTTTAGACTTTAGAGGCTAGGAACATTGCTACACTTTCGTAGTCACGCAAAGCTTTGAGATTACGAACTTTGCTACGCTTTCGTAAACTACGCTACGCTTTATAAATGCCACAATAAAAATGTGTTTAATAGTTAGGTACTTACCTATTAAAACAACAACATTATTTATTAGTTCTTTAATTGATTACATTTTTCAAAAAAACATCTTTTCATTTAACAATCTTAAAAATTTGGTTCCGTGTGAGCGACAGAAGTGAAAAAATGCGACAGCCCTTTATGGTTCAGAATTAAGACTTTTAATCATGAATTAGCGCATGGTGAAACGCTCGCTACTCTCAATGTCCCGTTAATGGACCTAAAAAAAAAGGCGGACGCCGTCTCCTTTAACAATAACTGAAGCACCCATAGTAAGTCAGTGCGCTAATGTCTACAAGCCTGCACGCACACATTCACACCATAGTAAGTCTACCGGCCGCCATTACGTTACACGAGCGACGGCGTCTTTGCAGGTACTCAAATCACGCACACATAGATCGGTAGGGTGCTTCACTTTCGATATGCGTGGCGCGGAGTCCATCTTTTTTTATAAGTCTATGGTCCCGTCATAGACTTATAAAAAAAGATGGACTCCGCGCTGCGCATATCGAAAGTGAAGCACAGTAAGTATGCCGGGACCGTTTGTACAAACACGCCTCGCGCACACATTTACATCATAGTATGCCGACCGGCCGCCATTACGTGACACGAGCGACGGCGTCTTTGCAGGTACTCAAATCACACACACATAGATCGGTAGGGTGCTTCACTTTCGATATGCGTGGCGCGGAGTCCATCTTTTTTTATAAGTCTATGGGTCCCGTTAACATTTTAACAGAAGATTAAACTAACTAACATAAATAAGGTACGGTGAAACTAAGTCTAAATAGGTATGTAAAAATAAATTTTGATGTTGTGATTTTATTACCAAGAATGTTGTATTCGTGTTATCAAACATTCGGATAAAAACTCTAATTAAAAGAATCATTAATATAATAAGGAAAAAATAAGTAGGTACACACGGCTACACATCAAGCTATACATTTCCAGTTTACACTGATCTCTCATTGTATGGAAATCCTATGCAGTGCGAGATCAGCTTATACTGGATATATATAGCTTGATCTGTAGCCGTGCGTACCTTAGCACTTATCACGTATTTTATCACGTGAAAGTTATTATTAAATTATTATTTTCTCGTGCTCGTGATTAAGTAATAACAACCGCACGAGTCGATCGATCAGGTTAAGTTACGCTTGCCGCGGTCAATCCGTGGCCGGGTGACCATCTTTACATACCGAGACCTCTCCGTGCCTCGGAAAGTACTTTGTGGATCTTTGCCAGTCATTACGGGTCGTCAGAAGCCCGAAAGTCTGACAACCAGTCATACCAAGGGATATCGTATTACCCAGTAACTGGGTTGTGGAGGTCAGATAGGCAGTTGCTCCATGTAAAATACTGATATTCAGCTGCATCCGGTTAGACTGGAAGCCAACCCCAATATAGTTGCGTAAGGCTAGGCAGATTTATGTTATTTTAAGACTGTTAGCTTATACAGAGTGGTATCAGAAAGTAACTAACAACTTTCTCCATAAGACCAACATCGCAATCGAGAAAAAATTATCAGCTGTCTCTTACAAAACTTCAATAAATAAATAAGTAAACTATTTATTTCAGGCGACACAGGCCCATAGCTTAACCTAAACATACATATGTGAATATAAAAAAAACTTATTAATAAATAAGGCTTAAGACTATGTTAGTAGCAATCCTCCTTGACTTTGTGCTGTCCCGTGGTCCCTGTCCACGGAAGCGACGGAACACCACGTCCTGCAGCCTGAAGTCTTCTTCCATGACGAGGGGCAGATAACAGTTCGGTACACGCACCATGAACGCCTTGAAGTTGACGTTGCGGCGCGACTCCAGTAACTGCACCCTCGGTGTGTACCTCGTCTTCTGGCGCACGTACTCCACGATGTCCTCCGCCTTAGTGGTGTAGTGTAGGCGAGAGAAGTACACCGGCGTGTTCGGCTTTGCGGCACGCAGGCTCACTTCGGGCAAAACCTAGGTAGGTTTGCAAATGTATTGGACGGCTGATATTTTTTTTATACCTGCATCATTAAAAAACGAACTGAAAAATAAAATTTAAAAAAGAAATGACCCACATTAGTGCTCTCAATCATCGGACTTTTAAATTAAGAAAGACAAAGAAAATGTTTTTTTGGGTTGCGCAAAAAAATGGCGATATTATGGAACCTAGTTTCCTAGTTATATTATCTTAATGCCTAACCCCAATACCTAATGTACAACCTAGATTGATACATAGGCCGAGATCTATATAAGATAAACTTTAGCACGTACCTACTTTTGCTAAGCGTTAGGGCGAGAATACACTTGCACAAAACTATGCAAGTAACTTGCATGCTGTGTACTAACAACTTCTGATTGGTCAATGTCATAATGACATGCACAAATTGTCAAACTACGAATGCAAGATAGAGACGGGAATATAATCCGTCTCATTATAAAACGGCTAATGAGAGAAACTTTAATCCAAGCCCTATCCTTTGAGCCAGTTATTGTATTTTAAACTTAATTCCGATAACCGTAAAGTTCTTAAGAGCGTTGTTGCATTTTTCATACGTAAATCGAGAACTTGGGAGATTTTGAAGTGATTTTGGTCACATAATTTATTTTTTTAGCTTCTTTTGACTTCAATCATCGTAATTATCATATATTTTTATTTAAAGTCTATTAAAAAAAACTTGTTCAAATTGAATTATTGACTACGAAAACAGTCGATTTCGAAGGCGCGATTTCCAGATGACGCGCGAAGGCTCAACTTTGAAGTAATCTTACACCAATTATTACTACTAATTAAGAAGGTAAAGTGGTATTCATTCGAAGAGGCATATCCTGAAATTTAAATTGCATTGAGAAAAGTTTGATTTTTAATTCATAAACTTGTATTTTAATCACGTCTAAGATAATCAAAAATCGAGAAATCGACTACAAAAAAACACGTCATTTCTCAGAATCTAAAAGTCATTTGGCAACAAAAATCATTTTATACGTAAGAAGAAAGATTGTACTATATATGTGTAAAAAATAAAACATATCCGTCTTCAATCATTTACGAAAATAATTTTTTAAAGTGAGTATAAAATCGGGTGCATCGAACGGCCTAAGTCAGTCGCGCTCTGGCGCTCTTCGACGCAGGACCTACGTCGGTTGACCTCCCGCCGCCGCGCATGCGCCTCGCGTGATATATAGTCAATTGTAGTGCGACTAAATATTTTAAATCCTTTCATTTAAGTAATATTTTAAGAAGCTAACGTGGTAGGCACACTTACTTTAGGAGAATTATGTTACAATTCTTGAATTATGTTGTATTACTTGTAATATTGATATTGTAATTACAATATCAATAATACAATATAATTTGGTCAAAATGTAAATCCAAGATGGTGGCTGCGAAAATTTTTAAATTTTTCGTCATGGGGATCGTTCCCATTGTTCTCGAGGATGCTAAAGCCGATAGTGACGTTAAAATGTAAATCCAAGATGGCGGCTGCGAACATTTTCAAATTTTTCATCATGGGTATCGTTTTCATGGTTCTTGTGGGTGCTAACGTCGATAGTGTAGTCAAAATGTAAATCCAAGATGGCTACAAGAATTTTGGAGGATGAATATGGAGAAAAAATTTATATCAGATTTTTATTTGAAATCTCTACTGCCACAATCTCTATTGTGGATCCGTGACAAAGGAGACGGAAACCATGTCATATAAACTTGGGCCTGGGCCTGGGTTGTAAAAAAATGAAATTGGTGTCAATTTATAGCTACTATATTATCAACCCATCACTGAACATTTTGCGGATTTTCGCGGTCTGAGTTCCGAGTTAAAAGAGATGTAATAAAAGTGAGGTTACATAACGATCTACATATAGGTACTTAACAGCTGATTTTTGAAGTTCTTCAGCTCGACGACCACGTAAACTCCCACTCACACACTCACTTTGCCACAATTTACACAACGATCCATGGTGCCAATATGAAATCAGTAGGCTGGTCGTAATATACAAAATAACAAGTTCAAGTCCAACGTTTATGCGGGGTTCTCCGTACCGTGTCCGGTGTGGTAGCAAGGTTCGTACAAGAAGCAAGATCAGAAGTCCGCAGAAAGAAAACAGGGGTCGAGGAAAACATCAATAAAACTATGGGAAATACACTCAAATCGCGACCGCACTAAACGATACGAAACGAGTTAGGCATAGATAAAGGCACTATATAAAGGTGTGTCCAAATATAGAGCGGCATTTGAGCGCGGCTGCCACGCGGGGCTAGCCGCGCTCTGATCGGACAAGGGCCGCGCGCGGCGGTGTTGAGCGTAATATATCTTCTCGTCTCACATCAGTGATGACCTCTGGCACTGAAACGTGCTCGCTCACAACATAATGGGTCTCAATCATAATAAGCCTATAATGTTCCCACTGCTGGGACACAGGGCTCCTCTCGGTGAGAGGGAGTGGGCCGTAATACACCACGAGGACCCAGTGCGGGTTGGTAGATGTCACATGTCTTCGAATTCTTGGTTCTAGGCGGTTTCCTCACGATATTTTCCTTCACTGATTTGAGAGTAGTGGTGATGAAATTATTTACACAAAGTGCCTGCCTGAGTTCGAAACCATGACCTACTCGTATGTCGGGATCGTTACCATTGGGCCACCATTGCATTGCTCTCTTGGGCCGCATAGTGCAGTCAATCATCCCTTCTAGGATGATTGACTTCACTATCAGCTTCATCCTCGAGAACTATGAAAACGACATCCATGACGAAAAATTTTAAAATTTTCGCAGCCGCCATCTTGGATTTTAATTTTGACTTCACTATTGGCTATAGTCGAAATCGAAAACTATGAAAACGATACCTATACAAATCCTTATCACTTACCAGTTACCACTGACGTGCGACGTGTGGTCGACTGTATAGTCATTAGGTCGACTGGGCACGTACAATACCTGCCTAGGCTAATAAACATTATAAAACCAACCCCACACGAACGCAGCAGTACTATTATTTATTCTGTGGCAGCGGGGTGACCTACCTATTTGAAATTTGAAAACAGTAAACCAAACATTTGCGCATGAGGCGGCTTTATGTATTTATGTATTAGTGTTGGTTCAAATTCAACTGTTTTATGCACTTGATGCGGTTGGTAAACCTATGCCGCAAGAAAATAAATAATTATAGCTAGCGCGTGGCGTCTTTATCTACATTAAAATAGGGCTTAAATTGAACTGTTTTACACAAAAAAACGATGATTTTGGACAAAAGATGGCTCCGCTGTTAACACAATTTTATTCTGATTGTGTTCTCCCAGAAATTATAGATCCAAGGAAAAGTCAATCAATCCCCTTAGACAAATGAATAAAATAAATAATAAATAAATATCCTTGGACATTTCACACAACGCCATCTAGTCCCAAGCTAAGCAACCTAATGCTTGTGTTATGGTAACGAGATGGCTGATAAACTTCTTATATACATTTTTTTTTGTAAATACATACATATTATAGATAGAAAAACACCCAGACTCGGAAACAAATAAGTACTTGTAGGTCGTACAAATATTTGTTCCGTGCGGGAATCGAACCCACAACATGCTGCGCAGCAGTCAATTGCTCAGCCACTGCGCCAACCGTGTCGTCAAATACAAATACTTTTATAAAACTTCAATTACTTATAAGTATACAAATACTTAAGCATAAGTAAAATGAGTTTATTTTTTTTAAGTACCTACATAATATTATTTTCTTCATCCATATTTGTATAAATTTAATTAAAATACACTAATAATGTATTGTGGACAGTCTTTTTATTTTCTCCGTAAACCTCTAGCTTTTACTTCAAAAAAATATAGGTACGCCATAGCTACAGATCAAGATCGTTTAGTCGTCGCAGCATCGCAACTGTGTGCCGTACATGAGGAAAAACGCACACACGCGCACTCGCTACGCGGCGTCGAGCGTCAGATGTTTAAAATCCGAGCGCGAAAATATGCGACCACAGTCTTAATACGAAATTAACAACTTACGACAATAGATTTTGTAATTAGAAGCAGAGCATTGAAAATCCAGTCAATCCGCCTTTTCCCAACTATGTTGGGGTCGGCTTCCAGTCTAACCGGATGCAGCTGAATACTAGTATTTTACATGGAGCGACTGCCTATCTGACCTCCACAACCCAGTTACTGGGTAATACGATATCCCTTGGTAAGACTGGTTGTCAGACTTTCGGGCTTCTGACGACCAGTAACGACTGTCAAAGATCCACGAATAACAGCCGGAACCAACGGCTTAACGTGCTTTCCGAGGTCACCCATGCACTGACCAACCCCGGCGAACGTAGCTTAACCTGACGGATCGACCCGTGCGGCTGTTATTACTTAGCCACGAGCTCCTCCACGAGCGTTGAAAATCCAGTGCGCGAAACATTATCGCCGCGATATTTTTATGTTCGTGCCGAACTTCGACGTTATGATATGCATTTTTTCTCATCACGTGTAGTGTACAGCGGGGCGAGCACGGGCGTACTCAAGACGTTTGTGACAAGACATGATAAATTATGTCATGTCTTAGAATTTGTCTTAAATGCTAGCACGGGTCAACCATGTGACATAATCTAGAGGCGCGACATGCCTTTCTTGTTGCTAAATTCATAGTGTGACATAGTAAATTGAAAAAATTATCAAATTAAATCTTTTTTCTTTCTTTTCTTTTGCATAGAACTCGAAAACGGTGTGTCCTATCGCAAAAATAATGAAAATTTGGCACCCCTTTATGAAACCCATAAACCTATTATTCTGAACATGTAGGTACCAAAAAAAAAAAAGTAGTATTTAAGTAACCCTATGTACTTAAATTATTTCTTTATTTTTTTTTTGTTGTTTTCGACGCGCATTATTTACATGTCTAAATATGTATTTTTAAAAATTAAAAAAAAAACCGTTTAAATATATAAAAAATAGTAAGTAATTTATTTATTTACTTATTACAATTTTTTTTTTTGTTATCGCGCGCAATTCTTCACACAAATAAACCACCACCACACAATGCAAGAAAATAATTTATTGCCATTTGGTGCAGAGTAATTAGCAGGAAAACATTATTTTTTTCAATTTTCAAATTTTATCACCACCTCCGAACGAATGTGATAAAATTTTTCTTAGTCACCGTCAAAATGTGACATTTGTGATATAATTGGTGCGCCCATATTAGCAAATAAGACATAATGAGTCCCAACTAAACGTCAAGAAGTTATGTCACATTCAAGAAATTAACTCACGCCGCCGTGCTAGCATTTAAGACAATACAGTTTTATCGCCCAAACTATGATAAAATGTGTGACTCAAGCCATGTCACAGTAGGCCGTGCTCGCCGGGCAGGTCGTACAGAAGTAGGCAGCTATATGAAACGTGCGGATAGATACCAAGATACGAGAAGTCAGAGGTGGCATTGACGTAATGCTGTATCGGGGGCAGACGAATGATAGTTATGTGCTTTGAGTGTGCTTAACTTTAATACTCAATATTTTGATTTTAAAGTGTGTGTTGGGTGTTTTCAGTGGCGTAACTACAGGGTGGCAAGTCGGCAAAATGCCACGGGCCCCCAGCCGGAAGGGGCCCCCGGTCAGAAGAGAATCCCAACTCCCAACATTTAATATTACACATTTAGTAAAAATCCGATGAATTTGCCACGGGCCTCGAACGGTATAGTTACGCCACTGGGTGTTTTAATCCGGTAGTACGTTTCCGTGGGTTAATTCGTCGCTAATTTAACTAACTGACTTATCTGACATTTTGGACTAAGGCGATAGCCGACCTAACTATAGTAATTTGATACATTTTCCAAGTCGAATCGATCTGTCTAATCGGCGAATCTGTACCTATGCCTTACGGTCCCCATGATAATGAAAAAATCGAGACCGATATATCAATCAACAGCTTACAAAAAAAAAAGAAAAATAGCATGCCCTGTAAAATTTTCTTCGAATCAGTTACGTCACGAATTTTGCGACCTCCAAGTGAGGGAAGCCGCTGACAAAAGCTAGTATTCTAATAAACAAAGGTTACCTAACTAAAGTTTACCTACAAGGCTTGCATGAAATCAAGATTTCTTATGTAGGTACCTATTGTTTTTACTGACTGTACTTTGGATAAATCTCGTGGACACGTTGGGAATTCATTCTAAATGGAGATTTAAAAATATATTTTATTTTCTCATGGACCCGCCAGGGAAAGAAGAACAAATAGAATCGTGGACCTCTGGGAACAATTCATTCAAATTGAACAATTATTATTATCATTGTAAAACATAATTATAGACTTGTGAGGATCGGACGCCGACCCCGACATGAAACTCAAACTCAACGTCACTTTTCAATTATTTTGGGGTTGGTCTTGGGTCGGTCAGTCAGAAAGATGAAGCTAGTTGCCCATTCCAAAGCGTAGCAGATCCATATAGGCTTCTCCATAGGGATCTACTACGCTTAGGAATGGGCAACTAGCTTCATCTTTCTGACTTTCAACGGGCAAGAAACTCCACGGACACTCTTTTAAATCAAATATTTTACAAAATATTGGTTAGGAAAAGGATAGGAAGACTGATCTTATAGTGTTTGTAATGAATATATTAAACTAATTGCTTATTAATAAGTTACAGTGGTTTTAGTAATTAAGAGGGCTATCGCATTTTGTCACCTCTGTCGCAAACAACGGACCAAAATTTTAAGATTGTTAAATGAAAAGATGTTTTTTTGAAAAATCTAATCAATTAATGGGGTTACGGGTCGTCAGATACCCGAAAGTCTGACAACCAGTCTTACCAAGGGGTTATTACCCAGTCACTGGGTTGTGGAGGTTAGATAGGCAGTCGCTCCATGAAAAATACTTATTCAGCTGCATCTGGTTAGACTGGAAGCCGACCCCAATATAGTTGGGAAAGGGTAGGCAGATTGATTGTAATCAATTAAAGGACTAGTAAATATTGTTAATTTAATATGTACCTACCTAATTATTAAAACACATTTCTATTGTGTTATTTAATAAACTCAGTTCAAAAAGTTACCAACCAAAATTACCTACCTACTTATTACTTATCTGGTTTTGAGATGAGTTAAATAAATGCCACAATAAAAATGTGTTTTTAATACTTAGTTACCTATAACATTGTTTGTTCACATGTTACAAAGTAATACCAGCCGCTCGGGTCGATCTGTCAGGTTAAGCTGCGCTATCTTTACATACTGAGACTCCTCCGTGCCTCGGAAAGCACATTAAGGCTTGTTCGTCGCAAAAAGCGCGGTCACTGTCGGACTGCATAGAAAAGAAAGAGAAGCGCGATGACACAACGCTTGCAAAATATGAAGTAAATATCGATTTACAAAAAATCTGTTGATTAAACCAAAAAAGTAATGACAAGAAATCATTCCTTATTAGTTTGTAAAGAACTGTATAAATGTATGAACACTTTTAATGAAAACTGTAGGAGTAATATGGTAACAACTCGAAAAAATAGACAGAAATAGACCTGGGTTTAGGTTTTTTTTTCCTTAGTTCTACAAACTAAAATAGATTTCAGGATACATGAAATCGTATATATCGTCGACTTCGTATGTATACGATTACTGTGTATTTTTTCCTATCAGAAATATGCTATAGTTACTGTAAAAGATGGCTACAAAGTTACTTAGTTTCGCCGTATTTTAGGAAGGAACAGCCTTAAGCCGTTGGCCCCAGCTGTCATTCGATCTTTGACAGTCGCTAGTCGTTACGGGTCGTCAGAAGCCCGAAAGTCTGACAACCAGTCTTACCAAGGGGTATTGTAGGTTGTCGCTCTATGTAAAATACTGGTATTCAGCTGCATCCGGTTAGATTGGAAGCCGACCCCAACATAGTTGGGAAAAGGCTAGGCAGATTGATTGTATGCAACTATTCTAACAATTTGTTCAGGAATATTATTTTAGCATTATTGCCAAATTCATAGTAGCTAATTATCTTATCATCTTATTGCTGCAACATTAGGTCAAAATATGTCAGTAGGACGAACATTTAATATATAAGATAAAACATAATTTCGGAGCGGAGGATTTCACAATATCGTGAGATATAACGCGCATATTATAACTGGAAGGATAAATAGATAAAATATATTATTCTACTGACCGAATTTCGGTCATAGCATGCATTGCATAATCTACCTATAATGTTTCCACTGCCGGGACACAGGCCTCCTCTCTGTGAGAGGGAGCGGGCCGTAATCCACCACGCGGGCCCAGTGCGAGTTGGTAGATGTCACATGTCTTCGAATTTTTGGTTCTAGGACATGCCGGTTTCCTCACGGTGTTTTCCTTCACTGTTTTGGGAGCAGTGGTGATGAAAATAATTTACACAAAGAACCTACGACCTACAACTCGTAAGTCGCGGTCGCGGTCGTTACCACTGGGCTAGAGTTCTGTGGCCTTAGTGCGAGTTTTTATACTTACTCGATCACTCAGTTTGTACTGAAACTGAATAAGCGCCGCCTGGTGACTATAATGGGCAAAACAATTATTCCATACAAATTGACGTACGTCAACGTTAACGTAAACGCGATCGAGTAAGTATAAAAACTCGCACTAAGCCCACTGATTATAGAATCGAATGTAAATTTACTTACGTTCAGGTTTTGGCTAAGATGTGCTTTTGTATCGATGCTGGTAAACATCTCGCGATTCCGGTATTGATTGACTTCTTGACTATAGAATCGAATGCTAGCTAATGTTGTAAATTATGTTGCTATGCCAGCAAACGTCAGGATAAGTAATCTTACTATACCAGAAAGCTTTAGGTAGTGAAATAAAGGTAAACAATCTTGACGTGACTTTTTACACAAACACATACTAAACAAATAAACTACTGCTTAAACTAATGGTTCAATTGATTTAGTAATCATTGTTGTTGTATTTATAATGGCTTTTAGTTGCACTTAATTTTTAAACTGAGATTTTAAAATAAAAAATTATAAAAGACACATCGAGATTGTTTACCTTTATTTCACCACCTAAACCTTTCTGCTATAGTTGAAATTGTCAAGTAAAAGCACACGAAATAATACGAATAGCTGTTATGTGACCCCGGTGTCCCGGTATTTTTTAAATAAATAATACCACATAATTTGACGACACGGTTGGCGCAGTGGTTGAGCGTTTGACTGCTGCGCAGCATGTCGCGGGTTCGATTCCCGCACGGAACAAATATTTGTACGACCTACAAGTATTTGTTCCGAGTCTGGGTGTTTTTCTATCTATAATATGTATGTTTTACAAAAAAAAATGTATATAAGTAGTTTATCAGCCATCTCGTTACCATAACACAAGCATTAGGTTGCTTAGCTTGGGACTAGATGGCGTTGTGTGAAATGTCCAAGGATATTTATTTATTTATTTATTTATTTTTAATTATTTAAGAAGTTTCGATATCATTTATCCCATTAGTTGTGCATTCCCGGAATTTCTAGAATCCCGGGATTTATATGAAAAAAAATTAAGAAGCGGCTTCCATAGTTTCTTAGCCAAAAATTAACTTTAGGTAAATGTGCATCCGATTATCCCGGCTCTACTTTTATAGTATAGTTAAAATCTCGCTGCAGACTCGGTCATAAATCATTCGAGTGTTTCGCTCTCTTTCCCACTCACGGGCCTTATGGGCAGGCCACGCCCACACGTAGTCCTGTGCATTACTGCAGTCGATGAGTGATATCGATAGTTTTATATATTTATAAATGGGTGATAGAAATAAATATACATTTTTTTTATTTTATTACCAAATTTAGTACAAAGCATATTAAATATATAAACAAAAGAACGTATATATAAAACTAAAAATAGAAAATAAAAATTCTTCGTCTGAGTCATCGTCATCATCATCCACATGAATGATGAACTCTTCGCATAAATGTGCTTTTCTTAAGTCTTCATCTTGCAGCAATTCTGCATGTTCCACACATTTTTGCCAATTTTCAATGGAGACATTGGAAATGGCTTCATCGACTAACTTCTCGACATCAGCTATCTTGAAGGTTCTGTTATCGATAATGGCCTTGAGCGCGCGCAACTAGCGCACATCCCTACTCCGATTATGATTTATGACCAAGTCTGCAGCGAGATTTTAACTATACTATAGTGGGTATTACCTCAGTTTACAAGGGAGGGGATAGAGACATACAACAACTCAACCAACAACTACTGGCCCATTTCCGTCTTACAGTTGATATCAAAAGTGCTTGAAAATGTTATAAATATAAGACTAATTGCCGACAGAAAAGATCTTTTCTCATGTTCACTGAGCGAGTTCGCAAGGGTAACGTTACAAGTGTTGGGTTTTTAAAATGTAAATATCGTATTATATTATTATTTCATGAACCAGCTGCGCCCCGCGGTTTCAACCGCCTAAGTCTCGATCCCGTAAAAATATCGGGATAAAAAGTACTCTATGTCCTAATCTAGGTCATAGTCTACCCATGTGCCATTCAAATCCGTTTAGCCTTTTTAGCGTGAAAACGTACGCACGGCTACAGATCAAGCGATACATTTCCAGTATAAGCTGATCTCGCATTGTATAGGATTTCCTTACAATGAGAGGTCAGTGTAAACTGGAAATTTATAGCTTGATGTGTGTGCCAAAAAAACAAACAAATTCCCTTCCGCATTTATAATATTACTAGCTGCGCCCCGCGGTTTTACCCGCGTACACCGGGATAAAAAGTAGCCTATGTGTTAATCCAAAATATAAGCTATCTACATTCTAAATTTCATCTAAATCGGTCATGCCGCTTGAGCTTGAAGAAGTAACAAACATACAAACACACCCTTACACACACACTCACAAACAATCACCTTTACAATATTAGTGTGATAAAGCCGGATTTATATTACTGTGTTGTGTCGTGTCGTCATGCTTTCTGATGCAGTGTTAGCCAATCAAATCTCGCTGGGATTTGACGTAGCCCTGAAAGATTCGTTTGATTGGTGTACCCCATGTCACGACACAACACGACACCAAATGTGTCGGTGGCTTTAGTGCGATCTAAAAGTTAGGATTATTAGGATTGTTAATTAACTACACTACCGAATCGAGACACAGTAATGGTAGCGTCTGTTTAAATCAATTAAGGTGCAAATTTCCTGAAAACGATCAAAAAGGTGGTTTTTTAAAGCTGTGTATCTCATAAACCGTAAATAATTTTGATATGTAAAAAAAATGTGATATTTTCAAGTCCTTTTCGCATACAGTGATGCATCAAAAAAATCTTTAAACATACCTCCTATTAATCTTTAAAAGCTGTTTATCCCTTCATTAGCAATTATAATTATAATTAAAAATATACCATGAAATGTCAAATTCCAAACTGCATCCAGTGATGGATTACTTTTTATTAAATAGTTAATTTCTAATTTTATACGATTTTATTTGCACTTTTACGACATAATTCCGGTGCGCGTGAGAATCTTCTATCTCGTGCTTCAAACTAGACAGCCATAACGCCATTTTCACTTACACACCGAGCTAAACCAAGCTTGGAACCTGGGCCTTAAATAACCCTGTAGATCGTTAAACCTACGTAATTCCTATTTACCTATTTTTTTTATTGACCTATTATAGTTCATCATCATCATCATCAGCCTACAGCGGTGCACTGCTAGACATAGGCCTCTCCTATTGCACGTCACTCCGCTCGATCCTCGGCAGCTCTCATCCAGCTGCTACCAGCCATAGCCACCCTGCGGAGATCGTCGCTCCACCTAGCCTGACCGTACGTTTGCCGATTCGCGGTCTCCACTCAAGAGCTCGTCTACCCCAACGGTCATCGGTTCTACGGCCATGGCCGGCCCATTGCCACTTCAGCTTGCTATATCGACAACTTTGGTTCTCTGTCGGATCACCTCGTTGCGGATTCGATCCCTCAGAGAGACTCCAACCAAGCATAGCCCGTTCCATAGCTCGCTGAGAGAGCTTGAATTTATGGACGAGTCATACCGTGACTATCCACGTTTCGGGTTCATAAGTCAGAACAGGCAGGACGCACTGATTGAAGACCTCCGTCTTTAGGCTCTGTGGAATACGTGAAAACTCGCGAAGCTTCCCAAAACGCTTCTTTTTTAGGGTTCCGTACCTCAAAAAGAAAAAACGGAACCCTTATAAGATCACTTGTTTGTCCGTCTGTCTGTGTGTCTGTCTGCCTGTCTGTCAGTCTGTCAAGACCGTTATTCTCAGGAACGCGTAAAGGTATCCAGCTGAAATTAATATCAAATACTATGGTCTCTTGGAGTTCTAAAAAGATCAAACTTCTAAGTCAACACAATAAAAAATACGGCCATTTATGCGACATTTTTTTATATTCTTAAGTAAATCAAAACCTATAGGGTACTTCCCGTCGTCCTAGAATCATGAAATTTGGCAAGAAGCAAGTTCTCACAACACAAATATAGGAAGTTCGAAATTTGTAATTCTATCACATAAAAAAAAATCAAAGTTGTCAGTGTGTCAAGACCCTTTTTCTGAGGAACGCATAAAGGTAACAATTTGAAATTAATATCAAATACGTAGGTCTATGGTCTCTTAAAGCCCTAAAAAAGTCAAGCTTCTAAGTCAACGCAATAAAAAAATACCGCCATTTTGCGACAAATTTTGATACTCGCAACTGTCGCAAGTAAATCAAAACCTATGGGGTACTTCCCGTTGCCCTACTATAATGAAATTTGGAAAGAAGCAAGGTCTCCCAGCTAAGTAAAGGAAAAAGTCCGAAAATTGTGAATTTGTAATTTTATGACATACATTTTTTTTTTTTTTTGATATCCAATGTTAAGTTTATTTTTGGGATAAATTCTATTGAAATAGCGAACCCTTCATTATGCGTGGTCCGACACGCACTTGGCCGGTTTTTCTATAATGACGTAGGTAATTAAAGTGTAATAAAAAACAATTTTTGCAATAATTTAATTTTAATAGATAAACCAAACAATTTGCTATGAACTACAGTTAATTATTACATAATTACAAGATAACTCACTAACCTTTGGCATTAAACTTAAATTAAGGTAACATAACTATGATTAGATTTAATTATAATTAATTAGCGACCCGCCGACGGAGAGGTCATTTGCAACCAAATTAATAGCTTTATCCATTTGGTTGCAAATGACATTTCCTACATACCCCGACATATTATTAATAACCCTTATTATGTCCCCTATTGAAACTGCTAGAAAGATTTTGATGATGTGAATTTTCGCCGTGCGTCAGTTCAGGAGTTCAGGAGGAATGTTTTAGAACTAACGAAAGTATTATTATTGAATCTCCAGAATGGATCGCTTTGAAGATAACGCTGAGTGGATGAATGGAGAACCCACAGGTTATAAGTAACCTGTTTACATTCGGCCCATTTCCACGGCAACTTACAATTAAATAGGAAATAAAATGGGCAACGCGAATGCGTAAACAGATCGCTTCCCTTGCCGTTGACGTTGCCGCTTGCCTTGCCTGGCGATCCCCAAATTGGCGGTTTTTTGGCGGACATCGAAGGGCCGGCAACGCGAGCGCGAATGACTGTTGATGTACACATTGCTCTCTCGCTCACTTGCTATTGAATTTCTACGTTCTCCATTGTGGGAAAGACATGTGACGCGGCAATGTAAACACTCATTTCCCTTGACGTTGCCACAGCAATATTTAGGGAAGAAAAGATGTGTGATGAATGACATGAAAGAGAAGGGAGTGAATGATAGCGTGACGGTTGACAGGGGAGAATGGAAGAAGAAAACGTGTTGCGCCGAACCCGGGTAACATGGGATAAGGGCAGGAAGATGGTGATGTTGAAGAACCGAGATAATTTGAATTTAATACTTATTACCTACCGTTTTCCAGAAAACATTTGAGTTCTTTCGGAAAATACACAGGTTTTAACTCTATAGAGACCCAGGTGTGCAGATGACAACAAAAAATCTATTGTGTCTGCTAATTGGCGTGCGACGGGTTAATGATCATTTTGAATATTTTCTGAAAACATACTATTAAAATTTACGAAAGACTCATCATCTACCTAGATCTAATACCCAATCTTATGTCCTAAACTAGCAGCGGTCCTTCTAATCCAGTCCACATAGGAAGCAACCCTGGTGTACACCCCAGGTCTGGCTCTCCGGGCACACCCTGACCCCCAGGAGACCACGCCGTGGAGCTGCCATCTGCTGGAGCCCATGCAGGCTAGGGGGCCGCCTGAGTCCCCTCGACAGGCGTCCACGCCGCCTGATAGGATACCTGTGGAGATGTGAAACATTTTAACAGTCCATGGTGGCAAGAAAATGATGGAAGAGCTTGTAGCTAAGTAATAACAGCCGCACCGCATACATTCAACCCCATACATTTTTTGGATTTTTTGGCTTCTCTTTATGGATATCTATGCTCATCGCTTAAGCTTATCGTATGTTACTTTATCTATGGTCGGACTTTTAATTAGCTGCAGTAAACTGACACTTCTAATGTCATTTTTGCTGTCATTTTGCTATCAAATGGGAACATTTTTTAACGAAATGACAGTTTTACTGCAACTAATTATAAGTCCGAGCCTCAGAAGAACAACTAATTATTCTTCTGAGGCATAGATAATACACTATATAAAGTAATATTCTGAGGTCCGAGCCTACGAGCATAGACCCACTGTTTTCCTTTCAGTCATAACGAACAAAGCCTTTAAGTTTTTAATAGCAATCATTTGCTTTGCCACAATTACATTTGTCTTTTTTTTTTAGTGACACGATTCAACTTGATCAAAGACAGAAGAATTCATAATCTTCCATTAAAAAAACTATTTATTTTGACCAACCTGCACATATCATAGAGTCCAGTATCGCCTGTTGTCTCCCACCTAGGACTTGACTCTTCCTGCACGTGGTAAGGTCTAGCACTGGCACTGCAGCTGCTCTCAGAGCTGGTGCGAAGTTCTCGGTGTTCTCTGGAAAGAAAAGAGGTCTTGGAGGTTGAAGATTAGATTTGTTGTTACTCTTGTTCGTGAACGGGCGCCGTCAGTTCAGACTGGTCATCTCATAACTTCCAGGGCTTATTATTACCTACCTACCTGGTCGACCGAGCTATGTTCGGGTGAAAATAGAGAAAATGAATTTTCCCAAAAATGAGACCTAGCTAGATCGATTTTTTGCCCCCTTAAACCCCAATATTGCAACTTTCATCGAAATAAAAAAAACAAAATGGCCGTCACACTTGGAAGGTTATACAAATATTGCTCATCTATTTTTTTTACATTGTTCTCACATAGAAGCAATAATAATAGTGTACCCAGGATTTTGTAATAATTATCTTGATTTAAAAGAGTGTCGGTGGAGTTTCTTGCCCGTTATTCTCATAGAGATCTACGTTTTGGAATGGGCAACTAGCTTCAACTTTCTGACTAACTGACCGACTCTTTGACAATTTATTCAAAAGAGCCTGTAATTGGTTTAATTGAATTATGTGCTTTGAGTTTGAGTTTTGAGTTGGACTCGGTTGTTTTTAACAGTGTGTTGTTCTGCAAAATGGATAAGGATTTGCTGTGTGCGCAGTGGCGTAACTATACCGTTCGAGGCCCGTGGCAAATTCATCGGATTTTTACTAAATGTGTAATATTAAGTTTTGGGAGATGGGATTCTCCTCTGACCGGGGGGCCCTTCCGGCTGGGGGCCCGTGGCATTTTGCCGACTTGCCACCCTGTAGTTACGCCACTGTGTGTGCGGCCCCGATGCCTCCCGATGTAATCTCTTTTTAGCGCCTATCAACGAAATGTTAGCAACATTTATGTCAGGCGCTTTTGTGACTATTTTAGAAGATGATTTACACAGGGTCAGGAGCTGACTCCAAATGAAGTCGGAGCTGGCGCCGTAACTGACTCTCACTGTTTACATGTAGTCAGAAGCACGTCAGGAGCACGTCAGTAGTCGTACTATTGACTTCAAATCAATTTACATGAATGCAGTAAAAACATCATAAAATTTATTTCTTTTTTGTTTTATCATGTTTAAATTAGATGTCGGAGGAGCTCTTGGCTAAGTAATAACAGCCAAACGGGTCGTGCCATCAGGTTAAGATACGCTTGCTGGGGTTGGTCCGTGGATGGATGACCATCTTTACATACCAAGTCTCCTCCGTGCCTCAGAGAACACGTTAAGCCGTTGCTGCTGTCATTCGTGGATCTTTGACAGATCTTTGATTTACGGGTCGTCAGAAGCCCGAAAATCTGACAAGCAGTCTTACCAAGGTGTGTCGTATTACGCATTATCTGGGTTGTGGAGGTCAGATAGGCAGTCACTCCATGTAAAATACTGGTACTCAGCTGCATCCGGTTAGACTGGAAGCCGACCCCAACATAGTTGGGAAAAGGCTAGGCAGATTGATTGGAACAGTGCGTACCTGCCTGGAATCCCCAGCCGCTGACTGCGCACCACTTCCCAGCAGTGACTCCATCATCAGGCAAGCAGATAGGACGCACGTGCGAGTTGAATTGCACGCCACTACCAGACCGGGAGACCAGGATCACTGCTATATCGTTACTGTGAGGGCCATCTGGAATTATATAATAAAAGGATCATTGTATGAAAGAAATAATCTCAATTATGTATGATGCACATTATAAAATCACACTAATATAGGCGAAAGTTTGTGAGTGTGTATGTTTGTATATTTGTTACTTCTTCACGCACAAACGGTTCGACAGATCTGAATGAAATTTGGTATGTAGATAGCTTACACCCTGGATTAACACATAGGCTACTTTATATTCCGAAAAAATCTATTGTCCTCGTGGGATGAGCAATTTTTTACCTCTAAAAATATGAATATTTTTCTCACCGATTAAATAATACACGTTTTAGTGTAGGTATCTCATAAACCGGACGCAGCTAGTAAACAACAAATAATCGAAGTAGCCTATGCAGCCTCGAATCCGACATCATCATCATTTCAGCCGAAAGACGTCCACTGCTGGACATGCCCCCCCCAAGCGCCGCCACTTCCACCTGTCCTGTGCTTCCCGCAACCAGCGGATTCCTGTGGCATTCACAAGGTCATCGATCTTTCCAATGTTACACCAGAATTTTTCGGACCTATTGGCCATCTGTTCTGCGAGCAATGTGCCCTGCCCACAGCCACTTAGTCTTAAGTTTGGCAATTCTTTGGGCTATGTCGGTTACCTTGGTTTTCCTGTGGATCTCTTTCATTTCTGATTCGATCACGTAGGGAAACTCTAAGCATAGCCCTCTCCATTGTTCTAATAAGGCCCATCGTCGGCGACCACGTTTCAGTGTCGTAGGTCATCACTGGTCAAAGACTTTCGACTTGAGAAATTAAATAAAACCGGTCAAGAGCGAGTCGGACTCGCGCACCGAGGGTTCCGTTCCGATTTCTGAAAAAGTGTGCTACTTAGAAACATTGTTTTATTTTTCCTGTAATCTTTACATAAACTTCTATCACATAGAATAATTTCAGATTTTTCACTTTGCAAACTTCGGAGATAAGGAAAAGAGGAACGGTATTTTTTTTACATTTTACATCAAAAGTCAAAAACTATGCAACCTAAAAAAAATAAAAAATTGTTTGAGAATGTGCAAACAGCGCTCTTTCATATGATACCCCACATGCCCTAGTAGCCCCACTTTAAATTTTTAAGACCCCCTTTCAGTCCCAGTTGCAAAAAAAATATAATTATTTTTATTTCTTTATTATTTGCAAAATAGTTGGGTAAACGTCATCTAAAACTATTCTAAATTTCAAGTTGATAGCATTAGTAGTTCTTGAGATATCCAGCTGTGACAGACAGACAGACAGACAGACAGACTGAATCACACCATAAGGGTTCCTTTTTTACCATTTTGGTACGGAACCCTAAAAAGCTGGAAGCTGGTTTTTGAGAAACGCGACGTGTACATGAAACCTTATAATAAACACGAGTAAAATTACAACCAGAATAATCTCCACATAATATACCTACCTACTTTTGACATAATATTACTCCGCGTTTATTAATAACGAGGTAAGTAGGTGTTTTATTTCACGATTAGGTACAATACTTATTTAAAAGATGACTTGCTTTTCCTGAAGTCTGGATGTCGGACCACCTTCTCAGCCAGGAACCGATGTTCATGCTTATCTTGAACCTTCAGGCGGTGCTCGCCTACTACAATTCGAATGTGCTCGAGATTTAAGGGTTGCTGGAAGAGAAAAAAAAAATCTATCAGGACTATATACTATAGCGAGGGAAACCAAAATTTTTGCGATATTATTACGGTTTCTCTAAATAATAAAACTGAATTTTAGCCAAATAATTGATAATTCAGTTTCGTTATTTTTTGTATAACGATTAAATACACTTATAAATACTTAAATCTTTGAGTAAGTACTATTCGAAATATCGTAGGGACCAAAATTTACTAACTTAAATTCAGGTGTTTCTAGTAACGAATGTAAGAATAGGTATGATTACAAAACATTTTTTTTTGTCCGCATTATGCGTAGATTATTAAAAAATATTGGACACGTATTTTTAATTTTTTTACGTTATCAAAAGATTACGACGATAATCCCCCGCTCCCCAACTTTAAAACCCCTCACACGTTTATTTTTTTTTTTTTGAAGTTGGTTATTTTTTTTAAAAGTTTTTTTAAAGTTTTTTTCATGGACCTAATATACTACATAAACGTTTTTTTAAATAACATTTATTTACGAATCATGAACGAAGAATTTTTAATTCTTTCTTGTAAATTGTTGCCAACAGTGAAAATACGAAGGAAAGCAGTTTAATTTTTACAAACTAATTATGACTAATTTTATGATGTTTTTTCACTTTGATTTAACTAACACTCGGTTAAACAAAAAAAAAAAACGTTATTGATACGCAAATAAGTTTTCTTTGGAAACCGTACTTTTCAATCAACATTTGACAGATAGAGGTCATTGACGTTCCTATTCTTATTTGAATGGCATTGTATGTAAGGCTTCACAATAAGGCAACAAACTTTGTCAAAGCAGTGCGCGGCGGACAGGACCAGCCGCTCCGCTATGACAGCGCCCCCGCAGTGGTGCTCGAAGGTCAGCTTGTCCACGTCCAGCATCTGGATCTCCACCTGAAATGATTATTGTGCCTAATTAGGAAAGTTTTGTGTAATGGAGTGTTTTGCATGATTTATTGAGTAACATACATGTGGTGGACTGTATTAGGTTGGAGTAATAAAAGACTTCTTGCTGTTGTCTTCTAGTTTATTCTTCTTGTAGAGCTGGAGGCCGACTGACTGTCTTTGGTTTTACAAGTAAGGCTTTTTATATGCCCCAGTGGCGTTAGTTCTATCCCTACTATTTCCCATGCTTTGGGTGGTCTAACAAAGTACTGGCTACGCTATTTAAAACTATTGTAAACACATAAAAACAAACTTTCTTAGAATTATTACAAATGGCTAAAGAAATGCATATCAATAGACACCGACAACAAATAATTCGTTTCCTAAAACTAAGAAAGATATTTTGTGCGGATTACAATTTACGCACAACCGTTACCTATTCAACAAAAGGTCTCGACAATAATGAGTTCCTTTAACAGTGCCGCTAGTAAACATTTTAGAATATAAAACAATGCATTTTACTGCGAAAACGCCCGGCGATAAGCAAAACAAAACATTTCGGGCGCCGTGGGAATCTCTAGCATCTGTTGGACTTAAAGCTGCATGCTAATTTTCTACAAACTGAAAATACCACATGCCTAAAGACTATGATATTACCACGCTAACTAATGAAGCAGCTATCCTGCACAACTTTCATAGTCTTTTAATTTACACTATGCTCGGCGTCCGTAACAATACACTGACTTTGATTGTGAATTGTGTAGTACTAGCAGCGAAGACTGGGATAAAAAGTATTATACAGGGTTATTTTTCAATGACCAGCCAAATTTTCACAGGGTGTTCTACCCATGAATATGAACAACTTTCACTATGGGACCAACTTTGAAATCACGAAAATATGTAAATCGCGAAAAAAAATCAGCTGTTCAGTACATTTAAGTTCGCACAATTCGTCAAAATGTAGGGAGCAGCTGATTTTTTTTTCGCGATTGCAGGTTTGGTCCGATAGCAAAAGTTGTTCATAATGATGAGTACAATGACCCCTTAAAAGATTGCCACTGTTTACACTTACACCCTGTATTGTTGAGAGAACCTGCCAAGATGTCAAAATTCTTCGAGTAACAAGGGTGATAAAACTAGTAAAAGTCGACCTTAATTAACCATTAAACTAATGACAATCATCCTCAAATCACAAATCGTCACTCTCAATTTCTTTTAAGCTTAAAAGGCCCACCTCCATTGTGACATTACTCATTCAAAACCATGAAAACCTCATTACAAAAAGTGAAAGTTACCATAATTACGCGCCATTCGTTTTCGAACGTAACAAAGTCTGTCAACTTGACATTTGGCGGCCTGTTTGCGCGGGAACGAAACAAAGATGGCAGTTATGTAATATGTCATCTTTGTACACTTTTCAGTTTTGTAACGAAATATTTTTTGGATTATTATGATAAAATGGGTTGTTTTGTGTGAGTAATGTGTTTCGTTTTATACGAGTAACTTTGGATTTTATTGTGTTGGATTTTGGATATAATCAATAAGTAGTTTTCATTCAAAAATCTCTTATGAAACTTTGGACAGTGTATAACTAGTATTTTTTATGACTGTAGGTAAACTTTATTATTATTATTTATTTCTTATCTAAGTATATATATAAAAATTAATCCCTATTTGCCTTGGTCATCGCATCACACGTGAACGGATGGAACAATTCCGCTAATTCTTTTTTTGTTGTGTTTATTATTGTTAGGAGAAGGTCCTTATTTTAGGTTCTTATGAAAGAAAAAATTAACAAAATTTCGCAGAAAATTGGAAAATTTTAGAAAACTTAACGACTTTTTTAACTTCGCGCGTTTACATTAGAATATTCATAGCTAAGACAGGACAACGTCTGTCAGGTCAGCTAGTTGTTTTATAAATATGTAAGTATGTGATCAGGATTGTACACTATATACGTTTAAAGAAACCTTTTTTTTTTTATTTTGACCAGTTTTTTTGCAAACCACCTCTGACAACAATAACAACAACAACAAACAAGAACAACACTGACAACAACAAGAAATGACAATTCTAATATCAATATTATTATTTTTTTATTCATTCTATATTATTTTTATTTTATTTTTTCTATTCTTGTTGAGTGACAATTCTGTTATAATAGGTCTTTACCTATGAAATTGCCGTTTTGTATGAAAAAATTTAAACGAATTTTTTTCATGAATTTTTTATTTGTATTAATCGAAGTAATCACCCATGCAATCAATGCATCTTTGCCAACGCAGTGGCAGTTTATTGATGCCCTTCTTAAAGAAATCAGCTGGTCGGGAGGCAACAAATTCTTCAAAGGCATTTTGTACTGCCTCTCGGGTATTGAATTTTTTTCCCGCCAAGAAGTTATCCAAATTCTGGAAAAAGTAGTAGTCTGTAGGCGCAAGGTCTGGTGAGTAGGGCGGATGACGGAGAGCTTCCAACCCCAGTTCTTGCAACTTGGAGACCGTCTGCTGTGCAGTATGAGGTCGCGCGTTGTCGTGCAGGAGCAGCGGAGACGAGCGATTGACCAATGCTGGTTGGAAATGTGCCAGCTTCTCCATCATTGTGTTCAGTTCTTCATAGTACACATCTGCAGTAATGCTCACCCCGTTTGGTAAGAAGCTGTGATGAATCACACCGGCGCTAGACCACCAAACAGTGACCATGACTTTTCTAGGGGTAAGTTTTCGTTTAGGGCATTGTTTAGGTGCTGAACCAGGATCCAACCAACTTGCTGAGCGCTTGTGGTTATCAAACAGAATACATTTTTCATCGCAGGTAACAATGCGGTTCAAAATTCCTTCATTTGTGTGTCTGTTGAGCAGTGCAAGGCACGTCTCGACGCGTACTTCGCGCCGGCGATCATTGAGTTCGTGGGGCACCCATTTGTCAAGCTTTTTTACCTTGCCAATTTGACGCAAATGGACCAATATTGTTTTGACGCTAAGGTCGAAAGCTGCTGCTAATTCAGCCGTAGATTGTGTAATTCAGCCGTAATTGTCGACCAAAGTCTTCGGACGACCGCGAGGTTCATTTTTCAGGTCGAAATTTCCAGAACGGAAGCGAGCAAACCAATAACAGGTGGTGCGTTGGTTTGTAGTGTTAGCTCCGTAAACGTCGTTGATGTTGCGTGCCGCTTGTGCCGCGTTGCTGCCACGACGGTACTCATATTCCATAATTACTCGATTTTTTAACGTATCCATGATGACGAAAAAGATTGAAATGCGATGAAAATGTAACACTAATCAATAAACAAATGACTACTTTTGGAAAAAAAAAATCCATGTTTTTAAAATAAAATTAATTTGAAATTAGAATTCTTAGCCAAACAAAAATTATTTTGATTTGAAATGGCCAGTACTGCAGAACGGCAATTTCATAGGTAAAGACCTAATATATTTCTCGTAAATAATATACCTAAACCTACATAAAAACATGTTAAGATCATTTTCGGATACTTATTACAGCTTTACAAAAAATTTACAAGTCAAAGAGTCGGTCAGTTAGTCAGAAAGTTGAAGCTAGTTGCCCATTCCAAAACGTAGATCTATGGAGAAGAACGGGCAAGAAACTCCACGGACACTCTTTTAAATCAAGATGTAATATAACATTGACTTAACCATTGATATGAAATGAGGGATCCAAAATAATTCGAAAAGTACAAAAAATCGTAGAACATACATGGGGGTTAAATCGATAGGTATGGTACTTATTACTAGTTTTTATATCAATGTGGGAACATTATTTTTGTTGCTTCTACATGTGAGAACAATGTAAAAAAAAACATACTTAAAAACAAGTAAAAAAAAAATAAAAAAAAGTTTAAAAAACTGTAACCCGACGAACTTATTTCGAATCTACTGATAGCTCATTAATCAAAATCGGTTCTATAATTTAGGCGCTACGGTGCAACACACGTAAATACATACTTAGATATAGGTATACATACATACACAAGTAGACTGCTAAAATCATAACCCTTCCTTTTGGCTCTGCCGTAGTCGGGTAATGAAGCCTGGCAGATAAGAGATGACCAGTCTCAACTGACGGCACCCGTTCACGAACATGACGCGTGGATCAGCACCATCCAGCTCAACCATTTTGTAGGGAACCGAATGATCCAACCTACCCTATTGTACACCCAAATTTCGACAGTTTTTAAGTCCCATGTAATAGGCGGTGAACCCTGTTGCTATCAACCGGGCACTAATCCAGATTCCTAGCGGAAAAACTCAGTAACACTTTGCTCGACCCGGTCATGGAACCCAGGACCTAATGCTCAGCAGAAACATTTATGACTACTAGATCACTACGGCAGTAGTACATATACTTCATCATCGTCTGCCTAGCCTTTTCTCCACTACGTTGGGGTCGGCTTCCAGCCTCAGGATGCAGCTGAATAACAGTATTTTTCAATACACTTCCTCGAAAACTGGTTCATATCGCACTACGATTAGGTTTACAATGCAATGTATGTCGCACGCGTGCGATTTTTCAAAAATAGAAAATTCAAATCAGCAGGCAGGGCTCATCCAATTCATGTACAGACCTTGTGGTTACTACAATAATATGTAATACCTGTCGGTACTCGTGTGCCTAACAGTTGTAATTCATTTTTTACCTAATTTTATCTTTTCGTCTGTAAATATAGTTGAAATAAATAAATTTTATTATTTATTTAAATATTTAATAAAAATTGCCACAGATAACTTATACCTATACTTAGTCCAAATTGGTTCAATGCCTCTATTCACAACTGTCTATTGTCGAAGTGAATATTTTTTTTTAATCTCGGCAAAGAGGTATGCGTCTTTACGGCGGCGTTAATATTTTTTGAATATTTAATAATAATGTTTATATAAACAGATTATCATCAAAAACTATGATTATTATACTAAAAAAACGTTTATGAACAAATTAACATTTATTTGTGTTCTAAACTCGAAAATGTTTCAATTTTCTATTTTTCATATTAGGCTGTTTATCGGCTTTATACCTTTGCTTCTCCTTCAACCTGGCGAAAGTAAAGCGCGAAAAAAAAAAGAAAATTTAAATCATAGTTTTCTAATAATTCATGGCAAAAATATTTTCCGTTATTTTATTTTATTTCTTCAAAAGTGTATTGAAAAACGTTGTTTGATAGGTACTCGTGAACATTTGTTATTGCAGTTCTCGGCTCAAAAACAACCTCGCCTACGGCTCGTGTGTTAATTCCGCCTCGAATGCAATAACAAACATTCTCCACTTGTATCAAAATGTACTATTATATGGAGCGACTGTCTATCTGACCTCCACAACCCAGTTACTGGGTAATACGATACCCCTTGGTAAGACTGGTTGTCAAACTTTCGGGATTTTGACGACCCTTAACGACTGTCAAAGATCCTCTAATGACAGCCGGGACCAACGGAAAATGTACTTTCCGAGGCACGGAGGGGTCTTGGTATGGAAAGATGGCCACCCATCCACGAATTGACCATGGCAAGCGTAGCTTAACCTGAAAGATTGACCCACGCTGTTGTTACTTATTCACAAGCCCCACAGTTTTAAACTTATTTTTCGGATTTCAAAAAGGTGTAATTCTGAAATTGGTCCCTCTGTTTCAGTGCGCTTACAGTTGACATGATCGAGATCACTTTTTATTTCTTCAACATAAGTAGTTAATTGATTTTAAAAGCTTTTTAGACAATGTGCGAATTGCGAATCCTCAAAAAAAATACTCGGACGAATAGAAGTGAAACGGAGAAAAATCTAAACTTGCGCTTTATAACAGTTTAACTTATAACTCGAGATAAACACAAAAACTATTCGACTCCGCGACAATGAGTAACGCATAAAGTCCTTCTATCAATGAGCCACAGGATGGCAAAGTTGAATGCTTACCAAAAAAACTGATTTTAGCCACATTTGGAAATAGAATAGAAGCAAATCAAAACAGATAGTATAAAACATATTTTTTATAAGTCTATGGTATAAAAAATGAGTATAAAAGAGAAGTCTGAAAGTGACACCGGTGACTGAAAAGTTGTGCGGAAATCGGTTGACATAAGTATAGGCATGTGATGCGAAGGAATGAGGATAATGTCGTCAGGAAAGTTTTGAGTATCAATGTGGATGGCTATACGAGTAGGGGAAGACCAAAGAAACGATGGATGGACTGTGTGAAAGATGATATGGCTACAAAGGGAGTGACTACCGAGATGACGACTAATAGAGAAGTAAGGAAGAAAAACATGTTGCGCCGACCCCACGTAAATTGAGATAAAGACAATGGGAATTATGAAGTAGATTAAAACACAATTTAAGGTTGAAAAAAGACTACAATGACAATATTCTCACTGTGATTATAAACATAAAAGTATGTTTTCTGCGTTCATCAACATCATAATTAGTTGCTTTGTTCCAGCAAAAAATCTGACCCCAATAAAAACTTAAGAAAATTATTTGAGTTTAGTCATTTTCGTCCCGTACTAAAGTTAAGGTTTTCGGGAACAAATTGGTGCCTCGGTTGTTATGACTCCTGTAACACAGGTGTTGCTACCTAGCGCAGGAGTCAGGGCTTTAATTTACTTCTACACCTCTTTTTATGCCAATAAAGAATTTATTTATTTATCAGAAAATCTATTCGTGACCCATTTTAATTTCATTGCAAAACTGCTTTTTTTTTAAATAGAAATCTGTACTTAAACCAAATAAGATGCTCCTTTAACAAACTTTCCTAAAATAAGTAGAAAAAACATTGGTTTACTGCGAGTAAACAAAACAATAATATCAGAGAAAATTCTAAAAATGAATACTTACTTGCCATGGAAAGGCCCCATAAGGCGTTTCAGTGCCACCAACGATCTTCCCAGTCCTCCTTGGGTTAAAATCCACTGTCCTGGTACCACACTGCACTTTTTCTGCCTTCCCTGGCTTTGACACTAAGTTCTGATTGAAATAATTCATAGAAAAACTTGAAAAGGTCTTAGAAGGCCTCGTCCTATTTTTATAATATTCTAAGTGATTAACTCGATTCATGAAGTAATCACAACTGACTGTACTAATTAGGAAAAACAAAGAAAAAATGTATTTCAGCATTTTTTCGTTAAAGTTTCACCCGTAACTTTCAAAGCCTCAACTTTTTTATAAAGTTACTGTCAATAATAAAATTAATTCGAAATCCTTAAAATTAAATTATGAATTCGAAAATCAAAATCTGAGGCGTCCACACATTATGGCGGCCGAAAACTAAATGAGACATTACTGGTCCGTTTTTATTTTTTTTAAACATGCATTGGCTGAGGCTTCGATTACAATGCCATGAGTGACATACCTACACGGTAATGTGTGTCACTAGATCGATCTGCGGATGCATTCTTTTGTATTTTTTTTTCAATGAAAGGACACTTGGGTCTGGAGACATCATTGTTTTTTATTATTATTTTATTGGTCAATTGTGCAATGAGTGAAGGCGTCTCTGCTTTTCGTCGAGCTTATTATTGTCAAACTTGTAAGTCATGTTTGTAATTTTTGTAAGTTATTCCTATAGTTATTGTAACAAATATTGGATCCTGTTCCGTTTCTGGTGTATTATTAAACCTAGCATGTAGTTAGTTTTTGGTAGGGGATTGATGCCTGTATGTATTGAGGAGCTCGTGGCTAAGTAATAACAACCGCACGGGTCGATTTATCAGGTTAAGCTACACTTGCCGGGATGGGTGACCATCTTTACACACCGAGACTCCTCCGTGCCTCGAAGAAACACGTTAAGCTGTTGGTTCCGGCTCTCATTCATGGATCTTTGACAGTCGTTACGGGTCGTCAGAAGCCCGAAAGTCTGACAACCAGTCTTACCAAGGGGTATCGAATTACCTAGTTACTGGGTTGTGGAGGTCAGATAGGCAGTCGCCCCATGTAAAATACTGGTATTCAGCTGCATCCGGTTAGACTAGAAGACGGCCCCAACGTAGTTGGGAAAAGGCTAGGCAGATTGATTGATTGATGCATGTATGCTCGTTAACTAAAAATTGTGGTATTTTAAAATTCACATCCAATTGCGATTCAACAAGCACAACAAGTCTTCCTTGCAGACTAAGCCATCGCTAAGTAAACTTAGCCATTTACAGCATCCTGCAGCTTATTGCAGGGAGAATGGATGTGGATTGCTCCTTCATGCAGCAATGGACATAACTACGAGTACATCTGCGAGTGCGGTCCTGCAGTGCGATTCTGTAACCATCTCACCGTGAAAACTAAGGTGAAGTGAGCGTGGAGTGAGCTGTCAATAGTGTCAATTCCTAGCAAAAACAAACTCACTTCACCTATGTTTTCACGGTGAGATTTTTACAGAATCGACCGGCCGATCCAATGTTTCTATTGTTTCGTGTCTATGTTTTTTGTGTTTGTACTTTATTATTTTAATGTATGGATGATTACAATAACTGTGTGTGTGCTTGTAATTTATATGAAATAAAAATGAAATTGAAATTAATTAATTTCACCTCATATCTCAAGATCTATCACCTCATAACAAATCTCGTATGTCCGTCGCCCGTTCAATGTCGTCCTCAGCAAGTACTACACTAATCGTAGTAGTCGCATTCTTCTCGTTCATGTTTTCATTTATACTGAAAACTAGATTTTACTGTGGATTTTCTATACTTGTGAAGTGAGCTGACTTTTCACAAAAACTGACCCGACACTTAAATTTTCATGTCAATTATACCTAGTTGATTCAAAATATTGAAATAACCGAATATAGCCAATTCCGCGACCGGCCCCCTCGTGACGTCATTAGGATTGTCCTTG
Organism: Cosmia trapezina; assembly: GCA_905163495.3. NCBI lineage: Eukaryota > Metazoa > Arthropoda > Insecta > Lepidoptera > Noctuidae > Cosmia > Cosmia trapezina. The sequence continues at coordinate 9,642,808 of LR991049.1, forward strand.
TCGGCGCGCGACGGGGCGCCTAGCCACTTTATACACGGCTTGTACACAAAATATTTGTATGAATGGATAGGAAACCAATGACTGTTTCTTAAAGTGGATATACTAGGCTAGATTACGCTCGCTTTTCGTTAGGGCCATGGATAACGAAATAGTGAAATAATCCCAAACTCATGAATGATAGAAATATCAAAATTATGATAGGCCTTAGAGAACTAGCTATGCTCACGCCATCTACAATTAGCTTTGCCCGACTTTTCCCATTGCACAAACGTCAACGTCATTCGAGAGCCGAAAGATGTAGCAGTGCCTTGTAGCAGTGTAACGCTATGATGAAAAAAAAAAAAAATAAAAAAAAAAAAATGATGATGATGTGATGATGAATGATAAATGTGGTCATCAATCTGCCTAGTGTCTTCCCAACTATATGTTGGGGTTGGCTTCCAGTCTAACCGAATGCAGCTGAATACCAGTTTTTTACATGGAACGACTGCCTATCTGAACTCCATAACCCAGTTACTGCGGGTAACACCATACTCCTTGGAAAGACTGGTTGTCAGACTCGGGCTTCTGACGACCCTTAACGACTGTTAATCCATGAATGACAGCCGGGACCAATGACTAAACGTACTTTCCGAGGCACGGAGGAGTCTCGGTATATAAAGATGGTCACCCATCCACAGACCAACCCCGGTAAGCGTAGCTTAAAGTTGCAGGTTTAATTTAACAGACAGTTTATTAAAAACTCAGAAAATCCAAACATTTTTCCATTATGAATAAAAAACAGTAGATCCCATGGAAAAATCAAAAGTAACAAATCGTCACTATCTACAGAGTTATTTAGGATAACATTCAAATAGTAATTAACTACATAGTAATTTTCCTGATTCACATTATTCCGTTATTTTGTGTGTAAATTCTAATGACTTATGTGCAAACAGTTTTCCATTCATGGAAAAGTTTGTGTGCGTTACTGCAGCGGAATGTTGTCGCTTTTCAGGATTTCGTCTTGACAGGAATTAGTACCCAATCTCGTGTAAATGTGCCCGAAATTTAGAATTTGTGCGTCCAGCCGATTCAAAGATATTCACGAAAAACAGATTCCGCTGGAGTAACGTTACTGCAGCGGCATGTTTTTTTACCAGTGGTCGTAGCTGAATACAAACTAGCTACTTAGATAGATCTAATTTGTGCCTAATTGTGCCCAAAAAATAGAATTTGTGCGTCTTGAGGTTTCAGAGTTATTCAAGATGCCGCTGCGGTAACGTTTAGCAAATTGCTGTATCTCTTAAACGGCATGACATACAACTACGATTTTTTTTACTACGGCGGGTCTTAATTTGTGCTTAATTTGTGCAATTTTATTTTTTCTATAATCGACACCATTGGAAAACTAGAATTTTTTTTTCAAAAACCCTAAAATCGATCCTCGCGCTTCAATGAGAAACCCTAGAAACTTACCAATTATGGTGATTTGTACCTTTCATGAACTCAAAGCATCATGTGAAATTCGATGTTTATATTCCAACTCCTTAGAGAGTTATTCCATTTTAATTAAAATCTGGCCATGATATAATGTAACGCTCCAATACATGAGTTATTATTAAGTGACTGATATTATGATTATACTAATAATTAGTACCCTTATTAAATTGTTTATTCTTAAAGTTTCAGCTGAAAAAACCTTCTAACTACTTAGATATGAGAAAAAAACGATAGGGAAAGAAATCACACGATTAACCGAACAAATTCGAATGACTACATAAAAGCGGGCTCACAGTACATTATGCCCACCTTCTTAAATTGGTAGTATTATAATTGAATTTTGATGGGTACAGGTGCGTACAAATGGTTTAATTAGGTAGGTAACTATTTATTAACTTTTACATAAATATGTGACGTAGAGAGTTATCAGAGAGTAGGAAGTGACCTAAGGGCGAGCGCGCACTGCGGTGCGTTTTTGTAACGCATAATCTGTGAAGTATGAAATGTTTTCGAAGTGCGCGCACTGCGGTCATGGGTTTTGTTACTGTAGGCCCCGCCCAGTGCGGCAGAACTAACGTAAACGCACTTCAGTGCGCGCTAGGCCGCTTATTGTCGAGTTTATTACAAACATAATGTTTCGAAAGTTTGATACTTAGTAGATTTTAAAAATATTAATACCTCCATACCGATATTGGTTCGTATGGCCTGATGACGTCACTTGCCTTAAATTATTATGTATAAATATGCACTTTTACCACCATAGACTTATGAAAAAAGGAGGACTCCGCGCCACGCATATTGAAAGTGAAGCACCCGGCTCCCGTTGCCGCGCTTGCGAAATTAAAATTGTCTTACCTACGTTTTTTGCAATTTTCAAGTCAGTAATGGGTTGTATGTTGATCAAAATATGATTCGCGACCGTAACAAGTTTTACAGAATTATAATCACTGAAGTCATCAATACAACTCTATGACCGTAATCCTATTCAATTACTATTTCAAGAAATCTTGACATTTGAGCATTATAGGTACCTACTAACTTAAGGAGTTGTATTATTGATTCTAATGAATAATTTTGTAAATACATATTTGTTACGGTCGCGAATCATATCATAATCTTTATAAGTAAAAACAACAGGTATCATCAATACATCTCTCTAAGTTAGATTTTGTGCAGAATCCTCAAACGAACGAAATCTAACGAATCTGCACGAAATCTAACTTAGAGAGATGAATTTATGATTTTTATGCATAGACTTATAAAAAAAGATGGACTCCGCGCCACGCATATCGAAAGTGAAGCACCGTACCGATCTATGTGTGCATGATTTGAGTACCTGCAAAGACGCCGTCGCTCCTGTCACGTAACGGCGGCCGGTCGGCATACTATGATGTAAAAGTGTTCGCGAGGCGTGTTTGTACAAACGGTCCGGGATACTTACTGTGCTTCACTTTCGATATGCGTCGCGCGGAGTCCATCTTTTTTTATAAGTCTTTTTTTTATGGTTAAAATTATATAAATACATAATTATGTTTTATTGCCGCGTATCATACTTTAATCAAGATACAACCTGACACGGACCTGCAAATTGCAAAAAAACTAAAAAAAAAATGAATTTCGTGGGCTACCACTGTGCATCATCCCGGTCTCGCTCCGTTACTGTAGTACCGAGATCGGGCTGAAGTGCGGGTTTCCAACGTATTATATTGCGAAATGATAAAAATTATAAACTTACCTTAAAATCAGAACTGGGTACAAATATTAAAATAACATAATAGTTCCGGAAAACCGCTCTACTCTAACGCACAGAAAATACATGTGTGTCGATCTTCTTTATCACTGAACAGTTAATTTATTTCACCATAAGCATAATGTACCACAAAACCAATGCGAATTGTCCAGCCGAAATTACACGCGTCGTAATTATACACACAATTCCTTGAATTACTGGGATAAAGATAATGCGCACACCCTCTCCACACACGAGATTGGAGGCCAATTACTCGTGTCAAACAAAGTTAACACCGAACCGAATTAAAAGTGCGTTTCACGAATGTTGGTATCATTGTTTTTCATTGAAGAATGTTTACAAAAAACCATTCCATACGGCAACTTCGAATGAAGCAACGACAAGCTCTGGGGATTCCCCCCAAGTAATGTTTTATTATCCCGGTCGTTCTGACGGCATAGCCTAAGGTAGATGTATTTTATATATGTATGAGTGTAATAGTTCCGATTGACGAATTGGCTGAGATCTAGACAATATAGAAATCCACTTTCCTCAATTTGATCAATTTGTGAATATTTCTATTAAGTAGGTACCTAACTAAATAATAAAACAAAATTTTACAGAGGTATCAATCATGCTATTTTATTTCAATTCAAAACTAAATCTATAAACGGTATTTTTTCTTTTATTTTTTTGGCAATAAAAATACACTTTCTCGTCAAATAAACCTTTGAGTTGAGTTATAATGTACTACGTACTTACGTAATACCTACGTGTTTTACAAAACAATAAATTATAAGTAACACTTTTGTGCGAGACTGTTTCAAAAAACGAAATGTTGTACTACATATTTAAGAATGTTGGCACAGTGTACTGTGAGCCCGCTTTTATGTAGTAATTCGAATTTGTTCGGTTAATCGCGTGATTTCTTTTCCTATCGTTTTTTTCTTATATCTAAGTAGTTAGAAGGTTTTTTCAGCTGAAACTTTAAGGATAAACAATTTAATAAGGGTACTAATTATTAGTATAATCATAATATCAGTCACTTAATAATAACTCATGTATTGGAGCGTTACATTATATCATGGCCAGATTTTAATTAAAATGGAATAACTCTCTAAGGAGTTGGAATATAAACATCGAATTTCACATGATGCTTTGAGTTCATGAAAGGTACAAATCACCATAATTGGTAAGTTTCTAGGGTTTCTCATCGAAGCGCGAGGATCGATTTTAGGGTTTTTGAAAAAAAAATTCTAGTTTTCCAATGGTGTCGATTATAGAAAAAATAAAATTGCACAAATTAAGCACAAATTAAGACCCGCCGTAGTAAAAAAAATCGTAGTTGTATGTCATGCCGTTTAAGAGATACAGCAATTTGCTAAACGTTACCGCAGCGGCATCTTGAATAACTCTGAAACCTCAAGACGCACAAATTCTATTTTTTGGGCACAATTAGGCACAAATTATATCTATCTAAGTAGCTAGTTTGTATTCAGCTACGACCACTGGTAAAAAAACATGCCGCTGCAGTAACGTTACTCCAGCGGAATCTGTTTTTCGTGAATATCTTTGAATCGGCTGGACGCACAAATTCTAAATTTCGGGCACATTTACACGAGATTGGGTACTAATTCCTGTCAAGACGAAATCCTGAAAAGCGACAACATTCCGCTGCAGTAACGCACACAAAAGTTTTTACGTCGCTCAATGAAACAGCTTTGCTGTTTAAAATACAGTTAACTTTGTTTTAAGTCTTTTGAAGGGGTAAGCCGTTTATGGGGTTACCTTTATCATGTGTAACTCCTTGAATGGGTTTGCCTTGAAACCCAGTAAAAGGGTTATACCTTCAATATGGATAACCCATCGTATAGGTTTTCGTTTAACTGCTTAGAAAAACCCTATCGAAATACCTTTCAATGGAGAACCAAAAGCCGTTCAAAAGGATTACCTACATCGTATGGGTTTTTTATTAAATGCTTAGAAAAACCCTATCAAAACCCTTTCAATGGGTAAAATGGTCCCTATTTAGCGTTGATAGTTTGTCATACTAGAAAATCTGTTAGATGGGTACTAAATTCCAATTTCGTATACCTATGTATTTGATTTTTTTTTGCATCTTTTTACAGTACGGCCGATTTATCTTTGCAGGTCCGAACTTCGCGCAAAAGGTTGCGCAGTAAGATTTTTTAGGAACCAAATGGTGACATGAGGTGAATGTGAGTGAGAGAACATGCGCGAAACTTCTTAGTGCTTAGGTTTGGAGTTTCGGACTCTGCCAAGATAAATCAGCTGTAGTGTTTACCCACTGAAACGTTCCCTCTCCCCGTGCGACATTGCCAGGTTTGTCCCTGAACATTCCTAAACATTTTTGGCGGCACGCGACGGGACGCTTACACGGCTTGTACACAAAATATTTCTATGAACTGATAGTAAACTATTGACTGTTTCCTATTCTGGGTACACCTGGCTAGAATACACATTTTGTTTTAGAACTGATGAATGATTCAGTTTTCTATAGTTCTAAAACAAACATATTTTGGAAAAGATGTCGAACCCTAACAATAAATGCCAATGCCTAAAAATATTAACATATTATTTCTGAACACTGCAGTGGGGGAGAGGGCGGCTGTTCTTTGATCAGCTGTAATTATGTGGCATGTATCCAAGCTGTACATTATTTGTGAAAAGCTTAATAACGTTGCATACCTAAGTCTATTTAATTTACTGCCAAATCCCATATAATTGATATCAGAAAAAATCTGATCAAAAACTTGTCTTGATCAGTTAATTTTTGTTCCCTCCTACCATAAGTTACCTTTTGACTAAATGTTTGGTCCTTCGAGCCGTTTTAGATCGGCAATTCCCGTATTTTTAACAACGTTCGCAATCTCATCTCAGTCTTAATCTGTCAAAAATTTTATTGCGTTTACCTACATTTTTGACAATTAATTGTCGCTGGCATGATTGCGACTTGAATTTAAACGTTTTTATGTACGAGGATTGGCCTTCTGATCCAAACACGATTAAAATCAACCAACAAGTTCCGGCACCCTAATTGCGTAACACAGTATCAATCGAAATCGCTTTCATTTTGACAGTTCAACAACATTCATTGCGTTATTTACGTTGTCGAGCAGACAAATTTTTCGAATATATGAAGCAATGGATTAGCAATTTGCTTCCAAATTATTCAGATTCCTATTGATACTGTGTGACGCAATCAGGGTGCGGGTTGCAAACATGCGCTGTCACTATCCTGTCAATCTTTACTGTCAAAAAGACTAGTGACAGCTGTCATAAATATCCTCATGAAAAGACAGACAGAACAAAGTTGTTGAAGGACCATTCTTATCAAATATTTTAGCGCATCATAACTAGTTGTAACCAGATGGAATCCGCCATCTATTTGACCCAGTTCCGTTATTTATTGTACATTAGCATATTATCTTCTGCGCGTAACTTTGACCTATAATAATTTTGCAAAGGACATATTATGCACAGATGTATGGCGTACGGTTAGTCAGACAATTGCTTGTAAATATTCATTAGTTTTTGTTTTTTATGTGACAGTGAGCTGGTGAAGTAGTAGTGAAGTAGTTCTTATTACGGTCATCAGTGTTTAGCCCTACTTATTATTATAACAAAACCTGCTACCGACAGAGCACTAGTCAGGGTGAAGCCAGACGAGCGTAATTTTTTGAGTTGTGAGTCGCGTAATTTCTGCTACATTCGGTTTCATACAAAAAACCTGTTTCGTTCACACGGCGACGCAAAATGAGTTGTCTGCCGACTCACACGCACAATCCCGGCAGAATCGGGTTCGGGGCGAGAGGGGGGCGAGGGAATCGACAGTCTTTCACTGTTGAGTGGATTCACCCAGTATTTTACTTCTATCATCATCTTCTGTGTCTTCGCTATATGCTTCGTAAATACACAACGTTTTTATTACTTATATCCATTGCACTACACAAACACCCAGTACAAGCGTTGAAATATAACTGAATAAATAACGCTCGTCTGGCGGCCCAACAGAATTTCTGCCCAGCAGAAATTACGCGACTCACAACTCAAAAAATTACGCGGGTCTGGCTTTCACCCTAAATATTATAATAAAATGGAAGATAAGACCTAGGGCTGTTTGCTAGAATGCCTACCAAGGTTCCTAACGGATTTCTGCCGACTAAAACCACCTCGTGTTCTGCGCTGTGGTAGTCCGCAAAATTCAAATTTTCTTGCGTTTTTTTGCAATTTGCAGGTCAGTGTAAGTTTGTATCAAGATCAAAATACTTAATTTTTCCTCTAGATTGGTCTTAGTACAGGAAATCAGATGAATCCGAAGGAATCATGATGTTTTTGGTTAAAATTATGCATATATATTATTTACTTATACCATATTAATATTTCTTACGCGTCGCGAATCATATTTTAATCAAGATACAACCTTACACTTACCTGCAAATTGCAAAAAACGCAAAAATAATTGAATTTCGCGGGCTACCACAGCGCATCCCCCTTAATGTTTTAAGGGATCACTGGTAATTCTAACGGAGATATCTAAGGTGGGGGTTCTGGTCGCACATAACCACACCAGAACCCCCCTTCAGGTTCGAACTGAAAGAAACAACTACAGCCAAAAAGCAGGCAACGACAGTTTTGGCAGGACCACATGAAAACTCGAATAATGCATATTTTTCAATGTTGAAACTATGTCTCTTTTATGGTATCTTTACTAAACACACACTTAACAATTCGAGGCCAAATGAGGTGATTTGTAAAATACTCATTAATAACTTTACTTTGAGCTAAGTAGAGCAGTGTGCTCGCCTAGTGCACGGAATTTGACACAACATTTTGCTTTGAGCTCGTGGCTAAGTAATAACAGCCGCACGGGTCGATCCGTCAGGTTAAGCTACGCTTGCCGGGGTTGGTCCGTGAATGGGTGACCATCTTTACATACAGAGACTCCTCCATGCCTCGGAAAACACGTCAAGCCGTTGGTCCCGGCTGTTATTCGTTGATCTTTGACAGTCGCTACGGGTCGTCAGAAGCCCGAAAGTCTGACAACTAGTCTTACCAAGGGGTATCGTATTACCCAGTTACTGGGCTGTGGAGGTCAGTTAAGCAGTCACTCCATGTAAAATACCGGTATTCAGCTGCATCCGGTGAGACTGGAAGCCGACCCCAACATAGTTGGGAGAAGGCTGGGCAGTTTGATTTAGATGCCTTCGACTCCATCGAAATATGGGCAGTTCTGGCCTCTCTGCAACGATGTCGAATTGAGTGGCGTCACATCGAATTATTGAGGTGTCTGTATGACGCTGCGACGATGACTTTCCAGATCCAAGATCAGAAAACCAGCCCCATCCAACTTCTCAGAGGGGTGAGACAGGGGGATATGATATCCCATAGACGCTGAACTGGACTGGACCTCACATCTTCGCTTTGTCGATGATATCGTCATAATGGCAGACACGCTGGAACAATTAGACCAGATGCTGCACAGCCTAAATGGAACCTCTCGGCAGGTTGGCCTCGGCGTGAATTTAGACAAGACGAAAGTAACGTTCAATTCACACGTCTTGTCGAGTCCAATCCACATCGAAGGTTCGCTTCTTGAAGTTGTGAAGGAGTATGTCTACCCAGGGCAAGTCATCCAGCTCGGTAGACACAACTTTGAGAAAGAAGCCGACAGAAGGATCCAGTTGGGTTGGGCAGCGTTTGGAAAACTTCGTCAAGTCTTTTCGTCACCCATCCCGCAATGTTTGAAGACTAAGGTTTTCAACCAGTGCGTCCTGCCCGTTATGACATACGGTGCTGAAACGTGGACACTGACCGTCGGGCTGGTCCACAAATTTAAGGTCGCTCAGCGCGCTATGGAGCGGGCTATGCTCGGAGTTTCTTTGAAGGATAAAATCAGAAATGAAGTTATTCGGAACCGGAGTAACCGACATAGCTTGCAGAATAAGCAAATTGAAGTGGCAGTGGGCTGGCCACGTTTGTCGAAGGACCGATGGCCGGTGGAGCAGACGGGTTCTGGAGTGGAGACCGCGTATCGGTAAGCGTAGTGTGGGACGCCCCCAGCTAGATGGACCGATGACCTGAAGAAAGTGGCTGGGACAGACTGGATGCGGAAGGCGGAGGATAGGGTGTTGTGGCGCAGTCCAGCAGTGGACTGCGATAGGCTGAGTTGATTGATTGATTTGTTTAGACATGAACTTCAGTGTAGGTGCAGCGCAGACGACACACTTTTTGTGCGTTCCAGTCTGTGGCGCACAAAATGTCTGCATGGTATGCAAAAAGTCCGTCGCGGATTTTCGCAGACTCAACGCACAGACGCACATCTTCGATCATTCTATTGGCATAACTGTAGGGAAGTAGACGCTATGCCCCCCACTAACGAGTGCAGATAGCATACTAAAGTGTACGCCGTCTGCGTTAGCGCGGGTTGAAGCAAACGTTCTATTTTTTTCGCGTACTGCCGCGATCTGCCAGAATGACACTGACTTTTGTGCGCCGGACTTTTTGCGCGTCGTATACGTTACTGCATATAATTGCTTAGGTTCTATTTTCACAGACTAAAAAGTACGTCACGGATAGTCTGTTGTCTGCGCTGCACCTTAAAATCATTAAAAGTTGGTTATGTATTTTGACCGAGGTGTCTGTAATTTGGAGATTCAATCTGCCTAGCCTTTTCCCAACTATGTTGGGGTCGGCTTCCAGTTTAACCGGATGCAGCTGAACACCAGTATTTTACATGGAGTGACTGCCTATCTGACCTCCATAACCCAGTAACTGGGTAATACGATACCCCTTGGTAAGACTGGTTGTCAGACTTTCGAGCTTCTGACGACCCGTAACGACTGTCAAAGATCCACGAATGACAGCCGGGACCAACGGCTTAACGTGCTTTTTAAAATTTGGAAATTGTTCTTTATTTGTTTATGATAACACCTCGTCTTTAGCATAGCGTGACGGTTATAATTACTACTAATTATAGATGCCATTGTAAGTCCAAAGTAGTGCAAGGTGACGGCTCATAGAAACTGTAATATCAGGGCAAACCTCATTGATATAAAGTAATATATAAGTCAATGGCAAACCTACATTTAGTGACCTAGTCTAGATATAATGTAACCTTTTTACGATTCCACAAGGAAAACTAAAACCCGACTACTAAAACAAACGGACAAAAACAAATTACAAAAAGAAATAAATTACAAATTAGACACAAATTAAAAATCCGGATTCACATCATGAACAGATTTACTTATTGTGACTCCGAATTTTTAATTTCGTCTTTTTGTAATTTCAGATGAAAATATTTTCTTGTTTCATACTTTTTAGAGCGTGATTTTTCAGCAATCGAGTTTTAGTTTTTAAACTTACTTTTTATTTAAATTATTTTGGAGTTATAATTTCGTTTAGGTTAGAGCCAATTTTAATTTTTAAAGAAAAATAATTATTATATAATGTATTTTGGGTAGGTTTGGAGAGAAAACCCCGTTTGGCTCACGTCTGAGCCGTGTTAATAGACATTATTCCCAACTATCGGGTGCATATAAGCAGAGCCGCCAGCAATAGCTAACAATATATAAACCTATTTTTGAAATGTGTTAATCAAGCCCTTTCATTTGATACCCAACACGGCATGATTAAAAAACATTTTTTTTAGTTCATGACTTTATGACTTTATGTTTTTTAGTTTAGAGGGCGCCATATTCAATTTAATGTAACGTCACACAGTTTATAACAAGCAAACGATCAAGACGCTTCCAACGATACCTCATTTGTCAAATTATGATAAGTAGTTTGGAAGTTAGGACGGAACAGATATACCTACATACCTACTGGTCAAAATCACAACCCTACTTTTTTCTTCGCCGTAGTCGGGTAAAAATGAAGAAGAATATTACAGTTATTGACTAAATTAACTGTAGGTAGATCACTGTACTGTGTTATGCCTAACATTACATCTTTGCTAACACTTCTAATCTAATCTAATCTAATAATAAATTCGTGATAGTTTTGACCGCAAAACCAGCTCCGTTATGTGCAATGACATAAAATCATTAATCATGAAATAATATTGTTATAATAATGTTACATTGATAGACCGTTACGGTAATGTACAATGATTTGATCAATTTATCATTTTAAAGTAACTTATATACCGCAGTCTTGTTAATAAATCAATTTTCGATCTGCGAGGCTATTTGACTTAGTCAAAATCATTTTGTTATTCAACAGAATTAAAATGATATGTACGTAAATAACCACTTATACCTACTTAATTAATTGCCCACTTCTCCTTCTTATCTGACTTCCCATGTTCAATACTTATGCTCTGCCCATAGTAGAAATCTTCGTTCAACCAACAATCTTCTGCTACGATGTCCTTCTCACCGCTCTGGTTTTATTCATTCTTCTTTTTTTGTCCAGGCGGTATTTCTTTGGAATGCGCTCCCTCTGAACATCAGGATGGCAACCAGTCCGTTATTTTTCAAAGTGATGGCACGTGAAAACATTCGTGAAAAGTTGGCAAAATCATCGCAGCGCTGATTTGCTGGATTCTTTTTCTCCTCTACCTTTCGTTATTTCTGCTGACAAAGTTTATTTTGTTTATATGTATGTATTTATGTATGTATTTATTAGTATTTATTCTTTTTCGAGTTATCTGTCCCTTATATTGCACCTACCATGTTTTGTCTCTGCATCACCCTAAGGTTGACTGGTAGAAAATGCCTCAGGCATCAAGTCCGCCTTTGTACAGTATTTTTTTACGTGTGCATAAAGTTTTAATAAATAAATAATAAATAAATAAATAAAAATAAACTATCCTAACTTAACTAAAATTATTATCAAACTGTTACAATATGGCGTCTAAAAATTCCTCCGCATCGCTGTCGATTGGTAATGTACCTAAGATATTAGCGGCATTGCCACGTTGTATGGCATTGCTTAGTCGCTGACCAAGGTAAAAGCCAGCCCTTGGGTCACGGGAAGTGTCAACCAGCCGTTTGGAGATTTCATTAAACAGACGCCCGACGGTTTCAACCCTAAATGGCTCTTTGCCTCTTTGTAACATAGACACTTCTATGTTGCCGTAACTAATAAAAATAAAAATAAAGTATTTTTTATTACATTGGCTAAGGGTCAGGTCACAGAACAGATGAAAGAGGTTTTAAATCTGTTTTGTGGATCAGACTACCCGCCCGCCAACAACAACAAGGTTTACTTTGCCATGTAAATAGAAAAGTATAATTTACGATACATGCACAAACCTTTACAACACTTCAACGGCAACGTTACGTAACATAATTTTGACGAAATATCTTTAGACAGGATTTTAGGTGCAGTCACAAAGATAGTATTTTACATACAAAGATTAATCGAAATAATCGAGAAAAATCGATTTGATTTAATTAATAAACCATACCTCGGAAAAATAGCACTAATCGAATTTGTATTATTTTAATCATACCATCGACTTCAAATTATTTTCAGTAGGAATTACCGGTATTTGAAGCGGTCTAAGAACCGAAAAAAAAATTAAAACAAAAAATTTGATGTAAATCAGTTTTATAATGTCCAAACACTTTAAATAAATAAAAAATAGATAGATACTCGTAAGTGTAGCAAATAATAAAAAACCGGTCAAGAGCGTGTCGTACCACGCACAATGAAGGGTTCCGTAGTTGAAAAGAATTTATCCCAAAAACAAACTTAACTTTGTAATCCCAAAAAAAAACATTGTTTTACTTATGTGATAAAATTACAAATTAACAATTTTCGGACTTTTTCCTTTATTTGTGCTGTGAGACCTTGCTTTTTGCCAAATTTCATGATTCTAGAACAACGGAAGTATCATATAGGTTTTGATTTACTTGAGAGTATCAAAATAAGTGGCATAAATGGCCGTATTTTTTTATTGCGTTGACTTAAAAGCTTGATTTTTTAGAACTCCAAGGGAGGTCCATTAGAGATTCCTGAGACAACGAAGTGATCCTATAGGGGTTCCGTTTTTTCCTCTTGAGGTACGGAACCCTAATAAAATCTAAACGTTTGTTTGCAATTCCAAACGTTTACCAGTCTTTGACAAAAACCATGAAATACCTACCTATTTAGATAACCGGAAAACGATAGATCCATCCATTGTAGATGCTTATCCCCTACAGTGACACAAATCCCAAAAAAAACAGTCTGCAGTTCGAAGAAAAACATATGTCAACAGAGCTCACCTCGTGTTGTGTCTGATACTACAAAGGCCACCATTTTAAAAAGCTAATGACCCATCCTCCCACGTGATTCACACAATGGGGCACACAGACCATTGTCTGTCCCCCAATGACCCAGTAACCAACATTCTTCCCGGTCGTCGGCTCAATTTTTTAAACAATACACGATAATCGATAAAAGTTGAGAGAAAGTTTTTGTCACTCATCTCAGAAATTGCTCATCAGATTTCGATACCTAGTGTTCCTTGTATGACTCATTTTGTTTTTCGCTTTCTGAGTTCATTATACGATGAATTGGTTAATAGTGATTATGTTAGGGGTGTATTGTGATTTTTTTATACTTTAACTGCTTTTTTCGCTTTCCGAACAATATTTAGAGATTTACTATGTTATTTTAAGACCATACACTTCTTATAAATTTTCCTGTAATCTATAGGTTAAAGAACTATTACAAAATAAAAGTTTTGCAGTTTGCCTTTTCTGTAATATTTTCATAATTTTAGGATCGGTAGTTTCGAAGATAAGGGGAATGGTAAATTTTTGCCTATTTCCTTAAATAACTTTAAAACTATTTATTTTAAAATTATAAAAAAAATGTTTTGAGATCCACACAGTAAGCTCTTTCATTTGATATGTCATGAAATTTGACCCCCATAATCAAATTTATTTATTTACGTTACACGTCCGCGTTTGGGTCACAGAATTTAAACTTCATCGGTTCATTAGATTCTGACAGACAGACAGACCCATAACCTACAAGGACCTACAAGGATTCCGTTTTTTCTTTTTGAGGTACGGAACCCTAAAAATATTGTACTAAAGTGACCTACATTCCAATTCCAATCAGGGTGAATCATGCAACAACATTTTTATTGAGTTGACTGTATCGAAGATCGATGCTGCTAAACCGTTTTGCAATGTGTGCATGTCCTACGCTGGAGGCTGTCGACCAGCATACAAAGGAGTACCCCCAAGTAATATGGCTTATCGATGTAGCTGCGCAGAAGATGAATTTTCAAAGCGCGGGAAATGCTATTGACCAATCGGCACGCTCCACGCTTTTTCCTGTACCGCTATTGGTCGGTAGCTGCCGCCATGTTAGCGCGCGCCGCTTGACAGCCGCCATACTTGCGAGTGAGACGGAACTAACAGCTGTACCTAGGGGCAATTCTCGTACCTAAAAACGTTCACAATCTCATGCCAGCGTCAATCAAATGTCAAAAATTTAGGTAAACGCTATACAATTTTTGACAGATTGAGTCTTGAGATGATATTGCGAACGTTGTTAAAAATACGAGAATTGCCCCTCCTATCTCGGCGTCATCATAGACAAACATTTCAATTGGGGACTTCATCAAACACATGAAAGATGATTCATACAACACCCCAGTGACATTTTAGCTGAATATTCAGCTAACTGTTGTGAAGATACCGCATCTCATGTTTGACAGTACAATGCCGGTAGACAGCGAGGGGTACGCAACATTTTGGTAAAATCTAACGACTTTTCACTTTCTAGCTCAGAATAAATAAAAAACCCAGACACAGTGCTGCGAACAATACTTACAGTGAAGCATGCGCAAAACTATGTCTGTCTGTCCGTCTGTCACAGCTGGATATCTCATCATATAAAGCTATCAATTTGAAAATTGGAACAGTTAAACTTTAAGATGACGTTAGTTTGCCCAACTTTCAAAGTGGGGATATTAGAGCATGTGGGGTATCATATAAAAGAGCGGTATTTGCACATTCTCAAACATTTTTTTTTCTTTTTTTTTATGTAAAAAAGAATCCGTTCAATTATCTCCGAAGTTTGCATACAGAAAAATCTGAAACAAATTTATATGATAGAAGTTTATGTAAAGATTACAGGAAAAATAAAACGATGTCTCTAAATAGCACACTTTTTCAGAAATCATCAACACAAAAATTACATAATGTGATGGTAAGGAACCCTCAGTGCGCGAGTCCGACTCACTTTTAACCGGTTTGGACTAATAAGGCTTTTTATTTTTAACCGACTTCCAAAAGGAGGAGGTTCTCAATTCGTCGGAACCTTTTTTTTTTTTTTTTATTTTTTTTTTATGTATGTTCCCCGATTACTCGAAAATGGCTAGACCGATTTGGATTTTTCTTTTTTTGTTCGAAAGGGTATACGTCCCAAGTGGTCCCATGATCATCAAGTCAGGATCTGATGATGGAATCCCATGGAAATCGAGGGAAACCCTCAAATTTTATGAGCACACCTATATCGATTTCGGTATTTTTTATAGTAACTCGTGCATTTGCTCTCGGAAAGTACCATTCGGTGAGCTGGAACTGATGATGAAGACCACATAGGGCCATCGGAAATACTCAATTATATCTAAGTATATAACAGGTTGCGATTCGATTACTTTAATATGGTTTATGCTCGTCAAAATAATGGTAATGGTGACTTCACCATGAGCTCCATTTCTCCTGGTTCTTACTAGGAGAACTCCTCAACAATTAACGGCCCTGCATCGGGAAAAGCAATATTTTGTAAAACGTGATGAGCAGCTGACATTGGGTTATTGTAACTTAGATAAATTACAAACTGAACCACTAAAAAGTGAAAAATAAAAACTTTTTTACAAAAACAAAAACCGACTTCCAAAAAAAACACTACATAGTGAAAAATAACTTTAATTTCGGAAGTCGGTGGCAAAAAACTAAAATACAGATCCAAAGACACCGACTTCCGAAATTAAGTTATTTTTCACTTTGTAGTGTTTTTTTTGGAAGTCGGTTTTTATAATAGTTCTCTTGTTGGAATGAACTTGATCTTGAATTGATTCGGGGTCTGCAGTCACATCGTCGCTAATTTAACTAACTGACGTATCTGACATTTAGGACTAAGCCGATAGCCGACCTAACTATAGTAATTTGATACATTTTCCAAGTCGAATCGATCTGTCTAAACGGCGAATCTGTACCTATGGCTTACGGTCTCCATGATAATGCAAAAATCGAGACCGTTACATCTAGTTTACAAAAAAAAAGAAAAATAGCTTGCCCTGTAAAACTTTCTTCGAATCAGTTACGTCACTAAGTTAGATTAGCAACGAAATGCCAAATGTTACCGACCCCTGCCAATGAATCATTTAAATTCTTTGCATGACAAATGTAATACAATCAAAATATTACATCAATGCAGTTCACAAATACATAAATTAAATTATTTCGTACATAATAAAAGGCAAGTTATGATATTATTTTCCTGTTACGGTATACAACGTGTACATCCTGCACGTGTACGTGTTGCAACCTCGTCAAAAAGGGTGTGGTATAGACATCAAACCGAACAACTTTCTGCATGGCACCAATATCGTAATTGCGAAAAAATAATCAGCCGTCCCATACATTTGCGTCATGAATGTCAAGATGACTCGACCCCGCCAGGTATATCGAATATAATGTGACTATGATTTAATACAATATTTCTACTATTTCATACTTTCATAATAAAATTCTACACTTATAAACTTTCAAAATATTGTACAAAGAAAGTGGTCCCGCTATTTTGATATCAAAATGACGGGACCACAATTCAGTTAATAAAAACACATGGTCTGATCTTAAACTGTACATACCAAATTTTGATACGATTTAGTACGACTAAATTGAATCGTTATTATTCTTTAAAAACTGTAATTTCAAGAAAAAAAGAGTTTATTATATTTACATCAGAAAAGCGCCTGAAGAAAAAGTCATCACATTTTAAGACAAGCATAATTTTATAGCTGAAATTACACATACAATTTATTTAGGCGTTTAGTTTGTTGCAGTTTTACTTTGGGAGGGTTATTCTGAAGTGTAAGTTATTTTTAAAGAATAATAACGATTCAAACGTAGTCGTACTAAATCGTATTAAAATTTGGTATGTACAGTTTAAGATCAGACCATGTGTTTTTATTAACTGAATTGTGGTCCCGTCATTTTGATATCAAAATAGCGGGACCACTTTCTTTGTACAATATTTTGAAAGTTTATGAGTGGAGAATTTTATTATGAAAGTATGAAATAGTAGAAATATTGTATTAAATCATAGTCACATTATATTCGATATACCTGGCGGGGTCCCGTCATCTTGAATGGGATAGTTGAAATTTTTTTCGCGATTACGATGTTGGTCCCATGGAGAAAGTTGTTTGGATTGATGTTCTGTATCACACCCTGAAATTTGACGAGGATGCAAAACGACACGTTGTGTAAAAAACTTGCTTGAAATGGACCAGTTTCAAAGGAAGGTGCTACCATTGAGGAGGAGCTCGTGGCTAAATAATAACAGCCGCACGTGTCGATCCATCAGGTTAAGCTACGCTTGCCGGGGGTTGGTCAGTGGATGGGTAACCATCTTTACATACCGAGACTCCTCCGTGCCTCGGAAAGCACGTTAAGCCGTTGGTCCCGGCTGTCATTCGTGGATCTTTGACAGTCGTTACGTGTCGTCAGAAGCCCGAAAGTCTGACAACCAGTCTTACCAAGGGGTATCGTATTACCCAGTAACCAGGTTGTGGAGGTCAGATAGGCAGTCGCTCCATGTAAAATACTGCTATCCAGGTGCATCCGGTTAGACTGGAAGCCGACCCCAACATAGTTGGGATTAAGGTTTGGCAGATTGATTATGCGACTGTTGAGTGTAGGGTCCTGAATTCGATCCCCAGGACGATTATAATTATTCCAACCATTTATATTAGTTTAGCGTCCATGAAGTATTGCATTTTTAGGGTTCCGTACCTCAAAAGGAAAAAACGGAACCCTTATAAGATCACTTAATTAGTTGTCCGTCTGTGTCTGTCAGTCTGTCAAGACCCTTTTTCTCAGGAACGCGTAACGGTATCAAGTTGAAATTAATATCGAATACGTAGGTCTATGGTTGCTTGAAGTTCTAAAAAAATCAACCTTCTAAGTCAACGCAATAAAAAAATATAGCCATTTATACGACATATTTTGATACTCGCAAGTAAATCAAAACCTTTAGGGTATTTCCCGATGACCTAGAATCATGAAAGGCATAAAGCAAGGTGTTATAGAACAAGTATCTAAAAGAAAACGTCCAAAAATTGTTAATTTGTAATTGTATCACATAAAACATTTTTATTTATTTGGGATTACAATGCTTAACATTGTAATCCCAAAAAAATCCCATCCAAAAAAAAATGTTTTTGGTATAAATTCTTTTCAACTACAGAATCCTTCATTGTGCGTGGGCCAACACGCACTTGGCCGGTTTTTTTGCGTATGGTTGCCTGAACACCTGTCTGTCAATAAATAAGGAACTTCATAGGCGTGCTTTTGTCAACATTAAGGCGAAAGCGCCAGGGTAGCCCGCAAAATTCAAAATTTCTAACGTTTTTTGCTATTTGTAGGTCAGTGTGAGCTTGTATGTTGATTAAAATATGATTCGCGGCCGTAGCTAATATGGCTTTACAGAATTATAATCACAAGAGTCAGCAATACAGCTCCATAGGTTAGCATTTACCTCAAACCTCATGATTTCATGGAATCGCTAGATTTGAGGTAAATGCTAACTCATAGAGTTGTATTGCTGATTCTAATGATTATAATTATGTAAAGCCATATTAGCTACGGCCGCGAATCATATTTTAATCAACACACAAGCTCACACTGACCTACAAATTGCAAAAAACGTAAGAAATTTTGAATTTCGCGGGCTACCTTGGCGCATCAACCTTAAAGTAAATGTTTGGATACATGGGATTTCATCATCATCATTTCAGCCGAAAGACGTCCACTGCTGGATATAGGACTCCAAACACCGTCACTTCGACCGGTTCCATGCTTCTCGCATCCAGCGGGTTTCTACGGCCTTCACAAGGTCATGGGTCCACCTTGTTGGAGGTCTTCCATCGCTACGTCTTCCGGTACGCGGGCGCCACTCCAAAAATCTTTTTACATGGGATCCTATTACTACCTCAAATGGCTTAGCATGATCCTCCGATATGTCGAAAATACTGCAGCATTCATTTTGAAATAAATACATATATGGTAAAGTTGAGGATTAATGTTGAGTAGGTACTATGTTTGACGAAAACACGATTCCATAAAATTTACTCGATAGTAAATAATTCCAAAGTTATCTCCAAACCGAACAACTGCTGGTATTCAAAAAATACTTCAAATTAGATCATGAAACTTTGCATACTAACTGAACTAACTATAAAGCAGGTCTTATGTTTTTTTTATTTTTTTCAAATCACCATTATTTTCACTGTAAAAAGCATTACCAACTATCGGCGCCCAGCACCGCACTCAGTCTCGCTCTCACTCAGTCCGCGAGCAGTATCGTGCGAGCGAGATAAAAAGCTGAGGCAGTATAGGCTCTTAGACATAACAAAATAAAGTTTTGTTTATTACATCCGTTAAGGCGAAAGCGCCAGGGTAGCCCTCGAAATTCAAAATTTCTTACGTTTTTTGCAATTTGTAGGTCAGTGTGAGCTTATGTGTTGATTAAAATGTGATTCGCGGCCGTAGCTAATATGGCTTTATAGAATTATAATCATTAGAATCAGCAATACAACTCCATAAGTTAGCATTTACCTCAAACTTCATGATTTCATGAAATCGCTAGATTTGAGATAAATGCTAACTTATGGAGTTGTATTGCTGATTCTAATGATTATAATTCTGTAAAGCCATATTAGCTACGGCCGCGAATCATATTTTAATCAACATACAAGCTCACACTGACCTACAAATTGCAAAAAACGTAAGAAATTTTGAATTTCGCGGGCTACCCTGGCGCATCAACCTTAAAGAGTTTATTTAGGTTAAAAATATAATATAAAACACTAAAACATGGCGTCGAAAAATTCCTCCGCATCGCTGTCGGCTGGTAGACTACCCAAGAGACTAGCGGCATTGCCACGTTGTATGGCAATGCTAATCCTCTGGCCAAGGTAAAAGCCAGCCCTCGGGTCACGGGAAGTGTCAACAAGGCAAAATAAAGTTGAATTATACATACGCCTCTGGCTACTCCTTTGCATAATGCAAGCATGAAGTTATGTAAAAGTGCAGATTACTAAGACCACTTTACCTGGAACCAACCCAACCGTTACAAGACCTTTCCAATAGGGTGTCATTGGTGCCATAAGGAGGATCCTCCGCACAATGGACTGACTGGACTGATTACCATCTCTGACACGGTGACATTAAGCGATAGCTTGATAACCGTAATAATATCGTAACTGTGTTTGGAAGTATGTATGTTAATAGTGTGAGGAATTATTATTATTAATAACTTCCGATCGAGATGTCGGAAAATATCCCACGGGAACAAAATCCTTCCTTATTCCTTGTCTACATTATAAAGGGAACCTCTGTGCAAAATTTCAGCTTTCTAGGTTCAAGGGTTTGGGCTGGGCCTTGATGAGTCAGTCAGTCGGTCAGTCAGTCAGGACTTCTCTTTTTAGGAACCCTTATAGGATCACTCGTGTGTCTGTCTGTCTGTCCGTCTGTCACAGCCAATTTGCTCCGAATCTAATGGACCGATTAAGTTGAAATTTGGCACACATATGGATTTCTGTGACCCAAACACGTACAGGTAAAGTAAATAAATGAATTTTGAATATGGGTATCTAAAAGTTAGAGGGCAAATAAGAAAATTAAAAAAAAAAGTTTTGCAAACTGTAACGTGTGACATATCAAATGAAAGGGCTTACTAAGACGGTCTCAAATATATTTTCTTATAAGTTTAAAATAAATTATTTTTAATTTATTTACCTATACAGTTTTTCCGTAATCGTTATATGAACATGCTACATACCTATACAGTTTTTCCGTAATCGTTATGTGAACATGCTACATACCTATACAGTTTTTCCGTAATCGTTATGTGAACATGCTACATACCTATACAGTTTTTCCGTAATTGTTATGTGAACATGCTACATACCTATACAGTTTTTCCGCAATTGTTATGTGAACATGCTACATACCTATACAGTTTTTCCGTAATTGTTATGTGGTAAGATAAGATAAGATAAGATAAGATAATATTTATTTTGTGAAACATGAGTACTTATACAGGTCTTATAATATTAATTTTAGGTAGGCTACATGTTTTGCCATTTATGGCGTACAAAATTAGTCATATTGGACCAACAAATACAAAAAGAAAAAGCAGAGGAAGAGATTACAACCATTTGAATTAAATTTTGATTAAATAATAATAATCAGCAGCTAATTAAAAGTCCATAACAAATTATGAATTAAAATCATGTCAAAGCTCAATAGATAATGTTTAATACAATGTCAGAATAAATAAGTAATTGTAAATTGTAATAATAATACATAATGTCATAACCATTGATACTATTATAATGTCAAGTGTTGAGTAAAATTGTAACAATAATTAATTATCATTAAACCAATATTAATGTCAGTTTTCTTTATATGACATGTATTCGTTAAGGTCATAAAAGCATTTTTCTTTTAACCATTGTGTTACCTTTTTTTTAAACATCGTCAAAGGTAAATCTTTGAAAGCGTCAGGTAATTTATTATATACCTTTACAGCATTTAAATACGAGTTCCTTTTATGCAATTCGAGCCTGCATTGCGGTACACAGAGCTCATGTTTAAATTTATTTTTATTTCTAGGAACTACATTTCGTTTGGTTACATCTTTGCGTTTAGTAAAATATTCCGGATGTTGTTGCACAAATAGACATAATTCTCTAATGTACATACACGGTAATGGCAGAATATTGTAGTTTTTAAACAAGGGCTTACAACTTTCCGTATACCAGGCTCCACAGATTGCACGTACACATTTTTTTTGTACTCTAAACGCTTTTTGAATGTCCACCGAGTTACCCCACAACAAGAGACCATAGGCGAGTACTGATGAAACGTATCCGTGATATGCACAAAGAGCCGCTTCTACTGATACCGTGACTCTTAATCTTTTTATTGCATAAACAAATCTGTCGAGCTTATCACAAACGTAATCGACGTGTGTTTTCCAGTTGCAATTCTGATCCAAATTTATACCCAAAAATTTAGTACTTGCAACTTGTTCAATGATGATATCATTATATTTAATATGGAGTGTCAAAGGCATTCTTTTATGGGTTTGGAATTGGATCATTTTAGTTTTCTCCATATTAATTTGCAAATTGTTAGAATGTAACCAGTGTATGATGTTGTTTATTGCGTTGTTTATGTCTAGTTCATATGTGTCTGCATTTTCACATTTTACAATAAGGGTTGTGTCATCAGCAAACAAGATTGTGTTATGGTGAGTGATATTAGGGAGATCATTAATGTAAATGAGGAATAAGAAAGGTCCCACTACAGTGCCCTGTGGCACTCCACAATTGTTTTGCCGATATTCACTTCTATGTAACATCTTTTTGCTGTTTTGTATTTTAGAAATTTCCACACATTGTTTTCTTTCATTTAGGTAGTCTCTCAACCAGTCGTTCGCTTTACCTCTTATTCCATATTTTTCTAGTTTGTGTAAGAGCAATTTATGGTCCACAAAATCGAACGCCTTACTCATGTCTAGGAAAATCGCAGCAATTGGTGAGCCATCATTTATAGCCTGGGTGACAATTTTCATCAAATTGAAACATGCCAATGAAGTGGTACTATTCTGTCTAAACCCAAATTGTTCATCTTTAAAAATGTGATGACGTGTTGTAAAGTCTTGAAGCCTTCTCAGCATAATTTTCTCAAAGACTTTTGACATGATTGGTATCAGCGTCACTGGCCTATAATTATTCATGTCCGATTTTTCTCCTTTTTTAAAAAGTGGCTTGACTATAGATTTTTTCAATATATGTGGAAATGTACCTTCCTCAAACGACAAGTTTATTAAATAACACAGCGGTTGACATATGTATGGTGCGCATAATTTAATTACATTGGTTGTGATGTCATCCACTCCTGCTGCGTTTGTGTTATTCAGATTTTTTATTGTTCGAAATACTTCCATCGCATCAGTAGGTTTAAGAAATATTGTATGTTCGTTATTAATATCGATAGTTTTGTTTATCTCGTCTACGTTATATTTAAAATTCTTGCTATTTGTCAATTGTATATAATACTCATTAAATTTGTCACTTATCTCCTTAGGGTCTTCATATGTCAGATTATTATTAATTATTTTGTCAATTTTTGTTACCGAACTAATGTCACCAACATTTTCATTAATCACTGCCCAAGTGGCTTTACATTTATTTTTATTAGTGTCAATATATTTCTTACTTTGTAGTTGTCTAGATTTATATATGCACTTTTTGAGTAAGTAGCTGTATGATTTATATTGTTTATTTGATTGTTTTCTGTTTGTTTTATTGTGTTGTTGGTTAAGATAGAGATACCGTTTTCTTATACAGGATCTTCTTATGCCCTTCGTCAACCATTGATGGTTCGCTTTTTTAGTTGACCTCTTTATAGTGTTTATTGGGAAGCACAGATTGAAAAACAATTTAAATAGATTATGAAATTCGGTAAACGCTTCTTGCAAGTTATCTTTTTCATATACGTCTGAGAAGGAAAGAGATGACATACAACTATTAAACTTGTCCTTGTTTTCTCTACTATAATCTCTGGCATTCTCATACCAGCTGTATATTTCGGATGATATAGTAGTTTTCAGAGATAGTGTTTGTCCTGTTTCGTGGTCAGACAAGCCTAGGTGATGCACCTCTGCTTTAACTTGCTTGATGTTGCTTGCCAACTGATCAAGACATGACAATTGTCTCGTTGGTGTTTTGATATGCAATTCGATTTTAAAATTTTTTAACATACTCTTTAACTCTTCGCTAGTCTTGTTTGACTTCAAGATGTCCATGTTCCAGTCACCACAAAGAATAATTTTTCTATGTTTCCTAGTCAGCCCTACTAGTAACTGTTCAAGCTTTCCAAGAAATATTTGTGGGTTGCTATTAGGAGTTCTATATAAACAAATAATCACAATTTTATTTATTTCTACGCCGCAACATTCAAAATTAAATTTACATGTCAAGTCATTAATACTAGTCAAAGTTTTATATTTTATATTATTATTTATCATTATGCATACTCCTCCTCGTTTAGTGTCACGTGAATATGATGCTACTAATCTGTAACCTGAAATTTTCAAAAGCATTTCTGTGCCTTTTTTCATGAAAGTTTCAGTCAAACACACTACATTTATTCTTGTACCATTTTGCGACAGCTCGTGTATTGCAAATGTTAATTCCTCAGTTTTATTTAAAGCGCCTGCAATGTTCTGGTGAAATATTCTAAAATTGAATTCCGGATTAGGGGCGAAAACACTTATTCGCTTGTGAAGGCAACGGTGTATCAGATTGTTTACGTATACATGGTGTAGATTTATTAAAATAATAAGGAATGGTTCCCTTCTTGTGAGTTCCGGTGGTCATCCCCTCCAGTTTGCTCAACGCGGTAGTACAATTATTATTAATCTCCGGATTTTGATTTTTAGCCGACATAAAATAGTACGGAATCGTGCCTTTTTTAGGAATGGTTGTTTCCAATTTAGCCTTGTTCCTTAATAACATTAGATTTTTACAACACAAAAATGTTTTGTCATAATACTTTGAGTCAACCCTGAAGTTAATTAATTTACATACATCTGCCAAGTAGTAGTATTTATCGTACGGGTAATTACATTTTAGATTAATAAATGAGCAATTTTTAAAATTGTCACATATAGTGAACATGCTACATACCTATACAGTTTTTCCGTAATTGTTATGTGAACATGCTACATACCTATACAGTTTTTCCGTAATTGTTATGTGAACATGCTACATACCTATACAGTTTTTCCGTAATCGTTATGTGAACATGCTATATACCTATACAGTTTTTTTGCTACAGTTTCCGCACGCGACTTCGTCCACGTGAAATTATCGTGCGCGCGAAACAAAATCACCGAGATATTTTTACGTCCGTGCGAACGTCGGCTTACTATGAGACCACGAAAAAAAAAATCAGCTGTTCCCTACATTTTGATGAGTTTGATGTAAGTAGATAAATGTACTGAACAGCAGATTTTTTTCGCGATTTCAGGTTTGGTCCCATAGTAAAAGTTGTTCATAATGATGAGTACAATGACCCCTTAAGAGGTTGCTGGTGTTTTACCAATAACCTGTACATAAACCCTCCACCTCTTTGCGAGCCGAGCTTTTGCTTTAACCCTTGAACTATCGGTTCCTACTAATTACTCACATCAGACAATTATTTTAGTTTTACGCGTTTTTCATCCAAAAAGTGTTTATGAATAAAACAAACGAATAAACAGCAACAAAACAAAACATTTAATAAACATTAAACATTACAATAAACAACATTACATTTAGTCCTGATAAACCTTGAACACGGCCTTAGCCACGGAACCCTTCTTCATATCTTCTATAGCCGCCTCGAACTCTGACAGACGGTAGGTCTTCACTCCAAGCTTGTGGTATTCCAGATACCTTGAAAAAGAGCATCATTTAATAACGTCTTCTTTAACTTTTGTTAGTAATACCGTTTGTACCGTTCCCACAGACAAACCGTGAAAACGGTTTTGCGTTTTTTTTTTTTTTTTTGTAAAATGTAATAATAAAAAAATAAATAATAATAATTAGGTATGTATTCAACAAACTTCGAATTAAATTAAAAAGTGACTTGATTGAAGATAATTGTTCATAAAAAATAATTCAGGTAAGGCAATAGTTCTGCTTCAAACATAATCCCTTCTTTCTTAAAGAACCTTTCAATCTGATGATAAGGAACCGGTACATTGGAATCTATATTTGGAACTGGGACTTTGGAAGCGATACTTTGGAACCGGTACTTTGGAACCGGTACTTTGGAACCGGTACTTTGGAACCGGTACTTTGGTACCGGTACTTTGGAACCGTTACTTTGGAACCGGTACTTTGGAACCGATACTTTGGAACTGGTACTTTAGAACCGGTACTTTGGAACGGGACCTGAACCGGGCCGGAACTGTACCGAAAAGAAGAACCTCTTTAAGTACCGAAATGAAGAACCCAAATTAATAAATAAATAAATATCCTTGGACATTTCACACAACGCCATCTAGTCCCAAGCTAAGCAACGTAATGCTTGTGTTATGGTAACGAGATGTCTGATAAACTACTTATATAGATTTTTTTTTTTTGTAAATTCATTCATATTATAGATAGAAAAACACCCAGACTCGGAACAAATACTTATAGGTCGTACAAATATTTGTTCCATGCGGGAATCGACTCCGCGACATGCTGCGCAGCAGTCAATCGCTCAACCACTGCGCCAACCGTGTCGTCAAATTCAAATTCTTACCGGTTTTCAATCCCCGGTTTAGATGAACTTAGATTAATCAATAAGAAAGTCGAAGAAGAGGAAGAAGAACCCTTACCTGCTGCCCATAGCCTTGAGCCAGCTGATGGCGCTGGGGAAACTGAACGGATTGATCTTGACACCGATGACTGTCAGCTCTTTATTGTAAATTTGGAACGGGTTGACGCTGAAATAGAATAAATTGTAAGATGGCTTAAATAGTCCAGGTTGCGGGTACAATACATGTAAAACTAGCTTTTGCCCGCGGCTTCGTCCGCGTGAATGTCGGATAATATCCCACGGGAACATACTTCCGGGAAATCCTTCCTTATTCCTTGTCTACATTATAAAGGGAACCTCTGTGCAAAATTTCAGCTTTCTAGGTCCAAGGGTTTGGGCTGGGCGTTGATGAGTCAGTCAATCAGTCAGTCAGTCAGGACTTCTCTTTTTATTTATATAGATAGATAGAAGATAGATAGATTGACCAGTAAAGGATAAAATCGTGAGGAAACTTGAACAGCCGAAATCACCATGGCATGAGAAAATCAATAAGTACACGTTTCTGCCTTACGCAACGTGCCACCGCAATGGCGACAGTAATTAATGGCACAGGTGGGGCTAGTGCCCAGTAATCATAAAAAAATAAGAAAAAATAATTAATAAATTGAAAAAAAAAATTCAAACTAACCAAATAATAAAATAATAACCAAAATTAGGATCATTCTAAGCAAAGAACTCATTCATGAAGCTATTATTCTATGTCAGCTGGTAAAAGGCCGTTAACCGATACATTTTTTTGATTCATCGTTTGTCTATTGTTCTGACCCAGCTGTGAGTAGCTTCATGAATTATTTTTTTGCAAAACCCCCAGAAAAAAACTCGTGCGGCTTGACCTTTTTCTGCTCCAAGAAGCTATTATTCTATGTCAGCTGGTAAAAGGACGTTAACCGATACCTTTTTTTGTTCATCGTTTGTATATTGTTCTGACCCAGCTGTTAGTAGCTTCATGAATAATTTTTTTTCAACACCCCCAGAAAAAAACTCTAGTGGCTTGACCTTTTTTGCTCCAAGATGCTGTTTTAGAAAATTGTAAATAAATCATTAAAATACTGGTATTTAGCTGGATCTGGTTAGACTGGAAGCCGACCCCAAGATAGTTGAGAAAAGGCAGGTAGATGATGAGTTAAGTATAAGCACAGTGTGCATACTGTGGTATAAGTAAGTATCCTTACGTGGCGGTCTGTGTGGGCGGACAGCAGCCAAACAGCACGTACTTGCCGCCCTCCTTCAGATAGTTGAAGCTGATCTCCATCACCTTACCCACTCCTGGACACAGGAAAATTTGTTGAGTAACAGTAATAAAGGAAAAGAAAAGAACAGAAAATGAGGGAAAGAAAAGAAAAAACAATTCAAAAGTAAAATCTAAAACCCGACTACTGAAAAATCACGCTCTAAAAAGTTTGAAACAAGAATATTCTCATCTGAAATTCGAAAAAGACAGACAAATTAAAAATCCGGAGTCACACGTAGGTAATCTGTTCGGTTTAGGCCCTAACATGACGTGTAAAGATTGAATATATACAATGCAAGTTAGTTTTTTTTTAATCATCAGCAGCTCCAACAGTATTTTCAAATGGTAATCAATTAGTTTATGCGCCAATGTGGAGCAGTTTAGTTTTTTTTTATCAGAGAGCTTACAGCGAGTTGTCTGCTAATTTGTGTTATCAATGTAAAGTATGTCTGCAGAGGACACCCTGAACTCCACATTTCAATGAACATTATGTTGCCGTGTGGGAGTGGTGTCGTATAAGTCGGCTACGACCTTAAAATTGTTATACCACCCTTTTTTTCTCGATGGGATATCATCAAATGACTTCTCCCGCTCGGGGCGGAGCGAGAGGGCGTGTCAGACTTTTACTGACTAAAACCCACCCGTGTTCCTTCAGTTGCCTGTGCCAGGGCCACGGTATCTCTTTCGAACAACCCGCGATGACCCCGGCTGTATCGGCCCTATCGGACCCCATCATTGCTGACATCTCTTTGAGGCGCGCATAGAAACAACGCGCCGTCGACCCGGGCTTGGCCCTTAACGTCCGCTGTTACACCACCCTAAGATTGAATGCCCTTATGCGTCAAACAACAAGGTCTATTTTTGCTTGTTAGACCAAAGGTGTGGTAAATTAGTTGCATAGTGAAGATTCAATTTATTACGAGATCAATTAGTATATTTATCGCCACTCGTGTTATGGCGGTTAAGTAGATCGATTAGTAGAGAGAAAGAATTATTCGCCATTTTTCTAAAGGGATAGACATAAGACTAAACAAAAAAATAATTTAACTAAAACGTTACCTGTGCAGTCAATAATGACATCGTAGGTAATGTTCTCCTTAACCTCCTTAGCTAATACGTCAGGAGTAACTAGTCTAAAGCCAGTATCTGAAACAAAGAATATATAATTATGATAATATTCAAACATAGTGACTGTGGTGTCTTTGTTTAGGTTATGCTAATGAAACACAGTTTGCACTATCACTGCGTTATGCGTGCTGTCACAACGACTGCACGGAGAAGACTAACTGCGGCGCACTACTCCAAATTCCCTCCACCGCACAATACCACATCACGCATAACTTGTTTATTTAACGTCATAGTGAGCTTCTCAAATTTGATTTTTCTGCCTAGCTTATCAGTAATAATGCCGATTTGCTTGCAGATGCAAGCAAATCCCTTAATAGTAAAGTTGTCGTGATTGGAAAAATATTTGGCAATAGCATTAGGTTTGCCAACACATTAGAAGAATACACTTGCAGAAACCGGGAAATCAGGGTCTTGGTAATAAATAATTATATAATTAAAGTGAAAATTTAAGCAAATCTTACCCAATCTCTTGACGATGTCTAGCCTCGTCGGGTTCATCTCGGAGACGGTCACATCTCTGTGTCCGTGGTGGTGCAAGGTGGTGATCCATAGGTTTCCTGGTTATAAGATGAGACCATTAATATGTGCGACATAAGGCCCCGTTCAAGGCCTCGAGCAATGTGACTTGCGATTGCGTCCGACTTGCGTCAACCGACACGCCCGCGCGTCTCGTATTTCCATCTGTCGCTCCACAAACCGCGTCGCGGTGACGCGTGACATGTTCTAAACAACTTTTTTCATTAGTTTTCTCCATAGTCGCGTCGCAAGAACTTAAACATGTAGCTCGTGGCCCCAGGGTAACAGTCGAAGCAGTCGCTCAGTAGTCAACGTATGATCATCGAGGTACAGAAGGTTCTCGATTTCTTATAAGTGGTAATCAACTTAACTTTGCCGACCAATTGATGCGCGTGGTTGATTTGGAACCAGCCGTTTCTCGTAAATAAAAACTCTTTCACATTTTTATTAGGTAGATGTATTCACTAGCATAACTTACCGATAATACCAGCACCAACAATAAGGATCTTCTCTCCCACTTTGAGCG
Source organism: Cosmia trapezina (assembly GCA_905163495.3). NCBI lineage: Eukaryota > Metazoa > Arthropoda > Insecta > Lepidoptera > Noctuidae > Cosmia > Cosmia trapezina. The sequence goes on from LR991049.1 coordinate 9,673,050, forward strand.
GGGAGGCGCGGTCGAAACCATGGGAGACGCAGGAGTAGGGCTCACAAAGACCAGCTGGAAACCAGATAATGATCATTAGGATTTAGCGAGAGGTTTTAGGTGATTTCCAAAATGTTTAAAAATTAACAGGTTTTTTTTACATTTTTGACTGACAAATAAGCAGACTGATCGTAATTGGTCACCACCACATCACAAATAGACATCTTAAATACCAAATACCAAAGGCGTCGGAGATGCATCCCAGAGATTTTGTGTAAATTTTTTATGTGCCTAACAAAATCCTTGCTTATAACATTCGCACTGCTGGCCACATCTCCACACGGGTCCGGTGCGGTTTGCTGGACGTAACATGTCTTCGAATTGTTGGATCCAAGATATACCAGTTACCTCACGATGTTTTGAGAACAATGGTGATGAAATAATTTACCACGACATACAACTCGTAAATCGGTGCCGTTACCTTGTTCAGTGGTGATCCCATCAGGTAACGCGAAGACCTGGTTCTGTGGGGCCCTCACATACTGCGCCCACCCACCATCCAGCCAGATACCGATTGTGCTGTTAATACCAGCTGTTAGGCAGTAATGGTAGTTACCCTTACGACAGAAATCACAGAGGTTACAGGACCTGGGAAAATAAAAGTCGGTTAGATATTTAACAGTATGCGAGCGAAATAGTGTAGAGTTTCGTGAAATTTCGTGACGACATAATAGGCTGATGTTCTGTTCAAGGTTTCGTGGTATTTTTACCCGACGCGCGACTGTAATACTGGGTTGTGTTTTTTTTTGGGTCTGGGTTTCTTTATACCCTCGAAGCACCGTAATGGCTGGATGGATCCGTCGACCATCGACTCGTCTACTAGGTCATGCGCTGGTTATGTTTTTATAATATAAAAATGGCGAATTTTAGATGTCAATAAGCAACTTTAAAATTAAGAAAAAGGACTGCCGTCTATAGGCTCTACCGGCGGCGGGGGCGTAGAGATGCCGTGCTCTATGATTTAAAGGCATATAAGGATCAAGAGGTTGGTATAGTATAAGACGATTTACAGGTATAGTTGTCGCGATTTAGCGTGACAATAGCGGTCATTGCCCTTTCCCTAATCCTTTCCTAATTCTTTCCTTTCTCTCCGTAGGAACCTAAAAAATAAAACTACGAGTATGTACTTATACTTTTTCGTTATTGGAACATGTTGAAGATCAGATTCAGAACGTTAACGGAAATAAAAATGTAAGTGACCGCTATTGCCATGCTTAAACGCGACAACTATAGATATGTACTTACGAGTTAGGGTCAATGACGACTTTCTGTCCGACCTTGAAGATAGATTTCTTGCCGACTGCGTGGACGACACCTGAAGACTCGTGTCCAAGGGCAATGGGGTGGGATTTGATGGCGGGAAACTCACCCTAGAAATAAACATACTTAATATTAATAAATAGTACAGCAAGACCGACAGGGACCAAACGAAAAGGAGTAAGCGGGCACACTTACAATCTCAGTGCCCTAAGTCAACCTCACGTGCTCGTGGTGCATTTTGCTGAACAACAAACGATGCTCTGACAACCGACAAATGGCGGTATAACCATTGAACAATCTCAAGGTCGTTTGAGAATACGTTTACCTCGGGCAAACTCTGCAGTAAGAATACGTTTACTCTCTGGTAAGAACAACTTTGAGAGGGAGGCTAACAGAACAATTCAGCTGGTTTGGCCAGCGTTTGTGAAGCTTTGTCAAGTTTTCTCGTCACGTATTCCACAGAGCCTAAAGACGAAGGTCTTCAATCAGTGCGTCCTGCCTGTTATGACTTACGGAGCCGAAACGTGGACACTCAATGTACGGCTGGTCCATAAATTCAAGGTCGCTCAGCGAGCTATGGAAAGGGTTATGCTTGGAGTCTCTTTGAAGGATCGAATCCTCAACGAGGTTATCCGGCAGAGAACCAAAGTTGTCGACATAGCTCACAGAATGCGCAAGCTGAAGCGGCAATGGGCCGGCCATGTTAGCCGTAGAACCGATGACAGTTGGGGTAGATGTGTCCTTGAGTGCAGACCGCGCATCGGCAAACGTAAGGTAAGACGCCCTCAGGCTAGGTGGAGCAACGATCTGCGCAGGGTGGCTGGTCGCAGCTGGATGAGAGTGGCCGAGAATAGAGCTGAATGGTGTGCAATAGGAGAGACCTATGTCCAGCAGTGGGCTGATATAGGCTGATGATGATGACAGCATGACCTTAAGGGCCTACATCCAAGCGTGGTTTAGCTCGGTGTGTAAGTGTGAAATGGCGTTATAAAAAAAAAATTAAAAAAGTTTATTGCACATTAAAATAACATTTATATGTGCAGCGTCAATGAAAGGCGAGGGTTAGCGACACACTAATTTATTGACCAAGTTTACAGTCTACCCACCACCATACAAATATCCCGTACTCGTCGCCAATGCAGCGTCAATGAAAGGCGAGGGTTAGCGACACACTAATTTATTGACCAAGTTTACAGTCTACCCACCACCATACAAATATCCCGTACTCGTCGCCAATGCAGCGTCAATGAAAGGCGAGGGTTAGCGACACACTAATTTATTGACCAAGTTTACAGTCTACCCACCACCATACAAATATCCCGTACTCGTCGCCAATGCAGCGTCAATGAAAGGCGAGGGTTAGCGACACACTAATTTATTGACCAAGTTTACAGTCTACCCACCACCATACAAATATCCCGTACTCGTCGCCAATGCAGCGTCAATGAAAGGCGAGGGTTAGCGACACACTAATTTATTGACCAAGTTTACAGTCTACACACCACCATACAAATATCCCGTACTCGTCGCCAATGCAGCGTCAATGAAAGGCGAGGGTTAGCGACACACTAATTTATTGACCAAGTTTACAGTCTACCCACCACCATACAAATATCCCGTACTCGTCGCCAATGCAGCGTCAATGAAAGGCGAGGGTTAGCGACACACTAATTTATTGACCAAGTTTACAGTCTACCCACCACCATACAAATATCCCGTACTCGTCGCCAATGCAGCGTCAATGAAAGGCGAGGGTTAGCGACACACTAATTTATTGACCAAGTTTACAGTCTACCCACCACCATACAAATATCCCGTACTCGTCGCCAATGCACCGTCAATGAAAGGCGAGGGTTAGCGACACACTAATTTATTGACCAAGTTTACAGTCTACCCACCACCATACAAATATCCCGTACTCGTCGCCAATGCAGCGTCAATGAAAGGCGAGGGTTAGCGACACACTAATTTATTGACCAAGTTTACAGTCTACCCACCACCATACAAATATCCCGTACTCGTCGCCAATGCAGCGTCAATGAAAGGCGAGGGTTAGCGACACACTAATTTATTGACCAAGTTTACAGTCTACCCACCACCATACAAATATCCCGTACTCGTCGCCAATGCAGCGTCAATGAAAGGCGAGGGTTAGCGACACACTAATTTATTGACCAAGTTTACAGTCTACCCACCACCATACAAATATCCCGTACTCGTCGCCAATGCAGCGTCAATGAAAGGCGAGGGTTAGCGACACACTAATTTATTGACCAAGTTTACAGTCTACCCACCACCATACAAATATCATACCAGCTAATATCGGTACAATATGGACAGGAACTCTTGACTTCCAAACTAAGTAAAACTTCTACTATGGAAGTTATGGCTGTCTTGGCAAATGAAATCGTACAAAATTAGAAATTAACTAATAATAAATAATCCATCACCGGATGCAGTTTGGCATTTGAAATTTTATGGTATATTTTTAATTATAATTATAATTGTTAATGAAGGGATGAGGGAAACTAACTGCTTTTAAAGATTATTAAGAGGTACCTATGTTTAAAGATTTTTTTGGTGCATTATAGTAGGTAAGTTTAATTATGTTTTGAGTTCCATCACTGTATGCGAAAAGGACTTGAAAATATCATTGTTTTTTTTTTTATAAAATTTTAATATCCTTGGACACTTCACACAACGCCATCTAGTCCCAAGCTAAGCAACGTAATGCTTGTGTTATGGTAACGAGATGGCTGATAAACTACTTATATACTTTTTTTTTGTAAATACATAAGTACATATTATAGATAGAAAAACACCCAGACTTGGAACAAATACTTGTAGGTCGTACAAATATTTGTTCCGTGCGGGAATCGAACCCGCGACATGCTGCGCAGCAGTCAATCGCTCAACCACTGCGCCAACCGTGTCGTCAAATCAATCATATTTTTATTATTTGTCAAAATTATCCATCATATTGTTATTATTTGTCAAAATTATTTACCGCTTTAAAAAAACCAACTTTTTGACTGTTTTCAAGTAATTTCCGCCTTATTATAAATTATAAACCTTTTTAACTTAGGAGATTATACTTAGGAAAAGGCAAGCAAATTCATGTTACAATTTATTTACCTGAATGATATGCAGATCAGTACCGCAGATTCCGGAGTAGTGTACCTTCACGATGACATCATCGTCATTGATGATCTTGGGTACGGGATAGTTCTTCTGGAAGCTCAGGGAAAGCTTGCTGCCGTCAAATACTACTGCCTCCATGATGTGTGTTTACTGCAACAGAAGATTTTTTATGATTTTTGAAATGCTTCGAAATCGATTAGGCGCAGTGCCATCGCTGCCCACGGCGAAGCAAAGTACCTACACGTCCGTAGTGTATGTAATACGTGCACTTTGCTTCACTTTATATTAAAAAAAAACAAACGACTTCCAAAAAAAAACCGGCCAAGTGCGTGTCGGACCACGCACAATGAGGGGTTCCGTAGTTGAAAAGAATTTATCCCTAAAACAAACATAACATTGAATATCAAAAAAAAAAAAATATTATGTCATAAAATTACAAATTCACAATTTTCGGACTTTTTCCTTTACTTGTGCTGTGAGACCTTGCTTCTTGCCAAATATCATTATTCTAGGTCAACGGGAAGTACCCTTTAGGTTTTGATTTACGAGCTTGCGACAGTTGCGAGTATCAAAATGTGTCGCAAAATGGCCGTATTTTTTTATTGTCTCGACTTAGAAGCTTGAATTTTTTAGGACTTCCAGAGACTATAGACTCACGTATATGATATTAATTTCAACTTGATACCTCTACGCGTTCCTGAGAAAAAGGGTCTTGACAGACTGACAACTTTGAAAATATTTTTTATGTGATAGAATTACAAATTAACAATTTTCTGACGTTTTCCTTTACTTGTGTTGTGAGCCCTTGTTTCTTGCCAAATTTCATGATTCTGGGACGACGGGAAGTACCCTATAGGTTTTGATTTACTTGCGAGTATCAAAAAATGTCGCATAAATGGCCGTATCTTTTTATTGCGTTGACTTAGAAGTTTGATCTTTTCAGAACTCTAAGGGACCACAGACCTACGTATTTGATATTAATTTCAGCTTGATACCTTCACGCGTTCCTGAGAAAAACGGTCTTAACAGACTGACAGACAGACAGACAGACAGACGGACAAACAAGTGATCCTATAAGGGTACCGTTTTTTCCTTTTGAGGTACGGAACCTTAAAAACACTACAAAGTAAACAAATTATTTTGGAAGTCGGTGTCTTTGAATGTGTATTTTAGTTTTTTGTTACCGACTTCCTAAATTAAAGTTATTTTTCACTTTGTAGTGTTTTTTTTTAAAGTCGGTTTTGAATTTTCACTTTTAAGTTATGGTACCTACGACCCCACACCAATTCGTATACCACTAGGTACTTGCTATGTAAACAACAGTGACAGCAAGTATTATAACATTATGAAGAATTCAAGATGTACACAAAGTAGATTAAATACGTACGAGTATTATCTAATCCAAAAAATACCTAAGTAAAGTTAATAAAATTTATATGAAACCACCGTGCAAACTTCCTCTACAAAATGAAAAAAGGATTTCGAAAATCGGTCAATAATTGACGAATATGTTGACGAATAAAAAAAATACATACAGACGAACATAATAATTATATAACCTCCTCCTTTTTTGAAGTCGTTTAAAAAATCAAATAATCACTAGATGAAATGGACATAGCCCACCAGCGATCGACAGGTCGTTTTGGTAAAGAAAGCCTCAACCAAATAAAAAAAGACTTTCGAAAATCGGTCCATAATTGAAGAAAATATCTTTGATTATACATAAAAAAATACGTACAGACGCACATAATAACCTCCTCCTTTTTTGAAGTCTGATAAAAATGACGAGATCATCCACTGCGAGCCACGGTCAACACAAGCTACAACGCCACAGGATTCTTTATTTATAAAAAAACAAAACGCGTTCTACTTTGCACAACATTGACTATACAATGTCTTTAAACTTATGCAATACCTACTTATGAGACGTTTTCCTCATCTATCACAACCTTGAAGGAAAATATTACGAACAAACACATTATTATTTATGTAGACTCTTAATTAGTATTTACAATGCGTGCCACGAAAGATGAGACTTGAGAAACCACGTAGTTTGACTTGCGCAGTAGATTATAATTCTCTGAGTCTGATTATTCTGGTTTGTAGGTCTCTGTAGCGGTGAAATGAAATGAAATGAAATGAAATTGTTTATTCTGTAAATAGGACATCGAAATCACTTTTACACACTGGTATGAGGTCTGAGACGGGAAGGGACCGAGCGTCATCGGGGCGGTGGAATGAGCGCTGGAGGCGCGATACTGCGCTCGTCAAGTCTCATCTTTCGTGGCACGCATTGTACAGGGTGAATGGAAATTCTGGAAGGAGACGCCCAAGAAGGACATTATAGTGACCTTTTTGTTATTTTGCCCACGGCGTCGCCCGCGTGGATGTCGGAAAATATCCCACGGGAACGTCCTACCGGGAAATCCTTCGTCATCCCTTATCTACATTACAGAGGAGCTCGTGGCTAACTAATAACAGCGGCACGGGTCGATCCATCAGGTTAAGCTACGCTTGCCGGGGTTGGTCAGTGGATGGGGACCATCTTTACATACTGAGACTCCTCCGTGCCTCGGAAAGGACGTTAAGCCGTTGGTCCCGGCTGTCATTCGTGGACAGTCGTTGCGGAACGTCAGAAGCCCGAAAGTCTGACAACCAGTCTTACCAAGGGGTAGGTATCGTATTACCCAGTTACTGGGTTGTGGAGATAGGCAGTCGCTCCATGTAAAATACTGGTAAAAAGCGTGAGGGGCCCACGCTTTTTTTTTTACAATGAAATTAATTTTCTCATCAGTTTAATGGTATTAATGAGTGTTTTTTTTTAATTTTTTAAACTGTTTTTTTCTTATAGCTTTGCTGCTACTGAACGAAAGATAACCGAGAGATTGAACTTGAACTTTTTATCAATCGAGATAAAAAATATATCATTAGGTTATTTTAATTATTTGGGACGCCCGGATCTCTAGTTATCCACGATTCTACACTTAAATCTGCCTAATCTTTTCCCAACTATGTTAGGGTCGGCTTTCAGTCTAACCGGATACAGCTTATTACTAGTATTTTACATGGATCGACTGCATGTCTGACCTCCACGACACAGTTACTTGTTAAAGATTGGTGCCGCCTGGGTCGCGGGTTGTTTGAAAGAGATACCGTGGCCCTGGCACAGGCAACTGAAGGAACACGGGTGGGTTTTAGTCAGTCATAGTTTGACACGCCCTCCCGCTCCGCCCAGAGCGGGAGAAGTCATTTGATGATTTCCCATCCACAAAAAAAAGGTTGTCACACTTTTGGGCGACTGTCAAAGATCTACGAATGGCAGCCGGGACCAAAGCACAGAATAAATAATAGTACTAACGTAGTGATCAAAGGCGTGCTTTCCGCGGCACGGAGGGGTCTCGATATGTAATGGAACGAACCTTGAGCATAGTCCTTTTAAAAAAGTTTTAATTAAAAAATATTTTTAAAGTTATTTTTTAATCAAACATTTTTTCAAAGGACTGCTCAAGGTTCGTCTGTAGCAAAATATAAATGTATTTTTTTTTTACTTTTTGTTGTTAATCTAACCAAAGTGAGATACATACAAATAGGTACATACCTTCCTACCGAATATTATATTATGCGGTTTATCAAACAGCACTATTTAACAATAAGTACGTGTAAGATAAGCATTTGCGTAGATAGGTGTTATTCTGAACTGATAGTGATAACATAACCTTTGACTTTGAGCTGTCTCTGATAAAGCCTCCACTACACTACTCGCGAAGTTGCTTCAACGAAGTACTCGTCGAAGTTGATCGAAGTCCGAAGTACGTGTCTAGCTACACACTCGTGCAACTTCGCGAGGAGCTCAGTCGCCCGGTGGCACCCGCGCGCTTTACGCCACAGACTAAGTAGTATTCTTTGCACCATGGATAATGTTGAAGTGGCAGCTGCCGTTGCAATGTGCACTCTCGTATATTATAATTACGTGTGAATTTATCACGTGACAATTTGAAGTGAGTCGAGTAGTGTAGTCAGACGCTTCGTCGGTGCACTTCGGGCCCTTTGACTCGGGCGCAAAAACCGACAACGATCGGACGAACGAACGAACGAACGAACGATCGGCGAGCCGAGGTTGCACGAAGCGAAGCGAAGTGGCCGTCCACACTATCGTATTCGCCTAACTTCGACCAACTTCGCGAGTAGTGTAGAGGAGGCTTTACAATAATAACATATTTATGAGTTTATCTTTAAGGGGGCTTCTGGCTATAGAACTGTCTACTACCGGCACCGCCTGCATTTTCATTTCTTCATTGGTACAAGCAAACAAAAATCCGTTGTGTGCCGTGGCCGTGCATGCGTTGTGGCCGCCCCGGACCAGTGGACGCTCAGTTTTAGATGGATAGATAGAATACTCTTTATTATGCACACCATAAAAAATTACAGATATAAATGTTGTTCACTTAATATATTTTTATTTTTAGATTCACTCATTTTGGCGGACAGAAAAACAATTGAAAAATGGCGGGAAACCGTGTTTACTTTTTATTTTTCTTTTTTTAACTGTCATCTATTTAATGGTATCAAAACCAGCCAGATACAGACAGTACTACCAACTTACAAAGTTACAACTTTATACATTTATAAAACGAAAAACATTTCCTCGCCCTGCTTGATACCTGTTTTTTAGTGTCTGGGCAAAGCCCTCTTCTCATAGAGAGAAGGTACGAGCTCAAGACGCGTTGGAGATTTCAGACCTTTAAGTCCTGGTTTCCTCATGATGGATGGATGTGCAGAGTAATAACGTGCGATAATGCTGCGGCGGTGTATCACGCAAACTACACTTTCGTTGTACAGCGAGACGTCGAGAGGTGTGCGAGAGAGGGCGCACGAAGTGCAGTCATAGGAACATCGTTCCAAATGAGCCTACTCAAAATTTAACCTTGCATAACCAAGATACTTTCCCGTTTCATAATAAAAAATATTATTAATAATACGACTTACATATTGTTCGTTCGACAGCTGATATCAGAATAACTAACATCAATAAATACTTTAATACTTATACTATCAACAATATGATGTAAGTGTGATAACTCGAAAGAGTAAAATTATACAATAATATGTAGAAGCGACACTATTACGTGAAGTGAAGTGAGCTAGAAGTCAGATGTCAATAGCGGCAATCCATAGCAGTAGCGGTCTATTCTGAAAAAGTGTCACCGTGAAAACGTAATGTGTGATTGGTTGGCTGAAATAACAACCAATCAATATGCCTTTTCCCAACTATGTTTTAGTCGGCTTCCAGTCTAACTGGATGCAGCTGAATACCAGTATTTCACATGAAGTGACTGCCTATCTGACCTCCACAACCCAGTAACTGGGTAATTACAATACCCCTTGGTAAGACTGGTTGTCAGACTTTCGGGCTTCTGTAGACCGTAACGACTGTCAAATATCTACGGATGACAGCCGGAACCGATGGCTTAACGTGCTTTCCGAGGCACGGAGGAGTCTCGGTATGTAAAGATGGTCACCCATCTACGGACCAACCCCGGCAAGCGTAACTTAATCTGAGGGATCGAACCGTGCGGCAGTTATTACTTAGCCACGAGCTCCTCGCCTTTATATGTATGGTTCGCAAATATCAAAATATCTTGGTGTTGCTTCTTGCTGCTTGCATTCCATCAGTTGAATTATTTTACCAACCAAAGAATCGCATAAATACATGCATTGAGAACCTCTTCCTTTTTGAAAAAGTCGAGCGGCCAGTGCGTTATTTCGTTTCTTTAAGTAAAAGTGTCATATCTAGTCTATATTTAAGCTTTGGTGATATCCATGCATGAGGTAATAAACAAGTATAGGATAACCATACAACATAGTTATTTCTTTTATTTTAGAATTAAACTACAGGAAATAAGCCGGACTAATTGTGCTCCACAAGACTAGGTATACGTTATTATTATTATTACAAATAGTAGCTTTATATTGTTCAGTTTTATAATAATCGTTGAAACGAAAAAAAGTGACCACTATTTTCATTCTAAAATAAAAGAAATAACCAGACAAAGGATGAGGGCGCCACTGCGCGCTCGGTAGCCTCGGTAATAATAAAATAATAGTATTTATTACTGTAAATTGGTTTTAACAAACACCATAACTTTAAAACGGGCAATATTTAATTGATCTCAAAACTTAGGACTTTTTAGAAAGTCATTAAGTATATAGGTAAGTCAATCATCTATAGTGATGAATACTTTTTTTTAAATTAATGAACCTCTAAATACATTTGGGCTTTTATTGGACTTCTAATGATGCACACTTTTACTAATAAATGGTTCTTTTTTATATAATTTCTTGCCTTTTCTGACAGTTGGTCACAGTCATCATGGTTTTCCTGCCTTTATCCCACGTTAGGTATACGCGGGATCGGCGCAACACGTTTTCATCTTCCATTCTCCCCTGTCAACCGTCACGCTATCATTCACTCCCTTCTCTATCATATCATTCCTCACACAATCCATCCATCTTTTCGTTGGCCTTCCTCTCCCTCTCCATCCATCAACATGTATATTCATCACTCTTTTAGTCACATGCGTTTCTTCCCTCCTCATCACATGCATACCAAGCCAAAAGATTTCCTTTCAAGTTTTCTGTCACTGGCGCCACTTTCAAACTTCCTCTTATATAAGAACTCATTTCTTAATCTAATTTATCCATTCTCGTCACTCCACACTTTCATCTCAACCAACAGATGGTCACAGTATAATAGCTAAACTAGGACACCCCGCCCAAATGGGTTAGTTTAAGATAGAAGGGAAACAACCGCGCGCGAGCGAAGCGAGTGGAGCCACGCCAGCGGCCGGCGAGCGCTACATCCAAGTTTTTTGCAGTTACTTGGCTATTTAATATTTTTAGGTCTCCAAAATGGAATTATTAGAGGTTTATAAAAAGAGGCGCAATCATATCGTCGCTAATTTCACTAACTGACGTATCTGACATTTTGGACTAAGCCGATAGCCGACCTAACTATAGTAATTTGATACATTTTCCAAGCCGAATCGATCTGTCTAATCAGCGTATCTATACCTATGCCTTACGGTCCCCATGATAATGCTAAAATCGAGACCGATATATCTACAGTTTACAAAAAAAAAGAAAAAAAAACAGCTTGCCCTGTAAAATTTTCTTCGAATCAGTTACGACACTTAGTTAGAATAGCGACGATATTAGACTGTACAATAATATTTTTGGAGCGCAAAATGAGAATTGTTTGAGGTTTGACACCAGCACCCTAATTGCGTAACAATCGAAATCTTAAATCATTTTGAAAGAAATTGCTAATCCATTGCTTCATAATATGTTCGAAAAATTTGTCTGCGCAGAACGTTAATAACACAATGAATTTAGTTGAACTGTCAAAATGAAACCGATTCCGATTGATAGTGTGTTACGTAATTAGGGTGCTGTACAGTCTCATGAACCATACATTGCCAACACAGCAACCCACTCGGATGTCAAGCGTCAAGAATATTTTACTATAATTAGAACTTGGCAATAGGTACGAGTACTATTCTATAAAGGCATACTATTCTATCAACGATTACTTAAACGATAAGAATAGTTGGTCGCTGTGATTAACTCAAGACAATGTTTATGTTATGTTCTTTCTCCAGGATTAGCTTACATAATGACAGGTTACATGAGTTAAGTACTAAAATTGTTTATTTTATTTGACAAAAATATAATTTAATGTATTGTGTTGCGTAAATTATTTTGCATAGAAACTATTGTATAGAATCTAGTTCTTCTAACTGAACAGACAGCTGTGCTGCTGGGGAGTTTGTTCCGCTACTTCTTCTTCCCAGCTAAAGCACTAGGAAGTGGTGAAGGGCGGGCGTTTTGTGGGGACTGTCTTACTGTAATTTTGACGTTCAAAAAGTGCTGATTCTCAGCCTAATTTGAATAAAGGACTTTTGATTTTGATTTTGATTTGATTTTGATTTTGAGTACAATCTTTTCAATGTTTATGAGGAACTTTGGCTCCTGAGATACAAGTATCTTTTTACTTGGTTCAGGAGCCAGCTGTTCAACCTGTCTGACTGCCACTTGTACTATCATGTTTAGTGTATGTCTTCTATGTGTTTCTCTTTGTACAATAAACTTATTATTTTATTTATTTTTTTATTTAATATCGAGTACGACAAATACTGGGATACTAAACACTTATCAAAAGAAGATAAGTAAACATAAAGATTTATTTGTCACCACAAAAAGTACGGTAAGGGCGGGTTACTTTGAATCTTGGGCATGACTTTGACTCAAATCGAGACAACTCGAAGTGTCACGACCACACAACTGAACGTCTCATTATTTTCGGTAACTTTGTGTGGATTTAATGACCACTAAGCCGACGTTCGCACGGACGTAAAAATATCGCGGCGGTATTTTATCGCGCACTGGATTTTCAACACTCGGTGTTGAGCCGAGCTTCGAGAATCTAACCTAACAACAACAGAGTAGGTACATCCCAGCGCATCGAAAAACACACTGTTGGATTTTCAACTCATGGAGCATAAGCAGAGCGTTGATAATCCAGTGTGCGAAAAAAAATCGCCGCGATATTTTTACGTCCGTGCGAACGTCGGCTAAACGTCTGTCTCGATTTACGCCAAAGTTATGCCCTAAAGGCAAAGTAACTCGCCCTTACGGTACATTTAATTACTTTTATATCGGAAGACTGGCGCCTAAGCTGTAAGGCCCGTATTTCAGGACACCCATTCGGGAGCATTTATTTAGGATTATGCACTCGTACACAAAATGCGGTAAGTTATTTATATCTAGAATAAAAGACAGATTACACTATTGATTATTACCTACCTACTTACCTTTCGCAGTAATTTATAATTCAATGCTCTCTGCGCTCTTTCCAATTGTATGAATTGTGTATTTAGTTGCACCGCCCCAAGACGTTATACGGTATGGAACTCACATCTTCTATGCAATAAATCCAACCACGTACTTTATATAACGCCTTTGCTGACGATATACAAAAAATTTACGAAATCGGTCCAATAATTAGGTCAAAAAGTAGAGTTTTAATTTTGAGTTTTGAACACCGTATAATTGGATCACTGGGCCAATGAGTCAATGGACTTGAATCCTTGAACATGTGTGCAAACAAAAAAAACCCATGTTCGGCGAACAATGGATTGGGCACTATGGTGCACGCAGGTGGCCAGCTTGGTTGTGCAGAGTGATTTCTTTTACTGAATTTATTTTGATATTTATTTTGTTCATAACAATAACTTTTTTAATTTAACATTTAATTTTGCTATACTTCCGTGGACAAGTATTAGGTACTAATAGTTTAATTCATAGCACATGGTACGGTTCCATACTGTATACAGTAGGTTAATAGAGACGGGGCGAGAGCGGCGAGAAAGAATCGATAATATTTCTACTTGTTATCTCTTGCCTTCACATAACTTTTAACTTAACTTTCGTTTCTTTCTTCTGTTTGCTTAGGTAACGTACTTAACTTACTTAACCAAACAAAGTGCTAGTGTATTGTATGGTGCCTCTGGTACACCATTGGCCGTTAAAAACCCCAAAAATGTATATTGTCCTATATTGTACACATTTCACAGTTACCCCACAAACTAATATGCAGTGATAGAGTTTATCACTATTATTGCTTTGTTTACCATGCAAAGTGTTTTATCTAAAACTAGACATTTTAACGCGGATTGGCTTTTATTTCACTTCATAATTTCATAATCAAAACAAAAACGGGTATGCAGGGCCCGTACTCAATCTGCCAATCTGCCTAGCCTTTTTCCCAACTATGTTGGGGTCGGCTTCCAGTCTAATCGGATGCAGCTGAATACCAGTATTTAAAAAAAAAAAAAACATTTATTTCAGGTCATTGACCCATATTAAACACAAAAACACAATTCAAAATAAAAACTGATTAAATATGTAATAATTAATGTCTAATAAATAATGTCAGTAATAAATAAATAATGTCAAAGTTAATATAATGTCAAAGTTAATAATAATTAATTAAATATTACAATGGATTAAATAATTAAATTAAGTTACATGTTATTTTACATGGAGCGACTGCCTATCTGCCCTTCACAACCCAGTAACTACTAATACGATGCCCGAGTCCCCTTGGTAAGACTGGTTGTCAGACTTTCGGGCTTCTGACGACCCGTAACGACTGTCAAAGATCCACAAATGACAGCCGGGACGAACGGATTAACGTGCTTCCCGAGGCACGGAGCAGTCTGGGTTGTAAAGAACTCAAGACCCATCCACGGACCAACCCCGGCAAGCGTAGCTTAACCTGATGGATCGACCCGTGCGGCTGTTATTACTTAGCCACGAGCTCCTCCGCCGATTTAGAAGACCGATCTAAGAAGTTAAATTAAGTTAAGTTAGCAACAACTTAACAACAATTAGGTAGCAAGTTAAGTTACTCGTAGTAAGCTATCCTTAAAATATAGACATACATAATGGGGAGACACTGCCAATTTATTCCGCTAGGAGTCACATCGTCGCTGGTGCTGTTTACCTGTCAAAAAACATGTTAGTAGTGGAGCTACTGCTCGAGTTTTGCGACCTATTTTATACCGAATACATTTCAATTCTAGTACTTAGTGGTTTAATATTCACTAATGAATGAGTGAGAGTCAGCCGCTACACCCATGGGGAAATCCAAAGTGTCAAAAAAGTGGTCCAGCACCAGCAAGTCAAAATTGTTAAAATTTCATACCGCATCAAAGCTTTATGTGACGATTTTTGGGATCATCTTATAAACAAGAAAATACTCAGCTGCATGGAAATGGGGGAATAATTATGTCAGTCGCGTAAATAAACATAATTGTAACTGACATATTTTATTCCCCATACTTTCATCCAGCTGACTATTTGTTTTGGGTGGTTGAAGATGATCCCAAAAACCATCCCATAAGGTTTTTTTGTTTTACAACTTTGACATGCTCTGTAATCATTTAGTTCTAAAGAAGTTTTTATAGCCAAACTATGTTACTGGCACATAATAAAGAGTATGGGTATGAAAAAAGATTTAATTTCAAATTCGAAACTGTTGTTTTTAAAAATAATCAATCGTCAATAATATGATAAATAATAAGTAAACCATGGTTAACTCGGATTATGAGTACCTATTTATTTTATTTTATGATAATTTACAAACAACACGAGGTAAGCATGAATAAATTATTGGTTTTGAGTTATGACTATCTCTACCTTAGTAATTATTGCCATGATGAATATGATAAATGAACCATGGTTGTTCACTCAGATTATGAGTATTTATTTTATTTTATGATAATTTACAAGCAACATGAGGTAAGCATTAATAAATTATTGGTTGCGAGTTTTATTGCCATGATAATAATATGAGATTGTTCACTCGGATTATGAGCAATTTTATTTTATGATAATTTACACGCAACACGAGGTTAGCATAAATAAATTGTTGGTTATGACTATTCCTACCTTAGTAATTGCCATGAAGAACAATATGATAAATGATAAATGATAATGCCGCGGCCACACTATATGGACATTGCCGTTGATTATCGCTTTGATGGGCGATAACCGTAGGTGTAGCCACCACTTGCTGCGATAATTTGACCGAATTTATCTATTGCGATGTTTAAAGCGTTTATGGGCATTGACGTTGGTGTTGCTCCGGCATAAGTGAACTGTAGTTGTTCAGTGGGATTATGTTGGGCGTACTTTGTGACTTCACTGGATTTTGAGTGGATATGATTTTCACTGGATTTTTATGGATTATGGATATTTATGGATGGATATGGTACCTACTTACTGTTACTTATTTTGTACAATTGTTTGTTTTCCATAAATAAATAAATAAATAAATACTGGAACGTTAGTAGGTTCTTTGTGATTTCACTGGATTTTATGGATTTTGATGGATGAGTGAGTCACTAGTCGTCGGATTGTGATAATGGGCGTACTTTGTGATTTACCAGTGAATCACTAGTCGTCGGTTAAATTGTTTTAAGTGTGTATAGTAGCTGGACATAATCTATTACCTATTTTATAATAATCATAATCATAATCATAATAATTTATTTGCATCGAAAGTAGGTACATAAAATATAGCTGTTTACAAAATTGTGATCCCTGTACAGTCTACCATATTGGCATGCAAACATTGAAAATAAAATTTATAATTAAAAAAAAAAACACGTCAGTAAATTAAAATATAAAAATGAACATAAAATAAAATAAATTTAAAAGAAACATGATAGAATTGAAACGAGTATTAATAAATGTCAAAAAATTTAATTGATTGAATTAACGACCTTGGCCAACACTTTATTTTTGCTTGGATTTATTTACATGAATTTTAGCCGCTCACACGAACAACTCGGGAACAGCCTATACCGCGCTCGCGTGAGCGATTAAGTACCAAATGAATTGAAGTTGTGGGTAGGCAAATGATAAATGATACTGATTGTGCAAACGATAAATGGATTTGTTTCAATGGTTGGGTTTGTACGAGCACTTTTGCACGTCAATTAGCTATAATGATGCTTATTGATCTTATGATACTATGATGGATTTTATGATACCATGTTATTTTATGAAAATTATGATGCTTAATGCTTATTGTGCTAAATCATTGGGATATTGAGTACATCTAGCCTTGAATTCTGATATAGTTCTCTAAACTTGATGATGATGGATTCTATGATACTGTATTATTTTATGATAATGCGTAATGCTTTTTGTTTACCTTTTTGCTTTTTGCTAGCCTTGTATTCTGATGATGATGGATTTTATTATAACATGTTATTTTACGATGATTATGATGCATAATGCTTTTTGTGCTGAATCATTGGGACATTAAGTATATCTAGCCTTGAATTCTGATATAGTTCTCTGAGCTTGATGATGATGATAGATTTTTTTATATGAATCATTGGGATATTAAGTATATCTAGCCTTGAAGTCTAATAAAGTTCTTTAAGCTTGATGATGATAGTTTTTGATACCGTATTATTTAATGATAATTATGATGCTTAATGCTTTTTGTGCTGAATCATTGGGACAGTGAGTATATCTAGCCTTAAATTCTGATATAGCTCTCTGAGCTTGATGATGATGATAGCTTTTATGATACCGTATTATTTAAAGATAATTATGATGCATAATGCTTTTTGTGCTGAATCATTGGGACATTAAGTATATCTAGCCTTGAATTCTGATATAGTCTAAGCTTGATGATGATGATGGTTTTTGATAACGTATTATTTTATGATAATTATGATGCTTTAATGCTTTTTGTGCTTGAATCATTGGGAAATTGAGTATATCTAGCCTTGAATTCTGACGATGATGGATTTTAGTTAGATTCATGTTTTAAGGTTGTGAATGGATTACGCCCCAAGTATTCTGCATAAAACTTAAATGCTGTTCGTTCGTGAGCGCATCACTTGATACCTGCTGGACCGATTTGGTTATATTTTGTTTTTGCTAAATGTTCGTTAACCCTAATTGGGTTTTATGGGAATAAAAATCTCTCTAAGCTCGACTCATGTGTAAAGATTGTGAATGGATTACGCCCCAAGTAATCTGCATAAATAAAACTTAAATGCTGTTCGTTGGTAAGGGCATCACTTGATAACTGCTGGACCTATTTGGTTATATTTTGTTTTTGCTAAATGTTCGTTAACCTGAATTAGGTTAATTTTGGAATAACTGAACCTCCATTTTCTATGAACTAAAGACCATATTGAGATTTTGATTCAACGTCTGTCGGATCAGATATTATGTAATATTTCCATATTTCAGTGAGGTATAACAATGACATCTGATGTCGAGCCTGACAATAAAATTATAAATTTTACTAAGCTAAATTAGGTTTTGGGTTTCATTTTGTTTATAAGTTTTGATATTGCAATAATTATTGCGGGAGTTAAAAATGTTACTGTACGCTTGCCATAGTGAATTTTAACCTGAGTTACTGTTA
This sequence comes from Cosmia trapezina, assembly GCA_905163495.3. Lineage (NCBI taxonomy): Eukaryota > Metazoa > Arthropoda > Insecta > Lepidoptera > Noctuidae > Cosmia > Cosmia trapezina. The sequence goes on from LR991049.1 coordinate 9,691,507, forward strand.
GTTTGTTGATAATATTTCTTGTGATTGAAGAAGGCCATATTGGATGTTTAATTTTTAAAAGTTCGATGACGTTACCCATAAATTGGTTTTATCTTTCTGGATAGGTTAGGTATGATGAGTTTTAAAAGATTAATGCCCTGTTGCTGACATCCTCAGATAAACTCTCAATAGATATTGAGAGTTATGCGTAACGATAAACATCGGTTAACTGTCAGCGCGTTTCTGAATACGTAACAAGCCAGACGCCGCTAGATGGGTCTGTACAAGAGATCGCGTCTAAAATTGATAGTTTTATTCATAATAATATTTCTTTCGAGGGTAAAAAAGTGGCTTAACACTGTCTTAGTTAATACTGTTATAGATAATGCTTGGACCTAATTTGTCTATGACATTTTAAAAATAAGTGATGTTGTTCCCATGATTACTACGTCAATTAATTATGGAACGATTAAACGGCCAACATTGGTCAGATAAGTTATCTAGTTGAGCTTTTTGGAAACTCACTTTCACAAGTTATAGAACCACTAGCGCTATTGGATAGATAAACCAAAGTTAATTAAAAGTGTCTCAGAAACCGGACATAACTCGCAGTTTTTAAAATGAAAACGTTTACCTACCTCTTAATTTTGTATGCTATATACTTTTTTTTCGCTAAAGGAAGTTATTTGAGCAGAATTTTAAACGGGATTTTTGCACTAGATAACAAGAGGTTAATTTAAAAAAAATAATAATATGCATTTTGGAATGATATAGTATAAACAGTGACGAGGAAGTTTGTTAATTCACTAGTAAGGGATGTGATCTGATCATTTTATTGTTGAGGATTAAAATAATGAAGGATTTTTTTTATATACATGTCAGATAGTATAAACGTCCAAGTACTGTGGGTTGCTCCTTCAGTGACTTTAATGGCGTTCATCTCCTCAAATCGGTTTTTTTATTGCTCCACGAACTCCAAAGTTATAAAATTTTGTTAGCAGCGTGTCGTGTCTAAGCGTATCGAACGTAAAGGTCTTGTATCTGGTTACAAACATATTTTTCTATTACTTTATCGATAAAAAAGGGGGTAAAATAGTACCTAAACGGTCTATAGTTTCCAGAGTCAATAGAACTGATTTTTTTTTTATACCTATTGAGTGCACTACACCAGTGTTTAGTGCTTCCGGGTATTTTCTTGTTTAACACTAGTATTGATTTTGGTTTTAGACAATTAGACAGTAACGCCTGTCTCGTCTCAGATGGATTTTATTTATTTATTGGCAGAATGAACAGTTACATGCTATTCAGGATAAAACTGAGCAGGTAAGAATAAGAATAAGAATAAGAATTATTTATTGCGTAACTGTGTACAATCAGATCTTATAATATAACATAACAGTTTTAGGATCAACAGTCTACCCATGTCGGATATGCAATACTTAACAAAGAAAACACACATAATGAAGGTACATAATGAAGTAGTAATACTTGCTTTACTTAAAGCTAGATTATTATTTAAGTTAACATGTATAATTGTTGCATACCTTCAAGATAATATCTTAACATTCATTAATATAGTACTTGTTCTCTTTCTAATTATTTTTATATCGCCCGCGTGAATGTCGGTAAATATCCCACGGGAACGTGCTACCGGGAAATCTTTCCTTATTCTTTGTAATAATATAATTCAATCAAGATTCGAAAGACACGTGGCACAATCTAATATGATAAGAACGTTATTGTTGTTTTCCTCGGAACAGTACTTTTAGATTTCGGGATGATCGGTTTGGTGGTTTGGGCGTGAAGGGATAGCAAACAAACAAACGTTTAATCACAACAATAGTTGAGTAATTTGAAACATAAAGATTACGTGATATTTTATGCTAATGCACCTAATATTTCTCTACTTCTGGAGCAGTATTTGTGTTAAAAGTTTAGAATTGTGTTATTTGTAGCTTTAGACGACGTAAATTGTGGGCCGGACGCAATGCCCAAAACCCGAATGTTTTAAATGAGACTAGTTGTCGATTGTTTGTTGTATTCATAACTGTGGGGTGATCATCTGAACAAATGAGTCTCCGTAGTAGTCGATAGCGATATTGCTAAATGAATTGTACTTTCTTTTGTATACATTTGAGATTTTTAATTATTTTGGTTAAATTAGATACAGGGTCCAGTGTGTGACATATTGCATTATATTTAGGCAAGATCTTCCTAATACTGATTCTGAATTGTGCATCAGCTAATGATTTTATTTCTAAACTATTTTTTTGAAGACCCCTAAAATGTTTTGATCAACCGATTTGTTTTGTTGCGACCAGACAAATATTGTTTGGTCTTAAACTCACTAGTACCTATCATTATGGATTATATCATATTCGAGATGGATGAAAGAGAAGGGAGTGAATGAGAGCGTGACGGTTGACAGAGGAGAATGGAAGAAGAAAACGTGTTGCGCCGACCCCAAGTAACATGGGATAAGGGCAGGAAGATGATGATGATCATATTCGAGATGGAGTTGGACGTGGAAGACGTTACAAATAAAAATATTGAACAGGATAGTATTAGAAGGAAGCGCAAAAATTCAAAATGGTCAACTTGTTATCAAGAGAAACTCATAGTGTAGATAAAATTTAGAAATTGTTGCCGAAGTTACATATCTGATCCATATCGAGTTACAAAGGTATTTAACAATGATGATATGAGTATGTTGCGTTAAGTAAGAAAGGTTAGAATTTTGGAAAGCGGTATATATATACGCAGTGGATGGATTTTATCCCTGGTTATTTTGAAACGGATCAGACTGACGAAAGGTCAGAAAATGAAGTGAGAATGAACATTTAAATTAAATGCAGGCAAATATACGTCTATTGTATTCAAAGGTAATGTAAATTGATAAAAGCTAGCGCAATCTGCGCTTAGGATACATAAGGTCTATTGTACATTTTTGTGTTATACATGTTTGTTTTTATACGCAGTGGATGGGATTTATCCGTGGTTATCTTGGAATGGATCAGACTGATGATGCGTCAGAAAATGAAGTGAGAATGAATAGTTAAATGAAATGCAGGCAAATGAATGGTTGTCTATTGTATTCAAAGATAATGTAAACTGATAAATGCTAGCACAATCTGCGCTTAGGATACATAAGGTTTATTGTAAATTTTTGTGTTAAACATGTTTGTTTTTGTTTTTCTGTTTTCATGTTGTAATGTACGAGTATATACGCGATACGGGTTGCGCATGGTGCACGATACTGGTTACGCGTGGGGCGCGATGCTAGTTGCGCGTGGTGCGTGATGCTGGTTGCGCATAGTGCGCGATTGTGGTTGCGCGTGGTGCGCGATGCTGGTTGCACGTGCTGCGCGATGCTGGTTGCGTGTGGTGCGCGATGCTGGTTGCACGTGCTGCGCGATGCTGGTTGCGTGTGGTGCGCGAGGCTGGTTGCGCTTGGTGCACGAGGCTGGTTGCGCGTGGTGCGCGAGGCTGGTTGCGCGTTGTCCGCGAGGCTGGTTGCGCGATGGTGGTTGCGCGATGGTGGTTGCGCGTGGTGCGCGATATTGGTTGCGCGTGGTGCGCGATACTGGTTGCGCGTGGTGCGCGATACTGGTTGCGCGTGGTGCGCGATGCTGGTTGCGCGTGGTGCGCGATACTGGTTGCGCGTGGTGCGCGATGTTGGTTGCGCGTGGTGCGCGATACTGGTTACGCGTGGTGCGCGATGCTGGTTGCATCGTTGACGCTTATGTCAAATAATACCAACCAATATTATAAATCTGGTTTATTTTCATAAATTATGTTGATACTGGTAACATTTATATAGATTTGTATTTATCACTAATTCTTGGACATTGTATCGAGTCGTGGTTGACGAACACGCACCTTCTAGTTAAAAGGTTTAATCCAACTCTTAATGCTATTAAAGTTAATAATTGTCTAACTAGCACAAGAATGTCATGATTTATGTGGCGGAATCTACATCGCCACATACGAACTACGCATCACAATGACATGACGTCACGCAATCCTGCATCGCGCAATTAGAGTTTACCACGCGACTAGCATATATACAACGTCCCGACATCAACCGTGGGGCAGTGGCCCACCAGACACAACATCCATCTGGTCGGAGGATCCTCCCTTTTCTATGGAGGATGAGTGAACTTTACACCCTGTTCCTCATGCCTCTAAACTGGTGACCCCGACGTGAACGTCAGCGCAGCCTTCGTGCAACTACATCAGCGTGACGTCATCAGCATCACTTCCTAAAGCTTTCGAGCGGCGAGTCACACAGCCAGCCAGCATCCACGGCTTCAACAGGTATCCTGACCACCAGCATGCAGCGGACGCGCATTCCTGGTCATCACCTTCAGCCTCAACCCAGCGCTGTACACTCCGACTCACTGGAGCATAACGCAGCGCCACCCCGACTCACTGGGGTATCACCGCAGACAGTTCCGACTCACCGTGAACTATGCGGCACCCGGTTCCGACTCACTGGAACCAGAACTGGCACTGGCAAGCATCGCAAGATACACGACTTAGCCCACTATCGACCTCCGGTCTCCGGAGGGGAGTGATGTGGCGGCATCTACATCGCCACATACGAACTACGCATCACTATGACATGACGTCACGCAATCCTGCATCGCGCAATTAGAGTTTACCACGCGACTAGCATATATACAACGTCCCGACATTAACCGTGGGGCAGTGGCCCACCAGACACAACATCCGTCTGGTCGGAGGATCCTCCCTTTTCTATGGAGGATGAGTGAACTTTACACCCTGTTCCTCATGCCTCTAAAATTTATTTAAAAATTAGTTTTGTGTGTGCCAGGAGGCAACACAGTGTCGGATGGCCGAATGTCATGATTTCCAAATAATAATACATTTTGTTGATTTAAAATACTGAATTTAGAGTTGAAAGTATGTGATTTGACTCAGATGATTTTGTATCTGTGTTTTCGAATAGTTAAAAAGTGTCTCATTTGACGTTTACCGCCAAAACTATTGGTGTTTTCTAGCTGGTAGTTAAAAAGTATCTCATTTGACATTTACCGCCAAAAAGTATGGCTGAAAGTTGTAAAAAAAACGTGATGTTTGGAGCGTCACCTAGTTTCTAAGTTAATTCTCTTGGATCTTCGAAACCTAAAGGTTGTCTAGAAATCTAGTCTATACTGATACTTATTGAGTGCCTAGTTAAATAGTTTGTTAAATATTGTTACCCTGTACCAAGTTTGTATGTGTGCAAGAAGATAAAATATAAATATTATATCAATGAAGAGGTTTATCATTTCAATACAGATAGACAGACGCGGCGGGGGAATTCTCTATCTCTAAATATTATAAAGCATGAAAATCCGTTCAGGAGTTTTTGAGATCATCGCGAACATACAAATAGACAGACGTGGCGGGGGACTTCTCTATCTCTAAATATTATAAAGCATGAAAATCCGTTCAGGAGTTTTTGAGATCATCGCGAACATACAGATACAGATAGACAGACGCGGCGGGGGACTCTATCTCTATATATTATAAAGCATGAAAATCCGTTCAGGAGTTTTTGCGATCATCGCGAACATACATATACAGATAGACAGACGCGGCGGGGGACTTCTCTATCTCTGAATATTATAAAACAAACAAAGCGCTTTTTTTTCCTGTCTGTGTGGCCTCGTTGTTTTCTAAAATACGAAACGGATTTTGACATGGCGTGCGCTAACAATGGTAAGAGATACATAAAACGAATGTTCTACAGGATTGTACTATCGAAAGCCGTTGCGCCTCACCCTTTTCAAAACTTTTTTGGTTGCACGTTCAAACCTTTTTTAGTTTGACCAATGAATGAAGGATGATCCTTTTTTTTCAAAGTTAATTGTTTTTGTTTGACCAATGAACGATGAATGTCGCCTAAGAAGGATGAGCCTAAAATAAACAATTTCCATTTTCTTAAACATTTCGTAAAAAAAATTGTTCTAACCATTTTTTGGCCACTGGCCCGTGCATACGAAAAGCGCCCTTATGGGGGTGACGGACAAAAGTCGTTGACTGTACATCTTCAAACGTACAAAAAGAAATCTAGTCTATACTGATACTTATTGAGTGCCTAGTTAAATAGTTTGTTAAATATTGTTACCCTGTACCAAGTTTGTATGTGTGCAAGAAGATAAAATATAAATATTATATCAATGAAGAGGTTTATCATTTCAATACAGATAGACAGACGCGGCGGGGGAATTCTCTATCTCTAAATATTATAAAGCATGAAAATCCGTTCAGGAGTTTTTGAGATCATCGCGAACATACAGATACAGATAGACAGACGCGGCGGGGGACTCTATCTCTAAATATTATAAAGCATGAAAATCCGTTCAGGAGTTTTTGAGATCATCGCGAACATACATATACAGATAGACAGACGCGGCGGGGGACTTCTCTATCTCTGAATATTATAAAACAAAGCGCTTTTTTTTCCTGTCTGTGTGGCCTCGTTGTTTTCTAAAATACGAAACGGATTTTGACATGGCGTGCGCTAACAATGGTAAGAGATACATAAAACGAATGTTCTACAGGATTGTACTATCGAAAGCCGTTGCGCCTCACCCTTTTCAAAACTTTTTTGGTTGCACGTTCAAACCTTTTTTAGTTTGACCAATGAATGAAGGATGATCCTTTTTTTTCAAAGTTAATTGTTTTTGTTTGACCAATGAACGATGAATGTCGCCTAAGAAGGATGAGCCTAAAATAAACAATTTCCATTTTCTTAAACATTTCGTAAAAAAAATTGTTCTAACCATTTTTTGGCCACTGGCCCGTGCATACGAAAAGCGCCCTTATGGGGGTGACGGACAAAAGTCGTTGACTGTACATCTTCAAACGTACAACAGAAAAGTCCGCAATAACATTATTACTCGTATGTCTATCTTCTAAGGATTACCCACAGTAACCATTTATAGATAAGTTTTAGCATTTCATTAAAAAAAAATTGTTACTTCCGAAGTTATTTTGACCGATATATTATTAGTCCTTATCCGATAAAATATGTTATTTAAATTGGGCACTTCATTAAGATTAAAAATATGCCTCGAGATCATATCATTTAAATACCTTTCAAAGATATCACAGAATTAAAATTACGCGCAGCAAAATAAAAACATTTTGATTGATTACCGCGCCGTCAATCAAATCGCCACATAGGTATTGTACATACGAGTACGTCTTTAGTGACAAATTGTTTTGTGCTGCTGGTGGCTCAACTTAAAAACATTAATAATTAAGTATTTGGACGTCCAAACTCCCCTAGTGGAGAAGGAATCATCATTTACGGGAACGGTATTTTTTTACATTTTTTATCAAAAGTCGAAAACTAAGCGGCTTGAAAAAAAGAAAAAAATGTTTGAGAATGTGCAAACAGCGCTCTTTCATATGATACCTCACATGCCCCAGTAGCCCCACCACAGAACAGAGCCCCACTTCGAATTTTTAAGACACTCCTTTCAGTCCCTGTTACAAATAAAAATATAAACATTTTCATTTCTTTCTTAATTGCAAAATAGTTCTGCAGACGTCATCTAAAACTTCCAAATTTCAAGTTGATAGCATTAGTAGTCCTTGAGATATCCAGCTGTGACTGACTGACTGAGTCGCACCATAAGGGAACCTTTTTACTATTTTGGTACGGAACCCTAACAAAACATCACGTAATACCAATTAATAAGGGTCTGATAAAGTGATAACGTAATCTAGTTCATGTTTGCTATCCCTATGGAATATGCCACAGCATTATCAACGATTACTTCAAGCTAAATATAGCTCGTGGCTAAGTAATAACAGCCGCACGGGTCGATCCATTAGGTTAAGCTATGCTTGCCGGGGTTGGTCCGGGGATGGGTGACCATCTTTACATATCGAGACTCCTCCGTGCCTCGGAAAGCACATTAAGCCGTTGGTCCCGGCTGTCATTCGTGGATCTTTGTCAGTCGTTACGGGTCGTCAGAAGCCCGATAGCCTAGGACAACCAGCAGTCTTACCAAGGGGTATCCATATTACCCAGTAACTGGCTTGTAGAGGTCAGATAGGCAGTCGCTCCAAGTAAAATACTGGTATTCAGCTGCATCCGATTAGGCACACATTTTCTTTCATACAAACCGTGTCCCTTAGTTAATATACATCTAGATCGAGCCACCGCGTGGCCGGTCATGAGACAGCAATAAAGTACTTTTTCTAGGTTATGTGGTATGAGAAATGAAGTTTATTGTAAGAAATCTTACCTATTGTGGACTGAAACCCATGTCAATACATTCGCACAATGCAAAAACTGTCCAAAAAAGTTAAATAAATCGACGCAAGATACATTTTGTAACAGTGAAAGCCCTTTGTTTGGCTAACATTCTAAAGTTCGCCAAGCAAAAATACGGCACGCCGTAAGAGACAGGATGCTTTGTCTCAATTTACCTACTAATATATAAGTGTCTCACTTCCACACTTCACACTGTAATCATGGCAACGTCTAGATGTTTAATGTCATTGCCGTGTCCTGACAACAAAAAAAGAATTAGATAAGAGTAGGTGAAACCGTTCAGAAATACTGCGCTGAATACATTCGGCAATGGATTTTTATTTATTTACTTGCTGACCCGATAGACGTTGTCCTGTCTTAGTTATGAATCTAATGTAAACGCGCGAAGTTCCCCAAGGCGCAAGCTGAGAACATTTTGAATTGTGTAGTTGACTTACAATTTATTTGCTGAAAAGTAAAATACCGGAATAAAGTAAAAATTTCAGAATTTACACAAAATTTATTTCTGAACGCACGCAAAAATTTGACAACCAATCATAAGTCAATCCTTTTTCATTACTGACATTATTCTACATTTTAAAAATCTAAAATACGCCGTTATCCGAATATTGTGGATCTATTTATCTTGTCGATTCGAAACCTTTATTTAAATAATTATGTTCTTTAAAATACGTCATTGGTGAAGGCATAAAGAAAAATATGAATACCTCATACATACCCAGGAAAAGAAAGTAAAAAAAAAAAGATTAAAGAAGGAAAGGAAAGAAGAAGGAAAGGTATTAGAATAGAATAGAATATCTTTATTTGCAAAAAATATTCGAAAATACTCCATGTATTTTCCGCGATCATTTGTAGTTTTCGAGTTGTTTTTGTAATTATTTAGAGTTTTCTGCCGGTCTTCAGAAGTCGTTTAAAAATTCATATCTTTTTTAGGGTTCCGTACCAAAATGGTAAAAGGAACCCTTAAGGTGTGACTCAGTCTGTCTGTCTGTCTGTCACAGCTGTATCTCAGGAACTACTAATGCTATCAACTTGTTTGGAACAGTTTTAGGTGACGTTTTCCCAACTATTTTGCAAATAAGAAAGAAACAATTTTTTTTTTTTGCTACAGGGACTGAATTTGAAACTTCTGTAGGTACTTATATCATGTTTCATGTACCATAAACTGTATTTAATCAACAAATACTAAAAACGCCGATTCTTAAGGCAATCGAAAAAAGGGCGATTTTCTGCAAACGCAAAAATCGATTTACCCAACTATTTTGCAAATAAGAAAGAAATAAAAATATTAATATTTTTTCTTTGTAACAGGGACTGAAAGGGGGTCTTAAAAATTCAAAGTGGAGCTACTAGGGCATATGGGGTATCATATGAAAGAGCGCTGTTTGCACATTCTCAAACATTTTTTTTTTGAGGCCGCATAGTTTTCGACTTTGATGAAAAATGTAAAAAAAATACCGTCCCCCCCCCCCTTCATCTCCGAAGTTTACAAAGAGAAAAATCTGAAATTATTCTATGTGATAGAAGTTTATACAAAGATTACAGGAAAAATAAAACGATGTCTCTAAATAGCACACTTTTTCAGGAATCGGAACGGAACCATCGGTGCGCGAGTCCGACTCGCTCTTGACCGATTTTTTTTTAAATTTCAATGTACCTACTCAGTGACACTCGCGCAAAAAAAGACGAATCTAACGACTTAACACTCTTCAAAATCGGTCAAGCCGTTTAGGCTACAGGAGGTCACAATGGAACGGACATACATACATACAAGCAAAAACCTTTCCCTCCTTCTGAGGCAGCCGGGTAAATAGTCAGTCAATGTCAAGTTTAAAGATCATTAAGTACCTATTTAGGTTATCTTAATCAAATAATAACTGAAATACAATTATTATATAAGAGATAAGCTAAATATCTTGTTTTGAGTAAGTAAATTGTGTGATAAGAAGTAAAATTATTTGTTGCCAACAGACGGAATATTTTTTAGGGTTGCGTACCAAAATGGTAAAAAGGAACCCTTTATGGTGCGACTCAGTCTGTCTGTCTGTCTGTCAGAGCTGGATATCTCAAGAACTACTAATGTTATCAACTTGAAATTTGGAAGAGTTTTAGATGACGTTTGCCCAACTATTTTGGAGATAAGAAAGAAATGAAAATATTTATATTTATTTGCAACAGGGACTGAAAGGTGTGTCTTAAAAATTCGAAGTGGGGCTACTAGGGCATGTGGGATATCATATGAAAGAGCGCTGTTTGCACGTTCTGAAACATTTTTTTTTCTTTTTTTTAGGCCGCATAGTTTTCGACTTTTGATTAAAAATGTAAAGAAAAATACCGTTCTCCCCTTATCTCGTTTTCATAGAGAAAAATCTGAAATTATTAAATTAAGTTTATATATAGATTACAGGAAAAATAAAACGATGTCTATAAATAGCACAGTTTTTCAGAAATCATCAACAAAAATTACATACAAATGATGGTACGGAACCCTCGGTGCGCGAGTCCTACTCGCTCTTGACCGGTTTTTTTTTTTCATTTAACCACCATGGCATCGTACACAGAGGCAGATTTGCAGTCTTTTATCGAAATCGAAACCGATTTTTTTTTTTCGCCTTTTCAGGTTTGGTCCCAAATCCGACGTTCGCACAGACGTAAAAATATCGCGGCGGGATTTTATCGCACACTGGAATTTCAACGCTCGGTGTTGAGCCGAGCATTGAGAATCCAACCTAACACAACAACAGAGTGCATCACAGTGCGTCGAACAAACACTGTTGGATTTTCAACTCTTGGCGGTAAGCAGTGTTGAAAATTCAGTGCGCGAAAAAAAATCGCCGCGATATACAGTGTGAGTCTTCATAAAGTGCACAAACTTAAGGATGTGGTGCAGACCATCAAACTGAACAACTTTTTCCCGGGGACCAACATCGTAATCGTGAAAAAAAAAAACAGTCGTCCCATACATTTGGTCCAGTAGGCATTGAAATTTAGTAAGGGACGACTGTTTTGTTTTCACGATTACGATGTTGGTCCCCGGGAAAAAGTTGTTCAGTTTGATGGTCTGCACCACATCCTTCAGTTTGTGCACTTTATGAAGACTCACACTGTATTTACGTCCGTGCGAACGTCGGCTAAAAGTTGTTCATAATGATGAGTCCAGTGACCCTTTAAGAGGATATTGGTCAATAACCAGTAAATCTGTGTATGTACCAAAGTGATTTAGGAAGATTATTGTTATACGATACGGTGTAGTGCGGCCCGGCATAATGTGCGCGAGCTTTTAGTTATACACTTGCGTGCAAAAAAATTGGCCCACCCCATGCTCTCTATTTGAGAGACGATAGCTCAAAGATATTAATGTATTTATTTTAATTATTTTATACTGTGTGAAGGTAGGTAAGATAAAGTTTATTTACACATACACATATACTTTGATAAAAGCAATATTCTTGACAAGATCGACTCGATTCTTCTGATGTTCTCATCAATCACTTTTGTTTGAAAAAACTGCGTGACTTTTTTTGTCAGTGAAGTTGACATAAGCTTAATTTTGTTTATTACTCTTCGTTTATTGATCATTTGACTTGAATTTTTAACCAACTTGAAAAAAAAAAAAAGAGGTTTTTCATTCGATCTGTATGTTTTTAAATTCGCGTTTTTCTCAAAAAGTAATGAATCAGTTTTGATATTTTTTTCACTTACGTAATCTACATACAGTCAGGAAGGTTTTAGTACACAATATGTTAGGTTATTGTTAATTAAGCTTGTTAAATTTTCACGTTTCATATCGAAGAGAATGGGGTGGATCGATTTTATTGCACGCAAGTGATTTAGGTACCTACTTTCAGTTATTTCTTCTTATCATCAGTTTTTTGTCAGATTGGCCGACCCTAATATTCTGGCTGCCCTAGGCCCGGGCCTATTCGTCGCTAATCTAACTAAGTGACGTACCTAACGGTTTCGAAGAAAATTTTACAGGGCAAGCTATTTTTCTTCTTTTTTTTTTGTAAACTGTAAGTGGATACCTATATCGGTCTCGATTTTTGCATTAACATGGGGACCGTAAGGCATAGGTACAGATACGCCGATTAGACAGATCGATTCGACTTGGAAAATGTATCAAACTATAGTTAGGTCGGCTATCGGCTTAGTCCAAAATGTCAGATACGTCAGTTTGTTAAATTAGCGACGTATTGTGCCTAGGGCAAATCCGCCACTGATCGTACACTATGCGACACAACTGCGACAGCTCGACGACAAGTTACATGCTCTGTGGACAAGGTGCTGGCTGTCGCATGCGACTGTCATCGAGTGTGCGCGTACCGTGCATCTAGACGCTGCGACAAGTACTTACATAACGAGAATGTGTACAATGCAATTCAACTAAGAATAGGAACGTCAGTCACCTCTAACTGTCAACTGAAACTAGAAATCTAAGGCTTGCAAAGTTTTGTACTGTTAGGTATCCTTATCCATTTTAGTTCTATTTTTGTTAAAATATGTCACAGACTTTGCAAATGTGTAAACAAGATCTGTGACAAGGTGCTGTTTTGCTAAATCTTCACAATATGGCGCAAGGTCATTCCTATTCTTAGTTGAAATGCATTGTACTTCCCTAGCCTGTCGTTGCGACTGTGTAACTCAACGCCCAGTGACTGAGTTTTGAACAAAATACATGAAAATTGAAGGCCGCAGCTTGTCGTTGCGTCTAGTCTAGGCGATACCATTTTATATTGGGTCTAGTTCATAATATCCACAGTCACTACATCGACGCCGACGGTCGCTGTATCGAAAACGTTCCACCGACGGGTTAATGAATCGACAGTACCCCAAATCGATGGTACGCTATCGGCAGTACACCAAATCGATGGTACGCTATATCGACAGTACACCAAATCGATTACGCTATATCGACAGTACACTAAATCGACGGTACGCTACATCGACAGTACATCAAATCGATAGTGAGCCGTATCGACAGCATACCCTAACGATAATACGTTGTATCGACAGTACACCATATCGATGGTACACTGCATCAACTGCCCGACCCGAGCCAGATTTAATTAAAAAAACATTTAAGCTTTTTTATTAAAGTTTTTAATCACAATTTGTTGAATTTGTATATTGCTTCTTTTTGAAGTAGGTAAGCGCGTATTCAAAAATAACTCGAATTTTCGAAGTAGGTATCTATCTTTCTTGTCTAGGCTGAATAAAAAAACAACTGAAAGTCGATAATCGCATGTTGCACATTTTTTAAAAGAAGAACTTCATAGTCAAAAATTACCAATTAAATTATCAATTATTATACTAGTACTAGTCTAAGGGCGAGACTGTCTAAGTTCTAACCATTTATTATCACCTGGTTTGCACTTTCCAAGTTGTAGAGTCTGCCATCTAGTAACCTTCTAGACTACTATATCGTCATCCCGACATCTATTATCTAGTAGCGGTACTATTTTGGGCAGATACCGTTTTATTTACCGACACAGCAAGGCGTGGCCATGATAACGCCATTCATTCGCCCAGAGACTAAGTAGTATTCATTAGCCATTCACTGGGAATGACTATTGAATGAGTGTGACCAGCTGTAGGGATAAATTATTAATGAAATGGTATTATGTCAATGAAACTAAAGTGATTTGAAAATAGTAATACTGGTAAACAATTAAATGAATTAAATTCAGCATGGTTTATTATAATTTACGTTTAATTGATTATAAGATAGAAAAACATTTAGTTTGTATTTTTTTATGTGGCATTACGAATCACTGCTCTTGTTCATTCACTCATTCACATTCAAACAAACCATTCAAACGGAATTTAAAAAAATAGGTTTTCTGTTCTGTTGTTGTGTGAACTTGTGTAAGAAATGATGCGTGTTCCGACAATGGAGTTTAAAATAAACTTTTATTTATCAGTATTACTGTGCTTTACAACAATTGGTGAGTAAAAACAGATAAATTAGAGCCCAATTTAGTATTTCAGCAAACTAAAATGGCGTAGTTTTCTGTATTTTTCTGTACCACGCCTTTTTGTTTTGTACGTTTTCAACTGTTTTGCGATTGTTGATTGACACACCCTTGCTTGACGATTATTTCTGAATGATTTGTATTACAATGAATAGCAACTTTAAAGTATCGTCGACTAAATAGTAGTCTGCTTTTGTTTCATTTGGCCAGTTTTCTATTTTACTTGACATTTCTTTTTCGATTTTTAAGTTTTCGGTAAACTTCTTGTTTTTTTTTTATTTTCGTACAATACTTTAACGTTCGTCATGGTATTTAAGAAATTAACTTCCTCTTTGTGTTTGAACATTGAGTTTGCTAAACAATTCATCACCCTATCTACTTAGAATGTAAAGAGAACAAATCTAATTAGAGAGATGTTTTGATGGTTATGGTTATATTTATGTAAATACATATTTCTCACTGTCGCAAATCATATTTTGATTAAGACACAACCTGACACTGACCTGGAAATTAGCAAAAAACGCAAGAAAATTTGAATTTTGCAGACTACCTTAAGTTAGAAGAACTTAATTCTACCCACTAATAAGCAATGTTAATGCATATTTTTTTATTTTACTAATAGAATTAAAACAACAAATATAAGAACAAATACCATAAACTAATCTAAAATAAAAAAGAACCTAAAACTAAAAACCATAGTAACTAAAATATATTATTAAAAGGAGTCCCTTTAGGCAAGGTTCCGAAGATACTGGCAGCGTTCCCCCTTTGAATAGCTAGACTAATTCTTTGTCCGAGGTAGCTGCCAGCTCTTCGGTCTCCTGTGACGTCGACCAACCTTTTCGTAATTTCATTAAAAAGCCTTATAGCGGTAGGACCCCACGGACCAAGGGTCTCGACACCGAATGGGACAAAATCATATTATAATAGTAAATTATTAAACAAATAGCCACTTATTTACACTAGTTAGGTACTCAATCTGCCTAGCCTTTTCCCAACTATGTTGAAGTCGGCTTCCAGTCTAACTGGATGTAGCTGAATACCAGTATTTTACATGAAACGATTTACACTAGTTACTAAATTAGATAAATAATTAACTTGCTCAGTTGGTTTCTGAGTTTTATCACCAGTTCATAATTAGGTTTCTTATTAGAAAGTTCTCAGTAGAAGATTTGTGCCTAGTTAATGGCAACAAACTCCCCATTTTATAGAACTTATGACATACCTAACGTTCTAGTTAAAAATGTTAGTAGATGTACAGTGACCTGGGACAAAATATTCACTGAACACCATAAAAAAAATCCCACACGCACACAATTACTACATCTGTTAGTGTTACTATAGCAGCCGAGTGCTGCAAGCAGGAATAGTCCTTACGGTGTTCAGTTTCAGTTTTCTCTGATGGTACAGACAACAGCACATCGGGTTTATACCAAACTGTCAAATTTTTCTGAATGATTTTAAACCTTAAAATGTGTGATGTTAAGTTCAAAATCTGATGAGAAAATTTGACAGTTTGTAGTTACTTGACCTGCTGCTGTATGTACAATGGTCCGCTTGAAGGACTAAGAGTGGAAACCAATCCCAATAACAGAACAGTCACTGCTACCGAACCTGTCAGCCTACCTACTAGTTTCTAGGTAAGGCGGATACTTAGTCAAGTTACCAACCATACTTTACTAGGTACCTTTTTAAACAGTTCTGGCCTGATAACACATAGCATTACACCTGTAATGCCCGAAGGGTTACGCAGTGGTGTTCCTAAAATACACAAACATTTCGCCAGTTTTGTTTCATTTGCCAGAACAAGGCATGGTGATAATGAGTAAAACTATTATTCCTTCAACTCATCACCGACTTCATCTGCCTAGCCTTTTCCCAACTATGTTGAGGACGGTTTCCAGTGTAACCGGATGTAGCTGAATTTCAGCATTTTATATGGAGCAACTGCCTAACGATAAGACGACGTTGTCGACTAATTTGGACTTCTGACAACCCGTAACGACCTTAAACCTACAACTAACTCAAATAATTTACTTTTCCAGCATCAGCACAAAGGACTCCGACAATATCTCACATTACTCAGGAACAGATCAGGGACATTGGTGGTCAGGTCGACTTGGACTGTTCCGTGCATTATGCGCAGGACTTCCCTGTTATCTGGGTAAGTTATTATTATTTATCTAAGTTTTCTAAATTTATTATGTAACTAGCTTCTGCCCGTAACTTTGTTGGTGTGAAATTTCTTGTCACCCCGGCCTACCCCGTCGCATCGCATCGCCTACCCGCGCTATTACTTCGTTTTTGCTTAGCGTTCTCTTTCTGACTTTTTAAAGGTCTAGCGTAATGTTAAATAGCCTTTAAAGCCAGGAATTAGGCTATCAAATGCAACAGACGACCCTCTGACCCGGCTGTGTTGACGTTCATACCTCGGGGTCACCAGTATAGAGGCATGAGGAACAGCCGGTCGATTCTGTAAAAATCTCACCGTGAAAACTTAGGTGAAGCGAGTTTGTTTTTGCTAGGAATTGACACTATTGACAGCTCACTCCACGCTCACTTCACCTAAGTTTTCACGGTGACATTTTTACAGAATCGACCGGCAGGGTGTAACGTTCATTCATTCCTTTACTGGTGACCAAAAACAATTTAGTCATCATCCGTAATACAGCGCATGAGAGATATTTCAACTTTTCGTAACTCTGTAGAGTAGGCACTAAATATCGAGGGGTGAAAGGCTATTTGTTTGAAGCGACATTTTACGAACTCTACAGGAGAGCCATTTAAAGATTCAAAATTTGGAAAAAAAATCGTTATGAAAAAACTACTGCTCTTACTTTAATGGGGATCGCAAATCTTTATTGCAAAAAAATCCCTTAATGTTTTGGTATAATTTTTAATAAAAAAACAGTTATGAGTTCGAAGATAAATGTCATTTAATACAAAATGATCTGTATCGTCTCATTTTTAGAGTAAAGTAAAATGATTCAACTTCTAACATTGTCACTAATCAGCAGCAGGCAAAATGGTTTAAGTGACTTTACAGTACTTATGCAGGAGAAAGCAAAATGATTGAATCGACGTTACTCAATAATAATAGGAATAGGCTATTTTGTTTAACTACGAACTGGGTTTTGTTAACGATACAGGCAAGTTGGCTTAAGCAACGATGAACATTCTCAGTGAGTTGTTTGATGTCTCAGGTTTCAAAAGGAGTTTATATAACTTGGTTGTTAATACAAGATAATAATGACATATTTATAGTAAGTTAAGAGGTATGGTTGAATAATTACTATGTCAGGAATAAAAAAAAAGTTCTGTTAATTAGAATTTTTTTATTACGTATCTTTAACTTAATTATCACTCAGTCTTAATGAGATCGTAAGTTTCCTTATACAACGTGTAATGCTAAATGCGCAAAACCTCTTAAGGGGTCATTGTACTCATCATTATGAACAACTTTTACTATGGGGCCAAACCTGAAATCGCGAAAAAAAAATCAGCTGTTCAGTACATTTTGACGAAATTTGCGAACATAAATGTACTGAACAGCTGATTTTTTTTTCGCGATTTCAGGTTTGGTCCTATAGTAAAAGTTGTTCATAATGATGAGTACAATGACCCCTTAAGAGGTTTTGCGCATTTAGCATTACACGTTGTATAAAAAAATAGAGCACAGTAAATCAAACATAACAAATTATTATTTTTTTTTTATAGAAAGCAAAATATTTATTTATTACAAAACAGAGATATGGCCGAATAATAAAAAACAAAACATAAATTATGGATATAAGTAAGCATTATTACCAAATCCATTTTCTAACCTAATTCCTCAGTCTCATCTTCAATATCAGTATCCACTAGTTGGTATTTAGCGTTGTTGGTTTGCAAATTTAAGTACTCAGTATGAAATATTTTTGGAATACCTACCGTTAGTGTCACATAGTTTCTTAAGATCGTTGTATTTAGATTTGGTAATTGCTAACGAAGTTTTATATTTGAGATTGAGACTCTTAGGTTTAGCATGTATTGGTATCTTTTCTTCCAGTGCATCATTCTTCATAGTATACTTAATTTTAATTTCATTTGGAGTAGATTTTTTAAATGTCGCCGTTCGGATTTTGCTAATTTTTCCAACCAGGTTTCCCTTGAAATATTTATCGGAGAGCTCTTCAAAGTTTTTGAAGTCAGTATGTATAAGATTTTCGACATAATAAGGCGCTGGCTCTTTTCGGGCTAGCTGGCACACTGTTGCCCACTGAGAAGGAGCCCACACTATCGTATTTCGCACGGAGTGCTCAATAGTCGAGTGGATGCTGTCTATAACTGTCATCTCCGTGTGTCCGGGGAGAAGAAAGTTCATTTGAATAGTTTCTAGATGTTTACATTGTAACAACGCGTTATGAACGGCAGCAAGGACAATTTTATTCTTATTTTGTCCGGGGCAAGAGTCGGAATATAAAATTAAAGTTTTTATTGTGGTTCGCGAATCAACGTCTCCTATGTATTTTTTGCAAAATAGTGCTAATTTCATTGGCCCCTCTCTTTCCTTCTGTTTCTCCCCAGACAAAACAGAAACCATTTCTTGTTATACTTTCATAAAAGCATAAATTATAAACCGTGTATTTTCGGGAGTAAAAAAGCAGCATACTGTTCCCATGGGGAGTGTTGAGAACCTTCTGGAGATCAAAAGATGCACACAAAATAGTAGGGTTTTCTTTGCCTAATTCTCTATGACATTCCTGGCGTTGTTTTGATGCTTGTTTTTCTTCTAAATGGGCCTGCAGTTCGGGACATTCAGATGGATTCTGGCCTTCAAAACGCAAACATTTTATGCATTTATCCTTCTTAGGTACGTGAAACCCTACATTAAAATCAGTATTAAATGTTTGTCGAAAGATTTTTTCACTCAAGACATCGACTCCTTTACTAGTTTGATCCTCTTTATAGATACGATACAGATTTTTGATGTTTTTAAATTCGGTTGGGAGGTACAGCCTTGTACTATCTTTGCGGCAATAATGCGATGGTAGTGCAGGTAAGCTTTTAATGAAGGTTTTTGCCGATTCCCTTACATTGTCTGGAGTTTTGTCGAATCGCTAGTTTTGCTGTTCTGCTTTTTCTAAAAAGATAATCAATGTGGTTATAGTTTGTCAACATAATTGTGTAGCATTAATACTTAAATAAAAAACCTGAACAAACCTGTTCATAATTTGTTATTGTTTCCGGATCACTGTTACATTTGTCATCAAATGTATTTAAAATACGTAAATCTTTGTTTTGGTCATGATAAGACGAGCTCTCTAAGAGTGTTACTGAAGAACTTCTTTTCGTACTGGGCTGTAACCGTTTTATTTTGTTTTCATTTTCATCACTTATGCGTTCAATCTTGCTTCTCAAATATTTTAGTCTTTTTGGCTCCATTGTGGGCTAAAAATTTAAGTAAACATAAATAACATGAGAACTGATAAGTAAAGCAACATCATAGGTTCCTATGTAGTAGGTACGTACATAGGAACCTACTATCGGCCGCAAGTCACTGATAACAAGACCAGGTATAGTATAAGCTGGCCTGTTGTTGCTAGCCAGTAAATTGCATACTTTTAAATTTAAGAATTGGTACACCATTACAAATAATTCAGTAACCGCGTGTATTTAAACAGTAACCGTTATTCACCTATTAATTAGGAAGGTAGTTAGTACAGCAGGCAGCTCGGCAGGTACTTACTATGGTAATAATGTATCAATACTTGCGATAAACAATACACAAACATTCGCAATCTACTATTTACATTAAAACATAAGTAATTTATTCATTTATAGACACAATATTAAAGTTATCATACTTACAAGTTTATTCTATTCGGTCTTATTCCAAACTACAACAGCGCGCGTCCTGTCTCCCGCCACACTCACGACTGACTGATGCGCCCGCGCGGGGCGGGATAGTAATAATACTGCCACGGTGTACGAAAACTATGCCAACATTTACTTGTTTTAAATTACATAGATTGTTATTGTCGTATTAAAATTGGATGGTTTAAAAGACAAACTATTTATATTATGATACAGGAAAAAATGATTTTAATCTAACCACTTGGTATTACATTTATCTTAAGTGACGTATTTAAAAAATGTGGATACTAACAAACTGTTCAAGCGACTAAGGAACCCAGTTTTGAGAACAGAAATATTGTTTGAAGCTCCAAACAGAGTGCAAAACAGTTGCAGCGAAAAGGGTTGAACCGACTGTATTAATGAATTTGGCTGACGGCAAATTGGTTGAAGCGACATTGCATAGTGTAAGTAGTCGCAAGCAAAATGTATGAAGGGACTTTTCGTCTAAAGTTAGGTATATCAAAAAACGATTTATCTGCCATCGAACTGAAATTTTAGGACGAGAATACCGGCTTATGCTCCGATTCTCTGTTTTTGTGTACAGCTTAAATGAAATACTAAAAAAATGTGGCAAATTTGATGTCGGATCATACATCATGTTTGAGAATTATGCACTAACATTGCATTGTTTTAAGCGCCATAAAAGTGCTCAGATTTGTACGTAACCCGGCTCAACCGACGCAGAAAAATTCGCTGAATCCGAATATGTATATAACTCATATCGTCCAAAATGTCGCTTCAAACAAATAGCCTTTCACCCCTCGTTTTCATCTGTGTTTATTCTAATTCCATTTGTTTGTTTCTCTGATAAAATGTAATGTTTTTGAAAACAATTAATTAAGTATATCTCTTTCCCAAGCGATAACATTAATGAGCACATACTTTGGACATATATGTTATTTGTTGTTATTAAAGAAAAGATATAATTTATCACTTAACCTTTGACAGTTACCATCTATTTACAGGGTGTATTAGAAATGCGTGGTTAAACTTAAGGGTGTTGTCAAACAAAACAACTTTCTCCATGGGACCAACATCGTAACCGTGCAAAAATAACAGCCGTCCCATACATTTGGGTTGAGTAGATATTGAAGTTTTGTATGGGACAGTTGAAAGGTTGAAAGTTATAACAGTTAACGCGAAAAACGGCCGTTTTTGTGTGCATATGAAATTTCAAAATGTTCCATATCTCCAGACAAACATTTTTGTCTTGTCAAAAACATAGATTCTGTAATAAAAAAAACTTACATTTAAGTATATTCTTCTGACAGCAACAAGAAATCTTCTTAAAAACTTTGCTTTAACTTAAAAGTGCACACAAATGACTACTCTTGAAGATGGTTCTCTTTGAAATGAAAACTTCTTTATTTAAACACTGATTTAGAATAATGCCCCTACTACAACAGACTATTAATATTTACATAGGTTGTTTTTAGAGATCCTTAAGATAAACAAAATGTTAACATTTTTATGGTGAACATAGATAGAGGAGCTTGTGGCTAAGTATTACCTAACAGCCGCAAGGGTCGATCGTCCGTGTATGGGTGACCATACACGGACTTTTTATTCCCTGATTGGATAGGCATAGGTACACAAGCATAGTTTTTTATGGTGAACATAGATAGAGGAGTTTGTGGCTAAGTATTACCTAACAGCCGCAAGGGTCGATCGTCCGTGTATGGGTGACCATACACGGACTTTTTATTCCCTGATTGGATAGGCATAGGTACACAAGCATAGTTTTTCCCCTAAAGCTGAAATGGGTCATTCTACTTTATGAACAACTTTTAACATGGCACCAACCTGAAAATCGTGAAAAAAAAAACTGCTGTTCCATACATTTTGTCGATCTATATCAGTGAACACAGATGTATGGAACAGCTTTTTTTTTACTACACTAAAACGACTACGTTGTCATGTATTTAAGGGGGGATGCGCTGAGGTAGCCCGCGAAATTCAAATTTTCTTGCGTTTTTTGAAAATTTGCAGGTCAGTGTCAGGTTGTATCTTAATTAAAAAATGATACGCGACAATATACAATATGTATTTCCATAATTTTAACCACAAAAATCATCAATACATCTTTTTAAGTTAAATTTCCTCTGTATTCATCAGACCAATCCAGACGAAATGTAACTTGGAGTGATGTATTGATGATTTTATGGTTAAAATTATGTAAATACATATTGCTTATTGTCGCGTATCATATTTTAATCAAGATACAACCTGACACTGACTTGCAAATTGCAAAAAAACGCAAGAAAATTTTAATTTCACGGGCTACATCAGCGCATCCCCCTTAAGGCTTGTCCGTCGCAAAAAGCGCAGTCACTCTCGGACTGCATAGAAAAGAAAGGGAAGCGCGATGACACAACGCTTGCAAAATATGAAGTACAATGCGTTTCAACTAAGAATAGGAAAGTCAATGACCTCTAACTGTCAACTGAAGCTAGAAATCTAAGGCTTGCAAAGTTTTGTAGTGTTATTCTTATCCATTTTAGTTCTGTTTTTGGAATTTGTTTTTATTAAAATATGTCACTGACTGCAAATGTGTAAACGAGATGCTATTTTGCTAAATCTTCACAATATGGCGCAAGGTCATTCCTATTCTTAGTTGAAACGCACTGTAATTATCGATTTACAAAAAATCTGTTGATTAAACTAAAAAAGTAATGACAATAAATCATTCCTTGTTAGCTTGTAAAGAACTGTATAAATTTATGAACACTTTTAATGAAAACTGTAGGAGTAATATGGTAACAACTCGAAAAAATAGACCGAAATAGACCTGGATTTAGGTTTTTTTTCCCTTAGTTCTACAAACTGAAATATATTTCAGGACACATGAAATCACTTCTTATATTGTAGATTGCTGTGTATTTTTTCCTATTAGAAAGATGCTACAGTTATTGTAAAAGATGGTTACAAAGTTACTTAGTTTCGCCGTATTTTAGGAAGGAGCAGCCAACATCACGTATCGACGGTGAAGTACCAATATCTCGTTAACTGAAATTTTTCGAGAAATTCTCTTTTTTTTTATTTTGAATTTAAAGGCGTCATTCGCTTGTTTTAGTGAAATCTCCTAGTGTATTTTCAGTTGCAACAGCAGCAGCATTAAGTTACAATGTGGAAATAGGTACATACCTCGGAACTAAACCAACGGGTCTATTTCAAGTGTCTATTTTTCAGTTTGTGTAAATTTTTGACTTTGTCAGTTAGGTGTTATTGGCACTTCGCCGTCGGTATGCAATCCTCGAACAGTCAGGCAGAGGTGTACTGGCGAAATCGCCAGTTATGTTTGTAAGTCCCATCGAAGTTGAGCAAGCCAGCCAGGCACAAATCCAGACTCCGGGAAATTCCTAATGGAAAAAAACAACAATATTACTAAACACTCACGCACTTTTGAATAGCCGTATAAGTCGTCGTTGATATGGCCGTAGTCACTAATTCGTCACTTCACCTGATTGTCCTTGGTTGAATCACCAGCTCGACAGTTGCAGCCCCCGTATGCACCTGCAGGATCGTGATAATTTGAATTCCTCCACAGTGGCTGAATTTTTCCCTCCACCGGCACTATTCTGGTTTACAAAGAATTCTTCGTTCTGAAACTTTGATTGACACATGATGATATTTTTTGCAAATAATGTGCAGAATGTGAAAAAAAAAAAAAAAAAAAAAAAGATTGACGAGTATCACGCAGAGCACAGTCCAAACTAAACGCGAACATGATTCGATTTCCCGCTCGAATGGCAGGGTCGCCATATAAGGAAGGGATTTAAGGCGCAGATTTCCTGAAAACGATCAAAAAGGTGGTTTTTTAAAGCTGTCATAAACCGTAAATAATTTTGACATGTAAAAAAAATATGATATATCCAAGAAAACATAATTAAACATACTGTAATGCACCAAAAAAATCTTTAAACATACCTCCTAATAATCTTTAAAAGCTGTTTATCTCTTCATTAGCAATTATAATTATAATTACAAATATACCATGAAATGTCAAATTCCAAACTGCATCCAGTGATGGATTTCTTTTTATTAAATAGTTAACTTCTAATTTTATACGATTTTTTTTGCACTTTTACGACATAATTCCGGTGCGCGTGAGAATCTTCTATCTCGTGCGTCAAACTAGACAGCCATAAAGCCATTTCACTTACACACCGAGCTAAACCAAGCTTGGAACCAGGGCCTTAAACACAATGAAACATCTCGAATGCTGGTTAGATACTGCGTATATTTGGTCCATTCATTGACAATATAAACACACACACACTCTTACTATACTATACCACAGCCCCACCTGGGAATCGAACCAGGACCTTATGCTCAGCACTCAGCAGTAGCGTTCTAGTAGAACGGCGAGGCAGTCAAGTATTTAGTCAAAGAAACTACGGAACCCTCGTCCCATACAAAATTGTATGCCTTTAAAAAGTACTTCCAAAGACTAAATTGCTCTTCATTGATTCAAGGATATCTTTAAATAACTTGACACTTGTGTCATTTTAGCCATTGTGTTTAAATTATTATAACACTTTTGCAATGTTTATTTAGTGATTTTTCGAGTTATCGCCGCGTAAAATCTTCATAACGTGATGATTTCTAATGGTTATAAGTATCTAACAATATAAAAGTGACTCCATCTGAAATATTTATTTATTTAACTTTATTTCAGGCACATTACCCATAATTTGTTAGTATAATTTAATTAAACTATGTTAGTATAATCAATTTAGGACACAAACATAAATAATATATATATACTTATATAAATAAAAAATGGGTGTCCATACGCGCGAAAAACATAACCCCTCCTTGGCAGTCGGGTAAAAAGTTTTATCTGTTTTTGAGATGAGTTAAATAAATGACACAATAAAAATGTGTTTTTAGTAATCAGGCACCTGTTAAATTAACATTATTTACGAGTTCGCAAATTGATTACTTACATTTTTCATAAAAGCATCTTTTCATTTAATATACTTAAAAATTAGGTCCCGTGTGAGCGAGAGAGGTCACAAAATGAGACAGCCCTCAGTGGCGACAATGTAAGTAATTCGTGTCTTTGCCCCCCCAAAGACACGGACTACTTAATTGTTTAGTTTGAAGCTCACTGACAAAATAATACTTTGTAACCTAGCTGGTAATATTTTTACCCGACTACAGCAAAGCAAAAAGGAGGGTTATAAGCTACTCATGTTGTCTCATCCTGTGTTTAATCAATGTCTGCTTACTGGATAATAAACTTTGTTTCTATTTTTCTTTGCAGGTAAAATACGATCGTTATAAGACAATAGAATCCATCCCCCTGTCCAGCAATGCTGGTCTGATCATCAAGGATTCCCGGTTCTCTCTAAGATTCGACGATGCAACGGCCACTTATACACTTTCCGTAAGTTTTTTTATTAGGTACCTATGCTATAGTCTGACAACCAGTCTTACCAAGGGGTATCGTGTTGCCCAGCAACTGGGTTGTGGAGCATCATCATCAGCCTATAATGTTTCCACTGTTGCGACGCAGGCCTACTCTTGGTGAGGGAGCGGGCCTTAATCCACTTTTTCCCTTTGTCACTTTCATGATTTTAAAGACAAATACGGTAAAATACTTGTACTTACATATGGAAAGTGATTCCATGATTTACATGGCTTCGGTTTTTACAAGAAACCACTGAACAACTCGGCATTCTTATAAATTGTCACGGTCACAGTCGAAAGCGCACTCATGAATGGCTCATACTGAGCATGTCGCGCAGACACAGATTCGCCCGCTTGCCAGTTCTCCTGTTTTTTTTATATTTCTATGATACCAACAGATCAAGGATATCCAAGAGAACGATGCTGGTTGGTACCAGTGCCAAGTGCTGATGTCTATCAGTAACAAAATAACGGCTGAAGTAGAGTTACAAGTTCGACGACCCCCCATTATATCTGACAACTCTACGCGTTCGCTTGTGGCTAGCGAGGGAGAGAGTAAGTAGAATTTAGAATATTTTTTACTATAATCACAGATTATAAAAAGCGACTTGCTACGACACAATAAAGTGCAATTCAGGTCGCACTACGCTTATTACCTACATTTATATTCACCTACAAGTTGCCTCTCTTTCTATCGCGTAACTCTTATAGCTTCTGACTCGTTAGGGTTGTGTTCTTTTACGACGCGGTGCGTGACATAGGCTACTTTATATACCGAAAAAATGTAGTGTTCCCGTGGGATGAGCAATTTCTTGCCTCAAAAAATGTGAATATTTTTCTCACAAACTGCTGGTAACACCGCGGGCCGCAGCTAGTCTATTACTTAAACACACCTAATTCTTTGGATAAATCATTATTTTTTATTTAATTATGATTTTCTTCACCTTCAGGTGTCCAGATGGAATGCTACGCCGGTGGGTTCCCGCCGCCGAAGATCTCTTGGCGTCGTGAGAACAACGCCATCTTGCCAACCGGTGGATCTATCTACAGGTAAATTAATCTGTGGCGGCATCTACATCGCCACATACGAACTACGCATCACGCTGACATGACGTCAAGCAATACTGCATCGCGCAATTAGAGTTTACCGCGCGACTAGCATATAGAACGTGTAACGTTAAACGCGCAAAACCTCTTAAGGGGTCATTGTACTCATCATTATGAACAACTTTTACTATGGGACCAAACATGAAATGGCGAAAAATAAATCAGCTGTTCAGTACATTTTGACGAATTATGCGAACATAAATGTACTGAACAGCTGATTTATTTTTCGCGATTTCAGGTTTGGTGCCATAGTAAAAGTTGTTGATGATGATGAGTACAATGACCCCTTAAGAGATTTTGCGCATTTAACGTTACACGTTGTATACAACGTCCCGGGCAGAAGCCCACCAGACACGACACCCGTCTGGTCGGAGGATCCTCCCTTTTCTATGGAGGATGAGTGAACTTTACACCCTGTTCCTCATGCCTCTAAACTGGTGACCCCGAGCATGAACGTCAGCGCAGCCTTCGTGCAACTCCTTCAGCGTGACGTCATCAGCATCACTTCCTCAAGCTTTCGAGCGTATCTAGCTAGGCAAAGACCTCCTTTTCCACAAATAGTACTTTGTCCTTTGCTTGTGGCTAAGTAATAACAGCCGCACGGGTCGATCCATCAGGTTAAGCTACGCTTGCCGGGGGTTGATGTTTGACCATCTTTACATACCGAGACTCCTCCGTGCCTCGGAAACCACGTTAAGGTGCTGGTCCCGGCTGTCATTCGTGGATCTTTGATAGTCGTTACGGGTCGTCAGAAGCCCGAAAGTCTGACAACCAGTCTTACCAAGGCGTATCGTACCCAATTACTGGGTTGTGGAGGTCAGATAGGCAGTCGCTCCATGTAAAATACTGGTATTCAGCTGCATCCGGTTAGACTGGAAGCCGGGCCCAACATAGTTGGGAAAAGGCTAGGCAGATTGATTGTACCTTCGAGATATTAATTATTTTTTTCAAAAAAAATTTATACATAATAAATTATAATTATTAGGTAATACTTAGACCCTACACATACATAATAGATTATTATTAATACACCCATCTCTTTCTAATTACAGAGGTAACATCCTAAAAATCGCGGCGGTTCACAAAGAAGACCGCGGTACATACTACTGCGTAGCTGAGAACGGAGTCGGCAAAGGAGCAAGAAGAAATATCAACTTAGAAGTGGAGTTTGCTCCTGTTGTGACTGTACCCAGGCCGAGGTTGGCGCAGGTAAGATAGAATTGTCATGGCGTAAATATCATTAAAATTGGTTCAGTAATTTTTGGAAAATTCGCGGACATTACACTCAAGAGCCCCCGCAGCAGGGTTGATAAAAATCATGATTGTTTTGTTTCTGACATTTCTGACAATTTTTTTTTTATCGGTAAAATCATAATTTTTTTCATTTCTTTTTTTTTTGTATTTTATATGTCATAATTTTCGACGTAAATGGTAGATTTTTACTTTACAAACTTGACAAATATGATTAGAATCACTAAATCTCTCTAAAATCAAATTAACTTATTGAATGACTTTTCGAACGAAAATCAACTTTATAGGTACACAAAAATCGTATATTTCTGTGTACCTATAAAGTTGATTTTCGTTTTGGTTAGATTAGTTAATGACTATGTTTTTAACCGACTTAAAAAAGGAGGTTCTGTATTCGACCCGTGTGTCTATGCGTAAATAATGTGCGCGACAAGCTTGTCTGACAACTAGTCTTACCAAGGGGTACCGTATTACCCTGTTACTGGGTTGTGGAGGTCAGATAGGCAGTCGCTCCATGTAAAATACTGGTATTCAGATGCATCCGGTTAGACTGGAAGCCGACCCCAACATAGTTGGGAAAAAGGCTAGGCAGCTTGGTTATTACTGTATTATTTATTTCAGGCCCTACAATACGACATGGATCTGGAATGTCACGTGGAAGCCTACCCACCGCCCGCTATCACTTGGCTCAAGGATGAAGTGCAGCTATCCAACAACCAGCATTACAGGTAAATATCTTACACCTTAGTACTTGAACATATTCATAACTTTTGTCTTTCCCGAAGGGGTATAGTGTACCCATTAACTGGGTTGTAGAAGTTAGATAGGAAGTCGCTTTTGCCCGCGGCTTCGCCCGTGTAGATATCGGAAAATATCTCACGGGAACGTTCTAGGGAAATCCTTCCTTATTCCTTGTCTACATTATAAAGGGAACCTCTGTGCAAAATTTCAGCTTTCTAGGTTCAAGGGTTTGGGATCGCCGTTGATGACTCATCAACGAAAAGTCGCCGTTGATGACTCATCAAGAAAGTTAGGACTTATCTTTTTATTTATACAACGTGTAACGCTAAATGCGCAAAACCTCTTAAGGGGTCATTGTACTCATCATTATAAACAACTTTTACTATGGTACCAAAAATGAAATCACGAAAAAAAAATCAAAGTGGGTCATAATGATGAGTACATTGACCCCTTAAGAGGTTTTGCGCATTTAACGTTACACATTGTATAAATAGATAGGAGCTCATGGCTAGGTTATCTAGCGACGAGTTGCGTTTTTTTCCTTTTGAGGTACGGAACCCTAAAAAGATAAGAGTAATCAGAAAAATAAAACAAAATTGATCTAAGTACATAATATAATCACAAGCACAAACAAAATAAGCAGTCGGCAAGAAAGTACAATTCTATCAGTAGTTCACGGCGCCTCCAAAATAGCCATTTAAACTGTATATGTATTGTGGTTGTGAGATACGTATCTTGCAGGCATGTATTTATGCAGAAGTTCATAGATTTCTTGTTTAAGGTATTGGAACGTTATTGTACTGCATGGGCTCACATACCCAGCATCTGAAAAGTAAAAGTATACAGGGTATAAGTGTAAACAGTGGCAATCTTTTAAGGGGTCATTGCACTCATCATTATTAGCAACTTTCTATGGGACCAAACCCGAAATCGCGAAAAAAAAATGTACTGAACAGCTGATTTTTTTTTTCGCGATTTCAGGTTTCGTACCATAGTAAAAGTTGTTCATAATGATGAGTACAATGACCCTTTTAGAGGAAATCAACTATTAAAAAAAAAAAAAAAATATATTTATTTATTTAAAATTTCACCATGTATATACCCGCGCTAAAGCGGGATGTGTGGCCTCACTCTTCTCAGACAACACTGAGAACAAGCTCACACATACCGTAAAATGGTGGCCTCATTATGTGTCAGAGGTGTCAAAACGGAACAGAAACGCGATCATCTTTTCAGGCGATAGGGCGAATCTAACGATTTAATTCTTTGTAATTAAGAGGAAATGGGGGCAGCCAGACTTTTGAAAATTAGGTATTTTAAGAAGGTATTGCTGTCGCTCTGCGAGCGCTCCGCCCTCGAATTCGTGCGATAAGGACAACTGCAGATTCGACTAAATAGCCTATGTAAAAAGTCACATTTCGAGGTTTGGCTCTCGCCTATTTCCTGCTCCAATATTGGACCAATTTAAAAGATATTTCATAAACTGAATAAAAAGGATATATACTATGCCCCTATGTTTTTCTTTTTTCGTTAATATTTGTGAAATTGGTACACTAGGCGTCTGTTGACAGCGGTCTGAATAGGCAATTTTGAGCATTTTTTGAGGGTTCTAGTTCTTATAAAAATAATATATCATCAAAAAGGAAAACATAGGGGCATACAAGTAGGTGATATTTATATTTCTGTAAAAAATCATTGCTTTATGGTCATTAACCAGAAAGAAAACAGGCGAGAGCCTTTGTATCGTTTTGTATGGAGAAAAGAGCACCCACGTTTCCTCTTAAGAGCCATTTCACAAAACTTCAATATTATAGTCGTAGTAAAATAATGCGTTTACGATACGGGAGCTCGCACATCATACAAGTCCATAAGTTAGAATTGACCTCAAACCTCATGATTTCATGAAATCGCTAGATTTGAGGTCAATTCTAACTTATGGAGTTCTATTGCTGATTCTAATGATTATAATTCTGTAAAACCATATTAGTTACGGCCGCTCAACATACAACTTGACACTGACCTGCAAATTGCAAAAACGTAAGAAATTTTGAATTTCGCGGACTACTCTGGCGCTTTCGCCGTTACAAATGGGTAGTCAAATCATTACTTTTTTACACAAAAGTATGTTTGTTAAATAAAATGCTTTGCATTCTTAAAATGAGTAAAAGTAGTAAAAAATTTTACTTAGTTACATTTATGTACCTATCTAAATAGTACATTTAGTTTCCTTTGGCAATGTTACAGACACCCTTCTAAATTACTGTATCGGGACAACCTTCTGGAATCTGCTGTTGGCTGTCAACAAGGTGACCCCCTCGGGCCAGTGATTTTTAGTTTAGCCATTCACCCAATTATTCGACATCTAAATTCCAAATTTAACGTTTGGTATCTTGATGATGGAACCTTGGGAGGCGATGTAGAAACTGTTTTAAACGATCTTCAATTTTTAAAAAATGAACTTCATTCCATTGGCCTTGATCTCAACCTTTCGAAATGTGAACTATTTTTAGCGGACAGTACTGACAGACAACTAACCCTTCCTAAATTTAATGCAATAGCCCCAGAAATCAAAATTATCGAAAAAAACTCTCTTCGTCTCCTCGGGTCTCCAATCTATGAAAATTCTTTTCCTCTTTTTATTGAAGAAAAAATTCAAAATTTCAACGACGTTTCGGAAACATTATTCCAAATTAACATGCATTCGGCCATAACATTAATTCGTTACTGCTGTTTTGGCCCTAAATTAACATATTTCCTTCGCGCTTCCCATTTATGGAAGCACACTCACCTTTTAGACGAAATGGACAAAATTATCCGGCATACTTTAACTTTGATCTTAAATGTGGCCTTGGACGACCGTGCTTGGGCACAAGCTACTCTTCCCATCCGTATGGGAGGCCTCGGCGTCCGCAAAATTTCTAGTATTAGTTTACGCGCGTTCATATCCTCGGTCCACGGCGCAGAGAAATTAATCAGGAAAATCCTAGCCTCCACACTGGTTAATTTTGATGTGCCTTGTTTCACCGAGGCTATGGATGCCTGGAAACTCGCTTGCCCGAATTCAGACCCACCCGACAATCCATCTTCCCAGAGACGGTGGGATGAGCCGCTCTGCAGAGTAGTACAGAACAATTTACTTGACACGTCTGCTAATACTGCGGAGCGTGCGCGCCTGCTTGCTGTGGGCAAGTGGGAGTCGGGTCTGTGGCTTCATGCGCTACCGTCGTCGAACATTGGCACTTTGTTCGACGACACTACTTTCCGCCTCGCTGCTTCCCTGCGACTTGGAGCTCCTTCGTGTTCTCCTCATCGCTGTCACTGTGGCGAAGTTGTCAGCAGCCTCGGACACCACGGCCTGTCTTGCAGCCGAAGTGCGGGTCGCTTAGCGCGGCACGCTAACATCAATGACATCATCCGACGAGCCCTTGTCACCGTCGGCGTTCCAGCTGTATTAGAACCCAATGGCTTGGCACGCGACGATGGCAAGAGACCGGACGGCATGTCATTATTTCCATGGAAGGTGGGAAGGCCTTTAGTGTGGGACGCAACTTGTGTCGATACTCTTGCGCCATCCCATCTTCCTGGCTCGGCGTGCTGTGCTGGCACTGCTGCTGCGGCTGCGGAAAACCTCAAGCGGCGGAAGTATAATAACCTTATCGGTAATTATATTTTTGAGCCGTTTGGGGTTGAAACCCTTGGGCCGTGGGGTCCGAGTGCTCATAGTTTGTTTAAGGAAATCTCCAAACGGCTTGTTGACACTTCCCGTGACCCAAGGGCTGGCTTTTACCTTGGCCAGAGGATTAGCATTGCCATACAACGTGGCAATGCCGCCAGTCTCTTGGGTACTCTACCAGTCGACAGCGATGCGGAGGAATTTTTCGACGCCATATTTTAGTTTTTTATTAGTTTTAGTTTAAGATATTATATTTTTAAGTTATTTTAGCTTATTTTTAAGTATATTGAAATAAAATACACAGAATATAATAGTACATTTTGATACAAGTGGAGAACGTTTGTTATTGCATTCAAGGCGGAATTAACACCCGAGCCGTAGGCGAGGTTGTTGTAGAGGCGAGAACTGCAATAACAAATGTTCACTTATATCAAACGACGTTTTTCAATACTCTTTTGAAGAAATAAAACAAAATAACGACAAATATTTTTGTCATGAATTATTGGGAAACTATGGTTTATATTTTCTTTTTTTTTTCGCGCTTTGCTTTCGCCAGGTTGAAGGAGAAGCAAAGGTATAAAGCCAATAAACAGCCTAATATGAAAAATAGAAAATTCAAATATTTTTGAGTTTAGAACACATACAAATATTAATTTGTTCATAAAGGTTTTTTTATTGTAATAATCATGGTTTTTGATGATATTCTATTTATAACCATTATTTAAACATTCAAAAAATATTAACGCCGTAAAGACGCTTAAATCTCTTTGCCGAGATTTTAAAAAAACATTCACCTCCGAATAGAGAGTTGTGAATAGAGGCATTGAACCAATTTGGACTAAGTATAGGTATAAGTTATCTGTGGCAATTTTTATTCCCGCACACGTGTTGGAAAATGAAAAATCGCACGCGTGTGAAATACGTTGCATTGTGAACCTAATCGTAGTGCGATATGAACCAGTTTTCGAGGAAGTGTATTGAAAATTATATTTATTTATAGTTCAGAATCGTACCTTGCACATCTATCAACAATTCGGCCAAAAAACATTTTAAGAATGCAAAGCATTTTATTTATGCAAGCCAACTAAGAATAGGTTCGCGCTTGCTGCCAAATTCACACGATAGCTGTCAAATTAGTGCTGCCGATAGCTGTCAAATTAGTACTGCCGACTGCTGTCAAATTTACGCTTTGGGTATGAAGTTCGCGAGTATTGCGGCACAAAATGGCGTCTTGACAGTATTCATTTGGCTCGCATATTAATAAACATACTTTTGTGTAAAAAAGTAATGATTTGACTACCCATTTGTAACACGCGTCCTTATACTAAAAACTTACCCGTATAAATGAATGAACAAGAAACTAATAGTATCAACGTTACGCTGAACAACTTCATTTTGCTAATTATACGTTCGCGCAGTAACTAATGCTGTTCGTTAATGATTAATTAAATTGAAAGTAAAGGCGTTAGCTATCATATAAAAGGTAATATTGCGTGTTCGAAGTCATGCATAATAGGGAAAATGCGTTATGAAGTAGGTATTGTTATCTTATTGTTAATAAAACAGTACAACTCGCTAACTACTTAACTAATAATTCAATTGAACACATTAAGGGGCCGTATACGAAATTTTGTTGATTTCGCTGATTTACGTGATTTTACAGACGCAATTTTACAGTCAAAATATTGTTTTTCTATAAGTTTTAATGCACAACATAAAAGATAATTGCAATTATGATCTAATGAATGATCTACTTTTTAATTTTGCGTCGAGTTTATTATGCGAGAATTAAGTTTGTGGCGGCATCTACATCGCCACATATGAACTGCGCATCAATGACATGACGTCACGCAAACCTGCATCGCGCAATTAGAGTTTACCACGCGACTAGCATATATACAACATCAACCGTCGCAACACCCGTCTGGTCGGAGGATCCTCCCTTTTCTATGGGGGATGAGTGAACTTTACACACTGTTCCTCATGCCCCTATACTGGTGACCCCGAGAATGAATGAACGTCAGCGCAGCCTTCGAGCAACTCCTTCACCGTGACGTCATCAGCTTCACTTCCTCTAGCATTCTAGCGGCGAGTCACAGCCAGCCAGCATCCACGGCTTCAACTGGTATCCTGACCACCAGCATGCAGCGGACGCGCATTCCTGGTCATCACCTTCAGCCTCAACCCAGCGCTGTACACTCCGACTCACTGGAGCATAACGCAGCGCCACCCCGACTCACTGGGGTATCACCGCAGACAGTTCCGACTCACCGTGAACTATGCGGCACCCGGTTCCGACTCACTGGAACCACAACTGGCACTGGCAAGCATCGCAAGATACACGACTCAGCCCACTATCGACCTCCGGTCTCCGGAGCGGAGTGATGTGGCGGCATCTACATCGCCACATACGAACTACGCATATCAATGACATGACGTCACGCAATCCTGCATCGCGCAATTAGAGTTTACTACGCGACTAGCATATATACAACGTCCCGACATCAACCGTCGGGCAGTAGCCCACCAGACACAACACCCGTCTGGTCGGAGCGGAACGGGGTGTAAAGTTCACTCATCCTCTATTGAAAAGGGAGGACCCTTTTCAATAGAGGATGAGTGAACTTTACACCCCGTTCCTCATGCCTCATGTTGTTATTGTTGTTTTAAAAGATTTTAATGGAAAATTTATTGCATTTTATTTTTCAGGAAATGGATTGATTTTGAATTGTAGTTAGTGGCAGAGATATCCATTAGCCTCGTTTTTGCTCCTTTTTGGAGGAAGTGCCCGATCAATAATCCCCGACGGTAAAATAATTCTATAAAGTCGTAAAACCTGTATACCAAGTTTCGTCCAGATCGGTTGTAAAATACGACCTGTAGAGGAGTAGCAACACTGAAAACGCGTATGCTACTATGACTTAGGTACGGAGAAACTTCACCATTTTAAAGATAATTTATTATTTACAAACTTACGTGTTTTAATATAATACCTTTAGTTTTGGGTTATTCGCGAAATTCCCTTTGTTTTATGTGTAATAAATTAATAATGCGTCTAATTTGCGACAGCGCTCCTTGATGGGCGAGTTCTATTACTGGGTGGACACACGATGCGTTGCGTGAGCTCAGCACAGAACACGCAAGCTAACCACTAAAGGACGTTGGTACTGCGTCGTAAGGGCAAGTCCGTTAAGGGCCTACATCCAAGCGTAGTTTAGCTCGGTGTGTAAGTGAAATGGCGTTCGTTATGTCTGTCTAGTTTGACGCACGAGATAGAAGACTCTCTCGCGCACTGGAATTATGTCGTAAAAGTGCAAATAAAATCGTATAAAATTAGTTATCCATCACTGGGTGCAGTTTGGCATTTGAAAAATGGTACATTTTTAATTTTTAATTGTAATTATAATTGTTATTGAAGGGATAAACCGCTATTAAAGATTATTAAGAGGTATGTTTGAAGAATATGTTTAAATAAGTTTTGAGTTCCATCACTATATGCGAAAAGGACTTGCAAATATCATATTTTTTTATTTGTCAAAATTATTTACGGTTTATGAGATACACAGCTTTAAAAAACCACATTTTTGATCGTTTTCAAGAAATCTCCGCCGTAACTTACGTTATGGATATGCTAAAGTATGGATTTCTTTCTCCCCCAGAATCTCTCACTTCGCGACAGCAGACGAGTTCACAGACACGACTATCAGGGTCATTACAATTGAGAAGCGTCAGTACGGCATCTTCAAATGCAAGGCTCAGAATAAGCTGGGGACTGACGAGGGCCAGGTCGACTTAGTTGGTGAGTAACACTTAGAATGTTATATAAGTACAGAGACAGAATTGATGGGTTCTTTGTTTTGAGTTGCATAAAGGGAAAAGGTGTTTTTTTTTTTTTTAAATACAATATACTTAAATTCTTTATTTAATTAAGGTGATTGCGCTGTATAGCCCGCGAAATTCAATTTTTTTTGGAATTTTTTTTCGTTAACCATAAAAATCATCAATACATCTCTAAGTTAGATTTCGTACAGATTTGTTAGATTTCGTTCGTTTGACGAATCTGCACGAAATCTAACGTAAAAGATGTATTGATGATTATTATGTTTAAAATTATATAAATACATTTGTTTTATTTCCGCGTATCATACTTTGATCAAGATATAACCTGACACGGACCTGCAAATTGCAAAAAACTCGAAAAAAATTGAATTTCGCGGGCTACCATTGCGCATCATCCTTAAGCTTCCTTTGATTTTGACAAGCATATATTTTTGTATTTAGTAATTTTTCTGATATTGCTTCAAAATATATTTAAATTCTATGTTAACATTATAAAACTTGCGCATATGTTAATTAAGGTAAACCGCAGGTCAGTGGTTCCAGTATCAGATTCAATAGAATAAAAGGCTAGCTGGTTATCTTCTATACTTCATCGGGTTAGGTAATTAACTAAAGGTAAACAAAAATACCGGCCAAGTGCGTGGCGGACTTCGCACATTTTTAGGGTTCCGTACCTAATCTAATTTATCAATATGTTGGTAAGTATTTGTTAGTAAAATGTACGTAATAATAAACATTAGGTATCACTAAATTTGAATTTCGTGTCAATGGGAAGTTAAAAAATTCTTCGGAACAAAATTTTGTAAAAAAAAAAGCTGGCTTTGATGGCTTCTCATTCCTTTGATTTCCAATAGTTTTTAAACAAAAATACAGTATTTATCTACTCAACGAGTTCTAAACAACGATACCCCATGCTGTATGGGACACCCCCTTAAAAACATTTCAAAATAATTGTTTGACAATTTGTATGGCTTTGGGTCAACAAGATGCATAAACTGAAAATTTGAAGACTGTAGCTCCAACCGTTAGGCTGTAAAACCTGTGTGGCAGACGACAGACCTAATAACCACGTGATGTGGTTAACCGACTAAACGTAATACCTGTGACTTCAGTTGTCATGCTACGACACATTTGTACTCTTCAATTTAGCAACGTTATAATTCGTTGTACCTATCTTTTTGGGCTCTTTACAATTTTTGTTTTATCATCATCATCATCATTTCAGCCGAAACACGTCCACTGCTGGACCTAGGCCTCCCACCACCACTTCGACCGGTTCTGTGCAAATTTTTGTTTACCTTTTATTAATTACCTAACCCGATGGAGTATACGTTAGGCCAGTTCAAGTTCAAAATGTTACCTCTGACGTGCGTTCTACACACGGCTACATGTCAAGTATAAGCTGATCTCGCATTGTATAGGATTTCTGTACAATGAGACATCAGCTTACACTGGAAATGCATAGCTTGATATACAGGGAGTTAAAGTAGTCGCGTGCCATAGCTGTGTAGGTTCAGTATCGATAAAGGAACCAGGAAAAATAAAAATAAAAAAATATCGCAAAATCCACCTAATTTAGTACCTACTAACTTATAATACCAATCAATCTGCCTAGCCTTTTCCCAACTATGTTGGGGTCGGCTTCCAGTCTAACCGGATGCAGCTGAATACCAGTATTTTACATGGAGCGACTGCCTATCTGACCTCCACAACCCAGTAACTGGGTAATACGATACCCCTTGGTAAGACTGGTTGTCAGACTTTCGGGCTTCTGACGACCCGTAACGACTGTCAAAGATCCACGAATAACAGCCGGGACCAACGGCTTAACGTGCTTTCCGAGGCACGGAGGAATCTCGATATGTAAAGATGGTCACCCATCCACTGACCAACCCCGGCAAGCGTAGCTTAACCTGACGGATCGACCCGTGCGGCTGTTATTACTTAGCCACGAGCTCCTATCATTTAGAATTAAAATTATCGCGAGCTTTTCCAGTAGCAAATAATGCGCCTGCACTTAGTATTCAGACGCGAGAAGTGAAGGACAAAATGACAAAGCTTTAGATATTATACTGGAAAGATTTAGGTAGTAAAATAAAGGTAAACAATCTTGATGTGTCTTTTATCTTTTTTTATTTAAAAACCTCAGTTAAATGCAATTAAAAACCAATGTAAATACAACAATAATGATTTCTAAATCAATTGAACCATTAGTTTAAGCAGTAGTTTATTTGTTTAGTATGTGTTTGTGTAAAAAGTCACATCAACATTGTTTACCTTTATTTCACCACCTAAAACTTTCTAATATACGTAAGTAAAAGCATTTAAAGAAATAAAATAATTTTAATTCTAAACGATTGCTATTTTAAGTTAGTAGGTACTAAATTAGGTTGATCTTGCAGTATTTTTTTTATTTTTTTTTCTGTGTTCCTTTATTGATACTGAACCTACCCCTAAGCGGTACACAATTACTTTAACACCCTGTATAACCGTGTGTACAGTACAGAGTGAGATTAAAGTTATCAACCAATTAATTAACACTTAATATTACAACAATGACTAATAATACCAGTCTATCATAATAGGCCTTTGCCCTGTAGCGAGGTAATTCCCTCTGCGGGTCAAAGCCCTCTTATCATACAGAGAAGGTACGAG
The DNA here is from genome assembly GCA_905163495.3 of Cosmia trapezina. Lineage (NCBI taxonomy): Eukaryota > Metazoa > Arthropoda > Insecta > Lepidoptera > Noctuidae > Cosmia > Cosmia trapezina. Next base: position 9,730,337 of record LR991049.1, read on the forward strand.
CATTGATATCCACGCTTGCTTAAGAGGAAATGGGGGCGAAAAATTAGGTATTTTAAGAAGGTATTGCTGTCGCTCTGCGAGCGCTCCACCCTCGAATTCGTGCGATAAGGACAACTGCAGATTCGACTAAATAGCCTGTGTAAAAAGTCACATTTCGAGGTTTGGCTCTCGCCTATTTCCTCCTCCAATATTGGACCAATTTAAAAGATATTTCATAAACTGAATAAGAAGGATATATACTATGCCCCTATGTTTTTCTTTTTTCGTTAATAGTTGTCAAATTGGTACACTAGGCGTCTGTTGACAGCGATCTGAATAGGCAATTTTGAGCATTTTTTGAGGGTTCTAGTTCTTATAAAAATAATATATCATCAAAAAGGAAAACATAGGGGCATACAAGTAGCTGATATTTATATTTCTGTAAAAAATCATTGCTTTATGGTCATTAACCAGAAAGAAAACAGGCGATAGCGTTTGTATCTTTTTGTATGGAGAAAAGAGCACCCACGTTTCCTCTTAACGTAGATCTACGCGAGACACAGTAAGTGGCTTTTAAATTGTTACTGTAATAGGGATGCTGAGTAAAAAAAAATTTTTGTCCGTCATGCAGATTATTAAAAAAACCGGCCAAGTGCGAATCGGCCTCGCGCACGAAGGGTTCCGTACAATTAGGACCCTTCTAAACTCATGTCTATTGTATGGGAGCCCCACTTCGCAAAAATTTCAATTGTCTATCACGGTTCATGAGACTGGTGACAGACGGACGGACAGCGGAGTCTTAGTAATAGGGGTCCCGTTTTACTCTTTGGATACGGAACTCTAACAATATTGTACACGTACTTACCTAAGTAATTAAAAGAATACAGCGTTACATTAAGTTAAAATGTGGCATTACGTCACTCCTTGCTACATTTTAAACGTAGTTTGTTATAGTTGTGACGTAACAAGCCCCCACTCTCCAACTTTAATGCGTTTTATTTTTTTATTAAAGCAAAAAATACGTGTCTAATATTTTTTTTATTATCTGCCTCACGGACTAGATAGAATATCTTTTTTTACCGAGGCATCCATATTACGAGTGGTTAATGAGCGTTCGCGATTTCAGACTTACATAAAACCAACATCTTTAATTTGATGATCTCACTCTGTACCTACCATTTTTTTTATCCAACTCCGCATGCATGGCTGCTATTCGTCGCATGCTACAACATACGTCTTGTCTCTAGAATCTATAATCCCGGTGTGTCCACCGGCGTGTGGCACCGCGCGTTACGCTGGCGCGGCTAACATCGCGCCGTCTGCAGCGACCCTTATGTCCATGTTCGCTGTATACGTCGTTTATGCTGCGAGGAGGTGAGTTTTAGCTTATAAATATGTTGTATATAATTTGACCGATACCGCTGTACCGCGAATTAAGTATGTGTGGCTCACGTGGGGGAATTGCAGACCGCTCATTCGTCAACGCTCACAGCGATGCTCCGCCTCTCGCGGTACAGCGGTATCGGTCAAATGTTGTATATAATTTGACCGATACCGCTGTACCGTGACTTAAGTACGTGCGCGGCTCACGTGGGGTCATTGCAGACCGCTCATTCGTCAACGCTCTCATAGCGATATCCCGCCCCCGCGGTACAGCGGTAACAGTCAAACTACAGTAGACATTATTCTCACTGTGTTGTCACGAGACATAGACAGCTTGTTCAAAGTTTGGCAGCTTGTTTTATTAGATCTGTTTACAATGGTACAAGGTCCTTTTGGTGCGTTTACTAGCGCCGCCATCTTGTTTTTTCAATTTCTGTGACAGTTTCTTAAAATAAATTAACGCGACGATCGTGTTTGGTTAGGATGCGGCGTTATGGATAATTATCCAGCGCCTTACACGGTCAGTGAAAAAAGTACGCTTTTAATATATTAACTGTATTAATATAACCCGGAATTTCAGCTATTTTTTATATCGGTCATTAATATTATGGAATGCACTTTTGTATCGAAAAAATCTCGGGATTCGGGGATCGACTTCTTGACTGTAGAATCGATTGCTAGCTAATGTTGTAAAGTAAGTTGTCAAACTGTCATAGTAAACATAAAACTTATATACTCGATAAGTAATGTTAAAAATGATTTTCAAATAAACAAGCATACAAATACGTATTTATGATCCTGGTGTCACAGTATTTTTAAAATAAATAATACCACATCTTCAATACCATGTATCCGATTAGATGTTAATTGCTGGACTTTCTGGAATGCCGGAATTTATTATTAAGAAGCCGCTTCCATATTTTCTTGCCAAAAATTAACTTTAGATAGATATGCATCCGATCTCTGAATAGACATGGGCGCCGCCCCCAAATATTGCGGCGGCGGCGTGCTGATGAATCTAGCGCGGCGGCGGCGTGACGCCGGCCGCGTGGCTAATTTATATGTAGTATGAAAAAAATCTTTAAAAAAAAAAGCAACAATGCAATGACTTGCATTATTTATCTAAAAATACAAAAAAACAATAGTTCAAGCTAGGTAATTTTTTTTTTTTTTAATTTTTTTTCAAGGTAAATTTTGCATTCCTAAGGTAGACACCCAAGGAAAATATTTCTTTTTTTCGTTCCAGAAAGATAAAAGATCCTCATTATTTATATCCGTTGATCCAACAGAGGAAGCGATATATCGCCAACATTCTTGGTCTAGTGTATCATCATCTTCAATTCCATGACCAGCACTATGTTTCTTAGAGTTTACTTACTCAAAATTGATGAGGAACTGCTCATTCAGAAACCTTTTCGTTATAGTTTATTTATTAGACTAATGTTTATTAAACTGGTCATTTTGAAACGAAACAATAAAAAACCCGAAACAAAATGGCACGTGCTAGCCTCGCTCACGCCGAGCAGCAAGTAGCGGCGGCGGCGGCGGCGCGCGGGGTTGACGCGGCGCGGCGCCCATGTCTACAGTCTGAATAACCAAAACTTTTGTGACTTTGTACTTTTGTAATTGTTTACCAACAACGCCTTCTTATCAATGTGACTCGAGCGCCAAAAGATCCTTTTACTTATGCCACGAATGATTAACTGTCATATGTAATATTATTTTTTATTTTTTTACGTTTTGCCATTGTCATCCAATGAAAGCAAAAAAAGAGTCGTCCGACGATATAAAATTTGGGAACACGACATAGTGGGAATGGTGGCTTAATCCGTGTCCTAACCAAAACTATCGTCACGCGAACACGCAACTACCTCGTTGATCTAGTGGTCCCATGCCCTACTGTTGAGCATGAGGTCCTGGGTTCGATTAGTAGATACATACATATTATAGATAGAAAAACACCCAGACTCGGAACAAATACTTGTAGGTCGTACAAATATGTGTTCCGTGCGGGAATCGAACTCGCGACATGTTGCAGTCAATCGCTCAACCACTGCGCCAACCGTGTCGTCATTTTGACAAATTATGTGAACATAAATGAACAGCTAATTTATTTTTTTCGCGATTTCAGGTTTGGTGCCATAGTAAAAGTTGTTCAAAATGATACAATACAATACAGTACAATGACCCCTTAAAATATTACCACTGTTTATACTTACACCCTGTATACTTTTGCTTAAACCTTTGGGGAATATAGCCGTGATATTGTGTTATGAATACGCGATAGCCGCGTTCATATGTCACTTTTTTGTTCAAAACAAAACACGACTGTCGCGTGTTGGCGCGACGATCGTTTTGGTTAGGACGCAACCTTAGTAACAACAACTATTTTTATTCGTAGAATTTATTTCTGATTCCAAAAAAAACTATATTTTTTGCATGTTTGGAAGAACATTGTTTTTTGTTTTGCTTCATTTCATAGAGGAAATATTATGTATTTTTGTAAGTATAAAAGTTTATTACTCTTCATTCTTTTTGAGTAGACGAGCAAACTTACAAAAACTCGATCAAGTAAATAAATATAAAAATGATAATCTGTTTTGCACGCGTGTGTGTGTGTTTTTGCAAATTGGTTTTCATTGGCCTATGTGTTGTTATTAGATTAAGGAATGTTTTTCACACATAACGTTCGTAAACACTTAATTATCGAGTTTTTAAAGTCATAAAAGTATAATCTTTTATTTTAATTAGAAAAAAATATCAATTGGCCCATACACAACTTCAATACCTACTTGACCCAAATGTATGGGACGACTGATTATTTTTTCGCGATTACGATGTTGGTCCCTTGGAGAAGTTGTTCAGTTACCATACCACCTTTCTGATACATGCTGTGTACACACGGCGACATATCAAGCTATTTCCAATATAAATTGCTCTCACATTTTATATGCTTTCCATTTATTGCAAGGCGAGCTCATACAGATTTCCAGATGTGTCGCCGTGAAGAGTATGTTGGGGTAAGTTCGGCACTGGGATAAGACCGTACGATTAAAATTTTCGGCTACATTGGCAATATTGTTTAAGGCGAAAGCGCCAGGGTAGCCCAATTAATTTAAATTTTGTTATGTTTTTTGCAATTTGCAGGTCAGTATCAGGTGTTGATATGATTTGTGATAGTATCAAATACGTTTATACGGAATTACTATCAGTAAAATCGTCAATACAACTCACCCTATTGAAAGACTATTTGATGAAATCATGACATTTGAGGCTAATTGTAACTAAGAGAGTTGTATTGGTAATTCTAACGATATAATTCTGTAAATACATATTGGTTGTTGTCGCGAATTATATTTTGATCAAAATACGACCTGACACTGATCTGCAAATTGCAAAGGAAGTGAGAAAATTTGAATTTCGCGGGCTACCTTAGCGCTTCCCCCTTAATGCTGACAACACTGTGCTCTGCGCCATTTCATTCAGACCCGAAGTCGAGGCGTCGAGTGATTCGTACGGTCTTACCCCAGCGCCGAACTTACCTCAACTTACCTCAATACTGTACAATCTTGTGTAATTGTGTGAACTTCAAACCAACTATTAATTAATGTTTTCAGAGTCGCCAATGCCGGACATTAACTACCCCGGACTGCGGCCAGACCCGTTAGTGTACGGATCAGCCACAAGTACTAACACACAACATATCTTATACATGCTGACATATCTGTTCATTATACTAACTTAATATTTGAGCGAAATATCAATCGAAAGGCGACACATTGATAAAGGGTGACACGGAACGAATAATCGTTATGATCCATCGTGGCGGATCAATCGATTTACTATTTATTTGAATAAAGAAGACAATGAATATCTATCGATAAATCGAATCTATCGCAGAAAATCAATTAGTGTTGACCCCTACAATAGTGGTAGATCGATAATCGTAATTATATTCACTCCTTTTCTTATTTACATGTTTTTTTAAACGTGCCAAAGTATGTATGCCATTAAAAACAAATTAATTGACACCTGATTATTCGTATTGTTTATGATGTTAAGGAAATAACTCTGTATAATGAGATTTTATTATTTTTTTAAATACATTTTTTTCTGAAATCTAGAGTAAAAAATAGTTTTTAGAAGTCGCACTGTTTATTCAAATAAAAGTAAAAAAATATTGACAAAGTATAAAGAATAAAAGTAACTTGTAAGTAAATGATAAGCACAAAAGCAATGTTGCAGCAAATTAAATTAATTGTATTCAAAACCATCAGTAGTAACTAATCATATTTTGGAATAAGGCATTGATAAAAACTATTTGACAATAAGGGCCTATTTCACGATGTCCGAATAGCCACTACTCACCGAAGAAATTAAAAAATGGAACTTAATTTGCATGAAGTTATCTGCCCAGTAAGTTAAGGAACTTAATTTGCATGAAGTTATCTGCCCAGTAAGTTAAGGAACTTAATTTGCATGAAGTTATCTGCCCAGTAAGCTAAGGAACTTAATTGTAGGTGGTGAAACAGGCCCTTAGCAATATGAATCTTAAATGGACAAAAATTATCAATAAATAAATTAAATCTCTACATGGACTTCTTACCTACAATTGAAATCACTTGGGCCTGATTTCTTATTAGACAAAAAAGCCATTTAATTTAATATTGTAATTTAGATAACCCAGTTTTTTATACAGTGAGCCAGCTTAACACAAATAAGTAAATAAACGATCTTTACATACCATTAATATAATATAATAATGATAGTATTAGTACCTGCAAATAAATGTCTTGTGTGTAACTTTTACAATATTTTTATACTGAATTTAATTAGGAATGTGTCAGAGCTTTGCGATGCTATAAAATCACAGCTAAATATCTCACCATATTTGTATGTACTTCCTTTATTTTGCAGCTTATATTAGCAATAAAAGATCTTGATTTTTTTGCATGTCTTTGTTATATCCACAGCATCGCATAGTTACTGTAAAGGCGTAATTATATCCACACGGTCGACAACGAAGCCTATAATGTTCCCAATGCTGGGATACAGGCCTGCTCTCTATGAGAACCCGCACTTCGCCCGCTGGGCATGGGCGGGGGTTGGTAGATGTCACATGTCTTCGAATTTTTGGTTCTAGGACATGACGGTTTCCTCACGATGTTTTCCTTCACCGTTTTGAGAGCAGTGCTGATGAAATAATTTACACAAAGTATAGCGTCTGTCAGGGTTCGGACTTACGACCTACAACTCTTAAATCGGGGCCGGTACCACTGGCCACCACTGCTCCACGGTGACCTATATCGACGTTAAAATTCAAATTTCAAATTTATTTATTTATGAATAATCAGATTGTTCAAGAACATATTGGACGGTGACTCCCAAACTAGGCATTTGCCTGTATCTTGGGGGTCGGATTATAAAAAAACTCTAAAGTTTGCAGACCCGATCAACTTGACGAAAATAGTTGCACCACACATGGTTCAAATTCGCTTGATAATTCACATGACACCAGATTTTGACACCTATCAAATACTGACTTGCAATGCAAGTGCATGGCTAACCCTTAAGGTACCTATATGTCCAATGAGATGGGTTTTACAAACCGAAATCATCGATAACCCTCAAAGCTTCGATGTTACGTCGATCGTGTGGGTGTAATCACAGCCTAATATACTTTACATAAGTAATTATAACATTTATCTAAGTAACCCAGCTTTCTTGCACGACTTAATTAATGATTTTTAAATGAAACTATTTTTTTAAATTATTTATTTATTATGAATCCAGTGTAATTTTGCTTTAATTTAAAAAAAAATACGATTTTGTGTCGCAAATCGCAACTTTGTTGTGTTTGATCTAATTTTTGTAGTTTTTCTTTGTATAAATTGGTGATTCATGTATATTTTTGTTTTAATCATTGTTTTTTTTTGTGTGGAATGTAATAGAAAAATCTAAAATCATTATTTCTTTAAGGAATCTCAATCAAGCATTTTTAAATGTAAACTAACATAGTTTTGTAAAAGTGTTAGCAAGTAAGAATAAATGTTTTTTTAATAGTTTCTGAATTATACATTCCGAAACTTTAATGCTTATACAATTTGGATACAAAGGCATACGTTTAAAGAATTCATACATACATATATAAGGTAATCTAAAAGTAAATACAAAAATTTTGAGGATAGATTCATTAACTTAAGATAAACATTTCTTGAAAAAATCATAAATTTCTATACGCTAGTTTCCAAGAAAAACACTAAAAACCATTTTGTTTAAAAAGTAAAATTCAACACCCCGTGTATAACGGGGAATTCCAGCTAACGTACTTTATGGCAGATAACAAAGGAGTCGCGTTGTTTACCTAAAACCCCGTGGCGGCGCGCATCCCCCGCTTCGCCCCTGCCGCACCCCGTTGCGCGGCCAGCCAGCATTCGACGCGGGAGCGGCGTCTAGTTCGCTAAAATCATTTCACTGATAACGTGCTATGGACGGATGAGTGCACATTTACGCGCGAGGGACTATGTAATGTGCATAATGCGCAGTACTGGTGTGATTACAATCCACGAGTGATTCGCCCGGACCACTTCCAACACCGTTTCAGTGTGAATGTGTGGGCAGGACTGTTGAACGGCCAATTATTAGGACCCGTTTTTCTGGATCGACTGACTGCGGACACGTATCTGCAGTTCCTCCAGCGAGACCTACCAGAGCTACTGCTGGATATACCTGTGTTGTACCGCAGGTACATGTACTACCAGCACGACGGCGCGCCGGCGCACTTCAGTGTGCGGGTACGCACCTGATGAGGCGTTCCAAAGGCGATGGATTGGGCGCGGTAGCGTTATCCGCTGGCCGCCACGCTCACCTGGACTTCCACGTGTGGGGTCGGGCCAAAGACCTAGTGTATGGGAACGATCCGTACATTAGATGAATTACGTGCGCGAATTGTGAGTGCATTTGACGTGATGTCCAGTGAACAGCAAGTGCTTACTGAAGTGCTGAGGCATTGTCTCGATCGCGCTAGACAGTGTGTGCGTCTACAAGGGCGTCACGTCCAACAATTGATGTGATATGTGTAAATAACTAGTAAATTGTGTAAATAAGTGTAAATCTGATAGTGAATTTTGACTTTTAAACACGCCCAGTTAAAAAAAAAATTAATAAATGGTGAGTTTTATTTGTTATTTTGTTTTATTTATTTGTATTATTACTTAGGATTAATTTCCACTGAACGTACTGAAGGTTATTATTTGATTCCTGCATTACAAAGGCAGTCTTACACCAGTGAGTAGAAACATTTTAAATGAATGTTAGTAAAATTGTTAATATCTATCATAAAAAAACAATAGCTCCACACTGATCCGCTTCGATTTATTGGAAATATCTCTACCAAAGATTAGCGCAAATGTTACTTTCGTTTATTGCAGCGGAATATTAATAGCGTTGCTCGAGGTGGAGACAAGATCCTGGACGAATAGGTAGGTACTAAGAAAGAGTCATAAATAACGGTTTGCAACACGTGCAGCAAGCGGGGAGCGGAGAGTCCGAGCGATGACGTAACACGGTAGATTTTTTTGCCTCGCGCAGGACAATGACTGAGTCAGTATACAGGATGCTTTTAAAAATATTGTTATTTTTTGTTAGAAAAATTGAAAAAAAAAACTAGCCTGAATATTTGAAAAAAAATGCTAGCGCCGTATTTCTAGCGTATAGTTAGATGTACTGTTTAAATATTTGTAATTAAAAAAAGTTCACCTTATATACATAAACTCACGGCTTCTCCCCACGGGGGTAGGCAGAATCTACAGAACGCCGCCTGCTACGATCCTTACATACTCCTTTTGCCTCGTTTACGTTCCTACATCTGCTCACACGCACGCCGGTAGCGAGTACTACGCACCTGACCTTTCTGAAGAACATCACCAATAAGGTCACTATGTGTCTTCCTAGGGTGTCCCCTCCCGGCGTTTCCACTCACATTCGCCTTGTTTTGCAGTGTAACAATGTTTTTCCACCACTCCTGGAACGGGACGTTAGCAAGAAACGAGATTATTCGGCCGTAGTAAATTGGTATCGATACTTCCGCGACGTCATCTGTTTTCTCGTTGACGTCTCGTTCCGTCTCGCTTACTATGAGCTCTTATAGCAGTGCAGAAGTTGAACGTTTCCAGTGAGAGAGAAAGACGGAGCTATAGGTCGTATATAGCTCCGTCTCTCTCTCACTGGAAACGTTCAACTTCTGCACTGCTAATAGTAAGCCCCCAGTGTTATACTGGTTGTCAGACTTCCAGGCTTCTGACACTGTCCAAGATCTATGAATGAGAAGCCGGGACGCTCGGTGCTTTCCGAGTCACGAATTTTGAATCCAAATTGTATAAATGTAGTTTCAGTCTTATAATATTTCGACTTGCATTACAATATTCCATCCAATTGTAAGACTTTTAATGTTAGTAAATAATTTTTACACCATTCTTTAGGCAACTTTTTTTATTGAAGAATTTACTAATGATTTTTTTTTATAAGTACTAAGAATTTTACGCTGACTTTTTATATATTTTGTTTGTTTGTTTGATAACAATTGAAGGCAATTTTTTGAGGATATTTTTATGTGAATCATTTAGGGATGAAATGAATTTTTTAATCTATAAATAGGATATCGGAATCACTTTTACACGTCGTCTAATGAGTTAAATTTTTAAGCATAGTCCAAGAGGTAGATCAAAGATTTTATCGTACCTTAAAAATTCAAGTAATTATTATCTTCTAAACTAAGACCCGAATAAATCTGTGACTTGGCGAAAAATTGCTACTAAATTTGGGAGAAAACAGATCCTTGCCCTAGTTTTTGAGATAAAAATGTGGCCAAGCTGCGTAGATGCTCTTCAGATCGGCCACCTATAAACTCTTATATCTTTTGAACCAGTGACCGACAAATTCTGATATTTGGCGGCAAACGACTAATTAGCAACAATTTTTTTGTGTTATCAAAAATAAAATCCCTGATCCATGCCAACATCAGTTACACCTACGAATGACACCCAGGACCGTCGCTTTCCAAGGCACGGAGTGGTCTCGGTATGAAATAGATGATCACCCATTCGCGGAGAGGCAGTGGATAGCTTTATTAAAATTTGGATATCGAAGAATTCATTGCAATTTGCCTTCAACCGTCATCAATAAACATTTTGACTGACCTTTCAATGTATTGTGTTTGAAGCTTTTCCCTTTTCTGTAGTATAATAACTAAACGGTATCAACAAGAGATGTAATTATTTGTGGTTAGTACCGTTCAGAAGAACTTGTTTATCAATTCATTGCGATAACACTTCGCTATCAATACTAATTTTAGTAAACCCTAGTAGGGCTTTTTGTGAAGGAGCTTGTAGTGCAATGATATTATCTATATAAATAAAAATAAAGAGGTAGATATCGCACTAGCGCGCGCAAATTGTTGCAGACAAATTCAGACAATTGTTGTAATTTGATTTAGTCGGCTAATAGCAGCGAGCGAAACAAAGCGTGTCCGTGGGGTGACAATAATAATTTAAAATGGCAAGCTATCTCAAACTTCTATACACCTTTAGAACTGCGTTTTTTTTAGCGTATCTTTCCTTATTAATTGTTATTAATAAGGAAACAAACACGTCACATGCAAACTACATATCACTCTGACGTCACTCAAGATCCTGCATTGCGCAAGCAATGTTTTACCCGCGACTAGCGTTTATAAGGGTGTAATTTAACTGTCGTCGGTCCATCTAGCTGGGGGGCGTCCCACACTACGCTTGATACGCGGTCTCCACTCCAGGACTCGTCTTTGAAAGATACTATGCGAGCCAAATAAGAATAATACTGTCAAGACGCCATTTTGTTCCGCAATACTCGCGAACTTCATTACCAATGCGTACTAATTTGACAGCTATCGTGTGTTTGACAGCTATCGGCAGTACTAATTTGACAGGTACCGTATATTTGACAGCTATCGGCAGTACTAATTTGACAGCTATCGTGTGAAGTTGGCAGCAGGCGCGATCCTATTGTTAGTTGGCTCGCATATATCGTCGTGATATTATGAAAAATAGTATCGGTAGCGAAGTGTAACTAATCAGTGATGAATTGATAAAAACATGCTTATGTTTATTTATTAAAGACTTGCAAAGTCTCAAAAGTCTCAGTTTAGTTTTAACCAGTGTAATGTGCATTATTTTGTTTGAATATAGAAAATATTGAAAATGTAACCGACTTTTTTTAACCGCCTAAACTTACCTATACCACAGATCAATACAGATGGGACACTCCACAGTTTAGGTATGTTGCTACAAGTACACGGGGCTAATTCAGTACGACTGCCGCGCGCCGAAGATATAAGAGTTACGCGATAGAAAGAGAGGCAATGTGTACTTAGGTGAATATAACTGTAGGTAATTGGCGTTCTCCGAACTGAATTGCACTTATTGTGTGGTAGCAAGAGTCGCTTTTTATTTAAATGATTTTGCTGAGTGTCCCATCTGTATTAATCTGTGCCTATACATCATTATTAGGAGTCCTTTTTTTAGCTTGTCTACGTGGAGGTCTGAACTACCGGGATAAAAGTATCCTATGCCATAAGGCTCCCAACCCAGCAACGTAATTAAGTAACACAATCAATCGGAGTTTGAATCACTTTGAAACAAATTGCTAATCCATTGCTTCATATGTTCAAAAGATTTGTCTACTTGACAACGTAAATAACGCAATGAATGTTGTTGAACTGTCAAAATGAAACCAACTCCGATTGATAATGTGTTACGCAATTAGGGTGCAGGTCATGGTCTACCTGCATGCCAACGGACAGAAAGGTACTTTCACATCTATCTATATACATAAAAGAACGGCTGAACCGATTTGCCTGAAAATCGGCGGGGAGCTTAGAACCAGGAGATGGACACGGATGGATAAAACGTGGTATAACAACGGCTGGACCGATTTAGATGAAATGTTGTGTGTATATTTGAATGGGTTCCTGGATGGTTTGAAAACATAATTGGACCCGGTAGGTGGCGCTGCAGTCGGGTTCTAGGATCATTCAGAGACAGGACAACGTCTGTCGGTTGCGCTAGTACCTAATAAAAGTGTAACTGATCGTTGACTGTACGCACGGCTACTGATCAAGCTATACATTTCCAGTATAAGCTGATCTGGCATTGTACAGGATTTCCTTAGAATGAGAGGTCAGTGTAAACGGGAAATGTATAGCTTGATGTATAGCCGTGTGTACATGGAAGATATTTGAGATTTTAAATAAATAACTATTAATGGAATATAGACAGATAAAAATAAACAGCAGATATTATTTAAAGTATTTATTTTTGGATAATAATCATTACAATAAGTTTTACTTACAAAATACAGAATTGTATACATAATTAATTTTTATCCTTTTTACATTGTCGCTAGCTTTAACATCGTGCGTCGTTTTTTTAAGTCTGTTCAGAAAAAGATAGGTATATTTTTAGACATTTCTATTTTCAATCGACTTTTTCAAAAGTTACGAATTCGACTAAAGTCCGGTCGCGAAGCAGAAAGAATTTCGTACAATGACCCCTCATTACTTATCTCTATCGCTCACGCACAAATATATTGCCGTCGCGCTCGCACATTTCGCACATTTGTGTCTGATTCGTGACCGGACTTTAGTTTTTTCCACAAAATTATAAGGGTAGGTACAGCAAGTCCTGTATTACCTACACGATGTTAAAACAAGGGAAAAAATGGGAGAAGGACTGAAAAGTGCCCTATTTTTTACCCGACTGCGGCGGAGGCCAAACAGAGGGTAATGTTTTTTGTTACTTTTGTCCTTAATAATTACTAAGAATTACTTACACTTATTTGAAATCATCATTATAACATAATCGTTTCCTAATTAAAAATACTTATTATAATAATTAGGTTTTGGTAACAGTCGCTGTCCCTAACGTAATTATCTAAGTTAGGTACTATCGTGGACATTACGGTGAACCACTTTTCGACTTTTCTTTTTATGATAATAAGGTTCAAAAGTGGTATCACCGCAAATGTCCGCGAATGGTACCTACATAATTGATTTATTTTACAACAGTTTTGATTTTTCAAAAATAATGAGAACTTGAATTTTGAGCCCTATTTTTAAATGAGACCACGTACAACAGCTAGAGAAAATAAATAGTTCAGAAAAATCTCATTTGCATGTTTTCTACCTAACCCGGAATTAAAGAAAAAAAACTACTTTTATTCCTTCCCTCAGGCTTTGAGTGATTTTTAAACCATCACCAGTGCACAGCATTAAAAGATAAATTGTAAAAAAAAAAGTAGGCGTCTTTTGACATCTCGTTATTATACAAAAAATAATAGGGTGTGATTTTAATCACCGTTACCCTCTTAAGGGGTTATTGTACTCATCATTGTGAACAACTGTTATTATGGGACCAAACCTGAAAACGCGAAAATAAATCAGCTGTTCCCTACATTTTGACGAGTTATGAGAACATAAATGTGGGAACATCTGATTTTTTTTGCGATTTCAGGTTTGATCCCTGGCAAAATTTGTTCATAATGATGAGTACAATGACCCTTTAAAAGAATAACGGTGTTTACAATTATCACACCCTGTATAATTTAAACCTTTTGTTCATACGTATAAAATCAGAACAACCGGTTATTTAATGAAAAACTATTAAACCTTAATTTTCTGAAAAAAAAAGAAAGAAAAGCTACGCGGTCTCATTATACAGGATGTTGTTTATTACATTCCTAAGTCAGTTAATTTTAAAATCACCTTTTCTTACGTTAACTGTACAAGTTATTACTAAAATCACCAAAATAAAGATAAGATCCGCCATAGAGCGTAGACCGCCAGGATGCAGAAAATAAACCGTGCTATCTGATGCAGATAGTATAATCTGGAACAAAAAATGTTGCTTAGAACAGTGTATTAATCACTATATTATGTTATGGCTTTTTTTTTGTGGATGGGAAATCATCAAATAACTTCTCCCGCTCTGGGTGGAGTGGAAGGGCGTGTCAGACTGTTACTGACTAAAACCCACCCGTGTTCCTTCAGTTGCCTGTGCCAGGCCACGGTATCTCTTTCGAACAACCCGCGACCCCAGCGGCATGTTATGTTATTATAGCCGCGAATCATATTTTGATCAACATAGAACCTGACACTGACCTGCATAATGTAAAAGAACGTTAGTAAATGTGAATTTAACGGGCTCCCTTACCCATCCCCCATAGTATAATCAGCCTAGAATGTTCCCACTGCTGGGACACAGGCCTCCTCTCGGTGAGAGGGAGTGGGCCGTAGGTAATCCACCACGCGGGCCCAGTGCGGATTGGTAGATGTCACATATCTTTGATTTTTTAGTTCTAGGACACGCCGGTTTCCTCGCAATGTTTTCCTTCACCGTTTGGAGAGCAGTGTTGATGAAATTATTTACACAAAAATTAGACCGCCTCAATGACGTTAAGGTTTTCATTGAAGCGCCTGTCTGAATTCAAACCTACGACCTACAACTCGTAATTCAATGCCGTTACCAATGGGCCACCACTTCTCATCATCATCCCCCATAAGTCATGATCGGTCGCCATGTTGAGTGCCAAGGGCGGATTTAAGGGGGGGGGGGGGGGGGGCACGGAGGCACGTGCCCCCCCAGACGGTATTTTTGTTGTATATTAGTTGTTGTCCCATAACTACAGCGACGAAGATGTAGAGGATGTTTTGCAAGGTATATAAAGAAGACCTTCCTTGTTTGTTAGCTTTGATGGGAGAGCTAAAAATTTGGCAACAGATGAGAGACAAAATGCCAGTATCTCCAGCAGATGCCTACAAAAGAGCAACGGTGCTGCCAGATAGTAGAGCTCTGAAAAACGCTGTGCACATTTCCAGTGACTACTAGCACTGCCGAGCGATCTTTCTCCACCTTACGCCGATTAAAGTCATGTAAAATTGAAGTGATGGACATCTTTAGCAGGAAACATAAAAGAAAACTGTCTTCATTTAATTTTTCTATTGTTTTGACACTTTCATAAACCTTCTACATACTTGAACTTGTTGAAATAAACTTAAAGTATGATACTTCAAATTTATTTCTAACAGTTATTGTTGATTTTTTTGCCCGTCCGCCCTATGTGCCCCACCCAGAAAAAAATCCTGGATCCGCCCTTGTTGAGTGCCGAGTTTAGTGGTAGATCTGCTGTCAAACGCTTGCTTGCTCTCTCTTGCGAACGCAGTAACAACCGTACGAAACGCGGCCATGTTAAGTGCCCGATTTTTGTAGGTATGGCAAGTCCATAGGTTTAGAAGTCAGTGACCTTGCTAGGGTAACGAACCCGCAGCCTTTAGCCTCGAACAACTACGACAGTATTGAAAATTAATGGCAATTTTTTTTATAGTATAGGTAGGTACCTTTTCCACTTCATCCTGGCTGCTGGTAACGTGTCATCGCTCTCCTTGAAGAGGAACCTCCGGATGCCAGCCAGGTAGTCCTGGAAGTACACCTCCCAATTCATGTCGCTCATGCTGAAGGGATATATCTGGAAGAATAAGGTAAGGTATCTTAGAAAGTGGTACATCAGGTGGGCAGTTGGGGCGGGCCCTGAATGAAAAGAATCATACCCTAAATTAAAATACTTAAAAAACTTTATTTTTAGAGATAAGGTAAACTGCATTTTTTTTTATGTTGTTTGTATCGAACTGTACAATTTCCGGCTGAGGCAAACCACTTTTCAAAAATGTTTATAATTATACAATTTTACTTAGTTAGGTACTTTTGAAAAAAAAACTAGTATTTCCTTTCAGTTAAAATCTTAGAGCATTTAAATGCTCTAAGGTCAAAATTGATAGCATCAATATTTAGGGACCACTTCAACTTCTTACCGTTTCATCTGCATCTGATCTACTATGGTCGGACTTTTAATCAGCTGCAGTAAAATGACATTTCTACTGTCATTTCGCTGTCAAATAGGAACATTTTTTAACGAAATGACAGATAAGAAGTGTCATTTTTTACTGTCATTTCGCTGTCAAATGGGAACATTTTTTAACGAAATGACAGATAAGAAGTGTCATTTTACTGCAGCTAATTAAAAGTCCGAGCATAGGGTACCTTTACTAAGTATTTGGAAAAACAGTTCTATTTGATCTGTGTACAAATGCCAACCAATATCAATATTGGTTGTAACCACCAAAAAGTTAATTAGGTCATTTAACAGCAGATTAAGGGCCTATTTGACAATGTCCGAATAGGCACTACTTACCGAATAAATTCAAAAATGGAACAGATTTTGTATGAAATTATCTGCCAAGTAATAAAGTAGGTGGTAAAACAGGCCCTAAGTGACGCATTTAAGGTGGTAAAATGTTGATAAAAAAAAAACATTGTAAAATTAAGTCATTGAAAAAAGTTGAAAATTGAAGGAGTATTTAATCGAAGGTAAAGATCCTAAGTCCTAAATCAAGGTCAAGGTCAACTTTTGCGGGTAATAATTATAATAACTTATGGGCTTGATTCAGAACGCAGTACTCGGACACGACATGTATAGTGAGGAGGTAACTCTCTCTAGAGCCCTGACCACCGGCCAGCTTGGTGCCTGTTCCTATTGCCGATGGGCTACTATCTTTTATTTATCTTATTATGTAGGTATTAACACTTTCGCGGGAGCCTGACGTCTATGGATGTCATAACAATAAAAAATGTAGACACTAATACGAGTATTACCTATAAAGGCGAAAGTTTGTGAGTGTGTGTGTGTTTGTATGTTTGTTACTTCTTCACGCTCAAACGGCTCGACCGGTTTGGATGAAATTTGGTGTGGAAGTAGCTGACACCCTGGATTAACACATAGGCTACTTTTTATCCCGGTCTACGCGGGTGAAACCGCGGGGCGCAGCTAGTTGTATTTTATATGAAATAAAGGAGGTAATAACTCCCTGTGGCAGTCCAACGGGGACCACTACACTGCAGGATGAAATCGGAGAAGGAACAAGCATTAATCAGATTCAGAGGGACACTGACACTGAGTACACTGCGGTGGTGTGGGGGGCTGTCTGGGGGGGCTGAGGGTGACACTATATCTGCGATACCGAAGATGGAAAAGTCAAAAATAAATGGTGTTGTTTCCCAGAAGCCTCGCCGCAAGAGACCGCTTGTATGTTTGTCACTTGTCAAAATCATCTTGAAGACCACGGAACCAATCGGCAACAAAGTAAACACTTACCGCCATCTCGCGGCCAAGTTTTTACCTCCCGGTACCTTTGAATGAAATTTATGTAACAAACACGTAGCGCCATCTACGTGAAACTAATTTGACAGTTTTCTTCCCGAAAAGCTTATGTCAATACTGTTGAAAGGCTTTGAAAGCAATTTTCAATGCCCTTGCTTACGCTTGTTGGCGTATTCAGGTAATTCTCCTCACAATATTTTGTTTCTTTACAAATCCTTACCTGCTTATCGGCTTCAGAAGTCTTCTCCCAAAGCTCTCTCGTCCGACTGTTGCAGAATTTGATCTCCCTCGTGCAGAAGTATGACAGGACTGAGGAGAACTTGTGGATCTTACGGTATACCTTAAGCATCCTAGAAGAAGAAATAAATTATTAGTTCACCTTTAAATAAATCCGGATCTTATACTTATGGCTCTAGATCTTATACGAGTACCTACCTACCTAAGTTTTATTTCTTAAAACCTCTCTGAGCTTCGGAAAGCGCGTTTACGGGAATTCTGAACTATGAGTCTCTAAAAACTAAGAGAACTGTAAAATATTGGTTTCTTTCTATTAAGTACTATCGAAAGCCGTTGCTCCTCACCTTTTTCAAAACTTTTTCGGTTGCACGTTGAAATCAAAGTTTGCAATGCCCTTTTTTAGTTTGACCAATGAATGAAGGATGAGCTTTTTTTTCAAAGTTAATTGTTTTTGTTTGACCAATGAACGATGAATGTCGCCTAAGAAGGATGACCGTAAAATAAACAATGTCCCTTTTCTTAAACGTTTCGCAAAAAAAAAATGTTCTCTAACTTTTTTTATGATGTGCGCCGAAGCGCTATTTGTGGATGAACACAATTCAGGCCACAGCCACTGGCCGTGCATACGAAAAGCACCCTTATTATAGTGACGGACAAAAGTCGTTGACTGTACCTACGAGTGTATCTTATTGAGTAATGGAAGCCTTCATACTATGTTATGTTCTATGTTAAAGGATTTGGTTTCCGCACTAAGTCCTTCATGTAGACCATTGTGCGTGGGCCACGGCGGCCGTCGGGGGTTACTCTAACCAGCCCAACTCTCTCCAAAAGTTGATCAAGTCTCCTGGTCTGTTAAGAACATCTGTGAAAGATCGGGGTGTTCCGAGGGTTTCTATTCTAATCTGGGTGACGCCTGTGCATTCAAAGAGCACATGCGTACCGTTTTCCTCAGCCTCCATGCAGGCCCTGCACAGAGGACTGTCCGTTATTCCTATTGTGTGGAAGTGTTTGTTTAGTGAGCAGTGTCCTGTGATGGTCCCCGTCACCAGGCGCAGACCGTTCCTGTCCAGGCGTAATAACTGTCTGGTTAGCGTACCATTTAGAGATGGCATAGTCTCCCTGGACTGTCTGCAGCCTGTTGTCAAGGACCACCAAGTCTCCGCTTGTGTATGGGTAGGAACTCGTGTAGCCACTTGCGTAGCTGGTTGAAGGGAATGCAAATACAAACAAACAAGCCTTCATACTAGCAGTCGCTCCAAGTAAAATCCAAATCAGCCACACTGGAAACAAAGCTTATCCTAGGAAAAAGCTAGACAGAAGATGGATCAATACTCACTTTGGCTTTTTTCCTAAGCAGACGGCTAAGCCATCGACTAATGCCGCTGGTATTAGGTGCAAGAATAACATGTAGATTTTGTTGATTAGCGCCGATTTTGTCAGTCTTAGTGATATGAACCTGGAACAGGGAGAGGGTGATTATTTGTAGCAACACGTTAATTTACATACGACAGAAACAAGTAGGTACTTCTGGGCGAAACATTAAACTGAGGTTAAGGGTGTTTTTCCACAAGAGATGTGCTATGCAGCTATGCTGCGAGGATGTGAAAGCTAAGCTACGAAACTATGTGACCGTTTCCACTGATGCTAAGCTGTGTAGCGGAGCGAGTAAGATGTGCTGTGAAGATGCGCCGCCGCGAGGGAGCTGTGCGAGGAAGAGGCGCAGCTCGAGCTATGCGACGTATCGACAGTAGGAAAGCTACACCACTCGCGACCATCCACAGCACGCATCCTTCCATATAAGAAACTTATCTTAGTTGAACCTGTTTCCACTAGTGCTATGCTATGTGGACCAATGAATATGATTGGTGGATATCAAACGCATCCATAGCAACGTAGCATAGCACATCTCGGGTGGAAAAGCAGCCTAAAGAATTATGATTACTGTTCTACGATTGCTCACTGCGAGTGTATAATTCGGACAATATAAGTAGCAGAGCCAGAGCGATAGCTCATCGTTAAATAAATAAATAATATAAATAATCATTTTAATTCAAGTGTCACAGACTCATTCAATTAATCATAATACAATACAGTCACATTAAATAATCAAATTAAATTCAAAATTAAAATCTATACATTATAAAATTATTAAAAACTACAAATTATTAACAAAACAACAAAAATTAACTTGTTGCAGTGTTGCCACATTATCTGCGCTCTATGTGTAACCTACAGCAGTGATTAATATAAGCGCAATCGAACCTTTCTGCGAGCGCGGCCAACATGCTGTTGGAGCTCCCCCGCACTCGCCGAACCAGCGAAGTGCCTCTTTTGCGCATTGTTGTATAAAAACAATCTACGCGCTCCTCCGCAAACATTGTGGAAGCGCTGCAGTAACGGGGGAGACCCAACAACATCCTGAACGCGTTGTTAAACTGGACTCGAAGGGCGCCGTACGACCTTTGCGTGTAGGTATTCCATAGGCTGCATGTGTATAATGTAGTGCAGTAGGCTCTAAAGAGAGTTATTTTAACTTTTGCTGAGCATCGTGCGAACCTACGGATCACCATATTTGCTCTGACCGACAGCGCCCTTCGCTCCCGTTCAATGTCTGCATCATCCCTCAAGTCAGGAGTAACCAAGTGGCCCAAATACTTAAAAATGTCTACTCTATCTAAGGGTGTACCATTCAGCTTTATAGCTGGCATTTCAACAACTTTTCTCTGCCCGCCCTGAAAGACCATACACTTACTCTTTTTACCATTATACACCAGTCCGTGATCAGCTGCATAACCCTCACAGATACTCATCAGCTTTCTGAGTCCGCAGACCGAGGCACTCAGCAGCACCATATCGTCCGCGTAGCTAATGTTATTGAAACAGACGCCATCTATGTAACAACCGATATGTTGCTCACTGAGCGCCTCGACCAGCCCATTAATGTATAAGTTAAAAATGGAAGGTGAGGTCAATCCCCCCTGCCTCACCCCACATTCCAACCTATACGGGTCCGACAACGTGCCCGCCCACTTGACATGGTTCACCTGGTTCCCGTACCAGTACTTAAAGATGGTAATAAGTTCGTTCGGAATTTGGGCTGCTTTCATTTTATCCCACAGGATATCATAACAAACCAGGTCGAAGGCCTTGGAAAGGTCGAGGAAGCAGGCGTACACAGATGTTTTCCTCTCAGTGTAATATTTGACAGCACTCTTCAGACACAAAATAGCAGTTTCCGTGGACAGTCCCGGTCGAAATCCGAACTGATTATCGTGCAATTTTAAGTAATTGTTTAATTGAGTATTCAGAATGCTGTCAAACACTTTCGCACCTACTGTTGCTAAGGAAATAGGTCTGTAATTAGATATGTCTGACAAATCTCCCGCCTTGTTCTTTACTACCGGTACAACGATGGTCCTCATCATGTCGTCCGGTAGGTAAGAGTGCGATATGCAAAAGTTGTACAACATGGCCAGCACTCTGCACATATGAGGACCAGCGTGCTGCACATGTTCCACACTTAATCCGTCGTGGCCAGGTGATTTGCCTTTTGAAATAGATTTCACCGCTCTTGATACATCTCTGGCCGTAATCCTGGTATCAACATATTCCCCACTCATCCCACCCTCACCCCGAGACGATGATAATGGTCCTAACGGTGACCTAACAGTGAAGTTATTTTTAAATTTATCAGCAATGCTTTTTAAATCGTTCGAACCGTCAACACTCACAGGAAGACCCGGCCGAGTACCCAAACAATTGGTATTTTTCCAAAAACCACTGAAATCTTTCACGCTATGCTTAGCAGCGAGAACGTCCATTTTAAGTTGATCTTGATGGTTTTGACACCATTTTAAACGCGATTTAAATATTTTTCTGCTCTCGCACATCTTGGTATACATATCACCAGTGGTAGGACTACCGCATAATAGCCATTCCCGAAAACTCGCCCGGGCCACCCTATGACTGTCACTAACAAGCTTATTCCAACCAACAATGGTTTTAGGTCTACGTTTACTCTGTTTACGCCCGCCCCCCCCACCCAAAGATGCCTGGGATAATGCAAGCACAATGTCGGAGTACAGTTTATCAATGACTAAGCTGTGAGCAGGGTCATTACAATACCGATCACTACACATTTGGAACTCAGTAGGAAAATCAATAAGTCTAAGACGTTTATGACATTCAAGTCTATATTGTGCAATAAGGTCACTGGTTCTCTCTCCCCACACAATTTTATTATTAGATAAACTCGGAATAATTCTAACAGGAGTCAAACACTCCAACTTACATTCACATATAATGGGAAAATGGTCTGACCACAATACGTCATAATTAACATACACATTGCACACTGAGACAGCGGCAGATTGCGACACAACACAATGATCTAACCAACGCTTAGACCCACACGCTTGATCTATATAAGTAAATGTATCAGAGGTTAATCCTAACTGATTTACGTCAATAAGCACCCATTTGAACTCATCACATAATATATTCAATTCATTAAAAAATAATTCACCGGGATGAGCATTAAAATCTCCTAAAATAAAAATAGGTTCGTTTTCATAATCATTACTAATAGCACTTACAGTTCCCATGCAGTCTGTAAACATCGTCAAGTTCTCCGATTTGTTTGTCGGCATATAAACACACACCACTATTAACGGACTAGCGGCCGTATTAATGCGAATAGCACACACTCGCGGATTATCGCAATTTATCACAGTAACGCTAGGAAACACACGGGTATTCCATAGAAGCGCGGTACCGCCGTACGGCCTGCCACGCAGTAAACCCGCCGTCGTGTCCACAGCTGATGTCCCCTTGCAACTAAATCCGCTGTCTATGCTATTTAGATACGCCAATTCTTCCGGAAGCAGCCAGGTTTCTTGCAGTGCTATCAAAACACACTCGTCACACAAACGTCGAATGTCGCTCACGGCGCTCTTCACGTTTTTACAATTATAACTGGCAAACTTATAGGTCGTATTATCCATAGTTAGAAGGCAATGGACCGATGTCAGTGGACTCTCCGTCCACTTTTCGATGTCTATAATGCACGAAGCGTCTAAAGATAATTCCTTCAGGCCATATGTTTTCGTCTAAAAACATAGATAATTTAGACTCAGATACAAAGAACTTGTAGGCTTTGTGATCTAACACTTTTTTCGTAATAACCTTTTCTAAGAATACCGTCTCCTGTGTTTTCATGTTTATGTAATCAACAATGTCAGACTCTAATGTCTCCTTATGCACATTCGTTATAAAAATAGGTATTTTCTTCACAGCAGCTTTGAAAGATGATATTGTCGCTTCTGCTTTACCTCTTTCGCCTAAATACCTATACTTTTGCTTCCTTTTATTTCTATTTACTGTTTGCCAAAGATTATCTTCCTTTTCGTTATTTATTTGTACGTTAGACTCAAGTTGTCGGCAAACATTATTTTGAGCCACATTATTACTATTGTTCTCCTGGATTAGTTGTTTAGGAATACTTGTGCCAGCGATATGTGTCTGCATGACTTGCACTTTCTTGACAATCTCCCCGCTGACCGCTTGCGCTGCCTCGGCCTCTCCATCTACCAGCACACTCGTGGTCGGCGGTGACTCATTTACAAATATAGCTCGCGGTAACGGTTTACACACCATACCTTCAGATTGGTAATTGTCAGTAGCTGTCTTAGTTGCGGGGCTGTTCTGTCTTTGCGAGTTATTAGGCAATTGCTGCAGGTCCTGCTCATTAGAGGAATAATTTTGGCTCAATGTCATTCCTACAGGGCCGCTTTCCACATTCCAAGCACCCCTTCTCATGTTAACATATCCGGTTGGAGTTGTAAATGGAGGTAGCGATGCGTACTTTAAATTGTGTATTTCTGCTCGTAAGTCCTCAAATTGTTTTAGAGTGACATACGAATTCTTGATATTTTCAATCTCTGAGTTCAATCTTGTCAAGTCTTTTAACAGTTTTGTACAATCGAGATGATCGAATAAAATTGGGGGCAGTTTTTCGAGCTCTCTCGCCACAAATACTGGAATTACATCAGGATCTGTGCTTTTAAACACACTTATGATGTCATCTAGGTCTCTTTCTTCTTTCCCCTTCCTTTTTCTTATAATCTTCCGTTGTTCCGTAGGCAGAGATTCAAATAATAACGACTTTGATTTACAGATTTCACTGCTCGTGAACGCGGACACACAAATTCTTTTTAAAGTTACTTCGTCAATAACTGATATTTTATTTTGCACATAAGCTAATAGTTCATCAATGACGATATTGCAGACATTACACTTTAACACTTGCGACATTGTTTACAAAGTGCGTCGTCGCACTCAGCGCGGCGGCGCACAAACCCAACACAACCGACCTTGACCGCGGCTCGCGAGTGACTCAAAGTTAAAGCCGAGGTTTTCGTGTACTTCATTTACGGTGGTATTGAGAGCGACCTTGATGAGTTTGCTGGGTGCATCGATGGCGAACGGTTCGAGGCCTTCAAACACGCGTATCCATGCCCATGTTCGTTGGCGGGGGCCCACGGAGCAAATACAAAGAAATAAAGAAGTGGGCGGGATCTAACACCCCCTCACCCCGCAAATTGTCATCATGATAGGGAAATCTAATTACAACATCTCCTCTTTGTATTTGCTCCGTGCGGGCGCCTAAGCCAAGATTTCCTCACGACGTTTTCTTTGCCTAACGCTAAATAACTAAGTATAGGTAGGTACTTACAAAATACGATTTTGTAAGACGTCTCTATGGTCTTAGGTCCTTCCTTACCCATTTGCCGTTTTACATAGAAAAAATCAAACAATTTTATTATAAGAAATATTGTCGATGCACTTTTGCCATTTTAATGAAAGTTCGTTGATGCTTCTGCTATAGAAATCCTGGGAACGGGAATCGATGAATTCCTTAGAGGTGTTTTTCACCGACTCCTTGGTTTTGAATTTTTTCCCCGGGGCTAATTGTTGAGATCAAAATTTCCAGAACGAAAGCGATCAAACAAAAAACGCACCGTGCGTTCACTTGCGGTACCTTGTTCATTATTGCGTGCTGTCTGTAGGTACTGCGTTGGGGCCACGACGGAACTCGTATTCGAAAATAGCGCGCTATTTCGATATTTCCATGGTTACAGAAACATGTTTTTTATGTAATACCTGACATATATAATAAATTGCCAAAGACAATTAGAGATTTAGATTTGCATAATTATAAAAAGAAATTATTTCAATTGCTGTTAGACAAATGTTACTATACTTTAAAAGATTATCTCGATGATGTTATTTAATTTTAATTGTTCCCCTGATAAGTAAAATGTGTATATTTCTTAATCTGTATTAATTAATTCTAACTGAATTTATAATTTATGTCTCGTTATTTTAATTGTTGCCTTGACATGTAAAAATATTCGTTAATTCTAAAGTGCTGCATATTTAAATAGTTATTATTTTAATTTTCTATTTCATTGTGCTGTTACCTACTTTAAAATTATTGTATGCCATTATGGCGGGTCATAGCTGTGTACAATTTCGGAAACATGTAACAACTTATTGCTTACCTACATTGTATGTACCACAATAAAGAATATTTGTATTGTATTGTATTGTATCGTTATCAAAGAAAAATCGGACGGCGGGAAAACAAAAGAACAACTTATTTTTTTTTTAACCGACTTCTAAAAAAGGAGGAGGTTCTCAATTCGGTTTTTTTTTTTTTTTTTTTTTATGTTTGTTCGCGCATAACTCCGTCGCTTGCCCACCGATTTGAAAAAATATTTTTTTGTTGGAAAGGGTATACTTCCCAAATGGTCCCATTTTTGTCAAAATCCAGTTCTGATGATGGGATCCTGGAGAAATCGAAGGAACTCTTCAAATATTATAGGCACACCTATAGCGATTTGGGTATTTTTTATAGTAGCTCGTGCATTTACTCTCGGAAAGCACCACTTGGTGAAGTGGAACTGATGATGAAGACCACAGATGGCTACCGGAACTACTCAATGATAAATATTTCACGGGTTGCGATTCGATTACTTTAATATGGTTGCTAAGCAATTTCCGCTCGTCGCACAATGCGTGTGGTGAGTGGTTGTTGAGGAGTTCTCCTGGTTCTTACCAGCAGAACTCCTCAACACTTAACGTCCCAGCATCGGGAAAAGCAATATATTGTAACATGTGATGAGCAATTGACATTAGACTATTGTAACTTATACAAATTATAAACAGACCCACTAAAAAGCGAGAAATAAAAACTTTTTAACAAAAAAAAAACCGACTTCCAAAAAGCACTACAAAGTGAAAAATAACTTTGATTTCGGAAGTCGGTGGCAAAAAAAAAGAAAGTTAATAAAAAAACGAAAGACACCGACTTCCGAAATCAAAGTTATTTTTCACTTTGTAGTGCTTTTTGGAAGTCGGTTTTTTTTTTGTTAAAAAGTTTTTATTTATGTCTTGCTATACCTAGGTACTATAAAATTAATTTGAATTTGGAATTCTTAATAGAATGAAAGACATTCACACCAGCCGGTATTATAGCCACAATTGGCAGTTTCATAGTTATGGACCTATGCCTTTGAATCCACAACCTTTATCCCAAGAAGACGGTCCTTCAGAACCCTATGACCATCACAACTGTGAAGATATCAGCAAAATAATATCCCACTCACCACACAGCATCGGAGAAGGGGTAATAATGTATCCACTGCATGTTCTTGGACATGAAGTCGCCCCACGTCAACCGGTTCTCCACTGAGCTGACGTAGTTGAAGATCGGAGGTTCTAGCGGTGGTGAACTGAAAATGAAGGCATTAAATTAGTAGATAAGTAACATAGGTGATCAAATAAATAAGTTTGTAGATAAAATAACCACTGAGGAAGGAGGTTCCATTGAACGTTAGGCCAGGGGGCTTACTATGAGCTCTTATAGCAGGGCAGAAGATGAACGTTTCTAGTGAGAGATAGAGACGGTGCTATTAGGTCGTGCATCGACCGTCTGTACCGTCTCTCTCTCTCACTGGGAACGTTCAACTTCTGCCCTGCTTGAAGAGCTCATAGTAAGCCCCCCGGCCAGGCGCCCTCCGCATTTTAGGTATGAAGCTACAAGTATGCGGCGGGCTCGATCGACTTGTCGAGCTAATTCAGTGTGGGCTGCCGCCAATGAGGTATTGTTGATGGCTACCGCGCACCGGCCGGCTCGCACGTTAGTTCGATACTCGCTCACGCGCCGCGTCGTAAACAACCGTAACGAGTCAGAAGTTATAGAGCTACGCGATAGAAAGAGAGGCAACTTGTAGGTAATTAACGCTGTGCGACCTAAATTGCACTTTATTGTGTCGTAGCAAGAGTCGCTATTTATTTAAATGATCTTCTGTACTTGAAAGTACCTACCTACTATTTATATATTGTGTGGTTAGGCGACATCGTGGTAGTCGCTTCAAAGCGTTTAATTTTTTTTTTTTACAAGCTTTTATCCAAGGCTTGTCCGCCGTAAAAAGCGCGGTCACTGTCTGCATAGAAAAGAAAGAGAAGCGCGATGACACAACGCTTGCAAAATACAGGGTGGAAGGGGACATCGACGCGCAAACGGTTACCACGTATCCAGTACGTCATTCTGGGTCCCCCTACATAGAAATTTTTCATCGGTTATTAAAACAAAAATCTGCAGTTTCCTACAATAGTGCAATACCTACACGGTCAAAATATATGGAAGAGCAGATTTTTTTTTCAATAACCGATGAAAAATTTCTATATAGGGGGGCTCAGAATGATGTACTGAATACGTGGTAACCGTTTGCGCGTCGATGTCCCTTCCACCCTGTATGAAGTAATTATCGATTTACAAAAAATCTATTGATTGGACTGAAAAAGTAATGACATGAAATCATTCCTTATTATATTGTAGAGACCTGTATAAATGTATGAACACTTTTAATGAAAATTGTAGGAGTAATAAAACTAGAAAAAGTAGAAAAAATAGACAGACCTGGATTTAGATTTTTTTCCCTTACTTCTACGAACTAAAATAGATTTCAAGACAGATGAAATCACTTCTTATGTGTTGTACAGATTGCTGTGTAGGTATTTTTTCCTATCAAAAAGATGCTATAGTTACTGCAAAAGATGGTCACAAAGTTACTTAGTTTCGCCGTATTTTAGGAAGGAGGAGCCTTAACTTGCAATGTTCGTATGTAAGTTGTCCGTTCAAAATTTACAAGTCAAATTTAACCCACTTCCCGGTGTTCGATTGAGCTGAAAATTGGCATACGTATGTAAAATCGGTGACAATGCAATATTTTGGTATCATGGAGCTGATCTGACGACTTCACATTTGGTAAATACCTACAATTGTCCGAGTACAAAAGTATCTAAGTACGTACCTTTCTTTGTAAGCGTTGTGCACACTACAGGCGGCCACCATTAAGCAGTTCACCACCGAGTCCACTGGTACTATGTCTGCTGACACCAACTCGTCGCACTGCACCGTCCGGAGGACGCCGGTGGCTGGAAAGAGGTTATTTATTTATTTATTTATTTATTTATTTCAATTGGTCTTACGAGCTAACAGACATACCATCCAAAACGCTCATATGAATAATTTCCTTACAATTCAATTGTGGCTACACACACTCGTCTCCTTACTAAACAATAGATTTTATAAAATAGCAATAATGCCCATGTCTATAAATAATAATAAAAATTAGATTACAACGACGAATTAATACAGCAGCAGAATATAATGTCAGTTTAGTGTCAATTAATATAATGTAAGTTTAGTGTCAATTAATATAATGTCAGTTTAGTGTCAATTAATATAATGTCAGTTTAGTGTCAACTAATAGTGATCAATTCAACTCAGTTATTATGTATGACTATAATATGTCATTTAAAATTATACGAAATTTATTATACAAATGTCCCAATCCATCGGCAAATAAGTTATAAGTGAAGTAAAACGAAAAGAAATGATCAAGCAAGAGTGTGGTCCATGAGATGATTTTTTGAGGTTAGCAAAATAGTTAACTTCAAAAAACCAGTCAAGAGCGAGTCGGACTCGCGCACCGACGGTTCCGTTCCGATTTCTGAAAAAGTGTGCTATTTAGTGAAATCGTTTTATTTTTCCTGTAATCTTTACATAAACTTCTATCACATAGAAAAATCTTACGAACGGTATTTTTTTTTTTACATTTTTCATCAAATGTCGAAAACTGTTTGTACATTCTCAATTTTTTTTAAGGCCGCATCTTAAAAAAAATTGAGAATGTACAAACAGCGTTCTTTCATATGATACCCCTTAGCCCTAGGTACTTTACTTACTTTGAATTTTTAAGACCCCCTTTCAGTTCCTGTTGCAAAAAAAAAAATAGAAATATTTTTATTTCTTTCTTATTTGCAAAATAGTTGGGTAATACGTCATCTAAAACTATTCCAAATTTCAAGTTCTTAAATAGCATTAGTAGTTCTTGAGATATCCAGCTGTGACAGACAGACAGACAGACTGAGTCACACCATAAAGCTTATTTTTTACCATTTTTGTACGGAACCCTAAGAACGGGGGACTTTGTTTTATAATATGTGTGATGAACAACTTACCACTGCCAACGGTGACTCCGGTGGGTCCATACATGTTGTCAAGCCATCCCTTCAATGGTTCCTTTGCTGTCGATATTACTGCAAAATAGATTGTTATAAGTATTACACGTGACTATGATAAACACTCAGTCCTATTCTTACAGCGAATAAAATAAAATTGTCGGGTTCTTCGTATTGATGTATTAGAGGAAGATATGTTACGCGCCAACAGAGATAGGAGCCCGCGCTTCGTGCAAGTGAAATCGCGTTAGCCGCCGAATGTTTACGATTATGAATGACATTGCATAAATCTATTTCGCTCTCACAAACATTAAATATTTCAACAAATTAACATTTTTAGCTGTACTTACGAAGTTACGAAACTTACTTGTGAAAAGTAATCCAGTGGAACTTGTTTTTGGTATTTGAACTATTTGTGCACAATTTAAAAACACAGGAAGGCATTGTTGCTGCTTATTTAGACGATTACGGTAATTTACTTAACGTGCTTTACTTGTGCTACACAAACGCTAGTTCGATTGTGACTAGTCAATTGTGTGCGTTAACACAATTTATGCGGTCCACGTCGAGGAGCGCGAACCATATCTTCCTCTAATATATCAATGTTTCGTCGTCCATTTTTCGTATACGGTCTTGTTCGCAAACCATTACACTGAAAGTATGACGAGTAAACGCTCACTTACCAGAGCCAAAGGAAGCAAAGGAGCCGAAACAATCGAATTTTAGAAGTACTTGTATGATATCTTGAAACTTCGCACACTTATCGGCGCCGAATCGGACGTATCGATGCCGGAAGAATTAGGTACTAGGAGAAACTTCGTTTCGTTCGGTGCGGTCGATTCTTTCGGGTGCGTTTACCTCTTTTAAATGAGACTGATTCTTTCGGCTCCGACAAGTGTGCGTTTATCTCTTAGGACTGACTCTTTTAAGGCTGGTACACAAAAGCCGGGCTTAATCAAGCTAGGCATTTCAATGTTACTTCGAGTACTCCTCCATAACCACCTAATTCATCTATTGTTCTAAAACAAAATTCGTAATCTAGCCTAGTCTATCCACTTTAGGAAACAGTCATTAGTTGACTATCAGTTCATAGAAATATTTTGTATACAAGCCGTGTATAAGTGGCTAGGCGCCCCGACAAAAAGTCTCAAGGACAATCCTAATGACGTCACGCGGGGGAGCTGTCGTATGACATGAGCATGTCGTATGAGTGGTTATGGTTATCATAATTTGTGCACGCATTGACTTACCTATTTGACGGCGGTGGAGATGGATGGATTGTGAGAGGGAGTGAATGACGATGACTATTTTTCGCTGACCCCCAATAACACGGGACATACAGGAAGATTGACTTACCTATAGCCGGCCTGAATATACCTACAGGCATGCCTCCCGCATTCACTCGCAGTTCCTTCTCCGCTAAAGCTTTTGTGAATGTGTATGTGTTTGGCCAGGGTCCTAGAATCCTGAAAATGTAGGAAGAACCATTTTAATTAAGACATTTTAGACCAAAAAGTCGTTTTAGGATGTACAGATACTACTACAATCTGTGAAGGACTTTTAATTTCAGCTGCAGGAAAATGACACTTCTACTGTCATTTCGCTATCAAATGGGAACATTTTTTAACGAAATGACAGATAAGAAGTGTCATTATACTGCAGACTGCAGATAATTATAAGTCCCAGCATAGGTACCCCTTGGTAAGTCTGGTTGTCAAACTTTCAGGCTTTCGACGACCCGTCACTGTTAAAGATTCACGAATGACAGCCAGTACCAACAGCTTAACGTGCTTTCCGAGGCACGCAGGGGTCTCGGTATGTAAAGATCCACGTACTAACCGCGGCAAGCGTAGCTTAACCTGATCGATCGACCATGTGGCTGTTATTAGATAGCCACGAGTCCTCGCGAAAAGCTTTATGTACAGTGTAATTAAAAATATTATTTTTCTCTTTGATCCAATATGCTAATATGACACAAATGTTGATGAATGAATGTGACAAGGTCGAAGATTATTATTAAATTGTCTTTTTGAAATTTTAGACTTGTCAAAATGGTTAATGAATGTGCTATTAAAATAAACTCTTAGTTTCGTCTGAACCGCTGCCACGGGATTTGATAATTTAGTTTTCACTTATAAGTCTTATAACCTAAGCTTTAAGAATTAAGGCCCAGGTTCCAAGCTTGGTTTAGCTCGGTGTGTAAGTGAAATGGCGTTATGGCTGTCTAGTTTGACGCACGAGATAGAAGATTCTCACGCGCACCGGAATTATGTCGTAAAAATGCAAATAAAATCGTATAAAATTAGAAATTAACTATTTAATAAAAAGTAATCCATCACTGGATGCAGTTTGGAATTTGACATTTCATGGTATATTTTTAATTATAATTATAATTGTTAATGAAGGGATAAACTGTTTTTAAAGATTATTAGGAGGTATGTTTAAAGATTTTTTTGGTGCATTAAAATATGTATAATTATGTTTTGGCTTCCATCACTGTATGCGAAAAAGACTTGAAAATATCATATTTTTTTTACATGTCAAAATTATTTACGGTTTATGAGATACACGGCTTTAAAAAACCACCTTTTTGATCGTTTTCAGGAAATCTGGGCCTTAAATAGTTTTCAACTGTTCATAGTGATCATAGAACCACGAAGCAAGTCGGTTGTCGTTGTAATTAGAATACAGTGTGCTTAATAAGGTTATTTTATACAAAGAACAGTGTTTAGTATTATTAAATCAGAATGGAAAATAGGAGAGTTCTACTTAATATATGAAAAATTACTCACTTAGGTAACATTTGATTGATTTGGTTGTCTGACAACTTGTCTATCATTTGATGTAGCTGTTCACAGTCAGCATCACAGGGGTAGAACCTCTCCTCGATTTCAGAGAGATGGGAGTTCGAGTATGCCGTCGATATGTGCATTAGTACCTGGGAATAAGGATTAATTTTGATTAAATTACATCGGAAACTTACAATACCCAAGTGTAGCAGTTAATAAGATTCTTTTCAATACACTTCCTCGAAAACTGGTTCATTTCACACTACGATTAGGTTCATCATAATGCAACGTATTTCACACGCATGCGATGTTTCATTTTCTAACACGTGTGCGGGAATAAAAATTGCCACAGATAACTTATACCTATACTTAGTCCAAATGGGGAGGAAAACTAACTTTTTATCACGCTAGGTGGCACATGATCGACTGTGCTTTTTTCATTGATTTGACATAACGAACGATTGTCAAATTGTATGGATTTGTTTGTAAAACAATGTACAGTCGTTCAGAGCGCCATCTACAAACAGCTTTGCGTGTGGCTCCCCATTGGTTTAATGCCTCTATTCACAACTCTCTATTCGGAGGTGAATGTTTTTTTTAAATCTCGGCAAAGAGTTATGCGTCTATAAGGCGTCAATATTTTTTGAATATTTAAATAATGTTTTTAAATAGAATATCATCAAAAACCATGATTATTACAATAAAATAACGTTTATGAACAAATTAACATTTATTTGTGTTCTAAACTCAAAAATATTTTAATTTTCTATTTTTCATATTAGGCTGTTTATCGCCTTTATACCTTTGATTCTCCTTCAACCTGGCGAAAGCAAAGCGCGGAAAAAAAAGAAAATTTTAAATCATAGTTTCCTAATAATTCATGACAAAAATATTTTCCGGTAAGTATCTTATTTTATTTCTTCAAAAGTGTATTGAAAAACGTCGTTTGATACACGTGGACATTAGTTATTGCAGTTCTCGACTCAAAAACAACCTCGCCTACGGCTCGGGTGTTAATTCCGCCTCGAATGCATTATCAAACGTTCTCCACTTGTATCAAAATGTACTATTCTAGGCTGCCTCTCTGATCTTGTGTCTGGGTTCGATTTCCAGGTCAGGCAAAGTGTTATTGTGTTTTATAATCACGTGATTACAAATATACACATATTGCTAATTTATTAGTAAGTAAGTATAGGATTTGTGATTAATTACTTTGGGGGTTGGAGGACAGTTTAATCATTTTTCTGGGTCTCGGCTCTTTTCTGGTTGGATACTACCACTCACAAAAGATTCTGACTAGGAGTTGCAGTATTATTGAATTATAATAGTGTGGCAGGCTAACAGGATTCCTTACTTTAAAGAACAGATAGTCTTCTATATAGGGTGACTGGTAATTAGTGACCGAAAAAAATCAGCTGCTCCCTACATTTTGGCGAGTTATATGCGTTCATGAATGTAGGGGGCAGCTGATTATGTTTCGCGATTTCAGGTTTGGTCCCATAGTAAAAGTTGTTTGTTATCATGAGTATAATCATGTGTTTAAGTATCGGTCACTAATTACCGGTCACACTGTATACTTACGTCTAAATTCTTCATGTCCCTAGCCAGTCTGAGTAGGTGGAGCGGTGCTCTGACGTTGGTCACCAGGGCCGCTCGAAGGTGCTCATCAAACTTGACCGTCGCTGCCGAGTGGAAGATTATGTTCACCTGTAATTTGAAGAAGAAAACTACTGAAGGATACTGATGTGTTCACAGGCTTCTATCGAAAATCAAGTAAATCTTGCAGACAGTTATTGGCATGTTGAATGAATTAGGATAATTAAACCAAAGACGACACGGTTGGCGCAGTGGTTGAGCGATTGACTGCTGCGCAGCATGTCGCGGGTTCGATTCCCGCACGGAACAAATATTTGTACGACCTACAAGTATTTGTTCCGAGTCTGGGTGTTTTTCTATCTATAATATGTATGTATTTACAAAAAAAAAATGTATATAAGTAGTTTATCAGCCATCTCGTTACCATAACACAAGCATTAGGTTGCTTAGCTTGGGACTAGATGGCGTTGTGTGAAATGTCCAAGTATATTTATTTATATTTATTTAAAGCAGGAAATTATAGAGGTATGAGGAACAGGGTGTAAAGTTCACTCATCCTCTATAGAAAAGGGAGGATCCTCCGACCAGACGGGTGTTGTGTCTGGTGAGCACAGTAGGTACAAACAGTTGTATACGGGGTGTAAAAAGACATCACAAAGCGGTCAACTATGCATACTGTACATGTAAGTAAGTAGCTTTGTGCAATTATTACTGGGAAACGACTTTTATTTTCAGGTACTTATAAAAAAACCGGACAAGTGCGTGTCGGACTTCGCACAATGAAGGGTTCCGTAGTTGGTATGAAATTATGCCAAGAACAAACTTAACATTATAGTTGAAAAACATGTTCTCCCATACATTCCAACACTAAATGTAAGTTTGTACTCACAATATTGAGAGATTTACCATGTTATTTTAAGACCCTAAACTTCTTATAGATTTTCCTGTAATCTACAGGTATAGACCTATTTTCTGTATTTTTTTAAACATTTTAGGCTCAGTAGTTTCGGAGATAAGGGGGGGAATGGTCAATTTTCGTCTATTTTCTTAAATAACTTTAAAACTAGTAATTTTAAAATTATAAAAAAAATATATTTGAGACCTTCATAGAAAGTCCTTTCATTTGATATGTCACACGGTACAGTTTGCAAAACTTTTTTTTTAAATTTTCTAGTTTGCCCCCTAAAAGTGACCCTCATATTCAAAATTAATTTATTTACTTTAGCTGTACGTGTTTGGGTCACAGAAATCCATATGTGTACCAAATTTCAACTTAATCGTTCCATTAGATTCGGAGCAAATTGGCTGTGACAGACGGACAGACAGACAGACACACGAGTGATCCTATAAGGGTTCCGTTTTTTTCCTTTTGAGGTACGAAACCCTAAAAAGCAATTTTTTATTACGCGCAATGTAACGCGAACCCAGGCAAACGAAGTTAAGCTCCGCCCCTTCACTCTACGGTACGCGTAGGTACTTGTCGGAAAAAGTTTAGTAATAACACTTAAAATACGTTTTAGTAAAAGAAAATGCGACTTTGATCTTCAATATCTCCAGAACCAATGGATTCCCAGGTATGGTCTAGTGGCAAAAAACGATTCAAATAATGGGTAGAATATGAGGTTTTCGGCTTGGGCAAGTGTCTGTTTACCCGATATATGCCAGTGGGGCGGTAGTAAACTCTGCTAGCGCGATGCAGGATTTTGCGTGACGTCAGTATGATGCCTAGTTCGCATGTGGCGATGTAGATGCCACCACAAATCTATGCCTTACCTTCTCAGTAAGCATCTGCCTATCAGTCAGGGTGAGCCCAAGTCCAGCAGCTTCACAGTCTGCCGGCACCACCACCACTTTGTGCCGGAACTTCGGCACCTCGTCCTTAAGGCGACCGAACACCTGGAAATAATACAAAGACAAGATAAGTCTGTGATTGTCTCACTATAATCTTTCCAAATATTTATTTTACTTTAGCGTCCATGAAGTATTGTATTTTTTCGTCTATCGTTGTCTGTCAATAATTAAGGAACTTCATAGCGTCCATGAAGTACATATTGCATTTTTTCGTCTAAAATGTGTATGTGTGTGTCTTACATATATGATTAAAAAATGTTTACCTACATAGCTGTTGCATAGCCTCCCCCCCCCCCCTATTATACACTCAACTCCGCTTCCATCCAGGGGGGCTAAAACGGCCACTTTGGCAGAATCATAATAGGATAATAGGTATTATGAATCATATTAGAAATCATAAAACGGTCATAAACTGACAATTCATAATTTATCTGCGTACAATTCATAGCACGCAATGCAATTCATCTGTTTGACAGTTTTGTGTGGAGATTCATAAAATGGTCCCCAAATAATGATTGCTTAATTGAAGTTTAATGTCAAATACGTCAAATAGCACAATCATAATTTAATTGCTGGGAATTCAGGAAATGAATCGCTTTTAGAGGAATTGCTTAATGTGGCCGTTTTAGGCCCCCTGCTGCCTGGATAATATTTTTGACACGGCATGAAGCTCGAAATTCGAACGGTCTCGTTGTGAATTCCTGATGAATTTCTTTAAAAACAAATGAGTTCGTGTGCGCTCACTTGAGTGAGGTTCCAGTGTACCTAACTTTGGCAGAATCATAATAGGATAATAGGTATTATGAATCATATTTGAAATCGTAAAACGGTCATAAACTGAGAATTCATAATTTTTCTGCGTACAATTCATAGCACGCAATTCATCTGTTTGACACTTTTGTGTGGAGATTCATAAAATGGTCCCCAAATAATGATTGCTTAATTGAAGTTTGATGTCAAATACGTCAAATAGCACAATCATAATTTAATTGCTGGGAATTCAGAAAATGAATCGCTTTTAGAGGAATTGCTTAATGTGGCCGTTTTAGGCCCCCTGCTGCCTGGATAATATTTTTGACACGGCATGAAGCTCGAAATTCGAACGGTCTTGTTGTGAATTACTGATGAATTTCTTTAAAAACAAATGAGTTCGTGTGCGCTCATTTGAGTGAGGTTTCCAGGTGTATGTACCTACTTTACAAAATATCATCATTTTGATAAGGTTGGTATTGGACAATACAAGCCAATGTTTGTCGAATATTATGTCCTGTTTCATTGGTTAGTGCAAATATTGGCAGTGCCGATTCCTTTGCCAATATCCCTTGACCAAGATGTGTGTTTGTTTATATCTTAAGACGCTGAAGGCTACAATTTTAACCAAATGTTACTTATTGTGTACCTACCTGTAAGCCCAAATAATTATAGTACTGATATTACTAACTAATATTTAATACTTATAATAGGTACTTCTAAGTACTACTAATATTTATGTTAGGGGGGCTATCCAGCTAAGATTTCCTCACGATGTTTTCGTTCATCGTAGGTCAGAGATGTCAATCAAAATAGAAAATTGTTTATTATCCATGTAATAACAAGGGTACACACATTCAACACAAATTAAATAATGTCTTAGGTGGCTTAAAATATTACCTACAGCTGGGTTACATTAGTTGTTAAATGCCAGTGAGCCCCAAACTGGACAGTTTGTATCTTGGGGCTCAATATTTGATTTCCAGAGTAGGGACTAGAAAGTTTATACGCAGTAAGTAGTTCAATTCATCAGACTCGCATGATGTTTTGCGGTTTCGCGTTGGAGATGTGCTAATGCCCTAAGAGTGTAGTGGCGCGGAATTGGATGTGTGTGCTAATAAAAATTATTTCATAGTAAAAGGCCACATTGCTAGGATTCGAAACCGCATTCTTAATTGTGCTTGAAAAGATGGCCCTACACGACATACACAACAGTAGGTACCTACTCATCTTTTTTACACAAAAATAAATAAATATTCAGGAAGCTACCTTCAAAATAAATTACTCAATAATTTATAGAAGACCCATAATATAATTTCTCCAAAAAAAGCTATAATTACGACTTCCGTTCTACTGAAGGTGAACTTTGTCATAACTTTTGACAATTATCTCTGGTTTGCCTAAAAAGGAACGCAACGGTCTGCCCGTAAAATGGCAAGACCTTGGTTATAACTGTCATGATTGCCATTTTTATGGGTTGAACTTGACCTTTGCATTTTTTGATAAAATTGATGTAAGTTGATTTAACGCGACGATAACCGACTTTTAATGATTTTAATCTAAAGATAACCTCTTAAGGGGTCATTGTACTCATCATTATGATTTTATATGTGACCAAAACAGACATCGCGAAAAAAAAATCAGCTGTTCAGTAGGTACATTTTATATCTACATCAAACTCGTCAAAATGTAGGGAGCAGTTGATTTTTTTTTCGTGATTTCAGGTTTGGTCCCATAGTGAAAGTTGTTCATAATGATGATTACAATATGACCCCTTAAAGATTTCATGTATGAATAGATACACCTTATAATAATAACATTTTATATTATGTATAAATTACCTACATAGTGTAATTAATTTGTAAAGTTACGTCTAATGCGAATAAAAAACTGAGAATCACGCAAATTAAATTAAATTAAATTAAATATTTGTTTATTAATGGCAACTAGGCCCAATTGTTAGGAATATTTATCTTAAAAATTATTGTTAGTAAACACAGAAACAAATACAAAAGAAAAAACTGTAAGGTTAGCTGTGGGGTCTTCTGACCAGAACCGCCACAGCGTGCGACAACCAAGGTTATTTTTATGAAACACTCACTATTTTAAAGATAATTTAATTATTTATCTTAGTATACGTGTTTTATTAAAATACCTTTTCTTTTATGTCATGATAAATTAATAATGTGTCTAATTTTGGACAGCTGTTCCTTGATAGCCGAGTCCATTACTAGGTGGACGTACGACGCGTTCCGTGAGCTCAGCACAGAACACGCAAGCTTACCACTCAAGGCCATTGGCATATATCTGCGCCTTAAAGACCAAAGAAAGTATTGGAAAATAAAAATACGACAAACGACAACCCATTATTTCCCTTAATTTTAAAGAATAAGAATATTTTTTTTGCAGAAAATACAGGTTTTAACAAATGTAAAAATTGGTGGTGTAAACACAGTTCATATTCTGCCTGTTTACGGCATGCAAATTAGTTATTATAATAAGTAGGATTTACAACATGTACTAATCTAAATTACAGTACCTACACACATTACAAAACTATAAAATATAGGTACCTAGTCTAATATAAGTTACAAGACAAAAAAACTATTGATAATATTTTTGTTACGCTTCAGATTATAATAGGGATGATGACTAAAAATTTATTTTTTGTCCGTCATAGAGCTTAATAAAAAATATTGGACACGTATTTTTTCTTTTTTTACGTAATCAAAAAATTACGGCGATACATTGAGTTAACATATGGCATGACGTCACACTTAGCTAGGTTTTATACGTACAAGTGACGTAGCGAGCCCCCATTCCCCAACTTTAATGCGTGATAGCTAAGTATTTTTTTATTAATATGATAAAGCAAAAAATACGTGTCTAATATTTTTTAATTATCTGACTGACGGACTAAATAGAATTTCTAATTTTTTACCCAGGCATCATCCCTATTATGGGAACTTCGAATAAAAGAATTCCTAAAAACAAATGAAATATCGTTTCTTGACTTAGTTATTGCAGATGTAATGCAAAATCTCAAATAAACAATTGCCGAAAGGTGTACTTAAGGAGGATGCGCAGTGGTAGCCAAAGAAATTATTATTTTTTTGCGTTTTTTGCAATTTGCAGATCCGTGTCAGGTTGTATCTTGATCAAAATATGATACGCGACAATCAAACATATGTATTTATATATTTTTAGCCATAAAAATCATCAATACATATCTGTAAGTTAGGTTTCGTGCAAATTCGTTAGATTTTGTTCGTTCGAAGAATCTGCACGAAATCTAACATACAGAGATGTATTGATAATTTCTATGGCTAAAGTTAAGTAAATACATATGTTTTATTGTCGCGTATCATATTTAGATCAAGATAAAACCTGACACGGACCTGCAAATTGCAAAAAACCCAAAAAAAAAATATATTTCGCGGGCAGTGGTATCGTACCCCCCCTAACTGTCTCTAGGATGCTGGAAACGCACCGGAGTGGTATGGTAGATGTCCATACGTGTCAGTGATAATCATCAGGTGTAAGTACCTACTAATCAATTCAATCATTTATTTCAATCAGCAACTGGATCATAGTATTAGGTACATTAAAATAAAAATTACAAGAAAAATAAATAAAAATCTGACAAAAACAACACACAATTACGATTATTTCATTTTATTATTTACTGTCACTACATTAAGCATACAGCAATGGTTAATGTAGTAACAGTCGAACCTCTCAGCCATCATCCACTAATGTGCTCGTTTGACACACAATACCCAATTACGATTATTTCATTTTATTATTTACTGTCACTACATTAAGCATACAGCAATGGTTAATGTAGTGACAGTCGAACCTCTCAGCCATCATCCACTAATGTGCTCGTTTGACACACAATACCCAATTACGATTATTTCATTTTATTATTTACTGTCACTACATTAAGCATACAGCAATGGTTAATGTAGTGACAGTCGAACCTCTCAGCCGTCATCCACTAATGTGCTCGTTTGACACACAATACCCAAACAGAAATAATAGGTACTTACAGGATCATCGAAGATTTCCTCCATCCTCGTGTAGATGTCCTTCCCCCGCTTCTGCCGCACCAGAAGGTACAGGTTCTCCACGCCTGGACAGCATCGGAGAAGCTTCTCCACGAGGATCTTGCCGAGGAAACCTGTGAAAGTCATTCGGGTAAGTAAGTAGGTAATTTTGGCTAGGTAGATGATGAGATTATTAATTTGGGTAACATTGCCTTTGGGTGTCGTTAAAAAGCACTACTTATATAACCCCATACGTATCAAGACACTGAGCGAGGAAAGGCGGGTGGCCAGACTTTTGAAAATTAGGTATTTTAAGAAGGTATTGCTGTCGCTCTGCGAGCGCTCCGCCCTCGAATTCGTGCGATAAGGACAACTGCAGATCCGACTAAATAGCCTATGTAAAAAGTCACATTTCGAGGTCTGGCTCTCGCCTATTTCCTCCTCCAATATTGGACCAATTTAAAAGATATTTCATAAACTGAATAAGAAGGATATATACTATGCCCCTATGTTTTTCTTTTTTCGTTAATAGTTGTCAAATTGGTACCTAGTGTACCAATTTGACCGCGTCTGTTGACAGCGGTCTGAATAGGCAATTTTGAGCATTTTTGGAGGGTTCTAGTTCTTATAAAAATAATATATCATCAAAAAGGAAAACATAGGGGCATACAAGTAACTGATATTTATATTTCTGTAAAAAATCATTGCTTTATGGTCATTAACCAGAAAGAAAACAGGCGAGAGCGTTTGTATCTTTTTGTATGGAGAAAAGAGCACCCACGTTTCCTCTTAAGTCTTTCTGTCGCTACAATACTCCTAAAAGTGAAAGAGACAGCATTAAATTTAACGGTGATTTAAAATGAAGTTGCATTTGATAATTTGGCCGTAAGGTACCCACAGCCGGCGATTAAGTACTCGCTGATGCTGTTACAAACGGCAGTACCTACTGGTACTAGCCGGGGGCCGCAGCCGGCGCGGTGGTGTGACGGACGGTGTGAAAAGTCAGCGATGTATCTATTAGGGTTCCGCACCAAAATGGTAAAAAGGGATGCTTATGGTGCGACTCTGTTTGTCTGTCACAGCTGGATATCTCAAGAAGTACTAATCAACTTGTAATTTGGAACAGTTTTAGATGAAGTTTGCCAACTATTTTGCAAAAAAGAAAGATTTTTTTTTTTTTTTACAACAGGGACTGAAAAATTCGAAGTGGGGCTACTATTAGGGCATGTCCCATCATATAAAAGAGCGCTGTTTGCACATTCTCAAAAAAATTTTTTTTTTCTTTTTTTAGACCGCACAGTTTTCGACTTTTGATGAAAAATGTAAAAAAAATCCGTTCCCCTTACCCCCTTTGTTCCCTTATTTCCGAAGTTTGCATAGAGAATAATCTGAAATTATTCTATTATGAATATTATGATAGAAGTTTATGTAAAGATTACAGGAAAAATAAAACGATGTCTCTAAATAGCACACATTTTCAGAAATCGGAACGGAACCCTCGGTGCGCGAGTCCAATTCGCTCTTGACTGGTTTTTTATACACTGAAACCTGGAACGCGAGGAAATCATTGATAGAGTCTGGCACACGAAACATGAGCCTGGAAAATAGCGGCAAATTCAAAAAATCGAGATCAAAATTGGTTGAGCCGTTAAAAATTGTATGATGACATGTAAAAGGACAATAATATTTGTCCATTAATCCATGATGTATTTCAAGTATCAAAATGTATTTACCTATTATACGCAGTGATACCAGAGCTAGATTTTTGAATTTGCCGCTATTTTTCAGGATCATGTTTCGTGTGCCAGACTCTAGTTAGTCGCTTCCTCGTCGGCGGTGGACAGGTGCCTAAGACCTAGGTATACCTATTCTAGAAAGACAGGCACATCATACATAAATCAGCCTATAATGTTCCCACTGCTGGGACACAGGCCTCCTCTCTTCAAGAGGGAGTGGGCTGTAATCTACTACGCGGGCCCAGTGCGGGTTGGTTGATGCCACATGTCTTCGAATTTTTAGTTCCAGGACATGCCGGTTTCCTCACGATGTTTTCCTTCACCGTTTTGAGAGCAGTGGTGATGAATAATTTACACAAAATAAATATCCTGCCTGGTTGAATTTTCAGAATAGATCAGCTGATTATGCTTTAAAAAAACCGGCCAAGTGCGTGTCGGACTACGCACAATGAAGGGTTCCGCAGTTGAAGAAAATTTATCCCAAAAACAAACTTAACATTGCATCCCAAAAAAAAATTTTTTATGTGATAAAATTATAAATTAACAGTTTTTGGACTTTTTCCTTTACATAAGTAAAGGAAAAAGTCCAAAAACTGGACTTTTTCCTTTACTTATGGCTGTGGTTCTAGGTCAAAGGATACCCTATAGGTTTTTATTTACTTGCGAGTACTAAAATATGTCGCATAAATGACCGTATTTTTTTATTGCGTTAACTTAGAAGCTTGATTTTTTTAGAGCTTCAAGGGACCATAGACCTACGTATTTAATATTATTTTCAACTTGATTCCTCCACGAGTTCCTTAGAAAAAGGGTCTTGACAGACAGACAGATAGACGGACAACGAAGTGATCCTATAATGGTTCCGTTTTTTTCCTTTTGAGGTACGGAACCCTAAAAACAGGATAGTTAAAATACAACAGGGTCTAATCGTCTTACCTGTCGCACCAGTGATCAGAACATTCTTCCCGCTATAAAACTTCTGTATTTCAGTCATATTTTCATATTTATTGTTCATATTCTCGTCCACATTGTCGATACACTGGGCACAATAATTTATTTCCTTGTCATTGTTCATTAAATTCTCGTTGATGGCGTCACTGACAGAAATCAGCTGTGGGGCAGCCATCTTGGATTTTTTTTTGCTTCAGCAGTTTTTTTTATTGCATTTTTCTGGAACAACAAGAGAATAGTATTAGACCTAAGCAATGTACATATAATTTATTGCTAACTCTTCTTAGTTCTATGATAATCAAAACATAAATCACGGCTTCTTGCCATGGGGGTAGGCAGAAACTACGGAACGATACTGCTACGATCCTTCCATACTCCTTTTTCTTCGTTTACGTTCATAGATCAGATCAGACCAATGACATTATACCTACATCTAATTAGGAAAATTGAGACAAAGCATCGTAGGTATCTTCTGCCCCTTACGGCGTGCCGTGTTTTTGCTTTAAAAATGTTGCCAATCAAAGTACTTTCACTGTTAATATTGCTGTCTCATGACCGGCCACGCGGTGGCTCGATCTAGATGTATATTATCTAAGGATCACACGCACGCCAGTTGCGAGTACTACGCACCTGACCACTGGGCGGGAATAAGAAAGTGACAGAGTCAATTACTGCCACATGCGCATAAAAGAGAGCACAACAATGCGCTGTAACCAAAATAAAAGCTTCAAACCAAATAAAAATTGTTTAAAAAATAAATTAAGCTATCTATCAAAAATATTTTCAGCCAGAGTTATTAATTAACTTACGCATATTTTGTTAAATTCTTTCGAGGTTTAATCAAATTACGTTTTCCTTCAGTCAGAGTATTAAGGCCGAACTATACGACAATGACCTTGAGTGGTTAGCTTGCGCATTCTGGCCTGAGCTCACGCAACGCGTCGTACGTCCAGCCAGTAATAGGACTCGCCCATCAAGGAGCGCTGTCCCAAATTAGGCGCATTTTTAATTTATTATAATAAAAAATATACATGTTTTTAAAAAGTAACAAAACCAAATCATTTTCGTTTGTATTGCAAAGTAATAGATATTTATTTTATATTCTTTTGATAAAAAATGAAGGAGTAAAATGGTTTCATCTTAACGATTTGGAAGTGATTTGGGGTTTTTTTTCTTATTATGTGATACCGATAGAAAAATTATGGCTAAACCAAATTACGATTCATATCATGTAGATTACTAACAATTTTTTTCAGATGTAATTTCTCTGTAGGTTCCGGCGAAAAACTGCTTCATCTGCACGCTGTTTCTATGTTTTTTTCGAAAGAGTAGCCTTAATCAAATAGTCAATAAACATATATCCAAAAATTAAATCCATACATGCTGCATGAGTGAAATAAATGGTTACGAACAATAACCCAATTTATTTTGGTATCAATTCAATTCAATTCAATTCATTTTATTTCAGATTAATTACAAGTACACACACAGCTTTAACACCTAACGGCAGAAACCAAACAAACACAATAATCATACCTTGAAGCTCTTTATATGTCGACGGTACAAGTTGAAAGCA
The DNA here is from genome assembly GCA_905163495.3 of Cosmia trapezina. Taxonomy (NCBI): domain Eukaryota; kingdom Metazoa; phylum Arthropoda; class Insecta; order Lepidoptera; family Noctuidae; genus Cosmia; species Cosmia trapezina. The sequence goes on from LR991049.1 coordinate 9,775,071, forward strand.
AAAGAAAAAATTACTTATTTGTTTTTTTTATATTATTATTATTTTACATTATTTTTAATTTGATCGAAATCGTGGCCTTCCGGGACCTGGGACGTGTACCTGCAGAATTGGGGCCTCAGCCACTAACCCCTACCTTAAACATGTAGGTATATTTGATGTAGAATAATACGAAATGGGAGAAAAAATCTATCACAAGAATTTCCCAGTCTCAAAATAAAATCTTTTTTCTTCAAAAACCATTAAGGCTGCTCCTTCCTAAAATACGGCGAAACTAAGTAACTTTGTAACCATCTTTTACAGTAACTATAGCATCTTTCTGATAGGAAAAAATACACAATAATCTACAATACATAAGAAGTGATTTCATGTGTCCTGAAATCTATTTTAGTTTGTAGAATTAAGAAAAAAAAAACCAAAATCCAGCTCTATTTCAGTATATTTTTTCGAGTTGTTACCATATTTTACTCCTACAGTTTTCATTAAAAGTGTTCATAAATTTATACTTGAATTCTTTACAAGCTAATAAGGAATGATTTCTTGTTATTACTTTTTTAGTTTAATCAACAGATTTTTTGTAAATCGATAATTACTTCATATTTTCCAAGCGTTGTGTCATCGCGCTTCTCTTTCTTTTCTATGCAGTCCCACAGTGACCGCGCTTTTTACGACGGACAATCCTTAAGAAATGCTATACCAACAAACAGTTAATAAATTAGCTAAGTAATAAAAGGCGGGCGATGTCACGTGGTCAAGTCAGTACAACCAAATATTTGAACTGTTTATATAATAGTTATGTAACTCACCGTGAGGGTTAGTAGGTTGTGATGTGCATAGATTACGTGTTCCGACTGGCAGTGGGCGGAATGTGATAGGAATTCGCGGCTATTGCAAATAATTATGATGGCAAGTGGTATGGGTTGAGATGACGAGGTGTCGTCAGAGAAAAGCGTTTTATTACTCCTCAATATCCATAAAAACACTACTACTCGTATTTATAATCAAAGTAATTACTTGAGTAATTACTTGCTACTAAGTTATTTCATACTTCAGGGTAGAATTCTTAAGTAAAGAAAATGGTGACTATTACTTGGCTTTCTTTCTCCAGAATCAGCTTACATAATGACAGGTTATATGAGTTAAGTACTAAAATTGTTTATTTTATTTGACAAAAATATAATTTAATGTATTGTGTTGCGTAAATTATTTTGCATAGGTACTGTTGTATAGAATCTAGTTCTTCTAACTGAACAGACAGCTGTGCTGCTGGGGAGTTTGTTGTGCTACTTCTTCTTCCCAGCTAAAGCACTAGGAAGTGGTGAAGGGCGGGCGTTTTGTGGGGACTGTCTTACTGTAATTTCGACGTTCAAAAAGTGCTGATTCTCAGCCTAATTTTAATAAATGACTTTTGATTTTGATTTGATTTTGATTTGCTAAGAATTCTAAGCTTTGACAGTTCTAACTTCAAGCAATTACTAAATTATAGAAAGAAAATCATTGCTTGAGCAATTACTTTGACTTAAGTAATTACTTTTACTTGACTATAAATACGAGTGTAAAACGCTATAGAAACCTATTTTATTTATAGAAGTGTTTTGTGTTCTTCTTTCAAACTCAAATCGTAATTCGACACTTGTCTGTCAGTTTGATAGATCCGGTCATCCGGTAGTGTCACTTGTCACTTCGTTTTTTTTTATAAATAAATGGTCAACGAAAAACTGATAATTTCCTTTCGAAATATTTTAAGTATCCGGGTTTTTTAAAAATATGATAAGTATATCAATCTACCCCCGACAATGTATTCTCAACATTGGAAAATGTTTTGAACCCTCTAAATGAACACTTTTTTTTGTACAAATTAATCTATGGACCTTGCCTTGATTCAATCATCAGGGTGTGATACAGAACATCAAACCCAAACAACTTTCTCCATGGGACCAACATCCCAATCGCGAAAAAATTTTCAACAGTCCCATAGAAAACTTCAATACCTACTCGATGCAAATGTATGGGACGGCTGATTATTTTTTCGCGATTACTATGTTGGTGCCATGGTCTTTTGGTCATGGTCTTTTCAAAAAAGCATCTTTTCATTTAACAATCTTAAAAAATTGGTCCCGTGTGAGCGAGGTAGAATTGTTTGTAGGTATTAAAAAATCGACACTAAACGTCTCCAGTCAGTGCAAGCATTTGTCAGTACCTAATCGTGCAGCTCAACCGCGACCGACCGTTTTCAACCAGTGCGTCCTGCCCGTTATGACATACGATGCTGGGGGCCTACTCCCTAAGTCCGTCCGTCTTTCCGTCCGTCCGTTCATCCGTCCGTCTGACATTACGATCCATCAAAACAAGTGTAAAAGTTAAATTTTTCGGACGGGCAAAAACACATCGGGAGTAGGGACAACTGGCAAATCATGTTGTCATTCATACTTCGTACGGGCGCGGAACCAATCATCCATCCGTAGGTGATACGGAGTAAGAAACGCCCGTAATGCAGGCTGAAACTACGGGCTTCGTGCTGAGGGAGTAGGCCCCCTGAAACGTGGACACTGACAGTCGGGCTGGTCCACAAATTCAAGGTCGCTCAGCGCGCTATGGAGCGGGCTATGCTCGGAGTTTCTTTGAAGGATAAAATCAGAAATGAAGTTATCCGGAAAAGAACCGGAGTAACCGACATAGCTTACAGAATAAGTAAACTGAAGTGGCAGTGGGCTGGCCATGTTTGTCGAAGGACCGATGGCCGGTGGAGCAGACGAGTCCTGGAGTGGAGACCGCGTATCGGTAAGCGTAGTGTGGGACGCCCCAGCTAGATGGACCGACGACCTGAAGAAAGTGGCTGGGACAGACTGGATGCGGAAGGCGGAGGACAGGGTGTTGTGGCGCAGACTGGGAGAGGCCTATGTCCAGCAGTGGGCTGCGGTAGGCTGAGTTGATTGAACCGCGACCGATGGTAATAATTCATGTATATTTTATTTATTTATTTTATTTTATTTATTTATTCATTCAAAACATAAGTATACAGACCAGTATATAACCGAACAAGAACATTATTTACAATCAGATAGAATCATAAACAATACTGACATTGTCCTAGTGATATACTTTCTAAAACGTACGTCGAGCTGAATTGTTACAGTAATAATAATTATTTAGCCGACGCGAAGTTCGCACGGATGTAAAAATATCGCGCGATTTTTTTTCGCGCACTGGACTTTCAACGCTCTGCTTAGCGGCGAGAGTTGAAAATCCAACAGTGTTTTTTTCGACGCGCTGGGATGTACTCTGTTGGATTCTCGAAGCTCGCCTCAACACCGAGAGTTGAAAATCCAGTGCGCGATAAATTCCTGCCGCGATATTTTTACGTCCGTGCGAACGTCGGCTAGTGTTTTCTTCAACATTATATAAGTTAGATGCAGAAGGATAACTACGGGCAGTGGTTGAAAATGAGTTTAAAATACTTAGGTTCGCAAAGGTAAGTACCTATTTATAAAATATTTTGCTATTTCTTGACATAAGAAACAAAAGAAAACCAAGAATTATTGAACTCTGTGGGACACCGATAATACGCATCTGGGTCAATCTGGGAGATCTATTATATAATTTAAAAATAATAGCTTTTTAAATCATCCATTTCGTAAAATTACTTTCATCATTTGCCTAGCTTTTTCTCTACTTGGGTTGGCTTCCAGTGTAACCGGCTGCAGATGAATACCAGTATTTTACTATACTTTAAATACTAGAAAGGTTTAGGTATTAAAATAAAAGTAAAAAATCTTGATGTGACTTTTTATACAAACACATATTAAACAAATAAACTACTGCTTTTCACTACCTAAACCTTTCTAGTATAGTTACTGTATTTTCACACAACCAAGTTGCTAGGTACCCCGTGATAAGCCCGTAACGACTGACAATAAATATTGGGCCACTATACCTAAGTTTGTGAAATAAATTAACTAGTGCAACATTATTTAGGTGTAGTGAATGAACCTTTTCAAGTAACCTACACAGTGGTTCAAATCATTTATTGTTCATGTTGTGATGACACAAACGGGTCGACACATTCTGCTGACCCCACTTAGCTCGTCGCTTGAAGATTAACTAGTTTCTTTTTGCTAAGTATACAGGGTGTAAGGGACAGCCCTCCGCAAACTAACAGGGTGCATTCAGCTCCTCATTCTGAATCATATTCCACCGGAAATTTTCTCAGGAAAATTTTCATTTTTTCAAATTTTTTTTCAGTTACATTTTCATTATTTCAATGTAAAATTGCATTGTGTGTTCGCAGCACTCCATTTATGTAAAAAAAATGCAAAAAAAAAAACAGCAAAAAAAAAAACCAGCAATGGATGTTGAAATACTCTTACCAACGACGCGTGAAATCAGCTGTTCACTTTCTGTCTAGCTACAGAGTTCATCGAACTCACCGCATCCCTATTACCTACCCCTCCCAACCAGTAATAGATGCTCCGATTTGTGCACAAAACCACAAACAAATCAGGTTTATTGGAGTCCCTTAACGTTCCTGAAAAAATTTCATGTACCGGTCATCTTAGTATGACATACTGAATTCACCCTATCAGTTTGCGGAGGGCTGTCCCTTACACTCTGTATGAATGAAATACTATAAGTCTATCTGCCTAGCCTTTTCCCAACTATGTTGGGGTCGTGTGGCTGACACTGGCTTGGCCACCATCAGGGATTTTACTTTTGATAACACAAAGATTTAGTCGTTAATTAGTCGAAATTTGTCGCCAAATATCAGAATATGTCGGTCACTGGTTCAAAAGTTATAAGGGGTCATTGGTGGCCGATCTGGAGAGAGTCTCCCCAGCTTGGCCACCTTTATATCTCAAAAACTAGGGCACCTAGCGAAGATCTGTTTTCTCCCAGATTTAGTCGCTAATTAGTCGAAATTAGTCGCCAAGTCACAGATTTAATCGGGTCTTAGTTTAGAAGATATAATGAGTTCAATTTTTAAGTATAGTTCAAGAGCTAGATTGAAGAGTTTACGATAAAATCTTTGATCTAGCTCTTGGTCTATGTAACACAACCTAGTAACTGGGTAGTACGATACCCCTTGGTAAGACTGGTTGTCAGACTTTCGGGCTTCTGACGACCCGTAACGACTATCAAAGATCCACGAATGACAGCCGGGACCAACGGCTTAACGTGCTTTCCGAGGCACGGAGGAGTCTCGGTATGTAAAGATGGTCACCCATCCACTGACCAACCCTTGCAAGCGTAGGTTAACCTGACGGATCGACCCGTGCGGCTGTTATTACTTAGCCACGAGCTCCTCCTCCTCCGAGAATGAAATACTATACTTAAGTATAGTATACTTAAGTAATAACTTGTAATGGTTTTTTGTTTGTAATCTATTCGGTGTTTTATCGTATCCCACGCGGGCTGGTGACGTCACATTTCTACAGGGTTTTCGTGATTATTTGAATGAATTTAAATCAAATTACTTACTATTTTTTTTGGCCATGCATTATATCGTAGATATATAGGTAAGTAGGTACCTAATATAAGTATGTCCTTAAGTTATTTTTTAGTTATTTTTGAATTTGAACAATTCATAGAAATTGTTCTACTAGAGTCGCAAACGCGTCTAGTAAAGTATTATCGACAAAACGGACGCCAATACACCTTATTGATGCTTTTTGTATAAGTACACTGATTCATTGAAAAAATCATGGCCCCTCTTTTTCATAAGTACAATTTTAGCTTGCAAGCAAAATTGTTTCAAAAGGCCTAGCGTTTGTCGATTGTACTTTAGTGTTAGTGTTACCAAACCTTTTGGAAAGGTACTTACGGCTATAAAATGTTAAATGCTCCACAAGTTTAATCCAAATGTTCAAAAAAATTGCCGCGCTTTTACCACAATTTTAACATAACACTGTATAATTTAAACACTATTACCAACTACTGTTTAATAATTACACTATTTTACTATATTTTTTTTACAAAAAGGAGGTGTCAAAAGTACACGCGATTTAGCACCGAGATTGAGCGTCACCCACCGACGGTATCCGAGGATAACCGATTCACCATCACCGACCCAACCGTGACGGTTCAATTTCGGTCACTGTTCAGAAATACTGCAAAGTACGGGTACATACGGCTAAAGAAATTTTCACTTCAAAAATTCGCTTCCCAGTAAGGGTTAACTTTGTATTGAGCCATATCTAGGTAACTCTAAGGTACAGTTTCCACTAAACGGAAAAATCTTCGCAGATAATCGAGTACCCTTTTTAAATTTCACTGAACAAGTAAGCCGACCTGCATTCTTACCTACGCACGGGCTTAAAAATAACGCGGCGATTTTTTTTCGCGCACTGCATTTTCAACGCTCTGCTTAGCGCCGGGAGTTGAAAATCCAACAGTGTGTTTTGTTTATCGTCGCGCTGGGATGCATTCTGTTTTTGTTATGTTGGATTCTCGAAGCTCGGCTCAACACCGAGAGTTGAAAATCCAGTGCGTGCTAAAATCCCGCCGCGAATTTTTTACGTCCGTGCGAACGTCGGCTAACTGTATTAGGACCAAATTTTTAAGAATGTTAAAAATTAAAAGATCATTTTTTGAAAAAATGTAATCAATTATAAGACTATTAAAAAATGATAATTTATTAGGTAACTATTAAAAACACATTTTTATTGGGGCATTTATTTAACTCATCTCAAAGACAGATAATAGGTAGGTACCTACTTTTTGAACTGAGTTTAATATATAACACGATTTTTTATATTTCTGTGGATAACACAATAGAAATGTGTTTTAATAATTAGGTACTTACCTATTAAATTAACATTATTTACTGAGTTTTTAAACTGTCATAGTTACTAACATTATTATTAACACAAACGGGATATTTACCATGTTTAATGTTAGATTCGAGTTCCCGATATTTCGGCACTGTTGCAAGCACCATAATCGTGTTTATCCGTGATCATGGTGCTTGCAACAGTTCCGAAATATCGGGAACTCGAATTTAACAGTAAACATGGTAAATATCCCGTTTGTGTTAATAATAACATTATTTACTATAGTCATTTATATGATTACATTTTTCAAAAAAGCATCTTTTCATTTAACATTCTTAAAAATTTGGTCCCGTGTGAGCCAAAGAGGTTATAAAATGCGACAGATCAACCGTTTAGTGGAAGCTGACCATTAAACGCCTACAGGAATTTCTTCTGTTCGTCTGTTCGTTAGAACAATAATAAATACGTCAAAATAAACACAACACTCAGTCTACTGTGATTGTATGTGACAATTAAGTAATACTGCAACATTGCATCGTTTGCATTCTTACCAACTTCGATAACAAATCACGTTTAGAAAAAAATGAGGTCGTGTCGTCAATTTGCTTGGTCAGCGATTTGACAAATTATTCTGCATTAAATAAGCCTCCACGTCAGTCAGCTTCTCTACCACCTTAACCACTCCATGACAAAGCCCTCTTCATACAGAGAAGGGACGAGCTCACCACGCGCTCGGTGGCAACGGGCTCGATGGAAGACGGGCTGGCGATATTAGACTTATCTATATAAATAAAAACCGGCCAAGTACGTGTCGGGGTTCCATAGTTGCACAATAAAGGCTCTTACAGACAGAGGCGATATCGCGGTCGCGACGCGATATTTCGATATTATATCCGTAGAAAAATATCGCGTCGCGACGCGATATCGCCTCTGTCTGTAAGAGCCTTAATGCGGACAATAAGACGGCTTTTTGTTGTTTTCATGAATAGTTGACTATTACTCGTAAACTTGAAAAGCCTACCTAGCTGTGAAAGTTTTCCTTTTGACTTCGTTACTTATACCTACTACTACCGTGAATTTTTTCACCCATCCAAAACTAACCGTTTAGCTGGCACGGGGGGGGGGGGGGGGGGCGGACTCTTCACTCAAAAATCAGCACTTTAAGGCTTAATATAGAAACGGATCCAATTGTTTTAAAATCAATATTTATTATGTTAGCCCTACATACGCGTGTGATATGGTCACAGCCGTACTCTATATTATGATGTAAGAGAAATCCGTTATAAGCCGGCAGGAAAGACTCGCGGAAGCATTACCAGCAGGTATGTGACATCGTAGATCTAAAACTATGTTATTTCATATACAGGGTGTTTCTTTTAAGGTGTCAAGCCAGTGCGAGCTGATAGCAGAGTACCATACCTATCAATTTAACCCCCATTTTCTACGATTTTTTGTAGTTTTCGAGTTATACCTATTACATAAAAAAATATATATATATAGTTTACAAAATAATATTATAAACTGTATTTACAAAAAAAAATGTATATAAGTAGTTTATCAGCCATCTCGTTACCATAACACAAGCATTACGTTGCTTAGCTTGGGACTAGATGGCGTTGTGTGAAATGTCCAAGGATATTTATTTATTTACTTAGTTATAATTTTTTTTCGATATTTTTCCTGATTCAACGAGATGATGGCTTCTCTTTGAACAAGAATGTACTAAATAGGGCATTATTTGCTGAAATCGGTCGTTGATAGTGGTGTATCAGAAATCTTGTGATTTTCATATTTTATCATTTATTTTTTTTATCTTTGCATATTTTTGTCAATCCTGATATTTAGTATTCCTTTACGTTTAAGCAGAGCTCAGTTGATAATAAAAACATAAATTTTATACCTACTACTATCCTTAACCACTAGTACACTATGAAATGAGGCATCCAAAATAACTACAAAAAATCGTAGAACATACATGGGGGTTAAATTGATGGGTATGGTACTCTGCTATCAGCTCGCACTGGCTTGACACCTTAAAAGAAACAACTTGTATATTAAGATAGAAACCTTAATGTTTTGTCAAGTTGTACATATACCTAAACAGCCTACATATAAATAGTCCTATATTCCAAAAAAATGTGATGAAAATGGAAACTAATGGGTCAGAAAACTTACCTGTGGCTGTCAATTTGAAGTGCACCTTACAAATTAAGTGCTTTGATTCGATTGACATAAAAATATAAAAGTTCTACCTTTTGCCAGCGGCTTCGACCTCGTGGATGTCGGAGAATATCCCACGGGAACGTACTACCGGGAATTCCTTCATAATTCCTTGTCTACATTATAAAGGGAACCTCTGTGCAAAATTTCAGCTATCTAGGTCCAAGGGTTTGGGCTGGGCGTTGATGAGTCAGTCAGTCAATCAGTCAGGGCTTCTCTTTTATTTATATAAATTACTAGCTTTTGCCCGCGGCTTCGCCCTCGTGGATGTTGGAAAATATCCCACGGGAACGTACGCATGGCTACAGATCAAGCTATAGATTTCCAGTATAAGCTGATCTCGCATTGTGTAGGATTTCCTTACAATGAGAGGTCAGTGTAAACTGGAAATGTATAGCTTGATGTGTAGCCGTGTGTACTACCGGGATTTCCCACGAGCGTAATAAAATCGCGGCGGGATTTTATCGCGCACTGGATTTTCAACTCTTGTTGTTGAGCCGAGCGTTGAGAATCCAACCTAACAAAAACAGAGTGCATCCCAGCGCGACGAAAAACAAACTGTTGGATTTTCAACTCCCGGCGCTAAGCACAGAGCTGAAAATCCAGTGCGTGATAAAATCCCGCCGCGATATTTTTACGCCCTTGCGAACGTCGGCTAGACAATATCTTCTCGCACTGCTTATACTGGATATTTTTTTAAGCAGTGCGCAAATTTTCTCAGGGTGTTCTACCCATGAATATGAACAACTTTCACTATGGGACTAACTCTGAAATCGCGCAAAAAAAATCAGCTGTTCAGTACATGTATCTACACCAAACTCGTCAGAATGTAGGGAGCAGCTGATTTTTTTTTTTGCGATTTCAGGTTGGGTCCTACAGTAAAAGTTGTTCATATTCATGAGTAGAACATCCTGCGAAAATATGCGCACTACTTAAAAAAATATCCTGTATAGTACTCGAGGAGCGGCGCGCAGAATGATATACCTATGATTGCTGGAGGATAATAAATCTTAAAACCAAACAATAGTAAACGGAAAATTACCAACTTGCCTTTGAAAGCAACTTTAAAGCGAAAATATAAATCCTCTTTATTCCTATTTATTATGGGAATTAAAAAAAATATTAAGACTAAGTAACTGTTACTTCAAGATACAAACTACCCAATCCCTCCTACACAAACATTTTAATGGTGTTTGTGAATTTTAAAATCAGCCGCTAGTTTACCCCCCTAGGGGATGATTTTTTCATAAATCAAAACCATAAATTTGAATTTTCATATCCCTAACTTAAGAAATGCTGGGTTTCCCATACAAACTTTCATGCCCTATATCACACCCCGTAGCGTTATTTTTGATACAAAAAGTAGCCTAAGTCCTTCCCTAGGATACCACCTTATAGCCTTCCCAAATTTTATCAAAATCTGATCGGTGGTTTAGGCGTGAAAAGGTTACAGACGGACATAATTATTTTCGTATTTGTAATATTACTCTATCTATTAAAAAAAACTGCATCAAAATCCGTTACTAGTTTTAAAGATCTAAGCATACATAGGGACAGACAGACAGCGGAGCGACTTTGTTTTATAATATGTAGTGATAGTGATGTGGTGATAGTGATAGTGATGATAGTGACTAGCGGACCCGACAGACGTTCACCTGTCTGAACGATCCTAGAACCCGACCACAGCGCCACCTACCAATCCAATTGTGTTTTCAAACCATCCAGGAACCCATTGAAATATACACACAAAATTTCATCTAAATCGATCCAGCCGTTTAGGAGGAGTTAGGTGACAAACACACGTACAGAAGAAATATACAGGGTGACTTTGAAAACATGCGACAAAATTTAAGGGGGTGTTCTACGGATCAATATGAACAACTTTTACTATGTGAACAATTTAGAATTCGCAAAAAAAAAATCCGACCTTCTTTTACAAAAGGGTCCAATACCTTTAAGTATAATATGGGAAGGTAATTTTTTTTTTGCGAATTCGATGTTGGTTCCTTAGTAAAAGTTGTTCATATTGATGCGTAGAACACCCCCTTAAATTTTGTCGCATGTTTTCAAAGTCACCCTGTATAAATTAAGATAGAAGCCATAAAAACCGTGCGAACCAGGGCCGGGTCGCTACTCGCTAGTGTTATACATACTAACTCATGGCCAACTATGTCAGAAGCATGGCCCATACCCCCACACTATGTATCATAAGCTACTCCAAAAACACAGCCGTATATAACCCCCTTTAAGGCGCAGATTTCCTAAAAACGATCAAAGAGGTGGTTTTTTAAAGCTGTTTATCTCATAAACCGTAAATAATTTTGACATGTCAAAAAAAATATGATATTTTCAAGTCCTTTTCGCACACAGTGATGGAAGCCAAAACATAATATTTAAACATACTTTAATGCACCAAAAAAAACGTTAATACCTCCTAATAATCTTTAAAAGCTGTTTATCCCTTCATTAGCAATTATAATTATAATTTAAAATATACCATGAAATGTCAAATTCCAAACTGCATCCAGTGATGGATTACTTTTTATTAAATAGTTAATTTCTAATTTTATACGATTTTATTTGCACTTTTACGACATAATTCCGGTGCACGTGAGAATCTTCTATCTCGTGCGTCAAACTAGACAGCCATAAAGCCATTTCACTGACACACCGAGCTAAACCAAGCTTGGAACCTGGGCCTTAAGATAGAAACCATAAAAACCGTGTGAAGCAGGGCCGGGTCGCTACTCGCTATAGTGTTATACATATTATCTCATGGCCAACTATGTCAGAAGCATGTCCCATACCCCCACTCCAAAAACACAGCCGTATTATAACCCCCTTTAACGGCCAGTCTGTCCTTATACCAACAATGTACGGCGAGTCAAGTACCGGCCGTAATAGTTACGAAAGTGCGGTGAAATCCACCGGCTTACATAATGAACACTTGAACTTGAACCAGAATTGTATATAATTATGTGTTATTTCGGCACGGCAAAGAGAGAGGTGGATTTGCAAACGATTTTTCTGTTTATACAGGGTGTCCCGTAAATAATGGATAATCTCTTAAGGGGTCATCGTACTCATCATTATGAACAACTTTTACTATGGGACCAAACCTGGAATCGCGAAAAAAAAATCAGCTGCTCCCTACATTTTGACGAGTTTGATGTAGATAAATGTACTGGCCAGCTGATTTTTTTTCGCGATTTCAGGTTTGGTCCCATAGTAAAAGTTGTTCATAATGATGAGTACAATGACCCCTTAAGAGATTATCCATTATTTACGGGACACCCTGTATATAGAGCGGCCATGTTGGATTTTTTGACAGATATTTGAATTTTGAATATCATGGTTGATGCGCCAGGGTAGCCCGCGAAATTCAAAATTTCTTACGTTTTTTGCAATTTGTAGGTCAGTGTGAGCTTGTATGTTGATTAATAGTACATTATTGCAAAGGCCGTGAAATAGGCAATTGCAGGTCGAGTATGAGTTTGAAGGCCGAGCCGTAGGCGAGGACTTCACTAATACGAGACAGGCAATTGCTATTTCCGCCGAGGCATATATAGTGCTTTTCTCAAAAAAATGCAGGGAAATAAAAGTAGGTAGTTAAGTTTCCATAATTTTTCAAGTTAGTGCCGTTTTTAATATGAACTGTACATTTCAGCATGGAATAAATTGTCCATAATGTAGATGGGTTTTTAGGTTTAGCAATCTCATTAAAATACGCCAAAAATACTGTTTCAGAGAAACTGTTCACTTTTTTCTCGTTTTTCCAAATCATAAAATTTTCATATACTTACCTAGTTTCATGTATTTTTCTTTTGACTTCGCTGGAAGCAGGTTTTCCATTGCCAATTTGGCTTCTGATCTTAAATCTGTGGAGTACCTACAATCAATCTTAATTTCACTTTATATTTATTATGAATGTAAATTTGTTATTTACATACATAATACTTAAATATAAATTTTCAAATCAAGATGAATTTTCAGCTTTGCCGCCAATTTTCTATCTAACATCTGTGCCGAAAGGCATTTGTGGCTATCTATACAGCCACGTGAACGCAATTTATACTAAGCAAAGAGACTGCCATTGGTATGGCAAGAATGATAAAAGAGATCCAATGAAAGAGTATTTAACCCAGCACGCCGTTTGCACAACATTGCTGGAGCGCTCCAGCAATGTTGACATTGCTGGAGCGCTGTAATGTTCCAAATTCAAAAAACGCTCCTGCAATGGATTTGATTTTCTTTGACCGTAAATTCGATACTTCGCGTGTTCTTTATTCGAAAATAATGACAACATTTCCATGCATGTTTGAGAAAAATATGATTCGCGGCCGTGGCTAATATGGCTTTACAGAATTTTAAGATCATTAGAATCAGCAATACAACTCCATAAGTTAGCATTTACCTCAAATCTAGCGATTTCATGAAATCATAAGGTTTGAGGTAAATGCTAACTGATGGAGTTGTATTGCTGATTCTAATGATTATAATTCTGTAAAGCCATATTAGCCACGGCCGCGAATCATATTTTAATCAACATACAAGCTCACACTGACCTACAAATTACAAAAAACGTAAGAAATTTTGAATTTCGCGGGCTACCCTGGCGCTTTCGCCTTATTGTTCGCGATTTTGTTGGTATGCAAACTTCTGTCTTTCGTTAAGCACCTGTCGCACCGGCCACACGAGGAAGCGAAGCTATCAACGATTTTCTCGCACAAGAAACGTACAAAAGATTATAGGTATGTAAGTAAAAGAGATAGGTACATTATTATGTCGAAGTAAGATGTTTGTAGCCGTGACAGATATAGCTATATCCCTAGGGATATAGCTATCTACCGTAATATAGATATATGAAAACTATAACAGTGCCATAATTTTGTTACTGCTTACTTAGTTGTTAAAGTTCCGTACCAAAATGGTAAAAAAGGAACCCTTATAGTGTGACTCAGTCTGTCTGTCTGCCTGTCTGTCTGTCTGCCACAGCTGGATATCTCAAGAACTACTAATGCTATCAACTTGAAATTTGGAACAGTTTTAGATGACTTTTACCCAACTATTTTACAAATAAGAAAAACGTAAAAATATTTATATTTTTTTTGTAACAGGGTCTGAAAGGGGGTCTTAAAAATTCAAATTGGGGCTACTAGGGCATGTGGGGTATCATTTGAAAGAGCGCTGTTTGCAAATTCTCCAACATTTTTTTTTTTTTAGGCCCCATAGTTTTCGTGTTTTGATGAAAATGTTAAAAAAAATACCGTCCCCCCCCTCCTTATCTCTGAAGTTTGCAAAGATAAAAATCTGAAATTATTCTATGTGATAGAAGTTTATGTAAAGATTACCTACAGGAAAAATAAAACGATGTCTCTAAATAGCTCATCAGTTTTCACACACACGCACACTTTCAGAAATCGGAACGGAACCCTCGGTGCGCGAGTCCGACTCGCTATTGACCGGTTTTTTGTGTTTTTTTCAACGAACTATACCCCTAGGGATATAACGATGTCAGGGCTACAACCATCTTACTGCGACACATATATAAGGTGTAACCACAACCTCTTGAGCGGTCATTGTACTCATCATTAAGAACAACTTTTATTACCTATGCTTACCAAACCTGAAACAGCGAAAATAAAATCAGCTGTTCCCTACATTTTGACGAGTTTTTTTTATGCGAACATAAATGTAGGGAACAGCTGATTTTTTTGTCACGAGTCACGATTACTCGTTTGACGCAGTGACTAATATGGAGCTATCAAAGAGAGTACTCGCTCGGTGACTCTCGCTTGGCAGGCAGAACACTCGCCGAGAGACTCACGCTTGGTACAAACAACAGCAATTCAAGTTACTATAAACTGTCAAAATTTTCTCATTCAATTTTGAACTTAACTTTCAACTTTTTAAAGTTTAAAATCTTTTGAAGAGGATTTTCAAAGGCGATTTCGGGAATAAGCCGTCTCGCCAAGGGATATCAGTTTTTTTTTTTTTACCTAGTAACTGTGTGTCAGACAGACGGGTACAAGCTGCGTCCGTTTATACCGGAAGCCGACACCAACATTGGGAAAAGGCTAAGCAGATAATGATGATTCGTCTAGGTGATCTTAAGAGTGCCTTGCTATCGATTAGTTCTAAGGTTGAACAGACATGATCCATTCATATTTAATTATTTAGTGGTTTAATCATCAAAACATACACATAAATAAATATCCTTGGACATTTCACACAACGCCATCTAGTCCCAAGCTAAGCAACCTAGTGCTTCTGTTATGGTAACTGATAAAATACTTAGGGGAGCTTAGAACCAGGAAACGGACATAGGATACTTTAAAAAAAACGGATAAAACGTGGTATACCAACAGCTGGACCGATTTAGATGAAATTTTATGTGTATATTTGAATGGGTTCCTGGATGGTTTGAAAACACAATTGGACCCGGTAGGCGGCGCTGCAGTCGGGTTCCAGGATCGCTCAGACAGGACAACGTCTGTCGGGTCCGCTAGTTATAATAGAAAAACACCCAGACCTGGGGGTCTACTCCCTAAGCACGAAGCCCGTAGTTCCGGCCTTCGTTACGGGCGTTTCCTACTCCGTATCACCTACGGATGGATGATTGGTTCGGGGCCCGAACGAAGTATGAATGACAACATGATTTGCCAGCTGTCCCTACTCCCGATGTGTATTTGCCCGTCTGAAAAATTTAACTTTTACACTTGTTTTGATGGATCGTAATGTCAGACGGACGGACGTACGGACGAACGGACGTGCGGACGGAGTTAGGGAGTAGACTCCCTGGAACAAATACTTGTAGGTCGTACATGTCAAAACACAAGCAGAATCATCTGATGCAACTGAATACCAGTATTTCACATGAAGCGACTGCCTATCTGACCTCACCAACACAGTAAAGTGGACAAAAAGTTCATAAAACCACATTGAAGGGTATTGTCAAAGGGGATTTCGGGAATAAGCCGGAAAGACTATAGTTGTCTGACTTTCGGGCTTATGACTACCTGTAATGACTCACAAGCATCTACAAATGAGTGTAGGCAATTATAATTACGACTACACATCTATCATAAGCAAAAGAAACTATAGAATCCCAACACCTGACAACACCTCATTGCTAGCTAGACGCTCCCCAGCTTACTTTCTCATTAATACTTACAACAAAGTCTGCAAACTCTGCGAAATTAAAAATACTACCTTATTCAGCTGTAAAAAAATTATAAAGAAAATGTTGCAAAGCTCTGGTTATGATGACGCGAACAACTAATATAAATACCCTGACCTGACACTGAATCAAACCTCAAATGACGCACAATGGGAACGAATACGCACGCACACACACACCCCCACACCACACACACATCACATTTACACAAACATTTACATAACATCACATTTAACAACATACAACTGAAATCACCTCTCTAGTCTCCACTCTGGAATCCGTACCCCGAGCACCAAGATACAGACTAACTGTCTAGTTTGGGGCTCACTGGCTAATAATATTTTGTAACCTAGCTATAAGTAATATTTTAAGCTACTCATGTCGTCTCAACTTATTGTTAACATGTAAACCTGCTTACTGTATTACCTGGACAATAAACTATTTTCTTTCTATAATGCAATAAAATCGCAAGTTCTGCTAGTATACATAATGATACACATTATTTCACTTCATACTCACATACCTAGGCTCAGTATCGCAAGTCCACATACTTCACGTAACTCATTAGGTATGCGGGTTGCGTTCCCGCCGCACAAGGTTAGTGAAATGGGGCGTCAGGTCGATTCCGAGCCGCCATTAAATTAATGTTTTGTGTGATAAGTACATTGGACTATTGATTCTTCTTACTTTTGAGTCGTTTTTCGTGTCTGTCTGTGTGACCGCGTTGTTTTTCTAAACTAGGCAACAGATTTTGATGTGGTTTTCACCATTATTTAGAGAAATTATTCCGGAAGGTTTATATTTACTTAAGTAATACTTTAATATTAAACTATATCTAATACAGGCTGTTTCTTTTTAAGGTGTCAAGCCAGTGCGAGCTGATAGCAGAGTAAGTACCATACCTATCAATTTAACCCCCATGTATGTTCTAAGTACGATTTTTTGTAGTTTTCGAGTTATTTTGGATCCCTCATTTCATATCAATGGCAGTGGTTAAGGATAGTGGTAGGTATACAATTTATGTTTTTATTATCAACTGAGCTCTGCTTAAACGTAGAGGAATAGTAAATATCAGGATTGACAAAAATATGCAAAAATTAAATATATATAAAAATTATAAATTATGAAAATCACAAGATTTCAGATACACCACTTTCAACGACCGATTTCAGCAAATAATGCCCTATTTAGTACATTATTGTTCAAAGTTGACCCAAAAAAACATATAACTTTTTAAAGCCATCATCTCGTTGAATCAGGAAAAATATCGAAAAACAATTAATGACTCGAAAACTACAAAAAATTGTAGAACGTACATGGGGGTTAAATCGATAGGTATGGTACTCTGCTATCAGTTCGCACTGGCTTGACACCTTAAAAGAAACATCCTGTATATTAGGTAAAATCGGGTCAGTAGTTTCGGAGCCTATTCAATGCAAACAAATACCTAAATTTATAACCACGACCCGAAATCTATATTTAATTTAGTCTCTGTCGACTCCTATAAATACCGAACATCACCAGCGAGAAAGATTACGGGATGAAATTTAAAACATGTACCAAATCTAAATGGGAGATTGTACTCATCATTAAGAACAACTTTTTCTATGGGACCAAACCTGAAATCGCGAAAAAAAAAATCTGCTGTTCGGTATTTATCTACATCAAACTCGTCAAAATGTAGGGAGGAGCAGATTTTTAGGGTTCCGTACCAAATTGGTAAAAAAGGAACCCTTATGGTGTGACTCAGTCTGTCTGTCTGTCTGTCTGTCTGTCACAGCTGGATATCTCAAGAACTACTTATGCTATCAACTTGAAATATGGAACAGTTTTAGGTGACGTTTACCCAACTATTTTACAAATAAGAAAGAAATAAATTTTTTTTTTTTGCAACAGAGACTGAAATGGGGGTCTTAAAAATTCAAATTCGGCTTTTGATGATAAATGTAAAAAAAATACCGTCCCCCCCCCCCGATCTCCGAAGTTTGCAAAGAGAAAAATCTGAAATTATTCTATATGATAGAAGTTTATATAAAGATTACTTACAGGAAAAATAAAACGATGTCTTTAAATAGCACACTTTTTCGGAAATCGGAATGGAACCCTCGGTGCGCGAATCCGACTCGCTCTTGACCGGTTTTTTTTTTCTGCAACTTTAGGTTTGGTCCCATAGTAAAAGTTGTTCATTCATGGGTACACCCTGTGAAAACTTGTCCAGCTCTTTTAATGGGACCTTAAATAGTTTTTACCTTGCGCACCAGCAGCGGTACGCACCGTGGCGGGCCGATTTTGTGTGATCCACAGTGAATGCGTTAAGACAACCTTGTTCTTGACTAACTAACAACTTTTTAAGCCCAAACTAATAAAAAAAGCCAAAAAGCCAAATAAGGAGTATATAGGTACACCCACAAGTGACTTTGATTTTTGCTTATTTGCGCAGTTTCATTGTAAGATCAATGTCAAAGTATTTAGCTCAGGAAACGGATGTTTTGTGTCACTTGCCTTAACAAGATAATACTTTTAGAGAAGAAGGTTCCGAGAATCACCGCTGAACTCACTCAGAAAAGGAAAACCGGCCAAGTGCGAGTTCGACTCGTGCACGAAGGGTTCTGTACCCTTCGTGCACGAGTCGTATAAAAAGGCAAAAAAATCACGTTTTTTGTATGGGAGCCCCCCTTAAATATTTGTTTTTATTTTAATGTAATTTTTTTTTAAAGTGATTATATAATTATAACTAAATATTCTGTAATTTCAAGCGTCTACCTGTTGTCGTTATCTATATCGACCAAAAACGAGCAAAATAAACACGTTTGCTGTATGGGAGCCCCCTTAAATATTTATTTTATTCTGTTTTTTAATATTTGTTGTTATAGCTGCAACAGAAATACATCTGTGAAAATTTCAACTGTCTAACTATCACGGTTCATGAGATGTAGCCTGGTGACAGACGGACGGACAGGCGGACGGACAGCGAAGTCTTAGTAATAGAGTCCCGTTTTACCCTTTGGGTACGGAACCCTAAAAAGTATTAGTAAGTTTGCTCACTACGTGTTGGCGCAGAATGAGTATTAGTCAGTAGGTTTACAGTTTTTCTCTCGCTTTCTTCCATTCACAAAAAATAAACTATTATTTAAAAACATGTATCGACATCGAACTCAAGACTCAACTCAAGAAAGCGGGTCAAACAAATATACAGAGTGACAATTAGGTTATCACATTAAGGGGCCTATTTCACGATCTCCGGATAGCCACTACTCACCGGATAAATTCAAAAATGTAGCAGAATTTGTATTAAATTATCTGCCAAGTAAGTTAAATAGGAACTTAATCGTAGGTGGTGAAACGGGCCGCCAGGGTCGCAGGTTGTTCGAAAGAGATACCGTGGCCCTGGCACAGGCAACTGAAGGAACACGGTTGGGTTTTAGTCAGTAAAAGTCTGACACGCCCTCCCGCTCCGACCAGAGCGCGAGAAGACATTTGATGATTTACCTACCATCCACAAAAAAAAAGGTGATGAAATAGACCCTTATTGAAACTACGTATTCAGTACCTACATAACTCTGGACCTACCAGCCTTCAAGTTTTTCGTCGATAATTTAAAAAAAAAAATTGCTGTTCCATACATTTTGACCGCATACGTATTGCACTTTTGTAGGAAACAGCAGATTTTATGTAGTACTTAACCAACAAAAAAAATTTCAACGCAGGGGTCAATAGTATACCCCATCATGTGCTGAATACGTGATTTCAAATTAATGTGATAACCATTGATAACATCCCCACTACCCATACCCCCCATACCTAGATGAAAACAATAGTTTTATTTTGGGAACTAATTACCGTAAAAGAAATTAAGTAGTCTTCTAATTATTTAAACATATTCAAAAACCGTTTCGTAAAATAAAAAAAAATAATATCATTATTTTTTTATCTGTTTCTCACGAAAACAAATGGCTCATCAAACGATTATTAAATATTTTATAATAGCTCAATAGCCTAGTAGTCCAATTGTTTTATATAAAATTCTCTAGCTATAAATAATATTAAGTATCTAAAAAAAAATATCTCCTAATTAGCTCCAATCTTAAAATCTTTACGCTTATGCGTTGACGTATTTCTGTAACAATTGTTGTATCTACACGATGTTTGTAATAACAAGACTTATATAATAATAATCATCACGGGTAGTCTCCGTGAAGGGAGCTGTAGATTGCGACATGGTTCCTGACAGTAATTGATCATTTTCTATCTGTCTTGCTTCTACATTTCATCGTCTAATGGCAAGCAATCGTGGAAGATGGATCTGCCTAAGGGTGGTTTAATCCCCATCTCGGTACTCGGACAACTACAAAAAATTGTAGAACATACATGGGGGTTAAATCTATAGGTATGGTACTCTGCTATCAGCTGGCTTGACACCTTAAAAGGAAACAGCCTGTATATGGTAAAGTTGAGAATTAATGTTAAGTACTATGTTTGACGAAAACACGATTCCATATAATTTTCTCGATAGAAAAAAATTCCAAAGTTACCTCCAAATCGAACCGATAAACCGCTGGTATTCAAAAATACTTCAAATTAGATCATGAAACTTTGCATACTAACTGAACTAACTACTCATAAACGGTCTTACGTTTTTTATTTTTTTCAAATTACCATTATTTTCACCGTAAAAAGCAATTACCTAAACTATCGGCGCGGCGCCCAGCACCGCACTCAGTCAGCGAGCAGTATCGTGCGAGCGAGATAAAAAGCTGAGGTAGTATCGGCTCTTAAGTCTTAAGGAAACCAGCATATTATTATATCTTCGTAACCTCTATCGCTTTAAGGCGCGGACTGAACGGCACACAACCGCGTAATCTATTGTCACCATTAGCTGGCTTGAAATAAGGTTGAAAATTGAAAATAATATTTGTGTTGCCGAGATGTGACTAAGCTGCGAATGTGCATTTATTTTTCGGGTTTTCTTTAGATTATTCAGAATATACACAATAAATCAAAATTAAATAATTGTCCGGTTAAAATTTAAAAAATGCTAATTCTATTAAATTCATAAAAAAAGGAATGTTGTTATCGCTGAAAAAACAGAGATGTTCGACGCCAAAGTTTATTTTTGTGGAGCAACTTCCAAATTTTTTATTGGGAATAACAAACTATTTTTTACTATTCTATTCGGTTAAAATTTTTCTTTAAACCCTTTTCAGTCCACTGTATTTTTTGCGTCGGATAGTTTCATTGCGTTACGTCATACTCGACAATCCAAGAAACTATTTTTTTGTGAATGTTGAGCTAATACCGCGCCTTAGCTCACATTGGCTGCCCTGACTATGATGTTTAATACTGGTTAACCTCGTGGATTAATCATTCAATGTGACCTTCTCAAAAAACATAACTAATTTTGACCAGACACGATTGAGCAACTCTTGTACTTTCTACTCATCTTGCAAGGTGGACAGCGAGGTGACGAAATGTATGTAAAACCCGGTCAGAACTGTGTTGATAAACAAGAATGGCGAGAAAGGTTCTAATTGGTCTAATGGATGATGCCTGGTTAAAAATAAAATGGGTAGTCATGGAAATGCTGACAGAAGTGAAAACTTAAAGTGATTGCGCTGTGTAGCCCGCGAAATTCAATTTTTTTTTGGGTTTTTTGATCAAAGTATGATACGCGGCAGACTAGATTTCGTGCAGATTCGTCAAATGAACGAAATCTAACGAATCTGCACGAAATCTAACTTAGAGAGATGTATTGATGATTTTTATGGTTAAAATTATATACAGTGAAACTTGGTTAAGTGGGACCTGGATAAGTGAGAAACCTCCATAACTGGAACTCATGCTGAGGTCCCAACACTTTGGCACTGAATTACCTCTGTTAGTGGGACGAAGTAAGCCTCTATATCTGGGATTTGTTCTTTCGATTTATCATCATAGTTACCTCTATAACTAAGACAGCGAGTAAATTTTATATGCATAAACCTCTGTAACTGAGATAACATTGTTTGTTTACTCATTCTTATTCTACCCTTGGGGGTAGAATAAGAATGAGTAAACAAACAATGTTACATGTTACTCATTTACATACATAACACGTTATTTTATTTAATGATCGCACCTGTATAACTGAAATAACCCGTATTCTCACCTCTATTCATGGAACCCTCTGTAAATGAGACAGATATTTATTTATACCTGTATATCTGAGACACTGGGTATGTGGAATACCTCTATAAGTGAAACGACATTGCAGGTCCCTTGATGTCTCACTTAACCAGGTTTCACTGTAAATACATACGTTTTATTGCCGCGTATCATATAATTGCAAAAAACTCAACAAAAATTGAATTTCGCGGCCTACAACTGCGCATCATCCTTAAGGCGAAAGCGCCAGGGTAGCCCGCGAAATTCAAAATTTCTTACGTTTTTTGCAATTTGTAGGTCAGTGTGAGCTTGTATGTTGATTAAAATATAATTCGCGGGCGTAGGTAATATGGCTTTACAGAATTATAATCATTAGAATCAGCAATACAACTCCATAAGTTAGCATTTACCTCAAACCTCATGATTTCGTTACATTTGAGGTAAATGCTAACTTATGGAGTTGTATTGCTGATTCTAATGATTATAATTCTGTAAAGCCATATTAGCTACGGCCGCGAATCATATTTTAATCAACATACAAGCTCAC
Source organism: Cosmia trapezina (assembly GCA_905163495.3). Taxonomy (NCBI): domain Eukaryota; kingdom Metazoa; phylum Arthropoda; class Insecta; order Lepidoptera; family Noctuidae; genus Cosmia; species Cosmia trapezina. The sequence goes on from LR991049.1 coordinate 9,797,923, forward strand.
ACTGACCTACAAATTGCAAAAAAACGTAAGAAATTTTGAATTTCGCGGGCTACCCTGGCGCATCAACCTTAAGGTGATGTATTGAGAAAAATGTGCTTTTTCTTTATCGTGTACCTTATATTAGGTTTATGTAATATAGGGATTCAACATTTTGGTTTATGTTTTTTGACTATATGGCCTAGTATCCTAGAAAAGGAATACACGACACAATGAAATTTTCTCGATACAAAAATAATGCAAAGTTCTATCTACTTTTATGTTTTGTTGAGTACCAAAGCGTAACGCTTATGAGTTATTCAATGGAGTTTACTTTAAAACGTAGAGAGTTAATCGTATCGACGTTTAATTTTAATAATACTTTTTATTTAGAAAAGTCAGCAATTCGATTTGGCACATACGTTGTTTTATTTTTATTCCGTGCACATACACATTTTATAACAACGACACACACACATTATCGACATCACTTCTTTTGCCTATCAAAAGTAATGTCATCAACTCATCACTCTCGTTTATTCAAAGATCAGTCGGGCTCATCGACGACGAATCTATGTTTTTTTTTTTTAAATCGGTGCGATCAAATTTACGGGATTTAAAATAATTGTTTATAGAAAAGTTAGTAATGCAATACAACGTAAAAATATACATAGCATGCGCGGTCTCACGGGAACGCAGTGACGCAAACCCGTAAGATTTCCCCCTACTAAGAATCGTTCAACGCGCCTTAAGAAGTTTTAACTTCAAAAATAAATTATATTTAGCCCGTCTGCCAGATAGTAAAAAAAATATTAGACACGTATTTTTTGCTTTATCATATTAATAAAAAAATACATAAGTAGATAAAACACTCATTAAACTTGGGGAGTGTGGAATCGCTACGTCACAATTACTGAATTGTGACGTAGCGATCCCACACTCCCCAAGTTTCCGACTCGCGACTCCGACTCGCACTTGGCCGGTTTTTATACCGATAAAAACCGGCCAAGTGCGAGTCGGACTCGCGCACGAAGAGTTCCGTACAAAAAAAAAAGGCAAAAAAAATCACGTTTGTTGTATGGGAGCCCCCTTAAATATTTGTATTATTTTAATTTAATTATTTATTTTAAAGTGAATATATAAATAAATATTCTGTGAATATTTCAAGCTTACCTGTTGCCGTTATCAATATAGAGCAAAAACAAGCAAAAAAATCACGTTTGTTGAATGGGAGTCCCCTTAAACATTTATTTTATTCTATTTTTTAGTATTTTTTTTTATTTTTTAGTAGAGCGGCAACAGAAATCTGCTGAAAAAAAAAAATCTGAATCTGCAGAAATCGGCTGTGAAAATTTCAACTGTCTAACTATCACGATTCATGAAATTCAGCCTGGTGACAGACGGACGGACAGCGGAGTCTTAGTAATAGTCCCGTTTTAGCTATGCAACCCTAAAAACTAGCAAGGCGTGACGTCATTCCACATGTATCGCCGTAATTTTCTGATTACGTAAAAAAAGGAAAAAAATACGTGTCCAGTATTTTTTTTAATAACTTATGTGTCGGACAAAAAAAATTTGTCATCGTCTGTGTTGATTGAGTCACGTAGGATTGTTTATTTTAACTATTTCTGTGAGTAACTTAATCCACGTATCGAACAGACAGCTGTGCTGCTGGGGAGTTTGTTCCGCTACTTCTTCTTCCCAGCTAAAGCACTAGGAAGTGGTGAAGGGCGGGCGTTTTGTGGGGACTGTCTTATGTCATTTTGACGTTAAAAAAAGTGCTGATTCTCACCCTACTAGAAAAAAACCAGCCTACTATAAATGACTTTTGATTTTGGTTTTATTCGCAAGCCCCCCGGGCCGGGGCGGGGGCCGGGTCGGGGGTAGGACGACCCCCGGCCTCGCTCCCCCTATAGAATTATAATTTCGTAAACATGTTGCTATCAATAATCTGAAATCATGCTATTGGGGTCGGCTTCCAGTCTAACCGGATGCAGCTGAATACCAGTATTTTACATGGAGCGACTGCCTATCTGACCTCCACAACCCAGCAACTGTGTAATACGATACCCCTTGGTAAGACTGGTTGTCAGACTTTCGGGCTTCTGACGACCCGGAACGACTGTCAAAGATCCACGAATGACAGCCGGGACCAACGGCTTAACGTGCTATCCAAGGCACGGAGGAGTCTAGGTATGTAAAGATGGTCTTATCCACTGACCAACCCCGCCAAGCGTAGCTTAACCTGGTGGATCGACCCGTGTGGCTGTTATTACTTAGCTATAGTGGCTATAGTATGTGCAAACATACGCTGTAAAAGAAACTAATTAGATACTTATGTGAAAAACCACTTACAAATCAAAAGTGTGAAATTACACCTAATTTTGAATTAATTACATCATAATTTTTAGTGCGTAAACTTGAACATCGAGTTAAGTATTTATTTAACAATAAATTATGTTAGACATTGTAATAATTTATAGAGGGAATTTTTTTTCAAGTAATTATCTCACAAACTGTCTTCTCGTCTCGTATTGGCACGAACTACCTTCTCATCATAATCAGCCTATAATTTTCCCACTGCTGGGACACAGATTTCTATGAAAGGGAGTGGGCTGTAGAATCTACCACGCGGGCCCAGTGCGGGTTGTTAGATGTCACATGTCTTCGAATTTGTGGTTCTAGGACATGCCGGTTTACTCACGATGTTTTCCTTCACGTCGTATGCTCTCGAAGTGGTCCCATTGTCACCAAGTCAGAATCTGATGAAGGGATCCCTTGGAAAACGAGGAGACTTCAAATAGTAGTGAAAAATAAAAAACATTTTTACAAAAATAAACAATTGACTTCCAAAAGAAACACTACAAAGTGGAAAACTTCCGACGTTAAAGTTTTTTTTCACTTTGTAGTGTTATTTTTTTTGGAAGTCGGTTGTTCATTTTGGTAAAAAAGTTTTTTAAAGTTAATCTGCAGTAATATATTTTATACTTACTTATCAATAGTGTATAAAAGTATAAACAAAAAACTTATATTATTTTAATTCAACCGACGCCGACGGTTATTCGTTGCGTGTGTACAAAAATAATTGCCAAATTATTTTATATGGCAATTCAATTATTGTTAATAAGATTAATAATTTGATCATTTTAATAATATACCTCGAAGTGTGTCAAGTCTGTAAGGAGTAATGTACTGTTTACATCGTATTAAATTCAAATAAGAATCTAACCACTGCTGCACTGGACTTAATGAGTAAATACTAAAACCTAGCCAGAAAACAATTTATCTAGGACCTTGAAAACACCATAATCCATACTAAAAAATAATAACAAAAAGTATTCCCATGACATAATATTATAGGCATATACATGGTGTAAACAGTGGCAATCTTTTAAGGGGTCATTGTACTCATCATTATGAACAACTTTTACTATATGGGACCAAATCTGAAATCGCGAAAAAAAATCAGCTGTTAAGTACATTTATGTTCGCATAATTCGTCAAAATGTAGGGAACTGCTGATTTTTTGTTTACGAGATAAAGATAAAGATAAATAATTTATTTGCTCAAACATGTGTACACATACAAGAATAAATAAAGAGATGGATTTATTCATTTAATTTTTTGTTCATCTCTGCCTGTACCTACTAACACTAGATATAATGTAAAATTGTTATCCCTATGGACTCTGTTGAAATAAAAGTATTGTATTGTATTGCTTCCTATGTCCACACTATTAGTAGTAGTAGAGGTAGAATTTTTTGTATCAAAAAAATCAACACTAGTAATCCTCCTAGGTTCGAAGCCTTAGCAGTTAACGGCAAAAACGGCGGTTCTATCTCATCTGACTAAAAATATAAACATGGGAAATTTCAAAATATTCTATATCTCCAGACTTATATTTTTTTTCTTAATGGTGGCACACTACTCGCCTTAAATAAGAGTTCCGTTTTTTCCTTTTGAGTTACGGAACCCTGATCAAACGCAGCACCCCGACCCGAGGCAGACAACTATCCAAATTGTGAAATGTATTTATTTATACATTTAAATAATCGTGTTATGTATTCAATGCCATATCAAAAGGTATTTGACCATTTGATAAATTAGGCAATCCTCAATGTCAAATAATATTGAAAGTAATCCCAGGTCATCAGAATTTTATGGTTTATATTAATTCCTCATGGTTGAACTATCGAATTATTTTATCTAATTTATTAGACGGGTTAGGTTACAAGGACAACGTTACCAAAAATACCGAAAAATTTGTTAGTTATGCAGATGGAGTTAAGCAGACGTGGCTCAGTAAAAACGACCGCCACTTACGAAGTTGTAGGTCGTAGGTTCGAACACAGACAAGCACTTTGTGTTAAGAGGAAAGACGGGTGGCCAGACTTTTGAAAATTAGGTATTTTAAGAAGGTATTGCTGTCGCTCTGCGAGCGCTCCGCCCTCGAATTCGTGCGATAAGGACAACTGCAGATCCGACTAAATATCCTATGTAAAAAGTCACATTTCGAGGTTTGGTTCTCGCCTATTTCCTCCTCCAATATTGGACTAATTTAAAAGATATTTCATAAACTGAATAAGAAGGATATATAATATGCCCCTATGTTTTTATTTTTTCGTTAATAGTTGTCAAATTGGTACACTAGGCGTCTGTTGACAGCGGTCTGAATAGGCAATTTTGAGCATTTTTGGAGGGTTCTAGTTCTTATAAAAATAATATATCATCAAAAAGGAAAACATAGGGGCATACAAGTAACTGATATTTATATTTCTGTAAAAAATCATTGCTTTATGGTTATTAACCAGAAAGAAAACAGGCGAGCGCGTTTGTATCTTTTTGTATGGAGAAAAGAGCACCCACGTTTCCTCTTAAGAGCCATTTCACGTTTTCGCGCGAATATCTAAGATTTTAGTCGCCTAATTTACCATCTTAGGTAAAACTCTGACATTCTTATTTCATTTTTTTAAAAGAAAGACCAATCTTCATTTAAAAGAAAGACCAATCTTCAATACGAAAGATTGGTCTTTCTTTTAAATGTATTCAACCATTTAAAAGAAAGACCAATCTTTCGTATTGAATCTTATTGTAACACATTTACAAAAACTTATTTGTTTACTTTGTGGCGATTAATCTCCCACAACTAGTTTGCAGAAAAATCATTTCAGACTCATAAATCTATCATTAATATTCATAAATTTTACTTAAAAAAGTACATAAAGCATCAGACATATAATTTTGTTGACTTTTAATGTACTGGAATATCGATTATTAATAACATTAATTCGTTAAAAAATAGTCTCGGGGCAATTTTTACGCTTTAAATCGCTATTTAATCACAATTTTTTGGTTTGAATAAAGCGTAACTAATTAAATTTAACAAAAAAACATGTCTAAATAAACTATGTTCTTCAACAAAAGTAATTCTAAAGTTTTATTAAAATACCTTCATTAATTTAGACGTAATAACGATACTATCATCACTCTAAATTAGAATAAATTACGTTGCATAAGCGGGCACCGATTATTACAGCGCGATCACCCATTAAAGAAGGACCTGTGCCATTTTTTCTCGCCTCCTGATGTCCGAGCGCACGTATCGTGAACGCATTATTTTACTACGACTGCAATATTAAAATTTTGTGAAATGGCTCTTAAAAGAAAACACCGGAGGAAACCGGCATGTCTTAGAATCAATAATTCTCAGAAATGTCAATCAATCTGCCTAGCCTTTTCCCAACTATGTTGGGGTCGGCTTCCAGTCTAACCGGATGCAGCTGAATACCAGTATTTTTCATGGAGCGACTGCCTATCTGACCTCCACAACACAGTTACTAAGTAATACAATACCCCTTGGTAAGACTGGTTGTCAGACTCGGGCTTCTGACGACCTGTAACGACTGTCACATATCCACGAATGACAGCCGGGACCGTGCTTTCCGAGGCACGGAGTAGTCTCGATATGTAAAGATGGTCACCCATCGACGGAACAACACTGACAAGCGTAGCTTAACCTTATGGATAGACCCATGTTGATTATTAGACCTATGTAATAGGTCACTTTTGGTATGTATATAAAATGCCCGATTTCAACCCGGACAATAGATAGTTTTAAATGATCAAGTCTAAAACTGTCTAAACCACAAAAGCACATAGCCTCTTTAAATCGACCTTATTGGGGTAAAATCTATGTTACGCATGCCCTCAATACGAAAGACATCAACGCGCAGAAACCATTGACAAATAAGTCTTGTATTCAAACAGTTTCTTAAGAGAATGTTGGCTATCTGCCAGCTCCCTTATTGTTGCAGCGTTCATATATATTGTAGATTATCGCGAACAGATTATTTTGTATGTTTGTTAAGTTTTTGTATGTCAAATAACCTGTGGACTTTAGTAAGACCTACTTTTATGATGCGTCAAAATTTGTGGTTCGTCAAAGTTTATTAAAAAAAAAATATAGGTCACAATTAGTACTGCCCTAATTTATTCGGTTTCACCTACTGACCTAATGACTGATTGACTGACATTCATCGTAACACATACTTTAATAATAATATTGCATACAATAATAATTTATTCTCACATAAATCCGAATCACCGTACTAATTAGCATGTATTACAAAATAATACTCAAACATCTAATTCAAGAGTCAAGAATCAAGAATGATATTAAAAAAGTAGGTTATGCTATCGCAACGAATTATCTAATACCGCGTAAATTGGGCAATATTTAACTTGGATCGACCATACACTACATGAGAAAAACAGATAATATTGTACCTACGCAATACATAAAGATACTTTCACGTAACGACTTAAGTTTAAAAAAAAAACAAATTAAAAATATATATTTGACACTTACTTGACACTTGACAGCTAAAAAGTCCTGACACAATTCACTTTTTAAACACAGAACACCAAACTTTTAATTTGAAATTAGGACACAGTTCTCAGTTGGAAAGCGCGAACAGTTTTATCCATGGCAAACCGTTGACTATCGCAACTACCAAAATATGAGGCCGAAATAATAGTTATGTAATACTGTTACTTGTATTACATAAAAATTGCCGTCGGCTACAGCTATATTATGCAAAGAGTTACTTTTTAGGTTTTAATATGAATCCTTAACGGGCTTTACGGATATGAAGAAAAAAAAACTACATTAAAAAAATAAATAAAAAAATGTAAATATCATTCCAATTTGAAATTTGAATTTTGAAAACCGCGAAGCCCGGCACGGATAGCGCGGGAAATATATTTTTTTAAATTTACTTTTTAATATTTTCGTATGAGACACAGGTATTGTATTTGAAAGTGCGATGGAGTATGAATGGGAATGCTGCAGCTCGAAGGTGTAGTAATTCAGCAAATTGCTGCCCCTCTACAGCGAAAGTGGGGATGACTGACGGACTGTCCGCTGCCTCGGACGTCAGATACGAAAAAAAAACAAAGATTAACTCGTAGTGTTGATGAAAAAAATCGTTTGTTGCCAAGGTTAAAAATGGGATGGTTTAAATTCATAAAGGAGGTCAGTTGACTGTGTTATGTAGCTGCGGTTAAGCAGCGGGCGGTGAGTTTGAGAAATGGATGGGTTGTTGACTTGTTGAGGAAAATTATGTTGATTATTATAGATGTTAGTTTTGCGTGGTTATTGCTACAGAGTTTAGACTGTTAAGGTAATAAAATATTATTTGATGGTTGATCTTAAAACCGAGGAGCTCGTGGCTAAGTAATAACAGCCGCACGGGTCGATCCATCAGGTTAAGCTACGCTTGCCGGGGTTGGTCCGTGGATGGGTGACCTATCTTTACATACCGAGACTTCTCCGTGCCTCGGAAAGCACGTTAAGCCGTTGGTCCCGGCTGTCATTCGTGGATCTTTGACAGTCGTTACGGGTCGTCAGAACCCCGAAAGTCTGACAACCAGTCTTACCAAGGGGTATCGCATTACCCAGTTACTGGGTTGTGGAGGTCAGATAGGCAGTCGCTCCATGTAAAATACTGGTATTCAGCTGCATCCGGTTAGATTGGAAGCTGACCCCAACATAGTTGGGAAAAGGCTAGGCAGATTGATTGATTGGTTGATCTTAAAACCAACGGAGGCCATACATATTTTATTATAATTAATTTCATCCATTACCTTTTTATTGACAGAGCGAAGCGTCTCTGCTTCCAGTCTCGCAAAATTTGTCTGTTTGTTGCTACTCCTCTACAGGTCGTAATTTACAACCGATCTAGACTTTATAGATTTTTTTGTCTTCGGGAATTTTTGATTGGAGGGCTACTTCCTCTAAAAAGGGGGCTACTGGATATCTCCGCCTTAAAAGATTCGATTTCGATGGTTCTTTTTTTATTAGAAAGATAAAATCAATCTGCCTAGCCTTTTCCCAACTATGTTGGGGTCGGCTTCCAGTCTAACCGGATGCAGCTAAATACCAGTATTTTACATGGAGCGACTGCCTATCTGACCTCCACAACCCAGTAACTGGGTAATACGATACCCCTTGGTAAGACTGGTTGTCAGACTTTCGGGCTTCTGACGACCCGTAACGATTGTCAAATATCCACGAATGACAGCCGGGACCAACGGCTTAACGTGCTTTCCGAGGCACAGATTTAAAAAGATATTTTATTAGAAAGGTAGTTACTTTAAATTGGTCTAATTTTTATGACGTTTTAAATATTTTTTCCGTCGATAAAATCGACATCGAAATGAGGGAAACATAGTTTCCCTCATTTCGATGTCGATTTTCACATTATAAGACTCACACTGTCTAAATTTTAATGTTGCATCGAACCCAAGATCCGTAGCTCAAAGCCTATCGCTCAACCAACGGTCCATTCGAACCACATATTTTAACTGTTAACATTGACCGAAATTGTGGTTTTATGCAATAGGTTTTCCCAAAACAAGATAGAACCTTCACTCGTACTGTGACCGCTCGGGAGGCTATCTACTATGGTGATTCGATGCAGTGCCCATGGTGTATGACCTACAAGAACCCATTAAATTGGCTCTATATTGACTTCCATGTTTTTAGGGTTCTGTACCAAAATAAAGAAAGAAAAACGTTTATTTGGACACAGTTCGTGAAACACAAAAATACAAAAGAAAAAAACAATGTGAAAATAATATTTTAACAACAAAAAATACAGAATAAAAAAAAATACAAACAAACAAAATTCATACAAATGGTAAAAAGAAACCCCTATGGTGTGACTCAGTCTGCCTGTGTGTCTGTTACAGCTGGTTATCTCAAGAACTACTAATGCTATCATCTTGAAATTTGGAACAGTTTTAGATGTTTATGTGTTTTATACGTTTGCCCAACTATTTTGTAAATAAGAAAGAAATAAAATATTATGTTTTTTTGAAACAGAGATTGAAACGGTCTTAAAAAATCGAACTGAGGCTACCAGGTCATGTGGGGTATCTATAAGAGCGCCGTTTGCAAATTCTCAAACAAATTTTTTTCTTTTTTTTTTAGGCAGCTTAGTTTTCGATTTTTGATGAAAAATGTTAAAAAATACCGTTCTTTAGGGGGGCCTTATCTCCGAAGTTTGGATAGAAAATTATTTTATGTGATAGAAGTTATACATTACAGGAAAAATAAAACGATGTCTCTAAATAGCACAGTTTTTCAGAAATCATCAACAAAAATTACATATAAATGATGGTATGGAACCCTCGGTGCGCGAGTCCGACTCGCTCTTGACCGGTTTTTTGTATGAAACTTGTCAGTGTTATTTATAACTTCTTGAGCTGTCAATTATTTACCTGTTTTGATAAAAAGTAAATATAACTTTTTATGATTACTGTATAATCATAAAAAGTTTTGCACTAAGTACCTATTTATAATGCGACCAGTGCAAGGTAAACAAAACAACTCGCGATAACCAAAACTTGAGTTTCTTTTATATTTTAGTGCGTAATAATTCATTAATTTAACTAAGTACACTGATCAAAAAATGTTTTGCATCATATAAACGACATGTAATTTCTTGTTTATAAAAAAAGAGTTTAAGACGTAAACAGTCCACAAAGTTATGAGGGTATACAAAAAAAATATAGTTTAAAAAAACTAAAAAACACGCTTTAATACCATTAAACTGAACTAAACAGTAAATAATAATATTTTCAATATAAGAATAAAGTGATTAACGTGAAAATTAATGTCATTGAAATAAAAAAGCGTGGCGTGCTTTATACGACATTCTTTATACACTAACTCTAATTCGAAAAGCACCCCACGCTCTTTTCTACAATGATATTAATTTTCTCGTTAATCTTCACTTTATTCTTATATTGAAAAATTTATTATTTACTGTTTAGTTCAGTTTAATGGTATTAAAGCGTGTTTTTTAGTTTTTTAAACTATTTTTTTTTTGTATACCCTCATAACTTTGTGGACTGTTTACGTCTTAAACTCTTTTTTTATAAACAAGAAATTACATGTCGTTTATATGATGCAAAACTTTTTTTGATCAGAGTACTTAGTTAAATTAATGAATTATTACGCACTAAAATATTGATTAATAATTGCAATACCGAAATTCCGTAGACTCTATTTATAGTCTGCAGCAGGGTCGCTTCCGCCGCCGTAAGGCTGCAGGCTATTTTGGTTCACAAGAGGGTCGCGCTAAAGGCGAGGTGCAGCGTTCGTAGGTACTGTGAGGGCTCGAACCTCACAGCGGGAGGCTAACTACTTTATAATAAAAGACAGTAGTGTACTGAAGAAATGGGGCTGAAGCCCGCTATATTAAAATAGAAATTAAATTATAATTCACTCCCTAGGTCCTACGCGGAGCCCTAGCTATCCGCTATCTGTCAATCCTTATAAAAAGCGACCATCACTTCTTATAAGAATATTCGATGTTTGAATGATCGAAATGTCAGCCAGTTATCCATACTTTGGCTTGTACATAATAAAACCTCTACAGTACTTAGTTACATACTACAGAGTCCGACCGAATTTTGTTTTCAGTTTTCGTTTTTGGCCGATAAAATATATAATTTTTTTTTTGACTGCTGACTACGATTTTTTTTTTTTTTTTTTACAGGGTGGGTCAAAAATCGTGGATCACATAGGGCGATAGTTGGATCGATTGTTATTTGCATTAAAAAATATCTATGTGGCAGAGCCCTAACTTGATCTCCTTAAAAGTTATGAGTAAAATGGGTACCTATTTTAAAACAATAAATGGGGTTTAGTTGCTTCTAGTCATCACTACAAAAGTGTTTTTATAACAGTGGGTACTATGATTTATAAGTATTGGCACTTTTTTCAATATCTTTTTACTGTTACCTACTTATCTTTTTTTTTAATTTTTTTTTCCATTTTGTTTTCAATTTAAAAAAAAAAATTTTCTTACTGCAAATAAGAACTATCACCATGTTTCGCAAACGAAACATGGTGATAGTTGGGGTTATTTGCAGTAAGAATTTTTTTTTTTACACAGGGTGGGTCAAAAATCGTGGATCAAAATCCACGATTTTTGACCCACCCTGTGTATCTGGATTTAATCCCGCTTGATGGCTGTGGGCTCGCCTAACGTGGGATAAGTCCCTTATTTAATACAGAGTTGTTGTCAATGGTGCTAAAACAAAATACGAATAACAAATTCTAAGCTCGAATTTCACCAAAGAAGCTAAATGTGATCAGGCGGATAAAGGCGGCTAAAACGGCCACTTTGGCAGAATCATAATAGGATCATGAATCATATTTGAAATCGTAAAACGGTCACAAACTGACAATTCATAATTTCTATTCTATTCTATTCTATTTTTATCTATGGCAATGGTACCGATGTCGACAATTCTGCCAATGTCAGATTTGTTGTGAGAAAACGTGCCAAGAAAAAAAAAACTAAATTGAATTTAATGTGAAACTTCATAATTTATCTGCGTAGGTGTACAATTCATAGCACGCAATTCATCTGTTTGACAGTTTTGTATGGAGATTCGTAAAATGGTCCACAAATTATGAATTGCTTTATTGAAGTTAGCACAATCATAATAAATTGCTGGGAATTCAGGAAACGCTTTTAGAGGAATTGCTTAAGGCGCTGACTGACTACGATTTTAAACGTCACACAACCGCGTAATCTATTGTCACCATTAGCTGCCTTGAAATAAGGTTGAAAATTGGAAATAATATTTGTGTTGCCGAGATGTGACTAAGCTGCGAATGTGCATTTATTTTCCCGGTTTTCTTTAGATTATTTAGAATGTATACAATAAATTAAATCATTGTCCGGTTAATGTTTTAAAAAAATGCTAATTCTATTAAATTCTTAAAAAAAAGATTGTCGTTATCGCTGAAAATATAGAGATGTTCGACGTCAAAGTGTATTTTTGCGGAGCAACTTCCAATTTTTTTACTGGGAATATTAAACTATTTTTTACTATTCTATTTGGTTAAAGTTTTTCTTTAAACCCTTCTGTGTCCACTGTATTTTTTGCGTCGGATAGTTTCATTGCGTTACGACATACTCGACAATCCAAGAAACCAATATTTGTGAATGTTGAGCTAACACCGCGTCTTAATGTGGCCGTTTTGGACCGCCAGCACATCTTTAAAGCGTTTAAAAGCTGTCAGTGTTAATATTCCTCAATAATGATAACACTGACAGCTTTTAAACGTGGTCTAGATGCGCTGATGGCAGTTCAGTTTCTATGGTGAAATTGACCGTAAGTAAATCTCTATACTCGTAACGGGTTGGTATCAGAATGACTGGATCGCAAATTGACCACGTCGCTCTTAGTCCAAATCTCAAAATGTCTAAATCTCAAAATACCTAATTCACAAAATGACTACATCGCAAAAAGTCCGAACAGTTGTGTAGGCACCTATACAGGGTTGATATCAGAATGACTGGATACATCATCATTCATCATCGTCATCTGCCTAGCCTTTTCCCAGCTATGTTGGGGTCGGATGCAGCTGAATACCAGTATTATATTACCCAAAATAGGTGATTTTAACATTTTCGTCTGTTTGTAGGTTTGTCTGTTCAAGCATCAAAATGGACCGATTTGGTTCAAGTTTGGTGTACCTAAACAGTGAATTTTGGGGAAGCACACTATAGTCTAGGGAAAGTTAGAAAAAAAGTCACCTTAAGAACCAAAGAGATTAATGTAGGTATAGGTGCCTACACAACTGTTCGGACTTTTTGCGATGTAGTCATTTTGCGAGTTAGGTATTTTGAGATTTAGACATTTTGAGATTTGGACTAAGAGCGACGTGGTCAATTTGCGATCCAGTCATTCTGATCCCCCTCTTCATTCCCCTCGTAACGAGGCTAAATTTTCCATTGACGTCTTTAAAAGGATATGACGGTTGCACAAAGAATCGTTAGCTAAGCTTGAACAAACACATTAAAATAACATTTGCAATAATATAGGAATATTTACGTACAGTTCTATGTTGTTTAAACTAAAATTACTAATGTTTAACTTGTGATTTTCTCAGTTTTTACTACCTAATGGTTATTTCCATTCAGCGAGAGCGAGGAGCTCGTGACTAAGTAATAACAGCTGCACGGGTCGATCGATCAGGTTAAGCTACGCTAGCTGCGGTCGGTCCGTGGATAGGTGATCTTTACATACCCCTCTCCGTGCCTCGGAAATCACGTGGTCACGGCTGCCATTCGTGGATCTTTGACAATCGTCCGAAGCCCAAAAGTCTGACAATAAGTCTTATCATGGGGTATCGTATTATTCAATACCCAGTTACTGGGTTGTGGAGGTCAGGTAGGCAGTAGCTCCATGTAAAATACTCGTACTCAGCTGAATCCGGTTAGACTGGAAGCTGATCCCAGCATAGTTGGGAAAAGAATGAAATGAAAAAACGGAACCCTTCAGTCTGTCGAGACCTTTTTTCTCAGGAACGCGTGGAGGTATCAAGTTGAAATTAATATCAAATACTTACGTAAATTTATGGTCTCTTGGAGGTCTAAAAAAATCGAGCTTCGATTCACGAAATGAAAAAAATACGACCATTTTTGCAACATATTTTGAAACTCGCAAGTAAATCAAAACCTTTAGGGTACCTACTTCTTGTTGACCTAGAATAATGAAAGACAAGAAGCAAGGTCTCACAGCACAAATAAAAGAAAAAGTCCGGAAATTGTTAATATTTGTAATAAGAATTAATCATAAACAATTTTTTTTTGGGATTTAGTACAATGTTAAGTTTGTGTTTGCAATAAATTCTTTTCAAATACGGAACCCTTCATTTTGCGTGGTCCAACACGCACTTGGCCGGTTTTTTGTTTTATTTGTGTTTTGTGTTTCACGAACTGTGTTCAAGTAACCGTTTTTCTCTCTTCCTTTTTCTATAAATGATACAATGATTTCATTATTATTATTAAATAAATAAATAATAAATATGTATTATTTTAACTTTAAAAAGGACATTCCAGTAACTTAATATAATTTTTTTTTCTAATTTTATATATTTTAATGTCAATTTTGATTTTGATACATAAACCATGATTGTATACATTTTGCATGCCGCATACAAAGTGCATGTGTAGAATCGTGATCGGTTTCATTTATAACACCACTGTACCAGCGTTTTCTGCAAAAATAAATAATTTGATTGATTGATTGATTGATTAATGAAATTGTTTATGCAGTAAATAGGTTATCGGAATCACTTTTGACACGGCCAATTGCGTGTCGGACCCATGGACCTAATATACTATATAAACAGGACTGAGCTCTCCAAAAATCCTATCATACAAAAATTAACCTTAAGTATTGCACTTTAGGTTTACTTTTGATAGGATATCTTAGGTGAGGTAAAACGAGCCGAGAGAGAGAGCCCGACTTGAGTAGTTTGTCCCTTTTGCTCAATTGCCAACAGATAAAAATGATAAAGATGGTAGAAAAATTTCACCAACTACAAGTAGGTAAAATAAGTTACGTATATTTTTTTTAGCATTTAGATTAGTTTTAAATAATTTTATTTATAGGTTTACAATCTGTATATCATAGTCAATAATTTTATAAGTAAGCTCCATGAGTAAAATAATCAAAATAATATAATTTTGATTATTGTTTGGTAGCTATCATATAATTACTCTGGTAACACTGAAATCTGACATCAATGGTTTCATGGCGGTTTTTTTCAAATTAGATAGCGAAAATGGTGAGAAAGTGTTGCATCAAGAAATGTAAAAGTGAATGTTATGCTGGTTGTGGCATTTAATTTCACAGGTAAGGAACTTGTAAGGAATAACAAAGATTTAAATAAATCTCGATAAAAGACCTAAAATTGTTACTAAATAATAACAATTTTGAGTCTAAGTAGTGTAACCATGCTCTAGACGTTTTGTAGACAGAAGACTTAGCGTCTTCTGTCTACAAAAGCTATAAGTAGTGTATTTCTGATTAAAACTATTAATATTAGGCGCATAATAAATACAATTTGTACTTATGTATCGCATGATTGAAATAGCATTATTTTTAAGTTGTTTACAGCTTTCCATCCAAAGAAGAAATTCAACAAATATGGTTGGATGTAATTCCAGAATCATTTTAGTTCCCTTTGCTTCAATTACATACTTACCCAAACCAGCTCTGTAGAGTAAACGAAAAAAGAGCAAGAAAGTACCATGGTCCCAGAACGAGATTCTACATGCCTACTTCATCATAAGCCACGTATACCTACGTGATCAAATTTGATGATTCGCCACAAGACGAGTCTTACCAATATTATAGTCCTTCCTTCTTGCCTCAAAACATGGGTAGGTACACGATTCAACACCGACATAGAACACAATAATGTTCAGTTTCATAAAGGAGCTTTCGAAAAAGGTCTATTTCTTTATTTTAATTAATTACAATATGTTTGTAATACTAACAATAATTTGAAATCACTTAGGGTCAACCGGACGCAAATTATCTCTGTATAAACGAATTTTGTCATAAAAATGTTTGGTCACCCTATTAGAAGGAGATAAACTGCCTCAATGTGACATATTATCTCTCTCTGCTCGTGTTTTTGGTATGAGAGCTCAGTCCAGTTTGTATTATAGGTCCATGGTCGGACCACGCACAATGAAGGGATTCGTAATTCAAAATAGTTTATTCCAAAAACAAACTTAACATTGTAGTTGAAAAACTAGAAATCCAGAAAAAAAAAAAAAATTATGCGATAAAATTACAGATGGAAGATTTTCGGAGTTTTTCCTTTACTTGTGCTGTGAAACCTTGCATGCCAAATTTAATTATTGTAGGCCAACGGGAAGTACCCTATTATTTTCGATTTACTTACGAGTGTCAAAAGTCGCATAAAAGGCCGTATTTTTCACTGCGTTGACTTCGAAGCTTGTTTTTTTAGAGCTTCAAGGGACCTAGACCTACTTATTTGTTATTAATTTCAACTTGATACCCACGCGTTCCTGAGAAAAAGGGTCTTGACAGACTGACAGACAGACAGACAGACGGACAACGAAGTGATCCTTTAAAGGTTCCGTTTTTCTTTTTGAGTTACGGAACCCTAAAAAATTAAAAAATAATCTAAATGGGTCGATCCATCGGGTTAAGCTACGCTTGCCCCATTGGTCAGTGGATGGGCCATCTTTACATACCGAGACTCCTCCGTGCCTCGGAAAGCACGTTAAGCCGTTGGTCCCGGCTGTTATTTGTGGATCTTTGACAGTCGTTACGGGTCGTCAGAATCCCGAAAGTCTGACAACCAGTCTTACCAAGGGGTATCGTATTACCCAGTTTGCGGCGATAAGTCCCCTCTTTTAGGAGTGGTTGAAGAGGCGCCACGGCGTCTTCACCTTCCGCCTGGCGCAGGAGCGAAGCGAATGGTTCAAATATACAATCCCGAGCGAAGCGAGTATTTCAAAGGTACGAGACGCAGAATAACTTTGCTGCCGAGCGAAACACACAACTTTTCATAATACATTACTACAGCGAGGAAAATGCTAGGTGTAAGAAAAACAGCTTAAATAATCTATTCAATTAGTGTTTATTTATTTTAAAAAGTAAAATTCCTACAATTTTATTAAACTTTTTTTTTGGAACTATTATCCTTGTGTTTGTCACTTGTGATGATTATATGGTGGCCGCCACTTAAATCTGAAATAAAGTTCATTGCTCTTTCCTTAATTTCTCTGCGTAGGTACTCCGACAATACATTTTGAATCGTTTTTAGGGTTCCGTACCTCAAAAGGAAAAAACGGAACCCTTATAGGATCACTTCGTTGTTCGTCTGTCTGTCTGTCTGTCAGTCTGTCAAGACGCTTTTTCTCAGGAACGCGTGGAGGTATCAAGTTGAAATTAATATCAAATACGTAGGTCTATGGTTCCTTGGAGTTCTAAAAAATCAAGCTTCTAAGTCAACGCAATAAAAAATACGGCCATTTTGCGACTTATTTTGATACTTGCAACTGTCGCAAGTAAAGGCTCTTACAGACAGAGGCGATATTGCGTCGCGACGCGATATTGTTCTACGGATATAATATCGCAATATCGCGTCGCGACGGTCGCGTCGCGATATTATCGCGTCGCAACACCTTTCACACCAGCGCGGCGCGATATATAACGCGCCGCACACACGCACGTGCACTACACGCGCTCTCGCGTTCTTGTCGTCGAACACACGTCTTTCCCTTATTCAAATCCCGAACAAGTTAAAGTGAACCTTATAGTCATCATCATATGGTCGTATTCGATCTGGCCGCTTGAACAATAGAAGAGCATTCCACAGCGATAAGGATTTATAGAAAAAACACCTCGTTCGAAGGGATGTTATGTATAGTTATGAATATCTTTGCAACTAGATCTTAAAGCACAAGGCATCGAGACTTTTATCACATAAGCTGCTCCTTAGATAAGAGCAGATATATCTACTAGAAGAGAATACCCTTTCCGATTCCACGCTCGTAGGGAGAAATAGATAACAATAAATTATACGCCTGCAACAAATGCAAGTTTTTAGGTCCAAGAGCATTAAACCATCGTTTGTGTCCATTTGGACACAAACGGCAGTCTCAAGCTCATTCGTCCTGGATAGCGATGACGTCGATGCAGTAGCCACATTGCTAAGTGTATTATCTATCTCTTGACGCAATTGTTCTCTTATGATCTTTCTTGCTAAGCTATTCTGACGTTCTGTCTCCCTATCTCTCAGTTCTCTCACCTCGATTAGCGAAATGTCGTCTTCATCATCGTCAATAATGTTGGCACTGGTGTCATTACAAAAATACGTCTTATTTATATGAACCAAAGTTTTAGTAATGATATCATTTGTCGGATTTGGAAAAGCCTCAGAAGGTAGTTCTTCATAGAACTTTGAAGGGTTATGTAAATATTTCATAGTTCCCAGGAAATCAGTCAGTCTTTTCTCTTTTATTCGCGAGATCATGGCGCCTGCAAGTTGACCACTTATAGTAGTATTCCTCTCCTGTAATTTTGCATAAACTTGAGAGCAGTTTCACAAGTCAGCATGCAAACGCTTGTTCCATGTTCATCTTGGCAATGGCATGCTGTTTGCGTGAATGAATGAATGTTGTTCGCGCGCTCCCGCAACCTGTCGCACACTTCACATCACCTCGTGAACGTTTCTTTTCACGTAGTTTAAGGTGCGTTTATTTCTGGAGTACAAAATTACAATTTAATTTTAGTATTCGAAATATTCGGAATATTCGAGTAATTGTGTCTGTCTTATTCGAATATTAGAATAGGCGAATACTCGAATATTCCGAATATTCGAGTATTCGAATAATAAGCCCTAGTCATACGCATGCGCGTCTTTCGCGCATGGCATGCAAGCTTTGACGCGCCGAGGAGCAAGGCTGTCGCGTTACAAAAGTTTGGTCATAATACAGCTTTTTAAATTGTTTAAGTTATGAGTAAAGTCAAATCGTTTTCAAATTATGCACTTTTGACGGCACCTCAAAATTAACAAAAAAAAATAGTAGGTAGTAAAAACCGACTTCAAAACCTAAAACGAATAAAATAACTTTCATAAAAATTTAAGGCTTTAGCACCCTGAAAAACCAGGAAAATGATACCCATGATGATAAATTTGAAAATTTTCGCAGCCGCCATTTTGGATTTACATAACATCACTATCGGCCTAAAGGGTTTTCGTACCTAGTTATAATTGCTAACGCCCAGATTATGGAACGAAAATTATCGACGGATGCGTCAAAATCAAATGCAAGTCAAGTTGATAAATTAATTTTAAACCAATCACAGCGCTTGACAATTTGTTAGCTAATTTTTGTTTCAAAAACTGGGTGGACGTAGGTACGCTTTTATTGACCGTAGGTACCTACGTACAAACCTCCTTGTAATAAGACTATGAGTACCTACCCATAGCACGTATCATTTTGACCTAATGTAAAATTTGAATTGAAAATACCACATTCCTGTTATATTTTAGTTTCATTAGTAGCGTGCGTGCGTACGCTATGAATAAAGTAACTATTTAAGGCGAAAGCGCCAGGGTAGCCCGCGAAATTCAAAATTTCTTACGTTTTATGCAATTTGTAGGTCAGTGTGAGCTTGTATGTTGATTAAAATATGATTCGCGGCCGTAGCTAATATGGCTTTACAGAATTATAATAATTAGAATCAGCAATACAACTCCATAAGTTAACAGTTACCTCAAACCTCATGATTTCATGAAATCGCTAGATTTGAGGTAAATGTTAACTTATGGAGTTGTATTGCTGATTCTAATGATTATAATTCTGTAAAGCCATATTAGCTACGGCCGCGAATCATATTTTAATCAACATACAAGCTCACACTGACCTACAAATTGCAACAAACGTAAGAAATTTTGAATTTCGCGGGCTACCCTGGCGCATCAACCTTAAATGAATATCACAAGATCTGATTCAATATACCCGAGTCGCTTTAGCGTGGCAACAGCGCGCATTACTGACCCATCTAAATTCAAAGGATTTACCAGTAAATCCTAAGATTTACCGTAGTTCGGGCTTTTACAGTAACTTAGACAATAAATGGATCATTAAATTATTATGAAAAGACGAACAACTAAATAAAATTAGTTAAAAAAAATAGGTAAAAATAATTTCAAAAAACGGCCAATAGCGAGTCGGACTCACGCACCGAGGGTTCCGTTCCGATTTCTGAAAAAGTGTGCTACTTAGATTTAGAGAGATCGTTTTATTTTTCCTGTAATTTTTACATAAACTTCTATCACACACAATAATTTCAGATTTTTCTGTATGTAAACTTCGGAGATGGGGGGGCAACGGTTTTTTTTACATTATTCATCAAAAGTCGAAAACTATGGGTCCTAAAACAATTTAAAAAATTGTTTGAGAATTGGTAAACAGCTTTCTTTTTTCCCCACATGCTCCCCAGTACTTCGTTTTAAGACCATCTATCTATATACATAGGTACATATATAATTGCAAATTGGGCAAACGTCATCTAAAACTGTTACAAAATTCAATGTGATAGCATTAGTAGTTTGCAAATTGGGCAAACGTCATCTAAAACTGTTACAAAATTCAATGTGATAGCATTAGTAGTTCTTGAGATATCCAGCTGTGACAGACAGACAGACAGACTGAGTCGCACCATAAGGGTTCCTTTTTACCATTTTGGTACGGAACCCTTTGGTAATGAAGCCTCAAATCTCATGATTTCATGAGAATGTGAGGTCAATTCTAACTTATGCAGTTGTATTACTGATTCTAATGATTATAATTCTATAAAGCCATATTAGTTACGGCCGCGAATCATATTTTAATCAACATACAACCTGACACTGACCTGCAAATTGCAAAAAAACATAAGAAAATTTTAATTTCGCGGACTACCTACGTTCGTACGAAAACCAAGATCAAAGACTCAGATGACAGATCTTCTTTGTTTATCACTTATGTACCTACTATAAAAAAACCCCACGTTAACGTCTTTTTCTTAAAACTTCATTCAGGTCAAGTTCGCGCAAAAATATTATAATATTACTTCGCCGAAACGTGCGTCTGCGTTTATTTGTTTGATGAATAGACAACTCGCAACCGTTTTGAGAGCAGTGGTGATGAAAGGTTGGAACCCACAACCTACAACTCGTAAATCGGGGCCGTTACCACTGGGCGGGCTCTGAAGAAAATGTATGTTGCTTATTGCAATGTCTCCAACATTGCAATCTATAGGTAATAGGTATATTTATTCATCAAGGGTTTGTACTCAAATCAAATCGCGAAAAAAAATCAGCAGTTCCCTACATTTTGACGAGTTATGCGAGCATTAATGTTGGGAACAGCTGATTTTTTTTACGCGATTTCAGGTTTGGTCCCATAGTAGTAAAAGTTGTTCATAATGATGAGTACAATGACCATGAATGAACGAGGTTATGCGTTACACCTTGTACATTATAGGTACTATCTTTATTCAAGGTGCAATTTAAATAACGCACAACCTCTTAAGGGGTCATTGTACTCATCATTATAATCAACTTTTATTATTGAAGCAACTTTGAAATCGCGAAAAAAAATCAGCTGTTGCCTTATTTATGTTCGCATAACTCGTCAAAATGTAGGGAACAGCTGATTTTTTTTCCGCGATTTCAAAGTTGGTCCCATAGTACTTAAAAGTTACTCAGTTCGGTGGTCTAAGCATTCCTTAAAGTTAAACATTTTTATAAGTATAATTTCCTCTGTACGTCTGCATGTCTGCATGTCTGCATGTCCACTACAGGCTCATTCTAAACAATTTTTATTTATTTATTTATGTTGTATTATTTTAGTCTTTTTATTTTTCATTAATCTTATTGCATAAGTTTTTCAATAGTATTTCCTCCCGGGAGAGGGCACTGGCTCTTGTAACAAAGGTTAACCACCTAGCACAAGTGTCAGGGACTTCACATTAATTGTAACCACTTCCTTATGTAATAAAGATTATTATTATTATTATTATTTTTTTTGTCTTTGACATATCTCGGGACCCTGGGGTCCCGGACCTTTGGAAGGCGTATGAGGGGCCGAAGCCAACTCGCAGAGGCCCCTTAGACAATTTTAAATGACGAGGCGGCACCAGCCGACGATTATCCCTGTATGCACTATGCATGTGCACCCAAGGACAACCCCCGGTTGGTGCAGGACTATTGCAGAACATGGATACAAAACATATTGGGCTATGGATTTGGGTGGTTGTGGACTGGTTACCTAAAACTATGAACTGACTATGGCCCCTGCCGGATCAATGTTTTATAATACACGGATAAAATGGCAGGGGGTGACTTGCACACTCAATAATGGGCCCCCGAAAACGGTCGCTAGCACATAGTGTCGTAGCGGCAAGGGGGCAACATGTCCTGAGGTGCTTGTGAGGAGTGGAGAGGTATCCCACGGTTCTCAGAATAATCCCAGAGCCCGGAAGATGGTCAAGATCCCTACAAACACTTACTGGAATATTTCCTTCCTCCGAGCACGTTTGCTCTTGCGAATCTCCACTCAAGCCAGCCAATAAAGGCAAGAATGAGGTGGGAGCTCTGTTCCCGTCAGTGTTCACTCCAGCCGGCCAATAAAGGCAAGCCAGAGATGAGGAACAAGACTACTCCCGGGAGATAGAGTCCGTGGGGTCGCTACTGCCCAACAGCTCGCCACATGCTGCCCTGCGGGTTTCTGTAGGTATCTCTCTTGGTCTGGCTCCTCACCCTAGACCTGTGTCGGCAAAGTGAACTCTACTGGCACAGGCCCAGAGTTCGGAGCGCGCAAGCCCCACCACGACGTCAACGTAGAGATACGGCGGTGGGGTTATTATTATTATTTGTATGTGTCTTGACAATTCTCGGGACCCTGGAGTCCCGGACCTTTAGAAGGCGTACGAGGGGCCAAAGCCAACTCGCAGAGGCCCGTTAGACGCTTTCAATGAAATGAGGCACCAACCGACGATTATCTCTGCGCACTATGCAAGTGCACCCAAGGACAACACCCGGTTGGTGCAGGACTATTGCAGTATATGGAAATAAAGAGATTGGACTATGGATTTGAGTGGCTAAAGTGGACTGGTTGCCTAGAACTATGAAAGGACTATGGCCCCTGCCGGATCAATGTTTTGTAATACACGGATAAAATGGCAGGGGGTGACTTGCACACACAATAATGGGCCCCCGAAAAGGTCGCTAGCACATAGTGTCGTAACGGCAAGGGGGCAACATGTCCTGAGGTGCTTGTGAGGAGTGGAGAGTTATCCCACGGTTCTCAGAACAATCCCAGAGCCCGGAAGATGGTCAAGATCCCTACAAACACTTACTGGAATACTTCCCTCCTCCGAGCATATTTGCTCTTGCGAATCTCCACTCAAACCGGCCAATAAAGGCAAGAAAGAGGTGGGAGCTCCGTTCCTCGTCAGTGTTCACTCCAGCCGGCCAATAAAGGCAAGCGAGAGGTGAGGAACAAGACTTCTCCCGGGAGATAGGGTCCGTGGGGTCGCTACTGCCCAACAGCTCGCCACATGCTGCCCTGCGGGTTTCTGTATCTCTCTTGGTCTGGCTCCTCATCCTAGACCTGTTCCGGCAGTGAACTCTACCGGCACAGACCTAAAATTCGGAGCGCGCAAGCCCCACCACGACGTCAACGTAGAGATACTGCGGTGGGGTTATTATTATTATTATTTTATGTCGCTGAACTCCTCCTAAACGGCTGGACTGATTTTGATGATTTTTTTGGTGTGTGTTTGAGTAGGTCTCTGGATAGTTTAGATTCACAATTGGACCCGGTAGGTGGCGCTGCGATCGAGCTCTAGGACAACGTCTGTCCGGTCAGCTAGTTTATTATATCCTAAATTCCTTATCCTTATTTCTAACTAATATTATAAATGCGAAAGTGAGTTTGTTTACGAACGATACACCTTGGTAAGACTGGGTGTCAGACTTTCAGCCTTCTGGCGACTCGTAACGACTGTCAAAGAACTACGAAGCAGGTACCAACGGCTTAGCGTACTTACCGTTTAGGTAATTTTATTATTCTATGTGCGATGTTTAATTCAATAATTACTAATTAACACCTCAGTAAGGAACCTACGTTGTGTTTAATTACTTTGTTGGCAAATAGGAAACACTGAGTAAGTATTTATAATCCTAATTAATAATTAAAGACCGTTCATACTTAGTTATTTTCCCTCTGAAAGCTCTGACAGCAGCAGCAACCGAATAGCAACTTTATATCAACGATAATAAAGATCACTGTGATTTTGACAGACTTGTCAATGGTAGCAGATTGGTAGCAGCAGCAGCCCAAAAGCGACGCGTCAACGGCAAAGGCAACTGCATGCGTCAACAGCAGAGGCAACTGTATGCGTCAACGGCAGAGGCAACTGCATGCGTCAACGGCAGAGGCAACTGCATGCGTCAACGGCAGAGGCAACTGCATGCGTCAACGGCTGAGACAACTGCATGCGTCAACGGCAGAGGCAACTGCACGCGTCGGCGGTTAAAGTGACGCTTGCAGTTGTAGCGTGTCGCATCTGCCATTTTGACAGTAGACTGCAAATAGTTCAGGAGTGACAAAATGGCGGACGCAACCCCCCTGTAAGAACACTAATAATTGCAGTTAATGACATGGTTTATAATCATTGTACTCAGATACCCTAAGACAACACGCTATAAGAAAACGTGACTGTAAATGATTCTTGCAAAAGTTAATGGCAGTAAACATCCACTTAAAAATAATTTTGTAAAAGAATATGGCGGTGCCTATCATTTGACAGATTATTTAACACAAACCTGTAATTTAGACAAGATAGAAAATTCTTCGAAGTGACGGAAAATTCGCAGGTCATGACTTTGTATGCGCATTAAAGTTATTGACGTACATACCTACCTAAATACTGAAACGGAGAGGGGATTCATATTTTTTTGCCATCATAAAAATATAGTTAAGCTTGAGTTAATCATACCCATTTTCATAAATTATAACATAGGTATCGCCTTTTCAACCAATTTGAATGTGTCCTGCCAACAATTTAATGACTTATTAAGGTGCCGGAGCTATGTGGACGCTCACAAAGGAGACTATCCACCGCATACGAGTAGCTCAAAGTATAGGTACGGTTTAAAAGATGAGCCTGTGGGCTGTGAGATACGACGTTCGTCTGCTTACCCACCAATTTCTCGGAGAAAGTGACTAAAGCGACATCTAGTCGTATTTTTTTGCATTAAAAAGTAGCGTTTTGTTTGATGCTGGGTTGTTTTTTAGTGCAAGTGTAAAAACCAGACAAATACTCGCTAAAATAAAAATAAGACCAAGACAATAGAAATGCAACCGATTTCTGTGGTTTTAATCAAACTATATAATAATATTGTTTACGTATGTTTTCTCATCAACTGGTTATGCTGAAGTAATTAAACGCATTCCGTTTGATTGACGTAGGTTTGACACTTTTGCTAGGAGAAGCCTCTTTGTTTCCTTTTACGCGTAACTTCCCTACCGTTATCAAAGGCGTTTTTGATTGGTCGAAATTGATAAATCACACGACGGAGCCAATGAAGTTCTTATAACGCTATGGTGCGAAATTGTTCCAAAGAAAACGTACTGTAAGTTTCTTATTGATCGCACGAAATAATATTTTGGAAATTCTTATCCACGTCGTATAACTTTATATATTCTTCTTAATAACATTTACAACTTTAAATAACAGGTATGAAAATCCTATATCTTCCCACAATTTGTTTTAAAAGGTTACCAATTAACACAAAAACGTATATGAATTACTAACGGTGTCAACAAAAGAATTTCGTGCAAAAAAACATCGATTTTAACAACTTTCACTCAAATAGTGTTATCTTTTCAGAAAGTACGTTGCCTAAAGATGCTGCCACGACAATATTACAGCGAGCAAGACTTGAGAAAGCGTCAAATTGACACCTTAAAAATCTTCAATGATCACGTCGTCGAAGTTAATGAAAATGCGGAATATCGAGTCGAGTTCGTAGCTGACGGTAAAAATATGAGCTTAACAGTGTTACTGGGACCCGAATTCCCTAATGAAAAGCCTTCTATATTCGTAAATCCGCCTATACCTCATCCGTGGATCGGAGAAAATTCGAACCAAGTTATTGGAGCTCCTGGTTTGTTGAATTATACCTTACACTCCGACTTGGGCCGTGTTGTTCAAGCTATTATAAGAGAGTTCCAGAAATCCATGCCGAAGTTGTCAAATTCTGATGAGTCAAAGAGCAATGATGTGAGTCCGCAATCAAACTATAGCGGACAGTCTTTAATGTTCCCGGAATTAAATGACTGCTGTATTGAGGAGCTGCAGGAGATACTGCAGAATACTGATTTACAGGTGGGATACTGTAGCTAGCATAATCAGCCTATAATGTTCCCACTGCTGCGACACAGGCCTACTCTCTGTGAGAGGGAGCGGGCCATAGCCCGTAATCTACCACGCAGGCCCAGTGTGGATTGGTAAATGTCACATATCTTCGAATTTTTGGTTCTATGACATGCCGGTTTTATCATGTTTTTCTTCACTGTTTTGAAATTACTTACACAAAGTAAAGCGCCTGCCTGGGTTTGACTCGTAAGTTGGGGCTGTTACCACTGTGTCACCACTGCTCTCTGGTGTCCAACGTGGGGATATATATAGAGAGTAGAGTAGAGATACTATAACTAAAATTATATATTTTGTAGTTTAGTCCAGTAAGCTACTATGCCTCGCTGTAATTTGTTAGAAGTTCAACTTACTGTAAATTAGGATATAATATTGAAATAATCTAAAACTTTTATCTTTACAATTTCCAGGACAAAATAATCGAAGTAAACCCTCAGCTCGTGGAACTGGATCTTGAAACGGAAGAGTTGATGAATAGCATCGAGCTCATAGCACAAGAGAACATCGTAAAACAGCAAGCATTGGATGATTTAAAGACTGAAGTTATTGACCGTATATCTACTATCGTACAAATGAAGATGAACTTTGAGGAATTGAATAGGTAATGAAATAAACTGGTCCCTTTGACCATATCCTAATTTATTTGGGGTTGGAAGTAAGCTTTGTTCATCCATACATCTGTCTCTATCCAACCAACTTTTCTTTCTTTTTGTCAGAACTCCAGCAGCAATCTCAGTATTCAACCGCATTTCTAGGCATATCATTTCTTTCACACATAGATTCAATGATTCTTTGGTCTCTCCGTACTTGCATAGCTGTCCACAATTGGACTCGACACAACATAAAAAAATCTTCCTGCCAATCTGCCAGCTATGTTGGGTCGGCTTCCAGTCTAACCGGATGCAGCTGAATACCTATTAGTATTTTACATGGACTTTCTATCCGAGCTTCACAACCCGTAACTGGGTAATACCCCTTGGTAAGACTGCGGTTTTCAGACATTGGGACTTCTGACGACCCGTAATGACTGTCAAAGATCCATAAATGACAGCCGGGACCAATGGCTTAACGTGCTTTCCGAGGCACGGAGGAGTATCGGTATGTAGAGATGGTTACCCATGCACGGACCGACCCCAGCAAGTGTAGCTCAACCTGATGGATCGACCCGTGCGGCTGTTACTTAGCCACAAGCTGCCTCCCCAGCGTTGATTGTGCGTCGGCTAGCAACGTCGCCTTTATTAGAGGTTTTTCGTGATTATTTCATTTTTGAATGAAAGGACAATTTACTCTGAGAAATTCTTAGATTGTTGGTATTTATATGTATGTATGCTATTTTTTTACAGTTATTTTGGAATTTACCCTTAAATAATGACATATTGACAATTATTTTCTTAGAGTAGGTAATTACCAAAATAACTGTCAAAAAATAGCAATACTTATATATACCAACTATCAAACTTCTAGAAATGCGACGTTGCAAGCCAAACTTTACTTTTCTATTTAGGAAGCACATGAAGTTAGCAGAAATGTATGATCCTCATCGCATCAGAGATTGTCTGAAGGAGGCTGCATTGAAAGCTGATGAGGAATCTGAGGTCATTGCGGAGCAGTTCTTGACAGGTTTGTATTGAATTTGTTGCCTTTTTGGCATTCCAGGCAGCCAAGAGTTGAGATATTTTATTTGTCCTAAATAACAATCTTCTTGGTAACAATGTCTATTAGTTTCTGATACAAGTTTATCTAAGCAAATAAATAAAACAATGTTAACAGTAAGTATAATATTTAATTTATTTATTCGAAATTTTCAGGTAAAATGCCAGTTGAGACCTTTGTAGTGAAATTCGCAGAGAAACGAGGAATTGGCCAGGCCAGGCGGGCCAGAGAGGAAAGGATTGCACACCAACTGGCACAACTCGACAGAGCCACGACCAAAAGCTAGAAGAAAACAAAACATTCCATTTGACGTCTGTCAATGTCAAAATTGCCGCCAATTTTTGTAAAGATGGCGTCTTTGTATTAAGATTTGTTGTTGAATGTTGTGATGTGATTGGGCAGTATTTATAAATATGTTTAATGTTACTGGGATAGTGCAATGTAATTTGAGGAGCTTAACAGTCTTCCTATTTTGTATGCGAGTACAGTCTGTAATCCCCAATCATATTGAAAAAAAAAAAAATTAAGTTATCTGTTGGGAAAATACCATGCGCAGATGGCGCAAGATGGCGGCCATGCTCACTTCAGCCCGGCCAAAAAGATTGGGGATTAGTGTACTTACTGCATTTGCGTATTTTGGCTATGGATTCATAAGCATAACATATAAAAAGTCTAGAAAAAGTAGTTAACATTTTTGTAGCCTTTGTATAGTCGAGCTCGTAATTATATTACGCCTAATGTCGAATGTCATTTGCACACCTTTTAAAACACATTTAACATTTACATAATACACGTTTATTTACATTTAGGACGCTATACAAGTGGGTAGTTTAGAGTGAAAATGTTTACAATGCGTTTCAAATAAGAATAGGATCGACTTAGCGCCATGTTGTGACGTCATAGCTGTCAAATCGAATAAATTGGGTAGGCTGAGCAAAACAAGATAATTTTTAAATAACATTTATTTACGAATCATGAACGAAGAATTTGAAAAAAATTGTTGCCAACAATGAAAATATGAAAGAAAGAAGTATAATTTATAAAAAACTAATTATAAATATTTTTTTGATGTCTTTTTTCAGTTTGATTTAGCTAAGACTCGGTTAAATATTTGACAGATAGAGGTCATTGACGTTCCTATTCTTATTTGAAACGCATTGTACTTCGGTTTTTTACGGACGCTTTTAACGTGCACGTCTTTGTACATTGTTCTCACATGTATATTTTCAACTTGAATGATGTACAGTCAGCGTCATCAAAATCATTTCAACAACTAAGAAAATTAAACTTTATCTCAATTGGATAAAGTTCTTGTCGGAATGACAGTTGTGTACTGTCTTCATTCTGATTCTGAAACAGTCCTTGTGTCATTGAGTTATTATTTCATTTTCATAGTTGTTTAGATCATTTTGAACATTCTGTTCGTCCCAATATTATTGACTTTTTTTTTGTGGATGGGAAATCATTAAATGACTTCTCCCGCTCTGGGCGGAGCGGAAGGGCGTGTCATACTTTTACTGACTAAAACCCACCCGTGTTCCTTCAGTTGCCTGTGCCAGGCCACGGTATCTCTTTCGAACAACCCGCGACCCCGGCGGCCTGACTGACCCCTTAACAATTCAAAAATGCCTGTAAATTGGTTTATAAATAAAAAGAGAAGTCTTGACTGACTGACTGACTCATCAACGCCCAGCCCAAACCCTTGGACCTAGAAAGCTGAAATTTTGCACAGAGGTACCCTTTATAATGTAGGAATAAGGAATAAGGAAGGAATTCCCGGTAGGACGTTCCCGCGGTATATTTTACGATATCCACGCGGGCGAAGCCGCGGTCAAAACTTTGTTGGAAATAAATGCTTTCCGTTTGAGTTGACCAATTACGAGGTCGGCTATATCAAAATGGATAGTATTTTTGTGTTCACCAAAAATATTATCCGTACATCAAAATACTGATCGTGCACCAAATATTCCTGAATGTTACACAAAACACCCGCGCGTCCGAAACTTCACATTGGTGAATCATTTGGGTTAGGTTAGGTTAGGTTAGAACAGTGACCCTTAACGCGCGACGGCGAGCGAGCGAAGCGAGCGGTGCCGCGGCAGCGGCCGCCGAGCGCCATATCCAATAGATGCTCGTTATGACATATTTTAATGAACATATTTTGGTGCACATTCAGTATATTTGGTGGAACACAGGCAAAATTAGGTAAATGAAATGGGAATAAATTGAAGTACTTTTAAATACCATCCTATTAAAATTATAATAATGCCCCATGTGTTTACTATGTAAGTTAAAAAAAATTAATGTAGAATTTTTATCCGTTAATAAGGAATATAAGTTTTGCATCTGAGTTAGTCGTATCATGTCGTGATGGCCTAGTGTGTTATGCCTTGCCTCTCATGCACGAGGTTGTAGGTTCAAATTCGGGCAACGACTGACGGCAGTGGTGGGATGAACGGTGATGATCTGAGTGATTTGAGGTGTCTTAAAGGGACTACAGGACCTAAACGCAACTAAACGCAAGTTTTATAATGCCTAAAAGTATATGATCTACTGCAGTATATAAAATCAAAAAAATATATGATATTCTTCAGGATATATGCTAGTTAGATAGTGTGTTAAAAACATAATACTACTAATTTGATACGACAGAAAAAAATCACGACGAGACCTCTAAAATTTTTTTTTAACGAATAAAGACCATACTAATATACATGCAATCATTCTGATGCACTCATTCTGATTTTTGTCAGATATTCTACAAGCAACATATTAACGTAATAGTGTTTTATCTACACCCATGCTATAAATCCTCTATAAAAGTTTCTGAAACAGTTAGCTTATTGCCAACATTAAAACAGCCAGTGTCATAGTAACCATGGTAACCATAATAGCATCCAAACGGGTGCTGTAATGTTGTACTGAATTTCATAATGCAACTCGTTTTCAAAAAAAGAACATTTCACTCGCGTTTCACTACAACAGCGCCGTAATTTTAAAAAAGAACTTATTCGAATTCACGTCGTATACTATGACGCCGGCCGCCATGTTCGATACGAGTATTAGTATTGCAAAAAACTGTTTCAGAACCTTTTATAGAGAATTCATAACATGGATGTCGTTAAAGTCTTGTATGCAACTGTACATTATTAGGTATTAAAACACTCATGTGATACTATTATCACACTCGGCTATACCCCTTATTATACGTCAGTTGCATAAATAACTATTATTTTTTTAGTCCAATCAATAGATTTTTGTAAATATATAATTACTTGATATTTTGCAATAAATTACCAGGGTTGTGTTATCGCGCTTCTCTTTCTTTTATATGCAGTCTGACAGTGACCGCGATTTAGGTCCTGTGGTCCCCTTATGTAGGAATTTATTAGAATGTGGAAGCGTTTGTGTACACGATAATATAAATCGCTGAATCGAGATTTCTGAGTTGGATTTCGCATTGACATAATATCACCACTCGTAGCAAGACTATTTTATATTTTAATTCACCCAAAATATACTGGACACACTGTTCTTTGATTGAAATTAGATTAATGATGTAACAATGTATGTGGTTGCAATAATTATTGTAACTAACAACTATTTATTACTACGAATAAGATGTTTAATGTTTACATTTACACTATATTTAACTTTGTGATACTTAAATTATTATTAAAATAATTCTCATTGATTTTGATGTTTTTGTTTTAACGCCATCTAGTGGAGAATAGCGAAACTCTTGACACAAGCGTCTGTATGTTTGTATTTCTTACTAGGGCGACCTCTTACAGGCATTTTCAAAATAATCTTCCTGTCAATAAACGGTGTAAAATTTTAATGGTTGTTTTCCTTATCCATCATTGTACTCATCATTATGAACAACTTTGACTATGGGACCAAACCTTAAATCGCGAAAAAAAAAACAGTTGGTTAGTACAGGGGTACATCTACTACTTACATCAAACTCGTCAAAATGTGGGGAGCAGCCGATTATAATTTTAGTGATTTTCTTGTACCTAATGGCAACCCTGAACACTTGTGAGGGAGAGGGAGGTAGTCAGTCTAAAAATGTCTGTGGAAAAATAAATTGGTGAAAAAATATGGTGTTGTTTCCTAATGAAAATCTGCATAAATAAAGACTCAATATTAATATAAAACTATCGTGAAGCAAACTCCAATAAAAGGAGACGGTTGATAAAGACTTAAAGCAAATAATCGACTTAATCCAAAGTGACCACTGATCCTTAGCACAAACGTAAAAATTAACCCTCGTTTATGCACGAAGTATAGTATAGTATCATCCGGTCGATTCTGTAAAAATCTCACCTGACACTATTGACAGCTCAGTCCACGCTCACTTCACCTAAGTTTTCACTGTGAGATGGTTACAGAATCGCACTGCTGCCCTCGACTTAGTCCGCGTGAAATTTCTTGTCCCCCCGACCCACCCGGTCGCATCGCATCGCCTGCTCGCGCTATTACTTCGTTTTCGCTTAGCGTTTTTTCTGACTTTGAAGTTTTGAACCTTATACAGGGTTATTGGTAAAACACTAGCAACCTCTTAAGAGGTCATTGTGAACAACTTTTACTATGGGCTTAAACCTGAAGTCGCGAAAAAAAAATTTTTTTCGCAATTTCAGGTTTGGTCCCATAGTAAAAGTTGTTCATAATTATGAGTTCAATGACCCTTTAAGAGATTGCTGGTGTTTTACCAATAACGTTGTAATTAGAAATTGTTCAACTGACAGGACCTGGATCCTGCTCCACAAGGACGCTTAAATTAATTGATTAGCATTCAAAAATATTGTTGGACCTGCTGAAGATTAAGAAGAAAAAAAATTTTTCTTTGCATTGTGTAAATTCTCTTAGTATTGTATAATTTCATAGCACATGTGTGAGCACTATGTAGCTAATATAAAGCTACCTTTTACTGGGTTCGTCTTTCACTGACTTGAATGTGCCCTGGCGGTTGAGAGTATGTCATGCTCACTCAAATGTCTCGCTGGTGGTGGCGTGTGTGTTGGATCATTAAGTTCCCTTCAAAATGGTTGAGCTAATTGGTGCTGATCCATGAGTCATGTTCGTGAACGGGCGCCGTCAGTTGGGACTGGTCGTCTCTTAGCTGCCACGGCTTATTTTTATTTTCTATCTTATATTTTATCTTTTTTTTTTATAACGGACGCTTTTAACGTGCACGTCTTTCTACATTGTTCTCACATGTATATTTTCAATATGAACGATGTAACCAATATTTTGTAAAATATTTGATTTTAAAAGAGTGTCCGTGGAGTTTCTTGCCCGTTCTTCTCCATAGGATCTACGCTTTGGAATGGGCAATCTAGCTTCATTTTTCTGACTGACCGACCCAGGACCGACCCTTTGACAATTCAAAAGTGCCTGTAATTGGTTTATTTGAAATAAATGCTTTGAGTTTGAGTTTGAGGAGACAGGCTGGTGTCAGGAGGCCTACTCCCTAAGTCCGTCCGTCTTCCCGTCCGTCCGTCATTCGTCCGTCTGACATTACGATCCATCAAAACAAGTGTAAAAGTTAAATTTTTCGGACGTGCAAAAACACATCGGGAGTAGGGACAACTTTTAAATCATGTTGTCATTCATACTTCGTTTGGGCCCCGAACCAATCATCCATCCGTACGTGATACGGAGTAAGAAACGCCCGTAACGAAGGCCGAAACTACGGGCTTCGTGCTTAGGGAGTAGGCCCCCTGGAACGCATTCTCTCAACGGACTGTACGGCCGTAAAAATATCGCGGCGATTTTTTATCACACACTGGATTTTCAACGCTTTGCCTTGCGCCGAGAGTTGACAATCCAACAGTGTATTTTTTCGACTCGCTGGGATGCACTCTGTTGGATTCTCAATAGGGATGATGCCTGGGTAAAAAAAAAGAAATTCTATTTAGTCCGTCAGTCAGATAATAAAAAAATATTAGACACGTATTTTTTGCTTTATCATATTAATAAAAAAATACTTAGCTATCACGCATTAAAGTTGGGAGGGGGGGCTCGCTACGTCACTTGTACGTATAAAACCTAGCTACGCGTGACGTCATGCCATATTTTAACTCAATGTATCGCCGTAATTTTTTGATTACGTAAAAAAAGAAAAAATACGTGTCCAATATTTTTTAATAATCTCTATGACTGACAAAAAATAAATTTTTAGTCATCATCCCTATTCTCGGCGTAAATCAATCTGCCTAGCCTTTTCCCAACTATGTTGGGGTCGGCTTCCAGTTTAACCGGATGCAGCTGAATACCAGTATTTTACATGGAGTGACTGCCTATCTGACCTCCACAACCCAGCAACTGGGTAATACGATACCCCTTTGTAAGACTGGTTGTCAGACTTTCGGGCTTCTGACGACTCGTAACGACTGTCAAAGGTCCACGAATGACAGCCGGGACCAACGGCTTAACGTGCTTTCCGAAGCACGAAGGTCACCCATCCACGGACCAACCCCGGCAAGCGTAGGTAGTTTAACGTGACGGATCGACCCGTGCTATAGCCACGAGTTGCTCGGCTCAACACCGAGAGTTCAAAATCCAGTGCGTGATAAAATTCCACCGCGATATTTTTACGTCCGTGCGAACGTCGGCTTAGTAGGTATTAAGCGCGTGGGTTGAAAATCAGCTGTTTACCGGCACGCTGCGTTACGTACGCACGGCTACAGGTCAAGCTATTCATTTCCAGTATAAGCTGATCTCGCATTGTGTAGGATTTCCTTACAATGAGAGGTCAGCGTAAACTGGATTGTATAGCTTGATGTGTAGCCGTGTACATGTACATGTTTACTGTACAATAGTACCTACACTCCTACAGACACGAATGACTAACAAAACACTGCATATCAGAATCTGATGCAATTGTGAGAATGGTCTTATTTGCGCAATGTTATCGTAGCGTAACATTCGTCTAAACGACTCTTTTGAGGACACGAGGACATATTTATTTTCGTTAGAGATCTTTTAAAATAGATCTTTTAAAACTTAAGAGCTGTGTCCACGAGAACACTGCCGACAAACTGTCCTGCAGTTTGGCAGAAGATTTGCAAAATACTCTTGTGTAACTTTTGTTGAAGTAAATAAATAAATTAAAAAAAAATAGGTAAGTACTTACCAATTTTTCTACTGTAATTATGGGTAACACCAACAACAAAACAACAGGTTGGTGGGGTAACACCAACAAACAAAACAACAATGGGTAACACCAACAACAAAACAACAGGTTGGTTGGGTAACACCAACAAACAAAACGACAATGGGTAACACCAACAACAAAACTACAGGTTGCTTGGGTAACACCAACAAACAAAGCAACAATGGGTAACACCAATAAACAAAACCACAGGTTGGTTGGGTAACACCAACAAACAAAACAACAATGGGTAACACCAACAACAAAACAACAGGTTGGTTGGGTAACACGAACAAACAAAACAACAATGGGTAACACCAACAACAAAAAAACAGGTTGGTTGGGTAACACCAACAAACAAAACAACAATGGGTAACACCAACAACAAAAAAACAGGTTGGTTGGGTAACACCAACAACAAAACAACAGGTTGCTTGGGTAACACCAACAAACAAAACAACAATGGGTAACACCAACAAACAAAACAACAATGGGTAACACCAACAACAAAACAACAGGTTGTGTGTTGGTTTAAAACATGGGTTGTTCCTTACTTGTGGTGTTGTCAGAATAGGCAGTCGTCGCTATATGTAAAAAAAATACTTTAAAAAAAGTAAAAACCGACTTCAAAAACGTAAAACTAATAAAATAACTTTCATAAAAAACTTAACAGCTTCTCAAGTCGGTGCCAAGCTACGGTGCATTGAAGAATTGAAGACACCGACTTCAGAAGAGTTCTGCGATTGCTATGCAGTCTTATTTTTGATTTTTATTTAAAACTAGCTTTTGCCCGCGGCTTCGTTCGCGTTTATTATGTATAGTAACAGCCAGAAGTCGACTAGCAATCTCACAAAACCATGGCATAGCATTTCATAGCAATATTAGTTTACCTATGAGCTTATGACCTTCTTCGGCACCGCAGCCCGTTTGACGCAGGCGATAATGGTCATTGCGGTGTAAGTGGACTTCTGGCCGTTGACTGTACCTAAACCTTCCTCTTGAATCACTCTATATATTAAAAAAAACCGCATAAACAGAATCATTACATATTATAACAAAGTCGCTTCCCGCTGTCTGTCTGTCCCCATATAATATTTGTATGCTTAGATCTTTAATACTACGCAACGGATTTTAATTTTTCACATTGAACATGATTTATAAAATAAATAAGTAAGCCTACATACCTATTCCAACAGTCTTTAATTTTTCACAGCCTAAACGTTTTGTTCTGAATTCAAAAACAAAGTACCTACTTGACCTGTTCGTCCACCGAACCGTGAACGTGACGTCAACGAGAAACGAGATTATTCAGCCATAGTAAATGTACCTACTTCGGCGCCGTCATCTCGTTCTCGTCCATCACATCACGGTAGACAAACTGCCATAGGCCATGGAAGGTCAAAAACCGGACTTTATTCTCGCTACCTTTTTACATCAGGAGTGACTAGGGAATAAGAACAACAAATTAACAGTCTTCAAATTGCCGATCCGTAGTGAACAAGTCATCATCTGCCTAGCCTTTTCCCAACTATGTTGGGGTCGGCTTCCAGTCTAACCGGATGGAGCTGAATACCAGTATTTTACACAACCCAGTAACTGGGTTATACGTACCCCTTGGTAAGACTGGTTGTCAGACTTTCAGGCTTCTGGCGACCCGTAACGACTGTCAAAGATACACGAATGACAGCCGGGACCAACGGCTTAACGTGCTTTCCGAGCCACGGAGGAGTCTCGGTATGTAAAGATGGTCACCCATCCACGGACCAACCCCCGCAAGCGTAGTGAACAAATGTGGTGATTAATGCTCGTTCCTTCTGTAGATAAAGGAACAACCCATCGCTCCGCAGTTATAAATGGAATCATAACAATCTAAAAATAAATACTGATAGCTATAAGTAGGTACATACATAGCATTGCAATTAGCGATTACGCTTCGGTGTCATTAAATCCCATTTTGTTTTATCATTTTCGTCGCATGATGAAACACGGCTTATCGAAGCACTTAAGCGAATCGAGACAGTCTCAGTGCGCTCACAGACGCGGGAAGTGTCGCCCAATCATGCTTAAAATATTGTGATAATAAAAACATTAATTCGTGATTTGCATTTTTAAAAAAATCAGGAAGAATAGTTTAGTGATCAGTGTCTCAGTACTCCGTGTAAAAAACCATAAAGAAATGGCGGCAACATTGATTGTTATTTTGTGCCTCGTAGTGTTATGCAAAGGAATTGATATCAACAGCCTCAAGTTGGAACAGGTTTTAATACTAAGTCGTCATAATGTTCGTACACCGTTAACAGAAAAGCTTGAATCGTACTCGTCAAAGTTATGGCCGAAATGGAATGCTTCTGCGGGGTATTTGACGGAAAATGGTTCCCAACTTGAAGGTTATATGGGCCAATACATAGCCCAATGGCTAGATAGCGAGGATTTTATAGAAATACTATCCTGTCCAAATGAAGACCAGGTACTTATTTATGCGAACACTAAACCGCGAACAATAGCTTCTGCAAAAGCATTCACGAAATCTGCGTTCCGATTTTGCAACTTAACAGTACAACATTACAAAGATTTGGAGATTTTCGATCCGTTATTCTTGCCTATATTTCACAACACCACGGAAGCATTTAAAAATGCAATTAGAGAAGAAATGGAGAATAAAATAAATGAAGTAAACCTCACACAGTCGTATTTAGAACTGAGTAGAATTTTAAATTTAAGTACTTCGGATATTTGCAAGGAATTACATTTGTGTGAATTACATTTACGTCAAAATGAAATCGTGACGGATGATGGCGAAGAACCTGACGTCAGTGGACCATTATCTATCGGGAATTCAATCGTTGATTCATTCATAATGAGTTACTACGAAGGAATGCCAACGGCTGAAGTCGCATGGGGTCAAATCGTGACTGACGAGCAATGGGAACTCTTGGCAAAAATCAGCAAACAAAACCAGAATGTCAGATTCAATTTGACAACAGGAGCAAAAGACTTAGCTGGACCCCTTCTAAAATACATGTTCGACATTTTCAGAGATGGAACACCAAAATTCACTTTGCTAATGGGACACGATTCCAACTTGAACGCTGTGATCAGTGCATTAGGTTTCAAACCGTTTGTTTTGCCAAATCAATTTGAGCCGTTCCCGATAGGCGGGAAAATCGTTTTTCAAAAATGGAGTGATGTATTTGGAGAATATTTGAAAGTGGAATACGTTTATCCTACTAGTAAACAGTTGAGGAATAACGAACCACTGTCATTTTTGCAGC
Organism: Cosmia trapezina; assembly: GCA_905163495.3. Lineage (NCBI taxonomy): Eukaryota > Metazoa > Arthropoda > Insecta > Lepidoptera > Noctuidae > Cosmia > Cosmia trapezina. The sequence continues at coordinate 9,836,335 of LR991049.1, forward strand.
CTCCTCAAAAAGTTTTATTAGAATTAAAAAGTTGTCAAACCTCCCCAACTGGATATTGTCCTTGGAGTGAGTTTATGAAATTACATGTCTATTCTTAGTAAAATTTTGTTTAATTTTTGTTGTGAGCATACTTAAGCTCGGACTTTTAATTAGCTGCAGTAAAATGACACTTCTTATCTGTCATTCCGTTAAAAAAAATGTTTCCATTTGATAGCGAAATGACAGTAAAACTGACATTAGAAGTTTACTGCAGCTAATCAAAAGTCCGACCATACCTACCACATGATTGTATAGGCTTTCTTAGCCAAAACTTTTTACAACACAAAAAAGAACAACCGACTTTAAAAAAAAAACACTAGGTAAACCACAAAGTGAAAAATAACTTTCATTTTGGAATTCGATCTATTTTAGTTTTTGCCACCGACTTCCATAATTAAAGTTATTTTTCACTTTGCAGGGTTTTTTATTGGAAGTTAGCTAGGTAGGTACCTAGTTGTTTTCTTTTTTTTGGAAAAAGTTTTTTATTTTTCACTTTTTAGCTACCTACCCCATTGAGTTATATAACTAGAGAAGAAGCAAACCTCATTAAAATGTGTAAAAAAAGTGTAACCACTATATAAACGCGACGACGTAGCTTTGAAACCACTAAACATTTAAAAGTAAAAATATATCTTTCTCACTTACAGAAGTCGCAAGAACAATACATACTGTCGCTTAGATTAGACAAAGATCGCAATATAAACATGCAATGGCGGGATGGGGTTGCCTACCCATGCGAAATTTTACCCAAGTTTTTAAACGTTGAAAAAAAACGTAACGTTTAAACGTTAAACGTTAAGTTATTTTTTTTAAAATATGTGAATTATGTATTTCTTATTGGATGTGCATTAGAAGTTTATAACTAATGAAAATAATCAAGACATTTTCTTTTTGAACATTTTTTATTTCCTTTAGTTCATTTTCATACATATAATTTACATTTATAAATATTAGAATATAAAAACATTTAAGAATATAAAAAATAGTAGCCCACTGGTATCGGGAATAGGGTCCAGGGTACCGGTGGTCAGGGCTGCTGAGAGAAGAACCTCCTAACGATACGCGCCGTGTCCAGAAGTACCGCTTTCTGGAGCAATCTTCCTTAATCCAGCTGCCTAACGAGAGCCTCCTCAGGTGTTGATCGAGGCTCTTGGCTATTATGGCATTGGCCGTCACGACTATCGGCACAACGATTGCTGTAGGTATCCACATCCCACATGTCGACAACCTCGCGAGCCAGGTCAAGATACTTAATCTGCTTATCTTTCTCAGCTTTCACGAGGTTATCGTCATGCGGGACCGCTATATCAATAATCATTGGGCGACGCTCTAATCGATCTATCACCACTATGTCTGTCTTATTGGCAACAATAGTCCTATCAGTGATGATAGATCGATCCCAATACAACGTGATATTGCCATTTTCGAGAACTGGGTTGGGCACATACCTATAATACGGTACTTCCAATTCCACAAGACTGTATTTCAGAGCAAGTTGCTGGTGGATAATCCTGGCTACAAGGTTGTGCCTATGCAAGTAGTCTCCGTTAGCCAGACGAGAACAGCCAGAAATAATTGACGGATTGATTCCCCCGGACGGTGGCATGCCCGACAGATGTCAACCGTGCTGTCCTTTACAATATATTTCCGGTAGTTGTTCGTCATGATAACTTCGTCCATAATCGGAAAGACAAAACCTTCGGTTTCCGCAAAGAGTCAGTTTTCTATAAGTCCTATTCTTTTTGAAGGTTTTTTAATTATTCCATGAATTGCACTGTTTTATCTTTTACATTTAGCTGCATTTCGTCTTCTTCACTCAACTCAGTTCCTCTATAACATCGTTTATTTTTTTTATTTCTAGTCTTTTATTTTTTTGTGATATTTTTTTTTCTTAGTCTTTTAGCCGATACATTTTTCAACCGGTGAATTATTTTCCTCATTTTGTGCTTTTGGGGCGTTTCAGTTATTTCGTCTATCTCTTCGTCGGTTTCCACAGCATCCACATCCATATTTTCTTCTTCTGCAAGCTCCACCTGCTCTTTAGAATAACGGTTGTCCTGAAAAATATACAATTTACTGTAGGCAAAACAGCTCTTTACAATATAAAAACTAAGTTGAAAAAAACATTCAGTACACAATGTAGTTTGAATCGATATAAACCAATTTGTTGCTGTGGGAGTTTAATGAGAAGGCATTTTTTGTTGGCATTACCTATAATTTGATAATATTAATTGCCGCATAAAATCATTACTTACAATAAGCATTAGAATTCCTTGATTGGACAAATAAACACGGCCACATTCGCTTTTTGGGCCTATTTTATCTTGATCACAGAAGTGCTTCGAACAAATGACAGTAGATTTAGTAGGTAGCCAGTCAGTCTCTTTTCTCAGCAATCGGATTATTGATTGAGAAGCATCTTTAGGTACTCTGGAACATTGTTAATTATTATTAAAAAATATTTAAAATCGCTAATTCCATAACTCATAGTTTTTAGTTGTAACACTGCTCATAATTAAAAAAAAATCTACATTTTATTTAATTTACTGCGTTTTTACGATGATATAAACACAGAAACAATAAACTTACGTGTGGAAAGTAATTCCGGTAGTTTTTGTGATCTAGAATCGCATTCTTTCATTACGCATTTACCCATTTTGGCGATATTTTTTGTCGCGCGTCACTCGGTTCACTTCGGCTGCCGTCATACAGAACACTGAACTGACGTTAGCTACGCATACGGCCGTGGCCGTATGTTCAGTGGCAACGCCTTGGCGCGGTAATTGCTAATCTGGTGTAACATATATATTAATGCCTAGCCCACACTAATTCATATACTTGCTATGTAAACAACAATAGTCTCGTCCTAAGTTAAATATTACCGAAAAGTGTTAAAACCATTGGAAAATCCTAACTTTTTACTTCAGTAGGCTAATCAATAGTGCAAGAAGCCCACCAATTGTTATTTTCAAGAAGAGCGACCCCTTTCTGGAGAAATTACAGCCGCAAGTACTGCATTTTTATACCCACAAATCGTAAAAGTAACAAGTTTTGAAAGTACCCACTTCAAGACTGCATTATCTTCTGTCAACTTCAAATGACGGCTGTCTTTCACACACAGTGACATTGACATATTGTCATCTGTGAAATAGAAGGGTTGCCAGAAATACAAAATCTCCACACCTATCTGGGTAACCGGCACAAGGAAGGAAGGGACCTGACTTAACCTTATAACAATCAGTCGAACGACTCGACGAAGTGGCATCGTTCTGAATTTGCTCGTAACAACTTAACTCCAAAAAGTGGTTTAAAGTGACTGGCACTTGTACCAAAACAAATAATGTCTATAACTTGCAGCGCATGCGGAAACCATATCAATTCTGCGAAGTATATGAAGTGCTGTGAGTGTAAAGGTTATTATGACCTAGATTGTCTTAAAATTACCGATTCCAACTTCAATCATTTCGCGCAGGATTTTATAAATAAATGGGTTTGTCCAGCTTGTTTATCTATGCGACCTAAAAGAAGCAACATCTGTACACCGGTGCGGCCTGCGGCTACCTGTCTTATCAACACCCAAACGACCTACGATGTTTCAAATATTAATATGACACGAGGAAGTCGCATAAAATCAACACCCCCGCAAACAGTCGATGTTGACGACGACCCAGAATGCTCACCTTCTGTTCACTTAGAGCTAAAACATCTTAAGCAAGACGTAACCGAACTCAAGAATCAAAACGTTGAAATATTGAACATGTTATCCATTGTCTCTGAGTCTATGAAACACATGTTAAGTGAATACGATCATGGGGTAAAAGCAAAAGACAAAGAAATTTTGAGTTTAAAAGAATCGGTTGTGCAACTCCAAAAGCAACTTAGTTTGTGTGAACAAAAACGCCAAAATACAGCTGAAAGCAAAACTCGTACATCCAAGAGGCTAGAACCAAACAGGCTCGCGGACAAACCAGTGCAGGAAGTAATAATACCGATATCTGGCTCTGCTTCATCAACCGCAATCAATAACAACACGTCGCACGTAAACACGTCACAATTATGTACCGAAGACACGAGCTGCATGCTTTCATCGCTACCCGAACCGGCAAAACATCAAGATGAACAAGGGAACAACGCTAACCTCGATACCACTGACACTGACACTCAGGGATGGACTAACGTGAGTTATAAGCGCACTCGCAGCAGCACTCGCAGTCGATCTTCTAACGTTTTGCGCGGTTCTGCAGCACCTGGCTCGACCGCACTGGAAGCGTCGAACAAGTTGAACTATTTGCATTTGTATTATGTCAAGTTAGGCACCACAGAGAATCAAGTCTTAGACCACCTTCAGACAATATCCGCGAGTGATGCCTATACCGTAAATGCGCTTAAAGCTCGTGGGCAATATGCATCTTTTAAGATCGGAGTTCCTGTAAAATTATCGGAGTGTATTATGAATGCCAATAATTGGGCTGAAGACATTTGCATAAAGCATTGGATGCAGAATTTTCGTTTCCGAAAGAACGAAAATAATAAATAAAAAACCTAATTGTTCAAGGAAAACTATAAGATTTTATTATCAAAACGTTAGAGGGTTGCGGTCGAAAACAACTACGGTAAGGAAAAATCTGCCAACAATTGATGCAGATATCGTCGCTCTCACTGAAACATTTTTGAATAGTTCTATATATGATGCAGAATTATTTTCGGACGAATACACCGTTATAAGAAAAGACCGCACTGGAGACGTAGGATGGGGAGGTGTTTTGTTAGCTGCCAAAAATTCTTTTAAAATGTGTGTATTGAGTGATCTAGAAGAACTAACGAATGACAAAGAATTAGTATTTGTTACTATTACATGGAAAAACATTAAATTTTTGTGTTGTGTTGTGTACCTACCACCTAGCTATAAGGACGATATGTATTTGAGCGTATTATCTTGCATAGAAAATGCCATATGTAAATACTCTTCTTTGGATTTTATTATATTTGGTGATTTTAATTTAAACTCTGCTAGTGCAAATGTCAAAACGCAATTTAATTTTTTCTTAGACTTTTGTAGAAGTAAACAACATAATAACGTATTAAATGAACATGGTGGTATTCTGGACTTGGTGCTGAGTGGGCTCAGAGACGAGGCTGTATGTATTAAGACTGCTGATGAAGCACTGGTTCCGCCTGACGCATACCACCCCCCTCTTCTTGTCACAATTAGTTTGCCGCGTGGCTTCGATACCAATCTGGAATCAGTGCCTTGTCAACCACAACGACATCAGCTATCTGGCCCTAATTGGAACTATCGTAAAGCAGATTTTTACTCTCTTTACATGGCTTTAAAAGAAATTGACTGGACAAACATTTATCGTGAGAGTGACATTGACTTGGCTGTTGCCGGGTTTTATCAGACATTTAATGACTGCGTCAGTGAGCATGTCCCGTTAAAAGCATGCAAATTAAAAAGCGAGGCCTATACGTATCCAACTTGGTATACTACAGAAATTATTCAAAATATTAAGTATAAATATTACAATCTTAAAAAATTTAAGTTAAATGGAAAAGAATTTAATAGGGAACTTTATAGATATTACAGAAAACACGTTAAATTTCTAATAGAAAGGGCATATGATCGGTATATCAAAGGCATAGAAGACGATATAGCAAGGGACCCGAAACAATTTTGGAAGTATACCAAAGATAAGAGAAGTCAAAGACAAAAATGCCATGAATATGTGTACAAAGACAAATCACTGACGGGTCAAGAAGCAGCAGATGCTTTTGCTTCATATTTTAGCTCTGTTTTTCATAAAGACATACCCAATCTTGACGTAAACGCGGCCCAACGTAGTAACACGAATGGGGGTCTGACTGGTTCAGTTCGTATTGAAGTTGACACAGTTTCTGCAGTGGAACTGCAGCGTGCAGTGCGGCGATTAAAACCTTACTCCGCTGCGGGTCCAGATGAAATTCCGCCTTTTTTGGTTAAAGATTGCATTTCGGTGTTGGAGCAACCACTTTTGTACATCTTCAACTTGTCACTAGAGATTTCTAAATACCCCCGATATTGGAAGACATCTCGAGTTACTCCAATACCTAAAACCGGTGCAAAAAATGACATAACAATGTTTAGACCAATAGCAGTGCTGTCGGTTCTCGGAAAAGTTCTGTGTTCGAGTCCATTATAGACAACCGTATCCGACAACAATTAAACGTATGGATTCCTGACGAACAACACGGATTTCGAGCTTCGCGATCTACGGCAACCAGTCACATTAACTTTGTTGATTACGTGACGACAAAAATGGATGCTGGGCGGCAAGTGGATGCCGCCTACTTTGACTTCCGAAAGGCATTTGACGTCGTTGATAATGATATCCTATTATCAAAAATGGCGTCAATTGGTTTTACACCTAAGCTACTTGCATTGTTTGCATCCTACTTGTGTAACCGAACCCAGTATGTAAGACTAGCCAGATTTGAGTCTGATTCATACTATACTCGATCTGGTGTTAGTCAGGGCAGTACACTTGGACCAACCCAATTTATTATTATGGCCATTGATTTGCCGGAAGCCGTCAGGACCGCTAAATGTCTTCTGTTTGCCGATGACCTGAAACTCTACTACGCGGTGAGCGACCTCGATGATTGCCAACGGCTGCAAGAGGATATAGACGCCGTAGAGGAGTGGAGTGAGGTAAATCGCCTGTACTTCAATGTTGCAAAATGTAAAATTATGACGTTTTCACGCTCACGCACACCGCTGTACTTTGTCTATAATCTGGCGGGTGCTCCTTTGGATCGTGTCAACCAAATTCGAGACTTGGGGCTTACATTGGACTCACGACTAAACTTTAGGCAACATATTACATCTGCATGTGAAAGTGCCAATAGGATGCTGGGGTTTGTCATGAGGGTTTCATTCGCGTTTAAAGGAATCAAAGCTGCCCTAATATTGTATAAAGCATATGTGCGTAGTAGGCTTGAGTTCAACGCCATAGTATGGGATCCACACGAGGCCAAGTATGCTCTTTTAATTGAACGAGTACAGAGGAAGTTTGCTCGATTTATTTTTAAGCGGATGTACGGGTACTACCCTTACCTGTATCCATCTTTGTTTGTTGGGGGGATGGTGGGATTAGACACTCTCGAACTCAGGCGTAGATTACTTTTACTAGTTCACTACCACCGTCTCCTGACAAACGGAGTGGATAATCCAACTACTCTGGAGCGGGTGGGTCTAGCGGGTGTGCCGAGTCGTTTCCTGCTCGGAGGTGAGGGCGTGGGAGGTCCTCGTCGTCGACGGAAACTGTTCGCCTTGCCCCCGGGGGTGCGCACTCGTCGAGCTGCTGCTGCACCCACGGCCCGAGCTGTCACATTGCTGAACTCTTTGCTCACCCAGCACATAAGTCTGGATATCTTCCATGACAAGCCGTACCAAGTTTGTAAATATATACAGGGTTACAGGTTAAGTCGACCGAAATCCTTTAAGAGGTGGTAGTTTCCATCATTCCTGACTGATTTGACTATGGAACCCCATACCCCAAACTTAACCGTTCTCAAGTTATGGGACTTTGAAGTTTTTTTTATAAAAATCCAGATTTTTTGTCTTTTGTACCCTTTTTTTGTGTTTTGTACCTCTAATGTTTTTGTTTTTATACTTTTTGTGTAGCAGATTAGTTGCTTCATTATTTTAAATACAAAAACTGCAAGTAACTGTACCAACTGAGTCATATTAGACGATTGATTGTTAAAAAAAGAAATAAATTTGTGGAAAGTTTTTTATTCTTTGTAAGATATTTTTAAAAAAGTCTATGACAGTTATGCTGCAGATGTGCTTAAAAATATCTACGGTTCTTCAGCTTTTCGATAAGGTATAATTTGCTACGGTGTTATCAGGATTCTCGGAAAAATCATCGATGAAAGACTCCCGGGTAATAGCAAAAATAACGGTATTTCGTAAAGTTGCTCGCAGCGCCTATTGTCATGCATTCTGAGGTCCTGCGAAATAGGGGCGGACATGTGGAACATGTACTGTAAAAGGAATAATAAACTTCAATTGTTACCTATTTGGATTGTTTTATTTTGTTTTCTGACTAAAGTTAAATTTGATGCTTAAGTATCGTTATTTTTTACTACTACCATAGCATATCATCAATGTTTTTGTTAAAAAAATCCAATAATACTCTGTTGTATTATACCTTATCGGAAAGCTGAAGAACCGTAGATATTTTTAAGCACATCTGCAGCATAACTGTCATAGACTTTTTTTTAAATATCTTACAAAGAATAAAAAACTTTCCACAAATTTATTTCTTTTTTTAACAATCAATCGTCTAATATGACTCAGTTGGTACAGTTACTTGCAGTTTTTGTATTTAAAATAATGAAGCAACTAATCTGCTACACAAAAAGTATAAAAACAAAAACATTAGAGGTACAAAACACAAAAAAAGGGGACAAAAGACAAAAAATCTGGATTTTTATAAAAAAAACTTCAAAGTCCCATAACTTGAGAACGGTTAAGTTTGGGGTATGGGGTTCCATAGTCAAATCAGTCAGGAATGATGGAAACTACCACCTCTTAAAGGATTTCGGTCGACTTAACCTGTAACCCTGTATATTTGTTTCTATGTAAGTTAGTATAAGTTTTTTTGTTGTATTTTTTTTTCCTTACTAGAATATAAGTGATTTGGTCGTAAGCACTGTAAACTTATGTTTTGAATGAATAAATAAATAAATAAATAAATAGTTATTTATGCAACTGACGTATAATAAGGGGTATTAAAACACGAATGTGGGTTTATCAGACGAGGCGAAGCCGAGTGTGATAATAGTATCACATGAGTGTTATAATACCTAATTATGTACAGTTGCATACAAGACTTTAACGACATCCATGTTATGAATCCTCTATAAAAGGTTCTGAAACAGTTTTTTGCTATACTAATACTCGTATCGAACATGGCGGCCGGCGTCATAGTATACGTCGTGAATTCGAATGAGTTCTTTTTTTAAGTTACGGCGCTGTTGTAGTGAAACGCGCGTGCATTACAATGTTCTTTTTTTGAAAACGAGTTGCATTATGAAATTCAGTACAACATTAAAGCACCCGTTTGGATGCTATTATGGTTAGGTACCATGGTTACTATGACACTGGCTGTTTTAATGTTGGCAATAAGCTAACTGTTTCAGAGACTTTTATAGAGGATTTATGGCATGGGTGTAGATAAAAAGTATTATGACATCATCAAGATACACAAAGTGGATTAAATACGTATATTAACTAAGCTAAATCAAAAACTACCCAGGCCAAGTTAATACAATTTATAAGGGATCACTGGACAAACTTCCTCTAGGTACTAAACAAAAAAAGAATTTTCAAAATCTGTCTACAATAATTGACAAAAATATCGATGAACATAAAAAAACCGGCCAAGTGCGTGTCGGACCACGCACAATGAAGGGTTCCGTAGTTGAAAAGAATTTATCCCAAAAACCAACTTAACACTGGATTCCAAAAAAAAAATATGTCATAAAATTACAAATTCACAATTTTCGGACTTTTTCCTTCACTTGTGCTGGGAGACCTTGCTTCTTGCCAAATTTTATTATTAAATCAAAAAGTATGTCAAGTAAGTAAATCAAAACCTATGGGGTACTTCCCGTTGACCTAGCAACGGGAAGTACCCCATAGGTTTTGATTTACTTGTGAAAGTTGAGAGTATCAAAATGTGTCGCAAAATAACCGTATTTTTTTATTGCGTAGACTTAGAAGCTTGATTTTTTCAGAACTCTAAGGGACCACAGACTTACCTATTTAATATTAATTTATCAAAATATGTTGCTTATATGGCTGTTTGTTTTTATTGCATTGAGTTAGAAGCTTGAGTTTTTTAGGACTTTAAGAGATTACAAACCTACGTATTTTATATTAATTTCAACTTGATATCTTCACGCGTCCTTGAGAAAAAGGGTCTTGACAGACTGACAGACTTGAATATTTTTTTTTATGTGTTAGAATTACAAATAAACAATTTTCGGACTTTTCCTTTATTTGTGTTGTACGACCTTGCTTCTTGCCAAATTTCATGATTCTAGAACAACGAGAAGTACCCTATAGGTTTTGATTTACTTGCGAGTATCAAAATATGTCGCTTATATGGCCGTATGTTTTTATTGCATTGACTTAGAAGCTTGAGTTTTTTAGGACTTTAAGAGATTACAAACCTACGTATTTGATATTAATTTCAACTTGATACCTCCACGCGTTCCGGAGAAAAAGGGTCGTGACAGACTAACAGACTTGAACATTTTTTTTGTGTGATACTCAAAACTCAAACTCAAACTCAAAGCATTTATTTCAAATAAACCAATTACAGGCACTTTTGAATTGTCAAAGGGTCGGTCTTGGGTCGGTCAGTCAGAAAAATGAAGCTAGATTGCCCATTCCAAAGCGTAGATCCTATGGAGAAGAACGGGCAAGAAACTCCACGGACACTCTTTTAAAATCAAATATTTTACAAAATATTGGTTACATCGTTCATATTGAAAATATACATGTGAGAACAATGTAGAAAGACGTGCACGTTAAAAGCGTCCGTAATAAAAAAAAAAAAGATAAAAACTAAAAACAACTAAATTAAAAAATAAAAATAGATATAGAATTACAAATTATCAATGTTCGAACTTTTCCCTTTATTTGTGTTGTACGAACTTGCTTTTTGCCATATTTCATGATTCTAGATCAACGGGAAGTACCCTATAGGTTTTGATTTACTTGCGAGTATCAAAATATGTCGCTTATATGGCCGTATGTTTTTATTGCATTGACTTAGAAACTTAAGTTTTTTAGAACTTCAAGAGACCACAGACCTACGTATTTGATATTAATTTCAACTTGATACCTCCCTCTACGCGTTCCTGAGAAAAAGGGTCTTGACAGACTGACAGACAGACAGACGGACAGACAGACTGTCGGACAAACAAGTGATCCTATAAGGGTTCCGTTTTTTCCTTTTGAGGTACGGAACCCTAAAAATTGACATGAAGTTGGTTAAAAACAAAAGACGAAAGACATATGGCCAGTTTCACCATTTACGATTAAGTTCCTATCATACTTGGCAGATAATTTCATACAAAATCTGTTCCATTTTTGAATTTATTCGGTGAGTACTGGCGTGGCTATTCGGACATCGTTATATAGGCCTAACACATTATTAATTTTATCTACACCCATGCTATAAATCCTCTATAAAAGTTTCTGAAACAGTTAGCTTATTGCCAACAGTCAGTGCCATTAGTAACCATGGTAACCATAATAGCATCCAAACGGGTGTTTTAATATTATACTGAATTTCATAATGCAACTCGTTTTCAAAAAAAGAACATTGTAATGCACGCGCGTTTCACTACAACAGCGCCGTAATTTAAAAAAGAACTTATTCCAATTCAAGTCGTATACTATGACGCCGGCCGCCATGTTCGATACGAGTTGCAAAAAACTGTTTCAGAAACTTTTATAGAGGACATGGAACAACATGGATGTAGATAAAGTCTTGTATGCAACTGTACATAATTAGGTATTAAAACACTCATGTGATACTATTATCACACGAGGCGAATACCCCTTATTAAATTATACGTCAGTTGCATAAATAACTATTATAATCTAATCTATAAAGAGGTTAAATAAATAAAAAAATAAATATCCTTGGACATTTTAATAAATACATATTTTTGGACGGTTCCATTCTAAACATGAGCCTCTGTACACTTCGCGGAACAGCATCGCTTTATTCAAACTTGTTTTGAAAACGGGTTAGTGCTAGATAGTATGCCTGCAATAGGTAGTACAATGCGTTTCAACTAAGAATAGGAATGACCTTGTGCCATATTGTGAAGATTTAGCAAAACAGCATCTCGTTTACACATTTATAAAGTCAGTGACATATTTTAACAAAAACAAATTCCAAAAACAGAACTAAAATGGATAAGGATAACACTACAACACTTTGCAAGCCTTAGATTTCTAGCTTCAGTTGACAGTTAGAGGTCATTGACGTTCCTATTCTTAGTTGAAATGCATTGTAAGTTGTTGTTAGTTCGGTCAGCAACAGAAGCCGGTTAACATTGCTACTTTTTGACATCATCTAAAATAATATGAACACAAAATGATACGATAACCTGCTTAGTAATAACAGCCGCACGGATCGATCCATCTGGTTAAGCTACGCTTGCCGGGGTTGGTCCGCGGATGGGTGACCATCTTTACATACCGAGACTCCTCCGTGACTCGGAAAGCACGTTAAGCCGTTGGTCCCGGCTGTCATTCGTGGATCTTTGACAGTCGTTACGGGTCATCAGAAGCCCGAAAGTCGAACAACAAATCTATTGTAGGTAGAAGTCCAAGAGGACAAATACATAAATTTGAAATAAAAAGATTTTTAGAGGCATGAGGAACAGGGTGTAAAGTTCACTCATCCTCCATTGAAAAGGGAGGATCCTCCGACCAGACGGGTGTCGTGTCTGGTGGGCTACTGCCCGACGGTTGATGTCGGGACGTTGTATATATGCTAATCGCGTGGTAAACTCTAATTGCGCGATGCATGTTTGCGTGACGTCATGTCATTGATGCGTAGTTCATATGTGGCGATGTAGATGCCGCCACATCACTCCCCTCCGGAGACCGGAGGTCGATAGTGGGCTGAGTCGTGTATCTTGCGATGCTTGCCAGTGCCAGTTGTGGTTCCAGGGAGTCGGAACCGGGTGCCGCATAGTTCACGGTGAGTCGGAACTGTCTGCGGTGATACCCCAGTGAGTCGGGGTGGCGCTGCGTTATGCTCCAGTGAGTCGGAGTGTACAGCGCTGGGTTGAGGCTGAAGGTGATGACCAGGAATGCGCGTCCGCTGCATGCTGGTGGTCAGGATACCTGTTGAAGCCGTGGATGCTGGCTGGCTGTGTGACTCGCCGCTCGAAAGCTTGAGGAAGTGATGCTGATGACGTCACGCTGATGTAGTTGCACGAAGGCTGCGCTGACGTTCATGCTCGGGGTCACCAATTTAGAGGCATGAGGAACAGGGTGTAAAGTTCACTCATCCTCCATTGAAAAGGGAGGATCCTCCGACCAGACGGGTGTCGTGTCTGGTGGGCTACTGCCCGACGGTTGATGTCGGGACGTTGTATATATGCTAATCGCGTGGTAAACTCTAATTGCGCGATGCATGTTTGCGTGACGTCATGTCATTGATGCGTAGTTCATATGTGGCGATGTAGATGCCGCCACAGATTAAAGCGACTGAAAACATCCAAGAAATATACAAAGAAGAAAAAAAGAACATTGGAAAATCAAAACGCCTCTTCCATCAATTATGGACAGGATTGCACGAAACCCGATATGTCAAAGGAAATGCTGGAGGAATCAAAAAGAATATTTTTGAAAAATTTAGAGAAGAACGAAGATGAAAGAATAAGAATTGAAAGAGGTACAATACTTCAAAGTGAGTCAAGTGAGTGGCTGGAACTAAGAAGAAATTTACTGACGGCTTCAAATTTCGGTAAAATAATTAAAAAACGCAATGACATCAGCTGTGCTAATATGGTAAAAAATTTAATTTATAAAAACCCAATAGATCACGTCAAATCAATCAGACATGGCCTAGAAAATGAAAGTATTGCTAAAACTCAATTAGAAAAAGAAAAATCGATAAAAATCAATCCCTGTGGCTTATTCATAGATGAAGAGATACCATTCCTAGGTGCATCACCGGATGGTATAATAGACGAAAGTACAATATGCGAAATAAAATGCCCTATAAGTGCATATAAATTAGGACTGGAAAAAGCCATAGAAGAAAAAAAAATTACATTCTATAAAAAATTAAAAGACAATAAATTCATCATAAATAAGGATCACAGTTGGTATTACCAAATCCAAGGCCAACTCCATATAACAAAAAAAGAAAAATGTTTATTTGGTCTATGGTCGGGAGAAAATAAGGTAATTCAAACAGATATTATACACAGGGACGACAACTTTTGGGAAGTAACAATGAAAAAAAAACTAATTACATTTTACACAGAGTGTATTTTACCCGAATTAGTTGACCCTCGACACCCGCGAAAAATGCCAATAAGAGATCCCGATTATATAAGTCGTGCTATTGAAATAAAACGAAAACGAAAAGAAAACAAAGAAAATCTCACTAACAGGTGCACAAAAAAGAATATGGAAGAAATAGAGGATGCTTCACATGATGCAGAAGTTCAAGAAGAAATTATGTCTTCGGAACAAAACCATGAAAGTGACGACGATGAAGTAAAAGAGGACATTGATGATTATGATGTAGAAAAACCAAATGCAAAAAGAGTGTGTTGTAGACAATTAAACTTTTCAGAATTTTGAAAGCAAATTGTTTAATTTAGAATGTGTTTCTAAGTCATCATAAGTCATAAGTAATTTATTTCTTAACAATATGCATTGTGTAGAAAGTGTAAAATAGGATCAAAACCAGTACATAACAAACAGTAAATAACAACATCTTATTAATTGACAATAATAATGAATAATTTTCTAATAAGAATATAATGTCAAAAATAAAATGTCAGATATTATATGTAAAAAATAATAATAATAATAATCCAAATTCCATTAAAAACATTCCAGTCTAACATATACAAATAATGTCAAAAAATAAAATTCAAATATAAATACAACAACAATAGTAATGGTAATAATCCTAATATTCCGGCTAATCCAAGAACATTACTGTCGTTTGTCCTCTAGAAATTCATCAACACTGTAATAGCCCTTTCTCAATAAGTATGTCTTGAATTTGTTCTTGAATGAGTTTGCACTATTTATGATTTTATATTCTATGGGTAACTTGTTGTAAAGAAAGACTGACTGATATCTGGGACTGTGGTGAACCACGTTCAATTTCGGTTGAATTACGTTAGGTAAGTCTTTCCTTCGAGTTTCTATTTTGCTTTTGACAATGTTCGCATATCTGAACAAAATTAATCCCAACATCAATCACTGACATTAAATACACTTTCTTCTCACTCTTGCTATCTATCTTTCTAAACGTAGCAACATTCAATACACACAAAAAAAGTGGACCCTGTAAATGGACCACCTTGTATATAGTAGTAGGTTGTCATGCTACTAGTCTTGATCAGGCCGGCCACATACAGTCAGAATTCCGTTTCGAAATTCCGTTTCGAAATATCGATTCGGAATTTTGAAGGCAGCGATACATACAAAATAAATTTGAAGGCAGAAAATTTCGAACAGAGAACTACAAGTACGTGGGTGATACATCCTTGATTTTGTATGGATTTCTGCCTTCGAAAATCCCGAATCGATATTTCGAAACGGAATTCCGTCTGTATGTGACCGGCCTTATTGAACTAAAAAGTTCCGGGCACACGACTGCTTGCGGCTTCTAGATAATAAATTGAACTGAGTTCACAGGTCATATGAGACCCACCAACCATAAGGGGTGTATTCTTGTTCATGGGCCCCATAAACCCCACGGAATTTGAACTTCGTGCAAGCGGTCCATTCATTCACTTTTATTTGTGATCGGAGTCGCGGGGAAATGCTAATTATAACTGTCTACTTTCCGCCGCCCGGTTACATTCATAACATAATATTTTCTGTTTTAGTACGCACGGCTACAGATCAAGCTATACATTTCCATTATAAGCTGATTCGCATTGTATAGGATTTCCTTACAATGAGAGGTCAGCGTAAACTGGAAATGTATAGCTTGTGTGTACCTACATAATGTTACAACGAGTAGGTACTTAGTTTGTAAAAAAATATATTTTAAACAGAGACAAAAATAGATCAATATTATAATTTACCTACAAACAATTTACACAAGTCTTGTGCTCGTGGTTGTACCTAAGTAGGTACATATTTGTTTTTCTATAACATAAAATTTTTAACCTAAAAATCTGCTGAACCCCTCTGCTCTGAAATATTATTATGCTCCTGCTGGCTACCTATATGCGAGCGTCGCGCGTCATGCATGGCACTGTGGCAGCCAACCCTACAAAATAGAAACTTGTGACCGCTACGCGCCGCCGCCGTCGTCGTCCGTCGCGCGTAGTTATGGAGAGGGGGTGCGCGGGGCATTCTCAGCAGTAACGCCCATTTGAGCAAGGTCAACGACGTAATACTGGGCCTTAAAAGGGATATCGTATTACCCAGTTACAGGGTTGTGAGGTCAGATAGGCAGTCGCTCCATGTAAAATACTGGTATTCAGCTGCATCCGGTTAGACTGGAAGCCGACCCCAACATAGTTGTGAAAAGGTTAGGCAGATTGATTGATACGATAACCTACTTTTTAGCATTTAATTTATTAAATAAGAGTTAATTTTCTTTAAAATTTACATCTGTTCCGATTTTAATGAAGTATTTTTCTCAATAATTAAGATTTAGAAAACTCAAGTGTTAATCGACTTTGTTGCTAGCTGTACAACACAGGAAGATTATGGCTTTATTCATTGGCATGATTGTTGAAGATGTCGGAAAAAATCATGATTATTGGAAGCTTTTAAGCCCACCATACTACACGGAAACGATATATGACTACCTACTTATCGTAGCGATTTAAGTTTGCACAGTTAAATCGGACGGCGGCCCTATGTTGCCCATATGAACGTTCCCCACGGGCGAAGCCGCGGGCAAAAGCTAGTGTATGTTATATATTTTGTTTGCAAATAAAAATCTCTACAAAATTAAATAAGTAGGTAGGTATGTTAAAGATGAATACAAATGTTTAGAAATCACAATAGGTATTTATGTACCTACTTACTTATGCAAACATCAGAAACTATTCACATGAATGGCCCCCAAAATAGGCATGCTTTTGCGTGCCTGGATCTTCGACGCCAATAATAAGCCACCTCAACGTGGCGAATGATGCAACGTGATGAATTTTGAATAAGAAAACCTTCAAATTCAAAATTAATTTAGTTACGTTACACGTCCGTGTTTGGGTCATAGAAATTCATACGTGTTCCAAATTTCTGCCGCTGCAGGGGGCCTACTCCCTAAGCACGAAGCCCGTAGTTTCGGCCTTCGTTACGGGCGTTTCTTACTCCGTATCACCTACGGATGGATGATTGGTTCGGGGCCCGAACGAAGTATGAATGACAACATGATTTGCCAGTTGTCCCTACTCCCGATGTATTTTTGCTTGTCCGAAAAATGTAACTTTTACACTTGTTTTGATGGATCGTAATGTCAGACGGACGGATGAACGGACGGATGGAAAGACGGACGGTATATTTTTACATGGATCATAAACTTATATTTACTTACTACCTATTTTACACAGGTGACAACCTTACACAAGTAATTTTTAATGGAATTTGTACAAAATTTTTACTGTTCACAAAAAATAAAAAAAAATAAAAAAAAATAAATTTAACAAGTTGGTTGACTCGTAAACTTGAAAAGCCTACTTAGCTGTGATAGTTTTCCTTTTAATTTCGTTATATATGTTACCGGCAATCTGTATAATCCGGTATTCTATACAATACCTAGGCAATGTATAGAATACCTAAAACGTTCAGGTAATGTTTGAAATATTATTTATTTTATACTTCGCCTAGGCATTCTATACAATACCGAATGCGCAGCCGGCAATGTGTGAAAAAGTCAAAAGCGGGGAAGGGCAAGACGTGCGAGGAGGCAGTAAACTCCACGCGATTTAGGCGGTAGTTATCGAAATGTACTAAGTTCCTTTTTAGGGTTCCGTACTTCAAAAGGAAAAAACGGAACCCTTATAGGACCCGTGTGTGTCTGTCTGTCTGTCCATCTGTCACAGCCAATTTTAAATTTTAAATTTGGTAAACATGAATTTCTGTGACCCAAATACGGAAGTGTAACGTAAATAAAGGAATTTTGAATATGGGGGTTACTTTTAGGGACAAATGATAAAATTAAAAAAAAAAAGTTTTGCAAACTGTACCGAATGATATATCAAACGAAAGGGCTTACTGTGAGGGTCGCAAAATATTTTTTTTTAATAATTTTAAAATAAACTGTTTTAAAGTTATTTAAGAAAATAGACGAAAATTTACCATTCCCCCCTTTATCTCCGAAACTACCGAGCCTAAAATTAAAAAAAAATACAGAAAATTGTTCTTTACCTGTAGATTATAGGAAAACCTATAAGAGTCTGTGTTCTTAAAATCACATTGGTAAATCTCTCAATATTTCGTCCCAACTCTACGGAACCCTTCATTGTGCGTGGTCCGACACGCACTTAGCCGGTTTTTTTTAAAGATTATATAAAAAAATAATTGATTGATTATATAAAATAAATATTAGGAGTAAAAGGTGTCTTAAAAGATAATTCCTAAGAATAAATAAATATTTTTGGGTGTAATAATTCTTATTCTACTTCAAAAAAAAAGTATTATATTACCTACCTTTGTATAAAAAATATTTTTAATGAGTAATTGTTGTGAAGCGTTCACGTACGGCTGCGGCTGGTCAACGGGTCTACCATTTTTCGGAAATACCGTAAAGTACCTATGGTCAACCCGTCTACCACCCGATCCGTTGAGCAAACATGAGCTGTTTTATTTGGCCGTCATTTTATAGGTATAAGTACTAGAGAAAACTTACATCCGACTAATTTGGAAACAAAATATACTTGTCGAATTGAGAACCTCAGTGTGTTGCAAGCAAAATAGTCCTTACGGTGTATATATGTTCATTTCTCCCATAGTCCTTAAATAACATTGATAAATATTGATCAAATCTACATTATTAACTTTACACATTACCGGTGAACCAGCAGGTATCTATACAATCCCTGGGAAATGTACCTATACAAGCTAATTGGTCTGTGCTGTACATTACCTAGGCAAAGTATGTAACGGACAATAATATTCATAATATTTCATACATTCAGGTATTGTATTCAGGTATAGAATACCTGAATTATACAGATTGCCGGTAACATAATTATACTACTACCATGAATTTTTTCACCCATCCAAACCTAACCGTTTAGCTGGCAGATGAGCACTTTAAAGCTTAATATTTCAGAAACGGATCCCTAAATCGAAAAGCTGCTTCCATAAACCCGCAATATTTTTGAAAGACCTATCCAACAACACCCCACACCATGGGGTAGACGAGAAAAAAAAACATCCCCACTTTACGTGTACCGAAGGTACCCTTAAAAAAATTTTTTTTGATGATTTTATTTTACCACTTTGTCGGCGTGATGAATATGTTTACCCATGCTAAATTGTAGCTCTCTAGTACTAAGAGTCTCTGAGCTAAGCTGCGGACTTCGCTATGTCCGTCCGTCTGTCTGTCTGTCTGTCTAGACAGACAGACGGACGGACATAGTGAAACTATAAGGGTTCCTTGTTGACTACGGAACCCTAAAAAATTTAAAGCTAAAAACAAGCCCATTTTAAATTAAATAAAAGTTGGAAGCTGGTAGGACCCATTTGAGTTTGAAAATCTATTTAGAATAAAAATGGAATGGGTCCCGCCTGCTTCCAACTTTTATTTAATTTAAAATGGGCTTGTTTTTAGCTTTTCAGTTTTTTTTTAACCTAAGTATTTTACCACGGTCGGGTTTTTTAGTTTTTTTAATTACCTTTTTTTATTTCCAGCTTTTTAGTTTACAAATGTGAAAGATTTCGCAGACGATTTAGTTCTTGGCTTTTGGGCTTCGCCGCAGTTGGGTAAAAAACAGTTGGACGTAAGTATTAATAGGTAAGTCACAATCATCTTTGTATCGTTTGTATCACTAGAAACATCATCACCCTACACCACCACCTACGCCATCTAGTGGCGAGTAGCGTAATGATTATAATATGCAAACAAGAGTAGGTACGCTGGCGAGTGCAATGAACTGTGACGTCAAGGGCGTAAGTTCAGGGAGGTTCAGGGAGCAGGAGCTTGAATTGTACAAACTGTTGTTGGTGTTGCTCTATTTTTAATTTTAATCTGTCATCACTTTTAACTGGCTATCCCAACAACATTTGCGCTTGATTTTCATTGAATGCTGGACTTTGATGAATAGATAATATTATAAGTAATGTTGTTTAAGTACCCGGAGTACCCCTACAGGTTTTCAAAATAGATTTGACATTAATTGCAAATAATAAATTATAAAATCAAAATAACATTAAAATAATTATTATTTTGCTCAGAGCTTAGACGCTCAGCGCCATCTAGTAAGAGAGTAGAAGTACTTGTTTTCGTGTTTATAAGGTAAGTGTTGAACTCATTCGCATCATGAAGCATAAACAAAAACTTATCCTAAGTTCTCAATTGACCTGTATTTCCAAAAAAATCGACCAGATCATAATAATTATGAGCCTTAGACCAAACAAAGTTTTCTTAAATTCCTTTACAAAAGCTTTTTTTAAGTAATGAAAATTGGTACATGAAGCTGTATTCATGAAAGGCTTTTTGTGTTTGTCATTCTGAATTTGACATAACAATGACATTATTTCGTGTATATTTTACTGCCTGCCAGTGGTGTTTTGTTTACAAAATCATTTTGTTTGTATAGATATTGTATTGTTTAAACAATGAATCACTACGTTAGACTTGATTATTGTTATACTGGTATGTATGAATCTAAGCTGAGTGTGCTCCTGACAACTTTAGGATATTATTACTGTCTTTTGAAACCGTGAACAAAGCTTATCATAATAATGACTTTGTTACTATCTTGTTTACAACTAAGTAGTAGGTATAGTAGGTGTAGATTATATAATTTTACTTTCCCTCTGTGTTATTAATACATCTTGTGGCTCACATTCACTAATTTGGCTATCGTTTTAATTTTAACTCATTGTGATGTGAACATTTATTCGAAAGTTATAATATCCAGTGAGAAATGTATTTTAAATTATTTTTAATTACTGTATTAGTGTTACAAGGGCACTGTGAAAAGAGTTTAAAGCTACAGCAAGTGTTGATACTTAGTAGGCATAATGTGCGCACTCCTTTGTCTAAAAACTTAGCATATTTTACACCAAAGACTTGGCCCATATGGAAGGAAAAAAGTGGCTATTTGACAGCCAAAGGAGCATTATTGGAAGGATATATGGGGGAATATTTTACTTTATGGCTGCAAAAACAAGGTTTGTTGAATGCAGAGTGTCCACATGAAGAAAACTTTTTTGTTTATGCCAATACCGCACAACGTACTATGGCTTCCGCTACAGCCTTTGTTACTAAAGGTTTTCCAGGATGTAATATAAAAATACATCACACCTCAGATGATAAGGATCCCATTTTCAACCCAGTGATACACAACACATCTGCAATATTTAAACTGGAAGCAGCAGAACAAATGCGAATGTTACTGAAAACGTTCCATTTGAACAGTTCTTATGAAGATTTAGAACAAATCCTCAATTATAAACAGTCAGAATATTGTTTAACGGAACACAAATGTGATTTTGTCTCGGATATAAATAAAATATTCGTTAATGTTGGTTTCAAACCAAACTTGGAAGGTCCGTTAAAAATCTCAAAATCTGTCATAGATTCTTTTATAATGGAGAACTATGAAGGATTTCCTGATAAAGAGGTTGCATGGGGACTTCTAAAAAATAATGATCAATGGAACTTTGTTTTAGATTTAAGTAAAGGCTACCATAGTGTTATTTTTAACACTACTTTAATTGCTAGAGATTTAGCAAGACCATTACTAAAATATATGAGAGAAATTATTTTAAATAAACAATATAAAATTATGCTTCTAATGGGGCATGACGCAAACATCTATACAGTACTTAAAAGCATGAATTTTAAACCATACAACCTCAAAAATCAACATGAAATGACACCTGCTGGTGGAAAGATTGTCTTCCAGAAATGGCTGGAAGAAAAATCTGGTATTTTTTACATGAAGGTCGATTATGTATACCAGTGTACCAACCAAATGAGAGAAGGTAAAAGTTTGTCTTTGGATAATCCACCTGAGTTTACCTCTTTGCAGTTGGAGGGTTGTAAAACTGATGATAAAGGCTTTTGTCTGTGGGATGAATTTGTGGGAATACTAAATAGTTTGGTTGAAGATTAATTTTAGATATTTTTATGGTTTTTTGCCATTGTACTTTATCATAGGTAGTTACTAACCATGCTAATAAGTCATTTATAATGGTAGTGTAAAAAAATTTGTCAATTTTGCCAATTTGAGGTGATGATCGACCATGTTAATAGGACCTAGGTTCGTATTGTATACGTAGGTACTCAATTACAAAGTGATATTTTTATGTTATCAAACTACTTACTTACTTTAATTTTTATGTGCTACATAACATACCTAAGTATAGATCTCAAAAGGCAAATTTTTTAGTTACCAGTAAATTAAAATTGTTTCGTATATCGGTAGTGTAGTTATTGTAAAATACTCAAAAAACCTAATGATATTTTGTAGTTTTCAATACCTATATTTTTGTATAACTAGGTAATTACTTTATTACTGTAATAAATGTACATACTTACCCAGTGAATTTAGAGTAGGCGACCATTATACAGTCATAGTAACATTTTTATATTAAAATATTACACTTTAATATTAGTTACCATTTACATCTTATATTATAAATAAATTATTTTTTTTTACCAAAAACTGGCGTTTTGATTTTTATTCTACCAGAATGGTAGAATAAAACGCACGGTAGTTTACACGAAGTAGTAGTAAGCTAACCACGGAGCGTCTTTGAACTCGCAATATCAGTGAATTCCTACGCATTTAGACCTTTGTGGACATAGCTATGCTTTCTCCTTTACTGAAAATCGCGAATTTGACTCGACATCATTTGAATTCTAAAATAAAAGAAATAACCGAACCAAACGATGAGGCGCCACTGCGAGCTCGATACCCTTGTGGCGAAAACATTTCACAATTAAACCGCCACCATACAGTCACAAGAAAACGCTACCGCTTATGAGATTGCGCCAACTCCGAAAATCAGGTGATCCTTTGTTCTTCGCGGAGGTCAACGACCGCACGGCTACACGTGCCGCGCACACGCGCGTAGCGCGTGAGATTTGTACCGGCTGAGGCGGCGATGTCCTTGAGTTGCAGACGACGGCGTGCACACGAAGCTACTTGCGCGTGCGCCGAGCGACGAGCATCAGTCCACGTTCGACTAGCTACCATACCGTTCGGGTCGCGCCGCGCTTTTAATATTGCTTTAAATTGTATCAGTTCGTTTATTTAGCTTTGTAATTTATTTTAATTCTAATAATATAATTTAATAATCAGTGCTTAATAATATTCTTCATTTCATCTTTCGCCTATACTCATTCTCTCGCTATCTCATCCTTCCGCTACGTTTCACTTGAATCTATTATTGGATTCCGGGTTCGATTCCCGACTCAGGTAGATTTGGTCAACCCGGCCAAATTACTACATTGGTGACCCTCGACTAGCGCGCATATTGAAGACTCGATTGCAGCAAGGTGCAAGCAGTGCAAGGAAAGTGGTGATTGAACTGGTGAGAGTTTGTTTACATCGGAGTGAAGGAAAAAATAGGCAGTGGTCCAAAACATAAGCGGTGAGCGATTTTATATTTATTGAACGATGTCCGATACTGAAAATTTAGATTATGCAGACGCAAAAGAAGCAGTAACTGCTGTCTCGGGAGAAGTGTCGAAAGTCGGCCTGCCCTTACGCTGTCCACCTTTTTGTCCAGAGGAACCGGCTTTATGGTTCGCTCAATTAGAGGGCCAATTTATCCTGTCAAGGATAACTAGCGACACGACAAAATTCTATTTCGTGACTACACAGCTCGAAACTAAATATGCACTTCAAGTTAAGGACATCATCACAAAACCGCCGGAGACAGACAAATACGATATACTAAAAAGTGAACTAATTAAACGGCTGTCTGCCTCACAGGAAAAGCGGATACAGCAACTGTTAATACACGAGGAGCTAGGCGATCGCAGGCCATCTCAGTTCCTTCGGCACCTGCAAAACCTAGCTGGACCTGCTGGAGCTTCGGACTTTGTCAAAAGTCTCTGGACTAACCGCTTGCCGCAAAACATACAAACTGTTATTGCTTCACAGATTGCTGACCTACAGGTAGAAAAGCTGGCCGAGATTGCTGACAGGGTGTATGAGATTGTACCATGCACTCCACAAGTTGCTGCCGCCTCTGCCTCTACCAGTACTTCACCGGACTTGCACAAGGAAGTAAGCGAGCTCACAAAGCAAGTAGCATTACTGACATCGCAGATGACCAATAACTGGAAAGGACACTCCCGCTCCCGCTCACGCTCACAATCCCGGCGCAATCAAAAAAGGTATGGTCGAGATCGCTCTAATAGTTTTAGACCACAGCAGCCACCACCGAATCACCCGCATTGCTTTTACCACTACACCTACGGAGACAAGGCGAACAAGTGTAAGCAGCCCTGCACATTTACTTCGGAAAACTCGAAGGGCGGTCGCAAGTAGCGGCTAACGACTGCCCTACTTCAACAGGCCGTTTATTCATAACCGACCGGACTACGAAAATGCAGTTCCTAGTGGACACTGGCTCAGACTTGTGTGTTTTCCCTCGGTCGGCAATAAAGACGCCTGTCAAACAATCAAAATTTGAGTTAGTCGCTGCCAATAATACTGTGATACATACGTACGGCCCAATACAGTTACAGCTTAATTTGGGTCTCAGAAGGGACTACACCTGGAGGTTCACAGTAGCCGATGTGTCACGACCTATCATAGGGGTCGATTTTCTTAGTTTCTACAACTTACTCGTAGACTGCAGAAATCAGCGCTTGATAGACAACATAACGACACTATCAGTTTCAGGAGCTCATTACAAGTCAACGGACGATATTGCATCTGTGAAGGCTGTAGTTGGTGACACAGACTACCACGAAATTCTTCGTGAGTATCCAGAAATCACGCGACCACCAGGTACACATTTACCGGGTAAGCATAACACGTTGCACCACATTAGGACAACTCCAGGTCCACCAACAGCAAGCAAACCTCGACGCCTTGATCCAGCTCGAACTCTAGCTGCTAAGAAAGAGTTTGAAGACATGCTTACCAGTGGCGTGGCCAGACGTTCGGAGAGTGCCTGGTCTGCTCCACTTCACCTGGTAAAGAAGAAGGACGACGGATGGAGACCATGCGGCGACTATAGAGCACTTAATGCAAGAACAATACCAGACAGGTACCCCATCCGTCACATTCATGACTTTTCTTACCAGTTATCAGGGTGTACAGTATTCTCCACCATAGATTTAGTAAAGGCATATAACCAAATAGCAATCAATCCAGACGACATTCCAAAGACTGCCATAACTACACCATTTGGTCTTTACGAATTCCCTTATATGACCTTTGGTTTGAGGAATGCTGCGCAAACCTTCCAAAGGTTTATCGACGAAGTTCTGCTTGGGTTGGACTTCTGCTACGGTTATATCGATGACATTCTCGTATTCTCACGTACTCCAGAGCAGCACAAACAGCATTTACGGCAACTATTCGACCGCTTGAAAAACTACGGTATAGTGGTAAACACATCAAAGTGTAATATCGGACACTCAGAGGTAACTTTTCTGGGATATCGTGTGACAGCAGCAGGTACGAAACCACTCGAAACCAAGGTACAGGCTATCCAGGAGTATCCAGTTCCTAAGACGGTCAAGGAGCTACGAAGATTTTTGGGTATGATAAATTTTTATCGCCGATTTGTCCCAAACGCAGCGAAACTCCAAGCCCCATTAAATGCTGTCCTTGCTGGCCCCAAAATTAAAGGAACGCATCCAGTAGACATGACTCCTGAACTTCTAAAGGCATTCGAAGACACGAAGACCTCACTATGCAACGCAACTCTACTGGCTCATCCAGATCCATCAGGTGAGTTGACCATAGTCACTGATGCGTCTGATACCGCCATCGGCGCTGTGCTTCAACAGCGTAAAGGGAACGACTGGGAACCACTAGCATTTTACTCGCACAAACTTAGTGGTGCTCAAAAGAAATACAGCCCATATGACCGCGAATTGTTAGCGGCTTATGAAGCAGTAAAATACTTCCGCCATATGGTCGAGGCAAGGAACTTTGCCATCTTCACCGACCATAAACCACTGGTGTTTGCCTTCAAGTCAAACAGAGACAGCCATTCACCAAGACAATTCAGGTACCTAGATTTTATAGGACAATTTACTACAGATCTGAGGTATTTACCAGGCAGTGAGAACGTTGTCGCCGATGCATTGTCGCGCGTGGAGGAGGTATCAGCAGCCATCAACTTTGAGGAACTTGCAAGACTTCAGGATACCGATCCAGAACTGCAAGATCTAATTCGTCATGGATCCACGCTGAAACTTCAAAAGGTAGCATCTTCTTACAGCAACGATTTGCCAGTCTATTGCGATACCTCCACGCCGAAACCTCGCCCCTACATAACGCCAACCAAGCGAAGAGAGGCATTCGACTCACTGCACAACTTACATCATCCTGGGAATGCAGCTACAGTGCGACTGGTTACACAACATTTTGTTTGGCCAGGGATCCGTAAGAATTGTAGAGAGTGGGCTAGGCAATGCTTACAATGCCAGACGTGCAAAACTGCACGTCACACTAAAGCACCACTTTCCACCTACCTTACTCCTTCCTCACGATTTTCCCACATCCATCTTGACATAGTAGGGCCCTTAACCCCTTCGTCTGATTACAGATACTGCCTCACAGTCATTGACCGATTTACGCGATGGCCTGAGGCGTACCCCTTGAAGGACATCACGGCGGAGACCTGCGCAGCTGCCCTGGTGTCTGGCTGGATAGCCAGGTTCGGCTGTCCCGCACGGGTGACCACAGACCGTGGTCGCCAGTTCGAGAGTCATCTCTTCAAGGCTCTCACTACCTTGGTGGGTGCACAACACTACCGCACCACCGCTTATCATCCAGCAGCGAACGGCATCGTAGAACGACTACATCGACAGCTGAAGGCTGCCATTATGTGCCACACTTCCTCGCAGTGGACAGAAGCCCTTCCACTGGTTCTTCTCGGCATGCGTAATGCTTGGAAGGAAGATGTCCAAGCCACGCCTGCAGAGCTGGTCTACGGTGAAGCGCTCAACTTACCCGCTCAGTTCCTGTCTCCCAAAGATGACTTCACCACAACCGACGTCACGGAGTACGCTGCGTGTCTGCGAGTCCACATGGCCAAACTAGCTCCAAAACCAACTTCTTGGCACACCAGCAACACTTCACCCTTCTACATTCCCCGAGATCTACACTCTTCCACACACGTCTTCGTCCGCCGAGATCATGTCAGAAGATCACTGGAACCGCCTTACGCTGGACCCTACAAAGTCTTACAAAGACACTCAAAATACTTTGTGATTGAGGCGAATGGGAAGACCAACAATATCT
The DNA here is from genome assembly GCA_905163495.3 of Cosmia trapezina. Lineage (NCBI taxonomy): Eukaryota > Metazoa > Arthropoda > Insecta > Lepidoptera > Noctuidae > Cosmia > Cosmia trapezina. The sequence goes on from LR991049.1 coordinate 9,863,779, forward strand.
CGGTGGATAGGCTGAAACCCGCCTACATGACGCAAGAGGAGACGGGGCTTCCAGCTGAAAAACCAGCAGCCTTAAATACCACAACTTCACCAACAACCAGCGGCGACGCAGAGAAGAGAACGCGAAGCGGGCGGCGTGTCAGATTCCCCGATTTTTATCGACCGTAGTTACGGTCTGGCCAGGGGGAATATGTGGCGAAAACATTTCACAATTAAACCGCCACCATACAGTCACAAGAAAACGCTACCGCTTATGAGATTGCGCCAACTCCGAAAATCAGGTGATCCTTTGTTCTTCGCGGAGGTCAACGACCGCACGGCTACACGTGCCGCGCACACGCGCGTAGCGCGTGAGATTTGTACCGGCTGAGGCGGCGATGTCCTTGAGTTGCAGACGACGGCGTGCACACGAAGCTACTTGCGCGTGCGCCGAGCGACGAGCATCAGTCCACGTTCGACTAGCTACCATACCGTTCGGGTCGCGCCGCGCTTTTAATATTGCTTTAAATTGTATCAGTTCGTTTATTTAGCTTTGTAATTTATTTTAATTCTAATAATATAATTTAATAATCAGTGCTTAATAATATTCTTCATTTCATCTTTCGCCTATACTCATTCTCTCGCTATCTCATCCTTCCGCTACGTTTCACTTGAATCTATTATTGGATTCCGGGTTCGATTCCCGACTCAGGTAGATTTGGTCAACCCGGCCAAATTACTACACCCTCTTGGGATAAAAGATACAATCCTAGATAGAGTCTGGCCACGCTAACTCTGCAGTGAAATAATGGTAGAATTTGGAAATCTGTATAAGACATCACCGTCTGTACTACGGAAAAAAGTAATAAAAACATTCATAATTATATAATCTATTATACAAAAATCAAAAGGCAAAATACCAAAATCATTAGATCTACATACACGTCAACTTTTATTATACCTACCAAATGTAAAACTTTTTGGGGTTGCCCATTTATTGCATGGCAGAGTTAGCGTGGCCAGACTCTATAATAGTGTATGAAGGAATAAGAAATTGGACAATTTAGACTTCGGAAAGCATCGCTGACACCATTCAAATGCAGAAAATAAGCCGGATAAGTTTGTGCTCCACAAGACTATACTTCGTTATTATTATTATAAATAGTAGCTTTATATTGTTAAGTTCTATGATAATCGTTAAAACGTTAGATAGTAGTCACATTCTAGAATAAAAGAAATAACCAAACAAACGATGAGGGCGCCACTGCGCGCTGGATAGCATCTTAAGAAATATAGGTAGGTACCATAGCACCTACTGAAGCTCACAAATGATTCTTATTATTTCTATTCTACATTGTCATATAACTTTCGACATAAAGTTCTAATGATAGTGTAATACCCCACTTAGTTGGTCTGTCATGTAGTTTTCTCTTGTTATAAAAATCCATCATCAACCTTTGGCTACCTTAGCCACTTGGGCTACTGTAGTGACCATGAACTGCAGATAGTAGTTTTATTTTGGCAACTGCTATGACCATGGACTGCAGATAGTAGTTTTACTTTGGCAACTGCTGTGACCATGGATTGCAGAGAGTAGTTTTACTTTGGCAACTGCTGTGACCATGGACTGCAGAGAGTAGTTTTACTTTGGCAACTGCTGTGACCATGGACTGCAGAGAGTAGTTTTACTTTGGCAACTGCTGTGACCATGGACTGACAAGTGGCTAGTAGTGGTGGTAGAGGTAGGAGTGGGTAGTGGTGATAGACTTTTACGTCAACAAGGCAAGTTGTCTCAAAAGATGACGTTAATATTGGGCTACTTAAGGGCCCCAGGAAAACATGTTATGGGTTTTGGATAGGTAAGTTTATACAGAAAACGTAGGTAGTAGCCACAAAAAAAAAAGTCTGGCTAGCTCAAGAGTTTCACCAGTCAGTGAAAAAATCGGATTGAGGATAAATAGTTTATTTATATATTGTTAAAAAAATGAATAACTATCACTTAAAACCTGCAATAAGCACTGCCGTATTTTGATGACTCTGGCGTTGATAAAAAGTCACACAATTAACAGTGAACCCGTTGAATTTTTCTGTTTTCCATAAAGAAAATTTGGGTTTATGAATTTTCACACACGAAATCTCCAAATAAATTAGGTACTATGCCAAAAATTCAATTAGTTTCCGAACTTTTTACGCAAAACAGAAGTAATGTTATGGAAAACAGAATAGCAATGCTATTCTGTAAACATCTCACCGTGATAACTTAAGTGAAGTGAGCTGTCATTCCACCCAACGCTAGGGATTGACACTATTGACAGCTCACTTTAAGATCACTTCACCTAAGTTCTCACGGTGAGTTATTTACAGAATAGCACTACAGTACCTACAGGTGGTCCACTGTTCTTTGTTGTCTTTATTTAACTAATTAGGCGACTTCTTATTTACCTACGCCAAAAGTTAACAAAACACGGCAGTGCTTTTTGCACGTTTTTATTGATATTCAATTTTTTTTTAACAGTCATCTAGTCATTAACAAGGTTTTATCCTCAATCCGATATTTTCACTGACCGGTGACTCTCGAGCTAGACAGCTAATTTTCTTTGGAACGTTCCCGCTCGTTAATACCCTGTCGTCGACTGGGAATGTTTTGTCCCACTCATTAACAGTGCTGAAGAACGCGACATTTTTTCGGTCGTTCCCGCTCATTCAGTGTTGAAGAACGCGACATTTTTTCGGTCGTTCCCGCTCATTCAGTGTTGAAGAACGCGACATTTTTTCACAATCGTTCACCCCTTGTTGCAAGTCGTTAAAGCACTTTTACTTTAACCTATCTGACTCTTTAACTAGACGCGGAACGAGGGGTGAATGCTACGAATAAGTTATAACTTATTCGTAGGGTGAACGATTGGGAAATAAAGGTCGCGATCTTCAACACTGTTAACGAGCGGGAACGACAGAAAAAATGTCACTGTTAACGAGTGGGACAAAACATTCCCAGTCGTTAATAGTGTTAACGACAGGCTATTAACGAGCGGTAACGACCCCCCTTAAATAGTAAAGCACAATTTCAGTAAGTATTTAAACAACAATATAGGTAGTTAGGTAGGTATTCATGTAGTCAGTCACTCAAGGATAATAACCAAATTTATCCTACAAAATTACCTAACCCTGTGAAATTGCTAGTGTGACCATGTAACCGGACAATCCTAGGATAGATACCTTGCTAATATTTTATTCTACTGCCGCGGAGATCTGCTATTAACTAATAAACAGCGTCACATCAGTCTTCAACGTACGATTAACTCCATCTCTGAGTTCTAGGAATATTCTATTTCCTTCCAGATTATTTCTTATGTAATTCCTTGAAAATTCACATAGGCTTATATATCTACCTAGTTCCCAGTTTCCACTTGTTTCTTTATGTAAATAATTATGTTCTTAGGTATTTTCTCGTTATCAACACTTGCAGTTACTGTCTAAAACATACTTGAGTGACTATTATTTTTAAATTAAAACGCATCAAAATCTAAATGTCTAATCTAAATCTAATGATGAAATTTTAATATGTGAAAGCATTGAGTTATATAACTAGAGAAGCAAACCTCATTAAAATGTGTAAAAAAAGTATAACCACTATTTAAATGCGACGACGTAGCTTTGAAACCACTAAACATTTAAAAGTAAACATATATCTGTCTCACTTACACAAGTCGCAAGAACAATACTGTCGCTTAGATTAGACAAAGACCGCAATATAAACATGCAATGGCGGGATGGGGTTACCTACCCATGCGAAATTTTACCCAACTTTTTAAACGTTAAAAAAAAAACGTAACGTTTAAACGGTAAACGTTAAATTATTTTTTAAGTATGTGAATTATGTATTTCTTATTAGATGTGTATTAGAAGGTTATATGTAATGAAAATAATCAAGGCATTTTCTTTTTGAACATTTTTTATTTCCTTTAGTTAATTTTCATACATACAGGGTGATTTTTTAATGACCAGCCAAATTTTCACAGGGTGTTCTACCCATGAATATGAACAACTTTCACTATGGGACCAACTTTGAAATCGCAAAAAAAAAATCAGCTGTTTCATACATTTTGATCGAGTAGGTATTGAACTTTTGTAGGAAACCGCTGGTTTTTTTTCGTGATTTCAAAGTTGGTCCCATAGTGAAAGTTGTTCATATTCATGGGTAGAACACCCTGTGAAAATTTGGCTGGTCATTAAAAAATCACCCTGTATAATTTAGATTTTTAAATATTAAAATATAAAACATTAAAAAATATTAAAAATAGTAGCCCACCGGTATCGGGAACAGGGTCCAAGGTACCGGTGGTCAGGGCTGCTTAGAGAGGAACCTCCTAACGATACGCGCGGTGTCCAGAAGTATCGCTTTCTGGAGCAATCTTCTTTAATCCAGCTCCCTAACGAGAGCCTCTTCAGGTGTTGATCGAGGCTCTTCGCTATTATGCCATTGGCCGTCACGACTATCGGCACAAGGATTGCTGTATCACATCCCACATGTCGACAACCTCGCGAGCCAAGTCAAGATACTTAATCTGCTTATCTTTTTCAGCTTTCACGAGGTTCTCGTCATGCGGGACCGCTATATCAATAATCATTGTGCAACGCTCTAATCGATCTATCATCACCATGTCTGTCTTATTGGCAACAATAGTCCTGTCAGTGATGATAGATCGATTCTAATACAACGTAATATTGCCATTTTCGAGAACTGGGTCGGGCACATACCTACAGTACGGTACTTCCAATTCCACAAGACTGTATTTCAGAGCAAGTTGCTGGTGGATAATCCTGGCTACAAGTTTGTGCCTATGCAAGTAGTCTCCGTTAGCCAGACGAGACCAGTCAGAAATAATGTGACGAATTGATTTCCCCGGACGGTGGAATGCCCGACAGATGTCAACCGTGCCGTCCTTCACAATATATTTCCGGTAGTAGTTCGTCATCATAACTTCGTCCATAATCGCAAAGACAAAACCTTCGGTTTCCCCAAAGAGTCAGTTTTCTATAAGTCCTTTTCTTTTTGAAGGTTTTTTTAATTCTTCCATGAATTGCACTGTTTCATCATTTACTGTATATTATATATTTTACATCAGCTGCATTTCGTCCTCTTCGCTCAACATGCGTTTTTTTTCAGTTCCTCTATCGTTTATTTTTTTTATTTCTAGTCTTTCATTTTTTGTGTTATATTTTTTTCCTTTTCTTAGTCTTCTAGCCGATAAATTTTTCAAACGGTGAATTATTTTCCTCATTTTGGGCTTTCGGGGCGTTTCAGTTATTTCGACTATCTCTTCGTCGGTTTCCACAGCATCCACATCCATATTTTCTTCTTCTGAAAGCTCCACCTGCTCTTTAGAATAACGGTTGTCCTGAAAAATATACAATTTATTGTAGGTACACATTCAGTACACAATGTAGTTTGAGTCGATATAAACTAATTTGTTGCTGTGGGAGTTCAATGAGAAGGCATTTTTTGTTGGCATTACCTATAATTTGATCATATTAATTGCTGCATAAAATCATTACTTACAATAAGCATTACAATTGCTTGATTGGACAAATAAACACGGGCACATTCGCTTTTTGGCCCTATTTTATCTCGATCACGGAAGTGCTTCAAACAAATGACAGTAGATTTAGTAGGTAGCCAGTCAGTCTCTTTTCTCAGCAATCGGATTATTGATTGAGAAAATTGATTGCATCTTTAGGTACTCTGGAACATTGTTAATTATTATTAAAAAATATTTAAAATCGCTTATTCCATAAATTAAAAACTCCCACAAATGTGGGAAACTAAAACATAGTTTTTAGTTGTAACACTGATCATGATTTAAAAAAAATCTACATTTTATTTATTTTACTGCGTTTTTACGATGATATAAACACAGAAACAATAAACTTACGTGTGAAAAGTAATTCCGCTAGTTTTTGTGATCTTGAATCGCATTCTTTCATTACGCATTTACCCGTTTTGGCGATATTTTTTGTCGCGGTTTACTTCGGCTGCCGTCATACAGAGCACTGAACTGACGTTAGCTACGCATACGGCCGTGGCCGTATGTCAAGTGGCAACGCCTTGGCGCGGTAATTGCTAATCTAGTGTATATATATCAATGTGTGAAAGGGTCACATATTAAAATGTTATCATTAGAGCAGTGGTCTCGAACGTCATAGAGCGAGATCGGTACAGTTGCCGGTAAAATCGGTATATTTGTACCAAAAATCGGTATTTGAGAAAAAAATACAATATTCAATCAAATTCGTTTATTTATTGAAAAAAATATTTCGGTATAACAGAGCCCATGTAGGCAGAAATACCGAAAAATCGGTAGGTTCGAGACCACTGCATTAGAGTGACCCTGTTCCAGACTTTCAATGTTTAGGTACTTTCTTAGGTACTTTCTCCTGCATTCTTTCAATTCGTTCGTCAATTTCAGTGTCTGCTATTTTTTCTTATACCCATTTTTCTTTTTCTTTGGTAGGTATTAGGTGCGTAGTCAGGATCTCGAATAGGTCTGTTTTTTGTATAACGTGGGTGGACAAGTTCAGGCAAAATGGCAGTCAAAGTAGAATGACAACAATTTAGTACTTACACGATAAAGAAAAAGCACATGTTTTTCAATATATCACCTTAAGTCTTGCGATGGTCAGGAGGCTTACTATGTGTGATGTTTCTAAAAGGAATTACCCCTTTTCGCAGGTTTCATAAAAAACAACCTTTCCGTTTTCATTCATTTATTAGATCTGTCTCGTCACATAACCTACAAATTACATGCTGTCAAAAATCAGGGTGCGTTCACATAAAGCCGCGTTCTATTCCATAACACACTCCCGGGCCAGAATAAAAGGTCGAGAGTACAAAGTTACATTCTAAGTTTACTTACATACTATAATATCAGTCTTAAAGATCAAAATGTATTGTACTAATCGACATACTTTACATTAATTAGTAGTTGGTATACTGCACACCAGAGAGCATCACACAATTGGAATAAAGCCCTGTGAAATAATAAAAGTTATTCCATAAATCTAAGTGGTAGTTTTATTGTACGTCCTAACCTAGTAGTTGCACCTAGAGGCACAGGTGTAATTGAGCTCTCAGAATTACCTGGCTGCTCCGGTGAATGGTGTGGGTCAGCAGTGCTGGATGCAGGGATGCTGTCTACCCAGTCTTGTGAGATAGAGAGTTCCAGAGGGTATAATCTCTGGTAGGGTCTTACCTTTATTCCTGAGGCAGTGTGTATTCTTGCCACTCGTGTAAAACCATCTTTACCTGAGTAAACCTCCTGGATTATACCTACCGGCCAGTATAGTCTTTTCCCTTCCGTCTCTATTAATACTAAATCTCCTACTTTAGGTTCTTTTCTGTGTTGTTTTCCCTTGCTTATAAGAAGGGATAGGTACTCACTTTTGAATCGTGTTCTAAATTGTAGTCTAAGTTGTTGGAGGTAATGATAACGAACCTGTATGCTTTTGTCATCAATCTGGTCAAGATCAGGTGTCTCTCCAGTAGGTAAGTTCTGTAAAAACATTAACGGTGTCAGTGGTTTAACATCTCCCATTTCCACATATGTAAGGGGTCTGCTGTTAATCACTGTTTCACAGTCACATAAAATAGTTGAAAGTTCTATCCAGTCCACTGATGCTTTGCCTAGAATTCTGCGCAGCATTTCTTTTACTACTCGGATCAATCGCTCCCACCATCCTCCCCACCACGGAGCTGCTGGCACGGAGAACTTCCATAGAATCTTACAAGAGTTGGTGGCTTCTTCAACTTCCTGCCAGTTTACTTCTTGGAGCAGGTTAGCAGCACCCACAAAATTTGTTCCATTATCTGTATAAATAGTCTTTGGTCGGCCACGCCTTGCTATGAAACGCCTTAGGGTCATGAGAAAGCTATTTGTGGATAATGATTCTACAAGTTCCAGGTGTATTGCTCTATAAACAGCACAGGTAAAAAGAACGATCCAACATTTTTGATTATTTTTCAGGAATAATGGCCCTGCCAGATCTATGCCGGTCACTTCAAAGGCTGCTGTTGTTTTGATACGATCTGCTGGTAGAGGTGGTTCGGGAACTACATAATGTTTTGCTTTGTCTTTCTTGCAGGTAATACATTTTGACACTGTATTCTTTACTAGCTTTCTAACACCAGTAATCCAAAATGAATTCCTTAATGTAGTCATCAAAGTCTGTGTCCCAGCGTGATTCATCTTTCTATGTGTTTCTTGTACCATTCTCTGTACTATCTCGTTATTTCCTGGTAGTAAAATTGGGTGTATGAAATCTTTTTCTTCTCCACTGTATTCTAGTCTAGTTTTCACTTTAATCAATTCCTCTTCTTCTGTAGTTATAAGCTTCTTATCAATATTATTCTTGTCTGTATAGCTTTCTTTTTGTATTAGTTTAAATAAAGTTTCTTCAGCATGCTTGTACTCTTCAAAAACCTATATATTTAGAGCTTATATTATACATTTTCCTAGTTGTAGGACACAGTCTTAGTATTCTTGCAACAAGCCTTATTATCTTGCTATATTGACTGAAGTACAATAATCTACTGCTGAAGTTGTCTGTAATTATCTCCACATTGACGGCTATGGTTTTATTCTGTTCACCGCTAATGATTTCTTCATATTTTCTAGTATTATTACTGATCATAGATTTTGGCCAGTTTTCTTCTTTCAGGTACAACCATTGAGGACCTGTCCACCATCGTGTATCCCGTAGAGTCTTAGGGTTGCAGCCGCGTGAAGGTAAGTCTGCAGGATTATGAATACCAGGTAAGTGGTTCCAGTTACTTCTATCTGTGATAGCGCAGATTTCTTTTACTCTATTTGTTACAAATGCTTTCCAGGTATCTTGTCTCTATAGCCACGCCAGCACCACTGCCGAATCCGTCCAACAATACACTTTGTAGTGCTTGCTTGCCTTGAGCAGACCTGATGTTACAACTTCTTTGTATAATCTTCTTCTGTGGGAGGATAACTTTCTACCAAAATTCTTGCTTTGCTGTCCTGCGTCATCGCCTGTGTTAGGTACTGAAATTTAGTTTCCGCATCCATATTTTTCTCCTCATGTATTTTCTTGAACTGACCCCAAAATGCCAGCCACGACTTGGGGTTGTCATCGAATTTGCGAATCTCTAATTTGGGTAGGTTGAGATTATGTCTTTTGATTCCAGTTTCCTGTTTCATAAAATCATCCGTACTATTCATGTTCCGCAGCCGTGTCTTTACTTTTAGCCACTTGCGTCGCAATGTGTCGCATTCGTCACATTCTTTTTCATAACCTGTCTGATCGAATGTTTGGGAGCTTAGCAACTCATCTTGTATTGACTTGTCTATTAATGCCAGCTTATCCATCTTTTCGGTTAGAAAGTCAAGGTCTACCTGAGATTCTGCTGTTGCCTCGTGGCGATTAAAGACACGCCGTATTTGTTCGCGTTCACGTTTCAGTTTTTCGAGATCCATCGTTTAACGTTGTTTGTCAAATCTCACGGTCGCCACTTTGTGATGTTTCTAAAAGGAATTACCCCTTTTCGCAGGTTTCATAAAAAACAACCTTTCCGTTTTCATTCATTTATTAGATCTGTCTCGTCACATAACCTACAAATTACATGCTGTCAAAAATCAGGGTGCGTTCACATAAAGCCGCGTTCTATTCCATAACACTATGAGCTCTTATAGCAGGGCAGAAGGTTCCAGTGTGAGAGAGAGATCGCGTTTTACTATTAGGAAAGCTAAAAACAAACCGCATACTTGGAGAACTTGGAGAAATGTAAAATTAGAGAACCCTTGTTCCCTGACACAAAAAAAAAAAAATGGACTCGTTTAAGATAGGATATAATTAATAAATAATAAAATATAAGTAAAGCCTTTTATTTCCGATTTTTACAATGTTTCTAAAAAAGTTTAAAATAAGTTTGTTTAAAATTATAAAGTTTAAAATATTTAAATAAGGTGCCGTTTGGCGTACGGAACCCTAAAAATTATGAGGAGAATTTTGAAATAAGGGAATAATTCGAAATTAACGCGGATTACAGCGCGAGCACTGAAGGAAAATAGTAAGTAATAAAACATTGTCCTTATATTATCAAAATAATAGTCACTGTATATCAGAAATTAATTACTATAGTGAAGTGTTTTGCTATTGCAACGAATTAAATAAAATAAAACCGACTGTTAATAATATTAAAATGTTAAGTTCAGTTATATGTTTAGTTTTGTTAATATTAAAAGCTGAAGCAATGGAAGCAGATATTGGTAAGTACAAAATATAGTTACAACTACTTATGTAAGGGTGCGAACAGACCTTGGTAAAAGTTGTTCAAGGTTGATTTGGAAAATTTGACAGTTTCGGGTGGCTTGACCTGCTGGCGTCTGTACCTTTTTTTTTTAATAAATAAATAAATGTTCACCTTTTTGACAAGTTTTCTATAGGTATTTCTTCTTTATAGAACAATTCTTTACAACTTGTTCTAGTTGCGAAAATATTACTCACAACATGTAGAAAACATGTTTTATACCTTGGTGTAAACCATTGGTTAGGAATGCAATATTTGTACCTACACAGATTGAATTATTAATAACACTATGTTGGTTTTTCCAACAGGAGCAGTTATTATAACTGCAAACAGCCGAAATTTGACTTATGTGACGACTGACCTGTCAGTTAACTACTGTGGAGAGGCCAGCTACACTTATGAAGACGGCGAGGACTTGTATTTTACCTGTGAGAAAGCACATGTTGAATATCTTCATTTGCCTTCGGACTCTTTGCGCTTGGAATATTATAATGCAAAAGGTAGGTACACAAGAGAATTAATTGATAATTATCACACTAATATTAAAAACCGGGCAAGAGCGAGTCGGACTCGCGCACCGAGGGTTCCGTTCCGATTTCTGAAAAAGTGTGCTATTTAGAGACATCGTTTTATTTTTCCTGTACCTAATCTTTACATAAACTTTTATCACATAGAATATTTTCAGATTTTTCTCTTTGCAAACTTCGGAGAAAAGGGGGGGGGGGGGGAACGGTATTTTTTTTACGGCGGCATAAAAAAAAAAATATGTTTGAGAATGTGTAAACAGCGCTCTTTCATATGATACCCCACATGACCTAGTAGCTCCACTTTGAATTTTTAAGACCCCTTTCACCCCATGTTGCAAAAAAAAAATACATATATTTTTATTTCTTTCTTATTTGCAAAATAGTTGGGTAAACGTCATCTAAAACTGTTCCAAATTTCAAGTTGATAGCACTAGTAGTTCTTGAGATATCCAGCTGTGACAGACAGACAGACAGACTGAGTCACACCATAAGGGTTCCTTTTTTACCATTTTGGTACGGAACCCTAAAAACTGAAAGTTTGTGAGTGGGTGTGTGTGTGTTTGTATCAGGCTAATTACAAACAATAAATAGTTAACCACAAAATTGTCAATTTGCTAATAACAAGCAACAAATATATAACATATCGATTAATTTAAGCTGAACAGCATTTAAAGTTTAAGTAGTTTAGTTTTATTGATTAGTAACAATATTTCACTTAACGCCGCCAAACCCGTAGGGATATCGGGATGAAAAGAATCCTATATGCTAATCCAGGCTATAAACTATCTGTGTGCCAAATTTTATCTAAATCGGTTCATCTGTTTGAGCGTGAAGAAGTAACAAACATAGGTACAAACACACCCCCTCACTTTCGACTTCATAATAAAGGGTCTTTCAACAAGGACGGGTCGATGTTGAATTTAAATAAAACAAGCTGTATGTGAGATATATTAAAGAAATTATTTTTTTATTTGAAAGGCTCATTTATGCCATTATTTATGAAATATGACAGGCGGCGTCATTGGTCCGCACTTTTTCAAAAACGATGACGGCGAGGCCATTACTGTCAACGGCGAGCGCTAAAGATCAATGAATAACAATTTATTGGTGACGTGAATTGGTCACAAAGATCGTGCGATTTGACCCCGCTATACATTTTCTTGTGGGGTTTTCTCAAGTCGCAGGTCTAAGCCAATAATCCGCAATCAACCGATGCCCTGAAAGTCAACATTACGCAGGCCATCGCTCAGATTCATGCAGTAGCCGGATCTATGCAGTAGAGTAATTGAAAGTTGGACCTCTCGGATCCGTGCCAAAGTTCGAAGCCGCGGTGGACATTTAAACGATGTCATATTTCATAAATAATGGCATAAATGGCCCCTTAAAATAAAAAAAATAATTTCTTTAATATCTTACATACCTACAGCTTGTTTTATTTAATTTCAGCATCGACCCGTCCTTGTTGAAAGACCCTTTATAAGTCTGATAGTGGTAGATTTTCATAATAATTACCTACTATTCATATACAGGGTGGAATCTTTCAGCGGGGCAGTAAGGGGAAGTACCTTATCCGTTGCAGCTACACGAAAATGGTCTTAGTAGACTATGCATAATTTTTTATGGAATTTTGATCCCCAATCACAGATTTAAAAAAAAAATTACAGTTAGCAAGAAAATAGCCATTCTACACAAAAACATTGTTTGATGCCAATCGATCCTGTTTCTAATACTGATCAAAAACTTCTTTGGGACCAACCATCATTGGAGTAGGTACTCAAAAAGTCACATAACATCATCAAGTTATGTTAGTTAATAATAAAAATAGAAAATTAATACGCCTTCTTTTTGATTTGTAAAATTCTACGTGATCATTTGTCTTTTATTTATTTTTAGGGTTCCGTACCTCAAAAGGAAAAAACGGAACCCTTATAGGATCACTTGTTTGTCCGTCTGTCTGTCTGTCAGTCTGTCAAGACCCTTTTTCTCAGGAACGCGTGAAGGTATCAAGTTGAAATTAATATCACGTACGCAAGTCTGTGGCCCCTTGGAGTCCTAAGAAACTCAAGCTTCTAAGTCAATGCATTAAAAACATACGGCCATTTATGCGACATATTTTCACACCCGCAAGTAAATCAAAACCTATAGGGTACTTCCCGTTGTTCTAGAATCATGAAATTTTGCATGAAGCAAGGTCATACAACACAAGTAAAGGAAAAAATCCGAAAATTGTGAATTTGTAATTTTATGACTTACAATTTTTTTATTTGGTATCCAATGTTAAATTTGTTTTTAGGATTAATTCTTTTCAACTACGGAACCCTTCATTGTGCATGGTCCGACACGCACTTGGCCGGTTTTTTTTTGAAAATCTGTGAATGTGGATCAAAATTCCATAAAAAATTATGGATAGTCTTCTAAGACCATTTTCGCGTAGCTCCAACGGATAAGGTACTTCCCCTTACTGCCCCGCTGAAATATTCCACTCTGTATACTATACTTATATACCTACACAAACGTAATAATGTAAATACTTACATAATTTAAACACCCAATTAAATACTTTTTATAATCTATAATCTATAATAATATATAATTAATTAAATTGCAACTATTAAGTACTTGGAAGGAAGGAAGGAAGGAAGGAAATACGTTTATTTGCGGTAAACATGACGCAAAGCACAACAAAATAAAATAACAATTTGTAAAACAAGTTTGGGGAAAATATGCGTCACATCTACGCAAAACGGCTACCGCTCAGCATAATGCCGCGACCCCATGCGAAACGGAGCCCCAGCGCTGGTTTTCAGCGATAGATACTTGCCCTCTTCCTCTCTCCTTTTTGCTGTGCCCGACAGGGTCCATATTGGTGCTATACTGTATTACACCATCTATCTATTTTACATATGGAATGCAATAAACGATTGAGTATTGAGTGTATATTTAGTGTCTAAGCTTTTATTTAGTGTCCCGGTGTCTGTCAGTCTGTCTGGAATCGAATCTTGCTAGTTAATTTTGACCCACTTCCCGGTCTCCAATTGAGCTGAAAGTTTACATGCCTAAGTAAATCGGGTGACAGTGAAATATTATTATGATATGGAGCTGATCTGATGATGGAGCCGGAAGGTGGTCATGGGAACTCAGTAATAAAACGACGCAACCCTATCGAGTTTGGGTTCGTTTGATTCGTCTTGACAATGACTCTGGTCCTAGATGATCTCTGTATAGACTAATAAAAGCGTGTTTTTTCACGATCGCTCTCACGAAATGACCTTTCAGGAATTCTTCTATTTCAAACTAAGCCTCGAGTAACACCACACATTTTCCGTTCTGTCTTGAAGTCAAACAATGATAAGTATTATTTGGACTGTATACGCGCCGCCGGAGATAACGAAAGAAAATATATTTATAGAACTACCTTCTATATGAAAAAACCAGATTTACATGGTGGTAAGTAATTTAAATGGATTAGAGGAAATGATAATAAGGGCCTATTTCACGATGTCCGAATAGCCGCTACTCACCGAATAAATCCAAAAATGGAACAGAATTTGTATGAAATTATCTGCCAAGTAACATAGGAACTTAATCTTATCTCTCTCTCTCTTCTTCTTTAACTTAATCGTAGGTGGTGAAACACGCCCTTAGGATTATAAATAACACTGCTTTACTTACTTAGGTATATCTAAGTACCAAGCCATTTTACCACCCGGTATAAAAGACTGCATCAGAGGCATGTCATTGAGTAAGCCGACGTTCGCACGGACGTAAAAATAACGCGGCGGGATTTTATGATGCACTGTATTTTCAACTCTCGGTGTTGAGCCGAGCTTCGAGAATCCAACCTAACAACAACGATATTTATACGTCCGGTCCGTGCGAACGTCGGCTAATTCGTTAAAACTTAAGTGCCATGTTATCCCGTGTCCTAACCAAAGCGACCGGTCACGCGAATGCACGGTCGTCGCGTTCATAATATAGCGATGTTGACTAAACATTTTTTTGTCGGTCATGTAGGTACTCGTAGGTTTTAAAAAAACATTGGACACGTATTTTTTCTTTTTTTTTTACGTTATCAAAAGATTACGGCGATACATGTAGTTAAAATGTGGCATGACGTCACGCCTTGCTAGATTTTATACGTAGTTTGTTATAGTTGTGACGTAGCGAACCCCCCCTCCCCAACATTAATGCGTTTTCTCTAAGTAATTTTTCATTAATATTATTAAAGAAAAATTACTTACAACAAACACAACATAACAAACTACGTATAAAATCTGGCAAGGAGTAACGTGACGTCATGCCACATTTTAACTCAATGTATCGCCGTAATCTTTTGATAACGTAAAAAAAAAAGAAAAAATACGTGTCTAATATTTTTTTATTGTCTGACTGACGGACTAAATAGAATTTCTTTTTTTTTCCCCAAGGAACATCCCTGTTATTGTCACTCATTTGTGCGGAAAACCTGAGGGCGCTATCTGACGGCGCGACAACGCGTTCGGGTTCGCCAATTAAAATGAACGTGACGATCGCTTTGGTTAGGACTTAGGACCAAAGCAAATTCGGAACTCGGAAATTATACTTGGACTTTTAATCGTATTCAGTAACTTGAAAGTTGGAAGCAAAACAATATTTTTTTAAATTAGTTATCGTTTATATTATATGGTATAAATGAATATTTAAACGTGTTTCAATTAAAACTATAAATAAACACATCAAAGTAGTTTCGCTAATTCTTTTTTCATCTCATTTCCTTTTTAACCGACGAAAAAAAATGAGGAGGTTCTCAAGTCAACACGTAATTTTTCTTGTACTGTCAGGAACTTATCCCTTCAACTGTCAAGTTAGTAAATACGATTAAAAGTCCAATTAAGGCGTGAGTGACTACGATTTGAAACGGCACACAACCGTGTAATCTATTGTCACCATTAGCTGTCTTGAAATAAGGTCGAAAATTTAAAATAATATATAGAATGTGCATTTATTTTCCCGGTTGTCTTTAGATTATTCAGAATATACTCAATAAATTAAATAATTGTCCGGTTAAAGTTTTAAAAAAATGCTAATTCTATTAAATTCTTAAAAAAAAGAATGTCGTTATCCCTGAAAATACAGAAATGTTCGACGCCATAGATTATTTTTGTGGAGCAACTTCCAAATTTTTTTATTTGGAATATCAAACAATTTTTTACTATTTTATTCGGTTAACATTTTTCTTTAAACTCTTCTCAGTCCACTGTATTTTTTGCGTCGGATAGTTTCATTGCGTTACGTCATACTCGACAATCCAAGAAACCAATTTTTGTGAACATTGAGCTAAGACCGCGCCTTAAATACATAATTATTATCACGATTGATGGAACGACACGAATATTTTGTATGGCTTATCACAAAAAAAGTTACAATTTTTTTTTTTTTTTTACAGATTCAGACCAACAGGCAATGATATTGTCCGTGAATGGTCAAAAATTGACTGTTATTACAAACAGCAAGTCATCATATTATTATAATGATTACTTGTACAGGTTTATAGATGGAGAGGTACTGAATGTTACATATCGAAAATCCGACAAAAATATGAGAGGTTTAATTTTCTACAGTTATGATGAAGCAATTGCAAATTATATAAGACCGGGTGAGTCAATGATATTATAAGGCTTGTGTTTAAACGCCTACCAGAAAATTACCTATTTTACTACCAAAAAATTCAAAATACCTGCCAGAATGGATAATAAATGCTTACCAAAATTAAAACCATTTTATTGTGAAATTATAACTTTAGAAAACTGTGACTGTGAACTTTATTTAGTAAATTAATCATAATAAATTATCCTGTCTTCGTCTCAATCTGCCTAGCCTTTTCCCAACTATGTTGGGGTCGGCTTCCAGTCTAACCGGATGCAGCTGAATACCAGTATTTTAAATGGAGCGACTGCCTGTCTGACCTCCACAACCCAGTAACTGGGTAATACGATACCCCTTGGTAAGACTGGTTGTCAGACTTTCGGGCTTCTGACGACCCGTAACGACTGTCAAAGATCCACGAATAACAGCCGGGACCAACGGCTTAACGTGCTTTCCGAGGCACGGAGGAATCTCGATATGTAAAGATGGTCACCAATCCACTGACCAACCCCGGCAAGGGATCCGTGCGGCTGCTATTACTTAGCCACGAGCTCCTCTTATTCTCCGATTATCCTGTCTTCGTCTACTAGATTTAAATCTTACAATGTAGTAGCCTGCCACGCTTCGATCACGTCGCACAAGTCTTTGGATTCCCAAACTATTTTGGGCAAGAGACCCCTTTTCCAAAATGAACTGATACCTCAGACCCCCTTGGCCAAATTACTTTAAAAATCCTATCTCCAGTTTTTGAAAACACGCCTGAAAGACTTGTACCTACGCTCGAACACCATTATCTTGTACGAACTTGTCCACGCTTATTGACTTGTTGAGTTTTTTAAAAGTACAACAATAAATACTTCCTTCTAAAATATTACTCATTCTTATGACAAGGTGGAAAGTACACGTAACACAGAATAGTAATAATAGTAGTATCTTGAAAGTTTCAAATAAGAACTTGTGTTAATTAATAGCAGTCGATTTTTAGATCTCGTCGACCCCAGAATCAGTTTTCGTTTATTTCGTCCCCTGGGAAACCACCACTTTGGGAATCCCTGCTTTAGAGTATAAGAAAGAGAAAAAACATTGTCTCCCTCTAATGCACCTTGTGGCGCGCCGTCCAGGCGATAGCAAGGTGCATTAGAGGGAGAGATAAAACAACTGTACACGATGGAAACACGATTTGATAAAGTTGGCTCGATAGAATAAATTCGCAAAGTTACCTCTTTTCGAGTAATTTTTTCCTCTATTTCCTTACTTTTTTTAAGTATATAAATACGTAATTTTTAGATGATCAAACGAACTTACCTGAAGTGAAGTTCGATCTTAACCCCTCAAGTGTCGAATGCACCCCATGTGTGCATAAGAAAAACCCTTTTTTTGTTAGGTATATAAGCTTATATCACATATATATAAATGTAAAAAAAAACATCATCCGATGGAAAACCAATCATCATCATTAGTTGTGAACCTATGGAGTTCGTAGCTAACCCCCCCTCCCCCCCCGCGTGTGAAATGCACCCAAAGT
The DNA here is from genome assembly GCA_905163495.3 of Cosmia trapezina. Taxonomy (NCBI): domain Eukaryota; kingdom Metazoa; phylum Arthropoda; class Insecta; order Lepidoptera; family Noctuidae; genus Cosmia; species Cosmia trapezina. Next base: position 9,881,767 of record LR991049.1, read on the forward strand.
GTGCAAAAGGACAAAACTTTACATAATCACTACATAGTATAAAACAAAGTCCCTTCCCGGTGTCTGTCTGTCCCTATGTATGCTAATATGCTTAGATCTTTAAAACTACGCCACGGATTTTGATGCGGTTTTTTCTAATAGATAGAGTGATTCAAGAGGAAGGTTTATATGTATAATAAACGCGGGCGCAGCCGCGGGCAAAAGCTAGTAGGTATATAAGCTTAGATCACATATATATAAACGTAAAAAAACATCATCCGATGGAAAACATATCATCATCAGTAGTTGTGAACCTATGGGGTTCGCAACTAACCCCCAACCCTCCCCACTCGCTGGGGTTTTGGGTCTAAAATTAGCCAAACTCAGACACTTGAGGGGTTAATTATCCTGTCTTCGTCTACTAGATTTAAATCTTACAATGTAGTAGCCTGCCTACGCTTCGATCCCGTCGCACAAGTCTTTAGAGTATAAGTCAGAGAAAAAATATAAGGTGCATTAGAGGGAGACAATATCAATATCAAAGCAGGTGAGCCATACTTGTAGATGGAATGCGTATAGACACGCGCTCTTGTGTGTGTACCTGCAGGTAGCGCGCTCCCGAGCTTACGCACACAAAGCCAATGTGCATGTAACATTTACATATACAAGTGTGGCTCGCCCGCTTTCGTGAGATAAAACAACTGTATCTGTCTAGTAACTATACATGATGTAAGTGTAAACAGTGGCTATCTTTTAAGGGGTTATTGTACTCATCATTATGAACAACTTTTACTGTAGGACCAAACCTGAAAACGCGAAAAAACACTTAGACCCTGTATATCCCCAAATACCAATATATTTCCCTAGATTTTAATTTATTTAATTGTTTACTACTTCAAACAACGGTTATAAAAACATGTTTGTCTATAAAAAGGTCGGTGCCCCATTAATGTAATGACACATAATAAATTAATAGTATATTATGCAATTAGTGAATAAAGGACGGATTTAAAGCGAGGGTCATAGATGAATCACGAGCTAGTGAAGGATTCTAACGATTGAATCACGACCGTAGGGAGTGATTCATGATGATTGAATCACGAGCGTAGCGAGTGATTCAAGTGTTAGAATCCTGAGCGACGAGAGTGATTCATGACCCTCGATATAAATCCGTTTTATTCAAGAGTTGCATACTATACTTTATACCATGACTACGAGAAAAAGAAAGATTTAAGTGAAAATAGACATAATAATATAATGAAGAAAAAAGAATGTTAAATTGGCTTTGATGAAACCAGCCGTGATTTTTTGGTTACCTAGCAAGTTTTCCACTATATCGGCCGGCTCTTTCATAAACTCAGGTGTTAACACATCTTCATCACTAGAATGCATTTTTAATCAATTAGAACAACACTAAACAAACACAAAATTAAAGATTAAAGTAACACTAAACTTTGTGTTCGTACAACTTACAGTATTCAAAATAGCGCCAATTTACTAAGGACAGCAAAGAACACAAAACAGTTTTTATTCTAATGCTAAACTTCTTGTCGAAAATGTCGACCAATCAAATTGAATTTAGAACACATCAATATAGGTCGAATACACAGATTACACTTACACTAGATACGGCAAGCCATCCGACCAAGCGTGCCCTGCATGTTCGACAGTTCGTACTAAAAAAAGTCTGTTAGCTCAGTGACTAAGCGATTGAAACAATTCGGTTTACTTTGAGCACATCACTAAATGGCTGGTGTGAACGATAACGTAGGTATAAAAAAGATGACACATTCGGTTTTCATACTATCTAATAACATGCCGTATCTAGCCTAGCAACTCTAAATCTGTGCTCGAATACATTGGTGTGTTCCATTTTCAAACATCAAAACAGTGAGTAAAAGTGCTTTTTATTCACTGTTTTCAGTGAATAAAATAAGCTTTTTAGAGGGGGAATGGTATAAAAGTATTTATCTATTGTAACGCAAGCCCAAGCATCTGCTTTAAACTATGCGCAAAAAGTAATAGACTAATGTTTTCAGTGGTCCGTCCGTTGGAAGGATATATCTCACTAAATGTATCTGCAACAATTAATATACATAGAAAAAAACTTACTTTTCGTATCAACAACTCTGATGTACAAAAAATAAATGCGAGGCTATTATTCTTGTCTGATATTTTTGAAAATGGTATGTATGTTAATGTAACTAAAATCAGTTTTTTCCAAAGTCATATATTGTTAGGTCTTTACCTATGAAATTGTCGATTTTTGATACCGGCTAGTGTGAAGATCGTTAAAGTCTTTCATTCTCTTAGAATTCCAAATTCAAATTAATTTTATAATATAGCACGACATTTAAAAAAAAAATCAGTTGTTCATTTGTTTTCCCGCCAGTGGATTTTTCTTTGCTATCGATGTTTCTTGGCACCATGGAAAATTCGAAATAGCGCGGTATTTTCGAATACAAGTTCCGTCGTGGCACCAACGCAGCATAGACAGCACGCAATATTAACCACGTGTATGGACAAGGTAAGTACTGCAAGTGATCGCACGGTACGTTTTTGGTTTGATCGCTTCCGTTCTGGAAATTTTGATCTCAACAATGAGCCCCGGGGAAAAATTTCAAATCCAACTAGATTATGAAAAACGCCTATAATTTAAGGCATTCGTCGATTTCCGTCCCCAGGATTTCTATTGCAGAGGCATCAATAAACTTTCATTAAAATGGCAAAAGTGCACCTACAATATTTCTTTAAAAAAAAAATTGTAAAATCCGTGGTAAAACGGCAAGTTCATAGAATCATAGGTAAAGACCTAATATTTGATTGCAAACATTTTTTTTTTTTACAAATTAAGTAGGTACCTACAACGTAGATAACTACCTATTATTTTCAGGTGTTCATATACGCGGCCTCCCTCGACATAACATCCTATACCAGTACACAAATGATTTAAATAAATGGACTCTTGAATATCAATATTCTGTAAATGATACTCTTAACGTAACTTGTGTATCCAAAGGTCCAACCTTCAATGAAAATCAGAGGTTTCAGTGGGAATTCAATGGTTGGTATTTATTTAATTATCTCCTTTATAAGTTATTAGCTGCACCCCGCGTAGACCGTGATAAAAAGTAGCCTATGTGTTAATCCATGGTATAAGCTATGTACGTACCAAATTTCATTCAAATCGGTCTAGCCGTTTGAGCGTGAAGAAGTAACAAACATACAAACACACTCACAAACTTTCACCTTTATAATATTACTAGCTGCGCCCCGCGGTTTCACCCGCATAAACCGGGATCAAAGTAGCCTATGTGTTAATCCAGGGTATAAGCTATCTACGTACCAAATTTCATCCAAATCGGTCCAGCCGTTTGAGCGTGAAGAAGTAACAAACATACACACACACACACACACACACTCACAAACTTTCGCCTTTATAATATTAGTGTGATAGTGTGATGTGATAATTAATGTGCTTAACTCCAGCTTCCTCAAGTGATAAAGCAGATATTTAGCTGCCACAAAAACTTCGTCAATATGAGTCGTTTAGTGTGTGTTAGCTGGAGTGACGTCACCCCAGCTTCCTCATTCAGGACAGGCAAATAAATTACAGAATGTTTCCACTTTTCCACAAGGCGGTTGCTGGTCTATAATCATCAACTGCCAAGCCTTTTCCCAACTATGGTGCGGTTGGCTTCCAGTCTAACCCGATGCAGCTGAATACCAGTATTTTACATGGAGCGACTGTCTGTCTGATCTCCACAACCTAGGTACCGGGTAATACGATACCCCTTGGTAAGACTGGTTGTCATACTTTCGGGTTTCTGAAGACACGTAACGACTCTCAAAGATCTACGAATGGCAGCCGGGACCAACGGCTTAACGTGCTTTCCGAGGCACTTAGGGGTCTTGGTATGTAAAAATGGTCACCCATCCACGGACCGACCACGGCAAGCGTTGTTAATTGAAAAAAAAAACCAAGTCATCTATTGTTCTAAAACAAAAATTTGTAATCTACCCTAGACTTACTCACTTTAAGAAACAGTCATCAGTTTCTTGTCCGTTCATAGAAATATTTTGTGTACAAGCCGTGTATAAGTGGCTAGGCGCCCCGTCGCGCGCCGACAAAAAGTCTCAAGGACAGTCGAACAATCCTAATGACCCCACGCGGTAGGCTAGGTTTATCCTTTTATTAATTTTCCACATTTTTCTAGGAGAAACCTCCATCTCTGCAGCATTGTTGCTACCTACATTAATTATTGTTTCTAATAAAACGTTTACGAAGATTTTGGATGCCACACACAACGGAAAAACAATCAACTGTGTTTATATTCCAAACTCTTATCACAAAACAGAAAAAGTTGAGATCATCCTCCGCTTAAAACCGGGAACAAAATCTGGTGAAATAATTTCAAGTAAGTGACCTTTATTTCGATCAAACACAATACATTATCAGCTCGGCACAGGATCGGCATCACCTCACCTCGTCAGATCGTCGTCAACCAGCACCCAATAGTATATTTAACACACTTTGTATAACAATATAAGGTTGAGTCCTAACCAAGCGTGTTAAGTACGCGATCGTGGCGCTCTATCTATCAGCAATTCAACTCCATAACATTCGAATTTCGCGGGCTACCTTAGCACATCCTCCTTAACCATGAAATAAACCAAGACTTCAAGCAATTTAATGATAGATAACACTGAGTTCTATAAATTCATATTGCTGGTATTTTTTTAAATAGGATCTGCAACTTTTTTAATACTTTTTTCACAAAATACTCACAAAATATGTAAGAAACTGAAGAACTAAACGTCAATCTGTCAAAATTAAAAATTCCCTAAGTCTTCTGAGTTTTTAAACAAAATTTTCCCACTTTTCCTTTAAAGTTTTCAAACATTTTCTTTCATAAAAACAAAAAGGAATTAGCCAAATAGGTGCCACCGTTCTGAAGCTGATGCGCTTACATTATATTCAGCAATTGATTTTTAGAGTTCCGTACCTCAGAAGGAAAAACGGAACCCTTATATGATCACTTCGTTGTCCGTCTGTCTGTCTGTCAGGGCCCTTTTTCTCAGAACGCGTGGAGGTATCAAGTTGCCATTAATATGAAATACGTAAGTTTTTGATCCCTTGGAGTTCTAAAATAATCAAGTTTCTAAGTCGACGTACTTAATAAAAAAAAATCGGCCATTTATCCGACTTCATTTGATACTCGCAAGTAAATTGCAAGTTGACACATTTGCAATTCTATCACATAAAAAAAAAAATTGGGATTACAATGTTAACTTAGCTCTTGGGATAAATTCATTCTAACTACGGAAACCTTCATCGTGCATGGTCCGACACGCACTTAGCGGGTTTTTTTTTTAAATAAGAACAATTTTATTTCAGGTAAAACACTGTCTAATGTAAATATATCTGCCAAGTCTTCACCGCTAATCCTAGGCAGTTGTATAGGAGCTGTGCTCATCATCCTAGGTCTGACTGGCTTAGCTTGGTGGTACGTGAGGACTAGGAATGCTAGACGCAATAGTGAGGTACGTAACTCATTATTGTGCTGCCAGGATCTCTTGGATCTTGAATGACGTTGACAGGGGGCGTTAATGCCCTGGCCTGGGTGGCGGGAATCATTAGCCGATTCCTGGCCACCGTAGGCGCGGCCTTGCGGATGGCGAGCAATGGGCAGCTCGCCGTCCGGTAAGCACCAGGGGGTCTACTCCAGCACGAAGTCCGTAGTTTCGGCCTTCGTCACAGGCGTTTCCTACTCAGTATCACCTACGGATAGATGATTGGTTCGGGGCCCGAACGAAATATGAATTCATTTATTCATTTAAATAATGCATATTTACAGTTAGGCTTAAACTAAAATGGTAGGTATATAATAATGGGATTTACCTGAACTAGGATAAACCTGTATCTCAGGTATCATAAGTGCAAATTAGTTTACATAAATATTTCCTAAGATTGATGAAAATACATAAATAATGAATAACATAACAGACTAATGAAATGAAAACATTGAATTAAAAATAATATTTAACTTAAAACAAGCAGTAACTTTTCTGTGTCGTCATAAGACAATTTTTGTAACCAAGTTTTAATTACATTTTTGCAATGTACCGTGTTTAATGCAGACATAGACAAAATTGCGTTTACTTTATTGTAAAGAAATGGTCCTAAGAATATAAAAAATCTATACATAAAAGAATGCCTTAATCTATAATTATCCATACAGATATCTTTACGTCTTTTATCAGTGACAACTCTATTGTAAGGCAATTTAGAGTGCTGTTTTAATAAAGTATTCATAATAAATAACTGCCGCACTGTCAGAACATTGCAAGATTGATAAAAGTTGGGTCGGGAATAGGATAGGCCGGAATGTGGATACTTTCAATACAGCTCTTTGAGCGCGCTCCAATGGTAGCAAAACTGTTTTAGCCGCTCCTCCCCATGAGGTAATGCAATATGTAATGATCGAATGACACAAAGCATAATATACCTGTTTTATCACCTTAGAGTCGGCAAAAGGACGAATTTTCTTGAAAATTAACATCAATTTACGGACTCTACTGCATAATAGGTCAATGTGCTTTTTAAATGTAAGAGTAGCATCTATAATTACTCCAAGATATTTAATAGTTTTCGTATTAATGATAATTGGGCAATTACATTTCGAGTTTGCAGCTGTGTTACAAACATGTGCATGAATATCTGGAATTATTATAGATGGCTTTGAGTTGCGTAAGGAAAAGCGTATGTATTTAGTTTTGTCAGCATTAAATGTCAATAAGTTATGTTGTAACCATCGATTAACTATATTGAAACCTTGCTGTGCACATAACCAAACTTCATGTAATGTATTTGCGGAGAACAGGAGTACAGTATCATCAGCATATGATATTATTTTACCCGAATTTAGATTGAGACTGCAGAGGTCATTTATATAAATAAGAAATAAGGTTGGACCTAATATACTTCCTTGCGGGACCCCAAAAGAAGTATTTTTTAGTTCTGAGCTGGTAAAATTATCATTTTTCAAACATTGACAGCGGTTATTTAGATAGTCTGCAAAAAGATTAAGCTGCTTTCCTCGAATACCTATTTTCTCGAGCTTATTCAACAAGATAGGAACAGATACGGTATCAAAAGCTTTTGCTAGGTCAAGAAAAATACCAATTGTATGATTGCCTTTGTCTAGTTCTTGAGATATATAATCGGTCATATCTTGTACAGCATCAGTTGTGGATAATTTTGGTCTAAAACCAAATTGTTTATCCGAGAGGATGGCTTTAGACTCTAAATACTTCATTAACCTATTGTTAATTAACTTTTCTAGTATTTTAGATGTAGATGATAGTATTGAAATAGGTCGGTAATTTGAAGCTACTGTTTTGTCACCTGCTTTATGCACTGGGACAACTAAAGCTTTTTTCAGATAGTCGGGAAAAATGCCTTCAGAGAGGCAAATTTGGAAAATATGAGTTAATGGCGGAACCAAAATTTGCCTGAATTTCCTTAACACACTATTTGAGATACCGTCCCATCCAACCGCACAGACTTCTTTCAGCCCCATAATAACCCTTTCGACTTCGGTTTTGTCTGTGTTCAATAAAACAATAGTATATTATGCAATTAGTGAATAAAGGACGGATTTAAAGCGAGGGCCATAGATGAATCACGAGCTAGTGAAGGATTCTAACGATTGAATCACGACCGTAGGGAGTGATTCATGATGATTGAATCACGAGCGTAGCGAGTGTTGAAATCCTGAGCGACGCGAGTGATTCATGGCCCTCGATATAAATCCGTTTTATTCAAGAGTTGCATACTATACTTTATACCATGACTACGAGAAAAAGAAAGATTTAAGTGAAAATAGACTATAATGAAGAAAAAGGAAAGTTAAATTGGCTTTGATGTAAACCAGCCGTGATTTTTTTGGGTAGCAAGTTTTCCACTATATCGGCCGGTCTCTCTTTCATAAACTCAGGTGTTAACACATCTTCATCACTAGAATGCATTTTTAATCGATTAGAACAACACTAAACAAACACAAAATTAAAGTAACACTAAACTTTGTGTTCGTACAACTTACCGTATTCAAAATAGCGCCAATTTACTAACGACAGCAAAGAACACAAAACAGTTTTTATTCTAATGCTAAACTCCTTGTCGAAAATTTCGACCAATCAAATTGAATTTAGAACACATCAATATAGGTCGAATACAAAGATTACACTTTCACTAGATACGGCAAGCCACGACCAAGCGTGCCCTGCATGTTCGACTGTTCGTACTAAAAAAAGTCTGTTATATCAGTGACGTTTAGCGATTGAAACAATTCTGTTTACTTTGAGCACATCACTAAATGGCTGGGGTGAAGTTATCGTAGGTATAAAAAAGATGAGACGTTCGGTTTTCATACTATCTAATAACATGCCGTATCTAGCCTCTATTGGACCACAGATTTAAGAGTACCTATTACTCTAAATCTGTGGTCCAATACATTGGTGTGTTCCATTTTCAAACATCAAAACAGTGAGTAAAAGTGCTTTTTATTCACTGTTTTCAGTGAATAAAATAAGCTTTTTAGGGGGGGAATGGTATAAATGAAGTTAATTGGCGATTTTCCGATGACACAGTGGCCCTGTTTCCGTGTATGTTGTAATTTGTGTTATAATTACGTTTTATTTGCTCAGCAAGATTTTGACCCACATTAACAAAGTAACTATTGACATGATTTGCTGATGTAAGCGGCGAGGCGTGTAATAATTCTGATGATGATTCATGCTGTTTAGATACAAAAGCTAGATTTTTTTATATGGCCCCACAACTTTTTATTGTCTTTTCCTGATTCTTCAAGTAAATTTCTGTTATACGTATTTTTCAACTTTTTTAGTAGATGGTTACAGAAATATCTGTATCTTTTATATGAAGTTTGTAAAATGGTATTATCTGGAAAGGATTTTGCATGCATGTGAAGTTTATCCCTGTGCTGAATGCATTTTACTATCCATGGTTTTAGGTTATTGTTTTTCTTAGTTAGTTTTATGTTCGAAGTATTATTTACAATAGCATATTGCACTTTATTAATAAAGTAAGGCAGAGAAATGTTCACATCATCAGTTTTGTAAACTGGGTCAAAGTCGATATGATGTAATTCGTATTCAAGGTTTTTCATATTTATTTTAGAAATGGTATTTGCGCACTTAGATCTAGAGGTTTTTACTTTTAAACTAAATAGGACTGCGCTATGATCGGTAACTGTCGGATCTGTTACTAGGGTAATGGATGCAAGGTTAGGTTTAAGCATGGTGTGGTCAAGATCCACTCAAATGTGTTGGAAGCAAATGGGCCGGAAGCAATCCCTTGCATGCGCACATGTTAAGGTAGTCTTTGGCAACTCTATATCACTGTCTTCTGGGTTAATATCTATATTCATATCACCTGTTAGTACTAAATTTTTGTATAAAGTTAGTTTTTGAAGTGCTTCATCCAACGACGCAACAAAATTATCAGTTTGCTTAAAAGCACAAGGCCTATAAATAGCTAGGATAGCAGTATCTAGGCCCACTTTTAGTAATAATCTGCTACAATCTTGTATGGGAGGTTCTTCTACCGATATGTTTAAACTTTGTTTGGCATAAACAACTACACCGTCATTTTGATTATGAACGGTCTTACTACTGAACATTTGGTAACCTGACAGAGATGGAAGGTTCTGTTGCCATTTAGATAGCCAACATTCTGTCAATACAATAATGTCACACTCAAAATCCAGACGTTTCAACAGAATGTGTAGGTTAAGGTTGTCCATGTTTTTATTTATACTGCGAATATTTTGCGTAAGAATAGTAAGCGATTTAGAGGGATCAGGGAGATATTGCTTAACTTTTTCAATCTTGCATGATTTTGCCACTGATATCCCGAGACTACATCAAAATCAGTAAGTAACTTATCCATAATCTTTTTTACTTTAAACTCCTAGTATAAAATTAAAAATGTATAAATTAAAAACTACTTATTGATTAATGCAGATATAAAAGAGTAGGGGCGGCGCTCTTAGGCGCCTTCATTATAATCTATAGAGTTAATGTACCTGCTTTCAGCAATTTTCCTTGCCGGGCATTCCAGATCACCTGTTTTATGGTTGCAGGGTTTTTTGAATCGCAAACAAGTTGCACACTGTGATGGTTCAGCACTCTTAGTACAATCATTTGACTGGTGACCTTGTTGTCCACAATGTCCACACGTGTGGGTAGCCTCCCGACAGGTCCTTGCAGCATGGCCGTACTGTTGGCATTTAAAGCACCTCGTCACAAGTGTGAAGTCCCTAACTGGGCAGGATGTCCAATTTATAAATACTCGATCCTGCTTAATAAGGGCTTTTCTTATGTTGGCAGGTACTTCTAAAATAAAATTGCACGTAGGTCCTTCTTTTTTACCCGACTTGTGACTTAATTTTAAAGAGGCCAGGAAAGAGTCACGAGTCAAATTAGGTATCTTGTCGGATAGGTTTTGTTTATAGATGTAGTCAAAGACTTCTTGGTCAGTAAGGGCTGAGGGTACTCCTATCACTATAATTGTTGGTCTTCTCTTATGGGGCTCTTCCACTTTCAGGCCAGAACTACTTAGCTGTGATGAGTTTCGTAGTTTTTCTATGTCATCCTTTGTTTCGGTGCTGATAATAACTCCTCCGTTTTTGGTTTTACGCAATCCTCTAACGTGCAGTTTCATTTGTTCTGGGCATATAATTTTCTGGACAAGAGATTTAGTGTCGTCACTAGTCTTTAATTTATCATCAGGATAAATTGCGATAGAGCTGAGATTACTGGGGCGCAAGTAATTATTTTTGTTCATCTTTACCATATCAGCAAAAGAAACATTTTCTGCATTTGTTGATTGGGCGCAATTTTCTTTAATGCTGTCTTGGATTGATTTACGGAAGTTATCAAGGCAATCCGCGAGGTCTCGTTTTTCTCTCAATGCTTGTAGTGAGTTTTGTACTTCTCTGGCCTTTTGTTTCAAGTCCTGGTAGAATACTGCCATCTGGGATACGCCATTTCCAACCTTGCGCGATAGGGAATTGATCCTTAGTTTTTATTCGGAGTTCAGTTTTCCATCCTGAGCAATGGTACACACTTCATTCAGGCATTTTTCTATTGAGGTCATCCAGTTACTAATTTCATTAGTGTCCAAAGACTCAATTTTTTCTTCAGCCGCGTGGTGTTGGTCCTGTCTTGGTTTTTGGTGCGATGTAGGAGCCGGTGTCGGTACCGGGGTCGGTGTTGGTGGAGGGCTGCGGCGTATCATCGTGCTCCGATTAAAGGGGCTGCCTTCCATTTTTAACTTTTATTTTATTCAGTCAGTCCATAATTTTAACCTATCACAATGATTATTTTAATTTATAACGCGCTAATACACTAAAACTAGGTCACTGTTTATTCAAGCGTTAATTTATTTTATTGTTATTTTGCATTGATGAGCACGTCTGTATGCTTTGAATGCAAAAAATCAAACTCAAAGTTGCGTTGAATGACAACACGATTGTCCCTACTCCCGATGTGTTTTTGCCCGTCCGAAAAATTTTACTTTTACACTTGTTTTGATGGATCTTTATGTCAGACGGACGGACGAACGGACGGACAGCTTAGGGAGTAGGCCCCCAGGCCCGGGTCGACGGCGCGTTGTGTTCCACGCGCGCCTCAAAGAGATGTCAGCAGAGACGGGGTCCGATAGGGCCGATCCCGCCAGGGTCGCGGGTTGTTCGAAAGAGATACCGTGGCCCTGGCATAGGCAACTGAAGGAACACAGGTGGGTAAAATGAGGTCAGCAAAAGTCTGACACGCCCAATGATTTTTCCCAGAAATGATTTTAATTTTACAGTTGAAAATTGAAGTCATAATTCACCGAACTCAATTTTTTTACTTTAGACCAACATTTTCATAACTTTTTTCACACTCATGAAGCTGATTATTTTATGCATAAAATAACGACTCATATAAATTCAGTTCCAAAAAACAAATCTTGAAAAAGTCTTTTACTTTTTCTTTAAGACATTTTTCATCAAAAGTCGAAAACTATGCGGACTAAAAAAAATAAAAAAAAATGTTTGAGATGTGCAAACAGCGCTCTTTCATGTACCCCTATTCGTAGTGGCCCCACTTCGAATTTTTAAGAACCCCTTTCAGTCCGTTGCAAAAAAAAAAATACATTTTTATTTCTTTCATATTTGCTAACCATCTAAAACTGTTCCTTTCAAGTTGATAGCATTAGTAGTTTTTGAGATATCCAGCTGTGACAGACGGTCAGACAGACTGAGTCGCACCATAAGGGTTCCTTTTTACCATTTTGGTACGGAGTCGGACCCATAAAAACTAATTATTTTTATTTTGAATTTTCAGACTCCTTACGGAGATGCTCTATACCAGATTACCAGTCCAACATCACAGTGTACAAATGAAGGTGAAAATCACTACGACGTGTGTTACAGTGAAATTCCATTAAACAGAGAAACGTTTTATGAAACACCAGGAAGTGTAGAAAGTAATATAGATACTGAACACCATTATTATACAGAAGTAGACCTAACGATGAAACAAAACTAGTCTAGTAGTACCTACTCTATGGTCGGGCTTTTTATTACCTGCAGTAAAATGACACTTCTTATCTGTCATTTGACATTTGACACTTCTTAACTGTCATTGGAGATTAACATCGTCATGAACATTATTATTATAGATTGAATTTTAATTATACAGAAATAAAAATAAAATATATACTAGAACAAAGAACCTAAAACTAAAAACCATAGTAACTAAAATATATTATTAAAAGGAGTCCCTTTAGCCAAGGTTCCGAAGATACTGGCAGCGTTCCCCCTTTGAATAGCTGGACTAATTCTTTGTCCGAGGTAGCTGCCAGCTCTTCGGTCTCCTGTGACGTCGACCAACCTTTTCGTTATTTCCTTAAAAAGCCTTATAGCGGTAGGACCCCACGGACCAAGGGTCTCGACACCGAATGGGACAAAATCATATTCGGAGCCTAGACCCCTGTATTTTGATACTTTAAGCTTTTTCAGCCGCTTCACAAGCCGCACCAGCTCTGATGCTGGTTCCATGTAGATGGGAAGGGGCCAGCGTGTCTGAACAGGTTGCATCAAATACCAGCACCTGGCCCATCTTCCATGGAATCAAACTCATACCATCCGGTCTCTTGCCATCGTCTCTTGCAATACCAGTCGGCTCAAGTAGACTTGGCACGTTGACGGTGGCAAGGGACCGGCGTATGATATCGTTAAGTGCGGCATGTCTCGAGAAGCGGCCTGCACTTTTTTGGCATGACAGTCCGTGATGTCCTAGCTTGTCTACATCACTGCCACAGGGACATTTATGAGGAGCGCAGACCGGAACCCCAAGCCGTAGACAGGTTGCGATTCGGAGCGTGTCAGGCTCAAGAAATGTTCAAGAAATGTTGTTGTTGTATGTGTGAGTACTATGTACCTACTCTAAAGCTACCATTTACTGGGTACGTCTTTATTTGACTTGGATGTGCCCTGGCGGCTGAGAGTGTGTCATGCTCACTCTAGTACCTCGCTGATGGTGGCGCGTGTGTTGGATCATTTAACGAATCCATACGTCAGGTTCGTCAACGGGCGCTGTTGGTGGAGGCTGGTCATACCTTAGCTGCCACGGCTTATTTTAATTTTAATTTTGAATTGTTTTTTTTTATTTTTTTAATACGGACGCTTTTAACGTTCATCGTTCTCACATGTATAATTTCAACATGAATGATGTAACCAATATTTTGTAACCATATTTTGATTTAAAAGAGTGTCCGTGGAGTTTCTTGCCCGTTCTTCTCCATGGATCTACGTTTTGGAATGGGCAACTAGCTTCAACTTTCTGACTTACCTACTGACCGACTCTTTGACAATTCAAAAGTGCCTGTAATTGGTTTAATTGAAATAAATGCTTTGAGTTTGAGTTTGAGTTTGAGTTTTCCAGTATTTGATGAAGGGTACGCGTGAAGCCAGTAGCCGGCCTCATGCGCACCCACGGCGAAAAGCCTAGCACGCGCAGAACCAGCCGGTCGATTCTGTAAAAATCTCACCGTGAAAACTTAGGTGAAGTGAGTTTGTTTTTGCTAGGAATTGATACTATTGACAGCTCACTCCACGCTCACTTCACCTAAGTTTTCACGGTGAGATGGTTACAGAATCGCACTGCTGGACTACAGGTCAAAAGATTGTCGTGAGTCAATTTGCAGTTTATGTCGTCCCAGCTCCTCTGTGAATTTGAAGAAACATAAACAACTGTCATTTGACATTTGACACTTCTTAACTGTCATTTCGTTCAAAAATGTTCCCATTTGATAACGAAATGACAGTAGAAATGGCATTAGAGGTGTCATTTTAATGCAGCTAAATAAAAGTACGACCATAGTTTACGATGTCTCATCATGTCAAAATAATGATAATTTTAGAGAATGAAACCGTTATCGGTAATCGGTTTAACGGTATCAGGGGTCTTACTATGAGCTCTTATAGCAGGGTAGAATTTGAACGTTTCCAGTGAGAGAGAGTGACGGTGCTATAGGTCGTATTTTTTTTTTATTTTTTTTTTTTGTATATAGACTGTCACTCTCTCTCACTAGAAACGTTCAACTTCTGCCCAGCTATAAGAGCTCATAGTAAGCCCCCAGAGCAAACAGGCGAGCCATTAATATTATTTTATTTATAATACGAAATAAGATTTGATTCTTGATGAAGAGGTTTGGATTCTTGATGGGTAAAGTTAATTCTTCGAATTGTACTGAATGTGATATTGTAGAGGACGTATATCACATCTTGATGGAATGTGTTCGTAACGAAGCATTTAGATTTTTGGTCCTTCAAAATGTGGTGTCTCCTTTCAATGTTGGATGGTGTAATAGTTTTTTGTCTTTTTCTCTTTCGGAGGAGGCCAAGTTGCTTTATAGACTTACAAATATAGGTATTAAGAATAGATCACCTCCATCCACTGTATGATTTGTAGTTAATTTTAGTTTTGTGATATATATATATACATGTATATTCTTACGGGGGTGACATGTTCAAATATGAAAAAACCCCCATTATTAAATAAAGATTAAAAAAAAAAAAGCTTATATTATATCAACACAAAAGCCAGTGCGAGCTGATAGCAGTACCATATATACCTATCGATTTAACCCCCATGTATGTTCTACGATTTTTGTAGTTTTAGAATTATAATTTTTTTTTCGATATTTTTCCTGATTCAACGAAATGATGGCTTAAAAAATTATAATCTTTTTTATTGGGTCAACTTTGAACAAGAATATCCTAAATAGGGCATTATTTGCTGAAATCGGGCGTTAAAAATGGTGTATCTGAAATCTTATGATTTTCATATTTTATTATTATCTTTGCATATTTTTGTCAATCCTGATAATCCTCTACGTTTAAGCAGAGCTTAGTTGATAATAAAAACATAAATTTTATACATACTAATATCCTTAACCACTACCATTGATATGAAATGAGACATCCAGAATAACTCGAAAACTACAAGATCAGTTGACCGAAGAGCCAAATAATCGTAGAAAATACATGGGGGTTAAATCGATAGGTATGGTACTCTGCTACAACTCTGCTATCAGCTCGCACTAGCTTGACACCTTAATAGAATGCAGAATCTGCTGCAAAAACTGCTGCAGAATCTGCTGGTGAATCTGCTGCAGAATCTGCTGGTATATCTGCTGCAGAATCTTCTGCACAATCTGCTGGTAAATCTGCTGCAGATTCTGCAGTGGATTCTGCAGCAGATCTGCGAACAGATTTTCCATCAGATTTTCCATCAGATTGTGCAGCAGATTTACCAGCAGATTCTGCAGCAGATTTACCAGCAGATTTACCAGCAGATTCTGCAGCAGATTATGCAGTAGATCTGCGAGCAGATTTATCAGCAGATTGTGCAGCAGATTTGCCTGCAGATTGTGCAGCAGAATTACCAGCAGATTCTGCAGCAGATCTGCGAGCAGATTTTACAGCAGATTTACCAGCAGATTGTGCAGCAGAATTACCAGCAGATTCTGCAGCAGATTTTCCAGCAGATTCTGCAGCAGATTCTGCAGCAGATTTACCAGCAGATTCTGCAGCAGATCTGCGAGCTGATTTTGCAGCAGATTGTGGAGCAGGATCACCAGCAGATTTATCAGCAGATTGTGCAGCAGATTTGCCTGCAGATTGTGCAGTAGATCTGCGAGCTGATTTTGCAGCAGATTGTGGAGCAGGATCACCAGCAGATTTGCCTGCAGATTGTGCAGCAGAATTACCAGCAGATGTATCAGCAGATTGTGCAGCAGATTTACCAGCAGATTCTGCAGCAGATCTGCGAGCAGATTTTGCAGCAGATTAACCAGCAGATTGTGCAGCAGAATTACCAGCAGATTCTGCAGCAGATTCACCAGCAGATTCTGCAGTGGATTCTGCAGCAGATTCTGCAGCAGTTTCTGCAGCAGATCTGCGAACAGATTTTCCATCAGATTTTCCATCAGATTTTCCATCAGATTGTGCAGCAGATTTACCAGCAGATTCTGCAGCAGATTTACCAGCAGATTTACCAGCAGATTCTGCAGCAGATTATGCAGTAGATCTGCGAGCAGATTTATCAGCAGATTGTGCAGCAGATTTGCCTGCAGATTGTGCAGCAGAATTACCAGCAGATTTACCAGCAGATTCTGCAGCAGATCTGCGAGCAGATTTTACAGCAGATTTACCAGCAGATTGTGCAGCAGAATTACCAGCAGATTCTGCAGCAGATTTTCCATTTTAAGATCTCTTATTATAATTAGTGTATAGCTAGCCGTGAAAACCTGTAATTGGCTTCATGTTTCTTATTGCAGTATATTTATTGTTTTTATGTAAAGCTGTTGGTTTTCCACATGATAAATAAATAAATAAATAGGCACAAAAATGTTGCAAACTGTTCGTAAATAGTCCGCCGCACTCGTCTGCTTGCAGCGTATTCCATAGACTAATATTATATTGCGTATTATGAAGTGCACAGATTAATAAATTATAAGTTGATGTGTTAGCGCGTGGAAGTCTGGCATCGTTTAAACAGGTTTTTTTGTTCTGACACAAAATCACATTATTTATGTACGTTTATCTGACACAAACTTATTTTTTTATTTAAAGTATACATCACACATTGTAGCGAATAACTGAACAGACATAGGCATGATACACCATTATGGAGGTTTCCCGCGACGTTACATTTTTGACCTTTCTTAGCGCAAATACAAATTGATTGATTTTCTTGCAGAGTATCTCGATATGATTCTTCCATGTTAAGTGCTCAAAAGAGAACTGCTTGCTTAGGGCATTAAAGTCTTTACTCGCTCGCACTAAATATGAGTTTTGCCTGTAGTTGGAAGAAGACAACGGAATAGCTATAGGAGGATTAAATCTGAGTGTTAGTTGGGGAACATTAAAGTACAACTTACGCAGAAGCTGCGGACAGTCCACCTCATTTGATATAATTTTGAGCAAAAATGTACAATCTGCTAATCGACGACGGTTAGTAAGTGGTTGTAGGTGAAATTTCCTGCAGAGATCTAAATAATCACAACTGTGATATGGTATGCGCAAACGATAGCACAGAAACCGAACAAATCTTTTTTGCTAACCCTCTATGCGATCTATGTGCACGCCATAACGCGGGTTCCAAATTTGAGAAGCATATTCTAAATGACTGCTCACAAATGAGCAATACAAAATCTTGATAGTTTTCACTTTCTTAAAACACGCTGCTAGTCTCATAACAAAACCTAATGCTTTGGATGCTTTAGCCACTATTTGCTCCACGTGAACATTAAACTGCAGTTTAGAGTCATGATATACGCCCAGGTCACGAACACCGTCACATCTCTGTAGTAGCTGACCTTTCAGCGTATAGGCGGTATGAAGTGGAAAGCGTTTTCTGCTAAACGAAATTACGGAGCATTTAGTAGGGTTTAGGTCTAGTTTATTGACGCGACAGTATTCATCGAGTCTTGTTAAGTCAGATTGAAGAGCATCCATGTCACTAAGTGATGATATAGAAGAAAATATCTTCATATCATCAGCAAAACAAAGAAGATTAGAGTTATGGAAACACGTGTCAATATCATTAACGTAAATAATGAAGAGTAACGGCCCCATCAAGGATCCTTGGGGAACACCACTGGGAACCGAAACATATGACCTGAAAAAAGTTCCGTTAAATCAGAAAATTATAAATTAAATCTGATTTAATAATTTTCTGTAGAAATAGCACAGTGTGACCTACGCCGTACCAGTGTGAGCTACGCCGTAGCATAGTGTGAGCTACGCCG
The DNA here is from genome assembly GCA_905163495.3 of Cosmia trapezina. NCBI lineage: Eukaryota > Metazoa > Arthropoda > Insecta > Lepidoptera > Noctuidae > Cosmia > Cosmia trapezina. Next base: position 9,900,134 of record LR991049.1, read on the forward strand.
TAGCATAGTGTGAGCTACGCCGTAGCATAGTGTGAGCTACGCCGTAGCACAGTGTGACCTACGCCGTAGCATAGTGTGAGCTACGCCGTAGCACAGTGTGACTTACGCCGTAGCAGTGTGAGCTACGCCGTAGCACAGTGTGACCTACGCCGTAGCATAGTGTGAGCTACGCCGTAGCACAGTGTGACCTACGCCGTAGCAGTGTGAGCTACGCCGTAGCACAGTGTGAGCTACGCCGTAGCACAGTGTGAGCTACGCCGTAGCACAGTGTGACCTACGCCGTACCAGTGTGAGCTACGCCGTAGCATAGTGTGAGCTACGCCGTACCAGTGTGAGCTACGCCGTAGCATAGTGTGACCTACGCCGTAGCATAGTGTGAGCTACGCCGTAGCACAGTGTGACTTACGCCGTAGCAGTGTGAGCTACGCCGTAGCACAGTGTGACCTACGCCGTAGCAGTGTGAGCTACGCCGTATCACAGTGTGACCTACGCCGTAGCAGTGTGAGCTACGCCATAGCATAGTGTGAGCTACGCCGTAGCAGTGTGAGCTACGCCGTATCACAGTGTGACCTACGCCGTAGCCGTGTGAGCTTTATTCTCTGCCATTTCATAGAAGCTTTGCACCAAATACAAAATGTTCTCAGATCATAATACATTCATCGTAGCCTTTTCTCATCTATGCAGTGTTCGGCTCTCAGTCTAACCAGGTGCGGCTGACTGCCAGTATTGTACACAGACACAGCTAAGCGCTGTCTGACTTAGCAACCGACTACTGGCGAATACAGAGTTCCCACCCAATCCAATCGTAGCAGTGTGAGCTACGCCGTATCACAGTGTGACCTACGCCGTACCAGTGTGAGCTACGCCGTAGCATAGTGTGAGCTACGCCATACCAGTGTGAGCTACGCCGTAGCACAGTGTGAGCTACGCCGTAGCATAGTGTGAGCTACGCCGTAGCATAGTGTGAGCTACGCCGTAGCACAGTGTGACCTACGCCGTAGCAGTGTGAGTTAAGCCGTAGCATAGTGTGAGCTACGCCGTAGCATAGTGTTAGCTACGCCGTACCAGTGTGAGCTACGCCGTACCAGTGTGAGCTACGCCGTAGCACAGTGTGAGCTACGCCGTTGCATAGTGTGAGCTACGCCGTAGCAGTGTGAGCTACGCCGTAGCATAGTGTGACTTACGCCGTACCAGTGTGAGCTACGCCGTAGCATAGTGTGAGCTACGCCGTACCAGTGTGAGCTACGACGTAGCATAGTGTCAGCTACGCCGTAGCAGTGTGAGCTACGCCATAGCATAGTGTGACCTACGCCGTACCAGTGTGAGTTACGCCGTAGCATAGTGTGAGCTACGCCGTAGCACAGTGTGACCTACGCCGTAGCAGTGTGATAGCATATTGTACATACATATTGTACATATTGTCGATAGTTTTGTAATTAAAATCAAAAACTATGTCAGTCATTTGACCTTTTCTATGAATTCACAAAACCGTCCAGGGTACTATATATGACCTGAAAAAAGTTCCGTTAAATCAGAAAATTATAAATTAAATCTGATTTAATAATTTTCTGTAGAAATAAGTAGCTTTATTTTCCTGTTTGTGCTTTAGAACTACACTCTGTGTCTAAGTGAAGTTGCATTAATAAATGTATAATCACTTTTATATTTTATCAAATGATCACTTATATTTTTACATAATTTTTGAATATATAATAAAAAATTAAAAAGGGGAGAGCTCATAGGGCATCAAAAAATTCGTCCACATGCCAGCCTTTTGGGCACTTCCCATTGACAGCGATGTGGACGAATTTTTTGATGCCCTATGAGCTTGTACATAATATGTAAATATATTAGTGTTAGTTTGTATATATTATAATAAAATATATTTTTGTCTAAAACTAAATAAAAAATTGCAAATTTTTAAATTGTACACAATATTCCCGAAAAAAAATTGTCAATGTAGAATGGTTATTTGCATCTGTGGCTGGCCATTTATAATATTATCATGAGAAAAGCTGTAACTAAATATATTATCTATTTAAGATAAGATTAACTTTTGGAATTAAAGCTCTAAAATATAAAAAAGACCTTTTATTAATTGCATAAAACTTTATTCTCTGCCATTTCATAGAAGCTTTGCACCAAATACAAAATGTCCTCAGATCATAATACATTCATCGTAGCCTTTTCTCATCTATGCAGTGTTCGGCTCTCAGTCTAACCAGGTGCGGCTGACTGCCAGTATTGTACACAGACACAGCTAAGCGCTGTCTGACTTAGCAACCGACTACTGGCGAATACAGAGTTCCCACCCAATCCAATCGTAGCAGTGTGAGCTACGCCGTATCACAGTGTGACCTACGCCGTACCAGTGTGAGCTACGCCGTAGCATAGTGTGTGCTACGCCGTACCAGTGTGAGCTACGCCGTATCACAGTGTGACCTACGCCGTAGCAGTGTGAGCTACGCCGTAGCATAGTGTGAGCTACGCCGTAGCACAGTGTGACCTACGCCGTAGCAGTGTGAGCTACGCCGTAGCATAGTGTGAGCTACGCCGTACCAGTGTGAGCTACGCCGTAGCACAGTGTGAGCTATGCCGTAGCATAGTGTGAGCTACGCCGTAGCATAGTGTGAGCTACGCCGTAGCACAGTGTGACCTACGCCGTAGCAGTGTGAGCTACGCCGTAGCATAGTGTGAGCTACGCCGTACCAGTGTGAGCTACGCCGTAGCACAGTGTGAGCTATGCCGTAGCATAGTGTGAGCTACGCCGTAGCATAGTGTGAGCTACGCCGTAGCACAGTGTGACCTACGCCGTAGCAGTGTGATAGCATATTGTACATATTGTCGATAGTTTTGTAATTAAAATCAAAAACTATGTTAAATCAGAAAATTATAAATTAAATCTGATTTAATAATTTTCTGTAGAAATAAGTAGCTTTATTTTTCTGTTTGTGCTTTAGAACTACACTCTGTGTCTAAGTGAAGTTGCATTCATAAATGTATAATCACTTTTATATTTTATCAAATGATCACTTATATTTTTACATAATTTTTGAATATATAATAAAAAATTAAAAAGGGGAGAGCTCATAGGGCATCAAAAAATTCGTCCACATGCCAGCCTTTTGGGCACTTCCCATTGACAGCGATGTGGACGAATTTTTTGATGCCCTATGAGCTTGTACATTATATGTAAATATATTAGTGTTAGTTTGTATATATTATAATAAAATATATTTTTGTCTAAAAATTAATAAAAAATTGCAAATTTTTAAATTGTACATAATATTCCCGAAAAAAATTGTCAATGTAGAAATGTCGAATTTTAAGTTAGTCTCTATAAAGATTATTACTTATTTGTTTATGTAATAAAAAAAGATCTGAAAAATCTACGCTGTTATTGAAAATTCTAAAAATCCTGAGATTTCATGAGATTTCCAAAATTCGGCCGCAATCCTGAGAAAAGCCTAAAAATACCGACATCTCAAGAAAAGTCCTGAGATATGGTAACCCTATCTGGGACAGTAATTACTTTTTTTTTTAATTTGCAGATTCGGCCAATATATCATCAGACTCAGCGACGTTTTTCATTCAACTACATTCGGGGAGTAACAGTTCGTTTATCGACTGTGTGTACAACACTACTGAGCCTGCTGATACATACGTATACAGGATGACCTTCGTTACCAAGAAACGATTGAATGAGAGTAAGTAGGTACAGTCCGCGAGGCCTAAGCTGAGCTTTGCATTTGTGTGAGTGTGATCACTTAAAAGAAGCGGAGTTGCGTCGCGCGAGGGCCGCACCGCGCCTCAGGCCGATTGCCAAAAAGCAGTATAAACCGGTTTTAAACCAAGCAAAGAACGCGTCGCGCTCTATGCCGGACGTCACACCTACACTATCTATTTGCACTCACACACATGCAAACTCAACTTAAACCTTGTGGACTATACAGCAGATATCAGAAAAAGTGAAGCGCACTTTTTGTTTGATTTTAGTCTTCTTTCTAAGTGAAACACAAAATTAATGTAAAATTAATTCTTTAGTGAAATCCAGGATGTTGAATTTCAGACGCATGATATCGATATCATATCTCGATAGGATACGATAGAGGAGCTCGTGGCTGAGTAATAACAGCCGCACGGGTCGATCCATCAAGTTAGGCTACGCTTGCCGGCGTTGGTCCGTGGACGGGTGACCATCTTTACATAACGAGACTACTCCGTGCCTCGAAAAGCACGTTATGCCGTTGGTCCCGGCTGTCATTCGTGGATCTTTGACAGTCGTTAGGGGTCTTCAGAAGCTCGAAAGTCTGACAACCAATCTTACCAAGGGGTATCGTATTGCACAGTAGTTGGTTGTGGAGGTCAGATAAGCAGTCGCTCCATATAAAATAGTGGTGTTCAGCTGCATCCGGTTAGACTGGAAGCCGACACCAACATAGTTGGGAAAAGGCTAGGCAAAAAAAAAAATCACAATCATGTTTGAACAAATAAAAAATATCTTATCTTATAATCTTAGCCAAATGCATCTGAAATCCTTCTTGATCGAATTACAAATGAACAACTTTATTTCAGGTAAAACACTGTGTAATGTAAAGATATCTGCCAATTCTTCACCGCTAATCCTAGGCAGTTCTATAGGAGCTGTGCTCATCATCCTAGGTCTGACCGGCGTAGCTTGGTGGTACGTGAGGACTAGGAATGCTAAACACATTGAGGTAGGTAACTCACATTAGGAAATCGAGTTTACAGAGAAAGAAAAAAAACACCGGCCCAATGCGTGTCGGACCACGCACAATGAAGAGTTCCGTAGTTGAAAAGAATTTATCCCTAAAAAAAACTTAACATTGGATCCCAAAAAAAAAAATGATGTCATAAAATTACAAATTCTCAATTTTCGGACTTTTTCCTTTACTTGCGCTGGGAGACCTTGCTTCTTGCCAAACTTCATTATTCTAGGCCGACGGGAAGTACCCTATAGGTTTTGGTTTACTTGTGAGTATCAAATTAAGTCGCATCAATGGCCGTATTTATTTAATGCGTTGACTTGGAATCTTGATTTTTTTAGACCTCCAAGCTTCCTCCAAGGGACCATTAGCCCTACGTATTTGATATTAATTTCAACTTGATGCCTCTACGCGACAGACTGACAGATAAATAGACAGACAGACAACGAAGTGACCGTATAAGGGTACAGTTTTTTCCTTTTGAGTTACGGAACCCTAAAAAACGATTTCAATTAATATAATAATGGTATAAAGGTAGGCTAGGCCAGTCATCGCAAAAAAACGCACTGCACTGATTTTTTTGGATGTTGTTAGGTTAGATACTAGAGAAGGTAGTTTAAAACCAAGTTCTTCAAAGACCTGTATGTATTTCTTTCTTTCTTTTTTCTTTATAAAACTGACAGAAAACCGAAAATTTCGAGGTTTTTCAAACACCACCCAATTAGCACAAGTCTTTCGAAGCTGAAAACTTAGTTTTACACTATTGTTATCATCTATCCTAACTAACATAACAGTGCAATTTTTTGCGACATAACGCGAATTTTGTGTCTATGGTAACTGGCCTGATGGTGAAACAGTCCTTTGATTTGGTTTGATTAAAGAAATAATTGACACCGAACCTTTCGCGTACTGCACGTGTCATTGTGTGTGTTCGACCTCGTAGTTGCCTTACCACTTTTGACAATATTTCCCTATAAGAGGCAACAGCAGCCGACGAGTGTACTCAATGGTCAATTATTTATTGCATTCCACAATGTATATACTTAGGTGATATGTAAACATTTGTTGTAACAATCGTAGACCCTGTCGGGCACAGCAAAAGAAAAGTTTGGAGGAAGAGGACTTATTTATACATGCAAATTAACTTATTCTTAGTAAAATTAAGGTAACATTTTATTAATTATTAATTACCTAATCTAAAATTTGTATTATTAATTTATATTATTATGTCAGTTCTATGGATTTGTCAATTAAATATTCATTTATACTATAATAACATTTATTTAGTAATATGTTTTTTTTTTTATTTATTAGGAAAAATATATTTTTTTTTTTCATTTCTGAGTATCTGGGGTAGTTTGCTGTACATTTTTATCGACCTAACCAGTGGACTAGATGAGTGCATTTTTAATGTGTAGGGTGTCGACGGCTGCAGCTGACCAGTCGCTCGTGTATATGAGCACTGACTATCAAATTGATCTTGAAAACAAAATACACGTAGGTATGTATACCTTGTCGTTCTATGACGTGCAAGTGACATTAAACGTTAGGGTGGTAAATCAATTACGAGGTCGACTCTAAGACCAACATTTTCTCAGTTATGTTTCATATTGACTAAAAATGAAACTAAAATATGGCGTCGAAAAATTCCCCCGCATCGCTGTCGACTGGTAAAGTACCCAAGAGACTGGAGGCATTGCCACGTTGAATGGCAATGCTGATCCTCTGATTCCTCCGATGCGGAGAAATTTTTCGACGCCTTAACTTAGTTTTTTAATAGTTTTAGTTAGTTTAGGATATATTTTTAACTTAATTATACTTTTTAACTGGTGTAATAAATAAACCTATGCCAAAAATTATTTTATTGCTTGTTTTCAGACTTACGGAGATTTAACATATCAGAATGACAGTCGAATACCACAGTGTACAAATGAATGTGAAAATAAATACGACGTGTATTATAGTGAAATTCCATCAAACAGGGAAACGTATTATGAAACACCAGGAAGCGTAAAAGATAATATAGATCCTGAAGACCATTATTATACAGCAATAGATTACTCTCGTTGCAAACCCAAAGTTGGTGAAATACAAACTAGGAATAGTAAAGTTTATGATGAACCTTACGCCCAAATAATGATGAGTGGCAGAATGCAAACGTTTCAACGAGTTTGAAGATTTTTACACTACTGACCCAAAAAGTAGTGTAAACATTCAGTTTGCGAGTTTCTTTATTCCACCATAACTTTTGAATGCCTAGACAGATTTCGATGCATCGGGTAGCGTTAGAATCCTTACATCATCCCGAGTGACACTGACTATATATTTATTTTTTTATAAATATGGCGGCAGTATGACTCCATTTTCAAATGTAAAAAAAAATCAATTATTAAAATATGGGTAACAAATGGAAGCAACCAAAAAAAGCTTCATAATTTATTGCCACAAATACTTATGTAGGGTGTTCATGTTATACAAACATTTCATCGTTGATTGCAAACGATTTAATCAAACTTTAATAAAACTGCGAATGTCTGAATTGCCACTAAAATTTATAAAATTAAAATAATAATTTAAAAAAAGAATAACACGTCTGCCATGCCAAAAAACGAAGTAAAAAGTATAAAACAACTTATATTCCCTGACTGAACAGATATTTACTTTTTATTTCGTTTTTTGGCACGGCAGTCGTGTTCTTTATTTTTTTTATTTAGATTAAATTATGGCCCTGCATCCAAGCGTGGTGTGTAAGTGAAATGGCGTTACAAATGTATACTTTTACGCACGAGATAGAAGACTCTCACGCGCACCGGAATTATGTCCTAAAACTACAAATAAAATTGTATAAAATTAGAAATTAACTATTTAAAAATAAATAAACCATCACTGAATGCAGTTTGGCATTTGAAATTTTATGGTATATTTTTAATTATAATTATAATTGTTAATGTAGGGATAAACAGCTTTTAAAGATCATTAAGAGGTATGTTTGAAGATTTTTTTGGTGCATTAAAGTATGTTTAATTATGTTTTGTGTTCCATCACTGTATGCGAAAAATACTTGAAATATCATACTTTTTATTTGTCAAAATTATTTACGGTTTATGAGATACACAGCTTTAAAAAAACACATTTTTGACCGTTTTCAAGAAATCTCCGCCTTAAAAGAAGTTTCACTTTTTAATTTTTACGTTTCATGTTTTAAGAACTGTATTTTCACCAGGGTTTGAACTCAAACTCAAAACATGTATTTCAAATCAAATCAAAAAACACATTTTTGACCGTTTTCAAGATATCTCCGCCTTAAAAGAATTTTCACGTTTTAATTTTTATATTTCATGTTTTAAGAACTGTAGGTATTTTCACTAGGGTTTGAACTCAAACTCAAAGTATTTATTTCAAATTTAAACCAATTACCAGGCACTTTTGAATTGTCAAGGGGTCGGTCAGTTAGAAAGATGAAGCTAGTTGCCCATTCCAAAGCTCGATACTAGTGTTATCTTGTGTTATGGCGGCATCTACATCGCCACATTGCCACATACGAACTACGCATCACAATGACATGACGTCACGCAATCCTGCATCGCGCAATTAGAAGTTTACCACGTGGGCACCCACCACCACGGGGGTAGCCCACCAGACACAACACCCGTCTGGTCAGAGGATCCTCCCTTTTCTATGGAGGATAAGTGAACTTTACACCCTGTTCCTCATGCCTCTAAAGTGTAGTCACGTTGAGATCGTAAAACAAAACGCAATCATAATAGTGACCCTGACCTTCACGCCTGTATTCAGGGAAGGCATAGGGGGGGTATAGGTGTATTACGTTAAGTACTCAAATCAATCAATCTGCCTAGCCTTTTCCCAACTATGTTGGAGTCGGCTTCCAGTCTAACCGGATGCAGCTGAATACCAGTATTTTACATGGAGGGTCTGCCTGTCTCACCTCCACAACCCAGTTACTGGGTAATACGATACCCCTTGGTAAGACTCGTTGTCAGACTTTCGGGCTTCTTGACGACCCGTAACGACTGTCACGAATAACAGCCGGGACCAACGGCTTAACGTGCTTTCCGAGGCACGGAGTAGTCTCGGTATGTAAAGATGGTCTACCATCCACGGACCAAGCCTGGCAAGTGCAGCTTAACCTGATGGATCGACCCGTGTGGCTGTTGTTACTTAGCCACGATTTCCTCACGTCGCCCAAATATCGCCCGTTATGGTTAAGTATAATTTTTTTTTTCTGATCTTCTGATATATCTACACTGATTTTTAACGAAATGTTTTGAGTACATTGCTCTTACAAGACCTCGCTGTCGTCGTAGGAGTCACCACAGAACAGTTAGAAGACCTCTTTTGCCTGTTCTGGGAGTCACCATGTTTGAACCTATTTACCTACTACACTGAGCCCGCCTAAGCGCGTGTTCCCACTCTGCCCTGATGCCATAATGTAGTCCTGTACAAAGTGTTTTATATCTTCATCATCTGTCAATTCCCAACTATTTTAGAGTTAGCTTCCAGTTTAGTCCCAGAGTTAGTTAGGACCTCGTGGCTAAGTAATAACAGCCGCGTGGGTCGATCCAACTGGTTAAGCTACGCTTGCCGGGGTTGGTCCGTGGATGGGTGACCATCTTTACATACCGAGACTTCTCCGTGCCTCGGAAAGCACGTTAAGCCGGTGGTCCCGGCTGTCATTCGTGGATCTTTGACGGTCGTTACTGGGCGTCAGAAGTCCGAAAGTCTGACAACCAGTCTTAACAAAGGATATCATATTATCCAGTAACTGGGTTGTGGAGGTCAGATAGTCGCTCCATGTAAAATACTGGTATTCAGCTGCATCCGGTTAGACTGGAAGCCGACCCCAAAATAGTTGGGAAAAGGCTAGGCAGATTGATTTAGAGTTAGCTTCCAGTCTTACCGGGTCGGTTGTGTCTGTCGTGACTTGCATAACATGTTGCTCTGTTCACGTGGATATTCGTAGTTTTAGTAATTTTTTGGCGTAACTCCGCATAATAGGCACATCTTGAAGTCGCCAAAAGGTCAGCAAGTATTAAAAGCAATAGATAGTTCTCAAAATTCTGAATCATCCAAAATGTCCCTTAGGCCAATTATTACGGGTATCGACTTCTACGAAGAAAGGCGAGGACGTTTCTTCGTCTGTGATCGTGAAGAAAGGTCCTCGTTGTTAACGCTGACCGAACCAGCACCGCCTGGCCACTCGGCGACTACTTACTGTCGACGGGTGCTCAAATAGGCTCGAGCTGATGACGTGTGGTCGGCGAGTATACGCTGCGTGGTTGGCGAGTTCACGATCTTCACCATGTCTACTTAAAGCTCTGGCCACACTGAGGGGACTCCCTCACGGGACACTGGACGTGACTGCGTGCGTCGATTGTTTTAACGTTTGAATATCTGACAGGTGAATGTAATGAAAAACTCTTTGTATGGGTGTCATTTTCATGGTTTTTGAGGTCGCTGAAAACGATAGTAGGGTTAAAATGAAAGTCCAAGATGGTAGCTGCGAAAATTTTTAAATTTTTCGTCATTGGTGTCATTTTCATGGTTTTTGAGGTCGCTAAACACGATAATGAGGTCAAAATGAAAATCCAAATGTCGACTGCGAAAATTTTCATCACATTATCGTTTTCAGCGACCTCAAAAACCATGAAAATAACACCCATGACAAAAATTTGAAAATATTAGCAATCGCCATCTTGGATTTTCATTTTTACCTCAATAACGTTATCAGCGACCTCAAAAACCATGAAAATGACACCCATGACGAAAAATTTGAAGATTTTCGAAGCCGTCATTTTGGATTTTCATTTTGACCCCACTATCGTTATCAGCGACCTCAAAACCCATAAAAATTACACCCATGACGAAAAATTTAAAAATTTTCGCAGCTACCATCTTGGATTTTCATTTTAACACCACTATCGTTTTCAGCGACCTCAAAAACCATGAAAATTACAACTCCTTTTTGGGCAGTCGTGTAAAAAAATAAAAATTAACTAAAAAGAAAAAAAAAATATAATTAGAAAAAAAAAACTTAAGAAATAAGTAGGCACTCAAATGTATTTTTACACGACTGCCCAAAAAGGATTGTAATGTATTCAGGGTTGATGTATGTTTGTATGTATGTATGTATGTCTGTGAGTTTCTTTATTCTGTACTTAATTAAGAAAAAACATTTTTTTGTGTACTGTACATCCCTGCCCAACCCTTTGAAAGAATACAGGCGTGTTGTTATGAAGAAATCTCATTACCGCAACTTTTTTGCGCAACCGTCCGTTTCGCAAGTGGATTCGCGCAAGTGTCTTTCGGGCAAGCGGATTCGCACTAGTGTCCTTCGCGCAAGTGTCTTTCGCGCAACTGTCCATGCGCGCAAAAATCCATTCGCGCAAAAGTCCAGTCGCGGAAATGTCTTGTCACGCAAGTGTCTTCCGCGCAAGTGTCCCTTCGCGTAAGAGTCCGTTAGCGCAAAATTCCATTCAGTGTCCTAGATACCGGAAACCCAACATCAAACTTATTCTAATGAGTTTAAAGATCACTGTGATTTTAACAGTAATGCAAAATCATTGGTCAAATTACTGTGGAAGGATTGTAGAGGTCGTCGCCGCAATCTTGGGCACTGACCAAGTCTAAGGGGTTCTGACGGTCTTTACGCCGCACTTTTTTACAATCTTCGGTTTAAACCGTATTAACAGCGGGTTGTTCTCACGATACATTTTTCTCCGTGTAAAATCGGATAGCCGCAGTAATACCACATAGCCACAGCTACACACAGACCGAATACGATAAAAGATCATTCAGTTTACTTGACAAGTCCGGTGGTATTCGATAAACGTACATAGCTCGTGTGAACGGGTCTGCACATCTATACTTATAATAAATCTGTAGAGAGGTCAATTCTGTACATGATATATATTTTCAAAATAACTATCAGGGGGTAATTAGTGATCGATACTGATGCCAAAAATGCAATCAGTAAAATTTCTGTCTGTCTGTCTGTCTGTATGTTCCTTATAGAAACAAAAACTACTCGACGGATTTTAACGAAACTTAATACCTACAATTATTCTTCATACTCCTGGGGAGGTTATAGTATACTTTTCATCACGCTACAATCAATAGGAGCAGAGCAGTGAAGGGAAATGTTGGGAAAACGGGAGAAGTTGCTCCATTTTTTAAGCTTCCGTCGCGTGTGCAGCCTTAATGGTTAAAGCTACATAGAAATCATTTATGACGTAAATATTTCACATAAAATTATCTAAAAAATATCCCACAACAGCATATGTCTATCTTTTATGGTTGACCCACAATAACACGTGTAACTCCCGATATCTTAGCAGTCCAATACATTAATTTAATAACATACAAGGAGTTACACGCTGACGGAGTCGCGGGCACAGCTATTAATAATAATATTCTGCGGTTCCTTATTGCGATATTTTTCAACAGTATTGTGGATTGACATATTATATTTCCCTACTAAAATACGAAAGTTAATCTGTCTGTTACATCAAAACCACTGAACCGTGAGGAAGGACATAATTATGGTACTTTTTTTACGAAAAACGACGGAAACGCGGACGAAGTCGCGGGCAAAAGCTAGTAGTCAATAAATGCTCTAAGTAGTCAATGTATGCGGCACTACTTTTTGGATAGCTACCTTATAATCCCGCAAAAAAACGTGCAGTACAATGCCGTGTGAACCTAGCCTTAGGGACGTGGGCAGCCGCTGGGGTCGCGGGTTGTTCCGCTGGCGTCGCGGATTTTTTGAAAAAGATACCGTGGCCCTGGCTTAGACAACTGAAGGAACACGGGTGGAGTTTAGTCAGTAAAAGTCTGACACGCCCTTCCGCTCCACCTCCACCAGACTCCAGGCTCCACCCAGAGCGGGAGAAGTTAATTTGATACAAAAAATACAAAAAAAAATACAAAAATGTTTATTTCATTTCATTTCATTTCATTTATTTCATAAACAATTTTTACATTGTGTTGAAAATTTCATATATAATTACAAAAATTAAAAATTAAACGAATTAAGTACACATTGGATATTATAAAAATTCATACTAAATTATAAAATTGAAAATTAAAAGAATTACAATATAAATAATTATTCAAACAGTCATCCAATAAAGAATGTCAAAAAAAATAAAATAAAAATAAAAAATAATAAAGATACATAATGTCAATAAATCAAATTGAAAATTAAAAGAATTACAATATCGATCAATAATAAAACAGTCATCCGTTAAACAATGTCAAAAATAAAATAAAAATAAAATAAAGATACATAATGTCAATAAAAATAATAATTACTAGTTGTATGTGTCACACATTTCATTACCATTAATTGTTAACATTTTGTTGGTGAATGGCGTCTCCTTTTAAGCAGATGCCTGTGTTAGAAGACGCCGCCCTTTCTTAGGTAGGATAAAGATGATAAAAAAAAAACAAAAATCTACTTAAGACAACATTTTACAAAAAATAGTAGGTATGTGTGTTCGCTTGTGAAGTAGGAGAGGTGTGGTTGATGATTTCCCATCCACAAAAAAAAAAAAAAAAATGGACGTGGGCAGACCTTACGACTTTAAAAAGGCCGCCTTACCAAAAACCTAATACTATATTAAAAAAAACAACCAACTAAATATTGTCAGTGCCAAATCAAAATTGTGACAATACTGGATTTTATAAACAAACATACCAATTTTTTTTATAGATTTTTTCTTATTATATTTTTAAGATAATTGTACGTCCACTTATATATAAAAATGGCTAAGAAAAAGGATGATAAAAAGGACGGTAAAAAGGACAAGAAGAAAAAAGTAAGTACTTACTTATACAAACACCATAAGGGTTCCTTTTTACCATGGTACGGAAACCTAAAACCAACGTAATCTGACAGTAAACTGCTGCCACTACTGGGCATATTATCCTTCCCATAAAATCGGTTCACTAAAGAGTCTATAGACACACTACGCCGAAGGTACGCGACCGAAGTTCCGCGGCTGATTTTACGTTCCGACGTATATCACGTATTCGGCTGATATGATACACCATAAGTGCCGAACTTACGCGGCAGAAATTCAGCTAAGCAACTTCAATGTCTCGAACGCTATCGTGGCGTCCGTCGTGGCAAGTTATCTAAAATAGCCGGACAGACAGACGCAAAACAAAGTGGTCCTGTTAGTTAGGGCTCTGATAATTGTCGTTGTTGTTTAATTTAAGACTATGGGTGTATGTGTAAAAACTTGCCTGAAATAAACGTTTTTAAGGTTCCGTACCAAAATGGTAAAAAAGGAACCCTTATGGTGTGACTCAGTCTGTCTGTCTGTCTGTCTGTCTGTCACAGCTGGATATCTCAAGAACTACTAATGCTATCAACTTGAAATTTGGAACAGTTTTAGATGACGTTTACCCAACTATTTTGCAAATAAGAAAGAAATAAAAATATTCATATTTTTTTTGCAACTGGGACCGAAAGGGGGTCTTAAAAATTCAAAGTGGGGCTACTAGGGCATGTGGGGTATCTTATGAAAAAGCGCTATTTGCACATTCTCAAAATTTTTTTAAATTTTTTTTAGTCCGCATAGTTTTCGAATTTTGATGAAAAATGTAAAAAAAAATACCGTTCGGGGGAACGGTATTTTTTCTTAAACTTCGGAGATAAGGGGGGCCCTTATCTCCGAAGTTTGCAAAGCGAAAAATCTGTAATTATTCTATGTGATAGAAGTTTATGTAAAAATTACAGGAAAAATAAAACGATGTCTCTAAATAGCACAGTTTTTCAGAAATCATCAACAAAAATTACATATAAGTGATGGTACGGAACCCTCGGTGCGCGAGTCCGACACGCTCTTTACCGGTTTTTTTTTTATTACTTTTGCGGTGCGAAACCCGAAAAATGGACTATTTTACAGTAATAGCAATCCCGCCCTGGATCTTCTTCGGTAATCGAACCGAACTTCGGTCGCGTATAATGTGTGCTCTACAGAATACGTTGCCGCCGAATTTCCGCTGAACTTACGCCCGACCGAAGTTCGGTTGTACGCTATATAACACATCGTAATTTCGGCATAATGTGTCGTCAGTAATTCAAATAGCATTGCAGGCGTAATCATGCCGAACTTCAGTCGCGTACCTTCGGCATAGTGTGTTTAGACAAGATTATAGAGTGAAGGTTTCACCAAAACACAGTTGACATTTTTTTGTTTACAACCAACGTTTCATAAACTATCAATTTCCAAACAACATGATCCGCTAATGTTTTTAGAAACACTCTCTGTACAAAAAAAAAAAAAAAAAACGCAGGCCCGGAGGGGCCCTGTACTGTGTCCCAGCAGTGGGAACATTATAGGCTGATTATAGCAGTAAAGAGGTGTTAAGTTAAGTTAAGTTCTGATTTCTTTTTTGTTTTCAGGATTCGGAACCTGCAGGTATTTATAAAACAACGCGTGGAAGTATCAAGTTGAAATTAATATCAAATACTTAAGTCTATGGTCCCTTGGAGTCCTAAAAAGATCAAGCTTCTCAGTCAACGCAATAAAAAAATACTGCCTTTATGCGACATATTTTGATACTTGCAAGTAAATCAAAACTTATAGGTTACCTACTTCCCGTTGACCTGGAATTATGAACTTTGGCATGAAGCAAGGTCTCACTGCACAAGTAAAGGAAAAAGTCCGAAAATTGTAATTTTATCAAATATCAAAATATTTGTTTAGATTTTAAGATTTGGGATGTTATGTTTGTTTTAGGGATAAATTCTTTTCAACTATGGAACCCTTCATTGTGCGTGGCCCGACACGCACTTGTTTTTAAATTGTGGATCTTTGCGTCATGAAGGTAACGCAAGCTTTTTCATTTATTCTGACATCTGTCATCTGATCTGCTTAGCAAGCTTTCACTTGCAAGCTTGTTATTTTGTTTTTCCGTTAGCAACTTCTTAATAACAGCCTAAAGTCTGGTTTTTAGAGTTCCGTAACTCAAAAGGAAAAAACGGAACGCTTATAGGATCTATCGTGTGTCTGTCTGTCCGTCTGTCACAGCCAATTTCTGCTCCGAATGTTATGGACCGATTAAATTGAAATTTGGTACACATATGGATTTCTGTGACCCAAACACGTACGGCTAAAGTAAATAAATGAATTTTGATTATGGGGGTCACTTTTAGGGCGCAAATAAGAAAATTAAAAATAAAAGTTTTGCAAACTGTACCGTGTGACATATCATGAGCGGATGAGGGTCTCAAATATATTTTTTTTTTATTTTAAAATAAATCATTTTAAAGTTATTTAAGAAAATAGAGGAAAATTTACCATTCACAACCCCCGCGTTATCTCCGAAACTACTGAGTGTAAAGTTTTGAAAAAGTACAGAAAATAGTTCTAGGTATACCTGTAGAATACAGGAAAACCTATAAGAATAACATGGTAACTCAATATTGTGAGTACAAACTTACATTTACTGTTGGAATGTACGGGAGAACATGTTTTTCAATTCAACTACGAGTATAATGTTAAGTTTGTTCTTGAGATAATGTATAATAAATACACCTCTGTCTAACCCAGGAATGTGCCCTAAAAGGCTTTGAACAACTGTCCTCAAATAACTCGTTGAGATTCTTAGATTTCCTAAATACAGTATGGAAAACACATATATGCAATAAATGAAACCATATACTTGCTATCGCCTATGCTGACAATGTACAAAAAATTAACGAAGTCGGTCGAGTAATTAGGTCAAGAAGCAGGGTTTTAATTTTAAGGAATTTTGCACACTGCATAATTGATACCTACAATATAAGCTTGGACTTAGTAAAATGACACTTCTTATCTGTCATTTCGTTAAAAAATGTTCCCATTTGATAGGGAAATGACAGTAAAAATGACATTAGAAGTGTCATTTTACTGCAGCTAATTAAAAGTCCGACCATTGGTCAATGATTGAATAAACTTGAATACTTGAACATGTGTACAAACAAATAAAACCATGTTCGGCGAAGTATGGATTGGGCGCTATGGTGCAACGCAGATGGCCAGCTCGATTGTATCAGAGTGTTTTTATTCTGATATTTATTTTGTGTGAAAATGTAACTTTTTCATTTACGGTTTTTAATTTAATGTTTAATTTTGCTATGCTTCTGTGGACTAGTATTACTTGTGGTGTCATTATTATTGCATAGTATTATTGCATATATGTGAATTAAATACAGTGGCGATATACCCCCATAGCATAAACATATCGGCCTATACCGTTACCACTGCTGGGACACAGGCCTCCTCTCAGTGAGAGGGAGTGGGCCGTAATCCACCACGCGGGCCCAGTGCAGGTTGATGGATGCCACAACGTCATCGAATCTTTGGTTCAGGGACATGACAATCTTTGGTTCAGGGACATGACAATCTTTGGTTCAGGGACATGACAATCTTTGGTTCAGGGACATGACAATCTTTGGTTCAGGGACATGACAATCTTTGGTTCAGGGACATGACAATCTTTGGTTCAGGGACATGACAATCTTTGGTTCAGGGACATGACAATCTTTGGTTCAGGGACATGACAATCTTTGGTTCAGGGACATGACAATCTTTGGTTCAGGGACATGACAATCTTTGGTTCAGGGACATGACAATCCGCTTCATTGAGCAAGCGTGGTGATTAATTTAATTTAATTTAATTTTTTACTCAGACAAAGTCCATTATTTGTTAGTGTAATAAGCCGATAGAGGAGCTCTCGAAGACAAGAGAAACTCAACGTGAAGTGTTGAATAAGCATAGACTTATAAAAAAAAGATGGACTCCATACTTACTGTTGCTTCGCCTTCGATATGCGTGGCGCGGAGTCCATCTTTTTTTAAAAGTCTATGTGAATAACTTTATATTTCGGTAGATAGCAAAGCCAAATGTCTAAAGCATTACAATATATTTATACTGTCAGCTAATGACTGCTGCATCAATGCTGCGTGTTTCAGACTCCGTCCACGAGGAAACGCTGTTAACCACGACAGACTTGGAACTGGAACCAGAAGAGGTGCAGTTCACCGACACGTCTTACACAAGCGCTTCCTTCGAGTCCTTACCTCCTCCTCCTGAAGGTGACCTCCTTTAATACACAATTTATCTATCTATCTATCATAGATCAATGTAATAAAAAATACTAGAAAGTGAAAAATAACTTTAATTTCGGGAGTCTGTTGTTTTTTTTTTTTGTAAAAAGTTTTTATTTTTCACTTTTTTACTGTGATAAACACGGCTAGCTGCTACACATCAAGCTATACATTTCCAGTTTACACTGACCTCTCATTGTAAGGAAATCCTATACAATGCGAGATCAGCTTATACTGGAAATGTATAGCTTGATCTGTAGCCGTGTGCGTACAACCCCATACAAATTCGAATACCACTACCTGCAAAAGAAATGAAAACATCGACATAAAAAATCCAAATCGGTCCTGCCATTTTCGAGTAATCGGGGAACATACATAAAAAAAAAAATAAAAAAAAAAAAAGGTTCCGACGAATTGAGAACCTCCTCCTTTTTGAAGTCGGTTAAAAAGTACGAAGAAAACACGTATTATTAGCGGCGTTTTACCTGAAATAAAACGCTTATTAAACTACTTACCTTATTCGAAGCATAATTAAACTATTGAGATAGGCTGAACCTTGTTTCCTGTGCCTTTTTTCCTTACGTTTCTAGCGACATAGCTCTGTCTCGCTCTCATGACGTCACCAGGTCAGAGAGGGGAGCGCATTTTTGAGCGCGCGCGATCGGTCTTGTTCATTGGATGATTAGAATATGTCACCTGGCAGAAATTAATATTATGCTTCGAATAAGGTAAGTAGTTTAATAAGCGTTTTATTTCAGGTAAAACGCCGATATTAAACCACTTGACCGTTATTCGAAGCATAATTAAACTATTGAGATATGTCTGTTATCGCCTGGTGACGCTCATGACGAACGCCAATGTGTAGGGAAAGATCAAGAAAAAAATAAAAATAGAAAAGTAATTGCAATTTGTTTTTTATTGCAGAACTTAAGAGAAATTGTTTTAAAATATTCAAGAAAACATCAATAAATCAACATAATTCACTATAAGACAGGTTTAAAGAGAGCAGTAATGCTGTTACTCCTAGAAGAGCCCAAAACCTGTCGTTTATAAAATCGATTAAAAGTGTTTGAGGATCTCCAATTTCCCCGAGCCATAATATCTTCCATGGGGAAGTTGTCCAACCAATTCTTGGAAGCAACAGCGGAACGGACACTTCCAGGAGTAGCAACAATACCTGCCTGACGCATCAGAGTTTTAATCCAGCCTGCAATAACAGTTCGTGAGGCCGCACGAGCTGTACCTCTCGTAGTAACAAACAAGTTAGGACATTTAGCTTCCTGACGTCTACTGGAAAGCAGTGATACGGTTTGTTCAACCCAGTATACGGGGTCTAAGTTCCTATTATCATTATTTTTAAATAATCTCCATCCTGATTGCCTATAGTCAGATGAATCAATCTTAGACCCAAAGGCTGGCCACAAAGTTATAAAATTGTGGTCTGGTGATTTAATATAATTATCGTTATCGGTCATAAGGAGTGTCAAATCATGAATACGCCTACCAGAACAGAGTACTAAGAGGGCAGCGGCTTGACTCGATACATCAAAAATATTGTCATGATTTATCGTTCTATCGCCAAGAAAACATACAAAATCATCAATATTCCACACGGGTAACTTAGAAACAATTGGTTTTTTGATTGAAATCGATTTCAAAATATGTTTCACCAAAAAATGATTACTTAGAACACCTGAATCATTTACATTACAAAGCGTGGAGACCACAGACTTGTGTAACAATATTGTATTATAAGACAGTTTATGCTTTATATGCAGATCAGCCAGAAAACGAGCTAGGTCAGATCCTGAAGGATTCTTAGGGCTAATATGACTAGTTCTACACCACGAAACCCAGCGGTTCCATGCAGGTTTGTAAGTTCTTAGGGTGCAAGCGTGCCAATAACTTTTTAAAAGATTTATCTGAGAATTATTCCAATTACCTAAATGATGTGTCCACCCCCACATTTCCATACTTCCAACACTAGATCCTGGACGCGAGGAGGTGGCAGTCCCGTTGTCACATCGATCAATACTTTGTTCAGGTTCTGTATTGTGAACGGTGGGGCCAGAGCCCGGGCTTTGAGATCTCCGCGCCAAAAGACTCTCTCCCATCTCGGTGCTACTATCAAGTAAATTCCTGATGCCTGATTGAGGTAGCTCAAAACCCTGGGTATCAGGAACGGGGGCGGGAACACCCATGCCAGATCGAATTTCCAAGCAATCGAGAATGCATCGTGGGCGACAGCTTGTTTGTCGTTCTGATCTTTCGACACGTAATGAGGGACTACGTGAGCGTTGCTAGAGGCAAACAGGTCCACTTGGGGAATTCCCCATTTTAAGAATACTAGCTTGGTAATCTCGGGTATCAGATGCCATTCGGGGACCTGGCGAAACCGCGATAGGTGGTCGGCATGGTTGTTGTACCTCCCCGGAATGTAGTACAGATTGATATGAATTTGGTACTGATCTATCAAACAAAACAGGTCGTATGTTATGTCCATCAATCGCGAGGATTTGGTTCCCCCTTCGTGACGGAGATACGCTACTACCGTGCGATTGTCGCATTGTATGGTGACCGTAGATTGACTCAGATACACGGGATGACTTTGAAAAACCTTCAATATTGCCAACATTTCTTTTACGTTGCAGTGACAATTCTTCTCGTTCTGGGACCACGTTCCCCATAGTGACTGGTTGTCCATCTGGGCACCCCAGCCTAAGTCGGAGGCGTCCGTTGTGATAAAATGTGTCGCTGGTGCGTGGTGTAGAATTGACGGATGTTGCAAATTGTGGCTCCACCATTGTAGATCGCCTATTGCATCTGCAGGTACAGTGTATACCTTGACAGAATTGTCCAATTGCAGTGTGTTTAGGAATTTCAATAGAGCTCGATAGTGCAATCTCCCTCTTTGGACAACAAAACTCGCAAAGTTTAGTGCTCCTATTACGCTTTGCAATTTCTTTAGGTCTGTCTTCCCCAAATCTATGATTTCGCGTATCTTCGCTAGTAATGAGGGTACTTTTTCCCTTGGTAGATGTTTGAGGTTTAGCCAAGGATCCCACAGTACTCCTAGGTAAACCAGGGATTTCTTTGGTGTTAGGATAGATTTTTCGAAATTTATTTGCCAACCCAGATATTGTAATGTTTTTACGAGAAGACTTACATGGCCTGCGAGAACTACTGGGTCTTGGTGAGCCAGAAGAAAATCGTCGAGAATGACCAATATTCTCATACCTTGGCTTCTCATAACTTGGGCAATCCAATTTGTCAAACTGGCAAAAGTTTTTGGAGCCGTGCTGAGACCGAAAGGTAGGCAGGTCATTTGAAGAAGCTGGTTTTTGTAAATAAGACGTAAGAAGCGCCTGTGAGGCTTTGCTATGGTCAGGTGAAAGTAAGCCTGTGAGATGTCCAGCTTGCACATCCAATCTTGGGGCTGAATGAAATCTGGGACTCTGAACACATTTATCAGACTGAAAGGGGTGGTCAGTACGAATTCGTTTAAAGCCTTTAAATTGAAAATCGGTCGGGCTGACCCATCGCTCTTTGGTACTAGAAAGAGGGTAGATAAGAAACTTGATGTTGGGCTTGCAATTTCCAGAATTCCTTGATTCAACATTTTTTGAATAATTAATGTCATTTCTGGTGACACAGGTGTTTGAAACGCCTTGCTGTCTAATTTGGGCATGATTAAGGGAGGTTTTTGTTGAAAAGGTATACGGTACCCTTGAATTATTTGAATAAGAAAATCTGGTGCTTGCATTTCCTTCCAATGATCGACGAAACTCGATAACTGACCGGCTTGAAATATTTTCATGTCAATATTTACTTCTCTTGGCATTGAAGGCTGAAGGTGATGACCTTCGCTTATATCCGCCACGTTTATGAGCGTGGTATCTTTGGTTTTGTTTTGCCCCGCGGGAGCGAAAGGAACCTCTATCCACTGCGCCACTAACCTGTTGAGGATAGTTGTAATACGCATGTACCGGTCCTTGCGAAGGACACTGTATATTATGCTGCAAAAAGCCACCCTGCGAGGGGACGTTACAGTTCTGACAGCCTTGTGAAGGCATGCTTGAGTTGTTCTTACCCTGCGAGGGTGGAGCTGAATATTGTCCGTGCGAGGGACGTATGAGCCATTTTCCAACTTGCGAAGTTGAGTTATTACCATAAGCCGATTTTGTAGATGTACCAGCCGATCTAGAAGCAGGCCAGAAGGCTTTTTTGATACCGCCGGCGCCGGCTTTTTCTAATGCAACAACTAAATGCTCGGAATTGAATAAGCTAACCTCAGATGGAGGTATTTTCTTTATTGCCGCTTTTATTAAGGGGTCGCGAACTGCATTAGTTATGCTATCTCTGCGCATCTGTATAGTTTCAGCCCTATGGCCACAAACCATTTGCAATAGGTCTGCCGAAACCTTGCTGAACTCACCAGAATGGGATTTATCCGTGGTTATCTTGGAACGGATCAGACTGACGAATCGTCAGAAAATGAAGTGAGAATAAATAGTTAAATGAAATGCAGGCAAGAAGTGAATAGGTCATTCAGCTTTTGGTTTATAGCCTCGAAGCTAACTTCTTCTTTCTGGTCTCGGACCCATGTCAAAAACGCACAAAGTTCCTTCTTTAAGGACTCTTTTTGTTTTAAAATACCGTAAGTTAACGAAGCATAAGCCCTCTCAGAGTAACTTAAGTGTTTTAGTGTGTCATAGGGTCTGATCTCCTCGTTTGCCTCGAGTTCGACGAAACCCGGGCTATGATTATACGATTTTTGTGTTTCCGCGTAACGTACTTTACTCCAATCCGGTTTATTAAAAAACTGAATTTCTTTTAAAATGTTCAAGTAACGCTCGTCTGTCTTTGGAACAGCCGGTTCTTTAAGCTTAGTTTCAACATCTAAATTATTTAATAAACTACTACCCTCCATTTCAAAATCATCCTCCGTGAAGAGGGAAAGGGCGTCGTCGGCCAGCGGTATGCTATTATTTATATTATGTTTCACTTTACGCTCCGAGCGGCGATGCTTATACTTGCCCCGCCTTTTTTTGTGACGGCGGCGACGCGCATGTTTAGACTTATGGTCAGAAGAACTAGATGAACTGGAACTAGAATCGCTACTATCAGAGCTACTACTACTGATGCTGGGATGTGAACGCATCCGTTTGACACTAGATACTGTATTATTAGCGGTATTCGAAGGTCCTGCGACCGGTTCATCTTGCGAAATCAACGTTATTTCTTTATCCATTACGTATTCGGTATTATACTTATAACAATTGAACACTTACACACACTGGAAAAGAAAAAGAATAAACAACACACGAACGGAAAACCGTTAATTTCTGAAAATATCAACGTTGATTCACTGTAATATCAATAACGATTCACTAGAAACAGTTTTAATAAAAATTGAAAAAGTTGGCATACCAATATGCCAACTTTCGATAGAAAGGAAAAATATAGACGGTTGTGGAAAATAAATTTAGATAACTCACCTGCTTAAGCAGCAACCGTCACCGGCAAGGAAAAGAACGCCAATGCACAAGACCGATCGCGCGCGCTCAAAAATGCGCTCCCCTCTCTGACCTGGTGACGTCATGAGAGCGAGACAGACCTATATCGCTAGAAACGTAAGGAAAAAAGGCACAGGAAACAAGGTTCAGCCTATCTCAATAGTTTAATTATGCTTCGAATAACGGTCAAGTGGTTTAATGAAGCTATCTCAAAAACTACATAAGCAAAATTAATAAGTGTTACATGGGACCAACTTCGAGGTGGCTCCCGAATAAAATAAGAATCTTTCAAATCGGACGACTCTGTCAAAAGTTATGCGTGTTACTATAATAAAAAAAATACCTACATGTCGACTTGAGAACATCCTCCTTATTTTTCGTCGGTTAAAAATTAAATGCGAGCAGCATTTAATTTTAACCGACGAAAAATTTGTTGGTATGCGCATCACTTCAGAACGGCTGAACTGATTTGACAAATTTTTGTTCCAAAATTTTCATATTGTCCGAATCAGATTCTTACAGAAAGAAAATTCTGAAAAGTTAACGCGAAATTTCGGAAAAACTGAAACAAGCGTCGGGACACAAGTAGGTAACTGTTTACCATGTAAAAAGGAATATTGCGATATGACCCGTTCTCGATATTGTTTTTTAATACTGTGTACTTACTGGAATACTCCCTTCCTCCAAGCAAGTTTGCTCTTGCGAATTTCCATTCAAGCCGGCCAATAAAGGCCCCGGCTGTCATTCATGGATCTTTGACAGTCGTTACGGGTCGTCAGAAGCCTGAAAATCTGACAACCAGTCTTACCAACGGATATCTTACCCGGTAACTTGGTGGTGGAGGATAGGCAGTCGCTCCAAGTAAAATACAGTTCAGCTGCATCCGATTAGACCCCAAAATAGTTGGGAAAAGGCTAGGCAGATGATGATGAATTATTTCAATTACAGATACTAATGTAATATTCATACATACATACCCTGACTATCTGTTCCCTGTGACGTCAGTTATATCAATAATACGTTGCCATGGCAACCGACAGGCCTAGTCGTGTCTGGCTGTGACTTGTCAGTGAGTAATAATCAAATAAAAAAAGAATTGAACTCTATTTCATTATAAATTGCTTTTCAATCGAAACGGTAAGTAAGAATTTTATGTTTATATTATGCAGGACAGGATGGTTTAAAGAAATATGTTTTGTTCGCTATAGAAATAATTTATAGGTCGATTGAATTGTTTTTTGTGTACTTACTTACCAGCTGGCAAAGTTAAGTTAGGGTATAACTCTGAAATCGTAAGGTTGGGGTGTGGTACACATTTTTTTTTGTTTTTTTTTTATGCTGTCGGGATGGAAATCCTCATGGATGTAGCCTACCCTAGGGTAGGTAGAGGTGTCTGTCAGACTCTTACTGACTAAAACCACCCCGGTGTTTCCTTGTAGGTCGGGGCTGCGGGTGCGAGTGTGACTTCCGCTGTCCCGGACTGGTCTCATAGGGGGGAGTGAGGTGTTAAACTCCCCCGTTACGGCTTAGAATGGCGCGCGATGAACACTACGCGCCACCATCTCTGGTCCTGTGTAATGGGGTGGCGATGGATGTCTCCGAGTCCGTCGCCCCTGGAGTCATTTAGGGGGGCTGGAAGAGGCCATTATCCCCCTACGCCGACGCCCAGTTGATGAGCATTATGCCCCATTTACACTCTGAAGAAGCGCAAGAAGAACGCTCTCCTAAGCGCGACGATGTCTCAAACTCAATCAATCTGCCTAGCCTTTTCCCAACTATGTTGGGGTCGGCTTCCAGTCTAACCGGATGCAGCTGCTCTGAATACCAGTATTTTATAGGGAGCGACCGCCTATCTGACCTCCACAACCTAATTATTGGGTAATAATACGTTACCGGTAAGACTGGTTGTCAGACTTTCGGGCTTCTGACGACCAGTAACGACTGTCAAAGATCCACGAATGACAGCCGGGACCAACGACTTAACGTGCTTTCCGAGGAACGGAGGAGTCTGAGTATGTAAAGATGTTCACCCATCCACGGACCAACCCCGGCAAGCGTGGCTTAACCTGATGTATGGACCCGTGCGGTTGTTATTACTTAGCCACGAGCTTCTCGCGATGTCTCAAACTCTCCATCTAAAATCTAAATTATATTTTTTCACAGAAACCAAACTCAAAAAGAAGAAAAAGAGAAAACTTGGGGTAAGAATATAATTATACAACATCTTTATACTAATAATAAAGGTGAAGACTTTGTTTTTTTTTTTGTTTGTTTGTTTGTATGTTTGAACGTGCTAATCTCTGGAACTAGAACTACCAGTAGCATTTGAAAAATTCTTTTTGCATTTGATAGCCCAATTATTGAGGAAGGCTATAGATTATTTAACATCACGCTAGGACTCTTAGGAGCCGAGCAAAAATAAGTAAAAGTCAGAAAATATATAAAAAATATTTTCAGCCAGAGTTTGCAATTATATAACATAGTAAGTACGCACATTTTGAATGCAATTTTGCAAATTATTTAGGATTTTAAAAATAAAGGGAAAACATTAAAAAAGTAGAGGTAAGATTTTTCGGAATTAAATTCAATCGAGGAAATTTAACCCAACCCATCGCACCGTCTCATCTTCAAGGAACTCAAAGTAGGGCTGGTGCTGCGGCTGAATCAGCGGAAGGCCTTACGAGGCGCAAATATAGTACCTACCCTCGATAGCGGGTATATACAGGGTGTAAGGGACAGCCCTCCGCAAACTGATAGGGTGAATTCAGTATGTCTTACTAAGATGACTGGTACATGAAATTTTTTCAGAACCGTTGAGGGAATCCAATAAACCTGATTTGTTTGTGTTTTTTTGCACAAATCGGAACGTCTATTACTGGTTGGGAGGGGTAGGTAATAGGTATGCGGTGAGTTCGATGAACTCTGTAGCTAGACAAAAAGTGAACAGCTGATTACTCGCGTCGTTGGTTAGAGTATTTCAACATCCATTGCTGGTTTTTTTTTTGCTGTTTTTTTTTGCAGTTTTTTTTACATAAATGGAATGCTGCGAACAGACAATGCAATTTTACATTGAAATAATGAAAATGTAACTGAAAAAAAATTGAAAAAATGAAAATTTTCCTAAGAAAATTTCCGGTAGAATATGATTCAAAATGAGGAGCTGAATGCACCCTGTTAGTTTGCGGAGGGCTGTCCCTTACACCCTGTATTTGAGCCTTTTGGGGTCGAGACGCTAGGGCCGTGGGGACCAGGAGCGCATCGAATTTACAAAGAATTATCTAGGCGTCTGGTCGACGCAACATGTGACCAAAATGCTGGCCTTTATTTTGCATTGCCACACAACGTGGCAATGCTGGCAGTATTTTGGGAACATTGCCAACTGGTAGCGGTCTGTTAGACTAGTTTTAGTTTTATTTTTAATTTTAGATTAATTTATAGTAGTTTTAGATTAGTTTTAGTTTATATTTAGTTTATTTTATAAGTACTTCAAATATAAATGGAAAAATTTAAATAAAACTCGTCTATCTATCTAACCCCAACCCATAATTATATTATATCCAAAAATTAAATCCATACATGCTGAAATGAATGGTTACGAAAAAGCCCCCAACTTATTTTTGTTTCGCCTTAAAAACGTCACCAATATGTATTAACATCGTGAACCAAATTCGAGTTTACTGCTTGCTATATAAACAAAGTGTGATGTCGATATTTTCTCTACCGGTATCCAATCTCTTCAAACTCAAATTATTTGACTTCTATTTTTAGGAACAAGCTTTTATAATCTGCGTCTTACTTCAGCAGAATAAACAATTTTTCTGTCTTTCAGGAACTAGATTCTTCTGCAGTTCTTGCGAGAGCCAGCAGCGAGTTGCTCCGGTGGTCAAAGGAATCTCTGCAGCCTCCCTATGGTTTGTATTATTACTTTTTAGGGTTCCGTACTCAAGGATACCAAACGGAACTCTATTACTAAGCCTCCGCTGTCCGTCCGTCCGTCCGTCCGTCCATCGGTCTGTCTGTCACTGGTGGTCTACTCCCTAAGCACGAACCCCATATAGTTTCGGCCTACCTTTCGGGCGTTTCCTACTCCGTAGCACCTATGGCTGGATGATTAGTTCGGGGGCCGAACGAAGTATGACAACACGATTTGACAGTTGTCCGTATTGTTGCCAATGTTTTTTCCCGTCCGAAAAATTTAACTTTTACACTCGTTTTGATGGAAAAGTAATAACTGCCGCACGGGTCGATCCATCAGGTTAAGCTACGCTTGCCGGGGTTGGTCAGTGGATGGGTGACCATCTTTACACACCGAGACTCCTCCGTGCCTCGGAAAGCACAATAAGCCGTTGGTCCCGGCTGTCATTCGTGGATCTTTGACAGTCGTTACGGGTCGTCAGAAGCCCGAAAGTCTGACAACCAGTCTTACCAAGGGGTATCGTATTACCCAGTTACTGGGTTGTGGAGGTCAGACAGGCAGTCGCTCCATGTCAAATACTGGTATTCAGCTGCATCCGGTTAGACTGGAAGCCGACCCCAACATAGTTGGGAAAAGGCTAGGCAGATTGATTTGATTGACTCGTTTTGATGGATCGTTATGTCAGACGGACGGACTGACGGACGGACGGACGGATATACGGACGGACTTAAGGAGTAGACACCCTGGGCTGTATCTTATGAATCGTAATAGGTAGACACTTGAAATTTTCACAGATTGTGTATTTCTATTACGGCTATAACAACAAATAACAAAAACTCATGCAACAAATTTTTAATTTTGAAAACAAAATTCTTACCCTACCATATAGGGTGTCATTGTCAAGAGCTCATTGAGTAGCTCGTGGCTAAGTAATAACAGCCGCACGATTCGATCCATCAGGTTAAGCTACGCTTGCCAGGGTTGGTCTTTGGATGGGTGACTCCTAGCCTCGGAAAGTACGTTAAGCCGTTGGTCCCGTCTGTCATCTGTGGATCTTTTACGGTCGATGCCCGAAAGATTGACAACCAGTCTTACCAAGGAGTAGCACACCTATACATCGTGTCGTTTTGCATCTTCGTTAAATTTCAAGGTGTGGTACAGGACATCAAACTGAACAACTTTTCCATGGGACCAACATCGTATTCGCGAAAAAAATGTCAACTGTCCCATAGAAAACTTCAATCTCGACGCAAATGTATGGGACGGCTGATTATTTTTTCGCGATTACGATGTTGGTGCCATGGAAAAAGTTGTTCCGTATGATGGTCTATACCACACCCTTAAATTTGACGAGGATGCAAAACGACATAGTAACTGGGTTGTGGAGGTCAAATAGACAGTCGCTTTATGTAAAATACCTGCATCCGGTTAGACTGGAAGCCAACCCCAACAGAGTTGGGAAAAGATTAGGCAGATAATGATAGTAGTAGTACCTACCTATTATTTAATTATTTTGAAAATCTTTTAAACACAGCTGACCTACTAGTAGTTCAAAAAGAAGAAGAACCGGAAAAAAAGAAAAAAGGCAAAAAAGGAAAAAAGAAAGTCGAGGAAGACATACCTGACTTTACAAAGGTAAACCATGAAACTATTCCTTATCATTTGAATTTCAACTTTCGGTGTAGAGTCGAGAATTGAGTATCCAAGAGAGTGTAACCAAGCTAGTCAAAAAAACCCACTCTTGGATTCTAAACTCTCGGCGCAAAAGAGTGTGTCGAAAATCCAGTGCACGACAAAAAATCGCCCGTGGTACTAGCGCTTTAGCTGGGAACGCACGTATATTTTCACACAACTATGAGCACAAACTTTTTTGCAACACAGAGCGATCTAGCGGTGCACAGTAGCGCCATCTAGTGATCTTGTTGTAAAACTAACATGTTTTAATGCCTCGTTTTAGAGATCCTCATCAGATCTTCACCAAATTATGAGACCAACTGAAAATGACTATACCTTTCAAATAAAAAAGAACCGTCAAAATCGGATCTAATATTCAGCTCTCCCTTTTTCGCCCTTTTTGGAGGAAGTACCCCTTCAAGCAAAAATCCCCGATAACAAAAAATTCTATAAAGTCGTAAAACCTGTATGTGGTGTCTTTGTTTTGGTTAGATTTAGGTATCACAATAAAACACTGTTTGTATTATCACTGCGTTAGGCGTGCTGTCATAACGGCCGCCCGGACCAGACTGAGTGTGGCGCACCGCTCCACAATACCCCCACTGCGCAACCCCTACCACAGCACGCATAACTTGTTTATTAAACGTCACACTGTATATCAAGTTTCGTTCAGATCGGTTGTAAAATACGACCTGTACTGGGCCCCAAGTCTGCTATTTTTTACATTCCAACACGATCCCATTGTCACTGCATTATCATTTTGCTAAAAGTTCGTAATCTGCTAAATTCATAATTTCATAGAGTGGAGTGTCAGTGGTTGACCATTGGAAAGTCATAATGACGCCATTATGACGACATTATATTAGTAGATTACCAAACTTGTCAAAATCAACAATTATGAAATCAATGATAGACCATTCTGACACTATTGTAATAGCAGACTTGTGGCCCAGGAGTAGCAACAAACTGACAGAGGAAAGCAAATTTTTGCTAGACTTGACGCAGAGACGCTTCGCTCGCTTGGTCAAAAACCAAGACATAGCGCTGCGAACAACCAGCCTTGCATGTCTATCGCATCACAACAGCACTAGCACTTGAACATCCACCGAGCAACTGCCCGAAAATGTCATTAAAATCCTTTTTATATCCTACTACCCCCTCTATCCATCAAACGTCAACTGACAGTATTGTACCAATCGTTTAAAACCACCTATTATATTAAAATAGCAATATAAATTCTAAAATATATTGCTGGTACTATTAAATATTACGTAATTATTTACAGTACCTAATAACATCTATACGATTCTTACAAGTTACGAGTTGTATATTTTATAAACACAATAACTAGTCAAATTAGATACTTCTATATCGGTCTCAAGCTTCATAAATGTGACAAATGTCATTAACTTCCGGAATCAAGTGTTTATTTTTAAATATTAGACACATAATAATTAAATATCTATCACATGCGTAAAACTACACCTCGCTTTGTGCATACACGCTCACACGCACACACTTACACCCATAGATATAAGAAAGAAGGAGATGTGCCCGGTATGTCAAAATGTATCGGAACCCTGTGTCTCCACTTTGATTGATTGATTTTAAAGACAAATAAAGTAAAATACTTATACTTACATATGTAAAGTGATTCTATGATTTACACAGTTTTCGTTTTGGCTTCGGTTTTTACAAGAAACCACTGAACAACACGGCATTCTTATCGTCGAAAGCGCACTAGTTCGCGAACACGGCCGTTTGACTAAGAAAGGCTCATACTGAGCATGTCGCGCGGACACAGACACGTCTCCTTGCCACTTCTCCTGTTTTTTTTTTTTATATTTCTATGCTTACACCAAACTACTACATACGAAGCTTCAGCACGCATTGCCAGCACACCAAACGTTTGTTGGCCCCAACATTCGTCCAACATACAATTTGAAAATCGATCCATCCCTAACCACAAAATATCCCATTTTATTTTTGTTATTCCTCCATTCCCCTTGCCAGCCATAAAAATGTTGTTTTATTACTTTTTACAATGACAATAATGCTAAAAAGTGCAATAAAACCTACCCTTTTACAATTCTAAGCATTTTAATTCAGTCTTATGGCGGAAAAGCACGAATATTTTGTGTTCTCTTTAAAAATCATGTTCCTGATTTTAGTCGTAGAAAATTTTTACTTGATAAAGTTGTAAGTTGAGGTTATAAAATAAATCTAGAATTCCATAAAATTGAAGTTATTGGAATCGTTAAAAGGTTAAAAGCAACAAATGAGTTTGGTGATGGAATTATAAATGTTTTAAGGGAGATTTGTGAAGTGTTGTTGTGAATATTGTGGTTGAGTTTACGAAATGACTGAATTTGTAAGTGTTGTGAAATAAACCAGTGTTTTCTTATTTAAAAGTTCATGTTATGACTTTTTTTAAATAAAAACCACGACATTTTCTTTGCTAATTTAAAGACTCGTAAAACTTTGAATCACATTATGATGTATTAAATATGTATAACTGTTGCTGGGGAGTCTGTTGCGCCACTTTTTCTTTCCAGAAGTGGTGAAGGGCGGGCGTGCTAGGGGGACTGTCTTATGTAATTTTGACGTTAAAAAAGTGCTGATTCTCAGCCTAATTTGACTTTTGATTTATCAATATCTACTTTTTAAAACGTAATAAAGTAAGGGGAACATTCAAAATTAACCATTAACCTTTGCCAGATTCCTATAGAATTAAAACTTTCGATATAGTTAGGGCTGATTTTTCAGATAACTTTTGAAGACATAATAAATTGAGTTATTTGACAATTGAAAAATTAATATTTCCATTTTTATTAAAAAAAACTATTCAGCTATACCTTCAATTATTGTCATAGCCAAAAGCATGGAAGAAGATGAACAAGAAGGATCGAGATGCATGGATGCTACAGAGGATAGAAGATTGGAGGGCAGAGATGGAGGCTGAAAAGTTAGTTTAAATCCTACCCTACCCTACCTATCCTATCCTACTAGAAGCATCTGTAGTCGTAGAACTCATCATCTCATTGGTCTTTTTCCAACTATGTTGGGGTCGGCTTCCAGTCTATCTGGATGCAGCTGAATACCAGTATTTTATATGGAGCGACTGACAACACAACCCAGTTACTGGGTAATACCGATACCCCTTGGTAAGACTGGATCAGACTTTCGGGCTTCTGTCGACCCGTAACGACTCCCAAAGATCCAAGAATGACAGCCGGGACCAACGGCTTAACGTACTTTCAGAGGCACGGAAAAAAAAATAAAGCCACTAGCGATTTTCGGACTTTTTCCTTTACTTGTGCTGTGAGACCTTGCTTCTTGCCAAATTTCCTGATTCTTGGGTTCCGTAACTCTAAAGGAAAAAAACGGAGCCCTTATAGAATCACTTCATTGTCCGTCTGTCTGTCTGTCTGTCTGTCTGTTAGTCTGGACCCTTTTTCTCAGGAACGCATGGAGTTATCAAGCTGAAATTAATATCAAATCCGTAAGTTATAGTCCCTTGGACCTCTAAAAAAATCAAGCTTCTAAGTCAGCGCAATAAAAAATACGGCCATTTATGCGACATATTTTGATACTCGTTCAAAACCTATAGGGTACTTCCCGTTGACCTAGAATCATGAAATTTGGCAAGAAGCAAAGTCTCACAGCACAAGTAAGGAAAAAGTCCGAAAGTCGTTAATTTGTAATTTTATCACGTAACGAAATTTTTTTGTGATTGCAGTTGGAGAATTGACCGTGACATTTATATCAATGTATGGGAGAACATGTTTTTCCCACATAACAAACACAATACAATACAAAAATACAACAACAACAACACAATACAACACAACACACACATTTGTTGAATACAATGTTAAGTTTGTTTTTGGGATAAAGCCTTTTCAACTACGGAACCCTTCGTTATGCGTGGTCCGAGTCGGCCAAGTGCGTGTCGGACCATCCGACACGCACGTGACCTTTTTTTTCTCAACGAATCCATGATCTTTTTTCTCGTCATAGTGCTGCCCCAAGAACGAAACCATTCATAAAATAAAAACTGTTGAGAAAAGACTAAGCAAATGTTTAATTTCTAATGATAATCTTGTCTCCAGACAAGCCAAACTGGCCGGGGCCAAGGAGAAACGTGCCCAATTGGCACGAGAAAGAATCGAACTCATGGCTAAGGAGGCAAGTGAACAGGAAATAAGGAGGGACATTCTGCAAAAAGCTGTTAACCTGTTTGGAAGTACGTATTCATGTATCTGGCAGTAGAGAGGTGGGAGGGGGTGTAGGGTAAGTGGGAGTGTGTGTGGGGTGTGTGTGTTGGGGTGGGTGTGTGCGGTGTGGAGTGTAGTGTGGGTGTGAGTGTAGTAAGTTCCGGGTAGTGTTAAATTAAACGAGATTTTTGATAAAATATCAGTTGTTATTGAATAATAGTTAAAATACAAGAGCGACACAAGCGAACTTTGCAATGGCAGACACAACAGCGGTTATGTCTTATTGATTATTTTTTTAGGTTTCGAAAAGCAAAAGATGGATCATGAGCTCAAAAATTCACAGGAGGCTGAGGTAGGCAATAATTTTAGTATTCTATTACCGACTTAATTAGAACATGGCTCAGGCGCAAAACGTCTCTTTCGCATAATGTCGCTTTCGCAGAATGACTCCTTCTCAAAAGGTCGATGCCTCTTTCGCAGAATATCTCTTTCGGAAAATGTCGCATAACTTAGAAAAAAATTTAGCAAAGTTTAAAATTGTTGTTTCTTTCCAATTTCTTATTAAATGTTTACAAGTTTTACAACATATAAACTATGTTTGGAGTTTCCTAATGTGACATTATGCGAAAGAGACGTTTTGCGCCTGAGCCTTTAGGTTAGGTTAGGAAAAATTAAAATTGTATTATTAGTCAAATCGTCGAGTAAATGATTGTATTATTATTTTTTTATGTTAGTTTTACTTTATTCATCATTCTCCTGCCCTTATCCCAATATATTTGGGGTCGGCGCAACATGTCCTTTTTTTCCATACTTCTCTATTAGTCGTCATCTCAGTAGTCACCCCCTTTCTAGCCATGTCATCTTTCACACAGTCCATCCATCGTTTCTTTGGTCTTCCCCTACTCTTATAGCCATCGACATTCATACTCAAAACTTTCCTCACCACATTTTCCTCATTCCTCCGCATCACATGCCCATACCATGACAACCGGTTTCCGCACAACTTCTCAGTCACCGGTGCCACTTTCAAACTTCCTCTTAAGTACTCATTTCTTATTCTATCCATTCGTGTAACACCACACATTCCTCTTAGCATTCTCATCTCAGTTGCATGCAGTTGCTTTTCATTCATCCCTTTTGAACTAGTTCGTTCGTTCGTTAGTTTTACTTTATTATAGTTGTTTATTTATTTACATTGGAAATCAGCCAATTTTTTAAATTTTTTCCTAACATAATCTAACCTAAAAGAAATTTGCAGTCACTTTACATTTTTAAAGAAGAATAATTATTATTATATTATGTATTTTAGGTAGGTTTGCAGAGAAAATATGTTTGGCTTACATCTGAGGCGTGACTTTAGAAATTATTCCCAATTATCGGGTGCATGCAAGCAAAGCCGCAAGCTAACAATATAGTATATATTTTTGAAATGTGCTAATATTAAGCCCTTTCATTTGATACTCCACACGGCGGCGCGGCGGCGGCGCGGCATCATTAAAAAATATTTTATTTATAGTTCATGACTCTATATGTCCTCTAGAGGGCGCCATATTCAATTTAATGTGACGTCACATAGCCTATAACCAGCGGACAATGAAAACGCTTCCAACGATACCTCATTTGTCAAATTATGATAAGTAGTTTAGAAGTTATGAGGGAACAGATGAACATACATAGGCATGCATTCATACCGGTCAAAATCAAAACCCTCCTTTTTGCTTCGCCTTAGCCGGGTAAAAATAATTGTGAAAGAACTGACACTTATAATAACTGATATTATTCTTGTCTCTATTTATAAAATAAACTAAATGAACCTTTGTGAAGAGAGAAATAAATAAAGATTACTATATTACTTATAATAACTCAACCTTTGTTTATTCCAATAGTGGCAGCAATATCTTCGTTGTGATGGTCTTCCAGATCCCAGAATCGTGACTGAACTGAACACATTCCTCCATGTTTGGCAGGAGAATACTATTATGGATGATAACGAACTAGACAAGAAATTTATTCAAGTTCTACCGGTATGTATGACATATTAGAAACTACCAGCCTATACTACCTCAGGTTTTTATCTCACTCATACGATACTGCTCGCAGACTAAGTGAGAGCGAGACTGAGTGTGGTGCTGGGTGCCGTTAGTTTAGGTAATTGCTTTTTACGGTGAAAATAATAGTAATTTGAAAAAAATAAAAAACCTAAGACCTGCTTTATAGTTAAGTTAGTATGCAAAGTTTCATGATCTAATTTGAAGTATTTTTTTAAATACCAGCGGTTTATTGTTCGGTTTGGAGGTAACTTTGGATTTTTTCAGCTATCAATTATATTACTTAATAATACGAGTGTTGTTTTTACAGATCCTGGAAATGTTGGAAATTTTACACTTAAATAACAGACAGTTCACTAAAAGACAAGCCGAGAATTATGATGAGGTAACTCGAGTTAGACTAATCCTAGACATAAGTAGAGTGCTACAAGAATTATGATGAGGTAACTCGAGTTAGCTCCACCGGCCATCGGCCCTTCGACAAACATGGCCAGCCCACTGCCACTTCAGTATGCTTATTCTGCAAGTTATGTCGGTTACTCCGGTTCTTTTCCGGATAACTTCATTCCTGATTTTATCCTTCAAAGAAACCCCGAGTATAGCCCGCTCCATAGCGCGCTGAGCGACCTGGAATTTGTGGGCCAGCCCGACTGTCAGTGTCACGTCCAAATTTTACACTTAAATAACAGACAGTTCACTAAAAGACAAGCCGAGAATTATGATGAGGTAACTCGAGTTAGACTAATCTTAGACATAAGTAGAGTGCTACAAGAATTATGATGAGGTAACTCTAGAGTTAGACTAACCCTACACAAAAGTAGAGTGCTACAAGAATTATGATGAGGTAACTCTAGAGTTAGACTAACCCTACACAAAAGTAGAGTGCTACAAGAATTATGATGAGGTAACTCTAGAGTTAGACTAACCCTAGACAAAAGTAGAGTGCTACAACAATTATGATGAGGTAACTCTACAGTTAGACTAACCCTATACAAAAGTACAATGCTACAAGAATTATGATGAGGTAACTCTACAGTTAGACTAACCCTAGGCAAAAGTAGAGTAGGTCCATTCCAAGATTCGGAGCAAATTGGCAGTGACAGACGGACAGACAGACAGCACAAGAGTGATTCCATTTGGGTTCTGTTTTTACCTTTTGAGGTACGGAACCCTAAAAATTTAGGCGGGATTATCTACTGTGATCGAAAGCCACGCTACACACGAATACGTGGCTCGAAAACAGCAGAAAGATAACGAGGATATCTCCAAGCACATCCTACACAGAAGTAGAATACGGTATTTTACTCTTTATGAGAAAAAATCTGAAAATATATTATTTAGATAGATAGCTTAGGCAAAAAGCTGTCTGAAAATGTTAGTTTTAGTTCATAAAATACCAATATAAATTTTAAAATTAAATTCGAGGTTTTCAGGTTTTTTAATCTGTTTTCTAACACCATGAAAGTAGCCGCCATGTTATTGCGTCATACGGCTGTGTAAATTAAAAGTGTCAATGTCAACTGTCAACTGCTCAGCGTATATTTATAAAGTGTTTGTTTAGTCAGCCAACTGACGTCATGACCACAGAGCAATATGGCGTCCACTGCGTCCAGCGTTTTCGCGCGTTTGAAAATGTATTTAAATGCCTTTTATATGGCACTTATCGATTGAATAAAAATTTTATGTTTTTTTTTTTGTGGCTTATTAGCACTAGGTATAGAATCTAATTGAGATACTTTTCATAAATAGGTGTACCCTATTCTGCCTTTCCATCATAACTTGCGAAATGTAGTGCAGTACTGCTGGTATGATGTTTTCTTGTTTCTAGGTCCGCTTAAGTCTCAGAGCGCAGCTTGCTTTAGCCATACAAATCGCTTCGTATACTCTTCTCCGAGATCTGGAGAAAAATCTGGTCACTGAATCCACAAAGGTATCTACGTACCAAAGAGAATTCAAGGGTCTAAGACTCAACATCTGGGTTGCTATCAAGTGGCCTACCAGGAAACTTAGGCCCGTGGAACCTGAACCGTGAGTAGCTTGTGAATAAGTTTGTACCTTGGTCATAGCACAGATTAATACAGATGGGACACTCCGCAGTTTAGGTACGTTGCTACGAGTACACGGCGGGCCCCGTCCACGGGGCTAATTCAGTACGACTGCCGCGTGCCGAAGGTATAAGAGTTACGCAATAGAAAGAGAGGCAATAATATAACTGATAAGATTAATACAGATGGGACACTTAGCAAAATTGCTACGATACAATAAAGTGCAATACAGGTCGCACAACGCTTAATACCAACAATTATACTCACCTACAAGTTGCCTCTCTTTCTATCGCATAACTCTTATACCTTCTGACTGGTTAGGGTTGTCTTCTATTACGACGCGTCGCGTGAGTGAGTATCGAACTAACGTGCTCCCCGGCCGGTGCGCGGCAGCCCACACTGAATTGACCCAGTGAAATGAGCCCGCCGCGTACTTGTAGCTTCATAGCTAAACTGCGGAGTGTCCCATCTGTAGGTATTAATCTGTGCTTGAATTAAAGTTAGAACTCGTTCTAATAATTATAATACATAACATGGATCCTGTTTTTCTCTCTTATTTTTAGGGAACCAGTGGAACTATCCTTCCCATCCATGAATGTGACAGTGATACTGCCTAAAATAATAGGCGGGTCGTGTGTCTGCGTGCGCGCAGCCCGGTCGATGATCGACCTGCTGAGCGAAAGTTCCAGATCTTATGCCTTGAAGTTTGATATGCCTAAACGATATGAAGGTGTGTATTTTAAAGTGTAATAATGTATTCTATGCATATTATGAACTAAGGACCCGCCCCGACTTCGCACGGTTCACAGTATCACCCGATGGGCTAATCTGAAGATTGCCTGAAAACTTCATCAAAATCGCTCCAGCCGTTTGGAGTCCATAGGGAACACACATCGATTTTTACATTTTTAAAGATTAAAGTCACTTTTCATGTCTGTCTGTGTGACCGCGTTGTTCTTTTAAACTAACTTTCAAACTGTCTGTCTATCTGGTAATCTGTCAAGACCCTTTTTCTCAGGTAGGCGTAGAGGTATCAAGTTAATTCCTTGGAGCTCTAAAAAAATCAAGCTCCTAAGTCAACGCATTAAAAAAAATACGGCCCGTTTATGAAACATATTTTGATACTCGCAAGTAAATCAAAATCTATAGGGTGCTTCCCGTTGACCTAGAATCATGAAAGACAAGAAGCAAGGTCTCACAGCACAAGTAAAGGAAAAAGTCCGAAAATTGCTAATTTATAGTTTTATTAACACCGTCTATTTATTTTATTTTGTTTTATACGATTATACGTAGGTATACAGTTCCTTTTTGTGCAGTAAAACTTGCTTTAAGGCTTGTCCGTCGCAAAAAGCGAGGTCACTGTCGGACTGCATAGATAAGAAAGAGAAGCGCGATGACACAACGCTTGCAAAATATGAAGTAATTATCGATTTACAAAAAATCTGTTGATTAAACAAAAAAAGTAATCTCAAGAAATCATTCCTTATTAGCTTGTAAAGAACTGTATAAATTTATGAACACTTTTAATGAAACTGTAGTCCAGGAGTAATATGGTAACAACTCGAAAAAATAGACCGAAATAAACCTGGGTTTAGCCTCTTTTTTTCTTTAGTTCTACAAACTAAAATAGTTTTCAGGACACATGAAATCACTTCTTATGTATTGTAGATTATTGTGTATTTTTTCCTATCAGAAAGATGCTATAGTTACTGTAAAAGATGGTTACAAAGTTACTTAGTTTCGCCGTATTTTAGGAAGGCGCAGCCTTAAATATGTTAAGAAATTACTAAGCTAAAAATTGATTTATATCAATATTATTATTGTTTTTTTTTTTTTTTTTATTCATTTGTATAGCGTTGTGTCATATTGTATACATTTCAACGAAGCGCGTTTAGTTCCGGAGCGCGTGAGTCTTCTATCTCGCGGGTCATATTAGACCGCCATAACGCCATTTCACTTACACACCGAGCTAACCACGCTTCGATGTATCCTCGTCACTATGTGAATGTTCCAGATCTCTTCACGTTTAACGTAAAGGAGATGACGGAGAGTCAGAAACTCAAGAAGGAGCAAGAAGACGCAAGGCACAAGTTCTACAGGGAACTCCGCGATAAGATCCGGGAGCTGGAGAACTTCCTCAAAACTAACGTGTGAGCCCTCTCGCACTAACTATCTTTTAGTTATTTGAGGCGGAGGAATGAGGAAAATTTTGAGTATGAATGTCGATGGCTATACGAGTAGGGGAAGACCAAAGAAACGATGGATGGACTGTGTGAAAGATGACATGGCTAGAAAGGGAGTGACTACCGAGATGACGACTAATAGAGAAGTATGGAAAAAAATGGACATGTTGCGCCGACCCCAAGTAGATTGGTATAGGGGCAGGAGAATGATGATCGATTTTAATATTTTTTTTTTGGTAAATAATCCCTACACATTCGTTTATTTTAATTGCATTGAAATTTTTATTTTTTCTAATCTATGTGTTTTTCGTAACATTGTTGTGAAATTTTATTTGAAGTACAGACGCCAGCACTTTCTGTCCTTTAATAGATTTTCATCTTTATCGCTAAAGCATTAGGTTCAAGGTTGATTGGGAAAATTTGCTATACACTGAATGAAATGTTTTTTTTGCTGGTAATGTTATAATTAGCTTGATATTATGACACCACAGATAATTCTTTCCTGACACCTATCAGTTAGCAAAATTTCTAGTACCTAGTAATAAAAATCAAATTCGCAAAACACATATTCGTTAGTATAAAACTGACAGGTGTCAAGACAGGTGACAGGCGGCATTCTCTCGACGGCCGGACTGACAGCTACATTATGAATTGTTTGTCTATTAGATTTTTGAAGACTGACAAGGAGAAAGAAGAACTTGATAATTTGAATATGGCTGAGCCACCGTTTATGCCTCTTCCGAGGGATCAGATTGCTTTTGAGAATGGTAAGTTGTAGAGATTTTTACAGAATAGATCAGCTAATTTTAGCCGATCAATTCTGTAAAAATCTCACTGATTACAGTATTTTCTCTCCTTTCTCCCCTTAAGAGCGTTGTTGCATTTTTCATACGTAAATCGAGAACTTGGGAGATTTTGAAGTGATTTTGGTCACATAATTTATTTTTTTAGCTTCTTTTGACTTCAATCATCGTAATTATCATATATTTTTATTTAAAGTCTATTAAAAAAAACTTGTTCAAATTGAATTATTGACTACGAAAACAGTCGATTTCGAAGGCGCGATTTCCAGATGACGCGCGAAGGCTCAACTTTGAAGTAATCTTACACCAATTATTACTACTAATTAAGAAGGTAAAGTGGTATTCATTCGAAGAGGCATATCCTGAAATTTAAATTGCATTGAGAAAAGTTTGATTTTTAATTCATTAACTTGTATTTTAATCACGTCTAAGATAATCAAAAATCGAGAAATCGACTACAAAAAAACACGTCATTTCTCAGAATCTAAAAGTCATTTGGCAACACAAATCATTTTATACGTAAGAAGAAAGATTGTACTATATATGTGTAAAAAATAAAACATATCCGTCTTCAATCATTTACGAAAATAATTTTTTAAAGTGAGTATAAAATCGGGTGCATCGAACGGCCTAAGTCAGTTTGCCCCGCGACCTCGTCGCGGACGACTGACCCCATCACCGGACTGGACTTCCGGGTGAGCCGCTCTCAGCTTACACGCGGCTCACTTGTGACAATAGACTCCACACATTACATACACCTGTTGCGTGGCGCGTGCTAGGATAATTTAGGCGTGTCACGTAGCAAACATCAGACATTCACCTCTACACAGGCTCTAAACACACATGCGAGGACGCAGTGCGGGCGTGCGCGTTTCTCGCATAGACACCGGGTGGCGCCACACAGCACAATGCCACCCACACACCCAGTACACGGTCCCCCTAACCCACGCAGGCTCGGCTCGCTCTGAAAGTGTGATGGGCGGGGGCCACTCACCCCTCTGTAGGAACGTCGAGTCCGTACCTCTGTCGCTGGTCGCCTCCTGCTGGGCTTCACCCATGTAGATGGGGGTTCCACCTGGTAGGGGTTGACCGCCGGGGTACGGTGAAGAAAGCGGCGCTGACTAGCAGCGTCGTGGCGTGCCTACAGACACAAATATAGCAACCATACACAGGGGCGCGACATGTCGCGCCCCATCAGCCATAGGCCGTGATAGGCCACTCAAATGAGGGGCCCGTAGTGACGGGCCAACGTACAGCCACCGCGGTCAGGGGGCTACGCCCCGATACCGCCAGTCACACACCCCTTGAGGGGTGTCGCGACTTCCAAACGATGCCTAAGTCAGTCGCGCTCTGGCGCTCTTCGACGCAGGACCTACGTCGGTTGACCTCCCGCCGCCGCGCATGCGCCTCGCGTGATATATAGTCAATTGTAGTGCGACTAAATATTTTTAATCCTTTCATTTAAGTAATATTTTAAGAAGCTAACGTGGTAGGCACACTTACTTTAGGAGAATTATGTTACAATTCTTGAATTATGTTGTATTACTTGTAATATTGATATTGTAATTACAATATCAATAATACAATATAATTTGGTCAAAATGTAAATTCAAGATGGTGGCTGCGAAAATTTTTAAATTTTTCGTCATGGGGATCGTTCCCATTGTTCTCGAGGATGCTAAAGCCGATAGTGACGTTAAAATGTAAATCCAAGATGGCGGCTGCGAACATTTTCAAATTTTTCATCATGGGTATCGTTTTCATGGTTCTTGTGGGTGCTAACGTCGATAGTGTAGTCAAAATGTAAATCCAAGATGGCTACAAGAATTTTGGAGGATGAATATGGAGAAAAAATTTATATCAGATTTTTATTTGAAATCTCTACTGCCACAATCTCTATTGTGGATCCGTGACAAAGGAGACGGAAACCATGTCATATAAACTTGGGCCTGGGCCTGGGTTGTAAAAAAATGAAATTGGTGTCAATTTATAGCTACTATATTATCAACCCATCACTGAACATTTTGCGGATTTTCGCGATCTGAGTTCCGAGTTAAAAGAGATGTAATAAAAGTGAGGTTACATAACGATCTACATATAGGTACTTAACAGCTGATTTTTGAAGTTCTTCAGCTCGACGACCACGTAAACTCCCACTCACACACTCACTTTGCCACAATTTACACAACGATCCATGGTGCCAATATGAAATCAGTAGGCTGGTCGTAATATACAAAATAACAAGTTCAAGTCCAACGTTTATGCGGGGTTCTCCGTACCGTGTCCGGTGTGGTAGCAAGGTTCGTACAAGAAGCAAGATCAGAAGTCCGCAGAAAGAAAACAGGGGTCGAGGAAAACATCAATAAAACTATGGGAAATACACTCAAATCGCGACCGCACTAAACGATACGAAACGAGTGAGGCATAGATAAAGGCACTATATAAAGGTGTGTCCAAATATAGAGCGGCATTTGAGCGCGGCTGCCACGCGCGGCTAGCCGCGCTCTGATCGGACAAGGGCCGCGCGCGGCGGTGTTGAGCGTAATATATCTTCTCGTCTCACATCAGTGATGACCTCTGGCACTGAAACGTGCTCGCTCACAACATAATGGGTCTCAATCATAATCAGCCTATAATGTTCCCACTGCTGGGACACAGGGCTCCTCTCGGTGAGAGGGAGTGGGCCGTAATACACCACGAGGACCCAGTGCGGGTTGGTAGATGTCACATGTCTTCGAATTCTTGGTTCTAGGCGGTTTCCTCACGATATTTTCCTTCACTGATTTGAGAGTAGTGGTGATGAAATTATTTACACAAAGTGCCTGCCTGAGTTCGAAACCATGACCTACTCGTATGTCGGGATCGTTACCATTGGGCCACCATTGCATTGCTCTCTTGGGCCGCATAGTGCAGTCAATCATCCCTTCTAGGATGATTGACTTCACTATCAGCTTCATCCTCGAGAACTATGAAAACGACATCCATGACGAAAAATTTTAAAATTTTCGCAGCCGCCATCTTGGATTTTAATTTTGACTTCACTATTGGCTATAGTCGAAATCGAAAACTATGAAAACGATACCTATACAAATCCTTATCACTTACCAGTTACCACTGACGTGCGACGTGTGGTCGACTGT
The DNA here is from genome assembly GCA_905163495.3 of Cosmia trapezina. Lineage (NCBI taxonomy): Eukaryota > Metazoa > Arthropoda > Insecta > Lepidoptera > Noctuidae > Cosmia > Cosmia trapezina. Next base: position 9,943,524 of record LR991049.1, read on the forward strand.
ATAGTCATTAGGTCGACTGGGCACGTACAATACCTGCCTAGGCTAATAAACATTATAAAACCAACCCCACACGAACGCAGCAGTACTATTATTTATTCTGTGGCAGCGGGGTGACCTACCTATTTGAAATTTGAAAACAGTAAACCAAACATTTGCGCATGAGGCGGCTTTATGTATTTATGTATTAGTGTTGGTTCAAATTCAACTGTTTTATGCACTTGATGCGGTTGGTAAACCTATGCCGCAAGAAAATAAATAATTATAGCTAGCGCGTGGCGTCTTTATCTACATTAAAATAGGGCTTAAATTGAACTGTTTTACACAAAAAAACGATGATTTTGGACAAAAGATGGCTCCGCTGTTAACAAAATTTTATTCTGATTGTGTTCTCCCAGAAATTATAGATCCAAGGAAAAGTCAATCAATCCCCTTAGACAAATGAATAAAATAAATAATAAATAAATATCCTTGGACATTTCACACAACGCCATCTAGTCCCAAGCTAAGCAACCTAATGCTTGTGTTATGGTAACGAGATGGCTGATAAACTTCTTATATACATTTTTTTTTGTAAATACATACATATTATAGATAGAAAAACACCCAGACTCGGAAACAAATAAGTACTTGTAGGTCGTACAAATATTTGTTCCGTGCGGGAATCGAACCCACAACATGCTGCGCAGCAGTCAATTGCTCAGCCACTGCGCCAACCGTGTCGTCAAATACAAATACTTTTATAAAACTTCAATTACTTATAAGTATACAAATACTTAAGCAAATAAGTAAAATGAGTTTATTTTTTTTAAGTACCTACATAATATTATTTTCTTCATCCATATTTGTATAAATTTAATTAAAATACACTAATAATGTATTGTGGACAGTCTTTTTATTTTCTCCGTAAACCTCTAGCTTTTACTTCAAAAAAATATAGGTACGCCATAGCTACAGATCAAGATCGTTTAGTCGTCGCAGCATCGCAACTGTGTGCCGTACATGAGGAAAAACGCACACACGCGCACTCGCTACGCGGCGTCGAGCGTCAGATGTTTAAAATCCGAGCGCGAAAATATGCGACCACAGTCTTAATCCATACAATGGTTGTCTGTAGAACTTAGATCATAGACATCTAGATCGAGCCACCGCGTGGCCCTGGCCGGTCATGAGACAGCAACATAATACTTTTTCTAGATTATGTGGTATGAGAAATGAAGTTTAACGTAAGAAATCTTTCTTATTTTGGACTGAAACCCATGTCAATACATACGCAAAATGCAAAAACTGTCCAAAAAAGTTAAATTAATCGACGCAAGACAAATTTTGTAAGAGTGAAAGCACTTTGTTTGGGTAACATTCAAAAGTTCGCCAAGCAAAAATACGGCACGCCGTAAGAGACAGAAGATACGATGCTTTATCTCAATTTTCCTATTAATTTCATACGCAATGACAATGAACCTCTAGACTCTAGAGGTTCAATGTCATTGCTGTAGAAGATCGCTTTTAGCGATAAGACCGCCCATTGTGTCACCCTATGTAAAATTTCAACATTTATATCGCGGAGACGCGGGGCGTCGCGTCACGTGTCGCGTTGGACTGTGGAGCGTCCCATCTGTATTAATCTATGCCAGGGGGCTTACCGGCTTACTATGGTGTTATAGCCATCATTGTTCTTGTGCGTGAGAGAGAGAGACTTAGCTATAAACAACCGATAGCACCAATACTTTTTTGACAACGGAATCATGATGGCATTAACACAACGTCATATTACGCCTTTTTTTTTTTGTGGATGGGAAATCATCAAATGACTTCTCCCGCTCTGGGTGGAGCGGAATTAAGGGCGTGTCAGACTTTTACTGACTAAAACCCACACGTGTTCCTTCAGTTGCCTGTGCCAGGGCCACGGTATCTCTTTCGAACAACCCGCGACCCTATAACATAAAATGTGGGCGTCCATGCAAAAAGAGTCCAGTCCCTTTAGTTTCCGAGATATAAGAAGTTTTGTAAAGTTGGGTGGAAAAAATTGCATCGCAACCAATTAAAATCGCGATTTTAATTGGTTAATAATAAATGCTCAATTATCTACAATTTCATATATTAAATGACTTTATACGATTTTTCAGAATTTCAACTACAAATGTCTAATAAAAAAAATATGTGCCATTTTTTTAATATTTTTTCAATTCTTAGTATCAATTGACTATTCTAGTTATCGAATCTAGTCTTAGGCTCGTATTTATAATCAAAGTAATTACTTGAGTAATTACTTGCTACTATGTAATTTCATACTTGGGGGTAGAATTCTTAAGTAATGAAAATGGTGGCTGGTTCGACATTTATTCATTATTTCTAAGCTTTGACAGTTCTAACTTCAAGCAATTACTAAACTATAGAAAGAAAATCATTGCTTGAGCAATTACTTTTACTTAAGTAATTACTTTTACTTGCCTATAAATACGACTGTTAGTCTAGTCTTGGACGCCCACAAATTATCAGCCTATGATTTGCTCACTTTTGGGGATCGGGCCTCCTCTCTGTGAGAGGGAGTGGCCCGCTATCCACCACTTGGGCCCTGTGTGGGTTGGTGCAGGCCTGCTCACTTCTGGCCTGGATATAATCCTGGCTTGACGGAGGAGGTACGGCTCCCTGTCGTTTCGAGCAACACCGATGCTCTCGGGGCAAGACTGCTTCGGGAAGTACCTGTGTCTCATAAACAGGGAGTGGAGAGGACGCTCGGTGTCACCACTGCGTCCACTGTCGGGAGGGCACGGCGTGGCATACACTGGCAGAGTGTGCCGCGTGGGAGGTGGCGCGCCGTTCGTTCGTTTCAGAAGTCGGAGCTGATCTGGCTCTGCCGGCCGTCGCTCGTTCGATGGTCTGGAGCGCCAAATCGTGGGACACGGTGGTATATCCTTCTGCGCAACAGTTCTATTGCAGAAGGAAGCTACAGAAAGGGAAAGGGAGATCACGTTTGCTTTCTCGTCCCGTAGCTTAGGTGCACTGGGTGTTGGCGGAGGGTGGATAACACCCTTTTCCAGGCCCCCCCTAAACGGGTCCTAGGGGCTATGTACCCGGCGACATCTGTCGTCCTCCTATTTCACAGGGCTCGAGACGGCGGTGCGTAGTGTTCACGCGCGCCCTAAGACGTAACGGGGTAGTTTAACACCTCACTCCCCCCTATCGCTGGCCATCACCAGCCCGGGGCAGCGGAAGTCACATTCGCAACGAGGTACCAGGGAACACCGGGGTGGTTTTAGTCAGTACCTAAGTCTGACAGACCCCTTTACCCACTCCAGGATGGAGGACATCCATGAGGACTTCCACACCGACAAAAAAAAAACGCCTGCTCACTTACAAAGAAAAACTGCTTACAAAAGAACTCTTTGTCCTCAGAACGTGATTTTCAAAGATACCTTAAGTCGTGTGTATCCAAGTCCAGAACTGGGGAACTTAACTTGAGGAAGTATAGGTGAGTACACAAACCACTAACCAGAGATTATAGTAGTTTCTCTTTCGTAAAACTCGACTCTCATCCCCCTCGACCTCGACCTTATTGCCGTTGACCTTGTATTTTTAGGGTTCCGTACCAAAATGGTAAAAAGGAACCCCTTTGGTGCTACTCAGTCTTTCTGTCTGTCGATCCGTCTGTCACAGCTGGATCTCTCAAGAACTACTAATGCTATCAACTTGAAATAGTTTTATATGACGTTTGCCCAAATGTTTTGCAAATTAAGAAAGATTTTTTTTTTTTTGCAACAGGGACTGAAAAAAGGTGTTCTTAAAAATTCGAAATGGGGTTACTAGGGCATGTGGGGTATCATATGAAAGAGCGCTGTTTGCACATTCTCAAACATTTTTTTTCTTTTTTTTAGGCTGCATAGTTTTCGACTTTTGATGAAAAATTTAAAAAAAAATACCGTTCCCCCCTTTTCTCCGAAGTTTGCATAGAGAAAAATCTGAAATTATTCTATGTGATAGAAGTTGGAGGGGAATGACTCAGGACATCAAAAAAATCGACTGTCAACGAGAAAAGTGCCCAAAATGCTGGCAGCATGTCCATGTTGTATGGCAATAATCAGTATTGCCATACAACATGGCATTTCTTTGACCAAGAAATAGGTCACGAGGCGACTTTGCAAAGCTGACTTTACCATGCATCATACAGACATATCGTACTTAAGGCGCTACCCCGAGCAAAACCTTGTGATAGTGCGTTATTCAGAGGCTATTCACTCATTAATCAAGAGTAATAAACTACGTCTAAAAGCACATTATTAATGTTTGATATCCTATCATCACATTGCACCTTCTTATTTATTTTTATGTGTTATAAATACATTTAAAATGTCCATGTAAAAACATGACTAAAATTATTGATTGCATGCATCTTTTGCTAAAGGTGACGTTCTATTAATTTGAGGAATACACCAATCATCACACTAATATTATAAAGGCGAAAGCTTTTTATCCCAGTCTACGCGGGTGACACCGCGGGGCGCAGCTAGTGCATAGATAATTGTAAAATATAAATACTTAATTCACGTTTTATTTTATTTTAAAAGATGGCTTTTTTTTTACTAAAATAATTAAGTACGAAAATTGTCTGAATTCTATGATGGGGCAAGGGAGGGAGTGGGACAGAGAAAGACCGAACGCTCAAGGTCGCTCGCTTAGGGAAGCGCCTTAATAATTATACAACATATCTACGTTTACAGGGTTATTTTACTTGGTTGTTTCAGGATCTGTGGTGGGGTTTTGAACCTGGATCTGATCGTGACTCCACCGCAACCAAAACGCATGCAATTCGGGGTTACAATAACCACATGTAAGTGTAACAATGGTTACCTACGTTTTTTCTTACCCGGGATAAACTCGGCTACATATCAAGCTACACATTTCCAGTATTAGCTGATCTCGCATTGTATAGGGTTTCCGTACAATGAGAGGTCAGCTTATATTGGAATAGCTTGATATGTAGCCGTGTGTACCATGTTACTTAGTAATTGGTTTCGTTCAAATGTGTTACAACTTATTGTATGTACTGTCATCACCAAAAGTCGATTAACACTTTGGTTTTTTAAATCTTTGTTATTGAGCAAGATATTTAATTAAAATCGGAACAGAAGTAAAATATTTAAAGATCTAAGTACTAGACTCTTATGTAAGTATTTTAGGAAAAAAGGAGATAATCAAATATTTTGTTATTAATTTACATGAGGTGTAAAAGTAGCAGTGTTTATTTTTAAGTCAAAAATAAAATAATATAAATCATTGACATTTTAAATATATAATTATTATATATGTACTTGATTAAAACTAGCTTAGTAAGTCATTTTAGAGGCATGAGGAACAGGGTGTAAAGTTCACTCATCCTCTGTTGATTTATTTGATTTAATTATTTACAAAAATCAATCTTTAGTCGATTTTATAATAATCGATATATCGTAGGTACCTACTTATTACATAAATACTACCCACCATTAGTAGTACTTCACTTCTCGTTAGCGCCTTAAGAAAGACGGACGTATAAACTTCCTAGTGACTTTTAATTGGCTAATAATAATCTATACATTTTAAAAAGCCCATAACTCGTTTTATTAAAGTGTTAAAACCTAGATTTCCTACAGGTTATGGGACCAGGTTACGTTTTTACTGCAATATAAGTGGTTAAAATTTAAATAAAAAATATGGGCATTGTCAAGTGAAATGGACGTGATAAAAGGTGCAAAAAAAAAAAAAGTTCATCATCGAATTGTTAGCCGGCACCAAAGACTACAGTATATTATACGGTACGGCAAGACGCCACGCCACGCATTTGTTGCTCAACCTACCCTCAATTTATGATGGCGTTATAACTGCGATCGAAACTTTATCGGAGGATAATTTAATGCTAGCATTCGTTAAACCAAGGCTTTTGGATCATGAAGTCAAGTTTAAAAATGAGTCCAGTGATACCAGTGTCAAAAGTTTTGCAATTTGAGGGAAAAATGGACAGGAATTTCGAAAAACAAAATTCGATAATTCTCAAAATAATAAAGGGAATAATAGCTTCAACTAGGAAGTTAACAAGCAGAAGAATAAGTCTCAGTTCATGAAGTGTTATCACTGTGTCCGCAAGAAGCATGTGAAAAACAACTGCTTCTACTTCAACAGAGCTCAAACATTACAGCAGCAGCAGAAAATACGGAGAGGACAAGGACGGTTCAGGCAGTTGGAATCAGTGAACCATCCACGTCGAGCTATTTTTCTGGCTTTGCTGTTATGATGGCAGACTATCAAGCGGATCATGATGGAAGATACTTTCCTGTTGGTTTCTGGAACATCGGACCATATTATAAACAGGGAAGATCTTTTCATTAGTCACACCGTCTTGCAAACGCCATTAAAATTTCTATTGCTTAAAATGGTGAATTTATTTCAGGGAACGATGTATGTGACCAGCAACATGGGCGTTCAAGAAGTTTTGGAGGACGTGCTCTTCTGTGCTGCGGTACCACCTGTTGTTCTTAACGAAAATGCAAGGAGCAGGGTTGACAGTCATTGTCGACGAGCGAGGAGCCCAAATACGTAAGGTTAATAAAACTATCATGCAAGGTATGTTGAAAAATAATTTAATTGCTGTAGACTTAATGGCATCTGTAAATAAGTGTCAATGTGTTTCTCAAGTGTGCAGTATGTACAAATTATGGCTTTGGTCATAATTAGTAAAAATTAATTCATCGAAATTTAAAAAAATAATAATAAAATTGTTGATGACACCAGCCAAATTGAAACTGTTATGCGAGCCTGGATGATAAATTGTGTGAGGCCCACGGAGGTGAGGCCTGTATAAATTGGAAACAAAGTCGATTTCCGTTCATATCAGGTCAAAAGTAATAGTCATGTTAAACAACTATTATTTATTGTGCACTCAGATATTTGTGGACTATTGTTACTGTTTATACCCCCAACTAACGACAAATAAAAAAAAACTACTTTGTACTTTTTGTTGATGAGTATACACACTAGGTACTTTGTTACGTACTGTTTAACCCACCTATAAATCAGACGTGTTTGCTGTTTTTTGATTCGTGGCTAAAAGCGAGGCTAAGTTTAATTTAAAATTAGTCAACTTATGCTGCGATAATGGTGGCGAATATCTATCGACTGAAATGAAAGGTTATTGTGTAGAGAGAGGGATATCATAACATTTAAAAATTCCGAGAATACCACAGTTGAATGGCGTTTCTGAACGTATGGTCGGAACCATTACATAATGGAAAAGCTCGTTTAAGCAGTGCTAAATTAGACAAAGTGTTTTGGGGCGATAGGTAGTACCAACTGCTGTTTATTTGATTATTTTGACCCCAATTAAAACTTTGAAAGTTTTCAAAAACACCATTCGAAATGTGACATGATACAAAACCTCAAATTAAAAAAAAAATTTTGAAGGTTGGTTCAACTGCTTACGTTCATAATAAAAGCAGTAAGACCAAGTTTGATGAAAAATCATGGAAAGGGATACTTGTGGGTTATGAACCAAACGCTATAAAGTTTGGAACCCAGAGTGCGAAAAATTACATAGTAGTCAGGGATGTTATTGTTGATGAGACTGGTTTTCTTCAATCCAGGCCAGACCTCAAGTCTGAAGGGAATATTAAAAAAATTCTCACGGCAAAGCTGATGATGTAATATAAGTCAGTGCCGGTCAAGTCTCATAACTCTGACAGTTCTATATCAGATACGTCTATGGTCTAAATCTGATTAGCACGAGTGTCCTAGTAAAGTTTGCAAATTAAACCATGATAATATAAAATTGAATCGGAGCAAATAAATGATATACTTTTTGATACCCCATCTTCACCAAAAGAAAACACAAATAAAATCCTGACGTTAGATGATGCAATAGGTTCAAAAGTCGTTTAGTGAAGACGATGATGATGATCGCAATTTTGTGTGCTCAGTCTATTCTATGTAAAATACCAAATTCATTAGAAGAGATCAAAACAGATCTCAGTGGGAAAGTGCAGTAGGGACGAACTAAATTCTCTAAAGCTAAATAATACTTAGACTTTAATACCAACACCTGAAAATAAAAACATTGTCAATTTATTGTAAATGGATGTTTTCTGTAAAACATGATGAATTTAGAAAACCTTTAAGATAAATAAAAACAACTTGTGCAAGGGGTTTCGGTCAAGAATACCTCACGGCCTATAATGAAACTTTCGCACCAGTATTAGCATGAATAGCTAGTTTTAGATGTATCTTACTTTTGCGAATCAATTTAGTTTGCTAGTTCGTCTTAAGGATGTCAAAGCTGCCTTCCTAAATGACGAATTAAAGGAAGATATTATATGAAAGGCCCTGAGGGTATCTTAGATAATTATGTGTTAAATTAAATAAACTTTACGGGCTGAAAAATGCAGGCAGCTAAATGTTGGTTTGAAGTTTTCGATCTATCTCATAAAGAAATAGGTTTTCAAAATTCTTCATTCAAATATTTGCTAGACAATGGAGATATACATACCTATGCATATAATTATGTCATTTTATTTAAAGGTGTTTTAACCTAATAGTATGTGCTGATATTGAAACAATTAATAATTTTAAAAGGTATTTAATGAGTAAAATCAAAATGACTTTTTAGACAGATTAAAAAAAAAAAAAAAAAGTTTCTAGGTATAAAAATTACAAGCATGTAGTGAAATAGCATTAAATCAAAGTGCAGAAATATAAACGGTATTAAATAAATTTAATATGCACGATTGTAAACCTGTCAATACACCAATGGAAAATAAACTTAATTATGACGCATTAAACTCTGAAGAAAAATATATAATGATACATGTTGAAACGTTATAGAACGTTTAATGTATGTCATGTTATGCACTCGTCCAGATTTAATTACTTACAAGCGTTAATATACTGAGAAGGTATACGAACAAAAATAGTAAAGAACTCTGGCAGTGTCTAAAGAGAGTGCTTCGGTACTTGAAAGGTACTGTTAATTTAAAATTAAGTTATAGGTAAAAGATGTGCCTACACTAACATTATATGTGGCTACGTAGATTCAGATCAGGGTGGCAGTGATTCAAATGACAGGAAAAGTACAACTGGGTATTTCAAGCCGCAAGCAAACCTGGAGTACAAAGAAACAAATGTCAGTTGCTGCCTCTTCAACTGAGGCAGATTGTATGGCATTGTATGAAACTGTCATGGGAGGCTTTAGGGCTTAAATCACTAGCAGTTAGTATTAAGATAGATATAATTAAATCTATCATATTCTATGAGGATAAAAATAGCTGCATAAGCATTGCAAATAATCCAACCCATCACAAACGTAAAATACACATAGAAATAAAGTATCATTTTTCTAAGGAACAGATTGAGAAAAATGTAATAAAATAAAATTACATTCCAAAAGTTCAGCAGTTGGCAGATGTTCTGACCAAGGCATTAACCGCTATCACTTTTCAAGCGATGAGAAGTAAAATGGGCTTCGAATAAGATACTCATTGAATGTTTAGTGATTCTACATAATAATATGATTTATGATTAATTTAATTATTATTAAGAATAATTTAATGAAGTGGTTTGATTAAGGTTTTCTGGGTTTTCCTTAATCCTTGGCAGCAAATGTTGGACCATGATGTATTCCCAGCAAACACTAGGAAGTAAATATGTTCCGGTCAATTAGGTATTACCTACTTTGATTTAAGTTTTTTTTTTGTATAATTGGTAGATTAATTTTTGAGGGGGCGTGTTGATTTATTTGATTTAATTATTTACAAAAATCAATCTTTAGTCGATTTTATAATAATCGATATATCGTAGGTACCTACTTATTACATAAATACTACCCACCATTAGTAGTACTTCACTTCTCGTTAGCGCCTTAAGAAAGACGGACGTATAAACTTCCTAGTGACTTTTAATTGGCTAATAATAATCTATACATTTTAAAAAGCCCATAACTCGTTTTATTAAAGTGTTAAAACCTAGATTTCCTACATCCTCCATTCAAAAGGGAGGATCCTCCGAGCAGACGGGTGTCGTGTCTGGTGGGCTACTGCCCAACGGTTGATGTCGGGTCGTTGTATATAATATATCATAATATGATAGTCGCGTGGTAAACTCTAATTGCGCGATGCAGGATTGCGTGACGTCATGTCTTTGTGATGCGTAGTTCGTATGTGGCGATGTAGATGCCGCCACAGTCATTATACAAACCTTAATGAATTATACACTTAAACCTTCCTCATGAATCACTCCGTTCATTGGTGAAAACCGTTTGAAAATCCGTCCCGAGGTTTTGAGGTTTCACATTCAGACAGACAGACGGACGCGGCGGGGAGGCTTTTGTTTAAGTAGTTAAAAGATTTATGCCGGTCAGACTTTAGTAACAAATAAATATTGACTGATTTTTAACCGACTTCAAAAAGGTTCTCAATTCATCGGAACCTTTTTTTTTTTTTTTTTTTTTATGTATGTTCCCCGATTACTCGAAAATGGCTGGACCGCTTTGGATTTTTCTTTTTTTACGAAAGGGTATACTTTCCAAGTGGTCCCATGATCATCAAGTCAGGGTCTGATGATGAGATCCCATGGAAATCGAGGGAAACCCTCAAATTTTATGGGCACACTTATATCGATTTCGGTATTTTTTATACTCGTGCATTTGGTGAACTGGAACTGATGATGAAGACCATAGATGGCCATCGGAAATGCTCAATTATATCTAAGTAACTATATCACAGGTTGCGATTCGATTACTTTAATATGGTTTATGCTCGTCAAAATGCATAAACCATATTAAAGTAATCGAATCGCCGTGAACTTGTGAATGGTGACTTCACCGTCAGCTCCAGTTCTCCTGGTTCTTACTAGGAGAACTCCTCAACAATTAACGTCCCTGCATCGGGAAAAGCAATATTTTGTAAAACGAGTTGACAATGGCTTATTGTAACTTAGATAAATTACAAACTGACCCACTAAAAAGTGAAAAATAAAAACTTTTTTTCAAAAAACAAAACCGACTTCCAGAAAAACACTACAAAGTGAAAAATAACTTTAATTTCGGAAGTCGGGGGCAAAAACCTAAAATACAGATCCAAAGACACCGACTTCCGAAATTAAAGTTATTTTTCACTTTGTAGTGTTTTTTTGGAAGTCGGTTTTGTTTTTTGTAAAAAAGTTTTAATGAAATAAAGACTAAATCTTACTTCAAAATACGAACTATTACTAAAATGACTACATTTCCAATCCCATAAATCTCTTAATTTTTTCTAAATATTATTTGTGAATTTCAAAATCAGCAACTATTATCGCCCTTAGGGGATGATTTTTCAAAAACGCTGTACCAGATAATTCTTTATTTCCTACCAAAAGCATAAATTTGAATTTTCATATCCTTAAACTTAACAGCTTGGTTTCCCATACAAACTTTCATACCCTATATCACCCTCTGTAGGATTATTTTTGAGACAAAAAGTAGCCTATGTCCTTCTTCAGGATGCCATCTATCATTTGCCACATTTTATGGAAATCCGTTCAGTGGTTTTGGCGTGAAAAGGTAACAGACATACAGACAGAGGTAGGTACTTTCGAATTTATAATATTACTAGCTGCGCCCAGCGGTTCCACCCGCGTAGACCGGGATAAAAAGTAACCTATGTGTTAATCCAGGGTATAAGCTATTTACATACCAAATTTCATCCAAATCAGTCCAGCCGTTTGATCTTGAAGAAGTAACAAACATACGAGTACACACACATACACCCTATCTCACACACACACACACACACACTCAGAAACTTTCGCATTTATAATATTAGTGTGATAAAGTATGACCCTGCCGTGACCCGACAGACGTTGTCCAGTCCAAATTTCAATAATTCATACAAAATTACCAGTTTTAGTTTTTCCAATTTACTGTGCAACTTTTCCAGTGATTCTTTACATAGGTAAAAACCTAATTCAGACTATTACGAACATTTTAAAACAAATAACAGCTATATCGGTCCTGTCGTTCTCAAGTGATGCGCTAACCAACGCTATTAAATTAGCTAGCGAAACTCCGCGGACGTGACGTTTAATAATTTAATAAAATAAAATAATTTAAATTAAACGAAGGATTTATTTACAAGAACTTTATTTAATGCCAACTCTTCAACTCTATACAATATGTATTATTAAAATTGACAACGTGATCACATCCATTTTTAGGGTTCCATACTCAGAGCATGCCAGTGGGACCCTTACAAAGCCCATGCCGGCTGCCTGTTTGTAACAGGGTGTTTTTATACAATGCGTGATGGCTCACAGCAAATAATAAAGAAGGTAAACTATGATAATTTTATTAGTACGGAATCTTTAGTGCGCGAATCCGACTGACTGTAACTTGTCTGTTTTATTTAATCAGTGGTCACACGGCATTGCCTAGGCCTTTTCCAGTTTCGAGTCCATTAGACCAATTTTTGAAAAAAGGAGAGGTTCTTTATTCCTACATATTTTTTCCTAAAAACTAGGTGGATACTATCGAGGAAACTTACGAGTACATCTGACCAATTTGAAAACAAAATCTCATGCACACGATGGCCACATCTGTTAGCAAGCGTTATTATAGCGGCCGAGCGCTGCAAATAAGCATAGTCCTTACGGTGTATGTATGTAAGTTTCCTCGATAGTACATTATCATCACTCAATCCACAATTCATGGCCTTGTCCACAATATAACTTAGTTTAACACGCCACGGAAAATTATCAACAAGTATCAGAAATGAACAAAAATGTTTCAGACATAGCCGTGTCTCCTGCACGTGTTTTTTCGAATCACTACACAAAAACATCGAAACAAAGAGGCGTGGCCATACACATTTGTGTAGGTATGCAAACACTTTGTTTTGGTTTTCCGAGCTGCATGGAAAACATCCCCCACGCGGGGGAAGGGATTAAGAGTTTGTTTAATTTCCAACTGCCAAACTGATAGCTTGTCTTCCTCGTCGGAACTTATTAAGACATCTACACAAAATGTCATCTACTGACATCTACACAAAATGTTTATCTAAAAATATTTGAGTACACAGGAGACAGCTTGTCTATGAAAACAAACGTTTATGTGTATAGACCCTTCACTATAACTTCTCCCTTGGCCGCCATGTTGGCACCATTGCTTTCAAGCCAAAACCTGACGACAACAGCTTGAAAGCAATGGTACTAACATGACAGCCAAGGGACAAGTTACGGTGAACGGTCTGAAAGGTTTTTTGTGTAATGTATCGCAAAAAGACGCGCAGGAGACAAGGCTTTCCAAAACAAGTTTTGCAACTTTACGGCATAAGTTGCGAAACTTGTTTTGCAACTTATGCAAACAAGACTTTAATCATTTTTTACGAGTCTTATCGGGAACATTAGGGTGGGGCTGGGGTGCTCTCTTTTCCACAAAACAGTTTTGTCAAACACCCTGTATAATTCCTTTATTTTATTTTATTTTATTAAATATTACCTGACTCTCCAGACGTTGTCCTGTCAATTTTTTTTTTCTTTTAAACCACCATAGTAAAGCAGAGAATAAAACAAAAAAATATATATTCAAATCGGTCAAGCCGTTTTTGAGTTTTAGCGAGACTAACGGACAACAATTGATTTTTATATATAAGAAGATTTATTATTACCCATCCAGATCAATTATCAATTTTAAGCTAAAGACACATTCTCTTTCGGTTTGTTCTTTTGGGCAATAAGAGTCTTCTTAAGTCTCTTCCAGAAGATTGGTCTCTCGGCTTCGTCTTTCGGCCATACGATATATGTCTTTGTTAACATCAGGTAGTGTAGTGTGTTTGGTCGGAGACGGCGTGGGATGTCTTCTAGAAGAATGAGGGTTAGGTCTTCTCTGCGAGTTTCCAGAAGCCTGGAATTAGAAGAAAATGGTTATAGTAATAGAAAAGAGTGACTTTTTGCAATCGTGAAATGTGCGTATACTCTGCGTACAATCGCCGACATTTGCGGTGAACCACTTTTCAACCTTAGTATCTTATAAGGTTGAAATAATGTGAATGATGCTATACATTCGATTATGACCAACCAGTTGATGTCCAAAAAGGCTCGACTGGCTGTTCACAATGGTGTACTGGTACCTACGCTTATGTATGGAAGTGAATGTCGGGTGTGGCAAAAAAAAAGCATGAAAGTAGAATAACTGCTGTGAAAATGCGTTCCTTGCGAAGCATGTGTGGTGTGACTGTGAATGATAGGCTGAGGAATGATGTGATAAGGCAACGGTGCGGTTTAAAAGAAGATGCAGTGACAAAAATTGAGAAGAGTATGGTTCGATAGTTTGGTCATGTTGAGAGGATGAATGAAAGGCGACTAACAAGGCAGATGTGAGTGGAAACGCTGGGAGGGGACGCCCTAGGAAGACATATAGTGACCTTATTTGTGATGTTCTTCAGAAAGGTCAGGTGCGCAGTACTCGCAACCGGCGTGCGTGTGAGCAGATGTAGGAACGTAAACGAGGCAAAAGGAGTATGTAAGGATCGTAGCAGGTGGTGTGCTGGAGTTTCTGCGTGTCACCATGGGAAGAAGGTGTCAGTTTATGTATGTTATGTTGAAAAGTGGTTCACCGCAAATGTCCGCGGTTGTACATCGTTGGCGAATAGAAGTGTGAGATGTTCGAGCTCCTTGACACCCGTTTGAGGCCTTGGTTAGAAAGGTGGAACACCATCTGTGTCCACTGCTGGACATATTCTTCTACACAGTGGCGCCACCTGGAGGCATGAGAGTCGCAATTAAAAAAATCATGTAATGATGTTTGAAAAGCATACCTATGCTGTGCCAAGTGCATCTCAAACTGGCACCACTGACTGAGCAGGAACCTCTGCGACAGGATCAGCATTATAGACCTGGAGCGATCCATGCAGGATACTATGTTCTCCAGGATTGAGAGACCCACCTGAAATATCAATAAATAAGGATTTAAAGAAGAAGAGAAGAAGAAAGATAAGAGAGTAGGAATTTAAGTTCTTAACGAGCTTACTAAGCTAAAAATTGATTTAATTATAGCATTTTGTCATAAATCTACATTTAAACGAAGCGCGTTTAGTTCCAGTGCGCGTGAGTCTTTTATCTCGCGCGTCAAACTAGACATCCATAACGCCATTTCACTTACACACCGAGCTACACCGCCCTTCAATACTGGATTACTGGGTGTAAAAAGATATTTGCCGAAGCCGAAAGCCACATATTTTTCCCATTATTGGGATCGTTTTTAGGGTTCCGTACCAAAATTGTAAAAAAGGAACCCTTATGGTGTGACTCAGTCTGTCTGTCTGTCTGTCACAGCTGGATATCTCAAAAACTACTAATGCTATCAACTTGAAATTTGGAACAGTTTTAGGTGACGTTTAACCAACTATTTTACAAATAAGAAAAAATATTTTTTTTTAACAGGGACTGAAAGGGGGTCTTAAAAATTCAAAGTGAGGCTACTAGGGCATGTGGGGTATCATTTGAAAGAGCGCTGTTTGCATATTCTTAAAAAAAAATATTTTTTTTTTAGGCTTCATAGTTTTCGTGTTTTGATGAAAAATGTAAAAAAAAATACCGTTCCCCCCTTATCTCCGAAGTTTGCAAAGATAAAAATCTGAAATTATTCTATGTGATAGAAGTTTATGTATAGATTACAGGAAAAATAAAACTATGTCTCTAAATAGCACACTTTTCACACATACGCACACTTTCAGAAATCGGAACGGAACCCTCGGTGCGCGAGTCCGACTCGCTCTTGACCGGTTTTTTTTTTCACTTGACCATACCGGGGAATCCACTGGTTCTGGAGATATTGAAGGTCAAAGTCGCATTTTCTTTTACTAAAACGTATTCTAAGTGTTATTACTAAACTTTTTCCGACAAGTACCTACGCGCACCGTAGAGCGAAGGGGCGGGGCTTAACTCCGTTTGCCTGGGTTCGCGTTACATTTTGCGTAATAAAAAATTGTTTTTTTTTATACCTAGAAATAAAAGTCGTTTCCCAACAATAATTTTTGCGCAAAGCTACTTAGTAGATGTACAGTATACATAGTTGAAGGCGTTGTGATGTGTCTTTTTATATATGTCCTCATAGTATAGCACCCACGGAACAGTAATAGCACCCATACCTAGGTCTTTGTAAAAATGTATTCTTTTCTAGACTACTCCAGAGTTTCTCAGTAGCCCAGCACGCTTAGCATGACCGGCATAGAAACGGGTTTTGTCGACGGAAGAATAGACAAAATGGTAGACAGTAGAAATATTTGTACGCATTCTACGCGTCTAAGCATGGCAATGTGTAGTTTTGTCTATTCTTCCGTCGACAACACGTCATCATGCTACGCGTGCTGGAGTCTGTTTTTGCTGTTCGTTTGTCTCGCTAAAACTCGAGAACGGCCGATTTAGCTGATTTTGGTTTTGAAGTGTTTGTCGTAGTCCAGGGAAGGTTTACTTTAAACGGTCAGAAAAATTGGAAAAGTGGCAGGGAAAATTGGGAAAATTCGGGGAAACTAAAAGTCGATTTTCTATGGGAATTTTGAATTATTGAAATTGGAACAGGACAACGTCTGTCGGGTCAGCTATTTACAAATACTCTGGAACATAAAGCTACTTACAAGAAAGTCCCTCTCGTGAAGACAAGCACTGATGCTGCACTCCTGCTCCATATGAGGCAGCAGATGATCCAGCACCCATCCGCGATCCTCGTTGCAGTAAGATACGAACACGTCGTAGTTGAAGATCGTGTTGTCTGAAATAGAGATTAAATCGTACGTAATAATATCAGCCTGTATTCAGCCTGTCCATCTGCGGAGCTGAGCAGAGGAGCTCGTGGCTAAGTATTAACAGCTACATATCGAGACCCCTCCGTGCCTCGGAAAGCACGTTAAGCCGTTGGTCCCGGTTGTCATTCGTGGATCTTTGACAGTCGTTACGGGTCGTCAGAAGCCAGAAAGTCTGACAACCAGTCTTACCAAGGGGTATCGTATTACTCAGTTACTGGGTTGTGGAGGTCAGACAGGCAGTCGCTCCATGTAAAATGCTGGTAATCAGCTGCATCCGATTAGACTGGAAGCCGACCTTAACATAATTCGGAAAAGGCTAGGCTGATTGATGCACAAAACATTGTGTGCACATTGTGTGCATTGTGTTGTTGTGCTTTAAGCATTCTCAATGTCAATTTTTGTTTCATGGATTGGTTTTGTTCCTTCTATATCTATACAAGATGTACCAGAAATGTATGGTAAAATTGGTAAGACTGGTTGTCAGACTTTCGGGATTCTGACGACCCACAACGACTGTCAAAGATCCACGAATGCTTTGTGCATATGTTATAATAGTCAAACCTCGAAGCTCCGGCGCTCCTAGGTTTGACTAGTCATTCCTCAGGTCTGACTTGAAGTCTTAGTCAAAGCCCAAACAAGTGAAGTTTTTCGGCCTCTTCGTCAAACCTAGGAGAAACTAATTTGGTCAGGCAAAGTCGAAACTCAATTTAATGAAATCGGAGTTTGACTAGTCAAACTAACTAACCTCAAAACACCTAGGTTAGGCTTGGGTTAGGGTTTTCCTCAGCAGGTCGACGGAGAGAGAGAGGGCTTTTATTTTTGTCTGCATTGGTTAAAGGAACCTAACCAAACCCAACCTCGGGGTGTCCCTGAAGTCGACGTTTGACCGAGTCTGCCAGTCGCTTCTAGGATCGACTAGGGAAAGCCCAAAACACATTATTTTAATTTCGACCTTTGCCTGAAAAGTTTGGAACTTCTAGGTTTGATTAAAAATACTTTAGTCAAAGGCCGAAATTGGAATTTATATCGGGGTTTGCCCGGCGGTTTGGTCATACTTAGGATAAACCAGTCATTCCGGGAAGAGACTGCACATCGACTTTTAACTATACATATGTATATGACACATACAGTATTCAATAAATAAACAAAATATCGAAAACTTACGCTTACCATCAACAGCATCCTTCTTATTAATCAAACTCAGCATCGCAGAGTTTCTCATAGTGATAAAGAAGTATCTGACATGTCTTCTGAAAACGAAGATCAAGGCTACAGGCAGCAATACACAAGGTATGGCCAATAACGCCAGAAGCTTGTTCTTTCCACCAGTCAACTGTTGGTCATAATTGACATCTCTGGCAGCTCGGCCACAGCTGTATACTTCGGAAATGTGAACAGTCATACTTTCAGGTATCATGAGACACGCGTAGGCATCTGGCAAATAGTCCACAATACGAAATCTACCTGATGGACCGATATCTTCGAAGCATTGCGTATCACAATCACGCAAATCGATTTTAGTTCTATTTATTATCATTTTATTATAGAATTGGTACCCATTATGCGGTAGTTGGCCTCCTGGCATGCTAATTAAAGTATCATTGTAGATAATGTCATTCTTGGCAGCCATCTTGTAAAAATCTTTAGCGTGACAATTGCAGACCAAGAAATTACCAGATATGGACAAATAGTCTACGTACATTAGGTCTACGATCATCTCTTCCGTGATTATGTTAATATTATTATGAGATAATGATAAAAATTGCAATTCTGGCATTAAAGAGTATGTCCGATCGAACCAAGAGTTTATCCTGTTTTTTTTCAAATCTAGAATTTTTAGACTTCTCAGGGTCTTTACAGTTGAATCGCTTACACTGGTAATTTCATTGTTAGCAAGTTGTAATATCATTAAATTGATAAAATTCTCGAATACGTCCATAGTTTGTAGACCAACTTCTTGTGCATACAAAATTTTTAAGCTTTGTTCAAGTCCCCTCAAAGCTCTACTGAGATTCAGAATCCCATTATTTCGTGAAACGTCCAGTATCTGTAAAGATGTCGTCATAAAAATGTCCTCTGTAAGATTGTTTAACCCAGTATCACATAACGACAGACTTTTAAGATTTTTGCCAAGACTTTTAATCATTCCGAGGTTTCTTTGTGTCATTCTTGTATACGACATATCCAAGGAAACTAGTGTATCCAAATCTTGAAAGGCGTAGTAATTATCTGTAGCTAGATTTTTTGGTTTTCCATTTTCATCAAACGCTTGGTTCCTACTGAAATCCAAGTGCACTAATTTATCTAGGCCAGAGAAAGCCGTCGAGTCAATGAAATAGATTTCATTTTCGCCAATGTAAAGTGCTGTTAAGTTATTCATCCCTCTAAATAAGTTTGGGCCGAGGACTTGTATGGAACATGCTCTTAGGTCCAGCTCTTTGAGATTAGAGAAGGTGATTGATGCGAGACCTGATGACCAGACGTTTGCAACTGGAAATTAAGAAACAAAAGCATTTAAAACATTATTAACAACTACCTATAATAAATCATAGAAGCAAAATGAAAAAAGTAGATGATGGCGCCAACAAGCATAATGTTGAATGTATATACAAATCCGATCATATAATTACGCTCAGCCCGGAACCCGGAAGCCCTTATAAAGGTACGAGGACAGGGTGTAAAGTTCACTCATGCTCTATAAAAATGTCAAGATCCTCCGACCAGACGGGGGTTCTGTCTGGTGGGGTACTGCCCGACGGTTGATGTCGGGACGTTGTATATACCTATGCTAGTCGCGCGGTAAACTCTGCTTGCGCAATGCAATATTTTGCGTGACGTCAGTATGAAGCGTAGTTCGTATGTGGCAATGTAGATGCCGCCAGAACCTGGTGTGTGGATGCACCTTTATGATCATCATAATAACCATTCATCCAAAAAATAACTGGGCAATTATTTAAGCCTCATAAAGGCCAGACCAGAGTCTTTTCCCATAAGTTAGTCTATGTATGTACTTTCGCATCGGTCTTTCCTCTTTTTCCGTTGGCCTCTTTTTTTCCTTCTCTATGGTAATAGAGTAACGTTGAGTTGCACGAAACCAACATTAGTTTATTTAACGGAGACTTTAAATTCATGCCATCCGTTACATTTTGTTTATTAAAACTTTATGCACAACTTTATGCTTTTTTTTACATTTTATATCAAAAAGAAAGTGACAGCATCAATTTGGTTTCGTGCAACTCACCGTTATTCGTAGGTACGTGTATGATTGTACGTATCTAATAAAATAATACTTTCTTTCCTTTTCTCTAATTGTCTTCTCTCTTTTACCCATCTTATTATTTCCTAGTATTATTTAAATACAAAGCTATTTACCTTGTCTCTGAGGTGCAATACTGGAATTCATGACAGTAGATTCCGTAGCGTTGAACGTCAAAGTATAATGTTCACCTGCTGCGCTCATGCCTAGGAACGAGTTGCCATACAGAGTCAAATACTCCAACGTTGAAGCTAAGGGTCGTAGCTTGTGGTCCCGTAGTTGGAATATCTGGAAAAATAACATAAAATCATCTTTCTAGGGTTCCGTACCAAAATGGTAAAAAAGGAACCCTTATGGTGTCACTCAGTCTGTCTGTCTGTCTGTCACAGCTGGATATCTCAAGAACTACTAATGCTATCAACTTGAAATTTAGAATAGTTTTAGATGACGTTTACCCAACTATTTTGCAAATAAGAAAAAAATTAAAATATTTATATTTGTTTTGCAACAGGGACTGAAAGGGGTCTTAAAAAATCAAATAGGGGATACTAGGGCATGTGGGGTATAGCCTATTAATTCTATGTGGGGTATCATATGAAAGAGCGTTGTTTGCATTCTCAAACATTTTTTTTTCTTTTTTTTAGGCCGCATAGTTTTCGACTTCTGATGAAAAATGTAAAAAAAATACCGTTCCCCCCCCTTATCTCCGAAGTTTGCAAAGAGAAAAATCTGAAATGATTCTATGTGATAGAAGTTTATGTAAAGATTACAGGAAAAATAAAACGATGTCTCTAAATAGCACACTTTTTCAGAAATCGGAACGGAACCCTCGGTGCGCGAGTCTGACTCGCTCTTGACCGGTTTTTTTTAATCTGTTTATAGAGGGTTTGATCAGCATGACCATATTATCCTAAGGGTGCTTTTCCACTAGAGATCTAGGCAATATGAGATATGTGCTATGCAGCCATGCTGCGAGGATGTGAAAGCTAACTATGAAACTATGTGACCGTTTCCAGTAATGCTAAGCTGTGTAGCGGAGCGAGTAAGATGTGCTAAGATGCGCCGCCGCGAGGTAGTTCTGTGAGGAAGATGCGCAGCTCGAGCTATTGGAAGCATCGATTCTAGATTTATTGCCGAGCTTGTTCACGGGATTTAATTAATTTAATTGGCAATTCATATTAAGGCTACTCTTTCGAAAATAGCTTAAAAACAGCGTGCAGATGAAGCAGTTTTTCGCCGGAACCTATTACAGAGAAATTACATCTGAAAAAAATTGTTAGTAATCTACATGATATGAATCGTAATTTGGTTTAGCCATAATTTTTCTATCGGTATCACATAATAAGAAAAAAAAAACCCAAATCACCTCCAAATCGTTAAGATGAAACCATTTTACTCATTCATTTTTTATCAAAAGAATATAAAAAAAATATCTACTACTTTGCAATACAAACGAAAATGATTTGGTTTTGTTACTTTTTAAAAACATGTATATTTTTTATTATAATAAATTAAAAATGCGTCTAATTTGGGACAGCGCTCCTTGATGCGCGAGTCCTAAACTGGCTGGACGTACGACGCGTTGCGTGAGCTCAGGCCAGAATGCGCAAGCTAACCACTCAAGGTCATTGGCGTATAGTTCGGCCTTAATAATGACATTTGTCGCCTAACGGCAAAACTTAGAGAACCTATAGGTACGTAAATGTTAGAACATCTCACACACTGTGTAACTCTACCTAAGTTTACAAATATTCTGATTCTGATCATTTTTTAAGCAGTGCGCAAATTTCCACAGGGTGTTCTACACATGAATATGAACAACTTTTACTATGGGACCAAACCTGAAATCGAGAAAAAAAACAGGTCAAGAGCGAGTCGGACTCGAGCACCGAGGAGGGTTCCGTTCCGATTTCAGAAATTGTGCGTGTGTGTGAAATGTGTGCTATTTAGAGACGTCGTTTTATTTTTCCTGTAATCTTTACATAAACTTCTATCACATAGAATAATTTCAGATTTTTATCTTTGCAATCTTCGGAGATAAAGCGGGGAACGGTATTTTTTTTCGCGCGAGCGCTCTTTCAAATGATACCCCACATGCCCTAGTAGCTTCACTTTTAATTTTTAAGACCCCCCCTTCAGTCCCTGTTACAAAAAAAATATAAATATTTTTACTTTTTTTCTTATTTGTAAAATAGTTGGGTAAACGTCATCTAAAACTATTCTAAATTTCAAGTTGATAGCATTAATAGTTCTTGAGATATCCGGCTGTGACAGACAGACAGACAGACAGACAGACAGACAGACAGACAGACTGAGTCACACCATAAGGGTTCCTTTTTTACCATTTTGGTACGGAACCCTAAAAATCAGCTGCTCCCTACATTTTGACGAGTTATGCGAACTTATGTAGGGAACTGCTGATTTTTGTTTCGCGACTTCATGTTTGGTCCCATAGTAAAAGTTGTTTCTTATCATGAGTACAATCATGTGATTAAGTATCGTTCACTAATTACCAGTCACCTTATATATTGCTTGTGACTTACCTACCTTTCAAATCGTTGGTCGAGTCATATAGACTGATATATTGATAACAGGTACTTGAGATAAAAAGATAATACACCGTTTGGTTTCTGATGAAACAGATAGCTCGCCTGGCACACAGATGATACTATTATAGATCTCGGACTGACAAGATAATATTGGGGGATGCGCCGTGGTAACCCGCGAAATTAATTTTTTTTTGGGTTTTTTGCAATTTGCAGGTCCGTGTGAGGTTGTATCTTGATCAAATATGATACGCGACAGTAAAAAATATGTATTTACATAATTTAAACCATAATAATCATCAATACATCTCTCCAAATTAGATTTGCGTGATGATTTTTATGGTTAAAATTATGTAAATATACATATTTTTAACAGTCCCACCTGGGGGTCTACTCCCTAAGTCCGACCGTTCATCCGTCCGTCCGTTTATCCGTCCGTCTGACTTAGCGATCCATCAAAACAAGTGTAATAGTTGAATTTTTCGGACGGGCTAAAACACATCGGGAGTAGGGACAACTGTCGTATCGTGTTGCCATTCATACTTCGTTCGGGCCCCGAACCAATCATACGTCCGTGGGTGATACGGAGTAGGAAACGCCGTTAACGAAGGCCGAAACTACGGACTTCGTGCTTAGGGAGTAGACCACCTGACACGGACTACAAATTGCACAAAACCCAAAAAAAAATGAATTTCGCGGGCTACCACAGCGCATCCCCCTTAAGCCCTAAAAGGCTCAAAATTATTCGAGGAAGTGCCCTTGTAGATGAATGATTCGTCATGGAAAACCATTCAGTTTTGATGAAAACGTAAGCTTAGGACCGTTTTTAAATTGTTTTTTTTTAGAATGAAATAGCTTTATTGCACTTTTATTTTTAGAAGTAATAGTTGTTTGTATGTTTGTAAAAGATAATCTCGATTACCATGTTGGTCCCATGGAGAAAGTTGTTCAGTTTGATGGTCTGTACCACACCCTTAAGTTTGACTACACCTTTCTCATACACCCTGTGTTTAGTCCATAATATGCCTCTGCTGAGCAAAGGCTTGCCTCTCCCACGTCCAAACACGTCTATCCTCTGCTATTGCGGGCCAGGGGGTCTACTCTCTAAGACCGTCCGTCCGTCCGTCCGTCCGTCTGACATAACGATCCATCAAAACAAGTGTAAAAGTAAAATTTTTCGGACGGGCAAAAACACATCGGGAGTAGGGACAACTGTCAAATCGTGTTGTCATTCATACTTCATTCGGGCCCCGAACCAATCATCCGTCCAAAAGTGATACGGAGTAGATAGGAAACCAGAACTAACTCCGAAACTACGGACTTCGTGGTTAGGGAGTAGACCCCAGGTCCTTCGATAGGAGTCAAGTTCGTCCCTCCATCTTCGTCTTGCTCTGCTCCGATGTCGCTTCATTTAATGGGACCCAATCAGTGTTTCTTATAACCCTCAACTCATCTGACATGCGGCAGACATGTCCGGACCAATACCAATTAGTAGCTTTCCGGGTAAAAGTAATGAGTTTGGTTTTGGCGGGTGATATGTAAAAAGCGAACTGGGCGGGAATAAGAAAGTGACAGAGTCAATTACATCCACATGCGAAAAAAAGAGAGCGCAACAGTGCGCTGGGACCAAAATAAAACCGCCAAATGAAATAAAAATTTAAAAACAAATTAAGCTATCTATTATAACAGAACTGTTTTCGGTCACAGTTTTCAATTACATAATACGCAAATTTTGAATGCAATTTTGGTCTGGAATGGACTTAGGATTTTAGAATTACAGAAAAAAAAATATTAAAAAGTAGAGGTATTTTCGGAATTAAATTCTATCGAGGAAACTTAACCCAATTGCGTTTTCCTTCAGTCAGAGTATTAATCAAATAGTCAATAAACATTATTTTATATCCAAAAATGTTATCCATAACTGCTGTAATCAATGATGTTATATATAGTAACTACATTGGCTGTAATAGTGAAATAAATGGTTACGAAAAAGGGCCCAATTTATTTTGGTATCGCCTTAATATTAGGTACTTACCGGTGGTACTCTGCTAAGTTGACATCTGGCCAAGCTGAGGTACTTAACAAACTGGTTCGGTGACTTCTGCAAGTTCATCTTCTGATGAAGAGTCGTCACCGGATTAGCGATCGACGAGAGATCTATTGAGTTCGCCATGTCACCTGGAACATACAGACTGATGGATAGAATAATACAAAAGAAAAACGTCACCCGCACGCGTCGTGCTACGGTTATATACATGCAACTCTACTACTACCTACTACTCAATCTGCCTCAATCTGCCTAGCCTTTTCCCAACTATGTTGGGGTCGGCTTCCAGTCTAACCGGATGCAGCTGAATACCAGTATTTTACATGGAGCGACTGCCTATCTGACCTCCACAACCCAGTTATTGGGTAATACGATACCCCTTGGTAAGACTGGTTGTCAGACTTTCGGGCTTCTGACGACCCGTAACGACTGTCAAAGATCCACGAATAACAGCCGGGACCAACGGCTTAACGTGCTTTCCGAGGCACGGAGGAATCTCGGTATGTAAAGATGGTCACCCATCCACTGACCAACCCCGGCAAGCGTAGCTTAACCTGACGGATCGACCCGTGCGGCTGTTATTATTTAGCCACGAGCTCCTACTACTACCTACTACTGCTATCACAAAAACTACGGTAAATAACGAAAAGGCACTTGAATATTTAAAACTAAGTAATATTGAAAATCTTTTAGACCCAGAACGTTTTCCTTAAGGATTGTAAAAAATGATTTATCTTTTTAATTATAACACTTACAGGGACGACTAATTCGTCAAATTTTAGTACAACATTTTTCACAATTTCTGATGTATCTACCTTCTACCTATAAGTTTTGGTTTATTAAATATAGTTCAAAATAGTGATCTCTCAGTTGGGACGATCGACAAAAAACAAGATTTTCATTTTCTCTTGAACCAGTAAGATTTCAATCACGATTTTTGTTTCACAAATTTTCCCAGAAGCATAATTTGCAATAAACATGATAATTATTCATACATTTTCAGTATTGTATGTGTGGTGAAAACTGTAAGTATAAGTTGGTTGTTTTTTAAATAAATAAAAAAATAAAAAAAGTATTAAGTCGTGTTTTACAAGATCACTCAATTGAAAATTGTCCACTCTGAGTGATCCATATAAACCGTTATAAATCATAAACGTGGCTTTTAGTCCGGTCAATTTAGACATTCGAGGTTACATAAAGTCCCAACAAGCTGAATTTCTGTGAAATTGTTCAAAACATAATTATAAACAATGTCTAGAAGTTCCCCATCATTGTAAGGAAAAAATTTTATTCAAGGTCAAAGGTAAAAAAAATGAGTTTTTCGCGATTTTCAGCAAAACGGTAAGTTTTATCATAAAAGTACCTCAGACAAAAATTGTAGATCATAAAATTATCAATAAAAATGTATTAATACTTTTTTTCTTACGAGCCACCGTTTCTGAGATATAACAATTCAAAAAGTTATAAAAGTTGTTATCGTCATAATATGCACACGTTTCCACGCCACCTATGAGGTAGTGTACTTAGCGCGTTTTTTTAACGTGGTTTCCCCAGTGGCCTACTCCACGGGTCAATTGTGATCCTGTTTAATGTAAAACTATTGCATAATAACGGAAATTTTCAAAGATTGGGAAAGATAAAAGCGATGTAAATTAAAAAAAAGTGTTGAAATTTATTCGTCTTATTCGTAAGTTTCAAATTCTTGTTCTTCTTCTTGATCTTCTTCTTGTTCTTCTTCTCCTGCTTCTTCTTCATCTTCATTTTGGATGCAAGTAAATTGCGTCAATAGCGATGTATCGCATGATACTTCGTCGGAGTCAAACGAATCCTCCATTGTTTGTGATTCAATATTAGAGCACGACCGGCCTTTACAATTTGTGCATTACAAAGAACAAGACAGTCCGACTTTTTTGCAACCACATTTAGCACTGCATCCCTTTTTGCAGTTGCAAAAAATAGTGTTTAGCAGTTTTCCGGCGCAGGTGGAAGTAAAGTTTGAACTGGCTCTAATATATTGTTGACCAACTTCCAACCCCAGTCTGTAGGGTCTAGCTGATAACCAAGCCACACTTGAACTTGGTAATATACTCAAAAAGATGTTGGTGAGCAGCAACTGAGGTTGGAGGAAGACAAGCTAATTGAACTTGTTTTTTATTTTTAGTATTTTTAACGAAACATGCATATCGATGCTTATCTAGACAGGTAGTTTTTTTAGGAGCTCCGTACATAGAAAGAAGAAAGCGGATGCCGTTGGTAATTTGGTAACTTCTTGTTGAGTTGAATTACTCTTTTTAAAAACTTCAGCTTCTTTTTTTTTTTTTTTTTTTTTAATATAACAACTCTAGATGTATATACGTGGCGTACTCATGTATATTATGACGATAACAACTTTTATAACTTTATGAATCGTTATATCTCAGAAACAGTGGCTCGTAAGAAAAAAAGTATTATATGATGATGATGATAATTTTATGATCTACAATTTTTGTCTGAGGTACTTTTATGATAAAACTTACCGTTTTGCTGAAAATCGCGAAAAACTAATTTTTTTGACCTTTGACCTTGAATTTTTTTTTTTCCTTACAGGGGAATGATGGGGAACTTCTAGACATTGTTTATAATTATATTTTGAACAATTTCACTGAAATTCAGCTTGTTGGGACTTTATGTAACTTCACTCTCATTTTTTGGTCTAAATTGACCGGACTATTTGAAACGAATCGAAACTTTGTTTAGCAGCTTTCACAAATCGTTCACAATTAATTAAAATGCAAATTACATATAAACACATAGGCAGTATATTCTTGGATACGCGTTGTGGCTTTTTCTTCAGTTGTCCAGATTGAGAGATCCAGTTAATGAGTTCTAACTTTCTTTGTTTAGGTTTCACAAATTTTATACCTTACCATGAAGTTTTCACAATTAACTATTTCCTAAATCCTCTTATAATTTGGTTGGGATTGGCAGAGTTTTTCGAAAGATCTCTCAATCCACACGCACATAAAAATTCGAAGTAGAGCTACTATATGTCAAATGAAAGAGCGCTGTTTGCACATTCTCAAACAATTTTTTTTCTTTTTTTAGGCCGCACAGTTTTCGACTTTTGATGAAAAATGATTAAAAAAAAACCGCCCCCCTTATCTCCGAAGTTTGCACAGACAAAAATCTGAAATTATTCTATGTGATAAAAGTTTATGTACTTATTACAGAAAAAATAAAACGATGTCTCTAAATAGCACAGGTTTTCAGAAATCATCAACAAAAATTACATATAAATGATGGTAAGGAACCCTCGGTGTGCGAGTTCAACTCGCTCTGACCGGTTTTTTTTTTTGTGTGTTTGTTTTAATAAAGAAGTGAATGGTTCTTACCTGGGGCAGGAAGTAGTTTCCCTGTGTCGTCGACCCAGTTCTGAACATCCGTCATATAGCCGGTCAGACATTTTGGACCCTTCGTTGGTGGATGAGCTGATGAATATAAGAGGCAGCAGCTTATGCTGGAACATAAATTAAAAACATAACTAAACACTTAAATAAAAATTAAAAAATTAAAAAAAAAAACAATATATAAGATTAAATCATCACCATAATCACCAATTCAGTATAATAAAGTAGTTAGTATTCAAAAGTAGGTATTTATTTTATTTCTACATTTTTAACAAAAATGTTTACTAATTAAATATAGGCTAGTTTTGAGTACAAATGAGCAAATGAGTTAAGCATCTAACGAGCTATAGTCTGATTTTTAATTCGACGGAATTATTACAGCTGTCATTTTTTGACACTTCAGATATCATAAAACTTTTCTGTCTTGTCCTTTTTATAAGTTACCTACCTATTTATTTTTTTGGATATAAAATAACAAAAAACTTTTTACAAAAAATAACAATACAAGGTGAAAAATAACTTTAATTTTGGAAGTCGGTGTCTTTGGTTTTTTATTTACTTTCGTTTTTTTTGCCACCGACTTCCGAAATTAAAGTTATTTTTCACTTTGTAGTGTTTTTTTGGTAGTCGGTTGGTTTTTTTTTTTTTTTTTTGTAAAAAGTTTTATTTTTCACTTTTTAGTGGTGCCTACCCTACCCAAATCTGAATACCACTCTGCAATATAAATTAGAGGAGCATCATCCATAAAGACTAAATGGGGAAAATGCGTATTAAATTATTGAAGCTAACTCAAAAGCCACTCATCAGAACTAGAAGATATTTTTATGCCACCATCTCAGGACTTAGGGCGAGCGCGCATTGCGGTGCGTTTTTCTACCGCATAATCTGTGAAGTATGGAATGTCTTTGAAGTGCGCGCACTGCGGTCATGCGTTTTGTTACTGTAGGCCCCGCCCAGTGCGGCAGAACTACCGGAAACGCACCGCAGTGCGCGCTCGCTCTTATACCATTTCAAATAAAAACTTTGCAAAAAGGCGTCGCGCATAAGTCGTGTCAGAAGTTTGGTAGGCGTAGTTTTAGTTGACGGAGATAACGAGGCTACGAAATCTGTCTTCTGACAATCAAGGCCACACATAACATACAACTCAAGTAGCGCAATTTGAAGCGGCCTATAGTTACCATTAAATCATTTATAGCCAGAGTGCACCTCATGACAATTCCAATAAGCCCAAACACGACTAGGATACATTGTTTTATTACTGAGTTCCGATGACTACCTTCCGGCTTCTTCATCAGATAGGTTCGATGGTACCATTTTCATCAGAACCATTTAATATTTAAAGCTGCGCCATAGTCGCTTAACTAATTTAATCGAGATATCTTATCGCCACCCGTGAAATACCTACTTAGCATCGTTGAGGAGTTCCCGTGGCCATCTGTAGTCTTCTTCATCAATTCAACTTCACCAGATGATACTTTTTTAATGCAAACGCTTGATTTGTTGATGAAAATACCAAAATCGCTATAAGTATGCCTACAGTATTTGAGGAGTTCCCTCGATTCCTCATGGATCCCATCATCAGAACTGGACTTTGATAAAAATGGGACCAATCTGGAAGTATACCCTTTCAAATAAAAAAAGAATTTTCCGAATCGGTTCATAAATGACGGAGTACTGAGGTAACAAACATTCAATCAATCAATCAATCAATCAAATAATTTATTTGCAACGAATGTAGGTTACATTAAAATACAGGTAGAGTAGATAAGAAGAGTGAATGTCCGTAAGGATTGAGTCGCCAAATTTCGTATCTTAATGAAATTTAATACTTATTTAGTAGTAAGTTTAAAAATTTTGTAGGTTCGATCCTCGATTTTGTAGGTATAATACTTCAAAAGATATATGAACATAAAGGTGGCACCTCAATCTAAATATTTGGATTGAGTCGCCACGTCAGAACTAGGTACATGATGGATGAATGTTTATCATTATTTGGTATGATTTAGTAGTAGTTGTGTATAGTACCTACTAAAAATCTGAGTCCTGTACTGTTGATATTGAAGAATATACAATACTTTTAATGTGGCTCCTCAATCCATCAATCAATCAATCATAAGAACGTGAATTTCCATGAAAGTAATTAGTCAATTTATATTCCACTCCAAAGAACATTTAGTAGTAAGTGTGTTCGAATTTGTAGCATATAGATAAAGTAGTAAAACTGAGTGAATTTAGTAAATAAACGCATTTTATTTGGCTCCTCAGTCCTGACGTTCTGCAAATAAATAATTGATTGTATCTACCTGAGATCACAACGGAATCAATAACCAGAGACACTAACATTTAGTATAAATGTCTACAAAATACTTATGTACAAATCAACATTGTATATATTCGGTATCTGAAAAAAAAAATACTTTTCGATATTCATTAAGAATTCGCTATTGAGGGTGACCATGTTGTTTGTGTACCTGGGACAAACGGTCAAACTAGGTAAGTCCAGCTTCGTTAAGTTAGGGAAGCTACGGAAGATCTTCTTGTCCAAAATATCGCAGTGTCTCGAAACAAAAGTCTTTGACCAGTGTGTGTTGCCAGTTATGATTTACGGCACTAAGACGTAGCGTTTTACAATGGGCCTCATAAGAAAGCTCAAGGTCACCCAAAAGCCAAAGAAGAGGGTTATGCTCGGTGTTTTTCTGCGAGATCGAGTTAAGAATGAGGTCCCTTTTGGGGGGAGCAGTGGACGTCTTTCGGCTGAAATGATGATGATGATGATGTTAAATGAAACCAGGATGACTAGTTTTTGAAATTTATTTTTTTAATAAAATCCCTACTTATTTCTAACAGAATTGTATTATTCACTGGTTGGTCCGTGGATGGGTGACCATCTTTACATACCGAGACTCCTCCGTGCCTCGGAAAGCACGTTAAGCCGTTGGTCCCGGTTGTCATTCGTGGATCTTTGACAGTCGTTACGGGTCGTCAGAAGCCCGAAAGTCTGACAACCAGTCTTACCAAGGGGTATCGTATTACCCAGTTACTGGGTTGTGGAGGTCAGACAGGCAGTCGCTCCATGTAAAATACTGGTATTCAGCTGCATCCGGTTAGACTGGAAGCCGACCCCAACATAGTTGGGAAAAGGCTAGGCAGATTGATTTTGTATTATTCACTTCGTAAAGGAGAAAAATAATAAAGTGTTCTTCCTATACGTTCTAAATAATTGCCACTTAAATAATAACTTACCTAATAAATAAACACATTAATACTAATTGTAAAAAACTATTCAAACTGCCCATTGATACCTCTGATGTTATGGTAAGCGTTTATAACTACGATTTTGTGTCGAAGCGCTTTTGTGTTTTAAAACAAATCACAATGGAAATCAAGATGTGCCAACAAAGATAATTATGCAAATTACATATAATAACAATGTTACAAAACCGGTCAAGAGCGAGTCTGACTCGCGCACCGAGGGTTCCGTTCCGATTTCTGAAAAAGTGTGCTATTTAGTGACATCGTTTTATTTTTCCTGTAATCTTTACATAAACTTCTATCTCTTCTATCTTCTTCTTCTTCTTCTTCTTCTATTCTTCTATCTTCTATTTGCAGATTTTTCGCTTTGCAAACTTCGGAGATAAGGGGGGGAACGGTATTTTTTTTTTACATTTTTCATCAAAAGTCGAAAACTATGCGGCCTATAAAAAAGAAAAAAAATGTTTGAGAATGTGTAAATAGCGTTCTTTCATATCATACCCCATATGCCATAGTAAACCCACTTTGAATTTTTAAGACCCCCTTTCAATCAATGTTGCAAAAAAAGTATAAATATTTCTATTTCTTTCTTATTTGCAAAATAGTTGGGTAAACATCATCTAAAACTGTTCCATATTTCAAGTTGATAGCATTAGTAGTTCTTGAGATATCCAGCTGTGACAGACAGACAGACAGACTGAGTCACACCATAAGGGTTCCTTTTTTACCATTTTGGTACGGAACCCTAAAAAGGAACTATCCCTATACTATATGTTTTAAAAAACAGCACATAATAAGTGGTAGGTCCACTAATCGAATCGCAACCCGCGAAATACAATAATTGAGTAGTCCCGATGCCCATCTGTGGTCTCCGAGAGCAAATGCGCGAGTTAGAGTCAGCTCACACCGAGACGCGACGCGACGCGATGCTGCGCGCACATTTTAAAAGAGCGACGCAAAATATAACTTTATTTTCTACACGAAAATATACACATTTCATTGTGAGAATTTAGAATACGTTGCACCATGCAGCGCTGCGCCTCGTGATGCCTCGCAGCGTATAGCGATGCATCGCGACGCAGCGGTGCTTCGCCGGTACGCGCGTTGTGCAAGAGCGGTGCTGCACCTCACGAAGCCGCGCGACTACTCTACTACAGTCTCTACTATTTCCGTCCAGACTTCGTGTAGAATTGATGCAGTTTGGTCGAGTGCTCGAGTGAAATTATAATGATAGACTGGGATCTTGTTATAATCGGACTTCTTGCAGAAGAGGAAGAGGAAGAAGAATACAAAAATAAAATTAAAAAGACGCAGGGCGGGGCGGGAGCACGTGGCGAATGTAGACACGTTCCGCTGCGCCGCGCGGCGTCGGCTTGAAATGGCGGCTGCGAAAATTTTTGCAGCCGTCATCAAAATAGGCTTGGTAGTGTCGTTAATTGGAAACGATACTACTGGTAGTGCGGCTGGTAGTGTCGTTGCCAATAAACGAAAATTCTCAAGGATCTCTTCATCAGATTCTGACTTGGTGACAATGGGACCACCTCGAGAGCATAACCTTTCAAACAAAAAAATAATTGTGCAAATCCGACTATACAGGCTGACTTTGAAAACATGCGACAAAATAGATTTTGTTTCTATAAGCCACGAAACGTACATTTTCTTTTTAAATCAAGTATTCATGGTCACCCCACAAAAAAATTTCATAAGAAATTAAAGAATAGCTAATAACTTCGTAAATATGTACTTTTTTTTGTATTTTTTTATACGTGCATTTAGTAGAAATTTATACAAAATATTGGCGTTTTTTGTTCCAAATTTCGTCACATGATTATGTAGATTAGAGGCAAATCTATTTACCGAAGCATCTGAATTGAGGAGCCACATTAAATATGCTATATCTCCCATTTCTTTCTTTTGTGATTGCCGACTCTTATCCTACAAATCTAATATTTTTACTACTAAATGATGTTGAAATTGCGCATTAATTGAACTACTGCTTCTTTGAAAAATGACCAGTCGTATGTGTATGGTCTGAGGAGCCACACATAATGTATTGTAACTTTTTTAATTTTAACACTACCGAGCTCAGATTTTGTCTACTAAATACTCTCAAATACTACTAAATCATACCAAATTATGATAAACATTCATCCATGATGTTCTTAGTTCTGACGTGGCGACTCAATTCAAACATTTAGATTGAGTTGCCACCTATAAGTTCATATATCTTTTGAAGTATTATACCTACAAAATCGAGGATCGAACCTACAAAATTTTTAAACTTACTACTAAATAAGTATTAAATTTCATTAAGATACGAAATTTGGCGACTCAATCCTTACGGACATAAGAGTGAGCCATGTACATTCTGCCTGGAAATAGGCACGCAAAATTTATAAAAATTAGCTATTTAAAAAAATAAAATTACAAATTAAAATGTCGCAGTTACAATTATTACAATGCATACTTACATTAAATTAATATTAAAAAATGTCAAATCAAAATGTCACTAAGAATAAAATAAAAAAATAATAAAAAATGTAGTTAAAACCATCCATATGTTCAAAATAATATTTTATATTTGTTTTACACATTGCTGATTAAAAAGTTTTTCCCATTAAAAAATCATTAAAAAAAAATACAACCGAATTGATAACCTCCTCCCTAATTGAAGTCGGTTAAAAAAATATGTAAGAGAATGAGATCAAGTAGGACTATAATTTATTATGACAGTGTAAATAGTGTTTTTCTATACAACGTGTAACGTTAAATGCGCAAAACCTCTTAAGGGGTCATTGTAGGTACTCATCATTATGAACAATTTTTACTATAGGACCAAACCTGAAATCGCGAAAAAAAAATCAGCTGTTCAGTACATTTATGTTCGCATAATTCGTCAAAATGTACTGAACAGCTGATTTTTTTTGCGCGATTTCAGGTTTGGTCCCATAGTAAAAGTTGTTCATAATGATGAGTACAATGACCCCTTAAGAGGTTTTGCGCATTTAACGTTACACGTTAAATGCGCAAAACAATGCCCCGCAATGCCCCGTATATTATTACGGGGGGAAAACGTTAGGTATCGCTTTTTGTATAAAAATTTACAGCTTCGATTAAAATCACGGGCCAATTATTTTTACTGGTTGCATGATCATTGCCTATAACAATATCACTCTACTTCACGCCGATTTCCATGACAACCATAAAAAAACTGGCCAAGTGCGTGTCGGACTACGCACAATGAAGGGTTCCGTAGTTGAAAAGAATTTATCCCAAAGACAAACTTAACATTGAGTTGAAAAACATGTTCTCCCATACATTGATATACGTCACGGTCAATTCTCCAACTGCATATTTAAGTTTGTATTCGCAAAAAACTATTCAAACATAACATCACGCCTGGTTTCCCCGAAGGGTTGGGCATAGGTGTACATTGAGTACACCCACATTTTGCCAGAAAAAGAAAACTAAAAACTATTTTTTTATGTGATAAACCTACAAATAATCAATTTTCAGACTTTTACCTTTACTTGTGCTGTGAGGCCTTGCTTTTTGTCAAATTTTATGATTCTAGGTCAACGGGAAGTACCCTATAGGTTTTGATTTACTTTGAGTATCAAAATATGTCGCATAAATGGCCGTATTTTTTTTATTGTGTTGATTTAGAAGCTTGATTTTTTTAGAACTGTTAGGGACCATAGACTTACGTATTTGATATTAATTTCAACTTGATACCTCCACACGTTCCTGAGAAAAAGGGCCTTGACAGATGAGGTGGTACTTAAAAATATTTTTTTATGTGCTAAAATTATAAATTAAAAATTTTCGGACTTTTTCCATTACTTGTGCTGTAAGACCTTGCTTCTTGCCAAATTTCATGATTCTAGGTCAACGGGAAGTACCCTATAGGTTTTGATTTACTTGCGAGCATCAAAATATGTCGCATAAATGGCCGTATTTTTTTATTGCGTTGACTTATAAGCTTGATTTTTTTAGATTTCCAAGGGATCATAGACTTACGTACTTGATGTTAATTTCAACTAGATATCTTCACGCGTTCCTGTGAAAAAGGGTCTTGACAGACTGACAGACAGACAGACAGACAGACAGATAGACAGACAGACAGACGGACAACAAAGTGATCCTATAAGGGTTCCGTTTTTTCCTTTTGAGGTACGGAACCCTAAAAACACCATTAACAACATATTCCGCCTTATTAAAGTTTAATGAAAAAATAGATGAATTACAAAACAAGGTTCATCTTCACACCAAGGTTTAAACCATGGATGCTTTTTTGAAATTCAAACTTTATTCCGACACATTAAGATGCCAGTTTAACAAAACTGACAACTTAGTAACGGACTAAGTTGTCAGTTTTGTATAAAGAACTGTATTTCTATCACAGTTAGGTTCTTATTATTACAAAAACTGGCTCGATGGTTTAAACCATGGCAGAAGAAAAACCTCGTTTTGTAATAAGGCCGATTAAGTTCATAACAAATGGAGTGATTTGAATGATATTGTTGTTTTCAGGAGTAATCGGTGGCCGGATAAACAAATGAGTCATTTTCTTATCGTGTAACATTTAATTTTATTATGTACCTACAGTCAAGTCTTTTATATCTTCGTCAGTTTTCAAATTCTTTCCATAATTGGACCGATTTAAGCAAAAATGTTCCAACCCAAACCTCGAAAATTTCGAGTTTTTGTGACCTATGTACTCTAAATAAGGTATATTTTAACATATCAAAGATGTGTGGTTTGGAACATTTTTGCTTAATTTTCCAACACAAACCTCGACAATTTCTAGTTTTTGTGACCTATGTACTCCAAATAAGGTATATTTTAACATATCAAAGATGTGTGGTTTGGAACATTTTTGCTTAATGTTCCAACACAAACCTCGACAATTTCGAGTTTTTGTGATCTATGTACTCCAAATAAGGTATATTTTAACATATCAAAGATGTGTGGTTTGGAACATTTGTGCTTAATGTTCCAACACAAACCTCGACAATTTCGAGTTTTTGTGACCTATGTACTCCAAATAAGGTATATTTTAACATATCAAAGATGTGTGGTTTGGAACATTTTTGCTTAATGTTCCAACACAAACCTCGAAAATTTCGAGTTTTTGTGACCTATGTACTCCAAATAAGGTATATTTTAACATATCAAACATGTGTGGTTTGGAACATTTGTGCTTAATGTTCCAACACAAACCTCGACAATTTCGAGTTTTTGTGACCTATGTACTCCAAATAAGGTATATTTTAACATATCAAAGATGTGTGGTTTGGAACATTTGTGCTTAATGTTCCAACACAAACCTCGACAATTTCGAGTTTTTGTGACCTATGTACTCCAAATAAGGTATATTTTAACATATCAAAGATGTGTGGTTTGGAACATTTGTGCTTAATGTTCCAACACAAACCTCGACAATTTCGAGTTTTTGTGACCTATGTACTCCAAATAAGGTATATTTTAACATATCAAAGATGTGTGGTTTGGAACATTTGTGCTTAATGTTCCAACACAAACCTCGACAATTTCGAGTTTTTGTTACCTATGTACTCCAAATAAGGTATATTTTAACATATCAAAGATGTGTGGTTTGGAACATTTTTGCTTAAATCGGTCCAATTGTAGTCAAGACACATACTACTACCTCAAAGGGCTCATCCTCCCGTCATGTACAAAATACTGCAGCATTAATTTTGAAATAAATATATGGTAAGTTGAGGATTAATGTTAAGTACCTTTTGACGAAAACACGATTCCATAAAATTACTTATCTCGATAGAAAAAAAAATCCAAAGTAGTCCTCCAAACCGAACAATAAACCGCTGGTATTCAAAAAATACTTCAAATTAGATCATGCAACTTTGCAAACTAACTATAAAGCAGGTCTATGTTTTTAATTTTTTTTTCAAATTACCATTATTTTCACCGTAAAAAGCAATTACCTAAACTATCGGCGCTCAGCACCGCACTCAGTCCGCGAGCAGTATCGTGCGAGCGAGATAAAAAGCTGAGGTAGTATGGGCTCTTAATACTTTTTGAAGCAACCCCGGCACTGAGCAGACTAATGCATCATCACCATCCAACAAAAGATCTGTTTGCGGATGAATGGACGATTATTGGCATGTAGAAGTACCTACTGTGAGAGGGATTCATGAAAGTTAGGTATCTACCTATTGCTAACTTTTATTGTTTTAGTGGAGCTCGTGGCTAAGTAATAACAGCCACACGGGTCGATCCGTCAGGTTAAGCTACGCTTGCCGGGGTTGGTCAGTGGATGGGTGACCATCTTTACATACCGAGATTCCTCCGTGCCTCGGAAAGCACGTTAAGCCGTTGGTCCCGGCTGTCATTCGTGGATCTTTGACAGTCGTTACGGGTCGTCAGAAGCCCGAAAGTCTGACAACCAGTCTTACCAAGGGGTATCGTATTACCCAGTAACTGGGTTGTGGAGGTCAGATAGGCAGTTGCTCCATGTAAAATACTGGTATTCAGCTGCATCCGGTTAGACTGGAAGCCGACCCCAAAATAGTTGGGAAAAGGCTAGGCAGATTGCTAACTTTTATTGTTTTATAATTTTATATTTTCTTTTCTGTGTATATGTGTCTGCCTTTAATTATTGTAATTGGTTTTTAACCTAATATTATAAATGCGAAAGTAAGTTTGTTTGTTTCTTACCTTTCCATGCCTAAACCACTGAACCGATCATCCTGCAATTATTTTGCATATACCTACGTTGTCAGGTGTACAGAAACGGACATTCATCCCGAAAAAAAGTACTATTCCCGAGGAAAACAACAATAATGTTCTTGTGATAATAGATGGCGCCACGTGTCTTTCGAATCATGATTGAATTATATTAAGTAGGTATTACAAGCAGAATACAACCCGAATTGACTGTCAAATTCTAAATTAAGGCGAGCGAAGCCGCGGGCAAATGCTATTAAATAAATAAATCATCATTTCAGCCGAAAGACGTCGACTGATGGACATACGCGGGAGGCCTCAACAAAATAATACTTACATAGAAAAATAGATTTAAATAACTTGATAACAAAGATCAAAATAGCATAGCCCTTGACCAATGTCCAGTTGACACCAACCTAAAACCCTTTGGCCTGGCCATTACATGAAATTCTTATTTTTAGGGTTCCGTACCTCAAAAGGAAAAAACGGAACCCTTATAGGATCACTTCGTTGTCCGTCGTCTGTCTGTCTGTCTGTCAGTCTGTCAAGACCCTTTTTCTCAGGAACGCGTAAAGTTATCAAGTTGAAATTAACATCAAGTACGAATATCTATGGTCGCTTGGAGTCCTGAAAAAATCGACCTTCTAAATCAACGCAATACAAAAATAAGGCCATTTATGTGACATATTTTGATACTCGCAAGTAAATCAAAACCTATATGGTACTTCCCGTTGTCCTAGAATCATGAAATTTGGCAAGAAGCAAGGTCTCATAGCACAAGTAAAGCGAAAAGTCCGAAAATTGTTAATTTATCATTTTATCACATAAAAAAATATTTTCAAGTAAGTCAGTCAGTCAAGACCCTTTTTCTCAGGAACGCGTAGAGTTATCAAGTTAAAATTTATATGAAATACGTAAATTAATGGTCCCTTAGAGTTCTAAAAAAATCAAGCTTCTAAGTCAACGCAATAAAAAAATACGGCCGTTTATGCGACATATTTTGATACTCGCAGGTAAATCAAAACCTATAGAGTACTTCCCGTTGACCTAGAGTAATGAAATTTGGCAAGCAGCAAGGTCTCATATCACAAGTAAAGGAAAAAGTCCGAAAATTGTTAATTTGTAATTTTAACACGTAAAAAAAATTTTTTTTTTGGGATTACAATGTTGTTTGTTTTTTAGATAAATACTTTTCAAGTACGGAACCATTCATTGTGCGTGGTCCGACACGCACTAGGCCAGTTTTTTTATATTTAATTATTAGAGTTTGTCAGTGATACCTACACTTTGAATTCGGTCTGACATGGCTGAATGTCATTCTACGGTAATGGCATTAAGATACAAATTCTATCGTGCTGCTAGCTGACTAAAATAGCCAAAAGGGGATTACAGCAATGCTATTCTGTAATCATCTCACCGTGAAAACTTAAGTGAAGTGAGCGTGGAGTGAGCTGTCAGTGTCATTCCACCTGATGCTAGGGATGGACCAAGCACATTTTTACAGTCATAATCGAGATTTTAACAATATTTTTTACGCTTTTCTAGTGATCATTTTATATTATTTCAAAGCTAGTATATACTCGTAAGTGTCTAAACATTACTATTTAGAGGGTTTTTAAATAAAACTGCAAAACACAAATTCAGTCACAAACTCAATTTTTTTTTTTTTTATTTCTTTGCAAGATTAGTCTGTATGTATTTATGAGCGTGAGCGCGTCATGCACGAACAATAAATAAAACAAGAATTTCTATTTGACTATTTTATTGTAAACCCCCCTAAATGGTAATGTTTAGACACCCTACTATCTAACAAATAATATAAAATGATTATGGTATAAAATTAGCTTAAAAAACATAATTAAAATCTCGATTATGATTGTAAATGTAATTTGGTCAATCCCTAGCATCCGTGGGATGACACTGACAGCTCACTCCACGCAAGATTTCACGGTGAGATTTTTACAGAATCGACTTACAGGTCTAAACGCAACTAAACGCAAGTTTTTAATGCCTGATCTACTGCAGTAAACAAAATCAGAAAAATGTATGATAGTGTTCCGGATAGCCAGTTAGATAGTGTGTTGAAAACATAATCTAAACAACTAATTGGATACGTGCGTCTCGGACCACGCACAATGATGAAGGGTTCCGATTTATCCCAAAAACTAACATATTAATTACAATTTAATCGGTCTTTTTCCTTTACTTGTGCTGTGAGACCTATTGCTTCTTGCCAAATTTAATTATTCTAGGTCAACGTGAAGTACCTACCCAACGTCGTAGGTAGGTTTTGATTTACTTGCGAGCATCAAAATAGGTTGCCGTATCTTTTTATTGTTTTTTAGAACTTCAAGAAACCATAGACATACGTAGCACGCCAAAATTCCATCACTGATCATCATTCAGGTTTTCGAAAGCCTATTTACCCGATTGCTGCAGAGCCGAAAAGGAGGGTAAACCGTTTTTTTTTTCGTTACTTACATTATTGCCCTCAAAATCATGTTGTTTCATGAATTGGCACAAAAGTTCTCACAACGTCATCGTCAAAAAAAAAACACTTTT
The DNA here is from genome assembly GCA_905163495.3 of Cosmia trapezina. NCBI lineage: Eukaryota > Metazoa > Arthropoda > Insecta > Lepidoptera > Noctuidae > Cosmia > Cosmia trapezina. The sequence continues at coordinate 9,984,074 of LR991049.1, forward strand.
ACACCCACATTGCCACAAAAAACACTTCACAGCCACCAAAAAAAAAAACAAATGTCACACCTGTGTATGAAAACACACAATTTCACTAAAAAATACACAGTGTTTGTAATATTTACGTATTAATAATTTATTATTGTGTCAGAATATATTTTTGCACGAGTTTTTCGGACGATATCGTATCGTAATCTAACAAAATATGATAATATTGTATCTTATCGAGTTCGGTCAAAGACAAGGATTCGGCGCCATGTTGGATTTCCGCGTCATTGTGAATAAATTATTACGTCACAATTGTCTAGTGGTTGGGAAGACGGGTGGCGACGGTAAGTTCGATTCCTGTGTTCAACAAAGTGTTTTTTTTTTTTTTGTTTTTCTGTGCAGAAATTCTTTGTTACTAAACGTGCAATGCTGAATATATTTATGTAGATAGGTAATTGCCTTTTTAGGGTTCCGTACCAAAATGGTAAAAAGGAACCCATAATGTGTGACTCAGTCTGTCTGTCTGTCTGTCACAGCTGGATATCTCAAGAACTACTAATGCTATCAACTTGAAATTTGGAACAGTTGTAGATGACGTTTGCCCAACTATTTTGCAAATAAGAAAGGATTTTTTTTTTTTTTTTTGCAATAGGGACTGAAAGGGGGTCTTAAAAAGTGGGGCTACTAGGGCGTTATGTGTGGTATCATATAAAAGAGCGCTGTTTGCACATTTTTTATTTTTTTTATGCCGCATAGTTTTTGACTTTTGATGAAATATGTAAAAAAAAAATACCATTCCTTATCTCCGAAGTTTGCATAGAGAAAAAAAAGAAATTATTCTATGTGTCCGTCAGTCAGTTAATAAAAAAATATTAGACACGTATTTTTTGCTTTATCATATTAATAAAAAAATTACTTAACACGCATTAAAGTTGGGGAGTGGGGGCTCGCTACGTCACTTCTACGTATAAAATCTAGTTAGGCGTGACGTCATGCCATATTTTAATTCAATGTATCGCCGTAATCTTTTAATTAGGTAAAAAAATAAAAAATATGTGTCCAATATTTTTGAATAATCTACAAGACGGAAAAATAAAAAAAAATGCAGTCATCATCCCAGTTGGGGGCGAGCCTATTGCCATTAACCGGGCACAAATCAGAGCCCGGTTAATGTAGAAACCAGCACCCTAATTGCGTAACACATTATCAATCGGAGTTGGTTTCATTTTGACAGTTCAACAACATTCATTGCGTTATTTACGTTGTCCAGCAGACAAATTTTTCGAATATATGAAGCAATGGATTAGCAATTTATTTCAAAATCATTCAAACTCCGATTGATAATGCGTTATGCAATTAGGGGGCTGGTTTCTACTAAAATATCTTAATTCTACTAATACTCGTATTATAAATATGAAAGTTTGTGCAGATGTTTGGACTTTGGATGTTTGTTACTCAATTACGCAAAAACGGCTAAACTGATTCGGATGAAATTTGGCACACAGATAGTTTATAACCTGGATTAACACATAGGATACTTTTTATCCCGGGAGTAGGTTCCCGTGGGATATTTTCCGACAACCACTCGGGCGAAGCCGCGAGCAACGGCTAGTAGTAGGTAAATAATACCTACCTTACTGCATGACCCGGGAAACGAACCCACACCAACAGCCGCGCTTTCGATCACTAGAACAGCAAGATGGTAAAGTTACCCTTTCGGCCGCCATGGCAACTGAGTTTCGCAACCAATTCTGAAAAAGGAATATTTATTCTTTCTTGGCAACTAGTTGCAACAGAAGAAAACAAACACAGTTACCTACCAGAAAAAACTTAATGTTATGAACGACAAGATAAACAAAGACCGACCAAGTGCGTGTAGGACTACGCACAATGAAGGGTTCCGTAGTTGAAAAGAATTTGCCCCAAAAATAAACTTAACATATTAGGTCTTTACCTATGAAATTGCCGTTCTGCAGTACTGGCCATTTCAAATCAAAATAATTTTTGTTTGGCTAAGAATTCTAATTTCAAATTAATTTTATTTTAAAAACATGGATTTTTTTTTCCAAAAGTAGTCATTTGTTTATTGATTAGTGTTATATTTTCATCGCATTTCAATCTTTTTCGTCATCATGAATACGTTAAAAATTCGAGTAATTATGGAATATGAGTACCGTCGTGGCAGCAACGCGGCACAAGCGGCACGCAACATCAACGACGTTTACGGAGCTAACACTACAAACCAACGCACCACCTGTTATTGGTTTGCTCTTGCTCGCTTCCGTTCTGGAAATTTCGACCTGAAAAATGAACCTCGCGGTCGTCCGAAGACTTTGGTCGACAATTACGAATTAAAGGCGATTGTGGAAGCTGATGATACACAATCTACAGCTGAATTAGCAGCAGCTTTCGACGTTAGCGTCAAAACAATATTGGTCCAATTGCGTCAAATTGGCAAGGTAAAAAAGCTTGACAAATGGGTGCCCCACGAACTCAATGATCGCCAGCGCGAAGTACGCGTCGAGACGTGCCTTGCACTGCTCAACAGACACACAAATGAAGGCATTTTGAACCGCATTGTTACCTGCGATGAAAAATGGATTCTGTTTGATAACCGCAAGCGCTCAGCAAGTTGGTTGGATCCTGGTTCAGCACCTAAACAATGCCCTAAACGAAAACTTACCCCTAGAAAAGTGATGGTAGCGCCGGTGTGATTCATCACAGCTTCTTACCAAACGGGGTGAGCATTACTGCAGATGTGTACTGTGAAGAACTGAACACAATGATGGAGAAGCTGGCACATCTCCAACCAGCATTGGTCAATCGCTCGTCTCCGCTGCTCCTGCACGACAACGCGCGACCTCATACTGCACAGCAGACGGTCTCCAAGTTGCAAGAACTGGGGTTGGAAGCTCTCCGTCATCCGCCCTACTCACCAGACCTTGCGCCTACAGACTACTACTTTTTCCAGAATTTGGATAACTTCTTGGCGGGAAAAAAATTCAATACCCGAGAGGCAGTACAAAATGCCTTTGAAGAATTTGTTGCCTCCCGACCAGCTGATTTCTTTAAGAAGGGCATCAATAAACTGCCACTGTGTTGGCAAAGATGCATTGATTGCATGGGTGATTACTTCGATTAATACAAATAATTTATAAAAAATACATGAAAAAAATTCGTTTAAATTTTTTCATACAAAACGGCAATTTCATAGGTAAAGACCTATTATTAGTTGAAAAACATGTTCTTCCCATACATAATTTATACGTCACGGTCAATTCGTGTATAATCCCAAAAAATAATAATTAATGTGATAAAATAACAAATTAACAATTTTCGGACTTTTTCCTTTACCTTGATTCTGGCCTTTCATGATTATATGTCAACGAGAAGTACAATATAGGTTTTGATTTACTTGCGAGTATCAAAATTTCAAAATATGTCACATAAATGGCGTTGACTTAGATCTTGATTTTTTTAGAGCTCCAAGGAACCATAGACTAATTACGTACAGTATTTGATATTAATTTCAACTTGATACCTATCTCAACGCGTTCCTGAGAAAAAGGGTCTTGACAGACAGATGGACAAAGAAGTGATCCTTTAAGGGTTCCGTTTTTTCCTTTTGAGGTACGGAACCCTAAAAAATCACTAAATTGTCAGAACTCTCACCAAACAAAAATACCAATCTCAGTTTGTTTATAATACCAACTTGTTCGTCCTCAGTACAACTTCCAAAATGCCTGAAACCGGTGAAGTACCAGGTGCAGTACCGGGCCCCCCTACCGCCCCCGCCGGGGGTCACCCGGACCCCCGAGGAGATTGAGCAGGAGATCAAGGTCATGGAGGCTCAGTATGAGAAGCTGGCCATGGTGTTTATTGAGTAAGTATCAAGAAGAAGTGCTCTAGACACTGAATGATTCATTATTTTTGAGGAAAAATCTTCAACAGTTGTAGGTACTTACATACCACCACGTAAGTATCTATCAAAATAATTAATTTATATCTGTCATGGCTTAATTTGTGATAGTTTTTAGCTGTTGTGGTAATTGTATAATAATTTTATTCCAAGTACATCGTCTTTGATTATAAAAAAAAAAAAAAAAAAATACCACTTCAATAGGTACTTAATAATCAAACATAAAATGACAATTATTTTATCTTTTACCTTCAGAAAAACCGAACTTTTAACCGAATTAAATGTGACTGGTCCAATAAGGGAGTGACGGAATAATTTGGTTTTTCCGAAGATATACGATGGAACCTCTTGAGTCCTGTTGTGCCTACTGTACCCCTTTTACACTTTGTATCGCAATTGTGCGAGTGCTATTTATACAGCTCTGCCGACTCCTTCGGGCAATATGGGCGTAGTGTTATACTGAAATTTGTGCTGAATTAATTAATATTATTCTGTCATTTCCTTTCCTTTATTATCTGTCCTTTCTTTTCTTTCCTTCCTTTTCTTTCTTTCTTATCTTTCCTTTCTTTTCTTTCTTATCTTTCTTTTCTTTGTTTCTTTTAAACGGTATCTTCTTTCAGCCTTCCTCAAGACGTGATGTGGAGCGAACCACCAGTGGTCTGCCAGTGGCAGGAGTCACGGAGTCTCTGGACTTCCAACTTCGTCAACGATTACAAGTTCAATGAGGACAAGCTTACTATACAGTTCAGGACTGGAGTTCTATGTGAGTAAGGGCCCTCGCCCACGGCGACTTTTTGTAGCGATGCAGTAGCGATGCTGTCGCGCGTCCGCATCGATACAGTCGCGAAGCGGTCGCTAGCTGTGTGCCCTCGCCCACGGGCCCAGATTCAGTCGCGATGCAAACGCGACACTGGTGCGCTTCTGTCGCGATGCAAACGCGATTCAGTAACGGCACAAAAATACCTGCGATCGCTACAGCTGCAAGATGGACTCCGTTGAGGCAACATTAGTCACGTTGTCTTTGGTGCTGTTTTTACGTAAGCAGCCGAAGCGTAGGCAACGAAAGCTCGGTTCTCCACTCACGCGCCACCCTCCTCTGTTCTCTCCCCGACGTCGTCCGACACGGTCGCGCGTTTGCATCCATACAGTCGCGATACTGTAGCGCGTTAGTAGCGCGTTGGCATCGCTTCTGTAGCGCGTTGCAAATGCGACTAAAGCGCGTTAGTAGCGATGCAGTCGCGCATTTCGTAAACGCGCGACAGCATCGCTACAAAAAGTCGCCGTGAGCGAAGGCCCTAAGAGTTACAATCAAGGAAGATGAAAAAAGATTGCATGCAGCGGAGATAATTTTGAGATGGATGTGTGCAGTGACAAAAATGGATAAAGTAAGAAATGAGTATAAGGGGATGTTTGAAAGTGGCGCCAGTGACAGAAAAGTTGAAAGGAAATCATTTGGCTTGATATGGTCATGTGATGAGGAAACGCATGTGTCTATAAGAGTGATGAATATAAATTTTGATGGATGGAGAGGGAGAGGAAGACCAAAGAAAAGATGGATGGATCGTGTGAGGACTGATATGAAAGAGAAGGGAGTGAATGATAGCGTGACGGTTGACAGGGGAGAATGGAGGAAGAAACCGTGGTGCGCCGACCCCGGGTAACATGGACAGGTCAGGAAAATACTGGTTTTCATCTGCACCCCATTAAACTACAGGAATCCGACCCCATAGGCAGGTGATGAGACTTAATAAGGCATTTAAAAACTATTGTCAGTCTTTCAGTACCTAATTTGTACACGATTTTTATTTATACCTTTGTAGTGGCATCTACAACGCGAACGCACGCCCGATGCTCTACTACGCAAAGCCTGACGTCACACAAATGCTGCATTGCGCAAGTAGAGTTTACCGTGCTGAATAAACAACATTCCGACATTAACCATTGGACAATAGCCCACCAGACACGACACCCATCTGGTCGGAAGATCTCCCTTTTTCTATATGGAGGATGAGTGAACTTTACACCCTGTTCCTCATAACCCTCTATACCTACCTGGTGACACCGACGTGATCTAAACACGTAACCTTCTGATGAATGAACTTTACACCCTGTGCCTCACACCTCTATACCTTCATAATCGTCTTATGCTTTCAGAAAACATGTGATAATTTCGTATATGTTTGCAGGGCCTATTGGCATAGCAACGTTGAAATACAGCAATATGCCCTACCAAGCGTGGGACATGAAACCAGATCCGGATGGGTAGGTCATTTTATACATACTACTATGCTGTATTCCCTAAAGAGAGGATAGGCAGAGCAGTAAACACAACAAAATTTCGTTACTTATGCTATACAGAGTGTAAGTGTAAACAGTGGCAATCTTTGAAGGGGTCATTGTACTCATCATTATGAACAACTTTTACTATGGGACCAAACCTGAAATCGCGAAAAAAAATCAGCTTTTCAGTACATTTCTATCCATGATTAAAAAATAATGTTAAATAGGCATTGATGCATAAAATTAAGTAAATAGGATAAAAATATTTTAAAGGCAGGTAAGTGAGGGTTAATGAGTGCAAAAGACGACTCAAGAGAGTGAATGCGGAAGACGACTCAAGAGAGTGAGTGCTAAAGACGACTCAAGAGTATTTAAGAGGTCTCTCAAAATGTAGGGAACAGCTGATTTTTTTTCGCGATTTCAGGTTTGGTCCCATAGTAAAAGAAAGAAAGAAAGAAAGAAAAACTATTTATTCCCGCGAAAAATGACGCACATACTTTCATTTTTTACATAATCTAAAAAATAAAAAACAATTGGGTATCTAAATTTCAAACTTAAAAAGAAAAACAACAAATACTTAATTAAGCGTCACTAACGCGCGAAACGGCTAACGCTCAGCATAATGCCGTGACCCGTGCACGAAGGCACGAGTCAAGGCGCTGGTTTTCAGCGTAAACCGGCGGCGTGTCGCCATCTCAGAACCCGTAAAGATTAGGTAAACATTGAACCAAGTATTATCTGTGACCGAGGCCAGAACAAAAATACTCTTACAAGTTCTGAGGTGGCTTTAGGCACAAAACGACGCTGTATCGGCGCGCACACATGAGCAATTTCAATACTATAAAGCGCCATTTACACGGTGCAAGTTTCTGGAACGTTCAACAGCAATAATTGCATGCCATAAAGCACGTTCAAGTTTTTTGACCTTCAAGAATTGCGTGAAGTGTTTACACGCGTGCGATTCTATAAAATGGCGTGTACAATAATTGAATGCAAGTTTTTCCATTCAATAAAATCGCATGCGACTTACACCAGGCAATAAAATTGACAGCCGATTATTGCATGCAAGTTTTGCCTAGAAATTATATTTCATTTAATTTTATTGAACGTCTTCTCAAGATACTTTTCAAGTTGTTCTTGATTTGGTTTCTTGCCTCAAAATAGCAACAAAGATTACCACACCCTCACTCACCGCACTCATATTTCAATGACAGCACAAATGTCAGATCATGCCAGAATTGAATGTGATTTTATTGTACGAGCAATTATTTTCTGTGCTGTGCGATTTTATTGCATGCTTATACCAGTTTTGAAAGTTGCCCGTATCGTGCAAAAATATTGTACGTGTTGTTTAGACGGTGCCTGATATTTGCCCTTCAATTTTATGGTATGCCACAGGCAATAGACTTGCGCCGTGTAAATGGAGCTTTAAAATAACAGCGAATTTTTATAAAACAAAAGTTACTAAACAAAAAATTGAACATTACATACGTATAGTAATAATTATTCAATATCAACCAAAAGACAAAATAATAAATTAAATTATGTGGCAACATTTCAACGCGTTCCGAGGCCAAAGACAAAAATCAAAAAACCAGAGAGTTCGCGATATGCGTATGCGTCAATTTTGACAAGTTTAAAAGTTGTTCATAATGATGAGTACAACAACCACTTAAAAGATTGCCACTGTTTACCCTGTATATTGTCCCATTTAGTCATGAATTCACCTGTTTTTCTTCTTTCAAATCTGCACGAACATCTTTCATCATTTTCCTGCCCTTATCCCAATTTATTCAAATCAAATCAAATCAAAATCGTTTATTTGCATAAAATGTGGTGGGTAAAAAAGTTGTTACATATAAAAAGTGCAAAGACACATCCCGCCATGCAGTTTTGGCATGCAAATATTTAATAGATGTTAGTTTTTTGGGGCAACATGACTTTTTCTTGAGGCTTTAGGGTTCAGGGTTAAGGCCAGAGGCAGATTTGCAGGCTTGGCCGCCCTAGGCCCCAGGCCATGTAGTGCCTAAGTACCAGGCGCCCGTTTACGTACTCAGCACCCATCTTAAAGACTACACTTAATGAATTTACTTTATTGCCAACTTTTATCGAAATCGATTCAGAAATTTTGTTAACTTTAATATCTGCTAGTTAGTTACTAATTTTTTTTCGCGATTTCTAGTTTGGTTCCATAGTAAAAGTTGTTCATAATGATGAGTACAGTGACCCCTTAAGAGGATATTGGTCAGTAACCAGTAAGGCCAGTAACCCTGTATATTTAGATTTACAAAAGTTATTTAGGAAGATTATTGTTATACGGTGCGGTGCAGTGCGGACCGCCCATAGAAATTTAAAAAACTTTTTTCTTATATCTATGGGCCCGCCTTAATGTGCGCGAGGCTTTAGAATATTTAGGTATTTCTTGTTATCATCAGTGATTTTTTTGTCAGATTGGCCACCCTTAATATCTGGCCGCCCTAGGCAGTGTGACCAGATTTAGCAGGATTCTGCGATTTTAGCAGGATTTGCTCCCCAATTTAGGGCTTGTCTGCTATCTTTCAGATCTGCGACAAAATCTGCGAAGCCCTAAATTGGGGAGCAAATCCTGTTAAAATCGCAGAATCCTGCTAAAATCTGGTTACGCTGGCCCTAGGCCCGGGCCTATTAGGCCTTAGGGCAAATCCGCCTCTGGTTAAGGTGATACAAAAAAAGTGAACTGGGCGGGAATAAGAAAGAGACAGAGTCAATTACTTCTACATGCGAAAAAAAGAGAGCGCGACAACGCGCTAGAACCAAAATAAAAGCGCCAAATGAAATAAAAATTGTTTAAAAATAAATTAAGCTATCTATCAAAATTATGTTCAGTCAGAATTTTCAATTACCTAATACGCACATTTTAAATGCAATTTTGCAATGAAATTACTTATGATTTTAGAATTATAGAAAAAAACATAAAAAAGTAGAGGTCTTTTCGGAATTAAATTCTATCGAGGAAATTTAACACAATCGTGTTTTCCTTCAGTCAAAGTATTAATCAAATAGTCAATAAACATATATCCAAAAATTAAATCCATACATGCTGCAATAGTGAAATAAATGGTTGCGAAAAATCCTCCAATTTATTTTGGTAGCGCCTTAAGGCGAAGCAATTATGATAAATTTTATCGACAAATCTACCATAATAAGGCATTTTAGCCCTACTGTTTTCATCTTCCTGCAGGAGAGGCGTGATGATCACGGTGACAGGTCTCTGTGTGACGGTCACATGGGTTTGTACCAGTAACTATGTGAAGCTCAAAGCTATCACCAACGCGACCACTCCCGCCCTGAGCGAACACTTCAACAAGAAGTATAGTGTCAAGAAAATGGTTCAGGTTAGTGGTGTTTAAGCCGAGATCTACAGGGTCAAGATAGAATAGCTAATTAAATTCCGCCAGACGTGATGGGTATCGATATTCTGGTGATTTTTAGGGTTCCGTATCGGCCCACGCACAATAGTCCACATGAAGGACTAAGTGCGGAAACCATACCCTCTAACATAGAACATAGGGTTCCGTACCTACCTAAAAAGGAAAAAATAGGATCACTTCGTTGTCCGTCTGTCTGTCTGTCTGTCCGTCAAGACCCTTTTTCTCAAGAACGCGTTGAGGTATCAAGTTGAAATTATTATCAAATACGTAGGTCTATAGTCCCTTGAAGCTCTAAAAATATCAAGCTTCTAAGTCAACGGAATAAAAAAATACGGCCATTTATAAATGCGACATATTTTGATACTCGCAAGTCAAATCATCTAAGGTACTTACATACCTTTGACCGCAGTAACTCTCAATACTGTCCGAGACACGGGCGAAGTTGGAAGTGTATGTGTGTGCGTGTGTGTGTTTTGGTAGCGTCAGCACAACAGCGTCGTATGCACGCGCTTTTAGTTAACGCAATAAAAAAATACGGCCATTTAGGCTAGGTACATATTATTTTGATACACGCAAGTAAATGAAAACCTATAGGGTACTTCCCGTTGACCGCAAACTCAATACTGTCCGAGACACGGGCGAAGTCGGAAGTATGTGTGTGCGTGTGTGTTTTGTGCTGATGCTACCCGTCTTCACGCACACATTCACAGCGTGTTTGTACACTACGTATTGGTTACCACAAGTAAAGCTCGTGTTGCTTCGTGAGATAAAAATAGTGTAATGAAATGAAATGAAATTGTTATTCTGTAAATAGCTGATAATCTGAATCACTTTTACACGTCATATAAAAAAATAATAAGCTAAGTAGATGAAGTCGACATTTCCTATCTGACTACCCTGAGAAGAAATGGCGAAACAAACTCAGGGGTCAAAGTCTCTTTTAAAGTCCAGACATAATCTTGGTCAGATCACGTGAGGACCATGTAGATACAGTCTGAAATGGTCTTCTGAGGAAAGAACCATACTTTGAGTGGACCTGTCCAGTCAATGCAAGCATTTGTCAACAAACGTGTAGCTCAAATCGCGTTGTCCTGTCTGAACGATCCTAGTACCCGACTGCAGCGCCACCTACCGGGTCCAATTGTGTTTCCAAACCACCAAAATTGATCCAAATCGGCATCGGCCCAGCCGTTTAGGAGGAGTTAGATGACAAACACACATACAGAAGAATTAAGATAATGACGATAAGTATTGCAAAGCACAACAGCAACAACACAACAACAACAACAGCAACAGCTGTGGACAAAAAAAAAGGTGTAAAGGTCGACAATAATGTATTAATTTACCTAATTGTAGCTGATGCGCGAAGCGGCATGTGACTTCTTCCCAGACTTCGATGGCCACACCCACATAGAAGGGTCATCTCCTAAAGAATGGGTGATGGAGAGACATACCTACCACGCCATGGCTTTCATGTCGAGAGCATACAACTTTCAATCGAGCAGGTAAGACTGAGAAAAAAGATGAGTCAACAAGTCCTGATTACGCTATGGGCACAGATCACGGATTCGCTGGCAGCCGCCTAGACGTCTCCGTGCTCAATCTACCTATAATGTTCCCACTGCTGGGACACAGGCCTCCTCTCTGTGAGAGGGAGTGGACCGTTATCCACCACGCGGGCCCAGTGCGGGTTGGTAAATGACTTCTCCCGCTCTGGGTGGAGCGGGAGGGCGTGTCAGACTTTTACTGACTAAAAACCACCCGTGTTACTTCTTTTGCCTGTGCCAGGGCCACGGTAACTCTTTCTCTCGACAACTCTTAAATCGCGGCCATTACCATTGGGTCACCACTGCTCGTCACTGTGTGACCATACATAAAAATGTCTTAGGCAGTGGCGTAACTATACCGTTCGAGGCCCGTGGCAAATTCATTGTTTTTTTTACTAAATGAGTAATAATAAATGTCGGGAGTTGGGATTCTCCTCTGACCGGGGGCCCCTTCCGGCTGGGGGCCCGTGGCATTTTGCCGACTTGCCACCCTGTAGTTACGCCACTGGTCTTTGGACCAGACGTGATGTGAATTTATTTGCTTTTTCAGATGGAACCAAGGAGCAGGTTATCGTACTATCATCATGCAAGCACGAGAAGCGGTTGACACGAAGAGAATGGTAGGGTATATTTTATGTTAATGTGTGGCAATTAGCCTTGAGCAGCTCGTGGCTAAGTAATAACAGCCGCACGGATCGTTCCTTCAGGTTAAGCTATTATACGCTTGCCGGGGTTGGTTCGTGGAAGGGTAGCCATCTTTATTGGGGTGTGGAGCTCAGATAAAATACTGTCGCTCCATGTAAAATACTGGTACCTATTCATCTGCATCCGGTTAGACTGGAAGCCGACCCCAACATAGTTGGGAGAGGCTAGGTAGATGAGGACCCATAATGCCCTTCAAGCCGAAAAACAACGATGCTTGATGGCAGAAATAGTACTTACAATTATAAAATAGACTAGCTGTTGCCCGCGGCTTCGCCCGCGTGGATGTCAATAGGTACTCACTTATTTGGATCGGGTTTTGTTCACAATATCATTGGTTTTAATATTACCCCTAAACCTATTTTTTTTTTAAATAAAGTAAGTATCCCAAGTTACTCCTTAAAACATCAGCTATCTGCCAGTTAAAGTCCCGTCAAAATCGGTTTAGCCGTTTCGCAGATTAGCCGGAACAAACAGACAGACAGACAAATTTTATGATTTTTCAATGTAAATGTTTAAGTAATAAATATTGTTGTTTGTCATATTTATTCTTTAGATAAAATTTACATATCTGTCTATTAAAAATTCAGGCCTTTAATAGATAAAACGTTTATTTCGTGCACACAAAGTACAATTAGGCGATAACAAATTACATGAATAAGTTTTGTTAGTACCACGGATATCGATGGTTAGTACCGTATACAATACTGTCATATGCATTTAGTAAAAAACCGGTCAAGAGCGAATCGGACTCGCGCACCGAAAACGAAAAGAAAAACAAAAGTATTCGACCTATTTAAAAAAGTTTGTCACAAAAAGTACATAAGCGAGTTGCGTCGCTTACAGATTACCTATTCATACCCAAATGTTTTACCTTTCAGGCTAAACTACAATTGATGGCCTTAACTCCTGAAAGAGCGACCTTACTGAGGTGTGTGGAGTCCACGCCAGAAATTAGCTATGACTCACAATTAGGGCTGCCGGTAAGTTAAATTCTCATCATCATCATCATTTCAGCCGAAATACGTCCACTACTGGACATAGGCCGCCCCCGAGCACCTCCACTTCGACGGGTTCTGTGCTTCCCGCATCCAGCGGATTCCTGCAGCCTTTACAAGGTCATCGGTCCACGTTGTGGGAGACCTTCCAACGTTACGTCTTCCGGAAGTTAAAATCTACTTACTACTACTAAGCCGCAATGTGCTATCCCACGTCAGACCAAAAAAAAACCGGTCAAGAGCGAGTCGGACTCGCGCACCGAGGGTTCCGTTCCGATTTCTGAAAAAGTGTGCTACTTATATACATCGTTTTATTTTTCCTGTAATCTTTACATAAACTTCTATCACATAGAATAATTTCAGATTTTTCTCTTGGCAAACTTCGGAGATAAGGGGGGGGGCGGTATTTTTTTTACATTTTTCATCAAAAGTCGAAAACTATGCGCCCAAAAAAAAATTTAAAATAGTTTGAAAATGTGCAAACAGCGTTCTTTCATTATGATACCCCACATGCCTTAGTAGCCCCACTTTAAATTTTTAAGACCCCCTTTGAGTCCCTGTTGCAAAAAAAATATAAATATTTTTATTTATTTCTTATTTGCAAAATAGTTGGGTAAACCTCATCTAAAACTATTCCAAATTTCAAGTTGATAGCATCAGTAGTTACTGAGATATCCAGCTGTGACAGACAGACAGACAGACAGACAGACAGACTGAGTCACACCATAAGGGTTCCTTTTTTACCATTTTGGTACGGAACCCTAATAAAATACAAAGACATAGCGCTGCGAACATTACAGTGAAGCATGCGCAAAACTACACCTCGCTCTGTGTATACACGCTCACACGCACACATTTACACCAAACTACAACTAACCTTTTGACCGCTTGTGTTGTATGTATGTGACACATATTTCCGTGCCCCTACAGCTCGTGTCGTATTTCTGCGACAGAGACATGAATGACTTTTTCGTTCTATTGTCGTCCTATTAAGAGGAAATGGGGGCGAAAAATTAGGTATTTTAAGAAGGTATTGCTGTCGCTCTGCGAGCGCTCCACCCTCGAATTCGTGCGATAAGGACAACAGCTGCAGATTCGACTAAATAGCGTGTGTAAAAAGTCACATTTCGAGGTTTGGCTCTCGCCTATTTCCTCCACCAATATTGGACCAATTTAAAAGATATTTCATAAACTGAATAAGAAGGATATATACTATGCCCCTATATTTTTCTTTTTTCGTTAATAGTTGTCAAATTGGTACACTAGGCGTCTGTTGACAGCGGTCTGAATAGGCAATTTTGAGCATTTTTGGAGGGTTCTAGTTCTTATAAAAATAATATGTCATCAAAAAGGAAAACATAGGGGCATACAAGTAGCTGATATTTATATTTCTGTAAAAAAATCATTGCTTTATGGTCATTAACCAGAAAGAAAACAGGCGAGAGCGTTTGTATCTTTTTGTATGGAGAAAAGAGCACCCACGTTTCCTCTTAACAGCGTGGTACAACTAAAACCATTATTAAATAGATATATTGCTCCTCCATAGTTTCTCCTCCTCCTTATTTATTGTAGGTATTATTATTTTATCGATTTGTAGCCGCGCGCTAGGGGCACGGCAATTGATATTTAGCCAAGCGGTCAAACTACACCCCACTAAGTGCACACATGTTTACGAAACCGGCCTGACGTCACTGTTGACAATGCTATGTCTTAATCAGAGGTGGATTTGGCCGCCCTAGGCCATGTAGTAAATACCAGCCGCCCCTTTCTCAGCATCCATCATAATGAATTTAATTTATTGCCAACTTTTATCGAACTCGATTCGTTTACTGTCTTCTGGCCAGACGGTGCCCCTCTTACTCACACACTATATCTACAATAAAATAAGCAAGCGCTGTGATACTAAAGGTCTTAACACACACTCATTTAAAATAATGACAAAAAGCTGGCTCCTCTCCCTGTCATACAACGACACTGAGGAAATAGTGAGTTAACACCAAAATCTACTAGCAAGTCATTCACGTAACCATTTAGTTCCTCCACACAAAAATCCACACCTACTACACACACACACACTGCATCATTATTTAGAATTATTTTATATTGCTCAATTTACTTTATTTTTAACTTGTTATTTCTGTACCCTTAATTAATTATAATTCTTGTATTATGTCCATTTTCAAACATCCTGAAATTAAATTGTTAACACAAAATGTCTCGAATTAAAACTTAACTGCCTAGTTTGGGGACCACTGTTCAAATAAATATGTTACTTATTCTAGTTACAGCAAGCACTCAATATTATTATTTTTGTAAGTAATCTTATTATTCTTATTATATTCTTATTCTTATTACTTTATTATCGGCTAGTAGATACCTAGTGATTTTTTTTTCGCGATTTCATGTTTGGTCCCATAGTAAAAATTGTTCCTAATGATGAGTATAGTGACCCCTTAAGAGGATATTGGTCAATAACCAGTAACCCTGTATATTTAGATGTACGAAAGTGATTAAGGGCGAGCGCGCACTGCGGTGCGTTCCGTTAGTTCTGCCGCATTGGGCGGGGCCTACAGTAGGTAACAAAACGCACTTCACAGATTATGCGTTATAAAAACGCACCGCAGTGCGCGCTCGCCCTTAGGAAGATTATTGTTATACGTTGCAGTGCAGAGCAGCCCGCCATAATGTGCGCGAGGCTTTAGATAGGTACTTTCAGATATTTCTTGTTATCGTCAGTGAATTTTAGTCAGATTGGCCGCCCCTAATATCTGGCTGCCCTAGGCCCGGGCCTACTGGGCCTTAGGGCAAATCCGTCACTGCCTTCAATGAATAATGACGTGTGATGATGACATTGTATCATTATTTTGCAGTTCTTCCCTGACCTGTTCACATTCAACATGCTCTACGGCTCCGTGGACGCACGACGAACCACCTTCAACATGAAATATAAACTCGTGGAAACTGTTTTTGATTTGTTACAGGAAATTAAAATTTGTAGTTATTCTTAAATCGTAAGTATAGTCGACCTCGTAATTGTCACTTAGCCGACATTCGCACGGGCGATTTTCAATGCTCTGCTTAGCACCGAGGGTTGAAAATCCAACAGTGTGTTTTATCGACACGCTGGGATGCACTCTGTTGTTGTTAGGTTGGATTCTCGAAGCTCGGCTCAACAACGAGAGTTGAAAATCCAATGCGCGATAAAATTCCGCCGCGATATTTTTACGTCCGAACGTCGGCTTACTGGCTTCTACCCGCGACTTCATCCGCGTGAAATTTCTTGTCCCCCCGACCCACCCCGCATCGCACGCGCCCGCCCGGCTAGTAACTACTTCGTTTTCACTTAGCGTTCTTTCTGACTTTTATTTATTTTTGTTCGGCTCTCTAAGGGTCATAGCGTGATATTAAATATCCTATAGCGTTCCTCAAGAATTGGGCTATCAAATGCAAAAATAATTTTTCAAATCCGACTGGTACCTAGTTCTAGAGATTAGCGCATTCAAACAAACATGTAAAGAATCATCAATAGGTACAGTGGGCTGCATCAATTGGGTACTCCAGTTGTATTAAAATTTTAATTCAACTGGAGTAAGTACCCAATTGATGCAGCCTTCTCTTTAAATTTGATTTCGGAGATCATGACATTTTGGAACAAATCTAACTTAGAAAGATGTATCTATTGATGATTCTTATGGTTAAAATTATGTAAATACATATTGGTTTAACCGCGTATCATATAACCTAATACCGACCGGCAAATTGCAAAAAAACCCAAAAAAAAATGAATTTCGCGGGCTACCACAGCGTATCCCCCTTAGGAGGAAATGCGGGTGCTCTTTTCTCCGTACAAACGCTCTCGCCTGTTTTTTCTTGATAATGACCATAAAGCAATGATTTTTCACAGAAATATAAATATTAGCTACTTGTATGGCCCTATGTTTTACTTTTTGAGGATACATTATTTTTATAAGAACTAGAAGAACTGGAACCCTCAAAACATGCTCAAAATTGCCTATTCAGACCGCTGTCAACAGCGGCCTAGTGTACAAATTTGACAACTTTTAACGAAAAAAGAAAAACATAGGGGCATAGTATATATCCTCCTTATTCAGTTTCTGAAATATCTTTTAAATTGGTCCAATATTCGAGGAGGAAATAGGCGAGAGGCAAACGTCGAAATGTGACTTTTTATATAGGCAATTTAGACGGATTTGCAGTTGTCCATAACGCACGACTTTGAGGGCGGAGCGCTAGCAGAGCGACAGCAATAGTTTCTTCAAATACCTAATTTTCAAAAGTCTGGTCACCCGCATTTCCTCTTAAGGTTGATGCGTCAGGGTAGCCCGCGAAAATCAAAATTTCTTACGTTTTTTGCAATTTGTAGGTCAGTGTGAGCTTGTATGTTGATTAAAATATGATTCGCGGCCGTAGCTAATATGGCTTTACAGAATTATAATCATTAGAATCAGCAATACAACTCCATAAGTTAGCATTTATCTCAAATCTAGCGATTTCATGAAATCATGAGGTTTGAGGTAAATGCTAACTTATGGAGTTGTATTGCTGATTCTAATGATTATAATTCTGTAAAGCCATATTAGCTACGGCCGCGAATCATATTTTAATCAACATACAAGCTTACACTGACCTACAAATTGCAAAAAACGTAAGAAATTTTGAATTTCGCGGGCTACCTTGGCGCTTTCGCCTTAAGCAATGGTGCCAGACAACAGTCATCGTCACGGTGCCAACATGACAGCAAGGGAAAGTTATACAAGCGATATTCAACCTTAGCACGGTAATTACGAGGTCGAGTATGCTCTGGTCTGCCTGATATATTATTATCGTGTAAATACATACCTACCTATATACATTAAATCAGTCAGAATATGGAATTGTTTTATTTATATACGTTCTGATTTTTAATTCAACGGAATTCTGACAGCTGTAATTTTTTGACACTTCAGATATCATAAACCTTTTCTGTCTTGTCCTTTTTATAAGTTATTAGGACTAGAATTTTTTGGATTTAATAACAAAAAATATGAATGAGAATGAGATCAAGTAAATTATATGACAATGTAAATAGTGTTTGTTCTGTGCATTCAATGCCCTTAACTAAAATATTATTTTTTTAGGGCTAAATGGAAAAAAAGAGTGAAAGAACATATTTTTTTATATATGTATATATACTTATTTAGGTATCATTATCAGATTTATCACTAATATCATCATCTGTCTGACAAGAAGCGAAGATTTTACAAACAAAAAGATATTCCTAAAAAAGTTTTGTAACCTATGGATAACAGGGTTTCCTGTGAAAGAAAAATAATTACCATAACTTAACTCAAACCACCATTACACCATTACTTAACTTTACTCATAACGTAACTTCAATAATTTGATAGTAAAAAAAGTTTTTCTAATTGAACCCTTAAAATCAAGATTTTTTTAATTTCGCTTAATGTGTTCCGTTTTTAGTAGGACCGTTTTATTATTGGCAACACTTCTGAAATGTCAGAATTCAGTCGAATTAAGGGCCCTCGCTCACGGCGACTTTTTGTAGCGATGCTGTCGCGAAAAGTCGTCGTGAACGAGGGCCCTTAAAATCAGACCCTAAGGGCCCTGCCCTCGCTCACGGCGACTTTTTGTAGCGATGTCGTCGCGCGTTTGCATCGATACAGTCGCGATGCGGTGCTAGTTTGCCCTCGCCTACACCACGATTCGATTCGAGTAGCGATGCTGTCGCGCGTTTCGTAAACGCGCGACGACATCGCTGCAAAAAGTCGCCGTGGGCGAGGGCCCTTAAAGGTTTTTTTTTTCGCTTTTCAGTTTTTTTTTCGTTGGTTTAAACTAATTTTTTTTTTCGTCATACTTATTGATTAGATTGATTAGTAAGCTGACCACGTATTGTGCAGGCTTTCCGCACAATGAGAGGTCAGTTTATACTGGTTATGTATAGGTCGATGTGTCGTCATTCCCGACGACACCACCAGTGGTGTCGTGGGGAATGATGGTCGTGTGGAGATGATTAAAAAATCATCATCCAAGCCTTTTCTTTTTTTTTCTTTTCATCTATGTCGACTTCCAGTCTAACCGAATGCAGCAGAATACTAGCATTTTATATGGAGCGACTGCCTATCTGACCTCCACAACAAAGCAACTGGGTAATACGATACTCCTTGGTAAGACTGGTTGTCAGTCTTTCGAGCTTCGACCGTCAAAGCTTCACGAATGACAGGCGGGACCAACGGCTTAACGTGCTTTTCGAGGCACGGAGGCATCTTGGTATGTAAAGATGGTCACCCATCCACGGACCAACCGCGGCAAGCGTAGCTTTACCTAATCGATCGATCCGTGCGGCTGTTACTATTTAACCAGAGCAAAAACCCAGGGAAATAAAACACAAATTATTTCTATAAACAATTTATACTATTTTTATTGTATCGGATAAAAAATAACTAAAAACTACTAATAGTAAAAAAAAGAATACAACGCGACCTTTGCCTACCAAATAATGAAAAACTTTCATTTTTACAAAAAAAAAAAAAAAAACCTTTTTTTACCAACATTCACGATTTTTTACTTTTCATATTTTTTTTAAATTTATTGGCAGTATGGTATATACAAATTTATATAATAATCTATCTCTTTATATTATTGCGCCTCACTTTTGCGTGCGTGCATCGATATCGATAATTTTTATCGATAGTCAGTATCATTGCTTTTCGCCAAATTAAAAATGCGTCGACTTAATTTATCGACATTCAAGTATTCGTACGTATTTGATTAAAAATAGGACAGCCGTCGATTTTGATTAAAAAAATATATCTATCGACATAGTTACGCCAATATATTACTTTATGCATAATATAAAAGCGCACACAAAAGTACAAAGCTTTACTGATTGCATTCATGTAATATAAGACTCGTTTTTTGATAAAAAATATTTATTGAGTCTAGACTTTTTGGGCCAAAACAATACTTTACCCCACTAAATGGCCTGGGCTACAGCTATGAGGCCACGAATTGCAACTTCGAAACAACATTTTTCAATACATTTAACATATTTATGTGATAGGCCAATTCGAGGCCTAAGAACTGTCCCCAGGCCAAACTACAAAAAAGAAATAAACCATACGAAATCTAACTCCAAAGTCACATTAAATCAAAACAAATATTCAAATGTGATTTTGAATTTAACATCTGAGGCCTGACTTTTTATCACAAGCGTAATCACAAAAAGAAATATATAAAGATCGCTTTGAGTTGAAGAAATAGGCTCAATGTCACACGATCGTTTTAAAATAGGAATTCGAATTAAAAGTCAGGCCTCAGTCCGGCCTGGCGGCAGCGGAAAACGCGATTTTAAAATAAGAATGTGTGAAGTTAGGCGCGCCTACCGCTTACCGTCAGGCCACGAAGTAGAAAAAGGGTACATTCCATGGCCTGAAACTTCTATCTTAAAAATGACGGTAGTTTTATTACATATAATATTATTATTAATTCATGGGGTACGATTTAAGGTTCTAAAGTATTGTCAAGTGGTAATAAATGCTTGACGTTTAAATTAAAAAAATATATGAAAGAAATTAGGGTCAATCCAATAAATTAATAATTTACCCTCACCATTTAAATATCACTTGTATCCCTTTTGTTAATTAAAATGCCCCTCAAAATTAAACTCAGTTGACGCCTAATTACTCTCATATTGAAACCGCATTTTAATACTAGAGAAGTTCAAAGTTAATCGGAATTACCCTTTCTCCTATTAATAATAATTAATAACAATAATTATACTCCATGAATTTGTATGGATTCTAAAACATATGAGTTCCATAGTTGCTAAATTCAATGGATTTTAAGCCCCACTATATTAAATAAAAAGCAAGATTATTGTTTTTTTTTCGTTTAAATTAAAAGCTACTAAATCTACAAAGGATAAACTGTTTTTTATTTTTATTTTTTACTTAATATTTACAAGAATAAATGATTCAAATGATAAAATGTGTTTACGTTCAGTTACCGAGGTGATTTTTTTTTTTACAAAAATTAATAGTATCTACACAATTATTGCGTACACGAGTGCTCATTTTTTTTTACATTTAAATATTTTTTTAATAAAAATTGCAATTTTTAAGTTGGCAATACCGTAAGTCGTAATTCAGGAATATATCTCTTTTTAATTTTCGCGAAGGGTGAGAAATACCCCGAGGTATTAAGTACCCCAATTTAACTGAACATTACCCTAAATTATAATTGGGGCTTTAATAACTCAATTAACCTACCCCGAGTTAGTTAAGTGATTAAAGCCCCAATGGGGTGGAACGATAATACCACAAGAGAATAAGCAGTACACCAAGTGCTTTCAACATTAAATACTCCCATACCAATGACAGAAATATGTCAGATTTCAAAACTACCCACCATTTTCAAACCTTACAATTTTGCTCAAACTGTACTTTATAATGAAGTCAGTGTAAGCTTCTTTAATAAAGAAATAAAAATTGCTCGACTAATAACTAAATATGCTTAATTAACACACGTTTTGTTACTAAGCTAACTCACTCGACTTAATTATAAGCACAGTTTGAACATGGATTATGCCTTTTCACAAAACAACTTTGCTGTTCCAGCGAGACCATTTAGAACTTTTTAGGTTAGGAAATGTACTATTTTATTTTGAAAGAGGCTATTTTCATAAATATCGCGGTTTGATAACATTGCTCGAGTGAAAAGGCCTTAAGATAGGTAAATTTTGAACCCAACTATAAGGTTTTACATGTGCCAAATATTAAGATTAAATATACATATTATAAAGCATTGAAAAGTAAAGAGTTAGTTTTTTTAATAATCATAAGACTTACATAAATATTTAACTACACAATTTGGGCAGTGCGTGTTACTAATAATTTAGGGAAAGTTATTAATGTAATCACATTCATATTAAATAAATTATTTAAGAAAAGGAGATTTTAGTACGATTACTTTTAGCGTGCCACTAAGAATTGCATATGAAAGTAAATTGTTTAGATGTTAATCAAAATTACCCTAGTTTGGAGTAAGAAACTTTCTTTTTTAATTTAGAATTTTTTCTTAAACAATTAAATGTTAGCACGGATCATGATCACAAACTGCATACGCCGCGCCAAGCCGAAGAATTTGTGCTATTGATTCGTCCCAGATATTTTGTGTGCAGATATTTGTAAGATTATGTATTTTTATTAAGCCAATAAACGAGACGATTATTGTCACAGTCAGTTGCCTGTTTTAATGAAATTTAATGCAGAAATGAAATGTTTTCTAGATTTTTAAATAAAATATTTTGATCTTACTTTTAAAGCAACTGTAGCAGCAATCACATTTTTTTTTTAAATTTCTATATTTTTCTTTTTTGCCCGAAAGTTTGGGCAGAACTGTACCTACACCCACATTTCGCCATACCTGGAAATGGAATTCGAGATAAAAAAGGTGTCAATTTAATTTAAAATAATAACCTCAATTGTGTAATTTGTCGAAAAGTACTATAATATAGTGTGAATCTTCATAATGTGCACAAACTTAAGGATGTGGTGCAGAATATCAAACTGAACAACTTTTTCCCGGGGACCAACATCGTAATCATAAAAAAAAAACAGTTTTCCCTTACATTTGGTCAAGTAGGCATTGAAATTTTGTAAGTGACGACTGTTTTTTTTCCCACGATTACGATGTTGGTCGCCGGGAAAAAGTTGTTCAGTTTGATGGTCTGCACCACATCCTTAAGTTTGTGCACATTATGAAGACTCACACTTGTCGGCATAATCATAAGCAGGTAAAATATAATATTGCACAGAGTTTTAAACTACGATCCTAGAATAAAATGTAGCTGTTTGAAATAAAATCGTGCAAATATTTTTTTTAATATTCGCATTATGGCAGAAGCTCAAAAAATTTGGACTTTAATTTATTATTTTATTTTTATAAAATGTTTTTCCTTATAAATAAGAGAATCTTTAAAACAATCTATCTTCTATATAAATAAAAATGAATCCCTGTTTCCCTTGGTCATCGCATCACGATGGAACAATTTCGCTAATTCTTTTTTTGTTGTGTTTATTATTGTCAGGAGAAGGTTTTTACGTAGAGAAAAATTGGAAAAGTTGCCGGGAAAATTGGAAAATTGGGGAAAACTGAAAGTGGATTTTCTATGGGAATTTTGAATTATTGAAATTGGAACAGGACAACGTCTGTCGGGTCAGCTAGTCGTAAATAAAATTGCGTTATCCTAATAATCGATTCAATTTGGGCGTCCGTACTTTCGTCCGGACGCGTCCGGCGTCATTCGGTTTCTGACGTTTGTCGTGATTGAATGTGTCCGCCCTATGTTTTTAATTGTTGTTAAGTTTTTCTTTGTTGTATTTTACGTTTTCAAAATCAAATAATTAGAATGATTAGGGAAATATTGACTACCCCTGAAACGTCAGTTTGACAATGACATTTCTTTGTTTACATTTTTTATCTCGAATTCCTTAGATAATATACATCTAGATTGAGCCACCGCGTGGCCGGTCATGAGACAGCAATATTATACTTTTTCTAGGTTATGTGGTATGAGAAATGAGGTTTAACGTAAGAAATCTTCCATATTTTGGACTGAAACCCATGTCAATACATTCGCACAATGCAAAAACTGTCCAAAAATGTTAAATTAATCGACGCAAGATAAATTTTGTAACAGTGAAAGTACTTTGTTTGGCAACATTTTTAAATTTTGCCATGCAAAAATACGGCACGCCGTAAGGGACAGAAGATACGATGCTTTGTCTCAATTTTCCTAATTATTTCGTATAGATGGCAACGTCTAGATGTATAATGTCATTGTAGAATTCGAATTCCAGGTTTAGATATGTTTCTTTATTATCAAGCAATCCTTAGCGGCAACACGATCTTTCATTATTCTTGTTTTTATTTTAATTAATCAAACAATAATTGGGTGTTTATTATTATTACCCTTGAAATTAAAGTCGCGAGGAGCTGTTTTCCAGCTCAGAATAGAAAATATTAAGGCAGGCATACATGCCAGTCACTACCACAAAAAAAAAGTATGTGCTTCGGGAATCATCGTCTATCTTCGGAAATCCGATAACGCGATGATGATCTAATTATACTTGCCTATATTTGTATTAGCATGTTAACAAAATTATAGATTAACAACTCTATATAATTCCAAACATCTTTTCAAAACTTTTGAGTGACAAATGGGTAAATCTTCGAGCGTTTCAACCGCCGTCATTACCCTCCCCCAAAAGTTCATGAAAAAGAATATATTTAATTAAATATTTCAGGAATTGTCAGATTCTGGTTCTTTAGCAGATTCTGGGAATTGCTGAAATATTTCATTAAATATATTATCTTTCATCAACTTTTGGGGGAGGGTAATGACGGCGG
This sequence comes from Cosmia trapezina, assembly GCA_905163495.3. NCBI lineage: Eukaryota > Metazoa > Arthropoda > Insecta > Lepidoptera > Noctuidae > Cosmia > Cosmia trapezina. The sequence continues at coordinate 10,008,339 of LR991049.1, forward strand.
TTGAAACGCTCGAAGATTTACGCAAATGACGAACCCGACAGAGAGAAAAGTTCATACAAACGCAATGATAGATGCACTACTATGAAGAGTGGTAGTACAAAACTTAGCTAGTTTAAATAGTGCAAGTCGGCTTACCGAGTAGCTGTAGTGCAGCAACTCGCACTGTGTGGACGTACAATGCGTTTCAAATAAGAATAGGAACGTCAATGACCTCTATCTGTCAAATGTTGATTGAAAAGTACGGTTTGCAAAGAAAACTTATTTGCGTATCAATATCGTTTTGTTTTGTCTTAGCTAAATCAAAGTGAAAACAGACATCAAAAAATTATTCATAATTAGTTTTTTATAAATTATGCTTCTTTCTTTCATATTTTCATTGTTGGTAACAATTTTTTTCATTTTTTTCAAATTCTTCATTCGTGATTCGTAAATAAATGTTAACTAAAAAATATCTTGTTTTGCTCACCCTACCCAATTCAGTCGATTTGACAGCTATGACGTCACAACATGGCGCTGAGTCGATCCTATTCTTATTTGAAACGCACTGTATCATACGAGTTACTAGCACTTGCGATTGGAGTATCTCGCAGACTTCAATATTTTTTGTTTTCACTCGCCTGCTCGCCTCGGACCAACACTCGCATGGCAGCAGCTTGCCACTCGTATGGTGCGGACGCTTTCTGCAGTAGCTCGCCAGTCACTCGCAAGAGACTAGGCAGCTACTCTCATAACGAAAACAGCCAAGACAAGCCGAGCTACTGACTTGCAAGTACAAAGTGCAAGCAGCTGTTTACTGTCTAGTCAGCAGCTCGCACTGTGTAAACCAGCCATTAGAAGCTTTGTCTCTGCGGAGGGTTACTCTGTGGTGGTACGTTCGTGCTAATTCGGAAATACGAAGATTACCGAAGCGCATATCTTTTCTGTATCACCTGTAAGTAGGTTGTATGTCATTGTGACATTTATTTTAGAAGTTGTGATGGCGTTATGGCATGCAAGTGACTTGCATAGCTTTGTGCAAGTTACTGTACTTGTGTATTCTTAGCTTTATAGTCTAGGGGCTTTTGTCCGGACAAAGGACATTTTCTGATTTTATAGGATCTTTATGGCCAGTGAGCAAAGATCCCTAAGTCAACATTTTAGTAAATTTTTAATTACACTAAGCAACAAACTTTACTTTTATTCAGTTTTTTCATAAAATGTTATCCATATTGCTTCGTTATTTTCATAAGAAACGCTATTCCGTCATCTAATGTTAAAAACAATAAAAACAGCTTTGTATTAAATAATAATTGTGTTATATTGATATATTTACACTGAAGATATTGGCGACATTTTGATTTTATTTATAAATAATCAAGTCTTTAAAAAAAAATTGAAGTATCGACTTCAATTGCAGCCTATTTGGAGCGAAAGTGACTTCGCACACAGTAGGCTTAAAAAAATGCAATTTCATACTTCGAACGCATTTTCATTCCACGTCATATCCTGTTAATCAAAACAACGACCGTATTCGTCATAGAACTTTTTTCTTGTCTTTAGCAAATTCTAAGCTAATCTGTTATTAAAATATAATTGAGAACACTTTTGCAGTTACATTATAAAGCAATTTCGCTTAGGGTAATTTCGGTTACCTCGAAGACACCAACCTTTGACCAAACATTGGAAGCCAAAGCCAATATCAACACAAATGTTTGACAAGTTGTTCGGAGACATCCGCTTTCGACAGATCCGCGAATTCCGGTGCGGATTTCCCCCTCTGTAATATCTCTATGGTACTTCTAGAGTCTAATTGTTTCATGTGATACATTAGTTTGTTGCCTGATAGCGGGTGTATTGGCCTGGCGACGTTTAGACTGGTGTTTTTGAGCGCTCTCGCTAGGGTTTTGAGGAACTTCGACCATTGTCTTTCGTTTGACGTCGCTTCCGGTGTGTTTACCAGTACTGATGCCTTTTCTAGGAGTGCGCAGACGCAGCTTAGTGTGAACTGGAATGGAAATAACGTTGGTTAGTAAGACTATTTGATTGTTATGTCAAAAACTCTTATGCCGCCAGTCTCTTTGGTACATTACCAGTCGACAGCGATGCGGATGAATTTTTCAACGCCATGTTTTAGTTTGTAAGTAATAACAGCCGCACGGGTCGATACATCAGTTTAAGCTACGCTTACCGGGGTTGGTCAGCGGATGGGTGACCATGTTTACATACCGAGACTCCTCCGTGCCTCGGAAAGCATGTTAAGCCGTTGGTCCCGGCTGTCATTCGTGGATCTTTGACAGTCGTTACTGGTCCTCAGAAGCCCGAAAATCTGCCGACCAGTATTACCCAGTTACTGGGTTGTGGAGGTCAGATAGGCAGTCGCTCCATGTAAAATACTGGTATTCAGCTGCATCCGGTTAGACTGGAAGCCGACCCCAACATAGTTGGGAAAGGCTAGGCAGATTGATGGTTTTAGTTTGTCAATAGTTTTAGTTATGTTAGGATAATTTTGTTATTTTTAGGTTATGTTTATATTACATTTAAATAAAGTATAATTTTCTTCACTCCACACATCCATCTCATAGATGTTGCTATTCAATCTTAGATAATCCTATACTAGAAAGGTTTAGGTACTTATATAAAGGTAAACAATCTTGGTGTGTTTTTTTACACAAACACATATTAAACAAATAAACTACTGCTTAAACTAATGGTTCAATTGATTTAGTAATCGCTATTGTTGTAGTTACATTGGTTTTTAGTTGCATTTTATTTTTAAACTGAGGTTTTAAATAAAAGACACCATGATTGTTTAACATTATTTAACTACCGGTCGGGGAAAAATTCCTTCGTTTTATATACAAATTCAAGAATTTTTTTTTTTTTCATAGTTTATTATTTAGTTGTGTCATTTGCCAAATGGGTCAAAACTGTTTTGTGGTCAACCCCTTACTCTTCAACTATGTCGTAACTACTAATATGCAAATCTTGCTCCGCTTTTCCAAAAATGGCCTCGGCCATATCCGTAACAGGGCAACCAGAGGCTACTAGAGCGAGCTGCATCTTTGACATCAAAATTCCCGGACTGAAAACGCTTGAACCAACTTTGTGCTACTCTTACTGACAATGCGTTAAGTCCATAAAGTCACAATTTTTTTTCGTGGTTTGTGTTGCATTTTCCCTTTTTTGTAATAAGACTTCAAAATGTATCGAATTTGTTCGTTAGATGCACTCATTTTGGCGGGCAGAAAAACAATTGAAAAATGGCGGGAAATCGTTTTTACTTTTTATTTTCTAAAATGTCCTCTATTTAATGGTATCAAAACCAGCCAGATACAAACAGTAGAGCCAAAGAGATTTTATTACAACTTTATACCTATAAAATACGAAAAAACTTTTTCCCCAACCTATTAGATGCAATACAATGAATACTTACAGATGTAGTAAGAGCGTGGGGCGTTCTCGCCGGGTCGAAGGCTTCCGCCAACAGACTGCAAGACTCCAGGATCGGTGACCAGCCTGATGTCGTTTGTATGTAACTGTAATAAACAGTAATTGTTAACCGACGAAAAAAAAGGATGAGGTTCTCAAGTCGACGCGAACTTTTTAGGGTTCCGTACCAATATGGTAAAAAGGAATCCTTATGGTGCGACTCAGTCTGTCCGTCTGTCACAGCTGGATATCGCAAGAACTACTAATGGTATCAACTTGAAATTTGGAACAGTTTTAAATGACGTTTGCCCAACTATTTTGAAAATAAGAAAGAGTCTTAAAAATTGTGTGTCGAAGTGGGGCTACTAGGGCATGTGGGGTGTCATATGAAAGAGCGCTGTTTGCACATTCTCAAACATTTTTTTTTTCTTTTTTTAGGTAGCATAGTTTTCGACTTTTGATGAAAAACAAACAAAAAAAGTACCGCTTATCTCCGAAGATGTAGTGACAAAAATTTAAAAGTGGGTATGCTTAGATGTATATATATATATATGCTTATGTCATGTTGAGAGGATGAATGAAAGGCGTCTAACAAAAGGTATTCAACAGAAAGGTCAGGTGCGTACACGGAGCAAATACAAAGGGTGCGTAGTACTCGCTACCGGCGTGCGTGTACGACCAGATGTATGAACGTAAACGAGGCAAAACAATGATTTCAATGATTTTCTTTTTTTTTTATTTTTTTTTTCTTTTTTTTGAATGTTTTTTTTTTTTTGATGATTTTGATTTTTTTAATGATTTGATTTTTTTTTGGTTACCTACTGATGATACGATATCCCATGTTGCTTTTTATTAATCGTAGTATCGTAATTTTTGCAGCCTTACAACGCAGCTTGGCATTTTTTTGACAGAGTGACTTCTCCGCGCGCGGACCGCGGCCGACTGAGTCACGTTGGCCCTAAACTTTCATTTTAGGAGCAGCGCGCTGGTTCCATTTCTTCGCGCGGTTGGCCCGGTCCTTACTATATAAGTCAATGAGGCAAAAGGAGTATGTAGGATCGTAGGTGGCGTTCTGTAGTTTCTGCCAACCCCCGTGGGGAGAAGCCGTGAGTTTATGTGTGTCATAGACAAAGGTCGTTATGAAGTCTCTTCTCGGAATGACTGGTTTATCCTAGGTTTGACCAAAGCCTTCGGCCAAACCCCGAAATAAATCCCAATTTCGGCCTTTGACTAAACTATTTTTAGTCAAACCTTTTCCTAACTTTTCAGTCCGAAAGTCTGACAACCAGGGTCTAAGGGGTATCATATTACGCAGTTACTGGGTTGTGAAGGTCAGATAGGCAGTCGCTCCATGTAAAATACTGTTATTCAGCTGCATCAGGTTAGACTGGAAGCCGACCCCAACGGAAAAGGCTAGGCAGATTGATTGCTTGTCTATTGACCCAGCTGTGAGTAGCTTCATGAATTTTTTTTTTTCAAAACCCCCAAAAAAAGACTCGACTTGCGTGACCTTTTTTCTCGTTCGCTTTAATTTCATCTCTGCGCTACAGGTTGCTCCAAGATGCTATTTTAGAAAATTGTAAATGTCAATCAATAAATAATAACGTTTAATGAAATTAAAATATCTTTATAAAACGAAAACGCGGAACCGTATACGCGTATCAAGTTAATGTCGTTATTGCAGCAGCACGTTGTATAAGTGACAAAAAGTTATTGTTTTGAAATTGCCATTTGGAGTTTTGTGTAAACCCTGTTGCTCGTACAAGAACAGGCCGTTGCCCTGCAATAGTACAGCACCAGGCCAGTATTACATACGTAACTTACTTCCTATAGTGCGGTGCCAGGGCAGCTAGGTTCCCGTCGTCTCTCCTGGCGGCTGAAGGTAGCGCGCGCAACACCTTAGCCCAGAACGTGCGCTGGCGACAGTGGGACGAACACACGCGGCTTATGAACCGAGATATCAGCGTCTGTTGGAGAAGATAAATTCATTATCCTAACTAATAAGTCTGCTGGAAGAAATTTCTTAAGAAATAAGCAGTACCTTTGTACTCCTAATTATAAATATGATGTATCTCTTTGTATTTTTCTGTTGTTGTTCCCTTTATCATGTGTAACTCCTTGAATGGGTTTTAGCCTTGAAGCCCAGTAAAAGGGTTATCCCTTCAATATGGATAACCCATTGAATGGAATCTATACTTTAAAACCAGTGAAAGGAAATAAAGCTAAGTTCTTAGGTATAGTGATTGACAACAAAGTCACATGGAAACCTCATGTTGAAGAACTGTGTAAAAAACTGAGTAAATCCGCATACGCCCTCTTTCAACTTTCAAAGAAAGTCAACAGTCAGGCTCTTTTAACAGCTTACCATGGACTGGTTGCCTCGGTTTTGCGGTATGGTGTTATTTTTTGGGGGCAGTCTACTGATAAGGAGCTTGTATTTAGGATGCAAAAGCGATGCATAAGGTCAATGTGCGGTCTTAAGACCACAGATAGCTGTCTTCCTTATTTCAAATCTTTAAAAATATTATCATTTCCGTCTTTATATATATTGGAAACGGCTTTATTTGTAAAAAAAAATCCACATCTCTTTGAAAAATTGTCGGCAGTCAGAAGGAATCCAATACGAACTCAATATGTAAATCAATTGTGTCAAGTGAAATGTAAAACCGCACTAATATGCATAAAAGTTTTTTTGGTATTGCCCCACGCATTTATAATAAAGTACCTAATATTATTAAAACTATGACTGTGTTCAAAAATTTAAAAGGGCACTAAACGAAATATTAATTGAAAAATGTTATTTATTACACAATTGACGACTTCCTTAATGACTGATTGACATTCATTGATTGATTACTATTAGACATTTTTTTATTACCCTTGTAACTATGATGACATTTTTTTATTTTTTTTTTATTTTATGTTTTTTATTTTACACTGTAACCTTGCTGACATTTTTGTATTATTATGACATTTTTACTGTACTTACTTAATTCAAATGATTTGACATTAATTTGTATTATTTTATTTTTCAAATTGTTATTTAAAATTTTAATATCTTTAAATTTGTGTCAATTACATATAATAATAATAATAAGATTTGCATGCCCATGTGACGGTAGAACATGGAGGACTTTTATCATAAAACATCTAAGTACATACATACGTGTTAATTACCCATGTTTGCAAACCAATAAATGATTTGATTTGATTTGATTTGATTTGATTTGAAGGGTCACCCCTTTATTAAGATAACCTATTTAGTATAAGGGTTTTGTATGGGTAACCATATTAGCAATTTGCAATGTATGCCCATCATCTAGAAATCATAGTACATTGATCCGAGTTGGAATGTTATGCTGTTATCATTTTAAAGAGAGTTGAAGCTTAACCCTTTTGAACGGCTTAATTTAAGCCGTTCAAAAGGGTTACCCACATCATATGGGTTTTTGTTTAACTGCTTAAAAAACCCTATGGAAATACCTTTCAATGGATAACCAAAATGGTCCTTTAAAAGTAACTCACCCGGCCCTTCCTAACAGACAGCATCTGTTGCACTCGATCGCTGTGCAACACGCCGGCGAACATCTTGTTAACTAAATCCTCTTTGTCCTCGTCTAGAAGATTCTTTGTGGGCGCCGGCTTCTGGTTCACCGCTAGATTTACGACCTGAGGGGAGAAATAACGAAGTTACAAAAAATATTGGTTTAAAAAAACTTGCGAATATTCTATGCAACTAGAGGAGCTCGTGGCTAAGTAATAACAGCCGCACGGGTCGATCGATCAGGTTAAGCTACGCTCGCCGCGCTCGGTCCGTGGATCGGTACATCTATATCTTTACATACCGATGCCTCGGAAATCACGTTAAGCCGTTGGTCCCGGCTGTCATACGTGGATCTTTGACAGTCGCTACCCAAAAGTCGGACAACTAGTCTTAGCAATGGTTATCGTCTTACCCAGTAACTGGGTTGTGAAGCTCAGATAGTCAGTCGCTCCATGTAAAATTCTGGTATTCCGTTGCATGCGGTTAGGTTAGGAATTTGTGTCCCAAAGTGGGCGATAACGCCGCCTTGTGGGCGCTGCAGGCCTACAGTAAGAGACCCAGAAAAAAAATGGGGGCGTTGTGTAGAGGCTTAAAGGGCGATTTGTAATTTCATCTAGGAGGACTTAACTTAGACACCGACTGAGCTGGTGACAAAGTGGGCACAAAAAAGCGGTTAAAAAAAAAAAACCGAAATTCCGAAATTAAAGTTGTTTTTCACTTTGCAGTTTTTTTTTTTGGAAGTTGGTTGTTTTTTTTTGTAAAAAAGTTTTTTATTTTTCACTTTTTAGTGGGTCAGTTTGTAATTTATCTAAGTTACAATAGCCTAATGTCAACTGCTCATCATCTTTTACAAAGTCGGTTGTTTTTAGGGTACCTCAAAAGGAAAAAACGGAACCCTTATAGTATCACTCGTGTGTCTGTCTGTCTGTCACAGCCAATTTGCTCCGAATGTAATGGACCGATTAAGTTGAAATTTGGTACACATATGGATTTCTGTGACCCAAACACGTAAGGCTAAAGTAAATTAATGAATTTTGAATATGGGGGGTCACCTGTAAGGGGCAAATAGGAAAATTAAAAAAAAAAGTTTTGCAAACTGTACCGTGTGACATATCAAATGAAAGGGCTTACTATGAGGGTCTTTAATATATTTTTTTTATAATTTTAAAATAAATCGTTTTAAAGTTATTTAAGAAAATAGACGAAAATTGACCATTCTGCCCCCCCCTTTACTCCGAAACTACTGAACCTCAAATTTTGAAAAAAATACAGAAAGTAGTTCTATATCTGAAGATTACAGGAAAACCTATAAGAAGTTTGTGGTCTTAAAATAACAAGGTAAATCTCTCAATATTGATAAATGATTTATTTTCTGTAAGTAGGTTTGTACAAACACTTTTACACGTCAAACATATTTTTTTTTAAACTAGATGAGTTCGACGTTTCCTATCTGACTACTCTGAGAAGAAACGCCGAAACAAACTCAGAGGTCACAGTCTCTTTTAAAGTCCAGACATAATCTTGGTCAGATCATGTGAAGACCATGTAGATTGCAGTCTGAAATGGTCTTTTGATGAAAGAACCACACAGATTGAGTGGACCTGTCCAGTCAGTGCACGCATTTGTCAGTAATCGTGCAGCTCAACTCAAAACTTAAGGAGCTTAACGATTCGACGAACAATACCAAAGAAAAGACATTTGGGTAGGCCGCATAAATTACTCAAACTGTCAGACTATAACTAAAACTGAGAAAAGGATAAAATAAATAAAAAACAATGATCCACGTAGTCTTCACATTCACAATAATTAAAAATAGTATAAGTAATACTTTACAAAGTAAATATTCATGTCATTGTATAGAATATGTAAAAAGGTATTTAAATCAACATTAATAGTGTAAATTTATTGGAGCAGCTCAATCCCAAGCCTTTTTGTCCTCAATATAGTCTTTGACAGTATAAAAGGCTTTCTGACAAAGTTTCCGCTTTATACAATTTTTGAATTTATTAAGGCTTAGTTCTTGAATGTGGCTAGGTAGTTTATTATAAAAACGTATACATTGGCAACTAAACGAACCACTTATTTTCTTCAGCCTGGTTGTAGGAACAACAAATTTGTGTTTGTTTCTAGTATTCACATTATGGACGTCACTGTATTTTTTAAACAAATTGATATTTTTATGAGCATACAAAAGATTTTTTTGAGAAGAATTTACTGAGAAGGCACAGTCATTATATTAATTTCTTTAAATTTATCTCTGAGGGAGTGTCTGGGACTTAATTTGTAAATTGAACGAATAGCCCTTTTTTGTAAAACAAAAATTGTCTGAATATCGGCGGCATTTCCCCACAACAGAATACCGTACGACATCACACTATGAAAATAACTAAAGTAAACTAAACGGGCTGTCTCTAAACAAGTTAAATCACGAATTTTCCTAACGGTGTATGCTGCAGCGCTAAGCTTTTTCGACAATTTATCTATATGGGGGCCCCATTGAAGTTTGGCATCCAAAGTTATGCCCAAGAACACTGTGGTATCTTCGGGAATCAACTCTTCACCCTTTATGAGAACACTAGTTTTTACTTGTCTAACATGAGGTATAGTGAACTTAATACACTTAGTTTTTTCTCGTTAAGAAGTAGGTTATTAACATTAAACCAGTTAACTACTTTTGCGAGGGCGCTATTTACATTGTCAGTAACCAGCTGCTGACGTTTGAGTTTAAATAAAAGTGAAGTGTCATCTGCAAACAACACTATATCATGATTATCCTTTATGAGGTAAGGCAAGTCATTAATATAAATAAGAAACAAAAACGGGCCAAGAATTGAGCCTTGGGGGACCCCCATTGTTACTACGGATCCGGGTGATCTTTTCCCGTTAACATCAACTCTTTGAATCCTATCACTTAAGTAAGAAGTGAGAAGATCCAGGGAGGCGTTCCGGATTCCGTAGTGATGCAGTTTCCTGATTAATGTTTCATGAAGAACGCAGTTGAATGCCTTGGACAAATCACAAAAAATGCCTAAAACATCGCATTTATCCTCCCATGCATTATAAACATGACCTAAAAGTTCAACACCGGCATCAGTAGTCGAACGACCCCTTGTAAAATCAAACTGTTTGTTATGTAATAATTTATGTTTATTAAAAAATCTTTACAGTTGATCTAAAATAACTTTTTCAAAAATTTTACTAAAAGTAGGTAGCACTGAAATAGGTCTATAATTAGTAGGGTCAGATGTACTACCCGATTTAAACAACGGTATTATTTTACTATACTTCATAAGATCAGGAAACTCACCAGGGTCAATACAATTGTTAAAAATAACTGCTAAAGTAGGTGCTACAATGTTTATAATTGATTTAGCAACGTCCACAGAATTACCCCATAGATCAGCAGTCTTTTTAATATTTAATGTGTGAAAGGTTTTAATTATGTCTCTACAGGTAACATATTGGAAATTAAACTCAGAATCACAAACTGAAACGTTTTCTTTAAGTAAAGACTCTGCAGCAGTGGGTGATGACATTAGAGATCTAGTAGTTGATACGGGAATCTCAGCGAAGAACTTTTCTTTTTATTGTGAGTACAAACTTACACTTACTGTTGGAATGTATGGGAGAACATGTTTTTCAACTACAATGTTAAGTTTGTTCTTGGGATAATGTCATCCCAACAACGGAACCCTTCATTGTGCGTAGTCCGACACGCACTTGGCCGCTTTTTTTTTGTATAAAATAAGTTTTTCTACATAAAACTTCGATTGTTCGTAACTAACCTGTCTTTTATCAATACTCTCTGACTTGGGACTGTCCTGCTTAGGCCGCCGCTGCACCGACTCGATGTTCTTCAGGAATAGATTGGACACGTCTTGTTGTTCGTTCTCCGCTTCTTTCTGCGCTGCTTCTAGCTGCTTCTGTTTTTCTTCTCTTTCCTGAAGAGATAAAAACATAATTTATAATTATACTAGCTTTTGCCCGCGGCTTCGTCCGCCTTTATTATACATATATAAACCTTCCTGTTGAATCACTCTAACTATTAAAAAAAACCGCATCAAAATCCGTTGCGTAGTTTTAAAGATCTAAGCATACATAGGGACAGACAGACAGTGGGAAATCGTTAAGTTTTCTGAAATTTTCCAATTTTCTGCGAAATTGTTTTAATTTTTTATTTCATAAGAACCTTCTCCTGACAATAATAAACACAACAAAAAAAGAATTAGCGAAATTGTTCCATCCGTTCACGCGTGATGCGATGACCAAGGAAAACAGGGATTCAATTTTATATATACAGGGTTATTTGTAAAACACCAGTAACCTCTTAAGGGGTCATTATACTCATCATTATGAACAACTTTTACTATGGGACCAAACCTGAAATTGCGAAAAAAAATCAGCTGTTCGGTACATTTATCTACATCAAACTCGTCAAAATGTAGATATATAGATGAGATATGTAGATGTATAGATAGATAGATATATACCTAACAGTCTACCTTGATGCCAAATATCAAGTTTCTAGGTCATCTGGAAGTTGGTTAGGCTTTTGATCTATAAGTCATTCATTAACTGTTTGTGCTAGATTTATGAAATTTTGGATTCTAGACAAGCTAAGGAGCTTTAATAAACTAGACAAATTGTATGTATGTAGGTTAAATAGTTTTCGAGTTGTGAAGGGGTCAAAAGTAGCTCGAAATAGTTCGGGATATATGTAAATATCGCTAGCGGGTCGTTGAGCTCCTCTAGCCTCAATAATATCAGGTATAGCGCCTCTTATGTCTAGTAGTAACTGTTTTTGCTACAAGTAATATGAACGTACCTTTAATATAAGCGCGTTGGATATCGCTAGCGGGTCGTTGAGCTCCTCTAGCCTTAATAATATCAGATATAGCCCCTCTATGTCTAGTAGTAACTGTTTTTTGCTACAAGTTATATGAACGCACCTTCAATATAAGCGCGTTGGATATCGCTAGCGGGTCGTTGAGCTCCTCTAGCCTCAATAATATCAGGTATAGCGCCTCTGTCTAGTAGTAACTGTTTTTTGCTACAAGTTATATGAACGTACCTTCAATATAAGCGCGTTGGATATCGCTAGCGGGTCGTTGAGCTCCTCTAGCCTCAATAATATCAGGTATAGCGACTCTATGTCTAGTAGTAACTGTTTTTTGCTACAAGTTATATGAACGTACCTTCAATATAAGCGCGTTGGATATCGCTAGCGGGTCGTTGAGCTCCTCTAGCCTCAATAATATCAGATATAGCGCCTCTGTCTAGTAGTAACTGTTTTTTGCTACAAGTTATATGAACGTACCTTCAATATAAGCGCGTTGGATATCGCTAGCGGGTCGTTGAGCTCCTCTAGCCTTAATAATATCAGGTATAGCGACTCTATGTCTAGTAGTAACTGTTTTTTGCTACAAGTTATATGAACGTACCTTCAATATAAGCGCGTTGGATATCGCTAGCGGGTCGTTGAGCTCCTCTAGCCTCAATAATATCAGGTATAGCGCCTCTGTCTAGTAGTAACTGTTTTTTGCTACAAGTTATATGAACGTACCTTCAATATAAGCGCGTTGGATATCGCTAGCGGGTCGTTGAGCTCCTCTAGCCTCAATAATATCAGGTATAGCGACTCTATGTCTAGTAGTAACTGTTTTTTGCTACAAGTAATATGAACGTACCTTTAATATAAGCGCGTTGGATATCGCTAGCGGGTCGTTGAGCTCCTCTAGCCTTAATAATATCAGGTATAGCGACTCTATGTCTAGTAGTAACTGTTTTTTGCTACAAGTTATATGAACGTACCTTCAATATAAGCGCGTTGGATATCGCTAGCGGGTCGTTGAGCTCCTCTAGCCTCAATAATATCAGGTATAGCGACTCTATGTCTAGTAGTAACTGTTTTTTGCTACAAGTAATATGAACGTACCTTTAATATAAGCGCGTTGGATATCGCTAGCGGGTCGTTGAGCTCCTCTAGCCTTAATAATATCAGGTATAGCGACTCTATGTCTAGTAGTAACTGTTTTTTGCTACAAGTTATATGAACGTACCTTCAATATAAGCGCGTTGGATATCGCTAGCGGGTCGTTGAGCTCCTCTAGCCTCAATAATATCAGGTATAGCGCCTCTGTCTAGTAGTAACTGTTTTTTGCTACAAGTTATATGAACGTACCTTCAATATAAGCGCGTTGGATATCGCTAGCGGGTCGTTGAGCTCCTCTAGCCTCAATAATATCAGGTATAGCGACTCTATGTCTAGTAGTAACTGTTTTTTGCTACAAGTAATATGAACGTACCTTTAATATAAGCGCGTTGGATATCGCTAGCGGGTCGTTGAGCTCCTCTAGCCTTAATAATATCAGGTATAGCGACTCTATGTCTAGTAGTAACTGTTTTTTGCTACAAGTTATATGAACGTACCTTCAATATAAGCGCGTTGGATATCGCTAGCGGGTCGTTGAGCTCCTCTAGCCTCAATAATATCAGGTATAGCGCCTCTGTCTAGTAGTAACTGTTTTTTGCTACAAGTTATATGAACGTACCTTCAATATAAGCGCGTTGGATATCGCTAGCGGGTCGTTGAGCTCCTCTAGCCTTAATAATATCAGGTATAGCGCCTCTGTCTAGTAGTAACTGTTTTTTGCTACAAGTTATATGAACGTACCTTCAATATAAGCGCGTTGGATATCGCTAGCGGGTCGTTGAGCTCCTCTAGCCTCAATAATATCAGGTATAGCGACTCTATGTCTAGTAGTAACTGTTTTTTGCTACAAGTAATATGAACGTACCTTTAATATAAGCGCGTTGGATATCGCTAGCGGGTCGTTGAGCTCCTCTAGCCTTAATAATATCAGGTATAGCGACTCTATGTCTAGTAGTAACTGTTTTTTGCTACAAGTTATATGAACGTACCTTCAATATAAGCGCGTTGGATATCGCTAGCGGGTCGTTGAGCTCCTCTAGCCTCAATAATATCAGGTATAGCGCCTCTGTCTAGTAGTAACTGTTTTTTGCTACAAGTTATATGAACGTACCTTCAATATAAGCGCGTTGGATATCGCTAGCGGGTCGTTGAGCTCCTCTAGCCTCAATAATATCAGGTATAGCGCCTCTGTCTAGTAGTAACTGTTTTTTGCTACAAGTTATATGAACGTACCTTCAATATAAGCGCGTTGGATATCGCTAGCGGGTCGTTGAGCTCCTCTAGCCTCAATAATATCAGGTATAGCGACTCTATGTCTAGTAGTAACTGTTTTTTGCTACAAGTAATATGAACGTACCTTTAATATAAGCGCGTTGGATATCGCTAGCGGGTCGTTGAGCTCCTCTAGCCTTAATAATATCAGGTATAGCGACTCTATGTCTAGTAGTAACTGTTTTTTGCTACAAGTTATATGAACGTACCTTCAATATAAGCGCGTTGGATATCGCTAGCGGGTCGTTGAGCTCCTCTAGCCTCAATAATATCAGGTATAGCGCCTCTGTCTAGTAGTAACTGTTTTTTGCTACAAGTTATATGAACGTACCTTCAATATAAGCGCGTTGGATATCGCTAGCGGGTCGTTGAGCTCCTCTAGCCTCAATAATATCAGGTATAGCGCCTCTGTCTAGTAGTAACTGTTTTTTGCTACAAGTTATATGAACGTACCTTCAATATAAGCGCGTTGGATATCGCTAGCGGGTCGTTGAGCTCCTCTAGCCTCAATAATATCAGGTATAGCGACTCTATGTCTAGTAGTAACTGTTTTTTGCTACAAGTTATATGAACGTACCTTTAATATAAGCGCGTTGGATATCGCTAGCGGGTCGTTGAGCTCCTCTAGCCTTAATAATATCAGGTATAGCGACTCTATGTCTAGTAGTAACTGTTTTTTGCTACAAGTTATATGAACGTACCTTCAATATAAGCGCGTTGGATATCGCTAGCGGGTCGTTGAGCTCCTCTAGCCTCAATAATATCAGGTATAGCGACTCTATGTCTAGTAGTAACTGTTTTTTGCTACAAGTTATATGAACGTACCTTCAATATAAGCGCGTTGGATATCGCTAGCGGGTCGTTGAGCTCCTCTAGCCTCAATAATATCAGGTATAGCGACTCTATGTCTAGTAGTAACTGTTTTTTGCTACAAGTAATATGAACGTACCTTTAATATAAGCGCGTTGGATATCGCTAGCGGGTCGTTGAGCTCCTCTAGCCTTAATAATATCAGGTATAGCGACTCTATGTCTAGTAGTAACTGTTTTTTGCTACAAGTTATATGAACGTACCTTCAATATAAGCGCGTTGGATATCGCTAGCGGGTCGTTGAGCTCCTCTAGCCTCAATAATATCAGGTATAGCGCCTCTGTCTAGTAGTAACTGTTTTTTGCTACAAGTTATATGAACGTACCTTCAATATAAGCGCGTTGGATATCGCTAGCGGGTCGTTGAGCTCCTCTAGCCTCAATAATATCAGGTATAGCGCCTCTGTCTAGTAGTAACTGTTTTTTGCTACAAGTTATATGAACGTACCTTCAATATAAGCGCGTTGGATATCGCTAGCGGGTCGTTGAGCTCCTCTAGCCTCAATAATATCAGGTATAGCGACTCTATGTCTAGTAGTAACTGTTTTTTGCTACAAGTTATATGAACGTACCTTTAATATAAGCGCGTTGGATATCGCTAGCGGGTCGTTGAGCTCCTCTAGCCTTAATAATATCAGGTATAGCGACTCTATGTCTAGTAGTAACTGTTTTTTGCTACAAGTTATATGAACGTACCTTCAATATAAGCGCGTTGGATATCGCTAGCGGGTCGTTGAGCTCCTCTAGCCTCAATAATATCAGGTATAGCGACTCTATGTCTAGTAGTAACTGTTTTTTGCTACAAGTTATATGAACGTACCTTCAATATAAGCGCGTTGGATATCGCTAGCGGGTCGTTGAGCTCCTCTAGCCTCAATAATATCAGGTATAGCGACTCTATGTCTAGTAGTAACTGTTTTTTGCTACAAGTAATATGAACGTACCTTTAATATAAGCGCGTTGGATATCGCTAGCGGGTCGTTGAGCTCCTCTAGCCTTAATAATATCAGGTATAGCGACTCTATGTCTAGTAGTAACTGTTTTTTGCTACAAGTTATATGAACGTACCTTCAATATAAGCGCGTTGGATATCGCTAGCGGGTCGTTGAGCTCCTCTAGCCTCAATAATATCAGGTATAGCGCCTCTGTCTAGTAGTAACTGTTTTTTGCTACAAGTTATATGAACGTACCTTCAATATAAGCGCGTTGGATATCGCTAGCGGGTCGTTGAGCTCCTCTAGCCTCAATAATATCAGGTATAGCGACTCTATGTCTAGTAGTAACTGTTTTTTGCTACAAGTAATATGAACGTACCTTTAATATAAGCGCGTTGGATATCGCTAGCGGGTCGTTGAGCTCCTCTAGCCTTAATAATATCAGGTATAGCGACTCTATGTCTAGTAGTAACTGTTTTTTGCTACAAGTTATATGAACGTACCTTCAATATAAGCGCGTTGGATATCGCTAGCGGGTCGTTGAGCTCCTCTAGCCTCAATAATATCAGGTATAGCGACTCTATGTCTAGTAGTAACTGTTTTTTGCTACAAGTAATATGAACGTACCTTTAATATAAGCGCGTTGGATATCGCTAGCGGGTCGTTGAGCTCCTCTAGCCTTAATAATATCAGGTATAGCGACTCTATGTCTAGTAGTAACTGTTTTTTGCTACAAGTTATATGAACGTACCCTTAATATAAGCGCGTTGGATATCGCTAGCGGGTCGTTGAGCTCCTCTAGCCTTAATAATATCAGGTATAGCGACTCTATGTCTAGTAGTAACTGTTTTTTGCTACAAGTTATATGAACGTACCTTCAATATAAGCGCGTTGGATATCGCTAGCGGGTCGTTGAGCTCCTCTAGCATCAGTAATATCAGGTATAGCGACTCTATGTCTAGTAGTAACTGTTTTTTGCTACAAGTTATATGAACGTACCTTCAATATAAGCGCGTTGGATATCGCTAGCGGGTCGTTGAGCTCCTCTAGCCTCAATAATATCAGGTATAGCGACTCTATGTCTAGTAGTAACTGTTTTTTGCTACAAGTAATATGAACGTACCTTTAATATAAGCGCGTTGGATATCGCTAGCGGGTCGTTGAGCTCCTCTAGCCTTAATAATATCAGGTATAGCGACTCTATGTCTAGTAGTAACTGTTTTTTGCTACAAGTTATATGAACGTACCTTCAATATAAGCGCGTTGGATATCGCTAGCGGGTCGTTGAGCTCCTCTAGCCTCAATAATATCAGGTATAGCGCCTCTGTCTAGTAGTAACTGTTTTTTGCTACAAGTTATATGAACGTACCTTCAATATAAGCGCGTTGGATATCGCTAGCGGGTCGTTGAGCTCCTCTAGCCTCAATAATATCAGGTATAGCGCCTCTGTCTAGTAGTAACTGTTTTTTGCTACAAGTTATATGAACGTACCTTCAATATAAGCGCGTTGGATATCGCTAGCGGGTCGTTGAGCTCCTCTAGCCTCAATAATATCAGGTATAGCGACTCTATGTCTAGTAGTAACTGTTTTTTGCTACAAGTTATATGAACGTACCTTTAATATAAGCGCGTTGGATATCGCTAGCGGGTCGTTGAGCTCCTCTAGCCTTAATAATATCAGGTATAGCGACTCTATGTCTAGTAGTAACTGTTTTTTGCTACAAGTTATATGAACGTACCTTCAATATAAGCGCGTTGGATATCGCTAGCGGGTCGTTGAGCTCCTCTAGCCTCAATAATATCAGGTATAGCGACTCTATGTCTAGTAGTAACTGTTTTTTGCTACAAGTTATATGAACGTACCTTCAATATAAGCGCGTTGGATATCGCTAGCGGGTCGTTGAGCTCCTCTAGCCTCAATAATATCAGGTATAGCGACTCTATGTCTAGTAGTAACTGTTTTTTGCTACAAGTAATATGAACGTACCTTTAATATAAGCGCGTTGGATATCGCTAGCGGGTCGTTGAGCTCCTCTAGCCTTAATAATATCAGGTATAGCGACTCTATGTCTAGTAGTAACTGTTTTTTGCTACAAGTTATATGAACGTACCTTCAATATAAGCGCGTTGGATATCGCTAGCGGGTCGTTGAGCTCCTCTAGCCTCAATAATATCAGGTATAGCGACTCTATGTCTAGTAGTAACTGTTTTTTGCTACAAGTAATATGAACGTACCTTTAATATAAGCGCGTTGGATATCGCTAGCGGGTCGTTGAGCTCCTCTAGCCTTAATAATATCAGGTATAGCGACTCTATGTCTAGTAGTAACTGTTTTTTGCTACAAGTTATATGAACGTACCCTTAATATAAGCGCGTTGGATATCGCTAGCGGGTCGTTGAGCTCCTCTAGCCTTAATAATATCAGGTATAGCGACTCTATGTCTAGTAGTAACTGTTTTTTGCTACAAGTTATATGAACGTACCTTCAATATAAGCGCGTTGGATATCGCTAGCGGGTCGTTGAGCTCCTCTAGCCTCAATAATATCAGGTATAGCGCCTCTGTCTAGTAGTAACTGTTTTTTGCTACAAGTTATATGAACGTACCTTCAATATAAGCGCGTTGGATATCGCTAGCGGGTCGTTGAGCTCCTCTAGCCTCAATAATATCAGGTATAGCGACTCTATGTCTAGTAGTAACTGTTTTTTGCTACAAGTTATATGAACGTACCTTTAATATAAGCGCGTTGGATATCGCTAGCGGGTCGTTGAGCTCCTCTAGCCTTAATAATATCAGGTATAGCGACTCTATGTCTAGTAGTAACTGTTTTTTGCTACAAGTTATATGAACGTACCTTCAATATAAGCGCGTTGGATATCGCTAGCGGGTCGTTGAGCTCCTCTAGCCTCAATAATATCAGGTATAGCGACTCTATGTCTAGTAGTAACTGTTTTTTGCTACAAGTTATATGAACGTACCTTCAATATAAGCGCGTTGGATATCGCTAGCGGGTCGTTGAGCTCCTCTAGCCTCAATAATATCAGGTATAGCGACTCTATGTCTAGTAGTAACTGTTTTTTGCTACAAGTAATATGAACGTACCTTTAATATAAGCGCGTTGGATATCGCTAGCGGGTCGTTGAGCTCCTCTAGCCTTAATAATATCAGGTATAGCGACTCTATGTCTAGTAGTAACTGTTTTTTGCTACAAGTTATATGAACGTACCTTCAATATAAGCGCGTTGGATATCGCTAGCGGGTCGTTGAGCTCCTCTAGCCTCAATAATATCAGGTATAGCGCCTCTGTCTAGTAGTAACTGTTTTTTGCTACAAGTTATATGAACGTACCTTCAATATAAGCGCGTTGGATATCGCTAGCGGGTCGTTGAGCTCCTCTAGCCTCAATAATATCAGGTATAGCGACTCTATGTCTAGTAGTAACTGTTTTTTGCTACAAGTAATATGAACGTACCTTTAATATAAGCGCGTTGGATATCGCTAGCGGGTCGTTGAGCTCCTCTAGCCTTAATAATATCAGGTATAGCGACTCTATGTCTAGTAGTAACTGTTTTTTGCTACAAGTTATATGAACGTACCTTCAATATAAGCGCGTTGGATATCGCTAGCGGGTCGTTGAGCTCCTCTAGCCTCAATAATATCAGGTATAGCGACTCTATGTCTAGTAGTAACTGTTTTTTGCTACAAGTAATATGAACGTACCTTTAATATAAGCGCGTTGGATATCGCTAGCGGGTCGTTGAGCTCCTCTAGCCTTAATAATATCAGGTATAGCGACTCTATGTCTAGTAGTAACTGTTTTTTGCTACAAGTTATATGAACGTACCCTTAATATAAGCGCGTTGGATATCGCTAGCGGGTCGTTGAGCTCCTCTAGCCTTAATAATATCAGGTATAGCGACTCTATGTCTAGTAGTAACTGTTTTTTGCTACAAGTTATATGAACGTACCTTCAATATAAGCGCGTTGGATATCGCTAGCGGGTCGTTGAGCTCCTCTAGCATCAGTAATATCAGGTATAGCGACTCTATGTCTAGTAGTAACTGTTTTTTGCTACAAGTTATATGAACGTACCTTCAATATAAGCGCGTTGGATATCGCTAGCGGGTCGTTGAGCTCCTCTAGCCTCAATAATATCAGGTATAGCGCTTCTATGTCTAGTAGTAACTGTTTTGTCCGTTTCATTTCTCTTGGAACCTGCAAAAAATTAATAATTTACATAAGTTAGTATAATAATTTAAAACAGATTAAATTGAATAGTCGACGTCTACGAGAGCAACTTCGAATTGAACCAAAAGGCCTTTACTTTTGCTGCAATGTTTTATAGGCTTCTCTTATGTACGATGTTCTCTGGGATCTAGCGTTGGCAACGTATGTCCTTGGAGTGTTCAGAGGCAACACCAACAATCCGGGGGTGTTACAGGAGATATGTTTGTACGTGCCCAATGGGTACGTGCAGCGTCGTAGATGGCCCAATTTGTTCGCACTGCCGCGCGCTCGCACCCAGCTGATGGCCAAGGCCCCGCTCTCGCGCACATTGCGCACGCTGAACCTAGTTGCTCATAAGATAGATATACTCTCTTGTTCACTGAGCGAGTTCGCAAAAGTTACTTTACACGTTTTATGTTATGGTAATGAGTTGAATGTATAAAATTGATTGTATTGTTTTTATTAATGTTAATTTGAATTTAATTTATTGTATAATCTTTGAATTGAAATGTATTTGTAATTATCGTTATTATTATTATTTATTTTTTCCTACACTATCGCATTGGTTCACTGTAATGATAGCTGTATGTATGTCTGTAATAAATAAATAAATAATAAATGTTTGTAGCATTAAGTTGCTCCTTTGACTTTGAGGTATACGCTTATCAACACTATCAGTGACGCATGCCTCGAGAAGCTAGGGCATTCTCTAATGTCGCGGCCACATTAACGCGATGAAGGACTTTGGCCGTAGGTGTAGCCACCACTTACCGCGATAATTCGACCGAATTTAACTGCCGCGATGTTTATGGCGATGATGGGCATTAACGTTGATTTTAGTGTGGCCGGAGCATAAATGCATTCTTATGTCATTCTTGAACGGGAAGTATTGTGTTGTCGTTTGGCGACACCTCCTACAGTATGATTTACAATACAGACTCAAGGAACATAGACATTTTGATGAGACAGAGTAGGTCTGCGAATATGGTACAAATGAGTGAATGTTACCTTTGTTGCGCGTTTTATGCGGAATAACAATGCATATATTAAATTACAGTCGACACTTTCTTCTCGTACAGTTTAGTATTATCATTAGATATTTTTAGAAATGACGATCTATTGATCGAGACGTATAATCTTATCCAAGAGTATTCTAATGAAAATATAAACATCAATCTGCCTAGCCTTCTCCCAACTACGTCGGGGTCTGCTTTCAGTCTAAACGGATGCAGCTGAATATAGTTGTTTTATCTCACGAAAGCGGGCGAGCCATACTTGTATGTGTAAATGTTACATGCACATTGTCTTTGTGTGCGTAAGCTCGGGAGCGCGCTACCTGCAGGTACGCACACAAGAGCGCGTGTCTATACGCATAGCATCTACAAGTATGGCTCACCCGCTTTCGTGAGATAAAATAACTGTACCACTATTTTACATGGAGCGACTGCCTATCTGACCTCCACAACCCAGTAACTGGGTAATACGATACCCCTTGGTAAGACTGGCTGTCAGACTTTCGAGCTTTTGACGACCCGTAACGACTGTCAAAGATCCACGAATGACAGCCGGACCAGCGGCTTAACGTGCTTTCCGAGGCACGGAGGAGTCTTGTTATATAAAGATGGTCACCCATCCACGGACAACTTACCTCAGTGGGATGCGTGGTGCTAGCAACACTGGACGCGCGCGACATGCGCGAGGGAGCGGTCTCGTTGCCGACCACTTCCACGTCGATTATCTTGCGAGGAGCCGTTACGCTGCCACACTGAAAAAATTTTGAAATAAAAACATTAATACATTTCGTCACACCAATCTATGCACTAGTAGCTGACAGGCGGTTCTAAAATATTATAGATGGGTTATTTACGTTTTTTCTTTTTCTTTTCATCAGATCTTCATCTATTATTTAAGAGACCAACTTAATTAAAGTAAACATAAACCTTTCAAATAAAAAAAGAAATCGAATCTCATATGGCAGAGATATCCAGTAGCCGCCTTTTTGCTCCTTTTTGGAGGACTTATCCCCTCCAATCAGAAATCCCCGCCGACAAAAAAAATATCTATAGAGTCGTAAAACCTGTACACCAAGTTTCGTCCAGGAGCCTTACTCTCTCTCTCTCACTGTAAACGTTCAACTTCTGCCCAGCTATAAGAGCACATAGTAAGCCCTTGTTGCTACTCCTCTACAGGTCTTATTTTACAGCCGATCTGGGCGGTTGTAAAATTTTCATCATTCATAAATTCATCATTCATAAATTTTTGGCCAAACAGAAAAAAACTATTTTCCGAAAGAATACGTTTTTCTATTTATTTCTGTTTTTCTTTTTTTTTTATTATTGTTATTTATTTAAGTAATACATACTGAAAACAGTATTTTTCAAACTCGTATAACAGAGCAGGGAATGGCCCTACAAATCTAGTCCCATAATCACAGATTAATACAGATGTGACACTCCGTAAAACCATTTAAATAAAAAACAACTTTTGCTTCGACACAATAAAGTGCAGTTCAGGTCGCACAACGCTTATTACCTGCAAGTTGCCTCTCTTTCTATCGCATAACTCTTATACCTTCTGACTCGTAAGGATTGTCTTCTTTTACGACGCTGCGCGTGAGTGAGTAAAGAACTAACGTGGGAGCCGGCCGGTGCGCGGCAGCCCACACTGAGTTGAGCCCGCCGCGTACTTTTAGCTTCATACATAAACTGCGGAGTGTCCCATCTGTATTAATATGTGCCATAATGTAAAGTGAAAAGACAAACATGTCTAACGGAATATAACTTTGTTTTTGTTTGGCACTTTCATATACAAGGTGTAAAATAAATAACCCACAACCTCTTAAGGGGTCGTTGTACTCATCATTATGAACAACTTTTACTATGGGACCAAACCTGGAATCGCGAAAAAAAAATCAGCTGTTCAATACATTTATGTTCGCATAATTCGTCAAAATGTACTGAACAGCTCATTTTTTTTTTCGCGATTTCAGGTTTGGTCCCATAGTAAAAGTTGTTTATAATGATGAGTACAATGACCCCTTAAGAGGTTGTGGGTTATTTATTTTACACCTTGTATAGGGTGACTGGTAATTAGTGACCGATACCTAAACACATGATTGTGCTCATGATAACAAACAACTTTAACTAGAAAAATAGAAATAGAAAATAGTTTATTGTCCAGGTAATACAGGAAGCAGGTTTACATGTTAAAAATAAGTTGAGACGACATGAGTAGCTTAAAATATTACTTATAGCTAGGTTACATAATATTATTTGCCAGTGAGCCCCAAACTAGACAGTTAGTCTGTATCTTGGGGCTCGGAGTACGGATTCCAGAGTGGAGACTAGAGAGGTGATTTCAGTTGTATGTTGTTTAATGTGATGTTATGTAAATGTTTGTGTAAATGTGATGTGTGTATGGTGTGAGTGGGGGTGTGTGTGTGTGCGTGCGTATTCGTTCCCACTGTGCGTCATTTGACGTTTGATTCAGTGTCAGGTCAGGGTATTTATATTAGTTGTTCCGAGTCATCATAACCAGAGCTTTGCAACATTTTCTTTATAATTTTTTTACAGCTGAATAAGGTAGTATTTTTAATTTCGCACAGACTTTGTTGTATGTATTAATGAGAGAGTAAGCTGGGGAGCGTCTAGCTAGCAATGAGGTGTTGTCAGGTGTTGGGATTCTATAGTTTCTTTTGCTTATGATAGATGTGTAGTCGGGTCTGCTTTTAATAGTTTTGTGAGTTTTGGTGCAGGCAGAAAGAATGAAAAGCTGGCGGACTCTGAGAACTCTTGTTTCACGATAGAGTAAGTCAGTAGAGAACCTGAAGGGCTTCTTAAAAGTTACTTTAAGAAGCGTTCTCTGTGCTCGTTCTACTTCAATCAAGTAGGTCTTTCCAGCACTACCCCACACGCTGATGCAATACTGAATTATGGATTGGCATAGCGCTAGGTAAACTTGTAGTAGTGTGTCTGTGGGCAGTCTCGTAGTCTACGCATGGTGTGAATTAGTTTTCTTACTCTGCCAGATAGGTTGGATATATGTTGCTTGAATGTTAGGTGGTCGTCGATAAGAATACCGAGGTATTTAATGGAAGTAGTACGTTCAAGAGAAGGACAGTTACAAGGGGAAGAGGAGATATTAGAAGAGCAGTGATGCAATTTGAGTTTTAGGTGTGCTGAAGGTTTTGAAGCGGCGGTCTTGGAGAAAACAATATATTTTGTTTTACTGCCATTCAATGTGAGGAGATTTTTGTCCAGGTTATTCGCGATTAGTGTCAATCCCTCGTCAGCTACACAGTGTACATGTTCCCACGTTTTCCCGTGAAATATGATGGCAGTATCATCTGCATAAGTTATAATGTCAGCATTATTCACAGAGAGGTTTAGAATATCATTAATATAAATAATGAAAAGCGTGGGACCAAGTACACTGCCCTGTGGAACTCCGAAGTTAATGGGGAGTTGATCACTGGTGAAAGAGCTTACTTTTGTGTACTGTTTCCGGTTTGTCAGGTAGCTTTTAAACCATTCGAGGCAAATTCCTCTTATTCCTATCCATTCTAGTTTCTTGAGGAGTAGGCCAGTTGAGACTGTGTCAAATGCTTTTGCAAGATCAAGGAAGATAGCAAGACATTTTTCATTTTTCTCAATATGAGAGGAGACACAATTGACTAGGAGAGTGGCAGCGTCCTCGGTCGACCTATTCCTTCGGAAACCAAACTGATTGTCAGAGATGAGATGATTTTTCTCAATGAAAGAAATAAGACGGGAGTTAACTAACCTCTCTAATATTTTAGAGACAGAGCTTAAAAGTGCTATAGGTCTGTAGTTATTTGGTGCATGTTTGGGACCGCTTTTGTAGATAGGGGAAACCGCAGCTATTTTCCAACATTCTGGGAAGGTACCGGTCTCAAGGCTCAGATTAAAAATGTGCATCATTGGTACTAGTAAGGACTTTAAAGCTCTTTTGATAAGTATAACTGAAATTTTGTCAGGGCCAGGAGCACTTTCGACTTTAAGGTCGGATATGATTTTAATAATTTCGTACGCATCTGTCGGTTGAAGCAGGAGAGAGTGAGGATTTGAGACGTCGGATGTGTATGTATTTATTAAAGATTCATGAGATTGTTTGAGTTTTTCTAGTATTTTGTCTGCCAGACGGGTTCCTACTGAGGTAAAGTATGAGTTACAGGAGTTGAGTGTGTCTTTTTCTCTGTGGGGGCTCAGTAATTGAGAGCTTTCATTGTTTCTAGGAGATATGTGGCCTATTGATTTTATTACCTTCCAGAGATTTTTTGGATTGTCTTTGTTTTCAACAATCTGTTGGTTATTGTAGTCAGACCTGATTTTTGAAAGAAGTTTGGAAAAAAAGTTTCTGTATCGAGTGTATATTTTATTTCGGACAGGGTCATCAGGGTCAGATTTACAGTCATTGTGAAGTTTGTCACGATGAATCATGCATCTTACTAATCCCGGTGTGATCCACGGCTTGATGCAAGCCAATTTCCTACCAATTTTTACTTGGCGCGTGTGCTTGTTTACAGTAGAAGAAACAATGTTCGTGAATTCTGTGGTTGCAGTATTAACATTTGAGTCATTTGTGATGATGGACCAGTCAACGCTGTTTAGGTCAGCAATAACTGCTTCAGTGTCTGTTTTACTTATCCATCTCTTTGCACTACTATTTAACCCCTCAAGTGTATGGCCCGGACCGCCCCCTGCGCCCCGCGTGATGCGCAAGTTTAGAAAACTTTTTGATTTTTGAGTAGGCCTTCAGAAAAACTGAGAAATCGGCAACTTATAGCCATTATCATGGTATATATTATACCTTCCTAGCTTCGTTATGAGTTTACCTAACTATTTATACTATTCAATAAACAAATAAAACTGACCTCATCTCGCAGTGATGAAATATGTTTTCACTTTCATAATTTTCACTCACATAACCATAAAACTTTATCACAATACATCGAATTCACACACATATTCACCAAAAAATCTTCATTACGATAACACAATAATGTGTAGGCAATGTTTACACATCTATTCCACTTAGAAACAATGTTCAACACTCCAAAAAGGAATAAAAACTTTTTGTTTACGCAATGAAAATAAAAATGGCGCGTCACTTTGAAAATCACAGATGAATTTGTAAAAATTACGTTTCGTTAAATTTTAGTAGTGTTCCATTAAAATGTTATTAAAACTGGTCAAGTATGAATCGATTAATCGAATGATACAGCCAAATTGTGTTGAAAGTGAAAAGAAACGTAAAAAATACCATCGCCAATGAGAGCTGTGACGATGGCGTAGTTATGCACACATGGGGTGCACGCGACATTTCGAGCACTTTCTCTTATGCACACATGGGGTGCAGTTGACACTTGAGGGGTTAAAGGTTTTCGCAAGGAAATATTAGCGATAACTATATCATGATCAGTGATTGAAGACTTGCAAACGACCCCAAAACATTTGTACCGAGTCTTTATAAATATGTGGTCTAAGCACGCTTTGTCCCTAGTTGGGCTGGTTATGGCAGGTAGTAGCCCATGACAAGACATTAAACATAGGTACTCTGATGACTGACTATTAATCGTGTTGCAGATATCAATGTTAATATCGCCCGTGACAATTAGTGTTTGTCTGTTTTCCAGTGAGCTCAGTAATGTGTCCAGTGAGTTCAGGAATGGATCAATATTACTAAACGAAGGAGATCTGTAAATACCTAGAATTGCGACTTTATCATCGATGGTTAAGAGAAGTCGATCTGCGTCCAGTATTATAGGTTCAATTGCTACAGTGTTGTAATCAGTTTTAAGAAAGCAAATTACACCTCCGTTTTTATTTTGCTGAATCGATGTGCGATATGCGTTATATCCTGGCAGAGAATCTATAATACTGCCGTCAGACAGCCAGCATTCCGTTAAAATGATAACATCAAAGCAGATAGTAGTTCGCTGTAGCATTACCGCAAAGTCCTCAAAATTATGTTGGAAGCTTCTGATGTTGAGTGATAAAATTTTAAAATTAGACTCGGTATTTTTTATTAATGTTTGGCAATATTCAATAGTTTCAACGGTGTGACAGTTTACTTGTAGATTTTCGTCTAAGTCTTGCACTATGTTAAGTAATGCCATTAGTGTAGTACTTTAATTTTGAGAGAGAAAGTTTATTTAAAGGGGCTGTCAGTGACCAACAAGTTAGTATGTTCCATTTGCCAAAATTAACGAAACGATATTTTGAAAATGTCAAGATACCCTGACACTGAAGGAAACGTAATAAATGTCTGGATATGTGTAGGTATGCGGTGGTGAGTGAGTTTAGTAGTGTGTATGTTGAGGTATGTGTAGGTGACATAACTTGAATATAATCTTTAAGAATAATTAAACTTTTAAAGGACGAAAAATAATAAAAAGTTAAAATTAAAAGTAAACAAAAAATATTTCTATAACACACGAGATAGTTAACATTTAAAAGTACGTTAAAATTATAGATATTTCTATAATACACAGAACAGTTATTAGCAATTTATTCAAAGTTGAAAATTTTGAAGAACAAAAAGTTATTCTATGAGACACAAAATATTTAACAGCTATATGTTGAAAAGAACAAAATGTACGTGTATAAGACACAGAAACAATTAAAGGTAAGCAGGAAGAATATATATTTCTATAATACACAAAACATTTGTAAGCCATTGAAAATAAACAAGAACAAAAAGTTATTCTGTGAAACACGAAATATTTAGTAGTTAAATGTAGAAACGAACAAAAAGTACTTCTGTAAGATACGAAATAGTAAATAATTAAAAGTAAACAAGAACAAAAAGGTAAATGTAAGTAACGTTTTCTAGTACTAGTTGTCAATAATAAGTGGGTTTGTTTGTAGAGAGGTACAGTCTTGTGCACCAGAAACATGACGACGAAGATCATCCAGGCTGTTGATATTGATGGGTGGAATTCCCTCCCGTTTACGTATGTAAATAGAGCCGTTTTTAATCCAACAGTATTTGAATCCTGCATTTTTGCTAACTTGGCGAGACTCACGAAATAAGCGCCGGTTGTCTGGTGTTAAGCGCTCATTAAAGAATATGTTTCCCACCAAACCTGAAATCGCGGAAAAAAAAATCACCTGCCCCATACATTCATGTTCGCATAACTCGTCAAAATGTAGGCAGCAGCTGATTTTTTTTTCGCGATTTCAGGTTTGCTCCCATAGTAAAAGTTGTTTGTTATCATGAGCACAATCATGTGTTTAGGTATCGGTCACTAATTACCAGTCACCCCATACTTAGCTCAAAATTAATGATCTCCTTTAGCCAGACATGAAATAGAGACGCTTCGCTCGCTCGGTCAACGATTACCTGTAACTTCCCCAGCGAGTTCTCAAACTGCGTAGGCACGTAGGTGCGCGGCGTGCCGCTGTCTTCACTCGTCGAGTTGTGTCGGTTGGAATTGTGGCGCTCCCTGTGCGTGTGAGTCTCTTGTTTTACACCTAGAAACAATGAGAATTATAAGTTACTGAGTCATTTATACTAAAGGTCAGTGTCAGGTTGTAAGATAGATAGATAGATAGATAGATAGAATACTCTTTATTATGCACACCATAAAAATGACAGATATAAATGTTGAAATTTTACATAGGGTGACACAATGGGCAGTCTTATCGCTAAAAGCGATCTTTTACAGACAACCTTTGGTAAGTTGAATAAAATAAGATTCGCGGCCGTAACTAACATGACTTTACAGAATTATAATTATTAGAATCAGCAATACAACTCCATAAGTTAGAATTGACCTCAAATCTCATGAAATCATGAGATTTGAGGTCAAAGGGAGGGTTCGCATATAATCCCCCCCCCCCCCCCAATTAAACTAGTAAAATGTAAGCGCAACTACTATACACTTCTGTCCTTTCAGGTACGGTCAGCAAAAGAAGTATTAATTTTACATGTGAAATTAATAGACCCTAAATTTTATTAGTACACTACTTTTCAGTATTATATGTAATAGCTAAGAGTTTTTACCATCGGAATTTAACAACTATCCATATTTTTAATTTGCTTGTACCTACAAAAATTGTTTTAACGAAAACTGAAATGTTAAGGACGCTGTCACAAGTGTTTAGTCAAATCATTACTTTTTTACACAAAAATATGTTTATTAAATAAAATGCTTTGCATTCTTAAAATGTTTTTTGCTAGAATTGTTGATAGATGTGCATGGTACCATTCTGTACTATATATATAATTTTAGATAAGTACAGTTTCTTAATAACGGTACCGAAATGAAAATTTTTACTTCGGTACTGTTATTGAGAAACTGTACATATTTAAAATTATAATTATAGTTCAGAATCGTACCATGCACATCTATCAACAATTCTAGCCAAAAACATTTTCAGAATGCAAAGCATTTTATAAACATACTTTTGTGTAATAAAGTAATGATTTACTAAACACTTGTGACAGCGTCCTTAATCGACTTTTGCTGCTTTTTTGTTAAAAATGACTTACCTCCACTATAAAACGGATGATTCTGTTGATTCGCCTTGTGTGCCTCTTTGACACCTTCCTTTTCTTTGCTGGCTTGCCGCTCTAAGAACACCTGAAAAACGAAGAAAAACTACTATTAAGAGGATACATCGTAGCTCGGTGTGTAAGTGAAATTGCATTATGGCTATCTAGTTTGACGCGCGAGATAGAAGACTCACGCGCACCGGAATTTAAACGCGCTTCGTTTATGACAAAGATATTTAAATAAATTTTTAGCTTAGGAAGTTCTTAACATGTTTAAATACCTTCGATATAAAGCAAATTTTACTGCACATTAAGGAACTGTTTACGTATAATCGTATAAAACAGAAAATAGACGGAGCTACTTTCGACGAGACCCCTCCGTGCCTCGGAAAGCAAGTTAAGCAGTTGATCCCAGCTGTCATTCGTGCGTCTTTGACAGTCGTTAAGGTCGTCGTCTGAGAAGTCTTACCAAGGGGTATCGTATTACTCTGTAACTAGGCTGTGGAGGTCAGATATGCAGTCGCTCCATATAAATACTGGTATTCAGCTGCATCCGGTTAGACTGGAAGCCGACCCCAACATAGATGGGAAAAGGCTGTAGATGCTGGATAAAATACAACACATATTGATGTGTATGGAATATGGATAAACTTCTAATTAATTTAAATCTTTACTATATTTCGGCTATGTTATTAGCTTGGATAACTATATCAGAAAGGTTTAAGGTGGTGAAATAAAGGTAAACAATGTTGATGTGACTTTTTACACAAACACATACTAAACAAATAAACTACTGCTTAAACTAATGGTTCAATTGATTTAGTAATCATTATTGTTGTATTTACATTGGCTTTTACTTGCATTTTATTTTTAAACTGAGGTTTTAAAATAAAAAAAGATAAAAGACACATCAAGATTGTTTACCTTTTTTTCACCACCAAAATCTTTCTAGTATAAGTAAATTGAGGTTATTTAGTACCGCGTAATATGTTTTGTATTTACGACGCGCCAGTTGTTGAGCTGTATAACAGATGTGCGTATTGTTGAGCTACTCACCGTGTAATAAAAGTCGTGTATGTACGGCGTGCCGGTGTTGAGCTGTAACATCTGAATGTTGATGAGCCATTGCTTCTCTCGTAGTGTCATTAGACCCGCGTAGTCGTCTGTATCGCTTCCACTAGCATCGTCGCCGTTTATTGAGTGTCTGAAAGATGTATAAAAATTCAATAAGAAAATCAGGGCTTTAAATACCGGTAAAATTTCATAACGTTACCTCTGTTTCACAGAGTTACCGTTAATAATGAAAATAACGGTAATAGAATTAACGTTATTAGCTATTTTGATGGTTAGTCTTTATTAACGTTAATTGTTTAATAACGATGCGAGGCGGATCGGCAACAGTGCATCGTGATCCAATGCTAAGCGATCGCGGGCGGAGCGCACAAAAATATAAACCTACGTACGAAACGGCAACGTAGCTAAATTAACGTTATTTATCGTATTTTTGTTAATGTTAACGTTATATTACTGGTAATGTTATCAAGTAACGTTACATTTCTGTAACGTTAGTAAGGTATCACATTGTAATTAAAATTACGTAACGGTTATTATTTTGTTATTTGGTAACGTTAACAAGCCCTGATAACATTACGCTTTTAATACCCAAAGGGTTAGGCAGATGCCGGGCCAGGCAAACTCCGCATTTTAGGTATGAAGCTACAAGTACGCGGCAAGCTCGACTTATCGAGCTAAATCAGTGTGGGCGATACTCACTCACTCGCCGCGTCGTAAAAGAAGACAACCCTAACGAGTCAGAAGGTATAAGAGTTACGCTATAGAAAGAGAGGCACCTTCTAGGTGAGACTCTCTGAGAAAATAACTTTAATTTCGGATGTCGGTGGCAAAAAAAAATTAAAATACAGATCGAAACAGTCTTCGACTTCCGAAATTAAAGTTATTTATCGCTTTGTCGAGTTTTTTTTTTTGAAGCCGATTGTTTTTTTGTTTTTTTGTAAAAAAGTTTTAAAGCTTGTATTACGTAAAAATAAATAAATAAAGTAAAAAAAAAACTCACCTATTATTATACGTCCCATTAACCCTCTGATTATTAAACATCGGATGATTAAACTGACTATTCGTAAACACATTACTTCTGTTATTTAACATTGGATGATGATTCGCATTATGAAAGCTATTATTAAACTGCAACATAGGATGCGTATTCTGTATTAATTGAACCAAATTCTGTGACGTCAACCCTTGATTTTGCTTAGAATTGTTATAAACCCGACTTTTTTGAACTTTCTGATCCTTTTGCTGTTGTTGAGCTGCTTTTTGTATCGGGTTCTTGTTC
This sequence comes from Cosmia trapezina, assembly GCA_905163495.3. Classification (NCBI taxonomy): domain Eukaryota; kingdom Metazoa; phylum Arthropoda; class Insecta; order Lepidoptera; family Noctuidae; genus Cosmia; species Cosmia trapezina. The sequence goes on from LR991049.1 coordinate 10,040,397, forward strand.
TGTGGCGAGATGTTGAGCTGGTTCATATGATTGAGTTGGTTGCTAGGCGACTGTTTGATGTTGTTTACGGGTTGAGGTTGGTTCTTTATCAGCATTGGTTGGTTGATCATCATGTTTGGTTGGCTGATTGGTTGCTGGTCTGGTTTTGCTGGCATAGAGGGCTGGAAAAAGAAAATAGGATTATAAGTAAAGATCTTGCAATGATAAATAAGTAGGTTTGTACAAAGACTTTTACACGTCAATCATATTTTTTTAAAACTAGATGAGGTTGGCGTTTCCTATCTGACTACTCTGAGAAGAAAGGTCGAAACAAACTCAGAGGTCACAGTCTCTTTTAAAGTCCAGACATAATCTTGTTCAGATCATGTGAAGACCATGTAGATTAGTGTCTGAACTGGTATTTGTGGAAAGAACCACACAGATTGAGTGGACCTGTCCAGTCAGTGCACGCATTTGTCAGTAATCGTGCAGCTCAACTCAAAACTTAATGAGCTCAACGATTCGACAAACAATACCAGAGAAAAGACATTTGATTAGGCCGCATAAATTAGTCAAATTGCCAGACTATGATTAAAAACTAACTGAGAAATGTATAAAAAAACAATGACCCACAATGTATGAATAACATCACGGCTGTATACTCCCAAGTTAGGCAGAGGTGTACAGACGCCAGCAGGTCAAGCCACCCGAAACTGTCTAATTTTCCCAATCAACCTTGAACCTAAAACTTTAGCAATAGAGATGAAAATCTATTAAAGAAATTTGACAGATTTTAGTAGCTTGATGTGCTGGCGTCTGTACAGTACACTCACATTTAGACAACTCTGTATTATCAACCTAGTCATGTCGCGTAGCCTTAAATGGAAGAAAGAAAGAACACTAGCCTATTTCCAGAAGAAATATAAATAAGTTAATTACTTACTCGAAAATTAGGGTTATACTGAGGCATATTAGAGTTAAAATTCTGCCTCTGCATGTTAATACCGGGGGGCGGCGCCAGCATCCTCGGAGGCTGACTCATCATATGCTGGAACTGATTCATGCCAGGAAACTGGTTACCATTCGGAATCATCTGGTTTTGACCCATCTGGTTATGATTCTGACCCATCTGGTTGAGATTTTGACCCATCTGATTATTAGGTAAATGGTTGCTCATTTGGTTCATACTCTGATTCATTGAAGACATATTTTGTCCCATTTGGTTGGGATTCTGGCCCATCTGGTTGACATTTTGACCCATTTGTGGCATATTTTGACTCATCTGATTCACATTTTGTCCCATCTGATTCATATTCTGCCCCATCTGATTAACATTTTGCCCCATCTGGTTCATACTTTGTCCCAACTGCCCCATACTTTGCGTCATATTTAAATTCTGTCCCATTTGGTTCACATTCTGACCCAAAATCTGGTTATTTTGACCCATTTGATGAACGCTCATATTTTGGGTCAGCTGACTCATCATATTACTACCTGGTCCAATGGGATTATTTGGGAACTGGTTACCGATTTGATTGTTCATGAATGGGGTTCCTTGTCCCATTGGGTTGACGTGATTCTGTAGTAGTTGGTTGTTTTGTCCCATTTGGTTCATGAGTTTGTTGAGTGGTTGGTTCATTTGGCCCATACTGTGGGTCATTGACTGTTGTGGTGCAAATGGAAGTGGTACCGGCGCTTGAAGACCCGGCGGTCGTTGGAGTATCACCGGGGGGAACCTTGGCTGGAAATAGAAGAATTTAATGTTACTCTTTGAACATATAACACGATATTTACGAACAAAGACAAACAATGGTTAGACCTGATGTTTTGTATGTATCAGAATGTTGGGCCACAAAATGAATGAATGAAAGACAATACGGTATTTTACTCTATACGAGAAAATCTAAAAATATATTATTTAGATAGCTTAGACAAAAAGCAATCGGAAAATTTTATAGTTTTAGTTCGGAAAATAACAATATAAATTTTAAAATTCAATTCAGTTTTCAGTTTTTTTAATCTGTTTTCTGATACCATGAAAGTAGCCGCCATGTTATTACGTCATACGGCTGTGTAAATTAATAAATGTCATGTCAACTGTCAACTGATCAGCGTATTTAAAGTGTTTGTTTACACTGCCAACTGACGTCATGACCACAGAGCAATATGGCGTCCACTGCGTCCAGCGTTTTCGCGCGAAATGTAAAATTTAAATTCATTTTATGGCACTTATCGATTAAATAAAAAAATGTGTTTTTTTAGTGGTTTGTTAGCACTATAGAATATAATTGAGACACTTTTCAAAAATGGCTGTAATACCCTATTGCATGCAGCTGAGATGAGAATGCTAAGAGGGATGTGTGGTGTTACACAAATGGATAGAATAAGAAATGAGTACATAAAAGGAAGTCTGGAAGTGGCACCGGTGACTGAAAAGTTGTGCGGAAATCGGTTGTCATGGTATGGGCATGTGATGCGGAGGAATGAGGAAAATGTCTTCAAAAGTTTTGAGTATGATGGCTATACGAGTAGGAGAAGACCAAAGAAACGTTGGATGGACTGTGTGAAAGATGATATGTCTATAAAGGGAGTGACTACCGAGATGACGAGAGATAGAGAAGTCAAATCAATCTGCCTAGCCTTTTCCCAACTATGTTGGGGTCGGCTTCCAGTCTAACCGGATGCAGCTGAATACTAGTATTTACATGGAGCTACTACCGAAAGCGTCCGAACGAGGCGAGCAGGCGAGGAGTGAAAACAAAACAGCTGCAAGCTACTGTTTTGAGTGTATACGTGATTAAAAGGGTTTAACGTTTTGGTTTATATATGTGATTAAAAGTTGATTGATTACTTGGCGTATGTTATTTAAATATTCTCAGTTTAAACACGTAGCTGTCGTAGCAAAGGGACATTTTGAGAAAGGGACTTTTCGGGAAAGGGTCATTGTGGGAAAGGGACATTTTGGGAAAGGGACATTTTGGGAACGGGACATTCAGGGAAGGGGACATTTCGGGAAAGGGACGTTTTGGGAAAGGGACATTCTGAGCCTGATCGTCCAATTCGCAAGTGCGAGTAACTCGTATGATACGTTGCACTGTAGCTACTCGGCCAGACCGACTCGCACGCTAGCTCGGACCGTGTAGACTAACCATTAGTCCCCATCTAGAGTAGTTTCTCACTCCAGTGTTTTTAGATGAATCAAAGATTTTTCCATCTTTCTTTCAACTGACCTGGAAGTAGTTCTGGTTGAAAGGCGGCTGCTGCACCTGCTTCTGGCGCAGCTGCCGCTCCAGCTCCTCAACTGTGCATACATTCTTCAGTCCTGATACCGGCTGCGGGGGAAAATAAGTGTTATTGACCTGAAGAAAAGAAATTAATCAAAATAAAAAATCACACAATATAATGTTACGTAGACCCTAACGCCATCTGTTAACGAGTAACAGAACTACACGATACGTCGGCGTCGATTCGTGACAGATTTTTCTAGAAGATCCTAAGCCCTTCCAGAATTTTCTAGATGGTTAAGTGTCGTTTTGCAGCATTCTAGATCATTCCCGTAAGTACTAGAATGTTCTCGAATTATGTCCTCGAACTTCGAACTTGTTCTTGTCTTTTGTTATTTTTGATGAACAGTTAGTACCTACTTTTGATTAATATTTTTGTTGACAAAAATCGATGCATAAAATAATGATTATTATTTGTACAAATTTTGATATTCAATTAGTTAATTAGTAGTGCAATCATTGACTTGGTGTAGGCACATGTAGATTATACATGTAAAGTATTTGATGAAAGAATATTTTTCTGGTGTGCAATTAATAATTTTCCTATATTAAGGGTGCATTTACGATGGATAGCCAAATAATTACTTTTTTAAACAAAAGTATGTTTATTAAATAAAATGCTTTGTATTTTTAAAATATTTTTTGCGACGAATTGTAGGTATATGTGCAAGGTACGATTCTTAACTATAAATATAATTTTAGATATGTCCAGTTTCTCAATAAATGTACCAAAGTGAAATTTTTACTTCGGTACATTTATTGAGAAGCCGGAATTATGTACAGAAATATTTGTAGTTCAGAATCGTACCTTGCACATCTACCTACAATTCGTCGCAAAAAAATTTTAAAAATACAAAGCATTTTATTTAATAAACATACTTTTGTTTAAAAAAGTAATGATTTGACACTCGTAAATGCGCTTCAATTGTTGCGAAAAAGTTTGTGCTCGCGAGGTTCGCGGCGGGATTTTATCGCGCACTGAATTTTCAACTCTCGATGTTGAGCCGAGCTTCGAGAATCCAACGTAACAACAGAGTGCATCCCAGAGCTTCGAAAAAACACACTGTTGGATTTTAAACTCTCGGCGCTAAGCAGAGCGTTGAAAATCAAGTCAATCTGCCTAGCCTTTTCTCAACTATGTTGGGGTCGGCTTCCAGTCTAACCGGATGCAGCTAAATACCAGTATTTTACATGGAGTGACTGCCTATCTGACCTCCACAACCCATTTACTGGGCAATACGATACCCCTTGGTAAGACTGGTTGTCAGACTTTCGAGCTTCTGACGACCCGTAATGACTGTCAAAGATCCACGAATGACAGTCGGGACCAACGGCTTAACGTGCTTTCCAAAGCACGGAGGAATCTCGGTATGTAAAGATGGTCACCCATCCACTGACCAACGCCGGTAAGCGTAGCTTAACCTGACGGATCGACCCGTGCGGCTGTTATTACTTAGCCACGAGCTCCTCCTAGCGTTGAAAATCAAGTGCGCGAAAAAAAATCACCGCGATATTTTTACGTCCGTGCGAACGTCGGATTACTAGCACTATTATACTCACAGTAGGTGCGCTAGGAAAGATCGGGTCGTGCCTCCACACACTAGAGCCGAATGCTCTGGAGTGGGGCGAGTCTGTCTCGTCCAGTACTAGCTGGGAGAGTGATGCCTCTGGAACAAAAAAAAATGTTATTTTATTAGCTTTAATGAAGCTGTTTGTACTGTGAAATAAAGAGAGAGACTATAGAAGTAATCCATGTGTATGTCTAAACTTTGTTTGACGACACGGTTGGCGCAGTGGTTGAACGATTGACTGCTGCGCAGCATGTCGCGGGTTAGATTCCCGCACGGAAGAAATATTTGTACGATCTACAAGTATTTGTTCCGAGTCTGGATGTTTTTCTATCTATAATATGTATGTATTTACAAAAAAAATGTATACTTATAAGTAGTTTATCAGCCATCTCGTTACCATAACACAAGCATTAGGTTGCTTAGCTTGGGACTAGATGGCGTTGTGTGAAATGTCCAAGGATATTTATTTATTTAACTCAATCTCCTTTGACACATAGGGTGTTTCTTTTAAGGTGTCAAGCCAGTGCGAACTGATAGCAGAGTACCATACCTATCGATTTAACCCCCATGTATGTTCTACGATTTTTTGAAGTTTTCGAGTTATAATTTTTTTTTCCATATTTTTCCTGATTCAACGAGATGATGGCTTTAAAAAATTATATCTTTTTTTTTGGTCAACTTTGAACAAGAATGTACTAACTAGGGCATTATTTGCTGAAATCGGTCGTTGAAAGCGGTGTATCGTGTACAGCGGCTGACATATATGTAGACCATGACCTGGGCTAGGATTATACTTTTTATCTTGGTAATACGTTCCCGTGTGATAAGTTCCGAATCCATGCGGGTGAAGCCGCGGGCAAAAGCTAGTCTATATCTGTAAAAATCAATGCCACGCTGATTTTGGTTTGAAATGTTTGACGTAGTCCAGGGAAGGTTTAAGCGATGAAAAAAATTGGAAAATTCTGGAAAACTGAAAGTGGATTTTATATGGGAATATTGAAATAAAATAAAAATAAATAAATATCCTTGGACATTTCACACAACGCCATCTAGTCCCAAGCTAAGCAACCTAATGCTTGTGTTATGGTAACGAGATGGCTGATAAACTACTTATATAAATACATTTTTTTTTTGTAAATACATACATATTATAGATAGAAAAACACCCAGACTCGAAACAAATACTTGTAGGTCGTACAAATATTTGTTCCGTGCGGGAATCGAACCCGCGACATGCTGCGCAGCAGTCAATCGCTCAACCACTGCGCCAACCGTGTCGTCAAAAACAAAAAAAAATAACAACAAGAAATTGGGACAGGACAACGTCTGTCGGGTCAGCAGTTATGAATATTTTTTGCTCACCGAGCTGCGTGTTAGCGAGGTCGTCGATGCCGCTGCTGTTGTGTCTGCGGCTGCTCTCCAGCTGTTCCGCCAGCTGCTCATGTTCCACCTCCCAGTCGAACTCGTCAGCTGCAAGATTATACTCCGTTATTATATAACATCATACCTACTGTAATCCTCCAAGTGTTTGGCAGAGGTGTAAGTACCTATACAACGTGTAACGTTAAATACGCAAAACCTCTTAAGGGGTCACTATACTCATTATTATGAACAACTTTTAGTATGGGACCAAACCTGAAATCGCGAAAAAAAAATCAGCTGTTCAGTACATTTTGACGAATTATGCGAACATAAATGTACTGAACAGCTGATTTTTTTTTTCGCGATTTCAGTTTTGGTCCCATAGTAAAAGTTGTTCATAATGATGAGTACAATGACCCCTTAAGAGGTTTTGCGCATTTAACGTTACACGTTGTATAATAAAGTACATCCACATTTCGTCAGATTCAGTTCGCGAAATTAATTTTTTTTGGAGTTTTTTTGCAATTTGCAGGTCCGGGTCAGTTTGTATCTTGATCAAAATATAATACGCGACAGTAAAACATATGTATTTACATAATGTTAACCATAAAAATCATCAATACATCTCTAAGTTAGATTTCATGCAGATTCTTCGAACGAACGAAATCTAACGAATCTGCACGAAATCTAACTTAGAGAGATGTATTGATGATTTTTATGGTTAAAATTACGTAAATACTTACATATTATATTTTATAGTCGCGTATTATATTTTGATCAAGACACAACCTGACACGTACCTGCATAAGACGTAAGAAAATTTGAATTTCACGGGCTACCAAAGCGCATCCTCCTTAAGGCTGCCTGGCCACCGGAGCGGAGCGAGGCTGCGGAGCGGAGAAACGGAGAAATATTAACCAATAGAATCTTAACTCCGCTCTACTCCGCCGTCCGCTCGCGCTTCTATTGGTTAATATTTCTCCGTTTCACCGCTCCGCAGCCTCGCTCCGCTCCGGTGGACAGGCAGCCTAAGAGGATACATCAAAGTGTAGTTTACTCGGTGTGTAAGTGAAATGGCGTTATAGATGTCTAGTTTGACGCGCGAGATAAAAGACTCAAGCGCACCGGAACCAAAGGCGCTTCGTTTAAATGTAGATTTATGACAAAATGCTATACTTAAATCAATTTTTAATTCATACAAATGAAGGTTAGGACGCGGTGTATTAATATAAGCGAACTTTGCGCGAATACGCGAACGTCATTATTACACACTCATTCGTTCGAAAAACCAAAGGGCGCCCTCTGTCGGCGCGACGACGCGTTCTGATTCGCCGAACAAAATGAACGCGACCACCGCTTGTATTAGGACACCGGGCCACACATTGATACAGATGGGACACTCCGCAAAATCATTTAAATAAAAAGGGACTCTTGCTACGACACAATAAAGTGCAATTCAGGTCGCACAACGCTTATGGTTGTCTTCTTTTACGACGCGGCGCGTGAGTGAGTATCGAACTAACGTGCGAGCCGGCCGGCGCGCGGCAGCCCACACTGAATTGACCCAGTGAGATGAGCCCGCCGCGTACTTGTAGCTTCATACCTAAACTACGGAGTGTCCCATCTGTATTAATCTGTGACTGGGCTGAAAATAATTTTAAAGCAGAACCCAACTTAATCCTAAATTAGTATTTGAAGCATGATGGTAGCAAATTATTAGTTTTGTATGTCCCAGTCACCTTTTTTAGGACATTTAATGACAAAAACACGCTTATCAACTTTTGTAATTGGGCCCGTTATCACTATAGTGAGCGCGCAAGTGCTAGACACCGCCTGAAATTATGTGAGCGGCGTTTTTGGAACTTCAGTTTGCGCGCTACAACTATGATATCTTTTACAATAGTAGTAGTCATTCTCAAATCAACTTAAAAACACTACATAAAGTTGATATTCGTTTAAAAATAAAATAACATCACTTGGAGACAAGGATTTGAACAGACTTTATTTTTTCTATGTTTTTTTGTCATTCGTGGATGATATTTGACAGTTGTTACGGGTCGTCAGAAGCCCGAAAGTCTGACAGACAACCAGTCTTACCAAGATCTATCTTATTACCTAGTAACTGGGTTATGGAGGTCAGATAGGCAGTCGCTCCATGTAAAATACTGGTACTTATTCAGCTGCATCCGGTAAGACTGGAAGCCGACTCCAACATCGTTGGGAAAAAGCTAAGCCGATGATGATGGTGTTTTGTTTCTGTTTAACAAATGAACAAGCCTCCTCAATGCCTTCAGCGGTGATTAAAATACAATACTTACAACCTTGACCAAAAGTCTCGTCGTTGAGAGCATCATATTCATCCTCCGATGGCTCGCCACCTCCTTCATCATCATTTAAGTTCTGGAACAAAATAGATTTTATTTATTTTGAGATACATACAGGGTGTAAGGGACCTATAATAAATCATAGAAGCAAAATGAAAAAAGTAGATGAGATGGCGCCAACAAGCATAATGTTGAATGTATATAGGGTGTAAGGGACAGCCCTCCGCAAACTGATAGGGTGAATTCAGTATGTCATACTAAGATGACCGGTACATGAATTTTTTTCAGGAACGTTAAGGGAATCCAATAAACCTGATTTGTTTGTGTTTTTGTGCACAAATCGGAGCGTCTATTACTGGTTGGGAGGGGAAGGTAATAGATATGCGGTGAGTTCGATGTACTCTGTAGCTAGACAGAAAGTGAACAGCTGTTTCACGCGTCGTTGGTTAGAGTATTTCAACATCCATTGCTGGTTTTTTTTTGCAGTTTTTTTTTACATAAATGGAGTGCTGCGAACACACAATGCAATTTTACGTTGAAATAATTAAAATGTAACTGAAAAAAAATTTGAAAAAATGAAAATTTTCCTGAGAAAATTTCCGGTGGAATGTGATTCAAAATGAGGAGCTGAATGCACCCTGTTAGTTTGCGGAGGGCTGTCCCTTACACCCTGTATGTTAGTCAAACTTCGAAGCTCCGGCGCTCCTAGGTTTGACTAGTCAATCCTCAGGTCTGGAAGTCTCAGCCAAAACCCAAACAAATGATTTTTTTCGGCCTATGACTAAAAAATTCTCGTCAAACCTAAGAGAAACTAATTTAGTCAGGCAAAGTCGAAACTAAATTTAATGAAATTGGGGTTTGACCAAACTAACTAACCTCAAAACACCTAGGTTAGACTTGGGTTAGGGTTTTCATCAGCAGGTCGACGGAGCCCCGCTGCGGGGCTCCTATTTCTGTCTGCAGGGTTTAAATTAAAGGAACCTAACCAAACCGAACCTCGGGGTGACCCCGACGGCGACGTTTGACCGAGTCTGCCAGTCGCTTCTAGGATCGACTAGGCAAAGCCCGAAACAGATTATTTTACTTTCGACGTTTGACTGAAAAGTTAGGAACTTCTAGGTTTGATTAAAAATACTTTAGTCAATGGCCGAATTTGGAATTTATTTCGGGGTTTGCCCGAAGGCTTTAGTAAACCTAGGATAAACCAGTCATTCAGAGAAGAGACTGCATATCGACCTTTGACTATGACACACACATAAACTCACAGCTTCTCCCCACGGGGGTTGGCAGAAACTACAGAACGCCACTACCATAGACTTATAAAAAAAGATGGACTCCGCGCCACGCATAACGAAAGTGAAGCACCGTACCGATCTATGTGTGCGTGATTTGAGTACCTGCAAAGACGCCGTCGCTCGTGTCACGTAATGGCGGCCGGTCGGCATACTATGATGTAAATGTGTTCGTGAGGCGTGTTTGTACAAACGGTCCCGGCATACTTACTGTGCTTCACTTTCGATATGCGCAGCGCGGAGTCCATCTTTTTTTATAAGTCTATGGCCACTACGATCTTACATACTCCTTTTGCCTGGTTTACGTTCCTACATCTGCTCACACGCACGCCGGTAGCGAGTACTACGCACCTGACCTTTCTGAAGAACAGCACCAATAAGGTCCCTATATGTCTTCCTAGGGTGTCCTCAGCGTTTCCACTCACATCTGCCTTGTAAATACCTTTTGTTAGTCGCCTTTCATTCATCCTCTGAACATGAGCAAACCATCTAAGAATACTGTTTTCAATTTTAGTCACTACATCTTCTTTTAAACCGCACCGTTGTCTTATCACATCATTCCTCATTATATTTATTTTGAGATACATATTTGGCTAATTGGTGTACCAGCAAGCTAAGCAAGATCCAGTCTAACCAAGGGGTATAGTGTTACCCAGTAACTGGGATGTGGAGGTCAGATAGGCAGTTGTTCCATGTAAAACACTAATTTTCAGCTGCATCTAGTTAGACTGGAAGCCGACCCCAACATAGTTGGGAAAAGGCTAGGCAGATGATGACGTGTTTCTTACAAAGATCCAAGACATTTACACCAGCGAAAAATCGTAATTTTTGTACTGTTATGACAAAGTGATGAAAAATACACTGTGCCGAAAGTGTTTATGATACTTTTCTCAAACATGCATGGAAATGTTGTCATTATTTTCGAATAAAGAACACGCGAAGTAGGTATCGAATTTACGGTCAAAGAAAATCAAATCCATTGCAGGAGCGTTTTTTGAATTTGGAACATTACAGCGCTCCAGCAATGTACAACATTGCTGGAGCGCTCCAGCAATGTTGTATGAAACGGCGTGCTGGGTTAAATACTCTTTCATTGGATCTCTTTTATCATTCTTGGCATACCAATGGCAGTCTCTTTGCTTAGTATAAATTGCGTTCACGTGGCTGTATAGATAGCCACAAATGCCTTTCGGCACAGATGTTAGGATAGAAAATTGGCGGCAAAGCTGAAAATTCATCTTGATTAGAAAATTTATATTTAAGTATTATGTATGTAAATAACAAATTTACATTCATAATAAATATAAAGTGAAATGAAGATTGATTGTAGGTACTCCACAGATTTAAGATCAGAAGCCAAATTGGCAATGGAAAACCTGCTTCCAGGGAAGTCAAAAGAAAAATACATGAAACTAGGTAGGTAGGTAAGTATATGAAAATTTTATGATTTGGAAAAACGAGAAAAAAGTGAACATTTTCTCTGAAACAGTATTTTTGGCGTATTTTAATGAGATTCCTAAAACTAAAAACCCATCTACATTATGGACAATTTATTCCATGCTGAAATGTACAGTTCATATTAAAAACGGCACTAACTTGAAAAATTATGGAAACATAACTACCTACTTTTATTTCCTTGCATTCTTTTGAGAAAAGCACTATATATGCCTCGGCGGAAATAGCAATTGCCTGTCTCGTATTAGTGAAGTCCTCGCCTACGGCTCGGCCTTCAAACTCATACTCGACCTGCAATTGCCTATTTCACGGCCTTTGCAATAATGTACTATTTTGTGCTTCTAACTATCCGTAACGCTTGTTTTCGCCTTACCATCAGCTATTTTCGCAAATTAAAGTAGCGTCCATGATTGGCGATACTAATTGTACCACACGACACGACATTCACTGGCGCCACTTTCAAACTTCCCCTTATACCAGGTGTAAAAAGATACTTGCCGAAGCCGAAAGCTACATATTCTACCCATGATTTGGATCATTTTTTTCCACTAGACCATACCTGGGAATCCACTGGTTCTGGAGATATTGAAGGTCAAAGTCCAATTTTTTTTACTAAATCGTATTCCAAGTGTTATTACTAAACTTTTTCCGACAAATACCAACGCGTACCGTAGAGCGAAGGGGCGGAGCTTAACTCTGTTTGCCTGGGTTCGCGTTACGTTGCGCGTAATAAAAAAATGCTTTTTTATACCTAAAAATAAAAGTTGTTTTCCAGCAATAATTTTTGCGCAAAGCTACTTATTTAGATGCACAGCATGCATAGTTGACGGCTTTGTGATGTGTCTTTTTACACCATGTATACTCATTTCCTACTTTATCCATTTTCGTCACTCCACACTATTAATAAATAATAATTAAGCTAATTTAAAAAACTAGTACAATGAAAAAAAGTTAAGTACTTATCAAAATTATTGAGAAGGGCAAACTGAACCTTAAGGCCACGTCCGCACAGACAGGCGGCTAGCTCAGCGCCTAGTGCCTAGCAGCTAGCATTCTGGCTATTTGCTTGGATATACGGTGTCCGCACTAGATGTGGTTTGCGTGGTGGGGCGCTAGGTTCCTTGGGCATTTGCCTGTCGGCACGTTGACGAGATTTCACTTTCAAAAATAGCTCTTAAACTACTACTCACAGAAAATTCATCTTTAAAATATAGGTATCAGTTCACGGCCTTAGGTATCCATCATGTTGGGTTCAAGATATAAATTAAGATTACTACATTTTTATGGAGTTCATGAGCTGGATTTCACAGAGGTTCTCTTTTAAAAACTGAAGCAATTAATATTTCATCCATTGTTTTCTTCTAAAATACCTCGCGCCTCGCAATAAAAAACCAACACGTTTTTTTACATGGATGCACGCTAAGCGACTAGCTAGGCGCTAAGCGCGCAGTGCAGCCGGTCTCGTTCATTTTAGAACGTTCGTTTTACTAAGCTACTCGCTAGGTGACGCGCTAGGCTCTAGGCGCTAATCAAGCCGCCTGTCTGTGCGGACGTGCCCTAAAAGTTATTTTTCCAAAAACACATAAGTACTTATTTTTTTACATGTTTGGAAACTAAATCGCGAATGCAGTATAGCTTGTTTGACTGTACAGAAAACAGTAATGTTTCATTGTAATAAAGAGATGAACAAAATGGGGCCAGTGTTGTCACAATATGAGACATGAATAACAATGTCAATGTGACCCAGATATCACAAAAACTGCATTTGTATCACACATTACAGAGAGACTGTCTTTGTGTTTGTTTAACTTTATATACCGTGATTTTATCTTCCAGTAGAAGCCAAGGGGTATGCCAGTATTTTAATAAAACCGCATAATTCTTTGAAAACAAAGTTGAAAAAAGTTTTTGTTTACCATGGATACAGATTAGTATTGTGGCGCCATCTACAACGCCACATGCGAACTACGCATCGAAGACCTGACGTCACACAAATCCTGCATCGCGCTAGCAGAGTTTACCGTGCAGTACCCCACCAGACACAACAACCGTCTGGTCGGAGGATCCTCCCTTTTCTATACAGGATAAGTGAACTTTACACCCTGTTCCTCATGCCTCTATTTTTTTAACATAAAAATATCTATACTGGTGACTCCGACGTGACTACATTCAGTTGCTAAAACAATGTTGAGCAACTTTGTTTTCGAATGAATATTGGGGTTTTGTAAGTTTGCTATTATACTTCAGTGGGGTCTATTCTTTTACAAATCCACATGGTTCTGTTTTACCACAGATTAATACAGATGGGCCACTCCGCAAAATCATTTAGATAAAAAGCGACTCTTGCTACGACACAATAAAGTGCAATTCAGTTTGCAGAACGCTAATTACCTACAGTTATAGTCACCTACACATTGCCTCTCTTTCTATCGCGTAACTCTTATACCTTCGGCGCGCGGCATTTCTATTGAATTTGACCCGTGGACGGGGCCCGCCGTGTACTTGTAGCTTCATACCTAAACTGCGGAGTGTCCCATCTGTATTAATCTGTGGTTTTATTAAGATCAAAGCTCATTTGAGAGTTATTCATTATTTAATACAAATCCTAAATATAGAAGATATGTAGTTAAAGTAATTTTAATAGCCAAAAAATCTATGAATTCAATTCAATAGTAAGTAAGTATTGCATTTTTTAGTCTATGGTTGCTGTCAATAAATGGAGGAGCTCGTGGCTAAGTAATAACAGCCGCACGGGTCGATCCATGAGGTTAAGCTACGCTTGCCGGGGTTGGTCAGTGGATGGGTGACCATCTTTACATACCGAGACTCCTCCGTGCCTCGGAAAGCACGTTAAGCCGTTTGACAGTCGTTACGGGTCGTCAGAAGCCCGAAAGTCTGACAACCAGTCTTACCAAGGGGTATCGTATTACCCAGTTACTGGGTTGTGGAGGTCAGACAGGCAGTCGCTCCATGTAAAATACTGGTATTCAGCTGCATCCGGTTAGACTGGAAGCCGACCCCAACATAGTTGGGAAAAGGCTAGGCAGATTGATTGGTTGCTGTCAATAAATACGCAACTTCATAGGCGTAAATAAATGGTTGGAAAGAGTATAATAAAAACAACAATCAATCAATTGCATTTATATTAATTGTGGTTTTAAATATTGTTTTAGGTAAGAAGTAATCACAGTAAAATTTTCAATGGTAACAAGAATTTATAGTTTTAGCACTTAAAATAAAATATACATTTAAAGCGGGAGAGGGGGCCCTCCCACGAGTGGTGTTAGGGTTAAAACAATATTTGTTTCAATCCAATGGTGTGGCTTTTACGTGATGCGGGCACAAACAAACAAACAGACAAAAATTTCAAAAATAAGTTTTATACTTTCTGTTACCTATTTCTCGTGTCTTACAGTACTTTTTTTTTTTTGCAAAAATCTTTAATTGTATAGACACAGCAGGTTTACAATTTTATTAATGTATAGATTTGGCCTTTGAACTAGACACTGAAAATATGACAGGGTATTTTACCACTATTTTTTAATACAGACTCGAAATATCATTATTGTTTTTATTATTTTCCTACATTTATAAAACACCTTTAATTTATTTTACGAAAAGTAAAGCATATTTTTATTTTGCAATCAACCTCATAATAGACTTTATATGCATGGGGGAGTTAATTCCTCCTCAAATGTAATTTTGGTGCTGAAAAGTTTTTTTTATTGCTTATCGGGCCTGCCCTTGACCTCGATCACGCTTGATGGATGAGGTCTATGATGGATGTGCCCAGGTGGCATCCATGCTCATTCCACTGTGAACTCTTGCTTTGAATTCAGATGGGTTATGTGGTGCTAAGGATTAATTATAAAGGAAAAAATTATACTTCTGTCAGCTACCAACAGCAACAACACTTTCTGGGTAGATATGTGTGTTGCCTACATCCAAAAAGATAAGAGGATCTTTTAGAAGGCAAATGAGGTCAAGCGGCATTTCATTGTCTACGAAATTTTTAACATGGAAAGTTACTTTATTGATTACTTGAACATTTTACTCATGATAATGTTGAGGCCTTACTAAGAAGAGGCCTTTGTTCAGCTTTGGACTGTGATAGGCTGGTTTGATAATAAATTACTCACAAACAAGCAGAAGTTATTTTGTACTTACCTACTTAACAACAAATGTTGAAGTACATAACAAAAACTACTATTGTGTTGTCAGTTCGTTAGATAACAAGCTCTTGTATACAAAGTAAATGGTGTCTTATCATGTCATTACCGAGTAATACATACAATGTGCAGTTTGTGGATACCAACCAACACATAATTATGGCAATTGAAAAAAATCTCAAGTATTGGGAGAATGAAATGCACTATCCCTTAAGTTGAATAGAAACTGGAAAGGTAGATATGTAATCGAAGGTAATTACATGTATAAAATGCGATATAAAAGACCATTGCGTATTTCAAAACAAGTGTGACTCAGTAATCACTAAAAATATACAGTCAAGAAAACAGTATTTCATAACGTTAAAACACGTTTAGAGCACAATTTTTGGCGCGCTTTACATGGACAGACGAGCAAAGGCGTAGTTTATGGCTTTAATCTAGACTACTACGTGTTTTTCTCAAAATTGTGAGCGGAAACAAACAAGTGACAAGTAGAAATTTGAAAATACATAATTATAAAATGTATAGCCCAGAATACGACGCTTTTCATGTTTATTATGCTTTATTGAACTGTTTTAATGATGTTAGTCACCCCAAATTGATATATAACAAGTAAATTTACGGTAGAAAGTGATAATACTTGATTGTATAGTGAAATGCAGCATTATAAGTGGCGTGCTGGCAGTCTCAAACCTAACAGTTTTAGGGTTATTATATATCAAATAAATTGTCTTTTTAGGTAGAATAACGTTTAGACTCACCGATAACGAAGTATCGAACCCGAAGAAAGAATCTGCCATTGGAATTTTTCATATATCATGGACACAAATGACATGACTTGTCACGGTACATATGTCGCAATGGCGAAGGCGGCCATGACATTTTGGGACAGTGTCGTAACTACACTTACTAAAAAGTAGTGAGGTATTCATTTACTTACTTTTCTTTGAAGTGAAACGTGCATTCTCATATGTATCATTTATTGCAGCCGGGCAGGCTACAAACATAGACTTATAAAAAAGATGGACTCCGCACCACGCATATCGAAAGTGAAGCACCCTACCGATCTATGTGTGCGTGATTTGAGTACCTGCAAAGACGCCGTCGCTCGTGTAACGTAATGGCGGCCGGTAGACTTACTATGGTGTGAATGTGTGCGTGCTGGCTTGTAGACATTAGCGCACTGACTTACTATGGGTGCTTCAGTTATTGTTAAAGGAGACGGCGCACAGTGGGCCCATACTGAAAATTAGTGGACTTAGGCAACAAAGTTCCTATATCGATGCGATTTTTTTTTATATGACGTGTTATATTATTCCTGACAACTTTTATTCTTATAAAATTTCTTCTAAAGTTGATAGTTTGTCTTGAAAAAAATTAATTAGATTTTTTGTATGGAGCGAATCACGTTTAATTTTTTTTCTTCAATTGTACTAATATGTTGAGTGTGTGGCGTGAGTATATGATAGCTAGGGTCATTCTCTATCCATGAAAAAAAAATCAGCGCCGGCCATCTGCGGCAGCGCGAGTAATCATTCGGTAAAAAAAAAATGATTTGGAAGAATTTTTTTGTCATTTAAAATAAATTCAAAGCATATTTTTTGTCTCATTTGGCTGTTTTCACCTTCTTTTTAGTTAAATAAATAGTTTTAATAGCGCATAGGTACGTACTTATAACTAGTAATTCTGGTAGAGATTTAGTTATTATTGCATGTTATCGGTACAAATGAGTCATCAATCACAATGCAGGTGCTCTGCATTGTGATTGATGACTCATTTGTTTGTGCGCGCATAACTAATGAGTCATCGAAAAATGCTCGTCTCTGATTGGCTGTGTTATTTTTTAACTGCACGTTATCTATTGTTGAATAAATATATCGTAATGTTTCAGGTTATACTAATTTTGTTAATGATAGGTGAAATAATTTAAATTTGTACGGGCAAGTCGTTGATAATTATCTACATAATCAACTGTATGTATATTATTATAGTATAAGTTATCGTACGTATGATCAATATGAAACTGTGAAGTAATTGTAGCCCTGAAAAGGGCTGTTTGTCATATTCCTAACCCTGATGGGCATTTGTGGGAATAATTTAGAGCCGGATCACATTATTTCTTGTTCCAGAAGTGCTAGTGGGTCCGGCAAATTTTCGGACTCTGCTATGAGGCATTCTTCTTCCTCCATAATTTCACTGTCACAGGGAGGCTCAGTAGTCTGTAACAACTGAGTTGCTTCAGGCAACAACTCATTATGAACCTGTTTCATTATTTTAGGCCTTATGTAGGATATGTGGGGATCAGAGCTTATTAGAAGTCCATGGAGGATGTCTTCGTTTGTTGCTATTCTCCCCGTTTTCCAAGTGTGCCTCTCCCTGACGTTTCTGAAGTCCTTATTACGGGCTTCCGAAGCTTCTTCAGATAAGGTACCTAAAACGAATAAGTACATACATTTTAATTTCAAAACGCAATCGAGTCAAACTATATTTATTTTTTACTTACCGATTGGCAAAACACCAAAGTGGTTACAGATGTCTGCACCGTGCATTAGAAGTTTATGTACACTAACTGGCATGTAGTACCACGAATAGTGTTGCACGTACACATCAGCTGTTTCTCTACAGTATCTTCTAAATTTTTCACAGTCAATGTTTTTGCCTGATGATATGGCTTGTAGAATAACGGAAAATCTGAAAATCAGATTTTCGTCAATTCCCGTTATTCTGGAAGATCTTTTGTAATCTTGGAAAAAGCGCCTCGCTGTATTCCCGTCGTTTGTAGTTCCAAAACCCTAAAATGGGAAAACAATACTGTAATATACAATACATAGAGATATAATTCACAAACAACATAAAGAGAGCGAAAATTAAATACATACCTGTTTGACTATATCAATCAGCATTCCAGTTTGCTCACGAAACTCTTGCTGTGTGGTATTTTTTTTAGCTTGTTTCAAAGCCTTATGTTCGCCGCGAGCAGTCCATCGTTGAAAATCCAGATTATAAGATATATGGAGAAGACATTCCATACACCGAATCTTCATATGCAGTGAAGAAATTCCTTGATTGTAAATTTCTTCACGAAGTGGTTTAGAAGTCAAAGCGTCTAAATTATTCATCTCACTCGGTTTTGCTAAGCAAATGGGACACGTTGCATATGATGGTGGATGAATAAAAGTTGTCAGGAATAATATAACACGTCATATAAAAAAAAATCGCATCGATATAGGAACTTTGTTGCCTAAGTCCACTAATTTTCAGTATGGGCCCACTGTGCGGCGTCCGCCTTTTTTTTTAGGTCCATGGCTACAAATATCAAATGTAAGGCTGCATGGAGTGCACGGGGCCATGCTTTTCACTGTGTTGTTTTATTCCAGTGAAGAAAAGGCATAGCTTTCTATGAATTAGGGTCCACTTCGAGTCATCATGAGCAAAGCGGCAACCATTCATGATAAATCTGACTAAATCTGAGCAAGATCCCGGATTGCAGATTGATCGTCTACAGTCACCTTAACGTCTATCTTGGCTTGGTCTGTGACGGGCTTGCACTCAAAACAATATGTCAGTGTCATAACAAATACAACAATGCTCTGTCACTGTCAAACAAAACCGTGAAGTGTCAACAGTGGTCAATCAACAGTTTAGAATTTTAGATTAGATTTCTTGTAATGTGATTATGTGATCATTAAAGATAAAGATAAAAAAATAGAAAGACGAGTCATAAAAATATAAAAGTTATGTTTTCAATTCTTTACGGTTAGTCCTACAGAAGCCGTGACAAAAAGGAGTAAAATTCGTTTTGATAAATAAACAAAATTTCACGAAATCGTCTCAGGAAACTTTCAAGTACATAATAAAAAGTAAGTTTAATTTTAATTGTACTTTGGAACGAATTATCGTATTTCAACAAAAATAAATAATTGTTTAATGCGATAGGTGTGACTTAATGTGTATAAAAAGAAAAGTACCTAAGTACTAAATTATCGGACCTAGCTTTCATGACTGGCGGAAAATTTATAATACGATACTCTGTGAGCCTAGTGGTAACGGCCGCTACTTACGAGGTTGTAGGTCGTAGGGTCGAACCCAGACAGGTGCTTTACTTTGTGTAAATTATTTTATCACCACTGCTCTGAAAACGGTAAAGGAAAACATTGTGAGGAAACCGGCATGTCCTAGAACTAAAAATTAGGTCAGTGGGTCGTCTTAGGGGCGGAGTTAAAGGATACGCAAGCTGGAAGGTCGACCAACACTTAAAAAAATTTCAAAAAAAAATATTTTTTTTTTCAATATTTCACTTTTTTTATACATCATCTCATGGTTTTCGACTAGAGCAGCAATTTCTTTCCAGAAAAGATTTTCATCCGAGCTACCATTTTGGAAATATAGAGCGTATTGTATAAAAAAGAAAAAATTAGAAAGCTCTTAACTCGGAAACGGTGCGTAATAGGGCCATGCTTTTCAGGACCTAAATGGTTTTTAAGGTCCAGGTCAACCCGATACTGCAATAAAATTTAGAAATTTCCGATAAAAAAAAAAAGTCCTCGCGCCATAGCGCCCCTAAGGCTACACTCCAACCAAAAATTAGAAGACATGTGACATCTACCAACCCACACTGAGCTTGTATGGTGGATTATGTAGGTTTTCTTCTAACAAAAAAATTTCAAGCAAGTAATCATGTTTCAGTTTTAGTACAAAAAAGTAGACAATATAGTCAAATAACAGATGTGGAAAATCCAAATGAATTAACCATATAAGTACAGAGGCCAGCACATCAAGCTACCCCAATCTGTCAAATTTCTTTGATAGATTTTCAACTTTACTGCAAAAGAATAAGGTTCATATTCAATTGGGAAAATTTGACAGATTGGGGTAGCTTCATGTGCTTTATCCTCTTAACCGCTATGAATATGAATGTCAATTCACCCTTATCAGGCCAGTTAATATAAAATAAAAAAAATAGATATGCCATAGGCTTCTACTCCGTTCGCCTATTTTTTTGAAGACGGTAAAAAAAGTCATCCAGTATACCTACTGAAGTATTAAGAATAGTCCTTCAGACCGAATTATTTTGGATCCCTCATTTCATATCAATGGTGTGGTTAAGGATAGTAGTAGGTATAAAATTTATGTTTTTATTATCAACTGAGCTCTGCTTAAACGTAGAGGAATAGTAAATATCAGGATTGACAAAAATATGCAAAGATAATACTTATAAAATATGAAAATCTCAAGATTTCAGATACAGCCCTTTCAATGACCGATTTCAGCGAATAATGCCCTATTTAGAACATTCTTGTTCAAAGTTGAAAAAAATTATAACTCGAAAACTACAAAAAATCGTAGAACATACATGGGGTTAATGGATAGGTATATATGGTACTCTGCTATCAGCTCGCACTGGCTTGAAACCTTAAAAGAAACACCCTGTACATTAAGATATCACTGCAAATTACCCAGGAGAAGATCCTCACTGAATCCTCAGTACTATCATAATTCATATGTTTGGAGATAATCTTTAAGTAAGTTTTTACTACATTTTGAATAAGAATAAATGTGTAACTTTTTATTTAGGAAATTAAGTGTACTGTTCGCACGGACGTAAAAAAAGCGCGCGTGGGCTGTGCGTCCCCCTAAGGAGCCCGCTGGTAGACTTAGCATAACGTTTTTCCAATGGAACGCCATAGAACTGCCTTTGCCAAACACCAATTCTATGTATCTAGCCTATAAGCCGTCGTTCGCACGGACGTAAAAATATGGCGGCGGAATTTTATCGCGCACTGGATTTTCAACACTCCGTGTTGAGCCGAGCTTCGAGAATCCAACCTAAAAACAACCGAGTGCATCCCAGCGCGACGAAAAACACACTGTTGGATTTTCTACTCACGGCGCTAAGCAGAGCGTTGAGTTGAAAATCCAGTGCGCGATAAAATCCCGCCGCGATATTTTTACGTCCGTGCGAACGTCGGCTTTTAGGCTAGGTACATAGAATTGTCGTTTGGCAAAGGCAGTTCCATAGGAAAAACATTATGCAGTCTAGCAGACGTCTCCTTAGGGGGACGCACAGACCACGCGCCACAAACCATCACGCGCCTGAAAGAGATGTCAGCAGAGATGGGGTCCGATAGGGCCGATGCCGCCGGGGTCGCGGGTTGTTCGAAAGAGATACCGTGGCCTTGGCACAGGCAACTGAAGGAACACGGGTGCGTTTTAGTCAGTAAAAGTCTGACACGCCTTCCAGCTCCGCCCAGAGCGGGAGTCATTTGATGACTTCCCATCCACAAAAAAAAAGGGGGGGACGCACAGAGTGTTTACGTAGCGTCGACAGGAGCACATAAAGTTGCCTAACTGTGAGAAACCTGCAAACAGCATAGAGATGAGATGCTATAAGATAAGAAACAATAATAAATGCAACTTTAATAAAAAAGATTCTCACATATGTAATTTGCTGGGAAAAAATTAAACAATGCAATCTAAATATATTGTTTTTTTTTTTTCTAAAAAATGATTTATATATTTACTTGTAGTTATAACCTGTTTAGTCAGTAATAAAATTTATAAGAAATACAATAGCTTAAAACCCTGCTCACACTGCGGCAAACCCCGGAGTTTTTTTCCACAGAAAGCATGTCATTTACGAAACTCATCAATAGAACATTTTTGTTTTGCAATCACTTACTCTATCTAATGACACTTGTTTCAACACTGGCTGGACGGTGGAGGTAGTGTAGGTATGCCAGATCCCATAGAAAAGTATTCGAACCTCTACCTCTCAAAATCTAACAAATCTATCTCTCAAAATGCAACAGCCCTCTCAAAGAGGGCTGGATAGCCCTATGAAAATAGGGCCTATGTAATAGTTCGCCAATTGATTACATTTTTCAAAAAAGCATAATTATATTTAACATTCTTAAAAATTTGGTCGCGTGTGAGCGAGACAGGTGACAAAATGCGACATTATATTAATATTATAAAAAAATGTAATGTAAAATATATTTACTTACATTAATTTAATAGTTTAACATAAACACATTATCTTAGGTAGGTAAGAGCTTTAATATAAACAGTTTGGGTTCGGGGCGAAGATCAAGTTTTGTAAATCTATCTAAAAATGTGCACAGCCACAGCCTAGTTGACGGTTGACATACGTCTCTCACTAGTCAACGACAAGGCTGTGCGTCATTTGTTTGGAAGCTTCTAGAAGCTTCGACTCGACCTTATTGGCCGAGCGGATTGTGGCGGGAGCGGTTAGAAAAGGATTCGCGTTATAATAGTTAATTATTCAAAAACACATTTCTATTGCGTTATCTAATAAACTCAGCTCAATAAGTATCTGTGTTTGAGACGAGTTAAATAAATGCCGCAATAAAATTGTGTGTTTTTAACTTTTTAATAATTACCTTATCGATTAATACACTCGGCGTCAAAAAAATCGCACCTCTGCGAAAATAATTTTCAAGCGTTTATAACCCTTAACACACGCATTTACCCCCACCAATATTGGTATCATTTGAAAGCCCATTAAATAAACTTAAAAAAACAATTCAATTAATTTTTAATTTTTATTGGATAAGTGCAAAAAACAATAAAGTTTACAAAACAATAAAAATCCTTAACTAAGCCTTAATTAAAAACAGATGAATAAACACAAAAAAAAATACAAAAAGTTTCTTAAAACTAACCTAAAACCTAGTGTTACCCCCACTTGCCCGGATGACGGCTTCCATACGCTCCCTCATGGATCTTACCAATTTTAGGAGCTCTTCTTGAGGGATACTGGCCCATTCCTCAATAACGGCCTCTTCGAGCTCCTGGAGAGTCGTGGGAGTGGGATCACGAGACCGAACCTTGCGTTTCAAATGGTCCCAAAGGTGCTCTATCGGGTTCAGGTCTGGACTTCTCGCTGGCCACTGCATGACAGAGATCCCAACCTCTTGAAGGTAGTCGCGCACAATTAATGCAGTGTGAGCGCGAGCGTTATCGAGCATTAATGTGAACCCCTCGCCAACAAAACCGGCATAGGGGACCACATGCTCTTCCAGGATCTGTGACGTACCGGTGAGCAGTCAGCGACCCTTGCCCGCGAGCACCTCCAGTCCGGGAGACGCTTACAAGGTCGGTTTTGCCGTCGGCCGACATGCCGCCCCAACACATACAGGAACCGCCCCCGTATTCCACCGTCTCCTGGATGCAGGGTTGGGCGAAATGTTCCCCCTGTCTTCTGTACACTCTTCTGCGTCTATCGTTGCAAAACAGGCACACTCTCGTTTCGTCTGAGATGAGAACAGCTCTCCATTGGTCAAGGGTCCAATTGACGTGGTCGCGAGCAAACTGCAAGCGGGCTCGCCGATGCTCTGCGGTCAATTTTGGACCCGTAGCAGCTCTGTGTGCCGCTATCTTCTTCTCCCTCAATCTTCGTCTAACCGTAGAAATGCTCACGGTTGTTCTGCGAGCGGCCTGGAGCTGCTGTTGCAACTCAACAGCATTAGAGAACCGATTTCTTAGGGATGTCGATACGATGAATCGGTCGTCTCTCTCCGAGGTGTAGCGACGTCTACCAGACCCATGCCTCCGGACAAGGCCATTGGTCTCCAGGAACCGCTGGTATACTCTTCGAACCGAAAAAACGGCTCAAGTTCAGTTGCCGAGCGACATCACACTGACGCATCCCTGTTTGCAGTAGTGCAATCACTTGAGCGGCTTCATCAGCAGTGGTATCCATCTTCAAGGTGGTTTTTTTTGTGAAAGTTCTTCTCGTGTGTCTTCTTCAACGGTTGCACAGCGAATGACCTCCATTGAACCTGTATTAACCCTTTTACACCCACTAATGGTAGCGCAAGTAGTGCCCCTTGTGAGGAGCAAAATTGGCATTTTTTTTTAAAGTCACATTTGTGGTATCAAGCTTTTTTTTTAATGAAATGAAATGTTTTTTTTTTATAAGTTTATTTAATGGGCTTTCAAATGCCATCACTATTGGTGGGGGTACATGCGCGTGTTAAGGGTTAATAACGCTTAAAAGTTATTTTCGCGGAGGTGCGATTTTTTTGACGCCGAGTGTATTATCTACTACGAGTAGCTGACCCGACAGACGTTGTCCTATCTTAGCTATGAATATTCTAATGTAAACGCGTGAAGTTAAAATAGTCGTCATGTTTTCTGAAATTTTCCAATTTTCTGCGAATTTTTCTTAATTTTTTCTTTCTAAGAACCTTCTGACAATAATAAACACAACAAAAAAAGAATTACCAAAATTGTTCCGTCCGTTCACGCGTGATGCGATGACCAAGGGAAATAGGGATTCATTTTTTTTTTTTTTATAGATTAGTTCGCCCATTGATTAGATTTTTCAAAAAAGCATCTTTTCATTTATCATTCTTAAAAATTTGGTCCCGTTGAGCGAGAGAGATGACAAAGTGCGACAGTTTTCTTAAAAGCGTCTTCATTATATTTCGATACTTGTCTGTGTTATCGTGATGCCGAGGAAGTCTACGATAATATGGTCACGTTAGAAAATATAAAACTGCCGTATCCAGTATCCCGTTTCCCGCGCGGTATTCGCCTCAGTTTGGCTAGAGCTTTAAATCACAAAAAAGTATTTGTTTCTGGACATGGACACGACACATTCAGTATTATTGTGTTTCTTGTTTGAATTGGGTCGTCCAATGGCCTGGCTCCATTTAGTCGGTGACTTCGCCCGCGTAGATTTCGGTACAAACTTTCATCGCCTAATTCAGGTAGGTAGAATTTTCTACAATCATAAAACACGTATTTGTAATATAAAGTTTAATTGATAAGTATGATGCGCAGTGGTAGCCCGTGAAATTCTTTTAACCATAAAAATCATCAATACCTACATCTCTAAGTTAGATTTCGTCAAACGAACTAAATCTAACGAATCTGCACGAAATCTAACTTAGAGAGGTGTATTGATGATTTTTATGGTTAAAATTATGTAAATACATGTTTTATTGCCGCGTATCACACTTTGATCAAGATACAACCTGAGTACCTGACACGGACCTGCAAATTGCAAAAAACCCAAAAAAAAAAATAATTTCGCGGGCTACACAGCGCAATCACCTTAATTAAAAAAATATTTGTTAATGAAATGCCCGACCCCAGCGTGATTTGACCAGACTTGATTACTCGAATGAACCCAAAGATTCACACTAGCCCCTGTTGCCTCATGTTACATGGTGCAACAGAGACCATTGTATATCAAGGAGAAACCCGGGGGGCGCGGTAATGGTAGGGAAGATGTGCCTTTAGGGCGAGCGCGCATTGCGGTGCGATTTTCTACCGCATAATCTGTGAAGTATGGAATGTGTTTGAAGTGCGCGCACTGCGGTCATGCGTTTTGTTACTGTAGGCCCCGCCCAGTGCGGCAGAACTAACGGAAACGCACCGCAGTGCGCGCTCGCTCTTAGGATATGGAAGGATTATAGAGCCGGACCAATGATATTATAAGTAAAAAGGTGTAGATAGGTTACTTAGACAACATTCGATATTCAGAATCGGCACACTAATGCACACATAAATAACTTAATATTGCAATAGCACACTAAATTACGTTTATACGTCAAATTTGGATGGCACGATTCAGTTATCGCGGGCGAAAAAGAGACAAATATAGTTTGCGACAGTGCGTCGTCTCGTGTACTAGAAACTATATAGAATAATAATCAGATATGACATTTTACGGCAAAACCGTGATTTTTGCCTAAAAATTTGATTCACTCATGAGTTCATGTAGTAAAAGTAATAAAGTAGGAAAATTCCATTGAAAGTAGGTCGTAAACAATTAATGTTTTGATTTGAATATAATAGTGTTACATACACTATATGTATGTATTTAATTTATCCTACCTCATCATAACAAAAATAAAAATTACATTTAAGTCTAAACAATGTGCCACCATTTATACCTACCTACTGTCAGGCTGACTTGTCTGTTCTTAGGCATAATTTTACTCTATGATCAGTAATGACGTCTATCTCTATTTGACGTCTATTCTTTTCTGACGCCATATTTTACGAATATAATGTTTGATTTTTTGAAAGTATTAAGATAAATAGTATACTAACGAATGATATGTGATTCCTTGAGTTTTAGAAATTTTTGTTGTATAATTTGTGCAATATCTCATAACATGCGACGGCATTTTCGGTGTTTTTGGGTCACTTTTAATGCACTCGGTACGTGAAGTGCATCCGTTGACGTCGGCGACGCGACACTGAGGTCCAGTTTGGTCACTTGTCTACATTTTAACGTGCCGCTTGCTGAGCCCTTATGGCCTATCTACACCTTTTTACTTATAATATCATTGAGCCGGACCAGATATACATCCAATTGTGGAGAGATGGGTGTTAAGCTACGTCACTTCTACTACGTATAAAATCTAGCTAGACGTGACGTCATGCCATATTTTAACTGAATGTATCGCCGTAATCTTTTGATTACGGAAAAAAAACAAAAATAAGTGTCCAATATTTTTTAATAATCTACAACTACATGAAGGACAAAAAAAAATTTAGTTGATCGGCCTTATTAATAATAAATAAATAAATAAATTTCCTTGGACATTTCACACAATGCCATCTAGTCCCAAGCTAA
The DNA here is from genome assembly GCA_905163495.3 of Cosmia trapezina. NCBI lineage: Eukaryota > Metazoa > Arthropoda > Insecta > Lepidoptera > Noctuidae > Cosmia > Cosmia trapezina. The sequence goes on from LR991049.1 coordinate 10,067,447, forward strand.
GCAACCTAATGCTTGTGTTATGGTAACGAGATGGCTGATAAACTACCTATATACATTTTTTTTTTGCAAATACATACATATTATAGATAGAAAAACACCCAGACTCGGAACAAATACTTGTAGGTCGTACAAATATTTGTTCCGTGCGGGAATCGAACTCCCGACATGCTGCGCAGCAGTCAATCGCTCAACCACTGCGCAGTAAGTATACATCAATAATGTTCTATACTAATTTTATTTTCAGAAAGAAATGTCTTGTCAAGTCCAAGTATCACATGGTATGCTGCAAGGAAAACAATGCCAGACGTTTTTCGGCAAGAAATACTATAGTTTTGAAGGAATACCGTACGCTAAGCCTCCAGTCGGCAGATTAAGATTTAGCGTGAGTAACCAATTCTAACATGCAAGCCAAATAAGAATAGTCCTGTCAAGACGCCATTTCGTTCCGCAATACTATGGCAATACTCGCGAACTTCATTACCAATGCGTACTAATTTGACAGTTATCGTGTGAAGTTGAAGCAAGCGCGATCCTATTCTTATTTGGCACGCAGAGTACAGGGTTATTTTAAATTGGCTAGCTAAACTCCGCAGATGCCATTTACACATTTTTTTTTTAAACTAATATTTTAAGTGACGGCTACACGGTAGATGAGTGATGATGGCTCGAAAAAAAACATCATCAAATTAATTTATTTTTATTTTATCATTTTTAGATATCGATATCCATCACGTCTGGCGGAGTTTCGCTAGTTAATTTAATTTAATCCTGTAGTTTCACGTGTCCCGGTCTGTCTGGGATCGAATCTTGCAAGTTAATTTTGACCCACTTCCCGGTTTCCGATTGGGCTGAAATTTTACATGCACATGTAAATCGGATGACAATGCAATATTATTATGACATGGAGCTGATCTGATGATGAAGCTGGAAGGCAGCCATGGAAACTGAGTAATAAAACGACGCAACTCTATCGAGTTTGGGCTCGTTTGATTCGTCTTGACAAGGACTCTGGTCCTAGATGATATAATATACAGACAGAAAAGATTGATTTAAAAAAACCGGCCAAGTGCGTGTCGGATCACGCGCAATGAAGGGTTCCTTAGTTGAAAAGAAACAAAAAACAACCAAAAATAAACAAAAATAAACTTGACATTGTAAATACCCAAAAAAAATTGTTTATGTGATAAAATTACAAATTACTTAACAATTTTCGGACTTTTTCCTTTACTTGTGCTGTGAGACCTTGCTTCTTGCCAAATTTCATTTATTTATTTATTTAATCTTTTCGAACAAAACACAGTACACAGGCGGACTTAATGCCTTAGGCATTCTCTACCAGTCAACCAAGGGTGGTGAAGAGATTGATGGCAGGTGCTCAGTAAGAGAAGAATAATTCATTATTCTAGGTCAACGGGAAGTACACTATAGGTTTTGATTTACTTGCAAGTATCAAACTATGTCGCTTATATGGCCGTATTTTTTTATTGACAATGCAATAGAAGCTTGATTATTTTAATATCTCCAAGGGACCATAGACTTACGGATTTGATATTAATTTCAACATCCCGCGTGGATGTTGAAATTAATATCCTTTAAATTCCTGAGAAAAATGGTCTTGACAGACAGACGGACAACGAAGGAAGTGATCCTATAAGGGTTCCGTTTTTCCTTTTTCGGTACGGAACCCTAAATTTTTTTAATAATTTTAATAATAAGTTATAGCTGTATTTAGTTTTTCTTTCAATGCATTACATACTAAGACCGAGGGCAAGATTTACAAATCGCTATTTTACTTTAGCAAGCGTTACTTACGAATGTGATCCTTATTCTTATGCAAGAAAAATTAATCTGCTTAGTCTTTTCCCAACTATGTTGGGGTCGGCTTCCAGTCTAACCGGATGCAGCTGAATACTAGTATTTTACAAGGAGCTACTGCCTATCTGATCTCCACAACCCATTTACTGGGTAATACGGTACCCGTTCCTAAGACTGGTTGTCAGACTTGTGGTTCTGATTACCAGTAACTTGGTATGTAAAGACGGTCACCACCACCACGGTTATTACTTAGCCACAAGACCCCACGAGTAAACTAATACAAGCCTCATTATTTTCAGGATCCAGAAGAACTAGATAGCTGGCAAGGCGTCCGTGACGCTACAAAGCCAGGAAACAAATGTTGCCAGCTCAATCCATACATATCTTCTACAGTGGAAGGTTCAGAAGATTGCCTCTATTTAAACGTTTATACTCCAAGACTGCCATGCGACGGAGTACAAAACTTACCAGTTATATTTTTCGTACATGGAGGACGATTTATTTTTGGTTACGGCGACTATTATAAACCTGATTACTTTCTTAATCATGACGTTGTCATAGTCACAATCAACTACAGATTGAATATACTAGGATTTTTATGCTTACACATACCAGAAGTGCCTGGAAACGCTGGTCTGAAAGACACAGTTTTCGCTTTGCGATGGGTTAAAAATAATATTTCAAATTTCAATGGGGATTATAATAATGTCACGGTTTTTGGTGAAAGCGCCGGCGCGGCCGCAGTTGCGTCCTATATGACATCTAAAATGGCGACTGGGCTGTTTCATAAAGTGATAGCACAGTCTGGAAATTCCATCGCAGATATTTTTATGGTTGAAGATGATCCTATAGCTAAAGCGAGGAAAGTGGCTAGGAATTTGGACCGAGACGACTTGATTGATGAAAGGGAACTGTTCGAATATTTTCTCGAAGTTCCAATACAAGAGCTTATGGTCGCTTTTAGCCTGGCAGAGATTGACCGACCTCCAATGGTTATCCAAGCATACTTGTTGCCAGTTGTCGAAAGACAATTCCCTGGTGTCGAACAATTTTTAGACCAGTACCCCCGAATTGATATACCTCTAAATAAATTCACCAGCGTCCCTGTTTTAACTGGCATGAATTCTCATGAAGGAGCACTGTTTTTGCATAAGGACGGCCAAGGAAACGTCGATTTTGAGGAAGACTTCCATTATTTCATACCACAGTATCTTCGCATACCAAGAGATGATCGTAGAGCAAGTGATATCGAATCGAAAATAAAAAGATTCTATTTTCGCGGTCAGCCAGTTGCGGAGAATACGAAATTGGAGTATGTGAATATGGTTTCTGATACTTTTTTCCAATTTCCGTTGATGTTATTCCCCGAGATTTTGTGTAAAAATAATAATAATAATGTGTTCTTCTATAAATTCAAGTATTATGGGAATTTGCATACTAGGATTATGATGAATTTGGGGCTTAGAGGGGCGAGCCACGGGGATATGATCCAGTACCAGTTTTATAGAGAGAATAAACATAAGAAAGCTTGTGCAACTGATATGAAAGTTATCAAGATGTTGGCGGAAGCTTGGTGCAGTTTTGCTACAACTGGGTGAGTTTAAAGTTAAATGTTTTTTTTTAAATTATTGTTTGGTCCAAGCTCAATGAGGAGCTCGTGGCTAAGTACCTAATAAAGCCGCACGGGTCGATCCATCAGGTTAATCTACGCTTGCCGGGTTGGTCCGTGGATGAGTGACCACTTACATACCGAGACTCCTCCGTGCCTCGGAAAGCACGTTAAGCCGTTAGTCGCGGCTGTCATTCGTGGATCTTTGACAGTCGTTACGGGTCGTCAGAAGCCCGAAAGTCTGACAACCAGTCTTACCAAGGGGTATCGTATTACCCTAGCTGTAACTGGGTTGTGATTTTGTGAACGTCGGATAGGCAGTAGCTCTATGTAAAATACTGGTATTCAGCTGCATCCGGTTAGACTGGAAGCCGACCCCAACATAGTTGGGAAAAGGCTAGGCAGATGATTCGTATGTGGGAATGCGAGATATAAGAATCATCAATACACCTCTCTAAGTTAGATTTGCCAGGGTTTGTTTAAACGACGGCAAATCTACATATTCGACTACCATTTTAATTCGGCAGCATTGTATTTCTCGGCACTACCTTACGGGCACAAAAATTCCTCGTTGTCCCTTGCAAGGACTACGTCATTCCACGGGTAATAAAAGCTTATTTTCTCTAATTTTAATTTCTTTTTCAGCCGACCAACATGGCAGGACCAAGAAACGGAATGGCTACCGTACACGAAGAGCGGTAAACATATGTTGATCATAGACGGAAATATAGAGTGCGTTAGAAACCCAGATTTAGATAGGCTCAAGTTCTGGCTAAGCGTTACGGGAGAAACTTCTAAATTATAATTAACGTATTTAGGTTAATTACTGTCGATATAAAGAGCATAAGTTAGTCCGCAACCATGGACTAAAGCGAAAAAAAAAATGTTGCTATCTTTTTCAAACAGTTTAAGTAAGAAAGAGACGGAATTATATTTTGGAGACGTCAAATACTAGGGAAATCTAATTTTGAAAATAGAAACTTAGGCTTAAACAAAACTAGTGAAAAAAATGGCATAAATTACTTAATTATGAAAAGAAAATACCTAGTAAAACCCTGTTTGTATGCGATGATTTGGTTCCAAAGATTTGTTTTAATATTGAGATTTGTTGCGTGAATGGTCAGTTCCAAAAGTTTCTGATGAAATGTAAACAAATGGATCAGAAAATGCAGGTTTAAGGATAATGCGCAGTGGTAGCCCGCGAAAATCAATTTTTTTTTGGGTTTGTTGCAATTTGCAGGTCCGTGTGACTTAGAAGTCAGATTTCGTGCAGAATCGTTAGATTTCATTCGTTTGACGAATCTGCACGAAATCTAACTTAGAGAGATGTATTGATGATTTTTATGATTAAAATAATGTAAATACATACTTATGTTTTAATGCCGCGTATTACATTTTGATCAAGATACAACCTGACACGGACCTGCAAATTGCAAAAAACCCAAAAAGCAAATGGATCAGAAAATGCAGATTTAAGGATAATGCTCGGTGGTAGCCCGCGAAATTAATTTTTTTTTTGTGTTTGTTGCAATTTGCAGGTCCGTGACAGTGTCTAAGTCTGACAGACTCTAAGTCAGATTTCGTGCAGAATCGTTAGATTTCATTCGTTTGACGAATCTGCACGAAATCTAACATAAAGAGATGTATTGATGATTTTTATGGTTAAAATTATGTAAATACATACTTATGTTTTAATGCCGCGTATCACATTTCGATCAAGATACAACCTGACACGGACCTGCAAATTGCAAAAAACCCAAAAAAAAAAAAATTGAATTTCGCGGGCTACACAGCGCAATCACCTTATGTGGATACCAATTTGTAGTGACATTTACAAATTAAGTGATTATTTGGATACTTAAGGTAGATAGATACTTGAGCATAGGGTTACCATATCTCAGGATTTGTCCTGAGATCTCAGGATTTTTAGGCTCTTCTCAGGATTCCGGCCGGATTTTGGAAATCTCATGAAATCTCAGGATTTTTAGAATTTTCAATAACATAGAGTAGATTTTTCAGATCTTTAAAATAAATAATAATCTTTATTATACTAATTTCAAAATCAACTTTGGTCATGTGAATTGCACAAATAAAATCATCATTTAAAATCTATGAAACCTATTCTAATCATCAGTTTTATCATATTTACTTTGGGATGATACCTTATTATGTAAACTTTTATCTTTTAACATTGTTTTATAAAATGCTTCGCACGTTAAACTCTTCAAATGATAGGTACTGTGTTAAAAGTACCTAAAGCTCGGACTCAAGTTGTTGTGTTAGTCGGTTTCTTTCATTTGACCATTGATAAAAAATTAGGTTGTAATAGCAAATAGGTATTGACAAATACGCATTGTCTCTGGTAATCTTGAAATACCGATGGTCTTGAAAATGGTTGCCCACAATGTAGGTATGTAGTAATAACATCAAAAAATTACGTTTGCGAGAGAATTCACAAAATTCTAGGAAATCTCAGGATTTTTCAATGGAAATGAGGCTTTTTCTCCGGACTTTTAATTTTCTTTCTGGTAACCCTACTTGCGCAGTAGTAGCCTGCGAAATTCAAATTTTATTCAGTTATTATTTGAATCGGATTTTATTAAAAATTTCATGGGATTTTTTTTTGCGCTAACTAATTCTTTATCTAAATTAAAAGTAGCCTAACCTACTTCTTATAACATCAGCTATCTGCCAGTGAAAGTACCGTCAAAATCGGTCCAGCCGTTTCGGAGATTAGCCGGAACAAATAGACAGACAGACACAAAATTAAAAAAACTTTTTTTTTGTTATTTATATACCATAATATGTGTATACTTACTTACTTTCATATGAATTTAGTAAAAAGCTGTTATTTTGACAATACAAACGGACACTTCGGACTTACGGACTTTATTAATTTATATAGATACGTACCTACGTTGTTACACGTCCAAGGACAAACTGACTTCTACTTACTGATCATATTTTAACCTTGTTTAGGATTTTACCATGATATCTTACCAGAAGGCCATTCTTCGTACCTAAAAACGTTCAAATTCAAGTCGCAATCCCATGCCAGCGACAATCAAATGTCAAAAATGTCGGTAATAAATATTATGGGAATTTTTGACAGATTGAGATTACGAACGTTGTTAAAAATACGGGAATTGTCCTTCACATTTTTACTAATTATATTTTTATCTGTGATAGTACGCACGGCTACAGATCAAGTTACAATTTCCAGTATAAGCTGATCTCGCATTGTATAGGATTTCCTTACAATGAGAGGTCAGTGTAAACTGGAAATGTATAGCTTGATGTGTAGCCTTGATTGTGTACCAAATAATTTAACAATACTATATTTTATAATCACGCATAATTTACTGGTACCTGGTATATTTCCTAAGAATGAATAATTATGTTTTATTTTATGACAAACTTTTTACGGAATAATGTAAGAAATACTAGCATTCCTAGTTGCTATTTAAAAAAAAAACATGCAATTAAAAAGGCTAAGGGAAGGCGTGAGTTTATGTATGTGTACAAGCAAATATCAAGAAGTTTATGTATGTGTACAAGCAAATATCAACAAGTTTATGTATGTGTACAAGCAAATATCAACAAGTTTATGTAACGAAATATCCTCACCGGGAGCATTCGCCTGTTCTATGCGGGCCAACTAACTGTCAAATTATCGTGGGATGTCGCTACGCCCCGCAAGCGGCGTGGCGTGCGGCTCCAGGAGCCCCCCGACCGCGGAAGCTTTACGGTGACCCGTAAATACGGGCCCCTCGTTGTGGTCAGCTCACTGGCGGTGGCTGGTTGGACTTGCTGCATTAACACGCCCATGGAGATGGTGTCTGTCTTTGTGTCCGTGAGCTCGCTACGGCATATGCATACTACCGCTTTCTTCACCGTGTTTCGGCGGTCAACTACTACCGGGTGGAACCCGCACCTACATGCGTGAAGCCCAGCAGATAGCGACCAGCGACAGAAACACGGACTCTGCGTTCCCACGGATGGGGTGAGTGGCCCCTGTCCGTCCCATTTTCAGAGCTAGCCGAGCCAAGGGCGGAGGAGGGGGACCGTGTCATGAGTGTGAGGGTGGCATTGTACTGTGTTACGCCACCCGGTGTCTATGCGAATACGCGCACGCCCGCGCTGCGTATTCGCGTGTGTACTTTGTGCCTGTATAGAGGTGCATGTCTGGGGTTTGCCACGTGATAGATACGCCTAAATTATCCTAGCACGCACCACGTGACAGCTAATGTATTTGTGGTGAAGGTGTTGGTGTCACAAGTGAGCCGCGTGTAGCCAGGAGCGGCTCACTCGGAAGGTCAATCCGGTACGGTGATTGGGTCATCGTCCGCAAGCAGGTCGCGGGGACTGTCAAATTAGTACTGCCGATAGCTGTCAAATTAGTACGCTTTGGTAATGAAGTTCGCGAGTATTGCGGAACAAAATGGCGTCTTGACAGTACTATTCTTATTTGGCTCGCATAGTAACGTAACAATCCATGATTCAATCAAGTGGACTTCGCAGGCCATCAAGTGCTACCTACGTAGTGTAGACGTAGAGAGATAATTTAACATAGCTGGATTAAATAGGTAGAAGTAACACGTTTACACGTCTAAGGGGCCGCCTCCACGAGCGAGAGAATCGCGGCGATAGTCACGCTCCCTAGAGTATATATATTCTGTGGTCACGCTGTGCCTACAAATTATCGGCGCGATGATATCGCCGTGTGGAAATTGATTCATAGAGTTTCTATTGAATTTGGTGGCACGACGAGATTATCGCCGCGATTTTCACGCTCGTGGAGGTGGCCCCTAGTGTATAGATAAAGGTTATATACATTATATGAAAATGCTCCCGGGAAGGGAGCCCCTTGTATCTACTTTAAAAATATACCTATGAATTAATGAATGAAATGCATCGACCCCAGCGTTTGGCCAGACTCAATTGCTCACACCAAAAATTCACACTAGCCCCTGTTGCCTCATGTTACATGGTGCTACAGAGACCATTGCATGTCAAGGAGTAAACCGGGGGGCGCGGTAATGTTAGGGAAGACGTGCCTTTAGGATATGGAAGGAATATTAGAGCCGTACCGGATATACATCCTGCCTTAGTACTTTAAAAATACTCAGGTATTTAATTAAATTTTTAGAGTACAGCACAGCAAGTCAAGTTACCAAAAACTATCAAATTTTCTCATTCGATTTTCAACTTAACTGTCAACATTTTAAGGTTTAAAAACATTTGGAGAAATTTGACAGTTTTGGTATAACCCATAGTTATAAGAAATAAGGAGATGTGCCCAGTATGTTAAATGTATCGGAACCATGTGTCTTCACTTTGTCACTTTCATGATTTTAAAGACAACTACGGTAAAATACTTGTACTTACTTAAGGAAAGTGATTCCATGATTTACATGGCTTCGGTTTTTACAAGAAACCACTGAACAACACGGCTTGTCACGGTCGCAGTCGAAAGCGTACTAGTTCGCGGAGACGGAATTTGTACTGTGAACGGCTCATACTGAGCATGGCGCGCGGACACAGATTCGCCCGCTTGCCACTTCTCCTGTTTTTGATATTTCTATGGTATAACCTAATGTGCTTTTGTCTGTACATAAACTCACGCCTTCGTGGTAGGCAGAAACTACAGCCGGTCTATTCTGTAAAAATCTCAACGTGAAAACTTAGGTCGAGAGAGCCCGTTGTGAGTTGTCATTCCACCTGTGGGGCTAAAACGGCCACTTTGGCAGAATCATAATAGGATAATATTATGAATAATATTTTAAATCGTAAAACGGTCTCAAACTGACAATGTATTATGAATTATCAGTTTGTGACCGTTTTACGATTTCAAATATTATTCATAATATTATCCTATTATGATTCTGCCAAAGTGGCCGTTTTAGCCCCCCTAATGCTAGGGATTGACACTACAGCCGGTCGATTCTGTAAAAATCTCACCGTGAAAACTTAGGTGAAGTGAGTTGGTTTTTGCTAAGAATTGACACTATTGACAGCTCACTCCACGCTCACTTCACCTAAGTTTTCACAGTGAGATGGTTACAGAATCGCACTGCTGAAGTACTGACAGCTCACTTCACCTAAGTTTTTACGGTGATATTTGTCCAGAATAGCACTGCAGAACGCCACCTGATATTTCTAAGGTATTACTTTACTACCATAAATTATGTTTCCATTATTTTTATTACAAGTTACTTACCTATATAACATTATATTATTTTTGTAATAATCCTCAAGTATTTGCTAATTTATGAACAAAATTGTTGTGGTGATTTGGAATTTTTATAATAAAATGTTAAAAGAAAAATTGTTTTGTTGTATTTATTAAAATCAGCTACTTCAGTGTATGGCGATAAATTATTTAAAAAAACTTTTTAACAAAAAAAAAACCGACTTTTAAAAATCATTACAAAGTGAAAAATAACTTTGATTTCGGAAGTCGGTGTCTTTCGTTTTTTATTTACTTTCTTTTTTTTGCCACCGACTTCCGAAATCAAAGTTATTTTTCACTTTGTAATGATTTTTGGAAGTCGAAGAGAAGTCGAGAAGGTTTTTTTTTTGTTAAAAAGTTTTTATTTCTCGCTTTTTAGTGGGTCTGTTTATAATGTGTATAAGTTACAATAGTCTAATGTCAATTGCTCATCACATGTTACAAAATATTGCTTTTCCCGATGCTGGGACGTTAATTGTTGAGGAGTTCTGCTGGTAAGAACCAGGAGAACTCCTCAACAACCACTCACCACACGCATTGTGTGACGAGCGGAAATTGCTTAGCAACCATATTAAAGTAATCGAATCGCAACCCGTGAAATATTTATCATCGAGTAGTTCCGATGGCCATCTGTGGTCTTCATCATCAGTTCCACTTCACCAAGTGGTGCTTTCCGAGAGCAAATGCGCGAGCTACTATAAAAAATACCCAAATCGCTATAGGTGTGCCTATAATATTTGAAGAGTTCCTTCGATTTCTCCAGGATTCCATCATCAGAACTGGATTTTGACAAAAATGGGACCATTTGGGAAGTATACCCTTTCCAACTAAAAAATAATATTTCAAATCGGTTGGCAAGCGACGCGACGGAGTTATGCGCGAACAAAAATACATCCGAATTGAGAACCTCCTCCTTTTTTAGAAGTCGGTTAAAAAACAGGCCAAGTGCGTGCCGGACCACGCACAATGACGGGTTCCGTAGGTAGTTGAAAAGAATTTACCCAATATCAAACTTAACATTGAAATCCCAAAAATATTTTTTTTATGTGATAAAATTACAAATTAACAATTTTCGGACGTTTTTCTTTATTTGTGCTGTGAGACCTTGCTTCTTGCCAAATTTCATGATTCTAGGTCAACGGAATGTACCCTATAAGTTTTGATTTACTTGCGAGTATCAAAATATGTCACATAAATGGTCGTATTTTTTTAATGCGTTGAGATAGAAGCTTGATATTTTTAGAACTCCCAAGGGACCATAGACCTGCGTATTTCATATTAATTTCAACTTGATACCTCCACGCATTCCTGAGAAAAAGCGTCAGACTGACAGACAGACGGACAACTAAGTGAGGGTTCAGTTTTTCCTTCAGAGGTACGGAACCCTAAAAAGAAGTAAAAATAAAACCAATGAATAATTATATAACATATTTTATTTACGCATAATAATTATACAAAAATATAATTCTAATCTACTTATTCATTATAATTAAAATGGAAATGATAAAGACTAATAATTATATTGGCACATAATATCTACACTATAGATATAGAATACAATTTTGGAAACAAATAATTACTTATCATATGGATATATAATTCCAAGGCCTGGTGATTGTGAATTGGCTTGAATTCCCAGGCATAGGCCTGGGAATGCAAGCCAATTTGGAAAAATGTTGAAAATCATCAAAAACATCTTCGACTTAATCAACAAACCAAACATAATAAATACTAAAAATTGACTAAATTAGTAATTAGGTATAACATTTACTTTAGAAATAATTTCACATACCTAAGAACATACAAAACCGCAATAGTATGAGAGCTAAGTATAGCGCACGATTTAATGTTTATTCGACCTTTTTGAAGCATTTTAAAACCTAAATTCGTAAGTAATATGATAAATGCGAAAGTGAGTTTGTTTGTTACGCTTTCACGCTAAAACGGCTGAACGGTTTTGGATGAAATTTATCACATGGGTAGAGCATGACCTGGATTAGGACAGGATACTTTTATCCCGGTTGTACGTTCCCGTGGGATAATTTCCGACAGAAGATAATATTCTTGCAGGAATAAAATATTATCACGCCTTTATTCCTCGAAGGAGTAGGCAGTGTGTGTAGTTACGCCCATGCAATAATGGACGAGCCTACAAATTCAGAATCCCAGACTGATACTGAGAAATTCATAACGGAAAAGCTTAATATCATTACCCAAACCTGGGAATCGAACTAAAAAATCATACAAAATCGAGAAAATATTAAATCGTTTGCCTAAGCACTCAAAGTTCGAAAATTAAGCCTCCGATATCCTTGCAAATATAGGTAAATTACAAGATGCGAAATTTCGACATAAATAAAATAAATTATCAATGGTGGAAGACTGACTTGCAACGTTTGTTAGTAATGTATCGAGTTTTTGTAACGCGTTACAATAGTCAGTGCAACGAGCCGAGCCACTTGATGCGAGCATCGCAAGCGCATGTTTACCGCCGTCGGCGTCGCCTAAACCACTGAACCGATCATCCTAAAATTTTGCATATACGTTGTCAGGTGTACAGAAACGGACATCCCGAAAAAGTACTGTTCCCGAGGAAAACAACAATAACGTTCTATAACATTAATTTTAGAAATAATTTCACATACCTAACTAAGTACTGTGGGCTGCATCAATGGAGTACCCCAGTTGTATTAAAATTGTAATACAACTGGAGTAGAGTACCCAATTGATGCAGCCCACTGTACATACAAAACATACATTCCCGAGGAAAACAACAATAACGTTCTTATTATAATAGATGGCGCCACGTGGCTTTCGAATCATGATTGAATTATTATTATTACAAGCAGAGTACAAACCCGTATTGATTGTCCAATTCTAAATTAACGCGAACGAAGCCGCGGGCAAAAGCTAGTTCTGAATAAAAATGGAGCACGCTTGAGTCAAGTGCTCGTCACGAGGGTTCACCGCGTCTTGTGTATCGCCGTTTTGTAACCAAGCCCGCTTCAAATATTACACACAAATGTTCCAAGTCACTCTCCGGCTTTATGTCATAGGTACACACAGCAGCAGGTCAAGTTACTACAAACTGTCAAATTTCATTTGAACTTAACCATCAACATTTTAAGGTTAAAAATCATTTGGAGAAATTTGACAGTTGGTCAACCTGATGTGCTGTTGTCTGTACATTTCGAAAGGCCATCATGAATAAAATTAGTGTTTTTTTCTGGGAATATCAACAATACAATATTTTAAGATAAATACAAGATATTATACAACCATCAAGGAAGACAATGATATTCGATTTTTAAAGAGGAATCTTTGATACTTCTACTCTCATTTTAAAACCGTTTTTTTCTTTCGACCGTCATCTGCCTTCTTCCAACTATGTTAGGTTCGGCTTCCAGTCTAACCGGATGCAGCTGAATACCAGTATTTTACATGGAACTCTGACGTCCACAACCCAGTTACTGGGTAACACGATATTGTCAGACTTTCGGGCTTCTGACGACCCATAACGTCAAAGCCTTTGGTTTTATCTGATGAGAATAGACTTATAGAGATCCTTTTTGAGTAGGATTGTGATTAATATATCTTGAGCTCTTAAAGCCTTAATCATATGCCCAGCAGTGGGCTTCGATAGTATGATTCTGATTATTGGACAGCCAAATGGCGAAATCTTTGCCTACACCAATAAGGATCATAATTAAGATAAAAATACTAATACGAAGTATGAAACAATTTTAAACATGAATCAATGAATTAAAAATCTGATTTTCATATACAAATTGAATGATTACTGAAATATTCTTAAATTTAAAGATGGAATGTAAATAAATACTGTAAAATTAGAAACTAGTTTAGTGACTAATATCTACAGACTAAGTTTTGATGTGATTTTAATTTTTGGAGTGAATGATTTTGTTCGAGGTCTTAAATGTAGCCGTGGCCTAAAGTTGTAAAAACCTTTTAAATTTTAAGTCTTTTAAAAATAAATACTAGCGTTTTCAGTCTTCAAAAATGTGGATGTGGAATTGTAATTGTTTTACAAAAGAATACAGATTTTTTGTGAACATTTTTTTAAACAAATACAGGTTTTATAACTAGTATTAGTTATAGGAACTACATCGGTGTAGGTAATTAACTAAAGGCAAACAAATAATTTTTTTTAAATTTAGGGTTTTTATAAATTACATTTTCTTGTTTAAAAATACGGTATAACCAAATTAAATTTATTTTAAATTTTTACGCTAAAGTTTCCTTTTGTATGTTAAACTTTATCATTTATTCTTAAAATAATCTTCGTAGTTGTTTCTGCTCTGCTTGAGCACAATTTTTTAGTTAAATTTATAATAATAATAATTATAATGTTTTGTAATATGTCATTATTAAAGAGTCCAAAAAGATAGGTACAACGTATTATAACGTTGCTAAATTGAAGAGTACAGCTGTGTCGTCTAGCATGACAACTGAAGTGACAGGTATTACTTTTATTCGGTTAACCACGTCGTTAAGAGGCTACCGAGCGCGCAGTGGCGCCCTCATCGTTTGTTTGGTTATTTCTTTTATTTTAGAATGAAAATGCAGAAAATAAGCACGTTAAGTTGTGATCCACAAGACTATACGTTATTATTATTACAAATAGTAGTTTTACATTGTTAAGTTTTATTACAATCGTTAAAACGGAGCTTAGTGGCCACTAAGCTCCGTTTTAACGATTGTGCTTATTTTCTGCATTTTCATTCTAAAATAAAAGAAATAACCAAACAAACGATGAGGGCGCCACTGCGCGCTCGGTAGCCTCTTAACCTTTAGTTAACTACCTAACCCGATAGAGTATAGTTATAAAATCATAGTTAAAATGGAATGTAAATAAATTCAGTCTTTTTTAAAATCAAAAATAAAAAATTTATTAAAAAATGAGGCCCCAACTCAAGGCCACATCCTACACAAAGAACCAACTTTTCAAATACCATAAACTAATAAACTCAGCGATTTTCTCATCCACTCCAAATTCAAAAAAAATCAAAGCATCATGAGCCACGGACAAGAGACCTGCACCCTAATCGCGTAAAGGTCGATTTAGAGTTTAGACCAAACGAGCGAATGCTCATTCTATCCCCACTCTACCAAATTCTTTTTGTGTAAACAGGGATAGAGCACTCCTTCGTTGGTCTCTCCCTAATTAATTGTCAAGAATATCGACAAAAGAATGCTCTAGTTCTTGTTCTGAGGTCCTACTCCCTAAGTTCGTCCGTCCGTCTGTTCATCCGTCCGTCTGACATAACGATCCATCAAAACAAGTGTAAAAGTTACATTTTTCGGACGGTCAAAAACACATCGGGGTAGGGACAACTGTCAAATCGTGTTGTCATTCATACTTCGTTCGGGCGCCGAACCAATCATCTGTCCGTAGGTGATATGGAGTAGGAAACGCCCGTAACGAAGGCCGAAACTACGGACTTCGTGCTTAGGGAGTAGACCACCAGTTCAGTGAGTATGGGCGAAAATATACATGTAAGCTGACACAAATATATGCTGACATGCCATTGTGATATTGACCAATCAGTATCCTAATTGCATAACACGCTATCAATCGGAATCGGTTTCATATGTAGTTCAACAGTTTTTCCGAACATATGAAGCAATGGATTAGCAATTTGCTTCAAAAAGATTCAGATTTTGATCGATAGTGTGTGCTGAAGTTGTACAGATGCAGGTCAAGCCACCCGAAATTGTAAAATTTTCACAATCAACCTTGAACCTAATGCTTTAGCGATAAAGATGAAAATCTATTAATGAAATTTGACTGATTGTAGTAGCTTGATGTGTTGGCGTCTGTACACACTGCATGCCAACTACTTCCATAGTTTTGTAACAGCTACAGTCATATGTATTTTCGCCCTTAGTCAGTGACTTCGTGACTTATTAAACAACCAGATGAACAGCCGATCTATTCTGTAAAAATTATGTGAAGTCAGCTGTCATTCCTGTTGTTGCTAGGTATTGATATTGACACTTTTGACAGCTCACTTCACATTAGTTTTCAAGGTAATATTTTCACAGAATACACTGGCTGGAAGCCAATTCTCATACCTAAAAACGTTCAAATTCATGTCGCAATATCATGCCAGCGACAAGCAAATGTCAAAAATGTAGGTAAACGCTATACATTTTTTGACAGATTGAGACTGAGATGAGATTGCGAGCGTTGTTAGAAATACGGGAATTGCCGCTCTGATCTCTTATCCGTAGACCATTATAACATGACTGACTTACTTCTTCTTACCTCCAAGCGACTCGAAGAAATTCACAAACTTATTGACTCCAATGTTTTTGGGAAGATCATCCTCAGGTGGATCATTCGCCCTTATAACGTCTTTCGGAGCTCCATTGGCACGGTTCACCATTTTTATTTCATTTGATGGCCGCGCATGAAGTGACGCTGGTTTCCGATCACCATTCAAAGCCTTCACCGGCACTAACTCCTCAATTTTCGCCGGTTCTGGCAATTCATTAATTTCAACTACGTTATCGACTTCGTGCCTCTCCGGGATGACTTCGTTGTTCTCCGGGACGACTTCGTTTGACTCCGTGATGACTACGTTGTTTTCCGTGATGACTTCGTGATTCTCCGGTTCGACTTCGTTATTGCCCGTAATGACTTCGTGGGATTCGGAAATGACTTCGTTGTTTTCCGTGATGATTTCACTTGATTCCGAGATGAAGGTGTGGTGGGATTCGGTTACTTCGCTTGAATGAGAGAAAACGCTGACGCTTTCAGTGAATGTCTCTACAATTTTCGGTTCAGAAGATTTGATTGTAGTTTCTACGATATTAGTCCTTGGGTGTTCCCAGCTACGGTAGTATTTGCTGTACAGGTCGTCCCAGAATTCCATCTTTTCTTTGTCTGGGTTTGTTCCTATGGACAGTTCTTGGCCCAGGTTTAGGTAGTAGAGGTTGTCCTTGGTTACTGGCAACCAGGTTACGGTTAGGTAGTGGTTCTCGTCGGGTGTCGGGTTTCTGTAATTGAGAAAAGTGTTGGTTGAGAATTTGTAATCCATTAGTGTCAAAAATAAAAAGAAAAGTAGTCTAGCCTCGTTTCGTTTATAAAGTACTAGCTTTTGCCCGTGGCTTCGCCCGCGTGAAGGTCGCAAATAATACCACGGAAACGTATTATCGTAACGCGCACGTAGTAACGCTCCCAGTCGGCAAAATTTTTTCCGACATCTTTAACAATCATCGTCATATTTCAGACAATTTACAAAAAACCTTATTTAATTATACACCTAAACCTTCCTCATGAATCTCTCCGTAGATTGGTGAAAACCGTATGAAAATCCGTTCATTAGTTTTTGAGATCATCGCGAATGCGTACAGGCAGACAGACGCGACGGGGGACTTTTTATAAAATGTACTGATGAGACATAGGCCATAAAATAAAATTATAAGCAGAGGTCTACATATAAGGAGGAAAACTGTGGTCAATCGCAAAGCACTCCCCCACCCCATCCTGACTGTTTTTAAGAGACCATGGCAGTTGCAAATGCATACAAAAATGCATAATAATAATAAATATTCGCCAATAAGCCTGATAATCGCCAATAAGCCTGATATCGCCAGTAAGATAACCCGTAACAACTGTCAAAGATCCACGAATGACAGCCAGGACCAACGGCTTAGCGTGCTTTCCCAGGCACCGAGGGGTCTTGGTATGTAAGGATGTCCACCCATCCACGGACCAACTGCGGCAAGTGTATCTAGCCTAACCTGATCGATCAAACCGTGCGGCTGTTATTACTTAGCCACAAAGCCCCTCTGCGTGTACTATGATTATCACAAAAATATTAAATATCCTATCGAAATGTGAAGAAGATCGCGGGAAGACTTGGATGAGGCTCTTACAGATTAGGGAAGCATGGCACATAAGAGGGAAGGCCTATAGCAATGGGTTGCAAAGGCTGTCAATGACGACGCTGATTGAAGTGTGATAGTACAAAGTATTAAAAATTCAACTCACCCACTCTTCGCGAAGTTAGTCCACAGCCTTAACATCCTCTCCCTCATCTTAATATCCAGAGTCGTCGGCTCAACATCCTTCTGCAAATCATTCTTGAACAGATACCCCAACTCATCCATATGCATAGCTTTCTTCAAACCAAAACTGTTCAATATTTTGCTTGACACGTTCAGCTCCCCAACGTAATCAAATTTATAGTAGTAAATAGGTTTCTTGGACACGTTGACCAGGTATTGCACGTATCTATGAGTATCTACGTTGATTATACGATCTGAAAGTAGTTCGAAGTACTCTTGAAGACTTTCGACTCCTGTGTGACTACCCTTAAAGTATAACTTCTTGATCTGTTCAGCAATTGCTAAAGATACTTCCGAATTCCTCTCAATGTTTAATTCTTCTGGGATGAAAGCTTGCAAGTCATCTGTTTTTCTTTCTAATGCGAACTCTGTGGAGGTTGATCCAATCATGACTGGAGTATCTGCTACTCTTCCCGATGTCAGCAAGTCAATGAAAGATTCTGTGATAACTGCCTCGACTCCTGGGAACTCCTTTTCAACGACGACCCCAAAATTGTGCAGCACATCAGGGAATGATTCCACTGGGCTTAGCTTCTCATCAGCCTCGACTATGTCTCTTGCTGATGTAGCGTTTAGGAAGTCCAAAATCTCTTCCGGGTCATCTGATTCACATCCTAAGATCTTAGCAAGGCTTCTGGCGGTTTCTATGGGATTTTTCTGGACAGACCAATGCGCTAGGCCAGTACCTGACTGTATTATAGCCCTGTTGATTAAGTTCTTTGACAACGGACTAGCTGTGAGGACAGAAACTGCCGCACCACCAGCAGACTCTCCAAAAATAGTAATGTTTCCGCTGTTACCTCCGAAATTGTGGATGTTATTTTTAACCCACCTTATAGCTTGCACCATGTCTTTCAAACCAGCGTTACCTGGAACTTCAGGGGTGTTTAAACTCAAGAATCCAAGAGCTCCGCACCTATAGTTGAAAGTAACTACAACCACATCTTTCTCTACCAAGTAATCTGCGCCAAAGAAGTTAGAATTGCCTGATCCGAACTTGAAACCTCCTCCGTGGATGAAGATCATTACTGGGAGGAATTCGCCGTCGATATTGGGAGTGTAAACATTCAGGAACAGGCAGTTCTCATCTCCGGTGTATTGTTTGTTGCTGAGAAGATCGATTTGGGCAGATACGCTGCCTTCCGCAGACGCGTCGCGGATACTGTCCCATGGTTCTGGGGGCTGAGGTGCCTGAAATTGGGAGAAGAAGCATATTAATTCTGGTATTTGTAACCACGAGTCCAACAGGGTAAGAATTTGAGATTACAGTTTCATAAGAGACTTGGTCGACCCAATAATGAGAGGCTTTGCAGCAGCGACCAAATTGAAAAACCATAATTGATTTATGCTTTCTGGAACGGAGCCTCTTGCTTAACTCTTGATTAAGTTATTTTAAGCATCAGAACCGTTGGTTCAAATGAGGGCCTTGTTTTTAGTCGTTGCAGTATTTTGTTCCGTTTAAGATTTTGCACATATTTTAGGCACTAAGGGAGCGTTCATTAATTACGTGAGGTGATTTTGGCGATTTTTGACACCCCCACCGCCCTTGGTGAGTTGTCGTGAGATTTGGCTCGACCGCCTCAACCCCCCCAACCCGATTTTTTTTTAAATGCGTATTTTTACTGGAAATACGTTAATTTGTACTTAATTGCGTTGGATTTATTAATTTGCTTAGGTAATTATTTTGTATAATACTTGTTTCATGCGAAAAAAATTACGTCATATTTGACGAAGACTCTCGCCCAAGTGAGATTGGGCAAGATTCGGCGCGACCCCCTAAACGCCGCATAAGATGTTTACATAATAGTGATGGGTGACTTGAAAATCAGCAATAACAACTGCTTCAGGAAGAATTTTACTAGGTACCTGATTTCTATCACCTTACATTTTTTCTTTACCATTTCAGTTACATAATCATTTACTCAATGACGTATTTGTAAGATGCTGCGTCTCTTATCGTGTTTACTCATAGATAGTTAAAAGATACAGATATAAGTTATCACTGTGTAGCAACTGAATAATATTTGTTCACCTGCAATGTCGAATCATGATTTCTAAGGTGGAATAGTTTATTCCCGTTAACCGTACCTATCTCTGTTCGTTTTTTTTTGCTGGGGACACGGCCTACGGGGTCAGCGTATACAAAACTTTTTTTTTGCGTCTAAAAGAATGATTATTGTTTGAACGGGTTTGGAAAAAAAAATTACATACGCATTTTTAGAATAATTTTGTATTTGGAGTATTGAATTTGATTTTAAATCTCGCGGCTCGCCTTTTGGTATAATCTTATCTCGTAAAATCGGTCATTTATCCCTGAATCTCTGTAATATCTTGAACTCATGCTAACTTAAACTTAAAACCCAGCATGGCTAATCATTAACATTAGGTATACTATGTTAGAGTCAGCGCAGGCAGTCGGCAGAGCAGCAATGATCGAGTTTGTTCTTTGCAGTCAAATTTTGAGTGGAAATAACCTGCAAGCAAAGCAAGCTTGCTCGAACACAAGCCACAGAGCAGAGAATCATCTCTTGCACGCTATTTTGTCCTCTATGTCAGTTGTTATTTAGTTCAAAATCAATTCTTAATAAAAATTGCTCGAGTATTTGACTCCTCATCATCTGTCTAGCATTTTCAACTATGTTGGGCTTCCAGTCTAACCGGATGCAGCTGAATACGTATGTAGAGGCCAGATAGGCAGACGGTCCTTGTAAAGTACTGTTACAAGGACCGTCTGCCTATCTGGCCTCTACAACCCGGTTACTGGGTAATTCGATATCCCTTGTTAAGACGGCTGGTTGTCAGACTTTGAAAGATGACAGCCGGACCAACGGCTTTACGTGCTCTCTGAGGCACGGAGGGGTCTTGGTATGTAAAGATGGTCACACATCCACAGACCAACCGCGGCAAACGTAGCATAACCTGATCGGTCGACCCGTGCGCCTGTTATTACTTAGCCACCCCAGTCTGCGCAAATGTTTTGGCTCTGACCACCGCCAGATCGTGGATTATTGCTTGCCTTGATCTTCTTGGAGACATCACCTCCGGTCGGAAGGAGCTGAAGTACTGAATAAAGTGACCCAGGAATATTATAATATAACAGAATGGTGTAAATTACAATTAAGGAACCCTTACCTTGAACCTCAAAGATCCTAGGGGCGGTTTAGCATAAGGGATGCCCTGGAAGCTGTAGAAGGCCTTCCCTGAAGGACTGTTGACCACTCTCCCTTGAAGCTGGCCTTGCTCCACACTCACTACCGGTGCGTCTGACATCCTGCCCCCTCTGTGGACAAATGAGGTAACGTTTAATATTTCATCAAAAATTTTCTCGACGAGCTGCAATAACCTCATCTGACTGACTCATCAACGCCCAGCCCGAACCCTTGAACCTAGAAAGCTGAAATTTTGCACAGAGGTTCCCTTTATAATGTAGACAAGGAATAAGGAAGGCTTTCCCGGTAGCACCGGTATCCCGTGGGATATTTTCCGACATCCACGCGGGCGAAGCAGCGCGGGAAGTACAATAATTGAAAGATCATATCAGAGAGTTTGCTAACTTAACAAAATAATACAAATCTAAATCAATGAAGCCGTTTTTGAGATTATCGCGCAAATCAAACAGATATGTAGATAACGAAATTATGATATAAATCGCCATGATAAAATCAATATTATCTAATTAATTTTGAATATTGTTAATTTGTAGATTGGAAACAATGAAGCTTGTATTGTAAGTATGCAAAAGGTATAAAGCAGAGATGCAGCTTAACAGAATAACAGTGATATTCACAAAAGTTAATTTTATACAGAGTGTAATTTTAATCGTCTTTATCTTCTTAAGGGGTCAAAGTACTCATCATTATGAAATCGCGAAAAAAAAAATCACTTAAGTAGGTACATCAAACTCGTCAAAATGTTCCCTACATTTTGACGAGTTTGATGTACCTACTTAAGTGATTTTTTTTTCGAGATTTGAGGTTTGGTCCCATAGTAAAAGTTGTTCATAATTATGAGTACAATGACCCCTTAAGAGGATAAATACGATTAAAATTACACCCTGTATACTTCTTTTTACAGGTTGTCCTGTGAACAGTTAATCTTTCGATTAAAATATTTCACATTATTATTATATCTAAAAGATAAGCAAAAATAGTACACACAATTCATCAAGATACGCAGTATCGGACACGTCTTATTTAAATGAGTAATTGAGTATAAATTGCTGATCCCGAACAGACACAGCAGGGCGCTTCGGCAACAGGACCAAGGGCAGCCAGATACACCGTCTCGCGTCTGGTCAAAGGATCAAGGGATGATCCTCGGGCGGGTATCTGGCTGTAAGCCATGCATCAGGTTCGTCAACGGGCGCTGTCAGTACAGACTGGTCATCTCTGCCACGGCTTATTTTTAACCGACTTCTAAAAGAGGAGGAGGTTCTCAATTCGGATGTTTGTATTTTTTTTTTTATGTTTGTTCGCTCATATCTCCGTCGCTTGCCAACCGATTTGAAAAATTATTTTTTTGTTGGAAAGGGTATACTTCCCAAATGGTCCCATTTTTGTCAAAATCCAGTTCTGATGATGGGATCCTGGAGAAATCGAAGGAACTCTTCAAATATTATAGGCACACCTACAGCGATTGGGGTATTTTTTATAGTAGCTCGTGCATTTGCTCTCGGAAAGCACGACTTGGTGAAGTGGAACTGATGATGAAGACCACAGATGGCTACCGGAACTACTCAATGATAAGTATTTCACGGGTTGCGATTCGATTACTTTAATATGGTTGCTAAGCAATTTCCGCTCGTCACACAATGCGTGTGGTGAGTGGTTGATGAGGAGTTCTCCTGGTTCTTACCAGCAGAACTCCTCAACAATTAACGTCCCAGCATCAGGAAAAGCAATATTTTGTAACATGTGATGAGCAATTGACATTAGACTATTGTAACTTATACAAATTAGAAACAGACCCACTAAAAAGTGAGAAATAAAAACTTTTTAACAAAAAAAAAACCGACTTCCAAAAATCACTACAAAGTGAAAAATAACTTTGATTTCGGAAGTCGGTGGCAAAAAAAAAGAAAGTAAATAAAAAACGAAAGACACCGACTTCCGAAATCAAAGTTATTTTTCACTTTGTAGTGATTTTTGGAAGTCGGTTTTTTTTTTTTGTTACAAAGTTTTTTTAATATAATTTTTGAAACCCTTTTGAACGGCTTAATTTAAGCCGATCAAAAAAAAAGGGTTTCACTTCGATTCTTTTAAAAACGAAACATCATAACCTGCATAACATTCTGACTCGGAGCAATGTAATGTGATCTCTCGATGATGGGCATACGTTGCAATTGCAAATGGCTAATATGGTAACCCGAACAAAACCCTTATTTTATATAAGTTATCTTAATGTAGGGGTAATCCTTTTACTGGGTTTTAAATAAAGAACCCATTCAATGTGTTATCCAAATTGACGGGAGAACCCTCTGACTGGGTCTCAAACCTAAAACCCATTCAAGGAGTTACACATCATAAACGGCTTACCCCTTCGAAAGACTTAACTCCTAACCGGGTTGTACGGACCCTGAGTGCCGGTGCTCCTACTAGCTCCCCACTTTGGATGCTACGATGGCAAATACGCGACTTTGTAAGCCCCTCGCTGAGGAAAGCTGTGTGGCTTGTATCCTAACTTACTCTTTACATAGACTAGACTAGGGATCAGGGGGCCTACTCCCTAAGTCCGTCCGTCTTTCCGTCCGTCCGTTCATCCGTCCGT
Source organism: Cosmia trapezina (assembly GCA_905163495.3). NCBI lineage: Eukaryota > Metazoa > Arthropoda > Insecta > Lepidoptera > Noctuidae > Cosmia > Cosmia trapezina. The sequence goes on from LR991049.1 coordinate 10,090,966, forward strand.
CTGACATTACGATCCATCAAAACAAGTGTAAAAGTTAAATTTTTCGGACAAGCAAAAACACACCGGGAGTAGGGACAACTGGCAAATCATGTTGTCATTCATACTTCGTTCGGGCGCCGAACCAATCATCCATCCGTAGATGATACGGAATAAGAAACGCCCGTAACGAAGGCCGAAACTACGGGCTTCGTGCTTAGGGAGTAGGCCCCCAGGTGGTTACACTGTCTTGGGAGAACTTTTTCGATGCTACGTAGATCGTCAACATAGTCAATAGCACACTTACCCCATTCAACACTATACCATCGACAAGTCATATTCATATCATTCCTACCAGTACCGATACGCTTTTATCAAAAATCAATCTGTTCCCAACTATGTTTGGGGTCGGCTTCCAATCTAACCGGATGCAGCTGAATACCAGTATTTTACATGGAGCGACTGCCTGTCTGACCTCCACAACCCAGATACTGGGTAATACGATACCCCTTGGTAAGACTGGTTGTCAGACTTTCGGGCTTCTGACGACCCGTAACGACTGTCATAGATCCACGAATGACAGCCGGGACCAACGGCTTAACGTGCTTTCCGAGGCACGGAGGAATCTCGGTATCTAAAGATGGTCACCCATCCACTGACCAACCCCGGCAAGCGTAGCTTAACCTGACGGATCGACCCGTGCGGCTGTTAAGTATTACTTAGCCACGAGCTCCTCTACCGATACACTTTTATCATGTCATGAATATTTTAACACAAAACTAACTCACTTACCGAATTCCACAGATAATTTTCGGAGTTATCCCACAGTACCACTTCAGGCAAATGTAGCAGATATACTAAGGTTTTATCACCTAGATAATGATATCGTATCGTATGGAATAGTATTTCGTAATAGTATTATAGTATTGTAAGGGATTATGATGAATGATCAGATTTTTTTAAATGAAATTATCCTGCACATCTATCTAAATAAACTAATATTCTACAGAGAAAAGATTTGATTTTTTGTATGTTTGTTTGTTACGCTTTCATGGTTAGAAAGCTAAGGACTAATTTGACCCAAAGTCGGATATCTTTTATGCGTGGAATAAAATTTTCAACTGACAGTCTTTGTATGGAGAAACTGTCAAAATTTATTCAATGCAATTCAATTTATTCATTAACAATTTACATTCAATTCAATTTATTCATTAAAAAATTAACAATACCTACACACATCAAAAACAGTAATATTATTCAATGTCAACTCACTAAAATGAAGAATAGAAAAACATTTAATTTATTCGAAGGTTAAGACTCATACTGGATATAAAAGTTGGGTTGAATTCGCCTTAACCGATTTTGATGAAATTTGGTCAGGGGATACTTTGAACCCTGGGGAAGGACATAGGCTACTTTTTATCGACATACCACTTGTTGTTTTGGGCGACATTGATATTTTTATAGGTTGTCCTCTATTCACGTGGACTTTAGTTTATTCTGTCTATGGCACAGGGGTTTACCGTGGTAGAGTTTTGTTCAGCGCAAGTTTGAAAGCCGTCACAAAATCGGTACGTCATGAAATCATGAGGTTTGAGGTCAATTTTAATCTTATGGAGTGTTATTGCTGATTCTAATAATTATAATTCTGTAAAGCTATGTTAGTTACTGGCGCGAATCATATTTAAATCAACATACAACCCGACACTGACCTGCAAATTGCAAAAACGTAAGAAAATTTGAATTTCGCGGGCTACCTTATCGCATCATTACTCGTACTCGAGTGTAAACTCAACTTGAATGTTTTAGACTCTAGAAAAACTTCTTAATCGTAGACCGGAATCTGAAATCTGTCCGATAAATACTGATAAGATCGCCTCAAGAAGTCAAGATAGATGACCTAGTCGTCGGGGCGTGCTAAGAGAACATGACTAACATATCTATGGAGACAGGATTTTTAAATCTTACCGTAGTTCGGTTTTAATTCAGAAAATAAGATATACCTTATTTAAGGATCTGGTGGATAGCCAATCACTTTTACTATAAAACGATTAGATTTACTTTGCTGGATCGAAAAAAAACCCAGTTGGGTCTTTTCGTAATGTTTAACTGTATAATAGCTACAAAACAGACGTTTGTTTCTTATTTTTTCTATTAATGAAAAGGTAGTAAGATTGTTTAGCACAATTCGCTGAGTTTGTCGTGATAAAATGATTAAAATAACTACTGAGTATGTTTAATTACCTACCAAATGCGCGAGGCAACCACTCGCGAGCCTACTTCAGTTCAGTACGCGGCTTGAGTGCCAGGATCATAGGCCCTTAAGATCTGAACTGATGGTTACTGAAAATGCACTCGACAATGATGTCCTTGAAAACTCAAACGTAGGTAGCTATCGAAAAACAGACTCAGGACTGTGCTGTACGTATTTGTGGCGTTCTGGGGAAAGCATTTCTAAATCTCACCTTATACGCGTTCGAAAACTGCTCAGTAGCTCTCTAGAAGTCGAATTCAATCTGTATCTTCTCGGCAGATTAATTGTTTCCTCTTTCAATTTCCACTCATAAATATTCACATTTCTTGTAACATCTTCATTAAAAGTGTCCAGAAAACCTGACCAACTGTCGTTGTGTTCGTATTTCCGAACGAAATTGGCGATTTTTTTGTTTACTGGTTTTTGTCCGAGTGCGAGAAGTTTCGATTCTCTTGCTAAAAGGTATCGTAAGGCTGTTCTTTTGAGTATTATCAGTTCTTCTAAGGTTTTTGCCATAAACTTAGAACACTAAAAAATGTTAAATAAAACAAAAGATAGTAGAATTCCGTTAACACCACTTTCTTTTTCGAATTTCAATCACGTCATAATTCAAAATAAGAACTTCGAAACTCAAAAATCACGGGAACACCTTTCGAATGACAATAGAATCACTTTTTTTTTTAACGACACTGCTTCTAGACAAAGGCAACACGACATACAGCCAGCGACACAACTGCGTGGAAATTTCAAGACCAATTATCAGTGACATGACGTGATGGATAGTGCAAATTAGTTTTGAGGCTCCCACTGAATGGTTTTACATAATAGATAAATAGGTAGCTGTAATATATACGAGAACGTAGTAAATAACGTTATGTAAACTTTGCTAGAGGTGATGGGAATGTAATTCTAGATAAGTATTGATTTTTGATGTGGGAAGTAATTAAATCTCGATTTTTTGATAACCGTTTTAGAATAGAACTAACTCTATTTTTTCTGTAGGTAACGTAGGATTCATAAAACGAAAGTCTCCTCTTTTATCTGAACTTCTGAACGGAAATTCTCATGGATATGTCGCAGTAAAATGGTTGTAGCCGTGATATAGTTATATCCCTAGGTATATAGCTATCTACCGGGGTATAGTTATATGAAAACTTCGGCAGTGCCCTAATTTTGCTACTGCGACCAATTTCGACGTAGCACTCGCCGTCCGCTGATGCGACACCACTCGCTTCGCTCGGCGCGCTCATAGTTGGTCACACACAGTTCTAACCTAAGCTATTCAGTCGGAGTGCCCTAATATTTATGGTCCTAGTAAGACAGTTATGAATCGTTTTCATATAACTTTATCCCGGTATATAGCTATATCCCTAGGGATATAACTATATCACGATAGATATACCCTTCATCTGGGGGATGTCGGACTCCTACCAACTAAAACCCCATGATTTGTTCTATTGACAGTAACCCTGGAAAGACCAGAAAAGCCTTGAGTACAAAAATGTGGTGCTTTTCCATAAACAATAGGACACTTGACAATATAATATCCTGCGTGCCCTATACTTGGATGCTACAGGATCTGATGCTACTGATGACGCTATTATAAGTTTTGGACTGACATTATATTCAGGGTTACTGGTAAAACACCAGCAACCCTTTAAGAGGTCATTGTACTCATCATTATGAACAACTTTTACTATGGAAAAAAATCAGCTGGTCCCTACATTTTGACGAGTTTGATGTAGATAACTGTACTGAACAGCTGATTTTTTTTCGAGATTTCAGGTTTGGTCCCATATTAAAAGTTGTTCATAATGATGAGTACAATGAGTTAAGGGGTTGCGGGTGTTTTACCAATAACCCTGTATATTGCTATCGACACGTGCAGGATGTTTTTCATTACTTTTGCAAAGAAAATGCATCATGAATTTTTCAATGACATAATTCACATAATCCGCCTTGGAATGCTCACCGCATGGATTATTAAACTTACTTATCAGAGCTCAGTACAGTGATGTAAAACAAGCTGTAGGTACAGTTGTATACTTGAAGGTCGAGTATACGACTATAGACGACAACCTCAAGCTATCCATTTCCGAACTAAAATTATAAATGCAAAAGCGATTTTTTTTGTTTGTTACGCATTCACGCTAAAACGGCTGAATGGATTTGGATGAAATTCGGCACATGTGTAGACCATGACCTGGAGAAGGACATAGGCTATTTTTTTTATCCTGGATTGCAGACGAAGTCACGGGTAACAGCTAGTAATCCATAATTTTGTGCGAGGTCCGCTTACACTGGAGGTGTATTACTTGATGTTGTCAATATCCTGACTGGTCGTTTAGCACTGTTTAGGAGTACAAATTATGCGTATAATGCAATGTAGGTTTAGAATACGCAATTTGAATGTTTGATGAGTTCGATCGCCTTTTAAAGAGGCGATTTTTTTTAATGTTATTTCGGGCTTCCTGTAATTTAGATATGCCTGTAGCAGCGAAAGCCGGAAAATAAGCAGGAACAGCAGAGTTTTTATTTAGCTTGTTTTTAGCGGTGCAATTAATAAAAAATAAGAGGGAAGCGTCAAGGTAGCTCGTGAAATTCAAACAATTTGCAAGTCCGTATTAGGTTTTGTAAGTATGATTCGCGACCGTAACATAGGTACCTTACATACTTATTACGGTCGCGAATAGCGAACATATTTTGATCAACGTACAACCTAATATTGACATGCAAATTGCAAAAAAACGGCCAAGTGCGTGTCGGAGCACGCACAATGGGTTCCGTAGTTGAAAAGAATTTAGGTATCCCAAAAAACAAACATTTTTTTATGTGATAAAATTACAAATTAACAATTTTTGGACTTTTTCCCTGAGCTGTAAGACCTTGCTTCTTGCCAAATTTCATGATTCTAGGTCAACGGGAAGTAGGGACCATAAGTTTTGATTTACTTGCGAGTATCTTATTTTGATGTTACTTATCGCTTAAATTATGGCCATTTTTTTTACTGCTTTTACTTAGAAGCTTGATTTTTTTTAGAGCTCCAAGGGACATTAGACCTACATATTTTATATTAATTTCAACTTGATACCTCCAAGCGTTTCTGATAAAAAGGGTCTTGACAGACAGACAAGACGGACAACGAAGTGATCCTATAATAAGGGTTCCGTTTTTCCTTTTGAAGTGCGAAACCCTAAAAATGTAAGAAAATTTTAATTTCGCGAGCTAACCCTGGAGCAGTTTTAATTATTTTTCAGGTAGTATTCAACCGTACCAACCCAGTTGTGGGAACGTTACAGGCTGATTGAATATATTATTCAATTTAAATATAGAAAAGCGTGCACAATCAATAGCTTTATAGGTATTAAACACGATGGGTGTCCATCCATCCATCATCAAATCATCATCATCATTCATCTATTCTCTCCATCTTGCGTTCGAGTGACGCATGCGCTTAACGCAAGCAAAAATGCAAAAGTGTTACCCTCATTAGTTTAGTTTTAGTACATTGTAATGCGGTTATAAGTTTTCAAATGTTAAGTTTAGTACTTAATTTTAGTTAGTACACCAATTAGGTCACTCGTAATTACAGAAACAATTAAAAAGCCGTTGTCTAGTGTCTGGCCGATATACAAGGTGTAATTTAAATAAGTGACAACCTCTTAAGGGGTCATTGTACTCAATCATTATGAACCACTTTTACTACGGAATCAAAACTGAAATCGCGAAAAAAAAATACATTCTGACGAGTTAAAAAAAAAAGTAAAAGTTGTTCATAATGATGAGTACAATGACCCCTTAAGAGGTTGTCACTTATTTAAATTATACCTTGTATGTATACGTTTCTGATTTTTCAATAGTCAGTTAACTTTCGTCTGAGGAATAAATATTGCGGTTTGACAGCTTTTGCAGCGAAATTATGTCAAACCGCCTTATTGATTCTTTAGATACAAGATGCATACTTAATTGACGATTGAAAAATCGGCCCCATAATAATTTTAGTAAGTTAGTACACCAATTAGTTTAAGTCACAATAGCTGTTAGTACATCAATTAGTTTTAGTCCATTGATATTTTAAAAACTAATATAAGTCAATGTTTTAGTCACAATCGTTAGTTTAGTCTGTAGCTAAACGTAACTCACCGGAGATCATCTAAAAAGTCGTTGACTGCTGTTATCATTGTTGTTGAAGCTGGAAAGACAGAGACAAACATATTTAACTACTTTCTACTTCTCATTAATTTCTACAGCTAGGCATCTTTATGTAAGTAAACAAGGATCTTTTGGCGCGTGGGCTACATCGGAATAATGCCGCCATATTGGTTTTGAGTACAATTTCGCGAAACATTTTCTCAAACAACGCCCACCTGTGAATGTCATTCAAGCGCCTAAAGATTCTTGTGGCACTTTAGTATCTAGTATCTACGGGTATATACACATTTATTAAGTACTTAAATACTAAAATAATATTAGGGATGATGACTACATTTTTTTTGTCCGTCATGCAGATTATTAAAAAAATTTGGACACGTATTTTTCTTTTTATACAAAGTTAAAATTTGGCATGACGTCACTCCTTGCTTGATTTTATACGTGTTCACTTCGTCCCCCAACTTTAACGCGTTACTTAATATAATACATACTTAAGTATTTTTTTATTAATGTGTTAAAGCAAAAAATACGTGTCCAATATTTTTTTTATTATCCGACTGATGGTGATGACTGATGACGGACTAAATTGAATTTCTTTTTTTTACCCAGGCATCATCCCATATTGCACTACTTAGTAAAATGTTATTTAACGATATTGAGGGTTGAATAAAATTAAAATGGGTTGAAAAAGGCTAAAACAAGAACTTTTTTGACCCGATTCACCCCTGCGTGAATCGGGTCAAAAAAAAGTTCTTGTTGGCAGCAACGTATGCAACGATAAATAAAATCCATTCAAACTTTTGTTCCGATTCACCCACGCAACCATATTTTCCCCATTTTACTGCAATTAAGAAAATAGCCATAATTTTATAATTAAGTAAGTTGTTCCATCCAGATTCATTACTTGAATCCTCCTCTAGAATTCAGGACTAAATCAAATTCGGCACTACGTCAGAAAAGGTTAACATACTACCCTCCTACATTTGGAAGTGACGATAGCACTGTAAGAGGTGTCTAGAGGTGCACTTAGTGACGTAATAGACTAGGATGACATCACACTGCGACTAACATCCATACTAATATTATAAATTCGAAAGTAACTCTGTCTGTCTGTCTGTCTGTCTATCTGTCTGTCTGTCTGTCTGTCTGTCTGTCTGTCTGTCTGTCTGTCTGTCTGTTACCTTTTCACGCCTAAACCACTGAACGGATTTCGACAAAATTTGGCAAGGCTATAGATGGTATCCTGGGGACGGACATAGGCTACTTTTTTTTTTCAAAAATAATCCTACGGGGGGTGATATAGGGGATGAAAGTTTGTATGGGAAACTCAGTATTTCTTAAGTTAGGGATGTAAAAATTAAATAGTATGCTTTTGATAGGAAATAAAGAAATATGCGGTTCAGCGTTTTTGAAAAATCATCCCCTAAGGGGGTAAAATAGGGGTTGATTTTAAAATTTACAAAACTGCATGGATTTCGACAAAATTTGGCAAGGCTTTATAAAGCATCCAGGGGAAGGCCATAGGATACTATTTTTTTCAAAAATAATACTACAGGGGGTGATATAGGGGATGAAAGTTTGTAAGGGAAACCCAGTATTTCTTAAGTTAGGGATAACAAATTTATGCTATTGGTAGGAAATAAAGAAATATGCGGTTCAGCGTTTTTGAAAAATCATCCCCTAAGGGGGTAAAATAGGGGTTGATTTTAAAATTTACAAAACTGCACGGATTTCGATAAAATTTGGCAAGGCTTTATATAGCATCCTGGGGAAGGACACAGGCTACTTTTGGTCTTAAAAAATAATCCTACAGGGGGTGATATAGGGGATGAAAGTTTGTATGGGAAACTCAGTATTTCTTAAGTTAGGGATGTGAAAATTAAAATTTATGCTTCTGATAGGAAATAAAGAAATATGCGGTTCAGCGTTTTTGAAAAATCATCCCCTAAGGGGGTAAAATTGGGGTTGATTTTAAAATTTACAAAACTGCACGGATTTCGACAAAATTTGGCAAGGCTTTATATAGCATCCTGGGAAAGGACATAGGATACTTTCAAAAACAATACTACAGGGTGTGATATAGGGGATGAAAATTTGTAAGGAAACCCAGTATTTCTTAAGTTAGGGATAAAAAAATTATGATATTGGTAGGAAATTAAGAAATATGCGATTCAGCATTTTTGAAAAATCATCCCCTAAGGGGTAAAATAGGGGTTGATTTTAAAATTTACAAAACTGCACGGATTTCGATAAAATTTGGCAAGGCTTTATATAACATCCTGGGGAAGGACACAGGCTACTTTTTGTCTTAAAAAATAATCTTACAGTGGGTGATATAGGGGATGAAAGTTTGTATGGGAAACTCAGTATTTCTTAAGTTAGGCATGTGAAAATTAAAATGTATGCTTTTGATAGGAAATAAAGAAATATGCGGTTCAGCGTTTTTGAAAAATCATCCCCTAAGTGGTTAAAATAGGGGTTGATTTTAAAATTTACAAAACTGCAAGGATTTCGACAAAATTTGGCAAGGCTTTATATAGCATCCTGGGAAAGGACATAGGATACTTTCAAAAACAAGTACAGGGGGTGATAGGGGGATGAAAGTTTGTAAGAAAACCCAGTATTTCTTAAGTTAGGGATAAAAAATTTTTGCTATTGGTAGGAAATTAAGAAATATGCGATTCAGCATTTTTGAAAAATCATCCCCTAAGGGGTAAAATAGGGGTTGATTTTAAAATTTACAAAACTGCACGGATTTCGATAAAATTTGGCAAGGCTTTATATAACATCCTGGGGAAGGACACAGGCTACTTTTGGTCTTAAAAAATAATCCTACAGGGGGTGATATAGGGGATGAAAGTTTGTATGGGAAACTCAGTATTTCTTAAGTTAGGGATGTGAAAATTAAAATGTATGCTTCTGATAGGAAATAAAGAAATATGCGGTTCAGCGTTTTTGAAAAATCATATCCTAAGGGGGTAAAATTGGGGTTGATTTTAAAATTTACAAAACTGCACGTATTTCGACAAAATTTGGCAAGGCTTTATATAGCATCCTGGGAAAGGACATAGAATACTTTCAAAAACAATACTACAGGGTGTGATATAAGGGATGAAAGTTTGTAAGAAACCCAGTATTTCTTAAGTTAGGGATAAAAAATTTTTGCTATTGGTAGGAAATTAAGAAATATGCGATTCAGCATTTTTGAAAAATCATCCCCTAAGGGGTAAAATAGGGGTTGATTTTAAAATTTACAAAACTGCACGGATTTCGATAAAATTTGGCAAGGCTTTATATAACATCCTGGGGAAGGACACAGGCTACTTTTGGTCTTAAAAAATAATCCTACAGGGGGTGATATAGGGGATGAAAGTTTGTATGGGAAACTCAGTATTTCTTTATGCTTCTGATAGGAAATAAAGAAATATGCGGTTCAGCGTTTTTGAAAAATCATATCCTAAGGGGGTAAAATTGGGGTTGATTTTAAAATTTACAAAACTGCACGTATTTCGACAAAATTTGGCAAGGCTTTATATAGCATCCTGGGAAAGGACATAGAATACTTTCAAAAACAATACTACAGGGTGTGATATAAGGGATGAAAGTTTGTAAGAAACCCAGTATTTCTTAAGTTAGGGATAAAAAATTTATGCTATTGGTAGGAAATTAAGAAATATGCGATTCAGCATTTTTGAAAAATCATCCCCTAAGGGGTAAAATAGGGGTTGATTTTAAAATTTACAAAACTGCACGGATTTCGATAAAATTTGGCAAGGCTTTATATAACATCCTGGGGAAGGACATAGGATACTATTTTTTTCAAAAATAATACTACGGGGGGGTGACATAGGGGATGAAAGTTTGTAAGGGAAACCCAGTATTTCATAAGTTAGGGATAACAAATTTATGCTATTGGTATGAAGTTAAGAAATATGCGGGTCAGCGTTTTTTAAAAATCACCCCTAAGTGGGTAAAATAGGGATTGATTTTAAAATTTACAAAACTGCTCGGATTTCGATAAAATTTGGCAAGGCTGTAGATAGCATCCTGGGAAAGGACATGGGCTACTTTTTATCTTAAAACATTATCCTACAAGGGGTGATAAAAGGGATGAAAGTTTGTATGGGAAACCCAGCATTTCTTAAGTTAGGGATATGCCCTATGTTTTCCACATGAACGTTCCCATGGGATATTTTCCGACATCCACGCGGGCGAAGCCGCGGGCAAAAGCTAGTAGATATATAAAACCTAGTTCTGCTAACAGAGTATAGACGTCTGGCGCCAACTGAAGGCAGGTGCAAAAACTGTTAATAACTTTATCTACACCCATGCTATAAATCAAACTCAAACTCAAACTCAAACTCAAACTCAAACTCAAAGCATTTATTTCAATTAAACCAATTACAGGCACTTTTGAATTGTCAAAGAGTCGGTCAGTAGGTAAGTCAGAAAGTTGAAGCTAGTTGCCCATTCCAAAACGTAGATCTATGGAGAAGAACGGGCAAGAAACTCCACGGACACTCTTTTAAATCAAAATATGGTTACAAAATATTGGTTACATCATTCATGTTGAAATTATACATGTGAGAACGATGAACGTTAAAAGCGTCCGTATTAAAAAAATAAAAAAAAAACAATTCAAAAATTAAAATTAAAATAAGCCGTGGCAGCTAAGGTATGACCAGCCTCCACCAACAGCGCCCGTTGACGAACCTGACGTATGGATTCGTTAAATGATCCAACCACACGCGCCACCATCAGCGAGGCATTAGAGTGAGCATGACACACTCTCAGCCGCCAGGGCACATCCAAGTCAAATAAAGACGTACCCAGTAAATGGTAGCTTTAGAGTAGGTACATAGTACTCACACATGTGCTAAGCAATTATACAATACAATGGTGATTGAGTCTACACAATGCAAAGCTATTCTTACAATCTTCAGCAGTTCCAACAGTATGTTCAAATGTTAATTAATTAGTTGAGGTTGTGGAGCAGGACCAGCATGGAGCCAAGCATTTTTATCATTTATGTAATCCCCCAACGTATAATATGCCTGCCTGCATAGTGTGCGTTTTATACAAGTTTTAAATTTCGTCTCATTTAGTTGTAGTATGTGTGGAGGTATTTTATTGTAACATTTTAAACAGTACCCCATGAACGATGAGTCTACTTTAGCCAGCCTGAAACCTGGTTGAGCTAATAGGTCCTTATTTCTAGTATTATAATTATGCCTTTCACCTCTTTTATTAAAAAGATGTAAATTTTTTCTTACGTACATGATGTTTTCGTAGATATATTGACAAGGTACCGTCATGATGTTAATATCCTTAAACAGTTCCCTTAGAGAATCGCTCTATAAAAGTTTCTGAAACAGTTAGCTTAATGCCAACATTAAAACAGCCAGTGTCATAGTAACCATAATATCATCCAAACGGGTGTTATAAGGTCGTACTGAATTTCATAATGCAACTCGTTTTCAAAAAAAGACATTGTAATGCACGTGCGTTTCACTACAACAGGGCCGTAATTTTAAAAAAACCGGTCAAGAGCGAGTCGGACTCGCGCACCGAGGGTTCCGTTCCAATTTCTGAAAAAGTGTGCTAAATGATAAATGATAAATGATTTATTTTCTGTAAGTAGGTTTGTACAAACACTTTTACACGTCAAACATATTTTTTTTTAAACTAGATGAGTTCGACGTTTCCTATCTGACTACTCTGAGAAGAAACGCCGAAACAAACTCAGAGGTCACAGTCTCTTTTAAAGTCCAGACATAATCTTGGTCAGATCATGTGAAGACCATGTAGATTGCAGTCTGAAATGGTCTTTTGATGAAAGAACCACACAGATTGAGTGGACCTGTCCAGTCAGTGCACGCATTTGTCAGTAATCGTGCAGCTCAACTCAAAACTTAAGGAGCTTAACGATTCGACGAACAATACCAAAGAAAAGACATTTGGGTAGGCCGCATAAATTACTCAAACTGTCAGACTATAACTAAAACTGAGAAAAGGATAAAATAAATAAAAAACAATGATCCACGTAGTCTTCACATTCACAATAATTAAAAATAGTATAAGTAATACTTTACAAAGTAAATATTCATGTCATTGTATAGAATATGTAAAAAGGTATTTAAATCAACATTAATAGTGTAAATTTATTGGAGCAGCTCAATCCCAAGCCTTTTTGTCCTCAATATAGTCTTTGACAGTATAAAAGGCTTTCTGACAAAGTTTCCGCTTTATACAATTTTTGAATTTATTAAGGCTTAGTTCTTGAATGTGGCTAGGTAGTTTATTATAAAAACGTATACATTGGCAACTAAACGAACCACTTATTTTCTTAAGCCTGGTTGTAGGAACAACAAATTTGTGTTTGTTTCTAGTATTAACATTATGGACGTCACTGTATTTTTTAAACAAATTGATATTTTTATGAGCATACAAAAGATTTTCATAGATATACTGAGAAGGCACAGTCATTATATTAATTTCTTTAAATTTATCTCTGAGGGAGTGTCTGGGACTTAATTTGTAAATTGAACGAATAGCCCTTTTTTGTAAAACAAAAATTGTCTGAATATCGGCGGCATTTCCCCACAACAGAATACCGTACGACATCACACTATGAAAATAACTAAAGTAAACTAAACGGGCTGTCTCTAAACAAGTTAAATCACGAATTTTCCTAACGGCGTATGCTGCAGCGCTAAGCTTTTTCGACAATTTATCTATATGGGGGCCCCATTGAAGTTTGGCATCCAAAGTTATGCCCAAGAACACTGTGGTATCTTCGGGAATCAACTCTTCACCCTTTATGAGAACACTAGTTTTTACTTGTCTAACATGAGGTATAGTGAACTTAATACACTTAGTTTTTTTCTCGTTAAGAAGTAGGTTATTAACATTAAACCAGTTAACTACTTTTGCGAGGGCGCTATTTACATTGTCAGTAACCAGCTGCTGACGTTTGAGTTTAAATAAAAGTGAAGTGTCATCTGCAAACAACACTATATCATGATTATCCTTTATGAGGTAAGGCAAGTCATTAATATAAATAAGAAACAAAAACGGGCCAAGAATTGAACCTTGGGGGACCCCCATTGTTACTACGGATCCGGGTGATCTTTTCCCGTTAACATCAACTCTTTGAATCCTATCACTTAAGTAAGAAGTGAGAAGATCCAGAGAGGCGTTCCGGATTCCGTAGTGATGCAGTTTCCTGATTAATGTTTCATGAAGAACGCAGTCGAATGCCTTGGACAAATCACAAAAACTGCCCAAAACATCGCATTTATCCTCCCATGCATTATAAACATGACCTAAAAGTTCAACACCGGCATCAGTAGTCGAACGACCCCTTGTAAAACCAAACTGTTTGTTATGTAATAATTTATGTTTATTAAAAAATCTTTGCAGTTGATCTAAAATAACTTTTTCAAAAATTTTACTAAAGGTAGGTAGCACTGAAATAGGTCTATAATTAGTAGGGTCAGATGTACTACCCGATTTAAACAACGGTATTATTTTACTATATTTCATAAGATCAGGAAACTCACCACGGTCAATACAATTGTTAAAAATAACTGCTAAAGTAGGTGCCACAATGTTTATAATTGATTTAGCAACGTCCACAGAATTACCCCATAGATCAGCAGTCTTTTTAATATTTAATGTGTGAAAGGTTTTAATTATGTCTCTACAGGTAACATATTGGAAATTAAACTCAGAATCACAAACTGAAACGTTTTCTTTAAGTAAAGACTCTGCAGCAGTGGGTGATGACCTTAGAGATTTAGTAGTTGATACGGGAATCTCAGCGAAGAACTTTTCAAAGGCCGCGGCGACTTGGGAATCTGATTTAATTATGTTGTCATCAATAGCAAGGCTGTAGTCACTACTTCGGTTGCTTGACCTTCCTGTTTCGCTATTAATGATATTCCATGTCATTTTTATTACATTACTACTATTTTTTATTTTTGTACTCAAGTAACGTGACTTGGCCATACAACAAACTTTTTTAAATAATTTAGAATAGTTCTTAACATATAAATTAAATTCAGCAGTGTTAATACAAGTCCGTTCATCATACAACTCATAAAGTCGTTTTCTACTTTTATGTATACCAATGGTGCTACTTAGAGACATCGTTTTATTTTTCCTGTAATCTTTACATAAACTTCTATCACATAGAATAATTTCAGATTTTTCGCTTTGCAAACTTCGCAGATAAGGGGGGGGGACGGTATGTTTTTTACATTTTACATCAAAAGTCGAAAACTATGCGGCCTAAAAAAAATAAAAAATATTTTGAGAATGTGCAAACAGCGCTCTTTTATATGATACCCCACATGCCCTAGTAGCCACACTTAATTTTTTTAAGACCCCCTTTCAGTCCCAGTTGCAAAAAAAATATAATTATTTTTATTTCTTTCTTATTTGCAAAATAGGTGGGCAAACGTCATCTAAAATTTTTCCAAATTTCAAGTTGATAGCATTAGTAGTTATTGTGATATCCAGCTGTGACAGACAGACAGACTGAGTCACACCATAAGGGTTCCTTTTTTACCATTTTGGTACGGAACCCTAAAAAGAACTTATTCGAATTCACGTCGTATATTATGACGCCGGCCAACATGGCGGCCGGCGTCATAATATATACGATACGAGTATTAGTATTGCAAAAAACTGTTTCAGAACCTTTTATAGAGGATTCATAACATGGATGTAGATAAAGTCTTGTATGCAACTGTACATAATGAGGTATTAAAACACTCATGTGTCATACCCCTTATTATACGTCAGTTGCATAAATAACTATTATTGCATTTCTAAGTGTAGTGTTAAAAACCAGACACAAGTAATCATGTATCGGTTTTAGTACAGCAGTAGACAATACAACGCGGCAACGTATCGTTTTGCATCCTCGTCAAATTTAAGACCATCAAACCGAACAACTTTTTCCATGGCACCAACATCGTAATCGCGAAAAAATAATCAGCCGTCCCATAAAGCGTCGAGTAGGTATTGAAGTTTCTATGGGATAATTAATTGAAAATTTTTTCGCGACTACGATGTTGGTCCCATGGAGAAAGTTGTTCGGTTTGATGTTCTGTATCACACCCTGAAATTTGACGAGGATGCAAAACGACACGTTATATAGTTAATTATCACATAATTGGAAAATACAAACGATTTAACCACATTTTGGTTTCATAGGAATTTTAAAAACACTTTAACGACGTATCTCCTTAACTCAAAAATCACGGTCGAAATGTAGTATGCTTCTTAACTCCTAAGTGTTCTGGTGAGAGCGTCTATAGACGTTATACATAACAATAAAACATCTATTGTGTCTCTTTTACCGTTCGCAAGTCTTCTAATCTTGTCAAACCATAGGTCAAAGATTGCATGCGAATTTAAAGAAGACCCGAGCATCATTTTCTATATTGTATTAATAAGCTATCGAAAACACCACATAAGTAATTTATAAATAACTTAATTTACATAAACAGTATATAAATAAAATATATAAGCACAATGTGCTTATAATTTACATGTCTAAATAGTGACCAGCAGGCGAAAGTTTGTATGGGAGCCTATTGACTTATTGAAAAGGAGAAAATCGCGAGAACTTAGCATGAATTAAATGCACCGAACCCCCGCGTGGTTTGACCAGACTCAATTGCTCGAATGAAGCTAAAGATTCACACTAGCCCCTGTTGCCTCATGTTACATGGTGCAACAGAGACCATTGCATAGCAAGGAGTAAACCTGGGGGCGCGGTAATGTTAGGGAAGACGTGCCTTTAGGATATGGGGAGATTATAGTCTACCGTGCACCATAATACCTATAGTCAATGGAATTGTGGCGTGACGAGAACTTAAAATGGTCTGAAATCGAACAAATTATGCTAAAATTAATTAAGGAACCGTAATAATTCCATCTTCAACATCATCTGCCTAGCCTTTTCACAACCATGTTGGGATCGGCTTCCAGTCTAATCGGATGCAGCTGACCATCACTTAATACCACGTATCACTTACTGGGTAAGACGATACCTCTTAGTAAGACTGGTGGTCAGACTTTCGGGCTTCTGACGACCCATAATGACTTTCAAAGATCCAAGAATGACAGCTGGGACCAACTTCCGAGGCACGGAGGGGTCTCGGTATGTAAAGATGGCCACTCTGAGTCATGGAGCAACTCTTATCTGACTACCACAACCCAGTTACTGGTATTCCTTCTTCTATGGGAATATTAACAGGGTCTCCTAAATAGTCAGCAGGATTTGCAAATGTTTAATCTGTCTGAAAAAGCGATCAGACACAAATCCAATTGATTTCGTCTGAATTGTTATACCAATGCTAACTCTAAACATCACGGTTGAACCATATGAGGTGGACAGACATACCCTTGACAACTTGAAGCCATATAAGCCACTAATCTGCTTATACTATTGCGTATTTAACCGCTTACTTATGAAGAAACGTTATAAATAATAGACCCTTTTCTCGAGACTATTAGCCAGGTAGCAGGGTAGCAGGGTATCCAGGGTTGTACCAAAATGGTAAAAGGAACCCTTATTGTGTGACTCAGTCTGTCTGTCTGTCACTGCTGGATATCTCAAGAGCTACTAATTCTATCAACTTGAAATTTGGAACAGTTTTAGATGACGTTTGCCCAACTATTTTGCAAATAAGAAAGAAATTAAAATATATAATAACGAGTTTTCTCAATCCGTTATATTTGCTCCCTGGCTACAATAGCCCCGGGTGACTATACCTATATTTTTTTTGCAACAGGGACTGAAAGGGGGTCTTAAAAATCGAAGTGGGTCTACTAGGGCATGAGGGGTATCATATGAAAGAGCGCTGTTTGCACATTTTTTGTTTATTTTTAGGCGGCATAGTTTTCGACTTTTGATGAAAAATTAAAAAAAAAAATACCGTCCCCCCCCCATCTCCGAAGTTTGTGTTGATACAATTTTATGTAAAGCACAGGAAAAATAAAATGATGCCTCTAAATAGCACAGTTTTTCAGAAATCGGAACGGAACCCTCGGTGCGCGAGTCCGACTCGCTCTTGACCGGTTTTTTTTTGTATTTATTTGTATACTTCGTTATTTACTGTGGTAGTTACCTAGTGTAAATAGTGTTAACTTGTATATTGTACTTATATTATGCTACAATAAATATAATGGAAATGAGTCTGTGAAAAACACAACACTGCCCCCAAAAATAAACATTAAAAACCGGTCAAGAGCGAGTCGGACTCGCGCACCGAGGGTTCCGTTCCGATTTCTGAAAAAGTGTGCTATTTAGAGACATCGTTTTATTTTTCCTGTAATCTTTACATAAACTTCTATCACATAGAATATTTTCAGATTTTTATCTTTGTTTATTATTATTACATTTTTCATCAAAAGTCGAAAACTATGCAGCCTAAAAAAATAATAAAAATAGTTTAAGAATGTGCAAGCAGCGCTCTTTCATATGATACCCCACATGCCCTAGTAGCCACACTTTGAATTTTTAAGACCCCCTTTCAGTCCCTGTTACAAAAAAAATATAAATATTTTTAATTCTTTCTTATTTGCAAAATAGTTGGGTAAACGTCATCTAAAACAGTTCCAAATTTCAAGTTGATAGCATTAGATTAGTAGTTCATGAGATATGCAGCTGTGACAGACAGACAGACAGACAGACTGAGTCACACCATAAGGGTTCCTTTTTTACCATTTTGGTACGGAACCCTAAAAAGTGCAAAACTAAGCTATTATATCGAGAGATACAATGGTTATACTTAAGGCGCGGTGTTAGCTCAATATTCTCAAAAATTGGTTTCTTGGATTGTTGAAAAATTGCTTGGTCTATGGCGTACCGCAATGAAACTATCCGACGCAAAAAATACAGTGGACAGAGAAGGGTTTAAAGAAAAATTTTAACCGAATAGAATAGTAAAAAATAGTTTGATATTCCTAAGTTGCTCCACAAAAATAAACTTTGGCGTCGAACATCTGTTTTTTCAGCGATAACGACATTCTTTTTTTTAAGAATTTAATAGAATAAGCATTTTTTTAAAACTTTAACCGGACAATTATTTAATTTATTGTGTTTATTCTGAATAACCTAAAGAAAATCCGGAAAATAAATGCACATTCGCAGCATAGTCACATCTCGGCAACACAAATATTATTTTAAATTTTCAACCTTATTTGACGTGTAAAGTGTTTGTACAAACCTACTTACAGAAAATAAATCATTTATCATTTATCATTTGAAGCCAGCTAATGGTGACAATAGATTACGCAGTTGTGTGCCGTTTAAAATCGTAGTCACTGTAGTCAGTCCGCGCCTTAAGGCTGCAATAAACTTTAAAAAAGTCTTAAATTAAATTGTCATCTTGAACTCTGAATAAGACACCACAGAGTCATTTTCATTTCTTAACAAGGATTTTAGCTGTAACATTCCCAAAATACAATGCCAAAAAAAAAACAAAATATACGGACTAAAACATATGTCCGATGACGAATGCTCAGAAACCGCGATGCACTGAAATGAATCATTAATTAATTATAAGAGAGCTCAAACAATAGTGTGACAGCACTGTATTCTTTCATATTACGTCAGCTGTGAAAGAAAGTTGGATAAACAATGATATTATGTTAAAGCTCCCGCCAAAGAAAATAAAATTATCGACTTTAGGATAGGTACAACATGCATATTTTTTTAAGGCCCTGGTTCCAAGCTTGGTTTAGCTCGGTGTGTAAAAAAATGGCGTTATGGCTGTCCAGTTTGACGCACGAGATAGAAGATTCTCACGCGCACCGGAATTATGTCGAAAAAGTGCAAAAGTCGTAAAATCGTATAAAATTAGAAATTAACTATTTAATAAAAAGTAATCCATCACTGGATACAGTTTGGAATTTGACATTTCATGGTATATTTTTAATTATAATTATAATTGCTAATGAAGGGATAAACAGCTTTTAAAGATTATTAGGAGGTATGTTTAAAGATTTTTTTGGTGCATTAAAGTATGTTTAATTATGATTTGGCTTCCATCACTGTATGCGAAAAGGACTTGAAAATATCATATTTTTTTTACATGTCAAAATTATTTACGGTTTATGAGATACACGGCTTTAAAAAACCACCTTTTTGATCGTTTTCAGGAAATCTGCGCCTTAAGCCTAGAAAGGGACTGACTACTGAGATGGTAGCTAATGATGGTGGTAATGATAATATACAGGATTATTTTTCAATGACCAGCCAAATTTTCACAGGGTGTTCTACCCATGAATATGAACAACTTTCACTATGGGAACAACTTTGAAATCACGAAAAAAAAACCAGCGGTTTCCTACAAAAGTTCAATACCTACTCGATCAAAATGTATGAAACAGCTGATATTTTTTTTGCGATTTCAAAGTTGGTCCCATAGTCAAAGTTGTTCATATTCATGGGTAGAATACCCTGTGAAAATTTGGCTGGTCATTGAAAAATAACCCTGTATAATTATGATGTATGAAAGAAAAATAAGTGCCAAGCTGACCATAAAACAATGGAAAGGGTCACATGAGTGAGACCCATAATAGGAGGATGACGCCTGGGTAAAAAAATAAACTTTATTTAGTCCGTCAGTCAGAAAATAAAAAAATATTAGACACGTATTTTTTGGTTTATTATATCATTAAGGAATTACTTGGATAACACTCATTTTAGTTGGGGAGTGGGGGCTCGCTACGTCACTTCTACGTATAAAATCTAGCAAGGAGTGACGTCATGCCACATTTTAACTCAACGTATTGCCGTAATCTTTTGATTACGTAAAAAAAGAAAAAATACGTGTCCAATACTTTTTTATTATCTGTATGACGGACAAAAAAAAATAGTCATCATCCCTTTTGGGATAGAGGCAGGAAGATGATGATTCTAAGATCTTTTAGAAACCGTAGATGCGTTACTGACATAGGTAGGTGTTGTTCTTTCACACAATTTACTACGGCGAGTGAGTCATTTCAATTTAAATTATATGAAGAATGAAAAAAAAAACAACTATAAACCACAGAGAGCACATACAATAACCAGCAAAAATCCCACATAGCTATATATCTTAGATAAACACTCAATAAGATAGTGGAGGAACGATAACGTCAAAGATTACCATCTCCTGAGCCGTGAGAATTGAGCAGTTCTTGCTGGCCCACTTCAGAAAGTTGGCACGTAGATAAGAGTGACGTCAACTTTCTACAGTCTATGGTCAGCCATCCTAAACAAAATGTTGGTCTTTATGACCTGCAACGAACGAATGAGGAAACAAATGTCGTGAAGAAAGTTAAGTTAAAGAGGGACAACCAAGGAAACGATGGATGGATTGTTTGAAAGATGGTCGGGGTAACTACTAAAATGTCCACTAACAAAGATGTCTGGAAGAAAAAGATAATTGTAGCGCAGAACCCAAATAAAAAAAACCGGTCAAGTGCGTGTCGGACTACGCACAATAGAGGGTTCCGTAGTTGGGATGAAATTATCCCAAGAACAAACTTAACATTATAGTTGAAAAACATGTTCTCCCATACATTCCAACAGTAAATGTAAGTTTGCACTCACAATATTGAGAGATTTACCATGTTATTTGAAGACCACAAACTTCTTATAGGTTTCCCTGTAATCTACAGGTATAGAACTATTTTCTGTATTTTTTTCAAAATTTTAGACTTAGTAGTTTCGGAGATAAGTGGGGTCGGGTCAATTTTCGTCTATTTTCTTAAATAACTTTAAAACGATTTATTTGAAAATTATAAAAGAAATATATTTATGACCCTCATGGTAAGCTCTTTCATTTGATATGTCACATGGTACAGTTTGCAAAACTTTTTTTTTAATTTTCTTATTTGCCCCCTAAAACTGACCCCCATATTCAAAATTCATTTATTTATTTGTATTTCAGTACGTGTTTGGGTCACAGAAATCCATGTGTGTACCAAATTTCAACTTAATCGGTCCATTAGACTCGGAGCAAATTGGCTGTGACAGACGGACAGACAGACACACGAGTGATCCTTTATGGGTTCCGTTTTTTCCTTTTGAGGTACGAAACCCTAAAAAACCCCTCAAGTGCGAGACATCTCACGCTATTTAGAGACACCGTTTTATTTTTCCTGTAATCTTTGCATAAACTTCTATCACATAGAATAATTTCAGGTTTTTCTCTATGCAAACTCCGGAGATAAGGGAGGAACGGTATTTTTTTTTTACAAAAAACATTTTTTTTAAAAAGGAAAAAAATGTTTGAGAATGTGCAAACAGCGCTCTTTTACATGATACCCCCCATGCCCTAGTAGCCTCACTAAGTACTTGGAATTTTTAAGACCCCCTTTCAGTCGATGGCGCAAAATAAAAAAAAAATCTTTTTTATTTGCAAAATAGTTGGGCAAATGTCATCTAAAACTGTTCCAAATTTTAAGTTGATATAGCAATGGAATGTGAAGCCACCAAAGTAAGCATTTTTTACAAAATTTTGTTCTGATGATTTTTTTATCTTTCCGTTGACCATCCATTCCATCCATCCATTCCATTCATTTTTTTCCATTTTTCTAACAAATACCAATATATTGATAAATCATATTTGGTACGGAACCCTAAATGTGCGAAGTCCAATACGCACTTGACCGGTTTTTAAGATTGGCCTTTGAAGAACAATCAGAACAAGTGGGCTACCACGAAGTAAATATTAGGCTAGCAGTCTTAGACAAAGCCGCGGGAAATACCTTGACGAGGGTGGCACAGCATGGAAGACTGGAAAGGAGGCCTGTAGGTCCCCAACAGAAGATGATTCTGGGCTGAGGACCTTGAAGATATCTGTGTCAATTCTAATGAATACCTACCAATTCTGGTGATGGAAACCTCTTAAGACAAAATATCGATGGTAATCTAATCTTTATTAACATATGAACGATAAATGAAGTACATTGACTTCGTTATCACACTTTGCGAATTAAAGGAATTTAGATAACATCAACTTTTGGCTATATTTACATAACCCATACTTTTGACTAGATCACTGGCGATATGAAAATAGCACTAGACTGACGGATAATTGAAATACCTACTTACTCATCATTATGCACAACCTTTAATATGGGACCAACACTGAAATCTCGAAAAAAAAAACTGCTGCATAGTAAAAAAACAGTTTTTTTTTTCGAACTCACTTCACCCAAGTCTCAACGGTGAGAATTTTTTTAAATCTCACCGTTAAGACTTAGGTGAAGTGAGCTTTTAGTAAAGTGTCAATCCCTAACTTTACTTAAGTTTTTTTTTACGCAATAGACAGCAAAAAAAATCTTTGACGTTTCTAATATGAAAATGGCGCGAATTTGCAAATGGCACCACGTACACGTGGTGAAAATTAGAACTACATCATTCGTCTCATTTACTCTTTATTAATAAAGTGAGACATACGTATTGAGCAAAAGCGCTTCCAAGGAGGTTCGATCATTCCCAGAGGGTCATGGCCATCCGGCTAGTCCGGGGATACCGCACGGTCTCCCGGGAGGCGGCGAGCCTCCTTTCCGGATTGCCGCCGTGGGATCTGGAGGCAAAGGTCCTCGCGCACGTGTGGGAGTGGCGCGAGGAGGCGAAGCGCCGGGGCGTAACTCCGCTGCCGCGAGAAATCACGGTACAGCGGACAGAGCTCCGGTGGGATCCGGCCACCGTAGGCGCGGGCCTGCGGACGGTGAGCAGCGGGTAGCTCGCCGTCCGGTAAGGACCAGGCCCGAGTCGACGGCGCGTTGTGTTCCACGCGCGCCTCAAAGAGATGTCAGCAAGTGACGGGGTCCAATAGGGCCGACGCCGCTGGGGTCGCGGGTTGTCTGAAGGGGTTACCGCGGCCCTGGCATAGGCAACTGAAGGAACACGGGTGGGTTTTAGTCAGTAAAAGTCTGACACGCCCTTCCGCTCCACCCAGAGCGGGAGAAGTTATTTGATGATTTCCCACCCTCAAAAAAAAAAAAAAAAAAAAAAAAAGGAGGTTCGATCATTCAGCTTATTTATTCTCGTAAAATGTGAAACTCCTTGGTGGAATTCTTATAATATTTTTTTATGGAAATTTAAAAAAAAAGAATGAATACACACGGCGCTGTACAACGGATTATGCGGTAAAACAGGTACTTAGATGAGAGTACCTATTTTACCGCACGTTCCATTGTATGGTGCGTAATTTTTAACTTTCGAACAATGCATACAGGCTTCGTAAATGCATTTTTCGAGCAAATGTGTTGGAAAAACATTTATCATTTACCCATCTGCACTTGTAGCTAATGACCGTAGATCGCATCGTCGCTTACCAAGCCGAGATAGTGGTCAAACGGGAGCTTATCAAAATAACAAAAATGTCCGACGCGACCATCGAATCCTGCACACTTACATAAGTATAACACTTTTACTTTTTAAGCGTACAGCACCAAATTCGCTGACCTTGCAGTTTAGAGCTCTTGCGAGTGAAAGTTCTGCGACAAGTTAAAAACATGTTACATTACTAAATGTAATAGGGTTGTCAAGGTGCCAGAAATGTGTAATTTTTGTTTTCTTGCCAAAAATGAAAAGTTTCAACTCGTCTTCTTGGGAATTTTGTAAAAATCAAGTAGGTTAGTGAGAATAAAGTCAAAAGAATGAAATTAGGTGATACTTTCTACGTGTCATTGCGATTACAATTATTTTGACAAGTATTATCTTCTTCTTTTCATCGTACTTTGTTTTTATATTGTTTGAGCCCAATAGGTGGCCACGTTGATTGCGGCTTCAGTGGCATTCTTTACGTCATCAAAAAATCAAATCAAATCATTTATTGGTTTGCAAACATGGGTAATTAACGCGTATGTATGTAGATTTTTTATAGTAAAAAGTCTGTGGTAAAAGTCCTCCATGCTCTACCGTCACATGGGCAAAGGTGTAATGTAAGTGAAACGGCACTTAGGACACTACAACAAGTAGGATGATTGTGATATTTAAAATCGCCACTATTTATTGCAAGTTAAGGTTTATGTTTAATTAACAGCGGATAACCGGTTATGATTCAAGATATTTTATATATTGGAACTCAATCCGGGGTCCATGGCAAATTTTCACCCGTTATAGAACATCCTCAAAATAAAAGATGTATGTGACCATAGATAATCACTCACTAATAACTTTTATTTCAGGAATATTATAAAAAAAATTTGATCCATTCAAAAAAATCGTTTGACTTAAGTGACAACCCTAACTCGGGTATTCTAAGATACCGTTCAGAATATAAAATAAACGTTACGTATTGACAAATCATCTACATTAATATAAAACGGTTAACGATGCGTCTGGCTGTTGATGTTAAGTATGTATTTATATATTTAAAGACTACTAGACACTACGGAAAGTTTCTTGGTATGTTTTATGGGTTTTCTTGACTTCCAAGATTCTTTAGAAACACATCGAGTAATTGAAACTAGTCAGTTTCAATTACCGGATGTGTTTCTAATGAATCTTTCGCTCTGAAATTTAATCTGACAGGCTCAGACTTAATAGGTACATTTATTTATGTGGAGCTCGGAGAATGGGCGAGACTCCTCCGTGCCTCGGAAAGCACGTTAAGCCGTTAGTCCCGGCTGTCATTCGTGGATCTTTGACAGTCGTTACGGGTCGTCAGAATCCCGAAAGTCTGACAACCAGTCTTACCAAGGGGTATCGTATTACCGAGTTACTGGGTTGTTGAGGTCAGACAGGCAGTCGCTCCATGTAAAATACTGGTATTCAGCTGCATCCGGTTAGACTGGAAGCCGACCCCTACATATTTGGGAAAAGGCTAGGCAGATTGAGGCTCAGACTTTATACCAGCGTAAATTCGCAACTGTTTGTTGGTTTGGTTCGTTAATTAAGGGACTAACTACATTTACTACTTACACTTACCTACTCAGTTCAATTCAGCTTTTGTGCATAGAAAAAAAAACCGGCCAAGTGCGAGTCGGCCTCGCACACGAAGGGTTCCGTAATATGTTTAACAATCGCAAAGATAGCTTTATATTTCATAGTGATACTGGTGAATTACAAGGTTATTTTTGCAGTAGCAGAAAATCACCCAATTTCAATAAAATACATTAGGAATCGGCGTTTTCAGTATTTTTGGATTAAATACAGTATCTAAGGTACATGATATACACGATTCAAATTCCTAACTTGTTCAATTGTTGCGATAGAGCTCGTACAAAAATCGTCTAAAATTGACAACTTTTACGGCCCCCTTTTTGAAGATAAAAGAAAATAAAAATATATATTTGTACTCTACTCGATGAGTTCTAGACAATGACACCCCACATAACGTTTTTGAAAATGAAAAGTTATTTGTTGTTATAGCCATAATAGAAATACATAATCTGTGAAAATTTTAACTGTCTACCTATTACGGTTCAAGAGATACAGCCCTGTGAAACAGACGGACGGACGGTCAGCGGAGGCTTAGTAATAGGGTTCCGTACCCAAAGGGTACCAAACGGAACCATGTTCATCCGTTTAGCTCGGAAATCTGAACGGATGCGTTCAGCTTGGTACCTCCCCATACTTAGAACTCAGCAATAGCAAATAACAATCTAAGACCAAAGAATAGATCATCTATGGAGAAAACCAATAAACTCAACTCATAACAGTTTAGAAATTCAACAAAAACACGTATGTTGGTAATTTATTATCAAAACCATGACATCACCACTAAATTAAAAGACGGAGTAGTCAAGTCTCGGTAAAAGTTGTGTCGTCGATCGCCTTTCGAAGTAAAAGTCTTACTTAGTTAATATTGATTTACTTTCTTGAGTAGATGCAACGTCATTGGTATGCTACGATGAGAAAATACCGGATAATACCTATTCATGATTTGTTTTAGCTGTTTTTAGGGTTCCGTACCAAAATGGTAAAAAGGAAACCTTATGGTGTGACTCAGTCTGTCTGTCTGTTACAGCTGGATATCTCAAGAACTACTAATGCTATCAACTTGACATTTGGAACAGTTTGCCCAACTATTTTACAAATAAGAAAGAAATAGAAATGTATAATTATGTTTTTCTGCATCAGGGACTGTTTCTGAAAGAGGGCCTTAAAATTCGAAGTGGAGCTACAGGACATGTGGGGTATCATTTATGAAAGAGCGCTGTTTGCACATTCTCAAACATTTTTTTTTTCTTTTTTTTAGGCCGCATAGTTTTCGACTTTTAACATTTTTATTATCCTTAGCTCCGAAGTTTGCATAGAAGAAAATCTGAAATTATTCTATGTGACAGAAGTTTATGATTACAGTTACAGTTTGAGATTAGGTACAGGAAAAATAAAACGATGTCTATATATAGCACAGTTTTTCAGAAATCATCAACAAAATTCAAAGTTGATGATTTCTGAAAAACGGATGATACGGAACCCTCGGTGCGAACCCTTGATGACAGGCTACTATGTTTTAGGAACCAAATGGTGACATGAGACTAGTGTGTGAATGAGAGACCATGCGCCAAAGTTCGGAGAGGCTATGTTCAGACTCGCCAAGATACATCGGCCGTAGTATAGAGGTCCAGTGTATCCTGGACAGTCAGTCAGTTAGTTTTTTGGGTTCCGTACCAAAATGGTAAAAAAGGAACCCTTATGGTTTCACTCATTCTGTCTGTCTGTCTGTCACAGCTGGATATCTCAAGAACTACTAATGCTATCAACTTGAAATTTGGGACAGTTTTATAAGACGTTTACCCAACTATTTTGCAAATAAGAAAGAAATAAAAATATTTATACTTTTTTTGTAACAGGTGCTGAAAGGGGGTCTTAAAAATGAAAAGTGGGGCTACTAGGGCATGTGGGGTATCATATGAAAGAACGCTGTTTGCACATTCTTAAACATTTTTAATTTTTTTTATGCCGCATAGTTTTCGACTTTTGATGAAAAATGTAAAAAAAAATACCGTTCCCCCCCCCTTATCTCCGAAGTTTGCAAAGGGAAAAATCTGATATTATTCTATGTGATAGAAGTTTATGTAAAGATTACAGGAAAAATAAAACGATGTCTCTAAATAGCACACTTTTTCAGAAATCGGAACGGAACCCTCGGTGCGCGAGTCCGACTCGCTCTTGACCGGTTTTTTTATCACGGCATTGAGGTATTCTCATTACGGTTGCTGCCGATAAGAGAGAAATAGAACACTATTGAGAAATAGGTTCTACGTCTGACAATGTTAATCGTTTGGGTCTGTCATTTCACTGGCTCTCATATCCCAGTCCCTTTATGCAGAGATGATCCTGGCGGCAACGGTAGGTCATCTCCACCAAATAAATATACTGAGCGAGTCCCAATATAAAGTTTCAACTTGATACGCCAAGTGCAAGTCAAAAAAACCAAAAAACCAAATGCCGAATAATCTTGCAATTTTTTTTTTTAAATCTTAGTTTAGTGAAGTTAAATAGGGGGCTTGTGGCCAAGTAATAACAGCCACACCTTGCCGCGGTTGGTCCGTGGATGGGTCTTTAATCTTTACATACCAAGACCCCTCCGTGCCTCGGAAAGCACGGTAAGCCGTTGGTCCCAGCTGTCATTCGTAGATCTTTAACAGTCGTTACAAATCTTCAGAAGCCCGAAATTCTGACAACCAGTCTTACCAAGAGGTAACGTATTACCCAGTAACTTGGATGTAGAGGTCAGATAGGTAGTCGCAGTAAAATACTGGTATTCAGCTGCATCCGGTTAGACTGGAAGTCGACCCCAACAAAGTTAGGAAAAGTCTGGCTGAAGCTAAATATAAGGTTGTAATTATAACAACAAACAGTAGTCAATGATCACCATGTTCAAATACCAGTTAAAGAAACACACCACATGGTGTCGATTCCCATAGCCTTAGGATGAATGACTCACAGGACGACACGACTGACCAAATGTCATTGACAGTGTGTGTATGCGAATTTTAATGAATCTTTATTAGCATTCCGATCCCGTCTGTTGTATGTTCGTGTATGTTCAAGTTCTACCACAGACTAATACAGATGGGACATTTAGAGGCATGAGGAACAGGGTGTAAAGTTCACTCATCCTCTATTGAAAACAGAGGATCCTCTGACCAGATGGGTGTTGTGTCTGGTGGGCTACTGCCCGACAGTTGGTGTCGGGACGTTGTATATATGCTAGTCGCGTGGTAAACTCTAATTGCGCGATGCAGGATTCCGTGACGTCATGTCTTTGTGATGCGTAGTTCGTATGTGACGATGTAGATGCCGCCACAGATACTCCGCAGTTTAGGTATGCAGCTACAAGTACGTGGCGGGCCCATATCACTGAGCTAATTCAATGTGGGCTGCCGCGCACCGGCCGGCCCGCACGTTAGGTCGATACTCACTCACGCGCCGCGTCGTAAAAGAAGACAACCCTAACGAGTCAGAAGGTATCAAAGTTACGCGATAGGTGAATATAACTTTAGGTAATAAGCGTTGTGCGACCTGAATTGCACTTTATTGTGTCGTAGCAAGAGTCGCTTTTTATTTAAATGATTTTGCGGAGTGTCCCACCTTTATTAATCTGTGGTTCTACTCTGGTGGGTAGGCAGTTAAGTGGCGCCTAATAACGGCTAATGTGTATCTTCGACCGATTTTAAGACGGTTGAATCTGCATAATGTAATTTTGTCTGCTGTCTCTATCACTTCAAGGCGTATTGTAGAGACAAAAAGATTTTTAAGAACGAGAATTTTGTTCCAGAATTTTAGGGTTTGGATTATCATCTACGCCATCTTCCTGCAATGCTCCCCTTTCAGCCCTCACTATATCAACTCCTTCTTCTTACATATCATGTCTCATACAATTTTAGGTTTAGGATAATTAGCAATTAAATGCAGTCCTAATTCTCGAAGATCAATCAATCTGCCTAGCATTTTCCCAACTACATACGTTGGGGTCGGCTTCCAGTCTAACCGGATGCAGCTGAATACCAGTATTTTACATGGAGCGACTGCCCATCTGACCTCTACAGTAAATGGGTAATACGATGACTTTCGGGTTTCTGAAGACCTGTAACGACTGTCAAAGATTTACGAATGACAGCCGGGACCAACGGCTTTACATGTTTTCCGAGGCACGGAGGAGTCTCGGTATGTAAAGATGGTCACCACGGATCAGCACCGGCAAGCCTGATAAATCGAACCATGCGGCTGTTACTACTTAGCCACGAGCTCCTCCCAAATTCTCGAGGATATGAAGCAATGAGCAATGCAAGTGGTGACGTCATTTTAAATGTTAGGGTCGGAAATGGCAGATGGTCCAACATGTGTTAACCGCTAAATTCTGCCTTTGCAACTGCTTATTTTTTGGGGCTGGTCAATCAAGTGGCAATTATTTATTTTAAATTAGTTTGCGTTGGTAATCTGATAGCCTAGTGCACTCCGATTTCATCCTTTTCCTTCCTAACATTGCATATTAGTAAATACAAAATCTGCCCGTCCGTCTGTCCGTTAGACCACTTTTATTTTTTTTTTCATACAAAAATGTTTTCTGGCTAAGTAAGTATTTAAGACGAAATGGTGTCGTGACGGGATTTGGAGCATTTATACTCAATACTCAATATTTTATTGCATTCCATAATGTGTACATAGTTGGTATGTTAAACATCGAATCAATTATGGACCCTGTCGGGCACAGCAAAGTTAATTTTAAATAGGAGAGAGGATGAAGGCGCTTTTTGTTAAATAAATAGTATATTAAAATAGTATCATTAGAATAGCCAAATGAATGAATGTTTATATGGCCAAACAAACCGAGCATATAGAATTTTATAATTTTAAAATTCTATAAGGGCGAGCGCGCACTGCGGTGCGTTTCCGGTAGTTCTGCCGCACTGGGCGGGGCCTACGGTAACAAAACGCAAGACCGCAGTGCGCGCACTTCAAAGACATTCCATACTTCATAGATTTTGCGTTAGAAAAACGCACCGCAGTGCGCGCTCGCCCTAAGTATGCTCTGTTACATTAAAATAAACCCATAATCCCCTTATGTGTTTAATTGTGAACGTGTAGACGAAATTTTATCCGGTTAGACTGGAAGCCGACCCCAACATACTTGGGAAAAGGCTAGGCAGATTGATTTAGACGAAATTTTATTGAAATTGCTTTAATTACAATATAATAAAACAGTATTTTCTCATAAAAAATGCAAATTTTGAGGAAACTGCGATTTTTTTGTATCGAGAATTCTATCATTCGTGTTTTGCCCCTCATAATTTACTAAAGAAAATCTTGAGTCTTTATTTTAAGCATGACAAAGAATATGGCAATAAAGTTTGACAACAAAAATTGTCTTTGCCTTCAGTCGAAATGCGTCAAAATATTTCGCTGTAGAGAACATGCGAGCAAAGCCGTGGGCATTGTTAGTAAACTTATAAATTAACAATTGATGCAAGTATCAATCAAAGGCAATTTAGGTTAATCCGATCTATCTAAACTATACAGTAGCAATATTCTAACAATTCATAGTCAGTGAGAATTGACAATAATTCAGCACGATCACAGAACGTGATTGCGTGTTAAATTCTCGCCAAGTAGTTACAATAACGTCATTAATTTTAATTATTGAAAGTAATTATTAAAAAGTTTTTGTTGATTTGCAATCGTATCTCACGGAAGGCCATTTCTTGATGGTACATTCTGGTGGCTAAGTAATAACAGTCGCACGGGTCGATTCATCAGAGTGACCATCTTTACATACCGAGACTCCTCCGTGTCTCGTCCCGGCTGTCATTCGTGGATCATTGATAGTCGTTGCGGGTCGTCAGAAGCCCGAAAGTCTGACAACGTCTTACCAAGGGGTATCGTATTACCCAGTAACTGAGTTGTGGAGGTCAGATAGGCAGTCGCTCCATGTAAAATACTGGTATTCAGCTGCATCCGGTTAGACTGGAAGCCGACCCCAATAACATAGTCGGGAAAAGGCTAGGCAGATTTGATTGATTGAGCAGACGAATTTTTCAAACATATGAAGTAGTAGGTTAGGAATTTCTTTCCAAACTTTGGCAGATTGTGATATGGGTGTGTTACGCAATAGGACTACAGACCAGGGGGCCTACTCCCTAAGTCCGTCCGTCTTACCGTCCGTCCGTTAATCCGTCCGTCTGACATTACGATCCATCAAAACAAGTGTAAAAGTTAAATTTTTCGGACGAGCAAAAACAGCGGGAGTAGGGACAACTGGCAAATCATGTTGTCATTCATACTTCGTTCGGGCCCCGAACCAATCATCCATCCGTAGGTGATACGGAGTAAGAAACGCCCGTAACAAAGTCCGAAACTACGGGTTTCGTGCTTAGGGAGTAGGCCCCCAGACGTTCACGGCTGAGTGCTAACGCGTGCCCGTGTTCCCGCCGTAAGCGGCAGAAGAGGACACCGTGGAGTTTTAGTGGGTTAGAGTCCCACATAACTGTACTATCTCCCCGCGGTATATATTCACATAAACACGGTAGAGTGACATCAAGTAGCAAGCTCCTGCCTCTAAATCCTTACATTGATCAAGAAGGCTTGCTAAGAGTCGGGGGAAGCTAGAACAACGCCATGTTAAGGTTGATGCGCCAGGGTAGCCCGCGAAATTCAAAATTTCTTACGTTTTTTGCAATTTGTAAGTCAGTGTGAGCTTGTATGTTGATTAAAATATGATTCGCGGCCGTAGCTAATATGGCTTTACAGAATTATAATCATTAGAATCAGCAATACAACTCCATAAGTTAGCATTTACCTCAAATCTAGCGATTTCATGAAATCATGAGGTTTGAGGTAAATGCTAACTTATGGAGTTGTATTGCTGATTCTAATGATTATAATTCTGTAAATCCATATTAGCTACGGCCGCGAATCATATTTTAATCAACATACAAGCTCACACTGACCTACAAATTGCAAAAAACGTAAGAAATTTTGAATTTCGCGGGCTACCCTGGCGCTTTCGCCTTAACTGAAGACATGAAGCATCCGATGATCATCCCTCACGACAGCCACCTAACGTATTTACTCCCAGATCATGCTAGGAGGAATAATCAAAGGCGATGACGTCACACGGCCCATCGCACAACAAACATACTTAGGCTGGTTCCTATGCGGACTCGTCAAAACTACAATCTGGAAGATATATACGGACCAAGACGATTTCTCAGGAGAAGATCAGAAATGCATTGAGCACCACACAACGTTTGGGAAATAGAAGATACGAAGTGAGACTTCCAATGGTAAACGACTGGGAATGCAAGCTGGGCCAAACAGATGGCCTTTGCCCAATTCAAAATGTTAGAACGAAGATTGGGAGAACAACAACAGTTAGCAAAAGCCTATAAAGAATTTATAGCGGAGTACATTGACTTAGGTCATATGCAACATTCAACACAAAATAACAAGAACATAACATTTTCACTGTTGGGAGTTACGCCCCAATATTTGGTATAAACGATAAAAAAAAAGTTATGATAGGACCAGAAAACAAGCAGTCTAGAAGCGCTAAATGCCTGGTCCTCAAGGCCGCTGACAATACCGGTAAGGGAATGGATAATAATGGATATAAATAACCGATGCGACGTGGGTGTAAGGACCAGTTTTCATGTATTCTTATAACCGGAACCGGGTCAGACCTGAATGGATGAGTCTGGCTAAGAACGGTAAAGTGTCTAGCATTGCTACTGTGGAAAAATCTATATCTACTTATACTAATATTATAAAAGAGGAAAGATTTTTTTGTTTGTACCGCATAAGCTCCGAAACTGCTGGACCGATTTTAACCAATTTTTTACCAATAGAAAGTTAAACTATTAGAAGCTATAATTTATTTTCAAAAAATTAGAGATCTTTGAGAAAATTGCAATAATGTAACCGAAAGTAGCAAAATTTTGCCCATAAAATTCATTATTTGGCGTGCGCCAAATGAATTTCGCGGCCTACTAATTCTTGAGGAAGGTTATAGGCTATTTAACACCACGCTAGGACTCTTAGGAGCCGAGCAAAAAGAAAAAAAGTCAGAATAAACGCTAAGCAAAAACGAAGTAATAGCATGGGCAGGTGATGCAATTTTATTATTTGGTCATGATAATAATTCTGTAAATACATATGTATTTCGGTCGCGAATCATACCTTTATCAACATACAACCTAATATGTAGGTAAATACTGAATTGCAAATTGCAAAAACCGTAAGAAAATTTGAATTTCGCGGGCTACCATGCCCCCTTAAGGGTGCATTTACGAGTACCCTAGTCAAATAACTACTTTTTTTAAAATAAAAGTACGTTTATTAAATAAAATACTTTGCATTTTTTCTACGAATTGTAGGGTAGATGTGCAAGGTACGATTCTGAACTACAAATATTTCTTTACATATTTCAGGGTTCTCAATAAATGTACCGAAGTGAAAATAAAGATATTAACAATATCCTGGGTACATAATTATTGCTTCTACAGGATGTATCAGAAAGTGTGGTCCAATTTCAGGGTCAGATACAGACCATCAAACTGAACCACTTTCTCCATGGGACCAATATAATCATAATCGCGAAAAAATTATCAGCTGTCCCGTACAAAACTTCAACACCTACTCGACCCAAATGTATGGTGGGGCCGTGGGGCGGCTGATTATTTATTCTCGATTACGAATACGATGTTGGTCCCATGGAGAAAGTTGTTCAGTTTGATGGTCTGTACCACACCCTTAAATTTGACCCACAGGCCACACCTTTCTGATTTTTTAGCTGCTCCCTACATTTAGACGAGTTTTTGGGTACATAAATGTACTGAACAGCTGATTTTTTTTTCGCGATTTCAGAGTTAGTCCCATAGTGAAAGTTGTTCATATCCTTGAGCACTGCTTAAAAAATAATCCAGTACTTATGTGAGAGAGAACAATGTCCTTACATGAACATCTTCCATTTTCATGTTATAGACAAGAATAGAAAATATACCGGATGGTTTCAAATTAACATAAAGTTCATTTGCAATGCGTAATTAACTTTTACTGATTAGCACTACTTAAGGCCCTGGTTCCAAGCTTCGTTTAGCTCGGTGTGTAAGTGAAATGGCGTTATGGCTGTCTAGTTTGACGCACGAGATAGAAGATTCTCACGCGCACCGGAATTATGTCGTAAAAGTGCAAAGAAAATCGTATAAAATTAGAAATTAACTATTTAATAAAAAGTAATCCATCACTGGATGCAGTTTGGAATTTGACATTTCATGGTATATTTTTAATTTAAATTATAGTTGCTAATGAAGGGATGAACAGCTTTTAACGATTATTAGGAGGTATGTTTAAAGATTTTTTTGGTGCATTAAAGTATGTTTAATTATGTTTTGGCTTCCATCACTGTATGCGAAAAGGAATTGAAAATATAATATTTTTTTACATGTCAAAATTATTTACGGTTTATGAGATACAGAGCTTTAAAAAAACCACCTTTTTGATCGTTTTCAGGAAATCTGCGCCTTAAGCAAAGTGTGAGTGTGCACTGGCGATTCTCATTATCTTACATTTTAATTGTTTTCCGACGGGTGGACAGTTAATTATTATACAGGATGTTATTCAGCTCAATTCAAGTTTTGTCTATAGTATAAAAACAGTTTTGTATGGAGATGCGAACGGATGCGTTCAGCTTGGTTCCCTATCCAAAATCTGCCTAGCCTTTTCCCAACTATGTTGGGGTCGGCTTCCAGTCTGACCGGATGCAACTGGATACCAGTATTTTACATGGAGCGACTGCCTATCTGACCACCACAACCCAGTAACTGGGTAAGTAATACGATACCCCTTGGTAAGACTGGTTGTCAGACTTTCGGGCTTCTGACGACCCGTTTTGGATTTGCATTAAATTATAATACATACCTAATATAAAATAGCATACAATTGTTTATCCTAATTATATTTACGCATAAAAGCTTAGGCATATTTTTTTCATCATAATTATGTTTAAGCATATAATTCTAAAGCACAAACATTTTTTAATTTTAACTAAGTACCTACTTATAAACGTTTGGTTTTTTAAGAATTTTAAAAAACACAAAATTTATCAATGTATCCCCTTAAGTAGGCAAATTTAACTAGAGATACAAAGTGCCAGTATCTAGCTATCGATCTAATAGCACTTGCCAAGTTTTGAGCTCCACTTTCAACATTCTTAAAGCGAAGTACCAATAATTCACTTTTATTACGACACAATTTTATAGATTCACACCCGACTAAGACCGGCCATATTTATGCAGTAGGAATTCCGAGAAATACCAATTCGGAATTTCGAAGGCACCAAATCCTACTAAGACTACCATGCTTAATTTCGAATGGGAGAAAATTTGGAATGTTGGTCCCATGGAGAAAATTATTCAGTTTGATGGCCTGTACCCGTAGATATAAGAAAGAAGTCTGTACCACACTGAGCACACCTTTCTGAAACATCCTGTATACAGCGGTTCTCATTTCATTCATCATCTATTTTGCATGTCATTAAAAAAAAACCGGTCAAGAGCGTTCTGTTCCGATTTCTGAAAAAGTGTGCTATTCTAAATAGCACACTTTTTCAGAAATCATTCAATCAGACACCGTTTTATTTTTCCTGTATGTAATCTTTACTTAAACTTCTATCACATAGAATAATTTCAGATTTTGCTCTATGCAAACTTCGGAGTTAAGGAACGTATATTTTTTTTTATTTTTCATCAAAAGTCGAAAACTATGCGGTCTAAAAAAAAAAATGTTTGAGAATGAGCAAACAGCGTTATTTCATACTATGATATCCCACATGCTCTACTAGTCCCACTTCGAATTTTTAAGACCCCCATATTCAGTGCCTGTAGAAAAAAAAATATAAATATTTTTACTTCTTTCTTACTTGTAAAATTGTTGGGTAAACAGCGTCTAAAATTGTTCCAAATTTCAAGTTGATAGCATTAGTAGTTCTTGAGATATCCAGCTGTGACAGACAGACAGACAGACTGAGTCACACCATAAGGGTTCCTTTTTTACCATTTTGGTACGGAACCCTAAAAAACAGTCAAGAGCGTTCCGTTTCGATTTCTGAAAACGTGTGCTATTCTAAATAGCACACTTTTTCAGAAATCATTCAATCAGACACCGTTTTATTTTTCCTGTAATCTTTACATAAACTTTTATCACATAGAGTAATTTCAGATTTTTCTATATGCAAACTTCGGAGGTAAGGAACGTATTTTTTTTTTTAATTTTTCATCAAAAGTCGAAAACTATGCGGCCTAAAAAAAATAAACAAATGTTTGAGAATGAGCAAACAGCGTTCTTTCATATTATGATATCCCACATGCCCTAGTAGCCCCACTTCGAATTTTTAAGACCCCCTTATTCAGTCCCTG
This sequence comes from Cosmia trapezina, assembly GCA_905163495.3. Lineage (NCBI taxonomy): Eukaryota > Metazoa > Arthropoda > Insecta > Lepidoptera > Noctuidae > Cosmia > Cosmia trapezina. Next base: position 10,127,735 of record LR991049.1, read on the forward strand.
TTGAAAAAAAAATATAAGTAAGTACTTATATATTTTTATTTCTTTCTTATTTACAAAATAGTTGGGCAAAACTGTTCCAAATTTCAAGTAGATAACATTAGTAGCTCTTGAGATATCCAGCTGTGACAGACAGACAGACTGAGTCGGGTTCCTTTTTACCATTTTGGTACGGAACCCTAAAAATAATTGTCTGTCTCTTTTCATCTTCATTCCAGTCGCAATTACCACATCCTGTATAATAAATGTTTATTCTGAATGTACCTACTGATAGAATTTATTGCAAAGCAATGACCGACTTATCACCGGCAACAAGTTAGAGCAATGAGAACAGCGGATGTTTTACATTTAAAACTCGAGATGTGAGACTTTCTTCCTATTCAGTGGTGGTATTCTATAAAATTCTCACCGTGAAAACTTAGGTGAGTTTGGAGTGAGCTGTCAATCTCTACAGGATGAATCTTTCAAGTGGGCGTGGATGGCCAAATCAGAAACTATGAGGAATAGCGAAAAGTACTCAAAGGAGTTGTCGGGCTCGATTTTGATGAAAACAAAAATTGCATCATTGCATTTTTGAAAAATAATTCCCTCAGGCGCCAGAGGTCTACTTATCAAATAGCCCATTTCTCATTCCGACTACTTCTCTATGTGACTACTTCGCTATTAACCCTCTTATATCTTGCCAGGAATCGAACCCGTTGATTTAAAAAAAAACGCTGTAACACCATTCGATGTTTCGCTAACAAGGATCGAATTCTAATTCGAATTATTATTTTTTTCTTCTCATTTAGCATGCGTTCAATTGCGTTCGTTATCTATCATCAATTCATCATACTCCGATGTTATTTCGTGGACAAATAGTGTGGGTTATACGCGTTTTTTTTACTGTAAAAACTTTTTAACAAAAAAAAACCGACTTCCAAAAATCACTACAAAGTGAAAAATAACTTTGATTTCGGAAGTCGGTGTCTTTCGTTTTTTATTTACTTTCTTTTTTTTTGCCACCGACTTCCGAAATCAAAGTTATTTTTCACTTTGTAGTGATTTTTGGAAGTCGGTTTTTTTTTTTGTTAAAAAGTTTTTATTTCTCGCTTTTTAGTGGGTCTGTTTATAATTTGTATAAGTTACAATAGTCTAATGTCAATTGCTCATCACATGTTACAAAATATTGCTTTTCTCGATGCTGGGACGTTAATTGTTGAGGAGTTCTGCTGGTAAGAACCAGGAGAACTCCTCAACAACCACTCACCACACGCATTGTGTAACGAGCGGAAATTGCTTAGCAACCATATTAAAGTAATCGAATCGCAACCCGTGAAATATTTATCATTGAGTAGTTCCGGTAGCCATCTGTGACCTTCATCATCAGTTCCACTTCACCAAGTGGTGCTTTCCGAGAGCAAATGCACGAGCTACTATAAAAAATACCCAAATCGCTATAGGTGTGCCTATAATATTCGAAGAGTTCCTTCGATTTCTCCAGGATCCCATCATCAGAACTGGATTTTGACAAAAATGGGACCATTTGGAAAGTATACCCTTTCCAACAAAAAATAAAAAAATCAAATCGGTTGGCAAGCGACGGAGTTATGCGCGAACAAACATAAAAAAAAAAAAAAAATACAAACATCCGAATTGAGAACCTCCTCCTTTTTTAGAAGTCGGTTAAAAATGCTGTACTGTATAACTGTTTTTTGTCCTAAATAAATTAAATAAAATTCTGGGAAGTAATGACATACGGCAAACTAAAGAAAAGAGCTCACATTTAACAAAATATCTTTTTATTTTATGTTACCTATCTATTAAATAAACCGTAACTGATTAATTATTCAAAATTATGACCATTGTTTTCAATACATAGCTGCATTCGACGTCTCAAGGATTGTACTGCATTCAGCATTACAATATTCCTCATAGTTTCGAATTTAGCCATCCACGCCCACTTGAAAAATTCACCCTGTATATTCCCTAAGTTCTGATGGGATTACCAATACATCCCAAGTTAGCTTTCTATTCGATTATTTATTTTAATGATTTCGTATTCTCAAAGTGGACATGAAAATACTATAAGTGTGTAGGTATTAAACCAAGCAAATCATTAAAATAAAACCATAAAATAACGTTGACTATATCGTCTGCATGTTCAACCAACATTTTTTTTTTAACCGATTTCAAAAAAGGAGGTTCTGGATTCGACCCGTATAAAAAAGTAAAAATAAAATAAAATAAAGTTTATTAGGAACAATTTTAGGTAAAAGACACGAAGATGCATCTTCGAATGCAAAAGTAAAATTAATACTGTGGCGCAGCTATCAACACTCAACACAAAATATATGGAAGAGATTTTTGTTCCAGACTTTCACATGTCTATGTTGGGGTCGACTTCCAGTCTAACTGGATGCAGCTGAATATCAGTTTTTAACATGGAGCGACTGCCCATCTGACTTCGACAACCCAGTTACTGGGTAATAAGATACCCCTTGGTAAGACTGTTTGTCAGACTTTGGGCTTCTGACTACCCGTAACGACTGTCTGATCTACGAATGACAGCCGGGACCAACGGCTTTACGAGGCACGAAGTCTCGATATGTAATGAGTAGTCCTGACTGGCAGATTGACTGACTCATCAACGCCCAGACCAAACCCTTGGACCCAATGATATTATATTAAATAAATATAATATCATTGCTTGGACTTAAAAAGCTGAAATTTTGCACAGAGGTTCCCCTTACAATGTAGACAAGGAATAAGGAAGGAATTCCCGGTAGTACGTTCCCGTGGGATATTTTTCGACATCCACGCGGGTGGAGCCGCTGGCAAAAGGTAGTTGATCAGTATTGGTTTCCAGAGGTATTTACACTGATAGGTGCTGCATCTAGCCATATACATAAATGTATATCTACTTTATTAATATCCCTTGCTGTGAGGAAACAGACGGACAGGGATAATATGACATATTTTATGTTATCCTGTTACTTATCATAAAATACATAATTTATATAAGTCTGTATAGAGCTACAGGCAACGTTTATTTATTTATTTATCCCTTTGAATGTCCAGCTGCCTTTTCCCAACTATGTTGGGGTCGGCTTCCAATCTAACCGGATGCAGCTGAATACCAGTATTTTACATGGAGCAACTGCCTATCTGACCTCCACAACCCAGTAACTGGGTAATACGATACCCCTTGGTAAGACTGGTTGTCAGACTTTTTGGCTTCTGACGACTGTCAAAGATCCACGAATGACAGCCGGGACCAACGGCTTAACGTGCTTTCCGGTGCACGGAGGGGTCTCGGTATGTAAAGATGGTCACCCATCCACGGATCAACCGCGGCAAGCGTAGCTTAAAATGATGGATCGACGCGTGCGGCTGTTATTACTTAGCCACGAGCTCCATATTCTCCTCTATATCAATTAGCATTGTAATCTATCTATCTATCTTCTATCTATAGAAATAAAAAGAGAAGTCCTGACTGACTGACTCATCAACGCCCAGTCCAAACCCTTGGACCTAGAAAGCTGAAATTTTGCACAGAGGTTCCCTTTATAATGTAGACAAGTAATATGGAATTAGTACGGTAGTACGTTCCCGTGGCCTACATCTACGCGGGCGAAGCCGCTGGCAAAAGCTAGTGTTTTTATATGACTCTCCATCCACCGTTGAACCCAGGTACACAATGAGGTCTTTAAAAATAATTTATTGAATAAGCTATAGATAGAATAGCGTCATTACTTATCATATTATTTATCATACAATCGTCACTCCCGTCTTCCTCCGATTGTTTTGCAAAAGGATCTCTTTGATCATTGTTATTTTTAATACTATAGTTTCACCTCGGATTCGCTTGGGATTTCCAGGTTGAATAGACAGACAACGTTGACCCCCCCCCTCCCCCTTCTTGTTTATGAGAATAGCTCCTCATTAGCCAATAGCACTGCACTGCAACTCTCTCATCCAGCCCTCAGGTGAGAATGGCTCAAGCAGCCAGAAAAGTGGTGGCTTTACGCAGGCTTACATTTTTGGCAGCATCTACATGCGAACTACGCATCAAAGACCTGACGTCACACAAATCCTGCATCGCGCAAGCAGAGTTTACCACGAGACTAGCATATACAACGTGCCGCTGCAATCGCGACATTAACTTGACACGCGTATACGGTTCCGAGTATTCGTTTTATAAAGATATTTTAATTTCATTAAACGTTATTATTTATTGAGAGGAGCTCGTGGCTAAGTAATAACAGCCGCAAGGGTCGATCCATCAGGTTAAGCTACGCTTGCCGGGGTTGGTCCATGGATAGGCGACCATCTTTATATACCGAGACTCCACCGTGCCTCTGAAAGCACGTTAAGCCGTTGGTCCCGGCTGTCATTCCTTTTTTTTTTTTTTTTTGAGGGTGGGAAATCATCAAATAACTTCTCCCGCTCTGGGTGGAGCGGAAGGGCGTGTCAGACTTTTACTGACTAAAACCCACCCGTGTTCCTTCAGTTGCCTATGCCAGGGCCGCGGTAACTTCTTCAAACAATCCGCGACCCCAGCGGCCCGGCTGTCATTCCTGGATCTTTGACAGTCGTTACGGGTCGTCAGAAACCCGAAAGTCTGACAACCAGTCTTATCAAGGGGTATCGTATAACCCAGTTACTGGGTTGTGGAGGTCAGGTATAGGCAGTCGCACCATTTAAAATACTGGTATTCAGCTGCATCCGGTTAGACTGGAAGCCGACCCCCTACATAGTTGGGAAAAGGCTAGGCAGATTGAAACGTTATTATTTATTTATTTATTTACAATTTTCTAAAATAGCATCTTGAAGCAACAAAGTGGTATACAACATCCGACATCAACCAGACAACACCCGTCTGTTCGGACGATCCTCCCTTTTTTAGAGAGGATGAGTGAAATTTACACCCTGTTCCTCATGCAAAGTACTTAATAGGCGGGAAATGTGGCTGATTTTAGTACCTATATTGTGGGTACTTACGACTTCCACGCGAAATTGCGGGAAAAAGCTAATTTTTAATAACATCCGCTTCGACATTCGAACGGTATCTCGCTGTCATGTGAAATAAGACTGTGGTCGCCTAATTTCGCGCTCGGATTTTAAACATCTGACGCTCGACGCCGCGTAGCGAGTGCGCGTGTGTGCGTTTTTCCTCATGTACGGCACACAGTTGCGATGCTGCGACGACTAAACGATCTTGATCTGTAGCTATGGCGTACCTATATTTTTTTGAAGTAAAAGCTAGAGGTTTACGGAGAAAATAAAAAGACTGTCCACAAAACATTATTAGTGTATTTTAATTAAATTTATACAAATATGGATGAAGAAAATAATATTATGTAGGTACTTATAAAAACTAAACTCATTTTACTTATTTGCTTAAGTATTTGTATACTTATAAGTAATTGAAGTTTTATAAAAGTATTTGTATTTGACGACACGGTTGGCGCAGTGGCTGAGCAATTGACTGCTGCGCAGCATGTTGTGGGTTCGATTCCCGCACGGAACAAATATTTGTACGACCTACAAGTATTTGTTTCCGAGTCTGGGTGTTTTTCTATCTATAATATGTATGTATTTACAAAAAAAAAATGTATATAAGAAGTTTATCAGCCATCTCGTTACCATAACACAAGCATTAGGTTGCTTAGCTTGGGACTAGATGGCGTTGTGTGAAATGTCCAAGGATGTTTATTTATTATTTATTTGTCTAAGGGGATTGATCGACTTTTCCTTGGATCTATAATTTCTGGGAGAACACAATCAGAATAAAATTTTGTTAACAGCGGAGCCATCTTTTGTCCAAAATCATCGTTTTTTTGTGTAAAACAGTTCAATTTAAGCCCAATTTCATTTCAATATAGATAAAGACGCCACGCGCTAGCTATAATTATTTATTTTTCTTGCGGCATTATAGGTTTAGCAACCGCATCAAGTTCATAAAACAGTTGAATTTGAACCAACAATAATACATAAATACATAAAGCCGCCTCATGCGCAAATGTTTGGTTTACTGTTTTCAAATTTCAAATAGGTAGGTCACCCCGCTGCCACAGAATAAATAATAGTACTGCTGCGTTCGTGTGGGGTTGGTTTTATAATGTTTATTAGCCTAGGCAGGTATTGTACGTGCCCAGTCGACCTAATGACTATACAGTCGACCACACGTCGCACGTCAGTGGTAAGTGATAAGGATTTGTATAGGTATCGTTTTTATAGTTTTCGATTTCGACTATAGCCAATAGTGAAGTCAAAATTAAAATCCAAGATGGCGGCTGCGAAAATTTTAAAATTTTTCGTCATGGATGTCGTTTTCATAGTTCTCGAGGATGAAGCCGATAGTGAAGTCAATCATCCTAGTAGGGATGATTGACTGCACTATGCGGCCCAAGAGAGCAATGCAATGGTGGCCCAATGGTAACGATCCCGACATACGAGTAGGTCATGGTTTCGAACTCAGGCAGGCACTTTGTGTAAATAATTTCATCACCACTACTCTCAAATCAGTGAAGGAAAATATCGTGAGGAAACCGCCTAGAACCAAAAATTCGAAGACATGTGACATCTACCAACCCGCACTGGGTCCTCGTGGTGTATTACGGCCCACTCCCTCTCACCGAGAGGAGCCCTGTGTCCCAGCAGTGGGAATATTATAGGCTGATTATGATTGAGACCCATTATGTTGTGAGCGAGCACGTTTCAGTGCCAGAGGTCATCACTGATGTGAGACGAGAAGATATATTACGCTCAACACCGCCGCGCGCGGCCCTTGTCCGATCAGAGCGCGGCTAGCCGCGCGTGGCAGCCGCGCTCAAATGCCGCTCTATATTTGGACACACCTTTATATAGTGCCTTTATCTATGCCTCACTCGTTTCGTATCGTTTAGTGCGGTCGCGATTTGAGTATATTTCCCACAGTTTTATTGATGTTTTCCTCGACCAATGTTTTCTTTCTGCGGACTTCTGATCTTGCTTCTTGTACGAACCTTGCTACCACACCGGACACGGTACGGAGAACCCCGCATAAACGTTGGACTTGAACTTGTTATTTTGTATATTACGACCAGCCTACTGATTTCATATTGGCACCATGGATCGTTGTGTAAATTGTGGCAAAGTGACTAGAGGCTGTAGTTTACGTGGTCGTCGAGCTGAAGAACTTCAAAAATCAGCTGTTAAGTACCTATATGTAGATCGTTATGTAACCTCACTTTTATTACATCTCTTTTAACTCGGAACTCAGACCGCGAAAATCCGCAAAATGTTCAGTGATGGTTTGATAATATAGTAGCTATAAATTGACCCCAATTTCATCTTTTTACAACCCAGGCCCAGGCCCAAGTTTATATGACATGGTTTCCGTCTCCTTTGTCACGGATCCACAATAGAGATTGTGGCAGTAGAGATTTCAAATAAAAATCTGATATAAATTTTTTCTCCATATTCATCCTCCAAAATTCTTGTAGCCATCTTGGATTTACATTTTGACTACACTATCGACGTTAGCACCCACAAGAACCATGAAAACGATACCCATGATGAAAAATTTGAAAATGTTCGCAGCCGCCATCTTGGATTTACATTTTAACGTCACTATCGGCTTTAGCATCCTCGAGAACAATGGGAACGATCCCCATGACGAAAAATTTAAAAATTTTCGCAGCCACCATCTTGGATTTACATTTTGACCAAATTATATTGTATTATTGATATTGTAATTACAATATCAATATTACAAGTAATACAACATAATTCAAGAATTGTAACATAATTCTCCTAAAGTAAGTGTGCCTACCACATTAGCTTCTTAAAATATTACTTAAATGAAAGGATTAAAAATATTTAGTCGCACTACAATTGACTATATATCACGCGAGGCGCATGCGCGGCGGCGGGAGGTCAACCGACATAGGTCCTGCGTCGAAGAGCGCCAGAGCGCGACTGACTTAGGCCGTTCCGCCGTTCGATGCACCCGATTTTATACTCACTTTAAAAAATTATTTTCGTAAATGATTGAAGACAGATATGTTTTATTTTTTACACATATATAGTACAATCTTTCTTCTTACGTATAAAATGATTTGTGTTGCCAAATGACTTTTAGATTCTGAGAAATGACGTGTTTTTTTGTAGTCGATTTCTCGATTTTTGATTATCTTAGACGTGATTAAAATACAAGTTAATGAATTAAAAATCAAACTTTTCTCAATGCATTTTAAATTTCAGGATATGCCTCTTCGAATGAATACCACTTTACCTTCTTAATTAGTAGTAATAATTGGTGTAAGATTAGTTCAAAGTTGAGCCTTCGCGCGTCATATGGAAATCGCGCCTTCGAAATCGACTGTTTTCGTAGTCAATAATTCAATTTGAACAAGTTTTTTTTAATAGACTTTAAATAAAAATATATGATAATTACGATGATTGAAGTCAAAAGAAGCTAAAAAAATAAATTATGTGACCAAAATCACTTCAAAATCTCCCAAGTTCTCGATTTACGTATGAAAAATGCAACAACGCTCTTAAAAACAAATGAGATCGCTTCCGAACACTACACTTGCTTGACTAAATTAATTGTTTGTCGTGTTTAGGTTATTAAAAAATATTGGATACGTATTTTCAGGGTTCCGTACCAAAATGGTAAAAAAGGAACCCCTATGGTGTGACTCAGTCTGTCTGTCTGTCCGTCTGTCTGTCTGTCTGTCTGTCTGTCTGTCTGTCTGTCTGTCTGTCTGTCTGTCTGTCTGTCTGTCTGTCTGTCTGTCTGTCTGTCTGTCTGTCTGTCTGTCTGTCTGTCTGTCTGTCTGTCACAGCTGGATATCTCAAGAACTACTAATGCTATCAACTTGAAATTTGGAACAGTTTTAGATGATGTTTACCCAACTACTTTGCAAATAAGAAAGAAATAAAAATATATGTATTTTTTTTGCAACAGGCACTGAAACAAACATTTTTTTATTTTTTTTTACGCCGCACAGTTTTCGACTTTTGATGAAAAATACCGTTCCTCCCCCCCCCCCCCCGCCCCTATCGCCGAAGTTTGTAAAGAGAAAAATCTGAAATTATTCTATGTGATAGAAATTTATGTAAAGATTACAGGAAAAATAAAACAATGTCTCTAAATAGCACACTTTTTCAGAAATCGGAACGGAACCCTCGGTGCACGAGTGCGACTCGCTCTTGACCGGTTTTTTTTCTTTTTTCACACAATTAATCAAAAGATTACGGCGATACATTGAAGCATGAAGTCACTGCTTGCTAGACTTTATACGTAGTTTGTTACAGTTGTGACGTAGCGAGCCCCCACTCCCCAACTTTAATGCGTTTTATCTAAGTATTTTTTTACTAATATGATAAACCAAAAAATACGTGTCTAATATTTTTTTATTATCTAACTGTTGGACTAAATAGATTTTTTTTTTAATCCTTCTAACAAGTTATCCGGATTGTGTGCGCTCACTTGAGCGAGGTTCCAAGTAAGTATTCAAAATACTACTCCAATAACGAAGAGCGTTAATGATTAGTGAGCTCAAAAGGAAGCTTTATATCCAATCATCATCATACCGATGATGTACAGACAGCATGTCAAGCCACCCGAAACTGTCATATTTTCCCAATCAATCTTGAACTTTATGCTTTATCGATAAAGATGAAAATCTATTAAAGAAATTTTACAGATTGTAGTAGCTTGATGTGCTGTCGTCTGTACAATACTTTATCAATTATGACTATGATACAGTCACCGACAAATCATAAATCGCATCAATGCATAAATCGCGGTCGATGAATAATTTTACTATATCGATAAAATTGTGAGTCAGCGAAGGTATTCATTCAAAATCCGATGTTTTATGTACACGATGATTTACTTCAAGTTAAGTTTTGTGAGTCACATTTTCAATAACGTTTATTCACTTCCAATCTTTGGATTTGTACCCAGTTTTTGACAGAAGGATTGCCTATATTAGGCGAGCCAACAAAAAATAGGATCGCACTTACTGCCAACTTCACACGATAGCTGTCAAATTAGTACGCTTTGGTAATGAAGTTCGCGAGTATTGCGGAACAAAATGGCGTCTTGACAGTACTATTCTTATTTGGCTCGCAAAGTACCTACATGATGCGACTTATAGGGTAACTGTAACTTTTACTATGGGACCAAACCTGAAATCGCGAAAAAAAAAAATCTGCTGTTCCCTTTTTTTTTTTGTGGATGGGAAATCATCAAATGACTTCTCCCGCTAAACACATGATTATACTCATAATAACAGACAACTTTCCCAAAAAATCTTTTTTTTTTTATTTACTAATCGCATTTATGACCCTCGGTCACTAATTACCAGTCACCCTATATACCGGATGACTTTTTTTACCGTCTCGAAAAAAATTGGGTATAATAGGTGAACGGAGTAGAAGCCTAATGGCATACCTAGTTTTTTTTTTTTTAATAGCTTAGACTGAAAAAATTATCTAAGTACCAATAAATACTACAAATTCGATGTAAACTTTTCATATTTGAACCATAAAATCAAACTTTGAAAAAAAAAATAATAAATCGTTTAAAAATATCGAAATTCAAATCATATGCAACGTGCATGTGATTTGAATTTTTGTTTTTTTTTATTTAAAAAAAAAAAAAAAAAAAAAAGTTAGGTATGCCATAGGCTTCTACTCTGTTCACCTAATATACCAGAATATACCCAATTTTTTTCGAGACGGTAAAAAAAGTCATCCGGTATATAGACGAAATGTGGGTATACTAAACACTGCATACCTCTTTGATCAGTGATCACACACAATGGTCGACATAAAGGACTAAGTGCGGAAACCAAATCCTTTAACATAGAACATACCTGTTTGAGACAGGCGAGGAGACATGAAGAGAAGAAGTTAGAATCAAGTTTTCAACAGACAGCTGTGCTGCTGGACAGTTTGTTACGCACTTCTTCCCAGCTAAAGCACTAGGAAGTGGTGAAGGGTGGGCGTTTTGGGGACTGTCTTAAGAGCCCATACTACCTCAGCTTTTTATCTCGCTCGCACGATACTGCTCGTGGACTGAGTGAGAGCGAGACTGAGTGCGGTAATTTGAAAAAAATAAAAACATACGACCTGCTTTATAGTTAGTTCAGTTAGTATGCAAAGTTTCATGATCTAATTTGAAGTATTTTTTTAATACCATCAGCAGATTATTGTTCGGTTTGGAGGTTAATTTTGTTTCTTTTTTTTCTATCGAGAAAATGTTATGGAATCGTGTTTTCGTCAAACCTTAACATTAATCCTCAACTTTACCATTATATTTATTTGAAAATTAATGCTGCAGTATTTTCGACATAACGGAGGATCATGCTAAGCCATTTCAATTTGAGGTAATTTTGACGTTCGAAAAGTGCTGATTCTCTGCATAATTTGAATAAATGACTTTTGATTTTGAAGGAGGAGGCTTCTGACAAGAGAAGGAACGAAGCACAGGGGACCCCGTTTCTGTAGCAACCTTGGAAGCAATAACCTTGCTGATTAACTAATCTTTACACCACAGGAGAAGATTTATTTTAATCTACTTCAATTTACTGATGGAATAGAAGTGTTCAAAAGCTTGAGATGCCAAATAATGGATAATCCCTAGAATTACTCAATGTCACCGCAGTCAGAAAGCAGAAGAACCTGCGGGGCAATGGCGTAGCACAGATACAGTAGCAATAGCTTTAATTTTGACAGTTCAACAACATTCATCGCGTTATTACGTCGTTGAGCAGACAAATTTTTCGAACATATGAAGCAATGTATTAACAATATCCTTCAAAATCATTCAAATTGTGATTGAAACTGCATAAAACCAGACTGGAATATTACCAAGTTCAAAGACTATTTCTCCTTAGTGTAACATCAGAGCCACATCGGTCAGTTTCAAGGCGAGGCTGACCGTCGGTCGGTTCAAAAATGGACTCGCATCTCGCATGCATTTTTGGTTTAGTCATACATACATGAGTCATGATTCGCTTACTACGAATAGTGACGTCCTTTAATAGGCAGTTGACCCCGTGAAGGTCGCAGGTACTTGATGTGCGCTAGATGTTTGGCAAGACATAATATAATGTATGTCAATGCTACATATGGTATATCAGGGTAACGGTAAGTATTCCTTTGGTTGGCTATAAGCTAGCAGATTGGTGATCGTTGGTGATGAACTAATAGGGGAGGGGGCAGAGTACAATAGCAAAGTTATTGTCGCATTGGAAGGCATATTACAAAGAGAAAAACAACAGGTTTTTCTACTACATTACATCATATTTAAGTTAATGGTGTCTGAATTCAAAATCATATTTTATTCAATTTAACATCAAAAGTTACTAAATATAACCCCCAAAACTCCTGTCCGTGAGAAGTAAGACAGGCAGACATACTAGATTGGGTGGGATATGCATTGAAAAGCCCTTTGTTTTTTTCAAGTAATGCTCCACGTCTGAGTACTACTACTGACTCCCACAATGGCTCTCCCCTGCACCCTAATTGCGTAACACATAACCAATCGGAGTTGGTTTCATTTTGACAGTTCAGCAACATTCATTGCGTTATTTACGCTGCCGAGCAGACAAATCTTTCGAACATATGAAGCAATGGATTAGCAATTTGTTTCAAAATGATTCAAACTCCGATTGATAATGTGTTACGCAATTAGGGTGCTGGTTTAGTTTGGGAATCAGTTTCAGTAAAAATAAATAAAATACTGTATCTACGAGTATGTAATGTACCAAATTCTTGGTGAATGCTCTCATTTGTGACAATAAACTTTTTGCTTTTTACTATAGTGTAAGATATTCAGTTCATTCTCAACACCACATCGAAGTGGAAGTATATGACCGTACAGATACATACAAAGTACATAAACGCATGTACGTAAGCAGTCAAGTGTGGTATACGATGAAGCGTGAATAATATTACTGTAACCGATATAAAAACTAAGTGTGTTAATGTATCTGGGATTCGAATTCCATCTTGTAGCCATAGACTTATAAAAAAAGATGGACTCCGCGCCACGAATATCGAAAGTGAAGCACCGTACCGATCTATGTGTGCATGATTTGAGTACCTGCAAAGACGGCGTCGCTCGTGTCACGTAATGGCGGCCGGTCGGCATACTATGATGTAATTGTGTGCGCGAGGCGTGTTTGTACAAACGGTCCGGCATACTTACTGTGCTTCACTTTCGATATCCGTGGCGCGGAGTCCATCTTTTTTTATAAGTCTATGCTTGTAGCATATGTTGCCGAAATATTCAGAAAATTCTGCGAACGATTCAACATTTCGATTAGCTTTTTGGCGTTCCGTAACATATTTTGTCAATAGTCGATTAAAGGCTTTTAATAGGTTCGTCATGTTTGTTCGAAATCGTTTGTCATTGCATGTGATACGGAGGAATGAGTAAAATGTCGTTAGGATATGAATGTCGATGGCTAAAAGAGTAGGGAAAGACCAAAGAAACGATGGATGGATGGACTGTGTAAAATATGACATGGCTAGAAAGGGGGTGAATACCGAGATGACGACTAATAGAGAAGTATGGAATAAAGAGATATGGTGCGCCGACCCCAAATAGGTAAAGGGCAGGAAAATGGTGATGATGAGGTTCGTCATCGACTAAATCTGGGTGTGCTGTATACTCCTCTTTTCCGCTTACCTATTCAGGGAATAAAGCGTGATGTTATATTATGTTTGCCTTGATGGTAAGTAGTTGTATTGATATTGAATCGAAATTAACTTCATAACGCAGGAATTATAAATTACAAGACTTGGTTTTTAAATGAGAGAATTTTAAATTGCTCGATTTGATTACTAATCAAACAGTTATCTTGATTAGACTCGAAGATAACACTTAGTTGGATGATCCTAACATGATGTTGGGAAGATGATGATACTTATACTTCATGACAAGATTACTAAAATATAAGCACCAAACCTTAAAACTCAAGAACGGATTTAATGTCAAATCAAAACTTATTGCTTTAAAATGTGCTAAGCCATTAGCCGTTGACGTCCAACAATACAGTCACAATCTTTAACGTTATGAAGTAAACTAAACAGTCTGAGAAGTTAATTATTTACGTCTATTCCTATTACAAGAATGCACAAGTAAAAAAGTTATACAGACTACTAAAAATAAATATACCTAATAAACTACCAACTACACAGAAGCGCTATTTTAAGTAAAGATTTCGAGACAGCCGTGTTACCTTTATTAATATTTTACCCGTGTAGAACCTCCACTAATAATAGTCTGACCTTTAAAATTTTGCGTGGGTGCTAAGGGCGGGTAAGGTAACTAATTTTGTTATGAAAGTATTCATTTTACAAATGGAGTTATTTCAGTTGGAGTAGAGGGTACCTCAGGGAGCAGTGTTAGGTCCTGTGTTTGTTTTTAACTGAGTTTTAAAAGTGGTCTCATTTTATTGTATTTTCGTCCCTAACAAAATTTTAAATTTAAAATGTTTGAACGTTTGTACATCGTATTTCATTTCGCTCAAATATCTCAGGAATTTCAATTGTCTAAGCAATTTGTTTTTTTTTAACTATGTTCGTCTTACGTAAGAGGTTAATACGACATAAACAATAGTTTAGTTAGTCTTCCATAATTTGACACAGCCCGACAGTATTTTCCCGGAATTGTCCCTAAAGTAGAAAAGGATACGCTATGAACTATAGTTTCTTTAGTCATCCTTATCCCAATTTATTTGGGGTCAGCCCTGTAAATTCGGTTCTTCCATACATATTCTCTATCAGCCGTCATCACAGGGCTTTCGTTGCAAAAGGGACTCTAGTGCAAAATTATGTAATGCTTCTAGGCGTTGTAGAAGATGTTTAAATGTAGACATAAATGGCCACAGAAAACATTGAGTATAGTTACACGTTTTCATCATCATTAATCATCATTCTCATGCCCTCACCAAATTTACTTGGGGTCGGCGCTATTGTCTTTTTCTTCCATACTTCTATATTAGTCGTCGTCTCTGTAGTCACTCCCTTTCTAGCCATATCATCTTTCACACAGTCCATCGATCGTTTCTTTGGTCTTCCCCTACTCGTATACATGTTTTATTATGCAGAAAGTGAAAATTATCACAAATAACTCGCAAGGCCGTGACTTGTACAAGTGACAGTGATAAAGTAATCCTAAAATACTTATGTACTTTTGGAAACTGAACGGTTTTTTCATACAAGTTATTATCTGCCAACGAAAGTGGGTTTAAATCTTTGTAAAAAAACCTGTTTTTCTGTTCTGTTAAATTTCATTACGGATTTGTCACTTTCGTTTATATTGCTGTTATGTTCATCGTATACAGACAACAGCACATCAGGTTATACCAAACAGTTAAATTTCTCTAAATGACTTTAACCCTCTATCATTTATTCATATTTCGACATGACGTTTAATTAATAAATTATAAAATTTCGACGCCATATTTTAGTTTTTTAATAGTTCAGTTAGGATATATTTTTTTTGTTTATCTGTAACCCTTAAAAAGTTGACAGTTGAGTTCAAAATCGAATGAGAAAATTTTACAGTTTGTAGTAACTTAACCTGCTGCTGTGTGTACAATACCTTAGGTCTGCTTGCACCACAATTCACAAATCACTAAATGCATTTGGTGCTAAAAATATTTAAAACCTCATTCTGTCTCAGTCATCTTCAAACAATTGACTGAAACAGAGTGATGTTTTAAATGGCTTCAGCGGTAAACTTGTTTAGCGATTTGTGGTACAAGCGAGCCACTATCGGGAAAAATAACATCACGCCTGTATTCCTCGAAGAGTTCACCCACATTTCGCCAGTTGTGTTTAAATCCCATGTAACTGCGGAGTAACCGACATAGCTTGCAGAGTAAGCAAACTGAAGTGGCAGTGGGCTGGCCATGTCTGTCAAAGGACTGATGTCCGGTGGAGCGGACGAGTTCTGGAGTGGAGACCGCGTATCAGTAAGCGTAGTGTGGGACGCCCCCCCAGCTAGATGGGCCAACTACCTGAAGAAAGTGGCTGGGACAGACTGGATGCGGAAGGCGGAGGACAGGGTGTTGTGGCACAGTTTGGGAGAGGCCTATGTCCAGACTGCGATAGGCTGAGTTGATTGATTGAACTGCGGTCGAGCCTAAATTAAAAGGTCAATACGATACGACATCAACAATAGTTTAGACGTTTATCGGGAAACACACCTCGATAAAAGGGTCGGTCTTAAGAACACAAGTAAATACTATTAATACAACAAACACAGCTACTACAGCCTGTCACTCGATACTCGCACACGATATCGCCACCTACGCGCCGCCGCAAAACCTTGGAGCTACCTTATTGTACTGAGCAGGGAATTTGGAGAACAAGAGGAGATTTTGCAATGTCTGGTGGAAGAGAAAGTGTTTGTTTGAAATCTATTAATTGTATTATCAAACACGAAGCCTGTATTCCCCGAAAGGGAAGGCAAGAAGTATACAAAGTAATGAACATCGCCTCGCAGACTGTTATCATGAATTCGTAGGGCTTGTGGCTAAGTAATAATAGCCGCACGGGTCGATCCATCAGGTTAAGCTATGTTTGCCGGCGTGCGTGCCTCGGAAAAGACGTTAAGCCGGCTGTCATTTGTGGATATTTAACAGTCGTTACGGGTCGTCAGAAGCCCGAAAGTCTTACCAAGGGGTATCGTATTACCCAGTAACTGGGTTGTGGAGCTCAGATAGGCAGTCACTCCATATAAAATACTGGTATTCGGCTGCATCCGGTTAGACTTGAAGTCGAACCCAACATAGTTGGAAAAGGCTAGACAGATGATGATTCTAGATCCACCATAGATCCACCTTTTATAATAGGTATCAAAGGTTTGCGCTACGATGTACCTTACACTCTGCACATCTTGCCTGAACCTATGTTTTAGTCCCATGCCAAGTACTTAATAGGGAATTGATGAAATGGTTAAGTTTCAGGGTCTTGGCAAGGCTTCAAGGACAATATCACGGTTATGTGCATTGCCTTAAAGGCTGAATTACGTCCTAAATTGAGTTGGGTTTGATCAACTTTAAACCACAAAAACTATAATGAAACTAGCTGACCCGACAGACGTTGTCCTGTCTTTCAGTTTCAGTCACTTTCAGTTTTCCAGAATTTTCCAATTTTTCCAATTTTTCTCATGGTTTAAACCATCCCTGGACTACGTCAAACATTTCAAAACCAAAATCAGCTAAATCGGCCCAGCCGTTCTTGAGTTATAAAGTTACAACGAAAAGTGGCATTGATTTTTATAGATATAGATAGATAATGGCCAATCCGGGGAGGGTTTTAGGAATCACAAGATATATATACCAAATGCAATATTAGTATTTCAAAAAATAAGTGTTTCAAGACTAGACTTCTAGAGGATTCTGCAGTCTTTGACACAGTTCTATCTCATTGACTAGTCAACCAGACGGTCCAATGTCCAGGGTGCACCAGAAGTACCATCGCGGACACTGGCGGTGACCTACTTTTCAACCTTAATATCTTAGTAAAGGATGAAAAGGGTTCACCTCTCAGCCAGTGTCCGCGATGGTCCATTTTAACGCCACTCATGAAGTCAAACTGTGTTTTGAATAACAAAACATGCTTATTTATGACTTCTTTACAGAACAAAATTACTAGTAATAATAATCATAGTTTCTCTACAAATAAAATCAAACGCTTTAAAAATTAGTAATTACAGCACGATAAGCGAATGAAGGTAACGCGTTGACTAACATGACTGTACCGGATTTTCAAGGACTTGAGTTTACTCTCATTTCAATTTGCCTCGCCTTTTAGTTTGAAGAAAGTCGAAGAAGTCACCATCATCTGCCTAGCCTTTTCCAAACTATGTTGGGGTCAGCTTCCAGTCAAACCGGCACACTAATTGCGTAAACCACTACCAATCGGAATCTGAATATTTTTTAAGCAAATTCCTCATCACACTAAAGGCTAAGATTTGTGAGAGTGTGTTTGTATGTTTGTTACTTCTTCACGCTCAAACGGCTGGACCGAATCGGATGAAATTTGGTATGTAGATAACTTTTACCCTGGATTAACACAGGCTACTTGTTATGCCAATCTACGCGGGTGAAACCGCAGGGCGCAGGTAGTTGCTTCATATGTCTGAATTTTTTTTCTGATCGACAACGTAAATAACGCAACAATGAATGTTATTGAACTTTCAAAATGAAACCGATTCCCATTGATAGTGTGTTATGCAATTGCCTCGCGGGTGCAGCAGAATACCAGGATTTTACATGGAGCAACTTGCCTATCTGACCTCCACAACCCAGTTACCGGGTAACACTAGACCCCTTGGTAAGACTGAACTACACCTTATAATGTTCCCACTGCTGGGACTCAGGCCTCCTCTCCTTGAGAGGAAGTGGATCGTTATCCACAACATGGATTCAGTGAGGGTTAGTAGATGTTACATGTCTTTGAATTTTTTGGTTTTTAGGTCGGCAAATAAAAATGGTTACTTTAAAATCTGTGCATTTTTTTCTCATCTACAAACAGAGTGATACATTCAATAAGAATTTCTCGTTTCTTATCAATGTTACGGTCAAAGTCCTTGTAAGTGTCTACCGCGTTAAGTAGCTAGTTTATTTTGTTTTACATTATTACATTACTTATCTTGTGCTAACAATACTTTAACGTTCCGACTTCACAAAAGGAGGTTCTGTATTCGAACCGTATGTATGTTTGCATGTCCGCGATTTACTCAAAAACTAATAAACCAATTTTGATGATTCTTTCACTAACGTGATTTTAGAAAGGTTTTAGTTTATAATAAGTTATGTAATTATTCTTATGTACGAAATTATATGCATAATTATAATTGCTAATGAAGAGATAAACAGCTTTTAAAGATTATTAGGAGGTATGTTTAAAGATTTTTTTGGTGCATTAAAGTATGTTTAATTATGTTTTGGCTTCCATCACTTGTATGCGAAAAGGACTTGAAAATATCATATTTTTTTTACATGTCAAAATTATTTACGGTTTATGAGATATAGAGCTTTAAAAAAAACACATTTTTGATCGTTTTCAGGAAATCTGCGCCTTTCTTCATGCATAATTTAGGGCTCTTACGATTCAATGATTCGGGTGTTTCCGGGAATACGACAATTAGCGAAGTCTGCATGCGCATTATTTATTTGGGAATACTGTAGGTAAGTATTCTACTAAAAATGGAAAATAAATTTAGGTACAAAGTACTTTAAAAAAAGTAAAAACCGACTGAAGTTGTTATGTTATGTTCAAGTTCCACGTAATAGGGGGCGATTTTAAACATTTAATTAATTTTAAAACACATAAGTAATATCACGCACACCAATCCCAAGAGATAAGCAGTACCAACACAACGCCGTAAATCCGTATTGATCGTTACTCCTTTGTTTTTCCACATTAATGCATCTTTTAACACGTGCGCCGGTTATAACCTTTGAAGGACGTCGGTAATAAGGTCAGTGTCTGTCTAGGTCACAGGGCGTCTCCTGGCGTTCAGGATCTTTTAGCGCGTGGCCAAAAAGGAACTAAAGCCGCCATCTTGTTTTTAGGGTTCCGTTCCTCAAAAGGAGAAAACTGAACCCTTATAGAATCACTTCGTTGTCCGTCTGTCTTCTGTCTAGTGTGTCAAGTAGAACATTTTACTCAGAAACGCGTAGAAGTATTCAATTGAAATTAATATCAAATTCGTAGGTCTATTGGTCTCTTGAAGCTCTAAAAAAATCAAGCTGTTATGTCAACGCAATAAAAAATTATATGACCAAATAAATCAAAATCTATAGTATACTTTTCGTTCACCTAGAATCATGAAATTTGGCAAGAAGCAAGGTCTGACACTCACAGCTCAAGTAAAGGAAAAAGTCTGAAAACCGATAATTTGTAGTTTTATCACATAATTTTTAGGGTTACGTACCAAAATGGTAAAAAGGAACCCATAAGGTGCGACTCAGTCAGTCTGTCTGTCACTGTACTAATGGTATCAACTTGAAATTTGAGACAGTTGTAGATGACATTTACCCAAATATTTTGCAAATAAGAAATAAATATTTTTTTTTTTTTGCAACAGGACTGAAATGTTGTCTTACAAATTCAACGCGAAGCTACTAGGGCATGAGAGGTATCATATGAAAGAGCGCTGTTTGCACATTCTCAAACATTTTTTTTTTATTTTTTTAGGCCGCATAGTTTTCGACTTTTTATGAAAAATGTAAAAAAAAATACCGTTCCCTCCCCTTATCTCCGAAGTTTGCATAGAGAAAAATCTGAAATTATTCTATGTGATAGAAGTTTATATAAAGATTACAGGAAAAATAAAACGATGTCTCTAAATAGCACACTTTTCCAGAAATCGGAACGGAACCCTCGGTGCGCGAGTCCGACTCGCTCTGGACCGGTTTTTTTTGCAATTACAATATTGGAGCATGCTTCTCAAACTACAATGTTAAATTTGTTTTTTGATGCACGCACTCGGCCGGTTTTTTAAATAATTTAGGTGCAGTTCAGCGAATTTATTCATGTCAAAAATATTTTTTATTTTCGTCCATGCACTATACTTAAAATTCCTAAGCAACTACATCATTCAGTAAAAACATATGGTAGCGTATCTGAGACAGGCTGCGACAGAGTAAAAATGAAAAAAAAAACCTACAACGGGTGTCACACGCATATTTTTAACATGACGTCATCAACTATTTCTGGCTGGGTATGATGATGCACTTATTATTATTTTGTTTTATGGCGCGGACTGACTACGATTTTAAACGGCACTACGGCCAAAGTTTATTTTTGTGGAGCAACTTCCAAATTTTTTATTGGGAATATCAAACTATTTTTTACTATTCCATTCGGTTAACATTTTTCTTTAAACCCTTCTCTGTCCACTGTATTTTTTGCGTCGGATAGGTTCATTGCGTTGCGTCATACTTGACAATCCAAGAAACCAATTTTTGTGATTATTTATTGAGAAAGTTAAGAGGAAAGGCGGGTGGCCAGACTTTTGAAAATTAGGTATTTTAAGAAGGTATTGCTGTCGCTCTGCGAGCACTCCGCCCTCGAATTCGTGCGATAAGGACAACTGCAGATCCGACTAAATAGCCTATGTAAAAAGTCACATTTCGAGGTTTGGCTCTCGCCTATTTCATCCTCCAATATTTCATAAACTAAATAAGAAGGATATATACTATGCCCCTATGTTTTTCTTTTTTCGTTAATAGTTGTCAAATTGGTACACTAGGCGTCTGTTGACAGCGGTCTGAATAGGCAATTTTGAGCATTTTTGGAGGGTTCTAGTTCTTATATAAATAATATATTATCAAAAAGGAAAACATAGGGGCATACAAGTAACTGATATTTATATTTCTGTAAAAAATCATTGCTTTATGGTCATTAACCAGAAAGAAAACAGGCGAGAGCGTTTGTATCTTTTTGTATGGAGAAAAGAGCACCCACGTTTCCTCTTAATGATGTGATCTCAGACTAAATAAAAAATCAAGACAGCGCTGTCAACAGTAACGTGAAGCCGCACGGTTGGGGTTCGTAAACATGTGTGCACGTAATGAGGTGTAGTTTATTTGTAGTTTGGTGTAAATGTGTGCGTGTGAGCGTGTATGCACAGAGCGAGGTGTAGTTTTGCGCATGCTTCACTGTATTGTTCGCAGCGCTATGTCTAGGTTTTTTATTTAGTCTGAGGATGTGATTGTCTCTCTGCATGGTAAAGGTCGTTCCTTCTCTGACGAGACTTGAATAGGGATGATGCCTGGGTAAAAAAAAAAAGAAATTCTATTTAGTCCGTCAGTCAGATAATAAAAAAATATTAGACACGTATTTTTTGCTTTATCATATTAATAAAAAAATACTTAGCTATCACGCATTAAAGTTGGGGAGTGGGGGCTCGCTACGTCACTTGTACGTATAAAACCTAGCTACGCGTGACGTCATGCCATATTTTAACTCAATGTATCGCCGTAATTTTTTGATTACGTAAAAAAAGAAAAATACGTGTCCAATATTTTTTAATAATCTCTATGACGGACAAAAAATATTTTTTTTGTCATCATCCCTGGAACGAAAATGGAGTTTCTTCTAACTTGTAATAGAGCAGTGGTGGCCCAGTGGGAATCACCCCGACTTACGTGTCGTAGGTCGTGGGCTTCGAACCCTGACAGGCGCTTTACTTTGTGTAAATTATTTTGATGTTGTGTTCACCGTGTTTTTGTTCGTTCGTGCGTACCCGGCTTTAGGTACCTCCCGAATCGTTTTAGTGTGTGGGTGTGGCTGTCCCTGTCACCAACAAATATTGGAAAAACATATCTTATATTTTTAGATAAGGATACTTTCACGATCCTGAAATATACTCTATTTAATGCATTACAGGAAAATTACGTTTATTTCCTTACTATGTACCGGTCCTGTTTTGCGGTGGGTGGTATTACAAAACCTTACAAATCCAGTAGTATTTATCCTTGTTTTATTAATATCCGTTTTTTATAGCGTAATGCAGTAGGTATGCTATATAAATATGGTTGCGGGAATCCGTTGGAATCGAAAAGCAGAGGCCGTAGTGAGGTATATGTTTGAGGGGCTCGTGGCTAAGTAATAGCAGCCGCACGGGTCGATCGATCAGGTTAAGCTACGCTTGCCACCGTCGGTCCGTGGATGGTTAACCATCTTTACATACCGAGACCCAAAAAGCACGTTAAGCCAATGACGTATTATAGATATGTAACAATGAACAACATAAATTACTAATTGATCTTATGTACAGACAGATTGTATGTGCTTTACAAGCGTCTGCTATTTCAAGTCATAATACATTTGTTAAGAAAAATCATCGATATGTAACTGGATGGAACAAACATGTGAAACAGGCTCATGTGATGGCACGACAGGGGCTTCAAAGGTGGGTCTTAAATGGAAAACCTACGTCGGGAGAGATATATAATGACATGAAAGTATCGAGACAAAGATTTAAAAATAAATTGAGATGGTGTCAGAACAACGGAAGCCAGATTAAAATGGACATAATTGCTACACTCCACGAGGAAAAAAAATTTAGTTCATTCTGGAAACAAACCAACTCTTTGAATCCCCGGGCGAGCCTGCCTGCGAATGTTGATGGCCTGTCAAGTAATAGTGATATAGCCAACATGTTCATGAATAACTTTAAGGTTGCTCCGTTATGTACGAATGCACCTGTGCGGGATATTCAGACACTGTGTGAGGGTGACCTGCACTTTAGATTCCCAGTCAAGGAAATTAAAGCCGTCTTGAATAATATGAAGCGAGGTAGGTCACCAGGGCATGATGGTCTGAGTGTTGAGCATTTAAGATCTGCCGGTGCACATCTGCCCAGAGTACTCGCCATGTTATTTAATTTGTGTGTGAGTCATTCCTACCTGCCAGAGGATCTTGTAAAAACTGTCGTAGTTCCAGTCGTGAAAAATAAGACAGGTGACTCATCTGATAAGAACAATTATAGGCCTATTTCACTAGGTACAGTCATTGGCAAGGTGCTGGACAGTCTGCTTGAGAAGCAGTTGAAGATGCACATTAAATTGCACGACGCGCAGTTTGGTTTTAGAACCGGTCTGTCTACGGAAAGTGCTATCCTGTGTCTCAAGCAGACTGTTAGGTACTACACAGACAGGAAAACACCAGTGTATGGTTGTTTTCTTGATCTGTCAAAAGCTTTTGACCTAGTAAATTATGACATTCTGTGGCAAAAGTTGTCAGATGATACAGACTTACCAATTGAGGTTATAAATTTACTTAAGTACTGGTATAAAAACCAGAAGAATTCTGTTAGGTGGGCGGATGCCCATTCTGCATCGTACGGGCTAGGTTGTGGTGTGAGGCAGGGGGGGTTAACCTCACCTAGTTTGTTTAACCTGTATATGGACCGGCTGGTTGGTGAACTGAGTCGCACCTTGGTCGGATGCTCTATTGATGGAAAGATGATCAATAACCTCAGTTACGCTGATGATATGGTGCTACTCAGTCCATCAATCTGTGGTCTAAGGAAGCTGTTGGCCATTTGTGAGAGCTATGCGGAGGCTCATGGCTTGAGGTATAATGCAACAAAGAGTGTAGTTATAGTGTTTAAAGTGCGTAATAACACACCTGCAAATATCCCACCTGTGAAGTTGCAAGGTACTCCGTTGCAGGTCGTCACTCAATTTAAATACCTCGGCCATGTGGTCTCGGATTGTCTCTCGGATGACCAGGATATTGATAGGGAGCGCAGGGCGTTGGCAGCCAGATGGCAGAGAGAGTCCTAACAACATCCTTGCTACACTGGCGGACAAAATAGATGGGCCGTTTATCAGGCACTGGGTGGGCAGACATGTGCGCACAGATGTACATGTCGCCAATTAATTTATATTTTAAATAATTACTAACAATTAGGCTAAGGTATACTAACACTATATGGATCTATGGTCTGAATTAAAGAATTTGAATTTGAATTTGAATTTGAATAGACGCGTCATACACGAACATCAGTGCTTTCAAAAACAGCGTAAGCCATGATGTACCAACATACCAGTATATGTATACTGGCCGCAAAGAAAAGGAAAGACGCATGCCGAAACCTGTTGTAAGAAAGAGATGAATATACTTATTTAATTACGTCACTAGCTGCTGCATGTTCACTGGCGCGCGTGCGTGACTGATAGCACGCCCGGCAATTGCCCTTCATTTAATTTGCCATTTTTGAGCCCGGGTAACGCATCTAAAGGTAATATATCAAATCAAATCAAATGACATTTATTCTCTCTTCACAAAGCAGACTTATTGTAAAAGTGTACAAAAAAAAAAATGTGTCAGCTGTATTCTACCTTTGTGAGAGACTGGTGCCCGATATAGGTTTTTGGGAAAAAACCCGTGTTACAGGTCACCAGGCCCCCTGCCACGGCTAGAATTAGCTTTACAGAAATGCCGTGCAAGAGTCTATGTTAAACAATAATGCATAACAAAAATAAAAAACTAAATAAGAATTAAACAATTTGTTTAACACAAATAAAATAAAAAGAAATACCTAACTATAATTCTGCAGAAGTTGTTGAGTCATGTTGAGAGACGAAGTGTGAGTGAGTGTTTGTCTTGTGTGGAGTGTTAAACTACAGGAGATGTATGTGAGTAATTCAGATGAGCAGTGTGTGAGTGAAGGTGACTATTGTGGAGTGAGTGCAGCGAGAGTTGTCTTTCAAGGAGGTGAGGAACAGCTATGTATGTGTGGGGTTGAGCAAAATTAGTTTTATTTCAGAACGGTCAAAAGATTCTCAGTTTTATGATAGTCCAGAGTTTTTAAATATTTTTTTAATTCTATAGTACAGCTTGATCGAGTTTTTGGGTATAGGTTTAAGATTTTATTCAATTTATTGTAAAGATAATGCGCAAGGAAGCAATAGAATCTATTAGGGAGTGTAGTTTTGAATTGAGCCGTGGGACATACCCTACCCTTTCGTCGGTTGTCTTTGAGTAGCTCAATGTCAAACTGCATAAGAGAATGTTTTTTAAGTAATGTACGGAGTATGAACGTTTGTCTGACAGTGAGAGTGTCCCATTCTTTGTATAGGTCAGTAGTTGGAAAACGAAAGGGGAGACCAGCTCCAACCTTGAGTATGGCACGCTGTGCCCTTTCAACTTCGATGAGGTGTGTTTTGGCGGCACCTCCCCATGATATGATGCAGTAATCGATAAGTGACTGACAAAATGCGTAGTAGACCATCTTAATAGTGTTTCGGTCGGCCGAGTGTCGTAGGGTTTTGAAAATGTAAATTACTTTCCGTAACCTAGTCACGAGGTTTTCTATGTGTGGTTTAAAGGTGAGATATTTATCAACAGTGACTCCAAGGTATTTAATACTCTCGGTCATTTCAAGGGAAGAACAAGAGCACTGGGCATTGCCAATGCCACAGGTGTGAGCAGTAATCGTTAGAGTTGAGGGTGGGAGCGAGTTAGATCTTTGAGCAAATGCTATGTACTTTGTTTTAGAGACATTAAGAGTCAAAACATTGTCTTGCAGCCAGTCAATAACACGATTTAGACCAAGTTGTGCAACATCAAATACCTCCTCCCATCCATCACCACTAAAGAACAGTGCAGTATCGTCGGCAAAGGTAATGATCTTTCCCTTTAGAAGAGACAGTTGGCAGAGGTCATTAATGTACACTAGGAATAGTGTTGGGCCAATTATACTACCCTGTGGTACACCAAAATTGACTGAGAGCTCGTCACTGAGCAAGTCATTTATCCTTACACGTTGTTTCCTACCAGTAAGATAGTCCTCCATCAGTTTCAGGGAGATTCCTCTGATACCGAGCCGCTCAAGCTTATTTAGAAGGTGTGGAATAGAGACTGTGTCAAACGCTTTTGCAAGGTCGAGGAACACCGTAAGACATCTCCTTCCGTCATCCAAGCCGGCCACAATAGAGTTTACCAACTCGTGAACTGCATCATTGGTACTTTTGCAAGTTCTAAAGCCAAATTGTGAAGAAGAAAGGAGATTCCCTGCCTCCAAGAACTTCACTAGACGTTGATTTATAAGGCGTTCCAATATCTTGGACAGAGCAGGTAGAATGGAGATGGGCCGGTAGTTATTGACACAGTCTCTTTTTCCAGCCTTATGGATGGGCTTGATAACAGCTATTTTAAAAGCTTGGGGGAAAACCCCCGTTGAAATAGATAGATTGCAGATATGTGTAATGGGAGAAGAGAGGTAATTTGCATATCTCTTAATGATTTTGCTGCTAATTTGATCGATTCCCACTGCACAATTCTCCCTCAAGCCTCCAATGAGATTGCAAATTTCTTGTTCATCGGTAGGAAGAAGGACAAGCGAATTTAAAGGAGATACAGAGGTGTGATTATTGGTGTGGCAAGGTGTTGTAGATTTCAAAGTGGAGATTTTATTTGCCAACTTAGCTCCAACGTTCACAAAGAAGCTGTTGACGTCGTTTATGTCCGCCTCTGGACTATTAGATGACAAGAGGGATGACGAGAAGTCTGCCCTCTTGTCCGACCCGCTAATTTTTTTAATGACATTCCATAACTGTTTTTTGTTACCCTTTGCATTCTCAATTTCCTGTTTTTCATACCTCTTCTTTGCTTTTTTAAGGAGAGAGGAGCAAAAATTTCTGTATCGTTTATATGTCAATTTTAGTACCTCATCGTCAGGGTTTCGTTTTAGTTTTTTGTGCAAGTTATCCCGGTTTCTCATGCAGCGAAGAAGTCCTTTAGTTACCCATGGTTTGGTTATTAGTTTTCTTTTTGAAGTTTTAGCTATGCTGGTATTATTTTTTATTGCTGAAGATAGGTGAGCCACGAGGAGATCGGTTGATACGTTAGCGTCTTGACAATCAAGGATAGGCTGGTAATCCATGTTTTGTATTACTTTGTCCAGATTGTCGAAGTTGACCGAGCAATATGTTCTATTAAGATACTTCAGACGCGTTTTAGGTTTACAACTAATAGCTACACTCTCGTGGTCAGTGATAGACGTTTCAAAAACAAAACAGCAAACATCCATTTTAGTTTTCAGCATCATGTGGTCTAAACATGTTAACCCATGCGCCCGCGGCCTTTGAAAAGTTCTTCGCTGAGATTCCCGTATCAACTACTAAATCTCTAAGGTCATCACCCACTGCTGCAGAGTCTTTACTTAAAGAAAACGTTTCAGTTTGTGATTCTGAGTTTAATTTCCAATATGTTACCTGTAGAGACATAATTAAAACCTTTCACACTTTAAATATTAAAAAGACTGCTGATCTATGGGGTAATTCTGTGGACGTTGCTAAATCAATTATAAACATTGTAGCACCTACTTTAGCAGTTATTTTTAACAATTGTATTGACCGTGGTGAGTTTCCTGATCTTATGAAATATAGTAAAATAATACCGTTGTTTAAATCGGGTAGTACATCTGACCCTACTAATTATAGACCTATTTCAGTGCTACCTACCTTTAGTAAAATTTTTGAAAAAGTTATTTTAGATCAACTGCAAAGATTTTTTAATAAACATAAATTATTACATAACAAACAGTTTGGTTTTACAAGGGGTCGTTCGACTACTGATGCCGGTGTTGAACTTTTAGGTCATGTTTATAATGCATGGGAGGATAAATGCGATGTTTTGGGCATTTTTTGTGATTTGTCCAAGGCATTCGACTGCGTTCTTCATGAAACATTAATCAGGAAACTGCATCACTACGGAATCCGGAACGCCTCTCTGGATCTTCTCACTTCTTACTTAAGTGATAGGATTCAAAGAGTTGATGTTAACGGGAAAAGATCACCCGGATCCGTAGTAACAATGGGGGTCCCCCAAGGCTCAATTCTTGGCCCGTTTTTGTTTCTTATTTATATTAATGACTTGCCTTACCTCATCAAGGATAATCATGATATAGTGTTGTTTGCAGATGACACTTCACTTTTATTTAAACTCAAACGTCAGCAGCTGGTTACTGACAATGTAAATAGCGCCCTCGCAAAAGTAGTTAACTGGTTTAATGTTAATAACCTACTTCTTAACGAGAAAAAAACTAAGTGTATTAAGTTCACTATACCTCATGTTAGACAAGTAAAAACTAGTGTTCTCATAAAGGGTGAAGAGTTGATTCCCGAAGATACCACAGTGTTCTTGGGCATAACTTTGGATGCCAAACTTCAATGGGGCCCCCATATAGATAAATTGTCGAAAAAGCTTAGCGCTGCAGCATACGCCGTTAGGAAAATTCGTGATTTAACTTGTTTAGAGACAGCCCGTTTAGTTTACTTTAGTTATTTTCATAGTGTGATGTCGTACGGTATTCTGTTGTGGGGAAATGCCGCCGATATTCAGACAATTTTTGTATTACAAAAAAGGGCTATTCGTTCAATTTACAAATTAAGTCCCAGACACTCCCTCAGAGATAAATTTAAAGAAATTAATATAATGACTGTGCCTTCTCAGTATATCTATGAAAATCTTTTGTATGCTCATAAAAATATCAATTTGTTTAAAAAATACAGTGACGTCCATAATGTGAATACTAGAAACAAACACAAATTTGTTGTTCCTACAACCAGGCTTAAGAAAATAAGTGGTTCGTTTAGTTGCCAATGTATACGTTTTTATAATAAACTACCTAGCCACATTCAAGAACTAAGCCTTAATAAATTCAAAAATTGCATAAAGCGGAAACTTTGTCAGAAAGCCTTTTATACTGTCAAAGACTATATTGAGGACAAAAAGGCTTGGGATTGAGCTGCTCCAATAAATTTACACTATTAATGTTGATTTAAATACCTTTTTACATATTCTATACAATGACATGAATATTTACTTTGTAAAGTATTACTTATACTATTTTTAATTATTGTGAATGTGAAGACTACGTGGATCATTGTTTTTTATTTATTTTATCCTTTTCTCAGTTTTAGTTATAGTCTGACAGTTTGAGTAATTTATGCGGCCTACCCAAATGTCTTTTCTTTGGTATTGTTCGTCGAATCGTTAAGCTCCTTAAGTTTTGAGTTGAGCTGCACGATTACTGACAAATGCGTGCACTGACTGGACAGGTCCACTCAATCTGTGTGGTTCTTTGATCAAAAGACCATTTCAGACTGCAATCTACATGGTCTTCACATGATCTGACCAAGATTATGTCTGGACTTTAAAAGAGACTGTGACCTCTGAGTTTGTTTCGGCGTTTCTTCTCAGAGTAGTCAGATAGGAAACGTCGAACTCATCTAGTTTAAAAAAAAATATGTTTGACGTGTAAAAGTGTTTGTACAAACCTACTTACAGAAAATAAATCATTTATCATTTATCATTTATCATTTATCATTTTATCATGCGTTGGGAGAGTATGAGCTGGGAGCAGGCCATGGCTAGCTAAATTGTTCAGATAGTCGTACGATCGTTTATCGGGACTGTTTGGAACTATATTGATATTTATATCACCACAAAGGATAATGTTTTTAAAAGATTTTAGATTATTTAATAGCGTGTTAATTGAGTCGGTAAATTTTACAGTGTTTGTTTGGCTAGGTGGGCGATATAATCCTACGATGCAAGTTTCTCGATCCAGTTTTAATACAAGGCAATTGGCATCAGTAACTGTGGGTTCTTCAGATATAACATTAAGAAGCTTGTTATAGTAAATGACAACTCCTTCATTTTGAGTTTTGTGTAAGGTAGTCGCTATATGATTGTAGTTATCGAGAGAAGGTATGAACTTTGCAGACGGGAGCCAGCATTCAGTAAGTACTAAAATATCCCAGGGGATTTCAGATCTTTGGAGAAGCGTAACGAAATTGGGCATGTTACAGTTAATGCTCCGAATATTTTGAGACAGGATGTTGATAGTATTTTTATTAATTGACATATGATTCTTTGCATTTTCTATGTCACAGGTTATATTTTTAGCCACGTGAAAAGAGTCCAGATCAGAGTTTATTTCGTTAATAGTTTGCATAGTAGTCATTTGATTGTACAATGAGAAAAATACCGTCACGCCTAATACGTGACGTAATGTTGAATGTGTAGTCGAATAAACTCAGTTCTGGAACTTTAGTAGCTTTATAAGCAAAGATTTGACATAGTGCAGGAGATAGTGAGGTAGGGTAAACACCATAGTAAAGGGTTTCGACTCGCTTGAAAAACGTGTATCTTGAGTTGAGTGAAGTATGAGCGTGATGAGAAATATGTGTGAGTGTAATTCTGCAATAACAATGAAAACTTAATAATATAAACGTTAGCATGAAGCCATAATAAATAACTAATGTAATTAAAAATACTCGAGAAAAGCATGCTAAGATAACAAAATAAAAACAAGAGTATTGAACCAAAGCTAGTCACATAATAAGTTTGTTAATTTTAGTTTCCTCATCAATGCGAACCGGTGTCGAGCCCTCCTCTTTTTTAACATAAACTTTCCCGTATGAAGTCCAGGCCGCTAGAAGCTTTTTGTTTTTAACGTTTGAGCGTGCAATGTAGAAAAGATATCTTGCCTTAGGTGTTAAGTACTCCGAGATGTATAATGTACATGGCGTTCCCGGTAATTTAATATTCTCCGAGTTCAATTGCGGCTGTTTGTTTTCGCGTCTGCATTTGTTGTAGGTCTTGTAATTTGAAATCAGTGATTCCTTTCTGAGAGTAGTGCTGAAATCCACAATTACTGCTTCAGACTTGGAGCGAAAAATGTCCCTAATCTCGGACTGGTGTATAGGTATTTCAAGGCCTAATGTCGAACCAAGCTGCTGGATTGTGTCGATAAGCACTTTCTTATTTTCGTTTTCCTGTTTTGGTATGTTACGAATCATATCATTCATCATCATCATATAGCGTTAAGCCGTTGGTCCCAGCTGTCATTCGTGGATCTTTAACAGTCGTTACGCTTGAAAGTCTGACAACCAGTCTTACCAAGGGGTATCGTATTACCCAGTAACTGGGTTGTGGAGGTCAGATCGGCAGTCACTCCATGTAAAATCCAGTTTTTTTGGTATGGCACCAAAAGTGTTTAATAAAATTCCTGATGACATAAAAAACATGACATTAAATTTAAAAATGCTCTTACTAAATTATTAATTGACAAATGTTATTATACTGTAGACGAATCTTTGAATGACCAAATATAATAATGATTTTTCACACCACCTGCTCGAAAATGTCAAATTATATGTCAAG
Organism: Cosmia trapezina; assembly: GCA_905163495.3. Lineage (NCBI taxonomy): Eukaryota > Metazoa > Arthropoda > Insecta > Lepidoptera > Noctuidae > Cosmia > Cosmia trapezina. The sequence continues at coordinate 10,159,433 of LR991049.1, forward strand.
CAACCTTAACCTAAAGTGAGTCATTAGTGGCCGGGGGCACAGCCGGTCAATAATGTTGTACTGGATTTCATTATGACCCGCTGGTCAATAATGTGATTTGAATTTGGAATCTCACATGCTCAGCTAAATTGGCAGTATAGTACTAACAAACACCTTTTGGTGCCAGAAAGAGGAAAGCTATTCTCGAAACCCTTACTACGCGTGGATGATATTCTCGATTTCCTACAAAATCATAACGACTGTTTCTTCATATCGTTGCCATGTTTTCGAAGACATAATATTGTAAGAATAATTAGATAACTACGAACCATTTTTAATTTTTTTTTAAATTTATTTTTTTAAATTTTGGAACGAAGTTCCTTATCGCGCGTTGTGAAAGGGGGCTAGACGGAAAAAAGTCTCACGAAAAGTTGTCACGACACTTTTTGCTATAGGTAGCTATTGTAAGCCGTGCGGCGTGCGCATGTTTCTCTGTCTGTCTCTCTCTCTCTCTCTCTCTTAGAAAGCAAGCCAGATATTTTCATTTCTATTTCGCATTGAACAGTGTGGTGTCGCGATGATGATGATGATGATGATGATGATGGTGATGATGGTGATGATGATGATGATGATGATGATGGTGATGGTGATGATGATGATGATGATGATGATGATGGTGATGATGATGATGATGATGGTGATGATGATGATGATGATGATGATGATGATGATGATGATGATGATGATGATGATGATGATGAGTATAAAAATAAAATTTTGTTACAATTCCTTCACTAATTAATCGAAAGGAACTTCGTTCTATCCGGGTGTCCCTTGACACCTCTCAAGTTTTTTTTTTTTTTAAATTACACATCAACATCTATAAACGTACCAAATAAAAACTTAACCTTTGCACAACTGGACTAATGACTCAAATGTTACCATTAACTTCAATTAATATGTAAGTGCATATAACTAACTAGTTCTAAATATGTTATTCTTACTAAATACTTTGTTTTTCGTACTATGGCTATTATTTTCTCACAGTAGGTGTAAAAAGTAGAGTATCCTCCTCTGGGCTAAAGGTGTCTTTGCCTTGGGCTAGCTTGAATCCCTCGCTGCATTCAGGATTCTTGTATTAACTCCCTCGCTTCGCTCGTGAGTTAACCTCTTAACTACCTCGCTGCGCTCGGGAGTTAAATCCCGAATCCTTCATTGCGCTCGAGATTCAATATGACGCCCGTGACATAAGGCACAACTTTAGCCCCTCGGTGCATAATCTACTATTACATTTTGATAATTATGACTATGACTATTTATTGTATTTGCTTTTCATGTATTTAATTAATTTAAAATATTATTATTCTAATGACACCTAATGTGTCACTTATAAATTTGTATGTCATAATTATGACAAAACATAGCGCACCTATTTATGTTAACAACTATGCATGTAAATACCTATGTTTCACAAATAAACTGATTGATTGATTGATTGAATTAATATTCAGCTGCATCCGGTTAGACTGGAAGCCGACCCCAACATAATTGGGAAAAGGCTAGGCATATTGAACACTAGTGAGCAGTGATACAATACCCGATACCCGTGATAGAATTTGTACCTAACTACAATGATATATTACCTTTAGATGCGTTACCCGGGCTCAAAAATGGCAAATTAAATGAAGGGCAATTGCCCGGCGTGATATCAGTCACGCACGCGCGCCAGTGAACATGCAGCAGCTAGTGACGTAACTAAATAAGTATATTCATCTCTTTCTTACAACAGGCATGCGTCTTTCCTTTTCTTTGCGGCCAGTATATACTGGTATGTTGGTACATCATGGCTTACGCTGTTTTTGAAAGCACTGATGTTCGTGTATGACGCGTCTATCTATAGTACGTCATTGCCTAACTAGAATGAAAACAACTGATTCTACTACAGGCGAACGGTCGACAGTCAGGTAGGAAGACGGTTTCGTAACGTAAGTAATGCTCAAAATCGAAACTCGGGATTGTTACATTCAGGCGAATGCTCGTGAGTCAGGGAGGCAGTAATGTAACGTAATGTTCAACATCGAAACTCGGATTGTTACATTACAGGCGAATGCTCGTCAGTCAGGGAGGCAGTGTGGTAACGTAACGCTCAACACCGAAACTCGTATTGTTACATTACAGTTACAGGCGAAGGTCCCGTGGTGAGAGTGCGCCATAGAAGTCCCAATAAAAAAGACACTGGCATAAATGATCGAAACCATTAATTAGCTCTTCGTTTTGATAACAATTCCAGTTTGATGACGCCATTCTGTTTACTCACTAGTTAGGCGATCGATTCAGATGCATTTTATTAAAGAGGTTTACACGCTTTTTCGACGAACATCGTATTTTTAGGGTTCCGTACCTCATAAGGAAAACACGGAACCCTTATAGAATCACTTATTCGTTGTCCGTCTTCCTGTCAAGACCCTTTTTCTAAGAAACGCTTGGAGGTATCAAATATACCTACGTAGAACTATGGTCCCTTGGAGCTCTAAAAAAATTAAGCTTCTAAGTCAACGCAATAGATAAAGCCATTTACGCGACATATTTTGAAACTCGCAAATAAATCAAAACCTATAAGGTACTTCCCGTTGTCCTAGAATCATGAAATTCGGCAAGAAGCAAGGTCTCACAGCACAAGTAATGGAAAAAACCAAAAATCGTTAATTTGTAAGTAGTTCTATCACAAAAAAAAAATATTTTACATTTGCGGTTGGGGAATTGACCGTGACGTACCTATATCGATTTATGGGAGAACATGTTTTACAATTTTTGGGATAAATTTCATCCCAACTACGGAACCCAGGGAACCCTACATTGTGCGAGGTCCGACACGCACTTGCCGGTTTTTTTTTTCTCCTTCCGATTTGAATTTCGAATATCGTTATTACAATGACTGAGGATCGGTATAGTTAAATAGTCTCCGTAAGTCGAGCAGTAGAATGAAGTCCAGCAGAAGACGGATATAAGATGATACCGATGATGAATTTTGTATAATGTTTCTGCTCCAATATAATCAGATCGGAAGGAAAAAAAAATAATTTATGGTCAAGTACAAAACGAGATTTATTTAAACGGAATGTTTTAAAATATCGACTTGCCTCATTATTCATTGTGTCATTTGTGTAAAATTAAACTACCTATGTATCAAAAGTTTATAATAATTATGCTGTCGCTGTATGCTAAATAAGTATATTTAAAGCGAAGATTGTATCAAAAATGATCTCATCATTTATTTTGAAACAAGAACTATTTATTTATTTAGATTTGCTTTGAAAATTACGATTGCATGCAGCAGCAGGCATAGCAGACTAATTTTCAAATTTTAAAATAAACAGGTAAGTACATTGAGTTATATAACTAGAGAAGCAAACCTCATTAAAATGTGTAAAAAAAGTCTAACCACTATTTAAACGCGACGACGTAGCTTTGAAACCACTAAACATTTAAAAGTAAACATATATCTTTCTCACTTACACAAGTCGCAAGAACAATACTGTCGCTTAGATTAGACAAAGATCGCAATATAAACATGCAATGGCGGTGAATGGCGGGATGGGGTTGCCTACCCATGCGAAATTTTACCCAAGTTTTTAAACGTTGACAAAAAAACGTAACGTTTAAACGTTAAACGTTAAGTTATTTTTTAAATATGTGAATTATGTATTTCTTATTGGATGTGTATTAGAAGTTTATAACTAATGAAAATAATCAAGACATTTTCTTTTTGAACATTTTTTATTTCCTTTAGTAATTTCCATACACATAATTTACATTTATAAATATTAGAATATAAAAAACATTTAAGAATATAAAAAATAGTAGCCCACCGGTATCGGGAACAGGGTCCAGGGTACCGGTGGTCAGGGCTGCTGAGAGAGGAACCTCCTAACGATACGCGCCGTGTCCAGAAGTACCGCTTTCTGGAGCAATCTTCCTTAATCCAGCTGCCTAACGAGAGCCTCTTCAGGTGTTGATCGAGGCTCTTGGCTATTATGGCATTGACCGTCACGACTATCGGCACAACGATTGCTGTATCGATATCCCACATGTCGACAACCTCGCGAGCCAGGTCGAGATACTTAATCTGCTTATCTTTTTCAGCTTTCACGAGGTTCTCGTCATGCGGGACCGCTATTTCAATAATCAATGGGCGACGCTCTAATCGATCTATCACCACTATGTTTGTCTTATTGGCAACAATAGTCCTGTCAGTGATGATAGATCGATACCAATACAACGTGATATTGCCATTTTCGAGAACTGGGTCGGGCATATACCTATAGTACGGTACTTCCAATTCCACAAGACTGAATTTCAGAGTAAGTTGCTGGTGGATAATCCTGGCTACAAGGTTGTGCCTCTGCAAGTAGTCTCCGTTAGCCAGACGAGAACAGCCAGAAATAATTGACGGATTGATTCCCCCGGACGGTGGAATGCCCGACAGATGTCAACCGTGCCGTCGTTCACAATATATTTCCAGTAGTTGTTCTTCGTCATCATAACTTCGTCCATAATCGCAAAAACAAAACCTTCGGTTTCCCCAAAGAGTCAGTTTTCTATAAGTCCTTTTCTTTTTGAAGGTTTTTTAATTGTTCCATGAATTGCACTGTTTTATCATTTACATTTAGCTGCATTTCGTCTTCTTCGCTCAACTCAGTTCCTCTAATAACATCGTTTATTATTTTTATTTCTAGTCTTTTATTTTTTTGTGATATTTTTTTTTCTTAGTCTTTTAGCCGATACATTTTTCAACCGGTGAATTATTTTCCTCATTTTGTGCTTTCGGGGCGTTTCAGTTAATTCGTCTATCTCTTCGTCGGTTTCCACAGCATCCACATCCATATTTTCTTCTTCTGAAAGCTCCACCTGCTATTAGAATAACGGTTGTCCTGAAAAGTATACAATTTACTGTAGGCAAAACAACTCTTTACAAACTAAAAACTAAGTTTGAGTCGATATAAACTAATTTGTTGCTGGGGGAGTTTAATGGGAAGGCATTTTTTGTTGGCATTACCTATAATTTGATAATATTAATTGCCGCAAAAAATCATTACTTTTACAATAAGCATTAGAATTCCTTGATTGCACAAATAAACACGGCCACATTCGCTTTTTGGTACTATTTTATCTTGATCACGGAAGTGCTTCGAACAAATGACAGTAGATTTAGTAGGTAGCCAGTCAGTATCTTTTCTCAGCAATCGGATTATTGATTGAGAAGCAACTTTAGGTATTCTGGAACATTGTTAATCATTATTAAAAAATATTTAAAATCGCATATTCCATAAATTAAAAACTCCCACAAATGTGGGAAACTAAAACATAGTTTTTAGTTGTAACATTGATCATAATTAAAAAAAAATCTACATTTTATTTATTTTCCTGCGTTTTTACGATGATATAAACACAGAAACAATAAACTTACGTGTGGAAAGTAATTCCGGTAGTTTTTGTGATCTAGAATCGCATTCTTTCATTACGCATTTACCCATTTTGGCGATATTTTTTGTCGCGTGTCACTCGGTTCACTTCGGCTGCCGTCGTAAAGAGCACTGAACTGACGTTAGTTACGCATACGGCCGTGGCCGTATGTTAAGTGGCAACGCCTTGGCGCGGCAATTGCTAATCTAGTGTATATATATCAATGGGTAAGTAGGTAAGTTGGTGCTTTCAGCAAATAAAAAAAAAAAAAATTAAATACCTTTTTAATTTTTAGATCTACCCTCACTAAAAACGTTACAAAATTAAAATTGCCTGTTTATTTTTACAAATTTTATACCTGATAAAAAATATTTTCCCCGTAGGTAACGTTTCATTTATTCCAATTCAATTAAATTATAATTTAATAAAATTCATAGAAGAATCGTGTTGGTACATTGCATATGCTTATTATTGAACGTTTTAAGTTTAACAAGGCACATTAACTGATATAACCCGATTCGCTATGCAGTAAAAATAAAGTTTATAAAACAAAAGCGGCCGAGAAAACCTGTTTGCAAAAATCTCACGATTTCGCGCGGCCGGTGCGTCGTCTGAGTTTTTTTATTTCTTTTTTTACACACTTATTGCTAGATAATTCACTTGGAAAACACAAAAGATGCTGAAATTTTAATGATTATTTTAACACTCACCTGTAATTTAAACTGGCACGAAACTAATCCGTATTTTAATTCAATAATTCGCTAAAAATGCAATTCACCAGCGCACACTCGTGACCCTAGCGGACATTAGCACTGACGGAGGTGCCAACGTGACAGATGACGGCAGACGGCGTTTTAGTTATTATGTTGGTGGAATCGCGAGGTTTGCAGAGTTGCAGACGTAAAGCCCGTGAAGGCATTATTTCTGCCTTATCTATTTCAATATTAGTCATCTGAATAATACGTATAATTCTTTGAAATTGGGGGTTTTTTATCACAACACTCATTTTTATGTTAAAAATCCCAAATTTACAAAAATGTATGAATACATTCTTAGTGAATTATTGAACGCCACTCAAAGTTCAATGAACTCGTGAAATGAACGCAGCCTCAGACAATAAATAATGATCGCAGCCATTTAACTGCGTTCCAGACGAGAAAATGAGCTAAAACGATATCTTTTACATACGATAATTCCACAATATTGAATGAAAGCTCTTTCGTGCGATAGCAGCAGTACTTAACCGTGCGTTTGCATTGGCGAAACATTCCGATAAAAACATGTTGAAATCTCCGTTTCCATGGTTTCCTGTCAACTCGCGTTCGCATTGTCGCATTGTCACACAACTTGCTGACGTGAACATGTTTGACGTTTCATATTATTTGACAATAAGATTTGACATGCTTTTTCACAACATGTATCTGTCTGAATCTTGCAACATATTGTAAGATTTGTTTGACATTTTGCTCACTTATCTGTGATCTGTGAATCATACTGATGGTGACAGTGATTTGGCCAAATATTATATCGTTTCATTTTTGGCCCATTTTCGAAATCTGAAAGTAGATTCCTGACCAAGAGAAGAAACTTTTCAAATATACATATATATTTGTTATTTTCATGTATATTTGTTATTTTCATGTATATTTGTTATTTTCATGTATATTTGTTATTTTCATGTATATTTGTTATTTTCATGTATATTCGGTGTCCTCTACAAATGCCGCTCAATCAGCTATCAACTTTTCGCCCTGCATATGCTCGCTCAAAAACTCTTTCGGCTCCCCTACCAGGAGCTATACAGCCTTTATCGTGTTCTGTCCAAAGAGTATTATGAACTATATAAGTTCTGTCAGTTGACTCCATGTTTCGATGTTGCAAGTTTATGTCAAAATATGTCTCGCAACATAATTTGACATAAACTTCCAACAGAGCGAACGCAGCCAACAACAAATCTTGACATCTGTCACTCATGTTTCGAGCAGTGCGAACGCTAATTCAACAAAACAAATTGTGAGATTTGTTTGACATGACAAGTATCGCAACATGTGATGTTGCATGTTTTCAATGCAAACCCATAGTTAGTCGACTTTTGCACGGACGTAAAAATATCGCGGTGATTTTATTTCGTTCACTGGATTTTCAACGCTCTGCTTAGCGCCGAGAGTTGAAAATCCAACAGTGTGTTTTTTCGACGCGCTAGAATGCAATCTGTTGTTGTAATGTTGGATTCTCAATGCTCGGCTCAACAACGAGAGTTGAAAATCCAGTGCGCGATAAAATCCCGCCGCGATATTTTTACGTCCGTGCGAACGTCGGCTTACTGTCATTATGCTCTCGTTCTTAGATTATAGAATCTAAGCTCTCATTGTTGTGTTTTATTGTTGATTAGATTTAAAAAAAATACTAAATAAACCATACAATTACGTGCGACTTGTGGGGAGAGCCTTATACATAGAATAGCTGACATAATTATGAAATGTTTTTCCTTAATAGCGGAGATTTGCATTGGTGTTTTATATTTTCTTGCATGATTTAATGGCACAGTTTGACAAGTTTCACGGAGTTTTCTTTTTAAAACGATTATGACTATTCGTGAAGAAAATTTTTTTAAAAATATGTATTAGCTGTTTTAGAGTGAAAGACTGAAAGTTGTCCGCGAGTCCGCGACATAAATGTAACCACCAAAAGTGACAGACTTTTGAATGGGTCTCAGAACAATAACAAAGCATAGAAGGAAGGCTAAAAACAGAATTCTGTAACTACCTTTATTCCCGTTCTATTATTAGGTACGATAAAGGATGTGGGAAAGAGATAAATGTTTTACTCTTTGTTTTACTTTCTTGGCATGGTCACAAGATCAATTGTCATTTGGTTAAAAAAGTTATAGTATGACGCGGCCAAATTTGATAGTACTTTGTTTCAATGTCTGACAGTTCGTTCATTGAACTAGCTGACTTATTCGCGTGTTCATTGTTTACGTGTCTGTCGTAATATTCCATGGTTTTGCGATGTTTTAATAATATTTCTACTGTTAGATTGCATGAATTCTTTGTTTAACTACAAATAGTGAGTGTGTGGAAGCTGTGGAGCAATTTCTTGTGTGGTTGGGGACTGCAAGACCCATTCATAGCGAAAATAAAATGAACAACAAATATTGACCTTCCATCGGTAAGTTTTTGCTCAATTTCTTGTTGCCTAAGATCTGATAAACGAATATAAATACATAACAAATATTGCTGTGTCACTATATAGCTGAAACCAGTCGTAATATTTATTCCAATAGAAGTTATTAGCGAATATTCGGAAATTGTTTTGGGGTTATCTTGATCAGCCATAGTGACGTAAATAATGTTGTCGATACTTTTCTTTTACAGATTTCCTAGACGATGTGAAAAAAAAATGGATAAATTGTATTGGTAGACGAAATTGGACTCCAAACAGCACAGCCACATAATATGCTCCAAACATTTTACTTTGTATTCATTTGGTAATGAACCTATGAAATGGATGTAGCATGTTCTTTAAATCGTCACTTAGAGTACATGCTGTTCCTACATTATTTGTTATGGATAGAACAGATGAAATGGTCTTGATATATTATGATATAATTAAGGTATTTTATTGGCAATAAATAGTATCCCGTTCAAATTAAAACTTGATTTATTACATTACAGGAAATACTTATGGAAGTCTGCGAAGAAGGACATAGCGCAATACTGCAAATTAAAAAAACCGCTCACCATCAACAGTAATCTAACATGAAGACAGGTATAACATTCAGAAATATGTTCACTTGATATATGCGATACAATGATATTATATTAAAAATATCATTGATGCGATATCATTCTTCTAATTATCCCAGTCGGAAATATAATCGAGTGCAAATTTATTTATTTATTTTTAATACAAAATACGTAATTGTAGGATCCCGTAGCAATGGAAGTTGAAACAGGACCTAGTACATCGGTACAAATTAATGAATCGCCACTGATCTTGACATCTCGTGAAATCATCTCACATCAGTCAGGTAAGACATACAAATAAAACTATTTACCTAAATAAAAATGTTGATAAAAAATCTTACATAAATTTTATTGAGAACTGTTTGTTTTAGGAATCCTTGACACAGATGACAATAACAAATTCTGAAATAATTGGATTCCATCCCGATTCAAGAAGACTGCGCTTTTGGCGAGTTCCTGGTCGCCAGAGCCGACTCCAGAATCCTCAGGAAGTTCATCCGTACCAGGGCGGAATGATTATGGTGTGGGCTGGAATTCGACTAACAGATTATTAAAGTGGCTAGGCATTTTATTTTTTTATTTAAAATATTATCTGGTCGTTATTTATTTTTTTATGTACGAAAAGTTTTTGTCGCTTTGGTACCATTTTAAATTTTCATAATAAATTTTATTTTTTCACTAACAACCATTTTATTTAATCAAATAATTCAAATCTCTATTAAATTACGCTTCTACTGATTTACAATAATATATGTTACATAAAAAGTATTAAAATAAAAATTATTAGGTACTTTGAATACCCTTTTTCCCTAGACTTTGTTGAGTAGTCTATGATGTAATCTAAAATTCAAATAAATATGAGAAAGTAAGTTGCTAAAAACATTTGCAAAACCGAATGTCTCCCACTTCTTTTCAATAAACTCATCAGTTATTATGGCAACTAAATACATTCGGGTTTAGCCGGGTCAGATTTAATACATGAAGAGCTGTCGGGAACCAAGGAAGACTTTGGTGATGATGATGACGAACTATTTAGTTCATACTTAAAGTATTGTTTCATTTTGAACGAATATATTAAGTATTGGTATCATAAGTATGCTTAGTTACTTCAAAATTTTTGGTACGCACGGCTACAGATCAAGCTATACATTTCCAGTATAAGCTGATCTCCCATTGTATAGGATTTCCTTACAATGAGCGGTCAGTGTAAACTGGAAATGTATAGCTTGATGTGTAGCCGTGTGTACCTACGGTTATTATTCTTGGCAGTGTAAGAAAGAATGTCATTGTAAATTCTATCGAAGTTGAAATTTAGTGGGTACATCACTAGTCAGAATAAAATGAATGACAACCTACAAAATTTCGAAACGTCTTCTGTATACGTGTCCTTCTTTAACATCATAGCGGCTCCATAAGTCAAAATGAAACAAATATATTGAGTTCAGTTGCTATTTTAACACTACTTCTATGCTTTGTTATTGTTCTGAGGAATGGGTTACCTACCCATTCAAAAGTCTGTCACTTTTGGTCCAAAAAGTGATAAACTTTTAACAATGTTTTTTTCACAGCTTTTTTTCACACGAAGTCTTCATTCAAATTTCAAAGTAACTGGAACGCGTTAGCATTTTTGACTTTTTATTTAGATGTTTGAACGCTAGCGGTTTCCAACCGCCATTTTTTCCAGACAGTTGAAAGTTGAAGATGGTTGAAGAGTTTAAACGAACGCGTCGTGATATTTTAAAATAAAACAGTTTTATCTTGTTTGTAGCTTCAATATTTCTGTAGAAAAAGTGTAGAAATTTACTATAGATGTAGCCAGTGGTTTAGTTTGAGTGTAGTTTTTTATTTATTTAACAAAAACATAAAAAACTGTAGTTTGTACGCACGCATTATCTATTTTAATGCAAGTTACAGTTGGTTACATTAGAATAGTACTAAACTACTAGTAGTTTATTTTTACTGTAATTGTCAGAAAAGATGGATGCCGTAACTGATCGCTTGAATAAACTGAGGGAAGAGAGAATCGCTAGGGAAAAGGCGCGTATTGAAAAGGTAAGCCACTATTTACTTTGTTAGTTAACAATTCTCGCTACTTGTGGTAGGAGACTATTGTTTGAACGGTTTTTTCGCAGTAACAGGTCTTATTGTTCAGTTAGAAGTATGTAGCTTTAAGTCCAGATGTTCATTGTTTATTTATACCTATTTGTCATAACCAAGTCAGATGATTTATCTGGTCAGTGGGTCGTCTCGGGGCGGAGTTGTTTTATCTTTACTTCTGACAGTGTAATTTTGTTACGTGGATATTATTATGTATCTACTATTTTATCCTACACGCTCATAGGTCTTATTGGAATTTTGAAACTTACATAATGTACTTACCTATTTATTTTGCCTTATTAGTCCCACTGCAGGGCAGAGGCCTCGCTACACTCTTTCCATTTACTTTTCCTTAAGTTTAAAAAACCTAATGCAACTATTCACTAATTTCAGCTTAGAGAATTGAATCTCAAAAAATATAGCAAGGTGGAACCATTTAAAAACTCCACATCAAACCTATCCACAACCAGCAAATCTCTGAAATCAGAGGTAAACTTGAAAAGTAATAATACCGGAGCTGTTAAAAATAATTTCCATGTCAATGGAACTACAAAGAGACCAATAACGCTTCCAAAACTCAAACCGCTGAATAAAGAATTGACAAAGCCAAAAACTGGTGGAAAAAGTTTTAGTTCCAGTATTCCTAAAGCTTCAGCTTCAAATGTTACAAAGAAACTCGCTACTAAGCCTGCAAATGCTATAAACACTGACAAGTCAACCACTGACAAGAAAGTACAAAATAATGACAGAAAGGTTATGCATGTCAGTCATTTACCAAAATCGGAGAAGAAAGGTAACTGCAGCACTGCTTTAAATGGTGAGAAAAAACAAAACTTTGCTATAAGAAAGTCTGAGAGCGCTAATTTGAAGTTGCGACAAAGCATTGCGGTAACCAATAATAAGCCTAAACCGGGCGTTGGCAGAAAATCTTTGATCCCACAAAGTGCCTTAAATTCCAGTGCCTTAAAATGCTCTGTCTTTGAACGTCTGTACAAACCGAAAACAGTCCCAACCACTCACATTATTAATGATGTTGAAAAACTGCACAATGATCCTGCCTACTTGAAGAAAGTAATTCGTAATTCAGGAATTATTTTAAACAAGCGTCACACTGTTTTTGAGCACAACAAACCTAAGGTAGTAGTGCCTGTCCGTCGTTCAATATCTGCAGTACATTTCAAACGCATCGGCAAACAAGAACTTGGCAATTGCATTCACAAATGGTCTTCTATTGGTGATAAACTGAACAACGTAGACCTTAAACATGTGAATGAAGACGAAAATATCCAAGCAGATAAGGTAGTCTCGGCAGTCAAGAGCGAGAGAAAGAAAGTCACATTCATGACTCCAATGGGCAACTTTAATACACCGAGACCGGAAGAACTGCAAGCAAGATTGAAGTCCTGGCTTCAAAAGCGAGGCAAATCCTTAGGCTCCTACCATCATCTTCAGTGTTTCGGTATCCACCACTTACCGCACAGCATTAAATTTGATAACAAAGCGTTTGATGAAGAGAATAAAGAAAATATTGCAGTAGAATCGGATAGCGATGATGATTCTTACCTGGAGAATATGAATGTAGAAGTACAGCCTATGGAGGAGTGGAGAACCGCTAGTTGTGTTAGTGATAGCGTTGATTTTAATGAGACACATGACAATGACACTACGTTGACTTCCAGTGATGTTGTTAATCTTGATGAAGTGGCTGTTTGTGCTTTGAAGGATCTTACTGAGTTGCTGAGAGAGGTAAGGACTTTGAATTCTATATTTTTTCAGCATTATTATTTTTTCAGATGTTTGGAAATTAGGTATGAAGAGCTCTTGGCTGAGTAATTACAGCCGCACGGGTCGATCCATCAGGTTAAGCTATGCTTGCCTGGGTTGGTTAGTGGATGGGTGACCATCTTTACATACCGAGACTCTTATGTGCCTCGGAAAGCAAGTTAAGCCATTGGTCCCGGCTGTCAATCGTGGATCTTTGACAGTTTTTACAGTGTGGTGTATTACCTCGGTTGTGTATACCATATATGTATATGTTGTATTTTAATAGGTATTTATATTGTCCACTAGAGACAAAACAAGTTAATATCTTAAAAGGAGACTGGGTGAATTTGTATGGGAAGCCTATGGACCAATAGTGATACGGTTTTCATATATTTGTATAGGGATACCTACATCATCCATATCCTTCGTTGGCCTTTTGCAAAGTGGCATCAAAATGTGACCAGCAATTTTGAGAAACATAATTATACTTTTAATGAGACTGTCTATCTGACCTTCACAACCCAGCAACTGAGTAGTACAATACCCCTTGGTAAGTTGTCAGACCCATACTGACTCTCAAAGATTCACCAAAGGCTTGATGTGCTTTCCGAGGCTCGGAGGGGTCTTGGTATGTAAAGATCACCCATCCACGGACTGATCGCTCGACCCGTGCGGCTGTTATTACTTAGCCACGAGCCCCTCAAAATAGCAAGTTGATATCTTATGTACTTATGTCTAATTTAAAAATATTATTCTGTAATTCCTTCCAGGGTTTCGACTGGGAACAATGCGCTCGCTGGCTGCGGGCCATCCGCGAGAGGTTGCCCTCTGTGCCCAACACTGCTGAGTACTGGGAGTGTCGCGCCGCCCTGGAGGACAGGCGCGGGGACTTGCCGGCCTCTGTACAATGCTGGGAGGAGGCTATTGCTAAGGGCACTGAGGTTAGTATGTGCAAGTATATTATCTCTTATGTTATTTGAGAGTTGCTGCTGTTTGCCTATATATAAGTATCTTATTGAAAGTCAAAAATCTGACCTAATGGTAAAATGGCTCATCTTAGTCTCAGCATTTGCACAAATGCTGAGACTAAGATGAGCCATTTGGAGGTAGTTGAATATTTATTCCAATTTCCAAGGCTCGGTGCAGACCATCGAGGATTTCTGACGTAGTGATGGCATTAAATAATACAATTTATTGCTAGTGAAATAAAGTGCAAAGTTGTCTGAACTTCAATGCAGACATGAAACTGCCTGCTCCTCGGGCATCCATTTTACATATTGTTGGTTTTCTCTTTTGCGCAAATATTATTGCGCAAAAGTCCCCAACTTCTTTTCTTTGTTTATTTTTATAATAAAATCGTTAAACGGTCGATATCGTCGCTTCGGATGGATCAAGTCATGCATCCTAGGACAATCAATAAACCGAGCAGCCATTTTTCATTGTAGTTTTAATCTCATTTCAGCATTCAGTAGTAGAAGCCAACCTAGACCAGCTCCTGGATAAGTTCATGCAGTTAAAGATAAGTCCCACAAGCGGCAAGCGACGCCAAGCCGACCCCAAGCTGGTTGATGTTAAGAATGTGTTTAAAAGCACTATAATCAGATTTGCGGTTCAGCAGGCTAAATTGTGAGTATATTGTTGTTTTTGAGGAAACAATGGATGGGCTGTGTGAAAGATGATAATGGTTAGAAAGGGGTGACTACTAATTAAGAAATCATCATCTGCCTAGTTTTTTCCCTACAATATTGGGGTCGGCTTCCAGTCTAACCGAATGCAACTGAATACCAGTATTTTACATGGAGCAACTGCCTGTCTGACCTCCACAACAGAGTTGCTGATTAATACCCTCTTGGTAAGACCGGTTGTTAGACTTTCAGGCTTCTGACAGACCCGTAACAACTGTCAAAGATCACAAATGACAGCCGGGACCAAAGGCTTAAAGTGGTTTCCGAGGCACGGACGGGTTTTGGTATTTAAAGATCGTCACCCATCCACGGATCAACCGCTGTGTGGCACAAGCCCCTCTTAACTAATAGAAGTGTGGAAGAAAAAGACATGTTGCGCCAACCCCAAATAGATTGGGATAAGGGCAGGATAATAATGATGATAGTGTTGTTTATTGTAATGTAACCTTGATTGATTGCATTAATGTTTGTGTTTTTATCGCGTCTGCCTGCCTAGTTTTAGACCGAAATATTGTGAGTAATCAAAACTCACAATTTCATTGCATGATGAACCCAAGTGCTTCGTAAGATCGCGTCAACGCCGGCTATCGCTGAAAACCAGCGCTAGGGCTCCGTTTCTCATGGGGTCGCGGCATTATGCGGTAGCCGTTTTGCGTAGATGTGACGCATATTTTCCCCAAACTTGTTTTATAAATTGTTATTTTATTTTGTTGTTATTTGCGTCATGTTTACCGCAAATAAAAAAAAAAAAGTATTGTATGTAGTGTCATTGAGTTGTGTGTAGTAGGTGAATAACTCAAGGGGTTTAAGATAGGTCTTTTTAAACAGTGGACATTTTCGGGCTGATAATATTACTATTATTTTTCTCCTAGACACAGGTTATTTTATAACCTATCTAAGAGAACAATACGGCACCCACTACTCACTAGATTAAGAAACTTTAATCAGAAATTTGTGGTACAGACAATCAAAGTGAACAAATTTTTTTGTGGGACCAACATCGTAACCAAGACAAAAATATCAGCTGTCCCGTACAAAGCTTCAATGCCTACTTGACCTAAATTTATGGGACAACTAGTAATTTTTTCTCGATCACGATGTTGGTCCCATGGAGAAAGATGTTTACGTTCGAGGGTCTGTACCACACCATTTTAAAGTGCCTTTTCACATGTTCCAACTCAAAGTCAAATTGTTTATTTCAAAACGTATGAACATCAAAATTTCCAAAAATGGAATTGATTCTAGTTGCCCCTTCCAAAAAGTAGTTTTCGCTGCCGGTTAGAAATGTATGAATGAGTTGTAAGTAAGAAACCTAGAACCTAGCTTACCATTAAATTTACTTAAGAAGCGTGTGAAAGTAGGCTCAAGAATCGATAATCTGCAGGTACCAAGAGGTCTCAGAATATTGGAAGATCTTCATAGAAATGATTTGGAGGTATTATAACAAGGAAACTATTGAACTAATGTGTCCGTTGGTTCATGGCAATAAGTGAAGGTTGAGGTGGGCAAACTTTTTTTTTTAAAGTCATCTACCAAGAATTGGTGTACTGAAAGTAGAAATTAGACTAGGTAGTTTTTACCCTCTTCTTTTCTGATCAATTTGTATAATATGCATAATCAGCCTGTAATGTTCCCACTGCTGGGACACAGGCCTCCTCTCGGTGAGAGGGCCTCAATTCACCACGCGGGCCCAGTGCGGGTTGGTAGATGTCACATGTCTTCCGAGTTTGGAGAGGACATGCCGGTTTCCCCACAATGTTTTCCTTTGCCGTTTTGAGAGCAGTAATTATCGCGCCTTCCGTACTTCACTTAGGCTGTAGGCCTGGGTTCCGTACGGAATCGCGTGGGCAACAAAACATTTCCATTACAGATAGAACAGGTAAACTCAATAATACCATAAAACTTATAACCATGGGTCGACTGTTATTTCTATGCTTGGTTGAGAGTTAAGTTAGTGACTCGAACTCATTATCTGCTTCGCAAAGTTGAGCTATGCTCCGCCAGGGTCTACTTGCGTAGTAACCCAAGGGGTCTACTCACGTATAGAGTGACCCCATTCCAACAGTCTACTAGATGCCCCTTATGGTGTCCCACTATCTTTGCTTATGCAAACCATGGGTTAAACCCAGACCTTGACATCATACGGGCGTGAGGGCTTTGCCCCCACGGTGACCTCCTCCATCCCCTTAGTCACGCCCCTACCTCGTCAAATCTAGTGACCGTTAACCTTCCCCAGCATACGTTACCAGAAGAACAACCCAATATGTTGACACTTCCTGCCTGACTCCCTAACAGGTAGCAAGGGAGAACGGTAGGCCATACGTATAATGATCTCCGCGCTCCCCGCTTGGCATTTAGCTAGGGAGTCCGCATGCCGAGGATTGCAGACATGACTAAACAATACCTTGGAAAACATTCTAACCAGCTTTCCCCATAGTTAAGTGATTTTATCACTCACCTGGCTCCAGGGTTGGAAGCCTCGGAGATATTCTCCATCCATCCACGTGCTCCGTACTGCAATGGTCCAGCACATTTTTCCCGCGAGATCGCGTTCGCGCGCTTTCTTTTTCAGTCACCCTCTAAAAAGTGCACATCGACAAAAATGAATCTATGTCAAGCCAGTTCAGTGTTGCCACAGAACAATTATTAATACCAGTGTGCACTTACCATGTGTGCGACTGAAAATACCTCGCGTTTCGCGACAGTAATGATGAAATTATTTACACAAAGTCAAGCGCCTGTCTGGGTTCAATCCACAACCTACAACTCAATAAGCAGGTCCGGTACCATTGGGCCACCACTGCTCTTACGTTACAAGAAGTTTACCTCACATTATATTTGATTTTCAGATCTATCTGAAAACTTTTTGGACAGCTGTTAGTACAATTTTACTATATCCCTTGTAGACAGTGATAGAAAGTAACCTATGTGTTAATCCAGGCTATGTACATACCAAATTTCATACAAATTGGTTCAGCCGTTTAAGCGTGAAGAATCAACAAACATACATCATCATCATAATTATCATTTATCAGCCCGTTAATGTCTACTCTTGATTATAAGGCAAATAAAATGACAGAACTTGCGAATCGTAGGTGTACTATAGATACATCTCTGCTTTACCTTTCGGGGAATATAGGAGTCATGTTATGTTATTTTGATTTAAAAGTGTGTCCATGGAGTTTCTTGCCCTTTCTTATCCATAGGTCTATACCCACTACGCTTTGGAATGGGCAACTAACTAGCTTAATCTTTCTGACTGACCGACTCCTTGACAATACAAAAGTGACTGTCATTGGTTTATTTGCAACTAGCTTTTGCCCGCGGCTTCGCCCGCCTGGATGTCACCTATTTGAATCGGATTTTCTTCACAATTAAAAAAAAATGGATTTTCATTTTTTTAATAACAATTCCGAGGACATAACTTCGCGGGTCGCGGGTGCCGCTGGGGTCGCGGGTTGTCTGAAGAGGTTACCGCGGCCCTGGCATAGGGAACTGAAGGAACACGGGTGGGTTTTAGTCAGTAAAAGTCAAGTCTGACACGCCCTTCCGCTCCACCCAGAGCGGGAGAAGTTATTTGATGATTTCCCACCCTCAAAAAAAAAAAAAAGGACATAACTTGTAGGGAGCTAGCTATCGTAAGAGTTATCGTCGTTATAATCAGACGCGCCGTAATCGCACGGGACCACCCATTATTTTGATAGCGGACCGCTCGGGATCGCGCCACAGACAAAGGGATGGTCGCCATTGCCAATGGTCCACCTGAAGGACTACCAACCCCTCTAACATGGACCCAGCTGTATAAAACATATACGTTCTTCCATATTTTCATTCATCCCGCATTCTTCTGCGTCGTTCCCTCAATGCTGAGGTTAGCGACCACATAGAACGCGTCTCCAATCTATGCGGTCTTCTGCAGCGTGGACCGCTCGGTAAATGCTGCCTCCAACAGCAATCTTGATTATGTCTGACCATCTTACCAGTGCTTTGCCTTGAGCGCATTTTCTTTCCACACGGCCCAGTACCATAAGCCTTTCCAGACCATGCTTAGATACTCAATTATTTATTTATTTATTTATTTATTTATTTATTGCACAATGCACACACAGTTACAGGGTTAACTTACAACTAATGAGTACAAAGACCCCGTTGGGGCGCAGCAAGATAACTTAAAACTAGATTATAACATAACAATTAAAGCACATAACATTAACATTATCAATTAAAGCATTATTTTACATTAGTATGTAATTATTTATTGCATTCCACAATGTTTATGCTTAGGTGGTAAGTAGACATTTGTAGTAACAATCGTGGACCCTGTCGGGCACAGCAAAATAAAAGTTTGAAAGAAGAGGACTTATATAAACATGCAAATTAACTTAATCTAAGTAAAATTAGGGTAACATTTTATTAATTATTAATTAATCTAAATTATTTATTATGTATTCATTTATATAATTATGTCAGCTAGTCTATGGATTTGTCAATTAAATATTCATCTATACTATAATAACATTTATTTATTAATATTTTTCTTAATTTATTTGTAAAAATAGCAATTTTTTTTTTCATTTCTGAGTACTTCAGGTAGTTTATTGTACATTTTTATCGATATAGATGAACGCATAATAATGTCCGGAAAAGCTAAGGGCACTCTCCTGGCATATTGTAGATAGCCGCTTGGTGATGTTGAGTTCCACCAGTATGGAATCATTTGTTTGTTGCATACCCAATAATTAACAACTTCATTATTTATTTTTCAGACGCAATTCTACCCAGTTCGAAGTTCCGAAGTTCACAGTAACCCCTGTCCGACGCAGTGGAAGGATAAGTACACACTATAGCGGTCATAAACGCACTCCATTACAAGTTTGTACCTCTGTCCGACAAGCCGATGAGTTGGTGTTAGGAGAAAAACCTGTTTTTGTACCGAATGGAAGTCTGTATGGCACACCTTAGTTTTAGAAAGTGTATAATATGGACCGAGATTAATAAAAAGTACTTAGCACATACTTTAGCTTTGGTTTCGTGGGTAGGCGGTATTTTCACCAATATTTGACATTATGTCAAACCCTGCTGCCCAAAGATTTAAATCGCTAAATTTGCCCTTACTGTACTAGAAAAAGTGTCTGTACTTAGAGAAGAATGTTTTGGCGCGTGGGCAAAATCGGAACTAACCGCCATCTTGATTTTTCATTACGCAAAAATCGCAAAACGCTGTAAACGTCATTCGAGCGCCAAAGACACTGCAGCAGTGTAAGGGTGGAAACAGACTTATACACGATGTGCCAGGCGACGGCAATATTACGTGCTCATTGACCACATTTCATCTCGAGAAGCACAGCTTCATTTGTCAATGAACATGCGTTGTGTGGCGTCGGGTGTTACAAGTGTGCCTTTACGTATAACGTATCAGAGTAGATCTACAAGTGCGAAATAGAGACGGGAACATATCTAAGCCAAACCATGTGCTAAGTAATGGATATCAATCTCGGCCTAAGAGTTTATAATGATTAAAATATTATCTAGCGTAGAGTTATTCTTGCTGGCCAAGCATAGAGTAGTTAGCAAGTGGAGTACTAAAGTGCAAGGTAAAAGATGAAGTGCAAAGATACAGTTTAAACTCAAGCTACTCATCATCTGCCTAGGCTTTCCCAACTATGTTGGCGTCGACTTCCTGTCTAACTGGAAGCAGTTGAATACCAGTATTTCACATGGAGTGACTGCCTATCTGACGTCCACAACCCAATTACAGGGTAATATCTATTCTTGCCTTTATTTGTATGTATCAACCTATTGACCCTAAGGTCCTGTTCACACAATGATGATCAGTACAATAATTTTGGGGTCTCATGGCAGTTTTATATTGCATGTTAACCGTAGAGGTATAAACAGTGGGATATTGACATGTGATCTCAACTTTTTATGGTAAAATATTGTACTGATCATCGTTATGTGAAGCCAAATGCTGGAAACAAGCTTTTTCTTTGCTTCAATGTTCTATTTGAACAAAATACTTATTATGCGTTTTAGTATTCCATTTGTTAATTATTCTGTAAGTTTCTCTGTGGCTCTAAGCTAAAAATTATGAAATAAATAAATAAATAATAAGTTTATTGTACAAAGAGAAACACATAGAACACATACACTAAACATGATAGTACAAGTGGTAGTCAGCCAGGTTGAACAGCTGGCTCCTGAACTAAGTAAAAAGATACTTGTATCTCAGGAGCCTATACAATAATACAATAATGTTTGTCAAACTAAATTTTGGCCGGGACGCTATAAGAAAATATTTGTAGAACTGAAACCACTCTGCTATTGCCTAGCTACCCGCCCCAGCTTCGCAAAGGTGTAATGCACTGATGTATAGGTATAGGTACCTAGTTTAATAATTCAATGTGTTACCTAAAACAGAAAAAAAATCTAAATGATGGTGAAATTCGCATCAAAATCCAAGCCTACACGGAAAGCCACTTTGTTTTATACTGTACAGGGTGAAATTCAATTCATGGGCATCCTTTGTACTCATCATTATGAACAACTTTTAACACGGGGCCAAACCTGATATCGCAAAAAAAATCAGCTGTTCCCTACATTTTGAGGAGAACATAAATGTAAGGATCAACTGATTTTTTTTTCGCGATTTCACCGAATTCAGACCTACACCTAATTTAACCGAAGCTAATTATTAGGAGGCAAATTTGACTGAACTCTCAGATCTTTGATTATAATTGGACCGATTTAAGCAAAAATGTTCCAAACCACACAAACCTCATGAGTCTTTGATATGTTACAATATACCTTATTTGGAGTACATAGGTCACAAAAACTCGAAATTTTCGAGGTTCTGGGTTGGAACATTTTTGCTTAAATCGGTCCAATTGTTATAAGAAATTGAAGTATAGTATTAAAGACTACTATGCGTGCCAAATAAGAATAGTACTGTCAAGACGCCATTTTGTTCCGCAATACTATGGCAATACTCGCGAACTTCATTACCAATGCGTACTAATGTGACAGCTATCCTGTGAAGTTGGCAGCAAGCGCGATCCTATTCTTATTTTCTTATAATACTTCAATTTGGAATCTCAGATAGTTGTCAAGTTTTTGAAAAACAAACTCGAATGTGTGGTACCGGTAGTGGACGCAGTGCATTCATACAAACAAACAAACCAAAATCCGTTGCGTGCCGTGCGTACGTTGCGTCCGGCGCGAACCAGTGGACGCTCAGCTTTAGCGGCAATTTCTAAACTTTTTCATGACGCCTGTATTGAGTGAGAGAGACGCAGGTGTATATATCACACCCACATTATGCATGTTTTAGACCATAAAATTAAACCAATCATGTTCTTATTAGTATTAATTACTTTAATGATTATAATAATTCTTGTTTCAATAATGTTAAGGTGTACATATTTTCCGCTTCTGGATAAGCAAATTGTAAACAATTTCTTTTCTTTTCACCAAAAATGTACGCTTAGAACTATGTTAATCTTTCTTTCTCTCTAGCTATGTTATTTGTAGTGAATAAAAGACTTGATATTTTTATAATTTTACTGTTTCATTTTGTACTTAATAAAGTTAGAATGGGATCTATCCTAGAAGATCAGATGACGAAATTCGCAATTACAAAACGAATTTGAACGATGTAGACTTGTTTGTATCGCCAAACAACGTTCACTTATTTTAGGTATAAGTACGCAAAATACTTCATTTTGCGTACTTCGTCCCAGCAGTGGGAAAGGCAACTGTCAAAATGGCGCTGTCGTAGCTAGTTCCCAACAAGCAATACGCGGCGTGAGGAGGCTTTATTTTATTTTTGCGAAAATTACGCGTTGTTATGTTCCTTTCCTAAATACTCCTAATTGGAGTCCACCATTTCCCGAGGGACACTAAAATTAGAAGATTGTGGATTAAAGCTATTCGTAAAGATTGAAAAAAAAATTAAACACGAGTTCGAAATATTTTGAAGAAAGAGATAACGAGGAAATATGTAAGGTTTTAAATTCCGACACTTTCCATGTTGAATACTTGAAAAATATTGAAATAACCGAAAATAACGAAATAGTAAAATAAAACCAAAGTCATAATGAACGAAATGTCAAATGTATTGTACCTATTAGAGGCGCATTTTAGGGACCTATTATTTAGCTAGGTATGCCCGGTCTTCCCCATTGGTTTGGAGTTTAAGGGGATAATTTAGAACATAAGATTACACCACCGAATTAGTATGTAATATTTGAAGTTCGTCGCTTAGTTAAATTGCGCCTATTCATTGTAGATTTTATAGGCCTGTTCATGGTCCTGTCTTAGTTCAAACAACACTATAGTGAGTCACATCTAAGCTCTAAACAGAACAAGTCCTAGTTAGAAGCATTTTGTACTTCATCATCCACAGCCCGACTGCACCCACTGCTGAGGAAGGGGCCGCTCTTTTCTTGTGCCCCAAGTCCCACGTTCCTGTGCCGCCTCATTCAGGTTCGCGATGGTAATAATGTCGTCCGCCCATCTCGCCGCCGAACGACCCACACTTCGTTTTTCAGTCGTTGGAAGCCACTGTCACAGCTTTTCTTACTCCTCCTGTCATCACTGCGCCTTGCCAGGACGATGCCCTGTAGCATAGATAATACACTTTATAAAGTTATAAATTAATACCCTGTAGTGCCTGCTTATCCCCTTGAGAAAAGTGTCATGAAAATACTAAACGACATTTATAACAACGCCATCTAGTAATATGCAACGGATCTACGTAGGTAAAACTACACTCGGTGAACATCAAGATGTGCAAAAATACTTTGTTATGACCACAAATCGTTCACAAAATATTTAAAAAAAATCTTTGGTAAAATTCTCAGGAGAAAATGGTAAAATTATGTCATTTTTTTAATGCAAAGCTTGAAAAAGAAGCCGTCAAGTATTTTAAAATGGCAGCACCAACCGAACAAGTTTTGATTCGTCGACCGTCGTGTCAAGAATCGTGAATTCATCAGTTTCATTCATTTTCGTTCCCTGTGCTGTCTCGTGGCGGTGACAGGACGAGTGACAGGTGAAAGACAATCTTTCGAATTTCATGTGCCTTTGTGCGGCCCAGTTTTGTTCTCGGTTTGTTGTGTTTGTATAAAATTATAGATAAAACCCTACATTGTTATCCTAGTTATAATTTTGGTGCTGTGCTTGTGATAAAGGATTGCTAATAAGTCAGCTGTGCAACAGCTGATTCTGTTGTGAATTTCCAATTTTGGTGAGTTACGTTTGTAATTATTAATATTTTATTATAGAAAGAATTATCAATGCAATAATTAGACAATTTTTATCTATTCTGAATTAAAAGTATCATAATTTCAATCGCCAATTCTATTTATGGTACGCATTGATTTTTTTATTGCACAAGTTTCTGCAAAAAGTTGTTTCCGATTTCAAGTTCAATGAAAAGTTTTCAGAGGTTGTTGTTAAAGACTGTGCGAAAAAAAAGGTTCATTTTTGCTCAACTTTTTGCAAGTGATTGTTTTTACAAAAGTTTTTTGATACTTACGTGTTTTTAATGTTTTTATTACCCCCCCCCCCCCGTGTGGTGCTGGAAAGCTCGTAAAATTATGCTGATTTTCTTCTTACGAAATATTACGAAAACTTTGCCAACGAAGTACCTAGTACTTATCTAGATATACTTAACTCAATTCAATTTTATTCAATGCCATGCTGTGCTCTCTATCGTCGTACCTATAATAGACAGTTTTATTCAAGGGTTTTGCTAGTACCTACGCCTTGTTGCACAACGGACTGAAAGATTTCTGGAAAACACACAGGAATAAGTACCCACTGTCCTATTTCGTTGAACGACTATAATAATAGTACTAAAATTACCTACTTACTTGTGCCTACCTGTAGGAATCGAATCGACCCGATTACCAATACTTAATATTAACTTTAACCAAATAATAAAAGTAACCAACCTATTACGTACGATTAATTTAAATAACTCCGTGAAGTTAAGTTTCGTAGTCAAACAAGCGACACACGACATGAATTGACATGACTTGCGGTTAGGTCGTAATTAAAATAGCTACCTACTAAATATCCGTCTGTAGGTGCTTAGCTATTTTAATTTCGCCATATCCGCAAGTCATGTCTTGTAAAAACAGCTGCTGTAGATTGACGATAAAGTACTTAGAGATTATCTCATAATATCACATGGAGTGACACAATGGCCGCGAGTTCATTGTCACTTTATAGGGTTCCGTAGCCAAGTGGCAAAAACGGAACCCTTACTTATATTTTTTTTTACTACGATCGGCCGGGTCCTTTTCACATAGAGGAGGCCTGTATGAGTCTCCCAGCAATGGGAACATTCTAAGCTTGTTATTTTATGTTGGTTGTTAATGGGAAGGAACAGGCAAAGCTAATTGTAGATGGCGCCATTATCGCTGGTAACCGTCAGTTGTCTATCTGTTGAAGGTTTTCAAGGATATTAACCTTTTGACCGCTTGACTAAATATCAATTGCCGTGCCCCTAGCGCGCGGCTACAAATCGATAAAATAATACCTACAATAAATAAGGAGGAGGAGAAACTATGGAGGGGCAATATATCTATTTAATAATGGTTTTAGTTGTACCACGCAGTTAATAGGACGACAATAGAACGAAAAAGTCATTCATGTCTCTGTCGCAGAAATACGACACGAGCGGTACCGCGCTCTCACCCTAAAAAAAATATGGTGTTTGATAGGGAAACAGCACCAGCCACGATACGACTCCTAGCGGGATAAATTGGCAGTGTCTCTCCCCATTGTAAAAAAATATTCAGAGACTAGCTTCTGCTCGCGTCTTCGTTCGCGTGAAATTTAGCCTCGATCCACAGCGTCGCATCCCATGACCATCGCACGCCCGCGCACTTACATCGTTTTCGCTTAGCGTTATTTCTGACTTTTTTTCTCGGCCCCTAAGGGTCTCAGCATGATGTTAAATAGCCCCCAAAGAATAATAATACCAATACCTATAAAAAATACTAATACCTTCCTCAAGAATTGGGCTATCAAATGAAAGAAGAATTTTTCAAATCCGACTGATATTTCCAGAGATCAGCGCGTTCAAACAAAAAACTCTTCAGCTGCATGATTTGTGTAGATACGAGTAGATAACACACAAAGACATCTTCTTCGTGTCGACGTCACGTCAGTTCAGGCTTTCCTCACAGCCACTTTTACACGTCTATTATATTTTTTTTAAACTAGACGAGGTCGACGTTTCCTATCTGACTACTCTGAGAAGAAACGCCGTAACAAACTCAGAGGTCACAGTCTCTTTTAAAATCCTGACATAATATTGGTCATTGGAGTTTGGACCATGTAGATTGCTGTCTGAAATGGTCTTTTGAGGAAAGAACCACACGGATTGAGTGGACCTGTTCAGTCAGTGCACGCATTTGTCAGTAAATCGTGCAGCTCAACTCAAAACTTAAGGAGCTCAAAGATTCGACGAACAATACCAAAGATAAGAGTCAAGCCAGCCCGGTGGCAGGGCCGAGCCAGATGACTTTGGCTGCATTTTTTAGGGCACAGAGGTTAGGATAGGAGCTGGAGCATTGTTTGCGATGTAGCTCCACATCCAACACAAAGAAAATTTCAACAACCAATCAATTTGTCAGTCTTGATTAGCTGAAAAGCAGTATTTTACATGGAGCGACTGCCTATCTGATCTCCACAACCCAGTAACTAGGTAATACGATACCCATTGGTAAGAATGGTTGTCCGATTTTCGGGCTTCGGACGACCCGTAAAGCATGTCAAAGATCCACGAATGACAGCCGGGACCAACGGCTTACTTTCCGAGGCACGGAGGAGACTCGGTATGTAAAGATGGTCATCCATCCACGGACCAACAACGTAACTTAATGTGATGGATCGACCCGTGCGGCTGTTATTACTTGGCCACGAGCTCCTCCAAAGTAAATTTCAACATGCATTTGATTGGAATATTAGGTCGTGATCGTGAGTCATTATTTCAAGTAATTATATCTAATATTATTATTGTTATCCATGTGTCTGTAAATGGCGATAATAATAACATCATGAGTACAACGGCCCTGATCCTTCACTACGCTACTTATGAATCATGAATTTTGACAAAGAAAATAATATGTCCCAAGTTTCTCCTTTGTTTCACGTCTGTGTTTCAGGGGTGGATCCAGGATTTCATTTTTGGGGGACGGTGGGGGGGCATTCTGACAAGGTTCGGAGTTAGTTTTTAAATCACAAGTAGGTACTTACTTAAACAACGACATCTGACGTCCACACAACCCAGTTACTGGGTAACACGATACCCCTTGTTATGACTGGTTGTCAGACTTGGGCTTCTGACTACCCGTAACGACTGTCAAAGATACTACGAATGACAGCCGGGACCAACGGCTTAACGTGTTGCCGAGGCACGGAGGAGTCTCGGTATGTAATGGAATGGAAAACGACCGTGGCAAACCCGTACGGCTGCTATAATTTCTGTAATAAATCCATGGTCTTCTGGTCATACTGTAAAGTGCTATCCATGATGCCAGCCATTGACGGTCATTGGGCACCATTCCAATCCCTTACTAAGAATTTTCCGTCGCTAGTTTACTAGTTTACTAACCTAGAATTGAAATGAAATTAAATGAAATTGTTTATTCTGTAAATAGGATATCGAAATCATTTTTACACGTCATAATTTTTTTTTTTTTTTTAAATAAGCTAGATGAAGTCGACATTTCCTATCTGACTACCCTGAGAAGAAAATGGCGAAACAAACTCAGGGGTCAAAGTCTCTTTTAAAGTCCAGACATAATCTTGGTCAGATCATTGAAGCTAGTTCAATAGTATCAATTGAAGCTAGTTCTGCACTAGCTTACTATTCTGGCTTGAGAAACTAGCGTCATGTATCTCCGGCATAAACAAAATATTAAAATAAACTTTTTCCTTGACTGACGTCTCAAGGTTGTGTTTTTTTTTTTACCTTACTTCTTAATAATTACGTAACGTAAAAAATGCCGTTTAAGAGAATCGTGGCTTAGTAACAGAGATGTACCTGTTGTTAGGGTTCCGTACCCAAAGGGAAAACGGGGCCCTATTACTAAGACTCCGCTGTCCGTCCGTCTGTCACCAGGCTGTATCTCATGAACCGTGATAGTTAGACAGTTGAAATTTTCACAGATGATGTATTTCTGTTGCCGTTATAACAACAAATACTAAAAAACAGAATAAAATAAATATTTAAGGGGGCTCCCATACAACAAACGTGACGCTTGAAATATTCACAGAATATTTAGTTATATTTACTTTACATTCACTTTAAAAATAAATACTTAATTCAATTAAAATAAAACAAATATTTAAGGGGGGCTCCCATACAACAAACGTGATTTTTTTGCCGTTTTTATAGATAATGGTACGGAACCCTTCGTGCGCGAGTTATACTCACACTTGCCATGAGCACTCAGACCCGAGGGACGTTAGTACTATTATTTATTCTGTGCCGAGGGTTTCAATTTCAACAGTACTAAGCTGCATCAAATCTAATTAACACAATCCAAATATTCACTGTTTTAAATAGGTAGGTACTAAACAATGTAGGTAAGTACTGTACGCATCGGGGTTCGGGGTTTCCCGCGCAGATTGAGGAAAATGTTGTATCAAAACAAATGAAATTCATACGAAATGCGGTCATTGCGATCTGGTGTACTTACCGTGTATCCTCTTCCTTGACAGATAATATTACAATTTACTTACTTAAAGTACCTTGACTAAATCGGCAGGTTGCCGGTACATACCCGTCGTAACCATAAGGCGCGGGCCCACCGCGGCGCATGCTGTGCACGGGCACGCGGCGCATTTTAGCTGCATGTATTAATTTGTTTGACAACGTGGGTCTACGTTTCCACTGGAGTACACGAATATGACCCACGACTATGTATAGCGTGGCACGGCGCACGGAGAGGCTACGCACGTGCCACTGCAACCCACGGACACGGGCTTCACAGCTGCGATAAGTGAGGCGTGAGCTGTACATAGTCGAGGGTCATATTCGTGTACTCCAGTGGAAACGTAGACCCACGTCGACAGCGTTGAGCTATGTAACCGCCTATTCGAGCAAGCCACGCATGTATCAATGACGTCAATTCATGCGTAGCCTCTCCGTGGGTTGCAGTGGACACAACCACATACATTTTCTTTCAAAGCGAAGCTTAATACACGTGCGTAGCCTCTCCGTGCACCGCGGTGGGCCCACGCCTTAATGAATACTATGATACAGTCCGCGAGGCCTAAGCTGAGCTTTTCATTTGTGAGTGATCACCAAAATGGTACGAGAGTCCATGACCAAAATTTTTGTTTTATCGTTTTACGTAAGACAAAATCTTTAATCGTCTTATCGTTTTACGTTTTACAACGACGCGACATGGTTTTGGTCATGGCCTCTCGTACTAAAAGAAGAAAAGCCGATTGCCAAAAAGCAGTATAAACCGGTTTTAAACCAAGCAAAAGGGCGAATCGCGCTCAATGCCGGACGTCACACCTACACTATCTATGTGCACTCACACAAATGCAAAGCTCAGCTTATACCTCGGGGTCGCGGGTTGTTTGAAGAATATACCGCGGCCCTGGCATAGGCAACTGAAGGAACACGGGTGGGTTTTAGTCAGTAAAAGTCTGACACGCCCTTCCGCTCCACCCAGAGCGGCAGAAGTTATTTGATGGTTTCCCACCCTCAAAAAAAAAAAAAAAAAGCTTATACCTCGCGGACTGTACCCTGTTTATATCCACTGTACCGGGAACGGGACGTCAACGAGAAAACAAATGGTAAAAAGGATCCCTTATGGTGCGACTCAGTCTGTCACAGCTGGATATCTCAAGAACTAAGTACTAATGATAGCAACTTGAAATTTGGAACAGTTTTATATGACGTTTGCCCAACTATTTTGCAAATAAGAAAGAAATAATTTTTATTTTTTGCAACATAGGGACTAAAAAAATTCGAAGTGGGGCTACTAGGGTATGTGGGGTGTCATAATTATAAAAGAGCGCTGTTTACATATTCTCAAACATGTTTTTTTTTTAGGCTGCACGGTTTTCTTCTTTTGAAAAATGTAAAAAAAAGTACCGTCCCCCCCCCCCCCCCCCCTTATCTGGGAAGTTTGCTTAGAGAACAATCTGACAAATTCTATGTGGTAATATCTCTAAATAGCACACTTTTTCAGAAATCTTGACCAGTTTTTTTATTTATAATAAATTAGGTATGATGTTGGTAATTGAACAGAAAATCTTCTCAGTTTTGAAGCGTACCTAATAAATAACAGTCTGTCTGTGACTTTGCATCGTAGGTACTCATTCGTTTGTGTACACATTCAATTTAGGATCATTTGCCTTAATTGTCCAGCTGTTCATTTATTGGCCATTGCTTTCATTTGAACTTATTCAGTTAAGCTTGAACTTTTGCGTATGTTCAAGCGCGACGAAAAAACAAACTGTTGGATTTTCAACTCTCTGCGCTAAGCAGAGCGTTGAAGATCCAGTGCGAGAAAAAAATCGCCGCGATATTTTTACGTTCGTGCGAACGTCGGCTTACAGGACCATTTTGGTTAGGGGTTTTCGATAGGGTTGGCTTAAAGGACCATTTTGCGTATCCAGTGAAAGGGTTTTCGATAGGGTTTTTCTAAGCAGTTAAACAATAAAAACTTTTTAACAAAAAAAAAAAACCGACTTCCAAAAATCACTACAAAGTGAAAAATAACTTTGATTTCGGAAGTCGGTGTCTTTCGTTTTTTATTTACTTTCTTTTTTTTTGCCACCGACTTCCGAAATCAAAGTTATTTTTCACTTTGTAGTGATTTTTGGAAGTCGGTTTTTTTTTTTTGTTAAAAAGTTTTTATTTCTCGCTTTTTAGTGGGTCTGTTTATAATTTGTATAAGTTACAATAGTCTAATGTCAATTGCTCATCACATGTTACAAAATATTGCTTTTCCCGATGCTGGGACGTTAATTGTTGAGGAGTTCTGCTGGTAAGAACCAGGAGAACTCCTCAACAACCACTCACCACACGCATTGTTTGACGAGCGGAAATTGCTTAGCAACCATATTAAAGTAATCGAATCGCAACCCGTGAAATATTTATCATTGAGTAGTTCCGGTAGCCATCTGTGGTCTTCATCATCAGTTCCACTTCACCAAGTGGTGCTTTCCGAGAGCAAATGCACAAGCTACTATAAAAAATACCCAAATCGCTATAGGTGTGCCTATAATATTTGAAGAGTTCCTTCGATTTCTCCAGGATCCCATCATCAGAACTGGATTTTGAAAAAAATGGGACCATTTGGGAAGTATACCCTTTCCAACAAAAAAATAATTTTTCAAATCGGTTGGCAAACGACGGAGTTATGCGCGAACAAACATAAAAAAAAAAAAAAAAAATACAAACATCCGAATTGAGAACCTCCTCCTTTTTTAGAAGTCGGTTAAAAAGCCGTTCAAAAGGGTTACACTCACAGATCATAGAACACTGTGTTTTTATGATCTAAGGTTACACTTCAACTCTAAGGCTGAGGCTACATTAGGCCGCGATGCGACCTGCGACACATGAGCGACTAAAACTAATAAATGAATGCTCACGTATATGGCTACACCGTACATCAAATATTACTCTCGTTATTCGTTTCGCTCTTCCAGTCGCATCGCAAATCGCTGCTTACTGTAGCCTCAGCCATAGTGCCCCCCACTTGACAAAGATAGTCTGGTTTGATACCAGTATCTGAGCAAAGATGTAACAGCATTTTCTACATCAGTTTCCTACAGCTTTTCCCATAGAATGTCGTAAGACACCAGGGGGCTTACTATGAGCTCTTATAGCAGGGCAGCGGGGCGAGCACGGGCGTACCCAAGACGTTTGTGACAAGACATGATAAATTATGTCATGTCTTAGAATTTGTCTTAAATGCTAGCACGGGTCAACCATGTGACATAATCTAGAGCCGCGACATGCCTTTCTTGTTGCTAAATTCATAGCGTGACATAGTAAATTGAAAAAATTAAAATGTTTAAGACTATCTGAATATGCGGCCAAATAAAATCTTTTTTTTTTCTTTTCTTTTGCTTATAACTCGAAAACGGTGTGTCCTATCGCAAAAATAATGAAAATTTGGCCCCCCTTTATGAAACCCATAAACCGATTATTCTTAACATGTAGGTAACAAAAAAAATAGTAGTATTTAAGTACCTCTGTATTTACTTAAATTATTTTTTTTTATTGGTTGTTTACATGTCTAAATATGTATTTTTAAAAATTAAAAAAAAACTGTTTAAAAATATAAAAAAATAGTAAATTATTTATTTATTTATTACAATTTTTTTTTTTGGGTTATCCATATCACGCACAAATAAACCACCACCACACAATACAAGAAAATAATTTATTGCCATTCGGTGCAGAGTAATTAGCAGGAAAACATTATTTTTTTCAATTTTCAAATCTTATCACCACCTCCGAACGAACGTGATAAAATTTTTCTTAGTCACCGTCAAAATGTGACATTTGTGATATAATTGGTGCGCCCATATTAGCAAATAAGACATAATGAGTCCCAACTAAACGTCAAGAAGTTATGTCACATTCAAGAAATTATCTCACGCCGCCGTGCTAGCATTTAAGACAAAACAGTTTTATCGCCCAAACTATGATAAAATGTGTGACTCAAGCCATGTCACAGTAGGCCGTGCTCGCCGGGCAGAAGTTGAACGTTTCCAGTGAGAGAGAAAGACGGTGCTATAGGTCGTATATACGACTTCGTCTCTCTCTCTGGAAACTGGAAACGTTCAACTTCTGCGCTGCTATAAGAGCTCATAGTAAGCCCCCAGGTCAAATGCCTTACATAAATCGAGGAAGCAAGCATTGACCGGTGTCTTCCTATCTGCATAATAATGGACGGTCCGTTTGAGACACAAAATGGCAATTTCTGTCGATAGACCGGGCCTTTTTTTTTTTTTTTGAGGGTGGGAAATCATCAAATAACTTCTCCCGCTCTGGGTGGGGCGGAAGGGCGTGTCAGACTTTTACTGACTAAAACCCACCCGTGTTCCTTCAGTTGCCTATGCCAGGGCCGCGGTATCTTCTTAAAACTACCCGCGACCCCAGCGGGATAGACCGGGCCTGAAGCCAAATTGTGCATCATGCAATGCTATAGGGATGATGACTAAAAATTTATTTTTTGTCCGTCATAGAGATTATTAAATAAAAACTTTTTTACAAAAACAAAAACCGACTTCCAAAAAAAACACTACAAAGTGAAAAATAACTTTAATTTCGGAAGTCGGTGTCTTTGGATCTGTATTTTAGTTTTTTGCCACCGACTTCCGAAATTAAAGTTATTTTTCACTTTGTAGTGTTTTTTTTGGAAGTCGGTTTTTGTTTTTGTAAAAAAGTTTTTATTTTTCACTTTTTAGTGGTTCAGTTTGTAATTTATCTAAGTTACAATAACCCAATGTCAGCTGCTCATCACGTTTTACAAAATGTTGCTTTTCCCGATGCAGGGCCGTTAATTTTTGAGGAGTTCTCCTAGTAAGAACCAGGAGAAATGGAGCTCATGGTGAAGTCACCATTACCATTATTTTGACGAGCATAAACAAATATTAAAGTAATCGAATCGCAACCTGTTATATACTTAGATATAATTGAGTATTTCCGATGGCCCTCTGTGGTCTTCATCATCAGTTCCAGCTCACCGAATGGTACTTTCCGAGAGCAAATGCACGAGTTACTATAAAAAATACCGAAATCGATATAGGTGTGCCCATAAAATTTGAGGGTTTCCCTCGATTTCCATGGGATCCCATCATCAGATCCTGACTTGATGATCATGGGACCACTTGGGACGTATACCCTTTCGAACAAAAAAAGAAAAATCCAAATCGGTCTAGCCATTTTCGAGTAATCGGGGAACATACATAAAAAAAAAAAATAAAAAAAAAAAAAAAAAAAAAAAAAAAAAGGTTCCGACGAATTGAGAACCTCCTCCTTTTGGAAGTCGGTTAAAAATATTGGACACGTATTTTTTCTTTTTTTACGTAATCAAAAAATTTCGGCGATACATTGAGTTAAAATATGGCATGACGTCACGCGTAGCTAGGTTTTATACGTACAAGTGACGTAGCGAGCCCCCACTCTCCAACTTTAATGCGTGATAGCTAAGTATTTTTTTTATTAATATGATAAAGCAAAAAATGCGTGTCTAATATTTTTTTATTATCTGACTGACGGACTAAATAGAATTTCTTTTTTTTTACCCAGGCATCATCCCTATTGTACGTGTTCTTATTTTGGTGAATAAATTATTATTATATTATTTTTATCAAGTTGTAAATACCGTGCAAAGCAGGGGTGGGTCGCTAGTAGAAAA
This sequence comes from Cosmia trapezina, assembly GCA_905163495.3. NCBI lineage: Eukaryota > Metazoa > Arthropoda > Insecta > Lepidoptera > Noctuidae > Cosmia > Cosmia trapezina. Next base: position 10,193,585 of record LR991049.1, read on the forward strand.
ATAAATAAAACTGTTATTGCTCGCCAGTCCAAAGGTCATTCAAGCCATCATGGCTCATGGCATTTTACTTTGAACTTGAAACATTTACATAGTACTCTTAGCAACAATGTAGAAACACCTTGTTATACGATGGTTAAGTAAATAATTTATTAGTTGATTAAAATTCCTTTTATACAACGTGTAACGTTAAATGCGCAAAACCTCTTAAGGGGTCATTGTACTCATCATTATGAACAACTTTTACTATGGGACCAAAACTGAAATCGCGAAAAAAAAATCAGCTGTTCAGTACATTTCTGTTCGCATAATTCGTCAAAATGTACTGAACAGCAGATTTTTTTTTCGCGATTTCAGGTTTGGTCCCATACTAAAAGTTGTTCATAATAATGAGTACAATGACCCCTTCAGAGGTTTTGCGCATTTAACGTTACACGTTGTATAGTTACAAAAAAAATAATAGTTCGCAAGTAAATCAAAACATTTAGGTAGGTACTTTCCCGTTGACCTAGAATAATGAAAAAAATAAATTTGGCAAGAAGCAAGGTAAGGCAAAAGTCCAAAAATTGATAATTTGTGATTTAATCACTTAAAAAAAAATTTTTTTTGGGATTTACAATATTATGTTTGTTTTTATATTGAACAATATAATTGTTTCGACACAACAACGTAGACCACGTTTAAAGTCAACGTCAGGTCAGATAGTACCATATAAAATAATGTGTAGGTAAACATAATAAAGTATTACTTATGTAAAAATGTTTTAACATAATGGTGTGTTTTTTTTTTATAAAAATAAAACTGCGAAATAACCTTCATAATGGCGGACAATCAACTAAAATCAAATGCATCGCCATTTTCAACCGCATTTATAAAGAAAGAAAACTTGTTTATTCTGCACAAATAAAACGCACATTAGACAAAGAAAAATAATAAAACAAGACAAAGTAATATGAGCAAAAGCCTCATATCTAAGTTGGCAAATATTTTTCATTGGTTGATATGAGACCAAAGACAATTTACAAGTCTACATTGCCTCTGCATTTATATACCTACTTTTACGATTTACTACCTAACCCTGAAGATTTGCGTCCTACCGCGCCTAATGAACTTCGGGCACTCCTACAGTCACACCCCAGAAACACTGTTCAGAACCACTGAGGGGAGGTAAACCCGTCAGCGACTATACTCGGAGTCTGACTCGCGCACCGAGGGTTCTGTACCATGTAATTTTGTTGATGATTTCTGAAAAAGTGTGCTATTTAGAGACATCGTTTTATTTTTCCTGTAATCTTTACATAAACTTCTATCACATAGAATAATTTCAGATTTTTCTCTATGCAAAACTTCGGAGATAAGGGAACGGTAGGTATTTTTTTTTAAATTTTTCATCAAAAGTCGAAAAATATGCGGCTAAAAAAAAAGAAAAAAAAATTGAGAATGTGCAAACAGCGCTCTTTCATATGATGCCCCACATGCCCTAGCACTTCGAATTTTTAAGACCCCCTTTCAGTCCCTGTTGCAAAAAAAACATATGTTCTTATTTCTTTCTTATTTGAAAAATAGTTGGGCAAACGACATCTAAAACTGTTCCAAATTTCAAGTTGATAGCATAAGTAGTTCTTGAGATATCCAGATGTGACAGACAGACAGACAGACTGAGTCGCACGGGTCGCACCATAAGGGTTCCTTTTTACCATTTTGGTACGGTACCCTAATAAGATTACAATTTTAAACAAACCTTTTTTACAGTCTGTTCAACCGATTTTGACTTCTATTCTGTAGGCATTAAATGCAAAAAAGTGTTTACAATACCAATTACTGCAGCTGCCATTCTGTACGGGATTAACAGCAAATTTTTTTTCTTTTTTTTTCTGGATCTTTTAATTTGGACTTTTTTGTCTCTGAGTTTGTTTTGATGTGTCCTCAGAAGAATAACTAAATCATAGAAGGAGTGCTAAAATAGCAACTGAACTCAATAAATATTTGTTTCATTTTGACTTGGCTCCATGCCTTAGAGGAGCTCGTGGCTAAGTAATAACAGCCGCACGGGTCGATCCGTCAGGTTAAGCTACGCTTGCCGGGGTTGGTCAGTGGATGGGTGACCATCATTACATATCGAGATTCCTCCGTGCCTCGGAAAGCACGTTAAGCCGTTGGTCCCGGCTGTTATTCGTGGATCTTTGACAGTCGTTACGGGTCGTCAGAAGCCCGAAAGTCTGACAACCAGTCTTACCAAGGGGTATCGTATTACCCAGTTACTGGGTTGTGGAGGTCAGATAGGCAGTCGCTCCATGTAAAATACTGGTATTCAGCTGCATCCGGTTAGACTGGAAGCCGACCCCAACATAGTTGGGAAAAGGCTAGGCAGATTGATTTTTTGACTTATGGAGCCGCTATGATGTTAAAGAAGGACACGATACAGAAGACGTTTCGAAATTTTGTAGGTTGTCATTCATTTTATTCTGACTAGTGATGTTCCCACTAAATTTCAACGTCGATAGAATTTACAATGACATTCTTTCTTATACTGCCAAGAATAATAACCGTAGGTACACACGGCTACACATCAAGCTATACATTTCCAGTTTACACTGACATTTTATTCTGACTAGTGATGTTCCCACTAAATTTCAACGTCGATAGAATTTACAATGACATTCTTTCTTATACTGCCAAGAATAATAACCGTAGGTACACACGGCTACACATCAAGCTATACATTTCCAGTTTACACTGACCCCTCATTGTAAGGAAATCCTATACAATACGAGATCAGCTTATACTAGAAATGTATAGCTTGATCTGTAGCCGTGCGTACCTGAAATTTTGAAGTAACTAAGCATACCTACTTATGATCCCAATACTTAATTTATATTCGTTCAAAATGAAACAATACTTTAAGTATGAACTAAATAGTTCGTCATCATCATCACCAAAGTCTTCCTTGGTTCCCGACAGCTCTTCATGTATTAAATCTGACCCGGCTAAACCCGAATGTATTTAATTGCCATAATAACTGATGAGTTTATTGAAAACAAGTGGGACACATTCGGTTTTGCAAATGTTTTTAGCAACTTACTTTCTCATATTTATTTGAATTTTAGATTACATCATAGACTACTCAACAAAGTCTAAGGAACAAGGGTATTCAAAGTACCTAATAATTTTTAATACTTTTTATGTAACATATTATTTTAAATCAGTAGAAGCGTAATTTAATAGAGATTTGAATTATTTGATTAAATAAAATGGTTGTTAGTGAAAAAATAAAATTTATTATGAAAATTCAAAATGGTACCAAAGCGACCAAAACTTTTTGTACATAAAAAAATAAATAACGACCAGATAATATTTTAAATAAAAAAATAAAATGCCAACTTTAATAATCTGTTAGGCGAATTCCAGCCCACACCATAATCATTCCGCCCTGGTACGGATGAACTTCCTGAGGATTCTGGAGTCGACTCTGGCGACAAGGAACTTGCCAAAAGCGCAGTCTTCTTGAATCGGGATGGAATCGAATTATTTCTGAATTTGTTCTTGTCATCTGTGTCAAGGATTCCTAAAACAAACAGTTCTCAATAAAATTTATGTAAGGTTTTTATCAACATTTTTATTTAGGTAAATAGTTTTATTTGGATGTCTTACCTGACTGATGTGAGATGATTTCACGAGATGTCAAGATCAGTGGCGATTCATTAATCTGTACTGATGTACTAGGTCCTGTTTCAACTTCCATTGCTACGGGATCCTTCAATTACGTATTTTGTATTAAAAATAAATAAATAAATTTGCACACGATTATATTTCCGACTGTGATAATTAGAAGAATGATATCGCATCAATGATATTTTTAATATAATATCATTGTATCGCATATATATCAAGTGAACATATTTCTGAAATGTTATACCTGTCTTCATGTTAGATTGCTGTTGATGGTGAGCGGTTCTTTTAATTTGCAGTACCTAATGCGCTATGTCCTTCTTCGCAGACTTCCATAAGTATTTCCTGTAATGTAATAAATCAAGTTTTAATTTGAACGGGATTAACAGGAACGGGATTTATTGCCAATAAAATAACTTAATTATATCATAATATATCAGACCATTTCATCTGTTCTATCCATGACAAATAATGTAGGAACAGCATGTTCTCTAAGTGACGACTTAAAGAACATGCTACATCCATTAGGTTCATTACAATCATTACCAAATGAATACAAAGTAAAATGTTTGGAGCATATTATGTGGCTGTGCTGTTTGGAGTCCAATTTCGTCTACCAATACAATTTATCCATTTTTTAGGGTTCCGTACCAAAATGGTAAAAAAGGAACCCTTATGGTGTGACTCAGTCTGTCTGTCTGTCTGTCACAGCTGGATATCTCAAGAACTACTAATGCTATCAACTTAAAATTTAGAATAGTTTTAGATGACGTTGACACAACTATTTTGCAAATAAGAAAGAAATAAAAATAATTCTATTTTTTTTGCAACTGGGACTGAAAGGGGGTCTTAAAAATTTAAAGTGGGGCTACTAGGGCATGTGGGGTATCTTAAGAAGGAGCGCTGTTTGCACATTCTCAAACTATTTTTTATTTTTTTTAGGCCGCATAGTTTTCGACTTTTGATGTAAAATGTAAAAAAAAAATACCGTTCCCCCCCTTATCTCCGAAGTTTGCAAAGCGAAAAATCTGAAATTATTGTATGTGATAGAAGTTTATGTAAAGATTACAGGAAAAATAAAACGATGTCTCTAAGTAGCACACTTTTTCAGAAATCGGAACGGAACCCTCGGTGCGCGAGTCCGACTAGCTCTTGACCGGTTTTTTTTTCACATCGTCTAGGAAATCTGTAAAAGAAAAGTATCGACAACATTATTTACGTCACTATGGCTGATCAAGATAACCCCAAAACAATTTCCGAATATTCGCTAATAACTTCTATTGGAATAAATATTACGACTGGTTTCAGCTATATAGTGACACAGCAATATTTGTTATGTATTTATATTCGTTTATCAGATCATATGCAACAAGAAATTGAGCAAAAACTTAGCTCCATAAGTTAGCATTTACCTCAAACCTCATGATTTCATGAAATCGCTAGATTTGAGGTAAATGCTAACTTATGGAGCTGTATTGCTGATTCTAATGATTATAATTCTGTAAAGCCATATTAGCTACGGCCGCGAATCATATTTTAATCAACATACAAGCTCACACTGACCTACAAATTGCAAAAAACGTATGAAATTTTGAATTTCGCGGGCTACCCTGGCGCATCAACCTTAACTACTAATTATTTAAAATAGTTTTTTTAGGAGCTCGTGGCTAAGTAATAACAGTTGCACGGGTCGATACATCAGGTTAAGCTACGAGTCTCGGTATGTAAAGATGGTCACCCATCGACTGACCAACCCCGGACTAACGTGGTCGATCAACCCGTGCGGTTGTTATTACTTAGCCACAAGCTAATAATTAAATACAATGGTGCCGATTCTCTTGTCACAAATTCCTCTAAACTAGACTAATAAAAACTTTTTTACAAAAACAAAAACCGACTTCCAAAAAAAAACACTACAAAGTGAAAAATAACTTTAATTTCGGAAGTCGGTGTCTTTGGATCTGTATTTTAGTTTTTTGCCACCGACTTCCGAAATTAAAGTTATTTTTCACTTTGTAGTGTTTTTTTTTGGAAGTCGGTTTTTGTTTTTGTAAAAAAGTTTTTATTTTTCACTTTTTAGTGGTTCAGTTTGTAATTTATCTAAGTTACAATAACCCAATGTCAACTGCTCATCACGTTTTACAAAATGTTGCTTTTCCCGATGCAGGGACGTTAATTGTTGAGGAGTTCTCCTAGTAAGAACCAGGAGAAATGGAGCTCATGGTGAAGTCACCATTACCATTATTTTGACGAGCATAAACCATATTAAAGTAATCGAATCGCAACCTGTTATATACTTAGATATAATTGAGTATTTCCGAGGGCCCTCTGTGGTCTTCATCATCAGTTCCAGTTCACCGAATGGTACTTTCCGAGAGTAAATGCACGAGTTACTATAAAAAATACCGAAATCGATATAGGTGTGCCCATAAAATTTGAGGGTTTCCCTCGATTTCCATGGGATCCCATCATCAGATCCTGATTTGATGATCATGGGACCACTTGGGAAGTATACCCTTTCGAACAAAAAAAGAAAAATCCAAATCGGTCTAGCCATTTTCGAGTAATCGGGGAACATACATAAAAAAAAAAAATAAAAAAAAAAAAAAAAAAATATTCCGACGAATTGAGAACCTCCTCCTTTTGGAAGTCGGTTAAAAATCACTAAAATTTAGTTTATTCCTGTCAAACGCCGATTTCCCATTCTGAAATTGATTAAAGTGACACAACTTAACTAAATTTTAGTTTGACAGCACTAAGATTGTACTGAGATTATAATTCAGTAAAAATGGCAATTTTGCTATTCTGAATTTGACGTTTTTTCACCTAAAATTTTGATTGTCAAACTAAATTAGACTATTTTTAATCGCGATTAAAAAGGTGTGGAATAAGATTAGTTGTCATGACCTAAAATTCACACAAACACCTTGACTTCAAGTGCAAAAACAGTACTGCATTTTTTTTTTTCTTTTCCATATATCTCGAAAACGGTGTGTCCTATCGCAAAAATAATGAAAATTTGGCCCCCCTTTATAAAACCTTTAAACCCATAACCCTCAACACGTAGGTACCAAAAAAAAAAAAAACCACAAAAACACGTTGAAGCTGCCCCCTCCCTGCCCCCCTCCAGCTCTAAAAATATCTGACACGGTAACGGCGGCGATGTCGGATTGTCTGTAAACAAAATATGACAAGCCTTCTCACTTTTCATAGTGATTTCGTTAGTTCCAATTAAAGCCACCGGGGCAAATATACTACGAGCACTATACCACACGGAGTCACGATTGTCAAACTCAATTTTAGTTGTGTCAAATTTTTTTCTAAATTTAGAGGTTTTTTTTTGCAGAATAGCTCTAAGATTCTCATAGAAAAAAGTAAGGAATTTTAGTGATAGTTTAGTTAGTTTAGTTCGGTGTACAACAGAATCGGCACCATTATGGCCTGTCCTCCCTAAAATACGGCGAAAATAAGTAACTTTGTTTCCATTTTTTACATTAACTCATCTGCCTAGCCTTTTCCCAACTATGTTGGGGTCGGCTTCCAGTCTAACCGGATGCAGCTGAATACCAGTATTTTACATGGAGCGACTGCCTATCAGACCTCCACAACCAACCCAGTAACTGGGTAATACGGTAATACGATACCCCTTGGTAAGACTGGTGGTCAGACTTTCGGGCTTCTGACGACCCGTAACGACTGTCAAAGATCCACGAATGACAGCCGGGACTAACGGCTTAACGTGCTTTCCGAGGCACGGAGGAGTCTCGGTATGTAAACATGGTCAACCATCCACGGAACAATCCCGGCAAGCGTAGCTTAACCTGATGGATCGACCCGTGCGGCTGTTATTACTTAGCCACGAGCTCCTCTTCTCTCATTTTTTACAGTAACTATATCACCTTTTTGATAGAAAAAAATACACAATAATCTAGAATACATAAGAAGTGATTTCATGTGTCCTGAAATCTATTTTAGTTTGTAGAACTAAAGAAAAAAAAAGGCTAAACTCAGGTCTATTTCTGGTCTATCTCATATTACTCCTACAGTTTTCATTAAAAGTAAAGTAAATTAAGTAAAGTAAAATTTATACAGTTCTTTACAAAATAATAAGGAATGATTTCATGTGATTACTTTTTTTGTACAATCCCTAGATTTTTTGTAAATCGGTAATTACTTCATATTTTGCAAGCGCTTCATGTGTGTCATCGCGCTTCTCTTTCTTTTCTATGCAGTCCGACAGTGATCGCGCTTTTTACGGCGGACAAGCCTTAAACAATTTCCCATGGTTTTTCGCTATAGGGCCTATAGGTAAATGCCTCAGTGAACGGCTATGAGCGTCCAAGGTCTCCCCGTCACTTATACCTACTTCCTAGTAACATAGCTCTTCCGACTCCGTGATAGCAGTTCCGTTAGCTATTCTATTATTGTCTAGCTTTTACCGCTACTTCCCGCATAAAATGCGTATTTTGTTAAAAAAATCGATCAAGAGCGAGTTGGACTCGCACACCTAGGGTTCCGTTCCGATTTCTCAAAAAGTGTGCTATTTAAAGACATCGTTTTATTTTTCCTGAAATCTTTACATAAACTTCTATCACATAGAATAATTTCACATTTTTCTCTATGCAAACTTCAAACATAAGGCGTCCCCACGCCTTATGTTTGAAGTTTGAAGGGGTGGGGGGGGGGAACGGTATTTTTTTTAAACATTTTGCATCGAAAACTATGTGGCCAAAAAAAAAAATTGTTTCAGAATGTGCAAACATCGCTGCTTCATATGATACTCCACATGCCCTAGTAGCTCCACTTTAAATTTTTGAGACCCCCCTTTCGGTGCCTGTTGCAAATTAAAGTACTTTTATATTTTTATTTCTTTCTTATTTGCAAAATAGTTGGGTAAACGGCATTTAAAACTGTTCCAAATAAGTTGATAGCATTAGTAGTTCTTGAGATATCCAGCTGTGACAGACAGACTGAGTCACACCATAAGAGTTCCTGTTTACCATTTTGGTACGGAACCCTAAAAATGAGGGCCTTGATCAGACTTCCAGACCGAGCCATGAGTTGGTATATCTTGACCCCGGAAAACATGCATGAAATGCAGTTGCCATGTTATTGATAATTAGTTAAAAAGTAATTACTGGTCAAAGGTTCCGCGTTACTAGATTCTTTTAATAAAACTTTATTATTACTGTTTTGGTCTCGTGCAAAAAATGTAGGCTATTTTTGACGTGTGGAAAATCATGATTGAATGACCTGTGCCGAAATATTTTAAAATCACTTTTGAGACGGCCGTTAATTGCTTTAATGATCCATCTGCATTTAATAGTGACAAGCCTTGATTTATTGGAATCTTCCTTACTTTCTTTGACCTCGAGTATTTGATGGAGCCATAATTATGTGCTTCATAGCCAAATTCTTCTACAACTGGAATCGCGTAATTTTCGTGAAAAAAAAAAAAACTTTAGAGACCGTGATCCTTTTAAAAACGCACATTTTTTGTATGAAAAAAATTATGACGTATGATCAATTTTATCTTCACTATTATAATCTATACAGGGTGTTTCTTTTAAGGTGTCAAGCCAGTGCGAGCTGATAGCAGAGTATCATACCTATCGATTTAACCCCCATGTATGTTTTACGATTTTTTGTAGTTTTCGAGTTATTTTGGATCCCTGTCTGTAGGTACAAAATTTATGTTTTTATTATCAACGTAGCTCTGCTTAAACGTAGAGGAATAGTAAATATCAGGATTGACAAAAATATGCAAAGATAATAAATAATAAATGATAAAATATGAAAATCACAAGATTTCAGATACACCACTTGTAATGACCGATTTCAGCAAATAATGCCCCTTTTAGTACATTCTTGTTCAAAGTTGACCCAAAAAAAAGATACAATGTTTTAAAGCTATCATCACGTTTAATCAGGAGAAATATCGAAAGTAAATTATAAATCGAAAACTACAAAAAATCGTAGAACATACATTGTATGCGGGTTAAATCGATAGGTATGGTACTCTGCTATTAGCTCGCACTGGCTTGACACTTTAACAGAAACACTGTCTACACAATACTGTCTCCCATTGCAGCCGTGGCAGATATTTTTATAGCACCCTAATAGGGTTGGTTGGTAAAAAGGAACCCTAAGGCTGCCTGTCCACCGGAGCGGAGCGAGGCGCGGAGCGGAGAAACGGAGAAATATTAAGGCCCAGGTTCCAAGCTTGGTTTAGCTCGGTGTGTAAGTGAAATGGCGTTATGGCTGTCTAGTTTGACGCACGAGATAGAAGATTCTCACGCGCACCGGAATTATGTCGTAAAAGTGCAAATAAAATCGTATAAAATTAGAAATTAACTATTTAATAAAAAGTAATCCATCACTGGATGCAGTTTGGAATTTGACATTTCATGGTATATTTTTAATTATAATTATAATTGCTAATGAAGTGATAAACAGCTTTTAAAGATTATTAGGAGGTATGTTTAAAGATTTTTTTGGTGCATTAAAGTATGTTTAATTATGTTTTGGCTTCCATCACTGTATGCGAAAAGGACTTGAAAATATCATATTTTTTTTACATGTCAAAATTACTTACGGTGTATGAGATACACAGCTTTAAAAAAACACCTTTTTGATCGTTTTCAGGAAATCTGCGCCTTAACCAATAAGAGCGCGAGCGGACGGCGGAGTGGAGCGGACTTAGGATTCTAATGGTTAATATTTCTCCGTTTCTCCGCTCCGTAGCCTCACTCCGCTCCGGTGGACAGGCAGCCTTGTGGTCCGATTCAGTCTGTCTGTCTGTCACAGCTAGATATCTCTAGAACTACTAATGCTATCAACTTGAAATTTGGAACAGTTTCAGATGACGTTTGCCCAACCATGTATTTTGCAAATAAGAAAGAAATGAAAACAAAAAATACTTTTGGAACAGGGACTGAAAGAGGGTCTTAAAAATTCGAAGTGGGGCTACTAGGGCATGTGGGGTATCATATGAAAGAGCACTATTTGCACCACAGAACAGCTTTATCTGTTCTGTGATTTACACATTCTCGAACATTGATTTTCTTTTTCTAGGCCGCATAGTTTTCGACTTTTGATGAAAAATGTTTAAAAAAATACCGTTCCCCTCCTCCCCTTATCTCCGAAGTTTTCATAGAGAAATATCTGAAATTATTCTATGTTTTGAAGTTTATGTAAAGATTACAGGAAAAATAAAACGATGTCTCTAAATAGCACACTTTTTCAGAAGACTCGCTTTTGACCGGTTTTTTATATAGATATAGTTAACGATAATCCAAAAGTATACTGACTCAACTTCATGACTGTTATAACAAGCAATATTGGAAGCAATGGCGTTGTTTAAGGAAAAAAGCACAGATAATGGTGAAAACTCTCGCGTTTCTTGTAAACATTGTCTGTGTTTGTAGCCACAAGTCGTGTGTTGATATAACATGAGTCTGCTTTCTCAAACGTTTAACGGGATGGCAGGTACATACTTAATATCGGTAGGACAAAATTCAAATGTACTATGCGAGCCAACTAAGAATAGGATCGCGCTTGCTGCCAACTTGACACAATAGCTGTCAAATTAGTGCTGCCGATAGCTGTCAAATACACGATAGCTGTCAAATTAGTGCTGCCGATAGCTGTCAAATACACGATAGCTGTCAAATTAGTGCTGCCGATAGCTGTCAAATTAGTGGTGCCGATAGCTGTCAAATACACGATAGCTGTCAAATTAGTGCTGCCGATAGCTGTCAAATTAGTGGTGCCGATAGCTGTCAAATACACGATAGCTGTCAAATTAGTGCTGCCGATAGCTCTGTCAAATTAGTGCTGCCGATAGCTGTCAAATACACGATAGCTGTCAAATTAGTGCTGCCGATAGCTGTCAAATTAGTGCTGCCGATAGCTGTCAAATACACGATAGCTGTCAAATTAGTGCTGCCGATAGCTGTCAAATTAGTGGTGCCGATAGCTGTCAAATACACGATAGCTGTCAAATTAGTGCTGCCGATAGCTGTCAAATTAGTGCTGCCGATAGCTGTCAAATACACGATAGCTGTCAAATTAGTGCTGCCGATAGCTGTCAAATTAGTGGTGCCGATAGCTGTCAAATACACGATAGCTGTCAAATTAGTGCTGCCGATAGCTGTCAAATTAGTGCTGCCGATAGCTGTCAAATACACGATAGCTGTTAAATTAGTGCTGCCGATAGCTGTCAAATTAGCACTGCCGATAGCTGTCAAATTAGTGCTGCCGATAGCTGTCAAATACACGATAGCTGTCAAATTAGTACTGCCGATAGCCGTCAAATTAGTGCTGCCGATAGCTGTCAAATACATAGCTGTCAAATTAGTACTGCCGATAGCTGTCAAATACATGATAGCTGTCAAATTAGTGCTGCCGATAGCTGTCAAATTAGTACTGCCGATAGCTGTCAAATTAGTGCTGCCGATAGCTGTCAAATACACGATAGCTGACAAAATAGTTCTGCCGATAGCTGTCAAATTAGTACTGCCGATAGCTGTAAAATTAGTACTGTCGATAGCTGTCAAATAAGTACACGATAGCTGTCAAATTAGTATGGTTTGGTATTATAGTCGTTAAAACGATGGAGCCACTAATATAAAATTGGAATTGGAATAGTTCGCGAATATTGCGGAACAAAATGGCGTCTTGACAGTACTATTCTTCTTTGGCTCGCATAGTAAGCACAGAAACTTGTGGCTAAGTATTAAACACCGCACGGGTCGATCCATCAGGTTAAGAGCCTATAGGTACTATATCAAATGGCTTAGCATGATCCTCCATTTTGTCGAAAATACTGCAGCATTAATTTTGAAATCAATATATGGTATAGTTGAGGATTAAGAGGGGAGGTGGCCTACGAGAAAGAAACTATTGGCATCGCGCTGTGGTATGTCCCCGAACAGTGATAAGAGAGTGCGTAGGGACAGCAACAGCTCAGACCGACGAGATCGACGTTTCGTATTGCCCTTTTTAGGGTTCCGTACCAAAATGGTAAAAAGGAAGCCTTATGGTGTGACTCAGTCTGTCTGTCTGTCACAGCTGGATATCTCAAGAACTACTAATGCTATCAACTTGAAATTTGGAATAGTTTTAGATGACGTTTACCCAACTATTTTGCAAATAAGAAACAAATAAAAATATTTTTATTTTTTTTGCAACAGGGACTGAAACGGGGTCTTAAAAATTCAAAGTGGGGCTACTAGGACATGTGGGGTATCATATGAAAGAGCGCTGTTTGCACATTCTCAAACATTTTTTTTATTTTTTTTAGGCCGCACAATGTTCGACTTTTGATGAAAAATGTAAAAAAAAAATACCGTTCCCCCCCCTATCTCCGAAGTTTGCAAAGCGAAAAATCTCAAATTATTCTATGTGATAGAAGTTTATGTAAAGATTACAGGAAAAATAAAACGATGTCTCTAAATAGCACAGTTTTTCAGAAATAATCAACAAAAAATACATATAAATTATGGTACGGGACCCTCGGTGCGCGAGTCCGCCTCGCTCTTGACCGGTTTTTTTCAACGAAAACTGAGCCGATTTAATAATTTTTTTCATTGCAATTTTAAGAAAGAGTATGTCTAGGTTCCTATCGTTTTCTTTTATGTTAAAAACTTTTAGAATTTGTCTGGTAGTCGGTAGTCCGCTAATCACGGGGGTAAAAAGGGGCATATTTTGTAATTTTTGGAGGGACATACTTTCTTGACTAATTAGTTCCTCAAAAAAAGGAAATGACAGGGACGTGTCTACAGCAGACTTTGATTTTATGAAAAAATATTGCTCTAGAGCCGCTTTTAATACATCAATGCTCTAGAGGCATTATTCAGGAAGAAAAACGGGGAATACATTTGTATGGAGAATCGTAGGCCACCTCCGCTCTTAATTTTAAGCCTACCAACTGTTTAACATTAAAGGCCTACGCAGACCGGGACTCGTATATAGAAATGCTAATTCAATACGTCCCCTCAGGCGGAGACAAATACCTATACTTCGCGCATTTCCAGGCGTTAAACACACGTAAATGCTAGTATTCAGTAGCATTTACGCGGAATTAGCATTTACTAGCATTTACGTGTGTTTAACGCCTGGAAATGACTCTATCATATCCGCCTGAGGAGACGTACTGAAGTAGCATTTCTATATACGCGACCGGGACGGCATGGCAAGGGATTTTGCCGTCAGTTAGTGCACACTAGCCGCTTAGATACCGTGGCATTCCAGCGCCTTGCCGTGGCATGCCACGGCACGATAAAGCATGCCTCGGCAGCTCCTCCTGCCCGATACACTTTTATAGTCTTAAGTTGCGTTTGATCAAGTGTTGATGTGCCTCAGTTTTAAAATGGTAGATTGGGATTTGGTGTTGATATCGATTATTGCAGACGAAGGAGGTGCACAGGTTAATAATAGGGATAGAAGGAGATTTTGGGTTGATAATATATGGAAAGAAGGAGAGAAAAGTCCTTGGCATGCCGTTGCCTAAGTACCGCAGTACGCCACGGCATCCCGCCGCGGGAGCCCGTGGCACGTCTTTCAATGCCGTGCAATGAAATCCCTTTCGGTGCCACGGCATCATTTTAAAGCATACCTAGCAATATTGTATGTCGTATTTCTATATCGATACGTTTGAATGTCCATTATTATGTCTATTTGTATCTATTTATAATTATTTATGTATTTTTGTATATTGCGCTGCGACACTCATGTTAAGTGCCGTAGCATCATGCTGAGATAGGGACCTTTTGGCGTCGTACAGGACTTTTTGTTTTTTAATTACTTATTTTTATTTTTTTATATATTTTGTTTCTATTTTTTTTTCAACTTTTTTTTTGTGTTTTAGTTTTAGTTCTGTGCGAGTCACAATAAATACTTTTTCTTTCTTTTCTTTCATTATTAAAAATTTAAATCCCTTGCCATGCCGTCCCGGTCTGCGTAGGCCTTAAGGAATGCAATAAAGAATTGAGAAATACATCAAATACATTATATACTAATGTATTTCATAATAATTGAAGCACGTGTGGCCTCTCTTGAACGTTGAACCCCACTTGTTATGAGTCGTCATTACTCGACATTCTGATAAGCTTTGTGCACGGATACTACTGAGTTATCTCGCAGTTTGGCTAACATTATAACCACAGTTTAATACAGATGGGACACTCCGCAAAATCATTTAAATAAAAAGCGACTCTTGCTACGACACAATAAAGTGCAATTCAGGTCGCACAACGCTTATTACCTACAGTTACATTCAACTGCAAGTTGCCTCTCTTTCTGTCGCGTAACTCTTATACCTTCTGACCTACTGAATTAGCCCCGCGGACGGGGCTCGCGGCGTACTTGTAGCTTCATACCTAAAGTGCGGAGTGTCCCATCTGTATAAATCTGTGCCATAACATAACGTGTAGTAATACACGCTTAGATTCCCTGACGGACGTGTAAATATTGGGCGATTTTTTTTCGCGCACTGGATTTTCAACCCTCTGCTTAGCGCTGAGAGTTGAAAATCCAACAGTGTGTTTTTTTTTCGCGCTGAAATGCACTTTGTTGTTGTTAGGTTGGATTCTCGAAGCTCGGCTCAACACCGAGAGTTGAAAATCCAGCGCGCGATAAAATCCCGCCGCGATATTTTTACGTCCGTGCAAATCTCGGCTGAGTGTCTGAATTATATGATATTAGCTTTTGCCGCGGCTTCGCCCGCGTGGATGTCGGAAAATATCCCACGGTAACGTACTACCGGGAAATCCATTCCATCCATCGTTATTCCTTGTCTACATTATAAAGGGAACCTCTGTGCAAAATTTCAGCTTTCTCGTGCTTATAACCTATATTTCTTATCAGCTACCACATTTAGCAATATTAATATGTATAGCCAAAGATGCATGCATTATTTGCATGTCCATACTACAAAATATATAGCTACAGAAGTCAAACTCCATACAACGAACTAAAGCACATAGGTATGTATGTTCTAAAACTATCTGAGGAAAACGTAAACAAACCCTTTTCAGGTTAAAATTTTATGGCAATCACTCACTAAAGGGATTTAGTAACACATTCATCAATATTTAGAAGGTTTCAATATATCTCAGAGCACTTTTGGAATGGTCTATTTTCTTAAACAACTTTAAAACAATTTATTTTAATTTTAAAATTTAAAATCAATATATTTGAGACCCTCATAGTAGTGAAGTAGTCCCTTTCATTTGATATGTCACACTGTACAGTTTGCAAAACTTTTTTTTTTAAATTTTCTTATTTGCAATAATCCCCTAAAAGTGACCCCCATATTCAAAATTAATTTATTTACTTTAGCCGTACTTGTTTGGGTTACAGAAATCCATATGTGTACCAAATTTCAATTTAATCGGTCCATTAGATTCGGAGCAAATTGGCTGTGACAGACGGACAAACAGACAGACACACGAGTGATCCTATAAGGGTTCCGTTTTTTTCCTTTGAGGTACGGAACCCTTCGTTGTCCGTCTGTCTGTCTATCTGTCTGTCTGTCAGTCTGTCAAGACCCTTTTTCTCAGGAACGCGTTAAGGTATCAAATTGAAGTTAATATCAAATACGTCTATGTTGACTTAGAGCTCTAAAAAAATCAAGCTTCTGAGTCGACGCAGTAAAAAAATACGGCCATTTATGCGACATATTTTGATACTCGCAAGTAAATAGTAAGAATAGTTTCTTTATTTCTTTCTTTTCTTTCTTAAATCAAAACCTATACAGTACTTCCTGTTGACCTAGAATCATGAAATTTGGCAAGAAGCAAGGTCTCACAGCACAAGTAAAGGAAAAAGTCCGAAAATCGTTAATTTGCAATTTTATCGCATAAAAAAAATATTTTTTGGGATTTCTGGTTTTTCAACTGCAATGTTAAGTTTGTTTTTGTGATAAATTATTTTCGACACGCGCTTGCGTGCGTTTTCGCCTTTCGCTCGTTGTATTGTATGGAGTTTGCCTTCTGTATATATTCATTCTGTGAGATACAATGTTCTGTCGACCACGATGTGATCGTTACTCAGTGTTAGTAATTAATTACTTTCTGCTGCGATAAATATTAATTGTTAATTAATATTAAGTACTTACAACTGTAATTGTCTTGTTGCTGCGAATTATGTGACACTTATTGGTCATGCGTGATGGCGATTTACTGACATTTATTTTAATTTTAACTTTCAACTTTTAAACTGGATCGCGTGAAGGTTCATGTGTATTTATAGAAAAATCTGGAATTATTCTATGTCATAAAAGTTTATGTAAAGATTACAGGAAAAATAAAACGATGTCTCTAAACAGCACACTTTTTCAGAAATCGGAACGGAACTCTTGACCGGTTTTTTTTTGTGTAGATACAATCGATACCCCATGGCTATCACGCCTACGGAGTTCCGCTAGCTAATTTTATTTGACCGAGTAGAATACGTATGTTATTTACCCATTTATGCGTGTCTGGGGGCCTACTCCCTAAGTCCATCCGTGCATCCCTCCGTCCGTTCGTCCGTCCGTCCGTCTGACATAACGATCCATCAAAACAAGAGTAAAAGTTAAATTTTTCGGACGGGCAAAAACACATCGGGAGTAGGGACAACTGTCAAATCGTTTTGTCATTCATACTTCGTTTGGGACCCGAGCCAATCATCTGTCCGTAGGTGATACGGAGTAGGCAACGCCCGTAACGAAGGTCGAAACAACGGACTTCGTGCTTAGGGAGTAGAACCCCTGTTATTTGAGGCGCACCAAGAAAGAAGGGCGTTAGAATTATATTAATTCAGCAAGAACAATAGCATATCAATGATATTCTAGATACATATCAAACAAACATGGATTCGTAAAGTAATTATTTATTATGTTTGTTACTTAAACAATATTATAATTTATCAGTACAAGGAGTATTTGTTCTGTCGACGAGTTCTAATATTAGCAGAGTGTATTTATTATACTCGTATCAATGATGAAAGTCGCAAGGTATTTCGTAATATTTATTCAAAACTTGCACTGGTGCCGATTCTCAGGGGGCTTGTGGCTAAGTAATAACAGCTGCACGGGTCGATTGATCAGGTTAAGCTACGCTTGCCGAGGTTGGTCCGTGGATGGTTGAGCATCTTTACATAAGTACCAAGACCCCCAAGTCCCGGCTGTCATTCGTGGATCTTTGACAGTCGTTACGGGTAAACCCGAAAGTCTAACAACCAGTCTTACCAAGGAGTATCGTATTACCCGGTAACTGGGTTGTGGAGGACAGATAGGAAGTCGCTCCATGTAAAATACTGGTATTCAGATGCATCCGGTTAGACTAGAAGCCGACCCCAATTGGGAAAAGGCTAGGCAGATGACAGATCATGGTGCCTCTCTTGTAACAAATGCCTCTAAACTAGACTAAAAATCACCAAAATTTAAAGTTAAAGTTTATTCCTATCAAACGATGATTTCTTGTTCTGAAATTGACTAAAGTGACACAACTTAATTAATATTTTAGTTTGACAAGCATTAAAAAGGCACTGAGTTATTAATTTAGTGAAAATGTCAATTTTGCTATTCTGAATTTTGACGTTTTCACCTAAAATTTTTATTGTCATACTAAATCTGACTATTTTTAATCGGGATTAAAAAGGTGTAAAGTGTGGTGTGGTTGTCCGACTTTCGGACTTCTGACGACCCGTAACGACTGTCAAAGATCCACGAATGACAGCCGGGACCAACGGCTTAACGTGCTTTCCGAGGCACGGAGGAGTCTCGGTGTGTAAAGACCCACCTACGGATCAACCGCGGCAAGCGTAGCCCCGTGCGGCTGTTACTATTTAGGCACAAGCCCCTCATTGTACTTCAAACATACAGGGTGTAAGGGACAGCCCTCCGCAAACTGATAGCGTGAATTCAGTATGTCATACTAAGATGACCGGTACATGAAATTTTTTCAGGAACGTTAAGGGAATCCAATAAACCTGATTTGTTTGTGTTTTTGTGCACAAATTGGAGCGTCTATTACTGGTTGGGAGGGGTAGGTAATAGGTATGCGGTGAGTTCGATGAACTCTGTAGCTAGACAGAAAGTGAACAGCTGATTTCACGCGTCGTTGGTTAGAGTATTTCAACATCCATTGTTGGTTTTTTTTTGCTGCTTTTTTTGCAGTTTATTTACATAAATGGAGTGCTGCGAACACACAGTGCAATTTTACATTGAAATAATGAAAATGTAACTGAAAAAAAAATTTAAAAAATGAAAATTTTCCTGAGAAAATTTCCGGTGGAATATGATTCAAAATTAGGAGCGGAATGCACCCTGTGAGTTTGCGGAGGGCTGTCCCTTACACCCTGTATAGGTACATAGATCCATATTTGCTTTTCAATCACATCATAAAAGTCCAAACTGGGTTAGATAGATTAAAACTACAACTCGTCTACGAATCGTCTCGTCTGAAGGCGTCTAAAGATAGCAATAACCTTTTATTGGGCAAAAGGCATAAACATGATGGCCGAATTACTATTATGAGACTGCAATGGAAGCTACAGAAGTTCAATAGGTCGAGATCAAGGTAGGTCGTGGATATGGTTGACAGTACCTATATCTACAAGGTAAAAACATTTTTTTTATGCGATAAAATTACCGTTTTTCGGACTTTTTCCTTTACTTGTGCTGTGAGACCTTGCTTCTTGCCTTTCATGATTGTAGGTCAACGGGAAGTGCCCTATAGGTTTATAACATAAAAATATTTAAAAAAAAGTTTCTTATAAAGTTTGTTATCTGTGGAAAACCATACATAAAGAAAGTTTTTTTTAAATATTTTTAATTTTTTGAATTACTGGCGAGTATCAAGATAAATGGCCGTATTTTTTTACTGCGTTGACTTAGAAGCTTGATTTTTTTAGAGCTCCAAGGGACCATAGACCCAAACAATGATATATATTATTACCTTCGTCATTGCATAGACCTACGTATTTGATATTAATTTCAACTTGATACCTCCACGCGTTCCTGAGAACAAGGGTTTTGACAGACCGATAGACAGACAGACAGTAAAAATCGACTATAACATTTTGTAGACACGACGCTTTTGTGTACAATTAAAGCATAAATAACAAAACACACATGGAATAACTAAAAATAAATAACTTAAATAAAATACACACCGTCGCTTCATCTAGAGACCTGTTAAATATTTGTTTTTACTATCGGTCGCCCTCTATAAAATGTTGAATAGGTATTACACTACTTATTATTTGTACTAACGATAAGTTGGTTTGATCATGTACGTAGGGTAAACTGTACTTGTTGTGTCGGGGTTTTTTTATTTGTCTAATAGAGAAGATGACAAACAAATTCTGTCCGTGTTGTAGCTTATTAAAAAATATTGGATACGTATTTTTTCTTTTTTTACGTAATCAAAAGATTACGGCGATAAATTGAGTTAAAATATGGCATGACGTCACGCCTAGCTAGATTTTATACGTAGAAGTGACGTAGCGAGCTAGCGAGCCCCCACTCGTGCGTGTTATCTATTTTATGATCTGACTGACCGACTATATAAATTTCATTTTTTTTTTACACAAACACCAATCCCTATTCACGATTATCATCAGTCTTTTCCCAACTATGTTGGGGTTGGCTTCCAGTCCAACCGAATGCAGCTGAATCTCAAATTCAAAGCAATTATTTCAATTACTTAAACCAATTACAGACACTTTTGAGTTATCAAAGAGTCGGTCAGTTACTTGGCCATTCCAAGACTTACACTCGTATTTAGAGTCAAGTAAAAGTAATTACTTCAGTCAAAGTAATTGCTCAAGTAATGATTTTCTTTCTATAGTTTAGTAATTGCTTGAAGTTAGAACTGTCAAGGCTTAGAATTCATAGCCAAGTAATACAGCCGGTTTCTGATTTGAGAAAAGCAGCAAATCTCAACTGATTTTTCTCAAATACATAAGTATGCGCTTAAGTTTTTTGTGTTTCACAAGTCAAAATCGAATTTCATCAAACCATAGTCAACTGATTATTTACTCAACTATTCCTGATCAAAGCTAACACGTTCCAATTTACATTAAAAAACCGGTACTTTTCAAAAACTCATAATATTGCATCATTTTATTCTTATACTAATTTAAAACAGCCTTAAAAAGAAAGTTAATTTTAAATAACAGCATTAATTTGAACAATTTTATGTTTTAGAGTTGCTAATGCATATTTTAGCAATTTCATATTTTTATATTTTAGTAATTTGACGTGTTTGAATGAACCGAATCGTGAATGTCAAACTGTATTCTGAAGTAAATAAACACAATTTTTATTGGAATTCTGTTAGTATTTTTACTTATATTACCTATTGAAATGGATAAATACAAGAAAAAGAGATCGCCTAACTATACTCTAAAGGAGAAAGAAAATCTTCTTTCAATAATATCAAAGTAAGTACATAATAATGTTTCATCATCATCATCATCATCATTTTAGCCGAAAGACGTCCACACTGGACATAGGCCTCCCCAAGCACCGCCACTGCGGCCGGTTCTGTGCTTCCCGCATCCAGGGGATTCCTGCGGCCTTTACAAGGTCATCGGTCCACCTTGTTGGAGGCCTTCCAACGTTACGTCTTCCGGTACGCGGTTGCCACTACAGAACCGTCCGGCACCTACCCTATAATGTTTACAATAATATAATTTTACGTTTATTTATTATTGCTTCAGATACCAAGTGTAATAGAATGCAAAAAGACAGGGGCAAAAAAAACAGGAAGCAACAGGAAGCCTGGAAGTCCATTACTAAAGAGTACAATAGCCTCTGCACGACATATTAAGAAGATCATAAAGATTTGGAGACGCTACACTCTAAGAAGTAGTGGACGAGAATGTTTACCTAGGACAAACTGTCCAGTTAGGGAGGTCCAACTTCGACAAAGAGGTCAATCATCGAATCCGACTCGGCTGGGAACCTCCTTAACTGTGATTTTTTATGTAACTGATAAAACTAGGAGTTATTAAAAATATTACAATACCTACTTACCTAAATTTCTTTTATT
Source organism: Cosmia trapezina (assembly GCA_905163495.3). Taxonomy (NCBI): domain Eukaryota; kingdom Metazoa; phylum Arthropoda; class Insecta; order Lepidoptera; family Noctuidae; genus Cosmia; species Cosmia trapezina. The sequence continues at coordinate 10,215,295 of LR991049.1, forward strand.
GTGGCTAAGTAATAACAGCCGTACAGCTGAATCCATCAGGTTAAGCTGCGCTTGCCGGGGTTGGTCAGTGGATGGGTGACCATCTTTACATACCGAGACTCCTCCGTGCCTCGGAAAGCCGTTGGTCCCGGCTGTCCTTTGTGGATCTTTGACAGTCGTTATGGGTCGGCAGAAGTCCGAAAGTCTGACAACCAGTCTTACCAAGGGCTATCGTATTACCTAGATTGGTTGTGGCAGTCAGATAGGCAGTCGCTCCATGTAAAATACTGGTATTCAGCTGCATCCGGTTAGACTGGAAGCCGACCCCAACAAAGGAAAAGAAAAGGCTAGGCAGAGATAGAGACATATTTACATTTGATGTAGTAATAAATTACCTTATTTATAGTAAGCATACTTATAACAAATAGCTCTGATTTCTAAATGCAAGGAAAAAATACATAACTGTATAACTGTATTTATTTCAATAAATATAGATATAAATTACATTTTTAAATATTAGAATATAAAAAATAATTTTCTACTATGGATGTTCTGGCAGCAAAATTTTGGGTATTTGACACTTGAGGTAATGGTTCATCGCTTTCTTCTTGTACATGCTCATCATATTCCACGATGTAGTTATCAAGATGAATAGTCATATGAAGAACAATACACGCCACAATCACCTTCAATACTTTTGGAAGTTTTAACTGCATTCCTGAATGTAGGCCTGGAAATCTTCTTTTAAGAACACCAAAACACCTTTCAATTGTGTTTAGGAAATAGGAAATCCAAATCTTTCCTCTAGGAAATCCAGCTATGTCAAAAAATCGTGCCGCCACTGATGGTCTCTCCTGTGCAGTGGGCATACGAACATAATGCCGTCTCAACAATAGGTAGGGCACTAATAGTCACCCTCTCTACCACGCGGCACACAGTCGTCGCCTTGCCTCACATTCACGGTGTCCCCCACAACAGCTTGAAAGCTACCAGTCGCATAAATAAACGAACCGCCTCCTTCGTAAAGCGGATCCGACTCTTGAATATTGTTCGTTCATCGCTTAGCGTGATGAACAAGTTAGGCCGATGTCCTGCTATTCTTCTGCGCGGTTGTCTGCGTTGAGGCATCTTCAAAGACGACAGGGAAGTATCGTCGCCACTCATTATGATCAAAATCACTACTTATTATATAGCTGATTACAGTTTGAACAGCCGAAATTGTTGTGTCAACTTTCAACTGCTCAACTTGACGTTGATAATGGTTTGAGTGTTGTCAAACACGTTTTTCTTAGATCAGAAACGCAACTGACTACCGTAAGCATGAGATAAGCATGCTTTCTTTCAAATTTGAGTAAATGATGATTAATTACTCAAATATTGATTAGAATTTAAAAAAACTTAATTCAGAAACGAAAAAAGGTTTAAGTTATACTTAAGAGCGTTGTTGCATTTTTCATACGTAAATCGAGAACTTGGGAGATTTTGAAGTGATTTTGGTCACATAATTTATTTTTTTAGCTTCTTTTGACTTCAATCATCGTAATTATCATATATTTTTATTTAAAGTCTATTAAAAAAAACTTGTTCAAATTGAATTATTGACTACGAAAACAGTCGATTTCGAAGGCGCGATTTCCAGATGACGCGCGAAGGCTCAACTTTGAAGTAATCTTACACCAATTATTACTACTAATTAAGAAGGTAAAGTGGTATTCATTCGAAGAGGCATATCCTGAAATTTAAATTGCATTGAGAAAAGTTTGATTTTTAATTCATTAACTTGTATTTTAATCACGTCTAAGATAATCAAAAATCGAGAAGTCGACTACAAAAAAACACGTCATTTCTCAGAATCTAAAAGTCATTTGGCAACACAAATCATTTTATACGTAAGAAGAAAGATTGTACTATATATGTGTAAAAAATAAAACATATCTGTCTTCAATCATTTACGAAAATAATTTTTTAAAGTGAGTATAAAATCGGGTGCATCGAACGGCCTAAGTCAGTCGCGCTCTGGCGCTCTTCGACGCAGGACCTACGTCGGTTGACCTCCCGCCGCCGCGCATGCGCCTCGCGTGATATATAGTCAATTGTAGTGCGACTAAATATTTTTAATACTTTCATTTAAGTAATATTTTAAGAAGCTAACGTGGTAGGCACACTTACTTTAGGAGAATTATGTTACAATTCTTGAATTATGTTGTATTACTTGTAATATTGATATTGTAATTACAATATCAATAATACAATATAATTTGGTCAAAATGTAAATCCAAGATGGTGGCTGCGAAATTTTTTAAATTTTTCGTCATGGGGATCGTTCCCATTGTTCTCGAGGATGCTAAAGCCGATAGTGACGTGAAAATGTAAATCCAAGATGGCGGCTGCGAACATTTTCAAATTTTTCATCATGGGTATCGTTTTCATGGTTCTTGTGGGTGCTAACGTCGATAGTGTAGTCAAAATGTAAATCCAAGATGGCTACAAGAATTTTGGAGGATGAATATGGAGAAAAAATTTATATCAGATTTTTATTTGAAATCTCTACTGCCACAATCTCTATTGTGGATCCGTGACAAAGGAGACGGAAACCATGTCATATAAACTTGGGCCTGGGCCTGGGTTGTAAAAAAATGAAATTGGTGTCAATTTATAACTACTATATTATCAAACCACCACTGAACATTTTGCGGATTTTGGCGGTCTGAGTTCCGAGTTAAAAGAGATGTAATAAAAGTGAGGTTACATAACGATCTACATATAGGTACTTAACAGCTGATTTTTGAAGTTCTTCAGCTCGACGACCACGTAAACTCCCACTCACACACTCACTTTGCCACAATTTACACAACGATCCATGGTGCCAATATGAAATCAGTAGGCTGGTCGTAATATACAAAATAACAAGTTCAAGTCCAACGTTTATGCGGGGTTCTCCGTACCGTGTCCGGTGTGGTAGCAAGGTTCGTACAAGAAGCAAGATCAGAAGTCCGCAGAAAGAAAACAGGGGTCGAGGAAAACATCAATAAAACTATGGGAAATACACTCAAATCGCGACCGCACTAAACGATACGAAACGAGTGAGGCATAGATAAAGGCACTATATAAAGGTGTGTCCAAATATAGAGCGGCATTTGAGCGCGGCTGCCACGCGCGGCTAGCCGCGCTCTGATCGGACAAGGGCCGCGCGCGGCGGTGTTGAGCGTAATATATCTTCTCGTCTCACATCAGTGATGACCTCTGGCACTGAAACGTGCTCGCTCACAACATAATGGGTCTCAATCATAATCAGCCTATAATGTTCCCACTGCTGGGACACAGGGCTCCTCTCGGTGAGAGGGAGTGGGCCGTAATACACCACGAGGACCCAGTGCGGGTTGGTAGATGTCACATGTCTTCGAATTCTTGGTTCTAGGCGGTTTCCTCACGATATTTTCCTTCACTGATTTGAGAGTAGTGGTGATGAAATTATTTACACAAAGTGCCTGCCTGAGTTCGTAACCATGACCTACTCGTATGTCGGGATCGTTACCATTGGGCCACCATTGCATTGCTCTCTTGGGCCGCATAGTGCAGTCAATCATCCCTTCTAGGATGATTGACTTCACTATCAGCTTCATCCTCGAGAACTATGAAAACGACATCCATGACGAAAAATTTTAAAATTTTCGCAGCCGCCATCTTGGATTTTAATTTTGACTTCACTATTGGCTATAGTCGAAATCGAAAACTATGAAAACGATACCTATACAAATCCTTATCACTTACCACTGACGTGCGACGTGTGGTCGACTGTATAGTCATTAGGTCGACTGGGCACGTACAATACCTGCCTAGGCTAATAAACATTATAAAACCAACCCCACACGAACGCAGCAGTACTATTATTTATTCTGTGGCAGCGGGGTGACCTACCTATTTGAAATTTGAAAACAGTAAACCAAACATTTGCGCATGAGGCGGCTTTATGTATTTATGTATTAGTGTTGGTTCAAATTCAACTGTTTTATGCACTTGATGCGGTTGGTAAACCTATGCCGCAAGAAAAATAAATAATTATAGCTAGCGCGTGGCGTCTTTATCTACATTAAAATAGGGCTTAAATTGAACTGTTTTACACAAAAAAACGATGATTTTGGACAAAAGATGGCTCCGCTGCTAACAAAATTTTATTCTGATTGTGTTCTCCCAGAAATTATAGATCCAAGGAAAAGTCAATCAATCCCCTTAGACAAATGAATAAAATAAATAATAAATAAATATCCTTGGACATTTCACACAACGCCATCTAGTCCCAAGCTAAGCAACCTAATGCTTGTGTTATGGTAACGAGATGGCTGATAAAATTCTTATATACATTTTTTTTTGTAAATACATACATATTATAGATAGAAAAACACCCAGACTCGGAAACAAATAAGTACTTGTAGGTCGTACAAATATTTGTTCCGTGCGGGAATCGAACCCACAACATGCTGCGCAGCAGTCAATTGCTCAGCCACTGCGCCAACCGTGTCGTCAAATACAAATACTTTTATAAAACTTCAATTACTTATAAGTATACAAATACTTAAGCAAATAAGTAAAATGAGTTTATTTTTTTTTTAAGTACCTACATAATATTATTTTCTTCATCCATATTTGTATAAATTTAATTAAAATACACTAATAATGTATTGTGGACAGTCTTTTTATTTTCTCCGTAAACCTCTAGCTTTTACTTCAAAAAAATATAGGTACGCCATAGCTACAGATCAAGATCGTTTAGTCGTCGCAGCATCGCAACTGTGTGCCGTACATGAGGAAAAACGCACACACGCGCACTCGCTACGCGGCGTCGAGCGTCAGATGTTTAAAATCCGAGCGCGAAAATATGCGACCACAGTCTTAAGTACAGATTAGGACGTTCTCAACTTCAAATTCTCAATTCAGAAACCGGGTAATAGTCACCATTTTCTTTACTTAAGAATTCTGCCCTCAAGTAATGACTTCATTAAGAAATTACTATTAGTCCTTAATGAAGTCATTACTTGAGGGCTAAGAATTCTTTAGGCTCGTATTTATAAAGCAAGTAATTACTTGCTAATAGTAATTTCTTAATGAAGTCATTACTTGAGGGTAGAATTCCTATGTAAAGAAAATGGTGACTATTACTTGGCTAAGAATTCTAAGCTTTGACAGTTCTAACTTCGAGCAATTACTGAACTATAGAATGAAAATCATTCCTTGAGAAATTACTTTTACTGAAGTTATTACTTTTACTTGACTATAAATTCGAGTGTTAGACTAGATCTCTATGGAGAAGAACCGGCAAGAAACCCCACGGACGGACAATCTTTTGAATCAAGACGTTACAAAATCCTGAGTACTTTAATTATTCTTTTTGCTTCTTTATGTAAGAACAATGTAAAAAAATAAATAAAAAAATATTGATAAACGACCCGGCCATGCACGGTTTTTACGACTTGACAAAATATGAAGGTTTCTGTATATTATATAAGTTAAATATTAAGGTATTATACATATTATAAACCATCCGGAATAAATTCTCTAAATTATAGTGAAAACCGCATCAAAATCCGTTGCGTAGTTTAAAAGAACAACACGGCCACACAGACAGACACGAAAAAGTGACTTTATTACAATCTTTTATTTAGCTTTTTTTTTTTCTTTAAGTTTTTTTTTTTTTTGTCTGTGACAAAGACATTAAATATAGTACCTACTTATCTTAAATCTCTGGTCTGTAATCTAATCTTGTAAGTTAAAGATCCACTTCCCGGTTAGGTACTGACTGAGTTGAATTCTTTTTATAATAAGTATAGATAGGTACAGTAGGTACATAAAGAAGTTATCACTGAATCTTATGTTTCGCGGAAGATATCTGCTCCTGCAAAAAATAGTACTTACCTACTTAATAATCTAATCTAGGTTGTTTGAGAGGTTTATTGAGATGATAATATTAAAAGCGAAACTTTGAATATTATCATGACTTTGTTTTATCCTAATTTACACATTATTTATTTATTATGCATGAGACAAACGGTATTATATTAAAGCATGTATACGTACTAAAAGATAACTAATTAAATTATCTTTAAAATGGTGAAGGTTTCATAAAAATGCGCTTGAAATTTTTTGCGTGATTCTCAGTTCTTTATCCGCGTTAGACATAACTTTACAAATTAATGACACTACGTACTATACATAATCTAAAATATTCACATATTAAGAAAATGCTCTAATTTAACATTTTTTTTTTCCAAATCATTAACATTACTCGTTTACTATTATTTATTTAAAGACAACAAAAGGTCCACACTGACAAAAATACACAAGACGTAAAATACAATGATGTTAGTAACAATATATCTTATAACCTACGTTAGTACATAAACACTACAACAGACAGTGTTGTCTTGATGAGATGTCCCGTTATGGGGCTCTCATCAAGCCTGTCACCTATCACCTCAGGAGCCTGTTGCTACTGCCACGCAATCTGGCGAGCAGAGACGCACACTTCTTCCTTACGATAGCGTCTAGAAGTGATCTTCAAAAGTTGGTTATCGTCGCTTTAAACAGCCCATCACTAAATAATCCCCGATAACAGAGTTAAGTATGTCAATATTTCAGAAACCATATAATTATGATTCACGTATTCATGTATTATTCAACGTTTTTTATAGTGACGGGCGCCACAGATAATGTCAATATTAAATGTCGGTAACTGATAAAAAGTGACAGATTTCATAATCAATACTTTTATGAGCGATAAGGTTGCAATGAAATCTAATCTGGGTAAGTAATCTATATAAATAAAAAGAGAAGTCCTGACTGACTGACTCATCAACGCCCAGCCCAAAACCTTGGACCTAGAAAGCTGAAATTTTGCACAGAGGTTCCCTTTATAATGTAGACAAGGACTAAGAAAGGAATTCCCGGTTCCCGTGGGATATTTTCCGACTTCCACGCGGGCGAAGCCGCGGGCAAAAGCTAGTCTAAAATACTATTATAAATACGAAAGTAAGTTTGTTCGTTTGTTACCTTTTCACGCCTAAACCACTGAACCGATAATCCTGAAATTTTTGCATATACGTTATCAGGTGTACAGAAACGGACCTTTCATACCGAAAAAAGTACTGTTCCCTAGGAAAACAACAATAACGTTCTTATAATAATAGATGGCGCCACGTGTTTTTCGAATCATGTTTGAATTATTATTATTACAAGCAGAGTACAAGCCGAATTGATTGTCAAATTCTAAATTTAAAAAAAAGCTAGTAATCAATAAAATAGCACTATGGAGCTCAGACACAGCCAGAAAAATCACGTGGAAGATAGTGAGAAGATCCGGACAAAATCGAAGAAATAAAAATTGAACTATACTGGTGCTTTGTGATCGTAGCGCTACACTTCAATTGATGCCTCAACTCTTCTCGTGTCACAGAGAGCACGACAAGAGGTGAGGCATCATTTGGTGTCGCCCCGGTGACGGCTGCAGTCATAGAAATATTAAATATGTAGGTACTAGCCGTTGCTCGTGGCTTCGCCCGCGTGGATGTCGGAAATTATCCCACGGAAATCTAGTACCGGGATAAAAAGTATCCTATGTGTTAATCCAGGTTATAAACTATCTGTGTGCCAAATTTCATCCAAATCCGTTTAGCCGTTTTTGAGTGATTGAGGAACAAACATCTTCACAAACTTTCACATTTTATAATATTAGTAGGATATGGCTGCAGTGGAAATGTGAATGAGGAAAATGTCGTGAGGAAAGTTTTGAGTATGAATGTCGATGGCTATAAGAGAAGGGGAAGACGAAAGAAACGATGGATGGACTGTGTGAAAGATGACATGGCTAGAAAGTAGGGTTGCCAGATTGGAACTTACCAAATCCAGGACAAGATCGGAACTTACCGGTACGGAGTCCGGTACAATTCCATGTCGGGCCGTGGCTATATCTACAAAAAATATAAATTACGGGATATCTAATTTTAAATTTACAGTTAAAAGAAGTTTGGTAGAAAATATACTTATAAAATATATACAATTGAGAAGTTTGCTTTTTTAATAGGCAATCATCAACAAGTACACATTATGATGTACTTACTATCTTATAAACTATTTTTTTTTTATTATTAAATTTTTCGGAATCCGGGACAATAGATCGAATTACTGGACACGGGACAAGACGTAAAATTCCGGGACAATCCCGGAAATCCCGGACATCTGGCAACCTAGTAAGGTTGCCAGATGTTGGCGTTGCCAGGTGTTGCCAGGTTGAAGAAAGGGGGTGACTACCGAGATGACGATTAATAGAGAAGTATGGAAAAAAAGGACATGTTGCGCGACCCCAAATAGATTGGGATAAGGGCAGGAGAATGATGATGATGATCTATGGCTGCAGTAGACAAACGCCCTGACAAAAATTCCGGGACAATCCCGGAAATCCCGGACATCTGGCAACCTTACTAGAAAGGGGGTGACTACCGAGATGACGACTAATAGAGAAGTATGGAAAAAAAAGGACATGTTGCGCCGACCCCAAATAGATTGGGATAAGGGCAGGAGAATGATGATGATGATCTATGGTTGCAGTAGACAAACGCCCTGACACTGTCCACCGCACAACGTCAACGGGACGTCAACGTGAAACGAGATTATTGGAACCGCTCGTGACGTCCGGGTGACGGCGTGCAGTGGACAGGTGACCATAGTAAATGACTAGCTGCGCTCCACGGTTTCACCGGTAGACCGGGATATAAAGTAGCTTACGTGTTAATCCAGGGTATAAGCTATGTACATACTTACCAAATTTCATGCAAATCGGTCCAGCCGTGTCACATTTGTACGTAAAGAAGTAACAAACATACAAACACACACAAAGTTTCGCCTTTATAATATTAGTGTGATGTGATACGTATCGCTACTTCGGCGCCGTCATTTCGTTCTCGTTGACGTCCCGTTGACGTGGCGGTGGACAAACACCATTAGATTTTAATTTATAACGGCCATGGTAACTGTCATTATGATTGTCAATGAAGCAGAGATAATATAGAACGATTTGAAAGTAAGGTAAACCAGTTAGTGAAAGTTACTTTTAATCAGTGGTATTTAAAATAAATGCTGCAGAGAAAAAAAAAAACCGGTCAAGAGCGAGTCGGACTCGCGCACCGAGGGTTCCGTTCCGATTTCTGAAAAAGTGTGCGATTTAGAGACATCGTTTAATCTTTACATAAACTTCTATCACATAGAATAATTTCAGATTTTTATCTTTGCAAACTTCGGAGATAAGGGGGGGGGGGGGAATGCTATTTTTTTTTTACATTTTTCATCAAAAGTCGAAAAATATGCGGCCTAAAAAAAATAAAAAATAGTTTAAGAATGTGCAAGCAGCGTTCTTTCATATGATACCCCACATGCCCTAGTAGCTTCACTTTGAATTTTTAAGACCCCCTTTCAGTCCCTGTTACAAAAAAAATATATAAATATTTTTACTTCTTTCTTATTTTCAAAATACTTAGCTGGGTAAACGTCATCTAAAACTGTTCCAAATTTCAAGTTGATAGCATTAGTAGTTCTTGAGATATCCAGCTGTGACAGACAGACAGACTGAGTCACACCATAAGGGTTCCTTTTTTACCATTTTGGTACGGAACCCTAAAAAGTGTTATTATGGGTTTCTCCGACCTATGTTTTTTCTTTCGTGTTGAAAAATCTTCATCCTCATAGTATCGTTCTTGAATACGGGTGTCAGTCTGGGGAACAGTGTAAATTTGGAGCTTAACCCTTTGTATGCCGGAACGTGGATCCACGCAAGACACAATGGCTTTTTAATTGTGTCTGTAATTACGGCATTCAACTCGTTAATACCAGTATTTTACATTCAACTCGTTAATACCAGTATTTTACATGGAGCGACTCGGAATGCTGGGCAGTGAAGAAGACGGATGCAAAAAGATTGCATGCAGCGGAGATGAGAAAGATGTGTGGAGTGACGAGAATGGATAAAGTAAGAAATGAGTCTAAAAGAGGAAGTTTAAAAGTGGCGCCAGTGACAGAAAAGTTGAAAGGAAATCGTTTGGGTTTGTATGGGCATGTGATGAGCAGAGACGATACTCATGTGACTAGTGATGAATATACATTTTGATGGTTGGAGAGGCAGAGGAAGGCCGAAGAAAAGATGGATGGATTGTGTGAGGAATCATTCCTCACACAATCCATCCATCTTTAAAAGAGAAAGGAGTGAATGATAGCGTGACGGTTGACAGGGGAGAATGGAAGAAGAAAACGTGTTGCGCCAGCCCCACGTAACATGGGATTAAGGGCTGGATGACTGCCTATCTACATAGTTAGTCAGTTACTAAGTAACATGACTGTACAGTGAACCCGCACATTTCGTAACACTCTCCTTTCTATTTTTTTTTCTTTTTCGTGTGACCACCTGACACGAGTTTTTTTTATTCATGCCCCCTTTTAATTTTATTTAATATGAAATATCTCTCAGGCACGGGTTTCCTCACGATGTTTTCCTTCACCGTTTTTTTTTTATTTATTTTTAAGCAAGTGATAATGTAATAATGTTATGTAGGTTAAGCTCAGCATTTGCATACGCGCGATAATTTAGTTAGTGAAATGGCTAAGTTAAATTAATCAGTTATTTTACCACACTCAACACGGGTGGTTTAATTCTTCATGCCCGGGTTTCCATCATCACAAGTGTACATAACAATCATCGTACGCATAAACAAAGTGGAGGTAGGTAAGTATAGGCCAGTGGGGTAGTAGTCGTTAATTTTTTTTTTTTTTGAGTGTGAATCATACAATTTACCGATACCCATACGATACCCATTGGTGACAGATATTCCCAGTTTGTAAAACTACCTATTGCAAAAAATTACGACATCATGTATTGTACTTTCCTGTTTACATGACTAGTGTTTTTAATAGATCATCTATTAAAAAAACTAGTTATGTATTTAACTTTTTACCTCAATTGATTCATTCATATGAGATGAAAATGACTAATTGAATAGCAATTTTCTCACTATTTCATTATATTTATAGTAGGCTACCACGCTGGCGTGGATATCGTTTTTTCCTTGAAATAATTCACGCTCTACACCTACTAAGGTGGCTTTCGGAAAATTAATGATTACGAACTCTATTATTTATTCGGCTCACCGCTATTACTTCGTTTTCGCTTAGCATTTTTTCAGACTTTTTTTATCTTTTTGTTTAGCTCGCTAGTGTCCTAGCATGATGTTAAATAGCCTTCCTCAAGGATTGGGCTATCAAATGCAAGGAGAAATTTTCAAATCAGACTGGTAGTTTCAGAGATTAACGCGTTCAAACATACAAACAAACAAAAAAAAAATTCAGCTTTATTATTAGTAATTTTAAATAAGAATAATATTAGGTACTTATATGAATAATGAATTAATGACTTGGCACTTTTAATGACTAGGTAATGAAAATAGAAATAGTTATTGCTGTATTATAAGTAGTTTTCCATCGTTCGTCATAAATACCTTGCGAGAGTTGATGATTACAATACAATGCAATAGTACATTTTGATACAATTGGAGAATATAAGTTTTTAAACTGACATGGTCACTAACATTATTATTAACACAAACGGGATATTTACCATGTTAAAGAAAATGACATAAGTGGGAATGTTTGTTATTACATTCGAGGCGGAATTAACACCCGAGCCGTAGGCGAGGTTGTTGTCCCAAAATGAGAATTAGCCCTAATGCGCCTAAACCTATCAAACGATGTTTTTTTGACTTTTGAAGAAATAAAATAAAATAATGAAAAATGTTTTCGTAAGTAATGAATTATGAAACTATGATTTAAATTTTCTTTTTTTTCCGCGTTTTGTTTTCGCCAGGTTGAAGGACAAGCGAAGGTATAAAGCCGATAAACAGCCTAATATGGGACCAACGGCTTAACCCCTCAAGTGTCGAATGCACCCCATGTGTGCATAAGAAAAACCCTTTTTTTGTTAGGTATATAAGCTTATATCACATATATATAAATGTAAAAAAACATCATCCGATGGAAAACCAATCATCATCATTAGTTGTGAACCTATGGAGTTCGTAGCTACGGGGGGTAGCTTCCCCCCCGCTTGTCAAATGCACCCAAAGTGTGCAAAAGGACAAAACTTTACATAATAGGTATATAAGCTTAGATCACATATATATAAACGTTAAAAAACATCATCCCATAGAAAAAATATCATCATCAGTAGTTGTGAACCTATAATGGGGTTCGCAACTAACCCCCAACCCTTCCCACTCCCCAGCGAGAGGGACCCAAAACCCCAGCGAGTGGGAAGGGTTGGGCCCTTCCCACTCGCTGGGGTTTTGGGTCTAAAATTAGCCAAACTCAGACACTTGAGGGGTTAACGTGCTTTCCGAGGAACGGAGGAGTCTCGTTATGGTAAGATGGTCACCCATACACGGGCAACCCCAGCAAGCGTAGCTTAACTGATGGATCGACCCGTGCGGCTGTTATTACTTAGCCACATTGATCTATAAAATTAGTCTTAGCCACGAGTACGCTGCACTTAATGATTCTATAATAATTCAATCAATCAATTTATCTAGCCTTTTCCCAACCATGTTGGGGTCGGCTTCCAGTCTAATCGGATCTACCTGAATACCAATATTTTACATGGAGCGACTGCCTAAGATCTGACCTTCACAACCCAGTAACTGAGTAACACCGGTAATACGAGATACCCCTTGGTAAGACTGGTTGTCAGACTTTTGGGGTTCTGACTACAGGAATACCCAAGTAATATGGCTTATCGATGTACCTGCGCAGTAGATGAATTTTCAAACCGCGGGAAATGCTATTGACCAAACGGCACGCTCCACGCTTTTTCCTGTACCGCTATTGGTCGGTAGCTGCCGCCATCCGCCATACTTGCGAGTGAAACGGAACTAACAGCTGCAGTGTATTATGAACCTTATTGTAGTGATCTAAGGTTGATTGTAAGTTTTAAGTATTCTCGTTAATCTCCGGGCCAAACTTTCTTTTCTGTGCGACCGAAGATTCACGACGCGCCTTATTAGTTGAGTACTACTGTACCAGATTCGATAATAATTATTATCATAAATTATTATGAATAAGTTATTATGATTATGATAAAACAGTTATGTCTACGACTTATCGCAAAACATTCGACGATGTTATTGACCCACATGTACAGCTAGTATATCTTGAGCTGCGGTTTATAACTAAAGTAGTAGATACATAGGTCAGGATATAATGGTTCATACTTAAACGTTTATACTTAATCAAATGATTACGTGCTGGAATTTGAATATACTTAGGTATACATACATTCGAATAAAAGAACCAGAGGTAGACCTAGAGAGAGGTGGATTGACGAAGTTAATAAAACAGCAGGAAATGACTGGTTATTCAAGGCATCAGATAGAGAGTTTTGGAGGAAAAGGGAGGAGGCCTTTACTCGTGAAGAGGTCCTTAATTGACAAATAGTTTTATTTTCAAAGCATGTACAATTAAAATAATAAGAATGCATAATTATTTAAATTAAATGAAATTGCTCAAACAATAATAATTTTAGTCATAAAAGTATTAAATTGAAAGCAATAATGTATGTGAGTAGGTAATTGATTAATTAGGTATTTATTTGTTATTTTTTTTATAATTATAATTAATTATTTTTTCTAATGTTATTTTATGTTATTAATGAATTATTTAGTAAATCAAATATATTATAATTAGTGATGAATAGAATAGGTTTCTCACATTTATTATTGTTTTTTGAATTATTTTTTTATTGTTATTTATGCATGTTTGATTGAAATATTTAATTTATTGTATGATTGTTATGTTTATTTTTAATTAAGGAATAATTAAAGGCTTATATTATATATATTATATATTACATACATACTGCTTTTATGTTATAAAGGCTCCCGCAGACAGGAGCGACGCGACGGTGCCACGCGATTTTGGTAGAATGGTTTCCATAAAGTTTTTAGCCGACGGAAAAAAAAGGAGAAGGTTTTATGACCACGCATAACTTTTTACAGAGCAGTCCGATTTTAAAGATTGTTGTTTTATTCGGGAGGGTATACCTCGAAGTTGGCCTCATGTAAAAGTGATTAAATTTGCTCTGGTAGTTTTTGAGTTAGCTTCAATAATACGTATTAAAAAAAAAAAAAAAACTTTTTTAAACAAGCTTTTATTAGTCTGGATATCAATTAGTACCAGAATGCAGAATGTCAAGACGAATCAAACTCGATAGGGTTGCGTCGTTTTATTACTGAGTTCCTGTGGCCACCTTCCGGCTCCATGCCATAATAAAATTGCATTGTCATCCGATTTACATATGCATGTAAAATTTCAGCTCAATCGGAAACCGGGAAGTGGGTCAAATTTAACTTGTAAGATTTGATCCCAGACAGACAGCGGGACACGTGAAACTAAAATAAAAGCTTGTAAAAATAATGCTCATTAAGATCCTACTATCCTACTTCCTACTAATATTATACTTAAATGTGAAAGTTTGTATGTTTGGATGTTTGTTACTCAATCACGCAAAAACGGCTGAACGGATTTGGATGAAATTTAGTATACAGATAGTATATAACCTGGATTAAGACATAGGATACTCTTCATCCCGGTAGAAGGTTCTCGTGGGATAATTTCCGACATACACGCGGGCGAAGCCGCTGGCAACGGCTATAGTATGTCATAAAAAAGACCAAACAAAAAAAAACCGGACAAGTGCGTGTCAGACTACGCACAATGAAGGGTTCCGTATTTGGTATGAAATAATCCCAAGAACTAACTTAACATTATAGTTGAAAAACATGTTCTCCCATACATTCCAACAGTAAATGTAAGTTTGTACTCACAATATTGAGAGATTTACCATGTTATTTTAAGATCACAAACTTCTTATAGGTTTTCCTGTAATCTACAGGTATAGACCTATTTTCTGTATTTTTTTCAAAATTTTAGGCTCATTAGTTTCGGAAAATGGGGGGGCGGGATAGTCAATTTTCGTCTATTTTCTTAAATAACTCAAACTATTTATTTTAAAATTATAAAAAAAATATATTTGAGACCTTCATAGTAAGCCCTTTCAATGATATGTCACACGGTACAGTTTGCAAAACTTTTTTTTTTAATTTTCTTATTTGTCCCTAAAAGTGACGCCCATATTCAAAATTCATTTATTTACTTTAGCCGTGCGTGTTTGGGTCACAGAAATCCATATGTGTACCAAATTTCAACTTAATCGGTCCATTAGATTCGGAGCAAATTGGCTATGACAGACGGACAGAGAGACAGACAGACAGACAGACACACGAGTGATCCTATAAGGGTTCCGTTTTTTCCTTTTGAGGTACGGAACCCTAAAAACTACAATTTTCATTTGGGTTAACCGCCAATTAATTGTCGGAACAGCCCCGTCGTTTAATGGCTCTACCGATGACGCCATGGGCTAGGCTCGTCGGAAATCAATGGCCAAATATAGCCGTTGACCTTTCTTGTAAGGCCAACATTTTCTTTTGCACGATCGATAACAGAACACGCTTGTATACACTTCTATTACGGTTCAAAAGATACAGACGGACGGACGGATGGACGGACGGACAGGGGAGTGTAAAGTCCGTCCAGGATTCACCACTCAGCACTGTATTTTGAGAGATAAGAAGGACTTTATTTTTTTTTGCGAGGTAGACGTGCCCTAAAACTCCGCTTCTAAACTAAATGACAAGCGAAGTTTTAGGGCAAGTCTACCTCGCAAAAAAAAAAATGTCCTTATCTCTCAAAATACAGTGCTATGAAGTGAATCCTGGGTGATACTTCGGCCTTATATTAGACCTTTAATAATACAAAAAGTACGGAACCTTGAAAATCGTTTCGTGGAGCCATTTACGAAAATAATCTTGTAAGTATGTAGTTTGTCTCGTCTATTTAATCACCGTGAAGGTTGCATGCTAAAACGCTTGAAGGTTGAAGTCTCTACAGTAACTTACAGTACGACAATGTCCATCGTTATGGTGATTGCGGTGTGTTAGCCCGCGAAATTCAAATTTTCTTGCGTTTTTTGCAATTTGCGGGGGGCCTAAAACGGCCACATTAAGCAATTCCTCTAAAAGCGATTCATTTCCTGAATTCCCAGCAATTTATTATGCATTCAATAAAGCAATTCATAATTTGTGGACCATTTTACGAATCTCCATACAAAACCATCGAACAGATGAATTGCGTGCTATGAATTGTGCGCAGATAAATTATGAATTGTAAGTTTGTGTCAATTGTGTGTTTTACGATTTCAAATATGATTCATAATACCTATTATCCTATTATGATTCTGCCAAAGTGGCCGTTTTAGCCCCCCAGTAACCCTGTAGATTGACGCACTAATGCCGTCACTCTGGACCAGTCACATTTAATTTGGAAAAGTTCGGTTTTTCCGAAGATAAACGATCGAAACTTTGAACGTTGCGTACTGTACCTAGTATACAGGATGGAAGGGACATCGACGCGCAAACGATTACCACGTATTCAGTACATCATTCTGAGCCCCCCTACATAGAAATTTTTCATCGGTTTTTGAAAAAAAATCTGCAGTTTCCTACAATAGTGCAATACCTACACGGTCAAAATGTATGGAAGAGCGGATTTTTTTTTAATAACCGATGAAAAATTTCTATGTAGGGGGCCTAGAATGATGTACTGAATACGTGGTAACCGTTTGCGCGTCGATGTCCCTTCCACCCTGTATAGGTTGATTCTGGGAAATCATATTCAATACCTAGGACAAGTGAAGTGGCACGTCATATTCAATACCTAGATACCTACATTGTCCATTATTTTACCATCACACGGCCGATCCAACGTCTGCTCCGTAGTTCGGACATTTAATTCGGCAAAGTTCGGTTTTTCCGAAGATAAACGATCGAACCTTTGAACGTTGCGAACTGTATTATTAATAATTTTTAATTTAGTTTTTACAATTTGATGTTAGATAAGTACAGGACCCCTACTTCAATATTTTTGTTTAAGTGTTTGTGGCCTTTTGTATGTTTGTCAGAGTACTATCTTTGGTTACTAACATAGTTTTCTAAGTATACCTACTAACATAAATATGGATCTCTGTGTCTGAACTAAATAAATAAATAAAATAAATTATTGGTTGATTCTGGGAAATCATATTCAATACATTATGACAAGTGAAGCGGCACGTCATATTCAATACCTTTTTTTTCTTTTTTTTTTGTGGATGGGAAATCATCAAATGACTTCGCCCGCTCTGGGTGGAGCAGAAAGGCGTGTCAGACTTTTACTGACTAAAACCCACCCGTGTTCCTTCAGTTGCCTATGCCAGGGCCACGGTATCTCTTTCGAACAACCCGCGACCTTGGCGGCATCGGCCCTATTGGACCCCATAATTGCTGACATCTCTACGCGCCGTTGACCCGGGCCTCGTCCTTACCGGACGGCCAGTTACCCACTACGCAAGCCCAATACCTAGATACCTACATTGTCCATTATTTTACCATCACACGGCCGATCCAAAGTCCATAGTTCAGTTTTGGCAATTACGCGTTATTCATCATCGCGCAGAACAATTGTGACCTTTATTGGATACACCTGTCCATTGTTTCTAAAGTTATGGGATAGGCAAATAACATGTGAGAAAGTCATTGATATATTTTTTTATATATCAATGGAGAAGGTTGACAAAAAAGGGTGGCTAAGTAATAACAGTCGCACTGGTCGATCGATCAGGTTAAGCTTGCCGAAGTTGGTCCGTGGATGGGTGACCATCTTTACATACCGAGACTCCTCCGTGCCTCGGAAAGCACGTTAAGCCGTTGGTTCCGGCTGTCATTCGTCATTCGGATCTTTGACAGTCGTTACGGGTCGTCAGAAGCCCGAAAGTCTGACAACCGGTCTCACCAAGGGGTATCGTATTACCCAGTAACTGAGTTGTGGAGGTCAGATAGGCAGTCGCTCCATGTAAAATACTGGTATTCAGCTGCATCCGGTTAGACTGGAAGCCGACCCCAACATAGTTGGGAAAAGGCTAGGTAGATTGATTTTGATCAACTAATCATTTATAAGTAACGCAATTAAGGTTTATATAATATCTTGTACTTTTGACATGATTATTGTTTTTCTATGATAGTTATTGCCCTGTTTCTTCTCAGTAACGTAAACAATAAGAAAATCCTTGGAGAATTTTGGCAACCTGCCATGCCATTGCTAGCCTCCGGGTTATTATCCTCCTCCAATGGGACTGCCCCAATAATATTGAGCCCATTGGCGCCTGTAGCACAAGCGTAGATATCCATCAGAGACTACGCTTCGGCAAAGTGTACGTTAAACTTTAGGGTTTCGTACCTCAAAACGGTAAAACGGAACTAGGATCATTTCGTTGTCCGTCTGTCAGACCGTCTGTCAGCCCGTCTGTC
This sequence comes from Cosmia trapezina, assembly GCA_905163495.3. NCBI lineage: Eukaryota > Metazoa > Arthropoda > Insecta > Lepidoptera > Noctuidae > Cosmia > Cosmia trapezina. The sequence goes on from LR991049.1 coordinate 10,233,756, forward strand.
AAGACCCTTTTTCAACACATTTTTGGATTTACGTATCTTAGTCTCTGTCACATTATCTACTCTATGACCCCTTGTCGCCGGTCTGGTGTAGGTCTACGCTGTTGCGTGCCAAATTTGACCTACTTGTCTGGTAGGTATAGTCTGTCACCATTACCCATTGATCTTTTCCTTTTTTTTCTGTCAACTTTATTCAGTTTTTGCGAGCAAAAATAATGGTAGATTGTATGCATAAGTCGATATAATGGACTGATAATAATGTTGATTGATTAACACGTTGGCGGAAAGTAACAACCACAGGCGTCTAGGTAGCTAAAAGTCATACGACAGTACGCCTGTCGACGTCTGAGTTTTTACTAGCTTAAAATCAGTACGCCATACGACGACCGATTTTCCATACTATCATAAAGAACGGCATGTTGTACTATCACCACAGGTATAATTAAGACTTTCGTACTGTCACTACACAATTTTTGTCGTTACGTCAAAGAAAGTACCTCCACGCACATATTCAAGTTTCTATGCAAAATACCATGCGTTGTGACACTACGCCCGTGGGCAATTTATGAAAATAAGTAGTTTCTCAGTAGCCGCAACCACTGAGATAGTAAGTACTGTCCGCCAAGGCGTTAAAGTTAAGCTTAGCAAAAACTATAGTTTTAGTCGAATATTAATGAAGAGAGTTGTATTCATGATTTTTATGGTTACTTTTAGTTATGTAAATACGTATCTGTTACGGTCGCGAATCATATTATTTTGATCAACGTACTCAACGGGGGGGGGCCTAAAACGGCCTCATTAAGCAATTCCTCTTAAAAAATTATGATTGTGCTATTTGACATTAAACTTCAATAAAGCAATTCATAATTTGTGGTCCATTTTACGAATCTCCCATACAAAACTGTCAAACAGATGAATTGCGTACTATGAATTATGATACGCAGATAAATTATGAATTGTCAGTTTGTAACAGTTTTACGATTTCAAATATGATTCATAAATACCTATTATCCTATTATGATTCTGCCAAAGTGGCCGTTTTAGCCCCCCTGATATGCGGGGTTGGAAAAAAACTGTTTTTTATTTTATATTATATTCCCCATTCAGGCGTAAGGTTATTTTATAATCGTTATTCTAAAAAATAATATTTCTTTTGTTGCAGGTATCCAAAAATGCTGGTATTAATTAATACTTAAATGAATCTAAGTACTTAATTACGAAGATTTACGAAGTCACTATAAGTGCCAATTAGTTAAATTAATAGTTACCTAAGAACAAATATGGATCCGGGATATTTTGATATTGAGAGGAAACAGAATCCAAGAGAAACGGCGAGTTTTTTATCGAAATTTTGTTACTGGTACGTATACATTATTAAATACATTATAATTATGTATATTTTATAATATTTCTTTGTTAACATCACTATTATAACCTACTGTACAAGTACGCTGGACTAAATATAATAAAAATAAAACTCCCTCGTCCCCCGACTACTTCGTTTTCGCTTAGCGTTCTTTCACTTCTACGACTTTTTTCTTTTTTCTCGGGTCCTAAGGGTCGAAGCGTGATGTTAAATAGCCTATAACCATCCTCCAGGATTAGGCTACCAAATGCAAAAACACTTTTTCAAAACCGACTTTTTACTCACAATTTTTTGGGTTTTATTTTTTTTGCGCAGAAAATCTAATTATTTTTCCTAACCTAAGTTACTCCTTATAACATCAGCTACCTGCCAGTGAAAGTCCCGTCAAAATCGTTCCAGCCGTTTCGGAGATTAGCTGGAACAAACAAATAGACAGACAACAAAAATTTTAAAAACCGTTTTTTTTTACAATACAAAGTGACACTTCAATTTTATTTATTTGTATAGATTGAACTTCTCTGTTTTCAGGTACACGCGGTCCGTATTCGCGAAAGGCAGGAAAGGGCAGCTCAGTATATCAGATGTATATAGGTCAGTATACATATGTTATGTATTAGAATGCAAGGCGTCAGCGTCAGGCACTAGCTGTCTGGCATTTTTGCTGACCTGGGCCTTTTTGGAACAGCCGTGAGGCACACATTCCTGCATTGTAATTTTTTGTTGTTGCTATCGCAAATGTTGATTTTTGGAGGCATGAGGAACAGGGTGTAAAGTTCACTCATCCTCCATTGAAAAGGGAGGATCCTCCGACCAGACGGGTGTCGTGTCTAGTGGGCTACTGCCCGACGGTTGATGTCGGGACGTTGTATATATGCTAATCGCGTGGTAAACTCTAATTGCGCGATGCAGGTTTGCGTGACGTCATGTCATTGATGCGTAGTTCATATGAGGCGATGTAGATGCCGCCACAGATTTTTTATTTATTTATTTTTTATTGTTGCTATTTTAATCTGCTGTTATTATTTTGTGTGCCTCTTTAATTTAGTCTGTGTTTAAATAAATGTGTTCTCTTTCTTTCTTTTCTTTCAAGATCAAATTCTTGATACTGTGTTACATTAACATGCCTCGTAGTCGCAGCTCGTACTGGTCCTGGGTTCTAAAAAAAAACGTTAATGATACAAAAACTTTTCTTTTATGAGACTTCGCGATGACTTATACAGGGTGTAAGGGCAAACAGTGGCAATATTTTAAGGGGTCATTGTACTTAGTTTTTTTATTTGTCGTTAGTTGGGGGTATAAACAGTAACAATAGTCCACAAATATCTGAGTGCACAATAAATAATAACTGTTTAACATGACTTTTATTTTTGACCTGATATGAACGGAAATCGACTTTTTTTTTCCTATTTATACAGGCTTCACCTCCGTGGGCCTCACACAATTTATCATCCAGGCTCGCATAACAGTTTCAATTTGGATGGTGTCACCAACCATTTTATATTTTTTTTTAATATCGATGAATTAATTTTTATTACTGCATACTTGAGAAACAGATAGACACTTATATACAGATGCCATTAAGTCTACAGCAATTAAATTATTTTTCAACATACCTTGCATGATAGTTTTATTAACCTTACGTATTTGGGCTCCTTGCTGGTCGAAAATGACTGTCAACCCAGCACCTTGCATTTTCGTTAAGAACAACAGGTGGTACCGCAACACAGATCAGCACGTCCTCCAAAACTTCTTGAACGGCCATGTTGCTGGTCACATACATCGTTCCCTGAAATAAATTCACCATTTTAAGCAATATAAATTTTAATGGCGTTTGCAAGACGGTGCGACTAATGAAAAGATCTCCCCTGTTTATAATATGGTCCGATGCTCCAGAAACCAACAGGAAAGTAACTTTGCTTCCATCTTGATCCGCTTTATAGTCTACCATCATAAAAGCAAAGCCAGAAAAATTGCTCGACGTGGATGGTTCACTGATCTCAACTGCCTGGACCGTCCTTCTCCTCTCCGTATTTTCTGCTGCTGCTGTTGAGCTCTTTTGAAGTAGAAGCAGTCATTTTTCACATGTCCCTTGCGGCCACAGTGATAACACTTCACGAACTGAGACTTATTCTTCTGCTTGTTAACCTTCTGGTTGAAGCTATATTATTCCCTTTATTATTTTTAGAATTATCGAATTTTCTTTTTCGAAATTCCTGTCCATTTTTCGTCTCAACTTGCAAAACTTTGACGCTGGTATCACTGGACTCATTTTTAAACTTGACTTCATGATCCAAAAGCCTTGGTTTAACGAATGCTAGCATTAACTTATCCTCCGTTAAAGTTTCGATCGCAGTTATCACGCCATCATAAATTGCGGGTAGGGTGAGCAACAAATGAGCTACCTCACGTGGCGTGGCGTGGCGTGGCGTGGCGGCGACGTGCCGGCTAACAATTTGATGATCAAAATATCATCAAAAAAAGTAAAATGTTTTATGAGTATGACGTCACCTACATAACACTTTTTATCACGTCCATTTCACATAACAATGCCCGTATTTTTTATTTAAATTTTAACTACTTATATTGCAATAAAAAACAAAAAAGGTTCCGACGAATTGAGAACAGATAAGATACAATAACCCATTGTCAACTGCTCATCACGTTTTACAAAATATTGCTTTTCCCGATGCAGGGACGTTAATTTTTGAGGAGTTCTCCTAGTAAGAACCAGGAGAACTGGAGCTCATGGTGAAGTCACCATCACCATTATGCATTTTGACGAGCATAAACCATATTAAAGTAATCGAATCGCAACCTGTGGTATACTTAGATATAATTGAGCATTTCCGATGGCCATCTATGGTCTTCATCATCAGTTCCAGTTCACCAAATGGTACTTTCCGAGAGCAAATACACGAGTTACTATAAAAAATACTGAAATCGATATAACTGTGCCCATAAAATTTGAGGGTTTCCCTCGATTTCCATGGAATCCCATCATCAGACACTGACTTGATGATCATGGGACCATTTGAAAAGTATACCCTTACGAACAAAAAAAGAAAAATCCAAATTGGTCCAGCCATTTTCGAGTAATCGGGGAACATACATAAAAAAAAAGGTTCCGACGAATTGAGAACCTCCTCCTTTTTGAAGTCGGTTAAAAACGTAACCTGGGCCCATAACCTGTAGGAAATCTAGGTTCTAACAGTCCGCTGGCGGGCTACCTACCGTTTTACTTTTTAACCGACTTCTAAAAAAGGAGGAGGTTCTCAATTCGGATGTTTGTATTTTTTTTTTTTTTTTTTTTAATGTTTGTTCGCGCATAACTCCGTCGCTTGCCAACCGATTTGAAAAATTATTTTTTTGTTGGAAAGGGTATACTTCCCAAATGGTCCCATTTTTGTCAAAATCCAGTTCTGATGATGGGATCCTGGAGAAATCGAAGGAACTCTTCAAATATTATAGGCACACCTATAGCGATGTGGGTATTTTTTATAGTAGCTCGTACATTTGCTCTCGGAAAGCACCACTTGGTGAAGTGGAACTGATGATGAAGACCACAGATGGCCATCGGAACTACTCAATGATCAATATTTCACGGGTTGCGATTCGATTACTTTAATATGGTTGCTAAGCAATTTCCGCTCGTCACACAATGCGTGTGGTGAGTGGTTGTTGAGGAGTTCTCCTGGGTCTTACCTTCAGAACTCCTCAACAATTAACGTCCCAGCATCGGGAAAAGCAATATTTTGTAACATGTGATGAGCAATTGACATTAGACTATTGTAACTTATACAAATTATAAACAGACCCACTAAAAAGCGAGAAATAAAAACTTTTTAACAAAAAAACAAAACCGACTTCCAAAAATCACTACAAAGTGAAAAATTACTTTGATTTCGGAAGTCGGTGGCAAAAAAAAAAACAAAGTAAATAAAAAACGAAAGACACCGACTTCCGAAATCAAAGTTATTTATCACTTTGTAGTGATTTTTGGAAGTCGGTTTTGTTTTTTTTGTTAAAAAGTTTTTAAATAAGTACCTACAATAAATCGATTAGTACAGAATCGACTAAAGATTGATTTTTGTAAATAAGTAAATCAAATAAATCAACAATTATGAACAACTTTTAATATGGGACCAAACCTGAAATAGCGAAAAAAAAATCAGCTGTTCAGTGCATTTATGTTCGCATAATTCGTCAAAATGAAGGGAACAGCTGATTTTTTTTCGCGATTTCAGGTTTAAGAATAAGAATAATTTATTGTAAGTGTAAGAAGTTACATTTGGTTTTTGGTTTGGTCCTATAGTAAAAGTTGTTCATAATGATAAGTACAATGACCACTTAAAAGATTGCCACTGTTTAGACTTACACCCTGTATTATAATCGACTTTGACCTTCGATCAATTTGAGTATTCGGTTGATAGTCTTGTGGTAGAAAATGGAATAAAATATTTATATCTTACATTTCCAGGTGTACACCGGGCCACGAAGCGACCCCACGAGGCGATGCATTGGGGGTACAATGGAAGAAACAGCTGGAGAAAAAAGGTTAGTTGATTCGTTAACTCATAAATTCGCTCTTTTTAGGGTTCCGTAGTCAACAAGGAACCCTAAGAGCGTTTGCGGACTGCATCCGATTTGAATCTGAGGAATGACATTCCGAAGTGCTCGTAGTACTATTTGTATCAAGGGTTTCGCACTGGATCCGAATTCTATACGTCCGGATTTAGAACATTTCCTCGCTCTTATAGTTTCGTTATGTCCGTCCGTCTGTCCGTCCGCAGCTTAGCTGAGAGACTCTTAGTACTAGAAAGCTATAATTTGGCATGGATATACATATTCATCACGCCGACTGTGGTAAAATAAAATCATGAAAAAAAATATTTTTAGGGTAAAAAAAAATGCAAATGCAGCAAAGCATGTAATCTTTTTCTTTAACATTTTTTACGTGTTTATTTTCAGAAAAAGGCAAGAAACCGTCCCTGTTACGCGCAATAATCCGAGCTTATGGACTCAAATTCATCATAGGAAATATTATATACGCCTTCGTGGATGCCGCTGTTAGGTGAGTGCCTTTTGACTTCCACTTAAAGCTGCAAGGCCTCTTTGGCCTTGGATGACCTTAGGGCCTGTCCACATCTCCACGTCACGACGTCGTCAACGTAGAACGGTGCCGTAACGTGGCACGGTACGTTGACGTGACGTGCAAATTTACGTTAACGTAACGTAAAAATGCACGTCACGAATGAATTCTCTAAATATTTTAATAGCGATATTGAAGCACTTCGTTGGCAATTAACTAAAATATAAATAAACAATAATAATAATTATTGATATTTTAGTTAATTGCCAACGAAGTGCTTCAATATCGCTATTAAAATATTTAGAGAATTCATTCGTGACGTGCATTTTTACGATACGGTGACGTAAATTTCCTAATCTTTTTTTTTTTTTCATTTATTTAAGTAAGTAAAGAAAGAAAGAAAGAAAAAGTATTTATTGTGACTCGCACAGAACTAAAATTAAAACACAAAATAAAAGTTGACACAAAACAAACAAAATATATAAAAAAAATAAAAATAAGTAAATAAAAAACAAAAAAGTCCTGTACGAGGCCAAAAGGTCCCTATCTCAGCATGATGCTGCGGCACTTAACATGAGTGTCGCAGCGCTGGTATTCTGATAGGGCCCGCTGTGATGTCACGGGCAGATATACTAAAATACATAAATAATTATAAATAGATACAAATCGATAAAATGTAAGACGTTACAAACACAAATAATAAATATTAAAAAAACAACTTAATTCAGTCCGCGTGTGAGCGCCCCGCGTTACCACATTACTTGTCAAGTAGAGTAAAATACCGTATTCACCGATCGAAAAAAAAAAAAGATTAGGTTTACGTCACCGTATCGTGAAGCCTCCACTACACTACTCGCGAAGTTGCTTCGACGAAGTACTCGTCGAAGTTGACCGAAGTCAGAAATACGTGACTACACACTCGTGCAACTTCGCGAGGAGGTCAGTTGCCCCGTGGCACCCGCGCGCTTTGCACCACATACTAAGTAGTATTCTTTGCACCATGGATAATGTTGAAGTGGCAGCTGCCGTTGCAATGTGCACTCTCGCTTATTATAATTACGTGCGAATTTATCACGCGACAATTTGAAGTGAGTCGAGTAGTGTAGTCAGACGCTTCGTCGGTGCACTTCGGCCCCTTTGACTCGGGCGCAAAAACCGACAACGATCGGAAGTCGCGCGAGGCGAGCCGAGGTTGCACGAAGCGAAGCGAAGTGGCCGTCCACACTACCGTATTCGCCTAACTTCGACCAACTTCGCGAGTAGTGTAGAGGAGGCTTAAAAATGCACGTCACGAATGAATTCTGTAAATATTGTAATAGCGATATTGGAGCACTTAGTACTAAAAATATATTATTTAGATAGTTTAGGCAAAAAGCAGTCGGAAAATGTTAGTTTCAGTTCATAAAATAACAATATTTGTAAAATTCAATTCAAAGTTTTCAGTTTTTTTAATCTGTTTTCTAATACTTACCATGAAAGTAGCCGCCATGTTATTACGTCATACAGCTGTGTAAATTAATAAGTGTCAATGTCAACTGATCAGCATAATAATATATATAAAGTGTTTGTTTACTCAGCCATCTCACGTCATGACCACAGAGCAATATGGCGTCCACTGCGTCCAGCGTTTTCGCGCGTTTGAAAATGTAAAATTTAAATGCATTTTAATGGCACTTATCGATTTAATAAAAATGTTGTGTTTTTTTTTGTGGCTATAGAATCGAGCACTATAGAATCTAATTGAGACACTTTTCAAAAATAGGTGTAATACCCTATTCTAAGACGTTTTTCGCCGACTCATTGGATTTGAAACTTTTCCCTGGGGCTCATTGTTGAGATCAAAATTTCGAGAATGGAAGCGATCAAATCAAAAACGCACCGTGCGTTCACTTGCGGTACCTGTTCCATACACGTCGGTAATATTGCGTGCTGTCTGTGCTGCGTTGGTGCCACGATGGAACTCGTATTCGAAAATAGCGCACTATTTCGATTTTTCCATGGTTACAGAAACATCGATATCAAAGAAAAATCGAACGGCGGGAAAACAAATGAACAATTGATTTTTTTCTTAAATATCATGCTATATTATAAAATTAATTTGAATTTGGAATTCTAAATAGAATGAAAGATATCGATCTTCACACTAGCCGGTATCAAAAATCGGCAATTTCATAGGTAAAGACTTATTACCTATTATTATATTTTTCCACAGGCTATCGATACCGCTATGCTTAGAAGGCCTGATCCACTACTTCTCGCCGTCTCATTCTGGAGTGAAGGCACATGAAGCGTATCTCTATGCACTAGGAGTTGTAGGGTAAGTTTATAATTTATTTTTTTTAAATATTTGACACAATATTCTTGATAGCGAATTCTAGAATGGAAAGATTCTGAAATTCTGCTGATTTATAAGTCCGGAATGGGGATGATGCCTGGGTAAAAAAAAGAAATTCTGTTTAGTCGGTTATCGTCAGTCAGAATAATAAAAAAATATTAGATGCGTATTTTTTGCTATATCATATTAAGAGGAAACGTGGGTGCTCTTTTCTCCATACAAAAAGATACAAACGCTCTCGCCTGTTTTCTTTCTGGTTAATGACCATAAAGCAATGATTTTTTACAGAAATGTAAATAACAGTTACTTGTATGCCCCTATGTTTTCCTTTTCGATGATATATTATTTTTATAAGAACTAGAACCCTCCAAAAATCCTCAAAATTGCCTATTCAGACCGCTGTCAACAGACGCCTAGTGTACCAATTTGACAACTATTAACGAAAAAAGAAAAACATAGGGGCATAGTATATATCCTTCTTATCCAGTTTATGAAATATCTTTTAAATTGGTCCAATATTGGAGGAGGAAATAGGCGAGAGCCAAACCTCGAAATGTGACTTTTTACATAGGCTATTTAGTCGGATCTGCAGTTGTCCTTATCGCACGAATTCGTGGGCGGAGCGCTCGCAGAGCGACAACAATAACTTCTTAAAATACCTAATTTTCAAAAGTCTGGCCACCCGCCTTTCCTCTTAATAATGTGTCCCATCTGTATTAATCTGTGGTAGTCCTATTACTATACCATCCCTATTACTACTCGCCTTATGAGGATTCCCATGAATTCAATTTCATCATGGAATTTATATTTCAGTTTCATGGCGCTTAGTGCCAGTTTAGTCCATCCGATGTTGCTGTGGTTACTCAATATGGCCATGAAAGTCAGAGTCGCTTGTGGATCACTCATATACAGAAAGGTAAATATTTTAACCTATTTTAGTCATAGAAGTGTTGTGTCTTCTTCTTTCAAACACAAATCATAATTCGAAAGAAATTGACAAAACACTTCTATAACTAGAGTCTGTTAAGCGAGTCGTGTCCAATGAAAAAGGAGGCCAAAAATAAAAATCTTACATGTGTCAACACTGATATAGTACGCTGAAAACATGTTTGATACTTGAATTTTTGTACATAAAAAATTTCTTAAAAAAGTGCATCTCAATGTAGGTATTTATTAGTCACAATTAGAACTAAAATCAGAATCTAGAAATTTTTTATGTAGAGAAATCACTGTCAGTATCATGAGATGACGCACAAAAATGATGAAGGGTTCCAACTCCGTATCGGTTATCCTTGTTTTCTACATGAATAGTGTGATCTGTGCATTTATCCATTAAATATATTTCTTTTCCATTCTTCTTTAAATTTCCATTAATACAAATTAAATAATTGAGCTAAAATTATCAAAATGCTGTAGCTTAGTAGAACAGAAGTTGTGACAATCCGTTTGACAGATAATAGTATTGCCATTATAAGAAATCAGCTAAATCGGTCGTGGGTCGTGGACACGACTCGCTTGACATACTCTAAACTAGGTCTAAAGTTTTAGTTTTTAGGAAAAAACGGAACCCTTATAGGATCACTCAAAAGGAAAAAACGGAACCCTTATAGGATCACTCGTGTGTCTGTCTGTCTGTCTGTTCGTCTGTCACAGCCAATTTGCTCCGAATCTAATGGACCGATTAAGTTGAAATTTGGTACACATATGGATTTCTGTGACCCAAACACGTACGGTTAAAGTAAATAAATGAATTTTGAATATGGGGGTTACTTTTAGGGGGCAAATAAGAAAATTAAAAAAAAAGTTTTACAAACTGTACCGTGTGACATATCAAATGAAAGTGCTTACTTTGAAGGTCTCAAATATATTTTTTTTATAATTTTAAAATAAATAGTTTTAGAGTTATTTAAGAAAATAGACGAAAATTGACCATTCCCCCCCCTTATCTCCGAAACTACCGAGCATAAAATTTTGAAAAAAATACAGAAAATAGGTCTATACCTGTAGATTACAGGAAAACCTATACGAAGTTTGTGGTCTTAAAATAACATGGTAAATCTCTCAATATTGTGAGTACCAACTTACATTTACTGTTGGAATGTATGGGAGAGCATGTTTTTCAACTATAATGTTATGTTTGTTCTTGGGATAATTTCATACCAACTACGGAACCCTTCATTGTGCGTAGTCCGACACGCACTTGACCGGTTTTTTATGAATATGGGGGTTAATCTTTAAGTAACTTTTGTGTGATGATGTTTGTTTCTAAATCATACGCATAATCTGAAGAATGGATTTCGATTTTTGATTATGCCCGCGTGAGATGAACGCTCTTGAACATAAATGATTTGACTTTTGTAAATATACAACGTGTAATGCTAAATGCGCAAAACCTCTGAAGGGGTCATTGTACTCATCATTATGAACAACTTTTACTATGGGACCAAACCTGAAATCGCGAAAAAAAAATCAGCTGTTCAGTACGTTTATGTTCGCATAATTTGTGAAAACGTACTGAACAGCTGATTTTTTTTTCGCGATTTCAGGTTTGGTCCCATAGTAAAAGTTGTTCATAATGATGAGTACAATGACCCCTTAAGAGGTTTTGCGCATTTAGCATTACACGTTGTATAGTAAATATCAATCTGCCTAGCCTTTTCCCAACTATGTTGGGGTCGGTTTCCAGTCTAACCGGATGCAGCTGAATACCAGTATTTTACATGGAGCGACTGCCTGTCTGACCTCCACAACCCAGTAACTGCGTAATACGATACCCCTTGGTAAGACTGGTTGTCAGACTTTCGGGCTTCTGACGACCCGTAACGACTGTCAAAGATCCACGAATGACAGCCGGGACCAACGGCTTAACGTGCTTTCCGAGGCACGGAGGAGTCTCGGTCATCACCCATCCACTGACCAACCCCGTTAAGCGTAGCTTAACCTGATGGATCGTCCCGTGCGGCAGTTATTACTTAGCCACGAGCTCCTCGAGTTGTATAGTAAATATGAACTACCAAAATTGTTATAAAAAATACTGTTCGGTAAGGTGACGAAAGCTTTAAACTCAAAAGAAATGCGTTTGAAAATTGCTTAGTCTTTTCGGTTTGCGACTGTACATTTAGTCCAGTAAGCCCACTATATTACTGATTTTCAATACAGCATTTCAAATAATTTTACTAATTATACCTTGTTTAAATTATTTTCCAGCTACTCCGCCTAGATTTAACAAAAGGAGGCAAAGCATCCGAAGGTCTTGCTGGTCACGTGGTCAATTTACTGACTACGGACGCTCAAAGATTCGACATGGCCAGTCTTTTCATGGTGGACCTCGTCAGGACTCCCATTGAGAGCACCCTGATTGTGTACTTGATGTACAGGCAAATTGGTGTTGCTACCCTGATTGGGGTTGCATTTTTGATCATGTTTATTCCGTTGCAAGGTTAGTATGTTTTTAAATGTCAGAGGTGTTGAACGAAAAGGTATTTTTAGGGTTCCGTACCAAAATGGTAGAAAAGGAACCCTTATGGTGTGACTCAGTCAGTCTGTCTGTCTGTCTGTCACAGCTGGATATCTCAAGAACTACTAATGCTATCAACTTGAAATTCGGAACAGTTTTATGTGACCCAACTATTTTGGAAATAAGAAAGAAATAAAAATATTTATGTTTTTTTTTTGCAACAGGGACTGAAAAATTCAAAGTGGAGATACTAGGGCATGTGGGGTATCATATGAAAGAGCGCTGTTTGCACATTCTCAAGCATTTTTTTTCTTTTTTTTAGTCCGCATAGTTTTCGACTTTTGATGAAAAATGTAAAAAAATTACCGTTCCCCCCCCCCCCCCCCCCCCCCTAATCTCCGAAGTTTGCAAAGCGAAAAATCTGAAATTATTCTATGTGATAGAAGTTTATGTAAAGATTACAGGAAAAATAAAACGATGTCTCTAAATTGCACACTTCTTCAGAAATCGGAACGGAACCCTCGGTGCGCGCGCGAGTCTGAGTCGCTCTTGACCGGTTTTTTTTGGGACTCAAATTCCTTTATATTTATAAACGTTGCTTAATTATTATTGTACCGACCAAGGCGCGGACTGACTACGATTTTAAACGGCACACAACCGCGTAATCTATTGTCACCATTAGCTGGCTTGAAATAAGGTTGAAAATTGGAAATAATATTTGTAAACTGTCATGTTCACTAACATTGTTACACAAACGGGATATTTACCATGTTTACCCAGAGAGTTTTGAGTTTATCCGTGAGCATGGTGCTTGCAACAGTGCCGAAATATCGGGAACTCAAAAACAGTTGTGGCGGCATCTACATTGCCAGATATGAACTACGCATCAATGACATGACGTCACGCAAAACCTGCATCGCGCAATTAGAGTTTACCACGCGATTAGCATTTATACAACGTCCCGACATCAACCGTCGGGCAGTAGCCCACCAGACACGACACCCGTCTGGTCGGAGGATCCTCCCTTTTCTATGGAGGATGAGTGAACTTTACACCCTGTTCCTCATGCCTCTAAACAGTAAACATGGTAAATATCCCGTTTGTGTTAATAACAATAATATTTGAGTTGCCGAGATGTGACTAAGCTGCGAATGTGCATTTATTTCCCAGGTTTTCTTTAGATTATTCAGAATAAACACAATAAATTAAATAATTGTCCGGTTAAAGTTTAAAGAAAATTTTAATTCTATTAAATTCTTAAAAAAAAGAATGTCGTTATCGCTGAAAATACTGAGATGTTCGACGCCAAACTTTATTTTTGTGGAGCAACTTCCAAATTTTTGGAGATTTTTTTTTCGCGATTTCAAGGTTGGTCCCATAGAAAAAGTTGTTCAAAATGATGAGTGCACTGACCCCTTAAGCGGTTGTGCATTAAATTCTGGGACATGTTGTATTATGCAATATAAATGTATGTGCGCGAAAATAATAGTATATTATGCAATTAGTGAATAAAGGACGGATTTAAAGCGAGGGCCATAGATGAATCACGAGCTAGTGAAGGATTCTAACGATTGAATCACGACCGTAGGGAGTGATTCATGATGATTGAATCACGAGCGTAGCGAGTGATTCAAGTGTTAGAATCCTGAGCGACGCGAGTGATTCATGGCCCTCGATATAAATCCGTTTTATTCAAGAGTTGCATACTATACTTTATACCATGACTACGAGAAAAAGAAAGATTTAAGTGAAAATAGACATATTATAATGAAGAAAAAGGAAAGTTAAATTGGCTTTGATGTAAACCAGCCGTGATTTTTTGGGTAGCAAGTTTTCCACTATATCGGCCGCCCTCTCTTTCATAAACTCAGGTGTTAACACACCTTCATCACTAATTAATGCATTTTTAATCGATTAGAACAACACTAAACAAACACAAAATTAAAGTAACACTAAACTTTGTGTTCGTACAACTTACAGTATTCAAAATAGCGCCAATTTACTAAAGACAGCAAATAACACAAAACAGTTTTATTCTAATGCTAAACTCCTTGTCGAAAATGTCGACCAATCAAATTGAATTTAGAACACATCAATATAGGTCGAATACACAGATTACACTTACACTAGATACGGCAAGCCACGACCAAGCGTGCCCTGCATGTTCGACTGTTCGTACTAAAAAAAGTCTGTTAGCTCAGTGACGCTTAGCGATTGAAACAATTTTGTTTAAGTTGAGCACATCACTAAATGGCTGGGGTGAAGTTACCGTAGGTTTAAAAAAGATGACACGTTCGGTTTTCATACTATCTAATAACATGCCGTATCTAGCCTAGGTACTCTAAATCTGTGGTCGAATACATTGGGTGTGTTCCATTTTCAAACATCAAAAGAGTGAGTAAAAGTGCTTTTTATTCACTGTTTTCAGTGAAGAAAATAAGCTTTTTAGAGGGGGAATGGTATAAATGTATTTATACCATTCCCCCTCTAAAAAGCTTATTTTTTTCAGTGAATAAAATAAGCTTTTTAGAGGGGGAATGGTATAAATGTATTTATACCATTCCCCCTCTAAAAAGCTTATTTTATTCACTGAAAACAGTGAATAAAAAGCACTTTTACTCACTGTTTTGATGTTTGAATTTGGAACATACCAATGTATTCGACCACAGATGTAGAGTACCTTGGCTAGATACGGCATGTTATTAGATAGTATGAAAATCGAGCGTGCCATCTTTTTTATACCTACGATAACTTTACCCCAGCCATTTAGTGATGTGCTCAGCGTAAACAGAATTGATTTAATCGCTAAGCGTCACTGTGGTAACAGACTTTTTTTAGTACGAACAATCGAACATGCAGGTCACGCTTGGTCGGATAGCTTGCCGTATCTAGCTATCTAAATCTGTGTATTCGACCTATATTGGTGTGTTCTAAATTCAATTTGATTAGTCGACATTTTCGACAAGGATTTTAGAATTAGAATAAAAATTGTTTTGTGTTCTTTGGTGTTTGAATAGGTACTGTAAGTTGTACCTACGAACACAAAGTTTAGTGTTAATTAATAATACATCGATTAAAAATGGATTCAAGTGATGAAGATGTGTTAACACCTGAGTTTATGACAGAGATGAGGCCTATGTAGTGAAAAACTTGCTACCCAACAAATGACGGCAGGTTTAAATGAAAGCCAATTTAATTTTCCTTTTTCTTAATTAAATGTCTATTTTCGCTTAAATCTTTCTTTTTCTCGTAGTCATGGTATAAAGTATAGTATGCAACTCTTGAATAAAACGAATTTATATCGAGGGCCATGAATCACTCGCATCGCTCAGGATTCTAACACTTGAATCACTCGCTACGCTCGTGATTCAATCATCATGAATCACTCCCTACGGTCGTGATTCAGTCGTTACAATCCTTCACTAGCTCGTGATTCATCTATGGCCCTCGCTTTAAATCCGTCCTTTATTCACTAATTGCATAATATACTATTATACCATTCCCCCCTCTAAAAAGCTTATTTTATTCACTGAAAACAGTGAATAAAAAGCACTTTTACTCACTGTTTTGATGTTTGAATTTGGAACACACCAATTTATTCGACCACGGATTTAGAGTACCTAGGCTAGATACGGCATGTTATTAGATAGTATGAAAACCGAACGTGTCATCTTTTTTATACCTACGATAACTTCACCCCAGCCATTTAGTGATGTGCTCAAAGTAAACAGAATTGTTTCAATCGCTAAGCGTCACTGAGCTAACAGACTTTTTTTAGTACGAACAGTCGAACATGCAGGGCACGCTTGGTCGGATGGCTTGCGGTATCTAGTGTAAGTGTAATCTGTGTATTCGACCTATGTTGGTGTGTTCTAAATTCAATTTGATTGGTCGACATTTTCGACAAGGAGTTTAGCATTAGAATAAAAACTGTTTTCTGCTCTTTGCTGTCCTCGGTAAATTGGCGCTATTTTTAATACTGTAAGTTGTACGAACACAAAGAGTATATTAGTGACACTTAATGATAAATCGATTAAAAATGCATTCGAGTCATGAAGAAGATGTGTCCCTGATGTGTGTGTGTGTGTGTGACCTGAATTTATGAAAGAGAGCGCGGCCGATATTCTAAAAAACTTGCTACTCAACAAATCACGGCTGGTTTATGTACATCAAAGCCAACCTTCGTTTTTCTTCATTGAATGTCTATTTTCGATTATATCTTTTTTTTTCTCGTAGTCATGGTATAAAGTATGAATAAAACGTCTTGTATGTATGAAGTATGAAAAAAAAGTCTTGAATAAAACGGATTTATATCGAGGGCCATGAATCATTCGCGTCGCTTAGGATTCATCACGAATCACTCCCTACGGTCGTGATTCAGTCGTTAGAATCCTTCGCTAGCTCGTGATTCATCTATGGCCCTCGCTTTAAATCCGTCCTTTATTCACTAATTGCATAATATACTATTTCGCGCATTAGATTTTCAACTCTCGGTGTTGAGCCGAGCTTCGAGAATCCAACCTAACAACAACAGAGTGCATCCCAGCGCGTCGAAAAAACATACTGTTGGATTTTCAACTCTCGGTGCTAAGCAGAGCGTTGAAAATCCAGTGCGCGAAAAAAAATCGCCGCGATATTTTTACGCCCGTGCGAACTCGGCTTACTGTGTGAAACAAGGACATACCGACAAACACACTTTCTCATTTACATTATTAAGTAGTACCTACCTAGGTGTAATCCCAATAATTTTCAGGTTATCTCGGCAAAATATCAAGTAAGTTGCGACGACAAACAGCTATACGTACAGACAACAGAATTAGATTAATGAACGAAGTTATACAAAGTATTGAAGCCATCAAAATGTATGCCTGGGAAAATGCATTTGTTAAAATTATTGGGAAGGCGAGAAAGTAAGTATCAAAATATCATTGTGATAGTCAATCTGCCTAGCCTTTTCCCAACTATATTGGGGTCGGCCCCCAGTCTAACCGGATGCAGCTGAATACCAGTGTTTTACATGGAGCGACTGCCTATCTGACCTCCACAACCCAGTAACTGGGTAATACGATACCCCCTGGTAAGAGTGGTACCATCCCCGGCAAGCGTAGCTTAACCTGATGGATCGACCCGTGCGTCTGTTACTATTTAGCTCCTCAAAGACAAATAAATGATGTTTTTTTTTCTGTTCACAGGAAAGAAATGAACGTAATAAAAAAAATGTCTTGGCTACGAGCAGTTATGATATCTTGCGTAAAACTGAACACAAAGGTCGCCATTTTGCTCAGCATAATGTCGTATATTTCATTCGGAAACGATTTAACTGCAGCAAAAGTCTTCGTCATATTTTCCTACTATGAAATTCTGAAATACACTCTTGTCGACTTTCTCCCTCTCGCAATTACGTTTACATTGGAAGCTTATGTGAGTGTGAAAAGGATGCAAGAGTTCTTGTTGTTGCCTGAGGTTGATAATCAAGATGGTGTTGACTTATTGATTATTGATGAGAAGAATGTTGTTACAACTAATGGCGTTTTTGAGAAGATTGGGAATGGGTAAGTTTTTATATACATATTTTTAGGGTTCCGTACCTCAAAAGGGAAAAACGGAACCCTTATAGGATGACTTTGTTGCCCGTCTGTCAAGACCCTTTTTCTCAGGAACGCATGGAGGTATCAAATTGAAATTAATATCAAATAGGTAGATCTATGGTCGCTTGGAGCCCTAAAAAATAAAGATTCTAAGTCAACGCTAACGAGTCAGAAGGTATAAGATCTACGCGATAGAAAAAGAGGCAACTTCTAGGTGAATATAACTGTAGGTAATTAACGCTGTGCGACCTGAATTGCACTTTATTGTATCGTAGCAAGAGTTGCTATTTGTTTAAATGATTTTTCCGAGAGAATCTTCTGTACTTGATGAATTCTTTGCCTTGGGGGAAATTTTGCGTCATATTTACGCAAAACAGACATCGCTCAGCATAATGCTGTGACCCTATGCGAGACAGAGACACAGCGTTGGTTTTCAGTGACAGCAGGCGTTGATAATTATCTATGCATCTACTTATTACAACTCCTAACTCTTCCCCCATCAGTCAGCAAGCGTACATCAAATCGGAAAGCAACTTGGAGCAGTTGAAGCCTCAAGTTCTGATCGCTATGAAGGACTACACGGCTCACTGGAAGAATGTGGATGACGACTCCGTGGATGGGAAGATTCCGGCGCTCGTGGATATTAATCTTACTGTAAGTCATCATCATCTTCCTGCTCTTACCCCATGGACGTGGGGCTGGCGCACCACGTTTTCTTCTTCCATTCTCCCTGTCAACCGTCACGCTATCATTCACTACCTTCTCTGTCATATCATTCCTCACACAATCCATCCATCTTTTCTTTGGCCTTCCTCTGCCTCTCCATCCATCGACATGTATATTCATCACTCTTTTAGTCACATGCGTTTCGTTATTTATTAATTATTATTTTTTAATCTAACTGTAAGTATTGCATATTAATCTTACGGTGCTGATACGTGGACGCTCACGAAGGAGGCTGTGTACAGGCTGAGGGTTGTACAGATAGCCATGCAGTGTTCCATGCTTGGTATCAGGCTAACAGACAGAGTTCCAAACGAGACCCGAAGACGTACGAAGGTTTTCGATATCGGAAAACGAGTTCAATCTGCCTAGCCTTTTCCCGACTATGTTGGGGTCGGCTTCCAGTCTATCCGGATGCAGCCGAATACCAGCATTTTACATGGAGCGACTGCCTATCTGACCTCCACAACCCAGTAACTGGGCAATACGATACCCCTTGGTAAGACTGGTTGTCAGACTTTTGGGCTTCTGACGACCCGTAACGACTGTCAAAAATCCACAAAGGACAGCCGAGACCAACGGCTTAACGTGCTTTCCGAGGCATGGATGAGTCTCGGTATGTAAAAATTGTCACCCATCCACGGACCAACACCGGCAAGCGTAGCTTAACCTGATGGATCGACCCATGCGGCTGTTATTACTTAGCCACGAGCTCCTCTATATCGGAAAACGAGTTATGGAACTCTAATTCATCATCTTTTGCCCACAGATAAAGCCAGAATCTCTAACAACGGTAGTGGGCACAGTCGGATCGGGAAAGTCAACGCTACTGCAGGCAATGTTGAGAGAACTGACGCCCACTAGTGGACATCTTCATGTCCACGCTGTAGTGGCTTATGCATCGCAGGAGCCGTGGCTGTTTGAGGCTTCCGTAAGTATAACTTGTTTAGTATAGAGTCTGATCACGCTAATTCTGCCGTGGAATGAATGGGAAACCTCAAAAACTTTTACATAACTAGCGGCCCCGACAGACGTCCTGTCTGAACGATACTAGAACCCGACTGCAGCGCCACGGCTCCAATTGTGTTTTCAAACCATCCAGGAACCCATTCAAATATACACACAAAATTTCATCTAAATCGATCCAGCCGTTTTTATACCACGTTTTTTTTTTTCAAAGTATCCTATGTCCGTCTCCTGGTTCTAAGCTACCTCCCCACCAATTTTCAGCCAAATCAGTGCAGCCGTTCTTGATTATAAATAGTGTAATTAACACGACTTTTTTTTTTATATATAAATTGATTATGGTGTAATTAAATTTGACGTATAATGTCCGGTTTCTGAGGGTTTTAAATAGAGTTTATCCATTCGATAGTGATTATTCGTTCGATAACGTGTCTCTGAACACTTCGTTAATGAAGAATTTAGCTTAAAATTCGAGTGAATTACTATTGAGTGTTTATTAAGCCGTTGGCTGTCATTCGTAGACTTTTGACAGTCGTTACGGGTCGTCTGAGCCCAAAAGTCTGACAACCAGTCTTACCGAGTGGTATTGTGTTAACGCCATATTATGGATGATGCCTGAATAAAACAAAATAAATTCTGTTTAGTCCGTCAGTCAGAAAGTAAAAAAAATATTAGACACGTATTTTTTGCTTTATCATATTAATAATAGAAAAAAAAACTTATATAATTAAAGTTGGAATAGCATTAAAGTTGGGGAGTGGGTTCCGTTATTTTACACGTATCACGTTTATTCTTAACATGCTTTTCTTTTGTCCAGGTCCGTCAGAACATCCTCTTCGGCCAGGATATGGACCTTCGAAGGTATAAGCAAGTGATTAAATGCTGCCAATTAAAGACTGACCTGGAGATTTTGCCGAATGGTGACAAAACTGTGGTGGGGGAACGAGGTGAGTCCTAATCCTACTACTTATCTTTTTTTTTTCTTCCCACTGCTGGGCAACGGTCTCCCCCATATTTTTCCAATTTTCTTTATGCTGTGCCTTATCCGTCCAATCGGTTAGGAATAAGTCCAAATAGAAAGTATAGAATATCTCATAAACAAGGTAACAGGGTTAGACGTATAATAAAAGGTGGACTCCGCGCCACGCATATCGAAAGTGAAGCACCGTTCCAATCTATGTGTGCGTGATTTGAGTACCTGCAAAGACGCCGTCGCTCGTGTCATGTAATGGCGGCCGGTCGGCATACTATGATGTAAATAAATAAATAAATATCCTTGGACATTTCACACAACGCCATCTAGTCCCAAGCTAAGCAACTTAATGCTTGTGTTATGGTAACGAGATGGCTGATAAAGTACATAAATATTTTTTTTTATTGTAAATACATACATATTATACATGAAATTGTACATGAAATTGTAGATAGAAAAACACCCAGACTCGGAATAAATACTTGTAGGTTGTACAAATATTTGTTCCGTGCGGGAATCGAACCCGCGATATGCTGCGCAGCAGTCAGTCGCTCAACCACTGCGCCAACCGTGTCGTCAAATGTGTGCGTGAGGCGTGTTTGTACAAACGGTCTTATATATACCTACTTACTGTGCTTCACTTTCGATATGCGTGGCGCGGAGTCCTACTTTTTTTATAAGGCTATGGTAACAGGGTTAGTTTTCAATGACCAGATAATTTTTTACAGGGTGTTCTACCCATGAATATGAATAACTTTCATGATGGGACCGACACGGAAATCGCGAAAAAAAAACAGCTGTTTCATACAAAAGTTCAATACCTAGTCGACCAAAATGAAACAGCTGATTTGATTTGCTGTTTAAATGATTTAGTGATGTACCGACTAGGTAGTCACGAACATTGTCGATGTTAGCCGAATTCAACCGAAAGCAATGATCGGTTTGGTCGGCTAGTCGGCTAGTCGGCCGAAGTCATAGCATAATATACTATTCGAATACTCTATTAATATAGAACTAATTTGTAGGTGCCTCCTTATCCGGTGGTCAACGCGCCAGGATATCGTTAGCGCGCTGTGTCTACCAGAACGCTGATGTGTATCTACTGGATGACCCCTTAGCGGCTGTGGATGCTAAGGTAAGAACAACATTCAATGACATCCATCTATTAATCTGTTTTTCGTGATGATTCATCATTTGATTAAAATTTTTGATTATCGGAAAAAACCGGATAAGCTTTGTTTAAATATCCACCTTTATTTTACTACTAGTTTCTGACTGCGCCTTAGTTCGCTTGAAATTTCTCGTCCCCTCGACCCACACATCGCATCGCCTTCGTTTTTGGAGTGTACTCCTTCAGAATCGATTTTAATATAAGACTCCCGGTATGGAAACTTTATGAGGAGTGAAATACAAGCGTTAACTCAAAGCGTTGTCACATTTTTCTGCGTAACGTAAAACAAAACGAATGCCTTTACACCTTAAAGTTGATTTTTGTTTATCACTGATTCATTGATACCCTGTCTAATAGAAAGTCAGAACGGCACAAAAAACAGTAGTAAACTCCAGTCGTGCGTCGGAGCTGACACACACACTTTTTTCGCTTAGCGTTCTTTCTGACTTTTTTTCTTTATGTTCGGCTCCTAAGGGTCGTAGCGTGATTTTAAACAGCTTATACCCTTCCTCAAGAATTGTACTATCAAGTGCAAAAATAATTTTTCAAATCCGCCTGGCAGTTCCAGATATTAGCGCATCAAATAAATAAACTATTCAGCTTTATTATTAGTATACTTAACTTACGTATAAGTAGATGATGAGCGAAGTATTTGACAGCTATTCGGGACTTTGCCAATAAGGAATATACTATTGATGCGTGCCAAATAAGAATAGTACTGTCAAGAAGCCATTTTGATCCGCAATACTATGGCAATACTCGCGAACTTCATTACCAATGCGTACTAATTTGACAGCTATCGTGTGAAGTTCGCAGCAAGCGCGATCCTGAGGTCTTAGTACGAGTTTTTATACTTACTTGATCGCGTTTACGTTAACGTTACCTTACGTCAATTTGTATGCAGTAATTGTGATTCCCATTATAGTCACCAGGCGGCGCTTATTTCTGTTTCCGTACAAACTGACTGAAACATGATTGAGTAAGTATAAAGACTCGCACTAAGCCCTCTGTTTTTATTTGGCACGCATATTAGACGTTATTTTATACTAACTATTGACGACACGGTTGCCGCAGTGGTTGAGCGATTGACTGCTGCGCAGCATGTCGCGGGTTCGATTCCCGCACGGAACAAATATTTGTACGACCTACAAGTATTTGTTCCGAGTCTGGGTGTTTTTCTATCTATAATATGTATGTATTTACAAAAAAGAAAATGTATATAAGTAGTTTATCAGCCATCTAGTTACCATAACACAAGCATTAGGTTGCTTAGCTTGGAACTAGATGGCGTTGTGTGAAATGTCCAAGGATATTTATTTATTTATTTATTTAACTATGTATTTCAGGTGGCCCACGCAATATACGAGGATTGCATCAAGAACTTCCTCCGCGACAAGGCGACCGTGTTGGTGACGCATCACGTACAGTACGCGAAGCATGCGCATAATGTGTGCGTCATGAGATCGGGACGGGTAAGTCTGACTTAGAACGTAACGGTCTTACGGTCATGGCACAGATTAATACAGATAAGATGGGACACTCCGCAGTTTAGGTATGAAGCTACAACCACGCGGCGGGCCCCTTCCACGGGGCCGATTCAGTAGGTCAGAAGGTATAAGAGTTACGCGATGGAAAGAGAGGCAACTTGTAGGTAAATATAATTGTAGGTAATAAGCGTTGTGCGACCTGAATTGCACTTTATTGTGTCGTAGCAAGAGTCGCTTTTTATTTAAATGATTTTACGGAGTGTCCCATCTGTATTCATCTGTGGTCATGGTTTAAACCATCGAACCAATTTTTGTAATAAGAACCTAGCTGTGATAGAAATACAGTTCTTTATACAAAACTGACAACTTAGTCCGGTACTAAGTTGTCAGTTTTACAAACTGACATCTTATACTCGTATTTATAGTCAAGTAAAAGTAATTGCTCAAGCAATGGTTTTCTTTCTATAGTTTAGTAATTGCTTCTTGCTGAATACTGGTATTCAGCTGCATCCGGTTAGACTGGAAGCCGACCCCAACATAGTTGGGAAAAGGCTAGGCAGATTGCAGATTGAGTTTAGTAATTGCTTCAAGTTAGAACTGTCAAAGCTTAGAATTCTTAGCCAAGTAATAGTCACCATTTTCTTTACTTAAGAATTCTACCCACAAGTATGAAATTACTTAGTAGCAAGTAATTACTCAAGTAATTACTTTGATTATAAATACGAGCCTTATTGTGTCGGAATAAAGTTCGAAATTCAAAAAAGGGTCGATGGTTTAAACCTGGGTTTGGAGATGAACCTTGTTTTGTAATAAGACGGTAATAGTCTATTACTTAAATACTCGTAAAACACAGCTGGCAGTATCTGTCTGGAATTAATGCTGAAATGGACATTTTTGGCTGCACATACTGTTGTTGTCAAAACATTTAATTTTTTTTTTTTCATTAATAGTTGCCACACATTTTATTCTTACTTTGTTTCCTTTAAAAAAGGGGTGCCATCATATTAATAATAATAAAAAAGCTTTATTAATTCCACACAATTCAAAAACAGTAAAAAAATTAAATGTTACATTAAATCTATTATATAAAAATGAATCCCTATTTCCCTTGGTCATCGCATCACGCCTGAACGGATGGAACAATTTCGCTAATTATTTTTTTTGTTGTGTTTATTATTGTCAGGAGAGGTTCTTATGAAAGAAAAAATTAAGAAAATTTCGCAGAAAATTTCAGAAAACTTAACGACTATTTTAACTTCACGCGTTTACATTAAAATATTCATAGCTAAGACACTACTTTCATGGTGTTAGAAAAAGATTAAAAAAACTTTGAATTTAATTTTATTTCTATTGTTATTTTATGAACTAACATTTCCCGACTGCTTTTTGCCTAAGCTATAGATAGTGCAATCGCGCGGGCGCCGAGCGCTCCGTACGGCCGAGTCAAGGGATTTATGTATACGGAATTCACAACACCACTTAATCGCATTCATAGCCCACTGTTGAACATTAAAGCTGATAGCTCAGACTAATTTGGTCTGAGGCTGACAGAGGTATTTTACGTACCTGTCTAAATCCTCTGCAACCTTATGATCCTCAACACATTCTGCACTTATTCTGCCCCGCATTTCATCAGCACTGTCACATTCTCGATCAAACACTCTTTCTTCACATACCCCCACAAAAAGAAACGAGCACTGTACAAGTATGCGTCAGGCATTGTTTAAAAGTAAAAAACAATAAAACAGCACTAAAAACTTGTCAATAATAACTAGTTATTATTGATACACGAAAACTAACAAAACAGTATATATTTATTTAGATAAATATATGTATATTTAGATATATATCTAAATATATATTTTTAGATTTTTTCTCATAAAGAGTAAAATACCATATTTAAGGTCTCCATTAAACTAATGTTGGTTTTGTGCAACTCAGAATCGTGTGTAATCTTAGTTAGCTTGACGTTTGTCTACCTCCCCCGTCTCACCGCTCACATACCTCAGGCGGTGACTAGCACTTGCGCGAAGAATATAACCTATTATCTTCTATGCTTTCCCCACCAGATCGAAGCCCAAGGAACCTACCATGAGTTAAAGAACGGAGTGGCAGAATTCGAGAAACTCATAGAAATGGGAGAAAAAGACAAAGAGGAAAAACAGAAAGCTACCACTTACGAGAATACTGAGAATGTGGTAAGTTAAATATTTAACTCATTATCATCTGCCTAGCCTTTTCCCAACCGTTGTAATCGGCTTCCAGTCTAGCTGGATGTATCTGAATACCAGTATTTTACGTGGAACGACTGTCTTTCTGACCACCAGTTCACCGCAAGTGATATTATTGTCAATCAATAATTTATCAATCAATCAATAATTTATCAAGCAATCAATAATTTATCAATCAATCAATAATTTATCAAGCAATCAATAATTTATCATACAGTCAATAATTTATCAAACAATCAATAAAATATCAAGCTATCAATAATTTATCAATCAATCAATAATTTATCAATCAATCAATAATTTATCAAGCAATCAATAATTTATCAAACAATCAATAATTTATCAAACCATCAAAAATGTATTAAACAATCAATATTTATCAAACAATCAATAATTTATAAATCGGACAATCGATCGATCAAATTATTTCAACATATTAACATTACGCCAGCAATCCCCAAGGATTAGGCAGGAGTGTATAATAATAATATATTTTAATACGTCTAACATAATAAATGATTAACTTATTTCTTCTCACTAGGTTTATAACGTAATGGTAAAATCAGACAAAGCAGACTCAAAACGAAGCGTTAGTTTTTATTTTATTTTAGTAATTTGAATACCTACCGTATATTTCAATGTTTAAGCCGAAAGCACCAGGGTATCCCGCAAAATTCAAAATTTCTTACGTTTTTTCCAATTTGCAAGTAAGTTCGAATGTTGATCTGAATATGATTCGCGGCCGTATCAAATATTTTTTATAGAATTATAATCATAAAAATCATCAATACAACTCTCTAAGTTCATATTACCGTATTGAATGACTATTTCATGAAATCATGAGACTTGAGGTCAATATAAGGAGTTGTATTGCTGATTCTAATGATTATAATTCTGTAAAGCCGCTACGCTACGCTAGTTACGGCCGCGAATCATATTTTAATCAACATACAACCTGACACTGAGCTGCAAATTCCAAAAACGTTAGAAAATTTGTGAATTTGAATATGAATTTCGCGGGCTACCCCTCCATCCCCCTTAAGTAAAAACTTTAGCGGTAGCTTTGTTCATAGTATTAGCTAGCAAGTTAATAGTTCATATTTAGAAAGGGTTGCACCAATGGCTGAGTATAGTTTCCGTTAAAGTTAATTTTAACAGTAACATTAACAGTTTGGAGCAGGGACATAATATTCGATGAGTCTGACAGAAGTGACAGATATAACATTAACAATAACATTAACCAGCAAAGCTTGGGCTGTTAAGGTTACTGTAAAAGTTATGACGTCATCTAACAAATTGTCAAATGGAGCAACCCTTGCATTGCTTGGTTTAGATTTTTTAGAATACGAATCGATAGAATTTTATAATTCTTAGAATTCAATAATAAATATGTCGGGTCGGCAGGATTTACTCAGTTAGATTCTGACACCATGTGGTAAGGAAATGGGTTTCGTGCAATGTAAACACACGGGGTGCTGTTCACGGTGATTATTAAAATCACAATCTAACACAATCACTCCAAATTAAAATTAACACAACTACTGAGCACAACGTATCGAATACAGTTCCGCGACGTAGTTACCCTGACGCGATCAGACACTAGACTGTCTTCCTCGCCATGAGCTTAAAACATCACGACTCTGTAGAAGCGCGCTATACGTGTGGGTAAATCACGTGATGTCGCCAATGGCGCGCTTGCGATTCGTTTCCTGACCGTACGGTCAGGAAACGAATCGCAAGCGCTGGATATTGACCGGATCCGACAAATAAAATATAAAATAATTATAAAATTGTATTGATTCGTATTCTAAAAAATCTCAACCATTTATACAAGGGTGGGTCAGCTAATTGCTATAACGGTTAACTGAAGGTGAGATGTTTGTTATTGTTGAAGTAAGATGTTGCAACGGTGCAACCCACCCTTAGTATTTTCGTAGAATCTTGATTTATCACTGAAGTCGATATAACGTAAGTACTTAAATAAAAAAATATATAAAATCTTTTGTAGATTCCGATACTAATCAAAAAAAATATTTAATAGTCTATCATGATAGATAGACTATTAAATATTTTTTTTCCAGTCAGCGTAATTAATTGTTTATCAAATTGACACTGTTCCTTGGTAATACTAGACTAAGAGGTCACAGGATTTTTCATAACGATCATGGATACGGTTAGATTTACTTCGATGGGTTGTAGAGTAGTCCCCTAATGTGAATGACGTCGGTCTGCCTGCTCTGAGTGGTTGCAACTTCGAGTTATAGCGCTTACAAGAGGCGTCATTGTTGTGAAAAAAAAACGATCAGGGAAATGGTCAGTTTTGGTACACATTCAAAGTATGGCGTCTCCGCAGATGAAAAAAGTTGGTCTGCCGGCTCTCACTGGTGCTGGTGATTTCAGAGCTATGATGCGCGCAACATTGTTGCAAAAAAAAAACTATAAGAGAAATGGTCAGTTTTAGTACCCATTCGAAGTATGGTGTCTCCACAGGTGAAACGAGTTGGTCTGCCGGCTCTCACTGGTTGTATTTCAGAGCAATCGTTGTGTATGCAAGACGCTTATTTGTGGAGAAAGCCTATAAAATACATCGAGAAACGGGACAACAGGCGAATTTTTCAAGTGCCCGCCGGCCGGTGTCGTACTCCCACCCTACCTGCGCCGAGAACCACACGCTGCGCGACCGTCCCCCCTGTAAAGGAATAGGGAAACAGCTAGAGGTGTCAAGAGGTGTCAATAAGAGAAATGGTCAGTTTTAGTACCTATTCGAAGTATGGTGTCTCCACAGGTGAAAAGAGTTGGTCTGCCGGCTCTTAGTGGTTGTATTTCAGAGCTTTGTTATACGCAAGGCGCTTAGTTATAGAAAAATTCGGAAAACTTAACGGTAGGTAATCAATAAAATAAAGAATGAAATCGAACAAATCCAATTTTTAATGATTCAACTTATTACTTTGGGTAAATCACAGATTAATAATTTTGTAGAATATAGCTAATGAAACAACTCAAAACATATATACTGTTAGAAGTAAGTAAATATTTAACTCGAAGTCTTAGCTATATTCTACAAAATTATTTAACTGTGATTTACCGAAAGCAATAAGTTAAATTATTAAAAATTGGATTTGTTCGATTTCATTCTTTATTTTACTGATTACCGTTAAGTTAAATTTTTCTATAACTGAGCGCCTTGCATATAACAATGCTCTGAAATACAACGGCTAAGAGCCGGCAGACCAACTCGTTTCAGCTGTGGAGACATCATACTTTGAATAGGAACTAAAACTGACCATTTCTCTTATTGACACCTCTTGACACCTCTAGCTTTTTCCCTATTCCTTTACAGGGGGAACGGTCACGCAGCGGGCGCAGGTGTAGGGTGGGGGTACGACCGGCGTGCACTTGAAAAATTCACCTATTGTCCCGTTTTTTGATGTATTTTTTAGGCTTTCTCCAAAAATAAGCGTCTTGCATACACAACGATTGCTCTGAAATACTACCACTGAGAGCTAGCAGACCAACCCGTTTCACCTGTGGAGACACCATACTTCGAATGGGTACTAAAACTGACCATTTCTCTTATCGTTTTATTTTCGCAACAATGTTGCGCGCATCATAGCTCTGAAATGCAACCAGTGAGAGCCGGCAGACCAACTTTTTTCATCTGCGGAGACGCCATACTTTGAATGTGTACCAAAACTGACCATTTCCCTGATCGTTTTTTTTTTCGCAACAATGACGCCTCTTGTAAGCGCTATAACTCGAAGTTGCAACCACTCAGAGCAGGCAGACCGACGTCATTCACATTAGGGGACTACTCCACAACCCATCGAAGTAAATCTAACCGTATCCATGATCGTTACGAAAAATCCTGTCACCTCTCGGTCTATACGGTTTACTTTAGTTTGTAAGGACGTAGATTAATTCAAAGAGGTGTTGCTTCTTATGAGTTTATTTCGATACTAGCTCTCGTTCATACAGAGTTTATAAGGATCGCTTCTTTCACACACACATAGATGTGAGTACACACATGCATAAAGTATGGTTTTAAATGATTTGAACAGACACACTAGAGAAAGGACTGCTGTGATTTTAATTTAAGCACAATAATTTAAATTGGTTGTCAATTTGTTAATCAGTTGAATTCCCTGACTTTATGTCATTTTGAATTTAATTTTGGCCTAGTATTGTCTCTCCTTCTCCCTTTAAATCCATCGAAAGGTTGTCTTCCAAATATCGGTTTCAGCGATAAGACCGCCCATTGTGTTGCCCTATGTAAAAAATTCTACATTTATAATTTGAATGGTGGACATCAATCAATCTGTCTAGCCTTTTCCCAACTATGTTGGGGTCGACTTCCAGTCTAACCGGATCCATCATCTGACCTCCATAACCCAGTAACTGGGTAATACGATACCCCTTGGTAAGACTGGTTGTCAGACTTTCGGACTTCTGACGACCCGTAACGACTGTCAAAGATCCACGAATGACAGCCGGGCCAACGGCTTAACGTGCTTTCCGAGGCAGGGAGGAGTGTCGGTGTGTAAAGATAGCGTAGCTTAACCTGATGGATCGACCCCTGCGGCTGTTATTACTTAGCCACAAGCTCCTCGAATGGTGTACATAATAAAGAGTATTCTATAAAATTCTATTATATTAAAAAATATATATATTTTTTAGGAACACAGCTACAAACTCAGATCACAGCGCTCCATGTCGGAAGCGTCACAACTGTCCTTCAATCTGGATCTAGACAACAATTTAGACCCTAAATATGAAGGTAAGAATTTATTTAACGCTTTGATGGATATAGCAGCAATAACAAACATGTGGGGTCAAAACCGGACAAGTGCGAGTCGGACTCGCGCACGAAGGGTTCCGTACCATCCATACTAATATTATAAATTCGAAAGTAACTCTGTCTGTCTGTCTGTCTGTCTGTCTGTCTGTCTGTTACCTTTTCACGCCTAAACCACTGAACGGATTTCGATAAAATTTGGCAAGGCTATAGATGGTATCCTGGGGACGGACATAGGCTACTTTTTTTTTCAAAAATAATCCTACAGGGGGTGATATAGGGGATGAAAGTTTGTATGGGAAACTCAGTATTTCTTAAGTTAGGGATGTGAAAATTAAAATTTATGTTTTTGATAGGAAATAAAGAAATATGCGGTTCAGCGTTTTTGAAAAATCATCCCCTAATGGGGTAAAATAGGGGTTGATTTTAAAATTTACAAAACTGCATGGATTTCGACAAAATTTGGCAAGGCTTTATATAGCATCCTGGGGAAGGACATAGGATACTATTTTTTTCAAAAATAATACTACAGGGGGTGATATGGGGGATGAAAGTTTGTAAGGGAAACCCAGTATTTCTTAAGTTAGGGATAACAAATTTATGCTATTGGTAGGAAATTAAGAAATATGCGGTTTAGCGTTTTTGAAAAATCATCCCCTAAGGGGGTAAAATAGGGGTTGATTTTAAAATTTAAAAAACTGCACGGATTTCGATAAAATTTGGCAAGGCTTTATATAGCATCCTGGGGTGGGAAATAGGCTATTTTTTGTCTTAAAAAATAATCCTACAGGGGGTGATATAGGGGATGAAAGTTTGTATGGGAAACTCAGTGTTT
Organism: Cosmia trapezina; assembly: GCA_905163495.3. Classification (NCBI taxonomy): domain Eukaryota; kingdom Metazoa; phylum Arthropoda; class Insecta; order Lepidoptera; family Noctuidae; genus Cosmia; species Cosmia trapezina. The sequence goes on from LR991049.1 coordinate 10,264,766, forward strand.
CTTAAGTTAGGGATGTGAAAATTAAAATGTATGCTTTTGATAGGAAATAAAGAAATATGCGGTTCAGCGTTTTTGAAAAATCATCCCTTAAGGGGGTAAAATAGGGGTTGATTTTAAAATTTACAAAACTGCACGGATTTCGACAAAATTTGGCAAGGCTTTATATAGCATCCTGGGAAAGGACATAGGATACTTTCAAAAACAATACTACAGGGGGTGATATAGGGGATGAAAGTTTGTAAGGGAAACCCAGTATTTCTTAAGTTAGGGATAACAAATTTATGCTATTGGTAGGAAATTAAGAAATATGTGATCAGCGTTTTTTAAAAATCATCCCCTAAGGGGGTAAAATAGGGGTTGATTTTAAAATTTACAAAACTGCACGGATTTCGACAAAATTTGGCAAGGCTATAGATAGCATCCTGGGAAACGACATGAGCTACTTTTTGTCTTAAAACATAATCGTACAAGGGGTGATATAAGGGATGAAAATTTGTATGGGAAACCCAACATTTCTTAAGTTAGGGATATGAAAATTCAAATTTATGCTTTTGGTAGGAAATAAAGAAATATATGGTACAGCGTTTTTGAGGGGGTACAATAGGGGTTGACAAATGTTTGTGTACCTACCTCTTTTTAAGAGATTTAAGGGATTGGAAATGTAGTCATAGTTCGAATCTTGAGGTAACATTTAGTCTTTATTTCATTCGGCGTTTTTACGAGGAAATTATTTGAACGAGTGGACACTCGGACAAAAGTTATTTGTTATTAGAGCGTGACTGGCATAATACATTTTAAGTAATTAACGAAGTCCCCCCGCCGCGTAAGTCTGTTTGTTTGAATGCGATAATGTCAAAAAGTACCGAACGGATTTTCATACGGTTTTCTCCAATGAACGGAGTGATTCAGGGTAATTCATTATAGTTTTGTGTAAATTGGCTGAAATATGACGACGACTGTTGAAGATGTCGGAAAAAATCATGCCGACTGGTAGCTTTACGCCTACTATACACGGTAACGATATATCGTAGCGATTTGAGTTTGCACAGTTACATCGGACGGCCCTATGTTTTCCACATGAACATTCCCATGAGATATTTTCCGACATCCACGCGTGCGAAGCCGCGGGCAAAAGCTAGTTATCTATAAAAACGGCAAAAAAATCACTTGTTGTATGGGAGCCCCCCTTAAATATTTGTTTTTATTTTAATTTAACTATTCATTTTTAAAGTGAATATATAACTAAATATTCTGTGAATATTTCAAGCGTCTACCTGTTGTCGTTATCAATATCGAGCAAAAACGGGCAAAAATCACGTTTGTTGTATGGGAGCCCCCTTAAATATTTATTTTATTATTTTTTAGTATTTGTTGTTATAGCACGAAACCAACATTAGTTTAACGGATACTTAAAATTCATGCCATCACCTACATTTTGTATCAAAAACAAAGTGACAGCATCAATTTAAAGTCTCCGTTAAACTAATAATAATAATAATAAATGGCGCAAACCTGTAGTGCTTGACACTAACGAACGCATGGAGGTATGGCAGAGTAAGGAGCTCCACGGACGCTTTTTCCGGGCCCTACATGGACCCGATGTAAATTTGCTAGCGTCCGTAGCCTGGCTGCGTTCCGGTGACCTCTTTGGGGAAACCGAAGGTTTTGTCTGTGCAATTATGGACGAAGTTATCATGACGAACAATTACCGGAGATTTATTGTGAAAGACGGAACGGTTGACATCTGTCGGGCGTGCCACCGACCGGGAGAATCAATTCGACACATTATCTCCGGATGTTCTCGTCTAGCTAACGAAGAGTACTTGCATAGACACAACCTTGTAGCCAGGATTATCCATCAGCAACTTGCTCTGAAATACAGCCTTGTGGAATCGGAAGTACCGTACTATAGGTATGTGCCCGACCCAGTTCTCGAAAATGGAAATATCACATTGTACTGGGACCGATCCATCATCACTGACAGGACTATTGTTGCCAATAAGCCTGATATAGTGGTGGTGGATCGAACAGAGCGGCGCACAATGGTTATTGACATAACGGTCCCGCATGACGGGAACCTCGTGAAAGTCGAGAAAGATAAACAATCCAAGTATCTTGACTTGGCTCGCGAGGTTGTCGACTCAGCAATCATTGTGCCGATAGTCGTATCAGCCAATGGCTTAATTGCCAAGAGCCTCGACCAACACCTAAGGAGGCTCTAGTTGGGCAGCTGGATCAAGGGCTTGATTCAGAAAGCGGTGCTTCTGGACACGGCCCGCATTGTTAGGAGGTTCCTCTCTCTGGACCCCTGACCGCCGGTAGCTTGGACCCTGTTCCCGATACCGGTGGGCTACTATTTTTTATATTTTTAAATGTTTTTTATTTAATTTTTTATACTTAAAAATATTTAAAAATGTAACTTATATGTTTGTAAATGAAATAAAGGAAATAATAATAATTCCTTTATTGTCAGGCAACTAAGGCCCATAGATAAAATACACAAATTACAAAATAATAAAATAATAAACTAATACCTATCAAAAACATTAACAAACTTAAAAACGACTGCACACGAAGTGACGGCGTCGTGTTACGCTGCGAGGTGTCGCGTAGCTGGCCGCGGAAACGCCGATACAGCACACCTTCCGGCCAAAACTCTTCCTTGAGGAAGGTGGAAGGTCAGCAAATGGTGGGTCGGAAGGCGCTCCACAAACGACTTGAAATTGGTGTTATGGCGCGCCTCCAACTTCTCCACCCTCAAGGTCCAGGTGGTCTTCAACCGTATGTACTCTACGATGTCCTCAGCCACAACTAGCCGCAACTAATATTGGTTTCGTGCAACTCACCGTAAAACTTCTATTTTGTCTCGTGTTTTCAAAGCGTATGTAACGCTTACATTTTTTAAGTATTTTGACCGTCTTTAAAGGCGAAATAAAATTTTCTTACGTTTTTTGCAATTTGCAGGTCAGTGTCAGGTTGTATCTTGATCAAAATATGATTCGCTACAATAACAAATATGTATTTACATAATTCAATCAATCTGCCTAGCCTTTTCCCAACTATGTTGGGTTCGGCTTCCAGTCTAACCGGATGCAGCTGAATACCATTATTTTACATGGAGCGACTACCTATCTGACCTCCACAACCCAGTTACTGGGTAATACGATACCCCTTGGTAAGACTGGTTGTCAGACTTTAGGGCTTCTGACGACCCGTAACGGCTGTCAAAGATCTACGAATGAAAACCGGGACCATGCAACGGCTTAACGTGATTTCCGAGGCACGGAGGAGTCTCAGTATGTAAAGATGGTCACCCATCCACTGACCAACCCCGGCAAGCGTAGCCATAAAAACCATCAATACATCTCTCTATGTTAGATTTGTTGATGATTCTTATGGTTATAATGTTGTAAATACTAATTTGTTATAGCCGCGAATCATATTTGATCAATATACAACCTGACACTGACTTGCAAATTGCAAAAAACGGGCCAAGTGCGTGTTGGAACACGCAGAATGAAGGGTTCCGTAGTTGAAAAGAATTTATTCGAAAAACAAACTTAATCCCAAAAAATTTTTTTTTAATGTGTTTATTTGGACCTTGCTCCTTGCCAAATTTCATGATTCTAGGTGAACGGGAAGTACCATAAGGTTTTTAGGACTGATTTACTTGCGAATATCAACATATTATGTCGCATAAATGGTCGTATTTTTTATTGCGTTGACTTAGAAGCTCGATTGTTTAGAGCTCGCAAGGAACCATAGACTTGCGTATTTGATATTAATTTCAACTTGATACCTCCACGCGTTGACTTAGAAGCTCGATTTTTTTTAGAGCTCGCAAGGAACCATAGACTTGCGTATTTGATATTAATTTCAACTTGATAACTCCACGTGTTGACTTAGAAGCTCGATTTTTTTTAGAGCTCGCAAGGAACCATAGACTTGCGTATTTGATATTAATCTCAACTTGATACCTCCACGCGTTCCTGAGAAAAAGTGTCTTGACAGACTGACGTACAAGAAGTGATCCTATAAGGGTTCCGTTTTTTTTCTTTTGAGGTACCTACGGAACCCTAAAAACGTAAGAAAATTTTAATTTCGCGGACTACCATTTCGCGTAGATGTGTTCACCCTAATTTTCTGCATTTTCTTCTAGGCGAGAGTCAAAAGAAAGGTTCGGTAGACAGCAGTGTGTACGTGTCGTTCATACGCAGCGGGGGCAGTGCGCTGTCCATGGCGCTGCTCATCCTATTGTTCCTACTCGCACAGTTCTTCTACTCTTCTACTGATGTTTGGCTGAAAGAATGGTGAGTTTTTCTTATATCTACTCGAAAACCAGCGCTAGTGGTTGTAAAATATTTGATTTGAAAGAGTGTCCGTGGAGTTTCTTGCCTGTTCTTCTCCATAGAGATCTACGCTTTGGAATGGGCGACTAGCTTCATCTTTCTGACTGACCGACCCAAGACCGACCGCTTGACAATTCAAAAGTGCCTGTAATTGGTTTATTTGAAATAAATGCTTTGAGTTTGAGTTTGAGTGGTCTTGCAGTTTTGTGAGAGAGAGACGTGGTGGTAGTGGCAATATTTTAAGGGGTCATTGTACTCATCATTATGAACAACTTTTACTATGGGACCAAACCTGAAATCGCGAAAAAAAATCAGAGCTGTTCCTTGAAGAATTATGCGAACATAAATGTACTGAACAGCTGATTTTTTTTCGCAATTTCAGGTGTGGTCCCATAGTAAAAGTTGTTCATAATGATGAGTACAAAGACCCCTTAAAAGATTGCCACTGTTTACACGTACACTATGTTACATATCTATTTACAGTTTTGACATGACGTTTTTTTTTTCTAAAAATTCTTAATTTTCCAGGGTTAACTTAGAAGAAGCTAACAGCGCGATAAAAATAGCCAATCAGTCGACAGCAGGAACAAACACGACTGCAGAACCACCACCAGGTAAATAATAATTACGTGAAATTAGGTTTTTCGTGAAAATTGGCACCACTTTACACACAATTAATATAAAATTTATGATGACGGTAATCATTTGTTCCTCATTCTGTCATGACACTAATGCAAGTCATGCATGACTAAAGAAAATATAGGCGCTTTGACACTTTTTTTTTTTTTTTCGTGTGGAAATCCTCATGCTTTGACACTTTTGACCTGACGTCTCAGTGCTGCCAAAAAACCCTCACGAAATTCTAATATGTGATATAATAGGGTAAACTCCAGATCTCCCATAAATTAAAAAACAAAAAACAATAATAAAAATAATATAATAATAAAATAATAATAAAAATATATTTATAATATAATATTTAATATGCAATGTTTTTTTTTTATTAAGTACAAAATTTTGTCAAAATAGTAATTAAAAGAATGTAATTTGTGGAGAAAAATAAACAATTTTATTATTATTAAATATCATTCACATTTACACCTAAACATGTTGTTATAAATATATTTTAAATATTTCCCAGTCGTAAACTTCGAAGACATACCGAGCAACCGGTTCAACTTAACCAGAGAACAGTGCCTATACATCTACGGCGGGCTCATCGGTATCTGCATAGTATTCACGTGGAACAAACTCGTCATCTTCTACAACACATGCATTCGTGCTTCCACCAACTTGCACGACAATATGTTCAGGTATGATCGTTTTCGTAGATCTTTGGCAGGAATAGTCAGAAGCCTGAAAGTCTGACAACCTGCCAATATTGTAATGGTACAGTCAGCGTCAATGATCAATATACAGTCTGTTCGTCCCGATATTATTGACGCAAAATGATCTAAACAACTATGGAAATTAAATATTAACGTACTTCTGTCTGTTCGTCCCGGTATTTTTGACGCTGACTGTACAAGTGTTATTTTTAAATAAGAGTGACAATATAATATAATGTATTCCAATTTTAATCCATTTAATTTTATTTTTAATAAATCAATTATTTCAAATCTTTTATCTAATATTTGCATACCAGTTAATGATGAAATATGTGGACTTGTTCTTAAATGTATCGTGGCTAAGTAATAACAGACGATACATCAGGTTAAGCTACGCTTTTCGGGGTAGGTCCGTAGATGGGTGACCATCTTTACATACAGAGACTCCTCCGTGCCTCGGAAAGCACGTTAAGCCGTTAGTCCCGGCTGTCATTCGATCTTTGACAGTCGTTTCGGGTCGTCAGAAGCCCGAAAGTCTGACAACCAGTCTTACCAAGGGGTATCGTATTACCCAGTAATTGGGTTGTGGAGGTTAGATAGGCAGTCGCTCCGTATAAAATACTGGTATTCGGCTGCATCCGGTTAGACAGCCGACCCCAACATATTTGAGAAAAGGCTAAACAAAGAAAGAAAAAGTATTTATTGTGACTCGCACAGGAAGATCACCGACTAAAACTAAAAACACAATGATAAAAGTTAAAACATTTACAGAAACAAAATGATATTTAAAAAAATTAAATAAAAAAACAGAAAATCCTGCAGCAGATGATGATCTAACCACTACTTTTCTTCCACAGAGGTGTGACGAGCGCTCCTATGTGGTTCTTCCACCACAACCCATCAGGTCGGATCCTCAACCGCTTCTCCAAAGATATGGGTCAAGTGGACACCTTACTACCTGTCGCTTTGGTCGACTGTCTTGGGGTGAGTCTAGATTTAGTGAGAACGCAGTTATGGCTACGTTCAGATGGCGTAACTGTACGATGTTCTACTGTATAATGTGTGGATCACAAGGCAACATACCGCTGTTTATAATGTTGGGATCACACGGCAACATCCCGCTGCTTATAATTTTGGGATCATAATAGCAACATGCCGCTGTTCATAATACGTTCACATGGCTTTGAACTGTACGATGTTTTACTGTATAATGTTGGGGTCACACGGCAACATCCCGCTGTTCATACTACGTTCACATGGCGATGAACTGTACGATAGTTTACTGTATAATGTTGGGGTCACACGGCAACATCCCGCTGTTCATACTACGTTCGCATGGCGATGAACTGTACGATAGTTTACTGTATAATGTTGGGGTCACACGGCAACATCCCGCTCTTCATACTACGTTCACATGGCGTTGACTTGTACGATAGTTTACTGTATAATGTTGGGATCATATGGCAACATCCCGCTGTTCATACTACGTTCACATTGCGTTGAACTGTACGATAGTTTTCTGTATAATGTTGGGATCACACGGCAACATCCCGCTGTTTATACTGCGTTCACATGGCGTTGAATTGTACGATAGCTTACTGTATAATGTTGGGATCACACGACAACATCCCGCTGTTTATACTGCGTTCACATGGCGTTGAATTGTACGATAGCTTACTGTATAATGTTGGGATCACACGACAACGTCCAGCTGTTCATGCTACGTACACATGGCGTTGAACTGTACGATAGTTTACTGTATAATGTTGGGAAGACACGGCATTATCCAGCTGTTTATAATGTTGGGATCACACGGCAACATCCCGCTGTTTATACTGCGTTCACATAGTGTTGAATTGTACGATAGTTTACTGTATAATGCTGGGATCACACGGAAACATCCCGCTGCTTATACTACATTCACATGGCGTTGAAATGTACGAGTCCAAGTCCATTTTTTTTTCTTGTGCAACCATACCATTTCATTTTTTTTTCTTAGACCTCTTATTCAAAATGTTAAAAGTTTGACTTTGCTTGAGTTTGCATAGCCTTGAATGTATTTATTTTTGTGTTCAATCCACAGTTCTTCCTAGAAGTGATGGCAATATTAGTAGTAGTTTGCCTTGTGAACTGGTGGCTACTGATTCCTACTGCCGTGGTGGCCGTGCTGCTGTTCCTGCTGAGAGACCTGTTCCTGCATACCAGTAGGGAGTTGAAGAGGATTGAGGCTATCGGTAAGTTTGTAACATTCAATTATAACAGGTGTAAACAGATAAGCCAACAGAGAAGCCGAGAGTCACTTGTACGGTCGGCGCCAAAAATATAGAAGAGGCCCCAAAGAGAAGAGTATACACAGACAAAGAACCCTTTGAAGTCAAGGCGCGTCCGGTCAGGGGGTCTACTCCCTAAGCACAAAGCTCGTAGTTTCGGCCTTCGTTACGGGTGTTTCCTAATCCGTATCACCTACGGATGTATGATTGGTTCAGGGCCCGAACGAAGTATGAATGACAACACGATTTGACAGTTGTCCCTACTCCCGATGTATTTTTGCCCGTCTGAAAAATTTAACTTTTATACTTGTTTTGATGGATCGTTATGTCAGACGGACGGACAACAGAGATCGGTATTTCTGCCGATGACGTCATCCGTTTTTTCATTCGGATTTCTAGATGGAGTCGCAGATTAATACAGATGGGACACTCCGCAGTTTAGGTATGAAGCTACAAGTACGCGGCGGGCTCATCTCACTGGGTCAACTCAGTGTGGGCTGCCGCGCACCGGCCGGGGAGCACGTTAGTTCGATACTCACTCACGCGCCGCGTCGTAAAACAAGACAACCCTAACAAAAATCAAAATCAAAAGTCCTTTATTCAAATTAGGCTGAGAATCAGCACTTTTTGAACGTCGAAATTACAGTAAGACAGTCCCCACAAAAACGCCCGCCCTTCACCACTTCCTAGTGCTTTAGCTGGGAAGCGGAACAAACTCCCCAGCAGCACAGCTGTCTGTTCAGTTAGAAGTATATAACGAGTCAGAAGGTATAAGAGTTATGCGATAGAAAGAGAGGCAACTTCTAGGTGAATATAACTGTAGTTAATAAGCGTTGTGCGACCTGAATTGCACTTTATTGTGTCGTAGCAAGAGTCACTTTTTATTTAAATGATTTTGCGGAGTGTCCCATCTGTATTAATCTGTGTCAACATTTCCTATCTGACTACCCCCGAGAAGAAATGGCGAAACAAACTCGGTGTCAAAGTCTTTTTTAAAGGCCAGACATAATTTTAGCAGATCATGTGAGGACCATGTAGATTCGTCTTTTTTTTTTTTTGGATGTGAAATCACCAAATGACCTCTCCCGCTCTGGGTGGAGCGGAAGGGCGTGTCAAACTTTTGCTGACTAAACCCCATCCGAGTTCCTTCAGTTGCCTGTGCCAGGGCCACGGTATCTCTTTCGAACAACCCGCGACCCGCGACCCCGGCGGCATCAGCCCTATCGGACCCCATCGTTTTGCTGACATCTCTTTGAGGAGCGCGTGGAACACAACGCGCCATCGACCCGGGCCTGGTCCTTACCGGACGGCGAGCTACACATTGCTCGCCGTCAAGTAGATTCGTCTTAAATGGACTTTTGAGGAAAGAAATACACAGATTTGAGTGGACCTGTCCGGTGTGCCACACCGAGTTACCTCAGCTAGTAATAGGTAATACGGGCTGGTATCCGCAACTTCACGTCAATGAGCGTATTTTGCGTATGAGTGGGAAAATCGATCATTCGATCCACCCCAGCTCCTCAAAGAAAGCCAGCAGCACCTTTACATTACTGACAACCGCCCGGAGGGTACCTGGGTTACCGAAGTACTTTGCCCTGTATGCGGCGACCACCGGGCAGTTTAGAAGCACATGAGCTGCTGTCTCGTCGTCCTCCACGCAGGCCCTGCACAGCGGACTGTCTGTGACTCCTATGACAAAGAGGTGTTTATTTGGCCAGTTACAGCAGCTGTAACTGTACGCAGCTGTTGTTTAGTTAGTCAGCTATAAAAGAGCTCAAGTAAAATCCACTTTTCTTTCCACCAGCCCGCAGTCAGTCCCTCAACCACCTGTCAGCAACAGTCTCCGGCCTGACCACCATCAGATCAGCTCGTCAGCACCAACGCACTCTGGTCAGAGAATTCGACAAGCAACAGGACCTACACTCTTCATGCTGGAGCCTTGTGCTGAACACCACCAGGGCTTTCGGCTTCTGGATGGACATGATATGCTGTCTGTATCTGGCGTTCGTTACGTTTAGCTTCTTCTTATTCACTTCTGAAGGTAAGAAGGAGTTCCTTAATACATTTTTATGAAAAAGGTATACCGGATGACTTTTTTTACCGTCTTGAAAAAAATAGGGTATACTTATTAGGTGAACGGAGTAGAAGCCTATGGCAGACCTAGTTTTTTTTTTAAGATCTTGCACAAAAAAATATCTAAGTATTAATAAATACTACAAATTCGATGTAAACTTTGCATAATAGAACAATAAAAACAGGAATTTTGAAAAAAAAAAAAATTTTAAATATCGAAATATTTTTTTTTTTTTTTTAGAATCTTCCTTACAAACAAATGACGCGCATTCTTGTTGTTGACATTTTGAGCTATCTGTCAACCGTCAACAGGGCTGTGCACATTTTAGATATTTTTTACAAAACTTTATCTTCGCCCCGAATCCTATTATTGTTTATCAAAGCACTTAGGTACAGTCCGCGAGGCCTAAGATGAGCTTTGTATTTGTGTGAGTGATCACCAAAATGGTACGAGAGCCCATGACCAAAATTATTGTCTTATCGTTTTACGTAAGACAATCTTCAATCGTCTTATCGTTTTACGTTTTACAACGATGCGACATGGTTTTGGTCATGGCTTCTCGTACTAAAAGAACAAAAGCTGATTGCCAAAAAACAGTATAAATAAACCGGTTTTAAACCAAGAAAAGGGCGAATCGCGCTCTATGCCGGACGTCACACCTACACTATCTATGAGCACTCGCACAAATGCAAAGCTCAGCTTAGGCCTCGCGGACTGTACTTCAGATAATGTGTTTATGTTAAATGCTTAATTTTTGCTTTCTCTTACAGATACCCTAGGGGGCAATGTCGGCTTGGCTATAACTCAAGTAATAGGCTTGGTAGGCATGTGCCAATACGGGATGAGGCAAACGGCTGAAGTGGAGAACCAAATGACTTCTGTAAGTAATAACACACTGACAACCTCTTTAGGGGTCATTATACTCATCATTATGAACAACTTTTACTATGGGACCAAAACTGAAATATACAAAAAAACTGCCGCTACATTTTGACGAGTTATGCGAACATAAATGTAGGGAACAGCAGATTTTTTTTTTCGTAATTTCTGTTTGATCCCATAGTAAAAGTTGATCATAATGATGGGTACAATGACCCCTTAAGAGATTGTGCGCTGTTTAAGTTACACCTTATACAGGGTGGCCGGAAGATTGACGTCCAAATAATGATAACACATAAATAAATAATAATAATTTTAGTTTAGTTGGTGATCTTCCTGTACGAGTCACAATAAACACATTTTCTTTATTTCTTTCTCAGTTTTCTGAAATGGTAAAAAAATATTTTTCTATATCTTTCAGGTTGAAAGAATACTAGAATATACAAATCTACCGCCGGAAAAACCCTTAGATGTTGATAGAGATGCTTTGAAGAAAAACCATCCTAACCTCGACTTTGAGAAATGGCCCACTAAAGGTAACTAGGTTCAGGCAGAAATTTCAGCTTTGGGGGCGTCCATTAATTACGTTCGGTGATTAATCGACACCCCCTCCCCTCTCTTGGTGAGATGTCGTGAGATTTGTCTCGACTACTAATAATCAGCCTATAATGTTCCAACTGGTGGGACACGGCCTCTTCTCTTCGAGAGGGAGTGGGTTGTGATCTACCACGTGGTCCCAGTGCCGGTTGGTAGACTGATGTCTTCGAATTTTTGGTTCTTGGACATGCCGGTTTCCTCACGATGTTTTCCTTTAATGTTTTGAGAGCAGTGGTGATGAAAATATTTACACAAAGTAAAACGCTTGCCTGGGTTCGAACTTAAATACACATAAGTAATTTCCTTAATTATTTTTTATAATAATTACCCAGTTTTTTCGCAATTTTACACAAAAAATTACGTGATATTTGCCGATTATTTGCCTTCTCCACGTGAGATTGGGTGAGATTCAGCTCGACCTCCTCTCCCCCCTAAACCTCACGTTTCTAATGAATGCCCCATTTGTCTCTCGGATAACAACGCTCGATAACTATTGCAGCCGATCTATTCTATAACAATCTCACCATGAAATCGTACTGTCCGGCTTTCGAGAGAATGCGTTATTGACACTTTTTTTTTTTTTTTGTGGAGGGGAAATCATCAAATGACTACTCCCGCTCTGGGTGGAGCGGAAGGGCGTGTCAGACTAAAACCCACCCGTGTTCCTTCAGTTGCCTATGCCAGAGCCACGGTATCTCTTTCGAACAACCCGCGACCCCGGCGGCATCGGCCCTATTAGACCCCATCTCTGCTGACATTTGGACCTGACAGTTGGACAATTTCTAGTAGTAATAAGGATCAAATTAGCAAAACACATATTCGTTAGTATGACACTGATAGGTATCAAGAGCGCTGAGGGCATCAGATAGAATGACAGACTCTTTTACTTCACGATAAATAAATACTCTCAATGTAATCTGTTTATTATATACATTAAAAAAAAGTTTAGTAATTTCAACAATATTACACAATAACTATCGTTATTTTGTCGTTGTTTTTCTAATAATTTTTTAAATGGAGTACAGTCCGCGAGGCCTAAGCTGAGCTTTGCATTTGTGTGAGTGATCACCAAAATGGTACGAGAGCCCATGACCAAAAATTTTGTCTTATCGTTTTACGCAAGACAAAAAACTTCAATAGTCTTATCGTTTTACGTTTTACAACGATGCGACATGGTTTTGTTCATGGCCTCTCGTACTAAAAGAACAAAAACCGATTGCCAAAAAGCAGTATAAGCTGGTTTTAAACCAAGCAAAGGGCGAATCGCGCTCAATGCCAGACGTCACACCTACACTATCTATGTGCACTCACACAAATGCAAAGCTCAGCTTAAACCTCGCGGACTGTACCTACATATACGTCATGCTGAAATCAACCTAATTTACTTAAATATAAAGTTGATATTTGTTTAAGCGAAAATTCCTTCACTTTCAAAAAGTTTTTTTTTTGTTTTTCCAAACAAGAGAATTTTGATAAATATTTATTTTAGGTGAAATAGTGTTTGACGATGTTTCCCTGGAGTATGAGAAACCTCCGGGCGCGGCCGGTGAGCCGACCCCAACGGCGACGTACGCTATCAAAGGAGTCAACTTTTCCATCAAAGCTGCTGAGAAAGTCGCCGTGGTGGGGCGTACGGGAGCTGGGAAGAGTTCGCTGCTTAGTGCGCTGTTTAGGTGAGATATTGGAGAGAAAGAAATGCCGTCTGTTGGAACCAGGGACCATTTTGGTTACCCTTTGAAAGGGTTTTCGACAGTAGCAGTTAATCAAAAAACCCGACTGCGGTAAAAGACTTAAGTTTAAAAAAACTGAAAAGCTAAAAACAAGCCCATTTTAAATTAAAGAAAAGTTGGAAGCAGGCGGGACCCATTTGAGTTTGAAAATATAAAAATTGAATGGGTCCGAAAAATTAAAAACCCGACGTTTTTTAATTACTTTTTTTTTATTTCCAGCTTTTTAGTTTACAAATGTGAAAGATTTCGCAGACGTTTTTATTGTACGTGTTTTTTAAGATTTGTCACTTCGAGGCACTTTTAACAATATAAGTTGTGTATATTTTTGTAATCACCTTATAAAACTCTTTATTTTGATACCCCACTCGACAGGTTTAAAGAAAAAAAAAAATTTTAAGGCATAATTTGGCGCCAAAAATCCGCCATTTTGTTTTTTTTTATTTTGATATACCAAGTGTCACTCTCACAGTAAATACAAATCTAACTACAGCTCTCAAGCTAAAATCCATCGAGCCGTTCAGGCCATAGAGCGTGCCCAACAATTATACATACATACATACTCTCGAAAAACATAACCCTCCTTCTGGCGCAGTCGGGTAAAAACCCATACTATGTGGGTAACCTTAATTTAAGCCGTTCAAAAGGGTTTCACTTCAACTCTCTTTAAAAACGATAACAGGTAACATTTCTACTCGGAGCTATGTAATATGATCTCTCGATGATCGACATATGTTGCAAATAGCGAATATGGTAACCCGAACGAAACCCATACGGCCTTATTACAAAACGAGGTTTTTCTTCTGTCATGGTTTAAACCATCGCGCCAGTTTTTGTAATAAGAACCTAACTGTGATACAAATACAGTTCTATAAACAAAACTGACAATTTAATCCGGTGCTAAGTTGTCAGTTTTGTAAAACTGACAACTGAATGTGTCGGAATAAAGTTCAAAATTCAAAAAAACGTACATGGTTTAAACCTGGGTTTGAAAATGCACGTTGTTTTGTAATAAGACGGATAAAACCCAGCCCAAACCCTTCTTATCTTAACAATAATATGTATTAAACTTTTTAAACTTTCGCGATTTGTACATATTATAAAACAATATCGAGAACGGGTCTTATCGCGATATTCCTTTTTTTATCCGTTCTCGATATTGTTTTTTAATAATGTGTATTCTCTACCAGGTTAGGGCGCGTATCAGGCTCAGTCCTGGTCGACGGTGTACCAGCCCAGACAGCAGGTCTAAGCGCGTGGCGCTCCCGGCTGTGCGCGCTGCCGCAGAGACCCGCTTTGTTTGCGGCGACGCTGAGAGATAACCTCGATCCTGAGGGGGTCTACTCAGATGCTGATATTTATAAGGCTTTGGACCAGGTTAGTTTAATTATTTTTATACATTTTTATACATTTTTAACCGCCTAAGTAATAAGAGCCGTACAAGTCGATCTATCAGTGGATGGGTGGCCATCTTTACATACCAAGACCCCTCCGTGCCTCGGAAAGCACGTTAAGCCGTTGGTCCCGACTGATATTCGTGCGTCTTTGACAGTCGTTACGGAAGCCCGGAAGTCTGACAACCAGTCTTACCAAGGGGTGTCGTAATACCCAGTCACTGGGTTGTGGAGGTCAGATAGGCAGTCACTCACTCGCTCCATGTAAAATACTGGTATTCAGCTGCACCCGGTTAGACTGAAAGCCGGCCTCAACATAGTTGGGAAAAGGCTAGGCAGATTGATTGATTTAATCCTAACCGCGTCCATCAAAAAGTCCGTTTCGTCAACTTTGACGTCTAACCTTCACTTTTCTAAACTTCAAAAATATCAAATGTCAACCGACAATTGACAGCCGTCAACCCAGTGTTGCCACTTTCTATATTGACCTCACCCCATTTTCGGATCAGACCGTATTTATTTAATTTCTTTATCTACCCAGGTGGAACTCCGAGAAATGGTAAGCAACATGCCAGCCGGTCTCAACACAAAGGTCGGCGACGGTGGCGGGAACCTCTCAGCGGGACAGAGGCAGCTCATCTGCTTAGCCCGCGCCGCTCTAGCGGGATGTAAGGTGCTGATACTCGACGAAGCGACTGCTAACGTTGACACTGAGTAAGTGCTTCACTTGTTTATAATAACTATGCTCGGACTTTTAATAAACTGCACTTAAATGACACTTCTTAACCCCTCAAGTGTCTGAGTTTGGCTTGGTTTGTTTGGGGGGTTTGGTTGGGGGTTAGTTGCGATCCCCATAGGTTCACAACTACTGATGATGATATGTTTTCCATCGGATGATGTTTTTTTACGTTTATATATATGTGATCTAAGCTTATATACCTATTATGTAAAGTTTTGTCCTTTTGCACACTGGGGGTGCATTTCACACGCGGGGGGAGGGGGGCTTAGCTACGAACTCCATAGGTTCACAACTAATGATGATGATTGGTTTTCCATCGGATGATGTTTTTTTACATTTATATATATGTGATATAAGCTTATATACCTAACAAAAAAAGGGTTTTCCTTATGCACACATGGGGTGCATTCGACACTTGAGGGGTTAACTGTGATTTCGTTAAAAAATGTTCCCATTTGATAGCGAAATGACAGTAAAAATTACATTACAATAAATACAATAAATTAGAAAAAAATCTAGTATCAGATATTAATAATATCAGGTAATATGTCCGTATGTGTTAGCCGCGGTAGGTGTGCGCTTTTGTCGCCTGGGTCGCGGGTTGTTGCCGCGGGGTCGCGGGTTGTTTGATTGAGATACCGGGGCCCTGGCACAGGCAACTGAAGGAACACGGGTGGGTTTTAGTCAGTAAAAGTCTGACACGCCCTTCCGCTCCACTCAGAGCGGGAGAAGTCATTTGATGATTTCCCATACACAAAAAAAAAAAAATCAAATTCTCTGGACCCCACACTAGGATTCCCTGTGTCGTGGGGTCCAGTCTCTTCCCAAGTATAACAAACATTTTTATTAATTAAATAAATTAAATTAAATTTTGACAAAATCAATGAATGGGGTGTGTGTGATGTGTGGGGTGTGTGTGGTGTGTATGTGGTGAAAATGGGTGGGTTGGTGCGTGTTTGTTGGTGAACTTAGAAGTGTGATTTTACTGCAGCTGATTAAAAGTCCGACCATAGTTAGTAGTTCTGCGAACAGCAGACCTCTCGAACTTTCTTGCAACACAGCGCCATCTAGCTGTGCACAGTAGCGCCATCTAGTGATCTTATTGTAAAACTAACATTAATATTGGTTTTAATGCCTCGTTTTTGGGAATTCTCTAGTTTTGTAAGGAGAACTTGATCCCAGGTGCTCCATCAATCCCTACCTAGTTAAAGGGCTGATTCCACTGGTAGAAATATAAAAGTGTGCAATTTACTGCATTTTGAGGAGCTATGCTGCTCATCACGACGAATTTCCTCATCAGATCTTCACCAATGTTTATATTATGAGACCAACTTAAAGTTATTACCTTTCAAATAAAAAAGGCTGCATGCAATTGCTTACATTGAATAACCCAAATTATGTTTGTCCGCAGCACCGACAAGCACATACAGCGGACTATCCGCACCAAGTTCGCGCACTCCACCGTGCTGACCATCGCACATCGCCTGAACACCGTGATGGACTATCACAGGGTCATCGTCATGGACAAGTTAGTATACGGCATCTAACCAGTGTCAAAAATACCCATAACATTAAACCTCTAGACGTTGCCATGATTACAGTGTGAAGTGTGGAAGTGAGACACATATATACCAAATTAATAGGAAAATTGAGACAAAGCATCGTATCGTTGTTATTAACACAAACGGGATATTTACCATGTTTACTGTTTTTGAGTTCCCGATATTTCGGCACTGTTGCAAGCACCATGATCACGGATAAACTGACCATGACAGTTTAAAAACTTATAAAGCATCGTATCTTCTGTCTCTTACGGCGTTCCGTATTTTTGCTTGGCGAACTTTTGAATGTTAGCCAAACAAAGTGCTTTCACTGTTACAAAATTTATCTTGCGTCAATTAATTTAACTTTTTTGGACATTTTTTGCATTGTGCGTATGTCATTGACATGGGTTTCAGTCCAAAATATGGAAGATTTCTTACGTTAAACTTCATTTCTCATACCACATAACCTAGAAAAAGTATGATATTGCTGTCTCGTGACCGGCCACGCGGTGGCTCCATCTAGATTTTATCTAAGCCCTTAACATAGCCGAGAGTCACTTGTTCTTCCCATTATTACTATACACCATTTACAATAACATTAGACATTTAAACAAATCTTTTTTACAGACCGTTCAACCGATTTTGACTTCTATTGCGTTAGTGGCATGACAAATGGCAGCTGCTGTAAACAGTTTGTATTGTAACCACTTTTTTGCCTTTAATGCCATCCTTAAGCCTACGGAATAGAAGTCAAAATCGGTTGAACGGACGGACTATAAGAAAGGTTTGTATAAATGGGTAATCTTAGAAGGAGACTTCACGTGCACAAACTTTTGTTGCATCAATCAATAAACCACTACAACTATTTAAAACTAGATATTTGCCATCTTTTTTTTCATCAGATTTTCATCAAATTTGTATAAGAGACCATCGGAGATAGTCTGCCTTTCAAATAAAAAAAGAAACGTAGTCCCTTTTTGCCCCTTTTTGAAATTTTTGTTCTAGGACATGCCGGTTTCCTCACGATGTTTTCCTTCACAGTTTTGAGAGCAGTGGTGATGAAATAATTTACAGAATGTAAAGCGCTTGTCTGGGTTCGACCCTACGACCTACAACCTCGTAAGTAGCGGCCGTTACCACTGGGTCACCACTGCTGCACTATGTGATGGGTCGTTTTACACCCTGTAACACAGATTAATACAGATGGGACACTCCGTAGTTTGTGTATGAAGCTACAAGTACGCGGCGGGCTCATCTCACTGGGCCAATTCAGTGTGGGCTGCCGCGCACCGGCCGGCTCGCACGTTAGTTCGATACTCACTCACGCGCCGTGTTGTAAAAGAACACAACCCTAAAGAGTCAGAAGGTATAAGAGTTACGTGATAGAAAGAGAGGCAACTTGTAGGTGAATATAACTGTAGGTAATAAGCGTTGTGCGAACTGAATTGCACTTTATTGTGTCGTAGCAAGAGTCGGTTTTTATTTAAATGATTTTGCGGAGTGTCCCATCTGTATTAATCTGTGCCTGCTGCCTGTACATCACATTCATCATTTGTTCTTCTAAAAGGAACTAACAAATTTATTATTGACATCTATGTGTCATCCGGCCAACATCCGTCTCGGTGATCATTATGAAAATTAACAAATCCCATATTCTCTCCACAGAGGTCGTGTCGTTGAATCCGGTCATCCATTTGAGCTGTTAACTCAAGGAACAGCTCAGAGGAAAGATGATGCCGTACCTAGGAACCGAGTTCTGACGAAAAGTCAGGTAAGAATATTGAGATATAAACCTATGGATATGGCATATTCTACTATAGGAATAATAGTTATACAAATATCTATCATATACATACACATGTCAAAAAGCGTTTTGTCTCTTTTTAACTAATCATGAGCTGCATATGAAAAGAGAGACATCTAAATGTCATAAAAATGATGATGATGATGTCTAATGACATCTGACTGCCTATCTGACCTCCACAACCCAGTGACTGGGTAATACCATACCACGCATATTTTCCCCAAACTTGTTTTACAAATTGTTATTTTATTTTGTTGTGTTTTGCGTCATGTTTACCGCAAATAAACGTATTTCTTTCTTTCTTTCTTTTTCTTTATACCCCTTGGTAAGACTGGTTGTCAGACTTTCGGGCTTCTGATGACCCGTAACGACTCAAAGATCCAGGAATGACAGCCGGGACTAACGGCTTAAGACGCGGACTGACTACGATTTTAAACGGCACTCAACCGCGTAATCTATTGTCACCATTAGCGGGCTTGAAATAAGGTGGAAAATTTAAAATAATATTTGTGTTGCCGACATATTGTGACCAAGCTGCGAATTTGCATTTATTTTCCGGGTTTTCTTTAGATTATTCAGAATATACACAATAAATTAAATAATTAATCGGTTAAAGTTTAAAAAAAATGCTAATTCTATTAAATTCTTAAAAAAAAAAAAAAAAGTCGTTATGCCTGAAAATACAGAGATGTTCAACGCCAAAGTTTATTTTTGTTTAGCAACTTCCAAAAATGTTATTAGAACTAAGAAACAATTTTTTTACTATTCTATTCGGTTAACATTTTTCTTTAAACCCTTCTGTGTCCACTGTATTTTTTGCGTCGGATAGTTTCATTGCGTTACGTCATACTCGACAATCCAAGAAACCAATTTTTGTGATTATTGAGCTAACACCGCGCCTTAACGTGATTTCCGAGGCATGGCGGGGTCTCGGTATGTAAAGATGGTCACCCATCCACGGACCAATCGCGGCATACGCAGCTTAACTTGATCGATCGACGGAGCGGACGTTATTACTTAGCCATGAGCCATATTACTATTATAAGTACATAATTAAACTTATTTTAATTTCAGGCGCCCCTAGCCATACCAGAGAACTTCACTTTTGAGCCAACCACCGCACAGAACGATCAGAATGAAACACTAGTACTATCTAAAGACAGAACAAGGAGCTATTCTGAAAGGTAAGACTATTCTTCTGACATCATCATCTGCCTAGCCTTTTTCCAATGTTGGGGTCAGCTTCTAGTCTAACCAGATGCAGCTGAATACCAGTACTTACTGTTAATGAAGCGACTGCCTATCTGACTTCCACAATCCCGCTACGGGTTAACACGTATCATCATCATTCAAAATCAAACTCAAAGCAATTATTTCAAATAAAACAATTACAGGCACTTTTGAATACCCATTTTTGAAAAGTGTCTCAATTAGATTCTATAGTGCTAATGACACTAAAAAAAACACAAAATTTTTATTCAATCGATAAGTGCCATAAAAATGCATTTAAATTTTACTTTTTCAAATTTCGCGCGAAAACGCTGGACCCAGTGGACGCCATATTGCTCTGTGGTCATGACGTCAGTTGGCTGAGTAGAAACACTTTAAATACGCTGATCAGTTGACAGTTGACACTGACACTTTTTAATTTACACAGCTGTATGACGTAATAACATGGCGGCTACTTTCATGGTGTTACAAAATAGATTAAAAAAACTGAAAACTTTGAATTGAATTTTAAAATTAATATTGTTATTTTACGAACTAAAACTAACATTTTCCGACTGCTTTTTGCCTAAGCTATCTAAATAATATATTTTTAGATTTTTTTCTCCTATAGAGTAAAATACCGTATTGTCAAGGGGTCGGTCAGTCAGAAAGATGAAGCTAGTTGCCCATTCCAAAGCGTAGTAGGTACCTATGGAGACGAACGGGCAAGAAACTCCATGACCACACTTTATAAAATCAAAATATGTTTGAACGCGCTAATCTCTGAAACTACTAGTCAGATTTCAAAAAATATTTTTGTATTTGATAGCTTAATTCTTGAGGAAGGCTATAGGCTATTTAACATCACGCTAGGACTCTTAGGAGTCGAGCAAAAAGAAAAAAGAGTCAGAAAGAACGCTAAGCAAAAACGAAGTAATAGCGCGGGCATGCGATGCGAGGGGGTGGGTCGGGGAAACAAGAAATTTCACGCGGAAGAAGTCGCGGGAAAAAGCTAGTAATAAATATAGTAGCCCACCGGTATCGGGAATCGGGGTCCAAGCTACCGGTGGTCAGGTCTCTTGAAAGAGGAACCTCCTAACGATACGCGCCGTGTTCAGAAGTACCGCTTTCTGGATCAAGCCCTTGATCCAGCGACAATGACGATAGCGTCTTCAGGCACAGAATAAATAATAGTACTAACGTACAGAAGTTGCACTCCTTTGATCTTGAAGAAAGCCGCTTTTATAATAGCCTACAAAATCATTTCCCACCCACTCGCAAGCTAAATTGCCCTTAATCGCCGCGCCTGAGAGTTGTTATTACTTTGTGTGCTTTCTCGACCGTAACATGCCTACGCCGCTTAACTGAGTACTAGGGCTGTCCGGAAAGAAAAATAAAATACGGTACATACATTTTTATACTTTTATTATTGTATATAAATATATATATGAGTTGTCTCAGATAGACTATCAGATAAGACATTACATCAAAGTGAAACAACTCTAGATAGACTGTATTTAGAGTTGTTTCACTTTGATGTAATGTCTTGTAAAATTTTTCCCTTCTCTGAAGATCCTAAGTATTATTAAATTTTAATGTAGCAAAAATCCTAAATCTAACAAATAATTTTAATAAATTAAACTTTGAGTTTTTCTGTTTACTAGAACATTCGTCCACACAACAACTGTTAGTATTACGTTTTAATTTTGATGTCATAACGAAGGGTGCACAAAAAACAAAAATAAAATAATAATAAATACGACGGGTTCGGTCAGAGCCTCAGAGGCGCGGCGCGGGCAGCGGTGCGTGGCGTGATTGTCGTCGTCGTACGTGACTCGCTGAGCGCGTATAGACCCCGACTGACTAGCAACCCTTAGTTGCCGCGCGCTGTAGGTACTTATCTCGAGCGGAATGTACCAGTGCAAGAGGCCTGCTTCAGGTGCGATCGAGGCTCTTGGCTATTATGCCATTAGCCGTCATGACTATCGGCACAATGACTGCTGTATCCACTCTCAGTGTATCCACACCCCACATGTCAACAACCTTGCGAGCCAGGTCAGGATACTTAAGACGAGGACTGACTACGATTTTAAACGGCACATAACCGCGTAAACTATTGTCACCATTACCTGGCTTGAAATAAGGTTGAAAATTGAAAATAATATTTGTGTTGCCGAGATGTGACTAAGCAGCGATTGTGCATTTATTTTCCGGGTTTTCTTTAGATTATTCAGAATATACACAATAAATTAAATAGTTATCCGGTTAAAGTTTTAAAAAAATGCTAAGTAATTCTATTAAATTCTTAAAAAGACAAATGTTTGTTTTTTTGTTCGACAACAAAGTTTATTTTTGTGGAGCAACTTCCAAATTTTTTATTGGGAATATCAAACTATTTTTTACTAACTATTCTATTCGGTTAAAATTTTTCTTTAAACCCTTCTGTGTCCACTGTATTTTTTGCGTCGGATAGTTTCATTGCGGTACGTCATACTCGACAATCCAAGAAACCATTTTTTGTGAATATGGAGTTAAAACCGTGCCTTAATATGCATATCTTATTATGTTTATAGATCTGAACCTTCAGAACCTGACAGCGGCGGGATCTTCAAGACTTTAGTGGAACAGACAGGGCCGGAGACAGCCAGGTTGCTGTACCAAATGGCTGAAGAGGTAATCAAATATATCTTCTTATCTTCTTCTTCTTCTTAACGTGTCGTTTTGCATCTTCGTCAAATTTCAGGGTGTGATACAGAACATCAAACCGAACAACTTTCTCCATGGGACCAACATCGTAATCGAGAAATACAATTTTTCAACTGTCCCTTATGAAATTTCAATATCTACTCGACGCAAAGGTATGGGACGGCTGATTATTTTCTCGCGATTAAGATGTTGGTTCCATGGAAAAAGTTGTTCGGTTTGATAGTCTATGGTCTAACCACACCCTTAAATTTGACGAGGATGCCAACCACACGTTGTATATACCGCTTTACTTTTTGTAAATAATTTCATAACCACTGCTCTCAAAACGGTGAAGGAAAACATCGTGAGGAAACCGGCATGTCCTAGAGCCAAAAAATTCGAAGGCATGTGACATCTCATCATCTGCGTTGTTGATTATAGCCCACTCCCTCTCGAAGACCTGGCCTGTGTCCCAAAAGTGGGAACATTATAGGCTGTTTATATGATATTTACTGATAGAGAACGCACAGTCAAACCACTCGGTCTAGAAGATTGAAATTTTGCACAAGGGTTATGTAAGGAACATAACGAAAGTTAGCACTAATAAAGGATTTTTTGAAAATTTATCCCTTCAGGGGGATGCGCTAAGGTAGCCCGCGAAATTCATTAATAAGTCTCTCAAAAAATTCATTATTATGTCTCTAAATCAAGGATCATTAATAAGTCTCTCTAGGGAAAACTTTTCAATAGTCGGATAACTTTTACCTGAAGAATAAATATGACAGTTTGACATATTTTCTATAAAAAAGCTGTCAAACCGCCATATTTATTCCATAAATAAAAGTTATCTGACGATTGCAAAATTAGCCCTAAATTTAAATTGACCTATTGAATTACTTTTTCATGAAATAATGACATATGATGAGACCAATTCTAACTTAAGAGAGATGTATTAATGATTATAATTATGTAAATACATATTTGTTATGATCGCGAATCATATTTTGATCAAGATACAACCTGACACTGACCTGAAAATTATAAAAAACGTAAGAAAATTTGAATTACGCGGGCGAAATCTGTGCATTTTAATATGTTTTTTTTAGGTAACTGATTTGATTATTATTAATCTGAGTAATCCATGAACTTATAAGAAAAAAATCAAGTTTGATTTAATTTGTGGCGCCATATACATCGCCACATACGAACTACGTATCAATGACAAGACGTCACGCAATCCTGCATCGCGCAATTAGAGTTTACCACGCGACTAGCATATATATAACGTCCCGACATCAACCGTCGGGCAGTAGCCCACCAGACACGACACCCGTCTGGTCGGAGGATCCTCCCTTTTCTATGGAGGATGAGTGAACTTTACACCCTGTTCCTCATGCCTCTAAAAATTCATGATTTTTATTTTTAAAAAAACACTTGATTTAAATTCTGTTGTAAAATATGTATGATTAAATATTATATGAACCTAATGATTTAAATTTTTTCTTTACAGAGCTACAACAATATGATGGAGGCGAAGAAGAACTCGTGAAATCGCACAAATAAGTGACTTACTACATTCCTTCCCAGTGCCTTTACACGATGGCCGACCAACGTAAGCCAATGTCCAGAAAAAACACACTTTAGGAATTTTATTATTACAGTGGTACCCAACTAATAAGGCGCGTCGTGAATCTTCGTTCGCACAGAAAAGAAAATATGGCTCCAAAAATTAACGAGAATTCTTAAAACTTACAATCAACCTTAGATCACTACTATAAGGTTAATACACTGCAGCTGTTAGTTCCGTCTCACTCGCAAGTATGGTGGCTGAGTAACGTCATGCCGGCAGCTGCCGACCAATAGCGGTACAGGAAAAAGAAGCACGGTGCGTGGAGCGTGCCGATCGGTCAATATAGCATTTCCCGCGCTTTGAAAATTCATCTTCTGCGCAGGTACCTCGGTAAGCCATATCAGTTGGGTACTACTTGTGCATGATATGGCTTACCGAGGTACCTGCGCAGAAGATGAATTTTCAAAGCGCGGGAAATGCTATTGACCAATCGGCACGCTCCACGATCCACCGCGCTTCTTTTTCCTGTACCGCTATTGGTCGGCAGCTACCGCCATGATGTTAGTCAGCCGCCATACTTGCGAGTGAGACGGAACTAACAGCTGCAGTGTATTATGAACCTTATAGTAGTGATCTAAGGTTGATTGTAAGTTTTAAGCATTCTCGTTAATCTTCGGGGCCAAACTTTCTTTTCTGTGGGAACGAAGATTCACGACGCGCCTTATTAGTTGGGTACCACTGTACCTACCAAGTCTGTGAAATTTACACAAAAAAAATCCTGTTTTTGTGTCATTTTTTTCTGGTTTATCTCATATTTAGATATCGATACGCATCTCGTGAACGCAGTTTCGCTAGCTGGTTTGACCTTGTAGACGTAAGCTTTCATTGGTCAGTCATAGAAAAGGTACAAAAAGCTGCCATTTACGGTAATCTTTATACCGCCAGTATTTAAACAAAATATTGTAATTATTATACAAATTAATTATTAAAAATGTAATTAGTGCTTATTAGCGTCAATTTAAAACGCCTTATTATGCCTTTGTATGAGTAGACTATAACGTTTTCATGAAAACTGCGAAAAATATCTACTATACCTACTAGAGAGGTTTAGGTAGGTAATTAAATAAAGGTAAACAAACTTGATGTCACTTTTTACACAAACACATACTAAACAAATAAACTACTGCTTAAACTAATGGTTCAATTGATTTAGTAATCATTATTGTTGTATTTACATTGGTTTTTAGTTGCATTTTATTTTTAAACTGAGGTTTTAAAATATAAAAGACACATCAAGATTGTTTACCTTTATTTAACTACCGAAACGTTTCTAGTATTGATGATTCTACAGGGTGTATCAGAAAAGTGTGGTCAAAAAGGATGTGATACAGACCATCAACTGAACAACTTTCTCCATGGGACCAACATCGTATTCGTAATCGAGAAAACATTATCAGCTGTCCCATACATTTGGATTTGGGTCGAGTAGGTATTGAAGCATTGTACGGGACAGCTGATATTTTTTCTCGATTACGATGTTGGTCCCATGGAGAAAGTTGTTCACCTTGATGGTCTGTACCACACCTTTCTGATACACCGTGAAATGTTTGTTATTTTTATCGAACTTCTGATAAATAAAGTCCCTGCATAACTATTCAAACTCAAACTCAAATTCAAAGCATTTATTTCTAATAAACCAATTACAGGCACTTTTGAATTGTCAAGGGTTCGGTCTTGGGTCGGTCAGTCAGAAAGATAAAGCTAGTAGTTATTCACAACCGATACGCCTCCGTGCCGAATTAAACATCAAACAGTCCTTTATAGGTGAATCTAAAACCCGAAAATTTTGTCACAGTGGTAGCCCGCGAAATTCAAATTTTCTTAGGTTTCTTGCAATTTGCAGGTCAGTGTCAGGTTGTATTTTGTTCAAAATATGATTCGCGGCCGTAACTAATACTGCCCCCCATGTCATAATTACAGTAAGTCAAAAAATGTAAATGGTGGGAAATCGCACTTTTGTTTCGAGATCTTTAAATTCAAAACTCATAACACCAGTAACACGACTTACTGTAATTATGACATCGGGGGCAGAATATGTATTTACATAATTATAACCATAAGAATCAGCAATATATCTCTCTAAGTTAGATTTGTTCCAAAAGGCCACTGATTACGAAGTAGCTTCAGTTTTATACGGGTTTCATAGTAAAATAGCGAGAAATCGGGGTTTTAACGCAAGTGGTCAAGTTAAGGCCGTCGGCAGACTTGCCAATTTTGACGTTTGACAGCTCATCAGTTGAAAGCAATGATATTAAACATCTGGACGTTGTCATGATTACAGTGTGAAGTGTGGAAGTGAGACACATATATACGAATATTAGTAGGAAAATTGAGACAAAGCATCCTATCTTCTGTATCTTACGGCGTGCCGTATTTTTGCTTGGCAAACTTTAGAATGTTAGCCAAACAAAGGGCTTTCACTGTTACAAAATTTATCTTGCGTCGATTTATTTAACTTTTTTTGGACAGTGTTTGCATTGTGCGAATGTATTGACATGGGTTTCAGTCCAAAATATGGAAGATTTCTTACGATAAACTTCATTTCTCATACCACATAACCTAGAAAAAGTACTATATTGCGGGCTCATGACCGGCCACGCGGTGGCTCCATCTAGATGTATATTATCTAAGGTTGAAAGGTTATGTCAATTTGGAAACGTGTATATTATGTATTAAATACTACTTAATAGAACTACCTACTACAGATTTGATTAATTTCTTTTCTCGATGTAATCACTACATAAAACAAAGTCGCTTCTCGCTGTCTGTGTGTTCCTATGTATGCTTAGATCTTTAAAACTACGCAACGGATTTTGATGCGGTTTTTTTAATAGATAAGTAGAGTGATTCAAGAGGAAGGTTTAAGTATATGTATAATAAATGCGGGCAAAGGCTAGTAACTAATAAACGCTTGTCAATTTAAATTTTATTGATTGGTCAATTTGTAACATGTAAATCAATGTGATAATGTAGAAGGATTTTGTCAATTCTTATAAATTCAGTATTTCATGCGATTGAATGAGAAAAATATCGATAAAACTCGCTCGACTCTAGGTAGGTACTTTATCGTAACTTATAGGTGGTTTTCGATAATCGAATCTGTAACCATTTTATTCTCTCTCGAATAATGGTGAATCAAAATAATACCAAATTAAAAATCCAGTACTTACCAGCATTTCAAATGGAGCGTCCACAACCCAGTTACTGGGTAATACGATACCCCTTGGTAAGACTGGTTCTCAGACTTACGAGGTCGATTATTCGTACTTAAAATTTATCCTTTCTTAAATTCTATACTATTAAATGAGCAATATTTGTTTAAACTTACTTATATATATTTGTAATCACGTTCTCGAAAACGGCTCTAACTATTTCGATGAAAGTTGCAATAAAGGGGTTTACGGGGGCGAAAATTCGATGTAGAGTCTCATTTCTGGGAAAATTTTCTCTATTTTCACACGAGCAGGGCTCGGTCGCCCAGGTACTGCAATTATTATGTTACCTACTAAAAAGAAACTATTTTTCGACGTTCTCACATAAATTATTATTTTTATTTAAAATATTTTATCTTTTTTTTTATAAAAAATAAGTGAATAATGTGATAAAACAAATGAATATTAACAGTATTTTTCCTTGCACTTAAAAAATTACTTAAATTATTTTACATTGAAACTTAATTTTTACTCGAATTTGTTTATTTTTGATTAATTTTAATAACTTAAATTCTAATTAATTATGTTCTAGATGTTAGAGTAAGATATTGTTGTTATATTAGAAAGAGAAAGAACATCACATTTGTCATAAGCTAAATAATTGAACAAACAAAATTACTCTTTTAATGTTGCAATGGAATTCGAACTTTGTCGTGTATGTCATTGAGTTTGTTGTTCCAAAACTTGATAACTATCTCAGATTCTTAATTCAAATCTGGCTTTGTGTGTCTTAAGCCGTGTCTCCTGCGCGTCTTTTTGCTAAACATTACACAAAAAACCTTACACATAAATATTTATTTTCATACACAAGCTGTCTCCTGCGTATTCAATTTGTGTAGATGTTGTTAATTCCGACGAGGAAGACGTGCTATCAGTTTGACAACAAATGACGTGCTCGGTGCGCGCGGCAGTTGAAAATGAAACAAACGCTTCCCCTCTTCCCCGCGTGGGAATGTTTTCCATGCAGCTCGGAAAACAAAAACATCGTATCTTGCTTCACAAATGTGTAGGGCCACGCCTCTTTGTTCCTATGTTTTCGTGTAATGTTTCGCAAAAAGACGCGCAGGAGACACGGCTTTAAGATACCAATGTTTCTTTGACTTGGCAGAATGTTGCCATATTATGCAATATATCAAAAACATTTTTATTAGCAGAAGATTATCATTGCCACTAATTTTAGGCACTTTTGTTTCCTGAAAACAAATATGTTTTTGCAATATTATTGCAAGCCTTTCTGTGGCCTATGTTTATAAGAGTATGTCGAAGACACTACTCTGTACCTACTTAGGACATTTTATTGTAATATTAAATATAATTAGCCAATTTCCTTGTAATTATTTGAATTATGTCAATTTTAATTAAACGATTATGTAGGTAATATGTAAAATATTATGTAGTATAGTAGTCTTATAATGTATGTCAATAAAAATAGATGGAATAGAATAACAATGTGGAGACAACATTACGACAATACATGATATCACTAGTAATACTAATGCAGAGGAGTATTTTGGTACTATAAAATAAATCCTACATCCTCAGATCAATAAAAAAAGGAAGACGGAGCGCCGGGCATATCAAAAGATACCTTTTTATTTAAGTGTGTTGCCATTTGTTCAATTGTTTCCCTATAATTTGGGGAATAATATTGTATGAGTAATGGTTGATCTGTTTGCAATAGGGCTAAAGGTTGGCCGCCGTTTTGGCGAACGTATCATTACATTTTGGCTGAACGTCAAGCAGCCGTAATAGAAAACAGCGCTTTTATGTATTACGGCGTATTATACAATTAAGCGGCGACAGATATTTTTGGTTGAATTTTGTAAGCAGACTGGGAACGTCATATTATACGCAGCCTCATTTAATGTCGTACTGTCGTCCCCACCTTCTATAAAATATTAGTTAAAATGCAGAAAAAGTGCATAAATATTAAAAATTTTCTCTTTCATACTAATTTTGTGATTTAACGAAATCTTTTACAAAAATTCCATTTATTTCAGTTGAATTCTGTTACTGGTCCTGTTAATGTACAAACGCGTACTTAATGTGATATAATGTGTTAAATAAATATATTTTTAACTATCTGCTGTTTTATTTGAGCATGTATTTAATCGAACCTCTAAAGCCGCTGATAGACTTGAGCATTCACATGTAATGAGCATTCTACCGAATGCTACAATGGAGCGTTTTAGCGAGCATTCTGTCGAAACGACAGTAAAGGACTATGGGGGATTTTGTATGGACCCCGTCCGCACCCTCCAACAGTCATAGGACACATGTCAATATGTTTATCAGAATTCAGAAAAAGACTGCTACTTACTGTCATTTTCAATTGCAAAATAGATAGGTTTTTTTTGTACTAAAAACATTCCGGTTAGGTTAGGCAACGTAACCTAACCTAACCAAACAGTGACAAAACCGATTATGGATTTTGAAGATCACATGGAACTCCTCAATGATGAACAGCATTTGCCTATTCTTTTGATAGGGTAATTGTACAAAATATTAAAAGAAATCAGCTAGTTAGGTTAGCTGACCTAACCAAACCTAACAGTGATCAACACTATCTTGGATTTTGATGGAAGGTCACATGGGACTCCTCAATAATGAATAACATTTGCGTATTCTTGTGATTGGATAATTGTACAAAATATTAAAAGAACTCAGTTAGGTTAGGTTCACCTAACCTAAGGCATTAGAGAAAAAAAAATGGTCCTTGGAAGAAAGGTTGTCTATCATAAACGAGAACAATAGTTATATTGCTATGTTCTACTACTCTTAAGCACTCTAAGAAAATATATGTACGTACATAAATACCTTCTGGCCTACAATGTTGAATTTGCAAAATGTTGAATTCACAAAATGTTGAATTCGCATAATGTTGAATCCCAAAATGTTGAATTTGCAATAAGTTGAATTTTCTGGACCCACAATGTTGAATTTGCAAAATGTTGAATCCCAAAATGTTGAGTCCTGTAGATGCGAGAGGCGCAGGACCAGTTGCGGTGGACATATTTCGGGGACGTCTTTTGGCAAATATTATATTGAGCACACTTCTACTTCACGGGAAAATATCATGCACTGCAGTGGTACCCACATAAACGGCCTTGGTACAGGTACAGGGTAAAGGAACCTACCACCTGGTAAAATGAGTATACAGACTTATATTTATTTACGTACCTACAGTATTGTGCAAATTAATGTGAACACCGGCGTATTTAGCTTAAACATTCTTTATTGAAAGAAAAAAAACCGGTCAAGAGCGAGTCGGACTCGCGCACCGAGGGTTCCGCTGAAAAAGTGTGCTATTTAGAGACATCGTTTTATTTTTCCTGTAATGTTTACATAAACTTCTATCACATAGAATAATTTCAGATTGCTGCAGATGTGCAATTAGCGCTCTTTCATATGATACCCCACATGCCCTAGTGCCCCACTTTGAATTTTTAAGACCCCCTGTCAGTACCTATTGCAAAAAAAAATATAAATATTTTTATCATCTAAAACTGTTCCAAATTTCAAGTTGATAGCATTAGTAGTTCTTGAGATATTCAGCTGTGGCAGACAGACAGACAGACAGACAGACTGAGTCACACCATAAGGGTTCCTTTTTTACCATTTTGGTACGGAACCCTAAAAATGAAAACAGGACTAGTTTAAAAATCATTTGGTATTATTTAATAAGGTATGTGTCCCCTTTGGCTTTTATTATAGCTTCAACTCGTTTTGGCATAGCCAATTTTGTTTTTGCAATTCCATTTGATTTTGTCAAACTGATTGTTGAAGATTGTTGCAAACTGCTTGAACTTTTTCCAGTTCTCTGGACAAACACGTGATTAACATGTCTTTATATTTTTCACTGTTCATCATTTCTTCGATGGGTATAAGTTTCCTTGTCCTCATGTATGGAAAACACCCCCAAAACATCTTTTTCATTGGATGTTTTACTGTCTGGACCAAGTGAGCTGCAGTTAACTTTTCGTCGTTACCTTTTCGCACGAATTTTGATCGGTACCCCTGCACCAAAAAGTGTGTCTCATCTGAGAACAAGACATTTCCCCAGTGTTCTTCTGTCCAATAAGCATATTGTTTTGCCCAAATCAGTCTTTTTTTCATCATAAGCTGTTTCTTTTGTGGTCTCACAGCTTTTATTCCTTTTCTCCCAAAAATACAAATAAAAAGACTTATTATTCGATAAACGACATTCGTTGTTATTGAAAAAAACTTGAAAAGAGACTTGAATTGCAAAGGCTGCAATTGCAGCCTTTGCAATTTTTGAGAAAAGTTATATTAAGACTTCGATTAGGATTTTAATGACATTTTAACGACTTTACATTTTCCTTTTTTTTTTAGTTAAGGGTTACAAGTAGGTAAAGAGTTTTTGTTTTTAATTTAGTACGTTGATAAATAATAATACACCTTCTGGACTACAATAAAATATTCTCGATAAAATAACTTTTTACAAATTCAACATATTTGAAAATATTTATTATTTTTTTGAAAATATATGTATAAGTTTCGAGGTTTATATTGTTATCTGTGTTTCTAGCTAGTTTTAAATACTCTAAATTGTAATCTGTGGAGAACGTAGTGGGTAGCATAATTGTTAAAATGTAATATTTAAGATTATTTGAATTATTTCCTATTGTGCTACTGTTTGTTTTTCCTTAAATAAATAAATAAATAAATAAATATTGGAATTCAACATTGTGGTCCGGATGGGAAATTCAACTTTTTGCAAATTCAACATTTTGGGGTTTCAACATTATGCGAATTCAACATTTTGCGAATTCAACATTTTGCAAATTCAACATTGTAGGCCAGAAGGCATAAATACACGCCTTCTTCGTCGGCTGGAACTACAGAACGCCACCTGCTACGATTCTTGCTTTGCTTCATTTACGTAAGAAAATGTTTAAGTAAAATAGTGCAAAAATTTAATAAATTAAATAATGTTCCAGGAATACCCCACATGTGGAGGAATGTCGTCATGGTAAAAAAAAAAAATAACCTACCAGACGTTTCCAATGACACCTGTTTCAAACTTGTTGGGGGGTGGGACGTTTCATCCCAATGTCCTTTTGTTTGGCTCACACAATTATGAGTTACGTGATTTGAGAAATTATTCCCAATTATCGGGTGTATGCAAGCAAAGCCGTGAGCAGTAGCTAACAATATAATTATATAGTTTTGAAATGTGCTAATTAAGCCCTTTCCTTTGATTGGGCATCATCAAATAAATGTCTGTCCTATAAAGGGCACCATATGCAATTTAATGTGACGTTTCATAGCTTATAACCAGCGGACAATCAAGACACTTCTAACGATACCTCATTTGTCAAATTATGATAAGTAGTTTAGACGTTATGAGGGAACAGATGAACATACATACCCGTCAAAATCATAACCCGTCAAAATCATAACCTCATTTTTACCCGACTACGGTGAAGCAAATATGCTTCACCGTAGTCGGGTAAAAATATTAACAAGCTTCTACATCATTCCGTTTTTTTAATTTTCTACGCTCGGAATTTGCCAGACAACTATGGAAATGGAATTGGGCTGGACACATCTGCCGCATGTCAGACGATCAATGGGCCAAAGTTACGACCCAGTGGGTCCGGCAAACGACATCGCGGCAGGCCCAGACGGAGATGGCGAGATGAGCTGGACTCCTTTAATAAGGATTACCTAGTCCTTGGCAGCTCAGAGAGCGGACAGAGAGTAAGGCCTTTGTCCAGTAGTGAGACACTTGTGGCTGCTAAAAAAAAAACTTTCAATGTGAGCCACGTACATTTCTGCCATCTCATGAGATTGGTCATTTATGCCTTTGGTAGCACTCTGGGGACCCTGTACTCGACAAACTGTGTGAAGGCATTGTGTATTGCTTCCTGGGAAGAAAAAATTTTACCATGTAAAAAATTGTATAAATCGCGGAGAAAATGATAGTCGGTTGGGGCCACTTGGCGGGAGTACGGAGGACGACGCATCGAGATCTTTCGTATTTTCGTGCGTATACGCACTGCTCAAGCCCAGTGTATCATTCGAATGTAAACTTTATTCGTATAAGTTTAATGTTGATATTCGTACAAAACACTTGTTCACATCCATACTAATATTATAAATTCGAAAGTAACTCTGTCTGTCTGTCTGTCTGTCTGTCTGTCTGTCTGTCTGTCTGTCTGTCTGTCTGTCTGTCTGTCTGTCTGTCTGTTACCTTTTCACGACTAAACCACTGAACGGATTTCGATAAAATTTGGCAAGGCTATAGATGGTATCCTGGGGACGGACATAGGCTACTTTTTTTTTTCAAAAATAATCTTACAGGGGGTGATATAGGGGATGAAAGTTTGTATGGGAAACTCAGTATTTCTTCAGTTAGGGATGTGAAAATTAAAATGTATGCTTTTGATAGGAAATTAAGAAATATGCGGTTCAGCGTTTTTGAAAAATCATCCCCTAAGGGGGTAAAATATAGTAAAATAGGGGTTGATTTTAAAATTTACAAAACTGCACGGATTTCGACAAAATTTGGCAAGGCTGTATATAGCATCCTGGGGAATGACATAGCATACTATTTTTTTTTCAAAAATAATACTACAGGGGGTGATATAGGGGATGAAAGTTTGTATGGGAAACTCAGTATTTCTTCAGTTAGGGATGTGAAAATTAAAATGTATGCTTTTGGTAGGAAATAAAGAAATATGCGGTTCAGCGTTTTTAAAAAATCATCCCCTATAGGGGTAAAATATAGTAAAATATGGGTTGATTTTAAAATTTACAAAACTGCACGGATTTCGACAAAATTTGGCAAGGCTGTATATAGCATCCTGGGGAATGACATAGCATACTATTTTTTTCAAAAATAATACTTAAGGGGGTGATATAGGGGATGAAAGTTTGTATGGGAAACTCAGTATTTCTTCAGTTAGGGATGTGAAAATTAAAATGTATGCTTTTGGTAGGAAATAAAAAAATATGCGGTTCAGCGTTTTTGAAAAATCATCCCCTAAGGGGTTGATTTTAAAATTTACAAAACTGCACGGACGATGATAAAATTTGGCAAGGCTTTATATAGCATCCTGGGGAAGGACATGAACTACTTTTTGTCTTAAAAATAATCCTACAGGGGGTGATATAGGGTATGAAAGTTTGTATGGAAACTCAGTATTTCTTAAGTTAGGGATGTGAAAATTAAAATGTATGCTTTTGATAGGAAACAAAGAAATATGCGGTTCAGCGTTTTTGAAAAATCATCCCCTAAGGGGGTAAAATAGGGGTTGATAAAATTTACAAAACTGCACGGATTTCGAGTAAATTTGGCAAGGCTTTATATAGCATCTTGGGAAAGGACACAGGAAACTTTCAAAAACAATACTACAAGGGGTGATATAAGGGATGAAAGATGGGAAACCCAGCATTTCTTAAGGTAGGGATATGAAAATTCAAATTTATGCTTTTGGTAGGAAATAAAGAAATATGTGGTACAGCGTTTTTGAGGGAGTACAATAGGGGTTGACAAATGTTTGTGTAACTACCTCTTTTTAAGAGATTTAAGGGATTGGAAATGTAGTCATAGTTCGAATCTTGAGGTAACATTTAGTCTTTATTTCATTCGAAGTTTTTACGAGGAAATTATTTGAACGAGTGGACACTCGGACAAAAGTTATTTGTTATTAGAGCGTGACTGGCATAATAAATTTTAAGTAATTAACAAAGTCCCCCCGCCACGTAAGTGTGTCTGTTTGAATGCGATAATGTCAAAAAGTACCGAACGGATTTTCATACGGTTTTCTCCAATGAACGGAGTGATTCAGTGTAATTCATTATGGTTTTGTGTAAATTGGCTGAAATATGACGACGACTGTTGAAGATGTCGGAAATAATCATGCCGACTGGTAGCTTTATGCCTACTATACACGGTAACGATATATCGTAGCGATTTGAGTTTGTACAGTTATATCGGACGGCCCTATGTTTTCCACATGTACATTCCCATGGGATATTTTCCGACATCCACGCGGGCGAAGCCGCGGGCAAAAGCTAGTTTGCTTATATATTTAAGAATATTACATGAATAATAATTAAGTCCATAATTCATAATCGAGATTGCAGAGAGGATAGTAAAAAGAAAAAAAAAAGGAAATCATAATATACACCATTTATTTATTTGGTCCCATTTTAAACATAAATAACATTAAATAATAAATAACGTGTTTTATGGACGCGCAGATAATAATAATATCACTACATTTTCAATTAGCGGCTTTTAGCGTTTCAATGTTGCTAAACTTAAAAAAACTTATTGTATTTTTGAAACTCCATTTAGCTAAGTTTTTACTTATGGCAATATTACATGGTTCGATTAAATTGATTCATTCAATGAAAGACCATTCTCCTGCCCAATTTATTTGGCGAAACATTTATTTTTCATCCTTACTCCTCATTCATAGCCATGTATTCAATTTTAAAATTATACGATTGAACGGGTCGCTCGATCAGGTTAAGCTACGCTTGCCGCGGTTGGTCCGTGGATGGGTGACCATCTTTACATACCAAGACCCTCCGTGCCTCGGAAAGCACGTTAAGCCGTTGTTCCCGGCTGTCATTCGTGGATCTTTGACAGTCGTTACGGGTCGTCAGAAGGCCGAAAGTCTGACAACCAGTCTTTCCAAGGGGTATCGTATTACCCAGTAACTGGGTTGTGGAGGTCAGATAGGCAGTCGCTTCATGTAAAGTACTAAAATTCACTGAAAATCGTTTATAATAAAATTTTATTAGCGAATGGAGTTTCAACTAATTAAGCTTTTCAACAACATAAAATTATTTAACAAAATTAAACACGGGAATGTATGTATTTGTAGTACATTTTGTACAAATTGCAGGTTTCACACATTTTTTTTTAATGATAAATGAACACAATGATTATATTATTGCTATTATTATTATATGGTTTTATGCGGCGTGGAAAATGTCTAAATAGTTTTTAAATGCGAAACGTTTGGAGTAATTAGAATTACCCTTTTTCCTGAACTTAGTGACGTTTACCCTAGACTCTTGCCAGAGAAATTCAAAGGCAATTATTTTTTTAAGTATCAATGTAATTGTGAGACATTCTAAGATAGATTACCCATCACGGGGTCTGTGAAGCTACGCTAGTTCATTTAACTTTACCTTGTTGTTTTAAGGGTGCTGAAATAGCAAAAAAAATATCTACCATTTATGATTGGGTAATTATATTGCATTGTTGTCTAAAATAGCAGATATTTTTTTCCGCATTTCAGACTTAGTCTGAATTTTACCAAAAAAAAAACATATTTTCCAAGCCACATACATACAATAAAAAAATTGAAATTAATTATTTTAAAACAATTGCCTCAAATTAGCTGTTATAATGTATTTTACACATTTTTTTTTAACATTCGCAACAAGTATTTATGACACTATGTATACAATTTTACTATATTTTTTCTTTATTTATAATTTATACATTTTTGAGAATTCAAACAGATTACTCTATTTTTGACCGTTAGAGGTAGAAATGACAATACACGGTACATTTATAGAACCTCTATGGAAGGCGATACTCTAGTATGTCTGACATACCATGGAAAGTCATTCTCTCTTTTTAAGCAACGGGCTATTTCCACCACAGCATGAGCTATTCTCGTGGATATCGTGCTGACACGAGATAGATATACAGGGCGGCGGGGACATGACCCTGAATAAAAATGCGTTTAAAAATTAATTCTTCCATGCCTCGTAGGTATTGTGCACTTTTGTAGGAATAACCGACAAAAAATTTCAACGCAGTCCAGAATCATGTATACAAATATGTCCCTATATATCATATGTCCCTGCCACTCTGTATAATGTTGTTTAGTAGGATATCACAGAACACAGAATAGCACAGAATTGCCGCGAATAGTAGAGGCGGCAATATTATAGTTTGTATGTTAAAAGGGGGCGTCATTAACAAGACGCATATGCTGGACATTAGCTTGACGTTTGTCCACCTCTCCCGTCTCACCACTCACATCCCAGTGACTAGCACTTGCGCGTTATAGTGTGCGCACAAAATTCGTGGCTAAAGTGCGTTGAGCGCATTGTTTTCTTTCTATATTCATAGTTTTAAGGTCTTTTTTGTTCTAATGTCAATAAACGCATTCTTTTTGAGCGAGTAAATGGTGACACGGTTGATGTATGAATAGCAAGTGTTAGTAAAGCCGCCTCTAACAGCGGCAGGCGAAGAACTATGGAGTATGTCAATTCTAAAGTGTCACCGAAACGATCAAATGCAATTATCAATTTTTACGTGATTGATACACATTGATGCTCAAATTGGTCGTCTACCAAATTAAATTGAAGCGATGGACAATATTACTAAAATGGGGAGGGACGGGCAAAGCTAATTACAGATGGCGCCACCCTCGCTGGTAACTGTCAGCTGCTGTCGGTCTGTTTAATGTTTTCAAAGATACACGCACACTACATAACCTTGCCGCTCAACTTGGTTTCCAATTTTTAGGAATAGACCCAGTTTTCTTCTTTCCTTATCTGCAGGAAAACGGTGTACGTCTTTTTATTACAATTCTATAATTATAAAAAAAACTGCGTTATTTGGCATAAATACAAATAAAACAGTTTAAAAATAATAATAATGAATAAACTTATTCAATGTACATTAATAATTAAATGATTATTTAAATAATACGTATAATGCACGGTGTTTGACAGGTAAACAATACCAGCGATGATGCGACACCTAGCGGGATAAAATGGTAGTGTCTCTCCACATTGCAATTTGATCGTTTTAGGGACTTTTTTTTTTTGACTATTTGCTAAAATATTATAGTACCTATATTCACAGTTTTGCGCTTTGAGCATTCTAAGAACAAAGCGAAAATATTTAAAATTAAATTACTTTAAGAATTGACATAACTCCTACAAAACCATTGCACTATATGAATTTAGCCAGTTTATTCTAGTCTAACGGTCAAAAGGCTAACAAAGAAGGACCAACGTCCATTGTTTACGTACCAAGAGGTAACTAGGTGTATCTAAATAAATAAAAAAAGAGAATCTATACAAAAATTGTCATGTTCTTGAGTTTCACAGCGGAACAAAAGAATATTTTTACTACTTTTAGCCCGAGATTTTACTCGCATCCTAAGTGAACTATAGTCTGACCGATACCGCTGTACCGCGGGGGCGGGACGCCGTGAGCGTTGATCAAAAATATTAAAGCTACTATAGAGAGGCTGTCAAAAGAAATGTCATACATAAACTGTTACTCCATGTCTCAGTGACGCCATCTAGCATAATATAGCAAAATTACATAATAGCCAAGTTTGACCCGATACACTTTCACCGACACCAACCTTTGATTTCTCAACGTCAGATAGTTTGGCATATCTAAGGAAATTATTTAATTTATCTTAATACTCGGTAAATTATAAAATAGTAACGAAAATAAACCGTAGTCATTTTATCAATACGAGGTTTGCAATACCACAATGTACAATTCTCAATATTCAATATGTTCTTCGAAAATAATTTTCTTTTGGTGGACACGAATGTGACTTGTAATACAGGCGTACCACACAAGACTGAGCGACTTTTGACCACTAGGACAAATGTATTGGATTACGATTTTGTTCGCTATGTCCCGTCTATTGTTAAGTAATATTTAATGTCTTTGGCGTTGACGAATGAGCAGCCTGCACTGCCCCCCGAGAGCCGCGCACATACCTAAAGCGCGGTACAGCGGTAACGGTCAAAAACTATTTTTTTTTTAAATTAATATTTCTTCATACGGCTATGAAACTTAACTTTAGTAAATTCTGAACTTAAAACACACAAATCTGATATATTATAACTGCAAAATTAGAACTAACCTTACATTAGGCTGGATTTTATCACAATTTTGCAGCAGAGTGATTCTTCGGAAAATCCATACTTTAACATTTTGATTTCTATTAAGTTGTAGCAACTTTTAATTTATTTTATTTCATAAGGGAAAACTAACAATAGTTTAATAAAAATAAACAGAAATAACTTTAACAAATATACTTCAATTCACCACTTACGTTAAGTTAATGTCCATGTAATATGGGGCGAGTTTACTATTTACTCAAAAGACCATTTCAGACACCAATCTACATGGTAATCACATGATCTGACCAAGATTATGACGTCTGGACTTTAAAAAAGGACCCCTGAGTTTCTTTTCCATTTCTTCTGAATGGTAGTCAGATAGAAATGTCAACTCCATCTAGCTTATTCTTTTTATATGTAACTTTCCTCTGTGGGAGTGAAAATATTTTTCTAAAAGTTTTGAGTGACGGATTTAAAAAACGCTCGTTTTTTTTAATATGTTGATATCCTAATTATAGGATAAAATATTGCTACAGAGAAATTCCATACTGCAAAGATTTTCCGAAGCACCATTTAACAGACCATAAAACAGACTCGCTCGCATCTAAAAAGCCCCAACAATAAATATGTACCCTACATAATTTGTTCATCCTAGTTCATTAAAACTAACTATAATATTAGTGTTCCATATCTAACGCAGACAGTTTTCTAACAAACTCCGCTCGTTGTGACGGTGTGAGTTCCTGGAAAGGAGATATTTTACAATTAGTATTACGCTTGTAATACCCGAGAGTTAAGCAGAAGGGTAGCTATGTACACCCACATTTCGCCAATCATGTCTAAGCCCCATGCAGTAGGGGCGAGCCTATTGCCATCAGCCGGGCACTAATCCAGACTCCGGCCATGGTATATGGTGGCTCTTCCGGTGACAGCTGGGTCACGTGATTGGCCTAAGAATACGTCATCAGTTGCGTCACTTGTCAATTCGATGTGTGGCCACTGTGTGTGATTGAATTACCCGAGCAAAATGCATTTTTTAACTTAACAAATCAATTATGAACTAATAATTTGAATATGTTAATTAATTTAGCAAGTTAGTAATTTATTTTATTTTTATTAACTAAATGAGAAAGTCCCTAAAACTGAAACGGACAATCAATGGCAACACTTGTCGTGACGTAGTCTTAGGCCATCGTGGAAGAGAATACCAGGCGAAGTATATTATTATACCATGACTCCAGCCTGCTACTGAGAAATTCCAGATGGAAAAAACCATACCTTTGTGCGCTTCTATCGTTATGTATTACTCATTAATAAGGGAGATGCGCTGTGGTAGCCCGCGAAATTCAATTTTTTTTTTTTGGGTTTTTTGCAATTTGCAGGTCCGTGTCAGGTTGTATCCTGATCAATGTATGATACGCGGAAAATATGTATTTACATAATTTTAACCATAAAAATCATCAATACATCTCTCCGAGTTAGATTTAGTGCAAATTCAGCAAGGAAATTGCAGAGTTATTTTCTCAACAAATAGTGTAGAGTTATTTCATCATATCTCTCTCTTGTATTTGTATATAATATGTATGGTATGTATATATATATATATATATATATGGTATACGTATATTTTATAGCAAGTAGGTATGTATGTGTATTATTAGTTTATTACCTATTTATGTACTTGTGTACGTAGTCTATTTATAATTAATTGAGATATAGTTTTATTCCTCTCTTACTGAGCACCTGCCATCAATCTCTTCACCACCCTTGGCTGACTGGTAGAGAATGCCTAAGGCATTATGTCCGCCTTTGTACTGTTTTTTGTGCGAAAAGATTAAATAAATAAATAAATTCGTTAGATTTCGTTCGTTCGAAGAATCTGCACGAAATTTAATGTTTCGTGCAGATTCTTCGAACTTCGCGTATCGTATTTTGATCAAGATACATCCTGACATGGACCTGCAAATTGCATAAAACGCAAGAAAATTTGAATTTCGCGGACTACCACAGCGGATCCTCCTTGTGTGTACCTACATAAATAAAATTAAATACCACACTTATTCCGTCCTGGGAATCGAAAGTCCCGACTTTCGTTTATTAGAACAACATAGATTTTATATAGACAATAGGTATGATGAATTGATGAGTCAATTTTTTTTATGTCCATCATGTTTTTCTAAAAAAAAAATTGGACTCGTATTTTTTCTTTTTTACGACACTAAACTTATTTTGTGCGCTACGAAACTTTTAAACAATTTATTTTAAATTATTCTCGTTTCTATCAAATCCATAATATGATACTCACCACTACAAGATTATTAACAGCCTGCAGCAGCGCGTCCTGGTGTATGGAGCGCAGGTTCCTCTCCAGCACGGAGTTGTCGTCGCCGGCCTGAGCCTCCAGCCACTTGCACACTGCCTCGTTGTCGTGCTCCCATTGGTGGGACTAGGGAAAGAGATAGCATGATTAGTATGGAAAAATACTTTGTGGCCGTTGTGTGAAGAGACCATGGGCCAACATGGACCATTATGGGCCATTACAGACCACTATGAGATATGATGGACCACGATGGGTCATCATGGACAAAATGTTTGACGTGAAAATTTCTTTTAGCTCGGTGTACGTCAAAAACATGTACAGTCCGCGAGGTTTAAGCTGAGCTTAGCATTTGTGTGAGTGCACATAGATAGTGTAGGTGTGACGTACGGCATAGAGCGCGATTCGTCCTTTGCTTGGTTTAAAACCGGTTTATACTGCTTTTTGGCAATCGGCTTTTGTTCTTTTAGTACGAGAGGCCATGCCAAAACCATGTCGCATCGTTGTAAAACGTAAAACGATAGAAGATTTTGTCTTACGTAAAACGATAAGACAAAAATTTTGTTCATGAGCTCTCGTACCATTTTGGTGATCACTCACACAATTGCAAAGCTCAGTTTGGGCCTCGCGGACTGTAAGATATCAACCGCTAATAACTACGAGACTTTTAATGCTAGAGCAATGATTGAGCATTCAAAAGATAGGTCATATTTATAACAATTTTTTAGCACGATTTCATTTGCCTACGACGTCCTAACGAAATAACAGAGGACCTAAAGAGAAACAACAGAATTGCCCAAAATACGGTCAAAAACGAACATGAAGTTGAAAATACCAAAATAATATCAGATATCGTCTCATATCTACCATAATCAGTGTTTGTTCCAGTGTCATACCAAATATTTTTTGTAACATGTGTATGAATCAACAAACTTTTTTACTTTTTCTTTCTTGGGATAAATTTATTCCTTCATTGTGCGTGATCCGACTCGTACTTGGCCGGTATTTTTTTTAATATTCTCTACATATTATTATTTACCTGCGTCTCCCCCCTGTCCTCGGTGAACCACCTCCGCAGCGTGGCCGCGGCGGGCCCCTGCTCCATCTTGTCTGCCGGCTTCACCGCCTCCTGCACTCTTCGCTCCTGTTCGTTCTGACGCAGGAGCCGTTTGAGACGCCAGTAGAACTGGCGGCGGGCATCGCGCCAGGGGATTATGTCCTGGGGAGCAAAATATGGGGTTATTTTTTAATCTTAGGGGTGTTTACCAATGATATTATATAATAAAGAGGTAGATATGGCACTAGCGCGCGCAAATTGTTGCATCCAAATGTAGACAATTGTAGTAGTAGATGTTCTTTCTCCAGGATCAGCTCACATAATGACAGGTTACATGAGTTAAGTACTAAAATTGTTTATTTTATTTGACAAAAATATAATTTAATGTATTGTGCTGGGTAAATTATTTTGCATAGGTACT
The DNA here is from genome assembly GCA_905163495.3 of Cosmia trapezina. Taxonomy (NCBI): domain Eukaryota; kingdom Metazoa; phylum Arthropoda; class Insecta; order Lepidoptera; family Noctuidae; genus Cosmia; species Cosmia trapezina. The sequence goes on from LR991049.1 coordinate 10,307,879, forward strand.
ATTGTATAGAATCTAGTTCTTCTAACTGAACAGACAGCTGTGCTGCTGGGGAGTTTGTTCCGCTACTTCTTCTTCCCTGCTAAAGCACTAGGAAGTGGTGAAGGGCGGGCGTTTTGTGGGGACTGTCTTACTGTAATTTCGACGTTCAAAAAGTGCTGATTCTCAGCCTAATTTGAATAAAGGACTTTTGATTTTGATTTTGAGTCATTTCATTCCGTCGGCTAATAGCAGCGAGCGAAACAAAACGTGTCCGTGGCGTGACAGTATATCTAAAATGCCAAGCTATATCTTTCTGTATCATTCGTTCCGTATTATCTATGGCAGTCGTAGTTGAAAACTACTATACACTTATAATATGTAAGTACATTTGTAATAACAACGCAACAATATCCGAATGCCGCTCAGTATGAACGTAGCATATCTTTCCTTTATAATATCATTGGGTGTTTACTATATTTTCGGTACGTTTAAGAGTGCTGTCGCATTTTGTCACCTCTCTCGCTCACACGGGATCAAATTTTTAAGAATGTTAAATGAAAAGATGGTTTTTTGAAAAATGTAATCAATTAAAGGACTAATAAATAATGTTAACTTAATAGGTAACTATTGAAAACATATTTTTATTGTGGCATTTATTTAACTCATCTCAAAATCAGATAATACTTTATGAACTGAGTTTATTAGATAAATTAATAGGAATGTGTTTTAATAGTTATACTAGAAACGTTTAGGTAGTTAAATAAAGGTATCTTTTTTATTTTAAAACCTCAGTTTAAAAATAAAATGCAACTAAAAGCCAATGTAAATACAACAATAATGATTACTAAATCAATTGAACCATTAGTTTAAGCAGTAGTTTATTTGTTTAATACGTATTTGTGTAAAAAGTCACATCAAGATTGTTTACCTTTATACCTATTAAATTAACATTATTACTAGTCCTTTAATTGATAACATTTTTCAAAAAAGCATCTTTTCATTTAACATTCTTAAAAATTTGGTCACGTGTGAGCGAGAGAGGTGACAAAATGCAACAGCCCTCTTAAAAGCAATTAATTAATCTATGACATAAAAATCTGCGAAGGTTTGCGCGCCGTATAAGACATACGACGGGCAATTCGTGTGAAGAACTTTTTTAAAGTGACCAAAAATGAACAAAAAAACAATATCTAAAAGAAAACACAAATTGAACACATTTCGTGCACCGTAGACTTTGGACGCACAAATAAATAAATAAATATCCTTGGACATTTCACACAACGCCATCTAGTCCCAAGCTAAGCAACCTAATGCTTGTGTTATGGTAACGAGATGGCTGATAAACTACTTTTTTTTTGTAAATACATACATATTATAGATAGAAAAACACCCAAATATATACTAGGTGAGTCCATAATATAACCCTAACTAATATTATAAGTACGAAAGTGAGCTTGTTTGTTACGCTCTCACGCTAAAACGGCTGAACAGATTTGTATGAAATTTGGCACACATGTAGACCTGGAGAAGGAGATAAGCTACTTTTCATCCTGAACCGCAAACGAAGTCACAGGCAACAGCTAGTAATAAAATACAATAGTAATAAACAAACAGTTGTGGATAGCACAATTGGAGTAATCAATCAAACAATGAAATAATCGAACGTAAAATAATAAAATACAAAAACTTACAAATATGCATCCTTTTTCTAGCATCCGTTCGGCTGTGTCGTGTAGTTCTGCAAATTGTACTGCGATCTAAAACAAACCAAAATGTATCAGTGTTAAAAGATTGTAACCAATACAATAGTCGATGACTACAGGGGGCTCTTCTATGGAGCATTATAAAACTTGCGTTTAGATCCTGTAGTTCCCTTTTTATTTTATTTTTTTGTGGATGGGAAATCATCAAATAACTTCTCCCGCTCTGGGTGGAGCGGAAGGGCGTGTCAGACTTTTACTGACTAAAACCCACCCGTGTTCCTTCAGTTGCCTATGCCAGGGCCACAGTATCTCTTTCGAAAAACCCGCGACCACGGCGGCCTGTAGTTCCAGCGGGCGGCCAGACTTTTGAAAATTAGGTATTTGAAGAAACTATTGCTGTCGCTCGCAAGCGCTCCGCCCTCAAATTCATGCGATAAGAACAACTGCAGATCTGATTAAATAGCCTATGTAAAAAGTCATATTGCGAGGTTTGGCTTTCGCCTATTTCCTCCTCCAATATTGGACCAATTTAAAAGATATTTTATAAAATGAATAAGAAGGATATATACTATGCCCTGTTTTTATTTTTTCGTTAATAGTTGTCAAATTTGTACACTAGGCCTATGTTGACAGCGATCTGAATAGGCAATTTTTTGAAGCAGTAATGCTCGCGAAGGAGGAGGCGGAACGCGTGAGGGCGGAGCGCTTGCGAGAGAGGCAGCCTCACGCCCTCAGTCGCCGCAGGAGACGCCCTGGGCGACGGGAGTCAAGAGGCGATTTCCGGCCACCGTAGGCGCGGGCTTGCGGACGGTGAGTAGTGGGTATCTCGCCGTCCGGTAAGGACCAGGCCCGGGTCGACGGCGCGTTGTGTTCCACGCGCGCCTCAAAGAGATGTCAGCAAAAGATGGGGTCCAATAGGGCCGATGCCGCTGGGGTCGCGGGTTTTTAAAAAAAGATACCGTGGCCCTGGCATAGGCAACTGAAGGAACACGGGTGGGTTTTAGTCAGTAAAAGTCTGACACGCCCTTCCGCTCCGCCCAGAGCGGGAGAAGTTATTTGATGATTTCCCATCCACAAAAAAAAAAGAAAAAAAAAGGCCTACGTTGACAGCGGTCTGAATAGGCCATTTTGACCATTTTTTGAGGGTTCTAGTTCTTGCTTTATGCTTTATGGTCATTAACCAGAAAGAAAACAGGCGCGAGCGTTTCTATGGAGAAAAGAGCACCCACATTTCCTCTTAAAGTAAAATAATAAATACCTGGTGGTAAATAGGACTCAGTTCCTTTTCACGAGCCTTGGCCGTCTTCTCGGCGGCTAATAGTTCTGTTTCTAGTTCCCGTACTCGGTTTTCAGCTGAAACAAAATAACAACGATATTTATATAGAAGAGTTCCCAATGAAAAAGAGGTTCCGGGAAATCTCTGAAGGCTGCAGTGAGGTTAACCACAGATTAGTACAGATGGGACACTCCGCAAAATCATTTAAATAAAAAGCGACTCTTGCTACGACACAATAAAGTGCAATTCAGGTCGCACAACGCTTATTACCTACAGTTATATTCAACTACAAGTTGCCTCTCTTTCTATCGCGTAACTCTTATACCTTCTGACCTACCGAATTCGCCCCGCGGACGGGGCCCGCCGCCTACTTGTAGCTTCATACCTAAACTGCGGAGTGTCCCATCTGTATTCATCTGTGCTTAAACCTCACGGACTGTACTGAGTGTACTGGACCGACAAATCTGCGGCAGAGACCGGTATTTCTGCTGATGACGTCATCCGCAGTAAACGCGCCCAGTGTTACCAGGTACACGATTTAAGGAAACGAAACATTGCAACTGTCAATTTTTACGTGATTGATGCACGTTGATGCTCAAATGGAATTGAATAATAAACAAAAACATTCACAATTAAAATTTCTTTCAAAGGAATAACTAAAGACCGGTTTTTTGATCCGTATAGTTAGTAAAATCCACGAAGACGCGCCCCACTCTTCTTCCTGACCGCTTACAGTGCAAGTGTGCACCATTCCGCTAGTATTTTAGTTTTGTCGATACACACTATTTATTTTTTATTTTCAAATATCTTTAATTAATCAAAATAACACAATACAAAATGCACTTAACCTAAGCTACATTAACATATAAATTTAACACTTTATTAGGCAACGATTCGTCTTTCAAAGTTTTACAAGACTTGATCCTAAAAAACTGTTTACAACATAAACTCGACACACAATCATTACAACGGGAACATAATTTCAACAATGCAAATTATTTAGTAAATTATAATTTTGCTAACTGCATGTAGGTACATCAACAAACTATTTAAGTAATTTGCTGATCACGCGATGTATTGCATTTACAAGTAAATACAAGCAACCGCGCGACCAGTCAATGATCAGCGGATGAGTCGATACACACTAATTGCAGGTAATTAACTATAGGTACAGGTAATTATAGTATAGTTAAAATCTCGCTGCAGACTTGGTCATAAATCATAATCGGAGTAGGGATGTGCACTAGTTGCGCGCGCTCAAGGCCATTATCGATAACAGATGATGACGATGACTCAGACGAAGAATTTTAATTTTCTATTTTTAGTTTTATATATACGTTCTTTTGTTTATATATTTAATATGCTTTGTAGTAAATTTGGTAATAAAATAAAAAAAAAATGTGTATTTATTTCTATCACCCATTTATAAATATATAAAACTATCGATATCACTCATCGACTGCAGAAATGCACAGGACTACGTGTGGGCGTGGCCTGCCCATAAGGCCCGTGAGTGGGAAAGAGAGCGAAACACTCGAATGATTTATGACCGAGTCTGCAGCGAGATTTTAACTATACTAGAGGAAGAAGAGTGGGCGCGTCTTCGTGGATTGCATTATCTATAACGACACCTCCCGACTTTATTTTATACATTTGGGGTGTATTTTGTTGTATGGTTGTACTCCTTTAAAAGCTAACATTTTTTTTGACAAACTTAGCTCTCGTCTTTAGCCCACAACCATTCTACAATAAAAAATTCATAAGGTACTTTTCTTAATGTGAAATACCCTATAGTATTTTATTTCGGATATAAATGAAGCCATTTGATATAATTTTAATTAGACCTGGTTGAGGCCGGCACAGCAGCGTGGGGATGGACACAAGCACAGAGAGGCCTATGTTCAGCAGTGGGCGAAGTCGGGCTGTGGATGATCATGATGAGATGAAATTTTATTATAGTGAGCGCGCAAGTGCTAGTCTCCGTCTGAGGTATGTGAGCGGTGAGACGGGGGAGGTAGACAAACGTCAAGCTAACCAGTCTGTCAGTCGTTTCAATGGCGCCGGTGCCCCGACTGTGACTAGCACTTGCGCGCTCATTGTAGTTTGTTGCTTTTCCGCAGAATTGACATGATACTCTGGTTAATTATTTTAAAGAGGTAAGTATGAGGACGTGGGTGCAAAGTTCTACATCCTCCTCCATCCATCCTTAATCAACAACAAGACAACAACCACAACAACAACAACAACAAGAGAGGATCCTCCGACCAGACGGGTGTTGATCTGGTGGGCTACTGCCCAACGGTTGCTTTTTTTATATATGGCGTCTTGTAGGTCAACCGAGTAGGTTGTCGGATGCTTAACCGGGCTTGCCTGTGGGGCCTCAATAAATTAAAGCCTCAGCCAGGGCATAAAACTTAAAAACTAAGCGAATATACGCTAAGGGCACCGCGTCGGGTACGGACCTCGGCTTAAGGCGTCGCTGGGAGAGGACAGCATGGGAAAAGCTGGATCGGATTAATGCCCGACGGTTGATGTCCGGACGTTGTATATAGGGTGACTGGTAATTAGTGACCGATACCTAAACACGTGATTGTGCTCATGATAACAAACAACTTTTACTATGGGACCAAACCTGACATCGCGAAAAAAAAATCATTTGCCCCATACATTCATGTTCACATACTCGTCAAAATGTAGGGAGCAGCAGATTTTTTTTTCGCGATTTCAGATTTGGTCCCATAGTAAAAGTTGTTTGTTATCATGAGCACAATCACGTGTTTAGGTATCGGTCACTAATTACCAGTCACCCTATATAAGTTCCCATTAAAATAGATGGACAAATTTTAACAAAGCGTTCAGGTACGTCTATCCAAAGATATCTAAGCAAAACGGAAACTGATTAAAGTGAAAATTTTATATGGGTGCTAATTAATGCAGCTTCTTTAAAATGTCATTCTCGTCTTCAAATATATTTAGTTGTCTACTGTCTACCAACGGCTTAACGTGCTTTCCGAGGCACGGAGTAGTCTCGGTATGTAGAGATGGTCACCCATCCACTGACCAACCCCGGCAAGCGTAGCTTAACCTGACGCATCGATCCGTGCGGCTGTTTTTACTTGGCTGTTTTCTCATTCCCAGCGAGCGTTAGGTTCACTCCCGCGCTTGTGTTGCTACTTTTCATGAATTTTGAATATCATTAATTAATTTAGTTGTTGAATAAAAAAGTTTGATGGCTTATTTTGAGGCTGGAATTTGATTTTATTAGCAGACAGATGTTGAATCTCTAAAAAAAATTTTAGTAGCCCATTTACAACATTAGTCGCTGAGTTATTAATTCAGAAGTAAATATTTATTTTATTTATTTATTATTAATATATTTATAGGTAGCGCTGAGTCATATTAATTTACGTTGGTAATTTGAGGCTGGTCTTTTGATATTCTGTTGGAATAGTAATGATGATGAATTAATATAATAGAAGCTGTTCTATTAACTCGTTGCCTACATACAAAAAAAGACGTTAGGTTGCAGGTGCTAAAGCAAACTTTTGATGCTGCACTTATAATTTCCCATTTTATATTGACTTGAATGAATAAAAAAAACACGTCGGGCAGTGACGTGGTCAGGTGCGCCTGCACATTTGCAGTAATAGAATTATAAGATAACAAAGACATGGATGTGTTTAAGCATTGGGTAACCAACATTTTTAGTGTCCTTTTGTTAGCTGATTTTTTTTTCTTTTAAGTATCTAATACGTTTTTCTCATTTTTTTTTTTTACTATTGTCCTTATTTTGGTGGTCTGAATGATTTATAAAAGCTTGTCCATCAATGGGACCTTATATATATGTCGGAGATAGCACCGTCCTCCTCGACATCGTTTTTAGTGTTCACATTGGGTCTAGTGGGCGTCATAGGGATATGCGAGCACAAAACACTACTTACATACACACACGCGCGATTTTATTAAAGTTCTACAATTTGAATCACTAGGTAGGTAATTTTAACTATAAAGGAGCAGCAGGTTCGCGGCACCGATCTAACTTCACCACTTGTGATCCACCTCGATCAACCACCGTTACAAGACTGCACGCTCCACCCGGCGAACGTTAAGATAGCGCCTCGACCCCACTCTAGGTCTATCCTCTGCTCTGATTGGACGTTATACAATGCAGTGACTTTTAATAAATTTGTTAGGTTTTACACAACGTAAAAATGTAATAAATCAAATTAAATTAAGACCTAATTAGCCATCAATATTATCTATTCGTATGCAACCAACAATCAACTCTTTGTTTACTTTCTCCGACATATATATGGCAGTGGCGCGGTAAACTTTGCTTGCGCGATGCAGGATTTTGCGCGACGTCAGTGTGATGCGTAGTTCGCATGTGGCGATGTAGATGCCGCCACAATTTTTTCAAATGATTTGAATTGATTGTTTTATGGTTACATTAGATTATAAGTATTATGTTTGTTTGTATTACCTGCTCTGCCAGTATCGGTTCTGATGAGGCTTTCATCAACGGATCCTCTACGGTCCAAGCCCTTTGAGATCTCCTTGATTTGTTCCTTCAACTCTGTAATAAAACAAACCCATTTAATCTATACATCTATACAAATAAATAAAATTGAAGTGTCTGATTGTAATGTCAAAATAACAGCTTTTTTTACTAAATACATATTAAAGTATATTAGGTGTAAAAAAATTAACTGCAAGAACTTCGTCCACATACTCGACATCGAAAAACAAACACATTACAAAAAAAAATTTTCGCGGAATCGCGAAAAAAAAATCAGCTGTTCAATACATTTATGTTCGCATAATTCGTCAAAATGTACTGAACAGCTGATTTTTTTTTCGCGATTTCAGGTTTGGTCCCATAGTAAAAGTTGTTCATAATGATGAGTACAATGACCCCTTAAGATGTTGTGGGTTATTTATTTTACACCTTGTATACAGTACTTATAACAAAAACACAATTTAAACACTGCTTAAAAACTTTTCCTCTCTAATTCCTGTTCAGCCAGATACAGCGCTACTGTATTATATACAGAACACATTAAGAAAATGTTAAACAAAAATACTGACAGAAAAAGCCTAATAAAAATGTTAATGAATTTTTAAATTATAAATCGCTTTAGAGATAGTGACTGAATCTATTCTATTTATTTTGAATCACTTGACTATTGACCTAATTTTTAAATTTAATGTTAATGTTAATTGTTGATTTTTTTATTTTTTTTATTTATTTAACAACTTGTGTACACAAAAATAAACAGATTAACAGAAAGGGACAGAAAAATACGTAAAAATGTGATGCTTATTTCAAAAAAAATCTCTATCTTAATGTTTTTCTTCGTATTTTTATTTTGAAATGTTATTGTGTTACGGTATAATTTGTACACCATCCATGGTCAAACACGTTGAGCCAAAAAAATACCTTGTAACTTACCTATAATAAGCATCATACCACTTATATTATCTACACATGTTTTTGCAAATAAATGAATCTGAATCCTATAAACGTATAAAAAGCTCCTCCTTTTCGAAGACTGTAGAAGGGTTCCACATACCTGCAATTCTGGCTCCAACCCGTTGCAGTTCAGGGTCCAGACGGTGCATGGTCTTGAGAATGTCTCGCTGTTTAAACTTCACCTCAACTATAGCTTCTGCTTCCAGGACACCTCCCCTGTAAACAGAGAACACGTCAAAACGCATAAAAAAAAGTAATTAAAAAAAAATTAACTCAAAATTTATAAAATAATTTCGGAAGTCGGTATCATGGGATCTTTATTTTTGTTTTTTTTGCCACCGACTTCCGAAATTAAAGTTTGCATGAAATTATCGCTCCTTTACCCAACGAACGTGACGTAAATGATTTGAAGAAAAGGGAATCGCCATTTTCGGCTTAACGTGAACAAGCTGTTCTGTAAAAAGTATTCTATAAAATAAACATAATTAATTATAAAATAAATATTTTTGCAATCCTCGTCGCAGGAAAGTTTTATGTAAAAAAAGTTGTATTAAAAGTATTCACGCCGATTGCACGCGCAAAGCAGCGCCAATTCGCCATTTTTTGATTGCAGGCTCTCGGTGGCTTAGGTTCTGGGTTACCACGTAAAAAATTATGTGATTTCAGTTTCTAATCGATAAAATAATCGATTTCATATGTTTGAGTATAAAATGTGGTTCTTTGTGGAGCACGTTTACTGATTAAATGATTTGGACCATTTTGCATGCTTATTTATCAGTGATTAGATGAAAACTATCAAAATATTTATATTTCTACAAGAAAATCAATTTACATCTGATTGTAGACTCGATTAAGAAATAAAAAAACGATTATTGTTAAACATATTTTTTTATTACCTGGCAACACCAACTGCGTCATCTGTCAACAATTACTGAAAGTCGGAAAAAAAACTACAATTTGCTTTGCTACATTGTTTGCTACCGTGTTGTGAATGTTGTCTCGTGTTGTTTTTTTTGCGAACGTTTGTTTTTGTTATAATGGATTCCGATACTGCACCTTACGAAGACCCGGCCTTACTTTTGGACACCGATTCTGCTTCTAACGTTGATCCTGGCATTATTTTGGACATTGAACCTGCTCTAACCGACAACCTTGGCACGAACTCGGACACTCCTGAGCATAGTCTGGTTTCCTCGCGTGGGAATGTTAATTATGAGGAAGAATTGCGATGTGTTAATTGTGGCATCGATATTACGCATCGCAGAAGACGCACTCTGGAGCTCGTTGAAATACAAGCAACTATTCAACAATGGACCGCTCCTCAAATCGTAAGTCTATTTTCAAAACTCAAACATGTGTAATTAAAATAAATAGGTTTTCACAAACTCTTTTACGATTTCAGTCGGCACTTATATAAAATAGCCCATACTAGAGAGTCCGATATCTCATAACTGACTGCTTGTCTGAAACAAACTCAGTTGTCTTGTTTAATATAATTTCTGTTTCTGAATTAATTATTACTATATTAATTATGCCTATTGTCTAAACAAACTGCATTTATAAATGCTTGTCTTATTTACAGGTTACAGCCCACAGCTTGGTCTGTCATTCATGCTGGATGTTGGCATTTAATTACTCAACGGTACTAGAAAATGAACCAAGCACAAGTAGTGGTCATCATCGACAACTATGTGTCAACTGCCAATGTTCTGTATTGCGTACCAGATCCCATGTTCTGCATACAAATACAGAAAGAGAAACACACATAAGAAATGTGATTAGTGAGTGGATAGCACCACGGCAGGTGAGCACAGATTAACTTTTATGTATTATGGTTAAGATATATTATTTGGGGTTTGTGGCTAAGTAATAACAGCCGCACAAGTCGAGTGATCACGTTAAGCTACGCTTGCCGCGGTTGGTCCGTGGATGGGTGACTGTCTTTACATACAAAGACCCGTCCGTGTCTTAGATAGTATGTTAATCCGTTGGTCCCGAAATTCTGACAACTGGTCTTACCAAGGATTATTTTTTGTATTACCCAGTAACTGGGTTGTGGAAGTCAGATAGGCAGTTGTTCCATGTAAAATACAGGTATTCAGCTGCATGCAGTTAGATTGGACGCCGACCCCAACATAGTTGGGAAAAGGCATGTGTATAGAAGAGAAGTAATTAATGTATTGAAATGCCACTAAAGAATTATTTTGTTAAAGGTTCATGGATCAGATCGAATCTGCCATCCGTGTTGGCAGCGAGCTGACAGAGTTCCAGTTCTTGCTCCAGTAGCTGTTAATGAACCAGCCGCATCAACAGAAACAATTAACCTACCGGATTATTCACGAGCACCAGATACACAAGGCCATTGTTTTTGTCCAGATTGTGAATCACCGCAGCGATTTACTGTCCCAACATGGCTCAGGGTGAAGTTATTCACAGATTTTAATTTTTATGTTCCGAAAAACTGCAGAATATGCAGTTTTCATTTATTGAATAATGATTGGGATGAACTATTAACAAATATTTTAAATCCTAACCACACTTTTACAGTAGAACATGTTCAGGACTTTGCTACATTTGTCAAAGAAAGAAATCGGACATTTGACTTCCATGACATTGAGGCAATGTCTGATGATTTGGTTCATTTCTGGATAGGGCTGTCCAAAGATCAATTTATTAATCTAAAAGCAGATCTTCCAAGGTTATCCGAGATGCGCAATGGTTCATTGGCTCTTACTGCTTATTTAATTAAACTACGAACTGGGGACAGCGATGAAAGAATTTCATCATTGCTGAACATCCCGCGATCAACATTGAACAGACTAATGGGGAAAGCTCGTGACATTCTAAATGAGGATTTTATTCCCCGTAACTTGGGAATAAATCATATTACAAGGGCAGAAATAGCAAATAGAAATCTTATAATCCCAAATGGTCTGTTCGGTGGTGATGACAGAAAACCAATTGTTATAATTGATGGTACATACTTGTATGTTCAAAAGAGTTCAAACTATCTATATCAAAAGAATACTTATTCCTTACACAAGTATAGGAACCTAATCAAGCCACTCCTAATGGTATGTTCCGATGGATACATTATAGATGTATTAGGCCCCTATCCAGCAACAACATCTGATGCCAATATTATGTTGCATGAATTTAGAGACGAGGCAAATGCATTAAGGCAATATTTTCAGACAGGAGACGTTTTTATTCTGGATAGGGGTTTTAGAGACTGTGTGGCACTATTACAACAATGTAATTATTCTGTACATATGCCTGCATCTTTACAAGTAGGTGAAACTCAATTATCAACGTTGGCAGCTAATAAATCTAGAACCGTCACAATGTGTAGGTGGATTGTAGAAGTTGTTAATGGAATTTTTAAACATTCTTTTAAAATATTCCGACATGAATTTTTTAACTTGGCATCCAAGCATGCAATGTTAGATTTTAAGGTGGCTGCTGCGTTGATAAATAAGTTTCACCTAAGGATCAGTGATAGAGTAGATGCAGGTCAAATTCTAGAAATAGTGAATGAGAGACTGTATATGAATAACACACTCGCTGATTTTGTGATACAGAATAATTTAAATAGAAGACACACACATTTTTTAAATATAAATGTAAACATAAATAATGTATCATTCCCAAGACTGACTTACAGTGAACTTATTTTATTTGGTTGCGGAACATACCAGTTGAAACAGGCACGATCATATTATGGAGAACATATTAGGAATGATGGTTCCTATACTATTGGAATAAGCACGGACAGAGCCAGCAACCTCCTAGAAGGTTTACCCTTGGCAGGCAATTGTTCATTATTAAGAGGCAAAATACAAAGCAGGCACATAAGCCGAAAAACATATTTTGTTTATATTTTATATAATAATAATCAACAGGGCAGAGAAGCAATCATTCAGTATTATTGCAATTGCCTTGTAGGCCGAAGAACGGTAGGTTGCTGTGCTCACGTCATGACCATAATATGGTATTTAAGCTGGGCAAGGCACGAGAATAATATTACGCCGCCCGCCCAGTTTTTAGATAATATTTTAATCATTTATGATTCAGATTAAAACCGTTGTAAGAAATAATAGCGCTTGTTTTATTTTATCAACTAATATTCCTCTTAAGTTGTGACTGTTGCACAAATATGTTAGTTAATATAACTACAATAAACGAGAATAATTAGTATTAAAAAAGAAACACTCATTTTTATTATAATTAAGAAAATAAATACCTACTCCTATTAGACGTTTCTCAGCGACGAGATCACAATATTACAAATGCTAAATATGGTACATTTTTGTAACTTCCTGCAACTTTATTATAATATTTCGTTTCTACTAGGAATGAAATATTAAAAACACAATTCATTTATTATTATACTTAATGTCCACGTCAAGCCAGACCACCCTAACAAACTGGTCAATTCCCTTTACAGAGCAAGCTATTTTTTTTTTTTTTTTGTAAACTATGGATGTATCGGTCACGATTTTTGCATTATCATGGAGACCGTAAGGCATAGGTACAGATTAACCGATTAGACAGATCGATTCGACTTGGAAAATGTGTCAAATTACTATAGTTAGGTCGGCTATCGGCTTAGTCCAAAATGTCAGATACGTCAGTTAGTTAAATTAGCGACGATATGGTCGTTGCCATTACCTAATTCTAGTCTCAGATCGACATTTGTCACTCAAAAGTGTTTAAAAGGTTTTTTTGGAATTACATAGAGTTGTTAATCTATAATTTTGTTATCATGGTAATACAAAATGGGAAAGTAAGTCCATGGTAGTAACAGCTCTATATTAGATCTCATCATCGCGTGTCTGTATGTCCGAAGATAGACGATGATTCCCGAAGCGCATACTTTTTTTTTAAAAGCAGACTCAGATCGTCATGAGTTGTTAATCTATAATTTTGTTATCATGGTAATGCAAAATAGGCGAGTAAGCCGACGTCCGCACGGACGTAAAAATATCGCGGCGCGATTTTATCGCGCACTGGATTATCACTCTCGTTGTTGAGCCGAGCTTCGAGAATCCAACTTAACAACAACAGAGTGCACTCCAACGCGTCGAAAAATACACTGTTGGATTTTGAACTCTCGGCGCAGTGCGCGAAAAAAACCGCCGCGATATTATTACGTGCGTACGAACGTCGGCTAATTCCATGGTTGTAACAGCTCTATATTACGACTCTTTGCGAGAACAACGTGACATTTCGAAAAAGGTGTTTTTTAAAATTATTATTCGATAATTGATTATTCGATTGTAACCCATTTAATGTAAAAATACATTCAGTTACTTGTTATTTTTTTTTTTTAAAGTTTACCTAAACGCTTTCTGTAAAACTGCATTTTCCGAGATAAAGATGCGATTAGATCTCATCATTACGTGTGTGTATTTCCGAAGACAGACGATGATTCCCGAAGCGCATTTTTTTTTTGAAAAAGCAGTATGTTTAACAGTGTATTTAATTTGTCCTCACTTGGCCTCAGGGTCCGCATACATCTCCATCCTCAGGCTATTGACAGACGGGTCCACGACGGCCCAGGCTCCCCCTCGCAGCTCCCCGCCGGGCGGGATATACACGATGACGGGCGCGGTAGCTCCCCGGAGTGCGCGCACGATTTCAGCACCGAATTTCAGGATTTGTTCGTACATGTCTGTTAATAAATGATAAATAAATGATTTATTTCTGTAAGTAGGTTTGTACAAACACACACACAGCAATCATATCTGTATTATATAAAAGAAAGTCGTGTTAGTTACACTATTTATAACTCGGGAACGGCTGAACCGATTTGGCTGAAAATTGGTGGGGAAGTAGCTTAGAACCAAGAGACAGACATATACAGGATACTTTAAAAAAAACTGATAAAACGTGGTATAAGAACGGCTAGACCGATTTAAATGAAATTTTGTGTGTATATTTGAATGGGTTCCTGGATGGTTTGAATACACAATTGGACCCGGTAGGTGGCGCTGCAGTCGGGTTCTAGGATCGGTAACACAGGACAACGTCAGTCGGGTCCGCTAGTTTTTAATAAAAACTAGATTAGGTCGGCGTTTCGTATCTGACTACTCTGAGAAGATGGGCCGAAACAAACTCAGAGGTCACAGTCTCTTTTAAAGTCCAGACATAATCTTGCTCAGATCATGTGATCATGTAGATTGGTGTCTGAAATGGTCTTTATGGTCTGTGAGGGGAAAATGGTTTTTAGTGTTAAAGTGTGCTTGCACTAAGGAGAACGTCCCTTTATGAAATGGACAATCCAACGGGGGCTTACTATGAGCTTTATTTATTTAATTATTTGTTGACAATATATATTATAAGGCCGCCAGTAACATCCTCTACGTATTCCTCATTGCTGTGACCCGTAGAGTAACAAGCGAGTAAGAACTTAAGATATTAAGGCCCCTTAGGAAAATTGGTCTAATTTAAAGTAAATAAAAAAAAACTAGTAAAGGTTTCTTAAAGGGATTATCTGTATAGCGTATGATGACCGCAGTATCCTCGGAGACTGAAACGCGAAAAAAAATCAGCTGTTCGCATAACTCGTCAAAATGTAGGGAACAGCAGATTTTTTTTGCGATTTCAGGTTTGAGCCCATACTAAAAGTTATTCATAATGATGATTACAATGACACCTTAAGAGATTTCATGTATGGATAGATAGATAAAAAAAAAAAAAAAAAAAATTTTCTTGGGGTATACTTATAATTTTTTTTTTTACGTCTTCGTGTCTCAGCGTTTGGAACTCGGTCTATTAGCCGGATACCAATCATGAAACACTCAACAAAACTAAGCAAAGCATTAACATTAGAAGCTTACCTTTCTGTCCGCCGCTAAAACCTCTCCAGTTGGCGAAGATAATGATGGGTAGACCTTCTCGAGAGAAGTCGTTGATGGCCTGAGCCGTCTTGTAGGCAGAGTCGGGGAACCATACCTGTATGAATGATAAAATAAGGTGGATATTATAAATGTGCACTTTTTTTATTGGAATGGCTTCTAAATCACCTGTAGGTACCACCAATCTCTGCAACCATTTATTTTTCTTTAGCGTCCATGAACATTTTTTCGTCTATGGTTGCCTGTCAATAAGGAACTTCATAGCGTCCATGAAGTATAGCATTTTTTCGTCTATGGTTGCCTGTCAATAAGAAACTTCATAGCGTCCATGAAGTTTCTCATTGCCTGTTAATAAATGAGGTATTTCACAGCATCCATGAAATATTGCATTTCTTCGTCTATGGATGGCCGTACCTCAGATAGTACGTAAAGTGGTTGGTCCTGGCTGTCATTCTTGGATCTTTGACAGCCGTGAGTGTCGTGACGAAAGTCTGACAACCAGTCTTACCAAAGGATATCGTATTACCCAGTAACTGGGTTGTGGAGGTCAGATAGGCAGTCGCTCCATGTAAAAAACTGGTATTCAGCTACATCCGGTTAGACTGGAAGGCGACCTCAACCTACTTGGGGAAAAGGCTAGGCAGATGACATGATATCATGATAATATTGGATTTTACCACCCGGCTGTTTCGAATCATACCGAGTTAAGCATGACATCCCCTTAACGCCTCAAGTGTCGAATGCAATAGGTACATAAGCTTTTATCGCATATACAGAAACGTAAAAAAAACATCATCCGATGGAAACCAATCATCATCATTAGCTGTGAACATAGGGAGTTCGCAACTCCCCCCCCCCCCCCCCTCCGCGTGTTATATGCACCCCATATTTGCAAAAGGACAAACTTTACATAGGTAATAGGTATATAAGCTTATATCACATATATAAAAAAAATCATCCGATGGAAAACATATCATCATCAGTAGTTGTGAACCTATGGGGTTCACAACTAACCCCCAACCCTCCCCACTCGCTGGGGGTTTGGGTCTAAAATTAAAGCCCTACTCAAACATCTGAGGGGTTAAGTAGCTAGTTACTAACCTGTCCAGCCTGTTGCAAGGTCTTGGCTTCAGAGTCCAAGTTAGCGGGATCGGCGGGTAGTGTCAGCTCGACTGTTCTCGTTTCTACGGCCACCACTCCGATTGGGATGCCGCCGAGGCGGGCACGACCTGAGAAACACAAATTTAGTATTGGTTAAGGCCTGACGCAACAAAATTTTAAATTCATTTCCACAAATACGAGGAGCTCGTGGCTAAGTAATAACAGCCGCACGGATCGATCCATCAGGTTAAGCCACGCTTGCCGGGGTTGGTCAGTGGGTGACCATCTTTACTTACCGAGATTCCTCCGTGCCTCGGAAAGCACGTTAAGCCGTTGGTCCCGGCTATTATTCGTGGATCTTTGACAGTCGTTACGGGTCGTCAGAAGCCCGAAAGTCTCAACCAGTCTTACCAAGGGGTATCTTATTACCCAGTAACGGACGGGGCCAGCCGCGTACTTGTAGCTTCATACCTAAACTGCGGAGTGTCCCATCTGTATTAATTTGTGGCGCCGGCGCCGCGTCGTAAAAGAAGACAACCCTTACGAGCGAGGTATAAGAGTTACGCGATTGAAAGAGAGGCAACTTTTAGTTGAATATAAATGCAGGTATAAGGGTGCGTTTCCACTGACGCGGAGCTGGGCGGAGCGAAGCGGAGACGTGCAGGAATCGACCAATCATAATGGTTGAAATCCTCATCGCGTCTCTTGTTGTCTTGTCTTGTCTGTAATTGGACGATTCCTGCACGTCTCCGCTCCGCTCCGCGTCAGTGGAAACGCAGCCTTGAGCGTTGTGCAACCTGAATTGCACTTTATTGTGTCGTAGCAAAAGTCGCTTTTTATTTAAATGATTTTGCGGGGTGCCCCATCTGTATTAATCTGACATTAAAATGACAGGTCCACTCAATCTGTGTGGTCCTTTCCTCAAAAGACCAGTAGTTAGGAATGGACCGGAGAGTGACATTCTTATCCTGGAACATTTTACGGTTCCGGTGTGATGATGGATGAACCATTAGAGCGAAGCCGCAGCGTGGGTATGCCCTTTACAAGGTGGATCGCTGATCTGCAGGTGAAGGTAGCAGGAATCCTCTGGATGCAGCCAGCACAGGACTGATCAATGTGGCGATGCTTCGAGGAGGCCTATAGCTGAATGATAATGATTTAGAGGATGTGGCGGCATCTACATCGCCGCATACGAACTGCGCATCACAATGACATAACGTCACGCAATCCTGCATCGCGCAATCAGAATTTACTGCGCGATTAGCATATATACAACGTCCCGACATCAACCGTCGGGCAGTAGCCCACCAGACACAACACCCGTCTGGTCGAAGGATCCTCCCTTTTCTATGGAGGATGAGTGAACTTTACACCCTGTTCCTCATGCCTCTATAAGTCCTTACCAGTAATGACAGTCTGTGCCCAAGGCTGCATGATCTCATCCCAGCTGCCGACATCGAAGAAGCCGGCCCTGGCAGCGTCTCCGGCCAGCATGAGGCGCGGGTCGTGGGCTGCTCGCGGCGGGACCCACTCCACGGGCCGGTCGATGGGGTCGGATACTCGCATTATGGGGACCATGCTTAGTTTGTCCTGGGGAGGAGAGGCGTTGTATTAGAATGGTCGAATGGACATAATTTTGGCTAAATTAAAAGAATGTGTACTTTTATAACTTGCCGCACTACTTTGACAAGAATTTGTCAAAATGTAGGGAACAGCTGATTTTTTTCGCGATATCGGATTTGGTCCCAATGTTCATAATGATGACCCTCAACAATAAATTACTGGGCACTACCAAAAAAGACTCCCAATTTTGACCACCAGTAAAAATTACCCACATTTTGAATTCAAACTTAAATGACCCCAATTTAAATTACAAAATTAAATAAATAATAATAATAAACAAATAATTAAAATTATAATATAAATTAATATATTAATTATAAAAAATAAATATTATATTATTAAAATTAATAATTTTAATTAATTTATTTTTTTTTTTAAATTACAAATTAACTATTTTCGGACTTTTCCTTTACTTCTGACCTTGCTTCTAGCCAAATTTCATGATTCTAGGTCAACGGGAAGTACCCTATAGGTTTTGATTTACTTGTAAGTTTCGCAATACGTCGCATCAAGGTACATATTTTTTTATTGCGTTGACATAGAAGCTTGATTTTTTTAGAGCTCCAAGGGACCATAGACCTGCGTATTTTATATTAATTTCAACTTGATACCTCCACACATTACTGAGAAAAAGGGTCCTGATAGACTGACAGACGTACAAAGAAGTGATCCTATAAGGATTCCGTTTTTTCCGTATGGTACACTAAAATAAATTACAAAATGTTTGACCTCCGCTTACCTTGGGTACAAAAGCGAGCCACCTCAACGCAGTCCTCACAGCCTCCAGATCCGTCGGAGCGACGGCATGCGACACTCCGTTGTGGTGCATCACCTGTTGTCCCCCCAGCTGGTTGTTGCTCGCGTACACAGCGCGACCGAGCACTTTGTTGAGGGCCGCGTAACCGGTGAGAATGATGTAGGAGGATTCTACTTGGATGACTCTGTGGCCTAATCTGTTGAGCAGAAGTACGTATTGAGAGTGTTGAACAGCGAGAGAACACCTGCTGTCTCATGCTGACAGGATAAATAGGTGTATAGAGGCATGAGGAACAGGGTGTAAAATTCACTCATCCTACATAGAAAAGGGAGGATCCTCCAACCAGACGGGTGTCGTGTCTGGTGGGCTACTGCCCGACGGTTGATGTCGGGACGTTGTATATATGCTAATCGCGTGGTAAACTCTAATTGCGCGATGCAGGTTTGCGTGACGTCATGTCATTAATGCGAGGTTCACATGTGGCGATGTAGATGCCGCCACAGGTGGTTGAAGGAGTTCACCGATTTAGTACTAGCACAGATTAATACAGATGGGACACTCCGTCGTATAGGTATGAAGCTACAAGTACGCGGCGGGCCCCGCCCGCGGGGCTAATTCAGTAGGTCAGAAGGTATACGAATTACGCGACAGAAAGAGAGGCAACTTGTAGTTCAATATAACTGTAGGTAATAAGCGTTGTGCGACCTGAATTACACGTTAGTGTCGTAGCAAGAGTGGCTTTTTATTTAAATGATTTTGCGGAGTGTCCCATCTGTATTAATCTGTGCTAGAACAGGATACAGGTGATCTTTTCCACTAAAGTTAAGTACAGTATTGTATTGCATAGTTTTTTTTCAATAACTGGTGGAATAGCAATCTGTAACACTGTTTTTGAAACATTTTTTTTTATATACGTTTACATATCTCCGGGATCAGGGGTCCCGGACCTTTGGAAGGCGTACGAGGGGCCGAAGCCAACTCGCAGCGGCCCGTTAGACGCTTTCAATTAAATATTTTACTATTATTACTTCACAACTTGTTTAATAGTGTCGCCATGTTGTAGGAGGCGCCTAGCTGTTAAATAAATTCGAATTTTACCCTGTTTATAATTAGTGCCAAATTCATTGATTGTGATTTAGCCATTAGGCTAGACGTCCACGTATTTTATAAATTCAGTCTTACCAACGGGTATCGTGTTACCCAAAAATTGGGTTGTGGAGGTCAGATAGACAGTCGCGCCATGTAACATACTGGTATTCAACTGCAGCCGGTTAGACTGGAAGCTTACATACCCCAACATAGTTGGGAAGAGGCTAGGCAGATGACTGTACATAGATAGAACACACCTAACAACATACGAGCCGATATCGATAGCATAGCAGTTGACTACGAGTATAAAGATGGTGACGATGTTCTCGTACGCAGTTATTCCAAGCCAATAGCTGTTGTTTGTCACATAATATGACCCCAATTTGACCGCCAATAAAATTAGGGTAATTTTGACACCAAAATTTACCTCTACAAAAATTAGGGTACTTTTGACCCTATACCAGAATGACCCAACTTTTGACCCCTACAAAAATTTACTGTTTATTTACCCCTGCCAAAAATACATACCTAACAACGTATGACCCGATGCCGATGGCGCGGCAGGTGACTATAGAGATGGTGACGATGTCCTCGTACGCCTGCGCCGTCTCGCCGGCGATCAGACCGGCGTCGCGCAGACATTCCACTCCGAGACCGTCTTCTTTGCCTGGGAGAGAGGAGATAAAGTTTTAAACAATATTTAAATACTAAATATGGTGCCGTACTGTTACCCTAGATAAGTTAAAGAAAATAACCTGTGTTTATAAGAAACAGTTCAGTTGAAAAAAGAATGCATGCAGCGGAGATGAGAATGTTGAGATGGATGTGTGGCGTGCCGAGAATGCATAAAGTAAGAAATGAAGTTTGAAAGTTGAAAGGAAATCGTTTGGCTTGGTATGTGATGAGGAGAGACGAAACGCATGTGACTAAAAGAGTGATGAATATACATGTTGATGCATGGAGAGGTAGAGGAAGGCCAAAGAGAAGATGGATGGATTGTGTGAGGAATGATATGAAAGAGAAGGGAGTGAATGTTAGCGTGACGGTTGACAGCGGAGAATGGACGAAGAAAACGTGGTGCGCCGACCCCACGTCCCATGTACGTGGGGCTGGCGCACCACGTTTAATAAGTTCAGGAAGATGATGATAAGAAACAGTTCCGATCCCCATCATAAATGGTTGACCTAACACGTGTTTCAAGTAACTCACCAATAATATCAGTGATCTTGTATCGGGATTCGCCTTCGTCTTCAATGAGCGTGGTCTTCACTGAGCCCAGGGGCCCTAGAAAGAAAGAAAAAAAAATTACCAACACATAATTATAACCAATCTATCTGCCTAGGCTTTTCCCAACTATGTTAGGGTCGGCTTCCAGTCTAACTGGATGCAGCTGAATACCAGTATTTTACACGGAGCGACTGCCTATCTGACCTCCACAACCCAACACGATACACTTTGGTAAGACTGGTTGTCAGACTTTCGGGCTTCTGACGACCTGTAACGACTGTCAAAGATCCACGAATGACAGCCGGGACCAACGGCTTAACGTGCTTTCCGAGGCACGGAGCAGTCAATCCATCTACTGTATTATTTTTTGAGTTATCACAGGTTTCATACAAAATACGGGTAGTTGAAAACCCTATCATAGAATTATTTCTATCCTATAAAATAAATCAATAAGTACATAGTATAAAAACAAAGTAATTTTCGTGTCTGTCTGTGTGACCGCTAAGTTTTTCTAAACTATGCAACAGGATTTTCATGCGGTTTTTTCACAATTATTTATTTTTATCATCTATTCCGGATGCATACATTAAATTACAGGGTGAAATTTGAATGGTTGTTTTCCTCTTAAAGGGTCGTTGTACTCATAATTATGAACAACTTTTACTATACGACCAAACCTGAAATCGCAAAGAAAAAATCAGCTGTTATTTATTCTACATCAAACTCGTCAAAATGTAGGGAGCAGCTGATTTTTTTTCGCGATTACAGGTTTGGTCCCATAGTAAAAGTTGTTCATAATGATGAGTACAATTACCCTTTAAGAGGAAAACACCATTCAATTTTCACCTTGTATAACTTAGATATAGCACAGAAATCTGTTTAGACATGTCGCCACACATTGTACCCGTGCGAAGCTGGGGTAGGCCGGTATAATTTGACCGATACCAAAGATTAATAAGATGGGACACTCCGCAAAATCATTTAAATAAAAAGCGACTCTTGCTACGACACAATAAAGTGCAATTCAGGTCGCACAACGCTTATTACCTACAGTTATATTCAACTATAAGTTGCCTCTCTTTCTATCGCGTAACTCTTATACCTTCTGACCTACTGCATTAGCCCCGCGGTCGGGGCCCGCCGCGTACTTGTAGCTTCATACCTAAACTGCGGAGTGTCCCATCTGTATTAATCTGTGCCGATACCGCTGTACCGCGGGAGGCGGGATACCGTCACGCACGTCACAGGGCGGCACCCCCGTGAGCCACGCCCATACCTAAGTTGCGGTACAGCGGCAGCGGTCAAACTGTAGTATCTGCACGATGTACTAACGGCAAAAGAATGTTGATAGGTACATACCTAGCTTAGAGTAAGACTCGGGCGTCAGGTACAGGTATTTGAAGCCGCGGTCGGGTCGTTCCGAGTCGAGCCAGGCCACGTTGAACTCGGACTTCACCTCTTCAGCGACGCCTATACGAGCTCCAGAGTTAACACTGATGTATATCTGTGTGGAAGGAAAATAATCTATTAGATTTTGAAATTAATAACATAAAAACAAAATCAAAGATGGCAGTTGCGAAAATTTTAAAATTTTTCGTCGTGGTTGTCATTATCATGATTTTTGAGGTCGCTGAAAACGATAACAAGGTCAAAATGAAAATCCAAGATGGCGACTGCGAAAATTTATAAATTTTTCGTCATGGGTGTCGTTTCCTTTGTTTTTGAGGTCGCTGAAACTCCGGGGTGCTACTGAGAAATTCCAAATAGAAAAGCCTATTAACACTTTGCCCGAACCGAAACCCGAAACCGTCTTACACATACTTCGTGTAAGACGTGTATGGCTCAAAAAGATCTAAATGGTGTCAATTATCACCGCCTTAAGGCTTTGCATCCAGCTTCCAAATACCCTGTATAACTTCCTCTCGAGGTACTCGCGGTTAAATCATAACAGCCGCACGCCACCGAAGGTTAACCAACGCTTGCCGCGGTCGGTTCGAGGATGGGTGACCATCCGTTACATACCGAGACCCACGGATATCGAGGGATATGGCATGGAGGAGTGGCACATGTCACCTCCACGCGGTCACAACGGACCATAATATACGCGCGATGGCGGTAAGCAAAGTCTAGTGCCCGCCCCTTTTGAGCATGTGTGCAGTTGACGACACGGTTGGCGCAGTGGTGGAGCGATTGACTGCTGCGCAGTATGTCGCGGGTTCGATTCCCGCACGAAACAAATATTTGTACGACCTACAAGTATTTGTTCCGAGTCTGGGTGTTTTTCTATCTATAATTATGTATGTATTTAAAAAAAAATGTATATAAGTAGTTTATCAGCCATCTCGTTACCATAACACAAGCATTAGGTTGCTTAGCTTGGGACTTGATGGCGTTGTGTGAAATTTATAGTAAGTGTGCGTCGAAAAACTCATCATGTGTGCCGTATCTATTTCTTTTGTTTTTGTGTGAGGTGGCGACACTTGAACTTCAGTTTGAAGGCATATCTCCGGATATCTATGCCGAGACCGCTCCGTGTCTCGGATATCAAGTTAAGCCGTTGGTCCCTGCTGTAATTACAAGAAGCCCAAAAATCTGACAACCAGTCTTACCAAGGGGTGTTACGCAATAACTGGGTTGTGGAGGTCAGATAGACAGTCGCTTCATATAACATACTGGTATTCAGCTGCATCCGGTTAGACTGGAAGTCGACCCCAATATAGTTAGGAAAAAGTTAGGCAGATTCATTGCACTTACTCTGGGTATCTTGAGCTCCCTAGCGTATACGGAGGCCTTGTAGTACACCCAATCCTCGGCGGGTCCAAAAGACCCCATGTAGTATGTGAGGTCGTTCGCGATTAGTATTATGTCGCGACCGTCGGGACATTCTGGGGTGTATAGGGTTAGGCGCCATGCCACCATGCCGACCTGGAACAAATTCATTTATTTATCTTCTTACATCTCCCGGAAGATTTATAAAACAATGGTTACACCTGGGGGGATAAAACGGCCACTTTAGCAGAATCATAATAGGATAATAGGTATTATGAATCATATTTGAAATCGTAAAACGGTCACAAACTGACAATTCATAATTTATCTGCATACAATTCATAGCACGCAATTCATCTGCTTGACAGTATTGTATGGAGATTCATAAAATGGTCTACAAATTATGAATTGCTTTATTGAAGTTTAATGTCAAATACGTCAATCATAATAAATTGCTGGGAATTCAGGAAATGAATCGCTTTTAGAGGAATTGCTTAATGTGGCCGTTTTAGGCCCCCTGCTGTCTTGTATATCTACTTACATTATTCTGCCCCGGTAGCCTGGTAACTTCGACGATTTGTCTTTCGCCGTCCGGTTCCACCACCAACTCCATTACGGACATCACGTTGTCTGGCATAGGACCTGAAACCAAACATAAATAATTTATAGTTTGACCGTTACCGCTGTATCGCGACTTAGGTATGTGCGCGGCGAGACGCGGGGGCAGTGAAGGACGCTCATTTGTCAACGTCCGGCGTCCCGCTCCCCACACATTCCTAAGGCGCGGTACAGCGGTATCGGTATTTAAGAAGATAAGACAAGAAGAGTCTAATCTCTTCTTGTCTCATAATCTTAAAAAGTGTAATTTATTTTAAAGACTTCGACTTCGGGAGAATTGATGGGATGATAATAATCCGTCCGATGTCACACGAATTATAGCGGTACCGTTTTATGACGGCATACAAACTTGTATAAAAATAATAAAGTATTTTTTTTTAAACAAGCTTATTGCATTGTAGATACTGAGTTCCTGTGGGCGACCTTCCGGCTCCGTCATCAGCTCAGCTCGATGGTACCAAAATATTGAATTGTCACCGACTTTACATAAGTGTGCCAAATTTCAGCTCAATCGAACGCCGGAAAGTGGGTCAAATTTAACTTGCAAATTTTGAACGGACAACTTACATACGAACATTGCAAGTTAAATAAAAGCTTGTAATAATAATAATTGAATAAATTAGGTGCCTCCTCGTCTTTTAAAATTGTCTAAGCCAACTGTTAACTGTCAAAAAACTGTTTAACTTAGGACCTGGTTTATTTTGTACTTAGAATGCTCCTTTATCTTGTTAAATTGTGTAATGGGAATTTAAATTTTTAATTATAAAACTATATTAAGCTTTTGGCTCTAAATGTATAATTAATATTATGTGAATGAAAATGTGGGTGGGCGCTGATACCTATATTACAAGATATTAAGTTATCTTAGCTTAGGTATTAGTTGCAACTCTAACATGTTACATATTGTATCTACCTTTCGGCCTATTTTATTGTAATTTTGAAGGTGCAAATAAACGTTTTTATTTTTATTTATTATAACTCGCAGAGGCCCCCTCTGCGAGTTGGCTTCGGCACCTCGTACGCCTTCCAAAGGTCCGGGACCCCATTGTCCCGAGATATGTCACATAATTGAATAATAAATAGTCGACGACACGGTTGGCGCAATGGTTGAGCGATTGACTGCTGCGCAGCATATCGCGGGTTCGATTCCCGTACGGAACAAATATTTGTACGACCTACAAGTATTTGTTCCGAGTCTGGGTGTTTTTCTATCTATAATATGTATGTATGTATTTACAACAAAAAAAAATGTATATAAGTAGCTTATCCGCCATCTCGTTACCATAACACAAGCATTAGGTTGCTTAGCTTGGGACTAGATGGCGTTGTGTGAAATGTCCAAGGATTATTTATTTAATACAAATTTAAAGAAAGAAACGATGAACGATGAAAATAAAAGGATTACGCTACAGTACCTTCAACGCTGCCGTCTTCGATGCATTCCCGCCATCTCCTCTCAACCATTTGACGGAACATGTCGGGGATATCATACACGTAGGTCGTGCCTTGTGACGTGGCCTAAAAAAAATATATTTATTATATTAAGTGTGGTAACCTACTAGAATATTGTAATTTCACTCAACTTCACTGTCTATAGTAAAGTCAGGTAGAGGTTTACTGATCTGTCAGATACATTTCGCTAAGTTTCATGTAGTCACTGTTTAGAAGCATGAGGAACAGGGTGTAAAGTTCACTCATCCTCCATTGAAAAGGGAGGATCCTCCGACCAGACGGGTGTTGTGTCTGGTGGGCTACTGCCCGACGGTTGATGTCGGGACGTTTTATATATGCTTGTCGCGTGGTAAACTCTAATTGCGCGATGCAGGATTGTGTGAAGTCATGTCATTGTGATGCGTAGTTCGTATGTGGCGATGTAGATGCCGCCACAACTGCTCTACTGTTTGACGTATTATTCGAACATATACAGGGTGTAAGGGGCAGCCCTCCGCAGACTGATGGGGTGAATTCAGTATATCATACTAAGATGACCGGTACATGAAATTATTTCAGGAAGGTTATGGGAATCCCATAAACCTGATTTGTTTGTGTTTTTGTGCACAAATCGGAGCGTCTGTTATTGGTTGGGAGGGGTAGGTACTATGTATGCAGTGAGTTCGATGAAATCTGTAGCTAGACAGAAAATGAACAGCTGATTTCACGCGTCGTTCGTTAGAGTATTTCAACATCCATTGCTGGTTTTTTTTTTTACATAAATGGAGTGCTGCGAACACACAATGTAATTTTACACTGAAATAAAGAAAATGTACCTGAAAAAACTATTAAAAAAATGAAAATTTTCCTGAGAAATTTTTCGGTGGAATATGATTCAAAATGAGGAGCTGAATGCACACTGCTAGTTTGCGGAGGGCTGTCCCTTAACACCCTGTATATGTACTGCACAGCTGATTTTTTTTCACGATTTCAGGTTTGGTCCCATAGTAACAGTTGTTCATAATGATGAGTACAGTGACCCCTTAAGAGGTTGTGCGGTATTTAAATTACAACTTGTATATTTTAAGTAACTGTCTTCGTCGCTTCTTCTTTTCTTGTTCCAGTAAGACATGTATTACTTGCCACGCTAAATTAACCTTTAAAACTAAATTACAATTAAAGAAACTTACCAAGAACCTCTTCTGCTGCAAGTAATCTTTGGTAACATATGGCGTGGAGATTGGTAGACCATGCATGGGTCCTTGTCGGGGGCCGAACGATTGGAACATTATCTGAAAAAGAAAGATGTATTTTTCAGATTTACTATCCGCTGAAAAATCTCTCATGTCAGCTGTTGTGGTAGGTTGATATACCTTCGCCAGATAAGGTCGCGTTAATTAAGAACGTGAGGCGTTTAGGGTGTCGAGCCGAATCTCACCTAATCTCACGTGGGGGAGACGGGGTCCCGGCAAATATCAC
Source organism: Cosmia trapezina (assembly GCA_905163495.3). Lineage (NCBI taxonomy): Eukaryota > Metazoa > Arthropoda > Insecta > Lepidoptera > Noctuidae > Cosmia > Cosmia trapezina. Next base: position 10,335,264 of record LR991049.1, read on the forward strand.
GTTATTTTATTTTTTCGCAAAAAAACTACGAAATTGCGAGAAAGCTGGGTAATTATTATAAAAATAATTAAGCAAATTACGTTTATTTATATCCTCCATTTATATAAATCCAACGAAATCAGACACAGATTAACGTATTTACACTAAAAATACGCATTTGGAAACATCTCATCTAGTTTATCAGCCATCTCTTTACCATAACACAAGCATTAAGTTGCTTAGCTTGGGACTAGATGGCGTGTGAAATGTCCAAGGATATTTATTTATTTATTTATCTCACGTGAGATTAGGGGGGAGGAGGGGGTCGACCCAAGTATCGCGACATCTCACCAAGGTGGCGAGGGGGTCGAAAAATCACCAAAATGGCCTCACGTAAATAATGAATGTCCTCTATAGCTAGTGCAATCCACGAAGACGCGCCCCACTACTCCTCCTAACCGTTGCACACATATACAACGCCGACAACGTTACGTGTATAGTTATAGTTTTTTAATAAGATTTATTCATATGTATTAGTTTATTATTGTTAAAGATATTTTGTGTATTTTATCTATGGGCCTAGTTGCCTGATAATAAAATGATTATTATTATTATTATATACTATAAACGGTTAGGAGGAGTAGTGGGGCGTGTCTTCGTGGATTGCACGCACTATAACCGTGCAATAAAAGTCGATGACGCACTCTGCCTGACATGGACGATGGTCATGCATTGGATGACTCTACCAATGTATTCCAATCTTTCAAAACGATACGAAAAAAATGTTAAGACGGCTGTCGCATTTTGTCACCTGTCTCGCTCACACTGGACCAAATTTTTAAGAACGTTAAATGAAAGATGCTTTTTTGAAAAATGTATTCAATTAGCGAACTAGTAAATAACATTAATTTAATAGGTAAGTACCTAATTATTAAAAACACATTTCTATTGTCTTATCTAATAAACTCAGCTCCAAAAGTATTATCTGTGACGTCGTTGACGCATGCACATGGCATATTTTTTTTCCATCGATGGTAAATTACCGATTTATTAAGGAGAAAAAAAAAAAATCTTCAAAAAGTAAAACTTACCACACCAATCTTGGGGTCAGAAATCTCTTCATACGTGTAGACATCTAACGAGTAGCCGGAGCCGTTGGACAAACATAGTCTTACATTCTTGGTGGGCGCACCGGGTCCTTTACCAAATAAAGTAAGAATTTTAAATGAAAACAGTCAGTTTTTTTAAGTATTTATGGATGTACAGGGGGCTTATTATGAGCTCTTACAGCAGGGCAGAAGTTGAACGTTTCCAGTGAGAGAGAGAGAGAGAGAGAGAGAAAGAGAGAGAGACGGAGCTATATACAATTTATAGCACCGTCTCTCTCTCTCACTGGAAACGTATAAGAGCTCATAGTAAGACCCTAGTCCGCGAGGTCTAAGATGAGCTTTGAATTTGTGTGAGTGCACATAGATAGTGTAGGTGTGACGTCCGGCATAGAGCGCGACGCGTTCTTTGTTTGGTTTAAAACCGGTTTATACTGCTTTTTGGCAATCGGCGTTTGTTCTTTTAGTACGAGAGGCCATGACCGAAACCATGTCGCATCGTTGTAAAACGTAAAACTATAAGACGATTGAAGATTTTGCCTTCCGTAAAACGATAAAAAAAATTTTGGTCATGGGCTCTCGTACCATTTTGGTGATCACTCACACAAATGCAAAGCTCATCTTAGGCCTCGCGGACTGTATCAGCTTTATTTTGACGACAGCGCCAGGATAACCCGCGAAATTCAAATTTTCTTACATTTTTGCAATTTGCAACTTGTAACTCTCTAAATTAGCCTTCTTTCATGAAATAGTCATTCAATAAGGTAATTTGAACTTAAACGGCCTTATTACAAAATGAGGATTTCTTCTGTCATGGTTTAAACCGTCGAGCCAGTTTTTGTAATAAGAACCTAGCTGTGATAGAAATACAGTTCTTTATACAAAACTGACAACTTAGTCCGGTACTAACTTGTCAGTATTGTAAAACTGACATCTTAATGTGTCGGAATAAAGTTCGAAGTTCAAAAAAGGGTCCATGGTTTAAACCTGAGTTTGAAGATGAACCTTGTTTTGTAATAAGGCGGTATGGGTTGCAATGGTGATACTAAGTATTATGATTCTGTAAATATGTATTTAAAAACCGAACTTTACGTTACCCTAATGAATATGTATTCATTAGGGTAACGTAAAGTTCGGTTTTTCCGAAGGTAAACGATGGAACCTTCGAACGTTGTCGTGCTGTGTGTTGTTGTCGATGTTGTATTTATATCTGTAATTTTTATGGTGTGCATAATAAAGAGTATTCTATCTATTATAGTATAATAGTTATTTATGCAACTGACGTATAATAAGGGGTATTAAAACACGAATGTGATAATAGTATCACATGAGTGTTTTAATACCTAATTATGTACAGTTGCATACAAGACTTTATCTACATCCATGTTATGAATCCTCTATAAAAGGTTCTGAAACAGTTTTTTGCAATACTAATACTCGTATCGAACATGGCGGCCGGCGTCATAGTATACCACGTGAATTCGAATAAATATCGCGGCGATTTTTTTCGCGCACTGGATTTTCAACGCTCTGCTTAGCGCCGAGGGTTGAAAATCCAACAGTGTGTTTTTTCGACGCGCTTGGATGCACTCTGTTGTTGTTAGGTTGGATTCTCAACACTCTGATCAACACCGAGAGTTGAAAATCCAGTGCGCGATAAAATCCGTCAAATATTTTTACGTCCTTGCGAACGTCGTCTTAGTCTACTCTAAATTATGATAATTACCAATCCGCAGTGTGAATCTGATCTCGGCTTGTAAAACCCTGAGTTTCCAAAGACGAGGGCCGTATCTCATCACCATGCCAAGTACTGACTCCTCAATCTGCAAACATAAAAAAACTAAATGTTAGTACTTATTTAACAGGAGTAGATCAAGTCCCTACGCGTTAATGTCACACGTTAAGCTTCAAACTACGGTTTCCTAGGAAAAATCTGTCATTTTCAGCAGTATTTGACATTAAGTCAAACTCCGCCCCCCAAAGATTTAAATCGCTAGATTTGCCCTCACCATACTTAGCCACAAGAAAAAGTGTCAATACTGAGAAGAGTGAGCTCACACATTATTAAACAGCGTTTCCATGATAATCAAGTGAAGTCACTGCGTCATTGCGTCTGACACGCAGTTGTCAAAACGAAAGAAATGCAACTATCTTTTGACGCAGTAGGGCGAATCTAACGATTTAAATCTTTGCAGCTATCATCATTTTCATGTCACTGCGACCGTTATGTGCGGCCACCGCTTTTCTAGGAAACCGTAGCGTTAGGCGCTATTTTTAGAATTATTTAAATTCACAAACAGTAATTTTTATGAACAGAAGCAAATGAATTGCCGTAGCAGCTTCATGTCAAGAATTTCCCCTCAAAAGCTTTGTTAGCCCCCTTAATCTATATAAGTATATAAAAGAAAGTCGTGTTAGTTACACTATTTATAACTCAAGAACGGCTGAACCGATTTGGCTGAAAATTGGTGGGGACGTAGCTTAGAACCAGGAGACGGACATAGGATACTTAAAAAAAACGTATAAAACGTGGTATAACAACGGCTGGACCGATTTACATGAAATTTTGTATATTTGAATGGGTTCCTGGATAGTTTTAAAAACACAATTGGACCGGTAGGTGGCGCTGCAGTCGGGTTCTAGGATCGTTCAGACAGGACAACGTCTGTCGGTCGGCTAGTATTTTCATAAATTATTTTCTCCCTTATTTAGTTTCGTTTTTATCTTATTTACATCTTACAATTTTAAATGTAGTCAATTGTCCTATTCATTCATAAAAGTGTTTTGCAAAAAGCGGCTTTATACTTTGAGAAATAATTATGTGAAGACAACGGTGCGGTTTAAAAGAAGATGTAGTGACAACAATTAAAAAGAGTATGCTTAGATGGTTTGCTCATGTTGAGAGGATGAATGAAAGGCGACTAACAAAAGGTATTAAAAGGCAGATGTGAGTGGAAACGCTGGGAGGGGACGCCCTAGGAAGACATTGGTGACGTTCTTCAGAGGATGGGTGACCATCTTTACATACCAAGACTCCTCCATGCTTCGGAAAACACGTTAAGCCGTTGGCCCGGCTGTCATTCGTAGATCGTTGACAGTTATTACGGGTCGTCAGAAGCTCAAAAGTCTGACAACCAGTTTTACCAAGGGGTATCGTATTACCCAGTCACTGGGTTGTGGAGGACAGATGGGCAGTCGCTCCATGTAAAATACTGGTATTCAGCTGCATCTGATTAGACTGAAAGTCTAATCAGATCAACCTGCCTACCCCCATGGGGAGAAGCCGTGAGGTTATTATGTTTTTACCTTAGCAGGATCCATGATGACAGTGGGTCCGAAGTTCAAGAATATGTGGTTGCAATCAGTCCTCTTAGCGAGCGGGTGCGAGAATGCCACCTCCAGCTCATCCATAGCTTCTAGTAGTACCCTGGGGAAGAACACATTTTATTAGGTCTTTACCTATGAAATTGCCGTTTTACGTAGAAAAAATCAACCATTTTTTAAAGAAGAAACATTGTTGATCCACGTTTGCCATTTTAATGAAAGTTCATTCTTGCCATTGCTATAGAAATCCTGGGGACGGTGATCATGAAATTGATGAATTCTAAGGCGTTTTTCGCCGCCTCATTGGATTTAAAATTTTTCCCCGAGGCTAATTGTTGAGATCAAAATTTCCAGAACGGAAGCGATCAAACCAAAAACGCACCGTGCGTTCACTTGCGGTACCTTGTCCATACACGTCGTTAATATTGCGTGCTGTCTGTGCTGCGTTGGTGCCACGACGGAACTCTTATTCGATAATAGCGCACTATTTCGATTTTTCCATGGTTACAGAAACATCGATATCAAAGAAAAATCGAACGGCGGGGAAACAAATAATTTTTTTTTTCAACTACAATGTTATGTTTGTTTTCGGGATAAATTCATCCCAACAACGGAACCCTTCATTGTGCGTGGTCCGACACGGACACGGTTTAAAAAAAAAATAAACCTGATATATGAAAGTGGGGATGTAGTGGCTAAATATAATTACCTCTCTCCTTCATTCTGCAGATACTCGAAACTAGCCTCTTTGGTGATGAGATCCTGGTGTCTGATGATGGAACGGATGAAGAACCTGTAGTCTGTCACCTCTTGTCCCTTCTTCACCTGTAGAGGAAAAATATCATGTTAAAATAGATTTGCTTCTATTATTCGATATCTCAATTACTTTCGGAACCGTTCGGGGGGAAATAAAATTATCTTTATCTTTTATCTTTACGGTCCCGGCCCCGTATCTTAGATCTTTAGAGCAGTGGTGGCCCAGTGGTAACGGCCGCGACTTACGAGTTATAGGTCATAGGTTCGAACCCTGACAGGCGCTTTCCTTTGTGTAAAGTATTTTAACCACTTTTTGCCTTTAATGCCATCCTTAAGCCTACGGAATAGAAGTCGAAATCGGTTGAACGGACTGTAAACGGTTTGTTTGAATGTCTCATCTTATTGTCAATGGAATATAGTTTGTTTTTACCTTAGCCTTGCCCAGATACAGATGCATCTTCTGGTTGCTGGTGGGCAGCGCTTCCAGCTCATAGCTGCGCATGCGGTACAGTTCCAGCTGGAAGGCTGACGCTGGCTCCAAGTGACGGTAGATCGTGTCTTCGGTGAAGTCGTTGCGGGCACGGAATGTGAAGAATTTGGGGAATTGTCGTCTGGAAAGAGATGGCTGGTAGATAGATAGATAGAATACTCTTTATTATGCAGTAAAGGGAGTGTTATACAGATATACACAAAACTAACTTATTTTCGAGACTACAGCACTTTAAGCCGTCGGTCCGGCTGTCATTCGTGGGTCTTTGACAGTCGTTACGGTTCGTCAGAAGCTCGAAAGTCTGACAACCAGTATTACAGTTGTTTTATCTCACGAAAGCGTGTGAGCCATACTTGTAGATGTAATGCGTATATCACGCGCTCTTGTGTGCGTACCTGCAGGTAGCGCGCTACCGAGCTCAAATGACTTCTCCCGCTCTGGGCGGAGCCCACCCGTGTTCTTTCAGTTGCCTGTGCCAGGGCCACGGTATTTCTTTCAAACAACCCGCGACCCTGGCAGGATCGTAGTCATAGTCTGAACTGATAACACCTGGAGGTCCCGGAAGCTTTACTTACTTGATAAGCAACATGAAGGTGATCCTCCTGATCCTCTTCTGGTGCAACTCGTGTCGGTGGGCGCGACAGAAGTTGCCGAAGCGACGCGAGACAGCGCTGTCGTCACTCTCGCCAGTATCCCGGACACCGATCATCAGGATGTGGATGGGTTCTAGAGGGGCCTGCGGGGAAATAACAATAGATTAGGGGACAGTTTGTACATACTCTGTTAGATAATCAATATCCCGTTGAAATCGGCCATCATCAAGGATGAGTTAGACTGAGCTGGGTTCGAGCCATGTAGGAATAATGGTCCTAACATACTATACAGGGTTATTTTAAATTAGGGTTATTTTAATACTTCTCTATTAGTCGTCACCTCGGTAGTCACCACCACGGAGCAAATACAAAGAGATGTTGTAATTAGATTCCCTATGAAACAACGCGTAACTCTTTGCGGGGTGAGGGGGTGTTAGATCCCGCCCACTTCTTTATTTTCCATCTACTGGTCAATAGCCAAACTATTAGATCCCGCCCACTTCTTTATTTTCCATCTACCGGTCAGTAGCCAAACTATTAGATCCCGCCCACTTCTTTATTTTCCATCTACCGGTCAATAGCCAAACTATTAGATCCCACCCACTTCTTTATTTTCCATGTACCGGTCAATAGCCAAACTATTAGATCCCGCCCACTTCTTTATTTTCCATCTACCGGTCAATAGCTAAACTATTTGCTCGTTCTGTCAATTTTACTTTGTAGTTACGTAACTATCTCACACTAGATGTCACTAAGTGCAGGATGTTGTTTACAAAATGATATAAAAACTACAAAAATAATATTTTGGCCATTAAAAGGTCTTTAGGAACAAATGTTGAACAAATTTCAGTACGTATGATTATTACAATATAGAATAGAATAGAATAATAGAATAATTTACTATTTTATATACTAAGTACGTGCCTAAATATTTTTAGTTCCCATGCCACCAACTGTCGCCATCTAATTTCGGGTAGAATTATGTTTGGACTAAAGGCACGCCTACATGATGACGTCAGGGCCTAGTTGAGAATCACAGTGCACAGTTGCTTAGACCCGTCTCCTAATTGTATTTGCTCCGCGGTCACCACCTTCCAGCCATATCATCTTTCACACAGTCCATCCATCGTTTCCTTGGTCTTCCCCTACTCGTATAGCCATCCACATACTCAAAACTTTCCTGACGACATTTTCCTCATTCCTCCGCATCACATACCCATGACAACACTATTCCACACAAAGGAGGCTACAGCACAGATTAATACAGATGGGATACTCCGCAGTTTAGGTATGAAGCTACAAGTACGCGGCGGGCTCATCTCACTGGGTCAACTCAGTGTGGGCTGCCGCGCACCGGCCGGGGAGCACGTTAGTTCGATACTCGCTCACGCGCCGCGTCGTAAAAGAAGACAACCCTAACGAGTCAGAAGGTATAAGAGTTACGCGATAGAAAAAGAGGCAACTTGTAGGTGAATGTAACTGTACGTGATAAGCGCTGTGCGACCTGAATTGCACTTTGTTGTGTCGTAGCAAGAGTCGCTTTTTATTTAAATGATTTTGCGGAGTGTCTTATCTGTATTAATCTGTGGCTACAGTAGTAAAATAAAATGCTTCCATCAACAATGTAGTCATTTACCTCAATATCAGCATCAGCCGGTTTGAAGTCCATCCCAACATTGATGCTGGTACTATCCCGACTCTCGCTACCTTCCTGCAACGCTGCTAAATCCTGCAACAAAATATGTATTAGATTACTATCTTGTCTTCCATACAAGGTTAAATAACGTGCAAACTCTTAAGGGGTCATTGTGCTAATTACTATGAACAACTTTTACTATGGGACCAAAACTGAAATCGCGAAAAAAATCTGATGTTCCCTACATTTTGACGACTTATGTGAACATAAAAATGTAGGGAACAGCTGATTTTTTTTTCTCGGTTTGGTCCCATAAGTTGTTCTTAATGATGATACAAGTAGGTATACCTTGTAGACTCACCCCCTTATTAATAAAAAAAAACTAAAACAATCAATCAATCTGCCTAGCCTTTTCCCAACTACGTTGGGGTCGGCTTCCAGTCTAACCGGATGCAGCTGGATACCAGTATTTTACATGGAGCGACTGCCTTCGGACCTCCACAACCCAGTAACTGGGTAATACGATACCCCTTGGTAAGACTGGTTGTCAGACTTTCGGGCTTCTGACGACCCGTAACGACTGTCAAAGGTCCAAGAATGACTGCCGGGACCAACGGCTTAACGTGCTTTCCGAGGCACGGAGGAGTCTCGGTATGTAAAGACGGTCACCCATCACTGACCAACCCCGGCAAGCGTAGCTTAACCTGATGGATCGACCCGTGCGGCTGTTATTACTCAGCCAGAGCTCCTCTCCTAAAAAAAACTAAAACACTAAGTATAAACCTATTTTAGTTATAGAAGTGTTTTGTCTTCTTCTTTCAAACTCAAATCATAATTCAAACAAATTGACAAAACACTTCTATAACTAAAACAGGTTTATAGAGCGAGCGTTTTAGTTTTTTTATGAATAAGGGGGTACTTAGGTCTTCATTACTGTAACAAAGGAACAAATTTGTTCTATTTTTACCCGACTTTCCCAGAAGGAGAGTACTTGATACATTTTGGGGTAAATTTTACTTCACTCGACGAGATCATTTTGTACCCAGGTGGCACTAAGCAACATCGGGTAATTTTAATCTGATTTAAGATAACACAAAGAGGGGCCATTTCACCAACACTGGACCCACTTTTAATCACTTCGGGGTTCATTCTGAAATATTAATGGTATCAATCTGAACAAAAAATTAAGGTCATTCTGAAACATTTTCGAGGACATTCTGTACACTACTTACGACAGCATAGTGGGGTTTTTGTACCCCACTATTCTGTCACATGTTTTAGCGTAAATTAGATCAACTTTTGGGGTAATTTTTAACCAGGAACGTGGTCTTTTATAACACTGTTTTTTTCTGGCAATGAGGTAAATTTTACCCCACTTTAGGGTAATTTTTAACACATTAAAGGATAATTTTTCACAAACTATGGATGGACCAAGGTGAGTGAAGCACTCCCTACAATTGATGGCCGCGTCACGAAACAGTTTCTCCGACTAACTAAACAACAGCTGCGTACAGATACAGCTGCTTTAACTGGCCATGGGTCATTTAATAAACACCTCTTTGTCATAGGAGTCACAGACAGTCCGCTGTGCAGGGCCTGCGTGGAGGACGACGAGACAGCAGCTCATGTGCTTCTAAACTGCCCGGTGGTCGCCGCATACAGGGCAAAGTACTTCGGTAACCCAGGTACCCTCCGGGAGGTTGTCAGTAATGTGAAGGCGCTGCTGGCCTTCTTTGAGGAGCTGGGGTATCGAATAATCGATTTTCCCACCCATACGCAAAATACGCGCGTGGAGTTGCGGATACCAGCCCGTATTACCTACCTACCTAAGGATAATTTTCCACTCACCTCTCTCCTGACAGTGGCGGAGCTGGCGAAGTCGTGCACCAGGTCGAGCAGCTCGTCCGAGTACTGCACGAACTCGTCGAAGGACTCGAACGAGGCCAGCGCGCCCGTGCGGTGGTGGCACTTCCTCATGGCGGCGGTGCACAGCTCGGCGGGAATGCCTTCTGCGTCTGTACCGGATGCCAGCTCGATCTCTGATTGGCTGATTGGGATTCTGTGAAAGAAAAGGAAAAATATGAGTTCGAAGAAGTAAGTTACATACACAATAAGGTAAACAAGGTTTGTAGAAAATAGGGGAAAAAAATTGTACAAAGAAACTGTGACAAACATATTGTGACTTTATTTTTAGGGTTCCGTACCTCAAATGAAAAAAAATAGAACTCTTATAGGATCACTTCGTTGTCCGTCTGTTTGTCAGTCTGTCAAGACCCTTTTCCTCGTGGAGGTATCAGGTTGGAATTAATATCAAATACGTCGGTCCCTTGAAGCTCTAAAAAAATCAAGCTTCTAAGTCAACGCAATAAAAAAATACGGCCATTTATTTTATGCGATATATTTTGACACTCGATAGTAAATCAAAACCTATAGAGTATCTACCGTTGACCTAGAATCATGAAATTTTGGCAATAAGCAAGGTCTCACAGCTCAAGTAAAGGATAAAGTCCGAAAATAATTAATTTGTAGTCTTATCACATAAAAAAAAAATTGCGATCACAAACTTAAAGCACTGAACATGTTTTTCAACTACAATGTTAAGTTTGTTTTTGGGATAAATTCATCCCAACTACGGAATCATTCATTGTGCGTGGTCCGACACGCACTTGATCGGTTTTTTTTTTACATTAAGGCCAGTTTACACTGCACTTTACTTAGCACTAAACATATTTGAAACATAAATCTGTCTCTGTCAAATTCAAATAAAAAATTAGAAAATACTGGAAAATACTACTTCAAATAAAAAATAACACTGGACGCCGACTCGCAACATAGTTGGGAAAAGGCTAGGCAGATTATGGTACATCTACATCGCCACATACGAACTACGCATCACAATGACAAGACGTCACGCAATCCTGCATCGCGCAATTAGAGTTTACCACGCGACTAGCATATGTACAACGTCCCGACATCAACCGTCGGGCAGTAGCCCACCAGACACAACACCCGTCTGGTCGGACGATCCTCCCTTTTCAATAGAGGATGAGTGAACTTAACACCCTGTTCTTCATGCCTCTCTAGTACATACCTGTTAGGATGTCCAGTAGGTAATATGAACTGGAAGTGGACGACGCCCAGTTCTCCTGACAACGCCAAGTGTTGTAGACAGGTGATGTCGTAAGAGGTGTATGCTCTCCGGACGTATACTTCTAGAGCTGCGTTGCATACCTGAGAAAAACAAGTTAATGTGAGGACGGTCAGCAACAGAAGTCGGTTAACACTGCTACTTTTCACATCATCTAAATTAAGTTTAGTTTATTTATTAATAATTATCAAAAATTACATGTCAATAGTCATTATAAGTTACAAAATAGAACATAATATACAAGTTATCATAATTTACAGATTAATTGAGAAAATTGCTTAATGTGGCCGTTTTAGGCCCCGATTTTAATGAAGTATTTTTCTCAATGATTAAGATTTAGAAAATTCAAGTGATAATCGACTTTTGTTGCTGACTGTATATTTAAAAGATTTTGTTTTTGAAATACATAAAGGCCATTTGGAAATCTTAGCACTGTATAATTCCTAAATACTTGCAGAAAAGAGTCGTGTTTTACGCAAGCAAAGCCACGGTCACAAACTATAACTACATAATCATACCGCATTTAACCCATTAAAGAAAACTTAATTCACAAAGCAAAATTGTTTCTAATTATTAAATCACTTCTACTGATTACGAAGTAAAAGAATAATTGAATCATGGATCAATTACTAGCTTGAATCAAAGCTTAACGCCCCAGGCATTCCTTTCGATGAAAATAATTTACGGGTAATGTTTTAAGGCGAAAGCGCCAGGGTAGCTCGCAATATTCGAAATTTCTTAGTTTTTTTGCAATTTGCAAGCCAGTATTAGGTTGTATGTTGATCTAAATATGATTCGCGGCCGTATCTAATATTTATTCATAGAATTACTAGCTTTTGCCCGCAGCTTCGCCCGCGTGGATGTCGGAAAATATCCGTATTTATTTATTTATTTATTTATTATTCCTTGTCTACATTATAAAGGGAACCTCTGTGCAAAATTTCAGCTTTCTACGTCCAAGGGTTTCGGCTGGGCGTTGATGAGTCAGTCAATCAGTCAGTCAGTCAGGACTTCTCTTTTTTTATTTATATAGATAATCATAAAAATCATCAATACAACTCTCTAAGTTCATATTAACCTATTGAAGGACTATTTCATGACATCATGAGATTTGAGGCCAATTCTAACTTAAGGAGTTGTATTGCTGATTCTAATGATTATAATTCTGTGAAGCCATGTTAGTTACGGCCGCGAATCATATTTTAATCAACATACAACCTGACACTGACCTGCAAATATAAAAAAAAACGTAAGAAAATTTGAATTTCGCAGGCTACCTTAGCACATCCCCCTTAATTTCCATTAATAAGGTAATTTTCTACTAAGCGTTCACAGTGTTGCAATTTTTAACGACGACAGTACATGTATGCGCTTTTGGGAAAGCTAACAATTTATTTGAAGTACGAGTATAAGGGCGAATCTTTTTGGTAATTTGAAGTGTATTTTTTAATCTCTGATACTAAATTGAGAAGTGATTGTCAAACTAGCTAACATTACATTATCATAAAGGTCATTTTTAACCGATTTCCAAAGGGTTCTCAATTCGACTGTATATTTTTTTTGTGTGTGTTTGTTACCCGAATTCTCCGTCAATTGTAGACCGACTTTTTTAAATTCTTTTTTTGTTTGAAAGGGTATGCTCTCCAGGTGGTCCCATTGTAACCAAGTCAGAATCTGATGAGGAAAATCCGATGAAATTTTATAGGCACACCTATAGCGATTTAGGTATTTTTTATAGTAACTCGTTCATTATTTGCTCTCGGAAAGCACCATTTGGTGAAGTGGAACTGATGAAGACCACAGATGGCCATCGGAACTACTCAATTATACCTAAGTATTTCACGGGTTGCGATTCGATTACTTTAATATGGTTGCTAAGCAATTTATGCTCGTCAAAATGCATATGGTGCAGTTCTCCTGGTTCTTACTAGGAGAACTCCTCAACAATTAACGTCCCTGCATAGGCAAAAACAATATTTTGTAAAAGGTGATGAGCAGTTGACATTAGGCTATTGTAACTTAGATAAATAACAAACTGACCGACTAAAAAGTGAAAAATAACAAACATTTTTACAAAAAAAAAAAAAAAAAAAGAAACAAAATCATAACCCTCCTTTTTGCTTCGCCGTAGTCGGGTAAAAAAAACTTCATATATTTCGGAAGTCGGTGGCAAAAAACTAAAATACAGATCTAAAGACACCGACTTCTGAAATTAAACTTATCACTATGTAGGTGGTACTGTTTTTTTTTTGGAAGTCGGTTGTTTTTTTTTTATACGTTTTAACATTTTCAATAATTTCAACAATGGTGACGATGCAAAGACAAGTGTCTTTGCATCGTCATCATTGGACGGCGAATTCAATAGGTACCTAATCAGTGATTTTTGAACATTAATAGGGCTTGTTTTCTTTTCCTAAAATATTCTTTGACAAGTGTTCGTGGAATTGTTTAACCCATCGTATGCCGCCGGAACGTGGATCCACGCGAGACACAATGGCTTTTTGTGTCTGTAAACGGCTGAATGCCGTACTCGTTAAATTGTGAAAGTGGTCCGTGACTGAAAAAAGTTTAAAAACTCTGCTTTAGGGTTTTACCTGTTTTTTATTTACTAAAGTACCGTACCTATAGTAAGGAGACATTTTCAGGTGACAATGGAGGAAGAGCTAGAATTCAAGCCGTTCAGCGCCACATACAAGATGATAACATTCGCCTTAAGCGTCGGTATGATATACCCGAACCCTAAAACCGACAAGTGGAGGCTCGCAAGTATACGTAAGATTATTTCAATGGCTTTTTTTATCTTATTTTTCCGGCTAACCTTTGTCTATGATAATGTCTTTGATGTCTTTCCTAAATACATATACAAGAGTATAGAAAGATCAAAGATCTACGAATGACAGCCGGGACCAACGGCTTAACGTGCTTTCCGAGGCATGGAGGAGTCTCGATATATAAAGATGGTCACCCATCCACGGACCAACCCCGGCGAGCGTAGCTTAACCTGATGAATAGAACCGTGCGGCTGTTATTACTTATCCACGAGCTCCTCGTGGATGTGGATCTTGGATGCCAATTAGCAATGACACAAATTAAGTGCTTTACTTTGTTGTTTGTGTTACTAATTCCCTTTAGCGAGTGATTGCATACGAATTTAATGTGAACATGGTTCGTTTGTAAAGTACAATGAGATACTTTCGGAACAGGCTATAACTTTTTACAAACTATGGTTTCTTTTCACCAAGGTTAATACAGGCTGTAAAGGACAGACCTCCGCAAACTAACAGGGTGTATTCAGCTCCTCATTTTGAATCATATTCCACCGGAAATTTTCTCAGGAAAATTTTCATTTTTTATTTTTTTTTTTCAGTTACATTTTCATTATTTCAATGAAAAATTGCATTGTGTGTTCGCAGCACTCCATCTATGTAAAAAAAAAACTGAAAAAAAAAAAAAACAGCAAAAAAAAAACCAGCAATGGATGTTGAAATACTCTAACCAACGACGCGTGAAATCAGCTGTTCACTTTCTGTCTAGCTACAGAGTTCATCGAACTCACCGCATACCTATTACCTACCCCTCCCAACCAGTAATAGACACTCCGATTTGTGCACAAAAACACAAACAAATCAGGTTTATTGGATTCCCTTACCGTTCCTGAAAAAATTTCATGTACCGGTCATCTTAGTATGACATACTGAATTCACCCTATCAGTTTGCGGAGGGCTGTCCCTTACACCCTGTATAACAAGCTAAAAAGCTAAGCTAGCAAAGTTAAGCTAGTAAGCTTCTGCCTCATCCCTTCATCCGCATGAAATTTCTTGTTCCCCCGATCCCCCCGTCGCATCGCATTGCTATTACTTCGTTTCGTTTAGCGTTATTTCTGACTTTTAGTCTTTTTGCCCGGCTTCTAAAGTTCCTAGCGTGAAATTAAATAGCCTATGGCCATCCTAAAGAATTGGGCTATCAAATGCAAAAATAATTTTAGAAATCCGACTGGTAGTTTTAGAGATCAGCGCGTTCAAACAAAGAATAAAACAAACTCTTCAACTTTACTATTAGTATACAGGGTTATTGGTAACTCGACCACTTCGTTGCAGGACGTCATAGTAGGATCCAAATGCAATAAATTAAGCCACCAAATGTTCTACCGAAATTCAATTTTTTTTTTCGTAATTTTTATATTTATCTGACAAAATTTACGAAAAATAAAATGTTAATTAATGATCTTTGCCAAAGTTTTAGGCATTTTAGAACTTTTAATTATTAGCAAAGATCTGCTACTGCATCAGCTATATTACTAACTTAAATTCCAGTATAGTCGTGCCGTAAATCATTTTTAAATTGGGTTTTTCATATAAAAACTAAAAATCTAACTAACTCAAAAACTATTGAATTTCAGTAGAACGTTTGGTGGCTTAATTTGTTGTATTTTAACCCTACTATGACGACCTGCAAGGAAGTGATCGAGTTACCAGTAACCCTGTATATCTACCCTCTTTCTACAGCTATAATAGTGGCCACCATAGCGCCACTTGCCATCATGATCTTCATTGACATGTACAAAAGCATGCTGGTTATGGACATTGTGAATATTATCAGACATAGCACGGTGGTGGGGCCGTTTCTTGGTGGATTTTTTAAGGTAAGTGTGTAGACCGTTAAGCTTTTTAAACCAACTTCAAAAAAAGGAGGAGGTTATATGTTCGTCTTTTTATGTATGTTCATCTATATTTTAATCAATTGTGGACCGATTTTGAAAATTATTTTTCATTTGGTAGAATTTTTTTTATTAGTTTGGGTAGTTTCAACTTAGCTTCGGTAACACTTATTTAATCCGCTTTAAGTATCTTGATGACGTTATAATATTTCCTGTCACTGTTGTTTATTGCAAGTAGTGGTATACGAATTGGTGTGGGGTAGGTACCATAGCAAAAAACTAAAAAATAAATTACAAAAAAAAAACAACCGAGGCCCAAAAAACACTATACTCTCTACAAAGTGAAAAATAACTTTAATTTCAGAAGTCGGAGATGAAAAATTAAAACAGATCCATAGACAACGACTTCCGAAATAATAATAATAATAATAATAACCCCACCGCAGTATCTCTACGTTGACGTCGTGGTGGGGCTTGCGCGCTCCGAATTTTAGGTCTGTGCCGGTAGAGTTTACTTTGCCGGAACAGGTCTAGGATGAGGAGCCAGACCAAGAGAGATACAGAAACCCGCAGGGCAGCATGTGGCGAGCTGTTGGGCAGTAGCGACCCCACGGACCCTATCTCCCGGGAGAAGTCTTGTTCCTCACCTCTCGCTTGCCTTTATTGGCCGGCTTGAGTGAACACTGACGAGGAACAGAGCTCCCACCTCTTTCTTGCCTTTATTGGCCGGTTTGAGTGGAGATTCGCAAGAGCAAACGTGCTCGGAGGAAGGAAGTATTTCAGTAAGATGCTGGTAGGGATCTTGACCGTACTTCCGGGATTGTCCTGATAGCCGTGGGATGCCTCTCCACTCCTCACAAGCGCCTCAGGACATGTTGCCCCCTTGCCGTTACGACACTTTGTGCTAGCGACCGTTTCCGGGGGCCCATTATTGAGTGTGCAAGTCACCCCCTGCCATTTTAACTGTGTATATTATTATAACATTGGTAAGGCAGGGGACATAGTTCTTCCATAGTTTAAGGTACCCGATCCACTATAGCCACCCAAACCCATAGCCCAATATGTTTTGATTCCATGTTCTGCAATAGTCCTGCACAAACCGGGGGTTGTCCTTGAGTGCACTTGCATAGTGCATACAGGGATAATCGTCGGCTGGTGCCGCCTCGTCATTTAAAATTGTCTAAGGGGCCTCTGCGAGTTGGCTTCGGCCCCTCGTACGCCTTCCAAAGGTCCGGGACCCCATGGTCCCGAGATATGTCAAAGACAAAAAAATAATAATAACCCCACCGCAGTATCTCTACGTTGACGTCGTGGTGGGGCTTGCGTGCTCCGAATTCTAGGTCTGTGCCTGTAGAGTTTACTCTGCCGGAACAGGTCTAGGATGAGGAGCCAGACCAAGAGAGATACAGAAACCCGCAGGGCAGCATGTGGCGAGCTGTTGGGCAGTAGCGACCCCACGGACCCTATCTCCCGGGAGAAGTCTTCTTCCTCACCTCTAGCTTGCCTTTATTGGCCGGCTGGAGTGAACAATGACGGGAACAGAGCTCCCACCTCATTCTTGCCTTTATTGGCTGGCTTGAGTGGAGATTCGCAAGAGCAAACGTGCTCGGAGGAAGGAAGTATTCCAGTAAGTGTTTGTAGGGATCTTGACCATCTTCCGGGCTCTGGGATTGTTCTGAGAACCGTGGAATACCTCTCCACTCCTCACAAGCACCTCAGGACATGTTGCTCCCTTGCAGCTACGACACTATGTGCTAGCGACCGTTTTCGGGGGCCCATTATTGAGTGTGCAAGTCACCCCCTGCCATTTTTTTTTCCGTGTATAATAAAACATTGATCAGGCAGGGGCCATAGTCTTTTCATAGTTCTAGGTAACCAGTCCACAGCCACCCAAACCCATAGCCCAATGTGTTTTGTTTCCATGTTCTGCTATAGTCCTGCACCAACCGGGGGTTGTCCTTGGGTGCACTTGCATAGTGTATACAGGGATAATCGTCGGTTGGTGCCTCCTCATAATTTAAAATTGTCTAAGGGGCCTCTGCGAGTTGGCTTCGGCCCCTCGTACGCCTTCCAAAAGTCCGGGACCTCGGGGTCCCGAGATATGTCAAAGACACTTTAAAAATAATAATAATAATGTTTATTTTTCCAAAAGAATACATAGATATAGGTTGAGCACAGTGGTAGATAAACTAAAATTATAAGGCTACAAAAATCTATATAAACAAAATAATAAACCCTGTCTCTTAAACTAGGAGGCCTGTATCTTAAGACTGTGGTCGCATATTTTCGCGCTCGGATTTTAAACATCTGACGCTCGAAGCCGCGTAGCGAGTGCGCGTGTGTGCGTTTTTCCTCATGTACGGCACACAGTTGCGATGCTGCGACGACTAAACGATCTTGATCGTAGCTATGGCGTACCTATATTTTTTTGAAGTAAAAGCTAGAGATTTACGGAGAAAATAAAAAGACTGTCCACAATACATTATTAGTGTATTTTAATTAAATTTATACAAATATGGATGAAGAAAATAATATTATGTAGGTACTTAAAAAAAATAAACTCATTTTACTTATTTGCTTAAGTATTTGTATACTTATAAGTAATTGAAGTTTTATAAAAGTATTTGTATTTGACGACACGGTTGGCGCAGTGGCTGAGCAATTGACTGCTGCGCAGCATGTTGTGGGTTCGATTCCCGCACGGAACAAATATTTGTACGACCTACAAGTACTTATTTGTTTCCGAGTCTGGGTGTTTTTCTATCTATAATATGTATGTATTTACAAAAAAAAATGTATATAAGAAGTTTATCAGCCATCTCGTTACCATAACACAAGCATTAGGTTGCTTAGCTTGGGACTAGATGGCGTTGTGTGAAATGTCCAAGGATATTTATTTATTATTTATTTTATTCATTTGTCTAAGGGGATTGATTGACTTTTCCTTGGATCTATAATTTCTGGGAGAACACAATCAGAATAAAATTTTGTTAACAGCGGAGCCATCTTTTGTCCAAAATCATCGTTTTTTTGTGTAAAACAGTTCAATTTAAGCCCTATTTTAATGTAGATAAAGACGCCACGCGCTAGCTATAATTATTTATTTTTCTTGCGGCATAGGTTTACCAACCGCATCAAGTGCATAAAACAGTTGAATTTGAACCAACACTAATACATAAATACATAAAGCCGCCTCATGCGCAAATGTTTGGTTTACTGTTTTCAAATTTCAAATAGGTAGGTCACCCCGCTGCCACAGAATAAATAATAGTACTGCTGCGTTCGTGTGGGGTTGGTTTTATAATGTTTATTAGCCTAGGCAGGTATTGTACGTGCCCAGTCGACCTAATGACTATACAGTCGACCACACGTCGCACGTCAGTGGTAAGTGATAAGGATTTGTATAGGTATCGTTTTCATAGTTTTCGATTTCGACTATAGCCAATAGTGAAGTCAAAATTAAAATCCAAGATGGCGGCTGCGAAAATTTTAAAATTTTTCGTCATGGATGTCGTTTTCATAGTTCTCGAGGATGAAGCTGATAGTGAAGTCAATCATCCTAGAAGGGATGATTGACTGCACTATGCGGCCCAAGAGAGCAATGCAATGGTGGCCCAATGGTAACGATCCCGACATACGAGTAGGTCATGGTTTCGAACTCAGGCAGGCACTTTGTGTAAATAATTTCATCACCACTACTCTCAAATCAGTGAAGGAAAATATCGTGAGGAAACCGCCTAGAACCAAGAATTCGAAGACATGTGACATCTACCAAGCCGCACTGGGTCCTCGTGGTGTATTACGGCCCACTCTCTCTCACCGAGAGGAGCCCTGTGTCCCAGCAGTGGGAACATTATAGGCTGATTATGATTGAGACCCATTATGTTGTGAGCGAGCACGTTTCAGTGCCAGAGGTCATCACTGATGTGAGACGAGAAGATATATTACGCTCAACACCGCCGCGCGCGGCCCTTGTCCGATCAGAGCGCGGCTAGCCGCGCGTGGCAGCCGCGGTCAAATGCCACTCTATATTTGGACACACCTTTATATAGTGCCTTTATCTATGCCTCACTCGTTTCGTATCGTTTAGTGCGGTCGCGATTTGAGTGTATTTCCCATAGTTTTATTGATGTTTTCCTCGACCCCTGTTTTCTTTCTGCGGACTTCTGATCTTGCTTCTCGTACGAACCTTGCTACCACACCGGACACGGTACGGAGAACCCCGCATAAACGTTGGACTTGAACTTGTTATTTTGTATATTACGACCAGCCTACTGATTTCATATTGGCACCATGGATCGTTGTGTAAATTGTGGCAAAGTGAGTGTGTGAGTGGGAGTTTACGTGGTCGTCGAGCTGAAGAACTTCAAAAATCAGCTGTTAAGTACCTATATGTAGATCGTTATGTAACCTCACTTTTATTACATCTCTTTTAACTCGGAACTTGACCGCGAAAATCCGCAAAATGTTCAGTGATGGTTTGATAATATAGTAGCTATAAATTGACACCAATTTCATTTTTTTACAACCCAGGCCCAGGCCCAAGTTTATATGACATGGTTTCCGTCTCCTTTGTCACGGATCCACAATAGAGATTGTGGCAGTAGAGATTTCAAATAAAAATCTGATATAAATTTTTTCTCCATATTCATCCTCCAAAATTCTTGTAGCCATCTTGGATTTACATTTTGACTACACTATCGACGTTAGCACCCAGAAGAACCATGAAAACGATACCCATGATGAAAAATTTGAAAATGTTCGCAGCCGCCATCTTGGATTTACATTTTAACGTCACTATCGGCTTTAGCATCCTCGAGAACAATGGGAACGATCCCCATGACAAAAAATTTAAAAATTTTCGCAGCCACCATCTTGGATTTACATTTTGACCAAATTATATTGTATTATTGATATTGTAATTACAATTGTACAATTGTATTACAAGTAATACAACATAATTCAAGAATTGTAACATAATTCTCCTAAAGTAAGTGTGCCTACCACGTTAGCTTCTTAAAATATTACTTAAATGAAAGGATCAAAAATATTTAGTCGCACTACAATTGACTATATATCACGCGAGGCGCATGCGCGGCGGCGGGAGGTCAACCGACGTAGGTCCTGCGTCGAAGAGCGCCAGAGCGCGACTGACTTAGGCCGTTCGATGCACCCGATTTTATACTCACTTTAAAAAATTATTTTCGTAAATGATTGAAGACAGATATGTTTTATTTTTTACACATATATAGTACAATCTTTCTTCTTACGTATAAAATGATTTGTGTTGCCAAATGACTTTTAGATTCTGAGAAATGACGTGTTTTTTTGTAGTCGATTTCTCGATTTTTGATTATCTTAGACGTGATTAAAATACAAGTTAATGAATTAAAAATCAAACTTTTCTCAATGCAATTTAAATTTCAGGATATGCCTCTTCGAATGAATACCACTTTACCTTCTTAATTGGTAGTAATAATTGGTGTAAGATTACTTCAAAGTTGAGCCTTCGCGCGTCATCTGGAAATCGCGCCTTCGAAATCGACTGTTTTCGTAGTCAATAATTAAATTTGAACAAGTTTTTTTTAATAGACTTTAAATAAAAATATATGATAATTACGATGATTGAAGTCAAAAGAAGCTAAAAAAATAAATTATGTGACCAAAATCACTTCAAAATCTCCCAAGTTCTCGATTTACGTATGAAAAATGCAACAACGCTCTTAAGAGACAAAGTTAAAGTTATTTTTCACTTTGGAGTGTTTTTTTTGGAAGTCAGTTTCTTTTTTATTTTTTTTAATATTATCTGTACGACTTATCTTCACAGATGATACTAATATACCACAAGCGAACCCAAGCCAAAGAGATCCTGGACGAAATAGATAGAGACCATCATCTCCTCAACGAATTCTCCGAAACCTACAAGGACATAGCGCGCGCCTCTATCAAGAACAGCCAAATATACAGCGAACGTGGCTGGGTTATCACAGTTACTACATGTGTCATGACATTTCCAGCCATTGCTATTGTACTGAATATTTACAACTTTTTGTTCAAATCGGAGCCGGAGAAGTATATGGTACATGATTTGCAGAAGCCGTTTGCTGCGCCGGAAGCGAGATTTGAGTCACCATATTTCGAGGTTACATATTATCATCATTTTCCAGCCGTGTTGCGCCGCCCCCACGTAACATGGGATAAGCACCATGTTACGTGGGGGCGGCGCACCACGTTTTCTTCTTCCATTCTCCCCCATTAACCGTCACGCTATCACTCAATCTCTTCTCTTTCATATCATACATACTCTTTTCCTCACACAATCCTATCCATGAACATGTATATTCATCACTCTTTTAATCACATGCCCATACCACGATATCCTTTCAACTTTTCTGTCACTGGCGCCACTTTTAATATTCCCCTTATATGCTCATTTCTTACTTTATCCATTTTCGTTACTCTCACATCCATCTCAACATTCTCATCTCCGCTGCATGCAATCTTTTTTCATCCGGCTTCTTCGCGGCTCAGCGGTCTACTCCCTAAGTACGAAGTCCGTAGTTCGGCCCTCGTTACGGGCGTTTCCTACTCCGTATCACGTAAGGATGGATGATTGGTTCGGGGCCCGAACGAAGTATGAATTGACAGTTGTTCCTACTCGCGATGTGTTTTTGCCCGTCCGAAAAATTTTACTTTTACACTTGTTTTGATGGATCGTTATGTCAGACGGACGGATGGACTTAGGGAGTAGACACCCAGATTTCGATCTATGATTCCGATAAACGGAATAACCGATCACATTCTGCGGAGTTTCTCTACCTAATTTAATTTGTCCCTGTAGATATAGAAGAATTTCAAATTTGGCTATAGGCCCCCCAAATGGCTTCATATGAACAATCTATTGAACATTTCAGTTAATGTTCCTCTACATGTGTTACTGCTCAATTCTCTACGTGGTTAACTTCATCGGATACGATGGTTTCTTTGGGTTGTCAATCAACCACGCCTGTCTGAAGATGGACCTGTACTGCAAAGCATTAGAGGAAGCCATGATTGCTCCTAAAGAGGAGGTTTGTTGGAGAGTCATTGGGGTTATCAAGGAGCAGTGTCGTTTGTATAAGTAAGACCTACTTACAATCAATCTGCCTAGCCTTTTCCCAACTATGTTGGGGTCGGCTTTCAGTGTAACCGGAAACAGCTGAATACCAGTATTTTACATGGAGCAACTGCCTATCTGACTTCCACAACCCAGTAACTGGGTAGTACGATACCCCTTGGTAAGACTGGTTGTCAGACTTTCGGGCTTCAGGCGACCCGTGACGACTGTTTAAGATCTATGAATGACAGCCGGGACCAACAGCTTAACGTGCTTTCCGGAGCACAGAGGAGTCGCGATATGTAAAGATGGTAACCCATACACGGACTAACCTCGCAAGCGTAGCTTAACCTGATGGATCGACCCGTGCGGCTGTTATTACTTAGCCACGAGCCCCTCCTAAAGCCTACTTACAGTACCTAGTCCACAATCTTACTCAAGTAAGACCTACTTACAGTAGTCCTCCCTCTTTGTGGCCAGGTTGAACGTAGGCGCGAGCCGATGCGCCGAATGCAAAATAAGGTATCAGTTGGGAAAATACTTTTTTTTAGGTTTTTTTTTTAATACAGTGCTATTTAGTATTAAGGTTTTAGTTTCTAAAAACGTATACTAGACGGCTCTGTATTAATACGTAGCGTAAGGAAGTCTGTTCAAACCGGGAGTCGAACTAAACCTCCCGACTTTTTTTTTCTTCTTATTATTGTACACCATAGCGGTAGAGATACTTTGTCTTTATTTTTCTTCTTATTATTGTACACCATAGCGGTAGAGATACTTTGTCTTTATTTTTCTTCTTATTATTGTACACCATAGCGGTAGAGATACTTTGTCTTTTTTTTTCTTCTTATTATTGTACACCATAGCGGTAGAGATACTTTGTCTTTATTTTTCTTCTTATTATTGTACACCATAGCGGTAGAGATACTTTGTCTTTATTTTTCTTCTTATTATTGTACACCATAGCGGTAGAGATACTTTGTCTTTATTTTTCTTCTTATTATTGTACACCATAGCGGTAGAGATACTTTGTCTTTATTTTTCTTCTTATTATTGTACACCATAGCGGTAGAGATACTTTGTCTTTTTTTTTCTTCTTATTATTGTACACCATAGCGGTAGAGATACTTTGTCTTTATTTTTCTTCTTATTATTGTACACCATAGCGGTAGAGATACTTTGTCTTTATTTTTCTTCTTATTATTGTACACCATAGCGGTAGAGATACTTTGTCTTTATTTTTCTTCTTATTATTGTACACCATAGCGGTAGAGATACTTTGTCTTTATTTTTTGACCACCTACGACAACAATAAATAATATTCTAGTCTATTCTCTGTAGACAGTCGCTCCATGTAAAATACTGGTATTCAGCTGCATCCGGTTAGACTGGAAGCCGACCCCAACATAGTTGGGAAAAGGCAGGCAGATTGATTGATTCTCTGTGGTAACTACGCTTGCTTACAATTTTTCCTTCACCAGAGGCCTCTTTTACATCGTGATGAAAAAAAACATCACGATGTAAAAGAGGCCTATTTTTTTTCTTACAGATATATAGATATAATACAGGATATTTTCAACATATGGTTGGGACTCATATTCTTAGCAACTATGATACAAATATGTACTTGCTTGTATCATATTACTGAGGTAAGAATACTATTAAGAGGCTTATCACAAAATTGCGTTTTGACCATTGATGTATAAATTAGGAAGATAAGGTTCGCACTCCTCTACGTAGACCGCATGAATTGTGTTAACGCACACAGTGGACCTTAGTCACAATCGAACTGGCGTGTGTGTTGCACATGCGTAACACGTTAAGTAATATTACCGTAATCGTCTAATTAAGCAGCAACAATGCCTTCCTGTTTTCAAAATGTGCACAAATAGTTCAGAAACCAAAAATCCACGGGATTACTTTACACACAGCCAAAAATGCCAAAAAATTGTTGAAAATTATAAGTAATAACATTTAATGTTAGCTTCGCCTTGTTTGTGACAGCGAGATAGACATACAATGTCATTCATAATCGTAAACATTTGGCGGCTAACGTGATTTCACTTGCACGACAGCGCCGGCCCCTATCTCTGTCCTTCTCTATCGGTAACTGTAGGTTTGCGACTGCGATCAACTGATCACAGATGTGTGGGTTTCGGTGCATGTAGGTTTATTGATTGCGATGTTAGCGCGTAACATATCTTCCTCTAATATATCAATGGTTTTGACAGTTTAGATGTAATAGAGTAATAACTATTTTCCACAACCCAATAAGTCAAAGTTGTCGAAGTCTTTCAGTTTCTCAGAGTAAGAACGCCAAAGTTGGCCATTTAACGCAAAAATCACGGTCCGAAATGTAATAGCGCCCTTAAATATATTTTCATATATTTCCGCATCTAAGGCAGCTGAGATGAGAATGCTAAGAGCATAATAGAATAAGAAACGAGTACCTACATAAGAGGAAATCTGAAAGTAGTACCGGTGACTGAAAAGTTGTGCGGAAATCGGTTGTCATGATAATTATTATGAGCATGTGGTGCGGAGGTATGAGGAAAATGTCGCGAGGAAAATGTCAGTATGAATGTCGATGGCTATAAGTGTAAGGGAAGACCAAAGAAACGATGGACGGACTGTGTGAAAGCTGATAATGGCTAGAAAGGGGTGACTATCATAACAAGATGTTTTCTTCAACCGTTTAAAGACATGATTTATTTTATTTCCAGGGCTACGGCTTTGACTTACGATACACGGTATTTGTAATTGGGACCGTTATACATATTTACCTGCCATGCCGTTATGCAGCCAAATTGAAAGCCATGGTAAGTAATTTACTGTTGATATTCTCTCGTAAATAAGCACGAATTAATGAGAATAACCCATGCCGTGGTAAAAAAAAAACGTGTGCGGTCGGGGGACACCCGTCAAGATCGTAGTTTCTTCTCATCATCATCAGCCTATAGCAGTCCACCGCTGGACATAGGGCTCTCCAATTGCACGGCATTCAACTCGATTCTCGGCAACTCTCATCCAGTTTCAGTTTCCCTTCTCACGTAAGATTTATGATTTTAAACAAAAAAAAAAAATTTCGCAGCCGCCATCTTGGATTTACATTTTGACATCACCATCGGCTTTAGCACCCTCGAAAACCATGAAAACGATACCCATGAAAATGTTCGCAGCCGCCGTCTTGTATTTACATTTTAACGTCACTATCGACTTTAACACCCTCGAAAACCATGAAAACGATACCCATGATGAAAAATTTATCTCTTGATAAATATCTCAGCTTCATTTGTCAGTCTGTCCGATGTCTCCCATCGGACCGCTTCGCTTAGCAAAGGCTAGGAGCAAGTTCATGTCAATTGTATGTGCTTTATTTTATGTGTTACATTTTTAAATTTTGCATTTTTCGAGTCTATGATCCATTGTTGGTCGAAAAAAACGCTTTCTATTCTATTTGCCAGTCGGTGGAGACATCGGACCGCTTCTACAGCAGCGGCTGGGAGCAAGTGGATGACCAGCGAGTGAGGGGGATGATACTGTTCATGGTGGCGCGAGCACAGACGCCCATCACGATCACCGCCTTCAATATGATGGCTTTCGATATGGAGTTATTTACATCAGTAAGTGATTTGAATGCAAGTAAACGTATTCTCTTTCTTTTCTTTATATGTGAGATCGGATAATCTGATGCGTATTTACCTAAAGTTAATTTTTCGCCAAAAAACTACGGAAGCGGCTTCGAAAATTTCATTTCTTAATATAATACAGGGTGTAAGGGACAGCCCTCCGCAAACTCACAGGGTGCATTCAGCTCCTCATTTTGAATCATATTCCACCGGAAATTTTTTCAGGAAAATTTTCATTTTTTCAATTTTTTTTTCAGTTACATTTTCATTATTTCAATGTAAAATTGCATTGTGTGTTCGCAGCACTCCATTTATGTAAAAAAAACTGCAAAAAAAACAGCAAAAAAAAACCAGCAATGGATGTTGAAATACTCTAACCAACGACGCGTGAAATCAGCTGTTCACTTTCTGTCTAGCTACAGAGTTCATCGAACTCACCGCATACCTATTACCTACCCCTCCCAACCAGTAATAGATGCTCCAATTTGTGCACAAAAACACAAACAAATCAGGTTTATTGGATTCCCTTAACTTTCCTGAAAAAATTTCATGTACCGGTCATCTTAGTATGACATACTGAATTCACCCTATCAGTTTGCGGAGGGCTGTCCCTTACACCCTGTATACAAGGTCCCATTAAATCTCGAAAAAAATCAGCGGCTCCCTACATTTTGACGAGTTTGGTGTAGCTGTAGATAAATGTACTGAACCGCAGATTTTTTTTTCGCGATCAGAGTTAGACGCATAGTGGAAGTTGTTCATTTGTCCATCTATTTTAATGGGACCTTATATATCCCGGGACTCCAGAAAATCTGGTGTGGCGGCATCTACTTCGCCACATAAGAACTACGCATCAATGACATGACGTCACGCAAACCTGCATCGCGCAATTAGAGTTTACCACGCGATTAGCATATATACAACGTCCCGACATCAACCGTCGGGCAGTAGCCCACCAGACACGACATCCGTCTGGTCGGAGGATCCTCCCTTTTCAATAGAGGATGAGTGAACTTTACACCCTGTTCACCATGCCTCTAATCTGGGAATGCACAATTAATCGAAAACATGGTATGGAGACGACTTCTTAAATATGTGGTATTATTTATTTGAAAAGTACAGGGATACCGGGATCACATAACTATTCGTATGCTTGCTTACTTGAAAGTCATTTGTAACATTACTTATCCTGACGTTTGCTATGCCAGTTTGGAAACCTACTTTATAACATTAAGCTAGCATTCGATTCTAAAGTCAAAAAGTGCTATCAATTCTGGAATCGCAGATCGACACAAAGGTGCATTCCATATTAGCCAACACCTGGGGGCCTAAAACGGCCACATTAAGCAATTCCTCTAAAAGCGACTACATACATTCGATTCTATAAACAGAACTCAAAGTTTGTAGATCCCGGAATCCCGTGATTTTTTTGATAAAAAAGTGCATTCAATAATAGCCAACACCTCAACTTTACGTAAATATGCATCCGATTATCCGATCTCTGGTGATAAGTTAATATAAAGCTTGGGTTTCTCGAGCTTGTGTTATTTTTTTTGTAATTACGAGAATTAATTAATAAATGTTTGTTTCAGATATTGCAGACATCATACTCGATGTTTACGCTTTTGAGATCATAAATATTTTCACTATAATGTAACACGCCTTTGGCAATAGTTTTTATTAAACACACAGCACACCATTTTGATAGAAATAACCAAGAGTAACATTTGGATATCATAATAACGTTATTTATTTGCCGCAATAAAAATATATCTGACTAAAAATATGTTTTACTGTAACCAAGTTTTTTGTAAGCAAGTTATACCTTGCGTTACTTAATACTTAATAAGCAAGTATCTTTTCTGCAAGTATCTCAAGTGCAAGTTTCTTGTGAGAAAGTTTAATATTGTAAGTAACTATGAGTGCAAGTATTTTCCTAGAAAGTATTTTGTATGCAAGTATCTTTTCTGCAAGTATCTCAAGTGCAAGTTTCTAGTAAGCAAGTTTAATCTTGTAAGTAATGTATTTTCCTAGGAAGTATCTTTTCTGCAAGTATCTTGTGAGAAAGTTTTTCATGCAAGTTTCTTGCAAGTACGTTTCATTAATGCAAGTAAGAAAACTTATATTACTATGACTTACCGCAGCATTAGTATGATAGAAGAAATCGTGCAGTATATCGAAGATGGAGGTCTCAGACAGGATAAGTTTCTGCAAGTTCTCTGGATGGAAGTCATGTCCGTACATGTCGACTGCCGATAGGAAGATGGATTCCATTTGATTGTGACGAAGTTCGTACGCTGGTTGGTGGGCAGCGATGAGGACCTGAAGAGAAAATACGACATTATTTTCTGGACTTACTTAAATTAATATTAATTAGTATAATCAAGAGCCTTTTCTTTTTTTAATAACCATATCCCCCTACAGAATTTAATCTGTATAAATAAAAAGAGAAGTCCTGACTGACTGACTCAGCAACGCCCAGCCCAAACCCTTGGCCTAGAAAGCTGAAATTTTGCACAGAAGTTCAAACTCAAACTCAAACTCTTTATTGCATTCATGTGTAGTTAGTTGTTAGGTACAATTAAAATAGTTCCAACATGAAACCCGGTTAGGGCACGGCAACATAACAACAATTTTAAACAATTATGTAATACTAGCAATAACACTATAGTAAGATGTATGTCATTACTTACTACACTTACTTACTACTTAGTTCCCTTTATAATAGAGACAAGGAGTAAGGAAGCACAGTCCGCGAGGCCTAAGCTGAGCTTTGCATTTGTGTGAGTGATCACCAAAATGGTACGAGAGCCCATGACCAAAATTTTTGTCTTATCGTTTTACTTAAGACAAAATCTTCAATCGTCTTATCGTTTTACGTTTTACAACGATGCGACATGGTTTTGGTCATGGCCTCTAGTACTAAAAGAACAAAAGTCGATTGCCGAAAAGCAGTATAAACCGGGTTTAAACCAAACAAAGAACGCGTCGCGCTCTATGCCGGACGTCACACCTACACTATCTATGTGCACTCACACAAATGCAAAGCTCAGCTTACGCCTCGCGGACTGTAGGTTCCCGTGGGATATTTTTCATTTCATTTGCTTTATAATAGTTCAATCCACGAGCTCGAAAAAATGCAGTCACGCATTTTATGATAAACTTGCTACCGAATTTTGGTTTTATACAAATAAGTAAGAAAAAATTGCGAAAAGCGAGGCCGCTATAAACCTTACTAATAACTATTCTCCACCTCTCAATAAGTCACAGTTGTCGATGTCTTTCAGTTTCTCGGAATAAGAACGCCAAAGTTTTTGTTCACCTTTTTGGCACACACTTTTGTTGTTAAAACATTATTTGCACATTGTTTTTTTTTCTTTTGTTTTTTGTGTTTAGATAGATAGATAAATCATTTATTTAGTGCACACAAAAGACATAGCACAACACACAAAAGTACAATTAAATGGTAAAGTACAATTAACAAGGTGCCAATAAAAAAAGAGAAGAAAAACACACTGCAAATAAAAGTGACACTATGACATAGGTACTTAAAATAAACTTAATAATAAAATAAAATAATAATAAAATTTATTTATTTCCTCCCACAAATATAAATAAAAAAAAACAGTATGATTCAAAAAGTTTGAAGATGGGAGGGAGACAGGAGCCCATACTAAGTAAAACCTGTGCTACGGGTCTCCTGGTCTCCTTCCCGAATACATCAATGAGAGCCAAACTAAGGACATAAATAACAGCAGCAGGGAGCGCTTACAGATTATGAACATTAAAATTAATTAAAAATTTAAAAACAAAATAAAATAAAAAATTAAAAGTGGTGTTTTGAAGTTTGTGATAAAGTTTGTGAGTGTATAATGTGGGTGTAGTGATTTTGTGGGTGTGATAAACGAATTGTAGTTGTGATGTTTTGTAACGTTAAATAATAAATGTATAAAAATAGTGTAAAAATAACGTTGAATATAATAAATGTTTCACGAACTGTGTCCAAATAAACATTTTTCTTATTTTCTTTCTTTTCATATAACGCAAAATTCACGGTCGAAATATGCATCTTAAAGTTTACAGTTAATAGTTACCTGTCTCGCTCTCAAAGCCACTCGGCTATGTTCGGCTCTGTGCAACGAAGTCAATTCGTTGAGTGTGGTCGCTAACTCATCTGTTAGACCGGGCTCGTTCGACCAAAGGTGGTCGATTAGAAGGGTTACCTGTGAGAAAACGACATACGTTTAGTTACAATACTTAATAAATCTATAAATTATTTTTTTTTACATTTGAAAATGGAGCCACATTGCCGCCATATTGCTTTTTTCAAAAAAAATATAGCCACTGTCACTCGGGATGATGTAAGGAAATCTGTTCAGGCATTTAAAAGTTATGTTGGAATAAAGAAAATCACAAACATACATGAACCCTGAAAACATAACACTAATTTTTGGGCAGTCATGTAAAAAGAGAAGTCATGAGTCATGCATGACTCATGACTACTCTTCCGATTGACTGACTCATCAACGCCCAGCCCAAACCCTTGAACCTAGAAAGCTGAAAGAATCAGGGCAGCATTTGTACATAAAAATTAGAGAAGTTGGAATTCTAATTTTT
Organism: Cosmia trapezina; assembly: GCA_905163495.3. NCBI lineage: Eukaryota > Metazoa > Arthropoda > Insecta > Lepidoptera > Noctuidae > Cosmia > Cosmia trapezina. The sequence continues at coordinate 10,366,292 of LR991049.1, forward strand.
AGACTCTTCGGTACCTAAAGAGTATCTTCAGGCATCTAAAATATTTTATAAGCCTATGATAAAAATATAATGTTAAAAGCAAATAGTTTAACGAAGAGCTCATTATTTCAGAACGAAACGGCGGCTGCCAGTGTAAGACCCGCCAGACCATAGATTAAACACGGACCTTACTTGAGTCTATGACTTAAATATCGTAATAATATTTATTTTACATTTTAATAATAAAATTGATCATACTTTAATATTTTTAAACATTAAAATAAATAAGATATTATTTATGTACTGGTCTTTTTCTGTGTTATATATGTGGCCTCTTTGCTTCGACTTTATTTATTTCTTTATAAATTATGTCATGTCATCCTGTTTGTCACTGTCTTATGTGTCATAAGAATAAAAATATTGAATCTTTAATAAAATGATTATAATAATTTAACTAAAAGATACATAAACAATAAACATAAACCGTTGCGCATGTGCTATTTGAATTTATTCAAAGGCGTCACCCAGATAAGAACAGAAACCTTCGGGACAACCAGATCTTTCACAGACGTTTGGAACAGATCAGATCAACTTCTGGAGGCAGGTGGGCTGGTTGGAATAACCACCCACGGCCGCCATGGCTCACGATGGTCCACTCGAAGAACTAAGTTCAGAAACCAAACCCAAACACAGAACATAGATCTTAGGTACCTAATAGTTTTATAATTATGGTCTCTTTGTCATTCAGTAAGAACCTAACTGTACCTATGTAGTTTTTTGAAAATTAAATATGCACAATATTTGACCTGCGTGTGGCTCAATTTCCTTGTTTCATTTTGCGTCATTTCTATGAAAGACTAGCCTACATGTATTGACAGTAAGTCAACCGCATATCAATGGTAACAAAACTAGTAAAAGCAGATCCTGTCCTCTGTGAAACCTATTATTAAGCCAGTTCCGCTGAAAATGGTTTTATTACCGTTGATATGCGGTTGCATCAACTAATGTTCCATCCAGTACCTACAATTATGGACGTATAAAAAAGTACCTCCTTAACTTTTTTATAAGGTCCATGCTATACAACATGTCTCAGAATTGAAAGCACAACCGTTTAGGGTCATTGTACTCATCATTATGAACAACTTTTACCGTGGGACTAAACCCGAAATTGCGAAAAAAAATCAGCTGCTCCCTATATTTTGACGAGTTTGATGTACGGAACAGCTGATTTTTTTTTTGGGATTTTAGGTTTGGTACCTATTATCTAGCTATAGACTGGTTAGCTCGGATACAAATTGTAGACGGCGCTATTGCGCATGTTTGCATAAAAATACCGTAAGAGGGCACCATTCGCCCTATTTATTAGTTATACTCTTTGAGGTAGACCCATATATTCAAAGTACTCTGTGGGTAGACCATCGCCAGATCGCCAGACTAGTACTTTATATAGTACATTATCTATGCGCCAGACTATCTTTGATCGTCGACTGTGTTGCGTGTATTCTTGCTTCGGTGTAATTTTCGCTTTCTTTAACGGATTTTTGTTACTCTGTTGGACATTTGATTTCTGCTTTACCCTGAAAACTCTCGGCTTCTACCACGGACTTTTGAATCTCACGCTTATCTTTGACTTTGTGCTTATATTCTCGACACTGGATTTTGATTTACGAATTGGACAATGAGGTGTATCAACTGTGACCTGAATCTTCACCATTCCCGTCGTATACTACTAACGCACCACGCGCACGCGCTACTTGAGTCTAACGCACCGCATCCTAGAGTATTGCTGTAATTGCATAGTTGGTCGCAGAACGATCGGTTGTTGTGCCCATGTAATAACAGTTGTTTGGTATTTGGGATGGGCAAGGTATCAGGATAACATTTTACTACCAGCTCAGCATTTAAAATCATGTTTTTTGTAGAAGAGGAATAAAGACAAATATCAAGATGTTGTTTTTTTTATTAAGTAGACCTAACCTGGTGTTATTTACGAGTATATCACTTCATATGAACTTATTACACTTTCAACAGATTAAGGTTCGTACATCAATATTTACACAAGCTTGATATTAATTTGACGTCTTCCACCGGTAGACATAATCTTTAGGTATCTTTAGGGTTGGTGTCGTCACGCAAGCCATCATCGTTTTATGGAAAATGTCACAAATAATGATTTCAATGTACTTTTTCAACTGTAAACAAGAAAACACATCTGACTTGTCTGTCAGTTTGATAGATCCGGTCATCCGGTAGTGTCACTTGTCACTTCGTTTTTTTTATAAATACAAAATGCTCAACGAAAAACTGATAATTTCCTATCGAAATATTTTAAGTATCCGGGTTTTTAAAAATATGATAAGTATATCAATCTACTCCCGACAATGTATTCTCAACATTGGAAAATGTTTTGAACCCTCTAAATGAACACTTTTTTTTGTACAAATTAATCTATGGACCTTGCCTTGATTCTTTGCAACCGAGGTTCCTTTTATAATGTAGACAAGGACTATGGAAGGAATTCCTCGTATTAGGTGGGATATTTTCTAACATCCACACGGGCGAAGCCGCGGGCAAAAGCTAGTCATAACATAATTATTATTATGAAGGGGACAGGAAAAGATGGGGCTCATCGAAATATTTCGAAAAATCGAACTAACTATGACATTCGATTCGATAGAAGCGGGCCATTCATTTGGTTTATTCAGAACAGTATAAAAAAGAGCCCATTGTAAAGATAAACAAAAAAATCTACAAAAGACAAAAAGGATCCCATTGCAGCTTAAATGTCTGACAGTTTATCTATGGACATGGAGCTGTTATTACTTAGCCACGAGCCCCTCTAGACAAGCTCTAACATAAAATGAAAAAAAAAAAAAAACTTGAGAGGTGTCAAGGGACACCCGGATGGAACGAAGTTCCTTTCGATTAATTAGTGAAGGAATTGTAACAAAATTTTATTTTTATACTTATCATCATCATCATCATCATCATCATCATCATCATCATCATCATCACCATCATCACCATCATCATCATCATCATCACCATCACCACCATCATCATCATCATCATCATCATCATCATCATCATCATCATCATCATCATCACCATCATTATCATCATCATCATCATCGCGACACCACACTGTTCAATGCGAAATAGAAATGAAAATATCTGGCTTGCTTTCTTTAAGAGAGAGAGAGAGAGAGACAGACAGAGAAACATGCGCACGCCGCACGGCTTACAATAGCTACCTATAGCAAAAAGTGTCGTGACAACTTTTCGTGAGACTTTTTTCCGTCTAGCCCCCTTTCACAACGCGCGATAAGGAACTTCGTTCCAAAAAGGTTAACATCATACTCACCAACAAATTCTTTTTAGCCACTTGGTTATGTGAGAATATAATGTTGGACACTTGCTGCATATCGTCCTTGTAGCGATCGCGGAGAGCCACCACGCATTTGTCGTACGAACCTGTAGAATAAAAAAAAAACGATAAAGCACCAGCGGTAAACGGGTTTACCACTTGACGTCGATACCGTCAAGGTCTACTGGTAAACCCGTTTACCACCCGATTCAAGCGGTATAAACCTCTATCATTACTTCTAATAAGGGCTAATATCCTGTGTAGTTTCACTCTGTTGCTTGAAGAATATTCTCGTCGACTAACTGATACAAAACCATAAACCATTTTTGTGAGCAGGGTCATATACATGTCGCGCCGCGGGAATTCACCCGGTCCTTGACAGATGTCTTGACTTAAGGTGATTGCGTAGTAGCCCACGAAATTCAAGATTTCTTCCGTTTTTTGCAATTTGCATAATTTTAACCCAATACATCTTTCTAAGTTAGATTTGTTCCAAAATGTCATGATTTCCGAAATCAAAAGAGAACAAAGCCCAAACCTCATGATTTCATGAAATCGCTAGATTTGAGGTCAATTCTAACTTATGGAGTTGTATTGCTGATTCTAAACATTATAATTCTGTAAAGCCATATTAGTTAGGGACGCGGATCATATTTTAATCAACATACAACCTGACACTGGCCTGCAAATTGCAAAAAACGTAAGAAAATTTGAATTTTGCGGGCTACCTTAGCGCATCCCCTTAAGTTTAAGAAACTGCCAAAGATGATGTCCTTTAAATAGTAATAGTTCTTTATTTCTCCTCACAATGACAAGCTTATTCCAGGTTTCACATATTATTTGTTCATTTTAAATGGGGAAGAAAGCTGTCAAATTAGTTCCACGTAGATGGCGCTAAGTGTTTGTTACTTTCATTCAGCTGTCAATGGAGTTCCTTGCAACTTTGTTTCTTCTTGTCGCCGATTGGTCGCTTTGTCTTCAAGATGACTTGGACAAGTGACAAACACACAGCGCTCTCTTGCGGCGAAGCTTACGGGAACAAACCCATTGACTCAACTCACCTAGTTGGAAATGACTTTCCACTTGATAGTAGAGTTTCAGTAGATCATGAACAGCTGCCTTCATTCTTCCTCGAATACCGTTCCTGAAGACCAAATAAACTTACAATAACTTGTGTGAATCGAAAAACTCATCCCGTCTTATTACAAAACAAGGTTCATCTTCAAACCCAGGTTTAAACCATGGACCCTTTTTTGAATTTCGAACTTTATTCCGACACATTAAGAAGTCAGTTTTACAAAACTGACAACTTAGCAGCGGACTAAGTTGTCAGTTTTATATAAAGAACTATATTTCTATCACAGCTAGGTTCTTATTCCAAAAACTGGCTCGATGGTTTAAAAAATGACAGAAGAAAAACCTCGTTTTGTAATAAGGCGGATCATGTGTGCCCAATGACATTTAACATCTAGACGTTGCCATGATTACAGTGTGAAGTGTGGAAGTGAGACACATACATACGAAATTAGTAGGAAAATTGAGACAAAGCATCGTATCTTGTGTCTCTTACAGCGTGCCGTATTTTTGCTTGGCTAACTTTCAAATGTTAGCCAAACAAAGTAAGCTTTCACTGTTACAAAATTTATCTTGCGTCGATTAATTTAACTTTTTTGGACAGTTTTTGCATTGTGCGAATACATTGACATGGGTTTCAGTCCAAAATATTGAAGATTTCTTACGTTAAACCTCATTTCTAATACCACATAACCTAGAAAAAGTATTATATTGCTGTCTCATGACCGGCCACGCGATGGCTCGATCTAGAAGTATATTATCAAAGTGTGTCTCGCATCTATTTCTTTTGTTTTAGTGTGAGGTGGCGACACTTGAACTTGAACAAATATAGAGTGAAGCCATATCTCCGGATATCTATGGTTCATGCAGACAAGAGAGGGACCAGTAACTTACCGATATCTCTGCACCAAAACGACGAGGGCTTGAGTGCTCATGAAGAACACATCTCTATCAGCCCTCTTTGCTAATGAAGCTGCGTGGCTGTAACAAACATTTGTAACATTATATAATTATGTCACCGAAAGATTGTGAACACCGTTAGTTTATAATCTATCTCGCGAGATTGTAAACTGTCGATAAATTGTGAACTATACCATATAACGTACAGTACCCGGCGATAAATATTGCACATCGACCTTTGGAAAGAGACAATCGGCTAATTTCGGCTTCGTAGAGCGTTATCTCTGTCGCACACTACATAGGTGACGTTTTGTCAGTCGTTGCTCAAGTGCGATAGAGTGTTAGTTCAAAATATATATTTAGAGTTGTTAACACCCCCAAATTTAAATAATTTAAAGTTGTACTATGGCATCTTTAGGAAAAAGAGGGAAACCTTTACGAGGTCAGTCACGCGAAATTATCTACAATGTTTATAAATATTTTGTAACCGAAGCTGACAGCTTTAAAAACAGCTGTAATTTTCCAAAATAATTAAATACGTAAACATAATGTGAACATGTTTTTTTATTTTATTTTACCCCAACCTAAAGCCATCACCTAAAGAAAAATTGGTGTATTTAATACAAAGAATAAAAAGAATTATCAAAAGTAGCAAATCATAATTGTTTTAACAGCTCCTAATAGATACCGGACTGTTTGTATTTCGTGCGACAGAGATAACGCTCTACGAAGCCGAAATTAGCCGATTGTCTCTTTCCAAAGGTCGATGTGCAATATTTATCGCCGGGGACTGTACTAGCTTCCGCCCGCCGCTTCACCCGCGTGAAGGTCGAAAATTATCCGCAGTAAACCCCCGTTTCCACGAGCGTAATAAAATCGCGGCGGGATTTTATCGCGCACTGGATTTTCAACTCCCTGCTTAGCGCCGGGAGTTGAAAATCCAACAGTGTGTTTTTCGTCGCGCTGGGATGCACTCTGTTTTTGTTAGGTTGGATTCTCAACGCTCGGCTCAACAACGAGAGTTGAAAATCCAGTGCGCAATAAAATACCGCCGCGATTTTATTACGCTCGTGGGAACGCAGACTAAGGCTGCCTGTCCACCGGAGCGGAGTGAGGCTACGGAGCGGAGAAACGGAGAAATATTAACCAATAGGAGCGCGAGAGGACGGCGGAGTGGAGCGGACTTAAGATTCTATTGGTTAATATTTCTCCGTTTCTCCGCTCCGCAGCCTCACTCCGCTCCGGTGGACAGGCAGCCTTAGGCCGCGTATCCACTGACGCGGAGCTGGGCGGAGCGGAGCGGAGACGTGCAGGAATCGTCCAATTACAGACGAGGCAAGAGACGCGATGAGGATTTCAACCATTATTATTGGTCGATTCCTGCACGTCTCCGCTCCGTTACTTTCGAATTTATATTATTAGTATGGATTAATTTTCGATAGTTTATAATACACTTGCGTGCAATAAAATCGATCCACCCCATTCTCTTCGATATGAAACGAGAAAATTTAACAAGTTTAATTAACAATAACCTAATATATTGTGTACTAAAACCTTCCTGACTGTATGTAGATTACGTAAGTGAAAAAAATATCAAAACTGATTCATTACTTTTTGAGAAAAACGCGAATTTAAAAACATACAGATCGAATGAAAAACCTCCTTTTTTTCAAGTTGGTTAAAAATTCAAGTCAAATGATCAATAAACGAACAGTAATAAACAAAATTAAGCTTATGTCAACTTCACTGACAAAAAAAAGTCACGCAGTTATTTCAAACAAAAGTGATTGATGAGAACATCAGAAGAATCGAGTCGATCTTGTCAAGAATTTTGCTTTTATCAAAGTATATGTGTATGTGTAAATAAACTTTATCTTACCTACCTTCACACAGTATAAAATAATTAAAATAAATACATTAATATCTTTGAGCTATCGTCTCTCAAATAGAGAGCATGGGGTGGGCCAATTTTTATGCACGCAAGTGAGCCTGCACTTACCGACAATCTATCCGATTTTATCACATATTAAACCGAACTTGATTGGTAGGTCTTGGCGATAGCCGAAGTTGCAGTAACTGGGCCAGGGCACCCCGACCAAATGGGTTAGGTTAGAACTGACACCCAATTGCGCGCGAGCGAAGCGAGTGGTACCGCGGTAACGGCCGGCGAGCGCTTTTTCCTTTTGGTCGTCGTTAGCGTTAGCGTCGTTGGCGTCGTTAGCGCGTTCGTCGCATGCAGATTTGATAGCAATTCACAGTTGCTTGCAGGCTTGACACGGATGGATTATTATAAACTATCGAAAAATAATGTGTTAAATTGTAAACAGTTAAACCCGCACTGGGCCCGCGTGGTGGATTACGACCCACTCCCTTCACCGAGATGAGGCATGTACCAGCAGTGGGAACATTATAGGCTGATATAATATCTAATATCTCGGATATAATATCTCTGATTTCCTATCGGAAAAACTCTCCTAGTATCGATTTTGATGTAATTTAATATGACTTCATTTTGTTCTCAGTTTTAATATTCCTGACATGCTTTTTTTTGCAATAATATTTTAAATTGAAATGTAATTGGCTATTATTATTTGTTATACTTATTTTTACTGGTGACATGCTTGTATTGTATCCATTGACATACTTAATATTGTAGCCAGTGACATTTGATGTAGTATTATGACATTTTCTGTTTATATAGATTATTATTATATATCCATTTTACATGTAATTTTAAAATTATATTAATTGACTTAAAATTTGCATGCTCATGTGACGGCAGAACATGGAGAACTAACTTTTATGACAACATCTATGTACCAATCTACCCATGTTTGCAAAGGAATAAATGATTATGATTATGATTGATTATGTTATTTTGACACTAAATCAAAAGTAGTATTTTAATAAACTTACTGGTCTATAACACTGGCGATCTGTTGACTAGGGAACTGTGCGAGAACACTGGTGATATTTCGTTCATACAACGCCATTAATTTGCGAACCTTCTTCTCAACTGCGATGGGAATACGGCCGGATGTTGATGAAAGGACCTGGTGAAAAGAAAAGACATTGTAATAAAAATATTAGACGATACGCTACTCCCCCCCACCCCCCAAAGTTTTTAAAATGGCGCCACACAGTTTCAAAATACACAAATACCTACAAAAGCCGTGTAGTGTGCAAAGTTTGAAAACATATCTGTACGTTGCCATCCTGTCTTGTAAATTGTAATACTTCAATCAGGGACCGTACAACACCGGTTAAGAGAACGAAGGTCCAAGGGAACCTTCGAGAGAGGAGAGAGGGAGGGAGGGGGGAGGGGGTAGGGGGTAGGGAGGGGAGGGGAGGGGGGAGGGGAGGTTAGGGAAGGGGAGGGGGGAGGGAGGTCGAAGGGGAGAGGGAAGGCTCGACGTTCTTTCGAAGGGGTTAGCCGTTTATGAGGTTACCTTTGTCATGTGTAACTCCTTGAATGGGTTTTAGCCTTGAAACCCAGTAAAAGGGTTATCCCTTCAATATGGATAACCCATTGAATGGGTTCTATATTTGAAACCCAGTGAAAGGGTTACCCCTTCATTAATATAACTACATAATAACCAATTCCTTACCTCCTGCAACTCCAACAGTGGTAACGAAGGATCCCGGAGACTCTGCATGAACTTTTCAACCACCTCGCGGAGACGAGGTGTGTTGTACGGCTCGGGGAGGCAGTAACCTGGCGAAAAGAGTATATACCAATAGCGGTACAGGAAAAAGTAGCGCGGTGCGTGGAGCGTGCCGATCGGTCAATATAGCATTTCCCGCGCATTGAAAATTCATCTTCTGCGCAGGTACCTCGGTAAGCCATATCAGTTGGCTACTACTGTACCAAGTGGTATCGCGTTGTGAATGTCAGATAGACACTCTCCTTCTGGGAAAGTCGGGTAAAAATAGAACAAATTTGTTCCTTTGTTACAGTAATGAAGACCTAAGTACCCCCTTATTCATAAAAAAACTAAAACGCTCGATCTATAAACCTGTTTTAGTTATAGAAGTGTTTTGTCAATTTGTTTGAATTATGATTTGAGTTTGAAAGAAGAAGACAAAACACTTCTATAACTAAAATAGGTTTATACTTAGTGTTTTAGTTTTTTTTAGGAGAGGAGCTCTGGCTGAGTAATAACAGCCGCACGGGTCGATCCATCAGGTTAAGCTACGCTTGCCGGGGTTGGTCAGTGATGGGTGACCGTCTTTACATACCGAGACTCCTCCGTGCCTCGGAAAGCACGTTAAGCCGTTGGTCCCGGCAGTCATTCTTGGATCTTTGACAGTCGTTACGGGTCGTCAGAAGCCCGAAAGTATGACAACCAGTCTTACCAAGGGGTATCGTATTACCCAGTTACTGGGTTGTGGAGGTCAGAAGGCAGTCGCTCCATGTAAATTACGGGTATTCAGCTGCATATCCGGTTAGACTGTAGTCTGACCACAACATTGGTGGGAGAAGGGTAGATTCAAGAGGAGTCTTACCTTGCAATGTATTCTCGAGCACGTGCCGCAGCTTCAGGTGAGAGTGGTTAAGTTTCTCCGACAAGTTAGGGTTATCCTCTATGGGGAATTGTCCCTTGTACGGAGTTGCCGTCGTTACTAAAGATGGGTCGTCGAGTTCTAGAAGGGAAAAGAAGATTGTGTTATTACATGTTCTATTAAATAAGCCGTAAATTACATGCCGAGACTCCTCCGTGCCTGGGAAAGCACGTTAAGCCGTTGGTCCCGGCTGTCATTCGTGGTTCTTTAACAGTCGTTACGGGTCGTCAGAAGCCCGAAAGTCTGACAACCAGTCTCACCAAGGGGTATCGTATTACCCAGTTACTGGGTTGTGGAGGTCAGATAGGCAGTCGCTCCACGTAAAATACTGGTATTCAGCTGCATCCGGTTAGACTGGAAGCTGACCCCGACATAGTTGGGAAAAGGCTAGGCAGATTGATTAAACAAGCCGCGCTTTCCACTCTAATCGTATCATATTCAAGGCTCGTTTTCGCCAGCGGCTTCGCCCGCGTGCATGTCGGAAATTATCCCAGGGGAACCTACTACCGGAATAAAAAGTATTATATGTCCTAATCCAGGTCATGGTCTACCCGTGTGCCGAATTTGATCCAAATCCGTTCAGCCGTTTTAGCGTGAAAGCGTATCAAACAAACAAACTCACTTTCGCATCTATGCAGGGTGTAAGCATGGACCTAAAAAAAAAGGCGGACGCCGTCTCCTTTAACAATAACTGAAGCACCCATAGTAAGTCAGTGCGCTAATGTCTACAAGCCAGCACGCACACATTCACACCATAGTAAGTCTACCGGCCGCCATTACGTTACACGAGCGACGGCGTCTTTGCAGGTACTCAAATCACGCACACATAGATCGGTAGGGTGCTTCACTTTCGATATGCGTGGTGCGGAGTCCATCTTTTTTTATAAGTCTATGGGTGTAAGTGTAAACAGTGGCAATATTTTAAGGGGTCATTGTACTCATCATTATGAACAACTTTTACTAAGGGACCAAACCTGAAATCGCGAAAAAATATCAGCTGTTCAGTACATTTATGTTCGCATAATTCGTCAAAATGTAGGGAACAGCTGACTTTTTTTCGCGATTTCAGGTTTGGTCCCATAGTAAAAGTTGTTCATATTGAGTAGTACAATGACCCCTTCAAAGATTGCCACTGTTTAAACTTACTCCGTATACTCGGTATACGGAGGTGATTTTCCAAAAATAAAAACTGGAAAATATGCGCCCAAAGATGCTTTATCAGACTATAAATATTTATATAAAAAAAATATCTTGGGTAGTTACGTTTTCAGAATTTATTTTAATTTTTTTCATGAAATTTTCACATAAACTTCATAATTTTTTATAAAAAATAATATTTGAAATTGACACGTGGGTGTTCTACTCGTGCATTTTAAATGCATCCCTTGATCGATAAATATCATAAACAACAGAGGGAAATTGAAGGAAATTTTTTTGATCGATTGGAACACTGTGCGTATGCATCTATATGGCTGCAGGATGCATGTATTTGGCGAATTCTTTTTTTTTTTTGTTGTGTTTGTAATTGTCAGGACAGGTTTTGTATAAAAGAAAATGAGAAAGTTGTTGACATTCATGGGTAGAACAACCTGTGAAAATTTGCGCACTGCTTAAAACCTTTTCCTATATAATACCTATTGCTTAAACACCGCGTTTATTAAGCGCGCGTTTGTTTTGTGGGCCTATGTAGTCTGTAAATAAAAGTTTTTTTTTAAATTATTATTAATTAGTGGGCTAGTGCACTTACCCAGTGTGCCAATCATAGCGCCGCAGTCTAACACGGCGCCAGACCGTAAGATCCAGGTCACCTTGCCCGACTCGGGAGCCGCTAGCGTCATCACCATCTTCATCACCTGTTTATTAAATAAATAGGAATATGAATATAATGTGAGTGTTGAGAGGAGCTCGTGGCTAAGTAATAACAGCCGCACGGGGCGATCCATCAGGTTAAGCTATGCTTAAGTGCCTCGGAAACCACGTTAAGCCGTTGGTCCCCGTCATTCGTGGATCTTTGACAGTCGTTACGGGTCGTCAGAAGCCCGAAAGTCTGACAACCAGTCTTACCAAGGGGTATCGTATTACCCAGTAGGTTGTGGAGGTCAGATAGGCGGTCGATCCATGTAAAATACTGGTATTCAGGGGTTGGTATCAGAATGACTGGATTGCAAATTGACCACGTCGCTCTTAGTCCAAATCTCAAAATACCTAACTCGCAAAATGACTACATCGCAAAAAGTCCGAACAGTTGTGTAGGCACCTATACCTACATTAATCTCTTTGGTTCTTAAGGTGACTTTTTTTCTAACTTTCCCTAGACTATAATGTGCTTCCCCAAAATTCACTGTTTACACCAAACTTGAACCAAATCGGTCCATTTTGATGCTTGAACAGACAAACCTACAAACGGACAAAAATGTTAAAATCACCTATTTTGGGTAATATAATACTGGTATTCAGCTGCATCCGACCCCAACATAGCTGGGAAAAGGCTAGGCAGATGACGATGATGAATGATGATGTATCCAGTCATTCTGATATCAACCCTGTATAGGTGCCTACACAACTGTTCGGACTTTTTGCGATGTAGTCATTTTGCGACTTAGGTATTTTGAGATTTAGACATTTTGAGATGTGGACTAAGAGCGACGTGGTCAATTTGCGATCCAGTCATTCTGATACCAACCCATATTCAGCTATAACCGGTTAAACTGGAAGCCGACCCCAACATAGTTGGGAAAAGGCAAATACACAAGATGATCTACGCTTTTTAAGAAAGTACGTAAATTACTTTGCCTCGTTGACGTTCATACATCTGCTCACACGCGCGCCGGTAGCGAGTACTACGCACCTGACTTTTCTGAAGAACATCACCAATAAGGTCACTATATGTCTTCCTAGGGCGTCCCCACCCGGCGTTTCCACTCACATGTGCCTTGTAAAATACCTTTTGTTAGTCGCCTTTCATTCTTCCTCTCAACTTTTTAAGATATTCACAAACATCAGGGGCCGTATTATGACGTGAAAAAAGATCATGGATCCATCATGGATCTGTGGCGGCATCTACATCGCCACATACGAACTACGCATCACAATGACATGACGTCACGCAATCCTGCATCGCGCAATCAGTTTACCGCGCGACTAGCATTATATAGGGTGACTGGTAATTAGTGACCGATACCTAAACCCATGATTGTGCTCATGATAACAAACAACTTTTACTATGGGACCAAACCTGAAATCGCGAAAAAAAAATCAGCTGCTCCCTACATTTTGACGAGTTATGCAAACATGAATGTATGGGGCAGGTGATTTTTTTTTCGCGATTTCAGGTTTGGTCCCATAGTAAAAGTTGTTTGTTATCATGAGCACAATCATGTGTTTAGGTATCGGTCACTAATTACCAGTCACCCTATATACAGGGTTATTGGAAAACACCAGCAACCTCGTAACGAGTCATTGTACTCATAATTATGAACAACTTTTACTCTAGGCCCAACCCGAAATCGCGAAAAAAAAATCAGTTGCTCCCTACATTTTGACGATTTTGATGTAGATAAATGAACAGCTGATATTTTTTTCGCGATTTTGCTTTGGTCCCATAGTAAAAGTTGTTCATAATGATGAGTACAATTACCCTACAAGAGGTTGCTCGTGTTTTACCAATAAATATTTTTTATTGACTTGAATTTGTTAAATGTTTCATGTATCTTGACGAAAGTTTATTGTTGTTGTCTTGTGTCTGTTGTGATTAATAGTAATAATAGAATTTATATCAAATTATTAGAATTTTATAATTATATTCTCATTTATAATTTATTTAATCATTTGTATGCCCAAGTTGCTGATCATGGCGTGAACATTATTAAGTATATAATTATGTAATGAACACCTGTATGTAACCCATGCATCACAAATAAACGATTTGATTTGATTTGATTTAAACCTGTATACAACGTCCCGACATCAACCGTCGGGCAGTCGCCTACTAGACAACACCCGTCTGGTCGGAGGATCCTCCCTTTTCTATGGAGGATGAGTGAACTTTACACCCTGTTCCTCATGCCTCTAAAGAGCCGTTGAGAAAAAAGGATAGTGCTATAAGTCGTATATAGCTCCGTCTCTCTCTCACACTGGAACTGTTCAACTTCTGCCCTGATATAACATACTCATAGTAAGCCCGCAGTACGCTGGGATATTAGATTAATTCACCATAATTTCTCCGGAAGTCTTAAAGGTGGAAATTTACAAACCTCAATCTCAGCATACGGCTGTCCCTTGTCAACATGGCCGCCATCTTCCACAAGAGTGTTGATCAGTTTGCCGGCAGAGGGCGCGCGCAACTTCGACGGGTCCTTCTCCTTCTCAAACACTACTGTCTGATTTCCTATCACTATCCTGTATTTGTCCACTTCATCTCGAAGGTAGGTGGTGAAGGAAGCACCGTCGATTGATAATAGCATGCCTGGAGGAAGGAAAAATGGAAGGTTTAAAAAATTATAAGAATATTATATGAGAAATGGGTAGTATTTTTCACTAGTGTGTCTCTTTCAGACGTTTTAAGGGACACTTCACGAAAGCGGCCGTAACATTGAGTCAAACCCCGCCTCCAAAGATTTAAATCGCTAGATTTGCCCTCACCGTACATAGTCACAAGAAAAAGTGTCCATACTGAGAAGAGTGAGCTCATACATAATTAAACAGCGTTTCCATGATAATAAAGTCACTGCGTCATTGCGTGTCAGAGATGTCAAAACGAAACAGAAATGCGACTATCTTTTGACACTGTATGACGAATCTAACGATTTAAATCTTTGCCGCTGTTATAATTTTCATGAAAGCCATCACTACGGCCGCTGCTCTTCTAGGCGACCGTAGCTTTAGTGGACCATGATGGCTCATTTTTGGCTATTTTCGTCGCTGGCGCGATGATGCGATGCGATTTCATCGTGCGATGAAACCGACTTCCTTCCTTTAAGACGTTGTATATTGTATGGATGCAATTTTTATTTATTTTTTATTAGTACCTTTGTAAATCATAATAATAACATGTATATTTTCTTTTTTATGTATTCAGAGCATGTGTACTCGATAATGTGTAAGCTGTGGTTACCTGTAAGTGAGTAAGCATTACAGGATAACGTATTTATTACGCAAGTTTATTACTGTAGAAGATAATTGTAATATATCTCGTTGGTAATCCTTAAGGACGCTGTTACAAATGGGTAGTCAAATCATTACTTTTTTACATAAAAGTGTGTTTATTAAATAAAATGTTTTGCATTCTTAAAATGTTTTTTGGCCATTGTTGATAAATATGCATGATACGATTCTGTACTATAAACGTAATTTTAGATATGTACTGCTCCTTAATAATGGTTCCGAAGTAAACAAATTCACTTCGGTACCATTATTGTGAAACTGTACCTATCTAAAATTATATTTATGGTTCAGAATCGTACCATGCGCATCTATCAACGGTTTAGGCAAAAAACATGTTAAGAATGCAAAGCATTTTATTTAATAAACACACTTTTATGTAAAAGAGTAATGATTTGACTACCCATTTGTAACAGCGTCCTTAAATAAATAAATAAATAAGACATTCAGTAGATATCAGTATATTTGAAAGCAAGGTCTCACGATCATTGTCGTCGGCCGCACGCATCATCGCGCGAGCGATGTCAGTAGGACAGCGCCTCATAGTATCTTATCACAGTGGGCCATGGTAATCGCTGACGGCCTATCGTCTTATCACAGTGGGCCATGGTAATCGCTGACGGCCTATCGTCTTATCACAGTGGGCCATGGTAATCGCTGACGGCCTATCGTCTTATCACAGTGGGCCATGGTAATCGCTGACGGCCTATCGTCTTATCACAGTAGGTCATGGTAATCGCTGACGGCCTATCGTCTTATCACAGTGGGCCATGGTAATCGCTGACGGCCTATCGTCTTATCACAGTGGGCCATGGTAATCGCTGACGGCCTATCGTCTTATCACAGTGGGCCATGGTAATCGCTGACGGCCTATCGTCTTATCACAGTGGGCCATGGTAATCGCTGACGGCCTATCGTCTTATCACAGTGGGCCATGGTAATCGCTGACGGCCTAGCGTCTTATCACAGTGGGCCATGGTAATCGCTGACGGCCTATCGTCTTATCACAGTGGGCCATGGTAATCGCTGACGGCCTATCGTCTTATCACAGTGGGCCATGGTAATCGCTGACGGCCTAGCGTCTTATCACAGTGGGCCATGGTAATCGCTGACGGCCTATCGTCTTATCACAGTGGGCCATGGTAATCGCTGACGGCCTATCGTCTTATCACAGTGGGCCATGGTAATCGCTGACGGCCTATCGTCTTATCACAGTGGGCCATGGTAATCGCTGACGGCCTATCGTCTTATCACAGTGGGCCATGGTAATCGCTGACGGCCTATCGTCTTTTCACAGTGGGCCATGGTAATCGCTGACGGCCTATCGTCTTATCACAGTGGGCCATGGTAATCGCTGACGGCCTATCGTCTTATCACAGTGGGCCATGGTAATCGCTGACGGCCTATCGTCTTATCACAGTGGGCCATGGTAATCGCTGACGGCCTATCGTCTTATCACAGTGGGCCATGGTAATCGCTGACGGCCTATCGTCTTATCACAGTGGGCCATGGTAATCGCTGACGGCCTATCGTCTTATCACAGTGGGCCATGGTAATCGCTGACGGCCTATCGTCTTATCACAGTGGGCCATGGTAATCGCTGACGGCCTATCGTCTTATCACAGTGGGCCATGGTAATCGCTGACGGCCTATCGTCTTATCACAGTGGGCCATGGTAATCGCTGACGGCCTATCGTCTTATCACAGTGGGCCATGGTAATCGCTGACGGCCTATCGTCTTTTCACAGTGGGCCATGGTAATCGCTGACGGCCTATCGTCTTATCACAGTGGGCCATGGTAATCGCTGACGGCCTATCGTCTTATCACAGTGGGCCATGGTAATCGCTGACGGCCTATCGTCTTATCACAGTGGGCCATGGTAATCGCTGACGGCCTATCGTCTTATCACAGTGGGCCATGGTAATCGCTGACGGCCTATCGTCTTATCACAGTGGGCCATGGTAATCGCTAACGGCCTATCGTCTTATCACAGTGGGCCATGGTAATCGCTGACGGCCTATCGTCTTATCACAGTGGGCCATGGTAATCGCTGACGGCCTATCGTCTTTTCTTACATTGGGCCACAGTGATTCGTGATGGCACATTTAAAATGAGCTGATATGGTCCAAGATAGCCCAGTATAATTTCACACAATAGGCCGTCGTGATGGACCATGGTGGTTCATGCATGATATCGGTTCGTGATGACCAAAATTTTTTTAAGGATTTTTTTTTTGCAATCTGGTTACTTACCACCATCAGTGAGCTTGTGCACTTCCATCTCCTTAAAGCTGCCGTTCATCGCGAGGAAGTAGGAGGTAGGGCCCGACTTGGTCGCCGAAACCTTATATTTGGACCCAGTGTGGATTAATTCAACTTCTACCCAGTTTGAGAGGGCGCTGGATCCCTGGATTTGGCCCCTGGAGACAAATTGTTGAAGGTTATAATTAATTGAAAATTTATAAGGTCCCATTAAAATGGATGGAATTTTAACACAGCGTTTAGTACGTCTAATCAAAGATATCCATGCAAAAAAAAAAACATTGATTAAAGTGATTTTATTTTGACCTAAAATAATTTAAAAAAAAACGCGGCGGGCGCGGGTTACGTGGTCACGTGCGCCTGCACATTTGTAGTATCAGAATTATGAAATAACAAAGACATGGATGTGTTTATGCATTGGGTAACCAACATTTTTAGTGTAGGTACTTTCGACAACAATAAGTCTCAAGTATAAAAAAACTTTGAAAGAACTCTTTAAGAGCGTTCATCTCGCGGGAGCTGGCAACTTCGCATTTCTATAGGGCTAAAACATTATTATATCATTTTCTCATATGATTGTATGGATATTTGTAACAAGTTGTGCTATGTTGTCCCTAGAACCATTCAGGGACGTGGGGTGCGCGCACGACCTGTTTTCGCCGTCACTCCTAGTCGTACGAATGCAGGCTTGCGGGCACCTCTACGTCGCCTCACAGGCAATTTTAATAAGCTTTTCTCTAACTTGGATCTATTTGCTTTATCCGTTGGAAAATTTAGAACGATCTTGCTTGACACAATCAAAAATGTATTGTAAATCTCTATAGTGTTCCTTGCTGCTGTAATTTATGTGTATTTTTTTTTTCTTCTATTCTGTCCGACTTTTACTTTATCAATATTGTCTTTGTCTTTTTGTGTATCTGTGGAGAACGTTGTTGGTTGCACATTTGTAACTTCTTATTTTCTATTTATTTGTAATATGTAATGTGTAATTGTTTGTTCTTCCGAATAAATAAAATAAAATAAAATAAAACGTCACATTTCAATAAATTGGGATATTTCGGCGTACGTTTTTTGTTGTAGGTAAGGACTTACTTTTCAAGTGCACTCTTGAACTCCTGGAAGTTGGCAGTAATATGCGCGTCGGCTATGAGGATAGACCCGCAGATCACGCCCAGCATGATGTCCGGCTTCTCTGATTGCATCTGTAAGAAGACATTTATTTAAAGTGTTTTTTTTTTTGGTAAATATACAGGGTGTAAGTGTAAACAGTGGCAATCTTTTAAGGGGTCATTGTACTCATCATTATGAACAACTTTTACTATAGGACTAACTCTGAAATCTCGAAAAAAAATCAGCTGTTCAGTACATTTCACTACACCAAACTCGCAAAATGTAGGAAGCAGCTGATTTTTTTTCGCGATTTCAGGTTTGGTCTCATAGTAAAAGTTATTCATATTCATGGGTAGAACACCATGTGAAAAAAAAAAGTCTAATTGGTCTCCTCAGTCTACCAGTCTACTCAATCTACTGGTCTACTCAGTCTACTTGTCCACTCAGTCTACTGGTCTACTCAGTCTACCGGTCCACTCAGTCTACCGGTCCACTCAGTCCACTCAGTCTACTGGTCTACTCAGTCTACTGGTCTACTCAGTCTACTGGTCTACTCAATCTACTGGTCTACTCAGTCTACTTGGTCTACTCAGTCTACTCGGATTACTCACCCTCTCAGCAATAAGCGCATCCAGCCAGGCGGTATCAATATCGTTGTTCTGGAAGGCGCCTGTTTCTAACAAAGTGATCAGGTATTCCACTGTGGTTCGGAAGTCACCACGGATGCTTAGCTCTTTTAGAGCTATGACCAGGTTTCTGTAAAAGAAATAATTTACATAAGTACATACCAAAATATATTAAGGCATAAGGAACAGGGTTTAAAGTTCACTCATCCTCCATTGAAAAGGGAGGATTCTCCGACCAGACGGGAGTTGTGTCTGGTGGGCTACCGCCCAACGGTTGATGTCGGGACTGATTGCACGATGAAGGATTTTGCGTGACGTCAGTGTGGTGCGTAGTTCGAATGTGGCGATGTAGATGCCGCGACATTATCAATCAAACTGCCTAGCCTTTTCCTAACTATGTTGGAGTCGGCTTCTAGTGTACCAGTATTTTACATGGAGCCTATCTGACCTCCACAACCCAGTAACTGTTAATACGATACCCCTTGGTAAAACTGGTTGTCAGACTTTCAGGCTTCTGACGACCCGTAACGACTGTCAAAGATCCACGAATGACAGCCGGGACCGGCGCACTATGGGCTGTAAACCGAGCTTCATAGGCATTTAAATTCTTTTCTCTTTTTTTTTTTTGCTTGTGAATAGCTTCTAATGCCTTCAGCAGTCATGAATATATATAAGGAATATCATTTCATAGGTAAAGTAAATTATTAAAAAAAAAATTGAAAATTTTGTATGGCGCCAAAGTAATAAATCCAAATATCTTCAAAACCGCTGCCTTAACTGATATATCCTTACAGATGGTTGTTCTATAAATTATTTGACATTTTTTGATGTATTTTATATAACGATGACATTTGCGGTTTTTTTATAAAAAATATATATGTCGACGCAAGGCTTACGTAAACTTTAAAAATATTTACTTTAAGTTCAAAATTAACAGTTAAATATGACTGCATAAGTTTAAAATAGTTTAGATTTGATTAATGTTGTCAGTTTGCTACTTTTCAATGTAAAAGGCCGTGTTATGATTTGCGGTTACTATAACAGCAAACCATAACTGAAGGCTTATTCAAACTTAGGTTTAAAACAAGTTATTGATTGTTAAATTCATTTCTTGATTAATAAGCGATATGCGTTAGTTTAAAAATCATTTTTGGTTCATTTTTGTATATCAAACAGTTGATTGAAATATTATTGGTCAAGCGGAAAAGATGGCGCGTGTTTAAAATGTTTAAATGTTTTAAGCAACAGAAAATTAATTCAATATCAAAATCGACTGCTAAAAATAGTAAAACGAATTAACAAATTATAGTTAGTTACTTTGTAATCAATGTTACCTGCAATTTATAAAAAAATAAGTGAGTGTAATGACTTCGCAACGAGGACGCCATTTTGATGATTGAAAAGGCGGGCCGCTGCGAAGCCACATTGCCAAGCAGAAGTTTGTGAAGACAAGTGGTGTTTGCTAGAATATCTTGTGAGTACGAATCCTATTATTAATTTAGGATTTTAAGGCTGTCTTATTAATTGTGTTTTACTAGTATTAAGAATAAAACGTGTTTTGTTATATTGGGTGTGTTCATTTTTGCAATGAGTGAACTGAATGGTGGAGATGGTGACGTCAGCTCTGCTGACGTCACGATTTCTAAAAATTCGGATGAGCCCGGTGCTCCGTTATATACGTTACATAAAAAATGATTGAACTAAAATTTGTATTTACATCCGGACCAATGGGTTTATAAACTTGAAATTTTGCAGAGAGGTGTCTGTATTTTGGAGAAACACTACTACATTAGCAAAATTAAGAAATATATTCAATGACATCGGGAAAAAAATATTAAGTGATAATTTAATTACGCATTCTAAGAAATCGTTTTTAACACTGTATTTTTTGATCGTTAACCTATTATGAATTATCTAATTACCCAAATTATATAATTACCTTAATTTTTATTATATAAGTTACTGTAATTAGTACCTAATTATTGCAAATTAAGAAATATTCAACAAATTATTACTGTTATGTTTTTTTATGAATATTACTTTTAAAATATATACATATAAGTATAGGTACATTTATATAATAATAATATTTTTTAAGTAAATTACATAATCATCTATTTATTTACTAACATAAAACTACAATTTTAATTTAAAGTATTGACTTAAATAATATACAAACTAATACTAGGTATACTAAAAATTAAATGACTTGCAAACTAAAACCAAATATTAAATAAACACGACAACACGTCACTCCGTTTCTCCAAAATACAGACACCTCTCTGCAAAATTTCAAGTTTATAAACCCATTGGTCCGGATGTAAATACAAATTTTAGTTCAATCATTTTTTATGTAACGTATATATTTTTTATAAAAAAACCGCAAATGTCATCGTTATATAAAATACATCAAAAAATGTCAAATAATTTATAGAACAACCATCTGTAAGGATATATCAGTTAAGGCAGCGGTTTTGAAAATATTTGGATTTATTACTTTTGCGCCATACAAAATTTTCAATTTTTTTTTTAATAATTTACTTTACCTATGAAATGATATTCCTTATATATATTCATGACTGCTGAAGGCATTAGAAGCTATTCACAAGCAAAAAAAAAAGAAAAAAGCGAAAAGAATTTAAATAAATAAATAAATAAATATATAAATAAATATCCTTGGACATTTCACACAACGCCATCTAGTCCCAAGCTAAGCAACCTAATGCTTGTGTTATGGTAACGAGATGGCTGATAAACTACTTATATACATTTTTTTTTTTTTTTTTTTTTGTAAATACATACATATTATAGATAGAAAAACACCCAGACTCGGAACAAATACTTGTAGGTCGTACAAATATTTGTTCCGTGCGGGAATCGAACCCGCGACATGCTGCGCAGCAGTCAATCGCTCAACCACTGCGCCAACCGTGTCGTCTATGAAGCTCGGTTTACAGCCCATAGTGCGGCGGCTTAGCGTTCTTTCCGAGGCACAACGACGCAGCTGCGGGCGGAAGCTAGTTTCTTATAAATAAGCATGTGTACTGTCAACTAACTCTCTAGCCTGCTCCCTGGTCTCTCCCCAAGAGAAGCAATGCCCGAACTGCGAGTCAGCGAACTCGTGTAGCCCGCCGGACGCCGCCACGCTGAAGTATCCCCACACGTTTTTAGAGGAACGGAAGTTCAGCTCCTGAACTGTACCGGAGGATGGCTTGAAACCTGGTGAGAGAAAAAGCGATGGTAATTTACATTAGTAATTATATTTTTAATTATAATCGCATACAAGATAACAGTACGTTGCTGGTCTTTCGATGGTCTTCTTGGTCTTCGGTAGTCTACTCACTCGATTGATAAGATTTAAAATAATAGCAGTAGACTTGCAAGTCAATAAAAATAAGATATAAATTCGGTTTTTATACGAGTTATGGCGACAAAAAATGATTTTCTAGATTTGAAAATGGTCAGCTTTACCACGCTACTGCCAATAGATTTCATGACAGAAGACCAATCAGAATCAACCCAACTAGAACATCATCTATATAAACTACTTTCTTAAACTTAAAAGCTATCAAGCAGCCGCTATATGACAGCTGTAATGTAGATAACTGTCGATATTTGACATTACGGTGACAAAAAACACTCCCTTTATGAATGGCCGTCTTTTAGCGGTGTTATATAACGGCACCGCTATCTGAGGAAACCCAAGATTTATATCTTTCCCTAATACCGTCTTACCTTCATCAGGGTTCTCGGAAGTGATCCTAGCAGCGATGACGTGTCCCCAGGGCGAGGGGCGCTGTTTCGGCTCGTCGAACTCTATCTGAGAGAGACCCCACGGCGACTCGCCGTACAGAAGACGGATGTCTTTCACGTGGTATAGGGGCAGACCCATGGCGATCTGGAAAGAAAGATTAATAATGTTAATAAGCCCATACATTCAAAACATAGCCTGTCAAAATCATAACCATTCTTTGGCTTTGCCGTAGTCGGATGAAAAGCTGTAGTTTGGCGTATTAACAGAAGATGTTTCTAATAAAAATTGCAAAACATTTTTTTTTTTAATAAATCCTTTTGGGTTAGTTCTAATCAATTCAAAAAAGAAGATTTACAGCAAATCTAGATTTCTCAGAGAATCAGTTGACTCGTGTTTTTTTTTTTTATATAAACACGAAATCATTAATTATATGCTAGACGTTAAGATTATGAATGTCTTCTCAGTTACAGAATACAGTCAGATCAGTTTTTGATCATTACGGATACTCAATGAAAAAAAAAATAATTATGAATACACATCTTAAAATGTATTTTTCTACTGCATTAACTTTCTCTCCACTTTGTCTACTTCATCTAAGAAGATGAAACCATTCAAGCCATGAACCAAATGACAAAGATGATAAACCAAAGACCAAGTTTAGTAATCTACTGATACTACAAACTTGCAACTGCGCGTTAGTTAGATTGACACCTGTCTCTAACGTAATTTGGTCTACTTGGTCTACTCAGGCTATTGGTCTACTCAGTCTATTAGTCTACTCAGTCTATTAGTCTACTCGATCTATTAGTCTACTTGGTCTTTTAGTCTACTCGGGTCTATTTGGTCTACTCCGTCTTCTTGGTCTACTAAAGCTCACAAACCTGCAGCTGCGCAGCGGGTAGATTGACATCGGCCACCATCTCAGTACAAGGATGCTCCACTTGCAGACGAGGGTTCAGCTCCAGGAAGTAATACGCGCCTGTCGCCGGCTCGTATAGGTACTCTACTGTACCGGCGCTGACGTAGCCCACCATTTTAGCTAGACGTACTGCGGCCTGAAATATATAATTATTAATATTCAATATTTTTTTATTTTTAACTAATCTTCATAGTACGAAGATATTTAACAGTGTAGCAGGGTATTGAAAAGTAAGTATGGAGAATCCTCAAGAATAAGACACAAATAATTATTTTTCTGGGATCATAGGCTTAGATTGCGAGTTTTTTCTATGTTCCAATTTTACCCATGCAATATCAATTTTAGAGACAGCCTCATGTTCTTGAAATGTCACGCTGTCTTCCCTTAGAAACAACTGTTTGGTTGTATTAACACCGCACGTACATGAGACTGTTAAAACAGTGGTTGCCTTTACAAAATTCTTACAAGCACAAATACTTATTGGTAAGTTTTTGACAGTCTTTACGGGTAGTCAGAAAACCGAAAGTCTGACAACCAGTCTCACCAAGGTGTATCGTATTACCCAGTAAGTGGGTTGTGGAAGTCAGATAGGCAGTCGCTCCATGTAACATACTGGTATTCAGCTGCATCCGGTTAGACTGGAAGCCGACCCCAACATAGTGCAAAGGCTAGGCAGATGATGATGATGAATTTATAAATAATAATAAAATAATGCTAAATAATCCGTTTATTAATTAATATTGATTTTATGTATTGATTGATTATTGTTTATTGTGTTTTTTATTTTATTTTTCGTGAATTAATTGTAAAATGAATGAGGTAATAGAAACTAGAATTTAAAGCATGCAATAGGAAATAAATAATAATTATACTGTAGCATTAAATACCTACATTGTAATGTTTTGCATGTCAAATGTCTCACTTTGTATTAGGAACTCAACCACTCACTTTAAGACCAACAATGTACCAGTACTTACGGCAAATAAAATGATTATGATTATGATGATGACATACCTTCTCCATCTCAATGAACACTTCTGGCTTGGCAATAGCCGCGGGTGCTTCTTCAATGATCTTCTGATGCCGACGCTGAATGGAACAGTCGCGACCGAACAGCGAGATAGCGTTACCTGTAATATAGGTTCCATGATTAGTCAACTCCATGTCTTTGAATAGTATGACTGTTCTTTAGTTTATAATTTATCTATGGTAGTTCTTGGGCAGTAGTGGCCCAGTGGTAAGGCCTCATTTACGGAGACGCGGGGCGTCGCGCGGTGCGGGCTTCGGGCCGTCAAGTGTAAGAAATCTTAAAGGCTTCTCCGTAAACGCTCTCATAGAACGCCCTATGTTTGAATTTAGTGCGGGCCGCGCCCTCACTAAAGACTAGATAATACTAGATCTATGACATAATAAATATATGGACAGTAAGGAAACTACGTACAAACGGCACACTCACAGACGCGCACCGACGAGGCCCCAAGCGATAGTCGCGGTGCTCTCAGTATATTTATAAATAATAAATATTAAATAACTAGCTTTTGCCCGCGACTTCGTGCGCGTTTCCGTCGTTTTTCGTAAAAAAGTACCATATGTCCTTCCTCACGGTTCAGTGGTTTTGATGTAACAGACAGATTAACTTTCGTATTTTAGTAGGGAAATATAATATGTCAATCCACAATACTGTTGAAAAATATCGCAATAAGGAACCGCAGAATATTATTATTAATAGCTGTGCCCGCGACTGCCTCAGCGTGTCCTTGTATGTTATTAAGTTAATGTATTGGACTACTAAGCTATCGGGAGTTACACGTGTTATTGTGAGTCAACCATAAAAGATAGACATATGCTGTTGTGGGATATTTTTTAGATAATTTTATGTAGAACGTTTCCGTCATAAATGATTTCTATGTAGCTTTAACCATTAAGGCTGCACACGCGACGGAAGCTTAAAAAATGGAGCAACTTCTCCCGTTTTCCCAACATTTCCCTTCACTGCTCTGCTCCTATTGATTGTAGCGTGATGAAAAGTATACTATAACCTCCCCAGGAGTATGAAGAATAATTGTACCAAGTTTCGTTAAAATCCGTCGAGTAGTTTTTGTTTCTATAAGGAACATACAGACAGACAGACAGACAGACAAAAATTTTACTGATTGCATTTTTGGCATCAGTATCGATCACTAATTACCCCCTGATAGTTATTTTGAAAATACATATCATGTACAGAATTGACCTCTCTACAGATTTATTATAAGTATAGATAAATAAATATTTGCATAAAATATGTTCGATGTTCACAAATACAAAAGCATTATAGTAATTACTGAACCTGATAAATCTTTTATTGTTTTAATTGAGCAAATATTACAAATCATGTCAAATACATAAAACCAGTTTACAAAAAACTTTACGTCAATAGAAGTCCACAGTCCCTAGACGTTCCCAGCGCAAGGGAGCCCATGACACTTGCAGCGTTTCCGCGCTGAATTGCCAGGGCTAGCCTCTGCACCTGAACCTGATTGTATTTAGTTTTACTTTTCAATGTTTATGGGGAACGAATATGAATGAATATGTAGTGCTTAAGAGGTTGAGTAAAACTTGAAATATTAAACTTATTTTTATTTTTCTGACATAACTAAGGTAAATTGCATGACCGTAATAATTATGTCTATTAGTGAATGTAAGATGAGGTCGAATAAAAATCGACATGTTATGCTTATTTTTTTTTTTTTTTTTGCCTAATATAAACGTAAATTGAATGACCATAATACTTATGTATAGTAATTAATGTAAAACGAGGTTTATTATAACAACCAATGCAATGGATAATAACCACCAAACATTAAAAAAATGGAATTGTATTTTTATAAAATTATTTTTAACATAGCCAATAATATTGACATGCGTAATAAATATTGTACACCCCATGGGTATGTTTCAGTGATACAAAAATGATATCTGTAAGAACTATTTTCACCTGTGACAAACAATTAATAAATGAATTATGAATTATGAACTTTGGCTCCTGAGATACAAGTATCTTTTTAATTAGTTCAGGAGCCAGCTGTTCAATCTGATTTTGACTACCACTATTATTTAATTTATTTATTGTGGCTGAGAGGTTTCGTACGTTTGTTCGTAGTTTCCCTACAGTTCATATTTATATTGTGCCTATGATATATTATTTGAAACAATCTAATGTAATAAACTCACCATACTGATCAGCCAAGAGTTGCACTTCCAAATGCCGGGCAGACTTAGCCAGCTTCATCACGAATATAGGAGAACCGGGCACCTCGGCTTGCACCTAGAAAAATTAGTTCATAAATGACGGAGTAATGAGGTAACAAACATACAAAAAAAAAAAAAAATGAGAACCGAATTGAGAACCTCCTCCTTTTTTTTAAGTCGGTTAAAAAAACAGGAGAATTGGCAAGCGGGCGAAAATGTCTGCACGCGACTGCTCAGTATGAGCCGTTCATAGTACGCACGCACGGCTACAGATCAAGCTATACATTTCCAGTGTAAGCTGATCTCGCATGTGTAGGATTTCCTTACATTGAAAGGTCAGTGTAAACTGGAAATGTATAGCTTGATGTGTAGCCGTTTGTACAAATTCCGTCTCCGCGAACTAGTGCACTTTCGACTGTGACCGTGACAATTTATAAGAATGCCGTGTTGTTCAATGGTTTCTTGTAAAAACCGAAGCCGGTTAAATCATGGAATCACTTTCCATATGTAAGTACAAGTATTTTACCGTATTTTTCTTTAAAATCATGAAAGTGACAAAGAGAAAAAGTGGAGACACAGGGTTCCGATACATTTTAACATACTGGGCACATCTCACTAATATTATAAAGGCGAAAGTGTGTGTGTGTGTGTGTTTGTTACTTCTTCACGCTCAAACGGCTGGACCGATTTGGATGAAATTTTGATGTAGATAGCTTATACCCTGGATTAACACATAGGCTACTTTTTATCCCGGTCTACGCGTGTGAAACCGCGGGGCGGTGCTAGTAGAAGTATAGTTTTACTAACCTGTCTGAACGCGCTGTTAAACTCGTCAGGGCTGTCCACTTTCCTGATACCTTTGCCACCACCACCTTCCGAAGCTTTGATCATCACCGGGAAACCTGGGTAAAGAAAGCCGGGTTACTACACACTTGTCAGAACAATGTATCATCCTAACGTAATAATAAGTTTATTTACACTTGCGTGCAATAAAATCGATCCACCCCATTCTCTGCGATATGAAACGTGAAAATTTAACAAGTTTAATTAACAATAACCTAATATATTGTGTACTAAAACCTTCCTGACTGTATGTAGATTACGTAAGTGAAAAAAATATCAAAACTGATTCATTACTTTTTGAGAAAAACGCGAATTTAAAAACATACAGATCGAATGAAAAACCTCCTTTTTTTCAAGTTGGTTAAAAATTCAAGTCAAATGATCAATAAACGAAGAGTAATAAACAAAATTAAGCTTATGTCAACTTCACTGACAAAAAAAAAGTCACGCAGTTTTTTCAAACAAAAGTGATTGATGAGAACATCAGAAGAATCGAGTCGATCTTGTCAAGAATATTGCTTTTATCAAAGTATATGTGTGTGTATGTGTGTATGTGTAAATAAACTTTATCGTACCTACCTTCACACAGTATAAAATAATTAAAATAAATACATTAATATCTTTGAGCTATCGTCTCTCAAATAGAGAGCATAGGGTGGGCCAATTTTTTTGCACGCAAGTGTATTTTCGTAATCAACAGGTTTTACAAATGTGAGCTCGGCTGTCATTGTGCCGATTGTAGTAACGGCCAACGGCATGATAGCCAAAAGCCTCGACCAACATCTTTCGAGGCTCTCGTTAGGCGGTTGGATCAAGGGCCAGATTCAGAAGGCAGTACTCCTCGATACGGCTCGTATTGTGAGGAGGTTCCTATCTCTGCAGCCCTAACCACCGGTAGCTTGGACCCTGCTCCCGACACCGCTGGACCACTATTTTTTTTATATTATTAAATGTTTTTTTTTAATTTATTTTTTAAGAAATATTTAAAAATGTATTTAATGAAAAAGAAAAAACAAAAAGGAAAAGATGAATACGAAATACGAAATAATAATAATATCCTTGGACATTTCACACAACGCCATCTAGTCCCAAGCTAAGCAACCTAATGCTTGTATTATGGTAACATACATTTTTTTTTTTTTTTTTTGTAAAGGTCTTTACCTATGAAATTGCCGTTTTGTATGAAAAAATTTAAACGAATTTTTTTCATGTATTTTTTATTTGTATTAATCGAAGTAATCACCCATGCAATCAATGCATCTTTGCCAACGCAGTGGCAGTTTATTGATGCCCTTCTTAAAGAAATCAGCTGGTCGGGAGGCAACAAATTCTTCAAAGGCATTTTGTACTGCCTCTCGGGTATTGAATTTTTTTCCCGCCAAGAAGTTATCCAAATTCTGGAAAAAGTAGTAGTCTGTAGGCGCAAGGTCTGGTGAGTAAGGCGGATGACGGAGAGCTTCCAACCCCAGTTCTTGCAACTTGGAGACCGTCTGCTGTGCAGTATGAGGTCGCGCGTTGTCGTGCAGGAGCAGCGGAGTCGAGCGATTGACCAATGCTGGTTGGAGATGTGCCAGCTTCTCCATCATTGTGTTCAGTTCTTCACAGTACACATCTGCAGTAATGCTCACCCCGTTTGGTAAGAAGCTGTGATGAATCACACCGGCGCTAGACCACCAAACAGTGACCATCACTTTTCTAGGGGTAAGTTTTCGTTTAGGGCATTGTTTAGGTGCTGAACCAGGATCCAACCAACTTGCTGAGCGCTTGCGGTTATCAAACAGAATCCATTTTTCATCGCAGGTAACAATGCGGTTCAAAATTCCTTCATTTGTGTGTCTGATGAGCAGTGCAAGGCACGTCTCGACGCGTACTTCGCGCTGGCGTTCATTGAGTTCGTGGGGCACCCATTTGACAAGCTTTTTTACCTTGCCAATTTGACGCAAATGGACCAATATTGTTTTGACGCTAACGTCGAAAGCTGCTGCTAATTCAGCCGTAGATTGTGTATCATCAGCTTCCACAATCGCCTTTAATTCGTAATTGTCGACCAAAGTCTTCGGACGACCGCGAGGTTCATTTTTCAGGTCGAAATTTCCAGAACGGAAGCGAGCAAACCAATAACGGGTGGTGCGTTGGTTTCTAGTGTTAGCTCCGTAAACGTCGTTGATGTTGCGTGCCGCTTGTGCCGCGTTGCTGCCACGACGGTACTCATATTCCATAATTACTCGAATTTTTAACGTATCCATGATGACGAAAAATATTTAAATGCGATGAAAATGTAACACAAATCAATAAACAAATGACTACTTTTGGAAAAAAAAATCCATGTTTTTAAAATAAAATTAATTTGAAATTAGAATTCTTAGCCAAACAAAAATTATTTTGATTTGAAATGGCCAGTACTACAGAACGGCAATTTCATAGGTAAAGACCTAATACATACATATTATAGATAGAAAAACACCCAGACTCGGAACAAGTACATTTTAGAGGCCTTCTTTTAACTATGGAGCAGTAACTATAACCTGTAGCAAAAGACCCCCCCCCCTCTTTCATTACTACGTGTACACAAACAAAGCCTGTTAATCAACAAAAAACGTAGCCTGCGAAATTCAAATATTCTTGCGTTTTCGCAATTTGCAGGTCAATGTCGACAATAATAAAATGTATTTACGAAATCAGACCAATCCGGAAAAAGTCTAACTTAGAGAGATGTATTGATGATTTTTATGGTTAAAATTATGTAAATACATATTTATTATTGTCGCGAATCATATTTTGACAAGCTGACACTGACCAGCAAATTGCAAAAACATAAGAAAATTTGAATTTCGCGGGCTACACTGGCTCTCAACTCAACGCAATTCCAAATAACTTTTCAAAACTTTTAACGAAGACAGACGATGATTGCCGAAGCACATACTTTACTTTAGAAAGCTATAAGTTCCGTTTTTGCAGTCCACGGATATTTAAGGCCCTCTTTACCTGACTACGACAAAATCGAAAGAGGGTTATTATTTCACCTTTCAACATACCAACTAATAAACTCACGCCTTCTCCCCACGGGGGTAGGCAGAAACTACAGAAGCCACCTGCTACGACCCTCACATACTCCTTTTGCCTCGTTTACTTTCATACATCTGGTCATACACGCACGCCGGTTGCAAGTACTACGCACCTGGGGGCCTACTCCCTAAGTCCGTCCATCTTTCCGTCCGTCCGTCTGACATTACGATCCATACAAACAAATGTAAAAGTTAAATTTTTCGGACGGGAAAATACACATCGGGAGTAGGGACAACTGTCTAATCATGTTGTCATTCATACTTCGTTCGGGCCCCGAACCAATCATCCATCCGTAGGTGATACGAAGTAGGAAACGCCCGTAACGAAGTCCACAACTACTGGCTTCGTGCTTAGGGAGTAGGCCCCCTGACCTTTCTGAAGAACATCACCAATAAGGTCACTATATGTCTTCCTAGGGCGTCCCCTCCCAGCGTTTCCACTCACATCTGCCTTGTGAATACCTTTTGTTCGTCGCCTTTTATTCATCCTCTCAACATGACCAAACCATCTAAGTATACTCTTTTAATTTTTTTTCACTAAATAATTAATTAATCAGCATTATTTAAGAACAAATCTCACCAATTTTCTGTGCAGCTTGCAGACCCTGCTCAGGCGTAGTGACGCAGCCTTTAGCGAACAACTCCGAAGATATCTTGATCTTCTTGCTGTTGTACTCGGCTTTCAGACCTGTAATACAAAACCAAGTTAATATTACCATCATCTGACTTCCACAACCCAGTTACTGGGTAATACGATACCCCTTGGCAAGACTGGTTGTCAGACTTTCGCTTTATAAGATCTTTTGGAGTGTCCAACGGTATTTTGGAGAGTCCAACAGTACTTTGGAGAGACCAGCAGTATTTTGGAAAGTCCAACTGTCTCTTGGAGAGTCCAACAGTATTTTAGAGAGTTCAACTGTATTTTGGAGAGTCCAACAGTAATTTGGGGAGTCCAACAGTATTTTGGAGAGACCAACAGTATTTTGGAGAGCCCAACTGTCTCTTGGAGAGTCCAACAGTATTTTGGAGAGACTAACAGTATTTTGAAGAGTCCAACAGTATCTTGGAGAGTCCAACGGTATTTTGGAGATTTCAACAGTATTTTGGAGAGTCCAACAGTATTTTGTAGAGTCCAACTGTCTCTTGGAGAGTCCAACAGTATTTTGGAGAGTTCAACATTATTTTGGGGAGTTCAACAGTATTTTGGAGTCCAACGGTAATTTGGAGAGTCCAACAGTATTTTGGAGAGACCAACAGTATTTTGGAGAGTCCAACTGTCTCTTGGAGAGTCAAACAGTATTCTGGAGAGACCAACAACTGCCCAACAGTATTTTGGAGAGAATAACAGGATTTTGGAGAGTCCAACTGTCTCTTGAAGAGTCCAACAGTAATTTGGAGAGACCAACAGTATTTTGAAGAGTCCGACTGTCTCTTGGAGAGTTCAACTGTCTTTTGGAGAGACCAACAGTATTTTGAAGAGTCCGACTGTCTCTTGGAGAGTTCAACTGTCTTGTGGAGAGACCAACAGTATTTTGAAGAGTCCGACTGTCTCTTGGAGAGTTAAACTGTCTTTTGGAGAGACCAACAGTATTTTGAAGAGTCCGACTATCTCTTGGAGAGTTCAACTGTCTTTTGGAGAGACCAACAGTATTTTGAAGAGTTCGACTGTCTTTTGGAGAGTTCAACTGTCTTTTGGAGAGACCAACAGTATTTTGAAGAGTCCGACTGTCTCTTGGAGAGTTCAACTGTCTTTTGGAGAGACCAACAGTATTTTGAAGAGTTCGACTGTCTCTTGGAGAGTTCAACTGTCTTTTGGAGAGACCAACAGTATTTTGAAGAGTCCGACTGTCTCTTGGAGAGTTCAACTGTCTTTTGTATAGTCCAACAGTATTTTGGAGAGTCCAACAGTGGTTTGGTGAGACCAACATTATTTTAGAGAGACCATGTCTTTTATAATAACGTCTTTGATTATTCATTTAAGTATTTCAGATTCCAATAATCGCCAAAAAATAAAAATCCATACAAAAAGTTGTGTTAGTACTTTTCGAGAGTCCAATAGTCTTCTGGCAAGTCTCACAGTCTTTCAGCAAGTCCAAAAGGCTCTTGGCAAGTCCCACATTCTTTCAAAGAGTTCGATAATCAATAATTTTACTTACCACTACCACTCCAAGGTAAAGTAGGAATCTCAGCGGTCTGGGCGACAATGGACGAAGCGATCTTGTCACCAAGAGCCCACATGGCCTTCTCTGGGGGCCCTATGAACACCACGCCCGCGCGGTGCAGCAGCTCCGGCAGCTTGGGGTTCTCGGATGCGTGACCCCAGCCAGCCCATACGGCCTGGGGAAAGGAATTGTGGTTAGAGGTGATTTTTATATGACAACAATATACAGTGTGCCGCCGCTATCGCGACATTAACTTGAGACGCGAACACGGTTCCGCGTTTTCGTTTTATAGTTTGTTAAGTCCGACAGCCGGTCTTAACAATCTTGGAGGTCAGATAGGCAGTCGCTCCATGTAAAATTCTGGTATTCATCTGCATCTGGTTAATCTGGAAGCCGACACCAACATAGTTGGGAAAAGGCTATGATAAATCTCTTAGAGCGACATCACACTGACGATTTACCAGCGTGTTTGCAGCGAATATATTTGTGAACGTACTCTCACACTGCATTTTCAACGTACTGCTTAGCGCCGAGAGTTGAAAGTCCAACAGAGTATTTTTTGACATGCTGGAATGCACCGTTGGATTTTCAATGCTCTGCTCAACACCGAGAGTTGAAAATCCAATGCGAACCTGGGCTAAAACAATATTCTCACCTGAACTTGTGTCCTGATAGCGATATCCACAATCAGCTCGACGTTGGCATAATTATTGTTGTTAGAACCTCCGGGCACAGGCACATAGTGGTCAGCCATTTTGATGTACTCCGCATTGGCTTTCAGATCTTCTGGCGTCACCTGGGGGAAAGATTATGTTTAAAAACCGTGCAAGAGTGAGTCGGACTCACACAATAGGGTAACTATATGACTGGTTTTTTTTTTCAATTTGATTTTTCGATACCTAGACAATATAATAAGACAGTAAAAAAAATAATTTCAAATAATGCCGAATTTGTGCGTTTTACACAATGATATTATAAGTAAAAAGGTGTAGATAGGTTACATATACAACATTCGATATTCAGAATCGGCACACTAATGCACACATAAATAACTTAATATTGCAATAGCACACTAAATTACGTTTATACGTCAAATTTGGATGGCACGATTCAGTTATCGCGGGCGAAAAAGAGACAAATATAATTTGCGACAGTGCGTCGTCTCGTGTACTAGAAACTATATAGAATAATAATCAGATATGACATTTTACCGCAAAACCGTGATTTTTGCCTAAAAATTTGATTCACTCATGAGTTCATGTAGTAAAAGTAATAAAGTAGGAAAATTGCATTGAAAGTAGGTAGTAAACAATTAATGTTTTGATTTGAATATAATAGTGTTACATACACTATATGTATGTATTTAATTTATCCTACCTCATCATAATAAAAATAAAAATTACATTTAAGTCTAAACAATGTGCCACCATTTATACCTACCTACTGTCAGGCAGACTTGTCTGTTCTTAGGCATAATTTTACTCTATGATCAGTAATGACGTCTATCTCTATTTGACGTCTATTCTTTTCTGACGCCATATTTTACGAATATAATGTTTGATTTTTTGAAAATATTAAGATATATAGTATACTAACGAATGATATGTGATTACTTGAGTTTTAGAAATTTTTCTTGTATAATTTGTGCAATATCTCATAACATACGACGGCATTTTCGGTGTTTTTGGGTCACTTTTAATGCACTCGGTACGTGAAGTGCATCCGTTGACGTCGGCGACGCGACACTGAGGTCCAGTTTGGTCACTTGTCTACATTTTAACGTGCCGCTTGCTGAGCCCTTATGGCCTATCTACACCTTTTTACTTATAATATCATTGGTTTTACAGTCTATGTTAGACCGAGACAGCACTACTAGCTCTGATGTCACACAGGAACGCTATACTAATCTATCGTGGCTAAATAATAGCAGCCGCACGGTCAATCGATCTAAAAGCTACGCTTGCCACGGTTGGTCCGTGGATGGGTGAACATCTTTACATGCCGAGACTCCTCCGTGCCTCGGAAAACACATTAAACTGTTGGTCTCGCTGTCATTTGTGGATCTTTGACAGTCGTTACGGGTCGTCAGAAGTCTGACAACCAGTCTTACCAAGCGGTATCGTATTACCCAGTTACTGGGTTGTGGAGGTCAGATAGGCAGTCGCTCCATGTAAAATACTAGTACTCAGCTGCATCCGGTTAGACTGGAAGCCGACCCCAACATATGTGCTGGCGCCACTGCTGCGGCTGCTGAGACCCTCAAGCGGCGCAAATACTGTAACCTTATAGGTGACTACAGTTTTGAGCCGTTTGGGGTCGGAAACGCTCGGGTCATGGGGCCCGAGTGCGCGGCTACTTTTTAAGGAAATTTTTCGCCGACTGGTCGAGACGTCACGTGACCAGAATGCTGGCTCGTTCTTTGGCCAAAGAATTAGGATTGCCATTCAACGTGGCAATGCTGCTAGTCTTCTGGGCACGGTTCCGGATGACATCGATGCCGACGAGTACTTCGACGCCTAAGTGACCTTTTGTTTTTGTATTTATTGGTAGGTATATGTAGTCAGTCATTTACTATCTATAGGTATATGTAGGAGCTCGTGGCTAAGTAATTACAGCTGCACGGGTCGATCCATTGGGTTAAGCTACGTTTGCCGGGGTTGGTCAGTGGATGGGTGACCATCTTTACATACCGAGACTCCTCCGTGCCTCGGAAAGCACGTTAAGCCGTTGGTCCTGGCTGTCATTCGTGAATCTTTGACAGTCGTTACGGGTCGTCAGGAAAGTCTGACAACCAGTCTTACCAAGGAGTATCGTATTACCCAGTTACTGGGTTGTGGAGGTCAGGCAGGCATTCGCTCCATGTAAAATACTGGTATTCAGCTGCATCCGGTTAGACTGGAAGCCGACCCCAACATAGTTGGGAAAAGGCTAGGCAGATTGATTGAGGTATATGTAATTAACTCACCATAACGACGAAGCGCACTGCCCGCTCGTTCTTGAACATCTCGTATGACCATCTTCTGACTGAACGCATACATTTTACTGCGCCGATACCGTTGTTCGCGATCAGGACCTGTTGACAAGAGAACACATTAATTGTGTACTTACATACTACAATCATACAACTAACACACATACAAACTACCTAACATACTTTTAAGACTAACATAGTTTTAAGATAGTAATAAACCTACTAACAAAATATGGACAAAAACTAGTCTAAATTAAATGTTTTTTTATTTATTTATTTTTTACATATCTATACCTTAATTGGCAAACCAGCTAACTCCGTATGGACAAATTTTTCAGGAGACACTTAAAACGTTATTATACTATTGTATACTACTCACTCACATACCGAGACCCCTCCGTGCCTCGGAAAGCACGTTAAGCCGTTGGTCCCGGCTGTCATTCGTGGATCTTTGACAGCCGTTACAGGTCGTCAGAAGCCCGACAGTCTGACAACCAGTCTTACCAAGGTGTATCGTGTTACCCAGTAACTGGGTTAAGGAGGTCAGATAGGCAGTCGCTCCATGTAAAATACTGGTATTCAGCTGCAGCCGGTTAGACTGGAAGCCGACCCAACATATTTGCATCATCAGAGTTTCAGAGCCTGGTGCTGAATTCACTAAAAATAATCAAAGTTCTAATAAATATGGCAACACTGACCTTATTAATGGGTTTGGTACCCTGAAATCTTCTGACAAACTCTTCGGGAGTAGCTACTGTGAAGTCTTTCTCTTGGAACCGCTGGCTGTGAATCACTGTACCCTGGGACATGGATGGCCTGTAAAAGAAATACATGGATAAGTTAATTAAATAAATACTTTAACATAAACACACTAACTTACGTAAGTGCCTACTAAACAGTTTCGGCCTTATTACAAAACGAGGTTTTTCTTCTGTCATGGTTTAAACCACCGAGCCAGTTTTTGTAATAAGAACCTAGCTGTGATAGAAATACAGTTCTTTATACAAAACTGACAACTTAGTCCGGTGCTAAGTTGTCAGTTTTGTAGGACTGACATCTTAATTTGTCGGAATAAAGTTCGAAATTCAAAAAAGCGTCCATGGTTTAAACCTGGGTTTGAAGATGAACCTTGTTTTGTAATAAGACGGTTTGGGTTCAGGGCGAAGACCAAGTTTTGTAAATGTAATCTAAAAATGTGCACAGCCTAGTTGACGGTTGACATACGTCTCTCACAAGAGTCAACTACAAGACTGTGCGTCATTTGTTTGGAAGCTTCTGGAACCTTCTAGAAGCTTCGACTCAACCTTATTGGCCGAGCGGATTGTGGCGGGAGCGGTTAGAAAAGGATTCGCGTTATAATACTATAATATAATATATTACAAAGAGGTAAAATTTGTGAGTTTGTATGTAGGAGGTAATCTTCGGAACTACTGATCGGATTCCGAAAATTCTTTCACTAATGGGAAGCTACAGTATTGCTGAATACATTTTATGTTAAAACGAGAAATTTCACGCGGACAAAGTCGCGGGCTGAAGCTAGTTGAAAATATTGTTTGAACTTGGTCATTTCGTACAGACAACAGCACATCAGGTTACACAAAACTGTAAAATTTCTCTAAATGATTTTAAACCTTACAATGTTGATGGTTAAGTTCAAAATCAAATGAGAAAATTTTACAGTTTGTAGTAACTTTACCTGCTGCTGTGTGTACAGACGCCAGCAGGTCAAGCCACCAGAAACTGTAAAATTTTCCCAATCAACCTTGAACCTAATGCTCTAACAATAAAGATGGAAATCTATTAATGAAATTTCACAGATTGTAGTAGCTTGATGTGCTGGCGTCTTTACTTTTAGATGTAGTTTATTACTCTTTATTTAATACCAAAATAAATTCATCATCTGTACATGACAAGTCAGTAACACTTAAAAATCACGCACAATGGTCCACATGAAGGACTAAGTGCGGAAACCAAATCCTTAAGAGGAAATGTGGGTGCTTCCTTAAGAGGAAAACATCAGCCGATGGAAAACATATCATCATCAGTAGTTGTGAACCTATGGGGTTCGCAACTAACCCCCAACCCTCCCCACTCGCTGGCGTTTTGGGTCTAAAATTAGCCAAACTCAGACACTTTAAGAGGAAACGTGGGTGCTCTTTTCTCCATACAAAAAGATACAAACGCTCTCGCCTGTTTTCTTTCTGGTTAATGACCATAAAGCAATGATTTTTTACAGAAATATAAATATCAGCTACTTGTATGCCCCTATGTTTTCCTTTTTGATGATATATTATTTTTATAAGAACTAGAACCCTCCAAAAATGCTCAAAATTGCCTATTCAGACCGCTGTCAACAGACGCCTAGTGTACCAATTTGACAACTATTAAGGAAATGAAAAACATAGGGGCATAGTATATATCCTTCTTATTCAGTTTATGAAATATCTTTTAAATTAACATAGGGGCATAGTATATATCCTTCTTATTCAGTTTATGAAATATCTTTTAAATTGGTCCAATATTAGAGGAGGAAATAGGCGAGAGCCAAACCTCGAAATGTGACTTTTTACATAGGCTATTTAGTCGGTTCTGCAGTTGTCCTTATCGCACGTATTCGAGGGCGGAGCGCTTGCAGAGCGACAGCAATACCTAGTTAAAATACCTTATTTTCAAAAGTCTGGCCACCCGCCTTTCCTCTTAACATAGAACATAGAACCAAGCACTTAAAAGTTCCTTAAAATTATCTCTTCAAAATAAAGCACAGGTATTCTATCTATGTTTTTAATAATACATACCATGTTGTCCACATTTTATCAATACAAAAACTCAGGAAAATACAGGAACACTTTCACTACTGTACTTTTAGAAAAACAGACGACAATTAATAAAAATTTCAAGCAACATTCTACGTAGCAAACCAAGTAACAATGCTTCCAGATATTTTTTTTTTTAAATAATATTTAGTGGGAATTTTTTGTGGGCATGATAAATAAATTCATCGGTGCCAAGACGGGAAGGAGCCGAGATGGGAATATACCAAAATTTTAAATATTATTTACTATATTGTGTGATCGTTACCGCAAAACTAAAGTAAACAAGTGATCAAAAGTGCAATAATCATAATTATATCAGATAATTGAAATCATGATTTGATATCCCTGCCACAAATTATTGATAATTGATTGATTACTCTTTGGTCTAGTGTTTGCAAGGGCTACTGAGCTACTGAGCTTGAGGTCCTCGGTTTGATTCCCGGGTTGGTGTTTTACATTAGGCATTTCTCTGTCGTAGCCCGGAGTTTGAATTTGTGCCCAGTTGATGGCAATAGTTTACATAATCAACCAATAATGTTGCCACTGCGGGGACACAGGCCTTCCTTTCGGTGAGAGAAGGAGTAGACCATAATCCACTTTGTGGACCCAGTGCGGTTTGGTAGATGTCACAATGTCTTCGAATTTTTGTTTCTAGGACATGCCGGTTTCCTCGCGATGTTTTTCTTAACCGTTTTGAGAATAGTGGTGATGAAATAAATAATGGCAAAAAGCCCTTTATTACATGGCACTTAAGGTGATTGTGCTGTGTAGCCCGCAAAATTCAAGTTTTTTTTTGGGTTTTTTGCAATTTGCAGGTCCGTGTCAGGTTGTATCTTGATCAAAGTATGATACGCGGCAATAAAACATATGTATTTATATAATTTTAACAATAAAATTCATCAATACTTCTCTCTAAGTTACATTCCATGCAGATTCGTCAAACGAACAAAATCTAACGAATCTGCACGAAATCTAGAGATGTATTGATGATTTTTATGGTTAAAATTATATAAATACATATGTCTTATTGCCGCGTATCATACTTTGATCAAGATACAACCTAACACGGACCTGCAAATTGCAAAAAACCCAAAAAAATTGAATTTCACAGGCTACCACTCATCATCATCATCCTTAAACTATAGATACTATAGGTACACCTCTGCCCAACCCTTCGAGGATTGCAGGCGTGATGTAATGTTATGTGTTATTTATTTATAATATTAATATTGATAAAACTGGGATAAGGGCAAGAGAATGATGACATTGATAATAATTATCTACGTACTAAGATTTATTTTAATGTTTTTGATTGTTGATAAATCTGATCATCACTTGTAAATTATGATAAGTATTTTATCAAAGAGCTTTATATAATTTAAGATATAAATAATATAACTATAGACAATTCTTATGACTGAAAGTTAGTTACAATATGTAGGTAGGTAGATAATAAGGGCTGGTGTCCGGAACAACGACATATATCGACGGCGAAGTGCGAATAACACCTAACTACTTACCACCTAACTGACAAAGTCAAAAATTTACACAAACTGAAAAATAGACACTTGAAATAGACCCGTTGGTTTAGTTCCGAGGTATGTACCTATTTCCACATTGTAACTTAATGCTGCTGCTGTTGCAACTGAAAATACACTAGGAGATTTCACTAAAACAAGCGAATGACACCTTTAAATTCAAAATGAAAAAAAAGAGAATTACTCGAAAAATGTCAGTTAAGAGATATTGGTACTTCACCGTCGATATGCAATCACAAGTGACAATATGCGAGTAGAATTAAGCAATAATATTAGACCCAGTATAACTGCACTTTTACGACAGATCAATCAATCAAGTCAGCCTATCACAGTCCACTGCTGGACATAGGCCTCACCCAGGCTGCGCCACAACACCCTGTCCTCCGCCTTCCACAGCCCCAGCCACTTTTTTAGTCTTTCTTTACACTTAAAGCCATCCACTTTCTTACTCAAAACTTCAAAAGATAACAATTTTATGAATTACTTTCAAACTACTAGCAATTTATTTATCACATAAACATATTTTACACAAACCCATCATCCTCATCTGCTAGCTTTTTCCCAAACATGTTGCGGTCGGCTTCCAGTCTAACCAGATGCAGCTGAATAGCAGTATTTTACAGAAGTAAGAAGTATACCCTCAAATTAAACTTGTAACTTCAAGGAATTAGAACGATTAATTTATTGCGTTTTAAGCACCAGAAATAATTAATTATTTCTAAGATAAATAATCTCAATTATTTTAAATATATTATTAAGTAAGTACATGTTAATTAGTCTTATCAGAAAAAAAACTAACAGATATTATCTCATGACGGGTATGTGTGAAATGACGATTTTAAATATTACCATCAATTTAGAATCCTACAGTAATTTTATTATGGTATGCAGAGAAACTACAAATATAAAGAGAAATCACGGTCCGTGGCATACTTTTAGAGTTTCGTCACGTAATTCCTACTTTTTGGACTCGCCAACACCAAAATCGGCTTCAAAACTAATTAAGAAAACAATCTATAAGTTTTTACGAAGCGTAATATCTATAAATTACGAAAAAACCAAAGTAGCAAAACAATTTTTTTTCTAACCTGTAAGGTGCATCAGAGTATAATCCATTCATCCCTTGATACATTTTAATCAATGAAATCACTGAAAACACTATTTCACACAGTAGAACAGATCACAGTATTAATTAATTCATTAAAACGATTATAACTAAAAATTTCTTCAATCAAAGAAGCGACACCGTTTTTGTTTTCTTATTTTGACGTAAAGGATTCCCAATGAACTCGCATGACGGATCATACGATCGTGCTCTCTCGCTCGCGGTCATTCATCTACTCGCGTGCGAAAGTGACAGCATACTAGTGTTGGGTAACTCAGCACATGTGCTAGCACAGTTGTAGCTACTCACTTGGATAAAAAGAGTCACTCACTCTTTTTATTTTGATGTGCTAGCACACACCACAGATTAGCTACACAGATCATTTTGTACGATCAGTATAAGCTGATCTCACATTGTATAGGATTTCCTTACAATGAGAGGTCAGTTTAAACTGGAAAGTACAGCTTGATGTGTAGCCGTGTGTACGTATAATATTTACGATTCTAAGCAAAGGAGTTAAGGTCTAAGTTTAATTGCCGCATTTTGCTTTCGTTTGACGACTTCACAGTAACCATTCTTATTTCTCTTTCCCTCATCTTCACTCGCACTCGTGCGAGCTGTGTTAGTAACAGTGTGTGCCTACTCTACCGCGTGTGTGCTGTGTCGCGTTGTCTCACAACACACAGTACACACCACACTTGCCGACTCGCGACTCGCGCGGCGAGTCTCGCGACTCACATACACACTCACAGCACCTACGTGCTCACAGGCCACCGCAGCCTCGCGGCCTCGCCTCATTCGTGGTAGCACAGTGTGCTAGCACACTTTGTAAAAAGAGTGCCTCGCACGATCCTCATTTTCAAAGAGTGTGCTACCCATCTCTACAGCATACTAATTGGTCAAAGTTGCCATAATAAGGAAATTGCAAGACGGTTGCATAAGAAAACTTGTTTATCACAAAGTTAGGGTTGGGAAAGGGTCAACTCGATTCGATAAGACAAAAATAATTTGCGTGCATTAGGTTATTATTCTATTTATCGCACGTTTATCAAGCATTTGCGATTATCTTACTAATTCAAGTATTCATGAATAACTTGATTTATTAGACACTTGGAGTTATCGTGGAATAAGTGCGAAATTCGTATCGTTGTTTATTCATAGGCGGACATTGCGAACAAAGTCCAAAGTAACGTGACAATTAAATTGGTAAATAGAATTTGAAATTCAAGGTTTTTTTACAAAAATCTATGCTTCAGATAAAAATATCCTCTAAGTTTTACTGATATTAAAATTTATGCGGTTTCCTCATTTTGATTTTCCTCAAAAAGATATCCTTAGTCCATTTCTAGGTTAATTCATTAAAGTTAACGGTTTTAGCGCGAAAATACAAAATCTTGATAGCAAATTGTAACTATCACATTATTTGGAACTATGGAAACGTGAGGAAAGGTTTGAGCATGAATATGGAGGGCTACAAGAGTAGGGGAAAACCAAAACAACGATGGATGGACTTTGTGAA
The DNA here is from genome assembly GCA_905163495.3 of Cosmia trapezina. Classification (NCBI taxonomy): domain Eukaryota; kingdom Metazoa; phylum Arthropoda; class Insecta; order Lepidoptera; family Noctuidae; genus Cosmia; species Cosmia trapezina. The sequence goes on from LR991049.1 coordinate 10,409,253, forward strand.
AGATGATAATGGCTAAAAGGGGAGTGACTACCGAGTTGACCACAGAGCAGTATGGAAGAAAAAGACTTGTTCACACGCCACCTGTAGGGGAGAGGGGGGTACAGTGGACCGTGGGGCACAGTGAATCAACTTTATAACTCCTTGTCTATTTGTTACACACACACCACACACCGATGAAACGGACATTCTGATAGTTCCCCCTCCCGACCGCCAGAGTCCTTAACGCTCTCGCTGTGGAAGCACGTGTAGCCACCATTTCGCTGCCCGTAACTACTAAATCTATCTTTTTACCGGTATTCATTGAATGTTCTACACTAAAAACTATTTGATATTGTGATAATATGATTAGATTTCCTAAATAATGATTTATTAAGCTCTCAAAATAAAGCGCGCGCTACAAGAAACTCTATGGGGTATATCCATTTTACTCTTTGATGTACCCCACTCTATTCGTACTGGGATGGTGGTGGGGTATAATCAACTCAGGGTGCGACGGCAATTTGCGCTTGTGTCGTACATAGTGAAACTGCTCCGAGGCATAGAGCATAAACCGAGAGTGCTGCAGCAGTTACACTTGTCGGTACCGTACCGGACCGTTAAGTGTGGAGGCGACGCCCCCCGCCACTGATGGTCGTACCATCAGCCAGGACCAAGTTGCTGGCCAAAACCCCTCTGACTCGAGCAATTCGCACCATCAGTCATATTCAGGATGTACTTTTGTACTTTAATTTTGGGTGTGTGACTTGGCTATCGCATTAAGCTAAGACCTGTAATGGTAGTTTTAAGGCATTTAAACAACTAAATAAATTGGGCTAAGGGCAGGAGAGTGATGAATTGATGACATTATTTGGAACTATGATAGCACAATAAAACATTTACGTAAGTACTTCAACTTTCAAGTTAATAAACAAACCACATAATTGCGGTTGGTTTATTAAGGGGATACCTACAACGATAAATTTTCTGTTTTTAAAATTCTTAAAAAACCAAATGTAAAATCATTTGTATTTTCCATATGTGTTATTTAACTATGTTGTCTACTGCTGTACTAAAACCGAAACATGATTATTTGATTTTTTTTCCGTAGAAAAAAAATCCAAAGTAGCACCGTCTATTTTCTGTTTTATACGATTAGGTACTATACTATACGTAATTCCTTATTGCGCAGTAAAATTTGCTTTAAATCGAAGGTATTTAAATATGTTAAGAACTTACTAAACTAAAAATGTATTTAAAAAATAATAAAAATAAAGCAAGAGTATGTTTAAGTATAGCATTTTGTCATAAATCTACATTTAAACGAAGCGCGTTTAGTTCCGGTGCGCGTGAGTCTTATAACTCGCGCGTCAAACTAGACAGCCATAACGCCATTTCACTTACAAACCGAGCTAAAACATGCTTCGATGTATACTCTTAACAATAACTTGAACAATTTACATTTACAATTAAGTAGTTGACATTCTTGTTCATGGTTTAACTTCTTTAAAGTTTACGTTTACTGACGAGTTTTCAATGACATCAACCAAAATTACGTGAGAATAATTAGAATGAATGAATGAATGAATGAATGATATTTATTTATGAATGATATTTATTTGCAAGAATATGGAGCTCGTGGCTAAGTAATAACAGCCGCACGGGTCGATCCGTCAGCTTAAGCTACGCTTGCCGGGGTTGGTCAGTGGATGGGTGACCATCTTTACATAAAGAGATTCCTCCGTGCCTCGGAAAGCACGTTAAGCCGTTGGTCCCGGCTGTTATTCGTGAATCTTTGACAGTCGTTACGGGTCGTCAGAAACCCGAAAGTCTGACAACCAGTCTTACCAAGGGGTATCGTATTACCTAGTATTAACTGGGTTGTGGAAGTCAGATAGGCAGTCGCTCCATGTAAAATACTGGTATTCAGCTGCATCCGGTTAGACTGGAAGCCGACCCCAACATAGTTGGGAAAAGGCTAGGCAGATATATTATATAGGTACATAAGTTCATTTAGTTTAATTAGATGTCAAAACAGTGTAACTGTCTTCACATGAGTCTGCAATTCTGAGGACCTACAATACGCCACTGATGCAACGATTGACTTTTTGATTGATTGGCCACCTACCAGGCCCAACTTTACTCATCTCATCATCATCATCATCAGTCTGCCAGTTTTACCAACTATGTTGGTTGGGGACGGCTTCCAGTTTAACCAGATTCAGCTGAATACAAGTATTTTACATGGAGCGACTGCCTATCTGACCTCCACAACCCAATTACTGGGTAACACGATACCCCTATGTTAAGACTGGTTGTCAGACTTTCGGGATTCTTTCGACCCGTAACGACTGTCAAAGATCCACGAATGACAGCCGGAATAACTTCCGAAGCACGGAGAGGTCTTGGTATGTAAAGATGGTCACCCATCCACAGACCAGCGTAGTTTAACCTGATCGATCGACCCGTGTGGCTGTTAATACTTAGCCACAGCCCAACTCATCTATCTAACTAAAATATTTTAACTTTTTCCATCGACTCGAAAAGACGCCGTCCCCAACGAATAACATTGTAATCAAAAAAAGTAAAATTTACAGGAAAAATAAAAAATCGTTTTTAGATTATAACTTCATAACAGTTTTACATAGCAAGATCGTTAACATACCAATAGATAGCTATTTTTTTGTAAAGTAAAGAGATATCAGATACCAGCGTCAGGCAGCATCTGTCTGGCATTAATGCTGAAATGGACCTATTTGGCGCAGCCGTGAGGCACACACTATTGTGGTTATAATATTATTTTCGCATTGTTTTATTCTTTTGTATTTTTGTGTTTCACGAACTGTGTCCAAATAAACCTTTTTCTTTCTTTTCTTTCTTTCTTTCTTTATATCGTTTAAAAGGTGTAATCGCACCTCTAGAACAATAATTCCCCATAAAAGCACTTCTATCGCAATAGTTGATTACGATATTATTCGCTAGGGACGGCTAAGTACCTAAGTATCTGGAACTCTGGTGATATCTATATAGATATAGATTAAAAGGCAAAAGTGATTGACTGGTGTATCAACGCACACCCGAAACCGCTGGGTCTACAGATTCCAAAGGCACGTAAGTTCCTTATGAGGTCTAGGGTTGCACTAAGAAAGGATTTTTCAAAATTCAACCCCGGGGGTGAAACGAGGGTCCAAAGTTGGGGACATCCACGCGTGCGAAGCTTCGGGAAAAAGCTAGTCACGGGTATGAAGCAGAGCTTACAAAGTTTCTTTTCAAGATTTATAGCTTGATCTGTAGCCGTGCGTACTTACCTACGTTTAACGAAATTCATTACGAGGCAATTTATTATGATAAAATAATTACTTTGACGTCAAGGAGTGTAGGTATATGTCATGTAAGTATTTGAAACAAGATAGGAACTTAGTAGGTAAATTATTTACCTAACATACAACATGTCCCGTAATTAAAGCAAACCCTCATTGTACTCATCTTGAACAACTTTTACTACGGGACCTAAAATTTCGAAAAAAAATTTGCTGTTTCATACATTTTGGTCGAGCAGGTATTGAACTTTTATATGAAACAGCAGATTTTTTTGCGATTTCAGGTTTGGTCCCTTAGTAAAAGTTGTTCATAATGATGGATGAGTACAATGACACCTTAAGAGGGTTTGTGAATATAAAAACTAACCTCCAGGGAATTAAATGTTAAAGTCATGCAAAAAATAAAAGTTTTTTTTAATTATTATAGACTAATTATTATATTTATATTAGTTATTTAGTTATTAGTTTCTTATTGTGTTTATATTAGTTCTTACTTCACAACACTAGCACTGCACCTATGGTCGGACTTTTAATTAGCTGCAGTAAAATGACACTTCTAATGTCATTTTTTTTGTTTTTTTTTGTCATTTCGCTGTCAAATGGGAACATTATTTAACGAAATGACAGATAAGAAGTGTCATTTTACTGCAGCATATATTAAAACGTAGACAGATAATTCTATATTAAAAGTTCGACCAGTGTTTATGTAATCAACACTAATTTGTATCATCGCTCCACGTGTCTAACGCGTCTAACATATTGTTTGTTTTCAAACAATGCGATATTTTGCATGATTCACAGACTGGCCGCTATTCAAAAGAAACGAAGTTTGATAGTAAACAAGTATGTTAAAAATAAATCGTATACAATGTTTGTCACATTGAAATGAAAAAGCTTTTGCGTTTTTGGCACTGGTTCACGAAGTAAAGCTATGATTTCCTAGAAAAGTGGTGGCCGCCATATAACGACCGGACCTCGACCGGACCGTCATAGACTATACACTAACGGCTGTCAATAAAATGATGACAGCTGCAAAGGATTCGCGATACCGCGTCAAAAGATAGTCGCATTTCACGGGCCGTATTACGACGTGAAAAAAGATAGTCGCATTTCACGGGCCGTATTACGACGTGAAAAAAGATCATGACATAGAGTACTTATAGTAATAGATTGGAAAATGGATCCATCATGGTTACCTACATTGAGAAAATTAACAAAAATGTACAGGTCGATCTATCTATATAAATAAAAAGAGAAGTCCTGACTGACTGACTGACTGACTCATCAACGCCCAGCCCAAACCCAAAACCTAGAAAGCTGAAATGCACAGAGGTTCCCTTTATAATGTAGACAAGTAATAAGGAAGGATTTCCCGGTAGCACGTTTCCGTGGGATATTTTCCGACATCCAAGCGAGCGAAGCCGCGCGGGAAGTGATAGTACTAAATAATCATAGGCACCCTGTATTTACCCACCCACCTGGTACAGTTTTTTTGATTTATTAGTTTTATATATTTTTTTTTTTTAACTTATGCGGACCTTCAAGAAAATTCATAAAGACAACAAAAATTACCAAAAAAATTATTTGTAAATGAGGAGGGGCATTAATTAACATACATTAAGCCGCTTTTGTCAGAGTAGGAAATTAAGACGAAGATTTATGCCAATGCCCTTGAGTGGTTAGCTTGTGTGTTCTGTGCTGAGCTCACGCAACGCGTCGTACGTGCAGCCAGTAATAGGACTCGCCCATCAAGGAGCCCTGTCCCAAATTAGACGCATTATTAATTTATTATACATAAAACAAAAGGTATTATATTAAAAAAAATATACTAAAAGATAAATAACTAAATTATCTTTACAATGGTGAAGGTTTCTTAAAAAGACGCTTGATAGTTTTTGCGTGATTCTCAGTTTTTTTATCAGCATTAGACATATCGTCGCTAATTTAAGGTGTATAGATGCCTCGATGACCTTGCGCATCTGGGCGGAGCTTAACCACCACCCCCGTTCATACGTAAAGCGAGCGCGGTGGCGCGCTACACTAAAACGAATGTCAAAGAATATGCAGGGTCGCAGAGATGCGCACGTAGGGCGGCATTTTTGCCTACGATTCCAGAAGGGAATGCAGGGCTGATATTTGTTACGCAACTACTTTAAGTTTTAACGGGACATTATTTTTAGCATGTAGGTATGTGGTTATAGTAAAATTAGAATAGAGCTACTTGAATTAGCACTAGCCATTAGGATGTACAGTGGGCTGCGTCAATTGGGTATTAAAATTTTAATACAACTGGGGTACCTAATTGATAAAGCCCATTGTACACACGGCTATATATCAAGCTATCTATACATTTCCAGTATAAGCTGATCTTGCATTATTTCCGTACAATGAGAGGTCAGCTTATACTGGAAATGTACAGCTTGATACGTAGCCGTGTGCAGCCGTTTTGTATAATAATCTATCTAACTTTTTTTTCAAATTTTACCATGATCGGTTCATCAAAACTTTAGAAGTGATGTGTAACTTTTTTTTTTTGAAAAAAATAAAATTATATTTGCACAAACTGTAGGTACTTACATACAAATTAATGTTTTACAGAAAGAGTGATATTTTCACCAATTTGAGTAATAAAAGTAAAGTAAGAGGCGCAGTGACCCTATATTTTTGGTAATATTTTTTTTACATAAATACTCCCTGACAACGCTGGTGTATCGGACATCTTCACATTGCCTCTGACGGGACAGGACTGGTACGATAGCCAACGTGTGGACGCCTCACGAAATTAACCGACAACGTTGGTACGAGTGTTGGTGGCAACCTGTGGCACCGGTGTTAGGGCCTATTTCACGATGTCCGGATAGCCACTACTCACCGATTAATTAAAAAATGGAACAGAATTTGTATGAAATTATCTGCCAAGTAAGTTAATAGGAACTTAACCGTAGGTGGTGAGACAGGCTTCAACTTTTTTTTACGCGATGCTATTATTCGAATTAATCTTTCTGAATTTAAATTTTGATATTCTAATAAACTGGGTACGGTTCTTTTAAACTGTTACCGTTTAGCTCTTGTAACCGTTTACCTCTTTTAAATCTAATCAGCCTTCTTATATAGATCTGCTAATAATTTTACTGCCAAGTGGGCCACGGTTGTGTTTATGTATACTTTATAAAATTATTTAGTACCTAACTACAAGGTCTTGTTTTACCACCTTTCAATGAAAACTCAAGATGGCGGCCGCAAAATTTTCAAATTTTTGAAAACCATGAAAACGATATGCATGACGAAAAATTTTGCGGCTGCCATCTTAGATTTTCATTCCAAACACCCTAGAAAAAAAAACTCATCAGTTTATCAAAAGTTATTAAAATATAGATGATATTGGATTTATTTGAAGTTCACAAAAAGAATCGCAAATATTATATTTGAGTGTTAAATAATATTTTTGGGAGCGAAAAATGGGAATTGTTCCACATAATTCATTTAAGATTTTGTGATGAAAGATACATAGAGTAAATTCAAATTCAAATTCTTTATTTGCTTAAAACATGGTGTTTATAGGTCTTACAATTGAAACAGAAGTACAAACATGTTTAGCTATTGGAACTATAGCATGCAAAATCGAGTCTTAGCTTAAACCGAGTCATAACTTATTTTCAAGGAATGTTTTAAGGGAGTAGAAGTTGTGGGCTTTCAGCCATTCCAACAATTTATTTTTAAACAATATATTATTTTGAGTTTTAAGTTCTCTAGGTATTTTATTATAAATTCTTACACACATAGTTAGACAACTTTTGCTGTATTTGGACAATCTGGGAGTGTAAAAAAAAACTAATCTATTTTGGTCTCTGCGATTTCGAGAGCTTACGTCAGACACTTTTACAAAATATTCTTTATATTTCCATACAAACATGCAAATTTCATATATATATAGAGATGGTAGCGGTAACAAACGAAGTTTTTTGAATATTGGCTCGCAGGACTCATAAATAAAAAGTAGTAATTTCCTGTGGATTGCATTTTTATCTCTAGTGTAGATACACCAACTAAACTAACTAAACTATATCACTAAAACTTACTTTTAGCTATGAGAATCTTAGAACTATTCTGCAAAAAAAAAATTTCTAAAAAACCAATTTTGACGCAACTAAAATCGAGTTTGACAATCGCGATTCCGCGTGGTACTTGTTTGCCCTACCCCGAGAATGTTTTGTAGAGCCCGAGGCGCCCAGGGAGGGCAGCTTAAACGTGTTTTATATGGAACGTAGGTTTTTGGTACCTACGTAGGTACCTGGTAGGTAGTTGGGAAAAGGCTAGGCAGATTGATTTTTTACATTGTAACAATTTTAAAATATAAACAAAAAAAAAAAATATTTCATTAGTAAATATGAAATACGAGTACTAGCACTTCCCGTGCGGCTTCGCCCGCGTGTATGTCGGAAAATATTCCACGGGATTATCATTTTGACCTCATTATCATTTTCAGCTACCTCAAAAATCATGAAAATGACACCTATGACGGAGAAATTTGAAAATTGTTGAAGCCGCCATCTTGGATTTTCATTTTGACCTCATTATCGTTTTCAGTGACCTCAAATACCATGAAAATGACACCCATGACGAAAAATTTGAGAATTTTTGCAGCCGCCATCTTGGATTTTCATTTTGACCCCATTATCGTTTTCAATGACCTCAATACCATGAAAATGACACCCATGACGAAAAATTTGAAAATTTTTGCATCCGCCATCTTGGACTCAAAAACCATGACAATGACACCCATGTCATTCTTATTATTGCCTTTATTTCATTTTATATATCTGTAGGATTGGCCTTGGAAACATCAGAAATAGAACTCAGATATGGCAATACACAAATTAATTAAATTGAACAATCAGTTATCAATTTAGAAAATGTAGAAATATAGAAATGATATAAAATTAATTAAATAACTAATAATGGTAGTGTATTGTTTGTTGTTGCATGTTGTTGTAGTTGTTTGTTGTTTTTATTACTGTTTGTTATTAATGATAAATAAAAATAATTAAAAACAAAACAACATTTTTTTTTTCTTCAAAATATTTTTTTTCGCCTATACTATTCGGCCATCCGCCAAGCTCGTACCGGCCGTTATGGAACTTCGTTCCAAAAAAAAAAGTTGTTTTTGCACTTGAAGTCAAGGTGTTGGTTGGGTGTTGGTGTGAATTTTAGTTCTAAACTAACTAACTAACTAATTTTATTCCAAATCTTTTTAATAGCGATTAAAAACAGTACTGTATATTTTTTTCTTTTTTTGCTTATATCTCGAAAACGGTGTGTCCTATCGCAAAAATAATAAAAATTTTGCCCCCCTTTATAAAACCCATAAACCCCTATGACTGAACACGTAGGTAACAAAAAAAAAAAAAAAAAGGATTTTTGTTCCCGTGGAATATTTTCTGACATCCACGCGGTCAAAGCCGCGCAGGAAGTGCTAGTATTTCATATTTACTACTGAAATATTTTTTTTGTTTATATTTTAAAATTGCTACAATGTAAAAAATCAATCTGCCTAGCCTTTTCCCAACTATGTTGGGGTCGGCTTTCAGTCTAACCGGATGCAGCTGAATATCAGTACACATACATCATTATTATTATTAGTCATTTACATGGAGCGACTGCTATCTGACCTCCACAACCCAGTTACTGCGTAATACGATACCCCTTGGTAAGACTGGTTGTCAGACTTTCGGGCTTCTGACGACTCGTAACGACTGTCAAAGATCCACGAATAACAGCCGGGACCAACGGCTTAACGTGCTTTCCGAGGCACGGGGGAATCTCGGTATGTAAAGATGGTCACCCATCCACTGACCAACCCCGGCAAGCGTAGCTTAAGCTGACGGATCGACCCGTGCGGTTGTCATTACTTAGCCACGAGCTCCTCTCTAGAATTGTTACAATGTAAAAAAAGTATTTATAAATGCACATCAAAAATAGTCAACAATAAAGCGCCCACGCGCGCAATCGAATTGGGACCTCTGCAGCGAGCTAATCTATAACCGCACACTACTACAATAAGTTCGTAAATATTATGCCCTAACACATACGTATGAGCATGTCGAACGATAGCCGGTGCGGAGTAGCGAGCGACACAACCCTCCCGTCTCAATGCCAAAGCAAGACTGCCGCCCGCGCCCGCGCAGAGCTCCTCTGAACCTGTATCTCAAAAGGGGAACATTTTCTTTGCAAATGTTGATTGATTTACAAAAGCCGTAGACCATTTGTAGCACTTCTAACCATCAATTTTTTAGTGTAAAAATATTTCCAAACACCAAAGCCATTTAGGAGAAGTAGGGATATTAGCCAAAAAATAGCGTTTTGGTAAATATTTTTTTAAGGCAAAAGTATCAGCCATATGAAAAAATCCTGTAGCTCAAATGTTGTTTATGAATCTATATCAAACATATATTTTTTTCAAATCTTCTAAACAAGCCGTTAATGAGAAGTAGGCTTTATAAAGTGACCGTGTTACGGTACTAAACGGGAGTAAGGCCCTTAACTAACTGACGTATCTCACATTTTTGGACTAAGCCGATAGCCGACCTAACTATAGTAATTTGATACATTTTACAAGTCGAATCGATCTGTCTAATCGGTGAATCTATACCTATGCCTTACGTACTCCATGATAATGCAAAAATCGAGACCGATATATCTACAGTTTACAAAAAAAAAAAAAAAAGCTTGCCCTGTAAATCACTTACAGTCCCCGGCGATAAATATTGCACATCGACCTTTGGAAAGAGACAATCGGCTAATTTCGGCTTCGTAGAGCGTTATCTCTGTCGCACGAAATACAAACAGTCCGGTATCTATTAGGAGCTGTTAAAACAATTATGATTTGCTTCTTTTGATAATTCTTTTTATTCTTTGTATAAAATACACCAATTTTTCTATAAGTGATGGCTTTAGGTTGGGGTTAGGATGGCTTTAGGTGCAATATTTATCGCCGGGTACTGTACCTAGTTAGATTAGCGACGATATGTACGCTGATCAGTTGACAGATGACATTTACACTTTTTAATTTACACAGCGGTATGACGTAATAACATGGCGGGTTAGAAAACAGATTAAAAAAACTTAAAACTTTGAATTGAATTTTAAAATTTATACATAGGTATTGTTATTTTATGAACTAAAACTAACATTTTCCGACTGCTTTTTGCCTAAGCTATCTAATGTAATAAGTTTTTAGATTTTTTCTCCTTTATAGTAAAATACCGTATTGTAGGCCTAATAATTGTAGGTCCAGCTTTATTTTTGGCAAAAAACTAATCCAAAGTCACCGACTTCCGAAATTAAAGTTATTTTTCACTTAATTACTTATTATTGTTTTTTTTTTTGGAAGTCGGTTGTTTCTTTTGTAAATGAGTTTTTTCTTCCACACTTCTCTATTAGTCGTCATCTCGGTAGTCACCCCCTCTCTAGACATCTTTCACACAGTCCATCCATCCATCGTTTCTATCGTAGACAGAGAATTCACTGTCTTCGGTTTCTATCGTGTAGCACTCTACAACTATTTAAAAAAAAAACTTTATACTTACGTCAAAACAATACTACTTAATCTGTGGTCAAAAAAGCGGATAAAGGCTCTTTTGCTCTTTGCAGACAGAGGCGATATGTGGCGCGACGTGTCGCGTAGCGATATTGCGATAATATCGCGTTGCAACACCTGTCACACTAGCGCGGCGCGTTATCGCCGCGATACCATACAAAAAGGAACATTTTGTATGGTACAGTACATTTATGTTCGCATAATTCGTCAAAATGTACTGAACAGCTGATTTTTTTTTCGCGATTTCAGGTTTGGTCCCATAGTAAAAGTTGTTCATAATGATGAGTACAATGACCCCTTAAGAGGTTTTGCGCATTTCACGTTACACGTTGTATAATCTGAGATTTAATTAAAGAATACGCAGGAAAACCTATTAAAAGCTAGGGGCAAGCATCAGTTGAGATAAAAACATAACACAGACATCATTAAGTTTTTACATGCATACAAATCTAAGACTACTACTTGTACACACGGCTACACATCAAGCTATACATTTCTAGTTTACACTGACCTCTCATTGTAAGGAAATCATATACAATGCGAGATCAGCTTATACTGGAAATGTATAGCTTGATCTGTAGCCGTGCGTACTATATTTACCAAGGCTCATCATTGTTTTTGTCAGACCTGCATAGTAAAAAATGTATAAATAAACATGTAGGTAATAGTATTATCACTATTACCTACATGGACTCACCGCTGGGCTCGCCACCGCGAGTGCTCGATGACGGAAGCTGTCGTGATACTGATCTTGTTCGTTTTTCTGCCAAACAAGTGTCCAGCACAATTAACAAAATGACTACAGGAAAGTCCCCGGGTCACGACGGTCTAAGCATTGAGCACTTGCGGTACGCAGGTCTCCACATATCAAGAGTTTTGGCTATGTTTTATTCACTCTGTATGTGCCACTCATACCTCCCCCATGATCTCATGCGAACTATCGTAGTGCCGATTATTAAAAATAAAACTGGTGACGTAGCTGACAAGTGCAACTATCGGCCCATCTCCCTGGCTACGATTATCGCAAAGGTATTGGACAGACAGATGGACGCGCGGTTAGATAGCTTTTTAAACCTACACGATGCGCAATTTGGGTTTCGTAATGATCTAGGTACTGAAACTGCGATTCTGGGCCTCAAGCATACGGTTCAATATTACACAGAACGTCGTACACCAGTGTATGCTTGTTTTCTAGATCTCTCCCGTGCCTTCGACCTGGTCTCGTATGATATCATGTGGGAGAAGCTACGGGAGAGAAAAGTGCCGGCTGAACTGTTGCGTATCCTCCAGTTTTGGTACTACAACCAGATAAATAGTGTGAGGTGGGCCGGTAAGTTCTCTGAGCCGTATACTCTGGAGTGTGGGGTGAGACAGGGGGGGATAACATCAGCAAAGCTCTTTAACCTCTACATCAACGACCTGATCGTTGAGCTTAGCGGTAAGAAAATCGGATGTCGCATTGATGACGTCAGCGTCAATAATATTAGTTACGCTGACGATATGGTGCTGCTGAGCCCAACGGTCAGGGCGCTCAGAGAACTACTCACGTGTTGTGAGACCTATGCTCAGGCGCATGGCCTATTGTACAATGTCGCCAAAAGCGAGTTCCTGGTCTTCAAGGCTAAAGGTGGCAAATGCCCAGAATCCGTGCCCACAATAACCCTGAACGGTACCGAACTTAAACGCGTCCATCAGTTTAAGTACCTGGGGCATTACGTAACTGATGGCCTTGATGACCAGGTGGATATTGAGCGCGAGCGTAGGGCGCTGGCGGTCCGATGTAATATGTTGGCACGCAGGTTTGCACGGTGTAGTAAACAAGTTAAAGTAACTCTTTTTAAAGCTTACTGCCAGGTGTTCTACACGTGCAGCCTGTGGACTAATTATACGCAGCGGTCCATCAGCGCCCTGCGAGTGCAATATAACAATGGTTTCAGGATGCTGTTGGGGCTGCCCCGTTTCTGCAGTGCATCTGCTATGTTCGCGCAGAGTCACGTTGATGGCTTCCATGCCATCATTAGACAGAAATCTGCCTCATTGCTCTGCAGAGTGCGGGCCAGCCCCAACTCCATCCTGAAAATCATAGCTGGGAGATACGACTCTTCGATAATGCATAGCATTATTAAGAGATGTATCTCTCAGAATAATCTTGTTGCCAAGTAATAATATTAAGCTTTACTAACATAGTCCTAAGATTTCTGTGTACTACTAACCCACTATGGATGTAACTTGTCCGATATAAAGGTTATTTTATTTTTTTTATTATTTTTTATTATGTCCGCACATAGTTTTTTCTAAGGTTTTTTTCTTATTTCAATGTCAATAAACAACAAAGTCATAAGAATGTTAATTTGTATTTTACACGCTCGACATTATCATCTGCCTAGCCTTACCCAACTAAGTATGTCGGGGTCGGCTTCCAGTCTAACCGGATGCAGCAGACTACCAGTATTTTACATGGAGCGACTGACCTCCACAACCCCGACACAACACAACCGTAACTTTCCGTAACGACTGTCAAAGATGTATAGATGACGGCCGTGACCAACGCAACGGTTTATAACGTGCTTTCCGAGCCACGGAGGGGTCTCGATATACATACAGGGTGTTAAAGTACTCGCGTGGCATAACTTATTGGTAGGTTCAGTATCGATAAGGGAATCCAGGAAAAAAAAAAAAAAAAAAAAAAAACAAAAAAAATATTGCAAGATCAACTTAAAGGCTCTTACAGACAGAGGCGATATCGCGTCGCGACGCGATATTGTTCTACGGATATAATATCGCAATATCGCGTCGCCGACGCGATATCGCCTCTGTCTGTAAGGGCGAGCGCGCATTGCGGTGCGTTTTTCTACCGCATAATCTGTGAAGTATGGAATACCGGAAACGCACCGCAGTGCGCGCTCGCTCTAAGAGCCTTAATTCTGTACTTAAATTAAAATAGCAATCGTTTAGAATTAAAATTATTTTATTTGTTTAAATGCTTTAATTACCTACTATCGAACTCGTTGTCATTTTGTCTTTCACTTCTCGCGTCCGAATACTAAAATAATTTTAATTCTAAACGATTGCTATTTTAAGTTAGTAGGTACTAAATTATAGGTTGATCTTGCAGTATTTTTTTTGTTTTTTTTTTATTTTTTTTTTCTGTGTTCCTTTATCCGTTATCGATACTGAACCTCCCCCTAAGCTATGGCACGCGACTACTTTAACACCCTGTATAGTGTATGGTCACCCATCCACTGACGGACAGCGGCAAGCGTAACTTAACCTTCGATTGACCCGTATGGCTGTTATTATTTAACCACGTAAGTGTCTAAGTAATAACAGCCGTACAGGTCGATCGATCAGGTTAAGTTACGCTTGCCGCGGTCAGTCCGTGGATAGGTGACCATCTTTACATACCGAGACCCGCCCCCGTGCGTCGGAAAGCACTTTTTAAGCCGTTGGTCCCGGCTGTCATTCTTGGATCTTTGACAGTCGTTAAAAGCCCGAAAATCTGACAACCAGTCTTACCAAGGGGTATCGTATTAACTGGTGATCACGTCGGGGTCACCACTCACCAGTTTAGAGGCATGAGGAACAGGGTGTAAAGTTCACTCATCCTCTATTGAAAAGGGAGGATCCTCCGACCAGACGGATGTTGTGTCTGGTGGGCCACTGCCTGACGGTTGATGTCGGGACGTTGTATATATGCTAATCGCGTGGTAAACTCTAATTGCGCGATGCAGGTTTGCGTGACGTCATGTCATTGATGCGTAGTTCATATGTGGCGATGTAGATGCCGCCACAGTATTATCCAGTAATTGGTTTGTGGAGGTCTGTTATGCAGTCGCTCCATGTAAAATACTGATATGCAGCTGCATCCGGTTGGAAGCCGACCCCAACATGGTTTGGGAAAAGACAGATGGTGAGCTAGTTGCTAAATTAAAGAGTACAACCGTGTCGTAGCATGACGACTGAAGTGACAGAGTCGGTTAAGGCTTCTCCGCCGTAAAAAGCGCGGTCACTGTCGGACTGCATAGAAAAGAAAGAGAAGCGCGATGACACAACGCTTGCAAAATATGAAGTAATTATCGAATTACAAAAAATCTATTGATTGGACAAAAAAAGTAATGACATGAAATCATTCCTTATTATTTTGTAAAGAACTGTAGGTATAATTTTATGAACAATTTTAATGAAAATTGTAGGAGTAATATGGTAAAAACTAGAAAAAATAGACAGAAATAGACCTGGGTTTAGTTCTTTTTTCCTTAGTCCTACAAAAACTAAAATAAATTTCAGGACACGCTGGGGTCGCGGGTAGTGCCGCTGGGGTCGCGGGTAGTGCCGCTTGGCTCGCGGGTAGTTTGAAGAAGATACCGCGGCCCTGGCATAGGCAACTGAAGGAACACGGGTGGGTTTTAGTCAGTAAAAGTCTGACACGCCCTTCCGCTCCACCCAGAGCGGGAGAAGTTATTTGATGATTTCCCAACCTCAAAAAAAAAAAAGGACACATGAAATCACTTTTTATGTAAGTTGTAGATTGCTGTGTATTTTTTCCTATCAGAAAGATGCTATAGTTACTGTAAAAGATGGTTACAAAGTTACTTAGTTTCGCCGTATTTTAGGGAGGAGGAGCCTAGACACGTAGTTTTGTAGTTTACACGCTCGAAATACCGTGAAGACATCTAGAATGGAAGTTAATAGGGATGATGACTAAAAATTTATTTTTTGTCCGTCATAGAGATTATTAAAAAATATTGGACTCGTATTTTTTCTTTTTTTACGTAATCAAAAAATTACGGCGATACATTGTGTTAAAATATGGCATGACGTCACGCGTAGCTAGGTTTTATACGTACAAGTGACGTAGCGAGCCCCCACTCCCCACCTTTAATGCGTGATAGCTAAGTATTTTTTTTTATTAATATGATAAAGCAAAAAATACGTGTCTAATATTTTTTTATTATCTGACTGACGGATTAAATAGAATTTCTTTTTTTTTACCCAGGCATCATCCCTATTATAACCGACGTTCGCATACACGTAAAAACATCGCAACGATTTTTTTTCGCGCACTGGATTTTCAACGCTCTGCTTAGCGCCGAGAGTTGAAAATCCAACAGTGTGTTTTTTCGACGCGCTGCGATGCACTCTGTTGTTGATAGGTTGGATTCTCAACGCTCGGTTCAACACCGAGAGTTGAAAATCCAGTGCGCGATAAAACCCCGCCGCGATATTTTTACGTCCGTGCTAACGTCGGCTAACATAACATAACACAACGCTTGTAATCTCCGAAGGGTTCGGCAGAGGTGTACCTATAGTACGATCAGCAACAGAAGTCGGTTGACCCTGCTACTTTTTGACATCATATAAAATTCTAAATCAACACAAAATGATACGATAACCTGCTTTTTAGCATTACATTTATTAGATAAGAGTTAATTTTCTTTAAAATTTACATTTGTTCCGATTTTAAGGCCCTGGTACCAATTTGTCATTTCATGATATATTTTTAATTATTGTTATTGGCAAATGGACTGTAAATATATTATTAAAGGATTTAATATGGTAGTAATTTTTACTTCCTTTCTTATCTGGTCAAACAAAAGATAATACAAAAAAACATAAAAATCAATAGACAAAATAATATCAAAAACATAGACAAAAACCCAAGAAGGTGCGTTATGCACAATTATAATTATAATTGCTAATGAAGGGATAAACAGCTTTTAAAGATTATTAGGAGGTATGTTTAAAGATTTTTTTGGTGCAATAAAGTATGTTTAATTATGTTTTGGCTTCCATCACTGTATGTGAAAAGGACTTGAAAATATCATATTTTTTTACATGTCAAAATTATTTACGGTTTATGAGATACACAGCTTTAAAATACCACCTTTTTGATCGTTTTCAGGAAATCTGCGCCTTAATTAAGTATTTTTCTCAATAATTAAGATTTAGAAAACACAAGTGTTAATCGACTTTTATTGCTGACTGTACAATGCGATTCAACTATGCAAAGTTTTGTAGTGCTATAATTATCCATTTTAGTTATGTTTTTGGAATTTGTTTATGTTAAAATATATTACTGACTTTGCAAATATGTAAACAAGGTGCTGTTTTGCTAAATCTTCACAATATGGCGCAAGGTCATTCCTATTCTTAGTTGAAATGCATTTTAAAGCGCAGATTACCTGAAAACGATCAAAAAGGTGGTTTTTTAAAGCTGTGTATCTCTTAAACCGTAAATAATTTTGACATGTAAAAAAAATATGATATTTTCAAGTCCTTTTCGCATACAGTGATGGAAGCCAAAACATAATTAAACATACTTTAATGCACCAAAAAAATCTTTAAACATACCTCCTAATAATCTTTAAAAGCTGTTTATCCCTTCATTAGCAATTATAATTATAATTAAAAATATACCATGAAATGTCAAATTCCAAACTGCATCCAGTGATGGATTACTTTTTATTAAATAGTATAATAATTTCTAATTTTATACGATTTTATTTGCACTTTTACGACATAATTCCGGTGCGCGTGAGAATCTTCTATCTCGTGCGTCAAACTAGACAGCCATAACGGCATTTTACTTACACACAGAGCTAAACCAAGCTTGGAACCAGGGCCTTAATTACTGACGTCACTTTACGTCGATGTCAATGTTAACTTGTCGTTTGAGGAAAGAAAGACGCTAAAATCACATTGTAATCACATTTTAACAACAAATTCAAGTAGGTAAGTACTTAAATGTTTTTAGGGTTCCGTACCAAAACGGTAAAAATTAACCCTTATGGTGCGACTCAGTCTGTCTGTCTGTCCTTCTGTCACAGCTGGATATCTCAAGAACTACTAATGCTATCAACTTGAAATTTGGAACAGTTATAGATGACGTTTGCCCAAAAGTTGTATACCGCAGACATCTTCAAAAAAAAAAAACTTTTTAACAAAAAAAAAAACCAACTGATGAGCAATTGACATTAGACTATTGTAACTTATTCAAATTATAAACAGACCCACTAAAAAGCGAGAAATAAAAACTTTTTAACAAAAAAAAAAACCGACTTCCAAAAATCACTACAAAGTGAAAAATAACTTTGATTTCGGAAGTCGGTGTCTTTCGTTTTTTATTTACTTTCTTTTTTTTTGCCACCGACTTCCGAAATCAAAGTTATTTTTCACTTTGTAGTGATTTTTGGAAGTCGGTTTTTTTTTTTGTTAAAAAGTTTTTATTTCTCGCTTTTTAGTGGGTCTGTTTATAATTTGAATAAGTTACAATAGTCTAATGTCAATTGCTCATCACATGTTACAAAATATTGCTTTTCCCGATGCTGGGACGTTAATTGTTGAGGAGTTCTGCTGGTAAGTACCAGGAGAACTCCTCAACAACCACTCACCACACGCATTGTGTGACGAGCGGAAATTGCTTAGCAACCATATTAAAGTAATCGAATCGCAACCCGTGAAACATTTATCATTGAGTAGTTCCGGTAGCCATCTGTGGTCTTCACCATCAGTTCCACTTCACCAAGTGGTGCTTTCCGAGAGCAAATGCACGAGCTACTATAAAAAATACCCAAATCGCTATAGGTGTGCCTAATATTTGAAGAGTTCCTTCGATTTCTCCAGGATCCCATGATCAGAACTGAATTTTGATAAAAATGGGACCATTTGGGAAGCATACCCTTTCCAACAAAAAAATAATTTTTCAAATCGGTTGGCAAGCGACAGAGTTATGCGCGAACAAACATAAAAAAAAAAAAAAAAAATACAAACATCCGAATTGAGAACCTCCTCCTTTTTTAGAAGTCGGTTAAAAAATTTGTTACTCGAAAATGGTTGACATTTGCATAAAGGTTAAAAGGCGTCATTTGGTTGCAAATCACCTGTCCTCAAAATGGATTACCGGCATTTACAATGACCCAGTATACAACATTAGTTTTTGTTTACACTAAACCTTTAAGGGGTCATTGTACTCATCATTTTGAACAACTTTTACTATGGGACCAAACCTGAAATCGCGAAAAAAAAATCAGCTGTTCAGTACATTTTGACGAGTTTGATGTAGATAAATGTACTGAACAGCTGATTTTCTTTTCGCGATTTCAGGTTTGGTCCCATAGTAAAAGTTGTTCAAAATGATGAGTACAATGACCCCATAAGAGGTTTAGTGTAAACAAAAAAAAATGTTGTAGGTAGGTACTTATATTTTTTTCCAAAATACGGTAATAGTAGAAAGAAAGAAAGAAAGAAAGAAAGAAAAACGTTTATTTGGACACAGTTCGTGAAACACAAAAATACAAAAGAATAAAACAATGCGAAAATAATATTATAATCACAATAGTGTGTGCCTCACGGCTGCGCCAATAAGGTCCATTTCAGCATTAATGCCAGACAGATGCTGCCTGACGCTGGTTTTCTAATGAACCTTTAGGGACAAGTGACGGGGAGTACAAACAGTTTCAACATACATAATATATAATTTATAGATAATTTTTAAACTTATAAATAAATATATAAAATAAATAAACAACTTAATACTCAATCAAAATATAATTACAATGAAGAAAAATAAAATAATACTAATTTTGTACCTACTTGATCTAAATAGTTAGTTGTTTTATATATATACGTAGTATTTAAGCATTTAAATGTATATGAAGAATAGTACCTAAATAAGTTAAAATTACAAAAACAACAAGAACTATCTCAGCAGATCCTGTTTTTGCAATTGGCTAGATTGATCCGGGCCCGATACATTCATACAACGCTACAGACCGCCGCACATTGGGCCCATACTGAAAATTAGTGGACTTAGGCAACAAAGTTCCTATATCGATGCGATTTTTTTTTATATGACGTGTTATATTATTCCTGACAACTTTTATTCTTATAAAATTTCTTCTAAAGTTGATAATTTGTCTTGAAAAAAATTAATTAGATTTTTTTGTATGGAGCGAATCACGTTTAATTTTTTTTCTTCAATCGTACTAATATGTTGAGTGTGTGGGGCGTAAGTATATGTCTTTATCTAGGTAGGTAGGTAGGTACTTCGTACAAAAAAGAGTCAGCTGCAATATTATCCGGTTCTTCTTACTAATAACGTGCTTATTAGGGTTCCGTACCAAAATGGTAAAAAAGGAACCCTTATGGTGTGACTCAGTCTGTCTGTCTGCCTGTCTGTCTGTCACAGCTGGATATCTCAAGAACTGCTAATGCTATCAACTTGAAATTAGGAACCATTTTAGACGATGATTACCCAACAATTTTGCAAGTAAGAAAGAAGTAAAAATATTTATATTTTTTTTGCAACAGGGACTGAAAGGGGTCTTCAAAATTCAAAGTGGGGCTATTAGGGCATGTGGGGTATCATATGAAAGGGCGCTGTTTGCAAACTCTCAAACATTTTTCAAATTTTTTTTAGGTCCCATAGTTTTCGACTTTTGATGAAAAATGTAAAAAAAAAGACCGTTCCCCCCCTTTACTCCGAAGTTTGCAAAGATAAAAATCTGAAATTATTCTATGTGATGGAAGTTTATGTAAAGATTACAGGAAAAATAAAACGATGTCTCTAAATAGCACACTTTTTCAGAAATCGGGACGGAACCCTCGGTGCGCGAGTCCGACTCGCTCTTGCCCCGGTTTTTTTTAATTTTAAAGAAGCAATTTTACTAAGTAGGTACTAAGTATTATTCTTTTATATTTTAAATTGTTGATTGCTATAATAAATAAAGGTAAGTAATCATTTTCCTTACTTAACTACTTATTGTTTGTGACGCCAACGTGACTTATTATTGTAATAACGCAAGTGCGTGTCGGACTTCGCACATTAAGGGTTCCGTAGGCGTAGGTACCAAATCTGATTTATCAATCAACCGCGCCCCGCGGTTTCACCCGCGTAGACCGGGATAAAAAGTAGCCTATGTGCTAATCCAGAGTATAAGCTATCTACATTCCAAATTTCATACAAATCGGTCCAGCCGTTTGAGCGTGAAGAAGTAACAAACATACAAACACAAGTAAGTTTTCCTTTTGAAAAATCCCCCAATTTATTTTGGTATCACCTTAATAAAGAGTAATAAAGACTACATCTAAAACGTTGATGTATTAAAGCCGCCTTTTAATACTTACATCAATGATCTAAAAGTACTTATACAGGGTGTAAGGGACAGCCCTCCGCAAACTAACAGGGTGTATTCAGGTCCTCATTTTGAATCATATTCCACCGGAAGTTTTCTCAGGAAAATTTTCATTTTTTCAATTTTTTTTTCAGTTACATTTTCATTATTTCAATGTCAAATTGCATTGTGTGTTCGCAGCACTCCATTTATGTAAAAAAAAACTGAAAAAAAAACAGCAAAAAAAAAACCAGCAATGGATGTTGAAATACTCTAACGAACTACGCGTGAAATCAGCTGTTCACTTTCTGTCTAGCTACAGAGTTCATCGAACTCACCGCATACCTATTATATACCCCTCCCAACCAGTAATAGACGCTCCGATTTCTGCACAAAAACACAAACAAATCAGGTTTATTGGATTCCCTTACCGTTCCTGAAAAAATTTCATGTACCGGTCATCTTAGTATGACGTACTGAATTCACCCTATCAGTTTGCGGAGGGCTGTCCCTTACACCCTGTATTATTAATGTTCAATATCCTATCATCGAAACTAGTCCTGTATATTCTTATTGTAATACCTACATGATGCTGTAGCTCTTTAAAACGCATTTTAAAATTGTGTATTTTGATGGCTAAGTACACGGATATAAACTTCTTCACACAAATCTAAATAAGTAAGTGTAAATAATATTGTTTTCCAAAAGTATGGCTGACGCGGATACTTATAACCTTTAATCGCACTTGCAAATCATACAGCAAATAATACACTGTTTATTCTATAAGAATTCAAGGCTAACTTCGATATCTGAGTCTCGTCTAGCACATAATTTAACCCCTGTATCGCTATCTATACTATAATAATATTATCTAAGTACATATCCTATATTTTTAAAGGAGCATTAAGTATTTATATACCGGATGACTTATTTTACCGTCTTGAAAAAAAATAGGGTATAAGTATTAGGGTGAACGAAGTAGAAGCCTGTGGCATAAGTACTACTTAGTTTTTTTTTTAATAGCTTCGACAGAAAAAAATATCTTATCAATAAATACTACAAATCAGATGTAAACTTTTCAAAACAATAAAAACGGAAATTAAAAAAAAATATATAAATCGTTTAAAAATATCGAAATTCAAATCAATAAGCAACCTGCTTATGATTTGAATTTTTTTTTTTTTTTAATTTTTAAACGTCGGTCTGAGGAACAAGAAACTGCGCGTGGAAGGAGATAAATAAATATGCGTTATCGTTTGGTTATCGTTAAATAACGTAACAAAAGGTTGATAGTGCACGCAACCATAGATTAGTTGCATCAGAATATTTATGTTTACAAAGACGGTCGTACCGTATTTAGATCAATGAAATGGCATAAGTCGCAAAATCTAATTTTGAAAAACTTAAGGCGCAGATTTCCTGAAAACGATCAAAAAGGTGGTTTTTTAAAGCTGTGTATCTCATAAACCGTAAATAATTTTGACATGTAAAAAAAATATGATATTTTCAAGTAAGAATAAGAATAAGAATAAGAATAATTTATTTGTCAAACATAGGTAATACATAAAAAGCCTTTCCTAGCCTTTCTTTTCCTTTCAAGTCCTTTTCGCATACAGTGATGGAAGCCAAAACATAATTAAACATACTTTAATGCACCAAAAAAATCTTTAAACATACCTCCTAATAATCTTTAAAAGCTGTTTATCCCTTCATTAGCAATTATAATTATAATTAAAAATGTACCATGAAATGTCAAATTCCAAACTGCATCCAGTGATGGATTACTTTTTATTAAATAATTAATTTCTAATTTTATACGATTTTATTTGCACTTTTACGACACAATTCCGGTGCGCGTGAGAATCTTCTATCTCGTGCGTCAAACTAGACAGCCATAAAGCCATTTCACTTACACAGCGAGCTAAACCAAGCTGGGAACCAAGGGCCTTAAAAAAAATATTTTAAGGAAAAGGTAACTTAACTTAAACTTAACGCTTTTTATGGTTCCAAATTGTGCCAACGGGACCCTATTACTAAGACTCCGCTGTGAGCTGTCCGTCTGTCTATCAAAGGCCTGTATATTTTGAAAATATGAACAGTAATAGGTAGACACTTGAAATTTTCACAGTGTGTACTACTATGTTGCTATAACAACACAAATAAAGTAAAGCAACATACAATAAATGTGTTTTATTGGCGTTATTTGTTCGATACCGGTACGGAACCCTTCGTGTGCGAGTCCGACTCGCACTTGGTAGCTTTTTTGTTCATAATGGTCTTCCATTTAATAGGTATCGTTTTAAATGAAAAGAAACTTCATTCCAGAAAAACCAGTCTTACCAAGGGGTATCGTATTACCCAGTATAGAGGCTGTGATAGAGGCATGAGGAACAGGGTGTAAAGTTCACTCATCCTCCATAGAAAAGGGAGGATCCTCCGACCAGACGGGTGTTGTGTCTGGTGGGCTACTGCCCGACGGTTGATGTCGGGACGTTGTATATTATGCTAGTCGCGCGGTAAACTATGCTTGCGCGATGCAGGATTTTGCGTGACGTCAGTGTGATGCGTAGTTCGCATGTGGCGATGTAGATGCCGCCACACTAGTAACTGGGTTGTGGAGGTCACATATGCAGTCGCTTCATGTAAAATACTGGTACATACATATTCAGCTGCATCCGGTTCGGTTAGGTTAGACTAGAAGCCGATCTCAACATAAGTAGTTAGGAAAAGTCTAGTCAGATTTTTTAGGTAAATAGTTGTTCGAGCCACACATAATTTGCATAGAGATTAAAATAACACGGATATGAAAAACAACGATTTATAATTATTTACGCTACAAAATAGTATTATTAAAACAATTATAAGAACAACTATTGACGCATAATAAAATGTTTGATGGTATTTCCACAGTCTATCAAACTCAAACTCAAAGCATTTGTTTCAATTAAACCAATTACAGGCACTTTTGAATTGTCAAAGAGTCGGTCAGTTAGTCAGAAAGTTGAAGCTAGTTGCCCATTCCAAAACGTAGATCTCTATTGAGAAGAACGGGCCAGAAACTCCAAGGACACTCTTTTAAATCAAGATAAGTCTAATACAACATCCTGGGTACATTATTTTTGTTGCTTCTACATGTGAGAACCTCGTGAGAACAATGTAAAAACTCAAAAACAAGTCAAAATATAAAATTAAAAAGTTTAAACGGGGTTTGAAGATGAACCTTGTTAGGGTTCCGTACCAAAATGGTAAAAAAGGAACCCTTATGGTGTCACTCAGTCTGTCTGTCTGTCTGTCTGTCTGTCACAGCTGGATATCTCAAGAACTACTAATGCTATCAACTTGAAATTTAGAATAGTTTTAGATGACGTTGACCTAACTATTTTGCATATAAGAAAAAAATTAAAATATTTATATTTTTTTGCAACAGGGACTGAAAGGGGGTCTTAAAAAATCAAAGTGGAGCTACTAGGGCATGTGGGGTATCACATGAAAGAGCGCTGTTTGCACATTCTGAAACATTTTTTTCCTTTTTAGGGTTCCGTACCTCAAAAGGAAAAAACGGAACCCTTATAGGATCACTCGTGTGTCTGTCCGTCTGTCACAGCCAATTTGCTCCGAATCTAATGGACCGATTAAGTTAAAATATGGTACACATATGGATTTCTGTGACCCAAACACGTACAGCTAAAGTAAATATATGAATTTTGAATATGAGAGTAACTTTTAGGGGGAAAATAAGAAAATTAAAAAAAAAGTTTTGTAAACTGTACCGAGTGACATATCAAATGAAAGGGCTTACTATGAGGGTCTCAAATATTTTTTTTTTATAATTTTAAAATTTATTGATTTAAAGTTATTTAAGAAAATAGACGAAAATTGACCATTCCCCCCCCCTTATCTCCGAAACTACTGAGCCTAAAATTTTGAAAAAAATATAGAAATTAGTTCTATACCAGTAGATTACAGGAAAACCTATAGGAAGTCTGTGGTCTTAAAATAACATGGTAAATTTATATATATAAAAAAATCAAAGTCCTGACTGAGTCACTGACTAATATACCAACGCACAGCCCAAACCAATGGATCTAGAGACTTGAAATTTTGCACATAAATACCTTATATAGTGTAAACATCCACTAAGGAAGGATTTTTGGAAATTCCATCCCTAAGGGGGTAAAACAGGGGATGAAAGTTTGTATGAAAAATCCTATCCCTTGAGTTAATAGACTTGAAACTTAGCACGAATATTCATCTAAGTAAATTATAAAGTTTATCATTTTTAGTTTTCCTAAACTACCCCCTAAGGAGGGATTAGGGGTGTCAAAGTTTGTATGGAGGAACTTTAACACGCGGTCCGATTAACTCAAAACTCCGTTTTTATACTTGAGACCAAAAATTAAGACTAACGTGTATCAGGGTTTTCCAAAAATCTACCCCTTTTTTTTTTTTTTTTTTTTTTTTTTTTTTTTTTTTTTTTTTAAATTAACTTTTCACCCCTAAGGGGTGAAAAGTTAATTTTATAGCGGAGTATTTTATTGGGGGCTTGATTAACTCTAAAATTGGTGTAAATAATGTTTGAGTCAAGTTATGGAAACATACCAGACGATTTTTGAATTATCTGTGTTCGTGAAAACAGAGATACAGTATAAATGAAAAATCTTATTAATTTGGTTAATGAACTTGAAACTTAGCACAAATACTTGCATAAGTAAGTAATAATGTTTGTCATTATTAGTTTTTCAAAACTACGCCTCAAATGAGGTTTAGGGATGTTAAAGTTTGTATAGAAGAATTTTAAAGCGCAGTCCGATTAAAAAAATGTGTACTTTGAGTCAAGTTAGGAAACTTGCCAAACGAATTTTCACCGATTTTGACGGCATATAGCTGATGTTTTAAGGAGTAACTTAGGCTATTTTTATTTTAGAAAAATAATTAGGGTTCCGCGCAAGAAAATTAAAATCCATGAAATCAGACAACCACGTACAGCCCAGTACAAACTTACTAAACCTCCGCTGTCTATTACGGCTATAACAACAAATAATAAAAATAAAGCAAAGTTAAAAATTTAAGGGGTCGGTCCCCATACAATAAACTTTTCATTTTGAAAAAAAAAAAATAATCTAGCATGTGGGGTGTCATGTCATTATTTCATCACCGCTGCTCTCAAAACGGTGAAGGAAAACATCGTGAGGAAACCGGCATGTCCTAGAACCAAAAATTCGAAGACATGTGACATGTACCAACCCGCACTGGGCCCGCGTGGTGGATTACGGCCCGCTCCCTCTCACCGAGAGGAGGCCTGTGTCCCAGCAGTGGGAACATTATAGGCTGATTATGTGTTATGTGGGGTGTCATCGTCTAGAACTCATTGAGTAGAGTACAAACATATTTTTTTTTATCTTTTAAAATTAAGAAATACGGGGCCGCAAAAGTTGTAAATTTTAGACCATTTTTGTAGGAGCTCTAGCGCAACAATTCAACAAATTAGGAATTTGAAACTTCTTTATACTATGTAAGTACCATGAATACTGTATTTAATCAACAATACTGAAAACGGCTATTCATAAGGTATTTTGTTTAAACATGGGTGATTTTCTGCAACTGCAAAAAATAACCTTGTAATTCACAGTATCATTATAAAATAAGTAAAAAGTTATCTTTGCGATTGTTAAACATATAATATGGTACGGAACCCTTCGTGCGCGAGTCCAACTCGCACTTGACCGGTTTTTTTTAGGCTGCATAGTTTTCGACTTCTGATGAAAAATGTAAAAAAAAATACCGTTCCCCCCCCTAACCCAGAGTTTGCAAAGAGAAAAATATGATATTATTCTATGTGATGGAAGTGTATGTAAAGATTAGAGGAAAAATAAAACGATGTCTCTAAATAGCACACTTTTTCAGAAATCGGAACGGAACCCTCGGTGCGCGAGTCCGACTCGCTCTTGACCGGTTTTTTTGTAATAAGACGGCAAGAGTCAACTGCCATTTATGTAACTGTTTCTACGCGGGACTTCTTAATTGCTTTAGCTTATTAAATTTTGTAATATTAAGGTGTTTTTTTTTGCAATTTGCAAGTCAGTAATAAGTTTTATGTTGATTATAATATGATTCGCGGCCGTAACAAATATGGATTTACAGAATTATAATAATTAAAGACATCAATAACTCTTCCTTTATTGAATGACTTTTTCATGAAACCTTGACATTTGAGAAGTATTTAAAGAATTATAATCATCATTAGGTACTCCTTATGTCAGTCTTGAAGGAGTAATGATGATTATAATTTTGTAAATACCATAGGTAGGTACTTGTTATTGTTGCGAATAATATTTTGATCAACTTTTTTTGCAATTTGTTGATCTGTATTAATCTGTGGAAATACTAAAAAAAAAATTGCAATTACTTATACCTAATCAGTTTATTGGAATTGTCAGATTATTGTATTGATACCGAATGACCTAATTTCGTTATCACTATTTCATTATTACATACTTACATAGCAATTTTGGCAAAGAGGGGCTTATGGCTAAGTAATAACAGCCACACGGGTCGGTCGATCAGGTTAAGCTACGATTGCCACGGTCGGTCCGTAGATGGGTGACGTGACCATCTTTAAATACCGAGAAATTCATTACGGTTTGTCAGAAACCCGAAATTCTGACAACCAGTCTTACCAAGGGGTATCGTATTACCCGGTAAATGGGTTGTGGAGGACTGAAGGTCAGATAGGCAGTCGCTCCATGTGTGTGTACCATACTGGTATTCAGCTGCATCCGGTTATACTGGAAGCCGACCCCAACATAGTTGAGAAAAGGTAGGCGGATGATTCTTCATTTTTAATCGCTTTTTTTTTTAAAGTGGAGGTTTCTCGCGTGGAGAATTCGTCGCGTAAGTACCTACCTATATAGGTCTAATTTATATTTTTTTTTAGAAATCGGTGTAGGTACCTACACCGATTTCTCCGTCAATAGTGGACCGAGTTTAAAAAAAAAAAAATATTTGATTAGGGTATGCTCTCGAGGTGGTCCCATTGTCACCAAGTCAGAATCTGATGAGGAGATCCCATGGAAATCGAGGGAAACCCTCAAATTTTATAGGCATACTTATAGCGATTTGGGTATTTTTTATAGTAACTTGTGCATTTGCTCTCGAAAAGCAATTTGGTGAAGTGGAACTGATGATGAAGACCACATTTGGCCATCGGAACTACTCAATAATAAGTTTGTATTTCACGGGTTGCGATTCGATTACCAATTTGTGTTCGTCCGTCACAATGCCTAAGGTCACCATCAGCTCCAGTCCTTCTGGTTCTTACTAGGAGATCTCCTCAACAATTAACGTCCCAGCATCGGGAAAAGCAATATTTTGTAAAAAGATGATGAGCAGTTGACAATAGGCTATTGTAACTTAGATAAATTACAAACCGACCCACTAAAAAGTGAAAAAAAAAAATTAAAAAAAAAAAACAACCGACTTCCAAAAAAAAAACTTCAAAGTGAAAAATAACTTTAATTTCGGAAGTCGGTGGCAAAAAATTAAAATACAGATCCAAAGACAACGAACTTCGAAATTAAAGGTATTTTTTACTTTGCAGTTTTTTTTTTGGAAGTCGGTCCTTTTTTTTTTTGTAAAAAAGTTTCTCTATTACTTTTACCATCAATATTACCCGAGTTATTCCTCTGTGGCTCTGTGATACCTAAAACGTTCGAAACTGGTTCTAATCTAAAAATAAACATCATTAGGTAATATAATTTAACCCAAGGACGTTGTTTTAACCTCTACCACAGATTAATACAGATGGGACACTCCGCAAAATAATTTAAATAAAAAGCGACTCTTGTTACGACACAATAAAGTGCAATTCAGTTCGCAGATCGCTAATTACCTACAGTTATATTCACCTAAAAGTTGCCTCTCTTTCTATCGCGTAACTCTTTTAACTTCTGACTCGTTAGTGTTGTCTTCTTTTACGACGCGGCGCGTGAGTTAGTATCGAACTAACGTGCGAGCCGGCCGGTGCGCGGCAGCCCACACTGAACTGACCCAGTGAGATGAGTCCGCCTTTTTTTTTTTTTTTTTTTTTTTTGAATTGCATTCTCGCAGTGTGACCACTTGGGGTCGAGACTGCTTAACCCGGACTATCCTGTGGGTGCCTTAAGCGAACTCAAAGCCTCCAGCCAGGGGCAAGTTTTACTTATAAACTAAGCGACTGCGCACTAAGGGCACCCCCTGTGGGGTACGGACCTCGGCTTAGGGCGTCGCTGACTAAGAGAGGACAGCAAGGTACAATTGGCTGGCTCAAATCGGGGTTATTATTATTGACAGGGGAGTTTAAAGCTACAGGCTCAGCTACGCCACCAGCTGGCTCGTTATTACCGATCAAGGGAGATGAATTTACATTTACAAGGGATGTTCGTCTACGCGGAGGACCTCGGCGGCGAGGTCGGAATGAAGATTTATGTGATCTGTGTTTGCGTACTAGAGTACTAGTAGCACTACTACTTTCCTGGAGGAGGGTAATAGGGTCATCAGGTTCAGAGAGTGCAAGTCGCGGACGGCGGATTTTACTGATTCTAGAGGGGACATAATTAGCGGACGCGACAACCAGATGGTTGCGGTGCTTCGCGGCAGAATCAAAGAAACGCTTAGAAAGGCGTTTCAAGAATTGACTGATGGTCGGGATTCTAAGGTCTAAATGGAGGTTTGCGTTCCGAACGAACCAAGGGGCACCCGTTACCTTTCGGAGGCAATGGTTTTGAAGGGCCTGCATCCTATGGATGAGATGGGGCTTTGCGTGAGCAAAGACTGGGCCCGCAAAGATCATGATGGGGCGAATGCACGCTGTAAAAATACGCAACTTGCACTTAAGGGACAACTTGCTGCGTGCATTCATAACCGAATGGAGTCTACTAAGAGCAAAGTAGGCCCGCGAACGAACCAACCTTATGTGCTCTGAAAACGAAAGGTGCTCATCGAGCGTCACACCTAGATATTTGGCTCGCTTCTCCCAAGGGATCGGCTTGCCAAACATGGTGATCGGGCGGGATGAGTCCGCCGCGTACTTGTAGCTTTTATACCTAAACTACGGAGTGTCCCATCTGTATTAATCTTTGCCTCTACGAAGTAATATGGATACTTTGTTTACGCCATGTTTTTGAAGAACACGTAGACGCGTCAATGCATAACAACGTCTCGCCGCGCCGTTCAAATTATTTCAGACATCATAAACTGACGCCTTCATCCCTTGCGGGTAGACTTTCTGCCAACCCTCATGGGAACAAGGCGCCTCGGGGGCAGTCGGGGGCTTCTGACGACCCGTAACGACTGTCAAAGATCCACGAATGACAGCCGGACCACGAGGCACAGAGGGGTCTCGATATGTAAAGATGGTCACATTGGTCACCTATCCACGGACAACCCCGGAAAGCGTAGCTTAACCGGATGGATCGACCCGCACGGTACATAAACATATCTGGCGAAATTATGTGGTTGTATATACACTTCTGCCTATAACTTTGGGAAACGGCGTGATGTTATGTTGAAAGATTCATGAACCACCACCACAAAACTTACTGCAAAGTCCCAGAGTTCGGGGTCCTCAAAAGCCGTCCATCCTGCTGCCTCTGCTCTTCATCATGTCTTCTCTCATCAGGGTCCATGCTCAGCGTCATTTGGAACTGCTGCGTCAAGTTAGGAAGAACCTCAGTTGTATCCTCATCGTCAAAAGATTGAGGTTCCGAGTTCTCACCCAACACAAATCGTTTAGAAGTCCGCCTCTTCATCATGGTGAAGAATTTGTTCACGAAATCGAAAATTGATTCGAATACTATGTTCATTCATAAAATCACCATTTGTTTAGAACATTGTTTTTTGAACATTCACTTGTTTTTTAGGTTTTCACTTGTTTTTAGGTTATAGTTTGGTTGTTTATTGGATGCTGCATTTGAATATTATTATAATTAAAGATGATGAGAAATAATATTGTACGTAGATTAATTGTTTATATAATAATATAATACGCAGTAAACGAACGTGTTGATCTATGCTCTAATTTTATCTTAATGCCTTTGCCCTGCAATGAGACTTAGGGTCCCCGTACACGGGCCACCGGCCACAACCACAAAACGACGCCACCGGCATATCGTCGCTAATCTAAGTGACGTAACTGATTCGAAGAAAATTTTACAGGGCAAGCTAATTTTCTTTTTTTTTTTGTAAACTGTAGATATATCGGTCTCGATTTTTGCATTATCATGGAGACCGTAAGGCATAGGCATATAGATACGCCGATTAGACAGATCGATTCGACTTGGAAAATGTATCAAATTACTATAGTTATGTCGGCTATCGGCTTAGTCCAAAATGTCAGATACGTCAGTTAGTTAGATTGGCGACGATATTTCCTGTAGTTTTCATACATTTTATATAGACTCGCCGCATACGGTTGACGCCGGTGGCCGCCACACGCTACAAATCGTCGCTGCTCGCTTCTTGTGGCCCGCACCGGCCACTAAACGCCGACACAAAACGCCACCATACGCCACTCGCGCGATTCCCCAACCCTCTCTCCCTTACCTCAGTCAACCTGTCTGTCTGGGGGACCGACTGCAAGTGTCGATCACCGGCCACAATTAAGTGGCTGTCACGCGCTTCAGCTACCTTTGTACTGTAGCCGCTTCTAGCTTCTCGTGGCGGGCGTTTATGGCTGTTATGGCTGTGGCCGCTGGCCCGTGTCAGGGGACCCTTAGATTACAGGCGCAGGCTGATTCAAAAAAGATTAAGTTAGGTACACATGGCTACACATCAAGCTATACATTTCCAGTTTACACTGACCTCTCATTGTAAGGTCATCCTATACAATGCGAGATCAGCTTATACTGGAAATGTATAGCTTGATGTGTAGCCGTGCGCACTTAAGGCGACCATAACCGACTTTTAATGATTTTAAACTAAAGATCACGTCTAAACGAGTAGTGTTAATGATTTGGAAAAAATATATGTTAAATTAGAGCATTTTCTTAATAACTTAATCTGTGAATATTTTAGATTATGCCTGAATTACATAGTATAATTCATTTATAAAGTTATGTCTAACGCGGTTAAAAAACTGAGAATCACGCAAAAACAATTACTTAAGCGTATTTTTATGAAACTTTTTTTTTAACCTTTTGAGGCACACACTATTGTTGTAAAAATATTATATTCACATGTTTTTTTATTTTGTTTTTTTGTGTTTCACGAACTGTGTCCAAATAAACGTTTTTCTTTCTTTCTTTTTTTTTCTTCTTTTTATGTTTGTTACTTCTTCACGCTCAAACGGCTGGACCGATTTGGATGTAATTTGGTTGATAGTTTATACCCTGGATTAACACATAGGCTACTTTTATCCCAGTCTACGTGGTTGAAACCGCGGGGCGCGGCTAGTTTTAAAGATAATTTAATTATATTGTTACATCTTTTAGTCTTCGTGTTTTATTTTTTTTTTATGTATAATAAATTAATAATGCGTCTAATTTGGGACAGCGCTCCTTGATGGGCGAGTCCTATTACTGGCTGGACGTACGACGCGTTGCGTGAGCTCAGCACAGACCACGCCAGCTAACCACTCTTGGCCATTGGCATAAGTATATCTGAGTAGAGAGGGAACACCTCAAAAACGCACATTATTTATTTGGAACTAGCACTTCCCGCGCGGCTTCGCCCGCGTGGATGTCGGAAACTATCCCACAGGAACATGCTACCGGGAAGTCCTTCCTTATTCCTTGTCTACATTATAAAGGGAACCTATGTACAAAATTTCAGTTTTTCTAGGTTCAAGGGTTTGGGCTGGGCGTTGATGAGTCAGTCAGTCAGTCAGGACTTCTCTTTTTATTTATATAATTATAATAATAATAATACAAATAATAGAAATAGATAATAGATAGTAATATATTTACAAAGGTAAGTATTGTAGGAAAGTCCGATGTAACGCGTTTGACATTTCCGTAAGATATTGTGGTACCTACGGGCTTATAAAAAAGCAGTCTTTGAATAAATTTACATTAGAAATAATCTAATACAGTCTCGTTTGGAAACTTGTTTCGAATTGACCTGAATTGACCCATTTTATCATTTTTGGAACGAAGATCTATAGCGCGCCTTGCGCGGTATGAGTTGACTGGTAGAAATCGTCACGTAACGAAAAAGCGTTATGGCCGAAAAAGTCAGTTCCAAGGTTTTAAGTATCATAATAAGTTTTTTTTTTGTTTACCGACTTCAAAAAAGGAGGAGGTTCTCAAGAAGTTTTTTTTTGTATGATCGGGCGTAACTCCGTCATAAGAAGACGGATTTGCAAAATTCTTTTCTTTGCTTGAAATGGTACGAGTATTTCTCTCGAGGTGGTTCCATTGTCATCAAGTCAGAATCTGATGACCAAGATGAATAATTAATTTTCTTTCGGTTATAATTTGTAAATGGGTGCAGCCTGCTACCAAACTTAATGCGATTTAACTTTGACTTTCAGCTTATAATATACTCGGCTATGTTGCGATTTTTAAACTGCGCAATAAAATCGCAAACGAAAAATATTTTTTCAAACCATTCGCTTGAAAAAATATTTTTCGTTTGCGATTTTATGCGATTTTTTACCGCAGTGCGCGGACTCATACGAATATATTGGTATTGTTCACAGATTTGCGATTATTATCCGCAGCGATATGTTGTTAAACCGAAGTAGAGTATGCTTTGACTGTATTTAGTTTATTTTAATTTTGTTTTCTTTAATTATTTTTTGTTTTTGTTTTCTCAATCTTGTTTCGGTCTTTTTAATGCTTGCATATAAATATATTGACTTTCCGCAGTCGGGTTTTTAATTTTTTATAAGATCATTTGAGTCATATAATATCAAAGCCGGCAATCTCCACTTGCCACAAATTTGAGTTATCAACGAAAAACTTTTTTGTTCAGAAATAAACATTAATGGAGATTGCCGATTTTGAAGTGAATTTTGTTTTACAATATGGATAATTGACCATAGAGAAAGTGTTTACATTCATAACTTTTTTTTAACCAAAACTGGAGATTGCCGGCTTTGATATTATATGACTCATTTATTTTATTCAAAGAGTTACGCGGATGATAGATAACTCTTCAAGAACGGATTTGTAAAACAAGATAAAACCGTATTTTATGCTAAATAGCCACTCTAATCATTTTGTCCACTTTTCAGAATACAATAAAGTTGATCTGAGCAATCAAAATCGTTTTAAAATGTCGTTAAAAACACTTTAGAAGTACTTATATATTTTCGCATCTCTTGACAAAGTTGACAAAAGTACTTACTTTTTGTTTTCGAAAAAATATAAGTAATGCACAGTTTATGATAAAGATCTTTCTACTTTTAGGTATATTTTTGGGTACCTACTTTATAAGTGTATAGATAAAAAGTAAAACATTTAAGCCGTTTTTAAAGAAATACCTAATTTACAAATTCTCAGCGTTTAACTTCATTTATAACTTCTGATCGGACGGGTAATTAGTGCCAATTGTACCTACTCATGATAACAAACAAGTTTTACTAAGGTAGGTACCTTTTTTATACGATTTCAGGTTCACAAAGTGAAAATAACTTTAATTTCGTCGGTAACAAAAATCAAAAATGCGAAACCAAAGACAAAGACTTCCGAATTGAAGTTATTTTTTTAGATTGGAGTGTTTTTTTGGAGGTTGCTTGTTTTTTTATTTTTGTAAAAAAGGTTTTTCATACTTAGTTCATTTCGATACGAAATAAGAATTCTAACCTCACACTAGGAAGGTACTTATACATACTTAAGTACGTTTATTTTAACCGAGTAATGAATTATGTAAAGTGTAGAGTTTAACAACTGTGAAGGTCGAAGTATACTGTTTGCTTCCTTAGCTAATACGATGACGTACGTCTGTGCATCTGTATTTGAGGAGGTTCGTGGCTAAGTGGCTACCAGTAGTGAAGTTACTTAGTCCTAAACGTTCCCTATAATAATACAGTGTGAGTCTTTATAATGTGCACATCATCGAAATGACGGAGACTATGCTTCATTTTATCGACGGAAAAATATTTTAAACAATCTAAAAAAAAAAATTAACTTTTTACTTGCATAGAGCATTTTTAAAATTCTTGTTCTGTGTAAACAAAACGGTATAACTTTTAAACTAAATAACCTATCACGATGAAACAAACTCAGTAATGATTGGAAATAACAGGGCGTCGTCATAAAATTAATGAAAAAAAACCGCCCTTAATTGAGGATTAAGGTGTTTTTTAACAAAAATCTGGAAATCAGAAATCATTTATTTGCCAATAATGTAGGTGTACAGATATGATGGTTGTTTTGTTGAGAGTCCCGATACATTTTGCCTTACGGCATGCAAAGTTATTTTAATTTACATAAGCAACATTAGGTACTATTAAAAATACTCATATTATTCAAAAAAAATCGTTCAAATACCAATCTCAATAAATTAAATTTAAAATTACAATAAATTGAATCAAAAATGTAATAAATAAAATAAATTATAATTACAATTAAAAAGATAGAGATGTCAGTAAATTTAACTGGTAAGTATTATTTCATCAATTTTTACAATAATTGTAAAATTTCTCAATAAAACCCCCTATTATCTACCTTTTTTATTAAGTACTTTAAATTATTCTTCATCGTATTAGATTTCTAAAAGTAAAAATTCCACGTTTATAATTCAGTCACAGCAATTCCTATCAACTGTTACCTTGCACACGGCTACGTACAATACTTCAGCAAGTAGAGCCACTTAAATTTTTTTTTGGATTTTTTATAATATTTTTTCCATCGATAAAATTAAGCATTGTTTCCTCAATTTCGATATGTGTACATTATGAAACTAACACTGTATACCCGGGCCGTTTTACCCGTTTTCGGCGAAGCTCAAAAGAAAGTTAGAGTAAAATTGCATCCTGCTCGGAAGCTGTAATTTTGATGTGATATAAGCCAACGGCCTTGACTGCTGGTTGGCTTGCGTGTTCTGTGCTGAGCTCACGCAACGCGTCATACTTACGTCCAGCCAATAAGAATAGGACTCGCCCATCAAGGAGCGCTGTCCAATATTAATTTATTATACACTAGCTGACCCGACAGACGTTGTCCTGTTCCAATTTCAATAATTCAAAATTCCCATACAAAATCCACTTTCAGTTTTCCCGAATTTTCCAATTTTTCCGGCAACTTTTCCAATTTTTCTCTACGTAAAAACCTTCTCCTGACAATAATAAACACAACAAAAACGAATTATCGAAATTGTTCCATCCATTCACGCGTGATGCGATGACCAAGGGAAACAGGGATTCATTTTTATTTATATAATAATATATATATATAGATAGATAGATAGATAAAACAAAAGGTATTATATTAAAACACGTATACTAAAAGATAAATAATTAAATTATCTTTAAAATGGTGAAGGTTTCATAAAAATACGCTTGATAGTTTTTGCGTGATTCACAGGTTTTTATCCGCGTTAGACAAAACATAAAAAAATTGATTACACATAATCTAAATTCACATATTTTATTTAGAAAATACTCTAATTTAAAATACGTTTTTTCCAAATCATTAACACTACTCGTTTAGACGTGATCTTCAGTTTAAAATCATTAAAAGTCGATTAACGTCGCCTTAAGAGGGGGATGCGCTAAGGTAGCCCGCGAAATTCAAATTTTCTTACGTTTCTTGCAATTTACAGGTCAGTGTCAGGTTGTACCTATGTTAATTAAAACATGATTCGCGGCAGTACCTAACTAGGCTTTACAGAATTATAATCATTAGAATCAGCAATACAACTCCATAAGTTAGAATTGATCTCAAATCTAGCGATTTCATGAAATCATGAGGTTTGAGGTCTGAGAAGATGGTCACATAGGCCACACCCATAAACTGGAGCAATAATGGAGGAAAGAAAATGCGCTACTAAAAAAAAAAAATATTCGACACTAAGAAATAGGTACCTACATGTTACAAGCCAGTAATGTATTGCACAATTCAGATCCTAACCCCCAAACTAGGCCTGGACCTGTATTTTGGGGTCAGCGTAAAATGGGTGACTACTGCCATATTGCACGTAAGTAAGTGGAGGAAGAATATTTGAATTTAAATTCAAATCATTTAAGGCTCAGTCAAACAGGCGCAACACGCTTTAAAATCGCGTGCGACACAAACGCACCGCGTGTCGTGCGACGAGCGGTGCGTTTGTGTCGCATGTTGTGTTGTGATTATATGCCTATAATTGCTTAAATATGGATACCTAATACAAAAGTTCCATAACCTACCTGAACAGGTGTGCAAATATCTATTACCATTAAAATGTTTATTACATTATCATTCATTTATCTACTACAATCATTAAAATTAGATTAGGTATAAGTATTTATATATAAAATTGAAGAACCTAAAATAAAATTGAGTAAGAATTTTTTAAATTTTTGTTTGTTTATCTGTCTGTTTATTCCGGCTAATCTCCGAAACGGCTGGACCGAGTTTGACGAGAGTTTCACTGACAGATAGCTGATGTTATAAGGAGTAACTTAGGCTAGGTACTTTTATTTTAGGAATATAATGAAGTACAATAGGATTTCCGCGAAAATAATGAAAACCCATGAAATTGTGAACAAAATCCGATTCAAATAGGGAAGGATTAAGGAACATACGCGCGGGCGAAGCCGCGGGCGACTGCTAGTTAATTATACAGGGTGTAAGGGACAGCCCTCCGCAAACTAACAGGGTGCATTCAGCTCTTCATTTTGAATCATATTCCACCGGAAGTTTTCTCAGGAAAATTTTAATTTTTTTAATAGTTTTTTCAGTTACATTTTCTTTATTTCAATGTAAAATTACATTGTGTGTTCGCAGCACTCCATTTATGTAAAAAACAGCAAAAAAACAAAACTCAAAACAAAAAACCAGCAATGGATGTAGAAATACTCTAACGAACGACGCGTGAAATCAGCTGTTCACTTTCTGTCTAGCTACAGAGTTCATCGAACTCACCGCATACCTATTACCTACCCCTCCCAATCAGTAATAGACGCTCCGATTTGTGCACAAAAACACAAACAAATCAGGTTTATTGGATTCCCATAACGTTCCTGAACAAAATTCATGTACCGGTCATCTTAGTATGATATACTGAATTCACCCTATCAGTTTGCGGAGGCCTGTCCCTTACACTCTGTATAATAATATTAAAACTTAACAGAATAAGCAAACTGAAGTGGAAGTGGGCTGGCCATGTTTGTCGAAGGACCGATGGCCGGTGGAGCAGACGAGTCCTGGAGTGGAGACCGCGTATCGGTAAGCGTAGTGTGGGACGCCCCCCAGCTAGATGGGCCAACGACCTGAAGAAAGTGGCTGGGACAGACTGGATGCGGAAGGCGGAGGACAGGGTGTTGTGGCGCAGCCTGGGAGAGGCCTATGTCCAGCAGTGGGCTGCGGTAGGCTGAGTTGATTGATTGACTTGCCTACCATAATAATAACATCGTTATCAATAATCGTTAACTGTAATAAGCTTTATTGATCAGGTAATTCTTTTATTTCTGTAGTTTCTGCCTACCCCCATTGGAAGAAAGCTTGAGTTTATTTATGTAGGTATGTATGTAAGTCTTTAATAATCTTTAAGAGGGCTGGCTTGTTCTTTGGCCAAAGAATTAGCATTGCCATTCAACGTGGCAATGCTGCTAGTCTTCTGGGCACGTTTCCGGATGACATCGATGCGGACGAGTACTTCGACGCCTAAGTGTCCTTTTTTTTTGTATTTATTTGTATATTTAGTTAGTCATTTACTTTAGTACTAGTATAATGTTCATTTGTATATTGTTTAATAAAACTGAACATTTTCTTTTTTCCCTTCAGTCTTTAATTTATTTTTGAGTTAAATATTTTTTTTACTTCTTGGGCAGTTTGTTATAAAAGTACTTGGTCGACTGAGCTCTGCTTGGGTGAAAATAGAGAAAACGAAGAGACCTAGATAGATGATTTTTCGCCCCTATAAACCCCTTTAAGTAAATACAACTTTTATGAACAACTTTTACTATGGGACCAAACATGAAATCGCGAAAAAAAAATCAGCTGTTCAGTACATTTATGTTCGCATAATTCGTCAAAATGTACTGAACAGCTGATTTTTTTTTCGCGATTTCAGGTTTGGTCCCATAGTAAAAGTTGTTCATAATGATGAGTACAATGACCCCTTAAGAGGTTTTGCGCATTTAACATTACACGTTGTATACCAATGCCTTCATTAGATAATCAGGGATTTTTAGGGTTCCGTACCAAAATGGTAAAAAAGGAACCCTTATGGTGTCACTCAGTCTGTCTGTCTGTCTGTCTGTCGCAGCTGGATATCTCAAGAACCACTAATGCTATCAACTTGAAATTTAGAATACTATTAGATGACGTTGACCCAACTATTTTGCAAATAAGAAAGAAATTAAAATATTTATGTCTTTTTTTGCAACAGGGAGTGAAAGGGGGTCTTAAAAAATCAAAGTAGGGCTACGGCATGTGGGGTACCTGTTAATATCATATGAAAGAGCGCTGTTTGCACATTCTCAAACATTTTTTTCTTTTTTTTAGGCCGCAAATTATCGACTTCTGATGAAAAATGTAAAAAAAAAATACAGTTCCCCCCCTTATCTCCGAAGTTTGCAAAGAGAAAAATCTGAAATTATTCTATGTGATAGAAGTTTATGTAAAGATTACAGGAAAAATAAAACGATGTCTCTAAGTATCACACTTTTTCAGAAATCGGAACGGAACCCTCGCCTCGGTGCGCGAGTCCGACTCGCTCTTAACCGGTTTTTTTTTTTTATAAATTGAAAAGAGTAGGTATATGTTTGGTCATGTTGAGAGGATGAATGAAAGGCGACTAACAAAAGGTATTCACAAGGCAGATGTGAGTGGAAACGCCGGGAGGGGACGCCCTAGGAAGACATATAGTGACCTTATTGGTGATGTTCTTCAGAAAGGTCAGGTGCGTAGTACTCGCAACCGGCGTGTGACCAGATGTATGACCGTAAACCAGGCAAAAGCAGTATGTAAGGATCGTAGCAGGCGGCGTGCTGTAGTTTCTGCCTACCCCCGTGGGGAGAACCAAACCTAACCTAATCTATATAAATAAAAAGAGAAGTCCTGACTGACTGACTCATCAACGCCCAGCCCAAACCCTTTTGGACCTAGAAAGCTGAAATTTTGCACAGAGGTATCCTTTCTATTGTAGACAAGGAACAAGGAAGGATTTCCAGGTAGCACGTTCCCGTGGGATCTTTTCCGACTTCCACGCGGGTGAAGCCGCGGGCAAAAGCTAGTCTAACCTAATTGTAAACTTTAATCTACGTATCACAAGACAATTTGCTTTCGTGCAAAAGATGCCCCGTTTGCACAAAAGCAAATTCTGAAAACAGGGAACTAACAAATGACTATTCCTTTTATGTATTTGTAGGTACCTATCTATGTTATGTCGGTGCCAATCACAGGAAGTACATAAGGATATTATTGTATAGTTGGGTATAGAATGATTTGTTTACTTTAGATTTATCCTTCCCTGATTTAGGTTTAGGAAAAAATAAAATAAACTACACTGCTTCAAAGAGGCATTAGAACTCAGCTAAAATTATAGAAAAATATAATATTTATAGATTTAATTCAAATAAAAAAAATATTAAGTACTTAGCTATGGGTACAATTCTTTTCATTAAAAGTATAAAAGATTCCTTAAGTTTGACCATTTTTAGGGTTCCGTACCTCAAAAGGAAAAAACGGAACCCTTATAGGATCACTTGTTTGTCCGTCTGTCTGTCTGTCTGTCTGTCAGTCTGTCAAGGCCCTTTTTTTCAGGAACGCGTAAAGGTATCAAGTTGAAATTAATATTAAATACGTAAGTCTATGGTCTCTTGAAGTTCTAAAAAACTCAAGCTTCTAAGTCAATGCAATAAAAAAATATGGCCATTTTGCGTCACATTTTGATACTCGCAACTGTCGCAAGTAAATCAAAACCTATAGGGTACTTCCCGTTGACCTAGAATAATGAAATTTGGCAAGAAGCAAGATCTCCCAGCACAAGTAATGGAAAAAGTCCGAAAATTGTGAATTTGTAATTTTATGACTTAAAAAAAAATAGTTAATAGAGTGTTAAGTTTGTTTTTGGGATAAACTCTTTTCAACTACGGAACCCTTCATTGTGCGTGTTCCGACACGCACTTGGCCGGTTTTTTTAGGGTTCTATACCTCAAAAGAAAAAACGGAACTCTTATAGGATCACTTCCTTGTCCGTCTGTCTGTCTGAAAATCAAACTATTTCATTTCACATAAACCTACATGGGCACGTATGAAACGTCAGAAGCTAGATGCAGGGTTCTAATTTGGTCGTTTCCTATGGAGAAGAGCCGGCAAGAAACTCCACGGTTACTCTTTTAATAGTAATTGGATTCTACATTAGGTATTTTGAAATAACAGCTTAGTATTATAGGTATGGGAGGACAACGTAGGCCTGACAACAAATAACAGTATTAACAATATAGAAAATGGTTTTCCAATCTACAACATTCTCAGTTCTCACATTCAGAAAATATTAAAAAAAAAAACTATTTAAAAGTACAACAACTTACAGTAACAAATCTCAATAGTTACATATAGGGTGATTGGAAGATGGGTGCAAAGCTTTAAGGCGAAGATAGTAAAGACATTTAAGCCATGGTTGTCTTAGACGAAGTCTTACCGTTTTTTTTAACCTAATTTTTATGATTTTTTTCGAAAACTCCCAAAATTTTAACTAAACTGCTTATTTATTGCCAAATTGAATGATAAATGAATTTATTTTTATTTTATTTAATAAAATTAATGTGTAAGCAATCTAAAAAAACATGTTTTAGACCTCTGTGTCGTGAATTAATCTATCATTCAATTTGGCCTTAGTTATGCAGTTTAGTTAAAATTTTGGGAATTTTCGATATAAATCATAAAAATTAAGTTAAAAAAATGGTATGACTTCGTCTAAGACAGCCATGGCATAAATGTCTGTACTATCTTCGCCTTAAAGCTTTGCACCCATCTTCCAATCACCCTGTATATCATGTCCATAGTTGAAATTAGAATTGTAGGTATATAATTTCAAATACATAATGAGTTAATTAATTGATTATGTCAAGGAAGAATGTAAAAAATAATTTTAAAAAACATCGTAATTTGGGAGCAGTTATTAGACACTTAATAGATAATAGATAACAGATAAGTAAGTTAGTAGATAATTAAGTATGGCGTTAATAATGAGGTACCACGGAAGCCACACTTGCAGAAGGAATTATTGCCAAACTTTCTTGTCTTCAACGTAGTCTTTAATTTTATAAGTAGGTATGCTTTTTTGATAAGGACATAATGTTTGATGTGGGTTTTGAACTTTCCATCGCTAAATTCTGTAACCGAATAAGGAAACTTGTTATAAAAGCGGATACTGTTTAAGAAATGACTTGCTGGGTATCACAATTTCGTGTCTACTGCGTGTATTTATATAAAATACTAGCTTTTGCCCGCGGCTTCGCCCGCGTGGATGTCGGAAAATATCCCATGGGAACGTTCATGTGGAAAACATAGGGCCGTCCGATATAACTGTGCAAACTCAAATCGCTACGATATATCGTTACCGTGTATAGTAGGCATAAAGCTACCAGTCGGCATGTTTTTTTCCGACATCTTCAACACTCGTCGTCATATTTCAGCCAAATTACACAAAACCATAATGAATTACACTGAATCACTCCGTTCATTGGAGAAAACCGTATGAAAATCCGTTCGGTACTTTTTGACATTATCGCATTCAAACAGACAGACTTACGCGGCGGGGGGACTTTGTTAATTACTTAAAATTTATTATGCCAGTCACGCTCTAATAACAAATAACTTTTTTCCGAGTCTCCACTCGTTCAAATAATTTCCTCGTAAAAACGTCGAATAAAATAAAGACTAAATGTTACCTCAAGATTCGAACTATGACTACATTTCCAATCCCTTAAATCTCTTAAAAAGAGGTAGGTACACAAACATTTGTCAACTCCTATTGTACCCCCTCAAAAACGCTGTAC
Organism: Cosmia trapezina; assembly: GCA_905163495.3. NCBI lineage: Eukaryota > Metazoa > Arthropoda > Insecta > Lepidoptera > Noctuidae > Cosmia > Cosmia trapezina. Next base: position 10,452,384 of record LR991049.1, read on the forward strand.
CACATATTTCTTTATTTACTTCCAAAAGCATAAATTTGACCCTTGTAGGATTATGTTTTAAGACAAAAAGTAGCCCATGTTCTTTCCCAGGATGCTATATAAAGCCTTGCCAAATTTTATCGACATCCATTCAGTTTTGTAAATTTTAAAATCAACCCCTATTTTACCCACTTAGGGGATGATTTTTAAAAAACGCTGAACCGCATATTTCTTAATTTCCTACCAATAGCATAAAATTGTTATCCCTAACTTAAGAAATACTGGGTTTCCCTTACAAACTTTCATCCCCTATATCACCCCCCGTAGTATTGTTTTTGAAAGTATCCTATGTCCTTTCCCAGGATGCTATATAAAGCCATGCCTAATTTTGTCGAAATCCGTGCAGTTTTGTAAATTTTAAAATCAACCCCTGTTTTACCCCCTTAGGGGATGATTTTTCAAAAACGCTGAACCGCATATTTCTTTATTTTCCTATCAAAAGCGTACATTTTAATTTTCACATCCCTAACTTAAGAAATACTGAGTTCCCCATACAAACTTTCATCCCCTATATCACCCCCTGTACGATTATTTTTTAAGACAAAAAGTAGCCTATGTCCTTCCCCAGGATGATAGATAAAGCCTTGCCAAATTTTATCGAAATCCGTGCAGTTTTGTAAATTTTAAAATCAACCCCTATTTTACCCCCTTAGGGGATGATTTTGCAAAAACGCTGAACCGCATATTTCTTTATTTCCTATCAAAAGCATACATTTTAATTTTCACATCCCTAACTTAAGAAATACTGAGTTTCCCATACAAACTTTCATCCCCTATATCACCCCCCGTAGGATTATTTTTGAAAAAAAAAGTAGCCTATGTCCGTCCCCAGGATACCATCTATAGCCTTGCCAAATGTTCAGTGGTTTAGGCGTGAAAAGGTAACAGACAGACAGACAGACAGACAGACAGACAGAGTTACTTTTGAATTTATAATATTAGTATGGATAGTATGGATAGCATGGATGAAAATCGCTTCTTCTATCAATACCCTTTTTCTCAGGAACGCTTTAAGGTATCAAGTTGAAATTAATATCTAATGCGTAGGTCTACGGTCTTTTAGAGCTCTAAACAAAAAAAACTTTCTAAGTCAACGCAATTTAAAAATACGGCCATACACACATTCGGACATATTTTGATAGGTAGGTCACTCGTACACGTACCTACTCGCAATTAAATCAAAACCTATGATGGTACTTACATACTTCCCGTTGAACTAGATTCATGTTTGGCAAGAAGCAAGATCTCGCAGCACTAGGAAAGGAAAAAGTCTGAAAATGGTTAAGGCTGCTCCTTCCTAAAATACGGCGAAACTAAGTAACTTTGTAACCATCTTTTACAGTAACTATAGCATCTTTCTGATAGGAAAAATACACAGTAATCTACAATACATAAGAAGTGATTTCATGTATCCTGAAATCTATTTTTAACCGACTTCTAAAAAAGGAGGAGGTTCTCAATTCGGATGTTTGTATTTTTTTTTTTTTTATGTTTGTTCGCGCATAACTCCGTCGCTTGCCAACCGATTTGAAAAATTATTTTTTTGTTGGAAAGGGTATACTCCCCAAATGGTCCCATTTTTGTCAAAATCCAGTTCTGATGATGGGATCCTGAAGAAATCGAAGGAACTCTTCAAATATTATAGGCACACCTATAGTGATTTGGGTATTTTTTATAGTAGCTCGTGCATTTGCTCTCGGAAAGCACCACTTGGTGTCAGTGGAACTGATGGTGAAGACCACAGATGGCTACCGGAACTACTCAATGATAAATATTATATTTCACGGGTTGCGATTTGATTACTTTAATATGGTTGCTAAGCAATTTCCGCTCGTCACACAATGCGTGTGGTGAGTGGTTGTTGAGGAGTTCTCCTGGTTCTTACCAGCAGAACTCCTCAGTAAATAAGGTCCCAGCATCGGGAAAAGCAATATTTTGTAACATGTGATGAGCAATTGACATTAGACTATTGTAACTTATACAAATTATAAACAGACCCACTAAAACGCGAGAAATAAAAACTTTTTAACAAAAAAAAAACCGACTTCCAAAAATCACTACAAAGTGAAAAATAACTTTGATTTCGGAAGTCGGTGGCAAAAAAAAAGAAAGTAAATAAAAAACGAAAGACACCGACTTCCGAAATCAAAGTTATTTTTCACTTTGTAGTGATTTTTGGGAGTCGGTTTTTTTTTTGTTAAAAAGTTTTTAGTTTGTAGAACTAAGGAATAAAAAACCTAAATCCAGGTCTATTTCGGTCTATTTTTTCGATTTGTTACCATATTACTCCTACAGTTTTCATTAAAAGTGTTCATTTTATACAGCTCTTTACAAACTAATAAGGAATGATTTCTTGTCATTACTTTTTTAGTTTAATCAACAGATTTTTTGTAAATCGATAATTACTTCATATTTTGCAAGCGTTGTGTCATCGCGCTTCTCTTTCTTTTCTATGCAGTCCGACAGTGACCGCGCTTTTTGCGACGGACACTTCTAGTTTTAGAAAACCCCAAACCCCTCCCCTCCATTTTTTGAGTACCTAACAATACTACATACCTAACATTTATCATGAATCATTTTTGCGATTACAAACTGACATTTGCATTCGTAGAAATGACCGTGACTTACCTACTTAAATAGATGTATGGGAGAAAACATTTTCAATTACAAAATTTAATTTTACTCTTGTTAAATTCATCTACGGAACCCTTCATTGTAAATGTAGATGTAGCTTGATATGTAGCCGTGTGTGCCCAAAATTATTAACTCAATTTCTATCTACTCATCGATTGTCATTATTTTCAGATAGGTATTAGGCCATTCTAGAAAAGATCTCTAATTACCACTAAAATAGCAGCCCATTAGAGTAGACCGGTACCGGTACGTTTGTGTAACTATATATTTTGAATTATCAATCAACTTTGTCATTAGCACAGATTAATTGTCATTAGTAACTAACTAATAGTCTTTTAAATAATTGTTGGAGTTTTTGACCGCGGCTGCGCTTCCGTGGCCTAAAACTCTATCATCTGCCTAGCCTTTTCCCACCTATGTTGGGTCGGCTTCCAGTCTCAAAGGATGCAGCTGAATATCTGTATTTTACATGGAGCAACTGCCTATCTGACCTCCACAACCCAGTTACCGGGTAGGTACTATGATAGCCCTAGGTATTAAGACTGGTTTTCAGACTTTCTGGCTTCTGACGACCCGTAACGACTGTCATAGAATGTCTTGGTATGTAAATTTGGTCACCCATCAACGTACCAACTGCGGCAAGCTTCGATCTGCACGTTGCAGTGTGACAGAGAGACGGAGCTATAAGCGACCTATAGCACCATCCTTTTTTCTCAACGGATCCATAATGTTTTTTCACGTCATAGTACGGCCCCAGTATTTTACATGGAGCGACTGCCTATCTGACCTCCACAGCCCAGTTAGGTACCGGGTAACATGATACCCCTTGCTAAGACTGGTTGTCAGACTCTCACGGGCTTCTGAAGACCCGTAATAACTGTCAAAGATCCACGAATGACAGCCGGGTCCAAAGGCATTCCGAGGCACGTTTTTATTATTCGACACTAGTAATAATTGCCCGCTAAACAGCGGGCAAGTTGATTTCGGAAATTATCCTACGGGAACGTACTACTGGGATAAAAAGATCATGTCCTAACTAACCCAGGTCATAGTCTACCAGTGTGCCAAATTCCATCAAAATCCGTTCAGCTGACAAGGCGCGAAAAAGGTCAGTCAGAACTACTTTCGCATTTACATAATGTGAAGGGTGAAATTTAATTCATGTTCATTCTTTTAAGGAGTCATTTTACTCATCATTACAGTACTTTTAATAAGGGATCAAACCCGAAATCACGGAAAAAATATCAGCTGTTCCCTAGGTACTTCTATGTTCGCATACCTCGTCAAAATGTAGGGGAAGCCTTAGAACTATTATTACTAGTGTAGGAAAAGCTGATTTTGTTATTACACACTAGTATTATAAAGGCGAAATTTGTGAGTGTGTGTGTGTTTATGTTTGTTACTTCTTCACGCTCAAACGGCTAGACCGATTTGGATGAAATTTGGTATGTAGATAGCTTATACCCTGGATTAACACATAGGCTACTTTTTATCCCGGTCTAGGCAGGTGAAACCGCGGGGCGCAGCTAGTAATATATTATACGAATAATCCTGAGGTATTGCCGGAACTGCTGATCCAAATCCGAAAATTCTTTCATTAAAGCTACAGTTGCCGAGTGTCATAGGTATATATTTTATGACAAAACGAGAAATTTCACGTGGACGAAGTCGATTATTATGTTAAATGCCATAGTAACACGTATTCTGTGCATATTTCAGCTGATAGCAAATATGAAACTCATTGCATATCAATACTAATAAGTAATATCAGCAATATTACATCAAGATTGTATAGTTAATCTATTTGTGATATTACTCATAATATTGTTTTTTTTGAATTAGGTAGGTTTAGTACATAAGATTAGATAAATGCCTATCTAAAGGGTCTTTCAACAAGGACCGGTCGATGTTGAAATTAAATAAAACAAGCTGTATGTAAGATATTAAAGAAATTATTTTTTTATTTTAAGGGCCCATTTATGCCATTATTTATGAAATATGATATCGTTTAAATGTCCACCGCGGCTTCGAACTTTGGCACGGATCCGTGAGGTCCAACTTTCAATTACTCTACTGCATAGATCCGGCTGAATCTGAGCGATGGCCTGCGTAATGTTGACTTTCAGGGCATCGGTTGATTGCGGATTATTGGCTTAGACTTGCGACTTGAGAAAACCCCACAAGAAAATGTATAGCGGGGTCAAATCGCACGATCTTTGTGACCAATTCACGTCACCAATAAATTGTTATTCATTGATCTTTAGCGCTCGCCGTTGACAGTAATGGCCTCGCCGTCATCGTTTTTGAAAAAGTGCGGACCAATGACGCCGCCTGTCATATTTCATAAATAATGGCATAAATGAGCCTTTCAAATAAAAAAATAATTTCTTTAATATCTCACATACAGCTTGTTTTATTTAAATTCAACATCGACCCGTCCTTGTTGAAAGACCCTTTAGATAACGCCCTGTATAGGTACCTTCGTGGACATTTGCAGTGAACCACTTTTCGACCTTATTACTATGGTTATAAGGTTCAAAACAGGTTCACTGCAAATATCCGCGTTGGAACACACAGTCAAGGCTGTTAGTAGGTACTTATTTATTTATTTTTATTAGCAACAAATTATATAAATTATTTATAGCTACTTTGTTATTGTTATATTAATACAGAAAGCTTAGGTGTGCTCAAATTTAAGGGTGTGGTACAGACCATGAAACTGAACAACTTTCTTCATGGGACCAACATCGTAATCGCGAAAAAATTATCAGCTGTCCTGTACAAAACATATTATACACGGTGTAAGGAGACATCGATTTATAGTGTATGTCGCAGCCAACTGCTGTAATTAGCCGTTTGGTCAACCGCCTAGCCATTTCACTAAACGCCGTCATTGAATCAACGGCTTGCATCACTGCATGTTATTATAACTACTTACATAAAAAAAAAACTGAAAAATACACACTACAAAAAAAGATACTTGAATATTTCAAGCTCCACCCACCCCGGCAGAAAATTCAAACAAAAATAACCCGAAAACTAAAAAAAAATCGCGGAACATAGGTAGGTACATGAGGTATTTTCGAATAGCACCGGGTATGAGGAATTCAGATTTTTCACATTGGACCACCTTGTATACAAAGTGTAACTTAACGCACTACCTCATTATGGGGTAAATGTACATTAGGAACAACTTTTATATGGGAAGAAACCTGAAATCGCGAAAATAAATCAGCTGTTCTCAAATCTACTCTAAATATTGGTCAAAGCTATCTACTGCAGATGAAATTTCTAAAACAACCAGTAGGTGGGTATGTACTCTAAACTTCGTCTTATTTTCTTTCATAAAAAAAAACAAATGAGTATCCATAATAAACAAACCAAAAATCCAGAAAAAAAAATCCAATTGACATGAAAGGTCAAAAATAAAAATCTCCCGCGTAAATTCACTTCACTGTCCCACAGACACACAAAAACGCAGAGTAAACACAGTGTCAGAAATCACTACGAAAAAAGTCACACGATGTTATTAATTGGAATAGAATTAAACGTAGTGTCTCGCGCGACGGCCGAGTGATACTGGAGGCTTTGCCGCGAAAATGATGATCTTCGCTACGTCACAAATAAAAATGGCTAGCCCTGACCTATTACGTAATTTGACGTTTATTGCATTTTGATAACTGTGTTTAAAATGTTTGTGTTCGATGTTTTGTTCAGTCGCCCGTGAAAATAAGTTTTCCTTGTTTTCGTTTTCTACTTCGTGCTATGTAGTGTTATTTTTAACTATCTATGAGTGACAATACTTAATGTATTAGGTCTGTAACTAATTTTATCCATATTGAATCAATTTGAAAACTTGTAATGCCCGGGCCACATTAACGTCAACTTCAATGACCATAAACGCCATAATTAGAAGACAGCAATAAAGGCTTCTACTTGTGCCTATCACTGGTAACACTTTGATTTTGAGCTAACCCTAGCGTAGTAAGGAATTTCAAAAGAATAAAAGTCTAGTTTATTCTGGTTTTGTCCCTACAGAATTGTGGCCGTACCGTGTACCGTATATTTTTTTTTTGGTTCGGCGCAAAATGCTATTCACTCCCATTCTCCCCTGACAGCTGTCACGTTATCACTCATTTAATCTCTCGGTTAATCTATAAAGTCCTATTTTATTTCAAGTCCACATCTACTAAGTAGGTATGTAATTGACCTACAAAAAAAATCTTCCATATCACATTCCGTCTAATACGGATTTATTTCAATTTATCTAGGTTATTTAAGTATTTCGTCGGCTTACAATAAAAGCTCATCATCATCTTCCTGCCCTTATCCCATGTTACTTGGGGTCGGCGCAACACGTTTTCTTCTTCCATTCTCCCCGGTCAACCGTCACGCTATCATTCACTACCTTCTCTTTCATATCATTCCTCACATAATCCATTCATCTTTTCTTTGGCCTTCCTCTGCCTCTCCATCCATCAACATGTATATTCATCACTCTTTTAGTCACATGCGTTTTGTCTCTCCTCATCACATGCCCATACCAAACCAAACGATTTCCTTTCAACTTTTCTGTCACTGGCGCCACTTTCAAACTTTTCTTTTCTTATAATAAAAGCTGCGAGTCGATAAAACATTTCTTAATTCCGGCTAAAAATATGTCAGCTTTTTTAAATTATATTAAAGAAAAGAGGCCCTAAAATAGATCCCTGAGAAACTCCACATGTGACTACTTAGTTTCTATTTGCACAGAAAACCTTGCAAATAAAAACGTTTGTGATCTGTTAGCAAAACAAAAACATATCAGGCAGCATCTGTCTGGCATTAATGCTGAAATGGACCTTTTTGGCGCAGCCGTGAGGCACACACTATTGTGGTTATAATATTATTTTCGCATTGTTTTATTCTTTTGTATTTTTGTGTTTCACGAACTGTGTCCAAATAAACGTTTTTCTTTCTTTCTTTCTTCTTTATATCGATAAAGATTACGTCCATATATTCCAATGCCAAATTATTAAGAGTTACGTAAAAGAACCCGGTGATCAATGCAATCAAAGGGTTTACTATAATTTAAACTTTTGCACGCTGCGTAATTTGTTTGGAAATAAATTCATTGAAGAGAATAAGATTACTCGTCAAGTTAACGGTAGTCCCAGGACAATATTATAATGTCCTAAAATCTTATAAAAAAAACCAATAAACTTAATATCCGCAATCGAATCCGCCTCAAACTTTAAACAGCGCCACCTATCGCACACAAAATGAACACCTTACCTGAGAGTACTCCTTTTCTCCGCTAGAGCGAGCTGCTGCGCCACTGTGAGCGGCCGTGGCCTGTTCGGTCGAGGTATTGGGGCGCCGGGGAAGGAATCCCTTCCCTCATGAGCTGGTCCATCGTCTACAGGCTCTTGTTCCACTTCCTCTCCAATCAAGAAGTTTGCTGCTGTGCCCTGGAAAAATAAGGAGGAAGAATGAGGTTTTATGCTTCCAATGATTGTGATTTTTGCACCTATATATTTTCTTGTAAACTAGGTACAGACGCCAGCACATCAAGCTACTACAATCAGTCAAATTTCTTTAATAGATTTTCATCTTTATCGCTAAAGCATTAGGTTCAAGGTTCATTGGGAAAAGACAGTTTCGGGTGGCTTGACCTGCTGGCATCTGTACATTTTTAATAACTTACGACATGTATAATTACTTTTTAATGAGGAACACTGGCTCCCAAGTTCCATGTGTAAAGCTAGTTTGGGAGCCCTCAACGACACTACTTCTTAAATTGTAAAATATAGGTATAAAGAAGAAGAAGACTAACCGATTGTCGGACAGTTTAAACGCAGGGCAAGTCAATATTACTATTTGTAGGTGCCGATAATAGTAATCACGACGCCCTGCCCTTTGGGTAAGATAGTTAAGTAAATAATTGTACTTCTCCCTTGATTGCATTTTTATCTTTACTTGCCTAAATAGTGTCTTGTTTTGTTTTCTTGTTTTTAATTTTTTGTCTGTTTAAATTTACTGTAGTACGCCTTATATAATATTTATATCTATTATGTTGTGCACGTTTAATATGTATAATTATTTATTAAATTTTTCGTTGGTGAGGGACTGTGAGTACGATGGACAAGCCCAGATCGCTGAAGTCTGAATTTATAATCGGGTGATGGCAATAAGTTCAACCCCTTTCCTTTTTTATGAATTTAAAGTTAAAAAATAAATTTTAAATTTTGAAAAATATCCCGTCAAAAAACTTTTTTCTTTTGTTGCAAAAGACCCATCCATAATCAGACCCTGATTGCCATCTATCTGTAAACTATTAATTGAGACCATTTCAATGAGCCCAACCGCTATGCCTCTACTGCAAGTTGGTGAGAAAGATGAGGAATCCTGCAAATTCCAGGTAATTATGCAGCAAAGTTACTATATTAAGTATTCTAATATCATTGTTTATCAACTAGAAAAGAGCAAACTTCAAACCTAACAAATCAAACGGAAAATCTTCAAACGGCTAAATAGATTTTCTTGAATCATAGCTAAGAACTCAAGAGCGTTCTTAGCTATGACAAGTCACCTTTCAAACAAAACAAAAAAAAAAATCTGTTCAGTCGTTTGGGAGCTACGATGCCACAGACAGATGCACATGTTAAACTTATAATAACTCCCTGTTTCCTGTCTCACCCGAAGTGTCAGGTGTGTACACCTGCCACTTCGGATGATACAGACTCGATGAAGTAAATACAAATACTTGAAGCGGATACTTACATTGTCCCTCGCCTCTTCTGAGTCAATTTTCTCAAAATTATCGCTTTCACTTGACGAACAACGGGCCTGGTCCTGTTGTTCAGCCATCTTATGCTCTGAAAATAAATAAATAATAACATTTACTAATGACAATCTAGAAATTAGGCCACGGAGAGGACCAAAACTGGAGAGATTTGAGCCGTTTGAGGGGGCCCTCAGTGCACACGCTAGCCACTTGTGACCATCATCATCTGCCTAGCCTTTTCCCAATTATGTCCCCAGTCTAATAGGATGCAGCTATATTTAGCTGCGTGAGTGACCTTCACAACCCAGCCATCATTAAACGGCAACGCAAATTACGCAATAATTATTTTGAACGCCTGTTGCTTACAATTAGCAAAGAAACGTCTAAGCCAACCTTTTACAATACTTCTAGACTGTGCTTTCTTTGTTATTGTTCTGAGGCTTTTACTTAACAGCGCCTACTCAAATGTAAATAGCAACAAGTTGCGAGTAACAACTTTAACGTAATTTGTGTAGGCGTGCCGTGCCTAGTTAAATTCAGTGCAGTTTTAGTTACTAGATAGCTCGTCGTCAGTGGCGTAACTACAGGGTGGCAAGTCGGCAAAATGCCACGGGCCCCCAGCCGGAAGGGGCCCCCGGTCAGAGGAGAATCCCAACTCCCAACATTTAATATTAGGTACACATTTAGTAAAAATCCAATGAATTTGCCACGGGCCTCGAACGGTATAGTTACGCCACTGCTCGTCGTCGGTGTTTTTTTTTTAAGAACTCGATCCTAATGTGCGTGGTAGTAAATGTGGACGAAGTTTAAGTAGTATGAAAGGATCGTAGCACGTGGGGTTTTATATTTTTAGTTTTCCAACTAGAGTCCGACTAAAAATCGTTTTTTTTTCTGACGAAAAAGAAATTCGGCCTGATTTACAGGTTCGGCCGAAACCGGAAACGAAAAAAGAGTTCTGTCTGTCGATTGGTTTTTCTTTGGTAAAAGCAAGAGAAATGCAGTATTAAATAATTAATCATTATATAGGGTGATTGGAGTGGACCAAACCTAAAATCGCGAAAAAAAATGTAGCAGCAGATATTTTTTCTTTACTAGTTTATTTTTTAATTACTAGTCATCCTATATTTATCCGTATAAACTCTCATGAAACTTGTAACTTTTCTCAACGATTATTATACAATTTTATTATCTATCAATCAAACAATCTGATGTTACATGCGAGAAAAGGCATTGTTTTCGGCATTTTCACAATTAAAATGCTTTTAGTTGCTGTAAGCCTGTAAGCACAGAATAAAAATAATAGTACTAACGTACTGTAAGTAAGAATCGACTTCCTCTGACTATACTGTTCAACTGTTCAAGATTTTAAACTCATTTACTGATTCACCATCACTACTTGGTAAAATATCAGTAAGAGCACACGCTCGCCTACCCGTACGCCCCTCACGTACAATACCACTTTTTGTTCCTCCTCGACTGCATAAAACATACACTCGTAATTCATTTATATACCGTTCCACTAACAATTATAATAGAGAATTTACAGACATAGATCTTTTTAACATTTCTCTTAATAGCCTTAAACAGAAACTTAAAAGTAGATATGTCACATAATTTTAACTCATTCTATTTTTTTACTTTGTCTACCTTCAGTTTACTTTGTAAATTAAGTTGCATTGAACATTAGTTCTGACACAAAAATTAATATATGTATTTCTTGCACGTCTTTCCTTGTTAAGAGTTTATTGTACATATTTTTAGAACTATAACACATTGTCGGCACTATAGGTCTTTTGTAAGGAACCAATTCTTTCATAAATAATATTGTTTGTAAGTACATGACTGTTTGTTGCCAAAATAAAATAAAATAAATAAAATAAATACCTATCAATGACTATGACTATGACTACATAGTATAAAACAAAGTCGCTTCCCGCTGTCTGTCTGTCCCTATATATGCTTAGATCTTTAAAACTACGCAACGGATTTTGATGCGGTTTTTTTTAATAGATATAGTGATTCAAAAGGAAGGTTTATATGTATAATACATACGCGGGCGATACCGCGGGCAAAAGCTAGTACTTAATATAATATTTCGGCCAAAAATTGCCGAAAACCGAAAATATTAAATTCAGGCCTAACTACCCCCACATGCATAGGAGTCGTGAATTAACGTCTTATGTAGTATTCAACTATGTTTTATCGTAAAATCTTGAACTAATCTGTAGTAAAGGCGAAAAGTCAGGGTCATTGCAAAGACGCTTATCATAATTTTCTCGAAGCATCTTTTGCATTCTATATTAGTAGGTACCTACCTACTTTACTTACTCAATCTAAAATTCAGAACTCTTCATCATCTGCATAGCTTTTTCCCAACTTATGTTGGGGTCGGTTTAGTCCAGTCTTAGAAGCGACTGCCTACCTGACCTCTATAACCCAGTAACTGGGTAATACGATACCCCCTAGGAAGACTGGTTGTTAAACTTTCGGGGCTTTCGGCTTTTCCCACTATGTTGGGGTCGGTTTCCAGTCTAACCGGATGCAGGTGAAATAGCAGTATTTTACCCTTCCCTTGATAAGACTGGTGTCAGAATTTTGGGCTTCTGACTACTTACTCGTTACTTCTGACGAAGATCATGACAGTCAAAAGTTAGATGGCGTATCGAAATATCTACTAAATACTAATAAATAAATCTAATAAATATCTACTAAATAAATAAATAAATAAATAAATAAATAATAAGAAGTGTTATAGGTACTTAATATCACGAAACTCTTTAATAATGCATAAGGAATACGGAGTTCCTGGCATTTCCGATCTGTGACCTATTTCCGACCTACATTCTTGAGGTAAATATCATGGGACAAAATGCGCAGAAGGCCCAAATTGTAATACAACTGCAAAAGGGCGTAAACAGTGGCCTTAGTGCGAGTATTTATACTTACCTACTCGATCGCGTTTACGTTAAAGTTAACTTAGCCTTTAGTGCGAGTTTTTATACTTACTCGATCACGTTAACGTAAACTTCAATTTGTACTGAAAATGAATAAGCGCCGCCTGGTGACTATAATGGGAAATACAATTATTCCATACGAATTGACAAGGTAACGATAACGAAAACGCGATCGAGTAAGTATAAAAACTCGCACTAAGCCCACTGAGATCAATTTCTATTTAATCATTGTGTTTCCCATTATAGTCACCAGGCAGCGCTTATTCAGTTTCAGTACAAATTGAAAGAGTAAGTATAAAAACTCGCACTAAGGGCTCAGAAGTGTAGTAGTGTGTGTGTGTATGTTTTTCACATGTATAAGAACTTAATGTACACAGTTATGCAATAAATATATCTTTATATTTCTCATGTAAGAGTGCAGAGGACAAACCTGTACTTAGTCAATATAATAAAAAAACCGTTCAAGAGCGAGTCGGACTCGCGCACCGAGGGTTCGAGGGTGTGCTATTTAGAGACACCGTTTCATTTTTCATGTAATCTTTACATAAACTTCATCACATAGAATAATTTCAGATTTTTCTCTATGCAAACTTCGGAGATATGGGTGGGGGACGACATTTTTTTTTACATTTTTCATCAAAAGTCGAAATCTATGCGGTTAAAAAAGAAAATAAATGTTTGAGAATGTGCAAACGGCGCTATTTCATAATGATACCCACATGCCATAGTAGTCCCACTTCGAATTTTTGAACTTTGAATTCGCCGTTGTCGGGTATAAAGAAGAAGCTACGCAAAGTGAACCTTCTGTACATTATTCTGTAGCTTTTTGAAGTGCTAGATGGAATCCGTTGATGAAAATCGATGAGATTCCATTCCGCGGGTGATGCTATTATCGAAGACCTCGTATTGCTGTAAGTATACCGCCTCACCCTCCTCAGATATTTTTTTTTTTAATAAATTGATCGCCAGTTTATTAAAAAAAAAAATATCTGAGGAGGGTGGAAAGACGATCCGCCCAAAATCAAGATTTATTTAAGTACCTAAGTAAGTTAAACATTAATTTATTACCTATACCCAAAAACCTTCTAGAATAAATTCTTAAAATTATGGTGACAGCCGCATCAAAATACTTTGCTTAGTTTAGAAGAACAACGTGATCACACAGACATACACGAAATTTGTTTAGACTAAGTATTGTTTTATACTAAAAATAATTAAATTAATTTTAATTATTTTTAATTTAATTTAATGATTTATATTTCGGAATAAATAATCCATAGTTTTAGTAAAATAATATTAAAACAACTATTATATCTAGTACGTACCTGTTTACCACCTCGTAAAAAGAATATCGCGATAAGACCCGTTTTCGATAGTGTTTTATAATGTGTACAAATCGCGAAAGTTTAAAAAGTTTTATTATATCTAGAGTTAGTATACGCCAAGTATACCTGTTGCGAATCGAACTCATTTTATCACCTTTTTGGAACATTGATATTTTTTCTAAATTCTAGTTTACTGTCAGTTTTGAGGTGTGATTAGTCCTTTTGATGGTTTCATTCACTTTTTTTGCATTTTCGCTGTAAAATAATAAACTGTGGCTACTTACCAGCGCCTTTTAATTCTCTTAGTTACGATCAGTAATATTTGGTCCTTCTCCCACGTGAAAAGGAGCCATGGTTTACGATACACGATCAAAAAAAAGAAAAAATGAACCACCACCAGGAGACTCGAGCGGAGTCGCCGGCCCTAGCGGAAATGAAAATGGACGCACAGCCCACCCGTCGGAGGCCCACCAAGCGCCGCCCATCAATATTTATAGCAGCGTGCCCCCGACAGCTGATGAACACTCAAAGTCTGTATATTTTCCCCACCTATTAGAGGCCCACCAAGCACCGCATGTCCATGGCGACAGCAGTGTGCCCTCAGGTAGCCGTGACTCCCCTTTACAACACCCTCATGATACACTTCAGTCGGTCACGACACGATCGCTAGGGTCTACACGATCCTCAAACACAATAAAAGCGAGAAAACTCGCTGCTGAAGCATTACATGCACGTCAGCTCTGCGAAATCGCAGCCCAACAAGCCGATATGGCAGCCCAACAAGCCGAACTTGAACGTAGAGCGGCTGACCTACATCTTCAGGCCGAACTTGCCGCTATCGACGTAGAAAGCGTAAGAGGTAGCGTAAGTAGAGGCAGTGTAAGAGGCAAGTATCATAATAACGACCGCGCCAATGCGCGAACAGACGACATCAATCGTTGGCTTAACGATGTACAACCAAACGTCTCAAAGACCAGCACGGGAGGTAAAGTACCTCCCGCCGCAAAAAATACACCACGCTGTCAAAGTTATACAACGGCAAACAACGAAATACTTGACGTCCCTTCTGCTTCAGGTCCAGGTAGATGCGTACACCCCACTGTATTGAATACCACGCACCATCTGACCTACGCGCCTGATAAAAATGCAACTGACGTTTCCCCAACTAAATTATCTTATCATTTCCAGCCCCCTGATGGAGCTACCGTCAGCTGCCCACGTAATGATCTTATCGGCATTTTTGAAGCAATAACTAACAAAACCAAGAAGTCGGATATCAAACTGCCAGTATTTGACGGAAAATCTGCCACGGATTGGCTTGGTTTCAAGCGCATTTTTATCGATACACAGGCATCATTCACTACAGTAGAAAACTTAGCCCGCATTAGTTCATCCTTACGTGGCGCCGCCCGTGAAGCCGTTTACATCCTACTGGTGTCAGCGAACGACCCCATGGAGGTTATAGACGCTCTCGAGATGCGTTTTGGTCGTCCCGAAAAAATTGTGATGCAGGAGATCAACGCTGTGCGAGCTTTACCTAAAGTTGGCGCAGAAGGTAAAGACTTGGTTAATTTTACTTGTCGTGTCAAAAACTGCATTGGCATAATAAGATTATTGGACCAGTTCGACTATCTGCATTCTCCCGAAATTTTTAATTCATTAATGACCAAATTATCTCCAATCATTCGCGCAAAGTGGTATGAGTTTGCGGCTAGTCATAATGGTGAACGCATGAGCAAGTTGGAAATGCTTTCCGACTTCCTATCTCGTGAGATTGAGCTCCAAACAAAGTTTGGAATTCAGGATTTCCATTCATCGACGGCTTCAGTTCAGTTACCTACAGAGAGGAACACGCATTCAGATGAAAGCTACCCGACGAGAAATCTTCCAATTCTGTTGTAAATAAAGCTGTAAATAAATGTATTTTTTGCTCGAAATTGCATAATGTAAACAAATGTGACAAATTTTTGGCGTTGTCAGTAAATGAAAGATGGCAATTTATAAAAAAAAATAAAGTTTGCCATAGATGTTTGGAAAATAGGTCACATAGGTTTAATTTTTGCAAAGTAAAATCTCCGTGTAGCGTTGGGGGTTGTACCTACAAACACCATAGCTTACTACATAACTTAGATAATGATTAGAACGTACTAGCCCACGCCGATATAGAGGATTCCTCGGACTCTGAGCTTGAGGCAGCACCGAAGCCATTTAATGATATTGAAGATGAGAAACCTGAACCAGACAACTGCGATGTCGAAGTATCGGCACATGCTACCGCTGGTCGCCCTTCGTCGAGTGTAAGTAGACCTAAATCTCGACCACTTCTCAAAGTTGTCTCAGTTCAAGTAACTGGTCCCCAGGGCACTGTGGAGACTCACGCACTTTTAGATGATGGCTGTACAACCACTTTCATAGACTCCGAAATTACAAAGCGTGTAGGTATCAAAGGCCCGAGTAAACGAGTACGTATAGATTGTGTAGGAGGTTTGTCACGTAATTGCGATGTTCAGTACGTTGATTTTATAATTAAAGGGCGTGACTGTACCGACTCTTACCAGATACATAGTGCACGCTCGGTCAAAAATTTAGGTATAAATTATCGAGCTTCTGTAAATAGGGAAGATATTTGTAAATATTCGTATTTATCTGATTTAGGAGACATTTTGTGTTGTGAAGAAGTACAACCTATGCTAATCATTGGTGTAGATAATTGGAAGTTGACCGTGGCAGATTCTATTCGTGCCGGCAAGGATCACCAACCAGTTGCAGTTCACACTGCTCTTGGTTGGGTTTTATATGGCTTCGTGTCAAGTAAAACATCGAAAGTTGACTTTCTTCATCATGCCAACATATCCGAAACGCCAGACGATCATTTTTCTATTGAAACCGCAATCAAAGACTACTATAAATTAGACTCTATTGGCATAATAAAGAAAGACCACCGCGGTAATTCTGATACACATGCATTAAAAATTTTGCACGAGACTGTACATAGACTATCCGATGGTCATTTTGAAGCCGGTCTTCTCTGGCGGCCCGATGTCAAAGATGTACCGAACAATTTTAAATTAGCCCTTTCTAGATTTTTATCTCTTGAAAAGAAAATGCAGTCAGATGTACAATATGCCAATATGTATAGACATAATATTAAAGCAATGTTAGATAAGAAATACGCTGAAGAATGCACGGGCCCTCCAATGGGGAGGAAAACTAACTTTTTATCACGCTAGGTGGCACATGATCGACTGTCCTTTTTTCATTGATTTGACATAACGAACGATTGTCAAATTGTATGGATTTGTGAAATGATAAACGTCTTCATTGATATAATATATTTTATCTTCTTGCACACATACAAACTTGGTACAGGGTAACAATATTGAACAAACTATTTAACTAGGCAGTCAATAAGTATCAGCATAGACTAGATTTCTAGACAACCTTTAGGTTTCGAAGATCCAAGAGAATTAACTTAGAAACTAGGTGACGCTCCAAACATCACGTTTTTTACCAACTTTCAGCCATACTTTTTGGCGGTAAAATGTCAAATGAGATACTTTTTAACTACTCGAAAACACAGATACAAAATCATCTGAGTCAAATCACATACTTTCAACTCTAAATTCAGTATTTTAAATCAACAAAATTTATTATTATTTGAAAATCATGACATTCGGCCATCCGACACTGTGTTGCCTCCTGGCACACACAAAACAATCATAATTTTTAATTTTTTAAAGAAATCATGACATTCTTGTGCTAGTTAGACAATTATTAACTTTAATAGCATTAAGAGTTAGATTAAACCTTTTAACTAGAAGGTGCGTGTTCGTCAACCACGACTCGATACAATGTCCAAGAATTAGTGATAAATACAAATCTGTATAAATGTTACCAGCGAACACATTTATATTGAAACAGTATAAAGTATTCAATTTAGCTATTACGTATCAACATAATTTATGAAAATAAACCAGATTTATAATATTGGTTGGTATTATTTGACACAAGCGTCAACGATGCAACCAGCATTGCGCACCATGCGTAACCAGCATCGCGCACCACGCGCAACCAGTATCGCGCACCACGCGCAACCAGCATCGCGCACAACGCGCAACCAGTATCGCGCACCATGCGCAACCAGTATCGCGCACCACGGGCAACCAGCATCGCGCACAACGCGCAACCAGTATCGCGCACCATGCGCAACCAGTATCGCGCACCACGCGCAACCACCATCGCGCACCACGCGCAACCAGCCTCGCGCACAAGGCGCAACCAGCCTCGCGCACCACGCGCAACCAGCCTCGCGCACCTAGCGCAACCAGCCTCGCGCACCACGCGCAACCAGCATCGCGCAGCATGCGCAACCAGCCTCGCGCACGACGCGCAACCAGCATCGCGCAGCACGCGCAACCAGCATCGCGCACCACGCGCAACCACAATCGCGCACCATGCGCAACCAGGATCACGCACCACGCGCAACTAGCACCAGTATCGCGCACCATGCGCAACCCGTATCGCGTATATACTCGTACATTACAACATGAAAACAGAAAAACAAAAACAAACATGTTTAACACAAAAATTTACAATAAACCTTATGTATCCTAAGCGCAGATTGCGCTAGCATTTATCAGTTTACATTATCTTTGAATACAATAGACTACCATTCATTTGCCTGCATTTCATTTAACTATTCATTTTCTGACGATTCATCAGTCTGATCCGTTCCAAAACTCGGATAAATTCCATTCACTGCGTATATATACCTCTTTGTTAAATACCTTTCTAACTTGATACGGACCAGATATGTATCTCTTTTATTAAAGAGATACAGTCCTTTACTTTATACAAAAAAAACCATAAAGCACCACATCTTAAAAGATTTTTCTAGATTTTAAATATAACCCACCACACCAATTTAATTTACATATAAATCAGTTGCCATTTTTATTTACTAATTTGCTAAGTATAAAGATAACTAGGATACCTACTCTGTATTTCCGAAACATTACGGTACATATAAATCGTTCAATGTGTAATTGCTATTGACTTGCCTTCAAGAATCGACATGTAATAGTACACTCACTTTTTCCTTTTACCCACAACACTGTAAAAATTGCTCGTCTACTATCTAACTTATTTATTTACGAGTACCTACCTTCTTCATAAGTAATTCTCATATTTAGTTTTAAGGTTATCTTGTATTTCTCATATTAAGTGAATTGTATTCTTTTTGAGAAATCAATGTCTTAAACCGTATATGTAACTCCGGCAAAAATTTCTTAATTTTATCTACACTACGAGTTTCTCTTGATAACAAGCTGACCATTTTGAATTTTTGCGCTAAGCAAACACAGATTGTTATACCAAACATTACGCCAATTACGAAGTACTCAGATAATTATAGTAAAAAATACAGAGAGTGACATAATTATTAATATGGATGTATGTATGTATGTGCGTGTATCTGTGCGGTGTGTGTGCTGTAAATATGTGTAATGATGTGTATGTGTATGTACGTATGACTAGACCGGCACTACTTGGTTAGCTGAGTAACTGGCGTTTGATGGAGGATTTGGATAATCTCCTTTTTAAGTTTTATTTGTAACGTCCTCCACGTCCAACTCCATCTCGAGTATGATATGGTCCTTATTTATAGGTACTAGTGAGTTTAAGACCAAACAATATTTTGTCTGGTCGCAACAAAACAAATCGGTTAATCAAACCACTTTAGTGGTCTTAAAAAATAATCCTACTAATATTATAAATGTGAAAGTTTGTATGTTTGGATGTTTGTTACTCAATCACGCAATAACGGCTGAACGGATTTGGATGAAATTTACACACAGTTACACAGATAGTTTATAACCTGGATTAAGACATAGGATACTTTTCATGCCGGTAGAAGGTTCCAGTGGGATAATAACCGACATACACGCGGGCGAAGCCGCGGGCAACGGCTAGTTTAGAAATGAATTCATTGGCTGATGCACAATTCAGAATCAGTATTAGGAAGATCTTACCCAAGTATAACCGTCGCATACTGGACCACTCTAATTTAACAAAAATAATTAAAAATCTCAAATGTATACAAAAGAAAGTACAATTCATTCAGCAATATCGCTATCGGCTACTGCAGAAACTCATTTGTTCAGATAATCACCCCACAGTTATGAATACGACAAACAATCGACAACTAGCCTCATTTAAAATATTCGGGTTTTGGGAATCGCGTCCGGCCCACAATGTGCGTCGTCTAAAGCTACAAATAACATTGAGTGTAAGTAAACTGCTCCAGGAGTAGATCAGCATTAGGTGTAAATACATTAAATTAAATATCACATAATCTTTGTTTCAAATTACTCAAATATTGTAAATGTGATCAAAAGTTTGTTTGTTGGCTATCCCTTCACGCCCAAACCACCAAACCAATCATGCCGAAATCTAAAAGTACTGTTCCCGAGGAAAACAATAACGTTATAAAACAATATCGAGAACGGGACTTATCGCGATATTCCTTTTTTTTTACGAGGTATACAGGTACTTACTTGTTTCCCGACAACAAACTGACAACAACGTACAATAACAAAACTAACAGTAACGTTCTTATCATAATAGATTGCGCCACGTGTCTTTCGAATCATGATTGAATTATATTATTACAAGGAATAAGGAAAGATTTCCCGGTAGTACGTTCCCGTGCGATATTTACCAACATTCACGCGGGCGTAGCCGTGGGCAAAAGCTAGTTAAATATAAAAAATAATAAGAAAGAGAACAAGTACTACATTAATGAACGTTAAGATATTATCTTGAAGGTATGCAACAATTATACATGTTAACTTAAAGAATAATCTAGCCTTAACTAAAGCAAGTATTAATACTTGCTGCATCCCACCACATTATGTACCTACTCAGTTTTATCGTGAATAGCCTGTAACTGTACATTCTGCAAACAAATAAAATCCATCTGTGACGAGACAGGCGTTATTGTCTAAAACCAAAATCAATAACAAGAAAAATACCCGGAAGCACTAAACACTGTTGTAGTGCACCCAATAGGTATATATAAAAAAATCAGTTCTACCGACTGTGGAAACTATAGACCGTTTAGGTACTATTCTACCCGTTATCGATAAAGTAATAGAAAAATATGTTTGTAACCAGATACAAGACCTTTACGTTCGATACGCTTAGACATGATACGCTGCTAACAAAATTTTATAACTCTGGAGTTCGTGGACCAATACCAGAAACGATGTGAGGAGATGAACGCCATTGAAGTCACTGAAGGAACAACCCACACTACTTGGACGTTTATACTATCTGACATATTATATAAAAAAAAACCTTCATTCTTTTAGTCCTCAACAATAAAATGATCAGATCACATATGGATATTATTTTTAAAAAAATAACCTCTTTGTTATCTAGTGCAAAATTCCAGTTTAAAATCCTGCTAAAATAAAAATATAGCATACGAAATTATCGTTTTCATCTTAAAAACTGCAAAGGTTATGTCCGGTTTCTGAGACAATTAACTTTAGTTTATCTATCCAATAGCGCTAGTAGTTCGATAACTTGTAACTAGCTAACATAACTGACCAATGTTGGCAGTTTAATCGTTCTATAATTAATTGACGTAGTAGTCATGGAAACAACCTTACTTCTTTTTAAAACGTCATACACAAAAACTAAGACAGTGTTATGCCACTTATTTACCCTCGAAAGAAATTTTATTATAAATAAAACTATCAATTTTTAGACACTATCTCTTTCGGTGTCATAGTTGTTTTTTATTTAAAACACACAACTATCATCACAGGCTTACCTAATACGATAGTGTAGTTTTAATAGCTTAAGTATAAAGATTACAAAGAAAGACTTAAATTATTTATTACTAGCAACCTACTATATATAAATAATGTTCTTACAACTTGACAAAACATAAGGTTTCTATAGGTATATTATATAAATAAGTTAAATATTAATGTTTTTACGACTTGATAAAACATAAGGTTTCTATATTAATATAAATTAAATATTAATGTGTTATACATATTTAAAAACCTCCCGGAATAAATTCTCTAAATGATCTAAATGATAGTGAAATGTTGAATGGCTTGTTACGTATTTAGAAACGTGCTGACAGTTAACCGACGTTTATCGTTACGCATAACCTTCTTGAGTCAATAGCAATTGAGAGTTTATCTGAGGATGTCAGCAACAGAACATTAGTCTTTTAAAACTCATCGTACCTAACCTATCTAGAAAGATAAAACCAATGTATGGGTAACGTCATCGAACTTTTAAAAATTAAACATCCCGTACAGACTATTAAATATGGCCCTCTTCAATCACAAGAAATATCATTAACAAACTAACAGTAACTCAGGTTAGAATTCATTATGGCAAGCGAAAAGTAATTTTTTTTTTTTTTTTTTTTTTATTCCTGCAATAATTATTGCAATGTCAAAACTTATAAGCAAAATGAAACTCAAACCTAATTTAGCTTAGTAAATTTATAATTTTATTGCCAGGCTTGACATCAGATGTCATTGTTACACCTCAATGAAATATGGAAATATTACACACTATCAGATCCGACAGACGTTGCATCAAAATCTCAATATGGTCTCTAGTTCATAGAAAATGGAGGTTCACTTATTCCAAAATTTTATCTTTTTTTTTTTCCAGGAAACTTTCGATTTATATTCCCATAAAACCCTATTAGGGCTAACGAACATTTAGTAAAAACAAAATATAACCAAATCGGTCCACCAGTTATCAAGTGATGCATTTAAGTTTTATTTATGCAGATTACTTGGGGCGTAATAAATTCATAATCTTTACACATGAATCAGAATTCAAGGCTAGATATACTCAATGTCCCAATGATTCAGCACAATAAGCACTAAGCATCATAATCATAAAAAAAACATGGTATAATAAAATTCATCATAGTATCATAAAATCAGTGAGCATCATAATAGCTAATTGACATGTAAAAATGGTTCTACAAACCTAACCATAGAAACAAAACCATTTATCGTTCGCACAATCAGTATCATTTATCATTTGCCTACCCACAACTTCAATTCATTCGATACTTAACCGCTCACGCGAGCGAGATATAAGCTGTTCCCGAGTTGTTCGTGTGAGCGGCTAAAATTCATGTAAATAAATCTAAGCAAAAATAAAGTGTTGGCTAAGTTCGTTAATTCAATCAATTGAAACAGGTAATAGATTATGCCCAGCTACTATACACATTTAGAACAATTTAACCGACGACTAGTGATTCACTGGTAAATCACAAAGTACGTCCATTATCACAATCCGACGACTAGTGACTCACTCATCCATCAAAATCCATAAAATCCAGTGAAATCACAAAGTACCTACTCACCTTCCAGTATTTATTTATTTATTTAGGGAAAACAAACAATTGTACAAAATATGTTACAGTAAGTAGGTACCATATCCATCCATAAATATCTATAATCCATAAAAATCCAGTAAAAATCATATCCACTCAAAATCCAGTGAAGTCACAAAGTACGCCCAACAATCCCACGGAACAACTACAGTTCACTTATGCCGGGCAACATTATACGTCAACGTCAATGCCTATAAACGCTTTAAACATCGCGATAGACTATTGTGATAGATAAATTCAGTAAAGATTCGGTCAAATAATCGCCGCAAGTGGTGGCTACACCTACGCGGTAATCAACGGCGATGTCCGTATAGTGTGGCCGCGGCATTATCATTTATTATTTGTCATTTATCATATTGTTCTTCATGGCAATTACTAAGGTAGGAATAGTCATAACCAACAATCTATTTATGCTAACCTCGTGTTGCTTGTAAATTGTCATAAAATAAAATAAATACTATGATGAAATAAAATAAATATTCATCATCATGGCAATAGTTAGTAAGGTAGGAATAGTCATAACTCATACATAACCTTTAATTTATTCTTGCTTAACGTGTTGCTTGTAAACTATTACATAATAGAATAATATGTTCAACTGTTGTTCATTTATATTCCATAAAGAGGCTTACGGGAACGTAGCTATAATTAAGTTAAATGGTAGCAAAAATAAAAATATGGAATCATTATCAAATTGGAAATATTGCTTCATTTAAATTACCCAGAAATCATAAACCTAAGGCACCATCCTGGCTGAGACATATCCCGCACTATCAGAGGGTGGCCCTGATCAAAGCGCGTGATATGTCCAGTCAGCAGTGTACTTCTCCGCACATCATCAGAGTGTTGCTCTGACATAATGTGCGGCACCCACACCAGTACCACGAAATCATGCTCATGGGTTCCATTTAGGCAACCATCCTGGCTGAGACATATCCCGCGCTATCAGAGGGTAGCCCTAATCAAAGCGCGTGATAAGTCCAGTCAGCAGTGTACTTTGCCGCACATCATCAGAGTGTTGCCCTGACATAATGTGCGGCATCCACACCAGTACGCCAAAATCACGCTCATGGATTTCATTCAGGCAACCAACAAAATGATAGCATTATTTAAAAATAAAATACAATAATCGATAAAGGAACAGGTAAGTACCTAGTTCTCATATGCCTCTGGTAAGTTTATCAAAAATTAACTTTATCAATTGTTTTAAATACCATTAATTACAAGCAATTCATTATTATCATTCTAAAGATTATTTACGTACCTTTTTGGGTTTACCCCGCTTCTGAAGTGAAATGATAAACGTCTTCATTGATATAATATATTTTATCTTCTTGCACACATACAAACTTGGTACAGGGTAACAATATTGAACAAACTATTTAACTAGGCAGTCAATAAGTATCAGCATAGACTAGATTTCTAGACAACCTTTAGGTTTCGAAGATCCAAGAGAATTAACTTAGAAACTAGGTGACGCTCCAAACATCACGTTTTTTACCAACTTTCAGCCATACTTTTTGGCGGTAAAATGTCAAATGAGATACTTTTTAACTACTCGAAAACACAGATACAAAATCATCTGAGTCAAATCACATACTTTCAACTCTAAATTCAGTATTTTAAATCAACAAAATTTATTATTATTTGAAAATCATGACATTTGTTTGTAAAACAATGTACAGTCGTTCAGAGCGCCATCTACAAACAGCTTTGCGTGTGGCTCCCCATTGGTATCACATGGTATCTCCCACATTTTGGCGTTACTCATGCCCATAAACCTGGTAAGTTGAGAGTCGTACACGACGCAGCCGCGAGGTTTAAAGGAATGAGTCTTAATTCTCTCCTCTTGCCAGGTCCTGACTTATTACAGCCATTACTTGCGATCTTGATGAGGTTTAGGGAAAACGCTATAGCACTTACGGCGGATATACGCGAAATGTTCCCGCAGGTTCGAATCCGTCCAGCAGATCGCGATGCGCAGCGCTTTCTGTGGCGCAATGACCCCGCGGATAAATTAAAGCTGTATCGTATGTCATCCATGATGTTTGGCGCGTGCTCGAGCCCGTGTACCGCCCTATATGTAAAGAACCTTAACGCGACGGAATACGAACTTGAATACCCCGATGCTGCGCATGCAACCATACACGATGTGTACATGGATGACTATATTGGCTCACTGGAGAGTGTAGACCAAGCTGCGCGACTGGCTCGAGACATCGTACATCTCAACCACCAGGCGGGTTTTGAGATGCGCGACTGGGTGTCGAACGACCCAAGAGCTCTCTCTTTATTAGTACCTGAGTCGATATCTCAGAAATTTAACGATGTAATGTTAGGTAACGATGACAACGTTTCTAGGGTGCTCGGTCTGCACTGGCAACCTAGGAACGACGTCATAGGTTTCAGTCTCAACTTGGATTCTAAATTGCCAGCTCGGCTAAGTAAACGTGACGCGTTGTCTAACTTAATGCGAATTTATGATCCTTTGGGTATTTTAGGCCCACTCGTTTCTAGAGGACGCGTCATGTTTCAATCAATTTGGCGAAAAGGTTTACCATGGGACGATAAACTCGATCAAGGAGACCAAAAACTTTGGAATGAATGGCTCCGAGATGTACAACTTGCTTCTCAGTTGTACCTGCCGCGATATTATGGTCTGAGATCATCCAATATCATTCACCGCGAACTTCATCTGTTTTGCGATGCCAGTGAGTTAGCATACGCTGCAGTGGCATACTGGCGATATATCTATGCAGACGGAACAGTGAAACTCGCTCTCATCGGTAGCAAAAGTAGAGTCACACCATTGAAACCCGCCTCCATCCCACGCCTCGAGTTGCAGGCGGCTTTAGTGGCCGCTCGGTTTGCATCATTCATTCACGACTCACATCAGCATAAACCAAGTAAGCGTATTTTTTGGTGCGATTCTTGGTGCGAGTCTTGAGTTGGTTGTGTAGTGATGCGCGGTCATTCAAACCATTCGTAGCACATCGAATCGGCGAGATTCTCGAAACTACAGATGTAAAGGAATGGCGATGGATTCCGACCGCGGAAAATGTGGCAGACGACGCGACACGCCATAAACGCTCAGTATTCAATCAAGAATCTCGCTGGATTACAGGTCCAAAATTTTTACTCGAATCAGAACAACAATGGCCATCATCACCATACATAGATACGGCCAGTAGTTTGGAAATAAAACCATCCGTTCAGAATCACTGTCATCTCCTTTCCTCAAATCATTTCCCGACACCATTGACTGTTGACCCAAAAAGAATGAGCTCATGGGGAAGGTTATTGAGAGCTACGGCGAGAGCCCATAAATTTTTGCACCTATTGAAAAACAAAGACAGTTCAAAAGAAATAACCGCAGAAGATCTGCGTGTGGCTGAATCACATATTCTGAAGAAAAGTCAACTCGACTCCTTCCCAGATGAAATCATCTACCTCTCTGAGAAAAGGTCATTGCATCGAAAAAGCCGATTATTCAATCTGGCCCCCTACATAGATAATGAGAATTTACTGAGATTGGGTGGAAGAATCAACCGAATGCAAGATATTGGCGACGGGGTGAAAAGTCCTATAATTTTAGATTCCAAACACCCTGCTGTCCAGCTTTTGATTGCTCACTATCACGTGAAGTCCGCCCACGCTAATTCCGAGACAGTAGTTAACGAAATGCGGCAAACTTATTGGATCATTCATTTGCGAAGCGCGGTTCGAAAAGTCGCCCATGATTGTCAACTGTGTCGGCTGAAACGCGCTCAACCCTTCACACCGTCTACTGGAGACCTCCCACCAGCCCGCCTAGCCCATCATCGTAGACCGTTCACTTTCGTTGGCTTGGATTACTTCGGCCCAGTTCAAGTCACAGTTGGCAGAAGAAAAGAGAAACGCTATGTAGCATTGTATACCTGCCTTGTTATACGAGCAGTTCATCTAGAAGTTGTGCATACTTTGTCAACTGACGCGGCCATCATGAGTTTGCGCCGTTTCATTGCACGCCGTGGAACGCCGAGTGAAATATGGTCCGATAACGGAACAGCTTTTGTGGGTGCCAACAAAACGTTAAAAGAGTTGTACGGAGTGGAAATTAACCGTTTTGCAACAGATGAGAAGGTCTCATGGCGATTCATTCCCCCTTCGGCACCATTCATGGGTGGAGCGTGGGAGCGAATGGTAAGATCAATCAAAACAGCACTCAAGACCACCCTAAGAGAACGCTCCCCCTCAGATGAAGTTCTGCAGACCTTTCTACTAGAGTCAGAGAATTTAGTGAATACGCGTCCACTGACACACGTTCCAGTTGATCCAGACTGTGAGGAAGCCTTGACACCAATGCATTTCATACTAGGATCGTCCTCAGGGAGATCTATCCCAGCTACGTTGACGGATCGGGATATCATCGGACGAGACGGTTGGCGCAGAGCCGTAAGACTCACGGATCATTTCTGGTCTCGATGGGTCCGAGAATATCTTTCAACTTTGGTGCCTCGACGCGGCGGCGGATCATCCCCAAATATAAAAGAGGGTGACTTGGTTATTGTAGCAGATGGACAGTTACCCAGGGGATCTTGGCCGAGAGGTAGAGTGACTAAGGTATACACAGGACCAGACGGAGTAGCAAGAGTGGCGGACGTACGAACAGGTGCTGGTCCTCTCAGGAGACCGCTTAAGAAGTTAGTTCCCCAGGAGCTCTAGGCTAGACTTTTTTTTTTTTTTAAAATGTGGAGTATGTTGCGAATCGAACTCATTTTATCACCTTTTTGGAACATTGATATTTTTTCTAAATTCTAGTTTACTGTCAGTTTTGAGGTGTGATTAGTCCTTTTGATGGTTTCATTCACTTTTTTTGCATTTTCGCTGTAAAATAATAAACTGTGGCTACTTACCAGCGCCTTTTAATTCTCTTAGTTACGATCAGTAATAATACCTATACCTACGTAATTTTTGTCGTAAAAATATTAATATGTAGTGGCACCGAGTTGCCGTGTCTGGCCATACCGCCATTAAACCCGCGATGGTTTCCGTGGTATGTTTAAGCTAAAAACTAATGTGTAAACTATTCTTTGAAAAATAAACAAAAAAAAAAAAAAAAAAAAAGTACCAATCACCCTCCGCACAAACTGCTTTATAATTGGAGAACTGAAGCTCTCCGCTACAGTTCAAAGTGGGGCTACTAGGGCATGTGGGGTATCATATGAAAGAGCGCTGATTGCACATTCTCAAACATTTTTTTTTCTTTTTTTTAGGTTGCATAGTTTTCGACTTACCTTACCTAACAAAAAAAGGGTTTTTCTTATGCACACATGGGGTGCATTCGACACTTGAGGGGTTAAGGGTCATGTCGCACCTTACGGCGAGTGCCCTCATCAAATAACTTCTCCCGCTCTGGGTGGAGCGGAAGGGCGTGTCAGACTTTTACTGACTAAAACCCACCCGTGTTCCTTCAGTTGCCTATGCCAGGGCCGCGGTATCTTCTTCAAACAACCCGCGACCCCAGTGGCGTCGGCCCTATTGGACCCCGTCACTTGCTGACATCTCTTTGAGGCGCGCGTGGAACACAACGCGCCGTCGACTCGGGCCAGGGGGCCTACTCCCTAAGCACGAAGCCCGTAGTTTCGGCCTTCGTTACGGCGTTTCTTACTCCGTATCACCTACGGATGGATGATTGGTTCGAGCCCGAACGAAGAATGAATGACAACATGATTTGCCAGTTGTCCCTAATCCCGATGTGTTGTTGCCCGTCCGAAAAATTTAACTTTTACACTTGTTTTAATGGATCGTAATGTCAGACGGACGGATAAACGGACGGACGGAAAGACGGACGGACTTAGGGAGTAGGCCCCCTGGTCCTTACCGGACGGCGAGCTACCCGCTGCTCACCGTCCGCAGGCCCGCGCCTACGGTGGCCGGAAATCGCCCCGCGATTCCCGCCGCCCAGGGCGTCTCCTGCGGCGACTGAGGGCGTGAGGCTGCCTCTCCCTCACGCGTTCCGCCTCCTCCTTCGCGAGCATCACTGCTTCGCAGAAGGAGGTGACGGCCTCCCATGCACTCTCGCTCCGCACCATGGCCTGGACCAGGGGGCCTACTCCCTAAGCAGAAAGCCCGTAGTTTCGGCCTTCGTTACGGGCGTTTCCTACTCCGTATCACCTACGGATGGAAGATTGGTTCGGGGCCCGAACGAAGTATGAATGACAACATAATTTGCCAGTTGTCCCTACTCCCGATGTTTATTTTCCCGTACGAAAAATTTAATTTTTACACTTGTTTTGATGGATCGTAATGTCAGACGGACGGATGAACGGACGGACGGAAAGACGGACGGACTTAGGGAGTAGGCCCCCAGGCTCGGACGCGAGAGATCGCCGCCGCCGATCGCCTCCGTGAGAACACGGCGGTGCTCTGCCCGAGCCGGGAAGACCTCCACTGTATGCTCCACCGTGTCCTCCACGGAACAGTAAAATACTGTTCCGTGGTGTCCTCCGGGCGATCCACACAATGGTAACACCCGGGCGTTTCCTCCCGCCTTATGCGAAACAGGAACCTCCCGAAACAACCGTGTACGTTGAGGACCTGCGTCAGGCGGAAGGTGAGGACGCCGTGGCGCCTCTCTAACCACTCCTCAAAGAGGGGACTTATCGCCGGAATTGTGGCGTGCCCAGCGCTGGGTTGCGACAGTCGCGCTCTCCATGCCGCCATGAGATCCCGCCGGAGCTCTGGCCGCTGTACCGTGATTTCTCGCGGCAGCGGAGTTACGCCTCGGCGCTTCGCCTCCTCGCGCCACTCCCATACGTGCGCGAGGACCTTTGCCTCCAGATCCCACGGCGGCAATCCGGCAAGGAGGCTCGCCGCCTCCCGGGAGACCGTGCGGTACGCGTTCAACCTTTGGGCTGGCCGCAGCCTTAGGGAACGCGCCCACACCGGTGCTCCGTAAAGGGCCATGGACCGCACAACCCCCGCGTAGAGCCTCCGGCAGGAGGCGTTTGGACCCCCCAGATTGAGCAGGAGCCGCCTCAAAGCAGCCCCAGCCCGTGCCAGTCTGGGAGCCAAACGTCGGAAATGCTCCACGAAGTTCCACCGGCTGTCGAGGACGAGTCCCAGGTACTTCATCGTCGACCCGACTCCGATGTGAACCCCTCCCACCGTTACTTGGGAACCCGACGGTGGCGCATTCCAAAGACCATGAAAACACATGGCCTCGGACTTGTGCAGGGCCACCTCGAGTCCCAACTGCCGGATCCTCTCCACGACTATCGCAACCCCGCGTGTCGCTAAATCAGCCGCCGCCTGGTGCGACCTCCCTGCGCCAGGACCAACGTGTCGTCAGCGTAACATACCACGCTGACGCCGCTAGGGAGGTCGGCGCGCAGCACCCAGTCGTAACCGATGTCCCACAGATGCGGCCCCAGGACCGATCCCTGTGGGACACCGCACAACACGGCGAGTGCCCTGCGCTCCCTCTCTACAGGGTTATTGGTAAAACACCAGCAACCTCACTCATCATTATGAACAACTTTTACTATAG
The DNA here is from genome assembly GCA_905163495.3 of Cosmia trapezina. Classification (NCBI taxonomy): domain Eukaryota; kingdom Metazoa; phylum Arthropoda; class Insecta; order Lepidoptera; family Noctuidae; genus Cosmia; species Cosmia trapezina. The sequence continues at coordinate 10,483,075 of LR991049.1, forward strand.
GACTAAACCTGAATTCGCGAAAAAAAAATCTGCTGTTCAGTACATTTATCTACATCAAACTCGTCAAAATGTAGGGAGCAGCTGATTTTTTTTTCGCGATTACAGGTTTAGTCCTATAGTAAAAGTTGTTCATAATGATGAGTGCAATGACCCCTTAAGGTTGATGTTCCAGGGTAGCCCGCGAAATTCAAAATTTCTTACGTTTTTTGCAATTTGTAGGTCAGTGTGAGCTTGTATGTTGATTAAAATATGATTCGCGGCCGTAGCTAATATTGCTTTACAGAATTATAATCATTGGAATCGGCAATACAACTCCATAAGTTAGCATTTACCTCAAATGTAGCGATTTCATGAAATCATGAGGTTTGAGGTAAATGCTAACTTATGGAGTTGTATTGCTGATTCTAATGATTATAATTCTGTAAAGCCATATTAGCTACGGCCGCGAATCATATTTTAATCAACATACAAGCTCACACTGACCTGAATTCCAAAAAACGTACGAAATTTTGAATTTCGCGGGCTACCCTGGCGCTTTCGCCTTAAGAGATTGCTGGTGTTTTACCAATAACCCTGTATATGGTCCATAAGGCCGTCGGAAAGAATTATACACGACGACATCACTTCAACGCAGGCTGTTGCTGTACCAGCGCTATGGCTCTGTCGCGAATAGTGTCACAGTTTCACAGCAGCATTACTTATGCTGAGCGATGCCCGTTTTGCTTGCATGTGACGCATTTTTTTCCCCGAATTTGTTCTTTTTAGCGTTAAGAGGAAACGTGGGTGCTCTTTTCTCCATACAAAAAGATACAAACGCTCTCGCCTGTTTTCTTTCTGGTTAATGACCATAAAGCAATGATTTTTTACAGAAATATAAATATCAGCTACTTGTATGCCCCTATGTTTTCCTTTTTGATGATATATTATTTTTATAAGAACTAGAACCTTAAAAAATGCTCGAAATTGCCTATTCAGACCGCTGTCAACAGACGCCTAGTGTACCAATTTGACAACTATTAACGAAAAAAGAAAAACATAGGGGCATAGTATATATACTTCTTATTCAGTTAATGAAATGTCTTTTAAATTGGTCCAATATTGGAGGAGGAAATAGGCGAGAGCCAAACCTCGAAATGTGAGTTTTTACATAGGCTATTTAGTCGGATCTGCAGTTGTCCTTATCGCACGAATTCGAGGGCGGAGCGCTCGCAGAGCGACAGCAATACCTTCTTAGAATACCTAATTTTCAAAAGTCTGGCCGCCCCCATGGCTAAGAGTAATAACAGCCGTATGGGTCGATCCATCAGGTACGCTACGCTACGCTTGCCGCGGTTGGTCCATGGATGGGTGACCAATCTTTACATTCCGAGACTCCTCCGTGCCTCGGAAAGCACGTTAGGTCGTTGGTCCCGGCTGTCATTCGTGGATCTTTCTTTGACAGTCATTACGGGTCGTCAGAAGCCCGAAAGTCTGACAACCAGTCTTACCAAGGGGTGTCGTATTACCCAGTTACTGGGTTGTGGAGGTCAGATAGGCAGTCACTCCATATAAAATGCTGGTATTCAGCGGCATCCGGTTAGACTGGAAGCCGACCCCAACATATGTAGTTGGGAAAAGGCTAGGCAGATTGATTGATTACTGTTCTTTTTAGGGTTCCGTAATTAGTGTCAATCACGTGCCTGTTTGTCCGTCGTCTGTCACACAGGTTATACAGCCAAACGGTTGGAGCTACAGTGTTCAAATTTTCACAGTAAATGCATCTTGTTGACTCAAAGACATACAAATTGTCAAAAAATATTTTGAATTTTTATATGGGTGCCCCCCTAAAACTTGAAAAGTTTTTTATCGCGACCCCCTTTTGCTTTAAGGGAATACAGCGAAACGGGGTCGCGTTAAAAAAAAATGACCTACTCTATCGAGTGGAGTATCGTTGTTTAGAACTCGTTGAGTAGATAAATACTGTATTTTTTGTTTTAAAAAATATTGGAAAACAAAGGAATGAGAAAGTAATATTGTTTCGAAGAATTTTTTAACTTCCCATTGACCTATGAAGGTGATAATGTTTATTATTACGTATATTTTACTAAGAAATACCAATATATTGATAAATCAGATTTGGTACGGAACCCTAAATATGCGATGTCTACGCACTTGGCCGGTTTTCTGTGTTCTTTTACCGCAAATTAACGTAATTTTCTTTCTTGTTTATAGGTGTACCTATCTTTCATACACGAAATCTCTTAAGGTGTCATTGTACTCATTATTCTGACCAACTTTTATTATGGGACCAAACCTGAAATCGCGAAAAAAAATCAGCTGTTCACTAGATTTTGACGAATTATGCGAACATAAATGTACTGAACAGCTGATTATTTTTTCGCGATTTCAGGTTTGGTCCCATAGTAAAAGTTGTTCATAATGATGAGTACAATGACCCCATAAAAGATTACACTCAGTACCTACCTACCTATGTATTATTTCATAATTTCGCCCCTAGAATAATAACTGTACCAAGTTTTAATAGAATAGGTACTTATTAATAATTAAAAATATAAAATTTTCTATTCCAAAGTTACCTCCAAACCGAACAATAAACCGCTGGTATTAAAAAATACTTCAGATCAGTAGGTACTTATCTCCAAAGATTACCCCCTACCTATATAGAAAACTCACAATGCCTCTTTTTATTATTAAAAGTCATTTTTAAAAAAAAAAGCATTCTACCTTTTTCATCATTGCAACCAAAAACAAAACTCTTTATGCACCTGGCAACACTTAAAAATACACCCATCACGCGTTCAACATAAAAAAAAAAAGAAAAACACTAGTGATGAGGAAGAGTTAGTATCCGATAGGTAACGGTTATTTCACACAGCTTGTTATTTTTCGTTATCTAAATAAACTGTTATCGAAGTTCAAATGTCGACACGGTGTCAGAGACTGACATTTCTCGTTCGGGCAGCGCATGCTCGTTCTGAAGGTGAAATAGGACGAACGATAAATCTTCGGAAGTGAAATAAAGGGCAAATGTATGAGTTATATTGACTTTGGATGACATCTGTTCTCTTATTTTCTCAGTTTTTTGTTCGTGGAAGCGACGTTTTTAGGGTTCCGTACCAAAGTGGTAAAAAGGAACCCTTATGGTGTGACTCAGTCTGTCTGTCTGTCACAGCTGAATATCTCAAGAACTACTAATGCTATCAACTTGAAATTTGGAACAGTTTTAGATGACGTCTGTCCAACTATTGCAAATAAGAAAAAACTTTTTTTTTTTTGCAACAGATACTGAAAGGGTGTCTTAAAAATTTGAAGTGGGGCTACTAGGGTATGTGGGGTATCATATGAAAGAGCGCTATTTGCACATTCTCAAACATTTTTAAAAAAAAATTTAGGCCGCATAGTTTTCGACTTTTGATGAAAAGTGTTAAAAAAATAACGTAACCCCTCTTATCTCCAAAGTTTGCAAAGCGAAAAACCTGATATTATTTTAATGTGATAGAAGTTTATGTAAATATTACAGGAAAAATAAAACGATGTCTCTAAATAGCACACTTTTTCAGAAATCGGAACGGAACCCTTGGTGCGCGAGTCCGACTTGTTCTTGACTGGTTTTTTAAAGGGCGAACAGCGAACACCAAAAGATCCATAAAACCTACAACGATCTTTTGGTGTTCGAATGAAGTTAGTAGGTAAGTATGCATCTATGAAATGTTTTAGAAAAAACAAGATGGTGGCTGTAAGGGTCCTCGAAACGATCAATTATAAAATTGTCAATTTCTACGTGATTGATACATATACTGATGCGCAAATTGATGGTCTAACAAATGAAATTGAAGTGATTGACAATACAATAGGTACTTAATACAATAAAAATTGATTGCTTCGGGAACCCCTAGTATTCGGACATCGTGAAATAGGCCCTGTCTAAAGAAAAGAAAATGATAACAATTCTTGTATTTATGGCCTTCTGATCTGAACAGCAACGATAACAATATTTTGTTTCGTTATTATCAGTGAGTAGGTATCTCTCATTCAATATGTGCTCGTCAAGTTAGTGACAGCCGTTTAAACACGCGGTGAACACGCCGAAAAATTCTAGCAAATGTCGATATAATGTGTACCTACTTATAGTTTTTGTTTTTACTAAATAAATAATTGATTAATTGGTCCACATATTCTACAAAACAATAATAAATGACATGTTCTTTTTAAGTTATGTTGGTCCGTGGATGAGTGATTACCATGTTGACATACCGAGACTCCTGCGTGCCTCGGAAAGCACGTTAAGCCGTTGGTCCCGGCTGTCATTCGTGGGTCTTCGACAGTCGTTATGGGTCGTCAGAAGTCCGAAAGTCTGACAACCAGTCTTACAAAGGGACTGAAAGGGGTATCGTATTATCCAGTTACTGGGTTGTGCAGGTCAGATAGGTAGTCGGCAACCGGTTAGACTGGAAGCCGGCCCCAACATATTTGGGAAAAGGTGAGACAGATTGATTGATGTTCTTTTTACCTAAGTGTCATGCATGAATCAGTTAAGATTTAATCGATACAAATACAAATACAAATACAAAAATCTTTATTGCAACAGTAAGTGTTAATTTCATGTGCAAGCCCTGTTTCCCAAACTAGCGTGAGCTGTATGTTGGGAATCAGTTCCTTCCAGATAAATATGTCGAGCTAAAGTGTTACAATCATAACTTATAATAATTTATCTATTAATTAAGTTTATAACCAAAAGTTTACAATCTGCGAACTAAAAAATAGTGTGTATGTGTGTGTGTGTGTGTGTGTGGGTGAGTGTGTGTGTGTGTATGTGCATGTTTGTGGGTTTGGGAGTGCGTGTGTGTATGTGGCAATGTGAGAGTGGGTTTTGTGTTTTACTGCTTTATTTTTATTTTAAAATTAGGAATAGATTTTCTATTTCGTCGTAATTTAATGGTTTCAGCCATAATTTTATTTTATATCGACAGCTAAAGATTAGGTAAATACGAGGGCTGCCTTTTTCTAAGTCGTGTCGGTTGCAAACGAAGACAGTGAATTCTATACAGGGTGTAAGGGACAGCCCTCCACAAATTAACAGGGTGCATTCAGCTCCTTATTGTGAATCATATTCCACCGGAAATTTTCTCAGGAAAAGTTTCATTTTTTTTAACGTTTTTTTGGCTAATATTCCTTTATTTCAATGTAAAATTACATTCTCTGTTTGCAGCACTCCATTTATGTAAATAAAACAGCTAAAATCCAAAAAACAGCAATGTATGTCGAAATACTCTAACGTACTACGCGCGAAATCAGCTGTTCACTTTCTGCATAGCTTCAGAGTTCATCAAACTCACCGCATACTACTTGCATACAATACAATAGAGACAAGCGAGACGCTCCGATTTACCGAGTCGCAACAGTATTGCCAACTTAATAAACCTCAATTTGTGAACGAAAATGTTAGATCAAACTTGGTTCACATAAGAACTCCTCTAATGTTAAATGCAAATCTTTTAGTGCACTTAATTTCTAAAGGAAAAACGCACATAATGTGCCCTTGAGTATTCGTGGTAGGTACATACCTAATAACTTAATTAATTCTACTTTTCAAGCGATCACTGGATCCAGTTTCCAAGCCACCCAAGGGCCTTTTCATGGCTTTACGGCAGCTACCGACTGGTAGTCGAGTCGCGAATCGAACGTAAGCCCTCTGCAATGGAAGCCCAGTCTTCTATCACGCTGGGCTATCACTACTATTAATTTGCTTAACATAAACTTTGAATTAAATTGACAAATTAATCGTTTCATTTCTCCAAAAAAAATAACAGCTCTAACATTTAGTCAAGCTTAAAAATAGTGGTATTTTTGTACAACATTTTTGCAAGAAACATGCAAAATTTTTTGAGTAGTTGACAACACTGTTTTTGTGTGTGATTTTTCGTGTAGTCATTAGTACAGTTTAGTTGTCCTGCGACTGTGTCCTGCGCAGTATCGCTCGCTGTTGTTCGCGCAGTCGCGTCGTGAAGTTTACGTACTTACCCATTTGTGTTGTTGTCTGTGAGAAATGGCTACACGAGCACTAAGCTCGTGAATATGGCGAAATGATAATGTGCTACGGGGAAGCTCGGGGAAATGCCAGGGAAGCGCTCAGAAATTACATCGATAGGTATCCTGACCGTCGGCATCCATCAGACTCCCGGATAATTACCAATGTCTATCAACGAGTGCTAGATAACCAGCCCATAGTTCCCAATCAAGAAGGCGCCGGAAGACCACTTCGCGGTGCAACTGTAGAAAGAGTTTTAGACCTGGTCCGTCAAAATCCACGCCTAGGCACACGCACTGCAGCTCGACTATTGCGCCGGAATCATGGAGCCCGCGTCTCACACTTTTAGACTTCTTTTTGTGGGGCTACGTAAAGGAAAAAGTGTTTGTTAGTGCATGTGCGAGTGAGGAAGAAATGCGAGATTGAATCACAGACACATTCCAGCAGCTGCGCTACAGCTGCAACGAAGATCCCAACTTGCTGACCCGCTTGCACGGGGAGACCCTGCGCCGTGCCAATGTGTGTGAAGGTCTCGGTGGAGGTCATTTCGAGCCGTATCTCATACGACCGGAGCGATTCTAAGGTAGGATTAATGTTTGATACCTATTGAAATAAGACTGATTGATTTACATTATTTTTCTATGTAATAAGCATTGTACTTATGGTAAAAACACATAACGCTCCTTTTTTAACTTGCCGCAGTCGGGTAAAAAAACGAAAACCACTTCAACGTTAGTTGTAGCTATTGTTTGGCACAAAATTAACTCTAGTGCTTATTATTTTGTTATCTTTACTCGCTTTACCAAAGCGGAATTCCCGCTGTGTGAAAGGTGTCTGCTTGTTATTTTCGTTAAGTTTTAGACTGTTGTTGGTTGAGCGGAAAATACTTTTGTATTAATTTGTTTAAAAATGCCTCGCAGACGATACAACGTTTTACGTAGGCAAGCCAGAAAAGATAAAGGTTTTTGAGGGAATACAGCCATCATCGTAAATACAAAATAAAAACATTATTCCTTATTTCATAAAACCTACTTATTTTATTTTTCATTGAACCCTACCCGTACTTGACAAACTGACCAATAAGTAGGTACCATACACCACTTTAAACATCTTTCAGTTATAAAAATAATTAAATGAAGGCTAAATTATTGTTGCTTTTACTGTACCTGCGCGTAAGTATCTACCTACTCAACTAACTTGTGCACTACGCTGTCGCTAGTTTAAGCCAAGTGGCGCGAGAATTGACCCCGTGGCGGGTGGGGCAGCCGAACACTCACTGCGCTACCGTTCGCTACGTGCGTTTTGCCACGGAAGCAATACATTGCGTGCGAGGTAATAAAACAAATCAGGTTTATTGGATTCCCATAACGTTCCTGAAATAATTTCATGTACCGGTCATCTTAGTATGATGTACTGAATTCACCCTATCAATCTGCGGAGGGCTGTCCCTTACACCCTGTAGATAGACTCATGGAATCCGTGCCGTCGAAAGGGACAGAAAAAAAGTACATCTTTTGTTTAGGGTTACCAAGTGATGTACATTTTACCCAATATTCTTCATAAAATAAGATTTTTTAAATGAGGTTTGTATTTCATGTTTCCATAATGAGAAATAAAAAATATGAGTAATGAAGCGACTGCAATGTTTTATTCAAACTCAAAGCATTTATTTCAAATAAACCAATTACAGGCACTTTTGGATTGTCAAGGGGTCGGTCAGTCAGAAAGATGAAGCTAGTTGCCCATAAAAGCGTAGTAGGTCCCTATGGAGATAAATGGGCAAGAAACTCCACGGACACTCTTTTAAATCAAAATATTTTATAAAATATTGGCCATACCTATCGTTCATTTTGAAAATATACATGTGAAAACAATGTAGACAGACGTGCACGTTAAAAGCGTCCGTAATAAAAATATAAAAATTAAAAACAAGTAAATTAAAAATAAGCCGTGGCAGCTAAGAAGCCAGTCCCAACTGACGGCGCCCGTTCACGAACATGACGCATGGATCAGCACCAATTAGCTCAACCATTTTGATGATCCGACATTTACGCCACCAGCAGCGAGACATTTGAGTGACCTACTCTCAACCGCCAGGTCATATTCAAGTCATTGAGAAACGTACCCAGCAAAAGGAAGTTTTATAGTAGCTACATAGTGCTCACACCTCAATCCTGGAACTCCTAGTAGCAGCAATCCACATGTTTCTTACTTCGAGTTTATTTGGAAATCTGCAAGTTTAATAAGATTTTTTTCATTACCTTTAATTTTTACCAGTGATCTTGCTGAGTTTCAAGATTTTTAAGTGATTTATATATTTATAGTACCTATAGTAGTAGCTATATAGTATGCAATATGTTGGCCCGCAGGTTTGCACGTTGTACACCAGAAGTTGTAACTCGATATTGCCAATCTTTGTACATGTGCACTCTGTGGGTACGATAGACGCAGACGGCATAAGACGTCTTCAGAGTTCAGTATAACAATACTTTCAGGATGTTGTTGAGGCTTCCACGTTACTGCAGTGCATCAGGTATGTTTGCCGAAGTACATACTGATGGTTTCAATACCATATTGCGTAAAAGAATGCTTCTATGGTGCGCAGAGTACGTGGGAGCATCAACGACATTCAGAAGATCATCAGTGAACAGCCGTGCTGCACCATTATGACGCATTATACATGCACAACATGTACCCAATGAGGGGCATAATGGTGAGTGCAGATGAATAAAAAACTTTTATTACGTTTGTTACTAACATAGCTTATAAGAATGTGTAGTACTAATATCAATGGATCAAGGTCTGAAATAAAATATTTTTTTATAGACATTGCTTTCAAAATTAATTTTACCCATATTAAAGAGTAAATTCCCCGTCAAAAAGTGGCAACACTGAATTTCGGTAAGAAAATAAAAATATTGCGCAAATCACGATTTTATGAGATTTAACACAATATTTGTACATTACTGCGACTATTTGATTAGAAATAGCAGAACACAAAGCGATCGAATACATAAAAAGATCGAATACTTACGAGTGAAAGGAAAATCCGGAAATCTTCATCAAACTATCACTTTTAGAGTATATTGCACTGCACTTTACCATTTCGCACATTTGCACAAATGTAATAATACAGAATTGAGCACGAAAAGGTAATATTTTGTGTATAATCTCGATGTATTCAATATTAAACAATTGTATTTCAATCTGCAGCCGCCATAAACGTCAAACTTGTTGCGCACATCGATGGTCATAGCCGACACGCGATAAAGGACAGAAATATTTTTACTCTGTCTCTTTTCTATGCTACTTATGCTAGTGACGTTAATATGTTCTTCTTTTTCTTGTGTGAATGCAAAGGAAGATATCCAGCGGTCTATAGAATTCTCTGACTACGTTTGCAAACCTCCCGCAATTATTAAAAAAAAAACATATGGCTTTTTCATCTTTTTGAATTTAGAATTCGAAAACAAAAGAATGTTTTTTGATCGCTCAAATAGTTTTATTGTAGCGTCTATACAAAGGTCACAAGTCGGTTGTAAAAATGGAAATATCAAAGGAAAAGGCAGCTCTCGTCGTACCCCTAGGTTACCACTGCTCAAAATGTTATTTTGCACTGTCCGTGTTTGATTTGCATGATAATGTTTGATTTGCCAATTAGTGCTCTTCAGTAACAAATAATACTTATTTGCGTTAGCAGAGAAGTTAGAACTGAGAAGTTTATCTATCTATCTATCTATATTTATAGTTTTTTTGTTTGTTATTTGAACGCGCTAATCTCTGGAACTAACAGTCAGATTTTTTTTTTTTGCATTTGATAGCCCAACTCTTTTGAAAGGCTATAGGCTATTTAATATCACGCTAGGATCTTTAGGAGCTTAGCAAAAATAAAAACAAAATCAAAAGGAACGCTAAGCGAAAACGAAGTAATAGTGCGGGCAAGCGATGCGAAGCGACGGGGTGGGTCGGGGGTAGGGTTACCAGAAAGAAAATTTAATAGTCCGGAGAAATAGCCTGATTTCCATTGAAAAATCCTGAGATTTTCTCGAATTTTTGCAAACATAATTTTTTGATGTGTTATCATTTGATCACTCCATACATTGTGCGCAATCATTTTCAAGACCATCGGTGTTTCATGATCACCAGAGACAATGCGTATTTATCAATACGTATTTGCTATTACAACCCAGAATGCAAACGTAGAAAGAGTTTTTTCTATCATGGGTGCTCAATGGTCGAATGAAATAAACCGACTAACGATGTCTCCAGTCCGAGCTTTACTTCATTCGAAGCAGTCTATAGAACAGTGTTAAAACAAAAGTTTACATGAAAAGGTATCGCAATATAAATATGATAAAACTGATGATTAGAATAGATTTCACAGATTTTACGTGTTGATTTATTTGTGTAATCCACATGAACAAAGTGGATTTTTAAATTAGTCTATATACCTAGATATTCTAAAAATCCTGAGATTTCATAAGATTTCCAAAATCCGGCTGGAATCCTGAGAAGAGCCTAAAATTCCTGAGATCTCCGGACAAAGCCTGAGATATGGGAACCCTAGTCGGGGGGGACAACAAACACAGAAGCTGGTTATTTTTGCTTTATCATAATTAATAAAAAATCACTTAGATAAAACACATTACAGTTGGGGAGTGGGGGCTCGCTACGTCACAACTATAACAAACTACGAAGGTATAAAATCTAGCAAGGCGTGACGTCATGCCACATTAGAACTCAATATATTGCACGCAGAGGTTTGATTGTCAGCACCTGAACCATTGCTGTATGGTTCACATACTGAGCAATCGAGATTTGTAATTTCGTTGGGTGTGCTTTATTTTATTTCTTTTGTTTTATTTTTAAGACTATGATCCTTTGTTGGTCGAAATAAACGCTTTCTATTCTATTGTGGTAATGTTTTGATTACCTACGTAAAATAAGAAAAAATACGTGTTCAATATTTTTAATACATAACTCTTTGAACATCGATTGACACCCAGATGTGCAGATAACAATAAAAAATCTATTGTGTCTACTACTTGCCGTTCAGGTTCATCTATTTAAAAAAAAAAATTACTCATCCCTATTTTGCCGATTAAACATTAGTTTCTGTTTTAAAAAATCTCGCGTAGTGAATAAAGGTGATCCTTTCGTTAAGCACTAGAAGATTAGATAAATAATCTTATCATCGCACTATTGTGCCGAAAACGTTCAAGGAAAAATGTCAATTGATCAACAATGGAGCGACTTACGTATGTATGTCATTTGATTTGAGGTTATAAACGCAATGGCGGCAATGTAGGGCAGCGTCTCTAAACTAAAAATACCTATCTTGTTATTTCGTAGATGAAAATAAAAATGTTGGAAACAAATGGATTTGTCAACAGCGTTATGATGACGACAGCTTTTAAATAGTTTTTAAAACGCAAAAAAACTAAGGATTACGGAGGAAAAGCTTCATATAGGTAGTATGTAGGGGCTTCGCCCTCGTCCTTTATCCGACAAACGTACTCCCGGGAAAAAATCACCCTATGACCTATGACCTAACCCAGCCGGTATATTCTGTAATTAACTCACCATGAAAACTTAAGTTACGTGAACGTGGAGTGAGCTGTCAGTGTCATTCCACTTCCACCTGATGCTAGGGATGGACCAAGCACATTTTTACAGTCATAATCGAGATTTTAATAATATTTTTTACGCTATTCCAGTGATCATTTTATATTATTTCATAGCTAGTATAAGTGTCTAAACATTACTATTTGGGGGGCTTTTAAATAAAATTGCAAAACAGAAATTCAGTCACAAACTCAATTTTGTTTTTTTTTATTTTTTTACAAGACTAGTCCGTATGTAAGTACATAAACTGAGGTGTGAGCGCGTCACGCACGCACGAACAATAAATAAAACAATAATTTCTATTTCACTATTTTAGTTTAAAACCTAAATAGTAATGTTTAGACACCCTACTAGCTTACAAATATTATAAAATTAGCATAAAAAATATAATTAAAATGTCGATTATGGTTGTAAATGTAATTTGGTAAATCCCTAGCATCTGTGAGATGACACTGACAGCTCACTCCACGCAAGTTTTCACGGTGACATTTTTACAGAATCGACGTACAGAGGCCTTAGTGCGAGTTTATAAACTTACTCGATCACGTTAACGTAAACGTCAATTTTACTGAAATTGAATAAGCGCCGTCTAGTGCCTTTAAGGCGGTGAGAGCCGTAAAAACGTCGTTTTGTTTAGTGTTTTATTCGTAGATAACACGGATTTAAATTTTGAAAAAAATATATTACTTAGTTCAGACTTCCATCTACAAATTTCGGCCGTCCGATACACGATTACTTGTACTTTACTGCATCCAATTAAATCGCAAAGACAAGTCTAAATTATGATCTATATCTTATTTCATTTGATTTATATTAGGCTTTGAACAATAAAACTTATGCCATAATAAAGGTCGTAAAAAATGTAATTTATAACGGCTATCATAACTTGAAATATCAAAATATTTATATCACTAATTCCAATGTCAAGTGTTTTGCGCTCGCTCCGTGTCGTTTAGTCCCGAGCGGAACGTGATGGAGGTCGGACGTGTGCCAATTTTTCGAACCCGCCACCCCCGCTAACTTCTGTCACCAGCTGCGACCGGCACAAATTAACATGTGTTGAAAACAGTTGAATTTGAACGCTATGCCTATGTAAATAAAGACGTCACGCGCGCAAAAGCTTTATTGGTATTTATTTTTATCACGGCCTATGTTTACCAATCGCATCAAGTGTGTAAAACAGTTGAATTTGAACCCTACACTGGAGCTTATAAAGCCGCCTGACGCGCAAATTTTTGGTTCACTATTTTCAAATCTCAAATAGGTAGGTGCCACAGAATAAAGTTAGTACGGGTGGTTTTATAATGAATATCGGATAGGAAATGAGATTTCTTCATAACATCACGCCTGAATTCTTTCAAAGGGTGGGGCAGGGATGTTCAGAAAATAAGTAGGCCCTCAAATGTATTTTTCTGTATACCTACATAAATAAGATTTTTTTTTTTTAATTAAGTTTTTTTTCTAATTAGGTATCTTCTTATTTTTTTTTGTATTTCAAGGTCAAAATGAAAATCCAAGATGGCGGCTGCAAAAATTTCCAATTTTTCGTCATGGGTGTCGTTTTCGTGATATTTTAGGTCGCTGAAAACGATAGTGGGGTCAAAATGAAAATCCAAGATGGCGGCTGCGAAAATTTCCAAATTTTTCGTCATGGGTGTCATTTTCGTGATATTTTAGGTCGCTGAAAACGATAGTGGGGTCAAAATGAAAATCCAAGATGGCGGCTGCAAAAATTTCCTAATTTTTCGTCATGGGTGTCGTTTTCGTGATATTTTAGGTCGCTGAAAACGATAGTGGGGTCAAAATGAAAATCCAAGATGGCGGCTGCCAAAATTTCCTAATTTTCGGTCATGGATGTCATTTTCGTGATATTTTAGGTCGCTGAAAACGATAGTGGGGTCAAAATGAAAATCCAAGATGGCGGCTGCGAAAATTTCCTAATTTTTCGTCATGGGTGTCATTTTCGTGATATTTTAGGTCGCTGAAAACGATAGTGGGGTCAAAATGAAAATCCAAGATGGCGGCTGCGAAAATTTCCTAATTTTTCGTCATGGGTGTCATTTTCGTGATATTTTAGGTCGCTGAAACCGATAGTGGGGTCAAAATGAAAATCCAAGATGGCGGCTGCGAAAATTTTCTAATTTTTCGTCATGGGTGTCATTTTCGTGATATTTTAGGTCGCTGAAAACGATAGCGGGGTCAAAATGAAAATCCAAGATGGCGGCTGTGAAAATTTCCAAATTTTTCGTCATGGGTGTCATTTTCGTGATATTTAAGGTCGCTGAAAACGATAGCGGGGTCAAAATGAAAATCCAAGATGGCGGCTGCGAAAATTTCCTAACTTTTCGTCATGGGTGTCATTTTCGTGTTATTTTAGGTCGCTGAAAACGATAGTGGGGCCAAAATGAAAATCCAAGATGGCGGCTGCGAAAATTATCAAATTTTTCGACACAGGTGTCATTTTCGTGATATTTGAGGTCGCTGAAACCGATAGTGGGGTCAAAATGAAAATCCAAGATGGCGGCTGCAAAAATTTCCTAATTTTTCGTCATGGGTGTCATTTTCGTGATATTTTAGGTCGCTGAAAACGATAGCGGGGTCAAAATGAAAATCCAAGATGGCGGCTGTGAAAATTTCCAAATTTTTCGTCATGGGTGTCATTTTCGTGATATTTAAGGTCGCTGAAAACGATAGCGGGGTCAAAATGAAAATCCAAGATGGCGGCTGCGAAAATTTCCTAACTTTTCGTCATGGGTGTCATTTTCGTGTTATTTTAGGTCGCTGAAAACGATAGTGGGGTCAAACTGAAAATCCAAGATGGCGGCTGCGAAAATTTCCTAACTTTTCGTCATGGGTGTCATTTTCGTGATATTTCAGGTCGCTGAAAACGATAGTGGGGTCAAAATGAAAATCCAAGATGGCGGCTGCGAAAATTTCCTAATTTTTCGTCATGGGTGTCATTTTCGTGATATTTTAGGTCGCTGAAAACGATAGTGGGGTCAAAATGAAAATCCAAGATGGCGGCTGCAAAAATTTCCTAATTTTTCGTCATGGGTGTCGTTTTCGTGATATTTTAGGTCGCTGAAAACGATAGTGGGGTCAAAATGAAAATCCAAGATGGCGGCTGCGAAAATTTCCTAATTTTTCGTCATGGGTGTCATTTTCGTGATATTTTAGGTCGCTGAAAACGATAGCGGGGTCAAAATGAAAATCCAAGATGGCGGCTGTGAAAATTTCCAAATTTTTCGTCATGGGTGTCATATTCGTGATATTTAAGGTCGCTGAAAACGATAGCGGGGTCAAATGAAAATCCAAGATGGCGGCTGCGAAAATTTCCTAACTTTTCGTCATGGGTGTCATTTTCGTGTTATTTTAGGTCGCTGAAAACGATAGTGGGGCCAAAATGAAAATCCAAGATGGCGGCTGCGAAAATTATCAAATTTTTCGACACAGGTGTCATTTTCGTGATATTTGAGGTCGCTGAAACCGATAGTGGGGTCAAAATGAAAATCCAAGATGGCGGCTGCGAAAATTTCCTAATTTTTCGTCATGGGTGTCATTTTCGTGATATTTTAGGTCGCTGAAAACGATAGCGGGGTCAAAATGAAAATCCAAGATGGCGGCTGTGAAAATTTCCAAATTTTTCGTCATGGGTGTCATTTTCGTGATATTTAAGGTCGCTGAAAACGATAGCGGGGTCAAAATGAAAATCCAAGATGGCGGCTGCGAAAATTTCCTAACTTTTCGTCATGGGTGTCATTTTCGTGTTATTTTAGGTCGCTGAAAACGATAGTGGGGTCAAACTGAAAATCCAAGATGGCGGCTGCGAAAATTTCCTAACTTTTCGTCATGGGTGTCATTTTCGTGATATTTCAGGTCGCTGAAAACGATAGTGGGGTCAAAATGAAAATCCAAGATGGCGGCTGCGAAAATTTCCTAATTTTTCGTCATGGGTGTCATTTTCGTGATATTTTAGGTCGCTGAAAACGATAGTGGGGTCAAAATGAAAATCCAAGATGGCGGCTGCAAAAATTTCCTAATTTTTCGTCATGGGTGTCGTTTTCGTGATATTTTAGGTCGCTGAAAACGATAGTGGGGTCAAAATGAAAATCCAAGATGGCGGCTGCGAAAATTTCCTAATTTTCGGTCATGGATGTCATTTTCGTGATATTTTAGGTCGCTGAAAACGATAGTGAGGTCAAAATGAAAATCCAAGATGGCGGCTGCGAATATCCTAATTTTTCGTCATGGGTGTCATTTTCGTGATATTTTAGGTCGCTGAAAACGATAGTGGGGTCAAAATGAAAATCCAAGATGGCGGCTGCGAAAATTATCAAATTTTTCGACACAGGTGTCATTTTAGTGATATTTGAGGTCGCTGAAACCGATAGTGGGGTCAAAATGAAAATCCAAGATGGCGGCTGCGAAAATTTCCTAATTTTTCGTCATGGGTGTCATTTTCGTGATATTTTAGGTCGCTGAAAACGATAGCGGGGTCAAAATGAAAATCCAAGATGGCGGCTGTGAAAATTTCCAAATTTTTCGTCATGGGTGTCATTTTCGTGATATTTTAGGTCGCAGAAAACGATTGTGGGGTCAAAATGAAAATCCAAGATGGCGGCTGCGAAAATTTCGTAATTTTTCGTCATGGGTGTCATTTTCGTGATATTTGAGGTCGCTGAAAACGATAGCGGGGTCAAAATGAAAATAGATAGCGGCTACGAAAATTTCCTAACTTTTCATCATGGGTGTCATTTTCGTGATATTTTAGATCGCTGAAAACGATAGTCATTCATTTTGACCCCACTATCGTTTGCAGCGACCTCAAATATAACGAAAATGACACCCATGTCGAAAAATTTGAAAATTTTCGCAGCCGCCATCTTGGATTTTCATTTTGACCCCACTATCGTTTTCAGCGACCTCAAATATCACGAAAATGACACCCATGACGAAAAATTACGAAATTTTCGCAGCCGCCATCTTGGATTTTCATTTTGACCCCACTATCGCTTTCAGTGACCTAAAATATCACGAAAATGACACCCATGACGAAAAATTAGGAAATTTTCGCAGCCGCCATCTTGGATTTTCATTTTGACCCCACTATCGGTTTCAGCGACCTCAAATATCACGAAAATGACACCTGTGTCGAAAAATTTGATCATTTTCGCAGCCGCCATCTTGGATTTTCATTTTGACCCCGCTATCGTTTTCAGCGACCTAAAATATCACGAAAATGACACCCATGACGAAAAATTAGGAAATTTTCGCAGCCGCCATCTTGGATTTTCATTTTGACCCCACTATCGGTTTCAGCGACCTAAAATATCACGAAAATGACACCCATGACGAAAAATTAGGAAATTTTCGCAGCCGCCATCTTGGATTTTCATTTTGACCCCACTATCGTTTTTAGCGACCTCAAATATCACGAAAATGACACCCATGACGAAAAATTACGAAATTTTCGCAGCCGCCATCTTGGATTTTCATTTTGACCCCACTATCGCTTTCAGTGACCTAAAATATCACGAAAATGACACCCATGACGAAAAATTAGGAAATTTTCGCAGCCGCCATCTTGGATTCTCATTTTGACCCCACTATCGTTTTCAGCGACCTCAAATATCACGAAAATGATACCCATGACCGAAAATTAGGAAATTTTCGCAGCCGCCATCTTGGATTTTCATATTGGCCCCACTATCGTTTTCAGCGACCTCAAATATCACGAAAATGACACCCATGTTGAAAAATTTAAAAATTTTCGCAGCCGCCATCTTGGATTTTCATTTTGACCCCACTATCGTTTTCAGCGACCTCAAATATCACGAAAATGACACCCATGACGAAAAATTAGAAAATTTTCGCAGCCGCCATCTTGGATTTTCATTTTGACCCCATTATCGTTTTCAGCGACCTCAAATATCACGAAATTGACGCCCATGTCGAAAAATTCGAAAATTTTTGCAGCCGCCATCTTGGATTTTCATTTTGACCGTAATCACATCCTCTCAAGAAAAAAAAAACTAGAGCGTAAGAAGTTATGCCCCTCCGTTTTTTTTTTTGTGTTGACATAACGAATAAAATAAAAAAAGAACTTTCCAAATCGGCTTCTAAATGACGGAGTACTGCAGTAACAAACATAAAAAAAAAAATACAACTGAATTGATATTCTCCTCCGTTTTTGAAGTCGTTTAAAAATAACACATCATTGTTACGTTTAAAAATTAGCTGGACATCACTCACAATGCAGTCATTGGTGTCGTGGGGAATACTAGTTTCTGTCATTCCCGACGACACCACCAGTGGTGTCGTGGGGAATGAACGGTCATTTCGTGGTATTTAAGTTCGCTGAAAACGATAAAGGTCTCAAGCTAATTTCGACCTTATTGACATTTTACAAACCCTTTGTTTTTTTGGTCCAGAATACTCGGTAAATGATCTGGAAGCTGAATTTAACAAAAAAACATGAATGTCAATAAGGTCTAAATTCGCTTGACACCTCAGAAAGTGTCTAGATTATTATGCACATCATTTTTAGGGTGTCAAGCTAATTTCGACCTTATTGATATTTTACAAACCCTTTGTTTTTTGGTCCAAGATACTTGGTAAATGATCTGGAAGCTGAATTTAACAAAAAAACATGAATGTCAATAAGGTCTAAATTCGCTTGACACCTCAGAAAGTGTCTAGATTATTATGCACATCATTTCTAGGGTGTCAAGCTAATTTCGACCTTATAGACATTTTACAAACCATTTGTTTTTTTGGTCCAAGATACTTGGTAAATGGTCTGGAAGCTAAATTTAACAAAAAAATATGAATGTCAATAAGGTCTAAATTGTTATGTAACACATCATTGTTATGTAGCTGGACATCACTAACAGCACAATACAGTCGGTGGTGTCGCATGGCGTGGGGAATAGTAGTTTCTGTCATTCCCCACGACAGCGACACCACTGAAAACGATACCACTGGTGTGGTATCGTGGGGAATGACAGAAACTACTATTCCCCACGCCATGCGACACCTTCGTAAAGTAAAATGGTGCGCGGCGCGTAGTTTTGAATCGTACGGGTAAAGGTCTTCGTGTCAGTCAGATTTTAAATCCACCTTATTCACGAAAATAAATATGTATAAGTAGTTATTTTTATTTATTTTAACTGTTCAAGTTTACAATGCATACCTAATCTGTCTAAAACTTTAAAAAATACTTACTAGAAAAATAAAACAAAATAAACTTGTATACTAATCAGTTCAAGTTTATCTACTGCATTGCTCTATTCTGTGACGCAACATAGTACCTACTCGAGTTCATGAACTCATGAGCGGTGCGCTTGGCGCGCGTTTCCCGCGCATCGTAATTTATTACGTATCGCTACTCCTTGCGGGGGCTGCGGTAAGCATTTAATACCTACGGCGCTTGCTTTCACCCCGCCTTAATGGGAAACACAATTATTCCACACAATTTGACGTACGTCAACGTTAACGTAAACGCGATCGAGTAAGTATAAAAACTCGCACTAAGGCCACTGGTGCTAGGGATTGACAGTATTGACAGTTTACTTTACGCTCACGACACCAATGAGAGTGAACGGGCGCTGCCACTGGAGGCTGGTCATATCTTAGCTGCGGCTTATTTCAATTTAATTTTAATTTTGATTTCTTTTTTATCTATTTTTATTACTGACTCTTTTAACGTCCTGCATCGTTCTCAAATGTATAATTTCAACATGACTAATGTAACCAATATTTTGTAACCATATTTTGATATGAAAAGTCTCCATAGGAACCTATTACACACTGGAATGGGCGACTACCTTCATCTTTCTGACTGACCGACCCCTTGACAATTCAAAAGTGGCTGTAATTGATTTTGAAATAAATGCTTTGACTTTGAATTTGCTCATACTGGAAATGTATAGCTTGATATGTAGCCGTGTCTTTCATTTGCGGTATAATCTGTTCCAAAATTATTTGATGAAAATGTATAAACAAATAATCAACCGATCTGTTCGGTCAAAATCTCACCGTAAAAACTTAGGTGAAGTGAGCTTGAAGTTAGCTGTCATTACGTGATGGATTGACAGCTCACTTCACCTAAGTGTTCCCAGTGAGAGTTTTACAGCATAGATCGGCAGATCATGGTCTACCTGCTCGTCGAATCCGGTTACACATTAAGGCGGAAAAGGTAACAGAGTTACCTATTCTTATAGTGTAGTAGATATTTAAAATATTACTAAATACGCCCGGGCGGCGGTTTCACCCGCGTAGACCGGGATCAAATTTATTCCAAATCGGTCCAGCCGTTTGAGTGTAGTAACAAACATATAACACACCCAAACTTTCGCATTAGTGTGATTTGGTAGCCTACTGACAGAGTAGCTACACAGTAGTTTCCAATGCAAAATATTTTTATAGAGATATAATAGGTACTTACTTGTTTTGAGTAAGAATTTTGACTATTATTTACATATTTTGAAGAACATCCACATAATGAAACATAAATCGAGTCTTTTTTTATTACAAAATTGTCAGTGTCACAGAATTAAAAAATTAAATTTCACATTAAAACAATACAGTACAAAACACGTCATTATAAAAATATATGCGAAGGTCAATAAAATGTAGGCGCCCCCTGGCTACAGATGTCTGTCACAGCATTGTCTGATATAGGGGCAGTCATATCGCTCTGCTATCATCACCAGGACAGTATTGGAGCTGGCCCGCACCCTGCGCACTAAGGACGCGCACCGCTTGCGCATGGTGCTATGAATCGTACGCAGATTAATTATAAATTGTCAGTTTGTGACCGTTTTACGATTTCAAATGTGATTCATAATACCTATTATGATTCTGCCAAAGTGGCCGTATTAGCCCCCCCCATGCTAGGCGTTGACACTACTGACAGCTCACTTCACTTGAATTAACACGGTGAGATTTTTACAGAATCTACCGGCTGTTCACCCTTGCTTTGAAGGCTGACGGGTTATACGTGAAAGGAACATAGTCGCTGGCAGAATTTCTGTGCATAAGCTGGCATTTTTGCTGAACTAAGAAAGTTGTTTATACAGGGTTTTAAAGTAGTTGTTTGCCATAGCTTGGGGGTAGGTTCCGTATCGATAAAGGAACCCAGGAAAAATAAAAAATAAAGTTAGTAGGTACTAAACTAGGTGCAATTTTTTTTTCCTGGGTTCCTTTATCGATACTGAACCCACCCCTAAGCTAAGGCACGCAACTACTTTAACAGCCTGTATTGATGAGTACAATATCCATTAATTACGGGACACCCTGAATGAAGAAAAAATAACTACAACTATCGATACCCGATAGAAACCCCATAAGTCACGTTTGATTAAGTCATCAACATCTACCAGCTTTTCCCAACTATGTTGGGGTCGGCTTCCAGCATAACCGGTTATAAGTTGAATACCAGTATTGTACAAGGAACGACTGTTTAGGTGACCTCCACAACCCAGTAACTGGGTAATACGATACCCCTTAGTAAGTCTGGTATTCAGACTTTCGGGCTTTTGACTACTCGTAACACGAAAACATTTGATTAAGTAAACAGATAAATTATTCAAAACCTACTAAATAAGTGGGCCATTATAAAGCGCAAATATATTTTTGTACGTCACAAGAACACCGAATTAATTTAAATCTTATTTAGCTTTTTACTACCTAATACAAATTTTAATTAAAATTAAAAAAAAAAAAACAATCTGCCCAGCCTTTTCCCAACTATGTGAGGTCGGCTTCCAGTCTAACCGGATGCAGCTGAATACCAATATTTGACATATAGCGACTGCCTATCTGACTTCCACAACCCAGTTACTGGGTAATAATACGATACCCCTTGGTAAAACTGGTTGTCAGACTTTCAGGCTTCTGACGACCCGTAACGACTGTCAAAGATCCTCGAATGACAGCCGGGACCAACGGCTTAGCGTGCTTTCCGAGGCACGGAGGAGTCTCTCTCGGTATGTAAAAATTAAATTGTAATGTTGAGGAACATGATGAGGGAATCGGCATAATTATAAATGGTAGAAACAAAAATTCGAACACATGTGATTATCAACCAACTCGCATTGGACCCACGTGGTTGATTAGATTACGCACGGCCCATTCATACGAAGAGCCTGATTTCCAGCAGTAGCAGTTACTGGGTTGTGGAGGTCACCTAAACAGTCGTTCTGTTTAGGTGACCTCCACAACCCAGTAACTGGGTAATACGATACCCCTTAGTAAGTCTGGTATTCAGACTTTCGGGCTTTTGACTACTCGTAACACGAAAACATTTGATTAAGTAAACAGATAAATTATTCAAAACCTACTAAATAAGTGGGCCATTATAAAGCGCAAATATATTTTTGTACGTCACAAGAACACCGAATTAATTTAAATCTTATTTAGCTTTTTACTACCTAATACAAATTTTAATTAAAATTAAAAAAAAAAAAACAATCTGCCCAGCCTTTTCCCAACTATGTGAGGTCGGCTTCCAGTCTAACCGGATGCAGCTGAATACCAATATTTGACATATAGCGACTGCCTATCTGACTTCCACAACCCAGTTACTGGGTAATAATACGATACCCCTTGGTAAAACTGGTTGTCAGACTTTCAGGCTTCTGACGACCCGTAACGACTGTCAAAGATCCTCGAATGACAGCCGGGACCAACGGCTTAGCGTGCTTTCCGAGGCACGGAGGAGTCTCTCTCGGTATGTAAAAATTAAATTGTAATGTTGAGGGAATCGGCATAATTATAAATGGTAGAAACAAAAATTCGAACACATGTGATTATCAACCAACTCGCATTGGACCCACGTGGTTGATTAGATTACGCACGGCCCATTCATACGAAGAGCCTGATTTCCAGCAGTAGGAATCATCTTGATACTTATATACCTACCTAAAATACAGTAGGTACGGCCACGCAGTAAGATTTTTTAGGAACCAAATGGTGACCATGTGAGGCGATTGTGAGTGAGAGGACATGCGCGAAATTTCTTAGTGCCTATGTTCAGACCTGCCAAGATAAATCGGCCGTAGTGAACGAATGCCGGGGCCACATTAAAGGGATGTGCCCTTGATTATCGCGTTGAAGGGAGTTAGCCGTAGGTGGTGCAGCCACCACTTACCGCGATAATTTGACCGAATCTTGACCGAATTTAACTACCGCGATGTTGATGGCGTATGGCGTTGACGTTGACGTTAATGTGGCTCCCCCGCATAAGGCTTAGAACTTTAAGTTCTGCGGCTTAAAGCAGATACAAGGAAATAAGTTGAAAATCGCATCGTATTATTAACTACATGCATAGTCAGTACCTTGTACTTATTTTGAATTCATGCTCATTTTAACCTAAGGACATATTCAGCAATTTTGAGTCTGTAAAAATTCATATTTTTCAAAATATTTTGCAAACATTTGAATAAATAATAAAAAATATAACGTCGCCGATTTTCCAACTCACTTCTCTGATAGTAGGTAAGTAGGTACATAATAAAAACTTAATTATTAAGATCACCAAAATCATGATGATTTGCTAAGAATACATAAGGAAAAAAACTTGTCTCATACTTATGCATGCAAAACATGGTTGCTAAACCAAAAAGTTTTTGTTAAAATCTTTTCCCTGTTTACAATAATTACGATGCATGAATTCCTGGGCCTCAGAGGTAAATGTATTCGAAATTAGAATATACTGTTAAATGTTAAAGAGCAAGAACAATATTATGCGCTATTATATGTAAATTAGCTGACACTGTCGTCAATCCTTGTTATTCATGTTATAATTTACTACGCGTTCGCGAGTTATATATAGTACTATACTTGGTATTAAAATTGGAGCACTTTAAAAAAAAATCGAAATATCCGTTCTATCATTTCTAGTTGAAACGATATCCAGAATAGCGACAAAAAATCTTCACAGCATAATTTAACAATATTTTTCCCGAGAGAAACTAAACTCACAATAAAAAAAATACTCACTTAAATTCTCAGCCCACTCCAGTAACTTAATAACAACAAAAACTAAAACAAATCCGATAAAAAAGATAACAGTAAACATAAAATCAAATATTCGAAAAATATTCACATCACTACACTATCACTGCATGTTGCTGACTGATTAAATTTCCCGCCAAACTTTGACAGTATGTGCCAACCGTTCGCGTCCAACGCCAAACTCACACTTCGAACCTACACTATTAATTACTTAACATAGTATAATTACGTGATATTATCAACAAACACTTAACTTTATTTATGAAACGTTTAATTGGCTGCTTATTTTATTTTGTTCACGCGTAAATTGTGCGACCGCGGTTCTGTCACACTCATAGCTACGCGTGACACTGAAAATACTGTAATCAAGCGATGTATGACCTTGTAGCAATGTTGTGCGTCTTGTGTGTGCGTGGGTGGGAAGCGATGGAAAGCGCTTTTTTGTTTGGCTGGGTATCTACATTTTTATCGTATGATCCCTGAACTTAGATGGGTATCTCTGTTCTACTTTTAAAATTAGTGTTGCGACAGGCATCGGCAGTGGTTCCATAGTATCGCTATTTGTTTGATCGATAATTCGTTGACAATAGTAGCCAGAATGTTTTTTTTTTCACTTTGTGATTTTTTCAGACATTTGCATGTCAAATTCAAATCATTTATATTTGAAATAGGCACTTTTGAACGGCAAAATTTTACAAAAGAAGAGAATTGATTCTAGTCGCCCCTTCCAAAAGGTATGGAGAAGAATGGCCAAGAAACTCCACTGTTACTGTAACCCTCTTACTAATAAACACAGAATAAAGTTATTCCAACCTATGAAAATGTATGGTTATTCCTTTGTTGATATAACTTTATTCCGTGTATTACAATGTTTTGTATAAATTAATTACCTGAGATACAATTATACACCTATATAGAAAAACGACCATATCGAGCCTTTTCAGGAAGAACATCGTAAGCGCCAAAAATACCAAAAACGGTTTTAATAATATAGAGTATAATTATTATTATTATAGAGTATATAGATTATAGAGTACTGAGTCAAATCTTAACATTTGAATTAATAGGGAGGATGGCCATTTAACACCAAGTAAAAATTTCAAATTGATGCTATAAATATTTTGAGAACTATTTAAAAAAAACATTCTCCTGTATGCAAAATGGCGGTTACGATCTTCTTCCTGAAAAGGCTCGATATATCCCGTAGACGCCTAATAACAGGCGACCGATGTCTGTCAACAACACATCAGACTTATTAGATCTGTTATAGGACGTTGTGGACGATGCGCAATTCGGTTTTTAGGCCATCTAGCGAATCTAACTGCTGGGACACAGGCCTCCTCTCTTCGAGAGGAAGTGGGCTGGTGGTAATATCGTGAGGAAACCGGCATGTCCTAGAACCAAAAATTCGAACACATGTGACATCTACCAACCCGCACTGGGCCCGCGTGGTGGATGATTACGGGCACGGCCCACTCCCTCCCGAACCTGCCCTTGCCTGCCCTGCCTCTCTTGACCTGTCTCCCAGCGTTATAGGCTAATTATGTATAGAGTATCTTTTCAACAATTCAACTCAGCGTATCGCAGACCACTGCTGGACATAGGCCTCTCCCAGGCTGCGCCACAACACCCTGTCCTCCGCCTTCCGCATCCAGTCTGTCCCAGCCACTTTCTTCAGGTCGTCGGTCCCACACTACGTTTACCGATACGCAGTCTTCACTCCAGAACTCGTCTGCTCCACCGGCCATCGGTCCTTCGACAAACATGGCCAGCCACTGCCACTTTAGTTTGCTTACTTTGCAAGCTATGTCGGTTACTCCGGTTCTTTTCCGGATAACTTCATTCCTGATTTTATCCTTCAAAGAAACTCCGAACATAGCCCGCTCCATAGCGCGCTGAGCGACCTTGAATTTGTTGACCCAGTGTCCACGTTTCAGCACCGTATGTCATAACGGGCCGGACGCACTGCTTGAAAACCTTATCTTCAAACATTATGGGATAGGTGACGAAAAGAGTTAACGAAGTTTTCCAAACGCTGCCCAACCCAACTGGATCCTTTCTCAAAGTTGTGTTCTACAGAGCCGGATGACTTGCCCTAGGTTACGTCACAACTTCAAGAAGCGATTGGACTCTGCAAGACGTGTGAATTGTACATGACTTTCGTCTTGTCTAAATTCATACCGTAACCGAGGCCAACCCGCCGAGAGGCTCCATTTAGGCTGTGCAGAATCTGGTCTAATATGACGATGTCATCGGCAAAGCGAAGGTGTGAGATGTACTCGCCGTTCACGTTGATACCCTGTCCAGTCCAGTTCAGCGTCTTGAAGACGTCCTCTAACGCATTGGTGAACAGTTTCGGGGATATCACATCCCCTGGCTCACCCCTCTGAGCAGTTGGATGGGGCTGGTTTTCTGATCTTGGATCATGGAGTACCTACTTAGTTTAATTAATCCTAATACAGCATGTCTGAACTCTGAATTCACTTGGAGAAAAAAGGTTTAATATGTAATTCTTCCAAAGAACTATAAATCAGCAGAACCAACATTGCCAGGTTAAGTATCGTATCTGTTAAACACGAGACTTTACTTTTGATGCTGACCTAACAAAACCCAGTCACACAAAATATTCGTCGGTACTATCCATTTGGCGAGCGCCAACAATAGCGCGATCTAGCGGTGCATAGTAGCGCCATCTAGTGACCTTAACGTAAAACTAACATTAATGTTGGTTTTAGTGATTCGTTTTTAGAGAATTCAGATTTTTTTTTTCATTATTCTCTAGTTTTGTGGTGAAAAGGTGGTCCCAGGTGCTCCATAAATCCCTATCTAGTAGTTATAGAGCCGATTCCACTGGTAGAAAACTAAAAGTGAGCAATTTACTGCATTTTGAGGAGCTATTCTGCTCATCACGCCGAAGATCCTAATCAGATCTTCAACCAATTTTTTATGAGACCAACTTGAAGTTGCTAGGTACCTTTAAAATAAAAAAAACCGGTAAAGAGCGAGTCGGACTCGCGCACCGAGGGTTCCGTTCCGATTTCTGAAAAAGTGTGCTATTTAGAGCCTCTAACAATGATTTAGAGATATCGTTTTATTTTTCCTGTAACCTTGGTTTTTAGTTGCATTTTATTTTTAAACTCAGGTTTTAAAATAAAAGACATATCAAGATTGTTTACCTTTATTTAACTAGGTACCTAAACCTTTCTATTATTGTATTGTACCCTATTCGGTTTAGGTATGAGTCAGGTACCTACTGTCCGTGTTTCGTGCAAAAAACGTGAAACCATAGGTAGTAGGTACATCAGTCACTATCATAGATATAAGAATATTTCTATGGTCCCTATGATAATGGGCTTATTCATATACAACGCGGGATAAAAACAAAATTTATTACAAGCGCGACATTACTAAGATCGACAGTTAAAGTCAATGAGGTAATATAATAATAAAACCGGTCAAGAGCGAGTCGGACTCGCGTACCGAGGGTTCCGTTCCGATTTCTGAAAAAGTGTGCTACTTAGAGACATCGTTTTATTTTTCCTGTAATCTTTACATAAACTTCTAGCACATAGAATAATTTCAGATTTTCGCTTTGCAAACTTCGGAGATAAGGGGGGGGAACGGTATTTTTTTTTACATTTTACATCAAAAGTCGAAAACTATGCAGCCTAAAAAAAAATAAAAAATAGTTTCAGAATGTGCAAACAGCGATCTTTCATATGATACCCCACATGCCCTAGTAGCCCCACTTGAAATTTTTAAGACCCCCTTTCAGTCCCAGTTGCAAAAAAAATATAAATATTTTTATTTCTTTCTTATTTGCAAAATAGTTGGGTAAACGTCATCTAAAACTATTCTAAATTTCAAGTTGATAGCATTAGTAGTTCTTGAGATATCCAGCTGTGATAGACAGACAGACAGACAGACAGACTGAGTCACACCATAAGGGTTCCTTTTTTACCATTTTGGTACGGAACCCTAATAACATCATTGGTTAAAGTGATGTATTCGCGGGCAACAATCTCTTTATTGGATATTCCTTATAAAGAACATTCAATTTGTTTATGCAAACAGGAAAAGTAATTGACCACTGTTGACGTTACAAGGATACATTGAGTGCACCACTATCTATAAGATTGTCAACCGGAAAGTAACTATACCCTGAATGACGGCTAGCGGCTGTACCTAAATCGGTGTTGCCCTTCGCGTTTAAAAGTTTAATTAAGTATTAAGTTTATTTTTAGGGTTCCGTACCTCAAAAGGAAACAACGGAACCCATAAAGGATCAGTCGTGTGTCTGTCTGTCAAATAAATCCGTATAAAATTATAACTTAACTATTTAATAATATACAACGTGTAACGTTAAATACGCAAACCCTCTTAAGGGGTCATTGTACTCATCATTATGAACAACTTTTACTATGGGACCAAACCTGAAAACGCGGAAAAAAAATCAGCTGTTCAGTACATTTATGTTCGCATAATTCGTCAAAATGTACTGAACATCTGATTTTTTTTAATAATATAATACTATTATTAGTATTATAATACTCATAAGTATTATTGAGATACACTTTCAAAAAAACACCTTTTTGACAGTTTTCAAGAAATCTTCGCCTTAAACACGTACCTACGTGGGTACGGGCCCTAACGCGGTACTGGGGACTGCAATACCATTGTTCATGAATCACACATCAATCAGTCAC
This sequence comes from Cosmia trapezina, assembly GCA_905163495.3. Taxonomy (NCBI): domain Eukaryota; kingdom Metazoa; phylum Arthropoda; class Insecta; order Lepidoptera; family Noctuidae; genus Cosmia; species Cosmia trapezina. Next base: position 10,511,452 of record LR991049.1, read on the forward strand.
TTTTTGAATTCTGCCCCCGATGTCATAATTACAGTAAGTCGTGTTACTGGTGCTATGAGTTTTGAATTTAAACATCTCGAAACAAAAGTGCGATTTCCCACCATTTACATTTTTTGACTTACTGTAATTATGACATGGGGGGCAGAATTATACCTTGTATTAGTCGTCATCTCGGTAGTCACCCCCTTTCTAGCCATGTCATCTTTCACACAGTCCATCCATCGTTACTTTGGTCTTCCCTTAGGTACTCTTATCTTAGCCATCCACATCGACATTTTCCACATTCGTAAGGATAATAATTTTGTCAAATAAAAATACAAAATAATAAATAGGACAGTGATTTATTTTGAGATCAAAAGAACTTAAAAAACAATTTATATAAATCAAATAAAACAAAACACAATCATTAATTTTGGAATCAAAACAAATTTTTTTTACATAAAAATAAATACTGTTCTAGTGCAGGCAAAATACCATAAAAAAAAATAGAATAAATAGTAAACAGTAAAAACATTAAAAATTAAAACATGGAAGGTATACGTAGGCACCCATAGGTTTTATATCATAAACTTAGTAAAAAAAAAGTCAAAGTCATTTATTTGCTATAAATACGATAATACAAAGGTAAAGGTAAATATAAAATATTCTTGTGGGATGACGAATTTCACCATTTTAAATATTACGTGTAAAAGTGATTCCGTTATCCCAAGCAAGCAAGCAAGTTGCTCTGTGCTGTTCTAGTTATTTTTATTCGTTTTAATTCGTTAAGGCGCTGACTGACTACGATTTTAAACGTCACACAACCGCGTAATCTATTGTCACCATTAGCGACCTTGACATAAGGTTGAAAATTGAAAATAATATTTGTGTTGCCGAGATGTGACTAAGCTGCGAATGTGCATTTATTTTCCCAGTTTTCTTTACATTATTTAGAATGTACACAATAAATTAAATAATGGTCCGGTTAAAGTTTTAAAAAAATGCTAATTCTATTAAATTCTTAAAAAAAAGAATGTCGTTATCGCTGAAAATATAGAGATGTTCGACGTCAAAGTTTATTTTTGCGGAGCAACTTCCTTTTTTACTGGGAATATTAAACTATTTTTTACTATTCTATTTAGTTAAAGTTTTTCTTTAAACCCTTCTGTGTCCACTGTATTTTCTGCGTCGGATAGTTTCATTGCGTTACGTCATACTCGACAATCCAAGAAACCAATATTCGTGAATGTTGAGCTAACACCGGGAATTATTGGGAATAGAATATGAGGAACTTCTTTCCACTTCGCGTGGAAGTCTTCTTCAGTTAACGCGTGGAAAGAAGTTCCTCATGATCTATTCCCAATAATTCCCTCAACGAATTAAAACGAATAAAATAATTTAAGAGGTCTCGTAGTTTTAAGAGGTCTCTTAGTACTCACTCTCTTGTGTCGTCTTTAGCACTCACTCTCTTGAGTCGCCTTTAGCACTCACTTTCTTCAGTCGTCTTTAGCACTCACTCTCTTAAATCATCTAGAACGTCGTCACCGTAACTAAAACAACACAGAGTACGTTTACAAGTAATTTACGTTGACGCAATAAACATTTTTTATTTTTTTATTTACAAAAGTCAGAGGCACGAGCTCTCCGTACTATTTTATTTACAAAAGTCAGAGGCACGAGCTCTCCGTACTATTTTATTTACAAAAGTCAGAGGCACGAGCTCTCCGTACTATTTTATTTACAAAAGTCAGAGGCACGAGCTCTCCGTACTATTTTATTTACAAAAGTCAGAGGCACGAGCTCTCCGTACTATTTTCCACACAGCAGCACGTCAAGTTACTACAAACTACCTATAAAATTTTCCACTTCTCATTAGATTTTGAACTTATCTATATAACATTTTATAAGTTTTTAAACTGTCATGGTCACTATATAACATTTTATAAGTTTTTAAACCGTCAATGGTCACTATAATAAGTTTAGCTAGATATTAAATTGTTTCCTTAATTTGTATTGTTTTGTTTATGATTATTTTATTACCTACTAAATATTTAAGATGGTTACATAGCAGTATTTTATAGTTATAAAGGCTATAAATACCTACTTACTACCTGTCTATCTATTACTGTGAACCATAGACTTATAAAAAAAGATGGACTCCGCGCCGCGCATATCGAAAGTGAAACATCGTACCGATCTATGTGTGGATGATTTGAGTACCTGCAAAGACGCCGTCGCTCGTGTCACGTAATGGCGGCCGGTCGGCATACTATGATGTAAATGTGTGCGCGAGGCGTGTTTGTACAAACGGTCCCGGCATACTTACTGTGCTTCACTTTCGATATGCGTGGCGTGGAGTCCATCTTTTTTTATAAGTCTATGCTGTGAACAACATTTATACGCCTTGCAAGGCAGCGCATAGTGAGTGATACAATATTTTTATTTTATAACATCAATTACATTTTACCTATGTGTCACAAATAAATAATTTTGAATTTGAATTTGAATTTTGATTATTATTAACACAAACGGGATATTTACCATGGTTACTGAGTGCAAAAAACGAACAAGAAAGAGGGTAGACCGATTTGTCTGCTCCTAAAACACCCACCCGCATAAGTAACTTCGGTTTATCCGTGATCATGTGCTTGCAACAATGCCGAAATATCGGGAACTCGAACATAACAGTAACTATCCCGTTTGTGTTAATAATAACATTTTCTAAGGTTTAAAATCATTTGGAGTTTGACAGTTTGGTATAAATAACCGATGTGCTGTTGTCTGTCTCTAATAGTGTTATAAATCCAAAAGTTACTCTGTCTGTCTCCTGATCTTTCCACTAAAACAATCTACTAGGGCTAACATCATCCTAACTTACAAAATTTTGTTTTTCTAGTTCATGTAGTACCTCAGACTATTATTATGGATCGCAATTCCAATCAAAATGTGTTTCATTTTCACGCCTTAACGGCTGAATGAGTTACCTTGGGTAACCTGGAAGTCTTTAAACAGACTCCGGACCCAGGTTGGCCGGAGCAAGGAACCTGTTCATGTGGAGATTCACGACGACTCCGACTTGGAGTGTAAAATAATGTGGTGCTGTTCCACAAACGATGGGACACTTCTTATCATGTCCTGCACGTTACAGGAACTGATGGGCGGTTGTGATGGCGCCAAAGCCAAACACATAGCCGAAGTCAGGACTCAGGACCGAGTCCTTAAGGATGATGCGCAGTGGTAGCCCGCGAAATTCAATTTTTTTTTTAGTTATTTGCAATTTGCAGGTCCATATCAGGTTGTATCTTATTACATATATTTTATTGCCGCGTATCATGCTTTGATCAAGAATATCAAGATACAACCTGACACGGAACTGCAAATTGCAAAAAAAAAAACAAAAAAAAATGAATTTCGCGGGCTACACAGCGCATAAAAACAATAAAATAAAGTCAATATGTTAGAAGATGTCACAATTTGATGGCAAACACTTGGCAAACACTAATAGAATAATAATAATGTGTCAATAAAATAAGACGGCATACAATATTCATAAACAATAATAAATTAAACAAAAAAAAAAAACTGTGAGTAAGTAATGAATATCACTAGGTACTTATCATTTTAATAAGTAGTGATATTCATTACTTACTCACAATTTTTTTTTTGTTTAATTTATTATTGTTCCCTTAACCTAACTAAGTATGTACCTAGGTAATGGGAACAACATTTTAATTATACACACAGTTATAAAATTATATAAATATTATTGTAATTTGTCATATTAAGTTATTGTTTGACAGAATAATACCTACGCCTTTTCATTCATAATTTAAAAAGCTTACGTTTAAACTCATTCATGTTCCTGCTTGTCATAATCCTTCTCTTCTTCCCTCTTGTTTTTATGTATTTTTACCCCTATTTCAATTGGGAATATTTGTCCGTAGTTAAAATCCAGTTCAAGATCTATCATATCTTGTGGGTGACGGAATGTTTCCAGAACTCTGTATTTGTATTTTTTAGCCGCTTGTAGCATTTCGTTTCCAATAAATGCAGATCCAATGACTTCAATTCGAAGAGAACTTGCAGCAGACACTCTGAACAAAAAAATAATTCCTATTTAAGGGGGATGCGCTAATTATATTATTATTGATTTATTTAAAGACAACAAATAAGGTAGCCCGCGAAATTGAAGTGTTGATTAAAATATTTATTTATTTATTAAAACTTTATGCACAAGTAAAAAAATACTGTACAAAGGCGGACTTAATGCCTGAGGCATTTTCTACCAGTCAACCTTAGGGTGATGCAGAGACAAAACATGGTAGGTGCAACACAAGGGATAGATAACTCGAAAAAGAATAAATACCTATATACACATAAACAGCATAAACTTTGTCGGGAGAAATAACGACAGGTAGAGGAGAAAAAGAATCCAGCAAATCAGCGCTGGCATGAATATGATTCGCGGCCGTAACTAATACGGCTTTACAGAATTATAATCATTAGAATCAGCAATACAACTCCATAAGTTAGAATTGACCTCAAATCTCATAATTTCATGAAATCGCTAGATTTGAGGTCAATTCTAACTTATGGAGTTGTATTGCTGTTTCTAATGATTATAATTCTGTAAACCCATATTAGTTACGGCCGCGAATCATATTTTAATCAACATACAACCTAACACTGACCTGGGCCCCAAGTCTGCTATTTTTTACATTCCAAAACGATCCCATTGTCACTGCATTGTCATTTTGCTAAAAGTTCGTAATCTGCTAAATTCATAATTTCATACAATGAGTGTCAGTGGTTGACCATTGGAAAGTCATAATGACGCCATTATATTAGTAGATTACCAAACTTGTCAAAATCAACAATTATGAAATCAATGATAGACCATTCTGGCACTATTGTAATAGCAGACTTGAGGCCCTGGAAATTGCAAAAAACTTAAGAAAATTTGAATTTCGCGGGCTACCTTAGCCCATCCTCCATGTAGTTCAAATGAAAAATAATGCAGAGTGGATGTTTGAGACGTAACGTATAAGCCAGCAGCATTCCCAGTGCTGGGACACAGACGACACAGTAGGCCTCCTCTCTATGAAAGGGAGTGGGCTGTAATCCACCACGCGGGCCCAGTGCGGGTTGGTAGTCGTCACACATGTCTTCGAATTATTATTGGTTCTAGGACATTATGCCGGTTTCCTCACGATGTTTTCCTTTACCGTTTTGAGAGCAGTAGTGATGAAATGTGTGTCAGAAATACAGGGTGGCCGGAACATTGACGTCCAAAAATAAAATTTCGGTCCCTCGTATCGTGGGGTGTTCGAATCACCCCCATGTATGTTCCGCGACTTTTCATAGTTTTCGAGTTATGAATTTTTTTCTGAATGTTTGAAAATTTTCGACCTGACCAACCTAAAAAAATTCTAAAAAAAAAAGTAGAGGGTTTTATCGAGTTTCTTTTTTTGCAACTGAATTTTCATAAGTAGTACTTTTATGCATAAAATAATCAGCTTCGTAACTGTGATGAAAGTTATGAAAATGTTGATCTAAAGTGAAAAATTTACGTTCGGTAAATTATGACTCAAATTTTCAACTTTAAATTAAAAATCTTAACAGGTGACTTCATAATTCCTAAGTAGGCTTCAAGAATGCGCCAGACTCTCAGCTTTCATAATCATAAAAAAAATGAAGTACTTAATAGGGCTACTTTGTTTAAAATCGGCCTTCAAAGACAGCGAGGTGGAAAAATTCTTAAAATTACCCGTCTGAGTAATTTTTTTTTTTTGGCTATTTTCTCGTTCCTAAGGTTAATTAATGATAAGAATACTGAAAACTAACCACATTATATTCAATATTCATAATTACCACACGTGGGCGAATGAAAATCCACTCGAAGTGAGAGCTTCGACATTTCAACATCGCTTCAGCGTTAACTTGTGGTCTGGTATCCTCAATGGCGAACTAATTGGTCCGTTTGAACTGCCGTCCAGACTTGATGGAGAAACATACAAAAACTTTTTGGAAAATGAACTTCCATTGTTGCTGGCAGATGTGAATCTCGAACTCAGACGAACCATGGTGTTGCAAAATGACGGCGCCCGTGTCACTATGCAACCCAGGTCCGAAATTACTTAGATGAAACATACCCCAACAGATGGATCGGACGCAGCGGACCAATTAGGTGGCCTCCACGCTCACCTGATCTCAACCCCATCGATTTCTTTATTTGGGGCTATTACAAGGAAATAGCATACGCCCGAGACTGTTCAAGTGAACAAGAGCTGAGGCAGTTGATTGCAGAAGCTGAACGTGTTGTGAGAGAGAACAGAGACGCTTTTAGACGATTGCCAGACAATTTCTTACGTAGGTGTAGAATGTGTATTGCTGCTGGTGGTGGCCACTTTGAAAACCTTTTGTAAATGTTAAAAATAAATTAAGTACTTTTTTCACATTATCATCTGTGTTTTATTCAAAACCACTTTTTACGTAAAACTTTTCTTACCCAACTCTGAAACTATTTGTTGGTTAGTTTTCAGTATTCTTATCATTAATTAACCTTAGGAACGAGAAAATAGCCAAAAAAAAATAATTACTCAGATGGGTAATTTTAAGAATTATTCCACCTCGCTGTCTTTGAAGGCCGATTTTAAACAAAGTAGCCCTATTAAGTACTTCATTTTTTTATGATTATGAAAGCTGAGAGTCTGGCGCATTCTTGAAGCCTACTTAGGAATTATGAAGTCACCTGATAAGATTTTTAATTTAAAGTTGAAAATTTGAGTCATAATTTACCGAACGTAAATTTTTCACTTTAGATCAACATTTTCATAACTTTCATCACAGTTACGAAGCTGATTATTTTATGCATAAAAGTACTACTTATGAAAATTCAGTTGCAAAAAAAGAAACTCGATAAAACCCTCTACTTTTTTTTTTAGAATTTTTTTAGGTTGGTCAGGTCGAAAATTTTCAAACATTCAGAAAAAAATTCATAACTCGAAAACTATGAAAAGTCGCGGAACATACATGGGGGTGATTCGAATACCCCACGATACGAGGGACCGAAATTTTATTTTTGGACGTCAATGTTCCGGCCACCCTGTATATCGTCGCTAATCTAAGTGACGTAACTGATTCGAAGAAAATTTTACAGGGCAAGCTATTTTTCGTTTTAACCGACTTCAAAAAAAGGAGGAGGTTCTCAATTCGGTTGTATGTTTTTTTTTTTTTTTGTATGTTTGTTACCTCAGTACTCCGTCATTTATGAACCGATTCTGAAAATGCTTTTTTTTATTTGAAAGTGTATACTTTCAGATTGGTCCCATTTTTATCAAAATCCAGTTCTGATGATGGGATCCATGAGGAATCGAGGGAACTCCTCAAATATTATAGGCATACATATAGCTATTTTGGTATTTTCATCAACAAATCAAGCGTTTGCATTCAGAAAATATCATTTGGTGAAGTGGAACTGATGCAGAAGACCACAAAAAGCCACGGGAACTCCTCGACGATGATAAGTATTTCACGGGTGGCGATAAGATATCTCGATAAGCGATAATAGTTAAGCGACTATGACGAAGCTTATAAATGGTTCTGATGAAAATGGTACCATCGAACCGATCTGATGAGGAAGCCATCGGAACTCAGTAATAAAACAATGTATCCTAGCCGTGTTTGGGCTTATTGGAATTGTCATGAGGTGCACTCTGGCTATAAATGATTTAACTAATGGTAACTATACAGGGTTATTTGTAAAACACCAGTAACCTCTTAAGGGGTCATTATACTCATCATTATGAACAACTTTTACTATGGGACCAAACCTGAAATCGCGAAAAAAAATCAGCTGTTCAGTACATTTATCTACATCTATCTAACTCGTCAAAATGTAGGGAGCAGCTGATTTTTTTTTTCGCGATTTCAGGTTTGGTCCCATAGTAAAAGTTGTTCATGATGATGAGTACCTATAATGACCCCTTAAGAGGTTACTGGTGTTTTACAAATAATGCTGTATATATGCCGCTTCAAATTGCGCTACTTGAGTTGTATGTTATGTGTGGCCTTGATTGTCAGATGGCAGATTTCGTAGCCTCGTTATCTCCGTCAGCTAAAACTACGCCTACCAAACTTCTGACACGACTTAGCGCGACGTATTTGCCTTTTTGCAAAGTTTTTATTTGAAATGGTATACTCCTGAGATGGTCGCATAAAAATATCTTCAAGTTCTGATGAGTGTTAGCTTCAATAATTTTATACGTATTTTCCCCATTCAGTCTATGTGGATGATGCTCTTATTTATTTTGCAGAGTGATATCCAGATTTGTGTGGGGTAGGCACCACTAAAAAGTGAAAAATAAAAACTTTTTACAAAAAAAAAACAACCGACTCCCAAAAAAACACTACAAAGTAAAAAATAACTTCAATTTCGGAATTCGGTGGCAAAAAAACGAAAGTAAATAAAAACCAAAGACACCGACTTCCGAAATTAAAGTAATTTTTCACTTTGTAGTGTTTTTTTGGGAGTCGGTTGTTTTTTTTTTTTTTTTTGTAAACTGTAGATAAATCGGTCTCGATTTTTGCATTATCATGGAGACCGTAAGGCATACGTACGCCGATTAGACAGATCGATTCGACTTGGAAAATGAATCAAATTACTATAGTTAGGTCGGCTATCGGCTTAGTCCAAAATCTCAGATATAAAATTAGCGACGATATGTGGGAAAAGTCATTTGCGATTTCTGACTTTTCTAGTATTGGTCCGATAAAGTTTTTTGATCTTGATGAATGATATACAAGTGTACAACGTTCGACTAGGAAAATGAATCAAATTACTATAGTTAGGTCGGCTATCGGCTTAGTCCAAAATCTCAGATATAAAATTAGCGACGATATGTGGGAAAAGTCATTTGCGATTTCTGACTTTTCTAGTATTGGTCCGATAAAGTTTTTTGATCTTGATGAATGATATACAAGTGTACAACGTTCGACTAGGAAAATGAATCAAATTACTATAGTTAGGTCGGCTATCGGCTTAGTCCAAAATCTCAGATGTAAAATTAGCGACGATATGTGGGGGAAAAGTCATTTGCGATTTCTGACTTTTCTAGTATTGGTCCGATAAAGTTTTTTGATCTTGATGAATGATATACAAGTGTACAACGTTCGACTAGGAAAATGAATCAAATTACTATAGTTAGGTCGGCTATCGGCTTAGTCCAAAATCTCAGATGTAAAATTAGCGACGATATGTGGGGGAAAAGTCATTTGCGATTTCTGACTTTTCTAGTATTGGTCCGATAAAGTTTTTTGATCTTGATGAATGATATACAAGTGTACAACGTTCGACTAGGAAAATGAATCAAATTACTATAGTTAGGTCGGCTATCGGCTTAGTCCAAAATCTCAGATATAAAATTAGCGACGATATGTGGGAAAAGTCATTTGCGATTTCTGACTTTTCTAGTATTGGTCCGATAAAGTTTTTTGATCTTGATGAATGATATACAAGTGTACAACGTTCGACTAGGAAAATGAATCAAATTACTATAGTTAGGTCGGCTATCGGCTTAGTCCAAAATCTCAGATATAAAATTAGCGACGATATGTGGGAAAAGTCATTTGCGATTTCTGACTTTTCTAGTATTGGTCCGATAAAGTTTTTTGATCTTGATGAATGATATACAAGTGTACAACGTTCGACTAGGAAAATGAATCAAATTACTATAGTTAGGTCGGCTATCGGCTTAGTCCAAAATCTCAGATATAAAATTAGCGACGATATGTGGGAAAAGTCATTTGCGATTTCTGACTTTTCTAGTATTGGTCCGATAAAGTTTTTTGATCTTGATGAATGATATACAAGTGTACAACGTTCGACTAGGAAAATGAATCAAATTACTATAGTTAGGTCGGCTATCGGCTTAGTCCAAAATCTCAGATATAAAATTAGCGACGATATGTGGGAAAAGTCATTTGCGATTTCTGACTTTTCTAGTATTGGTCCGATAAAGTTTTTTGATCTTGATGAATGATATACAAGTGTACAACGTTCGACTAGGAAAATGAATCAAATTACTATAGTTAGGTCGGCTATCGGCTTAGTCCAAAATCTCAGATGTAAAATTAGCGACGATATGTGGGGGAAAAGTCATTTGCGATTTCTGACTTTTCTAGTATTGGTCCGATAAAGTTTTTTGATCTTGATGAATGATATACAAGTGTACAACGTTCGACTAGGAAAATGAATCAAATTACTATAGTTAGGTCGGCTATCGGCTTAGTCCAAAATCTCAGATGTAAAATTAGCGACGATATGTGGGGGAAAAGTCATTTGCGATTTCTGACTTTTCTAGTATTGGTCCGATAAAGTTTTTTGATCTTGATGAATGATATACAAGTGTACAACGTTCGACTAGGAAAATGAATCAAATTACTATAGTTAGGTCGGCTATCGGCTTAGTCCAAAATCTCAGATATAAAATTAGCGACGATATGTGGGAAAAGTCATTTGCGATTTCTGACTTTTCTAGTATTGGTCCGATAAAGTTTTTTGATCTTGATGAATGATATACAAGTGTACAACGTTCGACTAGGAAAATGAATCAAATTACTATAGTTAGGTCGGCTATCGGCTTAGTCCAAAATCTCAGATATAAAATTAGCGACGATATGTGGGAAAAGTCATTTGCGATTTCTGACTTTTCTAGTATTGGTCCGATAAAGTTTTTTGATCTTGATGAATGATATACAAGTGTACAACGTTCGACTAGGAAAATGAATCAAATTACTATAGTTAGGTCGGCTATCGGCTTAGTCCAAAATCTCAGATATAAAATTAGCGACGATATGTGGGAAAAGTCATTTGCGATTTCTGACTTTTCTAGTATTGGTCCGATAAAGTTTTTTGATCTTGGTGAATGATATACAAGTGTACAATGTGTCGTTTTGCATCCTCGTAAAAAAGGTTGATGCGCCAGTAGTCCAGTAAAAATAGTGTTTGAGATTGCATTAAAGACACTTTAGTAAATTGGTTTTGAAATAATAGTATAGTTATTTACGTATGCATTCGTGGCAATTTTGTGTTCATATGGTCGGAGGAACCTCAGAAATACCTAAAGTTGTGTTTTTACTGTTTAACGTTAAACAAAAAACACACTTTAGGTGAAAAGTAAGATTATCGTCTACAGCCAGCCTAAAATTATAGTACATAAGTAATCCCTCGGTTTGGGTACAAAATTCTTAACATTACGAGATTTTTTCTTTCATGGTGTGATAAATGAGACTTAAAAAATCGCACTTTCGGGGATTTTTCTGTTTATACATTCCAAACGTTAGCCTCGAACCTATGTTCAGTTTTCACCTTGGTGACTTCTCAGGAACATAGTTAAAAAGTGTTTTATCATGTTTTGTATATTGTACATAAAAGACACTTGAAATATTTTTTAGGCTGTGCATTAACATTTTCATTCTTCATATGTAAGTGTCATAATCCCCTGATTAAGTGATAAGGATTCTTCGCAAAATCACAGAACAATAACAAAGCATAGAAGGAAGGCTAAAAACAGAATTCTGTAACTACCTTTAGTCCCGTTCTATTATTAGGTACGATAAAGGTACGATAAAGGATGTGGGAAAGAGATAAATGTTTTACTCTTTGTTTTACTTTCTTGGCATGGTCACAAGATCAATTGTCAGTTGGTTAAAAAAGTTATAGTATGACGCGGCCAAATTTGATAGTACTTTGTTTCAATGTCTGACAGTTCGTTCATTGAGCTACCTGACTTATTCGCGTGTTCATTGTTTACGTGTTTGTCGTAATCTTCCATGGTTTTGCGATGTTTTAATAATATTTCTACTGTTAGATTGCATGAATTCTTTGTTTAACTACAAACAGTGAGTGTGTGGACGCTGTGGAGCAATTTCTTGTGTGGTTGGGGGCTGCCAGTCCCATTCATAGCGAAAATAAAATTAACAATAAATATTGACCTTCCATCGGTAAGTTTTTGCTCAATTTCTTGTTGCATATGATCTGTTAAACGAATATAAATGCATAACAAATATTGCTGTGTCACTATACAACGTGTAACGTTAAATGCGCAAAACCTCTTAAGAGGTCATTGTACTCATCATTAAGAACAACTTTTACTATGGGACCAAACATGAAATCGCGAAAAAAAAATCAGCTGTTCAGTACATTCTGACAAATTATGCGAACATAAATGTACTGAACAGCTGATATTTTTTTCGCGATTTCAGGTTTGGTCCCATAGTAAAAGTTGTTCATAATGATGAGTACAATGACCCCTTAAGAGGTTTTGCGCATTTAACGTTACACGTTGTATAGCTGAAACCAGTCGTAATATTTATTCCAATAGAAGTTATTAGCGAATATTCGGAAATTGTTTTGGGGTTATCTTGATCAGCCATAGTGACGTAAATAATGTTGTCGATACTTTTCTTTTACAGATTTCCTAGACAATGTGAAAAAAAAAATGGATAAATTGTATTGGTAGACGAAATTGGACTCAGCCACATAATATGCTCCAAGCATTTTACTTTGTATTCATTTGGTAATGAACCTATGAAATGGATGTAGCATGTTCTTTAAGTCGTCACTTAGAGTTCATGCTGTTCCTACATTATTTGTTATGGATAGAACAGATGAAATGGTCTGATATACAGGATGAATTTTTTATCATGCACCAAATTGAAATGGAAGATTTTACTCATCATTATGAACAACTTTTACTATGGGACCAAACCTGAAATCGCGAAAAAAAATCAGCTGTTCAGTACATTTATCTACATCAAACTCGTCAAAATGTACTGAACTGCTGATTTTTTTTCGCGATTTCAGGTTTGGTCCCATAGTAAAAGTTGTTCATAATGATGAGTACAATCTCCCATTTCGATTTGGTGCATGATAAAAAATTCATCCAGTATTATGATATAATTAAGGTATTTTATTGGCAATAAATAGTATCCCGTTCAAATTAAAACTTGATTTATTACATTACAGGAAATACTTATGGAAGTCTGCGAAGAAGGACATAGCGCAGTACTGCAAATTAAAAGAACCGCTCACCATCAACAGCAATCTAACATGAAGACAGGTATAACATTTCAGAAATATGTTCACTTGATATATGCGATACAATGATATTATATTAAAAATATCATTGATGCGATACTATTCTTCTAATTATCCCAGTCGGAAATATAATCGTGTGCAAATTTATTTACTTATTTTTAATAAAAAATACGTAATTGTAGGATCCCGTAGCAATGGAAGTTGAAACAGGACCTAGTACATCGGTACAAATTAATGAATCGCCACTGATATTAACATCTCGTGAAATCATCTCACATCAGTCAGGTAAGACATACAAATAAAACTATTTACCTAAATAAAAATGATGATAAAAAATCTTACATAAATTTTATTGAGAACTGTTCGTTTTAGGAATCCTTGACACAGATGACAATAACAAATTCAGAAATAATTGGATTCCATCCCGATTCAAGAAGACTGCGCTTTTAGCGAGTTCCTGGTCGCCAGAGCCGACCCCAGAATCCTCAGGAAGTTCATCCGTATTATGGTGTGGGCTGGAATTCGCGTAACAGATTATTAAAGTTGCTAGGCATTTTATTTTTTTATTTAAAATATCTGGTCGTTATTTATTTTTTTATGTACGAAAAATTTTTGTCGCTTTGGTACCATTTTGAATTTTCGTAATAAATTTTATTTTTTCACTAACAACCATTTTATTTAAGCAAATAATTCAAATCTCTATTAAATTACGCTTCTACTGATTTAAAATAATGTGTTATATAAAAAGTATTAAAATAAAAATTATTAGGTACTTTGAATACCCTTGTTCCCTAGACTTTGTTGAGTAGACTATGATGTAATCTAAAATTCAAATAAATATGAGAAAGTAAGTTGCTAAAAACATTTGCAAAACCGAATGTCTCCCACTTGTTTTCAATAAACTCATCAGTTATTATGGCAATTAAATACATTCGGGTTTAGCCGGGTCAGATTTAATACATGAAGAGCTGTCGGGAACCAAGGAAGACTTTGGTGATGATGATGACAAACTATTTAGTTCATACTTAAAGTATTCTTTCATTTTGAACGAATATATATATACTGGGATCACAAGTATGCTTAGTTACTTCAAAATTTTTGGTACACACGGCTACAGATCAAGCTATACATTTCCAGTATAAGCTGATCTCGCATTGTATAGGATTTCCTTAGTGGTCAGTGTAAACTGGAAATGTATAGCTTGATGTGTAGCCGTGTGTACTTACGGTTATTATTCTTGGCAGTATAAGAAAGAATGTTATTGTAAATTCTATCGACGTTGAAATTTAGTGGGTACATCACTAGTCGGAATAAAATGAATGACAACCTACAAAATTTCGAAACGTCTTCTGTATACGTGTCCTTCTTTAACATCATAGCGGCTCCATAAGTCAAAATGAAACAAATATATTGAGTTCAGTTGCTATTTTACCACTACTTCTATGCTTTAGTCGTTGTTCTGAGCGCAAAATGCATAAAACCTAAATTACCTACACAATATAAAATGCCAACCTTGACCGAGCGCCTTGCATCCCCCGCGTCGGTGTGCGAGAGGGACGAAGTTATCGGATGTGAAAAAGATGGAGCTATTGTTTAACTGCTCAAATAATTACTGAAAATTTTCTTCTCATTACGCAATGAGATTGTTTACGATGCGCCCGGATTTTGGTACTTATTTATTATGTCTTGCGTAATATGCGGAAAGTCCTTAGATAATGATTCTGTCACCGTTGGCAGTAAATGTTTTAAAACTCTATGTTTTAGTGAGCTTCGGAAAGACAATTTATTTCATTTCTCGGATAATGTGCCAATGATTTTACATACAAATTGCCGAAAACAGTAGTATACAAATCAAAAATGCGAAAGGTATAATACCATGCCTACTCTGCAATCTACCCACTCGCGCGACAATTGCACGAAACTGTACCGGAACGAAAAGCCAGGATTGTCCGACTACACGAAACTGACGTTGTTGTTGTTACGTCAGCAAAGAGAAAAATCTGAAATTATTCTATTGTTAGGATTTTAATAAACTCAGTACACAGTTATACCTATGCGATATAATAAATGCGCTTTACATCAGGATAAGCGCATTTTTTCTATCAACTACCGCCGTCTGGTTCGAATCATGTAAGGTAAACGCGGGTGAAGTCGACAGTGACCCAGTAGTCGTCTAATTATCTAAAAACATCAATATCTTTTTCTACTAAACACAATGATGTTAATAGTACTAGATCAGTAGTGTACGGCGCCGAAGCGTTACTACATCGTATATGTCCGCAGGCATATCCGAGTTCAGTTGTCAGCTTGACGTCAAGTGAGCAATTGCTTAGCGATAAAAATATCAAAATAGTGAAATGTGCGATTAAAATTTGTATGTCACGGTCTGAAAAGATTACTAAGGCAAGTGGTAATACATTTCACAAGTAACTTTGCTGAATTTTGTTCAGATTATCCAAAAATTTATCAAACATTGTTTTTGCCATCAGTGTTCTGATGTTGTGGACTTTTGGGAGTTTAGTGAATGACGAATGTATGTTCCTGTAAGTCTAAATTATTATTGTAGTCTGTTTGGATTAAACATACTGTACAGTACCCAAACACTCACTGAATGGAAAAGTACCCAAACAGTCACTGAATACAAAAGTAACACATGTCACGTGTAAGTATGTCAAAGGTTTTAACCTAATATATCACTACATCGTCCACCAAAATTAATTTTATTAGCAATAAATAATCTTATATGTAATGACTAATGACTATGAGTTTATATTTTTAAATGAAAAATAATAGATTGTTTATGATCACATTGTGTTATATAGTGGTGTGCTGAGCGAAAATAAACCGGTTCATTTTCTATTAAAGTAAACTAGCTGCGCCCTGCGGTTTCACCCGCGTAGACCGGGATAAAAGTAACCTATGTGTTAATCTGGGGTATAAGCTATCTACTTACCAAAATCCCAAATCGGTCCAGCCGTTTGAGCGTGAAGAAGTAACAAACATACAAACAAACAAACACACGCACTTACAAACTTTCGCCTTTATAATATTAGTGTGATGTGATTACTGTGATTAGTAATCGATTATTAAATCGAATTGTTAAACTACGATCAAATACAAGTTAGTTTATAAATCCAAGATACGTTTCAGAATTTTTAAGATTGACAAACTTATCTAACTCAGTAGTGAAACCCAGAACAGTCGTCGTAATTTCTTTTAAATGACGTACTTTTTTAGGGTTCCGTACCTCAAAAGGAAAAACGGAACCCTTATAGTATCACTTCGTTGTCCGTCTGTCTGTCTGACTGTCTGTCTGTCAAGACCTTTTTTATCAGGAACGCGTGTCAAGTTAAAATGAATATCAAATACGTAAGTCGTCTATGATCCTTTGGAGCTCTAAAAAAATCAAGCTTCTAAGTCTACGCCGTAAAAAAATACGGCCATTTATGCAACATATTTTGATACTCGCAAGTAAATCAAAACCTATAGGTTACTTACCGCTGACCTAGAATCATGAAATTTGGCAAGAAGCAAGGTCTTACAGCACAAGTAAAGGAAAAAGTCTGAAAACCGTTATTTTGTCATTTTATCGCATAAACATTTTTTTTTTGGGATTTCTTGTTTTTCAGCTACAAATGTTAAGTTTGTTTTTGGATACATTCTTTTCAATTACGGAGACCTTCATTTTGCGTGGCCCACACGCGCTTGGCCGGTTTTTATTACTATTAAAATGGATCGAAACAGATAAACTATAGTAATTTACGTTATTTAATTTTCATCGCAACGTATGTACATTCATTATAAACGCGTCAATAGGTGCAATACTAGACAGAGTGATCTCTTATTTGTTTTCCAGGGTACCTAAAGATCAGAAGCACATGGAAATATTCCATATTACAATCTTTCATTATAATTGATTCAATGAAAACCTTCATTAAATTCTTGGGAAATGATGTTGATCGTTGGCAACTCTGGCCGTTTTTCGGGTAACAATGTCTTGTCTCATTTCAACGTAATTAGTTTGACGGTAGAAGAAGTGAGACAAACATAGATTATTTTGACAGATTGACATATTTATGTATCCGTTTCAAAGCTACGTGTTTAAACTAGTACAAGTCGGTAAGTCGGTACGTTTTTCTGAATTATTTTGTAGGACGCTGCGCCTCTAGTATTATAATACCTCATTGACTAAACATTAAACTTGCCGATTTTATGGCAACCTATTCTTGGTAAATATTTTACTTGAAGTGTGTCCGACAAAAATTTAATTTTTTTGCAAGTTCAGCTGCTAAAAAATGTGAAGTCGGCACGTAGTTTTGTTTTTCGATTTGTGAAACTTCAGTTGGGTCTACGCTAAGTCTGATTATTTGATGAATTAGTTAAGTTAATTTGCTAACGATAGGAGTAACTTGAAATTTGGAACACTTTAATCACAAAAGTATTCTTTTTCGAACGTGACATCTATTGGTACCTAAAAATTCCTACTTGACCCAGATCTCGTCATTTAATAGTTGCCTCTAAACCCGCCAAATTCTAGGTATTTTAGTGTTTTATGCCACAAAATGCGAATAATAACTATTATTGTGACCGCAACATAGTTGTTAACGCTTTTGTACACACAACATTAATTAAATTTTTAGAAAATTACATTTTGCAGTAGTAAACTACTTAATACATTTACGGTTTAGTTTAAGTCATAATGAATTTGCTTCCTAAGATAAATTTATGGGTAATAAAGGGTGTGCAAGTTGTTAGAATGATTAGCACCACTGGCCCAAACTGGTCCACTGGATCCGGCGGGTCCTTCACATGCCCTAATCTTGTTGATTCTGGAAAGAAGCCAGTTGATTCCAAAGAGAAAATTATTAAGAACATGTCATGCGTTGAGCCACATTGTTCCAGCGTATATCTTCGGCAAAACCGAAATATAGCAAATAAAATCGTTACCTATGTCGGAGGGCAACCCGGAAGGCACACAGACTGTCGCAAAAGCTTTGGCAAAAACAGAAGCGTCTGGCAAGGAAGCAAGTGAATTCTTAACACGTTTTTACGGTGACCAGGTAAAATATTATTATATTATAATAGCATGTCACGTTACTACAAACTGTAAAATTTTCTCATTCAATTTTGAACTTAACCTTCAACAATTGCTCAGGTGCTGGTAAAACTGCAGGCATACCAGGCCTGGGCTTCGGCCCGTAATGACAGGTGCGACTGTCAACGTGCTCGCGCGATGTTAAAAGAGCGTTAAATTCTCCCGCCAAGTATTGCGAACGGGTGTTACGGAAGGCGCGTTTTGACCATGTTGGACGAATTGAGGCCAAGTTGGCATCCTTTCTGGTAGCAAGGAGTTCTGATCGCTGTCTAAATCGGTCTAGACAAATTTCTGCCATTTGCTGCCTCTTATGCTTAAGTCTGATGGAACGCTGGCTCATCCCGCGCAAGAAAGTGCAAACTTATTAGCCTTTATCTTTGCCGAAAATTCACGCCTTGATGCGGCTTCTAACATACCCCACTGTAGTTCCACAATGCCGGAGATGGCAATCTGGTCAAATTCAATGCTCTGAAAACAAAGGCGTCTCTTTTCACTGCCAAAAGGAGTCAGTTTCAGTTATCTCCTACTTTACTAGTTACCGACCGCCTAGAGCTTTTGGGCATGGAGTTGACGTCTGATCGGCTCAACCATCGAGTCAAAAGCACAGACTTAATTCCGGACAAAAACTAATTCTGTTATTCTGATCACACATATTTTTTTGCCAGACGTCTCTTAAAATTTTTAAGCAAAAATATGTTACAATTTAATTAACCTTGCTGTTTTTATTACCTCCTGCTCTGCTACAACCTTTAGTAAATCTTAGCATTCAGTCTTCTACCTACCTTTTGTTTCTTAGACTCTTAACAAACACGTACAGTATGTTCAAGGTCTGAGAGTTCACATTAACACAAAAAATTTAACACGACTGGGTCCTTTTGACGAGTAATAGTACAAATCCGACGACTATTGGTACAAATCGCCCCTTTTTTTTAACTATCTAAAGTACTAAAATTACCTATTAGTCTCTTTTTGCATGGAACATTTGTTCCATTCTGTATCTGAGAAGGACGTTGTTAGCTGCGCTACAGTTTATACTTTTGCAGCTATGATCGTTTTACTTGTGTACCTAGGTACTTCTTGTGTTATTGTTCCAAAATATTTTTTTTTTAATTTTGCTGATATTAATATTTTGCCTAGAAGTAGATACACGCGGCTACACATCAAGCTATACATTTCCAGTTTACACTGACCACTCATTGTTAGGAAATCCTATACAATGCGAGATCAGCTTATACTGGAAATGTATAGCTTGATCTGTAGCCGTGCGTACTATTTCATTTTAAAACACCACATCTTTGTTTACTCATGTGGTCTAATTACACGAATCCAAAATAAAATTTATGTAATAGACGCGGCCGCTTGATGCATCGCGACGCCGCCGCCGCCACCCGCCCGCCGCGCGCCGCCCGCTCGCACCCTCTCGCGAGTGTTTCATTTTCATTTAATTATTAGAAATGCTTTAGAGATATTCAGGGGATTTCTTCCAATTTGAGTAGGCAAAAATTTTTGGTAGTAAGATTCATAAAAATATCCTGGGTGTCTTTAATGTACAAGGGTTAAATACAAATTTAACTTCACGAAAAAAAAAGTATAATAGTCACATTGGTGATAATTTACCTAGTTATTTGTAGTAACTATTTCAATACTTTGACAAAATTTCACTCTCTAGGTAAGTACTGTTTTGAAGTTATCATTTATTTTATATAAAATAGTCAATATGGTACTTAATATGTTGATTTTGACCGGGGATAATTATTTCCATAATTAAAACTTTTGAAAAGGAGCAGTCATGTACAAAATCACCAGTGGACCATTTTTTGTTCCCACTTAAATTTAATGTTATTGCTATAATTGCTAATAACTCAATATATATAAAAAAAAAATCGGGGATTACTGTCAATTTATGTATTTCAGCTATTTATATATTTAATTCTGAATTATCACCCAAAGAGCATTTATTGCAATCTACTCCATACAAATCGATCTATTTTTACTGGACTACAGGGTAGCCCGCGAAATTCAAAATTATAATCATTAGAATCAGCAATACAACTCCATAACTTAGCATTTATCTCAAAACTAGCGATTTCATGAAATCATGAGGTTTGAGGTAAATGCTAACTTATGGAGTTGTATTGCTGATTCTAATGATTATAATTCTGTAAAGCCATATTAGCTACGGCCGCGAATCATATTTTAATCAACATACAAGCTCACACTGACCTACAAATTGCAAAAAACGTAAGAAATTTTGAATTTCGCGGGCTAGCTTGGCGCTTTCGCCTTAAGAGTGTGGTATAGACCCTCAAAACGAACAACTTTTTCCATGGCACCAACATCGTAATCGCGAAAAAATAACTAGCCATCCCATACATTTGCGTCGAGTTGCATTGAAGTTTTCTATGGGACAGTTGAAAATTTTTTCGCGGTAACGATGTTGATCCTATGGGAAAAGTTGTTCGGTTTGATGTTCTGTACCACACCCTGAAATTTGACGAGGATGCAAAATGACACGTTGTATATTTTTTAGAACGGCTTTAGGGTCTATTACGACACGACGACATGGTTGGCGCAGTGGTTGAGCGATTGACTGCTGCGCAGCATGTCGCGGGTTCGATTCCCGCACGGAACAAATATTTGTACGACCTACAAGTATTTGTTCCGAGTCTGGGTGTTTTTCTGTCTATAATATGTATGTATTTACAAAAAAAAAATGTATATAAGTAGTTTATCAGCCATCTCGTTACCATAACACAAGCATTAGGTTGCTTAGCTTAGGACTAGATGGCGTTGTGTGAAATGTCCAAGGATATATTTTATTATTATTTATTTATTATAATATGCTATTTCAATAAGAAACTAAAAAGAAAAAGAAATAAAAACGACTAAAAAGACTGGATGACTGGTGAAGAGTTTTCGGACGAGTTGAGCTTCATGCAATAATGCTATACACACACGATGGGAGGCAAAGAGTCTACAGAAGAACAGGAGTGTGCTATTAACTAAGAGAAAGTGGCCCCATACAAGTGTGGGCTGGAATTTCTTCCGAAAGCCGCACCGTGTATGCTAGAAAATAGCATAGCATAGCATAGGTGATGGAAAATAGCACTTTAACTGCAGAAAGATACGCGAATGAAATCTTAAGAGGGTTGTTGCGTTTTGTCACACGCGGGACAAAATTTTTAAGAATGTTAAATGAAAAGATGCTTTTTCTAAAAATGACAAAAAAAAAATCAAAATCAAAAATCAAATCAAATTTTTCAATTAAAGGACTAGTAAATAATGTTAATTTAATAGGTACTTAAGTAACTATTAAAAATACTTTTTGAACTGAGTTTATTAGATAACACAATATAAATGTGTTTTAACAATTATAGGTACATAATAAATTACCATTATCATCATCTGGTCATTTAATTGATTACATTTTTCAAAAAAGCATCTTTTCTTTTAACAATCTTAAAAAGGTCCCGTGTGAGTGAGAGTCGAACACGGAATCGGGGAACGTAATGATAGGGGTGAGCGACTGTTACAGTTCTGTTGCGAAGAAAGTTTTACCATCTCCAACACTTGCTTTCAAACATCATATCCGCAGATTATACACATGGCGACAGATGTAGGAACCAAATTGACTACATACTAATAGGGACAAGATGGAGAAGCTCAGTGACGAACGCCACAACTTTCCCCGGTGCTGATTGCGGCTCCGACCACCAGCTTCTTGTAGCAACAGTCCAAATACGGCTAAAGAGGATACAAAGACCTAAAACAGTCCTGAATATGCAAAGTATAGACTTCAACGGCTTCAGAGAAAACTTTGAAAAGGTAGTGATAAACATTCCGAATGATATCACAGACAGCGACGGCAAGTGGGATCAATTGAAAAGGATGATAGAAAAAACAGCTACTGACAACAAGCAGACAAAACCTATCATGAAAGAATTCACATCAGAGACGGCGAAATTATCCTTGAGAGGAAGATCAACAGCGGTATTCAGAGCTGAGCCGCCAAGTTCAACTAGGCTGTCGGAAAGATTATGATGACCTCATCAACAGCATCTGTCTCGACCTTGAACAGCACTCCCTGAAAAACGAATCCAGATAACTTTTTCAAAAAGTAAAAGAATTGACTGGAACGCGTAAACCGAAGACCTTTGCCATTGAAGATAAAGACGGGCGTCTACTTACAGATGTGGCTCACGTGTTAGAGCGCTGGAAAAATTACTGCGCGGAGTTGTATGACACGAGAGAGTTTACAAACACTGAAATTACATGGTCAGCAGAAAAAAAAATGTCTATTTCGTCAACTTTGTAATTTACATAGCTTTAAGTTTGGAGGCACCTTTTAAGCAAAGATTTGCTTGTATTAGGTGAGCATTAGGTTAGCAGAAGAACCTGATATCTTGGCTTCGGAAGTTGAGCATGCCATCGGAGCTCTTAAGTGCAAGAAACCACCAGGTAAAGATGGTATAACAGCCGAAATACTAAAAAACCTAGGTCAACGGGGCACAAACGTTATCACCGAAATATGCAACACCATTTGGAAAACCGGAAGATAGCCAAAAGACTGGACAGAATCGGTGTTCATACCCTTACACAAGAAAGGCTCTTCCAAAGACTGTGGAAATTACAGGACGATAGCGTTAATATCTCATGCGAGTAAGATCCTCCTTCATGTCATCAATCGACGTCTTAAGTACTTTTTAAGCCGGCACATACCCGAAGAGCAGGCAGGTTTTGTTAAGGGCAAAGGAACGCGGGAGCAGATACTGAACATCTGCCAAATAAATAATAAATAAATAAATCATTGAGAAGAGCAGGGAATTCAACAATCCCGTGATGCTTTATAGATTATACAAAAGCTTTTGACTGCGTACAATGTGACAAACTATGGAAATTGTTACTGGAAATGGGAGTTCCTGAACACCTTGTCGCTCTAATACAGAGTCACAGGGAATCGTTCTTTCATTAGGATAGGTACGGAATGCTCTAATATGTTCCAAACTAAAAAAAGGCGTGAGACAGGGTTGCATATTATCCCCTTCCCTTTTCAACATATATGGAGAGTACATAATTCGGAAGACTATCGAATACTGGGAGAAGGGTTTCCCTTTAAGTGGAAAAAAGAGTATCAAATCTCCGATATGCCGACGACACCGTTTTCCTTGCAACATCCATGGAAGATATGAGTGAGATATTCCAAACACTCGAGAGTGAAAGTAACAACATTGGTCTCGCAGTGAATAGAGCGAAAACCAAGGTAATGATTGTGGATTGAGCCGGGAAGATAACAAATGTCACTTGCAACATTCCCGACATTAATATCGTCGACCACTACACCTACCTTGGCTCTCAAATCTGCAGTGATGGTAGCTGTGTCCCCGTGATAAAATGGAATGGCCAAAGATGCTATGACCCGTTTAAACAACATTTGGAAGAAAAGGTGGAATTAGTATCAAAACCAAGATCAGATTCCCACAACACAACAACAACAACTTTTTTACTATGGGACCAGACCTGAAATCGCGAAATCAGCTGTTCAGTACATTTTTCTACATCAATCTCGTCAAAATGTTCTGAACAGCTGATTTTTATTTCGCGATTCAAGGTCGGTCCCATAGAAAAAATTGTTCAAAATGATGAGTACAATTTAATTAAGAAGCGCAATTATAGAGCAATATAAAATTTAATTAAGAAATAAAAATAAAATATATACTAGAACAAAGAACCTAAAACTAAAAACCATAGTAACTAAAATATATTATTAAAAGGAGTCCCTTTAGGCAAGCTTCCGAAGATACTGGCAGCGTTCCCCCTTTGAATAGCTAGACTAATTCTTTGTCCGAAATATAAAATTGTCTTTAGTACAGTCTTTATTCCAAAAAGCTAGCTCCAATATTTTGGAAATTATTGAGGTTTTTGCTACCAACCCGCTTTCTTTGTGGCCCAGTGTATTTATACGGAACCCTAGAAAAAACATAATTATAATAAATAAGTACCTCTTTCTTATCAGTTCATTTATAATGCCGATATTCCTGTATGCCGGCAATATAAATACACCAGATGAAGTTAGATAGTTGCACACCCTTTGATGACTCATATACCAAATTCGTCTTTCGATTAATTTCGTATATTTTATGAAACTTCTGAAAGCCTCGCCCGAATCCTGAAACATGAAAGTGAGGTTTTTATACTTTTTATTATTAAATATTTCGGAAAGCACGTTAAGCCGTTGGTCCCGGCTGTTATTCGTGGATCTTTGACAGTCGTTACGGGTCGTCAGAAGCCCGAAAGTCTGACAACCAGTCTTACCAAGGGGTATCGTGTTACCCAGCTACTGGGTTGTGGAGGTCTGATAGGCAGTCGCTCCATGTAAAATACTGGTATTCAGCTGCATCCGGTTAGACTGGAAGCCGACCCCAACATAGTTGGGAA
Source organism: Cosmia trapezina (assembly GCA_905163495.3). Taxonomy (NCBI): domain Eukaryota; kingdom Metazoa; phylum Arthropoda; class Insecta; order Lepidoptera; family Noctuidae; genus Cosmia; species Cosmia trapezina. The sequence goes on from LR991049.1 coordinate 10,536,060, forward strand.
AAGGCTAGGCAGATTGATTGATTATTAAATATTTCAGAGCTTAAAAAAGGGTCTTCTAAATGAGTTGTCCAACGACCATAATAATCGTGTGTAAATCAGAGGGCCTAGACAGGCCTAGACAAAGCAGCATTTGATTAGCGATGAGATGACGCTAGTAGAAAAGCCATACAATCTTAGATAAATACATCTAGATCGAGCCACCGCTTGGCCGGTCATGAGACAGCAATATAATACTTTTCTAGGTTATGTGGTATGCTAAATGAAGTTTAACGTAAGAAATCTTCCATATTTTGGACTGAAACCCATGTCAATACATACGCACAATGCAAAACCTGTCCAAAAAAGATAAATTAATCGATGCAAGATAAATTTTGTAACAGTGCAAGCACTTTCTTTGGCTAACATTCGAAAGTTCGCCAAGCCAAAATACGGCGCGCCCGTAAGAGACAGAAAATACGATGCTTTGTCTCAATTTTCCTAACAATTTCGTATATATGTGACTCACTTCCACACTTCACACTGTAATCATAGCAACATCTAGAGGTTTAATGTCTTTGAGAAAAGCCATACAATATATGGGGTTGACATAAGCGATCGAAATGTCACGTGATCATGTCAATGTCACTTTGAAGCTGTAGCGATTGTGGAAATAGAATCAGTCCAAAGCGAATGCCATTTGTCTACACCCTCTGGTATCGACACCCATCACGTCTGCTAAATTAATTTAATTTACCTTTTTTACAGAGACATTCAAAATATCCATATTACCGCATTTATTCGGATAGTGTTCTGGAATTTTCGGAAATATCCGGATAGTAAAATGTGGCCGATAATTGCATGCCCTTTGTGATAATTGACATACATTATTTATCTGTAGGTACATATTATATATCAATCCTATCTACATGCTGCGCCGAACCCCAATCAATTAGTTAAGTACTGCAAGATAATGAGATTGGTTATACATAGTAAGGAATGAGTAACTGATAAGTATTTTAGGAAGTTTGAAACTGGTATCGGTTACAAATAATATAGTAAGTGTCAACAAAATCACGCTCTAAAAAGTATGAAATAAGAAAATATTCTCATCTGAAATTAGTAAAAGACAGACACATAAAAAATCCGGAGTCACACGTAATCTGTTCGATTTATAATGCCCTAACATGATGTGTGACCCTTTTTTTTTTTGTGTATGGGAAATCATTAAATGGCTTCTCCCGCAAGCCATTTAATGATTTCCCATACACAACAAACTTTTACTGACTAAAACCCACCCGCGTTCCTTCAGTTGCCTATGCCAGGGCCACGCGGTATCTTTTTCATACAACCCGCGACCCCAGCGGCATGATGCGTGACCCTGGATTTATAATTTGTCTGTCTTTTTCTAATTTCAGATGAGAATATTTTCTTGTTTTCTACTTTTTAGAGCGTGATTTTTCAGAAGTCAGAATTTAGCTTTTAAACTTATTATTTAAATTATTTTGAGGTTATATCGTGATAATGTATTTGCAGAGCCACTCTACATTTTTAAAGAAAATATTATTAAATATGTATTTTGGATAGGTTTGGAGAGAAAATATGTTTGGCTCACGTCTGAGGCGTGATTGTAGATTTCACGCAATAAAAATAAAACCAATGAAACTGTGAACAAAATCCGATTCAAATAGGGAAGTATTGACCACCACGCGGACGAAGCCGCGGGCAACAGGTGCTATGAAAAAAAAAAAGTAATTAAAAAAACTAAAAAACCCGACTGCAGTAAAAAACTAAAACTGAAAAGCTAAAAACAAGCCTATTTTAAATTTAATAAAAGTTGGAAGCAGGCGGGACCCGTTTGAGTTTGAAAATATAAAAATGGAATGGGTCCCGCCTGCTTCCAACTTTTATTAAATTTAAAATGGGCTTGTTTTTAGCTTTTCAGTTTTAGTTTTTTACTGCAGTCGGGTTTTTAGTTTTTTTAATTACTTTTTTATAAATTCCAGCTTTTTAGTATACACATGTGAAAGATTTCGCAGATGATTTAGTTAAATAGTCAAGCGGAAGAGAGAGGTCGTAGAGGTCGTAGAGGTCCTAATTCTGCTCAAAGCAAGTTTTTTTTATCAGAATTCAATTTGTCACTTCGAATTACTTTTAATCATATAAGTTATATACATTTTTGTAATCACCTTTAAAAACCCTTCATTTTGATACCCCACTCGATGGTATCAGAAGACAAAAAAATTCCGAACTCCACAATATGTCACCCCAAATCCGCCATTTTACTTTGTTTTTGATGTTAATGTAGCCAGTAACACTCGCGCTACCAAGACAAATCTAAAGACGTATAATTTATCTAAATCCGCTCATTCGTTTAGGAGTTACGAGGGAACAAAGAAACGGACATACATACATACATACAGGTCAAACACATAACCCTCCTTTTGGGCTTCGCCGCAGTCGGGTAAAAAGGAGTACTTAACAGATAACTGAGATAATGTAAGATGAAAACACGTTGCGCCAGCCCCACGTACCGTGGGACTGGGGCAGGAAGCTGATGAAGAAGGGGATGATGAGATTTGTGATTTTACAACCAAGAAGATACGTTTTCTTTTACACTTACTTCGGTCAACTCCGGGAATTTATCACGTATGTTTCGAACATACAGATTATCGACTGCAACCAAAGTGCCTTCTGGGGACGTGTAGCAACCCAATGCAACGTTTTGATCAAGGTACAGCGCAAGCCGATTCCTAAGATTCTTCTCCGAAACTGGATCGAACTCTGAAAGTAGTAAATTACATCTTATTGTAGCTTAAATTCTAATCGATCATAGTATTTTATCATAGTTATATTCTTATTAGTTGTGAATCGCTTTCATATAACCATATTAAGGTTTATAGCTATGTCCTTGATGGGGAATTTTAGGTGACTAAACGAAGAAAGCTCCAAAATGCTAATAAATAGTCAAAAGGTGTATTGCCTCGACGAAGTACAAAGATGGAAGCCGAATGACAAGCATTTTACATAAGATCCTTATATCTAGTTAGGAACTAAGTAATTAGCACGCAACGTCGCTTTGCTATTGCCAAAAAAATAGGCGTTTGGCTCGAACAGCCCTCTTCCTCTCTCCTAATTTTTACTGTGCCCGACAGGGTCCACAATGGTCATATTATTTTGTAATACCTACCACCTAATTTCACATATGGTAGCAATAAATATATTGAGTATATCCCTAGGGATATAATAATTATATTACGGCTACAACCATCTTTACTGTGACATAACTAGGTACAGTTGCCGTCAGATATACAGGGTGTTCGGCGCATGGACCGACACAATTTTTTGGGGGATTGGGGGGGTCATTTGCTAGGTTTCACCTAAAGACCTCCATGTCCTAAGTGTGACGGTAATTGAGATATGTTTTTTTTTGTTCTTTCTTTGAATTACCCAAAATCTCGCCTTTGAATCGATATATTTTTTTTGTTTATGGTTGCAATAGAACAAAATAAATTTTATAATAGTCTGCAATGTGTTTTTATTCTAAATAAATTATTATTTGATGTAATTGATCAGTAGAAAATGACTTATGTGCTTCCAGTCTTAAAAATGTTGAAATGTATGAAAAATTACTAATCTTAAATTCATTTTTTTTTTAAATAAAGCCATTTTGACCTTATTTTTATCTCAAAAAGTTCTTTAGCTTGTACCCTTTCTAAGGGTATGCTACACGCTATGAAAAACAATTCAAATGTAGTCAAAATACTAGTTAGAGAGTCAGTTATGGAGTGTTTTAAGAAAAGAATTATTACGATAATTATATTTTTTTATTTTATGTCGAATAAGAATACATTGTAGACTATAATAAAAATTATTTTGTTCTTTTACAACCATAAACAAAAAAAATATATCGATTCAAAGGCGAGATTTTGGGTAATTCAAAGAAAGAAAAAAAAAACATATCTCAATTACCGTCACACTTAGGACATGGAGGTCTTTAGGTGAAACCTAGCAAATGATCTCCCCAATCCCCCAAAAAATTGTGTCGGTCCATGCGCCGAACACCCTGTATTGTAGCAGACAAGGTGATCTAATCTAATACTTCTGAACAATTTAAAATCTCAGTTAGTTCCATACACTACAAGTTACCATTAATATCTGTACATTTTATTAAGTAATTCATTAATATCTGAGCAGATGCTTGTCAATAATTTCTATACTAACCAAAAATATCTGAATACTTACAACGTCAAGTGTAGGATCCAAGATCTATTTTCTTTCAATAGTTTACGTATCAACATACAACATATTAACAACAACAACATACAACATACGTATTTCACGTATTTCAACATTTATATCTGTAATTTTTATGGTGTGCATAATAAAGAGTATTCTATCTATCTATCTATCTACGTATAATAATAATGTAATACCTAGGTACCTACGTATCATAATCCCGAGTTTTAAAAGAGTTGTATTACAGTACTGTTGTATCTTTTCCATACAATTTTATTCCCTTTTCATCGTATTTATACCTCAGATACTCAGTGTTGGTTTTTGGTTCGTCTTTATATCACGCGGTAACGAATTAGAAGCTCAGTGTTTCTCTGCGTAGTATACTTGACGTTGTAAGTGTTCAGATATTTTTGGTTAGTTGTGTGAATAGAAATAATTATTGACAAGCATCTGCTCAGATATTACTGAAGTAATGAAAGTTTAAATATTAATGATAACTAGTAGTAAGAAACTTATTGATATTTTAAATCGTTCAGAAGTATTTGGTCACCTTGTCTGCTACAATACCTATATCTGACGGCGACTCGACTGTACCTATCCAATTACACATCAACTTGAAACTGACCCCAAGATATGTAATAGTTGTGAAGCTGATGATCTCCCCCGAAACGGGGTTCCCTCTTTGGATCCGGAAGACCACCTCCTTGAAATCGTGAGACTATCTTGCATTGTATACTTAAACTCAATACCTATTATATCATTGCATAGCACATGTGTGAGTACTATGAGTGCTATCATTTGACATGTTTTGGTAATATGTTTTTTATTGACATGCTTGTGCCTGGCGGTTGAGAGTATGTCATGCTCATTCAAACGTCTCGCTGGTGGTGGCGTGTGTGTTGGATCATTCGGTTCCCTACAAAATGGTTTAGCTGGATGGTGCTGATCCACGCGTCATGTTCGTGAACGAGCGCCGTCAGTTTGGACTGGTCATACTCATCAACTGCCAAGGCTCTGTTTAAATTATTTAAATATTGAATTGACAATTCAAAAGTGCCTGTAAACGGTTTAATTGAAATAAATGCTTTTAGTTCGAGTTGATACACGGTACCCTTTAATGAGACTAGTTGTCACATTTTCGGGCTTCTTACGACCCGTAACGACTGTCAAAGATCCACGAATGACAGCCGGGAAAGCAACGTAATGACGATATAGTACCCCATCCAAGGAACCTTGGCAAGCGTAGCTTAACCTGGCCCCAAGTCTGCTATTTTTTACAAATTCGTCATTCCAACACGATCCCATTGTCACTGCATTGTCATTTTGCTAAAAGTTCGTAATCTGCTAAATTCATAATGGCCGATCATTGGTCGCTCAGTGGTCTCGTAATAGAATCGTGGTAGAATTACATTGTCGTATTGCCATTATTATAAAACCCGTTAGTAGAAATGATTTTAGAAAAACTCAAGGTCATATTATATTAGTAGATTACCAAACCTGTCAAAATCAATGATATATGTAGACCATTCTGACAGACTTGAGGCCCTGATCTATCGACTAATTGTGTCAGGATTCAGGATAGCTCTGAACAAAAATAAATATATGAATTTGGGAAACTCACTAAGCGCGCTAATAATTGGATCGTCCCTGAGAAGTTCTTGCATTATCAAATTCAGAGCCTGTTCTTTCGCGTCTGCAGTGCTCAAATCATTGATTATAAATCTGTAATCAAATAAAAAATATATAAGGGAGTGAATGGTACAATATTTAGGAATCTATACGTACTGTTCAAAAGTAACTGATGAAAATAATATAAACAAATGGATCAGAAAATGTACCGGTTGATGCTGTAGTGTATGGCAACATTATAATAAAATAAAAATAAAATAATCATTTTATTATCAGGCAACTGAGCATTTCTCTTTTTTTTGCCAATATACATTTGTTGAATGTCCCACAAGATTGCAGATTCCCATAATCCCATAAGATACACATTTGTGTAATGTGTATCTTATTGATTCTGTTTTGTTTAGGAGCACATTTTTTTATTAAAATTCACAGAAATCATTAAAAAATATCATAAAAATATAATATTTAATTAAAAAAATAAATAAATACAAACTACCAAAAAATTGCAATGTATGAAAATTCGTATGTCCCAGTCTACCATCCGTTACTTAAAACTCAATTATTTTAATAACGTTCAAAGAAACTATACTGAGATTTTTTTTTTAAACCATTCTAAGAGGTAAAAAGATCTACTTACATTGCTTTTTTGGTATTTTTTTTTTAATTTTGTCAGATATAAATGAATTTTAAACTCGTCCCAGAAAAAGTTCCAAAAATAGATTTCAGTTTTTGTTACCCATTTTTTATGTGTTATAGTTAAAGAACTTCCATTTCGATACACAATTTTAACTTGGCAATACTACAGGTACCATTTAATGCCGCCTAGCCTATTGATTTAGGTGTCAGTGCTGTTCCGACGTTAAAATGTGAAACACGTATTCCAGTTCGAAAATCGAATCTCATTCCAGTATTTGTTACAGCTGTTTCAAGGTTTAGTTGATAATATTGACTACTTTCTTTTATCATGTCACAATAGTTAACAACTTGCACTAAATTTGAGTGAATTATATTAGACATAACTCCAATTTTAACTACTATAATAATATTTTGTAAAAACTAAACAAGTGTTTCGTTACTATTTTTTTTGTTACTTCGGCACAGTAACGTATAAGCGGAAAATTTTAGTAACAAAAAAGGAATTATAAAGCTACGTTTGCATTCAACAGCGCAAGAAAATGCCTAAAAATATTTGAACAGAGAAATCGCAAAAAAAAACCTTACGAAAATTTGAATTTTACGGGCTACCTTGAGCATTCCCTTCAAGAATGAAACACGAAAGATTTGATTGTATTACGATATTAAATGTTGCTCATACACTAATCCGTCTAAAGTATAAATATAAAATATCTAAAGTTATCTAAAGTAATTTAAAGTTGTTTTCTTTGACTGTAAAATTTGAACAGTAAATAGTTTGTGTTATCTATCTTTAATCCTAATCACTAAAACGTCTACAACGCCTAGTACATTGTAGACGTTGCCTTATATTTTTTATTTTGTTACCTAATATTCTATAGTTTGTGTTATCTATCTTTAAGGCTGCAGTCTTGCAAAATTCACTCGCGGCGAATTATTTGCGCAACTTTGTGTTTTTTTTTAAACAAAAGTAATGAAATAACATGAAATATTATTATAGTACGTGAATAACCATAATATAAGTAATAGATGGTAGTTTTTTTTAAGTTCATCTGGGTGGATTATGTTAGGTAAATCAAGCGTTAAATACAGCTCTTTCGCGCCAACAACGATTCGAGTTATGTTTGTGCACTTGCATTGGGCAATACAAATTTTATTTAGAAAATCTGTTCAGCGCATAATTGTTTCCATATTCTTGTCTTCAAAATGCGCTGATTACTTTTTTTTGACTACCTTTCATTTTCTTAATTCAGATGTCACAATGTCATCGAAATTCTCTGTTTTTATCTCTTAATAAACGGTTTGTTTCATAATAACAAAGCATCGTATGCATGTAAGATTTGGTTGGTTTAATCCCAAGAGTTCAATAAAGCAAATACTAAAAAAAATAGCATCTAAATCACCTTAGTCTAACAATAATAATAATCTCAAAAGACCTCCAAAACGCTCCGACCCACTAAGAAATTGCCCTCGCAATTCTTGTTCATAAACTCTGTTTTGGAGGTCTTTTGAGATTATTATTATTGTTAGAGTAAGGTGATTTAGGTGCAATTTTTTTTTAGTGTTTGCTTTATTGAACTCTTGGCATTAAATTAACCAACTTTTACATGCATACGATGCTTTGTTATTATGAAACAAACCGTTTATTAAGAGATAAAAACAGAGAATTTCGATGACATTGTGACATCTGAATTAAGAAAATGAAAGATAATTTAAAAAAAGTAATCAGCGCATTTTGAAGACAAGAATATGGAAACAATTATGCGCTGAACAGATTTTCTAAATAAAATTTGTATTGCCCAATGCAAGTGCACAAACATAACTCGAATCGTTGTTGGCGCGAAAGAGCTGTATTTAACGGTTGATTTACCTAACATAATCCACCCAGATGAACTTAAAAAAAACTACCATCTATTACTTATATTATGGTTATTCACGTACTATAATAATATTTCATGTTATTTCATTACTTTTGTTTAAAAAAAAATACAAAGTTGCGCAAATAATTCACCGCGAGTGAATTTTGCAAGACTGCAGCCTTAATCCTAATCACTAAAACGTCTACAACGCCTAGTACATTGTAGACGTTGCCTTATATTTTTTATTTTGTTACCTAATATTCTTTTTTTGTTACTGTCCCAGAAAAAATCTGATCTCTTTTTATGTTTTATGTATTTTATTTTTAATATAAAACAATGAATCTCATGAAGATACTCAAGGATACTTAACATTATAATAAAAGCACGTAAAATCGGTAAATTTTGTTTATTTTTCATATTATCAAAACTTTAAATTTTATTTAGGTGAAAGGTAACAAAAAAATAAATAAACACTTAATTTGAAAATTTTCTTTTACTTTTGTTGGTATTTCTTTGCAATGATATTATTAAGTTTATCATGAAGTATCAAGAAAACTATTTTTTTGGATATAACAATTGCTACTTCAAAGTTTTTTTTAACAATTAAAAAGTAACAAAATAAGAACATGTAATTTACCTTCATTTAGTTTTTAATACATTTTCCACAAAATTCATAAATAAAATAGATTTTCTTATAAAAATCCAAATGTTAATAAAGTAAACTACCTGATTTCATGAAAAAAAACGATTTATATATATATTTTTATTTTTAGCGATTTTTTGAAACTATGGCAAAAAAAAAGAGAAATGCTCAACTAGGCCCATAGATAAAATACACAAAATATCTTAAGCAATAATAAACTAATACATATGAATAAATCTTATTAAAAAACTATAACTATACACGTAACGTTGTCGGCGTCGTGTTCCGCTGCGTGGTGTCGCGTAACCGTCCTCGGAAACGTCGAAATATGACACCTTTCGGCCAGAAGTCCTCTTTTAAGAAGGTCTGTAGATGTTGGGTTGGAACTCGTACCACGAACGACGTAAAGTTGATGTTGTGGCGCGACTCCAACCTTTCGACCCTCAGAGTCCAGTCGGTCTTCACCTTCAAATACTGCACGACTTCCTCAACCCTTGTGGATAAACTAGCACTGTGGTGGGGCACGCCCGCAGAGTGGGAGGGGAGTGATATGTAGGCTTGAATGACGTTTTTGCGAAGGTCGCCATTTCGAAAACTCATTAAATCGAAAACCGCTATATCGAATGACGTTATCGCGAAGGTCATCATTTCGAAAAATTTTGCGAGCAGTAGGTACGCCAGTTCGAAAGTCATTGTATCGAAATCTGATGTTGAGTTAATTTGTCTTTTTTTTCCCCAAACCAAATCAAAGACCATGCTCTCTGTGTCTCGTCTCATTGGAGTCGTGAATTCGATTCCCAGACAAATTAATTGAACATCGGATTTAGGATGATAAGGGCAGGCGAATGATAATAAATTGCAATGCTTGTAAAAGGCTGCTAAGTCATTCATAAGTACTAACATAACATAACACCAATATTGTACACTCAGTCAGAGTTCCCACGAGCGTAATAAAATCGCGGCCGGATTTTATCGCGCACTGGATTTTCATCTCTCGTTGTTGAGAATCCAACGTAACAAAAACAGAGTGCATCCCAGGGCGATGAAAAACACACTGTTGGATTTTCAACTCTCAGCTCTAAGCAGAGAGTTGAAAATCCAGTGCACGATAAAATCCCGCCGCGATTTTATTACGCTCGTGGAAACGGGGGTTTAGTTCGCAATAAACGTTTTGAATTTGAATTTGAATTATTATGATGTGTACTGACTGTACTGACATCTCATCTTGGTAAAAGTTATTTCTAGTTCCATACCAAACAACCGAAAAAAATGTCAGCCGTTCATACATTTGGGTCCCATGGAAAAAATTGTTCAGTTTGATCACCCTGATACACTCTACATACACACAGTCAAAACCTTCTACAGAAGAATGTGTTACTAATTCCTTGTAGTGATTGGGTAAGAATTTAACGTGAACAAGTAAAAACAAGTTTCAACTAATTACGGGTACTTACGAACTAATTACGGCAAAACAACAATATTAGTTGATGAGCACAGCTAGTGTTCAATAATTTACCGGAGGAATTGAAGAAGTGTGATAAGTTGTATAAAATTTTAAACAAAATTTAAGACACATCTGACGTCACCAACACCTAAGCCGGTTTATTCTATATAAAAAATCGCACCTTGAATACTAGGTGACACACGGTCTTCAATAGTGTCAAGCCTAGCAATATTGCTATTCTGTAATCATCTCACCGTGAAAACTTAAGTGAAGTGAGCGTGGAGTGATCTGTCAGTGTCATTCCACCTGTAGCTAGGGATGGACCAAGCACATTTTTACAGTCATAATCGAGATTTTAATAACATTTGTATGCTATTCTAGTGATCATTTTATATTATTTCAAAGCTAGTTTTAAATAAAATTGCAAAACAGAAATTGAGTTTTGTTTGAATTTCTATTTGACTATTTTATTTTAAAACCCCCAAATAGTAATTTTTAGACACCCTCTAGCTTACAAATAAATAAAATGATTGATGATTGATTGATGTCAACACGACAATACTTAAAATCACGATTATGATTGTAAATGTAATTTGGTCAATCCCTAGCATCCGTGGGATGACACTGACAGCTCACTCCACGCAAGTTTTCACGGTGAGATTTTTACAGAATCGACCAGCAGCATCGAGTCGAAAAACAGGTCACTTCACCTAAGTTTTCACAGTGAGATTATTACAGAATAGATCGGCTAACTTAGATGTACATAAGCACTTTGTGATCTCATTTTAAAGTTCACACATAATCTTGGTCAGATCGTGTGAGGACCATGTAGATACCTAAGTGTCTGAAATGGCCTTTTAAGGGAAGGACCACAAAGATTTGAGTGGACCTGTCCAGATAGTGCATCCCACATAGTCCTCACATTCTAAATGCTATAAAATTTGGTTTCTTCTTCCATTATGCAAAGAGAAAATGCGCGGGAATCATATACGACGAAGCATGCACCTTATCGGCACGAAAGCATACGAATATTTAATTTAAAAAACACGTAAATCAGAAATTAACTCACTCCTCAGCATTTCGTGCTGTAAAAAACGAAAACACGCGGTTACGGTAATTTGAGGTAGACGGTCTTCTCCAGTTGAAAAACATTTTAATTCACACACTTTTTTGAGAACAACTGCATTGAAAGGAAGCTGAAAAGAAAATGGCGCGCTGCACTGAACTGCGTTATCATCACTGCAGTTCTAGAATATTCTGGTGAAGATGGCACCACTGACTCTATGGATAAAGAACAAAAATTGTTTCTGATGTCCGCAGCCATAATTTAATAAAGTATTTTTTAATTAACAACCAAAATGGCTTCCAGTTTGCACTGTATCGCTTTAAGCAATGAACTAATGACGTTATGGTTGAATTGTAGGTGTACATGTTATCATGCCCCTAAGTGCTTACATTGATAAAATAAACTATTATTAAATACACGATAATGAAATCACTTGTAGGTTTATCCGAATACTTGCTGCTCTTCACTGCAATTCGTCGCGTTTGTCGGGGAGGGGGGGGGGGGTTTGGACTGTACACAAAAGGGGTACAGTACATCCATGAGGCACTGAGGGAAGCAAACTCCTCGAATATTATGGGCATACATAATTATAGCGATTTTGGTATTGTCATCAACAAATCAAGCATTTGTATTCAGAAAGTATCATTTGGTGAAGTGGAACTGATGAAGAAGTCAACAGATGGCCACGGGAACTCCTCAACCATAATACCTAAGTATTTCACGGGCGGCGATAAGATATCTCGATTAAGATAGTTAAGCGACAATGACGAAGCTTTAAAACCAAACAAACCAAACAAACAAACGAGGAATAATAGGTGAGGTGAGGTGGAATAATACGCTCTCTGAGGCATATACGTTGGAAAGCGGGGTGAGAAAGGGTGGCTTGACATCCCCCAAGCTTTTCAACCTATACATAAATGACCTCATCATCGAGCTTAGTAGCAAGCGTGTCGGTTGTTCGATAGATGGCGTCTGTGTCAACAATATTAGCTACGCGGACGACATGGTGCTGCTGAGCCCGACGGGGAGGGGTCTCGGAGAGTTGTTAAGAGTGTGTGAGGCCTATGCTGATGCACATGGCCTAGTATACAATGTCCAAAAATCAGAATATATGGTATTTAGGGCCGCTGGTGGATGTCCCGAGTATTTACATAATATTACCCTAAATGGCTTGTGCATAAATCGTGTCACGAAATTTAAATACCTGGGGCATTTTGTTACTGAAGGTCTTGATGATGATCTGGACATTGAGAGGGAGCGCAGGGCTTTAACGGTTAGAGGTAACATGCTGGCCCGCAGATTTTCCCGTTGCTCTGAACAAGTAAAGATTACGCTGTTCAAAGCGTATTGTCAAAGCTTTTATACGGGAAACCTGTGGGTCAGTCACACCAAAAGATCGCTGGATGTCCTGCGCGTGCTGTATAATAACATCTTCAGGATGGTGTTGGGGCTGCCTCAATCAATCAATCAATCAATCAGTTTATTCGTGAAACATAGGTACGTATTTACATGCATAGGTGGTGGTGTTATAAGTGCGCTATGTTTTGTCACAATTATGACATACAAATTCATAAGTGTCCTTAGAATAATAATATTTTAAATTAATTAAATACATGAAAAGCAAATACAATAAATAGTCATAGTCATAATTATCAAAATGTAAAGTCATCGCTTCTGTAGTGCATCAGGGATGTTTGCGCAGTATCGCACTGATGGCTTTTATGCCGTCATCCGTAAGAAAACTGTGTCCCTGATCTGCAGAATGCGCGGCAGCTGCAACGGAATTCTGATGACTGTAGCTGACAGGATCTCTTCTCCGTTATGGAGATCTTTTGTTAAGAGGGTTATATGAAGGAGTTTTAATTTGATTTTATTTTTATGTTATTGGATCTATAATTTTATGAATGAATTTAATTTTAATTTAATAATTTTGATATAATTTTAATTTTATTGATAATTTTAATTTTATTGAATGTTTTAATTTTAATTTTATTGAATGTGTAAATTTTTATTGTGTGTGTGTGTGTGAGGGTGTGTGTGTGTACTGTGCGTGTGTGTGTGAATTTAATTTAATTTAATTTTAATATTTTTAATTCAGAATGGGTTGTTGTATTTATGGATCTCAGTTGTCTGAATTAAATGATTTTTATTTATTTATTTAAATAAATGGTTCTGATGAAAATGGTACCATCGAACCGATCTGATGAAGAAGCCGGAAGGTATGCACCGGAACTCGGTAATAGAACAATGTATCCTAGCCGGGTTTGAGCCGGGTGCTCATACGAAGATAAGCAGTCAACTGCACTTGATAAAGATGAATGACTATTAAAATACCTACCTACGTACTTTGTTGCTGTAGTGTTTAGTTATCGACAAAGATAAGTAAGTGGGTCCTTTTTGGCGGGAAATTAAGAGCGTAGACGGGCTGCATTTTTCCATACAAATGTATTCCCCTATTCTCTTCCTGGATAATGCCTCTAGAGCAATCGTTTTTATTTATAAAAATCCAGGTCTATTGAAGGCATGACCCTGTCATTTTTTTTTTCAAAAAATTTATTAAAAAAATAAATATGACTTACCAAAAACCTAAAAAAATACCCCGTAATATAATAAATAAAGACCTAATATTAGGTCTTTACCTATGAAATTGCCGTTCTGCAGTACTGGCCATTTCAAATCAAAATAATTTTTGTTTGGCTAAGAATTCTTGAATTTCAAATTAATTTTATTTTAAAAACATGGATTTTTTTTTCCAAAAGTAGTCATTTGTTTATTGATATAAAAGGAAGTCGACAATCGTGTTAATTACAGCGATTTTTATATTTTTTGCGTTTTTGGATTAGCCGACGCCGTCGTCCGAAATAGGATAATAAGTTTTTTAAATTATTTTTTTAGGTAAGTAGGGTAGTAGTCAGTTGTCGGGAGCGAAGCCGTGGGCAAAAGCTAGTTCTTAATATTTATGCAGAAGACGCAGAAAAGGTGCTTGTGGGTATTTTAAATAATACAAAAGTTATATAATAATATGTACATTTATTCTGTCGTCATTTCCATCCTTACTCTTACAGGTAAATTTCTTGGTATCCGACCGTCAATTATTTCAGGGAGAAGGCATTCATGGAAAAATTTAGTATAAATAGCACGATCACACGAAACACTGCGCACGCCGATATTTTCAATCCGACTGAGACAGAAACGAACGCAACGTAGGTAGTTTGGTTGGCGCGAGCGGGCGGGAGATGCGCGCTACTGAGCTACGCACACAAATACAGACTTCACTCACATATTGATACCGCCCGGTTGCTAGAGCGCAGCGCGACGGCAATAGTTTCTTCAAATACCTATTTTTCAATTCCCGCGCAGCCCGTCTACGCTCTTAATTGACCGAGCGAGCGAAGCTTCGAGTCTTTTCTTTCGTCTATCAGTTTGTTGCTACTCTACGATATTATGCACCCTAATTGCATAATATAACACCACAACAACGCGTGACCACTGCTCCCGCGCCGTCTGACCGATCCTACGAGCCATCGCCTCTTCCCCGCGCAACGAGACCCCGCCGTGGCCATCACGACCGCCTTTAAAAGCCCGAGCACCAGCCAGAACAGTCAGCCGTACCGCATGGTAGCGGCGCTGGCGCGCCTGTTCACGGCGTTACTGCGCACGGGGGTCTTTCCCGCTGCGTGGAAGGAGGGGCGCGTCATCATGCTGCCCAAGGCGGGAAAGAACATCCTGAAGCCGGAGAGCTATCGGCCGATAACTCTGCTGTCCACGATCTCCGAGGTGTTCGAAGCACTCCTGCTGCGACATCTCCAACCGCACATCGCGCCGCGTCCGTAGCAATTCGGGTTTCGGGCGGAACATAGCACGACGCTCCAGCTGTCGAGGGTACTGCACCTACTCGCGGCCGCTAGAAACAAGACCTTGATTAGTACATACCTATTAGTACATAATTATAATCACGAACACAAAACTAAATAAAATAGTCGGCAGTTGCAAGTCATGATTGTGACAAGAAGGCTTCCACTAAGCATTATGCTGTGCTATACCCATTGCCCACAACACAGAGCGCTGATTTTCAGTGGTCGCCCGAAAAAAAAACATGATGATCACATATATTTGCAGTCATCATGACGACAGATATTAATTAATGAATCATGAAATCGGACATAATTGCCGAGCTGTTCATTGAATATACAGGGTGATTTTTTAATGACCAGCCAAATTTTCACAGGGTGTTCTACCCATGAATATGAACAACTTTCACTATGGGATCAACTTTGAAATCACGAAAAAAAAACCAGCGCTTTCCTACAAAAGTTCAATACCTACTCGATCAAAATGTATGAAACAGCTGATATTTTTTTTGCGATTTCAAAGTTGGTCCCATAGTGAAAGTTGTTCATATTCATGGGTAGAACACCCTGTGAAAATTTGGCTGGTCATTAAAAAATCACCCTGTATACAGGGTTACAGGGAAAGTCGTACTGAATATTGAAGGACGTTATTATTCACTTCATTTCTGATGGATTTGATTCTGTAATAAGGTGTCCGAAACTTAACCGTTATGGAGATATTGAATTTTAAAGATTTTTTTTTTAATCCTTTATTTTTTTGGCTTTCAGTCGTTTTTTTTTTGGGATTAGAGCTCCTAGGCTCGGGTTTTTTATGTATGTAGGTAGAAGACATGTCCATTAATAAAAATGATCAAAAGAAAGTGAACCTACTACTAACAGCTTAAAAAAGACTGCTCGACAACGGATAGAATTAAATAATTTTGTAATAGTGTTCTTAACTTTGAAGAGCTTTTAAAAAGAAATATTGTATGGAACTTATTCTGCAAATAATTTTAAAAAGTTCTACGTTTCTTTAACTATTCAGAAAGGTATAACACTTGCTAATAAATAGGCACAACATTGACCAAATAACAGTTAAGGTAGCAGAAGGTACATTTTTAGTTTGAGGTAAAAGTAGCTAAAAGACGTAAATAAAACAAAAAAACATAGCAATATTTCTATAATTCATGTTCGACATGGCCGCCGCTATTTCTTACACAAATTCTCATTCTTTTCTTAAATTACTTTTCACGACAGAAGTTCGTAGGTTTCGCCTCATTTCCTCAGCCGCATCAATATTTTTTTGTCTTAAAATATCGACATTTTCGATCGGTGTCATTTGGTCGTATACTAAGCTTTTCATATGACCCCACACATAAAAATCCATCGGCGTTAAATCGGGGCTCCTCGCCGGCCATGCTATGGGTCCGCCTCTTCCAATCCATTGGTTTGGGTAATTCTCGTCCAACCATGCTCGAACACTTCTTCTGTAGTGCGCTGAAAGGAGATTCAGCCTTAATGTGTGGATGGGTATAATATCAAATAACTTGATAGGGCCATACTTCCTGCCCGATTATTTGAATGGCGAGACTTAAGAAAACTTTTTGAGGGAGGAGTTACTCTCTTTGATACTAGACTTGCCTATTGCATTGAGACGAGACATGTTCTTTCAACATGATGGCTGCCCAGCGCACTACAGAAGAAGTGTTCGAGCATGGTTGGACGAGAATTACCCAAACCAATGGATTGGAAGAGGCGGACCCATAGCATGGCCGGCGAGGAGCCGGCCATGCTATGGGGAAAAATATTGATGCGGCTGAGGAAATGAGGCGAAACCTACGAACGTCTGTCGTGAAAAGTAATTTAAGAAAAGAATGAGAATTTGTGTAAGAAATAGCGGCGGCCATGTCGAACATGAATTATAGAAATATTGCTATGTTTTTTTGTTTTATTTACGTCTTTTAGCTACTTTTACCTCAAACTAAAAATGTACCTTCTGCTACCTTAACTGTTATTTGGTCAATGTTGTGCCTATTTATTAGCAAGTGTTATACCTTTCTGAATAGTTAAAGAAACGTAGAACTTTTTAAAATTATTTGCAGAATAAGTTCCATACAATATTTCTTTTTAAAAGCTCTTCAAAGTTAAGAACACTATTACAAAATTATTTAATTCTATCCGTTGTCGAGCAGTCTTTTTTAAGCTGTTAGTAGTAGGTTCACTTTCTTTTGATCATTTTTATTAATGGACATGTCTTCTAACTACATACATAAAAAAACCGAGCCTAAGAGCTCTAATCCCAAAAAAAACGACTAAAAGCCAAAAAAATAAAGGATTACAAAAAAATCTTTAAAATTCAATATCTCCATAACGGTTAAGTTAACCACCCCACCACCCCACCACCGGACACCTTATTACAGAATCAAATCCATCAGAAATGACCTGAATAATAACGTCCTTCAATATTCAGTACGACTTTCCCTGTAACCCTGTATATTTAATTTTATGCTCGTGACTGTACCAAAAAACTAACTACACACATCAACACGGTCTAGGGATATTTCATACTCAATTAAATAACTCGAAAAGTACTGGCCGCATTGGAATCTTTGATACACCGATTTGTTTGTAATTTATCTCAGACTAATTCCAAATTCAAATTTTTGAAAATTCTTTTGTTTCGGTGGCATAAAAATGTCTTGATGTGTAGGAGAGGGAATTTTCATTTGTGCGAAATTTAGAAAACAATAGGAATTACGTTTAGTTAGTTTTTTTTTTCATTTTTAAACGAAAGATAAAGTTAAAATTGAGGTATTGTAGCCATGCAACGCCAACATTTGACGAGGGCGGAGATGTTACGAGCTGTGGGAATGCTGGAAGCTGGGTCTGTTCAGCGTAATGTTGCTGAGGCCATAGGGACCCACCAAAATGTAATTTCAAGATTGTGGACACGCTATCGTGCCACAGGTGAAGTAGCGGAGAGGCACCGGGGGCCAAGTCGCAGCACTACCCCCAGACAAGACCGATTTTTGCAAATTACTGCGCGAGCTCAACCTGCAGGGCTAACATGGCAAGCACGAGAAAACGAGATATCACGATTTATCGAAATTTGTCGTCGATTCTGACTAGCGTTGCCGGAGAGTAATATTCCGAAGTATTCCCTTCGGAAGTATTCGGAAGTATTCGCCAGTTTTGAGTAGTATTCGCAAGTATTCCCCGAGCTAAGTACATGTGCGGTCACGCAAGTTTATCTATTAAAGTTTGACTATTGACCGCTAGATGGCGTTAATTAACGCCATCTAGCGGTCAATAGTCAAACTAACATTACGTCGTGTGTGTGTCGTGTGTGTTGTTGTCGTACGAGTATGTTGCGTTCATTCATGACTCCGAGTAATATTCGATTTGAAAACTTCGCAATACTTCCGAATATTTCTTTACATCTACTTAGATAAGTACTTACGTAATAAGTTTTTGTATGCGGTTTAGGTGTGAAAGTGGTAGAGAGGTAAATACATAGGTAGATTACTGAGTTTATAAAATAGTTTAAAGTAAGTATCAAGAAAGAAGTCAAGGTTTGACTTCAAGTGCAAAAACACACCGTTTTCGAGATATAAAATACAGTACATTTTTTTTCTTTTGCTTATATCTCGAAAACGGTGTGTCCTATCGCAAAAATAATGAAAATTTGGCCCCCCTTTATAAAACCCATAAACCCCTAAACCTCTACATGTAGGTACCAAAAAAAAACCATAAAGAACACGTTGAAGCTGCCCCCTCCTAGCGCCCCTCCATGTACAAGAGAATCGGCACTAATATCCGCACAAAATAGACATTTTAAACTCAACCATACAAAAATAAAACAATAAGTACCGAGTCACTGGTAGATAACTACTTACAGGGAATTATTCCCGCTAGTAGATAACTACTTACGCGGAAATATTCGCGCTAGTACGTAGGCATCGAATAATACTCGTTGATTTTATGAATGAACGGGCTCGAGCTTCCTAAATCACGTGTGCAAGTGCAAGTGAACGCCGGCTCGCTGCTGGCACCGCGCGCCTACCAACTTCGGGTACTTATTGGATTATCTTTTAAATGCGACTATTGACCGCTAGATGGGGGCGCAGTTCTCATTGCAAATTACATATATTATGTCCCGCATTCGTGATAGTGCATTCATTAATACCCACGAATCAATCTTCCACCATTCATAAGCTAATCAGCAAATCTTGGTCACTGCAGCAGCAGAAAGCGTCGCATTAACACGACTAATCACGCTAGTTAATGCTACGCTTCTGTGGCACCATCTTGCGGATTCTTGCGATAACAATAGAATAGTCGGCGCACTGCATTTTTGTCCTTGAACCCCCACTTGTCCGGCACTGGATTCACCATAAAACGTGTACAGGAGCGCTAATACTTCGTTGACTCATGAATGAATGGCTGCGAAGCTCGGTGGTGTGCCACTTTACTATCAAGCCAATGCCAGGCGAGCGCTGGCGTCGCTGAGCGACTAACGAGAGCAGGTGTTCATTTACAATTCTACCATTGCCCGCTAGATGGCGTTAATTCAAGTAACGGCACGGCGTAATATATTCGGCGAGTCGAGTCTCATCTAGCGTTGCCGGAGAGTAATATTCCGAAGTATTCCCTTCGGAAGTATTCGGAAGTATTCGCAAGTTTTGAGTAATATTCGCAATTATTCCCCGAGCTAAGTACATGTGCGGTCTCGCAAGTTTATCTATTAAAGTTTGACTATTGACCGCTAGATGGCGTTAATTAACGCCATCTAGCGGTCAATAGTCAAACTAACATTACGTCGTGTGTGTGTCGTGTGTGTTGTTGTCGTACGAGTATGTTGCGTTCATTCATGACTCCGAGTAATATTCGATTTGAAAACTTCGCAATACTTCCGAATATTTCTTTACATCTACTTAGGATAAGTACTTACGTAATAAGTTTTTGTATGCGGTTTAGGTGTGAAAGTGGTAGAGAGGTAAATACATAGGTAGATTACTGAGTTTATAAAATAGTTTAAAGTAAGTATCAAGAAAGAAGTCAAGGTTTGACTTCAAGTGCAAAAACACACCGTTTTCGAGATATAAAATACAGTACATTCTTTTTTCTTTTGCTTATATCTCGAAAACGGTGTGTCCTATCGCAAAAATAATGAAAATTTGGCCCCCCTTTATAAAACCCATAAACCCCTAAACCTCTACATGTAGGTACCAAAAAAAAACCATAAAGAACACGTTGAAGCTGCCCCCTCCTAGCGCCCCTCCATGTACAAGAGAATCGGCACTAATATCCACACAAAATAGACATTTTAAACTCAACCATACAAAAATAAAACAATAAGTACCGAGTCACTGGTAGATAACTACTTACAGGGAATTATTCCCGCTAGTAGATAACTACTTACGCGGAAATATTCGCGCTAGTACGTAGGCATCATCGAATAATACTCGTTGATTTTATGAATGAACGGGCTCGAGCTTCCTAAATCACGTGTCCAAGTGCAAGTGAACGCCGGCTCGCTGCTGGCACCGCGCGCCGACCAACTTCGGGTACTTATTGGATTATCTTTTAAATGCGACTATTGACCGCTAGATGGGGGCGCAGTTCTCATTGCAAATTACATATATTATGTCCCGCATTGGTGATAGTGCATTCATTAATACCCACGAATCAATCTTCCACCATTCATAAGCTAATCAGCAAACCTTGGTCACTGCAGCAGCAGAAAGCGTCGCATTACCACGACTAATCACGCTAGTTAATGCTACGCTTCTGTGGCACCATCTTGCGGATTCTTGCGATAACAATAGAATAGTCGGCGGACTGCATTTTTGTCCTTGAACTCCCACTTGTCCGGCACTGGATTCGCCATAAAAACGTGTACAGGAGCGCTAATACTTCGTTGACTCATGAATGGCTGCGAAGCTCGGTGGTGTGCCACTTTACTATCAAGCCAATGCCAGGCGAGCGCTGGCGTCGCCGTGCGACTAACGAGAGCAGGTGTCCATTTACAATTCTACCATTGCCCGCTAGATGGCGTTAATTCAAGTAACGGCACGGCGTAATATATTCGGTGAGTCGAGTCTCATCAAGCGACCTATGCAAGTACGCACACATTCGTAACTAGGTACCTACTGGCAATAATTTAATTCTTAATAGGTAATAAAAAGTAGGTTACCTACTACATTCTTACTAGTAGTATTCCTTCAAATCGAAGTATTCCTTTGAATATTTCCCAATTATTCCGAATACTTGCGAATACTTGCGAAGTTTTGCAACGCTAATTCTGACGTTATTATAAACCCTAACATGAGCGTTAAGCTCGAGTAAATTCGAAAAAGGCACTTTGACACTTCTCTATCTCGCGACGAGAGACCGATGTAGCAAGTTATTAAAAACAAATCATTTATATCATAGCAACATCGGCTTGAGGTTCCGTTTTATTTCACTCATTTTTAATTTTTTTGCATGGAATTGGTATGTACTATAATGATTTTACGTGCACCTCTTTTAATACCTATTTGTTTAGTTTTTCATAAATGTTTTTCATTGGTGCCGAATTTAAATACAAAATGACGGAAATGAAAATTAGTGGCAAATAATAATACATACCTACTGACTTGATAACTTAACATAATCAGCCTATAATGTTGGTACTGCTCTAGGCATGCCGGTTTCCTCACGATGTTTTCCTTCACCGTTTTGAGAGCAGTGGTGATGATATAATTTACACAAAGTAAAGCGCCTGTCGGGGTTCGAACCTATGACCTACAACTCGTAAGTCAGGGCCGTTACCACTGGGCCTCCACTGCTACACTACACTCACTAGAGAATCACCACAAATGACAATGAACTAGAGATTTTAGTAATTATGTTGCGAAGGTTTGTTATTGCACTGTCATAACTCCCTCGATTTTGTTAATCACCATAATTGGCAAAGTGACTGGTTATTAGCTACTGAAAGGGATGCTCATCTACGTTATAGTGTACCCCTCCGTCACAGTTTCTCTCGCGGCCGCCGAAAAGAACATCATTCCAATATAAATATAGTTTAAAACTAAGTATTTTCATTAATAATCATCATCATATCATTCTCCTGCCTTACCCCAAAAAAACTTGGGGTTGGCACAACAATTTTCATTAGTAATATAATCACACTATATATAATACTATAAAGGCGAAAGTTTGTGAGTGCGTGTGTGCGTGTATTTGTATGTTGTTAGTAGGCACACACATAGGCTAGGTACTTTTTATCCCGGTCTACGCGGGTGCAACCGCGGGGCGCAGCTAGTGTAAAATAAAATTATGACTAAAGTACGTGAAATTATGAGACTTTAGTTCATTTTAGTTTTTTTTTTTTTTGTATCATAATTTTGTCTACTCGTCTCGTCGTCAAAATCGAGGACGACTAAACGAGAGACGAATCGGGGATTTTCTCGTGTTTATTGTCAAAATTCTGTCAAAAGTCGAGTTATCTGAGGTGCCATGTTAGGGTTTGTCTTTCTCGACAACAAGTTTGACAGAACATTGTATGGCAGCGCTGTCAGAAAACGAGAAAAGCTTTGAACTGTCATAAAATTACTCGCGCGAGAGCGAGTAATTGTCGCGTGTGTTCATGTTAGGCCTGCTGGAAATGCAACGGCGACTCAATTGGTTCAAAGGCTGCGAGTGGAACACCAAGTGCTTGTGAGTGACCAAACTGTAAGAAGGCGACTGCATGAAAGCAATGTACGCTCTCGTAGACCACTCCGGGTCCCACCTTTACGGAGAGGCAATCGTGGACGACGATTAGAATGGGTTCGGAACCACGTGGACTGGGGCCGTGAGCAATAGTCCAATGTGCTGTTCACGGATGAATCCAGGTTCGGCTTCTATTCAGATTCACGAAGGACGCGTGTTTGGCGAGTTCCTGGACGATGGAGCTGTCTTCAGAACCCTCAGGAAGTTCACCCATACCAAGGAGGAACAATTATGGTTTGGGCAGGAATTCGTCGAGCTCTGAAGGAAGTTCCTGAAAATCTGCCTACAGAAGATCAACTTTTTGCGCACCTCATAATGACATGGGACAATATTCCGCAGCAAGACATTGACAACCTTGTTCTGAGCATGCCGAATCGTTGCCGATGTGTTATGAACATCATGGGCGCTTTCTCAGACTACTAACTTCAAGTTTATAAACACAAATTAAATGATTTTTCTATTTATTTTTCAGTTTTTACTCACAAATTAAAAGTTAATTCATATACGGTTTCCGTCTATGCTTCATTTTTTTTTCCCATAAAATCCTGAAATTTAATCTAAGTACTTTAACCATTATTAAAAAATGTTAAAATATTAAATAACGTATCTTTTAAATATATACATGTCATATAAATAATTAACACATTGATAGTAATTCGCTTTTTTAAAAATATCCCTAGACCGTGTTGATGTTGTTGTATTAGTAATCAAGAAAAAATACTACTTACTTAAAAGCCTCAGTAGCCTGGTCATTAAAATCCCACAAAAAAAATCTCACATAATCTATCTTTTCCAAAATAATTAAATACGTAACAACTAAAACTAAACTTATAAATTACTTATCATAAATCTATGAAACCGCTACCAGTCGGCAACGTACCCAAAATGCTGGCAGCATTGCCACGCTGGATGGCAATGCTTAATGTTTGTGCAAAATACAGGCCAGCATTTTGGTCACGTGTAGCTTCGACCAAACGTGCCGAAAGATCTTTGAAAATTTTATGTGCTCCCGGTACCCACGGACCCAGCGTCTCTACCCCAAAAGGCTCAAATATGTATCCACTATCAAGGGAACTATATTTGCGCCTTTTGAGGTTCTCCGCTGATTCCGCCGCCGCACCAGTCCTATTTTGTGTTCCAGGAAGATGTGACGGCACAAGAGTGTCTACACAAGTAGCGTCCCACACTAAAGGCCGCCCCATCTTCCACGGAATAAGGGTCATTCCGTCAGGTCTTTTACCGTCGTCACGTGAGAGACCACGAGGTTCTAAAATAGCCGCACAGTTCGCGGTGGTAAAAGCCCGACGGATGATATCATTAAGGCTAGCATGGCGGGGAATTCGTCCAGCACTGCTTGTACAAGACAAGCCGTGGTGACCGAGGCGGTCGACACTCGACAGCAGTGCCACACTGGCAGCGGTGTGGAGCACAACACGATGCTCCCAAGCGAAGCGACGCTGCGAGACGGAAAGTCTACGTGTCCATTAAGGTGCCAGTATTCGGTGACGGAAGAGCCTGGAGCCTCAAACCCGATTCCCATTGGGCAACGGCTAAGAGGCGGGCACGATCTGCGGAGTTCAAGCACGTGTGTAGGAGTTGCTTCCGTACTTGTTCGCAGAGCGGCCCATCCCATAGCCTCTGTGATGTAAGCATTTTTGGGAACTCGGTGTTTGGGCAGGCTAACAACCATGCATTCCTGGCCTCGTTAAAATAAGTTATTTCAAAAAAAATTTTTTCCTGTCACTGACAACCCTGTCAGGCTGTCAGTCAACGTAGCTTTGTTATTTATTTCGTTGTTTGTTTGTTATTTAGCCACAGATTAAGTATTTAGCACAGAAGAATACTACTTAATCTGTGCACAGAAGGTAGCCGAATAACTTTTACACTCAAAATTTTAGTAGATTTCTAGAAGAAGTCGTATTTATATTATACAGGTCTCTCTCTCGTTATTCGTAGCAACGCAACAGTTAGAGTTTAAGTAAATAACATATAAGTGATACTTTTTGAGTTAACAAGATGGAGAAACTGCCGATGTGTAGGTTATGTTTAGCAGAAAATGTTCGCATGCATATTGTGGTCAACAGGAACTTGCATAAACTTTATGAGAAGCTGACTGACGTTCCCGTAAGTTCATATTTTTTATAAGAATTATTATGTACTTAGGTAAATTACGTACTTACGGTTTTAAATGCCTCTTCTAAGGAGATTCAAGTACAACCTCGGTAATCAATACACCGGTACGTCCAGTAATCTAGCACTGTATTAGTTTGCAGTTTTTGTATTGCTGTCAGTTTCCTTGTGGGCAATAACGCGAGCGCGTCAAAACCTTAAACACGTCATTGATTTTTATTGCTTTTTGCTGTTAATTCAGTTTCATAAGCTAAATCTGTCATTAAGGCTTCTACTAGTAAGTAATAAGAGATAACATAAGACTTTGACCTTGGCTGAAAAGATGGAAATTTTATAGGTTAGAAAAAGAAGTGACCAGTACTCATTCCGTCTCAGTAAAATGTGCACAGAAAGCACTAACTATATTATATACATAGGTATTTTCTTCATAAAAACAAAATAGTGTAAAACAAATTTTGTTGCAGTTTGTAACTGAAGACAGTAGACCGATTCTTGCTTGTTTCTTCTGCTGCGCTAAACTGAAGCAATGCTACCAATTACTCAAAAAATGTCTGGAAGCCGAAGAGCGATTCGCTCAGATGATGACTGAAGATTATGAGGTGAGGCATATTCTTCAACAGCCATTTATTCTCATAATTTCCAATTTCAGCATAACGTGGAAGTGATTCCTCTGAAGCTCATACCCGTTGTGTCTGAATTTCATGTGAACCATACCATCGAGTATTGAATGCTGATTATGTATGCTTTTGTCAAAGTAATTATTACATGTTAAATATTCCTCCTTTGTAATTCCTCCCCACAGTTATCCAAGCAATCTTTACCAATCAACACCCAAGTTCAAACAACAAACAAACTTATTACATCATTAACATACCGTTGTTGTGCTTGCCAAAATCGTTATGTGCATTTTTTTTATGTTTATTTTTGCTAGATGGCCTTAAAATCGAATTGCGCATTGACTACTAGCTATGCCACCATACTTTTTTTTTTGTGGATGGGAAATCATCAAATGACTTCTCCGAGGCGAGGGTGTGTCAGACTTTTACTGACTAAAACCCACCCGTGTTCGTTCAGTTACCTGTGCCAGGGCCACGGTATCTCTTTCCAACAATCATTAAATAAAATAGTTTATTGTCTCGCCTGAAAACTTGACTAAAAACACAAGTTTTGGCAAACGCAACGACAATACACTTGATCAAAATACTGATACAACTTGTATTCATGTGGCAGTTTGATAACGGTCCTCTCTCATGTCGACTCGGAGAAGTTATTTCATGATTTCCCATCCACAAAAAAAAAGTATGGTGGCAAAACATATGTTAGACCTACTTAAGTATCCTCACTTGTGGATTTGTGCTCATGAGACTGATCACATGCATATTTTCGTAATATCTTATAATCATTTTTTACAGCCCAATTCTAAATTAAACCAAAACCATTTAGAGTTTTGCGGTGGGTTTATTAAATCTCCAATAGAGTACATAAGTATAGTTGATGAATTTCAAACAGAAAGCATTGCTATCAAAGAGGAATTACCAGATGATATTATTGAGCCAAAGGAGGAACAACAAAGTGATGGTATGTTTTTAAGAACAAAAATAAAAGATATAATCTATTTATATAAGATATAAAACACAAGGTTGCTTAGCTTGGGGCTAGATGGCGTTGTGTGAAATGTCGAAGGATATTTATTTATTGATATTCTTTTTTTATTGATCATAAATGTTTTGAACTACTTCAAAGTTTTAGTTTAGTAGTGTTTATTTTCATTTAACTTAAGGATGATGCGCAGCGGTAGCCCGCGAAATTAATTTTTTTTTGAGTTTTTTGCAATTTGCAGGTCCGTGTCAGGTTGTATCTTGATCAAAGTATGATACGCGGAAATAAAACATGTATTTATATAATTTTAACCATAACAATCATCAATACATCTCTCTAAGTTAGATTTCGTGCAGAGTCGTTAGATTTCGTTCGTTTGACGACTCTACACGAAATCTATCTTATGTACATATGTTTTATTTCCGCGTATCAAACTTTGATCAAGATACAACCTGACACGGACCTGCAAATTGCCAAAAACCCAAAAAAAATTGAATTTCGCGGGCTACACAGCGTAATCACCTTAACGGTAACAATTATTTAAAGATACTACAAATTAAAGTCGCCTTACGCGTCTGTCTGTATGTACGCGTTGTTCTTCTAAACTACGCAACTTTTGATGTGATTTTTACCATCATTTATGAGAATTTATTCTAGAAGGTGTAGGTGTGTGGTGTAGGTGTGTGTGTATAATATTATACTGACATTTATATTAAACTGACGATGAAAAAACTCACGATGTAAAATCAAGTCGTAAAAACCGCTCGAAGCAGGGGCAGGTCGCTAGTTGATAATTGACTGTTTTTGTTTACTTACAGAGCTAGAACCAGAGAATATTGATAATAGCTGTCCAGACGTAGCACCAGCACACCATTCTGAATCAGATTTAGAAGATGATGTACCTTTAATGGAGTTGAAAACTGAAGTGGAAGAAGAACAAGAAGTAACTAAGAAGAAACGAAGAGTCAGGGAGACGAAAAGTGAGTATTAGTTTGTTAACCTTTATGTAAGCAAACAGGCTAATGGTTCCCCTGATATGAAGTGGTTATACAGTATGTTAACTAACAGAGGGCGTTCCCGTTAACCCGCAATAGTATAGCATCCATACGTCATGCTAAAAAAAATATTACCATTCGAAAACAAAATGTTTTTATTTTTTTTAATATTAAAATATTCACTAAAAATGCTACATTGATACGTTAAAGAAACACTCTGTACACGCGTACTTGAAGGACGGCAACTTCGCAATACCTATTTATGAATGACGGGCCCCGCGTGCGGCGATCTGATGTGCCTAGCCCCGCCTCCTGCCCCCGGATGTCCACCTAATTTTAGTTGGAACTAATATCACGCGCTGACCGGACGTGCATTATTTTCGCATTCCAACATCTTGTGTCATTCTTGTGTGAAAAATGCCGCGTTATCAGTTCAGTGCTCAGGAGTATGTGAACATGGTGCTCATTTATGCTGAGTGTAATTATGATGGTGCACGTGCTCTGAGGATGTATGCTGAGAGGTACCCCAATGAACAAATCAACCGCGGAATTCTCGTGTTATTGTGTGTGCCCTGGTTTTTTTATTTACCTACTATGTTTGCGAATAGGTCCTTCCAAGTCCAATCCAAGGTGCCTCAGTGACGCATTCCTTTGTCAGCCGGGCATTTGAGACGGGTTGTTAAATGTTATTGCTAAAACTAGACATACTTACATAAATGTTTAATTTTACTGATAACAACCCGACGACGACGTGTCTTTGTAATTCATTATCCGCTAACTAAAGTGCCCTTGGGAACTCTAGTTCCCAGAAGTTTTATGCCGCCATTATAAAAGTCGCCGCTCGCCATTCAGCGCGGCGCGCGGCGGCCGGTTCGCTCGGCTTCGTGAGTATTCGTGAGACGCTCGGCATCGTACGTATTGCAACGTTGCCGGTTTGGGCAATGCTACATGCTACTACGCTAGGTACTATTCCGCGCTACTATTTTCATTTTAAACAGGATGTTTCTAATTTATTGTCAATTAATTATTTTTTTAATTCGGATTATTTTATGCTTATTTTTCTATGCTGCTATTTTTATTTTAATCTATTAATGATATAGATTAACGAGTTTAGGGGAACGTCCTCTGTTATTTAACATACTGTATAGAGGCATGAGGAACAGGGTGTAAAGTTCACTCATCCTCTATTGAAAAGGGAGGACCCTCTGACTAGACGGGTGTTGGGTCTGGTTGGTGGGCAACTGCCCGACGGTTGATGTCAGGACGTTTTATATATGGTAGTGGTAAACTCTAATTGCGCGATGCAGGATTGCGTGACGTCATGTCATTGTGATGCGTAGTTCGTATGTGGTGTTACATATTAGATTTTGTCCCTCTAGTGTAAAGGAACAAAAGCCCTGATGTAAGGTGGGTTGGTATCAGAAGAAAATGAAATAACAAACTGTCTCTAACAATGTGTATATTTTTAACAATATAAAGTAAATACTAAATTAGGTAACAATACCGGTAACCTAAAATATGCCAGCCAGCTTAAATTTCAGTTGGTAAGAAAGAACTGGGTACGTGGGGGATTGGAGATAAACCGAGTACTGTTCCGTGTAAACATTTAAATCACTACATAGTATAAAACAAAGTCGCTTCCCTGTCTGTCTGTCCCTATGTATGCTTAGATCTTTAAAACTACGCAACGGATTTTGATGCGGTTTTTTTTAGTAGATAGGGTGATTCAAGAGGAAAATTTATATGTATAATAAACGCGGGCGAAGCCGCGGGCAAAAGCTAGTTAAATATAAAAGATGAATTCGAATTACACAACCTTCCTGATACTATTGAGTTATAATTTAATAAATGGGTGCCAGGGACCATGGGTCCCGGAACCCGGGAGCCGACGAAGATGTCCAATAAACTTCTTGATGAACGCAGGTGTCGGACCCGGGGTCCTTAATTTAAATTTAGTAGAAGACTGGTTTCCACCTTGAAAACCAGACAGGTAATAAACCGGTTTCTTATTTAAACCGTAGGTAAATAAAAAATATAGGAGAGAAAAAAAACCGTCCCGCTAGCGCTATCGCTAGCCGGTCTCTGCCAGCCGCTCAGTCGTCTCCACTGGAGGCGTTGAGCTGCCTCGAGGAACGGGTCTCACGACCAGGCCCCAGACGCTACTCTGAATCCTGGCGGCGAGACGAATCTCTCGAGGGGCCTCTCCTGGAATTGACAATACGGGGACCCAATAAGATGAGAAACTAATCTATTTTCCTTGAGGTCAAGAGAGGTGACCAGGCTTGGAAATCAAAACATCAGCCGGCATGGCCTTTTACAAATATAATCTAACTAGCTTTTGCCCGCGGCTTCGCCCGCGTGGATGTCGGAAAATATGCCATGGGAACGTACATGTGGAAAAGATAGGGCCGTCCGATATAACTGTACAAACTCAAATCGCTACGATAAATCGTTACCGTGTTTAGTAGGCATAAAGCTACCAGTCGGCATGATTTTTTCCGACATCTTCAACAGTCGTCGTCATATTTCAGCCAATTTACACAAAACCATAATGAATTACACTGAATCACTCCGTCCATTGGAGAAAACCGTATGAAAATCCGTTCGGTACTTTTTGACATTATCGCATTCAAACAGGCACACTTACGCGGGGGCCCCCCCCCCCCGCGTAAGTGTTTATTACTTAAAACACACTTTGTTAATTACTTAAAATTTATTATGCCAGTCACGCTCTAATAACAAATAACTTTTGTCCGAGTGTCCACTCGTTCAAATAATTTCCTCGTAAAAACTTCGAATGAAATAAAGACTAAATGTTACCTCAAGATTCGAACTATGACTACATTTCCAATCCCTTAAATCTCTT
The DNA here is from genome assembly GCA_905163495.3 of Cosmia trapezina. NCBI lineage: Eukaryota > Metazoa > Arthropoda > Insecta > Lepidoptera > Noctuidae > Cosmia > Cosmia trapezina. The sequence goes on from LR991049.1 coordinate 10,566,727, forward strand.
AAAAAGAGGTAGTTACACAAACATTTGTCAACCCCTATTGTACCCTCTCAAAAACGCTGTACCACATATTTCTTTATTTCCTACCAAATGAATTTGAATTTTCATATCCCTACCTTAAGAAATGCTGGGTTTCCCATCTTTCATCCCTTATATCACCCCTTGTAGTATTGTTTTTGAAAGTTTCCTGTGTCCTTTCCCAAGATGCTATATAAAGCCTTGCCAAATTTTGTCGAAATCCGTGCAGTTTTGTAAATTTTAAAATCAACCCCTATTTAACCCCTAAGGGGATGATTTTTCAAAAACGCTGAACCGCATATTTCTTTGTTTCCTATCAATAGCATACATTTTAATTTTCACATCCCTAACTTAAGAAATACTGAGTTTCCATACAAACTTTCATCCCCTATATCACCCCCTGTAGGATTATTTTTAAAACAAAAAGTAGTTCATGTCCTTCCCCAGGATGCTATATAAAGCCTTGCCAAATTTTATCGACATCCGTGCAGTTTTGTAAATTTTAAAATGAACCCCTATTTTACCCCCTAAGGGGATGATTTTTCAAAAACGCTGAACCGCATATTTCTTTGTTTCCTATCAAAAGCATACATTTTAATTTTCACATCCCTAACTTAAGAAATACTGAGTTTCCATACAAACTTTCATCCCCTATATCACCCCCTGTAGGATTATTTTTAAGACAAAAAGTAGTTCATGTCCTTCCCCAGGATGCTATATAAAGCCTTGCCAAATTTTGTTGAAATCCGTGCAGTTTTGTAAATTTTAAAATCAACCCCTATTTTACTATATTTTACCCCCTTAGGGGATGATTTTTCAAAAACGCTGAACCGCATATTTCTTTATTTCCTATCAAAAGCATACATTTTAATTTTCACATCCCTAACTTAAGAAATACTGAGTTTCCCATACAAACTTTCATCCCCTATATCACCCCCTGTAGGATTATTTTTGAAAAAAAAAGTAGCCTATGTCCGTCCCCAGGATACCATCTATAGCCTTGCCAAATTTTATCGAAATCCGTTCAGTGGTTTAGGCGTGAAAAGGTAACAGACAGACAGACAGACAGACAGACAGACAGACAGACAGAGTTACTTTCGAATTTATAATATTAGTATGGATGTGCTACGACTTCTGTTCGGCTATTCCTGCGTGGTGGAACAATAGGAATGAGGATTACGCACGTGGCGTCTTGTATTGTAATTTAATAGCGTGATCAACACTGAGGAATTCTCCATGGCATTTTAATGATAGTCCACGGGACAAATACTCACGGTTGATATAATGGTCAAAGCTCGTGGCTGTTCGTGGAATAACTTCGACCGGCTGGATGCGCTGCTTGAAATCCTGTAATAATTATCCACGGGTTATTAAAACATCCTTTGAGCAATCAGGGCGAGCACTCGGACCACTATCAAACACTGATTCACCATAATTCTTACCTTCGGACTTGAAATACAATTTATAACATCAGCAACGCGTGCTCCTTGGCAAAATGTCGAATAGGGAAAAAAACTACAACGCCATGTCACAGATTAAATATCGATTTCACTGACATGATCTTTCTAGAAAAATTATCTACTAACGCTTTGGGCAAATTAGTTGATTATATATTTTTACCAAAAGCTGAAAATTATTAAGGATTGGTTTATACGATATTAATTTAATGATTACCAATCAATATATTATGATAAAATTAAATAATATCGATTAAAACTACAGTTGTGAATCGATAACCCAAAGAGGTCGCCTCAAGCTGTCAAAAAGTGACGTTAACTAAATGACAATTAAAATGTCAACCTTTGCTATTTATTTACAAGATTAATTCTAATTTATTTTGCAAACCTGTTTAAAAGAGTTTGGAAAAGTGATTAATCAGCAGAATATGTTACTAAAGGGTGTAGTGATGAAATACATTAAAAGGAATGGATACTTATCGCCTGCAGGCAAAAGTCCATTGCACTAACTACTATGAAATATTTTACTTAGAAACCACATTAAGATCTTGTAAGTAAATGCTATATTATTTAATTGAGGCGCAGCTGTGAAACTCCAACGAGCGGTAGGTTAAAAAATACAACGTAACAGTGGCGATGTAGATTCCGCCACAGTCAGCGTTACCTAAAGAGTACATGTGCAATGTTGAATTCAATCCATAGAACTTTATCTCAAAGTCACAAAAGATAAACTGGGACCACCGTAATTAAGTCGCAAACTGTTAATTTCTGATAACAATAACAAGACCATGGCAAGCAGGACGACCAGTCACCACAAACAATTATAATTAATAATATAATATGAGCATAACGCCAAGAACACCCTTTACCCCTCCCTGCGTTTGTGCCCGACGCTACCGCAAGCAGTGACATCTAGGGAGCATGACGAGCTTGCTGCCAGTTGCTCAGACAAGAATAATTGATACAATGACGCATGCGGCGTATTCCGCGTGCGGGAGCAAATACGCATGACACTTGAAAACTCCCAAACGTACTAAGACTGAGTAACCCAAACCACTTCAGTAATAAATAACACACAACACCACGTCTGTATCGCCCGCAGCGTCAGGCGTCGTTCTATTTGGCTAACCATCGTACGAGCAAACGATGCAATTTCGTCGCGCGATGAAAATGAGTTCCTGTGCTCGCGCGATGACTTGCATGCTCAATTAGGACGAACATTAAGAAATGTCTGTGTTTAATCCCATCGTGCGACGATAACGCATCGTTTGCTCGTATTATGGTTAGCCAAATAGGACGACGCCAAAAAGAGGTGTGTAGTATGTACACCTACGTCGCCAAATGTTATGTGGGATTTGATAGGAATGTGGATAAAATTAATATTTTGTTTGGAACCGATCCCAGTACGAAATGATCCCTGCTGTGAAACGATAAATGGAAATGAAACTTGACCCGAATACATAATCTGAATAAATAAGTATTAGCGAGTAATAATTAATAATATTCTAAAACTATTTTTATAGTAGTGTAAGAATTTTTGAGAAAACGAAATTCTTTCTAAAAAAGGAATTTGTGATTTATCATGCAAATCGCTACTATTTTGGTTTTTGTGCATGGCATTGTTCTTCCTATATGTACTTACCAGATTTATAATCACAGGGGTGACCGCTGCGAAGAAACCAAAACTAGACACACGAAGAACACAAGTAGAAGATGCAATAACAGCCGAGCAAACGAAAAAAGACAAAGCGGACTCGAAAGTTATCCGGACAGCTGAACAACGTACGTCCATACCTGACACTTGTTACAAAGAGCCTTACAAATGTGATCAGCGTAGTTTTAGTCCAGTAAAAAAAAATATAAAACATACTCGTTCACAAATTGGTGAAAAGCTATACAAGTGTGATACATTTCAACGTAGTTTTAATCAAGAGAGTCATTTATCACAACATATTTGTATGTTACACACTGGTAAAAAACCTTTTAAATGTGATGTATGTCAACGTAGTTTTAGTCTAAAGGGTAATTTATCACAACATATTCGTATACACACTGGTGAAAACCCTTATAAGTGTGATATTTGTGAGCGCAGTTTTAGTCTAAAAGATCATTTTACTAGCCATATTCGTATACACACTGGCGAAAAACCTTTTAAATGTGATGTATGTCAACGTAGTTTTAGTCTAAAGGGTAATTTATCAAAACATATTATTCATATACATACTGGTGAAAAACCATACAAATGCGATATTTGTGAGCGTAGTTTTAGTGTAAAGGATCATTTAACTAGCCATATTCGTATACACACTGGCGAAAAACCTTTTAAATGTGATGTATGTCAACGTAGTTTTAGTCTAAAGGGTAATTTATCACAACATATTCGTATACACACTGGTGAAAAACCTTATAAGTGTGATATTTGTGAGCGCAGTTTTAGTCTAAAAGATCATTTAACTAGCCATATTCGTATACACACTGGCGAAAAACCTTTTAAATGTGATGTATGTCAACGTAGTTTTAGTCTAAAGGGTAATTTATCAAAACATATTATTCGTATACATACTGGTGAAAAACCTTTCAAATGTGATGTATGTCAACATAGTTTTAGTCAGCAGGGTCATTTATCAAATCATATTCGTATGCACAGTGGTGAAAAACCATATAAATGTGATATTTGTGAGCGTAGTTTTAGTGTAAAGCATCATTTAACTAGACATATTGGTATACATACTAGTGAAAAACCTTTCAAATGTGATGTATGTCAACATAGTTTTAGTCAGCAGGGTCATTTATCAAATCATATTCGTATGCACACTGGTGAAAAAATTTATAAGTGTGATGTATGTCACCGCAGTTTTAATCAAAAGGGTCATTTATCACAACATATTCGTATACACACTGGTGAAAAACCTTATAAGTGTGATATTTGTGAGCGTAGTTTTAGTCTAAAGGGTAATTTATCAAAACATATTATTTGCATACATACTGGTGAAAAACCATATAAACGCGATATTTGTGAGCGTAGTTTTAGAGTAAAGGATCATTTAACTAGACATATTCGTATACACACTGGTGAAAAACCATATAAATGTAATATTTGTGAGCGTAGTTTTAGTGTATAGGATCATTTAACTAGACATATTCGTATACACACTGGTGAAAAACCATATAAATGTAATATTTGTGAGCGTAGTTTTAGTGTAAAGCAAAATTTGACTAGCCATATTCGTATACACACTGGTGAAAAACCATATAAATGTAATATTTGTGGGCGTAGTTTTAGTGTAAAGCAAAATTTAACTAGCCATATTCGTATACACACTGGCGAAAAACCTTTTGAATGTGATGTATGTCAACGTAGTTTTAGTCTAAAGGGTACTTTATCACAACATATTATTCGTATACATACTGGTGAAAAACCATATAAACGCGATATTTGTGAGCGTAGTTTTAGTGTAAAGGATCATTTAACTAGACATATTCGTATACATACTACTGAAAAACCTTACTAGTGTGTTGTATGGCTGCGTAGATTTAGTGTGAAAGGAGCACATTATCAAAACATTTACAATGCACACTGGCGAAAACCTTTCAAATCTATATAAAACTTTACTTTAAAAAAAGTAAAAACCGACTTCAAAACCAAAAACGAAAAAAATAACTTTCATAAAGTAAATTCATGGAGTAAATTAGAGCGGCTAAAACCCACAGAACTCGTCAACATTTTAAAGTTTTGGGATGGAAACCAGATCAACACCGTACGATGGGCTGGGGCGTTTTCTCGTCCTTACGGGTTGGAGTGTGGGCTCACCCCGCAGGGTGGTTGGTGGGTTGGTATACAACACTAAAAAATCTGAGGTCATGGTCTTTGAGGCTGGGGGTAAAAGTCCTGATGAGGTACCTCCTGTACACCATTGCAGAGAGTCTACAGGTTTAAGTACCTTGGTCAGACGATGATGACATTGAACGGGAGCGGAGGGCGTTGTCGGTTAGAGCGAACATGCTGGCTCGCAGGTTTGTACGATCTCACTTCCTGTTAAAATCACGCTCTTTCGAGCCTACTGTACTTCTTTTTACTCGTGCAGCCTGTGGGCTAGGTATACGCAAAGATCGTATAGCGCTCTTCGCGTTCAATATAACAATGCGTTTAGGAATTACGTCATTCGATAGGTAGTTGCTGAAAATCAGCGCCGCTGATGATAGGCTCGTCCGACGGCACGGCATTTTTCTGAGCAACGACCTTTCTCGCACAGATACGACGCACGGATTAATTTGTTCTTGTTATTTTTGTCATAAAAGTATTATTTTTCCAATCTGCAATTCGGATTTGTTTTTGTTTTGTTTGCTAGCTAAAGTCCATTGAAGAATTGAAGACACCGACTTCAGAAGCTGTTAAGTGTTTTATGAAAGTTATTTTATTAGTTTTTGGTTTAGAAAGAGGATGTCACTTTTTTGAGGTATAAACACGCAGCATGGGCGGAAGGACTTTTGGAAATTGTCGGAGAAAATACGAAATTCCTTCCAAAAAGGATTTCTGATTCATCATACAAAGCGCTATTATTTTGGTTTGTGTGCAATTAAGTCAATCTTCTTTCTACATTGTACTTACCAGCTTTATAATCACAGGGGCGACCGCTGCGAAGAAACCAGAACTGGACACACAAATAACAAAACTAGAAGATGCAATAACAGCGGAGCAAACGAAAAAAGGCAAAGCGGACTCGAAAGTTATCCGGACAACTGAACAACGTACGTCCATACCTAGCACTAATTACAAAGAGCCATACAAATGTGATCAGCGTAGGTTAATTCCAGTAAAAAAAATGATACAACATACCCGTTCACAAATTGGTGAAAAAAGTTACAAATGTGATGTATGTCAGCGTAGTTTTCGTCGAAATGCTCATTTATCACAACATATTCTTATACACACTGGTGAAAACCCTTATAAGTGTTATGCATGTCCACGTAGTTTTAATCAAAAAAGTAATTTAACTGGACATATTCGTATACACACTGGTGAAAAACCATATAAATGTGATATTTGTGAGCGTAGTTTTAGTGTAAAGACTCATTTAACTGGACATATTCGTATACACACTGGTGAAAAACCTTACGAGTGTGATGTATGTCAGCATAGTTTTAGTGACAAAAGTCATTTAACTACACATATTCGTATTCACACTGGCGAAAAACCTTTTAAATGTGATATATGCCAACGTAGTTTTAGTCAGCAGGGTCATTTATCAAATCATATTCGTATGCACACTGGTGAAAAACCCTATAAGTGTGATATTTGTGAGAGTAGTTTTAATTTAAAGGGTCTTTTAACTAGACATATTCGTAAACACACTGATGGAAACCCTTACAAGTGTGATGTATGTCAGCGTAGTTTTAGTGAAAGGAGTACTTTAGCAAGACATATACGAACGCACACTGACGAAAAACCGTATAAGTGTGATGTATGTCAGCGTAGTTTCCGTCGAAATTATCGTTTATCACAACATATTCGTACGCACACTGGTGCAAAACCTTATAAGTGTGATGTATGTCGACGTAGTTTTAGTCAGAAGAGTAATTTATTAAATCACATTCGTATGCACACTGGTGAAAAACCTTACAAGTGTGATATTTGTAAGAAAAGTTTTATATTAAAGTATCTCTTAGCTAGACATATTCGTATGTCACACTGTTAAGTGTAATGTATGTTTGTGTAGTTTTCGTCAAAATGGTCATTTAACAAGAAATGTTCATATTAGTCTAGTCATTTAGTAGTTTTACCTGGAAATTTTTCCGGGAGTTTTGAAAATTGGTGATTTAATTGAGTTCGACGTGCTCTTTTCGAATTTTCACTTCGCCACCTTTGCCGCTCGCGTTGCCATATTGGTAAAATTGTGCCTAATAGCAGTTTTTTGACAGTATCTCATTTCCGACTTATTTTACGATAATACAAAATTAAAGTAGATAAAATTTCTTCATCTACACCAACAAGTCTTTTTTTTAGTACTTATAAAAAAATATTATGAGGAGCTCGCAGCTAAGTAATAACAGCCGCACGGGTCGATCCGTCAGGTTAAGCTACGCTTGCCAACCCCGGCAAGCGTAGCTTAACCTGACGGTCAGTGGATGGGTGGCCATCTGTACATACCGAGACTCCTCCTCCTGCCTCAGAAAGCACGTTAAGCCGTTGGTCCCGGCTGTTATTCGTGGATCTTTGACAGTCGTTACGGGTCGTCAGATGCCCGAAAGTCTGACAACCAGTCTTACCAAGAGGTATCGTATTAACCAGTAACTGGGTTGTGGAGGTCAGATAGGCAGTCGCTCCATGTAAAATACTGGTATTCAGCTGCATCCGGTTAGACTGGAAGCCGACCCCAACATAGTTGGGAAAAGGCTAGGCAGATTGACTTACGAAAAATATTATAAACATCTGCCGGCAGAACTCGTAGAAGTATTAGAGGTTTAAATGTGAAATTGCCGTTTTGTACAGAAAAATTCAAACATATTTTTTTTCTTATGTAAAATATATTTATCTAATCAAAGTATTTGGGTTCATCGTCTATACATTTCTGCCATGTCATGGGAAGGTCATTTATGCCTTTGCGGTAGAACTCTGCGGAGTGGGGGTCTACTCCCTAAGTCCGTCCGACCGTCCGTCCGTCAGTCCGTCTGTCTGACATAACGATCCATCAAAACAAGGCTAAATGTTAAAATTTTTCGGACGGGCAAAAACACATCGGAAGGGACAACTGTCAAATAGTGTTGTCATTCATACTTCGTTCGAGCCCCGACTGAACCAATCATCCATCCGTAGGTGATACGGAGTAGGAAACGCCCGTAACGAAGGCCGAAAGGCTTTCGTGCTTAGGGAGTAGACCCCCTGGACTTGACAAACGTGTTAAATTAAAGTTATTTCATAAATTTTAGTTCATTTCTTTTTTTTAAGTCGGTTTAATTTTTTTAAATGAAATAGGTACCTACTTACTTTGTTTTTTATTTCGTAATTTTTAGTTTTAAGTAAAAACTGGAATATTTGTTTGTATTAAGTAGTTAATAGTTTTGTTGTAAATGTTGCACTAGAATTTGACCAAGGTTTTGAGAAGTTCTCCCTTTGACACCACACTCATAGCTCGTATCAATAAGTTAGGCCGTCACACACGTGAACGCGTCCCAGAGGGTCATGGCCATCCGGCTAGTCCGGGGATACCGCACGGTCTCCCGGGAGGCGGCAAGCCTCCTTGCCGGATTGCCGCCGTGGGATCTGGAGGCAAAGGTCCTCGCGCACGTGTGGGAGTGGCGCGAGGAGGCGAAACGCCGGGGCGTAACTCCGCTGCCGAGAGAAATCACGGTACAGCGGACAGAGCTCCGGCGGGATCTCATGGCGGCATGGAGAGCGCGACTGTCGCAGCCCAGCGCTGGGCACGCCACAATAGCGGCGATAAGTCCCCTCTTTGAGGAGTGGTTAGAGAGGCGCCACGGCGTCCTCACCTTCCGCCTGACGCAGGTCCTCACCGGACACGGTTGTTTCGGGAGGTTCCTGTTTCGCATAAGGCGGGAGGAAACGCCCGGGTGTTTCCATTGTGTGGATCGCCCGGAGGACACGGTGGAGCATACAGTGGAGGTCTGCCCGGCTTGGGCAGAGCACCGCCGTGTTCTCACGGAGGCGATCGGCGGCGGCGATCTCTCGCGTCCGAGCCTGGTCCAGGCCATGGTGCGGAGCGAGAGTGCATGGGAGGCCGTCACCTCCTTCTGCGAAGCAGTGATGCTCGCGAAGGAGGAGGCGGAACGCGTGAGGGAGAGGCAGCCTCACGCCCTCAGTCGCCGCAGGAGACGCCCTGGGCGGCGGGAATCGCGGGGCGATTTCCGGCCACCGTAGGCGCGGGCCTGCGGACGGTGAGCAGCGGGTAGCTCGCCGTCCGGTAAGGACCAGGCCCGAGTCGACGGCGCGTTGTGTTCCACGCGCGCCTCAAAGAGATGTCAGCAAGTGACGGGGCCCAATAGGGCCGACGCCGCTGGGGTCGCAGGTTGTCTGAAGGGGTTACCGCGGCCCTGGCATAGGCAAATGAAGGAACACGGGTGGGTTTTAGTCAGTAAAAGTCTGACACGCCCTCCCGCTCCACCCAGAGCGGGAGAAGTTATTTGATGATTTCCCACCCTCAAAAAAAAAAAAAAAAAAAAAAAAAAAAAAAAAAAAAAAAAAAAAAGGCCGTCACACACGAATTGGTCCGTATCTTGAAAACTACTAAACCGATTTTTATGAAACTTGCACTGTTCCCTAAGTAGAAGTAAGTGTAAGCCATTAAAAATAAATTGTCAGATTTTTTTTATTTTTGCTTGGAAGCCCTAATAGATTTTTATAACTATGTGAATATAGGTATTGCAGTTCCAATAATATTACATACATAAGTGTCGAGTTGGTAACCTGTTTTTTTTTAAGTCTGTTAACAAGAACCGAGTTAAAAGCTCTACAAAATAAGAGAAAAATTCAGAATCTCGAACTCAGCAGTAAACTGCATACTTATGCCCAACGAGTTCCATCATTCCGACATAATTCTACAATAATGTGAACTCGGTACCTAGTTAAAATCCACATTTCCTCTTGCTCCCAAATGAAACAAAACGTATGTAAATGGTGTTAGAACAATCTTACACCTCTACTGAAACAATCTTTAGTAGGGATATCTAACCAAATATAACCAACACACCCTCAGTCACATACACACACCCTCATTCACATACACACACCCCCACTCACATACACACACCCTCACTCGCCTAATACAGAACAGCAGCATAAACAGAAACTATACCAAGTTTATTTTTTGTATTTAATCTTTAGGAATTGATTTCAGTTTCCTACTTTCGTAAGTTTATATTGTAATTTTAGATTTGCAGTCTCGAATAGACTAATAGTTTAACCGTAGATATAAGAAGTTTAACTGTCGCCAATTTCAAGTTTTAGTTAAAAATAAGTAAAATGTTTTGTGTAATGGTGCCCAAGATACGATATATAGATAAAATTGTAATGTTAATGTTGAATTAAACTACTTTTTTACTTACTTTACTTTTACTTGTTTGAACTTCTACCGAACATTCCTGCCGCCGCCGCCCGCCGCCGATGAACATCGTAAATGGATATATCCGAGTTGCATCAATCTGATTCCTAACCCTTCACATAAAGATTGCTCGCCTGCTCGCAATGTTTCTGTCGCTGATGGATTGTTGAATCCGCTGTTATACAAAACAGCTCCGTTATGCAAAATAGATGAACGTCGTTTAGCGGTTTTCATAATGGGGTCAGGGCCGCGAATTTTTGGCGCTTTTACTAGAGTGCGCGCCACGAAAGAAGTCCCGCGGAAAATTGTGGAACTACATTTTTCTATAAGCAACATAATGCAATGACATGGACAGTAGCGCCGCGTCTATCGGACTCGAGTGGTGGCGCGAGCTCTATGACCTCTCATGTTGAAATGGGTTTTTCATAGAATGTTTAAATCAAAGCTTTTCTCGATTTTTTATAATACTGATGCGACATAGGTATTCACCAAAAGGGGTGATAAAAGACCTGTACCTTTAGGCTATAATGAAAATAGAAAATTAACAGCAGCTATCCTTTCTTGGTAGGTGAGCCCAGAGGGTTTTGGGGGGTTTTATATGCAGGGCGAAAAGTTGATAGCCGAGTAGGTGCGGCATACGTAGAGGACACCGAATGTAATTTAAAAAGTTTCAGATAGGAGCCCCGTGGTTGCCCCGTGGTCAGGGTTCGACTTTCAGATTTCGAAAATGGACCAAGAATAAAGTGATCTTCTGAGCCGTTGATTTTCATAATGACCTAGTGCGGCCTAAGGTTTATTGACTTAAATCGGCCGGCAAATCTGATTAAGAAATTGTGGGATTTCCCTAAATCAGACTGAAAACCCCGTTTTGGACAATTTTTATAAAGGATATTCTTGAAGAAAGAATAGAAGTTATATTCTGTGCATATCAGACGGTTGAACATAAGAAATTGGTGGATCCGTGGGGCCGTCTGCTAGGCCCAATAACAAGAGCCGCGTCCTCTGATACGTAGTATCCTTATGTAGTCTGTGCAGACCCATCACACGCATTTTTTTTAATAAGGCTTACTTTTTTTTACATTTTATTCGATTTATTAACTCTTCTCGAGTAGGAACCTCGGTTGCATATCTATACCATGTCTTTGGCTCTACCCCACACGAAGAAGTCGATCGGGGTGAGGTCTGGTCAGTACAGTGTGTGTAAAATGTAAGTAAGGTGAATTTCATGAGACCTAATAATAGCCGTAGATTTAGGTGTGAACACCACATCTCGTTCATTGTAAACAAAGATGTGGTTAAAGCAACGAAATGCCACATCTGTCAACCGTCACGCTATCATTTCTCACACAATCTATCCAAAAGGTGGAGGAAAGAGGAGGAGAAAAGAAAAGATCTTTGGGCTTCCTCTCCCTCTCCACCTCAACAACATCTATATTCATCTTAATCTTATTCACATGCGTTTCCTCCCTCCTTGTCAAACGCCCACACCAAGCCGAACGATTTCTCTTCAACTTTTACGTCACTGGCGCCACTTTCAAACATCCCCTTGTATACCTACCTACTCATTTCTTACTTTATCCATTTTCGTCACTCCACATTGCTGATTGACTAATCTGCGAGTCAATTTGTAACATTTATATTCTGGTAGGTCAGAAAATGGCTGGAATGTAGCTCATGACCAATCAGCGCATCCTGCGCAAACCCGTTTAAAACCTTAAATATTTCCTCATAATCACTTTCTTCAAAATATTTCAAACTCTGTTTAATATTGTTTAAATCTTTACGAATAGCTTTAATCCACTAATTCCACTATCTTCCAATTTTAGGGTCTCTCGGGAAATGGTGGACTCCAATTTCGGAGTATTTAGGAAATGTGTTCCTAAATACTTCGAAATTGGAGTTCACCAACGCGTTTTCACAAAAATAAAATGAAACCTCCTCACGCCTTGTAAAATAATAAATATTAGCTTGTGTTGGGAACTCGGGAATCGGGAACTGGGAACTATGGTCGGACTTTTAATTAGCTGCAGTAAAATGACACTTCTTATCTGTCATTTCGTTAAAAAATGTTCCCATCCCATTTGATCACGGAATGACAGTAAAAATGACATTAAAAGTGTCAGTTTACTGCAGCTAATTAAAAGTCCGACCATAACTACGACAGCGCCATTTTGACAGTTGTCTTCGCCATTGTTTTGTTGTTTCTGATCGTCTAATAATCATAATGTTAGTTTCATTTTACGCCACGCCTATTCTCTTTTCGAAATTGAAATCGGATATAATTGTCAAGCTGTTCATAGATACGTATTTATGCTCGTGACTGTACCAAAAAACGGTCAAGAGCGAGTCGGACTCGAGCACCGCCAGTTCCGTACCATCATTTATACAGGGTGACTGGTAATTAGTGACCGATACTTAAACACATGATTGTACTCATGATAACAAACAACTTTTACTATGGGACCAAACCTGAAATCGCGAAAAAAAAAATCAGCTGTTCCCTATTTTTTTATTTTTTTTGTGCATGGGAAATCATCAAATGACTTCTCCCGCTAAACACATGATTGTACTCATAATAACAGACAACTTTCCCAAAAAATTTTTTTTTTTAATTTTCTAATCCCAGTTGAGACCCTAATATTCCTATAAGATATTGAGTACCTAACAAGAATAATACACGTGGAGCTCGTGGCTAAGTAGTAACAGACGCACGGGTCGATCCATCAGGTTAAGCTACGCTTGGCGGGGTTGGTCCGTGGATGGGTGACCATCTTCACATACCAAGACTCCTCCGTGCCTCGAAAAGCACGTTAAGCCGTTGGTCCCGGCTGTAATTGGTGGATCTTTGACAGTCGTTACGGGTCGTCAGAACCCCGAAAGTCTGACAATCAGTCTTACCCAGGGGTATCGAATTACCCAGTTACTGGGTTGTGGAGGTCAGATAGGCAGTCGCTCCATGTAAAATACTGCCAGACCCCAACCCCTACACCCGACCCCAACATAGTTGGGAAATGGCTAGGCAGATTGATTTTAACAAGAATAACATCATCCATAATAATACCACCATCAGCTGTTAGTTAACCCGTCGCATGCCAATTAGCAGAGCAGTGGTGGCCCAGTGGTAACGGCCGCGACTTACGAGTTGTAGGTTCAGAGTTTCGGACACTGACAGGCGCTTTACTTTGTGTAAATTATTTCATCACCACTGCTCTCAAAACGCTGAAGGAAAACATCGTGAGGAAACCGGCATGTCCTAGAACCAAAAATTCGAAGACATGTGACATCTACCAACCCGCACTGGGTCCGCGTGTTGGATTACAGCCCACTCCCTCTCACCGAGAGGAGGCCTGTGTCCCAGCAGTGGGAACATTATAGGCTGCCTATGTTACACTAATTAGCAGACACATTCGATTTATTATTGTTATCCGTACAATCGACAAAGTTAATTTAGTTTCCTACTTATTCCTTTTTACAAACAAAACTATCCACTTTTAACATGCATTATCCTTTGTTCATTAATTGAAAACAAACGTACTTACCATGCGCATGTTGTCAACTGTTAGTCGCTTGACCCCGTTATTCTATCTCTCCGATATTCTCCGTGTGGCTGCATACCTAGGAAATATCTAAGCACCGGGCGCGATCACGGTAAAAGTAGGCACGCACAACACTGTATCGCTCACACTGCACACCCTTACATACACGTGCTTAATTTTAGTACCGGTTAGTAGTAGCAGTTTTAACTAACACTAATAATTAACGAAATGACAAAAACACTATCTACGGAATCACACTATTAAAACAACAGTGAATTCTCAGTGAGTGAGTGAAGTATAACAGTAAGTAGGGCGGAGCACCGACGCTAACGCGCTTCAACAGCCGCGGAGGAGCCGTTTAGGTACGCAGTCTTTCCTTGTCGGCAGTACCAGTATTACTAAGCTAATTACAAACTTTTGGAGAAACACGCGGCGTGCCTCAAAGAAGTACTCCTTTATGAGGTATGCATCTTGCTTTATTGTTTATTTAAAACTATTTTGAAAACACATCTTTACTGCGAACTATTACTAGAAGGATTTTAGGGATAACCCAAACGAGCAAACCATTTACAAATTGTAGACAATGGATGTTACTACGGCGCTCTTCGATAAGCATGTTCAATAGGTACGTGACTCATAAAACGCCGCCGCCGGCGATCTCGCCTCTATTGTTTATTTGAAACTGTTTAGAAAACACATAATTACTGCGAACTATTACTAGTAAGTATTCCTAAAGGAATGCACATTTTGTCAATAATCTGCGCTTATACAATCTAGCAAACCATTTACAAATTATAGACAATAGATTTTACTGCGAAGCTCGGCGTTAAGCAAATACAATAGTTACGTCTTTCATAAAACATCTGCTACTTTCTAAAGGTTAATATTTAAATGGTTGTTTTCGCAAAAGTAAAAATAACACAAAGTTCATGCTAAACCTTGAACAAAGGGTATGGCTAGCGGCTGTCCTTCACAACTATCTGGTAGGTATTTTCGTACCTACTTTACGTGCGTGCGCTACCACTAAATGCATTATTGTTCAAGCTATTCCCATCCCACATTTCTAGGCTTTGGACTAGCAGTCTGTCTACGATATTTGAGTTTAAATCAGAAATATTCGGCAGCCGGTAGGCATTTAGCGCGCGTAAGTAGGTATGTGGAGTGCAATATCTGTATAGGTACAAGTAGGTAGAAATAAAACTTGAAATGACTGGTGTGGTTAAAAAATTGGAATCAACTTGGCTATTTTCAACGCTAACGCTAACTTGGCTATTTAAATAATTTAGTAATCTAAATTATTTAAATGAAGTCACAGTGATTGTTGCATGTGTCCACTTTGCACAGCATATTTAGTGGCATATTTAGTGATATGAGCCTGCACGCGCTGCAGAACTCTAGTGTGACTGTCACTTTTAACGAAGGCACCCCGCATCCGTGTACGTTTGTGCCTAGGTAGTTAAAAAAAAGTTGTACAAAACCGCCGTGTTTAGTAGTACTGTACTTTTAATATGCAACGTAAGGTACAGTAGTACCCGACTAATAAGGCGCGTCGTGAATCTCGTGAAGTCGTGAATCGTCGTGTGAAAAGAAAGTATGGCCCCGAAGATTAACGAGCTTGCTTAAAACTTACAATCAACCTTAGATTACTACTATAAGGTTCATAATACACTGCAGCTGTTAGTTTTCTTTCACTCGCAAGTATGGCGGCTGACTAACATTATTTGACTTGACTTTATTAACCGGCAGTTGCCGACCAATAGCGGTACAGGAAAAAGAAGCACGGTGCGTGCAGCGTGCCGATTGGTCAATAGCATTTCCCGCGCTTTGAAAATTCATCTTCTGCGCAGGTACCTCAGTAAGCCATATCAGTTGGGTACTACTGTATACTACTAACAAAACAAGGTGCGCGCGCCTTTGCGCTATCAACTGTTAATAGCTTTACCGGTAATCCCGTTCTGTCTTATGTGTACTCCATTTGCAATAAGACTAGACATTCAAAGAAATCTTTTTTACAGTCCGTTCAACCGATTTTGACTTCTATTGCGTTGGAGGCATGATAATGGAAGCTGCAGTAAACAGTTGGTATTGTAACCACTTTTTTGCCTTTAATCTCATCCTTAAGCCTTCGGAATAGAAGTCGAAAATCGGTTGAAAGGACTGTAAAAAAGGTTTGTTTAAATGTCTAATCTTATTGTAAATGGAGTATAGGTAAGTAGGTACCTACTACTAATACTATCCGCGTGTATTTGATCGATAGTATTAATTCCAATTCTGTATTTGTAGAGCTTATCTACTCTAACATAACGCGTCCTATTACTTAAATCTGTATACGTACACTACAGTAAATGCAGTAGTCGGGCGCGTCATTTCAGATTGGACAAACTATAGTAGTTTGTTAGTGGTTGCGTATCCCCACCATGCATCCACACACCTTTCGCTCCTGTGTGACGCAAACAGTCACCCCCGAAAGCTCGTCGTATTCGCAATTATGCATGTTGCTAATTGCCCGCGCGCAATATGCCGTACATCTACACAGCGAGTGAGTACAATGACATGCTGAGTTGTTACTACTCGGAAGGGGGTAACGGCGCAGCAGCAAGGCGATTGTATCAACGATTGTACCCAAGAAGAGTTCATGGGGGCGTGTAAAAGACTTAGTCTACCGAGATGGACCAGTACATAACTCCCGATGAGCTAAGAACTAGGATTGAAAACAGTTTCGAAATAGTGAAAAGTGACACTAGAGTTCTGCAGCGCGTGCAGGCTCATATTACTAAACGTGCCACTAAATGTGTTGAAGTGCAAGGTGCAACAATTAATGTGAGTTCATTTAATCATTTAATTAAAAAAAACTTTAGTACCTAAGTAAGTAGTTGATTTAGTAATCGTTGTAAATAGCGAAGTTGATTCCGAAGTAAATAGCGAAGTTGATTCCAATTTTTTAACCACGCCAGTCATTTCAAGTTTTATTTGTACTCGTACCTATACAGATACTAGCTTTCTGCCCGCGGCTTCGCCCGCGTGGAATTCGGTTATATCGCGCCTCCAAAGCCTTTTTTCGCGATAAAATTTAGCCTATGTCCTTTTTCACGGTCTGTTCTATTTCTGTAACAAATTTCGTCAAAATAGGTTCAGCCGTTTTACATAAAAGCGTAATAGACAGACAGACAGAGTTAATTTCGCATTTATAATATTAGTATGGATTGCACTCCACATACCTACTTGCACGCGCTGAATGGCTACCGGCTGCCGCCGGACCTCACACAATCTGTTTTGTATGGATAGAGGCTATAACGTCATTGCGTATGCTACTTAGTTACTTACTTAGAAGGCAATTATAGCGCCATGCATGATTTAAAAGGGAGTTCAAAGGCACCGCTAGTCGCGCGACACGCGGTGTACTTGTGGGGCTTCGCGCGTTGTGCTTCTTTGTAGGAGCCTTAACTGTAGAGTAGTAAAGCAACCTGTGCCTGTAGCAACGCGACTAGCAACATTATAAAATTAATTTTACCGAATACTTCTGAATTAAACTCAAATATCGTAGACAGACTGCTAATCCAAAGCCTAGAAATGTGGGATGGGAATAGCTTGAATAATAATGCATTTAGTGGTAGCGCACGCACGTAAAGTAGGTACGAAAATACCTACTAGATAGTTGTGAAGGACAGCCGCTAGCCGTACCCTTAGTTTATGTAAGTTTTAGCATGAAAATATTTGTGTTATTTTTACTTTTGCGAAAACGACCATTTAAATAATAACATTTAGAAAGTAGCAAATGTTTTTTGAAAGACGTACCTATTGTATTTGTTTAACGCCGAGCTTCGCAGTAAAATCTATTGTCTACAATTTGTAAATGGTTTGCTCGTTTGGGTTATTTCTAAAATCTTTCTAGTAAATAGTTCGCAGTAAAGATGTGTTTTTAAAATAGTTTTAAGTAAACAATAAAGCAAGATGCATACCTCATAAAGAAATACTTCTTTGAGGCACGCCGCGTGTTTACTCCGAAAGTTTGTAATTAGCTTAGTAATACTGGTACTGCCGACAAGGAAAGACTGCGTACCTAAACGGCTCTTCCGCGGCTGTCGAAGGGCGTTAGCGTCGTTGCTTCGCCCTACTTACTGTTATACTTCACTGAATTCACTGTTGTTTTAATAGTGTGATTCCGTAGATAGTGTTTTTGTCATTTCGTTCATTATTAGTGTTAGTTAAAACTGCTACTACTAACCGGTATTGGAATTAAGCACGTGTAAGTAAAGGTGTGCGTGATACAGTGTCGTGCGTGCCTACTTTTACCGGTATCGCGCCCGGTGCCTAGATATTTCCTAGGTATGCAGCCACACGGAGAATATCGGAGAGACAGAATAACGGGGTCAAGCGACTAACAGTTGACAACATGCGCATGGTAAGTACGTTTGTTAAATTAATGAAAAAAGGATAATGCATGTTAAAAGTGGATAGTTTTGTTTGTAAAAAGGAATAAGTAGGAAACTAAATTAACTTTGTCGATTGTACGGATAACAATAATAAATCGAATGTGTCTGCTAATTCGTGTAACATAGGCAGCCTATAATGTTCCCACTGCTGGGACACAGGCCTCCTCTCGGTGAGCGGGAGTGGGCTGTAATCCAACACGCGGACCCAGTGCGGGTTGGTAGATGTCACATGTCTTCGAATTTTTGGTTCAAGGACATGCCGGTTTCCTCACGATGTTTTCCTTCACCGTTTTGAGAGCAGTGGTGATGAAATAATTTACACAAAGTAAAGCGCCTGTCAGTGTCCGAAACTCTGAACCTACAACTCGTAAGTCGCGGCCGTTACCACTGGGCCACCACTGCTCTGCTAATTGGCATGCGACGGGTTAACTAACAGCTGATGGTGGTATTATTATGGATGATGTTATTCTTGGTAAAATCAATCTGCCTAGCCATTTCCCAACTATGTTGGGGTCGGTAGTCTGGCAGTATTTTACATGGAGCGACTGCCTATCTGACCTCCACAACCCAGTAACTGGGTAATTCGATACCCCTGGGTAAGACTGATTGTCAGACTTTCGGGGTTCTGACGACCCGTAACGACTGTCAAAGATCCACCAATTACAGCCGGGACCAACGGCTTAACGTGCTTTTCGAGGCACGGAGGAGTCTTGGTATGTGAAGATGGTCACCCATCCACGGACCAACCCCGCCAAGCGTAGCTTAACCTGATGGATCGACCCGTGCGTCTGTTACTACTTAGCCACGAGCTCCACGTGTATTATTCTTGTTAGGTACTCAATATCTTATAGGAATATTAGGGTCTCAAATGGGATTAGAAAATTTTTTAAAAAATTTTTTTGGGAAAGTTGTCTGTTATTATGAGTACAATCATGTGTTTAGCGGGAGAAGTCATTTGATGATTTCCCATGCACAAAAAAAAAAAAAATAGGGAACAGCTGATTTTTTTTTTTCGCGATTTCAGGTTTGGTCCCATAGTAAAAGTTGTTTGTTATCATGAGTACAATCATGTGTTTAAGTATCGGTCACTAATTACCAGTCACCCTATATATAACTATCTGTGCCCCGCGGTTTCACCCGCGTAGACCGGGATAAAAAGTAACCTATGTGTTAATCCAGGGTAAAAGCTATCCACTTACCAAATTTCATCCAAATCTGTCCAGCCTTTTGGGCGTGAAGAAGTAACAAACATACACACATACACCCACACCCCCACACACACACACTCACAAACCTTCGCCTTCATAATATTAGTGTGATGTGATTTTTGTTGATGATTTCTGAAAAACTGCTATTTTAGAGACATCGTTTTATTTTTCCTGTAATCATGAACTTCTATCACATAGAATCATTTCAGATTTTTCTCTATGCAAACTTCGGAGATAAGGGGGGAACGGTATTTTTTTTTCAAGATTTGCATTAGTAGTTCTTGAGATATCCAGCTGTGACAGACAGACCGAGTAAGATAAGGGTTCCTTTTTACCATTTTGGTACGGAACTCCAAAAACGAACTATTAGTAATCTTTAAAAAAAAGATTACCTAAAAGCCTCAGTAGCCAGGTCATTAAATTCCCACAAAAAAAAGTCAAGTGTCAATGTCATTGTCAATTATGTATATAGAATTCTCTGTCTACGCTACGATATAGGCATAGATAATACACTATATAAAGTAATATAATACTACTTAATCTGTGACTGTCTGTGAGTAATATATAATAGGTAGCAGCCTAAGTTTTATGTTTGATGTTTGTTTTTGTATTTAAAATATTTTACAAATTACATGCATAACTTTGTTAAGCATGTAAATTTGTTTAAATTACATGCTTAGCATAGCTTTTGTGGGTGTTGTGCGTGATTTGTTGTGAAATATTGTCGAAACAAAAGTGAACTACCGGTATTGTAGATGGTGTTAAGACTAAATCCTATGAATTAAACTGTTTTGAGTTTGAACTAAAGAGAGTTAAAAAAGAAAATTTACTAACTTTTACACTCAAAATTTTCGTAGATTACTAGAAGTCGTATTTATATTATACAGGTCTCTCTCGTTATTCGTAGCAACGCAACAGTTAGAGTTTAAGTAAATAACATATTTATGTGATACTTTTTGAGTTAACAAGATGGAGAAACTGCCGATGTGTAGGTTATGTTTAGCAGAAAATGTTCGCATGCATATTGTGGTCAACAGGAACTTGCATAAACTTTATGAGAAGCTGACTGACGTTCCCGTAAGTTCATATTTTTTATAAGAATTATTATGTACTTAGGTAAATTACGTACGGTTTTAAATGCCTCTTCTATGGAGATTCATAATACAGTACAACATCGGTAATCAATACACTGGTACGTCCAGTAATCTAGCACTGTATTTACTGTATTAGTTTGCAGTTTTTGTATTGCTGTCAGTTTCCTTATGGGCAATAACGCGAGCGCGATAACGTCATTGATTTTTATTGCTTTTTGCTGTTAATTCAGTTTCATAAGCTAAATCTGTCATTAAGGCTTCTACTAGTACAAGTATTATGAGATAACATAAGACTTTGACCTTGGCTGAAAAGATGGAAATTTTATAAGTTAAAAAAAGAAGTGACCAGTACTCATTCCGTCTCAGTAAAATGTGCACAGAAAGCACTAACTATATTATATACATAGGTATTTTCTTCATAGAAACAAAATAGTGTAAAACAAATTTTGTTGCAGTTTGTAACTGAAGACAGTAGACCGATTCTTGCTTGTTTCTTCTGCTGCTGTAAACTGAAGCAATGCTACCAATTACTCAGAAAATGTCTGGAAGCCGAAGAGCGATTCGCTCAGATGATGACTGAAGATTATGAGGTGAGGCATATTCTTCAACAGCCATTTATTCTCATAATTTCCAATTTCAGCATAACGTGGAAGTGATTCCTCTGAAGCTCATACCCGTTGTGTCTGAATTTCATGTGAACCATACCATCGAGTATTGAATGCTGATTATGTATGCTTTTGTCAAAGTAATTATTACATGTTAAATATTCCTCCTTTGTAATTCCTCTCCGCAGTTATCCAAGCAATCTTTACCAATCAACACCCAAGTTCAAACAACAAGCAAACTTATTACATCATTAACATACCGTTGTTGCGCTTGCCAAAATCGTTATGTGCATTTTTTTGTTTTTTTTTTATTTCTGCTAGATGGCCTTAAAATCGAATTGTGCATTGACTACTAGCTATGCCACCATACTTTTTTTTTTGTGGAGGGGAAATCATCAAATGACTTCTCCGAGGCGAGGGTGTGTCAGACTTTTACTGACTAAAACCCACCCGTGTTCGTTCAGTTGCCTGTGCCAGGGCCACGGTATCTCTTTCCAACAACCCCTCTTTCCAACAATCATTAAATAAAATAGTTTATTGTCTGAAAACTTGACTAAAAACACAGGTTTTGGCAAACGCAACGACGATACACTTGATCAAAATACTGATACAACTTGTATTCATGTGGCAGTTTGATAACGGTCCTCTCTCATGTCGACTCGGAGAAGTTATTTGATGATTTCCCATCCACAATAAAAAAGTATGGTGGCAAAACATATGTTGGACCTACTTAAGTATCCTCACTTGTGGATTTGTGCTCATGAGACTGATCACCTGCATATTTTCGTAATATCTTATAATCATTTTTTACAGCCCAATTCTTTAATAAACCAAAACCATTTAGAGTTTTGCAGTGGGTTTATTAAATCTCCAATAGAGTGCATAAGTATAGTTGATGAATTTCAAACAGAAAGCATTGCTATCAAAGAGGAATTACCAGATGATATTATTGAGCCAAAGGAGGAGGAACAAAGTGATGGTATGTTTTTAAGAACAAAAATGAAAGATATAATCTATATAAATAAGATAAAACACAAGCATTAGGTTGCTTAGCTTGGGACTAGATGGCGTTGTGTGTAATGTCGAAGGATATTTATTTATTGATATTCTTTTTTTGTTGATCATAAATGTTTTGAACTACTTCAAAGTTTTAGTTTAGTAGTGTTTATTTTCATTTAACTTAAGGATGATGCGCAGTGGTAGCCCGCGAAATTCAATTTTTTTTGAGTTTTTTGCAATTTGCAGGTCCGTGTCAGGTTGTGTCTCGATCAAAGTTTGATACGCGGAAATAAAACATATGTATTTATATAATTTTAACCATAGACTTATAAAAAAAGATGGACTCCGCGCCACGAATATCGAAAGTGAAGCACCGTACCTATCTATGTGTGCATGATTTGAGTACCTGCAAAGACGGCGTCGCTCGTGTCACGTAATGGCGGCCGGTCGGCATACTATGATGTAAATGTGTGCGCGAGGCGTGTTTGTACAAACGGTCCGGCATACTTACTGTGCTTCACTTTCGATATGCGTGGCGCGGAGTCCATCTTTTTTTATAAGTCTATGATTTTAACCATAAAAATCATCAATACATCTCTCTAAGTTAGATTTCGTGCAGAGTCGTTAGATTTCGTTCGTTTGACGACTCTACACGAAATCTATCTTATGTACATATGTTTTATTTCCGCGTATCAAACTTTGATCAAGATACAACCTGACACGGACCTGCAAATTGCCAAAAACCCAAAAAAAAAAATAATTTCGCGGGCTACACAGCGCAATCACCTTAACGGTAACAATTATTTAAAGATACTACAAATTAAAGTCGCTTTACGCGTCTGTCTGTATGTACGCGTTGTTCTTCTAAACTACGCAACTTTTGATGTGATTTTTACCATCATTTATGAGATTTTATTCTAGAAGGTGTAGGTATGTGTATAATACATTAATATTAAACTAACGATGAAAAAACTCACGATGTAAAATCAAGTCGTAAAAACCGCTCGAAGCAGGGGCAGGTCGCTAGTTGATAATTGACTGTTTTCGTTTACTTACAGAGCTAGAACCAGAGAATATTGATAATAGCTGTCCAGACGTAGCACCACCACACCATTCTGAATCAGATTTAGAAGATGATGTACCTTTAATGGAGTTGAAGACTGAAGTGGAAGAAGAACAAGAAGTAACTAAGAAGAAACGAAGAGCCAGGGAGACGAAAAGTGAGTATTAGTTTGTTAACCTATATGTAAGCAAACAGGCTAATGGTTCCCCTGATATGAAGTGGATATACAGTATGTTAACTAACAGAGGGCGTTCCCGTTAACCCGCAATAGTATAGCATCCATACATGCTAAAAAAAAAATTACCATTCGAAAACAAAATGTTTTTATTTTTTTTAATATTAAAATATTCACTAAAAATGTTAAATTGATACGTAAGAGAAACTCTGTACACGCGTACTTGAAGGACGGCAACTTCGCAATACCTATTTATGAATGACGGGCCCCGCGTGCGGCGATCTGATGTTTTTTTTTTTTTATTTATTTAATCCATATTGTTACAATTACAAACTTTTATTTAACACCTGCCAAACTGCAGAGCAATTTGTCGGCAGTAGGTTCTCGTGGATTTTGCACGAATGTTCACTTAACTACATATTAAAAATTAATTAATTCTAAGTTAAAAACTAAGACCGTGGCTCTGTAGGCAAAGACTCCGCATGTTAATACAGAGTCGTTACCCACACAACCACAGATTCTACAACCATAGCTACTATACCATACTCAGCGGCATCAGCCAACAAACGCCATGAGACCATCCCATGGTACACACAGCAGCAGACCAAGCCACTACAAACCGTCAAATTTTCTCATTCGATTTTGAACTTAACTAGTTCCATTTTAAGGTTTAA
Source organism: Cosmia trapezina (assembly GCA_905163495.3). NCBI lineage: Eukaryota > Metazoa > Arthropoda > Insecta > Lepidoptera > Noctuidae > Cosmia > Cosmia trapezina. Next base: position 10,591,042 of record LR991049.1, read on the forward strand.
AATCATCTGGAGAAACTTGACAGCCCGGTACAACCTGATGTACCGCTGCCTGCACCTACTCAGTCTATAGTAAGCAAACTATGCTCGGACCTTCAATCAGCCGCGGCAAAATGACACTTCTTATCTGTCACTTTGATAAAAAATGTTCCCATTTGGTAGCGAAATGACATTCAAATCGAATTAGAACCGTCACCCTACCGCAGCCAATCAAAAGTCCGACCATAGGACCCACGACATCAGCCGACCGAGGCCGCCAACCGACCACAGCAACTACGGACACATGGACAGATAATGTTTCCTTAGGACACTCTTTAGATGATTTTTACTTTTGACACGATCGATTATTCCCTCAGGTAATTCATTAATTAATGTCGGTGTAATCCATCGTCTCGTACGCTTACCATAATAGTTATTTATATTTGGAACAAGTAGTTTCTTTTTCTTTGCAAGTCGGGTTGGGTATTTATGTACCTTTTCTTTTTTGTGTTTGTTACTATTATGTGCCTAGCCCCGCCCCCTGCCCCCGGATGTCCACCTAATTTTAGTTGGAACTAATATCACGCGCTGACCGGACGTGCATTATTTTCGCATTCCAACATCTTGCGTCATTATTATGTGAAAAATGCCGCGTTATCAGTTCAGTGCTCAGGAGTATGTGAACATGGTGCTCATTTATGCTGAGTGTAATTATGATGGTGCACGTGCTCTGAGGATGTATGCTGAGAGGTACCCCAATGAACAAATCAACCGCGGAATTCTCGTGTTATTGTGAGTGCCCTGGTTTTTTTATTTACCTACTATGTTTGCGAATAGGTCCTTCCAAGTCCAATCCAAGGTGCCTCAGTGACGCATTCCTTTGTCAGCCGGGCATTTGAGACGGGTTGTTAAATGTTATTGCTAAAACTAGACATACTTACATAAATGTTTAATTTTACTGATAACAACCCGACGACGTGTCTTTGTAATTCATTATCCGCTAACTAAAGTGCCCTTGGGAACTCTAGTTCCCAGACGTTTTATGCCGCCATTATAAAAGTCGCCGCTCGCCATTCAGCGCGGCGCGCGGCGGCCGGTTCGCTCGGCTTCGTGAGTATTCGTGAGACGCTCGGCATCGTGCATATTGCAACGTTGCCGGTGTAGGCAATGCTACATGCTACTACGCTAGGTACTATTCCGCGCTACTATTTTCATTTTAAACAGGATGTTTCTAATTTATTGTCAATTAATTATTTTTTTAATTCGGATTATTTTATGCTTATTTTTCTATGCTGCTATTTTTATTTTAATCTATTAATGATATAGATTAACGAGTTTAGGGGAACGTCCTCTGTTATTTAACATACTGTATAGAGGCATGAGGAACAGGGTGTAAAGTTCACTCATCCGCTATTGAAAAGGGAGGACCCTCTGACTAGACGGGTGTTGGGTCTGGTGGGCAACTGCCCGACGGTTGATGTCAGGACGTTTTATATATGGTAGTTGCGTGGTAAACTCTAATTGCGCGATGCAGGATTGCGTGACGTCATGTCATTGTGATGCGTAGTTCGTATGTGGTGTTACATATTAGATTTTGTCCCTCTAGTGTAAAGGAACAAAAGCCCTGATGTAAGGTGGGTTGGTATCAGAAGAAAATGAAATAACAAACTGTCTCAAACAATGTGTATATTTTAAACAATATAAAGTAAATACTAAATTAGGTAACAATAACGGTAACGTAAAATATGCCAGCCAGCTTAAATTTCAGTTGGTAAGAACTGGGTACGTGGGGGATTGGAGATAAACCGAGTACTGTTCCGTGTAAACATTTAAATTTAATATAATAGATGAATTTGAATTACACAACCTTCCTGATACTATGAGTTATAATTTAATAAATGGGCGCCAGGGACCATGGGTCCCGGAACCCGGGAGCCGACGAAGATGTCCAATAAACTTCTTGATGAACGCAGGTGTCGGACCCGGGGTCCTTAATTTAAATTCATTAGAAGACTGGTTTCCACCTTGAAAACCAGACAGGTAATAAACCGGTTTCTTATTTAAACCGTAGGTAAATAAAAAATATAGGAGAAAAAAAAAACCGTCCCGCTAGCGCTATCGCTAGCCGGTCTCTGCCAGCCGCACAGTCGTCTCCACTGGAGGCGTTGAGCTGCCTCGAGGAACGGGTCTCACGACCAGGCCCCAGACGCTACTCTGAATCCTGGCGGCGAGACGAATCTCTCGAGGGGCCTCTCCTGGAATTGACAATACGGGGACCCAATAAGATACTGGGGAAACTAATCTATTTTCCTTGAGGTCAAGAGAGATGACCAGGCTTGGAAATCAAAACATCAGCCGGCATGGCCTTTTACAAATATAATCTAATGTGCTACGACTTCTGTTCGGCTATTCCTGCGTGGTGGAACAATAGGAATGAGGATTACGCACGTGGCGTCTTGTATTGTAATTTAATAGTGTGATCAACACTGAGGAATTCTCCATGGCATTTTAATGATAGTCCACGGGACAAATACTCACGGTTGATATAATGGTCAAAGCTCGTGGCTGTTCGTGGAATAACTTCGACCGGCTGGATGCGCTGCTTGAAATCCTGTAATAATTATCCACGGATTATCAAAATATCCTTTGAGCAATCAGGGCGAGCACTCGGACCACTATCAAACACTGATTCACCATAATTCTTACCTTCGGACTTGAAATACAATTTATAACATCAGCAACGCGTGCTCCTTGGCAAAATCTCGAATAGGGAAAAAAACTACAACGCCATGTCACAGATTAAATATCGATTTCACTGACATGATCTTTCTAGAAAAATAATCTACTAACGCTTTGGGCAAATTAGTTGATTATATATTTTTACCAAAAGCTGAAAATTATTAAGGATTGGTTTATACGATATTAATTCGATGATTACCAATCAATATATTATGATAAAACTAAATAATATCGATTAAAACTACAGTTGTGAATCGATAACCCAAAGAGGTCGCCTCAAGCTGTCAAAAAGTGACGTTAACTAAATGACAATTAAAATGTCAACCTTTGCTATTTATTTACAAGATTAATTCTAATTTTTTTTGCAAACCTGTTTAAAAGAGTTTGGAAAAGTGATTAATCAGCAGAATATGTTACCAAAGGGTGTAGTGATGAAATACATTAAAAGGAATGGATACTTATCGCCTGCAGGCAAAAGTCCATTGCACTAACTACAATGAAATATTTTACTTAGAAACCACATTAAGATCTTGTAAGTAAATGCTATATTATTTAATTGAGGCGCAGCTGTGAAACTCCAACGAGCGGTAGGTTAAAAAATACAACGTAACAGTGGCGATGTAGATTCCGCCACAGTCAGCGTTACCTAAAGAGTGTACATGTGCAATGTTGAATTCAATCCATAGAACTTTATCTCAAAGTCACAAAAGATAAACTGGGACCACCGTAATTAAGTCGTAAACTGTTAATTTCTGATAACAATAACAAGACCATGGCAAGCAGGACGACCAGTCACCACAAACAATTATAATTAATAATATAATATGAGCATAACGCCAAGAACACCCTTTACCCCTCCCTGCGTTTGTGCCCGACGCTACCGCAAGCAGTGACATCTAGGGAGCATGACGAGCTTGCTGCTAGTTGCTCAGACAAGAATAATTGATACAATGACGCATGCGGCGTATTCCGCGTGCGGGAGCAAATACGCATGACACTTGAAAACGCCCAAACGTACTAAGACTGAGTAACCCAAACCACTTCAGTAGTAAATAACACACAACACCACGTCTGTATCGCCCGCAGCGTCAGGCGTCGTTCTATTTGGCTAACCATCGTACGAGCAAACGATGCAATTTCGTCGCGCGATGAAAATGAGTTCCTGTGCTCGCGCGATGATTTGCATGCTCAATTAGGACGAACATTAAGAAATGTCTGTGTTTAATCCCATCGTGCGACGATAACGCATCGTTTGCTCGTATTATGGTTAGCCAAATAGGACGACGCCAAAAAGAGGTGTGTAGTATGTACACCTACGTCGCCAAATGTTATGTGGGATTTGATAGGAATGTGGATAAAATTAATATTTTGTTTGGAACCGATCCCAGTACGAAATGATCCCTGCTGTGAAACGATAAATGGAAATGAAACTTGACCCGAATACATAATCTGAATAAATAAGTATTAGCGAGTAATAATTAATAATATTCTAAAACTATTTTTATAGTAGTGTAAGAATTTTTGAGAAAACGAAATTCTTTCTAAAAAAGGAATTTGTGATTTATCATGCAAATCGCTACTATTTTGGTTTTTGTGCATGGCATTGTTCTTCCTATATTGTTCTTACCAGATTTATAATCACAGGGGTGACCGCTGCGAAGAAACCAAAACTAGACACACCAAGAACACAAGTAGAAGATGCAATAACAGCCGAGCAAACGAAAAAAGACAAAGCGGACTCGAAAGTTATCCGGACAACTGAACAACGTACGTCCATACCTGACACTTGTTACAAAGAGCCTTACAAATGTGATCAGCGTAGTTTTAATCCAGTAAAAAAAAATATAAAACATACTCGTTCACAAATTGGTGAAAAGCTATACAAGTGTGATACATGTCAACGTAGTTTTAATCAAGAGAGTCATTTATCACAACATATTTGTATGTTACACACTGGTGAAAAACCTTTTAAATGTGATGTATGTCAACGTAGTTTTAGTCTAAAGGGTAATTTATCACAACATATTCGTATACACACTGGTGAAAAACCTTATAAGTGTGATATTTGTGAGCGCAGTTTTAGTCTAAAAGATCATTTAAGTAGTCATATTCGTATACACACTGGCGAAAAACCTTTTAAATGTGATGTATGTCAACGTAGTTTTAGTCTAAAGGGTAAATTATCAAAACATATTATTCGTATACATACTGGTGAAAAACCATACAAATGCGATATTTGTGAGCGTAGTTTTAGTGTAAAGGATCATTTAACTAGCCATATTCGTATACACACTGGTGAAAAACCTTATAAGTGTGATATTTGTGAGCGCAGTTTTAGTGTAAAGGATCATTTAACTAGCCATATTCGTGTACACACTGGCGAAAAACCTTTCAAATGTGATACATGCCAGCGTAGTTTTAGTCAAAAGGGTAGTTTATCAACTCATATTCGTATGCACACTGGTGAAAAACCATACAAATGCGATATTTGTGAGCGTAGTTTTAGTGTAAAGGATCATTTAACTAGCCATATTCGTATACACACTGGCGAAAAACCTTTTAAATGTGATGTATGTCAACGTAGTTTTAGTCTAAAGGGTAATTTATCACAACATATTCGTATACACACTGGTGAAAAACCTTATAAGTGTGATATTTGTGAGCGCAGTTTTAGTCTAAAAGATCATTTAACTGGCCATATTCGTATACACACTGGCGAAAAACCTTTTAAATGTGATGTATGTCAACGTAGTTTTAGTCTAAAGGGTAATTTATCAAAACATATTATTCGTATACATACTGGTGAAAAACCTTTCAAAAAACCTTTCAAATGTGATGTATGTCAACATAGTTTTAGTCAGCAGGGTCATTTATCAAATCATATTCGTATGCACAGTGGTGAAAAACCATATAAATGTGATATTTGTGAGCGTAGTTTTAGTGTAAAGCATCATTTAGCTAGACATATTGGTATACATACTAGTGAAAAACCTTTCAAATGTGATGTATGTCAACATAGTTTTAGTCAGCAGGGTCATTTATCAAATCATATTCGTATGCACAGTGGTGAAAAAATTTATAAGTGTGATGTATGTCACCGCAGTTTTAATCAAAAGGGTCATTTATCACAACATATTCGTATACACACTGGTGAAAAACCTTATAAGTGTGATATTTGTGAGCGTAGTTTTAGTCTAAAGGGTAATTTATCAAAACATATTATTTGTATACATACTGGTGAAAAACCATATAAACGCGATATTTGTGAGCGTAGTTTTAGTGTAAAGGATCATTTAACTAGACATATTCGTATACACACTGGTGAAAAACCATATAAATGTAATATTTGTGAGCGTAGTTTTAGTGTAAAGGATCATTTAACTAGACATATTCGTATACACACTGGTGAAAAACCATATAAATGTAATATTTGTGATCGTAGTTTTAGTGTAAAGGATCATTTAACTAGACATATTCGTATACACACTGGTGAAAAACCATATAAATGTAATATTTGTGAGCGTAGTTTTAGTGTAAAGCAAAATTTGACTAGCCATATTCGTATACACACTGGTGAAAAACCATATAAATGTAATATTTGTGGGCGTAGTTTTAGTGTAAAGCAAAATTTAAGTAGCCATATTCGTATACACACTGGCGAAAAACCTTTTGAATGTGATGTATGTCAACGTAGTTTTAGTCGAAATGCTCATTTATCACAACATATTCTTATACACACTGGTGAAAACCCTTACGGGTGAAAACCGCACGGATTAATTTGTTCTTGTTATTTTTGTTATAAAAGTATTATTTTTCCAATCTGCAATTCGGATTTGTTTTTGTTTTGTTTGCTGCATGTTTGTTGACATTTCCTAGTGTCACAACACAGAGCAGAGGCAATATAGAGTTCATAGTCTAAGTAGTATTGTAGAATTACTGTTTTAAATTGCTGTCTTTGGACTGAGATCAAAAGACAACTTGGATACGAGGCTTTTGCTTACTTTGCATAATGTGTGTACTTTGTTATTTTTTTTAGTTTCTAATGTGCGTTTTATTTTTGCAAAATAAACGATTTTCTTTCTTTTTTTTTCTTTCTTTATATTGGTGGGGCGACCCCGTTTCTGTAGTGCATCAGGGATGTTCGCAGATGTGCATGTGGATTGCTTTTACGCAACAATGCGTAAAAGGTGCGCAGGGTGCCGGGCGGCTCCAACAGTGTCTTAAGCATGGTTGCGAGTCGTTTGGACTGTACGTACGTGGGTCACTGTTGAGCCGTCTCTCATGGGATGTCGCAACAGTGACCAACCGTTATTTCATGTTTTTTTTTTTTGTTTAGTGTCTGTGTTTCCCGACATAGTCGTAAGTTTTACTAACTATCTTGTTGAGTCTTGGTTAGTCGAATAAAGAAAGATTCTATAAGTCGGTGTCAAGCCAAAGTGCATTGAAGAATTGTAGACACCGACTTCAGAAGCTGTTAAGTGTTTTATGAAAGTTATTTTATTAGTTTTTGGTTTTGAAAGAGGATGTCACTTTTTTGAGGTATAAACACGCAGCATGGGCGGAAGGACTTTTGGAAATTGTCGGAGAAAATACGAAATTCCTTCCAAAAAGGATTTCTGATTCATCATACAAAGCGCTATTATTTTGGTTTGTGTGCAATTAAGTCAATCTTCTTCCTACATTGTACTTACCAGCTTTATAATCACAGGGGCTATCGCTGCGAAGAAACCAGAACTAGACACACAAAGAACAAAACTAGAAGATGCAATAACAGCCGAGCAAACGAAAAAAGGCAAAGCGGACTCGAAAGTTATCCGGACAACTGAACAACGTACGTCCATACCTAGCACTAATTACAAAGAGCCATACAAATGTGATCAGCGTAGGTTAATTCCAGTAAAAAAAATGATACAACATACTCGTTCACAAATTGGTGAAAAACGTTATAAGTGTGATGTATGTCAGCGTAGTTTTCGTCGAAATGCTCATTTATCACAACATATTCTTATACACACTGGTGAAAACCCTTATAAGTGTGATGCATGTCCACGTAGTTTTAATCAAAAAAGTAATTTAACTGGACATATTCGTGTACACACTGGTGAAAAACCATATAAATGCGATATTTGTGAGCGTAGTTTTAGTGTAAAGAGTCATTTAACTGGACATCTTCGTATACACACTGGTGAAAAACCTTATGAGTGTGATGTATGTCAGCATAGTTTTAGTGACAAAAGTCATTTAACTACACATATTCGTATTCACACTGGCGAAAAACCTTTTAAATGTGATATATGCCAACGTAGTTTTAGTCAGCAGGGTCATTTATCAAATCATATTCGTATGCACATTGGTGAAAAACCCTATAAGTGTGATATTTGTGAGAGTAGTTTTAGTTTAAAGGGTCTTTTACTTAGAGCATTTAACCTATGGAGATGGCAAGCAGCGAATCACCGAACAACATTTTCTGCCACTTTATGCGGGGGGCGAGGAAAACACATACAGCACACTACAAAAATTTGACAACCACACACAGATACATGCTTCGTGTTGCTACGAACGCACACGAAAGAATAATAGCCACACAATAAAAAAACACATACACATTGACAAATTTGTGCGTATCTACGCAACTGTCCTATGACAACAAACACAAAGTGCTAGTGATGGGACACAAACAATCAGTGGTATTTCATTACATGAATCAAAAATCAATCTGCCTAGCCTTTTCCCAACTATGTTGGGGTCGGCTTCCAGTCTAACCGGATGCAGCTGAATACCAGTATTTTACATGGAGCGACTGCCTATCTGACCTCCACAACCCAGTTACTTGGTAATACGATACCCCTTGGTAAGACTGGTTGTCAGACTTTCGGGCTTCTGACGACCCGTAACGACTGTCAAAGAACCACGAATGACAGCCGGGACCAACGGCTTAACGTGCTTTCCGAGGCACGGAGGAGTCTCGGTATGTAAAAATGGTCACTCATTCACTGACCAACCCCGGCAAGCGTAGCTTAACCTGCTATTTCATTACATGAATGAATGAATAAATAAAATGTTCATTCGTTTTATTTTCTTGTATGTACAGGTCAAGCCACCCGAAACTGTCAAATTTTCCCAATCAACCTTGAACCTAATACTTTAGATTTATAAAGATTGTAGTAGCTTGACGTGCTGGCGTCTGTACCCACACAAAAATGCGCAATATGATTAATGCCTGCGAAACTACGTAGGTAGCCAGTAATGACAAAACAATTAATAGTGCTTTAGAAAAAGAACGATTGTATTTATTTTTATAGTCAAATATTTTTTCAAATAACATTATTGATATTGCTGGACCTTCCCTATCATTCTGCATTTAGGGTCGGCAATTCGGGAACCACAATACAAACGCACCCGGCGATTTTACATACTAGCTACGCGTAAAGCGTCACTGTTCTAACCTAACCTAACCTAACCAAAATGATTCTCAAGCAATAGAGGTAATGGTCACTATTCTAACCTAACCCAAGTGATTCACCAATGTGAAGTTTCGGACGCGCGGTTGTGATAGTACAGTGGAGCCGCAATTCGGGATACATACTTGAGCCCCGTTTTATAATGCGGGCTTAACGTAGGTATACGTGTCAAAAAGTGGGAAGGGTAGAATATAAATAATAAAATAACACAGCCAATTTTATTATTTTGTTAAAAATAACACTTTTACACGTCCATTTTTTGTTTTTTAAAACTATTTAAGTTTGGTGTTTCCTAGCTAACTAATTAAAGAAACTAAATGATGTGTTTGATATTTTAGTAGGAAAACATGCGGGTGTGGCTTTATAGCCAAAGCCATAGTTAGTTCATATTCATGTCTGAATAATGACGACTACAGTCTGATTTTTAATTCGACGGAATTCTGACATTTCAGAAGTGTTGCCAATAATAAAACGGTGCCTACTAAAATCTTTAATTTTGCAGGCGGTTCTTCCGTGCCAAGAATGTTTTTTTAAAGTGGGTATCGTACCCTCAATTAGTTTCCTTCTATTATTTGCAAGTTGTTTAAAATTACACCACATAAAATGTTCTAAACAGATTGCACTAGTACGCGTGGGTCCCCAAGTTTCTGAATTACCGCAAAATATCCTCCATTTTTGTCATAGTACAGGATCTTTTGAAAATCTGTTGAAGAAAAATATAGAATAGAAGTAATCAGTTTAAATAAGTGCCAACAGAATCAAACGAAAATCATATCTATTAATTTGATTGTGTACGTACTACGTTTTCATAACAGCCTTGAAAAAACCTACTAGTAAGTACCTACCTACTACCTACGGTCCGCGGTGGAATAGTTATTAAATTATTCCACTGCGGTTTATTTTTTTTCAAATTGCATGAGCTGCATAAACTCACATTCGAAGCGAACAAACCGTTATTTTTTACTAGCCTAAAACTACAAAAGAAAAGAATTTAAATCGACTCACAAAGAACTGAAATTAATATTATGTAATATATATATTTTTTATTTCAACCTGACTTATCCAGATACATTACAAAAAAAAAACTGGTTACTGAACATAATGACTGAAAAAATCATTTATTTTATCAATCATTGATTCACGTTGTCCCTGCACTATGCAAATTCTTACCTGTACTACGTTTGCGCTACCAACGTACCACTGTATTTTTCTATCGTAATGTCAACAACGATTATTTCGACATTATACTTAAATAAAACTGTTTGAATGTATAATTTATACTTGCATGTGGTAAGAAACACCATGGTTTCGCAAATTTGAAGTGGCAGATCGCTTTTTGCACGAGGAAACTGCACAATTAACCATTTTTTGGGAGCACTTTCTTGCGACACAATACGATACACAATGACAGCAGTCGGCGAGTGAATTAGTTTTATATAACGTGCATGGCCATATGGCCAATCGACTTTGGCAGAGGGGTTCGCTCAGCTATGCCATCTCCATAGGTTAAATGCTCTAAGGTCTTTTAACTAGACATATTCGTAAACACACTGATGGAAACCCTTACAAGTGTGATGTATGTCAGCGTAGTTTTAGTGAAAGGAGTACTTTAGCAAGACATATACGAACGCACACTGACGAAAAACCGTATAAGTGTGATTTATGTCAGCGTAGTTTTCGTCGAAATTATCGTTTATCACAACATATTCGTACGCACACTGGTGAAAAACCTTATAAGTGTGATGGATGTCGACGTAGTTTTAGTCAGAAGAGTAATTTATCAAATCACATTCGTATGCACACTGGTGAAAAACCTTACAAGTGTGATATTTGTAAGAGAAGTTTTATATTAAAGTATCTCTTAGCTAGACATAATTTCGTATGTCACACTGTTAAGTGTAATGTATGTTTGTGTAGTTTTCGTCAAAATGGTAATTTAACAAGACATGTTCGTATTAGTCTAGTCATTTAGTAGTTTAACCTGGAAATGTTTCCGGGAGTTTTGAAAATTGGTGATTTAATTGAGTCCGATGTGCTCTTTTCGAATTTTCACTTCGCCATCTTTGCCGCTCGCGTTGCCATATTGGTAAAATTGTGCCTAATAGCAGTTTTTTGACAATATCTCATTTCCGACTTATTTTACGATAATACAAAATTAAAGTAGAGAAAATTTCTTCATCTACACCAACAAGTCTTTTTAGTACTTATAAAAAAAATATTATGAGGAGCTCGCAGCTAAGTAATAACAGCCGCACGGGTCGATCCGTCAGGTTAAGCTACGCTTGCCAACCCCGGCAAGCGTAGCTTAACCTGACGGTCAGTGGATGGGTGACCATCTTTACATACCGAGACTCCTCCGTGCCTCGGAAAGCACGTTAAGCCGTTGGTCCCGGCTGTTATTCGTGGATCTTTGACAGTCGTTACGGGTCGTCAGATGCGCGAAAGTCTTACCAAGAGGTATCGTATTAACCAGTAACTGGGTTGTGGAGGTCAGATAGGCAGTCGCTCCATGTAAAATACTGGTATTCAGCTGCATCCGGTTAGACTGGAAGCCGACCCCAACATAGTTGGGAAAAGGCTAGGCAGATTGACTTACGAAAAATATTACAAACATCTGCCGGCAGAACTCGTAGAAGTAATAGAGGTTTAAATGTGAAATTGCCGTTTTGTACAGAAAAATTCAAAAATATTTTTTTTCTAATGTAAAATATATTTATCTAATCAAAGTATTTGGGTTCATCGTCTATACATTTCTGCCATGTCATGGGAAGGTCATTTATGCCTTTGCGGTAGAACTCTGCGGAGTGGGGGTCTACTCCCTAAGTCCGTCCAAGCGTCCGTCCGTCCGTCCGTCAGTCCGTCTGTCTGACATAACGATCCATCAAAACAAGGCTAAATGTTAAAATTTTTCGGACGGGCAAAAACACATCGGAAGGGACAACTGTCAAATAGTGTTGTCTTCTTACTTCGTTCGAGCCCGACTGAACCAATCATCCATCCGTAGGTGATACGGAGTAGGAAACGACCGTAACGAAGGCCGAAAGGCATTCGTGCTTAGGGAGTAGACCCCCTGGACTCGACAAACGTGTGAAGGCATTTTGTATTGATTCCAGTATAGCTATTCACAACGATACGATTCGCTACCGTATCGACATTGACACATGTACGATAACCTCATTTCTGAACCGTAGGACTGGCAAAACTATTCACAGATCCGTGCGGAAGGGTTATTTTTTTATCCGATTGTAGTTGCGTTTAAGGGGAACGCTACGAAATGGTAGTAAATTATAGATAATTGTGGTAGAAAATGTAAAGTGGTACATAAACGTTATTTATTGGGTATTTCATTAAGTGCAACTATAGAATCACATCAAGTGACTACCTATTAACAAAAAAAAAAACAGTAAACAATTAATTACCTAATAAAATTTACCCGATTTCTGTTAAACTTACTTTGCAAACTTCAACTTTCTGTACCAAAACCGGGAAAATATATTTTTTCTCTATTTCAAGCTAGTTCTCTATTTCATGCTACATGAATAAAAGCTCATTATAACTTAAATGTACCTATAGGTACACATTTTTAGACAATATGAGTGTTGCTGCTATTGTTAATAATTATGATTGAAGGTATTTTCCAAATAAAGGCTAGAGTAATACCGTCTTATTACAAAAAAATGTTTAAGGTTGATGCGCCAGGGTAGCCCGCGAAATTCAAAATTTCTTACGTTTTTTGCAATTTGTAGGTCAGTGTGAGCTTGTATGTTGATTAAAATATGATTCGCGGCCGTAGCTAATATGGCTTTACAGAATTATAATCATTAGAATCAGCAATACAACTCCATAAGTTAGCATTTATCTCAAATCTAGCGATTTCATGAAATCATGAGGATATATCATATTACTGTTACTGTTATGTGGTTTGTAGGTGAGTTGTTGTGTCTGGTTAAATTGTGAGCTAATAATCGTAAAAAATGGAACAAAAAAAGAAAAACCGGGTTGAAAACTGGATTTCTGAAGAAAAAGTTAGTAAAACATGAATTTTAAATTATTCTTAGGTAAGCAATAACCATCTTATTTCGACTACCTAACGCGATGTTCTTATTATTATATTAGTACCGCAGTTAGTCCAGTAGATAAACTAGGGGTCTCTGTGGTTTAACTGTAGTACCATAGATAGTTCATGAACTAGTGATAAACTTCATTTTATAATAACGTTTTATTTAGTCATGGTTTAAACCTAGTAATAATCCCAGTACTAAATTTAAATCGCGTTTTGTAATAAGACGGATTCGAGTTTAAATTGTGCCTGGTTGATGTCAACAGTAATAAATGTGGGTGTATTAAACCATCTACCCAAATAACTTAAATTAAAGTCCCGCCCCTAAGACGACCCACTGACCAATTTAAATGTTATGCAGTAACCGCCCAAAATCTCAGACTAAATAAAAACCCAGACATAGCGCTGCGAACAATACAGTAAAGCATGCTCAAAACTACACCTCGCTCTGTGCATACACGCTCACATTTACTCCGAACTACATCTAAACTACACCTCACTAAGTGCACACATGTTTACGAAACACGAAACGTGCGGCTTCACGTTACTGTTGACAGCGCAGCGCTATGTCTTGATTTTTTATTTAGTCTGAGTCTAAAATTATACAGGCTGAAATTTAATGGTTGTTTTCCTCTTAGAGGGTCATTGTACTCATAATTGTGAACAACTTTTACTATGGGACCAAACCTGAAATCGCTGTTCAGTGCATTTATCTACATGAAACTCGTCAAAATGTAGGGAGCCGCTGATTTTTTTTCGCGATTTCAGGTTTGGTCTCATAGTAAAAGTTGTTCATAATGATGAGTACCCCTTTACAAAAACAACCATTAAAATTTCACTTTGTATAAATATACTTGGATCTAAGCAGTGTTCAAAACCATAATAAAACTTTATATAGGCTGACTGGTAATTAGGTAGTGACCGATACCTAAACACATGATTGTGCTCATGATAACAAACAACTTTTATTATGGGACCAAACCTGAAATCGAGAAAAAAAAATCAGCTGCCCCATACATTCATGTTCGCCTATTTCGTCAAAATGTAGGGAGCAGCTGATTTTTTTTCGCGATTTCAGGTTTGGTCCCATAGTAAAAGTTGTTTGTTATCATGAGCACAATCAGGTGTTTAGGTATCGGTCACTAATTACCAGTCACCCTATATACATTATGTAGTTAAATACTTAATATAATGCCTAAATAAGTATGTTTATAAACAATATTTATTGTTCGATATCACTTCCGACAGCAAATACCTGTCAGAAGAATTGATGTCTTCATACCGTATACGAACTGTCAAAATTGTACGGTTTCGGATTTGTGAATAGCGTTAAAAAATTGTCCAAATCGCGGAAAAAATGGTGGTCACTTTGCGGCGCTCGTACGCCAAAATTATCGACTTTACAAAAAAAAAATCATTTAATAAATTGTAGGAAATCTTTAGTTTAATTTTGTATAATAATGTTTTTTCGTAAAATGAGTCTGAAATGAGATATTGTCACAAAACTGCTAATAGGCGCCATTTTTCTGATATGGTGTCGCGAGTAGGGTTGCCAGATGGTATCCAAAAAGAGGACATGTCCTCCATTTCCATGTTTTGTCCTCACGTTCTGTCTTACCTACTGTAAGTCCTCCTTTTTGCTAAACAATTATTATTATTGCTATGAATGTTTCTTAGAACTGCTCAAGATCAGCGAGTTTTATTTTTGTATAAGCGCTCATAACACAAATTTTGGAAAGAGTTTTTTCACTGAAGCTGTGACTCAGTGGAGCAAAGAACAGACTAAGTGTGCAGTCAGTTAAATCTTTAATTCTTACTCAATATAACTTCAAAAACATGACATATGAAGATATTCATAATTATTTGTTGAAATACCAAGAACTTCTTGCAAAAATTGGCAGCTCAGCTAAATATGTGAAAAATTCGTTTAGTTGTGAATGTCCTCCTTTTTTTACAGAAAATCCTCTTTTTTAGACCTATCTGCCTTCCTTTGTCAAATTATCATATGCCAACCAAAGTCGCGAGCGACAAAGATACGAGGTGGCAAAGTGAAAAGTCGAAGAGAGCACGTCGAACTCAATTAAATCACCAATTTTCAAAACTCCCAGAAAACTTTCTAGGTAACCCCCTTTTTGAGCACCAAATGACTAAGTACTAACTCTCTGGTGAAAAACCGTTCAAATGTGATACATAAGAAAAATATCAAAATTGAAAATTACATTTCTTGAATCTTAATATTTTTTTTATTTCTAGGTTTTAGGTACAGGGTGTATTAGAAAGGTGTGCTCAAACTTAAGGATGTGTTAATTGGTGCCATAGTTAAAGTCATTCAGTTCGAATGGTCTAAAGCACTCCGTAGAGTTCATTTTTTAACATCTTATACAGGGTGTTCAGAAAGTTGTGGTCAAACTTAAGAGTGTGGTACAGACCATCAAACTACACAACTTTCTCCATGGGACCAACATCGTAATCGAGGAAAAATTATCAGCTATCTCGTACAAAACTTCAATACGGTACTCGACTCAAATGTCCCATACATTTGAGTCGAGTACCGAATTTTTTCTCGATTACGATGTTGGTCCCATGGAGAAAGTTGTGTAGTTTGATGGTCTGTACACTCTTAAGTTTGACCACAACTTTCTGAACACCCTGTATAAGATGTTAAAAAATGAACTCTACAAACTTTAAGGAGTGCTTTAGACCATTCGAACTGAATGACTTTAACTATGGCACCAATTATGAAATCGCAAAAAAAAATTAGCTGTTCCGTACATTTTGGCGAGTTAAGGTGTTCCCTCACCAGGAGCATTCGCGTGTAATGTAACATTACAGATTCGACTGAGCATTATATTACAAATTACAATACTACCTCCCTGACTGACGAGCACTCGCGTGTAATGTAACATTACAGATTCGACTTTGAGCATTACATTACAATACTACCTCCCTGACTGACGAGCATTCGCGTGTAATGTAACTTTTAATTACAAGTGGAGCGCATTGATGTTACAAGTTGTATCAAGCAAGGTATTACACATTGTATCATTGCAAGGTGTGCATTGTAATGCTCGCTTCTCCTTCTTCACTGATGTAATACTCGTTTTGTATCATTGCAAGGTGCGCGCTGTAATGCTCGATTTTCCTCCTTCACTGATGTAATACTCGTTTTGTATCATTGCAAGGTGCGCGCTGTAATGCTCGGTTCTCCTCCTTCACTGATGTAATACTCGTTTTGTATCATTGCAAGGTGCGCGCTGTAATTGTCGGTTCTCCTTCTTCACTGATGTAATACTCGTTTCGTATCATTGCAAGGTGCGCGCTGTAATTGTCGGTTCTCCTTCTTCACTGATGTAATACTCGTTTTGTATCATTGCAAGGTGCGCGCTGTAATGCTCGGTTCTCCTCCTTCACTGATGTAATACTCGTTTTGTATCATTGCAAGGTGCGCGCTGTAATGCTCGGTTCTCCTCCTTCACTGATGTAATACTCGTTTTGTATCATTGCAAGGTGCGCGCTGTAATGCTCGGTTCTCCTCCTTCACTGATGTAATACTCGTCTTGTATCATTGCAAGGTGCGCGCTGTAATGCTCGATTTTCCTCCCTCACTGATGTAGTGATCGAATCTGTAACGTTACACGCGAATGCTCCTGGTGAGGGAGCACCTTTATGCGAACACAAGTTAGCCGCTTGGGACGATTCGTGACTATAGCAAATATGTACATATGTATTTACATAATTTTAACCATAAAAATCATCAATACATCTCTCTAAGTTAGATTTCCTCCGGATTCTTCTGTTATGTAAATACATATTTGTTAAAGTCGCGAATTATTTTATAATTTTTTTAAATATTATATTATATTATTATTGTTTCTATATATCTATCTTATATATTCTGATACAACCTTACATTGACCTGCAAATTGCAAAACGACCAAGAAAATTTGAATTTCGCGGGTTCTACCACATGATTACTAGCATGCTTATTGTGACACACATGCTCATAAAAAGCATGCTTACTCGAAAACATACTAGAAATAAGCATGCTCATTACTAGTAATGTTGTGACATACATGCTACTATAGTATAGTTAAAATTTCGCTGCAGACTCGGTCATAAATCATTCGAGTGTTTCGCTCTCTTTCCCACTCACAGGCCTTATGGGCAGGCCACGCCCACACGTAGTCCTGTGCATTACTGCAGTCGATGAGTGATATGGATAGTTTTATATATTTATAAATGGGTGATAGAAATAAATACACATTTTTTTTTATTTTGTTACCAAATTTACTACAAAGCATATTAAATATATAAACAAAAGAACGTATATATAAAACTAAAAATAGAAAATTAAAATTCTTCGTCTGAGTCATCGTCATCATCAACCACACGAATGATGAACTCTTCGCATAAATGTGCTTTTCTTAAGTCTTCATCTTGCAGCAATTCTGCATGTTCCACACATTTTTGCCAATTTTCAATGGAGACATTGGAAATGGCTTCATCGACTAACTTCTCGACATCAGCTATCTTGAAGGTTTTGTTTTTCGTTGCAACTTCATTTTTTACTTGAGCCCACAGCAACTCGATGGGATTGTACTGACAGTGGTAAGGCGGCAAGCGGATAACTTCATGATCATGCTCCAAAGCCATTTGATCTTTGATCTTACGAGAAGGAAGTCTCGTAAAAACATATTAGTTCTCATTAGTTACCCTGCATACTTAATGATGTTATCGATAATGGCCTTGAGCGCGCGCAACTAGCGCACATTGTCACATGCCCTTTTGACAGGTTATCGATTGTAGATGTAACATAAGTTTCCAACCGTGTGAAAGTAAATTTATAAAGGTATATATACATAAATATCTGGAAAGAATGAAATTAAAGACACATACCTCAATACACATACAAAGTTTATTCACTATAAACAAGAAGTATCACCTTGCATAGAAATACAGTGAATGAGGCAACTAATCATAAATAATTCCTCCTAGACTTACACACTAAGATGTGTACCCCTGTTAGACCCTGTCTCCGTACCAAGGTATAACAGAAGTACACCACATGAGATATTACAAAATAACGACTCAGGTCGCTTGTAAGGATTCGCGAGGTGAACGCCTAAATACCATCTAGCTCATCGCAAGGTATTGACCAACCAGGGCTGTGCACGTTAAGAAACCTACTCACTATGGTACAGTATACCCGTGACACAACTTAATACAAAATAGAAGTTATTACTGGTCTTGTTACTTAACACATTAACAAAAGGCCTAACTCTTTGTATGAAAATAAACCCAGTAGACAGGTCTAATGCATCTCCCTCATTATAATTAATAGCAGCTCAATTACTACTCAATTAGTGCTCAAGTAGCACTTACTTAATGCTCAAGTCTCTCTCAATCAGTGCATGACTACTAAATCAGTCAATGCAAAACTACTCAATTAGTGGAACAGAATCCCTTGGCATGGCACCAAGGTTAAAAACCTTGGTACCCACGAACAGACGCGACCTACGGGAGAAGTCCAGCAGGATTGCTGTTACCTGGAAAGTTGATGTTTCCTCGAACGAGGACTTAGCTTGGTAAGGCCTTCCTGTACCATGGACGGCCACACTGTCTCAAACCTCGTCGAGCCAATCCTGAACCATGCACGTTCTCTGGATGGCTTCAGGCATTAATCAATCCCGGACCTCCAATGTCCAGGCTAGTAAAACAGCCAGACCTGGAACAAAATCTCCGTAGTCAAATACATGTGCCTTGGACTTCCAGAATGGGAAACAAATGGAGGACGAAATACTCACAGGGTACAGCCTTTTAATGCACTTGGAAACCCCTCGGGTTTCGGATCACCGTTGTAAAAACAAGTGCCTTTATAATAAATATCCTTTGTTCGTTCTGTGCTCTGTCGAAATGAAATGCCACGATTTCTCTCTCCAAATGGACGATTTTTCTCTCTGTGTCATTGCAATGTCCTTCGCGAGCCTTGCTGGAAGCTTCCATGCCACAGACTAAATAGACTCGATTCCGACATGTTCCTAATTATTTAAATTTATTTTAGTTAATGCTTTTATTGCAATTGTTGCGTGTTTTATTTATTTTTCATCTACTATTTGATATATATTAAGTTTTAAAGAGGCGTTCGATCTCTAGCGCCATCTGTTGTTTAAACTGTGGCCTCTGTCAAATGTGATTCTATTAGTCCACAAACGATGTCGCTGCGAGTTACATTTCTTGTTTTGCAACGTCACAACATCCCTACTCCGATTATGATTTATGACACAAGTCTGCAGCGAGATTTTAACTATACTATAAGTAGCTATTGCTCAATAAAAGCATGCTTTCGCAAGCAAGCGTGTCGTGGCGTGGCGTGTCGTGTCGTTTTGGGCAAGTGTGTCGGCAACTTTACAGTATGGAAATGTAAAAATGTATATATCTCTATACCTACCTACAGATAGTAGCTCTAGGCCGGAATATTTGCTAGAACACACTACAATATACGATAACTAATTAACTATTGAAATAAATATTATAACGACTTACAGTGGTTTTCTTTATGTGATTCAGGCTGTCTGGTCAAATCTTCAAAATAGCTCGCATTTAACTATGTCAATAGGGCACTTTATGTGACGGCTAAACACCCTATTTCAGAATTTGTGACGCTACAGAATCTTAGATAGTCGACCGAGAACGTGTCCAGCCAGCTTGAAAAACCACTTTTCACTGGTCTCTCAATCTCGGTAACGGAAGTGATTTTGACGACTTTTTGCATATCAACGGTCGTCACATTTTGTGACAGACATCGAGCTAAAAGTTTTGTGATACGTACAGAGGTTTAGTAGAAAATTGTAAAAATCTGTATAAAACTTCTGGCTGGCACTTCCGAATCTCAATAACGGGAGCGTTTTCGAATATGGTTCCTTTACTAACATTTAGTGACGCAATTTGTGACAGTAATAACGTTTGATTTATGGCGTCACATGTAGCCAGCCTGAAGTTCAAGCTGGCCGGACACATATATCTCCGCTGCCTGACGATCTACGGCCTTCGAAATGTGTTCAAAATTTTGTGACGGGGACGATAATGATAACCTGAATTTACTCTATTTACTCATCGAGATGAAAACGTCTCATTTCGTTACATGCACAGCAACAGGTAACATGGCTAATATTCTAGATGTGGATAACCTTCACCTTTATTGATTACACTGACATTCTTATAAGTCAGTTGTCTTGGCCCTGGCAAGAGGTGCATTACATTTTATTGGAGTATGTTTTTTATGTGATGGTGAAATTACAGAGGTTAGACGTCCATACCATTTCATTTTGGATATAAACGTTCAGCCACAGATTAATACAGATGGGACAGTCCGCAGTTTATGTATGAAGCTACAAGTACGCCACGAGCCCCGTCCGCGGGGCTAATTCAGTAGGTCAGAAGGTATAAGAGTTACGCGGTACTTGTGCCTAGTTGAATATAACTGTAGGTAATAAGCGTTATGCGACCTGAACTGCACTTTATTGTGTCGTAGCAAGAGTCGCTTTTTATCTAAATGATTTTGTGGAGTGGCCCATCTGTATTAATCTGTGGGTCAGCTTAATTTGGTGGACTTTTTGTGTTCATTTCAACCGCGCGGCCATGGCGTTAAAAAAAAAACTGCCAACATTTTGCAACAACTTGTAAAAGTTGACTCAAAACCACAAATTTGTCAAAGCTATGGTTACAAAGTTAGAAGGGTTTGAACGTGGCCGCGCCATCGAAACTCGGAGAACCGCGCGGCCACGGAGATCTCAGAAACTAAGCGTTGCACAGACCTGAAATTTTGGTAAATAACAGATTCAATTTGTAAAAATATAGAAAAAAATCCTAGGTTAATATTTTAGGAGCTGTGAGACTAAAACCCCGTGGCCGCGCCATCGAAACGGTGAAAAAAACGTGATAGCCGATATCTCGCTGAAAAAGCATCGTAGACGTCTAGAGTTTTTTGTAAAACCCAGATTTGAATTTGTCAAAACTTACAAAAATGCTAGGTTTATATTTCAGGAGCTGTAAGACTAGAACCTTATGGCCGCGCCATCGAAACGGTGAAAAATACGTTATCACCGATATCTCGCTGAAAAAGCATCGCAGAGGTCTGAAGTTTTTTTTGTAAAACCTAGATTTGAATTTGTCAAAACTTGTAAAAATACAACAAAAAATCCTAGGTTTATATTTCAGGAGCCGCGACATTGAAACGGTGAAAAACACGTTATCGCCGATATCTCACTGAAAAAGCATCGCAAAGGTCTGAAGTTTTTTGTAAAACCTAGATTTGAATTTGTCAACTCCATATGTTAGCATTTACCTCAAACTCCATAATTTGATGAAATCGCTAGATTTGAGATAAATGCTAAATTATGGAGTTGTATTGCTGATTCTAATGAGTATAATTCTGTAAAGAAATATTAGCTACGGCCGCGAATCATATTTTAATCAACATACAAGCTCACACTGACCTACAAATTGTAAAAAACGTAAGAAATTTTGAATTTCGCGGGCTACCCTGGGTCTTGACAGACTTAAAATATTTTTTTATTTGATAGAAATACAAATTAACAATTTTCGAACTTTTTCCTTTATTTGTGCTCTAAGACCTTGCTTCTTGCCAAGTATTTGTCAAACAACGGGAAGTAACCTATAGGTTTTGATTTACTTACGAGTATCAAAATATGTAGCTTAATTGGCCATATCTTTATATTGCGTGGACTTAGAAGCTCGAGTTTTTTAGGACTCTATGGGACCATAGACCCACGTATTTGATATTAATTTCAACTTGATACCTCCACTCGTTCCTGAGAAAAAGAGTCTTGACAGACAGACAGACGGACAACAAAGTGATCCTTTAAGGGTTCTGTCGGGTCCTTTTGAGGAAAGGAACCCTAAAAAGAGTACGAATTGATTAGAAAGATTGGAAGGTGAAAACAAACAAATAGTAAAAATAAAATAAAAAAGTTTATTGCACATTAAAATAACATCATGGACAGGAACTCTTGACTTCCAAACTAAGTAAAAAACACTCCGTACTTACTACATTAACTACTTATTTATTTAAAAAAAAAAACAAAACTTTAAACTAAATAAAATAATTTACGCTGTGGCGCACTTCACACGCGGCCACATTTGCACACTGCTGGGGGTGTCAACGGCGCCGGCGGTAGCGGCGGCGAGGCTCTTGTCACCGACGACGACAAAGAGTCTGAGGATGACCTCGATATCAGACTCGACGGCGGCGAAATTGTCGTGGCGCTGCCGCTGCTGCCTGTCTCCTCGCTTTCTTCTGCGTCTGGTCTGGCTTTCTTCGGCAGCCTGTAAAAAAATGTGAAAACATTTAGCGAAAATACTTTCATGCCACATCCGTTTAGCGGTTGGTCTGTGCGTCGATATCGTTAAGTTAGTCAATCGGGTTTTCATTAAAAACTTTTCGCACCTACTGAATTAGCCCCGCGGACGGAGCCCGCCGGTGTGGCTGACACTGGCTTGGCCACCATCAGGGATTTTACTTTTGATAACACAAAGATTTAGTCGTTAATTAGTCGAAATTTGTCGCCAAATATCAGAATTTGTCGGTCACTGGTTCAAAAGTTACAAGGGGTCATTGGTGGCCGATCTGGAGAGAGTCTCCCCAGCTTGGCCACCTTTATATCTCAAAAACTAGGGCACCTAGCGAAGATCTGTTTTCTCCCAGATTTAGTCGCTAATTAGTCGAAATTAGTCGCCAAGTCACAGATTTAGTCGGGTCTTAGTTTAGAAGATATAATGAGTTCAATTTTTAAGTATAGACCAAGAGCTAGATTGAAGAGTTTACGATAAAATCTTTGATCTAGCTCTTGGTCTATACTTAAAAATTGAACTCTTTGTATTTTCTAAACTAAGACCCGACTAAATCTGTGTCTTGGCGACTAATTTCGACTAATTGGCGACTAAATCTGGGAGAAAACAGATCTTCGCTAGGTGCCCTAGTTTTTGAGATATAAAGGTGGCCAAGCTGGGGAGACTCCCTCCAGATCGGCCACCAATGACCCCTTATAACTTTTGAACCAGTGACCGACAAATTCTGATATTTGGCGACAAATTTCGACTAATTAACGACTAAATCTTTGTGTTATCAAAAGTAAAATCCCTGATGGTGGCCAAGCCAGTGTCAGCCACACAGCCCGCCGTGTACTTGTAGCTTCATACCTAAACTGCGGAGTGTCCCATCTGTATTAATCTACTATAATCTATTTACTTAACGATTTCTTACACAAGCCTTTCCCTTTGGGCGTGGCTAACATCGTATCTGGCCGGAGGCACGGCTGTTTTGCGGGCCGGTCATCAATCATGACGGTTCTTTTTGCCGCCCGCAGCAAAGCCGTCATGCGACCTCACCGCCGCTGGTACCGGCGCCGTTTCCATCGGGCCCACCGCCGCCGCAATCAGCGGCAGTCGGAGGCAGTGACTCCGACGGGACCCAGTCACTAGGATTCGTGTCTTCGTCTTGTCTAACAACAAAGTTAAAAAGATGTAATAGGACCTATTGGTTCGATAATTATCTATGCGGTTGGTCTGTGCGTTGATATTGATATTATGTTAGTCAATCGGGTTTTCATTAAAAACTTTTCATATTAAGGCTGCAAGAGTACGAATTCATTAGAAAGATTGGAAGGTGAAAACAAATAATTAAATAATAAAAATAAAATAAAAAAGTTTATTGCACATTAAAGTAACATCATGCACAGGAACTCTTGACTTCCAAACTAAGTAAAAAACACTCACGTACTTACTACATTACTTATTTATTAAAAAAAAAAAAACTAAACTAAATAAAACAATTTACGCTATGGCGTACTTCACACACGCCACATTTGCACACTGCTGGGGGTGTCAACGGCGCCGGCGATGGCGGCGGTAGCGGCGGCGGCGAGGCTCTTGTCACCGACGACGACAGAGTCTGAGGATGACCTCGATATCAGACTCGACGGCGGCGAAATTGTCGTGGCGCTGCCGCTGCTGCCTGTCTCCTCCATTTCTTCTGCCTGAAATAGCCTGTAGAAAAATGTGAAAACATTTAGTGAAATAACTTTCATGCCACATCCATTTAGCGGTTGGTCTGTGCGTCGATATCGTTAAGTTAGTCAATCGAGTTTTCATTAAAAACTTTTGTTAGTAAGGCTGCAGTCTTGCAAAATTCACTTGCGGCGAATTATTTGCGTAACTTTGTTAAACAAAAATAGTTAAATAACATGAAATATTATTATTGCACATAAATAACCATAATATAAGTAATAGCACAGATTAATACAGATGGGACACTCCGCAGTTTATGTATGAAGCTACAAGTACGCGGCGGGCCCCTTCCACGGGGCCGATTCAGTAGGTTAGAAGGTATAAGAGTTACGCGATAGAAAGAGAGGCAACTTGTAGTTGAATATAACTGTCGGTAATAAGCGTTGGGCGACCTGAATTGCACTTTATTGTGTCGTAGCAAGAGTCGCTTTTTATTTAAATGATTTTGCGGAGTGTCCGACTAGCGTTGCAAAACTTCGCAAGTATTCGCCAGTATTCGGAATAATTGCGAAATATTCAAAGGAATACTTCAATTTGAAGGAATACTACTAGTAAGAATGTAGTAGGTAACCTACTTTTTATTACCTATTAAGAATAAAGTTATTGCCAGTAGGTACCTAGTTACGAATGTATGCGTACTTGCGTAGGTCGCTTGATGAGACTCGACTCGCCGAATATATTACGCCGTGCCGTTACTTGAATTAACGCCATCTAGCGGGCAATGGTAGAATTGTAAATGAACACCTGCTCTCGTTAGTCGCTCAGCGACGCCAGCGCTCGCCTGGCATTGGCTTGATAGTAAAGTGGCACACCACCGAGCTTCGCAGCCATTCATTCATGAGTCAACGAAGTATTAGCGCTACTGTACACGTTTTTATGGCGAATCCAGAGCCGGACAAGTGGGGGTTCAAGGACAAAAATGCAGTGCGCCGACTATTCTATTGTTATCGCAAGAATCCGCAAGATGGTGCCACAGAAACGTAGCATTAACTAGCGTGATTAGTCGTGTTAATGCGACGCTTTCTGCTGCTGCAGTGACCAAGGTTTGCTGATTAGCTTATGAATGGTGGAAGATTGATTCGTGGGTATTAATGAATGCACTATCACCAATGCGGGACATAATATATGTAATTTGCAATGAGAACTGCGCCCCCATCTAGCGGTCAATAGTCGCATTTAAAAGATAATCCAATAAGTACCCGAAGTTGGTCGGCGCGCGGTGCCAGCAGCGAGCCGGCGTTCACTTGTACTTGCACACGTGATTTATTTCGTGGTTCATTCATAAAATCAACGAGTATTATTCGATGCCTACGTACTAGCGCGAATATTTCCGCGTAAGTAGTTATCTACTAGCGGGAATAATTCCCTGTAAGTAGTTATCTACCAGTGACTCGGTACTTATTGTTTTATTTTTGTATGGTTGAGTTTAAAATGTCTATTTTGTGCGGATATTAGTGCCGATTCTCTTGTACATGGAGGGGCGCTAGGAGGGGGCAGCTTCAACGTGTTCTTTATGGTTTTTTTTTTTGGTACCTACATGTAGAGGTTTAGGGGTTTATGGGTTTTATAAAGGGGGGCCAAATTTTCATTATTTTTGCGATAGGACACACCGTTTTCGAGATATAAGCAAAAGAAAAAAAATGTACTGTATTTTATATCTCGAAAACGGTGTGTTTTTGCACTTGAAGTCAAACCTTGACTTCTTTCTTGATACTTACTTTAAACTATTTTATAAACTCAGTAATCTACCTATGTATTTACCTCTCTACCACTTTCACACCTAAACCGCATACAAAAACTTATTACGTAAGTACTTATCTAAGTAGATGTAAAGAAATATTCGGAAGTATTGCGAAGTTTTCAAATCGAATATTACTCGGAGTCATGAATGAACGCAACATACTCGTACGACAACAACACACACGACACACACACGACGTAATGTTAGTTTGACTATTGACCGCTAGATGGCGTTAATTAACGCCATCTAGCGGTCAATAGTCAAACTTTAATAGATAAACTTGCGTGACCGCACATGTACTTAGCTCGGGGAATACTTGCGAATACTACTCAAAACTGGCGAATACTTCCGAATACTTCCGAAGGGAATACTTCGGAATATTACTCTCCGGCAACGCTATGTCCGACACAATAAAGTGCAATTCAGGTCGCATAACGCTTATTACCTACAGTTATATTCAACTACAAGCTGCCTCTCTTTCTATCGCGTAACTCATATACCTTCTGATCTACTGAATAAGCCCAGCGGACGGGGCCCGCCGCGTACTTGTATCTTCATACCTAAACTACGGAGTGTCCCATCTGTATTAATCTGTGGTTGTGTTAACATGTTACGAGTAACAGGGTGGAATAATATTCGTTGGTAGTTTACCCACCACCCATTATTGTCATTTATTTGTGTGCGTTCAATAAAAAATTAAGCTAAATTTTAAATTTATTTACTTAAGTACCTATTAATTTTGGATTTTTTACCCACGACTTTCCGTTTGGGCGTGGCTAACATCGTATCTGGCCGGAGGCACGGCTGTTTTGCGGCCCGGTCATCAATCATGACGGTTCTTTTAGCCGCCGCAGCAAGGCCGTCATGCGACCGCACCGCCGCACAGTGGGCTGAAAATCGGCTTTCATAGACATTCGATTTTTTTTTCGAATTGGTCAAATTTTTTGATTGGAATTGTTTAAAACAATCATGACCTTGAGGTATAATTGGTATGACGTCATAGAACATAGTGGAAGATAGACTTTTGATTTTTTTTTCAAAATACTTGTATGGGAATTATCATAAAATCTTCAATATCTCAGCTATCGCATATTTGCGCAAAAGAATTCTTTCACACAAAAAATCTCCTATTTTTTTGCTAATTTTTGATATATTTCACTTTTATGGCAGAGTTGCGATGAAAAAGAAAAAAATTAAAAATAATTTTATTATTTTTATTTCTTCATTTATAACGATTATAAATGAATTGTATTACGCATTAGAATAATATAACAAAGAATATATAGCAAAATAGTCTAGGCCATCGTGAGCCGCTTTTTTAATAATTTATTTTTAAACTACCTAGCAGAAAAACAGCATCTTATACGTAAAAAAACAATTCTTAAATTGTTGACAACAAATACTCGACTTTATCGGAAGCCTGACCCTTTTAGCCTATAACAATTACCGAGAATTATTGCTAATAGGTACCTACCTATTAACTAATAGGTAGGTGATCACTGATCACCTAATTTAAGTTTTATTATGACAATGAAGGGTTTTTAGGCTGATTACTAATCGTTCTCCAGAGGTAGAACTTACAGAATCACTGTGCCTAATGGGTTATTATCATTAGGGTATAATAACAGTTAAACATATAATCAATATACAACTACAAATATGACTTACATTTAAATTTTAAATAGTTTTATATAAAAAAAAATAGAACAAAAATAGTACCCAAATCTAAATACATTCTAAAAATAAAATTTAATTGATTATTTACAGACATGCTCTAAATTAATACTAACAAAAGTAAAACTAATAAAAAGTTAGTAAATAAACAAAAACATCTTAACCTACTGTTAGTCACAATCACTACATTCTGATTCTGATTCAGATTCGGAATCTAATTGATTTATATCGCAAAATTCGACATCGGGTTCTTGCAGGTTATCCAAAAGATCCCGAGTTTCAGCGAAGAGAGCTTTCCTGTTCTTTACATCCATAATTGGTCTAACTGAAGAAATGAGAGGGTCTGAAGTGAGAAGAAGCATGTTTAGAATGTCTTCATTAGAACATTGTCTGCTCTTTTTTCTTGAATGATGACATCTAAATCTTCGAAAGTCCTTATTACGAGCCTCTGATGCTTCTTCTGAAAGACACCCAATTGGTACTACTGCATTACAAGCTATAATATCTGCCCCATGTACAAGTAACTTGTGCACAGTTGACAACATGTAATACCAGTTATAAAGTGCCAAATACCTCTCTGCTGTCTTTAGGCAGTACTCTTTAAATTTTTCAATATATATATTTTCTTCTGATGTAATAGCCTGTAAAATAACAGCAAATCTCCGAATCAAATTCTCATCCAGACCCGTAATGGCTGCGGTTTTTTCCGGAAATTCAAAAAATCTCCGTGCTGTATTTCCATCGTTGGTTGTTCCTGAGCCTTGTTTAACCACACCTATGATCAGGTTCAGTTCCCGCTTGAAACCGTCTTGGATTGTTTTTTTCCTTGCCTGCAGAATAGCTTTATCTTCTTCCCCTTTTGCCATCCATTTTTTAAGATCTTGTCTGTAAGAAATATTTAAAAGGCATTCCATGCAATTGATGCGTGCATGTAACGAAGACAGCCCAAATTCGTATAAATTCTCAGAAACAGGCCTTTTTAACACTTCCGTTAAATTGTTCATCTCTGAAGGTTTTGCCAAACATAAATAGCAAACTGAGCTGGCTTTGGCTTCAGAGATGTAAGTGCAGACCTTGCCATCGACCATGGTCATCTTAAGGTCATGGGTGACCTTGTTGCTGCCACTATCTGTCGGTCTCAACGCTTTTATTTCTTCTTTCATACTGTCTAAATGCTCATTGACAACCAGTTTGCTTTCTTTCATGAAGCTAAATCGCACGGGACGACAAAATGATGAAGAACAGGGTTTCGGGTTTTTCCATATGGTGTCACTGCCATTGATTAGTTTCAACGGAACTAATGATGTCATGAAGACACTAGAATCATCATTTTCACTGTCCATTGTCTGTTTATATCTGCTCTGGCTAGACGCACCGTCAAATCCCCACTTCGATATTAATATTAACTGTTTCTGTTCTACGCACTCAGGTAAACTGTCGAAGATTGTTTTGACTGTTAAATCTAATAATCCTTGAAGAGAAATTTTTGCTGATGAATCCGTCACTGTTATTGTTTGTTTGGAAGGATAACATTGTAATTTCGCCTGTTGAACTTTGTAATAAGATGGATACAAATCTTTTACGCCTTCACGTATGGCTGTTTCTCTCAATGTTATATATTGCCACTTAGATAATTTTAAAGAGAGAAATATGCCAAGTGCCTTCTCGGGTGTGAAAACTTGCTTGGCCGACGATTGATGAATTAAATTATTGAACTTATCAGCAGCTCCTGGATTTGTCAACATGAATTCTAGTGCTGAAGCAATATTCTCCTTTCCTTCTTGTCTCATCTTTATGATAGCAGCATATGCTATCTCACTGGACTCACAATTTTCTTGATCTGTAATTCTCCTTCTTTTTTGTTTCTTTCCTAGATCTTGAAATGGTTTACGAGTTGGTGCCTTTCTTTTTGTCATTGTTCCAACTGATATTGCTGCTGATGTAGATGTGGAAGGTTGAGGAGATATGGCATTTACTTCAGAATCCACAATGCCTGAAGCAGCAGGT
This sequence comes from Cosmia trapezina, assembly GCA_905163495.3. Lineage (NCBI taxonomy): Eukaryota > Metazoa > Arthropoda > Insecta > Lepidoptera > Noctuidae > Cosmia > Cosmia trapezina. The sequence continues at coordinate 10,620,785 of LR991049.1, forward strand.
ACTTTTATGCAACTAGGCCAATCAATATCAGTCTCAAGCCAGTTTTTGTGTTCCTTTAAGAAACACTCCAGTTTTCTGTTGGCTTGCTTCCATTTCCTTGTAATAGCTAGTGTAATCCTTCCGCAATATTCTTTTAATGTTAAATTATCTTCATCGGAGAGATTTAAGTTCAAACGAGAAACTACAGCATTATACAGTGCAAGGCTGTCACTGTACTTCCCCGAATTCTTCAAAATTATGAAGAAATCTAGGTAAGTAGATAAACTCTCCATTTTTTGCAAGCACAATTTCACTGTTAACACAAGGGGAAATCAATGTGAACTGAATAATTGTTCCCAATACTGCCCTTTAAATACCTGTGAGATATCTGTACAGAACTAAATTAACCCTAATGATTATAACTCATTAGGCACCTGCACAGTGATTCTGTAAGTTCCTCTGGAGAACGATTAGTAATTAGCCTAAAAACCCTTCATTGTCATAATAAAACTTAAATTAGGTGATCAGTGATCACCTACCTATTAGTTAATAGGTAGGTACCTATTAGCAATAATTCTCGGTAATTGTTATAGGCTAAAAGGGTCAGGCTTCCGATAAAGTCGAGTATTTGTTGTCAACAATTTAAGAATTGTTTTTTTACGTATAAGATGCTGTTTTTCTGCTAGGTAGTATAAAAATCAATGATTAAAAAAGCGGCTCACGATGGCCTAGACTATTTTGCTATATATTCTTTGTTATATTATTCTAATGCGTAATTCAATTCATTTATAATCGTTATAAATGAAGAAATAAAAATAATAAAATTATTTTTATTTTTTTCTTTTTCATCGCACCTCTGCCATAAAAGTGAAATATATCAAAAATTGGCAAAAAAATAGGAGATTTTTTGTGTGAAAGAATTCTTTTGCGCAAATATGCGATAGCTGAGATATTGAAGATTTTATGATAATTCCCATACAAGTATTTTGAAAAAAAATCAAAAGTCTATCTTCCACTATGTTCTATGACGTCATACCAATTATACCTCAAGGTCATGATTGTTTTAAACAATTCCAATCAAAAAATTTGACCAATTCGAAAAAAAAATCGAATGTCTATGAAAGCCGATTTTCAGCCCACTGTGCGCCGCTTCCCCCAGGCCCGCCGCCGCCGCCGCGCCACAGTCAGCGGCAGTCGGAGACAGTCACTAGGATTCGTGTCTTCGTCTTGTCTAATATCAAAGTTAAAAAGATGTAATAGGACCTACTTGATCGATGGATTAGGCGCACAATGCCACATTCGCAAAATGACATAATGGAATTTTGCAAAATGTTACATTCTCAAAACACCACATCGCAAAACGTCACATTAGCAAAATGCCATTTTCGCAAAATGCCTTTTCGCAAAATGCCATTTTCGCATAATTTCAAAACGAAAAAAAAAACTAAAATTTTGAGAATGTGTCATTTTGATAAAAGATAATTTGCGAATGTGTCATTTTGCTAGTGTGGCATATTGAGCAAAGACATTTTGCGAATGTGTCATTTTGCGTCACTATGTAGTATGTGGCATTGCGCGCCTAATCCGGTTCGATAATTATCTAAGTATGCGGTTGGTCTGTGCGTCGATATCGATATGTTAGTCAATCGGGTTTTCATTAAAAACTTTTCATATTAAGGCTGTAGTCTTGCAAAATTCATTCGCGGCGAATTATTTGCTTAACTTTGTATTTTTTTTTTAAACAAAAGTAGTTAAATAACATGAAATATTATTATTGCACATAAATAACCATAATATAAGTAATAGCTATATTAGAAAGGTTTAGCTGATGAAATAAAGCCAAACAATCTTGATGTGACTTTTTACACAAACACATACTAAACAAATAAACTACTGCATAAACTAATGGTTCAATTGATTTAGTAATCATTATTGTTGTATTTACATTGGTTTTTAGTTGCATTTTATTTTTAAACTGAGGTTTTAAAATATAAAAAGATAAAAGACGCATCAAGACCTTTTTTTCACTACCTAAACCTTTCTAGTAGGTATAGTTATTTTTTTTTAAGTTCATCTAGGTGGATTGTCAGGTAAATCAAGCGTTGAATACAGCTCTCTCGCGCTAACAACATTTTGAGTTATGTTTAACTCCAACTGTTTAAAAAGTAACTCATAACTAACTATTACTAAACTAATATCATTTATTACAAAACATACAAAAAATCCACTATCACGCAAATAATAAAATTGGTTATTTATGAGCAATAATATTTCATGTAATTTCACTACTTTTGTTTAAACAAAAATACAAAGTAGCGCAAATAATTCACCGCGAGTGAATTTTGCAAGACTGCAGCCTTAAGAGGAAATGCGGGTGCTCTTTTCTCCAAACAAACGCTCTCGCATGTTTTCTTTCTGGTTAAGAGCCATTTCACGTTTTCGGGCGGATATCTAAGATTTTAGTCGCCTAATTTACCATTTTAGGTAAAACTCTGACATTGTTGAATACATTTAAAAGAAAGACCAATCTTTCGTATTGAATGTTAATGTAACACATTTACAAAAACTTATTTGTTTACTTTGTGGCGATTAATCTCCCACAACTAGTTTGCAGAAAAATCATCGCAGAGTCAATTTCAGACTCCTAAATCTATCATTAATACTCATAAATTTTACTTTTAAAAATACATAAAGCATCAGACATATAATTTTGTTGACTTTTAATGTACTAGAATATCGATTATTTATAACATTAATTAGTAAAAAAATAAAGTCTCGCGGCAATTTTTACGTTTTATACCGCTATTTAATCGCGATTTTTTGGTTTGAATAACGCGTAATTAAATTTAAAAAAATATGTCAAAATAAACTATGTTCTTTAACAAAACTAATTCTAAAGTTTTATTAAAATCCCTTCATTTATTTAGACATAATAACGTTATTAACATCACTCTAAATTAGAATAAATTACGTTGCTTAAGCGGGCACCGATTATTACAGCGCGAGCGCCCATCGAGGAAGGACCTGTGCCATTTTTTCCGGCCTCCTGATGTCCGAGCTTACTTATCGTGAACGCATTATTTTACTACGACTGCAATATTAAAAATTCGTTAAAATTTGGTGAAATGGCTCTTAATGACCATTATAGCAATGATTTTTTACAGAAATATAAATATGAGCTACTTGTATGCCCCTGTTTTCCTTTTTGGTGATACATTATTTTTATAAGTACTAGAACCATCAAAAAATGCTCAAAATTGCCTATTCAGAGCGCTGTCAACAGAGGCCTAGTCTAAAAATTTGACAACCAACTATTAACGAAAAAAGGAAAACATAGGGGCATAGTATATATCCTTCTTATTCAGTTTATGAAATATCTTTAAAATTGGTCCATTAATGGAGGAGGAAATAGGCGAGAGCCAAACCTCGAAATGTGACTTTTTACATAAGGCTATTTAGTTGGAACTGCAGTTGTCCTTATCGCACGAATATGAGGGCGGAGCGCTCGCAGAGCGACAGTAATAGTCTCTTTAAATACCTAATTGTCAAGTCTGACCGCCCGCATTTCCTCTTAAGTTTCATTTAATTATCTCAATGTTCCGTTGATTCTATTATTAGTTTAAATTGAAATCATTTAATTTTCTTCTCAAACTTGTACTAGAGTTTATGTGGGCAATTACCTACGAGAGTGGGTAATCAATCTACCTAGCCTTTTCCCAACTATGTTGGGGTCGGCTTCCAGTCCAACCGGATGCAGCTGAATACCAGTATTTTATGTGGAGCGACTGCCTATCTGACCTCCACAACCCAATTACTGGGTAATACGATATCCCTTGGTAAGACTGGTTGTCAGACTTTCGGGCTACTGATGACCTGTAATGACGGTCAAAAATCCAAGAATGACAGCCGGAACCAATGGCATAACATGCTTTCCAAGACACGGAGGAGTCTCGGTATGTAAAGATGGTCACCCATCTACGGACCAACACCGGCAAGCGTAGTTTAACCTGATGGATCGACCGTACTTACGGTAGATCCATCTTCTTTACTGTTTGTTGCCTTGTTTTTTTGTTATTGAAAAAAGGCCGCAAAAAAACAAAGTATGTATGTCGTGTTTTACAAAATCTGCAGTTTACACTTTCACTATCAGATTATACAGCACATTGTAAAAAGCTTTCTATAAAAGAGAAAAAAAAATCTCTATCTACAAAAAAAAATGAACTTCCAAATCAACGGCCCATAATGAAAATTTTATCCTCTATGGTAGCTAAGAAAAGAGGTGCTTGTCTGTGGAGGCATCCATGGACGAGCCCCCTCCATGCATATAAAAAGCCAATGGTCCTGGCTGTCATTAGTAGATCTTTGACAGTTGTTACGGATCTTCAGAGTCTGACAACCAGTCTTACCAATGGTATTAACTGGCCTCCACAACCCAGTTACCGGCCAGCGGCAGTTACTGCCTAGATCTGAATAGGCAGTCGCTATAATGTAAAATACAGATAGATATTCAGCTGCATCTGGTTAGACTGGAAGCTGACCCCTACATAGTTGGGATAAGGCTAGGTAGATGATGATTTGATAGGATGGTAGATCACGTATGTGCAGTTGAGCAAGTAAGTAAGTACTCACAGCATTTCCATGTAAGCCGTTTTCCGCCACAGCAGCGGGTATATGTGTTGATCCAACCACCACATGCGCTCCGACACGTCGGCGATTGGCACTCGCCGCATCTGTTGAAATAAAAATAAAATGAAATCATAATTCTTTTGTACTCGTACGCCTAGGAATTCGAGTGACCATAAAAATGTGGTGTGTAGGCTTAGACTACGCATATCAACAGTGAAGCACCGTACCGATTTATGTGTGCGTGATTTGAGTACTTACCTGTAACCTGTAAAGACGCCGTCGCTCGTGTCACGTAATGGCGGCCGGTCGGCATACTATGATGTAATTGTGTGCGTGAGGCGTGTTAGTACCTACATAAACGGTACTTACTGTGCTTTGCTTCACTTTCGTTAGGCGTGGCGCGGAGTGCTTTTTTATGTCTATGCGTATAATTATTATTATTATTCCGTTTGTCACGCAAGCTTCGACTTCGTCTGATATCAATAGAAATTCTATTGTGTCTCATTCATTACATTAATGACCGGACAGTTATGTATTTGTAGCTTGTATGTATAGCTTGTTATTTCGCGAAATCACCAGAACGGCTTCTGGTTCTGACCCCTCTGACAGATTACAAGATAGCAATTTTTTGACAAAAGTGGCACTAAACAAGCAATAACGGTCTAAATACCTCGTCCATCGCCTCCACCACAAACTACAGCGCGCTCGCCGCGTGTCGCGGACCTGGTGCTGGTTCTCCACTCCGCCGCCACCGTTTCATAAATGGCTCGGAAATTAAAAAAACATTTAAAATAATAATAAATGTACTTCAATAATTATATTAGAACAATAATGATGAAAATATTCATTCATTTATTTATGTTGATACTTACTCAATGGTGGATTTTTCAGGTGCATCAGCACTAGGCCCACAACAAACGACGCGGCGAAAGGCTCGACCCCAAGAGCTCACCATTTCTCAATACTAAACTAAATCACAATTAATAATTAAATTTTTTGACAATAAGAAAAACCACACTCGACAATCCGAAAGAATCAAAGGAAAGAATAGTTTGGAATAGGTCTCTCTAAACTCACAGTGAGTTTAGAGAGACCTATTCCAACCTATTCCAAAGACTAAAGAGTAAAGTTGGTCCCATAGTGAAAGTTGTTCATATTCATGGGTAGAACACCCTGTGAAAATTTGGCTGGTCATTAAAAAATCACCCTGTATATGGCAAAAACTGGATCACAGCACTGGATGCAGAGCACATACCATAGATATTATAGATAATACACTATCTACCGTAGACAGTAAAATATGATTCGCGGCCGTAGCTAATATGGCTTTACAGAATTATAATCATTAGAATCAGCAATACAACTCCATGAGTTAGCATTTACCCCAAATCTAGCGATTTCATGAAATCATGAGGTTTGAGGTAAATGCAAACTTATGAAGTTGTATTGCTGATTCTAATGATTATAATCTGTAAATCCATATTAGCTACGGCCGCGAATCATATTTTAATCAACATACAAGCTCACACTGACCTACAAATTGCAAAAAACGTAAGAAATTTTGAATTTCGCGGGCTACCCTGGCGCTTTCGCCATAATTTACAATATTAGCAGTATTTAAAACTAGGCCAAAGTACAATGTGCGGTTGCTGACCGTACAGTCACTGCGGTTGCTGACAGTACTAGCACTGTCTTCGCTACAAATTGCAAAAAACGTAAGAAATTTTGAATTTAGCGGGCTACACAGGCGCATCATCCATAAAAAAATATAGTTTCATCACGTACGCAAGTACGTCAGTCTTCGTTTTGATATCGAGCTCTCGCAACAGTTAACATTTTTATAACATTTAGTAACATTTTTTATTACTTTATAATTGAGTGAAGTTTAACATTAAATACTTTTAAGAACATTAACATTTTTCATTACATGTATGGGATCACCCTTCACAGACTATATAGAGAACTGCTCTGTGAATAGGTGTGTCAAAAAATCGAAGCAGTGTTGCCAACTCCAAAAGTTCAAACTTTGAGATCCCACGTCAAAATTATCGTTTTTGTGGGCAAAATTATCGTACGCACGGCTACAGATTACGCTGTCATTCCCAGTATAAGCTGATCTCAAACTGTATAGGATTTCCTTACAGTGAGAGGTCAGTGTAAAGACATCCTATACAATGCGAGATCAGCTTATACTGGAAATGTATAGCTTGATCTGTAGCCGTGTGTACCTATAGATTTTGCCACACCGGTAAAGCGCACACTAGC